>JAFBJZ010000624.1:2550944-5101888 GCA_016785225.1 Psettodes erumei | reverse complement strand
TTTGTTTATTCTTATTATCAATATTTTTTTAATATATATGTATAATGTTTTATTATATTTATGTATTTATCTATTTATTAATTAATTAATTAATTAATTAATTAATTTTTATTTTATTTTTTTTTTTTAACCAAACAAATGGATCAAATAAATGAACAAACAGACAGACAAACGACCAAACACGTATCTCTATGACAGAAACACCTCTTTAGTGGCTCAAAACCCTCGTGTAGCCACGTTTTTACCCTCGTAGTGGTTCATTACCCTGTGAAACCACTTTTTTTTTTTTTTTTTTTAATAGTGGCTCAAACCCTATGAAACCACTTTTTTTTTATAGTGGCTCAAACCCTATGAGTCCACTTTTTTTTTTATAGTGGTTCAAACCCTATGAAACCACTTTTTTTATAGTGGCTCAAACCCTATGAGTCCACTTTTCCCTTATAGTGGTTCAAACCCTATGAAACCACTTTTTTTATAGTGGCTCAAACCCTATGAGTCCACTTTTCCCTTATAGTGGTTCAAACCCTATGAAACCACTTTTTTTTATAGTGGCTCAAACCCTATGAGTCCACTTTTTTTTTATAGTGGTTCAAACCCTATGAAACCACTTTTTTTTCCCTTATAGTGGCTCAAACCCTATGAGTCCACTTTTCCAAACCCTGAAACCATATAGTGGTTCAAACCCTATGAAACCACTTTTTTTTATAGTGGCTCAAACCCTATGAGTCCACTTTTCCCTTATAGTGGTTCAAACCCTATGAAACCACTTTTTTTTTTTTTTTTTTTTTTTTTTTTTTTTTTTTTTTTTTTTTTTCTAATAAGGCGCCAATAACCAATACTTCACTATGGACTCAAGAATACAGAATTAGAACTTCATTCCGTCTAACTTTGTGTGTCTTTTCAACTTTTATCAAGGAAATAAAACTTCTCACCAATTTAAGATGTGTAGATCGTCTCGGAGTCAGTCAATCGGCCTCAGGACGTCGGTCCTCTCTTCTCTTAATCTAGAGGATGAAGTCGTCACTTCAGGAGAATGTCCCCCGACGTCCGTCGGTCCAGACGGACTCTCGAACGATCCCACTTCTGACACCAAATTGTCGTGGAAACTTTTCTATTCTGCCAGGATTCTGTTTCCACCGGGTTCTTTTCTACACAAAGTAAAGTTGAAGCTGTCAGGAACAAAGATTCTTAGAGTCCGGAGTCAAGCTCAAAAGTCTTTACTGGTTGCAACACAGGATGTCACTCAGCAGCCCCGCACGTGTGCTGACCTACAGAGTGGCATACAGAGAAATAAAAAAGAACATGGTTTTTATACTTTTCTAAATACATGAGTGTGTATTACAAAAGGCATACGTGACTAGAGACATGTATCCCCACATATGGGAGCTCAAAAGCAGGAAACCCTTTGGAAAATCCCTTACAGAACAGCAGAAAACAGGAAACTCCTTACAGGATTAAAATATATTTTTCAGACATCCTCAGGTCATCGTGACCCTCAGGCCATTGTCTGGACAGTAGAGGTAAAAAGTTCACAGGTGCACATGCACTCATAGTACATTTACCATTAGGAACGCACAGCACTTGACTGCTGAGAGGCCCCCAATCGCAATGTTAACTGATTGAGCGCGATGCCCCCAAACAAAATCGTCTCATGCCAAAACCGTAGCTCATATCCCAAAACAATGCCTTCAAAAATGTTGTGCAACATGTCAGGTAGGTAACTGGTGACACAGTGGAAGTGGCTCAGATTTTCAGTCGGAGGGTAAACCTTTTTCACACCATAACAGTGTGTCAAAGTAGGGTTTTGTCTCATTGTCAGTAAATGAGTGGCATGTGTATCTTTGGTGCGAGCAGGAAATCCAGCGAACCTCACTTCCTTTCTCTGATATTCGGATCACTGTCGAAGGAAAAAATCTGCATGAAGATGCATGATGAATGGTCCAGAAAAACCCCCAATGAGTCCAGAAATGGAGTGTGCCCCAAGATTGTCTGCAGCTACACAAAACACACTTCCTTTCACATTTTGTCCAACAGATGAAATGTAGACACCATCACGCTCTAGCGATAGCTATGTCTTTTAGCAAAGAGGCAAGCAATTCAGTACAGCCAAATCTTTTGGTATCAACTGCTTTACATAAAAGGGCCAAGTAAGCTGAGTTCAGAGTGGATCAAGATGAGAGAGGTATGGTGTCAAAAACCCAGTACACAACTGTAGTTTTATGCCTTGCCCTACCTTGCGTTTTTATCCTTGATCCCAGCAGATTACAAATCTCAAACTCATCAATGTACAGTACAAGCGTAATTCCTCCATCTTCAGAATAAAAGGTTCTGATTCTCTAATCTAATTCTCTTTACACACTGGACCATGATGGTATGATTTGTAATATTGAGGTGAGGATTGGTCCTGGTCTTTACTTAGAACTTGGTCTCTAATATTCTCTTTGCCCAAAATCTGGGTCAAGGATTCAAGAAATGGTACATACTGGTAACTTCTCTTCTCTTTTGGTTCAAGGATATATTCAACGGGCTCCCACAACTTCAAATTTTTCTTTATAATACCGCTGTCTCTTAAATGAGGACAGAGGACCACCACTGCTCAGCGTTGGGATTGGACATGCACAGTTCTTCCACAAGAAATGAAACAAAATGTATCATCAGTGGCTTGATTGTTCTTCTCTAAATGTGAAAAGACAATAGCTCTAACTGAAGATATAGTAGCAGAACTTGCTATGAAGTGAAGAGCATCGACCAATTCATCAATGCACCAAACTGAAACATTATGAACAATTTCCAGTTTCAACAAGAAGGTTGCTATATACTCAATAACCACATTGCATCCATTGTCCTCTTCATACTGTGAATTTGTGGTAATGGCATTACAATTTGCATCATTGCAAGCATCCTCTTCAGACGCTCCAAAATCAATGGTTTCCTCTGGTTCAGTTATCTGTCTTTGACAGATAATGTCAGGTTTGAAATCCTGTGAGGTATATGGAGAATGCTTCCAGGGTTTGTATGTCACAAAAGTCCCATACACATTGGTTTGGTGATCACATCCAGCAAAGACACACTTAACAGTCTCACTATTTTTCAGATGATGATCAACACTGACCAGTACCTCTGGTTTGACTCACACCACCCACTGGAGCATAAATTATGGGTTATCATGTTATGGATCGTTTCTGGACCACAAAACGCAAGAGACCACGGAGCGAGATTTCCAAATCTTTAATATCATTTAGCAAATGTTCAAAAGGTTCACAAGCAAGACTAGGCAGGTAAGGCACACTCGAGAGTAGTTCTAACAATCTTGTGGCTGTAAGTGGATGTCATGGCCCGGTTTATAAAGGAGCAGAGGTGATCACTGGAGAATACTGATCAGGTGGGTCTCGTCTGAGTGTGGGAGACCAGCCACACCTCCTGCCACAACCTGAAAACAGCAGAGAAACAGGAGGGGGAGGGGAAGAACAGAAAGCAGACAAACTGGGCCATCACATATCAGAGCCCTCCAATCATCCAATAAAATTCCAACCACCAACAGGGGCAAGATTAGGGAACAGAGGCATATCAGGGTAGCCCTCAAAACCTACGGTTATCCCAGATGGGCCTTTCTGAAAACCAATAAGAAAAGGCCCACAGAGAGGGAGGTTAACAGAAGGAGAAATATCCCCATATATCCCCCTATATATTGCAGGGGCTGCTGAAAAATTTAGGATGATCTTTAGCCAGCACCAGGTCCTCCTATTTCAGACCCAGTAACACCCTGAGACAAAAACTGGTACATCCTAAAGACAAGACACCCAGACCCAAGCTGGACAATGTCATGTATGCTGTTCAATGTAGTGAAATGTGCACGGACCTGTACATTGGGGAGACCAAACAGCTGCTGCACAAGCACATGGCTCAACACAGGAGGGCCAACTCCTCCAGACAGGACTCAGTGGTTCATTTACACCTCAAGGCCAAAAGACACTCCTTTGAGGACAATAATGTTCATATTTTGGCCAGGGAAGACAGATGGTTTGAGAGAGGGGTAAAGGAAACCATTTTTGTCAACCTGGAGAAACCATTCCTCAACAGAGGAGGTGGGCTAAGACACAACCTTGTCACCCACATACAAGGCACTTTTAGGAACAATACCCAGACTCACTTTGCTTCTACTCCCTCTAGATCCACACAACACAGAGTCAGCTGACCGAAACCACTCTGGCGAGGTGGTTAACGACCCACATTAACACTCTCATGACCGTCAATACTTGCCCAGGTGATCCTAAGAGCCCACTCGATGGGAGTGACCTGTGGCACTGTTGTTGTTTTTCCCAAACAACTTTCCACACCTACATTATATAAATTCCAGTACTCCACACTATCAGTTTTAGAACTGAAGAAGCCTCTTGGACGAGAGGCAAAACATTTTCTTGAAAAATCTCAAGTCCAGTTGCCTTACAGAACTCTTTCAACCTATTTTGTATTATTCCACTGCTTATTCAGAAGTCGAGGGGAAGTAGAGTGGGGCTACCACTGTGCTATAGAGCATGATAAGGCATGATAAGGCATCATCTGTCACAATGGGCTATCCGGTGACAATTCTTACCCATCATAGTCTCAGAAATCTTTTGAACTATGGCAAATACACATTGACTATGCCAAGGCTTAGAGACTATCATAGGCTTTTAGAGCAGAAAGTTTCAAGGTTCAAGGTTCAAGGTTCTTTATTATCATGTGCACAACAATTACAGGGGTAGTCATTGACAATGAAATTCTTGGGTCTCAGGCTCCTTCAGCATTGCAATATAAAATAAATGAAGATTGAAAGAAAGGAAATAGTAAATGGAAAAATAAACACAGTAGTGCAAATAAACAAATAAACATAAGTAGCAGATGGACTTTTATACTGCAGATGCAAATTAAGGTGTATATAAAATGTACTAAATAATAAAATTGACAGCTCAGGAGTTCAACATTTTTATGGCCTGTGGAATGAAACTGTCCCTGAGTATGGTGGTGTGAGACCAGATGCTGCAGTACCGTCTGCCAGATGGCAGCAGCTGGATCAGTTTGTTGCTGGGGCAATGGGGGTCTTTAATGATCCAGTTGGCCTTCTTCCTACACTGCTGGGTGTAGCGATACTCCATGGATGGCAGCCCCATCCTGGTGATGTGCTGCGCAGTTTTCACCACCCTCTGTAAAGTCTTATGGTTGAGGGCGGAGCAACTGGCATACCAGGTGGTGATGCAGCCAGTCAGGATACTCTCGATGATGCACGTGTAGAAGCTGCAGAGTATCCTGGTGTCCATGTTGAGCCACCACAGCCTGCAAAGGAAGAAGAGCCGCTGTCGTGCCGTTCTTGTGATGGTGTCAGTGTGTTGAGTCCAGGTCAGATCCTCACTGATGTGGACCCCGAGGAACCTGAAGCTGCTGACTCTCTCCACCATCATCCATTGATGCTGATGGAAATATGTCCTTCACTCTGCAGCTTCCTGTAATCCACAATCAGCTCCTTAGTTTTTCCGATGTTGAGGTGGAGGTTGTTGTCCTGGCACCAAGAATTCAGGGCTCGAGTGAGGAGAGGAGCGCTCATGGGCGCAATGTCATTAGAATCCTCCTCAAAGAAGCGCACCAGCCTACCAGTGACCTTAGAGTGGGATGGGGGTTCTAAGGGAACTAGGGCACTGGTGGACTCTGGAGCAGAGGAGAGCTTCCTGGACTTGAAGGCGGCTAAGCGCTGGGGCGTTCCCTGGGTGGTGGTCTCTCAGCCACGAGTGGCGGTCTCTCTGGACGGCCGGAGGATGGGCCGCATCACCCATGCTACGGCTCCCCTAAAGATGCTAGTCTCCGGTAACCACCAGGAACTCATCAGTTTCCTGATCGTTAACTCCCTCCGCTCACCGGTCATCCTTGGCCACCCATGGATGACCATCCATAACCCAGTCATTGACTGGGAGAGACACGAAATCATGGGCTGGAGCCCCGCCTGCTCGCAGTCTTCGTCAAGCCCACACGCCGGTTCCAGTCGCTCAGACGGAGCCAATCCCTAATCTGGAGGAGGTTCCCCCTGAGTATCTAGACTTAAAGGAAGTCTTCAGTAAGGCACGTGCCACTTGTCTGCCACCCCATCGCCCATATGATTGCCCCATTGATCTGAAGCCAGGGGCGACACCCCCTCGAGGTAGGCTGTTCTCCCTGTCGCTTCCCGAGACTGAAGCGATGGAGAAATACCTTAGCGAGTCCCTGGCTGCCGGTATCATCCACCCATCCTCGTCGCCAGCTGGGGCGGGTTTCTTCTTTGTTAACAAGAAGGACAGCTCCCCTCATCCTTGTATTGATTACCGCAGCCTCAATGATATCACTATCAAGAACCGTTACCCCCTTCCGCTCATGTCCACTGCCTTCGAGCTTCTCCAGGGAGCCACCATTTTTACCAAGTTGGACTTGCGAAATGCCTACCACCTTATACGCATAAGGGAGGGAGATGAATGGAAGACGGCTTTTAACACGCCCACAGGTCACTGGGAGTACCTGGTTATGCCCTTCGGCCTAACTAATGCCCCAGCAGTCTTCCAGGGAATGGTGAACGATGTGTTAAGAGACATGATTAATAAGTTTGTCTTTGTCTACTTGGATGACATTTTGATTTTCTCCCGCTCCCCAGAACAACACACAGAGCATGTGCGGCAGGTGCTTAAACGATTGCTAGAGAATCAGTTGTTTGTCAAGGCCGAGAAATGTGAATTCTCATGCACCAGCACCACCTTTTTGGGGTTCAAGATTACAGCGGGAAGCATTGGCATGGATCCCTCCAAGGTTGAGGCTGTCACCGAATGGCCCCGGCCAGAAGACCGTAAGTCATTGCAGCGCTTCCTGGGATTTGCCAACTTCTATCGAAGATTCATCAGAAACTACAGCACAGTTGCGGCTCCTCTCACCGCCCTGACCTCCACCAAAGCCAAGTATTCCTGGGGCAGGGAAGCCGAGACTGCATTCCAGCGCATGAAGAAACGATTTACTACTGCTCCTATCCTCATTCACCCAGACCCGGAGGCACAGTTCATCGTGGAAGTCGATGCTTCTAGCATTGGGGTGGGGGCCGTCCTGTCCCAGAGATCATCACAGGATGGAAATGTGCACCCCTGTGCGTTCTTTTCCCATCGCCTAACCCCTTCAGAGCATAATTATGACATAGGCAACCGTGAGCTCTTGGCAGTCAAACTGGCCTTTAGATGAATGGAGGCAATGGCTGGAGAGTGCCCGGGTCCCTTTCCTGGTGTGGACAGATCACAAGAACCTGGAATACTTACGGACAGCCAAGCGGTTAAATCCTCGCCAGGCCAGATGTTCTTTTCCAGGTTTGACTTCCATCTGGCATATCGCCTGGGCTCCAAGAATGTCAAACCCGATGCCCTATCCAGAAGGTTTGATCCACCGGGAAAGGACCCTGCTCCTGACACTATCCTCCCGTCCAACATTTTCATTAATGCGGTTGACCTCGAGATTGAGGATTGTGTGAGGCGTGCATGCCCTAGTGGGTGCCTCTACGTACCCGCCAGTGCACGACCCCAGGTCCATGAGTGGGGACACACCTCCAACCTCTCCTGCCACCCGGGGAGAAGTCGCACATACGACTTCATCCTGCGCAAGTTCTGGTGGCCAGAACTAAGAAGAGACGTGCAAGACTACGTCTCAGCCTGCTCGGTCTGCGCCCAAGCTAAGGTAAATCACCGACCGCCACAAGGTCTCCTGCAACCACTACCCACTCCCAGTCATCCCTGGTCACATATAGCATTAGATTTCATAACAGGTTTACCCACTTCCAACCACCACACTACCATTCTTTCCATCGTTGAGAGGTTCTCTAAGGCCGTACACTTTGTTCCCCTCAACAAGTTACCTTCTGCCCAGGAAACAGCCACACTACTCATCCAACACGTAGTCAGATTACATGGCATCCATTAACAGTACGCCATTAACAGTCACACCTCCGCCTTGTCCAAGTTATCCCCCTTCGAGTGCTGTTTGGGGTACCAGCCTCCTCTGTTCCCGAGTCAAGAGAAAGAGGTGGGGGTTCCGTCTGCTGAGGCCTTCATCCGCAGATGCAGAAGGACCTGGAGCATTACACGCTCCAATCTGTTGAAAGCGGCTGCTTGGATGAAGGAACGGGCGGACAGGAGGCGTACTCCGGCTCCAGTTTATCTCATGGGGCAACGTGTGTGGCTGGCTGCCAAGGACATTCCACTGAAGGGGGGCATGCGTAAGTTGGCTCCTCGCTACATTGGTCCATTCACCATTTATCAAGGTTATCAGCCCCTCTGCAGTCAGACTTCGGCTTCCCGCTACCATGAGTAAGATACACCCCACGTTCCATGTTTCACGTATTAAACCGGTGGTCACTCACCCCTTGTGTTCTGCCCCTGAGCCCCCTCCCGCCCCCAGCATCATTGAGAATGGAGGGACATACAAGGTCCGGAGCCTCCTGGACTGTCGTCGTCAGGGCCGGGGGCCTTCAGTACCTTATTGACTGGGAGGGCTACGGTCCCGAGGAGAGAAGCTGGACACCGGCCAGGTTCATTCTGGACAAGGACATGATCAGGGACTTCCACCGGACTCATGCCAAACCACCTGTTAAAACGCCAAGAAGCATTTCTTAAGGGAGGGGGTACTGTTATGATCCATGTCCTTTTGGGTTTCTGTCTGGTGTGTCATCTCCTGGTGTTATCTGTTAGGGCTCCCCCTGGTGTTCTTCCCCTTTTTTTTGGTTAATCACCTGACTAATTCCCCGCACCTGTGTCTCATTTGCTTGTCACTCCCCAGTATATTTAAACCCTGCCTCACACTTCCCTGGTGTCGATACATGACCATTTCATGCCTGAGCCGAGAACCCTGTACGCTAAGCCCGATCTGTTTTTCGTAGACACAGTTTTGCCTGACCACCGTTTCTTGCCCTAGCCCCTTGGATTTGTTTGCTGTTTCTCTGTTTTTTTTACTCGGACTGTTTGACTACGCCTCTGGTTTTGCTGCCCTGGTTTTTACGCACGTACGTTACGCACGGAAGCCAAGAAACCTGACTGAACTGATGGCGTTGCCTGTAAGGGATTTTCCAAGGGTTTCCTGCTTTTGACCTCCCATATGTGGGGATACATGTCTCTAGTCACGTATGCCTTTTGTAATACACACTCATGTATTTAGAAAAGTATAAAACCATGTGCTTTTGTTTCTCTGTATGCCACTCTGTAGGTCAGCACGTGTGCAGAGCTGCTGAGTGTCTTCCTGTGTTGCAACCAGTAAAGATTTTTGAGCTTGACTCCAGACTCTAAGAATCTTTGTTCCTGACAGCTTCAATTACTTTGTGTAGAAAAGAACCCGGTGGAAACAGAATCCTGGCAGAATAGAAAAGTTTCCCTCTTTTACACAGTAGACCGTGTTATTTTTGTAATAGCCATCTAAGCTCTGCATGATAAAACAACACACGACAACGATGTTGAAAAGGGAATGAGTTGTCTGTATGCACATTGCCTGCACACATGCACATGCTCCACATGTCCAATTACACCTACAGGTCCTTTAAACAGTGCTGTGAGCATCCCTTCCTACATCACTACTATTCCAGTGTCAGCTTATCTGCAAGTACGAATGCATGAGGCTCACCAGAGAGCAGAGAAGTGGACGAATGAGTGTGGAGGTTCTTATTGAACTGGTAAACACAAAACAGAAGCAACAGTTATTAGTATTCACATCATGCTGCCTCATCTATCTTAAGTGAATGTTGTACTGTACAGTATGTAATGACTGATGTTGTTTAGAATAAAAAGAGTGAATAATTGTTTTGTATGTCTTTTCTCAATTTCGCTATGCAATTTACATAAATTTGATATTTTGATTTGTCATTTCACCTCAGAAGTTAATTAATTAATGATCACCATTCAACCTCAACAGATAGTAAAGTGACAATTAACGTGGCCAATTAGCAAAACCCAGTGAGCTAATGAGGAATCCTGTAGCAGAAATAATGAACAAACTTCTTCCATAGATCAGCAACATGTTCCTCTGTCTGCTGGTCCCTGATCCTCGCTATACAGTGGATATGTCTTTATGAAAAATGTGAGTGGATGCGTCTGTAGCAGAGCTACTTACAGAGGCCCGCAGAGGTCATCCAAACTCACACAGCAGAAGTGGAGGACAAGAAGCAGACTCCTGCCTCTGTGCTCAGGTTTCCCTCGCCTTCTCAGGTGTCACTCACAGAGATAAATCCACAAGATGCAGGTACTTCTGTCACAACAATGGACAGACAAATGGTTCAGCAAACTGTCCATAAGTCCTTCTGTTAGCTCACCCATCCACCCTGCCTCCATCCTCCATGCAGACCATGGAGTATGAATAAGATCAAATATACAATGCATGAATGCATGTACTATGTGTGCATGAAATTGGGAAGAGGACACGTGTGAATGTGGGTGGAGAAATGAACCATATCCCTGTGGAAGTGTGTGTTCATTCTTGTGTATGTGTAACAAGGCACATGTACTGTACTAGTGTCAGTATGTGTCTGGTTATACAGTATGTGTGTTTGTGGTTCTTTAATGAGCAGCGCAGATCAGCACATCAGCTGTATATTTAGACCTGGTTTGATAGGTCTGGCCTGGAAGAACCAAGCCATCCCTTCAGAGTGAGAGCTGTCACAGTTCTCATTCTGAAGGAGGCGAACTCCACCACCATCAGCCAGTTCAGGAGCATTGCACGCCCGAATATTGAAGAGAAGATGTTTTTCTCCATACTGGCCAAGAGCCTGACCACCTACCTTACCAGCAATGGGTACATTGATACCAGCTGCCAGAAGGCAGGCGTGCAAGGATTCCCAGGGTGTGTGGAACACTCTACAGTCATGTGGGAGCAGATCCAGAGAGCAAAAAAAGAGAGGGGTCACCTGCATGTGGTTGGACCTTGCCAACGCATATGGGTCTGTGCCCCACCAACTCATCGAGTATGCCCTGGACGTCTTCTATATCCCTGTCTGCATCAGAGCCCTGGTAGCCAATACTTTGAAGACCTCAAGATGTGCTGCACCCATCAGGACTTGACACCACAGGCTGGCAACAGCTGGGAGTCGGTATCGCCATGGGATGCTCAATCTCTCCCATCCTATTTGTGGCAGCCTTCGAGATTATTCTCATAGGGGCAAGGAAGATGGTTGGAGGAGTAAAGCTACCATCAGGTCAAAGGCTACCAGCTGTGAGAGGCTATATGGATGACATCACAACCATCCTCCACACAGCAGCATGTACAGCAAGACTCCTGAAGATGAATGACAAGCTTGTGGGGTGGGTGAGGATGAAGATCACACCCGCCAAATTGCGTAGCCTGTCTTTTGGGAAAGGAGTCAGAAGCGACCATACCACCTTTGTCACAGGTGGTGAAGAGATCCGATTGCTGGCGAGTAAACCCGTTTGTAACATTGGTTGTACTTATACAGCGGACCTTTCTGACCAGAAGATGGCCAAAGTAGTAAAGAAGCAGCTCACAGATGTCATGATCCATGTTCTTTTGGTTTCTGTCTTGTTGGTGTGTTTTCCCCTGTCCCCTGCCCTGGTTTTTCTACTCTGCTTTTGAATTACGGACTTTGGATTTGTCGCTGAATAAAGGTTATTGCTGCCAACCACACTGTCTTGCAATTGCTTCCTGTACTGACCATTACAGTATCTTATCTTAGCTTATCTTAGCTTGACTAGGCCCAGATGGTTTTACCAGTTCTGGTGTGAGAGACACTCTCTCTGGTGTGTTGCTCCTTTGGCTGGCGGTTCCTGATGAAAGGGCCAAGCTGAGAGAGTTGGAATTCCGACATTAGAAGGCAGTCTTTGCTGTGTGGTCCCATTGGCAGATACTGGAAGGAAACTGGCCGCTCCTATGACGTAATTGGTTAGCAGCTCGGTGCTAACTAGTTGTGTGGCTCCTGTTGTATGGGGGATTAGCCTACAAACCTTGTGTTTGTTGGCTAATGGAATTTGTTTGTCCCTGCTGTGAGGAAAGGCCTGAGGATCTGCTTTGGTCAGCAGGCAACCTCAGACGGCCAGCTGCAGCTGCACAGCTGGGGGTCCCTGGAGAGTGGTTCCAGGGTGGAGTTGAGTGGAGGAGAAGAGAGTACAGATGTACAGCTGTGGCCAAAAGTTTTGAGAATGACACAAATATTAATTTTCACAAAGTCTACTGCCTCATTTTTTATGATGGCAATTTGCATGTACTCCAGAATGTTATGAAGAGTGATCACATGAATTGCAATTAATTGCAAAGTCCCTCTTTGCCATGAAAATGAACTTATTCCCCCCAAAAAACATTTCCACTGAATTTCAGTCCTGCCACAGAAGGACCAGCTGACATCATGTCAGTGATTCTCTCGTAAACACAGGTGAGAGTGTTGACAAGGACATGGCTGGGCATCCCTCTGTCATGCTGATTGAGTGAGAATAACAGACTGGAAGCTTTAAAGGAGGGTGGTGCTTGAAATCATTGTTCTTCCTCTGTTAACCATAGTTACCTACAAGGAAACACGTACAGTCATCATTGCTTTATACAAAAAAGGGCTTTACAGGCAAGGATATTGCTGCTAGTAAGATTGCACCTAAATCAACCATTTATCAGATCATCAAGAACTTCAAAGGAAGAAGTTCAATTGTTGTGAAGAAGGCTTCAGGGTGGCCAAGAAAGTCCAGCAAATGCCAGGACCGTCTCCTAAAGCTGATTCAGCTGTGGGATCGGGGCACCACCAGTGCAGAGCTTGCTCAGGAATGGCAGCAGGCAGGTGTGAGTGCATCTGCACGCACAGTGAGGCAAAGACTTTTGGAGGATGGCCTGATGTCAAGAAGGGCAGCAAAGAAGCCACTTCTCTCCAGGAAAAACATCAGGGACCGACTGATGTTCTGCAAAAGGTACAGGGATTGGACTGCGGAGGACTGGGGTAAAGTCATTTTCTCTGATGAATCCCCTTTCCGATTGTTTGGGGCTTCGGGAAAAAAGCTTGTCCAGAGAAGAAAAGGTGAGCGCTACCATCAGTCCTGTGTCATGCCAACAATAAAGCATCCTAAAACCTGGGGTTGCTTCTCAGCCAAGGGACTGGGCTCACTCACAATTTTGCCTAAGAACACAGTCGTGAATAAAGAATGGTACCAAAACATCCTCCAAGAGCAACTTCTCCCAACCATCCAAGAACAGTTTGGTGACCAGCAATGCCTTTTACCAGCATGATGGAGCACCTTGCCATAAGGCAAAAGTGATAACTATGTGGCTCGGGGGAACAAAACATCGAAATTTTGGGTCTATAGCCAGGAAACTACCCAGACCTTAATCCCGTTGAGAACTTGTGGTCAATCATCAAGAGGCGGGTGTCACAAATTCTGACAAACTCCAAGCATTGATTAAGCATAAATGGGCCGCCATCAGTCAGGATGTGGCCCAGAAGTTAACTGACAGAATGAGAGGGTGAATTGCAGAGGTCTTGAAAAAGAAGGGTCAACACTGCAAATATTGACTCTTTGCATAAATTTAATGTAATTGTCAATAAAAGCCTTTGACCCTTATGAAATGCTTGTAATTATACTTCAGTATATTATAGTAACATCTGACAAAAAGCTCTAAAAACACTGAAGCAGCGAACTTTGTTAAAACTAATACTTGTGTCATTCTCAAAACTTTTGGCCACGGCTGTACACAGTCCGGAGCATCCTGGACTGTCGCCATCAGGGTCGTTGACTTCAGTACCTCATTGACTGGGAGGGCTATGGTCCCGAGGAGAGAAGCTTGACCCCTGCTAAATTCATACTGGACAAGAGTTTGATAAGGGATTTTCACAAGACTCATCCTAGGCCATCTGTTGAAACGTTGAGTGGCATTTCCTAAAGGGGGGGGGGTACTGTTATGATCCATGTTCTTTTGGTTTCTGTCTTGTTGCTGTGTTTTCCCCTGTCTGCATTTTCACGTGTTTTGGGTGGTTCCTGGTGTTGCTCTTCTGTACCCCCTGTCCCTGCTTTACCTTTCCCTGTGAGTTAGGGCTCCCTTATGGTTAATTCCCTGCACCTGTGTCTTGTTTGCTCTTTACCACCCTCCTGTATATTTATACACCTGCCTTTCATTTGCCTGTCATTTGCTCTGCCAGCAAAGAACTGGTGGAGGAGGCAGAGAAGGGCAGCTTTTGGCTGTGGCTAAGGAGGAAGGATAGGAGTTGGGGCCGACATAACCCCTCGGGGCAGAGAAAAGTGGCAGTGGCAGTGGCTTAGAGGGGTGCTCATAGGTGCACACATGCAATAAGGCCTTATAAGGCCTTATGTATCAGGCAGCAATGCCCAGCAGAAAGACCACAGCCTCTATCGTCAAATGTTTGTGTTACTGGATTATACAGGAAGCTGTTAACACCTGCTGGGCATTGCTGCCTGTCGAACCTCCTCTGGTGCCCATGGGTCAGCTGCAAGGTCATCAGCCAGAAACCACCATTCACCGTTTCGCTCCTTTAATTCTGGTACGTCTCCTGGTGGCGGAGCAGTGACAGGGACATCTCCCTGTCACCCCCTGCAGCTGATGGGTGTTGTCCCCTGTGGCTGTTGTCTAGGGTTAGGTGTTCTTCCCCCAAGTTTTGTCCTTCCTCCTAAGCCAGAGCCAAAAGCTCCCTTTTTCAGCCTCCTCTGCCAGGTCCTTTATTGCCTTCCTGAGTCATCCTTCGGTGAGTGACAGCCCCATGAAGCCCCGGCATCCAACCTCCACTGGGCAGATGGTCGTCTTGCCTGTGGGATCTTCCAGACGTCTAACTACTGATGTTCCTGTTTGTAATTCCCTCCCAGGTTGTCCAGCTTCCTTGTCGACCCTGCGACACGGTTTGATCTTATAGCGGTCTTTTGCGGTTGGCCTTGGACCAGAAGCGTGGTGCATCTCCCCATCCGAGGCCTGCTCTTCCCACTTGGACTCTGCCCATGACCTCCTGATGTTGCAGCTCGGTCTGGGCATTCCACTTGCGGCCAGTCAGAACCTTGGCGTTAGCGTTCCTTACCGACTTGTCTGTGGACTCCCTTAGCTCGAGGACCAACCTGGTCTTCTCTTGCATGTAGCCCAGCTGTTGTGACTTCAGTGGCAGCTGCAGCATATTTCTTCCGAAGAGGCCGGCTTCAGATAGGCACCGTGGCAGCCCCAACCACTTTCGGATGAATGAGTTGGCTTTCCTATCCATCTTACTCACGGTCGATGAGGGGATCTCACTCATTTTCAGGGGCCACATTACCCTCTGGTAGAGTGTAAATTGATAGCACCAGACCTTGTACTTCCCAGGGAGTTGGCTTCGATCGATCCTTGCTAGGCCATCACAGAGCTGTTTCATGACAGTCTTTCCCATATGCTTGTCAGACAGCTCTGCGGTGTACTGCCTCCCCAGACTTTGGATGGCTTGTTCTGCAAGGAGTGGTATCTGTTCCCCTCCGACAACGAAGGGGGTGCTGTCGTTCTTAACTCCTCTCCTGAGTGACAGGCTGCGAGATTTGGAGGGCTTGATCTTCATTCTTGCCCATGACATCAGCTCATCCAACCTCTTCAGCAGTCTTGATGTGCATGCTGCTGTCTGAAGGAGGGTGGTGATGTCATCCATATAGCTCCTTAGTGGGGGAAGCCTCTGACCAGTTTGCAGTTTGATCCCTCCTACCGTTTGCCTTGCACCAATGAGAATGGTCTCAAACGCTGTTACAAACAGTATCGGGGAAATGGCACATCCCATCGCAATTCCGACTTCAAGCCGTTGCCACCCAGTAGTGAAGTCTTGCACAGAGAATCACATCTGCAGGTTGTTAAAATACTGCGCTACCATGTTCTTGACACAGGTGGGCATGTGGAAGAAGTCCATGGCGTAATTGATCAGCTGGTGTGGGACTGATCCATACGCGTTGGCATGATCGAGCCAGATGACATGCAAATCGGTCTTCTCCTGCTTGGCCTTCTGGATCTGGTCCCAGATCATTGTGGAGTGCTCCACGCATCCGGGAAATCCTGGCACTCCTGCTTTCTGGCAGTTGGTGTCAATGTAGCCATTCTCAAGCAGGTAGTTGGTAATCGTCCTGGCTAATACTGAGAAGAAGATCTTTCCTTCTACGTTCAGAAGGGCGATGTTACGGAACTGGCCAATGTTGGAGTTTGATTCCTTAGGAATGAAGACTGCACATGACAACATTTTTTGTCGGCCTGGCCAGCTTCAGGACTTGATACAAATGCCTCACAACTCACAGCCAAGTGCCAAGTTAGAGGGAGGGAGGGAGCTAGCTAGCTATCACACCAACCCACACACATACAGGCGCGTGCACACAATTCAAATTCAGCCTTTATCCAAAAATGTTACTCTCACAGCAAACAGAAAACGCTACCAACAAGATGTCAACAAGATACCAAGGCTTACCAACATTCAATGGGCAAATAGATTATTTTGGTCATATTGTGCACACTGCTAGCTTTGGAAAATGTGTTTCTTTCATTATTTCTCTCTGCCTGCAATCCAGTGGTTGAGCTAAGTTGTCAAGGTCTCCTCTCTGCCTGATAACAAAAGGTATAAAACATCAGAAAGCATCCATGTTACTTAAAATTATGTAAAATGTACCCACAGAAAAGGCAGGTTAGCATTTCTGCTAAAATAAAATAACTCTTGTTGGATTATTATGAAACTAAGTGTTCTTAGTTCTAATCACACCTTAGCCTTATGAAAAGTTAATCACTGCTTCGCTGCTGCTTGCTCACCAGAACAGAATGCACCACATCTCATTTTAACATTCGCACAGGGCCAGCTCGAGCTGGTTGTGACTGGCTACACATAGCAAGACACTGATAACACTCAGGGTTGCACTACCTGGCACCAGAAGGGTAACACTCAAGGATGTACTCCCTGGTCCCATGAGGAGACCAGAAGCATAAGAACTTATGATTTCCTCAGTTCGGGGCTTCATTACTCCGACTCTTAAAGTGGGCAGATCGAAGTCTCAGCACTCACTCTATGCTCATTTTCCGTGCCTCTAAAATAAATTGTTAACCTTACACTGTAGTTGCGTCTTCTATCTTGATACCAATTAACTAACTTCCTTCCCCTGGTATTAAGTTCCTGCCGGGAGGATGCGGTGGTGCCCGGTTCATCACTCTATAACACAGGAAAAATAAATTTAAAAATACAGATAACAATTTTATTTTTGATCACTTGAACGCTCACACAGACACATTTGCAACACATGAGTAGGCAGGCCCAAACAAAAACATTTAATACATAAATATGGACTTCCGGTGGTACATAAGCAAATGGCAGCCTAAAAACCCCACTCCCAACCGGCTAGATATTCATCCCCTTTGAAGAACATTGGGATAAAAAACTATATTGAAACTTAGCATGGAAGGGGATAAGCAAAAAAGACCAAAATGTAAACAAGGTTCAAGATGTGATAAAGAGAAAGTTAAAGAAACATACAGCAAGGAGGGAAGCTATGAATGCAATGGCGATGCTGAGGAGGAAGTAGCTATCCCGTCATGCAGGCCATCTATAAACAAGATTTGTGCACTCAGGTCGGATCCTAAAAGTAAAATGATGGAATTCTGACTTTCCTTTCATAATGACATGAAAAAGGAGTCGAACAAGTTTAGAGGAGAAATCACCTGGAAACTCCAGGAAGCTATAGGCAAGCTACAGGCTACCATAGCAAGAGTGGTGGAGGCCAAACAGAGCATATCCAATATTGAAGAATGGGGCACGGCAGCAAAGGAGGCTCTCACCCAGGTGCTGGAGAACCAAGAGGCTCTGCAGGCTAAGCTAACTGAGCTAGAAGCACACTCATGGCAGAATCTCCGTATATACGGAGCACGGTAAGGGGTGAAGAAGACCGGCTGGAGGACGGTGAGAGGACTTACTGCAGGCGCAGACGGAGCAGGCTGAGACGTACTCACAGGTGTCAGCGGACATGGATGGCAAAATGAATCTCTGCTGCAGCAGAGCCGGCTCGACCTCCACAATGAACTGCTGATGGGGATCCAGGTGTACTAGCACAGGGGCACTTAAGAACTTCTCCTTGAGAGCCTCAAATGCCACCTGTGCTGCTGGAGACCACTGGAAGGTCACCTTGGTGGATGTGAGCTGGGTGAGTGGGGCTGCCAACCTGCTGTAGTTCTTAATGAAACACCTGTAAAAGTTGGCAAACCCCAAGAACCTCTGGAAGTGCTAACGTGTGGCAGGGACAGGCCACTCTAAAACTGCCTGAATTTTGGCCGGGTCAGGTTCCAATTGGCCCTGCTTAACGATAAACCCCAGGAATGACACGGAGGAGAAGCTAAATTCACACTTCTCCACTTTGACAAAGAGTTTGTTTTCCGGGAGTCTTTGTAATACTGCCTTGACGTGTAACACATGGTCGTCCTTGCTTCATGAAAAAAAAAATCAAACCTGTTCAGCATGTCCTGTAGAACATCATTAACTAGGGCCTGGAAAACTTCTGGGGTGTTGGTTAGCCCGAACGGCATCACCTGATATTCGATGTGCCCCAGTTGCGTGTTGAAGGCAGTTTTCTTGTCCCCCTCCCTAATCCTCACTAAGTGGTAAGCGTTTCAGAGGTCCAACTTGGTGAAGACCACCGCGTCATGGAGGGGGGCAAAAGCCGAGTCCATCAGTGGCAGTGGGTACTTATTTTTAATTATGATGTTGTTTAGTCCGGTGTAGTCTATGCACCGAAGCAGAGACCCGTCCTTCTTCTCCATGAAGAAGGCCCCTGCCCCCAGGGGAGACGATGAGGGCCGAATGAGGCTGGCCGCCAGGGAGTCCTGGATGTATGCCTCCATGGCCTCCCTCTATTGCTTGGAGAGGTTGTAGAGACTCCTACATGGGAGAGTGGCCCCCGGGAGCAGGTCGATGGCACAATCATAGGGTCAATGGGGAGGCAAGGAGAGGGCCCTGTCCTTGCTGAACACCAGCTTCAGGTCATGGTAGTTGCTGGGGACACCTGACAAGTTATTTTCCTCCAGGGGCTCGGAGGAGTGGAGGAAATGGTAGTAATGGCAGAGTGGAGGCAGTTAGCATGACAGTACAGCCGTGGCCAAAAGTTTTGAGAATGACACAAGTATTGGTTTTAACAAAGTTTGCTGCTTCAGTGTTTTTAGATCTTTTTGTCAGATGTTACTATGATATACTGAAGTATAATTACAAGGATTTCATAAGGGTCAAAGGCTTTTATTGACAATTACATTAAGTTTATGCAAAGAGTCTGTATTTGCAGTGTTGACCCTTCTTTTTCAAGACCTCTGCAATTCACCCTCTCGTGCTGTCAGTTAACTTCTGGGCCACATCCTGACTGATGGCAGCCAATTCATGCATAATCAATGCTTGGAGTTTGTCAGAATTTGTGGGTTTGTGTTTGTCCACCCGCCTCTTGAAGATTGACCACAAGTTCTCAATGGGATTAAGGTCTGGGTAGTTTCCTGGCCATGGACCCAAAATTTTGATGTTTTGTTCCCCCGAGCCACATAGTTATCACTTTTGCCTTATGGCAAGGTGCTCCATCATGCTGGAAAAGGCATTGTTGGTCACCAAACTGTTCTTGGATGGTTGGGAGAAGTTGCTCTTGGAGGATGTTTTGGTACCATTCTTTATTCACGGCTGTGTTCTTAGGCAAAATTGTGAGTGAGCCCAGTCCCTTGGCTGAGAAGCAACCCCACACATGAATGGTCTCAGGATGCTTTACTGTTGGCATGACACAGGACTGATGGTAGCGCTCACCTTTTCTTCTCCGGACAAGCTTTTTTCCCGAAGCCCCAAACAATCGGAAAGGGGATTCATCAGAGAAAATGACTTTACCCCAGTCCTTAGCAGTCCAATCCCTGTACCTTTTGCAGAACATCAGTCTGTCCCTGATGTTTTTCCTGGAGAGAAGTGGCTTCTTTGCTGCCCTTCTTGACATCAGGCCATCCTCCAAAAGTCTTCGCCTCACTGTGCATGCAGATGCACTCACACCTGCCTGCTGCCATTCCTGAGCAAGCTCTGCACTGGTGGTGCCCCGATCCTGCAGCCGAATCAACTTTAGGAGACGGTCCTGGCGTTTGCTGGACTTTCTTGGGCGCCCTGAAGCCTTCTTCACAACAATTGGACCTCTTTCTTTGAAGTTCTTGATGATCCGATAAATGGTTGATTTAGGTGCAATCTTACTAGCAGCAATATCCTTGCCTGTAAAGCCCTTTTTGTATAAAGCAATGATGACTGCATGTGTTTCCTCGCAGGTAACCATGGTTAACAGAGGAAGAACAATGATTTCAAGCACGACCCTTCTTTTAAAGCTTTCAGTCTGTTATTCTAACTCAATCAGCATGACAGAGGGATGCCCAGCCTTGTCCTTGTCAACACAATCACCTGTGTTTACGAGAGAATCACTGACATGATGCCAGCTGGTCCTTCTGTGGCAGGACTGAAATTCAGTGGAAATGTTTTTTGGGGGGATTAAGTTCATTTTCATGGCAAAGAGGGACTTTGCAATTAATTGCAATTCATGTGATCACTCTTCATAACATTCTGGAGTACATGCAAATTGCCATCATAAAAAATGAGGCAATAGACTTTGTGAAAATTAATATTTGTGTCATTCTCAAAACTTTTGGCCACGGCTGTACCTGAGTCCACCAGGACCTGAATGGGCAGGCTGCGTACGGCCAGCGCAACATACCTTGAACTTGGATCCTCCTACTTTCCAAGGAAGTAGAGGGCTGGACTGGATGGGCCCAAGGTGTGCTTTCGCCGGCCGGTGAGCCCCGCCGCTGTGGTAGGACCAGGCACTTGGCCCAGAGGTGTCCCCCCCTGGCCACAGTAGAGACAGAGGCCGAAACGGCTCCTTCGTTGTCTCTCTGCTGGAGATAGTCTGGTTCGTCCTAAGTGCATGGGTTCCTCAGCGCTGGTCAGAGCTCTTGCCGCCTCTGCTGGGGAGCCACCGGCGGAATCCCAGAAGACAGAGGTCTGTCGTGGAGGACTAGAGGCGGGAGAGGCACCCTGACATATCTGCTCTTCTGCCTTCTCCCTACGCCTCTCTCGGAGTCTGTTGTTGAGGCAGGTGGCTAGCTGGATGAGCTCCTCCAGGGAGCCGGTTTCATCCCTCCCAGCTAGCTCATCCTTTAGCTTGTCAGATGGCCCTTTCTGGAAAACGCCCTGTAAGGCTGCCTGGTTCCACCCGCACTCGGCTGCTAGGATGCAGAAATCCAGTGCATACTGTGAGACGGAGTCCTTGTCCTGGTTCAAGGACGATAGCTGGCTTACTGCCTCCCTCCCCTTGACTGGATGGTCAAACACCCTCCGCATCTCTGCGGTGAACTCGAGATATTCCGAACACAAGGAGGGGTTGTGGAGCAAGACAGCCAGTGACCAGGCAGAGGGCCCGGTGGAACAGCCGGCTGTGGGGGAGCAGGTGGAGCAGCAGGCGGAAGGAAAGGTGAAACACCAGGGGTCGGGAGACTGCTGAGCTGGGTGACAACTTGGCCCAGCCGGTCGTCAAGCTGGGTCACACTAGCAGCAAGTTGATGGAGGACCTCCAGGGCTTTCTTAAACGTGGTCTCATGTTGGCCGATCAGTGCACCGTGTGACGCCACGGCATGTTTGAGGTGCTCGGTCTCTGTGGGGTCCATTTTGGCCAGATGATTCTGACAGGGTTGGGATTTTGGACCCATGAAGTGCAGGAGACCAGAGGCACGGTGCACAAGTTTTCTTTTATTGTCTCTTGGCAAAAGACAAAGACGGATTAACCCTGTAGTGTTCTGTTGCAGAATGTAGCAACTCTGGTTAAACACCAAGCTAAACCTTTGTCAATGAACACAGGAGTCCGGAAAGAGTTGACTTTTTTACTCTCTGAATCATCACTGAACAAGCGGTGAAAACTGTAGTTATAAGAAATACAAAATGGAAAAGAGTCTCTGTTTACATAAGTATTGCATTTTTATGTAACTCAAAATAGGAATAAACATCTTTATATGTACCTCGAGCAACAGTAATAACCATCAAGGGAATGCTTTTTAAACATGTACAAAATTACCTTTCTAAATTACAAATGGATTATAACTTTTTAACAATTATTGCTATTAATGCTCTTTAACATCTACATCATGAAATATATGCACTTACGGCGTTGCCTGAACAATGCTTCCAAAAGGATGGCTGTGTATAAGCCTCAAAGCATTAACAGCATGTCAGCATGTCAGCATGTCATGTCATGTCATTTTTTCCCCCTCAGGGAAACCAGGAAGTAAAAAGGAAATAATCCACCAGGAAGTGATGTCACAAGCAACTCAACCTTCAAAATAAAGTCTTCTCAATCAGTTTTACTCTTCCACTGCTATCCACAACCTGAACACACACACAAATGAACCAGTACAAAGAAAACAACAAAGATAAGTGACACAAATGCCGTAGAGGCAACACACTCCCCGTCTGGCCTATGTGAGGCCACTATGAACTTGAATAAGTCCAAAACAACAGTCCTTGAATCAGTTCTTGGGCAGAAGAAGAACTACTTCTGCAACTGGCCTGAGGAAGGTTTTCGCATCACCTTGGTTGGTTGTTTTTATCTCCACTTTCCTAACATGTTCATCCTTCCCAGGAAAGGTTGCTGTGACTATGGCCATGGGCCAGCAGTTGCGGACAGTCTGTTTGTCCCTGAAGAGAACCAGATCCCCAACATGAAGGTTTCTGTGTGGCACTGTCCATTTTTGTCTCTGCTGCAACACTAACAAAAAAACAGATTGGGTGTCTACTAAATTAATCTAAGTGTAACATGTTGCTTCTACCATATATAGTCATGTTTTATGGTTGAACATAATTAAGTAATGTTATTTTAGCATGATGTGCAATAACTTAACGTTTCCTAAATTTAGTTATGCTGACAGAACTTAATGGTTTTTGGGTAAGATATCAAATGGCATGTACAACTCCAGAACAGAAGGTGGCAGTAGTGTGCGAGGCAGGGAGTCCATTTACAAACTTTACTTCCGGAAGTTGCAGAAGAATGCAGCGCAACACATGAAAGAGACCGGAAGGTGGGTTGCGGAAGGCGGTTAGTTAAATCTTTCACCATCCATCGACTTAAAAAATAAACCACTGCACAGAAATGTCACATAACTTCACCAATCAACTTTACCGCTCTATGATTTTGAACAATTAATTTCGTCACCGAATATTTTCATAGTGTGATATATTCCACGTATGCTTAGCGTCGTATTAGCATCAGCGGAGTCCGGTTAAACATGCGCGCGCGCACACACACACACACACCTTTTGTCATTAACACAGTTGACAAAATGATGAAGTAAATGTTTGTTTTCAGTTAGAGCTTAAGCATGCCAATTAATGAATTGAGCATAGCTATATACTATAGAAACATAGAATTTCAACTGAAACGAAACAGATTTTTTTCCCTCTTCATTATTTGAAATGTACCCCTAATTATAGAATCACTCTGATATGTTGTCATCTAACAATTTAACTTACTTTAATTTAACTTACATAAATCTAAAATCTTACAAACTCTGAAACAACCTCACTCTATATTTTAAAGTCAGGAATATGATTTAATTTATTGATATCCTTTTTTTGTTTATTTTCAATGAGATATTATTGGGTTTATTTAAATACATTTGGTGTTGGGCCAGCGTAACACGTGGTCACCAATTGTTCTTTACCTCACGGGGCACCATTTGCTGGGGCACCCTTTGTTGAGGTTGCCTACTAAGGGCACTAATTATTGGGGTTTGGCTATCCAAAATAGTTAATAATTATTAGAATAATAATTATTAATTATTAAATAATTGGATCTAATACATTAGATCACCTCGGGGCACCACCCTTGTTACAAGGGAAAGATAGCCAATTTATTAAATCAATCTCATAACTAGTACTAAATTGTCAATTTGGAACTCTGATTAATAATTAATTTAATAACTAGAACCAAAATTACCAGATTAACAACTAGTTTAGGTAGAAGGAATTTGGAGTTCTTGACCGTGTAGAGGTTGGCGGAATTCACTCTTGTGCAACATTAAACAGGCAACAGGTATGTTTAATAATCATTTATTAACAAGAATAAAAGAAAAGGAAACATACAATCTAGCTACAGTGTACTTTCTACAGGTGTGTGTGTGTGTGTGTGTGTGTGTGTGTCTGGGTGTGTCAAAATGGCTGCTGAGGCCTGGAGGCCCTGAACAAAGAAGATCTGTGGAGGCACTCAGACCATGTGCTGGGTGAGTGTGTGTGTGTGTGTGTGTGTGTGTGTTTCATGAGGTGCCAGGTTAGAGGAAGGATGGTTAGTTAGCATGCAAGCGTAACCTAACTTCATCTACTTAACAATGTGGCAGAGCCAACAATACAATAACCTGTCTACCAAACTGATCACAACACTCAGTAAACACAAATACATCAAATCACAGTCCTTGATTTATCTTTAGCTTAGCTTATCTTAGCTTGACTAGGCCCAGTTGGTGTTACCAGTTCTGGTGTGAGAGAAACTCTCTCTGGTGTGTTGCTCCTTTGGCTGGTGGTTCCTGATGGAAGGGCCAAGCTGAGAGAGTTAGAATTCCAATGTTGGAAGGCAGTCTTTGCTGTGTGGTCCTGATGGCAGACGCTGGAGGGAAACTGGCCGCTCCTTTGACGTAGTTGGTTAGCAGCTCGGTGCTAACTCGCTGTGTGGCTCCTGTTGTATGGAGGATTAACCTACAAACCTTGTGTTTGTTGGCCAATGGAGTTTGTTTGCCGGATCTTGATTGTTCCTCAGCAGGCTCTCGCGTTGCTGCAGTGAGGAAAGGTCTGAGGATCTGCTTTGGTCAGCAGGCTACCTCAGACGGCCAGCTGCAGCTGCACAGCTGGGGGTCCCTGGAGAGTGGTTCCCGGGCTTGGAGAAGAGAAGAGAAGAGGAAGGAAGAGAAAGGAGCTTCAAGAGAAGAGAGCGGATAAAGGCTGAGCACAGCCTTTATATGACTTGATGACCTCAGAGGTCACATGCCACAGTCATCCAGTGGTGGCTGCTGGATCGGATTTCACACCTGGAAGGTTGTGGGACTTTAAGGTTCCGGTGCTTTCCTTTGTCTCCAAGACAAAGAAAGCCATGTGGTCGAAACTTGGTTATGCGTGGTGAGCTTCCATTGCTCACCACCAGGTTCAGGTCCCAACAATGATGAAAAATCCAGTGTCCTCCATGTTCGTGTTAACAGTTTGAAAACTCTTTCATTACTCTCTCTCTTTTTATCACAGAAATTCCAGACCAACTTCCTCTGTCATCAAACAAAACTTGCTTCATCAACCGAGTGACTGCAGTATAGGGTTATCTACCAATGTATGTATTAACTATCAACTTTAAACACTTGTAAGAAAGTGAATTCAAATTCAAAAGTTCAATAAATATGTTTTCTAAATCAAAATTACAGTACATTTACATACATCACATACCCTGTGATAAATCTCTTACAAACATTAATACATGTACAAACATAGACATAAACTAACAGTAATTATTCATTTTCTGTGTCCACTGGTTGTTCTCAGTTCATGGCATGAGGAAATAAAATTTGCAGCAATTTTGTCTTTCTCTCTCTCTCTGACTAGATCTCTCCTTCACCCTCATTGATTGTGCTCTCTCTCTGTCTGGTCAGCACAGAAATTCAAGACCAAGTGTGTGTGGGACCGGGCACTGCCGCGTCCTTTCGTCTGGGAACTTTATTCCAGGGGAAGGAAGTTAGTCAAACAGTACTAAGATAGAAGACGCAACTACGGCGTATGGTTAAGAATTTATTTTAGAGGCACGGAAGATGAGTATAGAGTCAGCGCTGAGGCTTCAACCCGTCCACTGTAAGAGTTGGAGAGATGAAGCCCCGAACTAAGGAAATCATAAGTTTTTTATACATTTTGACTCCCCTTGGGACCAGGACGCATATCCTTGAGTGTTATCCTCTTGGCGCCAGGGAGTGCGACCCTGAGTGTTATCAGTGTCTTGCTATGTGTAGCCAACCGGCTCTAGCTGGACCCGAGCGAGTGTTAAAATCAGATGTGGTGCATTCTGTTCTGATGTCTCCGTGGTCTCACAGTTGTGTATGCAACAAAGTGGAAATATCACTAACAGTTTCTATAATCAGTTAATATATTACGCTTACCAGCAAGCTACAAAGCAATTCCATTCTAACAACATGTGATCAGTTATTGTAGACCCTGTCCACTAAACGATGTCTTCTTCTTCCAAGCCGTCCTCCTCCAACATCGTCAGTTGTATCAGCATGTCCTCAGGAGGATCTTCTTCCTGTTCAGCCAATTCTCCATCTCCCTCATCCAGCGGAGGTCTTCTTTCAGCTACTGCTGTCATTTGATACTCTGGAGGAGGTCCTTTTGTTTCGATGGACCCCACCGCCTTGTCGATGCACTGGATGATAAGGGCTCAGATACAGGGGATACAACAACAACCACAGAGAGCAAAAAACAAAATAGCAAGCAACAATGTCACATAACTGGCAAGGAGATTACTCCACTTGCCTTCCTCTGCTGCTGCCGAGCGGGGATTCTAGCTTTTTTCCTATCATATCAAGCATTCTGTGATTTTTTTTTTTTTTCAAAATTTTTGTTTCTCTTTCTGTCCAGCTAGTTAAGCAGCTTAATTCACCTACATTAAACACATTTTATATCATTTCCTCCATCCTTATACCTACTTCCTTGTTGCCTCTGTAGGCTTCCTATTCTTTTCACACGTCCAGTTCTTCCTCCGTCTCCTTCCTTAACAATGTCTCGACCCCCCTGATTAACATATTCATATTTTAATCATTCTCTATTTCACCTCAACAACTGCTGGTCCTTATCTTGTTCTTCCTTTCGCGTTCTTCTGTCCTCGTCTTGTTTCTCCTCCCGCGTTGGCTGAAGTTCACACATCAGCTTGCACTGCTTGTACAGGCAGACCAGAGCTGGAAAAACAGTTACTGAAATGCAGTTTTGTTAATTTCAGATGTTCAGAAAGCTCAGTTAGTTTCTTTTCCCAGTTCCCTCGGTTCATTCTGGTTGCTATTTCAATTTTGGATTTCAACTGTACTTGTCTATTTTGCAGAGAGATGATGTAACATTTCCTTTGGTCGGCTGTTGGTGGGGGCCCCGTTAGCGCACCAAACAGTCCGCTATCTTTTAATTCTTTCACCCATTCGTCAAATTGTTGTAATTTGTTTTCAATTTTGCCTTCTGGAAAAGTGTGTCAAATTTTTATTTTTCCCACATACAAATAATGTCCCAAAACCCCTGGAGAATTGCTCTATTATCCTCCTTCGCCTTCTTTTTTCTCTTTAGACATGTTTAAAGTTGTTCAGTAGTCACACACAAACTTCAGGCACACCCGGCCTCCCTTCTGCCTCTGCACTTACAACACACACACTCTTTTAACCAGGGCACAGTATTTCATTCACTCAGACACATTCAGACACTTTTTTTTAGTTATTTGTTTTTTATACTTATCTCGAGACGTCTCGCGGGTTGGACGCTTTTACAATTATAGCTAAAAATGCAGAATATTAACAGCTATAACTGAGGGACCTTTAAACCCAAACCCTAAAACAATAACCGGAGTTAGCTGCTTTTACTGTAGTACCAGAGGGACCTTAAAACCCAAACTTCCGTCGGGCTGTCGCTTTTACACTTGTAGCTGTTAATTCGGAAATTAACAGCTATAACTGAGGGAACTTCAAACCCAGCCCTAGACAATAATCGGAGTTAGTTGCTTTTACCATTAATATTCATAACAGTGGGACCTTAAAACCCAAACTTCCGACGGGCTAGCAGCTTTTACAGTTGTGGTTGTTAAGTCGGAAACTAATTCAGAAATCAACAGCAACAATTGAGGGACCTCGAAACCCAAACCCTAATCAAATATCGTAGTTAGCTGCTTTTACTGCTAGCAGTAACTTACTGCCAACAGAGGGACCTTAAAACCCAAACTTCCGACGGGTAGTTCTTTTGCAGCTATGGCTGTAAATTCGGAAATTAACAGTCATAACTGAGGGACCTTTAAACCCAAACCCTCATAGGCTAATCGGAGCTAGATGCTTTTACTGTTATTTTGTTTAACAGAAGGACCTTAAAACCCAAACTTCCGACGGTTAGGCATTTTTTAGGGAGTTGGATCAGGCCCCCACGGACATTTAAACTGTACTAACCACGCCCGAATTCTTGTCTTTAAAAGTAATAATAATAATAATAAAAAATTTTAAATACTATTCCATACTCATTTCCCGTGTTTTATTTTACCAAAAACAGTATTACACTTTGGATCAGTCTAACACAGCCAACAAAACGTCCTGGTGGACGTGCAGAAATTTTGTTAAAAAGGTTTTCTGCTTACCTTTTGTTTAGGCGGCCGCCAGCTGTGAGAGACTTTTCCTCGGTGCAAAAAACCTCCTTCACTTAGGCCTGAAATCCCGGACGAGCCCCCAATTTGTTGGACCGGGCACTGCCGCGTCCTTTCGTCCGGGAACTTTATTCCAGGGGAAGGAAGTTAGTCAAACAGTAATAAGATAGAAGACACGACTACGACGTATGATTAACAATTTATTTTAGTAGCACGGAAGATGAGTATAGAGTCAGCGCTGAGGCTTCGACCCGTCCACTTTAAGAGTTGGAGAGACGAAGCCCCGAACTAAGGAAATCATAAGTTTTTTATACATTTTGACTCCTCTTGGGACCAGGGCGCATATCCTTGAGTGTTATCCTCCTGGCGCCAGGGAGTGCAACCCTGAGTGTTATCAGTGTCTTGCTATGTGTAGCCAACCGGCTCTAGCTGGACCCGAGCGAGTGTTAAAATCAGATGTGGTGCATTCTGTTCTGATGAGCAAGCAGCAGCGAAGCAGTGATTAACATATCATAAGGCTATGGCATGACATGGTGTGATGAGAAAAAGAAATATTGGAGAATTGAGCAGATGTGATTGTAGCTCATGGGTCTACCAGTTGGCTGCCTGAGTTCGGACAGATTGATCAAATTTTTGTCATACAAGAGAGACTGGTTTTTATGGTTAAGAGACATTGTGGGTCGTATAGTGAGCACCACAGAGCCTTTGAGCTCATGGCATATCCAACCAAAGAGACAGATCTGATTGAGTTTCGTAATCTGGCAGATGACTACCCTCTGGCAGACTACTTTGTTGGATCTCTGAGAATGGTGACACTCAAAAGACACATAAGTATTTAAGGCATGCTAACATTAAAATTTTCATATCAATGAACATAATGTGTATACACTACCAGTCATTTTTTTACACACTTTCTCATTCAAGTGAATGGTTTTACAAGAAAATTAAATAAGTGTATTCAAAAACTGAAGTAAGAAAACTAAATTAGATTTTGCATCTGTTTTCAAGATGTATTTCCTTCATCTTAGTTAAAATTGGATCATATACCCTTTCCTTTTACCATGTGTTGTTAACGGGGGTTAATTATGTGCATGCTTGCAATGCATATATTATAATCGTGCGTGTTTATTATTATTCTTATATCAAAACTTTGTCCGCTAACTTGTCCCGCAGCTTTGAGAAAAGTGCCACATATGTTATATCAAAATGTGCGGTTTGATCGGGAATGGTGTGCTATGACTTTTCTTGGCATTCGGCGTTACCACGGCAACAAAAAGGGCGAAAAATGGCAAGATTTTTTCCCTTAGGAATGAATGGGGAACGGTCGGAAAAATTTTCGAAAACACGTCAACTTTGGAGCTTCACAGCTTCACAGCTTCAAGTTTAAACGGGTCACGAGACATGAAACTTTATTGTTTTCCGATTGGCATTTCGACCGATATCACGGTTTTCCTGAAACCACGATTTATGTTTTGTGCTTTTTTCAGACTTTTTCGGGCTAGAGTGGGTGATGTCACCCACTCTAACTTTCAGCCTCTCTTCTCGTCACACAAATTTTTGTGTTTCTCCTCTCTTCACGCCCACATGTTTAATTTCTCACACACCATTTTTACATAAAAACGTAGAGAAATTCAGACGGTGTGACCGCCGAAGTGCTATGATTTACGTTTTTTTGTCAGCGCTGCCTCAAGCGGCAGGTGGTCCCCTCAGCTCCATCCACTCCAATGTTAAATTCAGAATTTCTCTCCCGCCCAAAATCGCGAATGTGTGGCGTTTTAAAACTGTTTCCCTACGGTCATTTTTTGCAGTACCAACATATATCACACGTGTGCATTCGGCCAAGTCTTGTGACGCCTCTCGTTGAAAAATTTTGGCGATACAAGCTACGGTTTTGGCGTGAGACGAATTTGTTCGGGGGCATCGCGCTCAATCAGTTAACATTGCAATTGGGGGCCTCTCAGCAGTCAAGTGCTATGCATTTCCATGGCAGCTCGTGACTGCTGGCAAAGCTGATTCCAATCAGCCAATCAGACGCCTCCTCTTGACTCCTCCCAACAAACACACAGACATGTTTGTCAGCTAAGCTGCTCTTAGAGTGGCTTCCATTTGTTTCCTATGGACTCAGCCTAACTCTCCATATAACGGCAACTTGCCTGAGCCTTTCCCTTACACTAACTGCAATGTACACCACACAGACACACACACACACACACACACACACACACACACACACAACGCACACAAACACACACACACACACACACACACACACACACACACACACACACACAAACACACACACACACACACACACACACACACACACACACACACACACACACACACACACACACACACACACACACACACACACACACACACACACACACACACACACACACACAACTAACACACACAAATGCACACAAACACAAAAACACACACAGACACACACACACAGATACACACACACACACACACATAACCAACACACACACACACACACACACAGACACACACGCACACAAATGCGGGTTCGGGCGCGGTTGCTCAGCATGCACGTATCACAATTTCCGTGGGAATTTTCTAGTTCTCTTGTAAAATGTGTTTTTTGTACCATAAAGCTAATCTTTGATTCTGGCCTGCTTAGTGGCACTCCACCCCCTCCTTACTCAGCTCCTTCTACATCACACTGTGGTGATGACTCATCACTTTCAAGTGGCTCATTTGACACAGACATTTTGTCATCTCCTGATTCTGCCACCACAAGATCGTCTGGATGGCCTGTTGTTTTTGTTGTTCCCCGATTCCCATATGATTGTGAGCTGCAGCTGGAAAAAGCCAATGCTGCATTCAAAGCAACTGGAACTTTGCTTGACCCCGACATCAGACTTAAAACTGCCATTCTTGACAGTTTAGCTGAAGCAATTGTGCAGCACAAAGTGTACCCCACTGATCATGAGTTTGAAGAGGCAGCAGAAGCCCTTGTATCATCACATCCTTGTTTGAGAGAACCAGGCTCTGCCACTGGATATGGTGGCTGGAAAGTTAGTTTGAAGTATAAACTCGCCAACTACAGAAGGAAGCTCAAGCGGCTTGGATGCCCAGAGGTCGAACTAAATTCCTTAACAAATAAACGTGCAGACAAGAGCAGTCCTGCTTACGGTGTGAAGAAGCCCAGAAAAGCTGAGGTGAATTACTGCCCCTCCTACCCATCAGGTGAATCTGCAGATACACTTGAAAAGATAAGAGAGGCCCTTATTTCAAAAGCAAAGAAAAGGAACAATGAGGACACAGTGGCAGCAATGATGGCCAAGACCTTTTCTCATAGAAGGCAAGAAGTTATTCGAGATGCACCCATGATTGCAGTTTTTAAAACCAGATGGCCAGCTCTCTTCAGTGTGTGTGAGGTAACTGCACAATTTTTCCAAGATTTGGTGTAAAATTATAATTGTTAAACTAATTGGTTGTTTCAGTGCATTGATAGTTAAATTTCTCTGTACCCATTTTTGTGTCAAGTTAAGTGCCGAGTTCAAGAGGATAATGACAGTCGGTTTGCTGCCAAAGTTCTTCTCCGAGCTGGATGCTCACTCATCGAAACTGCTCAAGGTCTTTGGCAAGAAGGGTGGCGCTCAGGGAAGAAAGATCAAGAGCATCGTGGTGCCCATGACCCAGGTAAAACAAAGGGACAAACTGCCAAACACATCACTGTAAAGTTGAAATCTTTAAGAGGAAATGTGATGGGGAGAAGAGAGAAGTAAGACAATTTGGAAAGAGGGGAACTTTTTCACTGTATGAAAAATTATTTGATTATAATTCTAACTTTTGGTAGATTTGACAAAGTGAACTCGAATAACTTAATCCCTTAACAATCCAGGCTGTGTGCCACTTAGTGACTTTCCACTGCCAGTACCTACTCTACCAGATTTGGAGAGGGTTTCCACTACCCCTCCTTCATATACCTAGCTTGGGAAATGTGCGGCTGAAATGACAAGACTGTGTTTTAAGAAGTGTGTAAAGTTATTAGATTGACCATGTTCCACCACCACTTACATAGTTGCTGTGATTAGTGGTTCACTATTCTTGCGCTCTCTCTCTATAGAGTAACAAGTAGCTTGGCTCACTACATTTTTTTAAGGAGCTTGCTTTTTCCTCATGTTTTTGTTTCCTGGCATGTTTTGTGTGGCCCACATACTCAGACTGACAGCATTGATGTGAAAAGAGAGTGCATCCTCAAGGCGCTGTCGGTCTACCTGAATGAAGAGCCGGAGAAAATGGTGAAAGAACACATGGTATGTAATTTAGCTTTTATTCTGTATAATATTTATGTTTTTATTTACTTTTTTCAGGACTCTGATGTTGACAATGGTCAAGCTCAAATGGAGACTGTCTTCGGAGTATTTGTGATTCGCAGAGAAGGTGCAGAGTGTGACGATGGTCCAGAGGACGTGGGCATCATTTTGGAGGGGGTAGAAGTCCTTACTGAGCTGGGTAATGTACCAGTAGCAGTTGCAATGCTGTTTGCTTTAGTTTATGCACTCAATCTCAGCTACCCCCCAGAGTGGAAATACACTTTCGAAGCACTGCAGAAACTCATCGTGGGGCTTGATGGACAGAGGTTGTCTAAGAAACTACAGGTGCTCAAAACCCTACTTGCTCGTTAATATTTTGTAGGGCAACTGTTAGGGGTCTTCAACAATGAAAGTATCCCAGAGTCATGTTGGGGAGGGAGGGAGCCGTTCAACCAATATTAGTGTTTTTCAGACTATTTTTCCATACAAAAGCAAAGATGACAATTGGTAAATCTGTTTAATCTGATTTTGTATTTAAAATGAGACTGAATTTTTAGCATTGCATATTAATGCAGTGAAATTGTGTATCTGGATTTTTTTACTCTGGAATTAAAGTTACATATGTTTATTAGTGGATTTTCACCTTTATTTTTCAATATTTTCATATTCAAAATCAAAATTTCATGCTTAAAAAAATGTAATTTGTCAAAATACAAATAGTGCTGTCATTTTAACGCATTAATTCGATTAATTAATTACGCCGCAATTTAACGCGTTAAAAAAATTAACGCAATTAATTATGAGTATCAACGGTGGCGAGCCAATGCTTGCGCATTTGAATTTTGGCCCATTGAAGGACCCGTAGTCTTCTCGGCCGTGCTACGTCACCTGCGCCGGCAAATTAACAAGGCAGTGGGCAACAATAACAGACATGGACAAGACTCAGGAGGATGAGGCAAGTGCGTCTTCAGTCGGGCCACTGAACGGCAAGTTTATTTACAAAAAGAACAGAGACGGGACGATAAATAAAAACGCTGTGATTTGTAGTTTTTGCAAAAAGGAGTTCTACAGGAGTTTTTACATTTTTGAAGACAGCTTTATTTTATTTATTTAACTGTATTGCTGTATTTGTTTTACATTTTTGAATAATGCACCTGGCCTAACTGGTTTGCGGATGTGCTTGACCTTTACTTTTGGATTTCATTTATGAAGCACAGTTCACCAATAAAAATTGGATTTCAAATCTTTATTAGTCATGCACTACAATTTTTTAATATCCTAGAATTCTTTATCAGGAGACCTTTAGCAGATATGACATTAAAATGCGATTAATTCGATTAATTAATTACAAAATCCTGTAATTAATCCTTTGCGAGTAGTGTAGAGCAGGTCCAAAATGTTATCTCCTCTTGTTGGGAAATCAACATGCTGGTGAAGTTTTGGCAGGAAAGTCTTGAGATCAGCATGATTAAAATCTCCAGTGAGGATGATGAATCCATCTGGGTGTGCTGTCCTTCACTGGTGGCCTGATACAGTTCATCAAGTGCAGCATTTCTGTCACTGTTGTTGGGGTGGGAGGGATGTAGCAAATTCACTGTAAATTCCCTCGGCAGATAGAAAGGACGGCACTTCATGATCATAAACTCTGCCAGTGGTGAACAGTGTTTGCATACCACCACACATCACGGATGTAAACACAGACCCCAGAGAGTCTTTCCTCCATTTATGAGGGCTCTGTCCACTCGATAGCATGTTGGCTGCTCCAGCTGTATTTATTTTTTGTTGATTTTAATATGATGTAAGGGGACTAATCAATGAAATTAAATTTACTATTTCCCACCAACCAGACAATGGATTGTTGTGGCAACCATCTGTGGCTTTGGGGGATGGGGTGGGATTGCATGAAGGATAATTTCAGTTTAAGTCACAATTCAGCAGGGTCATGAGGGTGCTGGAGCCAATCCCAGCTGATACTGGGTGAGGGCAGGGTACACCCTGCACAGGTCGCCAGTCTATCACAGGGTTGACACAGACAAAAAAACATTCACACTGCCATCAATGGGAATTTAGATGTGCCAGTCAACCTGACCTAAATGTTTTTGGTGGAGTGGGAGGAAACTGGAGTACCCAGAGAAAATCCCTGCAGGCACTGGGAGAACATGCACTCCACAAATGTATTCTGTCTTAAGGTTTCTTGTGGCATAGGCTTGAAACCTGTACAACAAACAGCAAACACTTACATCTAAGGAGGTCAAAAGGACGTCCTAATGCAGGAAAGCATTTGGGCAATCATTTACTGAATGTTGCACTTCTGCCAGACCCAAGATGTGTTTACACCAGTGACAATCTTGCCGAGTTAAGGTCATACTCTGGGCAGAGAAAGTAATTCTGTCTACCTGGGGAAATTTACTAGGCATGTCAGACCACCAATACCTGTTTTTCTGTGGTACCTTATTTACATTAACCCATTCTTTGGGTTTCTCTGGTACCAGGACCTTAGGCTCTTTCCTGGTACTTTCTGGTCCTACAGGCTTACGTGCTGTAGATCTTGTCCTAAATCTCTCTGGACTGGGGACACTACATTTTGTCGTCTCTTTTGTGGTACTCACAGACTCCAGAACATTACCTCTTTTAGGGGGTAATCTAGTGCCCTCTTTTCCCAGGATGTTAGATGTTGTCATCTGTGTGGTGACATTCTCTGGTGCTGTGGTCTTAACTGTTGTGGGCCTTGTCATGGCCCTCTCCAGTCTAGGGACACAAGGTTTTGTATGCAGTTTTGTGGTGCTCACAGGTCCTAGGACATGACCTGTTAAAGGGGGTAATCTGGTGCTCACAGGTACTGGGACTTTATCTGTTGTAGGGGATAATCTAGTGCCCTCTGGTCCTAGGACATTAGATGTTGCAGTCTGTGTCCTTGTACTTTCTGGTGCTGTGGTCTTCAGTGTTGTGGGCCTTGTTCTTGTCCTCTCTGGTCGGGGGACACTAGGTTCTTTAGGCAGTTTTTTGGGACTCTCTGGTCCCGGGACATTACCTAGTATAGGGGGTAATCTGGTGCTCTCTGGTCCTAGGACCTTAGATGTTGCAGTCTGTGTCCTGGTACTTTCTAGTGCTGTGGTCTTAAGTGTTTTGGGCCTTGTCCTGGTCTTCTCCAGTGTGCTGGCACTAGGTTTTGTATGCTGTTTTGTGGTGCTGACAGGTCCTAGAACATGACCTGTTAAAGGGGGTAATCTGGTGCCCTCTGGTCCTAGGACATTAGATGTTGCAGTCTGTGTCATGGTACTTTCTGGTGCTGTGGTCTTAAGCATCCTGGTCCTCTCAGGTCTGGGGGCACTAGGTTTTATAGACCATTTCATGGGACTCACAGGTTCGATGACATTACCTGTTTTAACATGTGGCATGGCTCTTTCTGATTCTGACTTTGTACATATCCTGGCACACTCTTGTTCTACTGCCTCAGGTGTTGTAGGCTGCATTATTGTCACATCCTGTTCTGGAACCTCAGGTGTTGTTGGTGACATTATGGTCACATCTGGTTCTGAATTTTCAGGTCGTGGAGTCAGAGTCCTGGCGCACTCCGGTTCAGCTGCTTCAGGTTCTGTAGGCTGCATCATTGTCAAATGTGGTTCTTGAACCTCAAATGGTGGTGCCAGACTCCCAGCAGGCTCTGATTCCACTGCCTCAGGTGTTGCAGGCTGCATTATTATGACATCTGGTTCTTCAACCTCAGGTGGTGGTGTGACACTCTCGGCACTCTCTGGTTCTACTGCCTCAGGAATTGTCGGCCGTGTTATGGTCATGTCCAGTTTTGGAACCTCAGGTGGTGGTGTCAGTGTATCAGCACACTCTGTTTCTGCTGCCTCAGGTGTTGTAGGACGCATTGTGTTCATGTCCTGTTCTGGAACCTCAGGTGCTGTCTGCCATGTTATGGGCATGTCTGTTTCTGGAATCTCAGGTGGTTTTGTCAGTGTATCAGCACACTCTGGTTCCACTTCCTCAGGCGTTGCAGGCTGCATTATTGTGATGTCTGGTTCTTCAACCTCAGGTGGTAGTGTGACACTCCCGGCACACTCTGGTTCAACTGCCTCAGGAATTGTTGGCTGTGTTATTGGCATGTCTGTTTCTGGAACCTCAGGTGATGTTGCCGGTGTATCAGCACACTCTGGTTCTGCTGCCTCAGGTGTTGTAGGACGCATTATGTGCATGTCCTGTTCTGGAACCTCAGGTGTTGTCTGCCATGTTATGGGCACGTCTGTTTCTGGAATCTCAGGTGGTTTTGTCAGTGTATCAGCATGCTCTGGTTCCACTTCCTCAGGTGCTGCAGGCTGCATTATTGTGATGTCTGGTTCTTCAACCTCAGGTGGTAGTGTGACACTCCCGGCACACTCTGGTTCAACTGCCTCAGGAATTGTCGGCCGTGTTATGTTCATGTCCTGTTCTGGAACCTCAGGTGTTGTCCGCCATTTTATGTGCATGTCTGTTTCTGGAACCTCAAGTGGTGTTGTCGGTGTATCAGCACACTCTGGTTCTGCTGCCTCAGGTGTTGTAGGATGCATTATGGTTATGTCTGGTTCTGAAACTTCAAGTGAAGGTGTCATTGTCCTGGTACCCTCTGATTCTGCTGCCTCAGGTGTTACAGGCTGTGTCATGGCCCTGTGTAGTTGTGGAACTTGAGGTGGTGGCGTCAGTATTAGTGTCAGTGTCTGTCTCAATGTCACTGTCATTGCCCTGTCTGGTTCTAGAACCTCAGATGGTTGTGTCAGTGTCCTGGTATGCTCCACTTCTGCTGCCTCTTGTGTTATAGGCTGTGACATGGTCCTATGTAGTTGTGGAACCTCAGGTGGTGGCATCAATGTCAGTGACAGTGTCTGTCTCAGTGTCACTGTCATTGACCTGTCCGGTTGAGAAATTTCAGGTGGTGGTCGTGGTGTCCTGGCACTCTCTGGATCTGCTGCCTCAGGTGTTGACTGATTGACAGTATTTTGGGGATCTCTGGGATCCACAGTATTTTTGGGATCCATTTCAAAGTATTCTTTCTGAACGCAATGTAATAGCTCTGCTTATTGTCGCTCTTGCAAAATGTATACAAAGTCTTGCAGACAGTCCTTTGATCCTTTAATAGCTTTGATTCCTTTGATGTGTCACTTTCTTTGTGACATCATCACTGCATTTTGTCCACAATCAAAGCCAGTCATAGAATACATGAGTAAATGAGGTTTAGGGCATAACCAGGTAGGTGTGTGTGTGTGTGTGTGTGTGTGTGTGTGTGTGTGTGGGGGGGGGGCTCATTCAAAGTACAAAGTAAGCTGTTTTTATTTAAAGTTGCTGCTGCTGCATTAAACATTGAAAGCATTTCGCTCGTGAAGCACGATCTGACTTACTGTGAGGTTTTCACAGGAAGTGCAATGTGTGTTTGTCAGTGAGCTTAGTACTTAGTACTACCACCATCGTTCATCCAACACCCACAAAACAGAAGAACTGACATTTTGAGTATTTTTATGATGATATTACGGTGGTCGGCAAACGGCAAAACAAATTTGCAATCGGCAAAACACTTTTTAACGGCTGCTACATAGTTCGACTGGTCTCCCGTCTCCCGCTCTGCTCCACCGCTCTGCTGTTTGAAGAGGAAGTGCACCAAATACTCCAAAATAAAATCGCGTGAACATTTCCGGTGGAAACGATTTTGTTGTTGATGTAATTTATTATTAACTAGCCAACCTTGTAAGATGAAAAACATTCACCATAAATTCCTTATACACATGAGGGCAATCTTCATTTGAATTTGCAGATAAACTCTGCCAACTTTTTTTGTTATGTTGGCAAACAGCTGGAAGGGCTCTGTTAGAGTGCGATATTTGCCACTGTGTGATTTTGGTTGGCACTGCATGGGTTAATTAAAGGGGCGGAGCCTATCTGCAACAAGCGGAGTTCGCGCAAGAGCGTGTGCATGGTGGCTGCCAGCTTCAAGAGAAATTCTCTCTCCGGTCTATTGTATATTGTTTATAAGTACGTTTATAAAAGATGTCAACTGAAGCCACGACCTCGGGAGGAGAGGCAGGTGCCTCCCGTGCTACAAACCGGGCGCACGCTGCGGACGAACCAACAGGCTCAAGAGGAAGAGGGAGAAAAATTAAGTTATTCTTGCCTGCTTGAACCGGGGCTCTTCTTATGCTAACAGTTCTGCGATACAGAGTATATAGAGTACATAGAGTACATATAGTATTTCATTGAACGGAGGCGTGTGCTCAGGTTGCTCGTAGTCGAGTGGTACTTTAATGACGCCTTGCATAACTTGCAAATGACGGTTTCTCTTGATGTTATTTTCCCGTGTTTTGATGGAAATTCAAACACTTTAAACGCGAGGCTTTGTAAGTTTTCAGGAGTTGTGATTTCCAGCTCTGCTGCTGCTGGTGCGCTGCTTCCTGCCATTTGAATCTTACAATTTTTTAAAATAATTCGAATTCTATACGAATAGCGAAGTTAGTTCTTACAGTCCTAATACACATATATACATACATACACATGTATGTGTGTCAATGTGTATGTGTCATAATATATCTCTAGATAGATAGATAATTAGCTGTATAATAATACAAATCAATGTGATGCAATTAATTTAGTCTTAATTCATTCTTAATTTGATTCATAGGTCCTTCAAAATAAGACATACATTCATGTTTACTCCATAGAGTTTTAAGTAACTGAGTTAATTATTTTAAGTATCATAATCTGCAAAAAAAGGAGTTCATATTAATCAAAAATTACAAGTTTAATACCCCCTCACCCGCATGGGTGAGGGAGTTCTAGAGAGGGAGGCATGAAGAAAGAATGTCACGAACGAGGCAAAGAGAGTAAATCATCAACAGTGATCATCACTGTTCCAGTTGACTTGTCTATTTACACCTGGGTTTAAAGCTCCACCCACAGCACCTCTTATTACTTTTTTAAAATCTCTCCTTTTTCCATTTTGAGCTCCTGCCAGCTCTTCACTCATCTGCACTTGTCCTCTGGCAGGTGAGTGCAGAGAAGTGTGTGCATGCGTGTGTGTGTATGATAACAAACAGATGGTGCTGAAAACAACAAGAGTGATGCAAGTGAGCACACAGGAGAAAAGAACCTCAAATTTGCATTGTGCCGTGATTCACTGTTCTTTTGATGGTTCTCAGTGAAACATTGTACTTGATATTTACTTGATTCCTCAGTCTGTTTACAATTAACATCCATATTAGTAAGTTATATGTAGATAGTCCACTTTATACACTATGTAGATTAAAGGGAATACTGCATATGTAAATACCATTTCACAAAAAAGACACTTAATAGGTAGGTAACACTGGTTTAAACTGAAATTACCATACCATTCACACAAACGTGAACATTGATAAAGAAACACAGTAATGGATTGACAAAAAGATTTGAAATTATAGGCAAACAAAATATTACCCATCTCGTTTACAAGACAACAACCAAGCAAGAGTCATTCCACATCTGCCTGCTGACCTGAAATCAGAAAAGCTCAGCATGACCATCTCAATTCTCACCAAGGAGAATGTGCCTTGAGAAAACAAAACAAAACTTCAAAATGACTGATATCTAAACCTTGATGTGGAATGTACAGTCTTTTCCATTTTCAGTTATTTGCTACTTGATAGTTAAAGCAGTGCAAATATACACACTGCATTCATTAGGAAAGAGAACATCAATGTTTATAATTGAGGCTCCTACAGTCACAAACTTAAACAGCATATTTTTACATACAAATTTATTTACAGACATGTGTCTCCTATTGGTTTATCACCATTGGAGAAGAATCAGGCATAATTTTACTGACCTGGCAAATACTGTGGACTAGAATGAGCATATACAATCTAAAGTAGCAGATGCAACAGAATATGTAATTGAATGGAAATGGCTCCATTTCCCTGTACAGTCACTGAGTCATGATTCTTTAATGACATTGGAAGTTAAAGCCACTGACCTATGTTTTGTCCGCTTTGGAATTAATATTAATAATTACTATTTAGAAGCAGAAGTAATTTTCTCCTTATCAGCCCGGTATGAAAGCAGTTGCGATGTATTCATATGATGGTATTTCAAATCAGTGTTAATGTTCCAGGTTTCCAGCAGAGGACAGCATTTAGAGGAGCTTTTCAGTCCAGCAACAATGGATGTACAAATCTTCATGTCAGTTAATTCCTGCATTACCACATGTATGTAATACAGTTTTAACACTACTTGGAGCCAGTTTGATAAAACAGTATTATATAATACTTTGTATACATTGTGTTATACTTCACTAATGTCTGGACCCAAATGCAGACAAATGGACAAACAAGATCAGTCAAGAAGCTCTTTAAGTAGTGAAAGACTTACATTCATGCAGGCACTGGATAAAATGGCAGCCAGGAATCCAAGAACAGGGAATATAGGAATAAGTATATGTGAGGGAGGAAACTGAGGAAAGCAACCAGGAACAAAACAGGAAATACAATCCACAGAGAACATGTAGGAAAAAAAACATACAAGATGAATCACAAAATGCGGGACAACAAGCAGATAGGGTGTAAACACAATTAATACTCATTTTAAAGCAGAACAGGAAAGACTAAGTGTCGGGGGGTGTCCATTTTCAAGGTATTCACATAGAGGCAGTATTTTTAATAGAAAAGTTGGAAAATTAAAAAATAAAGTTTTGCTGTCAAACAATATTCTCCTAAAGCCAGCACTGAATATGTAACATAGATTTATTCATATACATATCACTTTATACTTTGCAGGTCTTTTACCTCAGATGGAATAATATCAGTTGCTGAGCTGTTTCACTGCAGTCGAGCAAAGCAACACAGTTAACAGAGCTAACTCTAAATGGAGTGGCTGTGATTTTACAAATCAACCATTCCCATAATGTGGAATGGATTCTGTTGTAAAGGTTACGCCAGGTCATGCTTTGCTGTAAAACAGGTCAATGACTGATAAATGAGCACACAAATTTTCTTCAGAAAAATGTGCCTTGTCTGAATTTCATCTAAGTTGCGAAGGGGTCTGACTTGTTTACAGCACTGGATGAATGTCAACTGTCAGCCAATGAGCCTGTTCGCAGCACAGATTGCACCCTCCATGCTTTCCGAGGAACAGGGGTGGACAGGGCTAAATCAAGCTGGGGCTGAGGATAACTAAAGTGATGGATCTTTGAATTTACCATGGGCTACTGAAGTCGATGGGAGCTTTTTTTCTTGATTTCCCACATGGTATCATCAAATGTATTCAGTGGTGTTCAGTTCCTGGTATTGAGTGGGAGAAAACAGTTTGTTTAATGCCACTTTTATATTTTTAAAATCACAAAAACCCTCTTTAGTGGGCATCACATATTGCCCCACAGTGACTCAAATCTAAACAAGATTTATTCAAAATGCTTCGCTATTTGAGCTAAGGCTGTGGTGGACCCAAAGTTATTGAAATCTTGGAATTAGCTTCAATGGGAATTATCTGTTCTTTTGTATGAAAAAACAGACAGCAAGTGGCATAGTATTTGAACTTCTTATGAATACAAAAAAATGACTTCTGTTTGAGTAAAAATTTTGGGAAATACACTTTTCTAAGAGTAAGATGATAAGATAAATACCACTCTGATACCTGTACAAGCTAGAACGTGACAAATTCACCTTCCAGCACCCCTGAAGCTCACTGCACTCATGACAATGTGGGGTGGCTTTCAGTGGCTTTAAAGGTCTGAGTCGAATGTAAATAATACAGTATACACAATACTGCAGAAACTCAGAGGCTGTGCTTCCATTCCTTCTCACTGTATGTGTGTTGCTCTTATAAAATGTATGTAATATTTACTTGTACAATACTGACATGCAATGAGTCTTTAAAGTTATAGCCAAAAAGGGCTGAAAGAAATGCGGTGCTGTAGCTAAGCCACTGGGTGGCAGCCAGGATACACCTGTTTGACTGTGTGTGTGTGTGTGTGTGTGTGTGTGTGCATGCAGGCGTTTCTGAAGGTCCTGTGAGGCAGTTTACTTTGAACACAGAATTTGGGGAAGAAAAAAGATCAAGGAAACCTACTGGCACCTAACGAAAGAAGTTTTGAGGATTCCATGTCATTCTGTATCTTTCTGTCAGTGCTTCAGCCACTGAATAAGAATAAGAGGAGAGAGGAGCAGCTCCAGCATGTACGTGAATAAACTGATTCTATGAGTGCACTGTGGCCACTGCAAGGGGCAAACGTCAGGTCAATAAGTAGAAAAGCTGCACTGGGGTTGAGAAAGTGCAAGTGCACATTCTTTGCAATGTGACTGAGATATTTCTACTGCATACTGTTTTGCTGTTGCTTGCATACTACCTGTGTTGTTTGTGGTTTGTGGTTCATGGTTTCACCAGAGCAATAGCGTTTCCTCAACGCAATGCTGGTCTCAGTCTGCATGCCAGGTTAGACACAGCAGGGCCAGTCCAAGTCTTTTCAGGAGACATTCTGTATGTAGAATTTGGTTTCTAACCTGGCGGGAGAAATCATTCACATCCTTTATTAATAGAAGAATAATCCACTACAGGATCCGCATTCAAAATGCCACTGATAAAAGTATTATCAGCAAGGAGCTTGTTCAGCAGAAACATTTCCAGTAGTTAGTAAGTAAGGCTGACAGATAAATGTAAAAAGTACATTTCCATTTAAAATACAGTATAAGTCTACAAAGCACCATGAAATTAAAATACTCATGCAGAGTATAAGAACCTTACATTCTGTCTTAAAGTATGATACTTGCTGTAAATGTAGCATTACTAATAACTAACTACTAATAACTAATCCCAGTGTCACACTTTTCATAAAGCGACTGCAGGCTTGAGCATGTCTTCTAAAATGTGCATCAGTGTACAAGATAGCCAGCATACATCAACATTATCTACAAACAACCTTTATTTAAATCACTAAATGAATGACGGTAAATTAGTTTTGGTTCACTCCCTTGATATTAATGTGGAAACAAGAGATAGGCATAAAAAGCAGCAAATGACTACACAGAGAGACATGTTTATTTTTAGCTCCAACAGGAAGACATTCTACAGTACTTATGCAGTACAGCTATGGTGAGGCTTATGCAGGATGAGAAATACAATGTTGTGAAGGTATCAAGCACTCGGTTTAGGAAAAGATCAGGGTTATGGTTAGTAAAAGGGCAAATGTTATTTGTATGTGCACTCAGCTGCATGAAGGTCAGATGCCACAGGCCAATCAACTGCCTCAACCTCCACACCCTTACCTTCCACCTCATTACATAAAGGACATGCTACACCTGGCACAGGCACCAAATACTGGAACTGCATGTAATTCCTGAGGTACAAAATTATCCAATATGGAGGGTATGTACAGCTTATTGGCTGCAAAAAGACCTGATATGTTTACTTTGGCTTGGAGGCCCCTAGAGGCCCCAAGCAGCTCCTGAGTTCGGTGGAGCCTCAGGCCAGCTCTGTGCCAGTTATAAAGGATCAGAGAAATGATGGAGGCCAAATGTCAGCAGTCTTTTTGACTCAATCATACACTGTGTTGGTTTATATTTTGTATAGTTCCCATGCAAGACAGATGACATTATGATGTGATGGGAGAAAACCTGGGAAAAAAATAAAAAAATTCTTAAAATTTGAGAGAAATCCTCAGGCACAAAATCCTTTGCACTTCACAGACAGGTATGCTTTTAAATGAAGGAGTTCTGATACCAGACCACTTTGTGTTTCCTTTATACCATTGTCACATAATAATAGCAAAATTCACACAGCATAGGTTAACTGACCTTGCTCTGTGCTTGATTTGTAAGCGAGCTGATGAAGGGTAAAAGAGTCCACGTTGCTGTCTCAGTTACATGGAGTTCAAGCTTTATCTTCAGGCCTACTTCTTCATTCAGGATGACAGACCAAGTGCTCTGTGGTTTTCTGAGAAGTAAAACAGCTGGAGAGCAGGTAAATACCTAATGAAATATTCCATGAAGCACATCAAATACTGACTTTTCTCTGGTGTGCATGAGGGAATCAATTTCTTCAAAATCCTTCACGCCCCCTTCTCTAACCCCTGAATCTCCCGCTCACATCTTCTTCTTCAACTATATCAAAGACAAACAACAAAGGAACACACTGAACTTCCTTCTTACCTTGGCCTTCACCTTCTGTCATAAAATCTCTGCCATTCACATAACATTCCAGAAACTAAAGAATATCATTAATTATCTAGTTTTGGATGCCAAAAGTGTAACTGGTTGACCCCCATATCAGCTGAAGTCTTCACATGGCAGTTTCATTGTTAAGTTTTGATGCTACATACTATTTTTGAATCTGTGTTGTGTCCATAGTCAGGGGATGGGCCTCCATCCATTTCACACTTTCAGTTTGCACATAAAACAATACCCAGGTAGCAAACAGTTCCAGTACAAACTGCATTTAAAAGTTATTTTAGTAATTCTCATATGATCTACGTGGGTCTGGCAGAGTACCTGAGGGCAAACAGCTCATTATGAGCTGATCTTTACAACATGTTAACAGGAACTGGAGTCAAGTGAGACCCTCGTGAAGAGAGGACTGCCATTGGACTGCGGAAAAATGCTTTGTTGTCAGATATGCTGTTCTTGTATTTACTGTAGCTCTCAAAGGTTTCAGATATGCAGTTTACTAAAGGGCTTGTGATCCAAAGTAGGAGTCATATTATCATCAAATCAACCAGCGCTGCAGAACAACAGAGTAAAGGAACTTCTGCACTTACTATTACCATGAACATGGTACACATTACTACTTTCAGTTCACTCTGCAGTTCTGAGGTGCTGGGAACTCAAAAAACTTTGATTTTATAACCCGCCCCCTCACCCCACAGTCTCTGACAAACAGACAGACACACAATAACACACACAAATGCAACGCACGGAGCCCGGAGGGAAACAACAGGATGCTGGAGAACACTGCATTTGCAACTGGAGCAGACACAGTTCACCCGACAGGATTTTCTCCAAATCCTTCAATTGAATTTCTCCCTCCCATGAGGGGGAAGATGCTGCTCTCTTTCCAGTCCAATATCCCTGAGCAAACACTTGCGTCAGCTGTTTGTGTTTGCCAATAACATTATGACTATGAATATTTTAAAGACAAAATGGAGTTTGCACTCTGTAACATTCGTCACTTTGAGGAAGAACCAGTGTTCTGAATTAATTCAAACATGCTCCATTTAAAGTCACATAATTATACAGAATATTTTCTCTACTATGAAATTATTAAATATTACATGAGCAGGTTGGTTATTGATGTAAAATTGTCCCTCTTTTTTCCATTTTTTCCAGCTTAAAGAGGCAATGAAATATCAATAATATCAACCAGCAGCCGATGGATGAAACAATAGTTTATTAACAGAATAATACCTTCATCCTTTCCTGTACCACTGACTGATCGAAGACTCATAAGGAATGCAAGGACATTCACGCTAAGGATTTCCCAGAAGCCTCATTACATTTTTGCCCAAAACTTTACTGTGGCTGAATTCTCACTTTAGAAAAGCCTTTGTTCCTCCTTTCAGTGCGTGACGTGTGATTCCTTATGCCCATTGGGCTTGAAGGGATGCCGTCGCTGCAGCGAGGTTCACTTATAGGACAGCGGCTGCTGCTCGTGCAAGTGATAGGACATATAATGGTCTGATTTGTTGTTCGGGGGAATGAAGCACGCCGTTATCTGTGATTCAACAGTGCTGTTTACTCTTGGTGCCCTTTCATTGTACCTGATGTCATGTTATGGATGAGCAGAACAGCACACACGTCCCTCCATTTCATTCAGCCGTGTTGACTTGAGCTGGTTTAAATTGAGTGAATGCAATTGATTTTTGGCATCTTCCTTTCAGCAATGGGTGTGTGAGTGTGTGTGTGTGTGTATTGGGGGGTTTGTGAAAAGAGGAAGAGACAGCAGCACCTCGGTGCAGTAAAGAGCAAGAGGAAAGACGTGTGTGTGAGCGCGATAGAGACAGACAGATGGTGTTGCTACACAGGAGCCTGCCCTAATGTAGTTTAGTTCAGCCCTTATCGCTGCTGGCAGCATTTTGGCACAATTTTTAAAAAATGCAGGGAGTAGTAAACACAGCTTAGCTTTAAAATATTCATTACACATTTCACAACACATTAGGGCCATTAACCTTCCCAAATAAATAGTGTCAAATTGCAGCATTTTCTTGAGAGTTTATCTGATTTTATTAATGGTAAATTGTTATTGATATAACTGCGTTGTAACGTGAAGTTGGTTGGTCCAGCACTTGGCACGACACTATGCTTTGGCATTTGTGGTCACTACAGGATGCATTTCAGAACCTCATGAACCCTCTCACTTCTTTCAAAGCACCATTGTCAGATTAAAACTCCACTGGTTTATGATTAGATACTTAAGCTACTTTTATACTGCTAATAAGCAGTAGCAAGAATGTTGAAAGGGGGTAAACGTTACCTGTAAGGATCAGCATTTTACCATCATCCCGTGCAAGTCAACGTGCTGATGTCTTCATTCAGTCCCTGTGCTTAAGTCCAGCTTCACACAGCTGAAAGGATGGCTGTGGACTTTAATTGTAGTGCACATCGGTGTCACAAAGCATCACATTGTTTGGCAACTGTTGCACACAGCAAATGTCCTGCATGACCAGAAGAAGTAGAGGTGAAATAACTGGGATGTCTTATAGTAAAACCCACCTTCTTAGATTAAAAAAAGAAGCATGATTGTTGAAGATCTGTTGAAGAGGAGATTTTTTGTGAGAGGGGAGGCCTGTACTTGCCACCTTTGCTTTGTAAAGCCCAGCACCATTGACCCATTATAACATTCCAAAATAACGCCCATGTCTCAGTGTGTGTGTTTGTGCGCGTGTCTGTCCGTGCGTGCGTGCATTTTTATTCTCCACTGGCAGTGACTTAAACAATAACTAACAAAAACACAGTGCTAATGTCGCTTTTGCATCCCCAAATTTTCATTTCTCGACTTCTACTTCTATCTGTATGGTGCAACTGATGCACTGAGTAGAGTTTGACTTCTACATATCCTCAAATACAGCACAGAGAGGTATCAAATGAACTGGAAAAAAAGGGGCACATGGGCTACTAGAGGCAACAAGTGCTTGAAATGTGTTTTGACCCAAGTCATACGCTGTTTGTGGACACGATCACTGACTGGTGAAGTGAATAACATTGATTATCTGGTTACAATGGCACCTCCCAATGGTTTACAAATTTTAGGCAGCAAGTGAATAGTCAGTTCTTGAAGTTCATGTGTTGGAAGTGGGAAAAATGTTAAGTGTGTTAGAATCTGAGCGACTGATGGAGACCTGAGCAGGTCTGAGCAGGACTTGTGGGGTAACAGTGGTATGCAGCAGTCAGTGTGATGTATGGTCGTCTGCTGCGAAATATTTTCAAATATTTTTATTTTTCACAATTTAGAAATTTTTCAAAAAGTCGCCTGACATCTGATTGTGTGGTCAGTTACAGTTGACTAATGGATGTAAACGTGACACCGTTGCATACGTTACATAACAAGCCACAGCTAAAGCGTGTGCATCATAGGTGTGCTCTGGTAATTAAACCAATCGATCTACACACTTCTGATAACAGCATGGTGTGTCACTGTTGCACAGTTAACCTTTGCAGGCTGTTTTTCCCCCCTCTCCTCCGTCTGATTTATACACACTCAACGTGCCAATTCAGCCTATGCCACAAAATGTCAAAACACAATGAACAAAAGTGATGAAGCCAGTTCCTCTTTTATCAGCCACATTAAAAGAGATCATTTCCTGCAGGGGAAAAAAACAAGTGCCATTCTAACATCTGTACAGATTGCTCCTGTATGGTTCTTGAGGCATGGTTTGCTATCAGCAGCAGATATTTATAGCCATCCACTAACTCAATTTCCTTGCCTTCGATTACAGTGGGCGGTAATCCTCTGAAACTTATTGCTGTGTCCTTAGTTTTCAAAGTGTTCAAGTCTGAAGAATTCATCACCACACAAAGTCATCAGTAACATGGCTGCACCCATCCATCCATCCATCCCCTCCACTACAAACGGCCATAAGGAGAATCCCTGCAGGTCCCAAAACGATTTCCACAAATTTACGTTTTATCATTTCTATATACCACATAGGCTTCAAGACATTAAATATTCACATTAAACGACTGGTGTTCTCTGTAATGGCCACACACCGTTCAAATCATTATATTTTAGTGGCCTTCTTGCAAGTAAATTGCTCCATGTGTCAGCATTACTGTACAGGGTTTGAGGAATACTATCATTGGATTCAATTTCTAATACAGCATATATAAACAGTGCAACTGCAGTGATCATTATCAGATCACAGCTTCATGATTTAGTCATAATAAGTTAGTCATCACATGGTTTCAAACTTTCCACCCTGTTGCACAAGCAGGAGTATAAATGTAAGCTTACATTAAAAGGAAAAGAATGTGAAAAAATGAATGTGGAAAGGCTGTTTTAAGTAAAGAGATTATAGAATATCAAAGGCTACAACCTTGCTTTCAACAGCAGCATACCTCCACAGTGCACATTTCAAACATGCACTCCAGCCTGTTGGACTGGTTTTGTGCGTAACAAAAATACTTGATTGCACTAAAATCTGTTGTGCACAAAAGCCCATTATACAGTACTTTTTAAAAAAGCTTTCCAGTATTATGTGTGCATTGTGTGAAGTGCATTTAAGTCAAGGCAACTTTTTTATTTTTACATAAAACAGTTCATACAGAGTGTAAATTCAAAGTAATAAATGTACTGTCAGAGAGGATATTGCATCACCTTGACACTGACATTATATCTGGCAATGCAAGTAATTTACTGTAGTCCTGGGAAACCTGGTCCACACATGTCATGATGTGGTGTGACTCTGCTCCAGGTACCCTGTTATAGTCCTAGCAGAGAAACCAGGTAACTTCCACCCCCTTTAAAAAATATTGACTGTATGCCATGAGACCACATATGGGTGTGTGAAATTGTTGTCATTTTGTCATTTGTCATTTTTGATATTTGTGTACAAAATTTGAAATGAGATGCGCTGTTTGCACTGATGTATTTTGAAAGGGCAATGATTTGTGTGGAAGTTCCAACTTGTCGAACCGGTGGTGATGTAACTTCAGTCTGGTTCTAAACAGCAACTAATTCATAGTTAACTATGTCACCCACTTGAAACAAAGAACTTTGTTTTTTCCAGAGTCAGATCAGAAGATCTGCATCAAATTTTCAGAAGCTTTTTTGCCTCCTGAGATAGGAGGAACACTAAAGAAATGCCTCTGAACAGCTGGGCTCAGATCCAAAGGTCAGCAGTCAGAGTCTTTGTATCAAGTGAAAAATCATAGAGTTCAGTTAAAAGACAAAATGTCCACAGAGAGACACAAAACAACCACAATATGAAACAAAACAATTACAATTTCCTATATGGGAGAGGTGTAGGGCCACATTCCATTCATGGTTCCACCTTAACACCTCTACAAAGACACACCATAAAGACAGAGGAGTTAGACAGCACATGCACAAACTACTGAACATTACATTTAAAATCCTTTCATTGATGTGGCTGACAATGAGTTTGCTAATGTAGAACAGCTGAGCAGGAAGAAGAAGGCAAAAGCTTTTGTCAGCATCACACTTAGAGTGTGGCCATTAGGCTAGTTCCTAAAGTTCAGTTCATACCAGTGTACACTTGTGTTGATCTTTCAAAAATACCCAGTAGAAAATATGTTGTTCATTTTGGGCCAGCACGAAACACAAAGGCTTAATGTCAGTGCAACCAGGGACAACCTGTGAAACTACTTTTAACTAATACATGGTTGCAGACCAATCGCAGTGCTTTCACAGACCACAAGGGGGCCGCTGACCACTGGTTGAAAACCCCTGAAAGAAAAAAGAGGAGAACAGAGCCCAGAGATCGGGCTCCACTTTAAAGAAATGCAATTTCCATCTCTAAGGAGAGTGGTGAGACTGAACCAAAACATTAAAGCTGAAATACTCAAGCAATGAACTGAAACATGCTAACAGTTCTCTGCAGAACTGAGTCAAACCTCAGACTTTGTTCGTAGTTTTCTGTGGGTTTGTCACTATGAGTGACACATCTTTTACATACACGTAGAAACTTATCCAGCGATTTGAATTTGAAAAACATTGATTAGTGCAGCATTAAAACATAATCAGTCACTAGGGCAATAAATGTGGGTGGACTATGTATTTTTAAAAATGGATTTGTGTGAGCAGGCACTTAGCACTACAGAGAGTACATGTGCAGAAAGTTAGGGATTTTATTTAGCTTTAATCAAGAAATGTGTCAGGTTTAGGTCTGTGGTTAGATTCCATCAGCAGCTCACAACAACATGTTTGTTTCTTTGCCACTCATCTGACAGCTTGGCTGGCTCCTCACCTCCTGCTGTCTCTCTGAGGGGAGTAAGGGACAAAAATAATGATTCCTCATGCCACTGAGTAATTGGTTATGTTCAATATATTTGTCTAGTAGGAGTTCTACATTTTATTTAGATCACGCAGTGTGTTTGATTTTGGTTGACGGACAGTTTGATTGTTTATTGGATTTACATGTCATGAATGACAGGAGTTGATTTTGTGACAGTATGTCAATGCAGGTATACATCAGCAGGGTTCAACTGCAGGGAACGAATCCTGAGGACAAATCCATATCATCAATAAAAATTATACGATGATGATGATGATAGTAATAATAATGATAATAATAATAATAATAATAATGCTGAGCACAAATCATTAAGGATAAGGCATACGTTGAACCTCCCAAGACAAATGACCCCTATCAATAATATCTACAAATGCCAAGTAATGATATATGTTTACATTCAATGTACAAAGGCCTCTTTTCTCTTGACTCTTCCTCATTGGAAGCTGAGGACATATTGTGATAATCTTAAGTCTGCAGAGGCTGTGGTGAGTGAATCTGTCAACAAAATATCAGACTTTTACATCAGTTAACTGCTGTAAGTTTCACTTTCCTACCAGCAACAAATGTAAATGTAATGTTTAGAGGGCCAGTGTGCATCACAGGACATTTGAAGTTGCCATATCCAGTGGCCCCTACACCAAAATCACCTCATATCCCCGTGCTGTTGCGGGAGGCTTAGGGAAAAAGGTAACAGTGTTTGCCTTCCAACACCTCTACAATTTCTTGACAAATACATTGTATCTTGTTTTTTCAACCCATATATAAAACAGTCCGGGCTAATTGGGGTTGTGGGAAACAATATTTGTTGACTTGCTTATTTACAAACTCGACCAGGCAAGCTGTTTTTTGTGTTTATGGTCCTTGTGGTAAGATAAGTAGTTGCTGGCTATAGCTGGTTAAATTCAAAGACTGATTTCAATCAATCACGCAATCAGCAATTTGTACAGCACTTTTTAACTAATCAATGTAACAAACTACTTTACAGAATGAAAGCAAAAAAGTGATACTGACCTTTTCATCTTAACTCTTGACAAAAAAAAGCTGATAAATGTATCCTATAACGTCAGTCCTATCCACAATGTTTCATTAATGCTGACAAAGTCAGTTTTGTGGCTAAACCTTACCTACTATAACTATGGCAGCTTTAAAGTGTCAGTTACATGGCACAGAAATCTGGGTCAGCAAATCAATCAAACTATTGTCGTTTTAATAAAGAAGTCAGGCGATAATTGTCCTTTTTCTGCGTGCAGCCGTGATGTGATTTTATCCTGCACACAGCATGAGTCTGCAAACAGCAGGGCACAGTAAAAGGAGTTGGTTGCCTTGCTGAAGAGTTCAAGTTGTCGCCTGCAGCTCTTCATCTAACAGGTCACTGTTCCTGCTCCTCTGTTTTCCATTACTCCCTGCAATAATTTAAAATGACCCACTGCCAAAAATGACATAAATGACCACTGACTTTTCTTGCAGTTAGTGGTCACTGCCTTTCCTCCGACTACTTCATGATAAAAGTCAGTGTGTGTTTTGCGAGGTAAATACTTTTAGTGTGAAGTTGTGACAGTAGTTTGAATTAGCATCAATACAGCATTATTTCTTGCAGCGTCACCACAGGCATCCAGTTCTTAATACTGCACTTTCATCTATGAGCCATAGGATCAATCACCTTTGGGTTCCCTCATTTGGTGATAGATATTGATTAAACAGACATTTCTTTAAATTAAAATCTTCATGACTGACACTTTAATTTTTGTAACAGTGATTTCTATTGGTCTTGTAAAGAACTCACAAATGATGACATGCAGTATATGTCAAAGCAAATCAGTATTTGATACTGGTGGGAAATGAATATAAATGCATTTTGTTGTTTTAATTTGAGACAAATTTCAAATGCTGGTTGTGAGCAGTGCCTTTTGCAGAAAGAAAGATAAATAAAGACAAAAGAAAAAAAAGAAAATGAGTGTTTGAGGAAGACTACATCATTACCTTGGCAGAATTTAAAATGGGATGGACATCATACTCCTTTAGGTTTTATTCATCACTTACATTCACACTAATCATTTTGAACCAACAGCACCACTGTGTGCAATAGTTTGAGTTACCTCATACAGTACAGTATGGCAGATGAGCTGGCTGGAAGCACAAATCCATCAGGGTAACTGTGTCATTTAACAACATCTCTAACACTGCAGCAGGCTAAAGATGATACATTTTGTAATACCTTGCCGGCAGACTACATGCCAAATGGTTTGGAATCATTGCAAATGAACTAGGAAACTGAATTTACATGTGCATTAGACTAGCTAGAGGCAATTAACATGTGGGTGATTCACATAAATGGGTGTCATTCAGGCCTTATCGTTTTAGACGAGAAAACAAGTTCATAATTTCTTTCGTGATGGCTGCGTCTGACAGAAAACGCATTTGGTGTGAGAAGTAAACACACTTCAAACACAACGCGTCTTCTCCCACCTGAGGCATTAAACCGCAATCATTATCAAGCACCGCTCTCTGACAAGGACACTGTTTGAGTTCAACCCTGTCACGGACAACATGGAGCCTGTCTGATTATGATTAGGAAAGTAATCAGAGGTAATTGCAGTTCTGCCAAACTCTTCATGCTGCACATCTCTCTTGGTCATGACTTTCAGGTAGAAAATTAATCTGCAAACCTACACACCTCGTGAGCACGTCAGGAATTCATTCTGTGTGCGTTAACATCAAAATCAGGCATTCGTGACAGAATTGGGACAGGAATAACAATAACAGGTTCTCAATCTTGGTCTTGGATTTTAATTAAAATTGCTGCAAATGTTTTGCTGTATCAGTGATGGCGTATTTGCTTACCATGGAAGCTGCTTTGTATTACATACTGTATAAGTACTACTGAGATGCATGTTTGCACACTTTTGATGAAAATAATTTGTTGAAATAACATTGTATTAAATAGATTGTGAACTCAGAAGTGATCTACAGCAGTTATCACAAATCTAAAATAATGAAAGACTGAAATGGTTCAAAATATCATTCATGACATCAGCTGTTTCTCTGACTTATTGCTCTGAGAATATCTCTCAGTATATTTATACATCTGCCCCAAGTTTTGAAACGGAAGACATTCCAAATGATGAAGTTATACTCAGCTTGTGGAGTAGGTAAGTGTCGGCAGGCAGTGGTATTGTACGCAGTAATCAATATTTATATATTGACAATGAATCATATAACTGTGTGTAATGTAAATGGGGCCACTTGTAAACCTAGATCTCCCTCCTTCCTCTGCTCGCCAGAGTGTTTTTGCACTTTTCAGCTCAGTGTCTTGGTTTGACGGTGCCCAACTTTACTGTCAAAAGGAGAGTAAATATTGGACTATTGGCCAGAAATATGATTTCAAATGAATACTAATGGTGTTCTGTATTGGCTGTGTAAGCTAATGATATATATAAATATTTTTTTTAGCTTTTTGCATTTCCCCTAAATTGCTAAAAAAAAAACAACCCACACACACAATTAGTGCTTCTTTAACTGAATGTTGTAGCAATAAATCAAGTAACTCATGCAGCAATAGAACAGTTAAGTAAACAGTCACTATCCATTACAATATTCTCAAGTATTAAAAGTGTTCAAAGTGTTTTTATTCAACCTGGAACCCAGTAATGTCTTTCATAAACAAACTTAAAACCCTCCCTGATAATTCATAAACACACTAGTACTACAACCTGAAGGGTGATGCATGATGTTGCACAGCAAATGCGGCCTCCTCATTTACTCTCAAACTTGATCGTCAAATTACCTACATCCACTTTTTTTTTCTCTTCTTCTCTTTGTCAAATTTTATTTAATTTTTTCATACCTGTTGAATGATACCTTTACCTGTCAAGGCCATAACCCTTAGTTATTTAATTAATTATTAAATGGGATGCACTGGATGTTGTAGAGGAGGGTGGGTTGGGTGGGGGGTGGGGATGTTTGTATATGTACTCTGAGAAAAATCAAAAATATTGTCTTTTGTTTTACTGTCTCTTTGTATCTTGTTCTCAATAAAAAAAAATGTAAAAAGTGTTCAGTTATTGATACATTGTTCTTGGTATACGGTGTATGAACAAATATTAAGCAGGTTCAGATAATAGGATATTACTTTAAAGTCTCTTAAATTGGAAATAGCTATGAACCATAGTGGCTTATATGGGCAGACAGTTGAAATTACCTCTTACTTCTGTTACTAGGATGCCTAAGCACACTGATGATTGCTGTGTATGTACATTTTTTCATATTTTATTTCCAGCACAAACCACACTATGTTGTCTGAAACATCCTTAGAATTCAATATGTTGTGACAGATGGAAAGTTCAAGTCTGTGACCTTTTATTGGGCGCATGGATTCATCAGTGTATTTAGAGATGCTCCTATTGATGACATAGCAACATCAAGTGTTTAGAAGTCCACTACATGGACATTTGTTGCTCTATGTAATATTCACATTTTCAAGTATGCGCTAACACTTTTAAGTTCTGAAGTTTCAAGACAAAACAGTGCATTTTTAATTCTTTGCCTTGCACAGGGATATATTTTCAGCCTGTTTTTGGAATAATATTTCTTATGTCAAGCTTTTGTCTTTTGTTTTGCATATGTTCATCGTTTGAACATGTCACACTGATAAATATAGTGTATAGTGATCTCATTTAGTGAACAATGCACAATGCTGCAGTTTCAGAACAATCATTAGATCTAAAACACGTCTTTGAGGATGAAAATAATACAAACCAGTATCATTGCTTACATCTTAACATGTAATAAATACCTCAAGACTCAAATTAAAAAGGAATGCTGGTGGGGATGTCTTGAAGAGAGGTCAGCGGAACACCAAAGTCAATTGATTCATTCCCTGGGGATTATGAGTCTGCACTAAAATTTATCCCACTGCATCTAGCAAATCAATTCAAGATATTTCCCTGGATAAAAACTCACCTGACTGGTAGCTGGACATCCTGATTTATTTTTAGAAAGGTTATCAAGTAAAAATCACTGAATTATTTTGTTTCAATCAAAAGTGTATAAAAAGTTTTCACTTAAATTTTCACTGTAGAAACCACTGTTTCCAACTCTAATTAATTTAAAGGGCAAATAAAACATCCATAATGTAGAATTATGATTATGCTGAAAATGTTCTTACAGCAACAAGGTCTCTCTGTGAATACCCTGTGTCACAGGAGTGATTGTCACATCAAAAATACTACTAAAATTTCAAAAAGCATGCTATTGCAGCACACTGCTGTTCATCTAAAATCAAAGGAAGTAAAATCTCAGTATTTTAATCAATATTCATGGTTGTTCTTGGGCTCTGCATATTCTTCCATCTCTGAAAGTCAATGTTTGAGTAGGTTTGTATTTGTGTTCTCCTCAGTCAACATCTCATTTTACTGTCTGCTCTCAGGCTGCTGTTTAAACATTGATTTTTTTTTCAATAGCAGTGTCTGAGAATGGACACCAGAATCAGAATTTAGAAATGGCTCCATGTCTATCAGTGTTACTTCCATTTCCTTGTCAAAAAGGATTATGATTTAATGCATGATGTTTTAAATGTACGCATGGCACTATAGCAAGGGTGTGAATCTATTACTCATATTGCTTATTCATGTTTGTATGAAGTGTTATCTGACAAATGTGATCTTGGTCACCAGAGCAAATGGCTTAAATTAAAGTGGATTTCACATTCTGAAATCGTATCTCTCCAGTCCCAAAGTCTTCTGAAAATATCTGTCCATCACAACCTTCCACAGCAGTCTTTTTCTTAAATCATTTTTGGGGCATCTTGTGTATCTCATAGCTGATAACAGAGAAATGAGAGACAACTGAAGAAGAAAGATGAGAAATAACATGTAACAAAGGCTGGAAGGGACAGGCTATGGCTTTTACCTCTAGGCCACCAGCATACGCCAGCAGTCTTAATATTGTCTCAGTCATCAAGCCCACACTCTGTACAGAGCAAAACATTCCTCCTGGTTATTGGTAAACTCTGGCTTTGTCTCTTTAGACCTGGGGCAGCAAGAAGTACCAAGTGTAGCCAGAAGGGAAGATGTTCAATATTAATTCTTGAAAGACTGTATTTTCTGTTCCATCGGTGAAGGTGTGAAAAATGATTTCCAACATTAGAAAAAGTCACTCAGATGCAAAGGCAAAGGAGAGCAGCAGTTAACAACAGATCAACAACTTTATTTTAATTTGTTACATCCTTTCAGAAATTATTCAGTCGTTCTGGTTTCTCATAAAATCACTCTATGCTGACTTTTCTGTTGAGCAGATCTAAGTTATTTTCATGAGCACCCTGAAGAGCAGTAGGACCTTTGATTAAACAAACAACACAGCAGACAAAATGTGTCTCATGGAGGACAATGGAGAGAGAGAGAAACAGAAAAGGAAGAAAGAATCACTGTGAATGTTACATTGCACATTCTGTGGGGATAAGTAGGCCTACATGCCGCAGAAAGATCTGAAGACGGAAAGAAAGGGAGGAGGGGTGTTTGTTTGTTTGTGTGTGGGTGCATTTGTTTCAAGGCTCCCAGTCGAGTAGTGACGTACCGGCTGGGAACAGTCGGCCAACATCCCATTCCATTCCATTCTGGTCCAGTCCATTCAGTTCAGTTTATTTGTCCTCAAAGTATGACTTACAAGGCGCTAACACAACACAGACTGCGGTTACCTCCAGTAATAGACACAACGCCCAAGGTCATGGTTTATTCCTATACCGCATTAACCCGTGAGAACTGTGTATGAGAGACAAAAGTCAAGGATATAATAAATTAATGCATGTATGCATGCCCCTGTGGCTACAACAGGTATCATGTAGCACATAGCATGAAATAACACACGTATGTCACAGCCTAACTTGTGACTTAACCTCGATTTGTTTGTTCACTTTACACATTCTTAATGACATACATGAGCCTGAACCAACATACGTCATAGGCTGCTTATCTCAAAAGAAGGACAGAATACTGATTATTCTGTCACCGTTGTTGCCGTCCTTCTTTCTCAGTTATCCATTTATAAGTTTATTATTCGATCATAGACAGAGAGGTCGTGTTCTGCCCTGCGTCCCCAGTGTTTCTGGTGGCTGATGGTTCTGCCTGTCCAGCATCTATCAGGGGGTTTAGTGTGATCACTGTGGACCAAAACTTTCGAATGTGCAGTGGATTAAAAGAAAAACAAACAAAAAAAGCAAAAATAAATAAATAACTAGCTATACATTTTGTGACAAGCTTGTTTTTTTTCGGAAATTGTGATGAAGTTTAGATCACCTGCAAAAGTTACAGCAGTGCAACAGCAGTGTTTCACTGCCCTCGCTGCCTGTCAGACCTGTGCTTCACACACACACACACACACACACACACACACACACACACACAATACAGTGATATCATGGTATGTATATCATGCATCATCATGTATATGGTGTATGGTATATCATGTAGCACTTAAGCAACAGTTGTCGCTGTACAGTATACCCTTGTTTATATACATCAATAGCATAAAAGCTGTTATACTATGATTACACCATCTTCCAATGCACTGGTTATCATGCACAGGAGACTCACCAACAAAAACAATACAATGCTTGTTCACACTTTTTCACACTCTTTTTTCCCCCTCTGTCTGTATTCTGCTCCACTCTATCTAATGGTAATCCAAATCCGCTGGAAATCCACTTTTGGCTTTTTTCCAGACAGACTAACACGTTTAGTCATCAGAAAACAACCCAGTGGCACCATATTGAATTTTCTGATGCCAAATACAACATGTGGCTCTCCAGTTTGACAATACTTCTGGTCTTAGTCACTTGATTTGGATGAAAGACATATGCTTGCAATATACGTGACTGTGTGGTCAGGAAAACATCACAGTGCAACCATTAACGATAATGCTGTGGGCCACGTGCCTATAAGAGCTGAACCATCTTTATGTCAGCGTGCATGTGTCTGTGGGACGATGATGGATGATTAGCACAATGATAGCAATCACCCTGCCAGGGAACTGAAGGCACAGTGTGTTTAAAAAGTGGCACGTACTCCCTTGTGTGGGTTCGCAAACGGACAACATTTGTGTGCATCTCTCATCAACACCCCCTCGCCCAGCTGTCTATCAATCAAAATGTTTGATGCCACAAGTGTGTGCGTTTTATGTGTGCGTGTGTGTGTGTGTGGCCTCTGGATGGCGGCGTGTTGTATGCAACTACAGCAGAGCGAGTGTGTGAGAGGCTTGCGTATATGAGCTACCGAGCATGTGTGACATCTTAAATTAGACAACGTTGCTGACCGAAAAACCACTCAACCCTGCCAAACACAACGCAGACAGCACCATTCGTGTGAGGCAGACTATGATGACAAGATGCATGCGCGGGCGCAGGCACACACACACACACACACACAAAAAAGTAGATATGGTGACTCATACATCTTAATTAGAAGCTAAGCGGCAGCGTGTTAGTATTAGCGAGGAGAGGCGAGCCTGTCTCTGCAGGCAAATGAGAAGGAGCATAGACACACACATTTTTGCATGTGAAGCAAATGCATGTCCTAAAGTCCAATTAGTTTGATACCGGAGAAATGGACAGTGTGTGCGTGTGTGTATGTGTGTGTGCATGTGTGCATCCAGGACAACGTAAATGCTGTGCTAAACTCTCAGGTGAAGCACTAGAAACTTTTAGAAAAAGACAGAGGAGTATCAAAGGAAAGTGAACACAAAACATGGGTGGTCGTGACTGTGTGTGTTTGTGCGTGTGTATGTGTGTGTGTGGTTGTGTGTGTGTGTGTGTGGCCTGTGAAAGTGCTGTAAAGCTGGCAGTCCTAACACGATCTGAAAACCCCACCAAGACCCCGTTGTTTGTTTTGATTGTGTCACTGGTCAGTGGCATTTGTCGAAGTTCAGGAAACACACACGTACGCGTGCACGCACACACACCCAGATGGTGGCATTTGGTCAGAATCATGCAGGGAGGGGGGTCTAGAGGATGGGGGTGTTTACTGACGTCCCTTTGCTACGGGGACAAAGTGACCTTAAACAGCTCATAGTGAGGGAGGTATGGAGGAGTTTCCGGTGACTGATCGGCTAACCTCAACGTCAAAAACACTCCACTCCATGTGCGCGCACACACAAACATGTGCTCCATTGTTGAGCAGGTGCTCTAACCATGAGATAGCTACCTCACTCTATCTGTTACAAGTCAGGTCTAGCTATCCAACTGTCCACATCCATCCTCCATCTCTCTTTAATCTTTGCTGTCAGCCTACTTCCCTCCCTAAGTCTTCTATTCTTCTATCCATATACCGTTCCTCCCAGTAACCCTCTTCCCTTCCTCCAACACATCTTTCCATTCCTTCGATGCACTCTCATTCCATTCACTATAGGTTTCATTTCATTGATGTGGCATTGCATTTCATGATTACTCCAACGGTTTACTGCTGTATATATATATACCCCTTAAACCTAGTGACACTGCAAATACAATTCAACATGTTTAACTGAGCCTAAGAACTGGCAACATGCATGTTTTCATCCCAAATAAAGATGGTATATTTGATTTCAGCCTATTGTTCCACAATCACAGAACCAGTCTTAATTTTGTCTCACTTGTTCTCAAGTATCTTTGTCCCTGACTAAGTCATTAGTCAGTTGATCTAAATTGTTGCAGCAGAAACTCAAAAAAGAATGTCTGACATGAATCTGTTTGGAAATCATTTAAAGACATGTTCCTTATGAAGCAACGTAACTGCAGTGGTTTCCCATATTGCTGCCTTGTGAGTGCCTATTCCCCTGTCTGGTTACTGCTTCATAACATCACTCCCTCCCTTCCTCTTAGCTCAGACCCGAAACAAATTTGTGCACAGGCATTCAATTTTCTCGTGGGGGGCACAATGATTTTTCAAAGTCATATTTGCTTCACTTGAAATGGAATGTGATGGTCAAGCTCTCCTTCTCACCATTCAAGTTGTAGTACCTGAGCAAGAAGACTCTCTCACTTTCTCTCTCAACATTAACATTAAATTGGAATGCAGTAATTAAGGTGGTGCTATTTCTTTCTTCAAGGTTGGCAGGCCTGTTCTAACTTATTGGTATCGTCACTTGTGAATGAAGTTCAGATAACCCTAGCTGTGAGACTGTTTGGCGGTGTGGGAGACTGGGTTGATCCCACATGTTGAGGTCAGTGCTTATAATTGGGTCATTGCTCATGCCATTCTTGTATCGACTTTAACAAAGGTTACAAGTGTCTTTGTCATATAGGTGCCTAGTGAGGTGACGATGAAGTTGCAGGATAAAACAATTCACTTTGTTCTTTTGGTTTTAGTAGCCTGTGCCCTTTAAAACTCTTGAATGTTTGAATGCTGTCTTTGTGCTATCCTTCATTGCTGTGTACTGTTTAGAGCACTGGCCCTTTGGGTTGCCTTTTTTCTTTTCACCCAGAAACAGCATGGCATTGTTGGATCACAGCTGATATTCTTAATGTGACGATCTTTCATTTTAGTGTCTTATTCAAGGGTTTTATCTGACTACAATAATGTGTGGATATCCATCTTTTGCTTTACTATTTTTGCACTGTAATTTTCTTACTTGGAGTTGGAGGGCAGGGAGCAGAAAGATGGACTCGAGTGACAATCAGGAGTAGGTGTCACCCAAGCTGTCGACTGGGAACCAAGAGCAGATGGCAGACATATGAACAAACTCAGACACAGATGAAATCTTGACCACGATGGCCGACTTTGTAATTGACATTTGTAACTTCCAAGATATCAACCAGCATGTCAGTGCAGGAGGTTTGCGAACAGATGAGACATTGGTATTCAGGAACAGTCAGGAAGTTAGCCAGGACCATTGACTCAGACACAGGTGAGATGTTGACAGGTATGTACCGATCTGGGTCTGGCTTGGTGTATATTGTGAAGCTCAGCCTCTTTGGAGCAACCCATGTTTCCTTTTAGAGGCTCTGACTCCTAGGTATGGAAATTGCCTGTTGACTCCAGAAGAGAGGGAACCAGTCAAGGTGTTCAGGGTCAGCATGAGAAGCTTGCTGGATCAGGAACAGGAGTTGACAGTGGACCAACTGGTATAAGAAGGGTGCAGGCTCACAAACCCAAGCTGAATCAGCTGCAGTTTAGGCTGTGGTGCAGGCTGGATGCAAGCAGACTTGAAGCCTGGTTTTCTTGCTGGCAGCTAGGAAGACTGGTGGGAAACTGGCCAGCTAGCCAGATGAGGAAGTTTTAGGCCATGGCGTAGATGATGCCTTCTTACGTGCCAAACTCCCCACTAACATCTTACTTTTTCCATTGTCCATACCAATACACAAAGAAAAGTAAAATCGACTTACGAGTCTGCTGGGTCCATTTCTAGTGGGATCACTTTGTCAGACCGAATGGTAGGTAGATGGTGGAAACATTGAGGACCATAAAAGGAAAAAAAGAAGCTGGTGAACAATGGCATGTTTAAATACTGACAGGATAATGACAAAACTGCAATCGGGTGTGCAAGTGGACAAGAAAACACAGTTGATTCCGAAGAAAGGCAACAGGTGAGCAAGTGCAATAGGGAAAAAAGTCTGCAAACATGTTGTGGGAGGAAGGACGATGACAGGTCTGAAGGGGAGAACATGGCCTCGGAGCTGTGAGATGCGGCAGGAAACAGCAACCGAGGGGAACCGAGGAGCAGATCGTGACAGACACGGACACAAATAAATACAGGATTGTGTTACACCCCTACTACATTATTGAAAAATTAATCCCTTCTCAGCCATAGTGCAGCCTGAGATCCTCGGGCAGCGGTTTCTTGGTTCATGAGTTTATACAAGATTGTCTTTAACTTTTCCATCTGGGTTATTATAACGTTATCCTTAACCTGTTTTTACTTTTTGTGTGTTTTCTTTTATCCCTCTTCTAGTCTTCTTTCTCTATGCATTCCTCTCCTCCCATGACTACTTCAACCTTCCTGCTTTAAACCCCTCTCTATTTACCATCCCTCCATCATTCCTCTATCCCTTCTCCATTTTTAGCTTCTCTGCTCTCCATCTCTTCACCTTTCTTCCATTACTTCCCTATTATGTCTTCATCTAGTGTTGATTCCTCTTTCCATTCCTCCCTATTCTCTTATTAATTTAGTTCAATCCTCCCAACAGTACCATCGCATCTAACAGCGGTGAGATGCCTGTCCTTCCCTCCCGACTCCGTCCTTCATCCACCCCTCCCTGCATCCTTTCTGTATCCCTCTTCTCCATCCATATTTCTTCTTTCCCACTTTAACCCCCCCCCCTGTGCATTGGCTGCTCAGCCATGTTGCTCCTCCATTGCCCTCGCCTCCCCTCCGTCCCACCCATGTCTCCATCCCACTTTTTCTCTGCTGATGAGCTGAGATGCGGCTCCACTCATCAGATTGCCTGTCTCTCCTCCCTGCTTTCTTTAACACTTGTAGAAATGACCTGACACATCCAATCCCAGGTTATTACATAGATGTGCCAACTTTCTCTCTTGCTCTCTTATACGCACGTACACACACACACACACCCTTAGACCGAGAAAAAGCACATTCCCAGAGGATGCTCCACACACTCACACAAACACACACACCCTATTACAGGAGCACAAATGAAAATGAATTATGCATTCTGTCCTGCCACTCGTAACAAGTATATGATACATCCCCTGTTTCCACACAATTGGGCACACAGAAATGCATGTGGAATGGAAAAAGTGGTTCATGCACGTGCACGTGCACATACTCACACAAAGCAAATACACACAAAAAGTGGTGAAAAACAAAGGTGTGAATTTATTAGTGATGCTAATCTCAAACAAGAACAAGCTTGTCATCACTAACGTGCTGCACAGCTTTTCATCGCAGTCGAATGTTTGGTGATGGCCACAACGCTGCGTCTCTCGCATTGAAAGCGCATACATTCGGGAACCACACAAGGCCATCGTAGTTTTCATGTTTACAGCAGTTTTGAATGATATGCCACCCACAACCAACTCCTCCTCCTCCTCCTCCCTCTGAGTCCATACCAAGGTCGTGGGCCTCCCTCTTGGCTTTAGCATTCCCTGCGTATCCCTCATAATCCTCACTGTTTAAGCCTGAGGTACAAATACGTTCTATTCAACCCGTACCAAGGGGTCGACTAATACCCAGCAGAGCGCATGTGTTTGTGTATATGTGTGCAGGTCTGTGTGCTGCTGGGTAATGTGTGCTCACATACACCTCTGCGTGTGTGTGTGCGCAGGCTGGCGGCTGTGCAGGGGCTTTGTGTTTAACATCCATTGGTGCTTAGTATTCTCTCCGCCACGCGTCCTTGCATCCCTTGTGCTCATTCTTTCCCTCTCTGTTCTCCTCTTTCAGATGAGAATACCGACGGCTGATGGAGGGAAGAGGGAAGGGGGAGGGGGGGGGGCTAACAAAATGCAGGTAGATAAAGTTTATACAGCATGACTGATGTAACCTTGGTGCTAAGGCGTGGATTCCTTGACAGACAATTAAAATTGATGCAGCTGTTGGAAGGCTGAATAGGACATTGTTATGCTGTCCAATAGGTGTAACTACACAGTGGTTAATCCTCCCACATATCTTGACACAGACGTAAGACAAAAGGATGTAGGGAAAGATAAACCCACCAATGCTCAGTTAACTCCCCTCTTTTATACCACATAACTCAGTTTAACACCTTCAAATGTTCACAGTCCAATGTTCAGCGTTCACAGCCATCTTTCAGCCACATGCTTGTGCGCTTAGCCTACAGAATGCTTAGTAATCATGGGTGATTAGCGTTATCCCAACAGAGAGAAAAAATGGGAACTTGTAGCAGCAGGAACGCCAGTTCACTCCAAACAAAATCTAATTTGGCGTGTTCTCAGGCTGCTGCCGGGATGCGTCCCTGCCAGATGGTGAGGCTCGTAAGTGATGGGAGCAGAAATGCCTCATGACGTCCTCAAAGAAAGAAGTGAGAAAGAAGTTTCTAAAAGTAATAAAAGTAACTCAAAAATACACAGCCCTAAATCAATCATGTAACAGTGACAACAGTCACAGGTGAAGGTGCACTGTGGGCGGTAAGCAAAGCTGTGTGACAAATTTGCGCACAATTCAATAAGCTAATATCAGCTGGATAAATAATGTGTTTAACATTACATATTGAGATTTTCAGAAGAGAGAGACTGGAGTCTGAAGGATGGTGGTGGATGGAAATGCTCCTCTAATGGAAAGGATAACACAGCTCCCACATGGCTGAAAACAATCAGAGGACGATACACACTGGAGTGACACTAAACTCCAAACCACAGAGACTCAAGCAGGGGCTACACAAGTTGTGACAGCTAAACAGAAGGCCAATGGAAGATGTATCTGCTGGGACATCCCGGCATCTGTGGTTGTGGTGATTGGGAGGTTGTGAGTTGTGCACCAGAATCTGAACGATATTTAAAGTACAGCATCCATGGACCAGTTGGCTTCAGGAACATGGGGAGCAAAAATGTTATGGTGACTATGGTGACATGTGAATAAATGTGACATGATGGCGTGGGACAGCAGATATGACGGGAACTGTTAAAGTCATCAAAAAATTACTCATTGACAAATAAATAACTCAAAACATTACATTTTATCAGGAGCATAGACAGATTACAGGATGGGCTGAGGGGGCATGTGTCCACGTCTCTGCAGTCAAGGGAGGCTCTTGGCCATAAATATATTGAAATAGATAGAAATATGAGTGAAAGGAATCTATTTACATGGAACTCAGGCATCACGCAAAAACATCTAATCCATGTAATTATATGCTTGTAAAGGTGTTTTGTAATTGCGTCGCCCACTGTGCAGGAGTGAAGTGACACAAATGTCAAGTGCCTGCAGTTTCAACAGTGAAAGAAAACCCTTCTCGTGGGTCGGTGTAAAAGAAACTCGAGATACAAGCTGAAGACAGAATCAGACAGTGTTTTAACTGACAGAGTAAGCACTGTTTCCCCGCTTTCCCTTTGATCTGGACAGATGTCTCTCCAATTTTTCATTTCTGGTTTTTCATGTCTCACAAATCAGAAATTTAGATTTTCTCCAGACATGCACCATAAATGCTTATAACATACTTAAACATGAGCATGATTTATGACAGAACATATACATTATATATAACATATACAACTGACTTTTTAGCAAGCCATTACATGGCAAATATGCCATGTAATGGACATTTTAGGAGTTAAAGAGATCTCATTGTGTAGAAGAGGCCTTGAAAATTTCAAGTGCGTATCATGAATAGCTCAAAAGTAATGACTTCTGGAACTTTTCAGTTTTTTTAGCAACACTTTTTGCTTGTCAAACTAATTTTGATAATAAGTGACCAGTTCAATTTGTCATTCAAATATCAACTTTATTCAACTGTTTGATTCCCACCTTTTTATTATTTGTCCATTATCAATGCCTCATATATTCAGTTACTTATAGATACATATCTATTATAAATATCCTCATTTATTTCCAAGTTGTTGTCCTGTGTATTCTTTTCAAAAGAAATGTTTTATTTTCCTGTCAAATGGTGGTGCCCTAATTTTCATTGAAGTAGTAGTGATACCACTATATATAGCAAAATTCAAACGAAGGAAGGAAGGAAGGGATCTCTAATTACAGTTTGGGTGTAAATTGTTACCTACTCTGCAAAAAAGGGTAAATCCAACTCTGTAAGCAGCTTCAAAACAGACAGTCTCTTTAATGCCAATTGTTAACTTAATAAGTCCTTAAAAAAAAACGAATATCTGTGACTTACAGACACATGGAAGTTTCAGAAAGGATCATCAGGAAGTATTAAACCAAGTCAGTGTTAATTGTTGGTCTCAGGCATCATCAAACTTTTCACACTACATTTACCACACAACATAACTCTTATGCCTCTATGCTCTGACACTGGATATAAATCATTTTCCAATAGAAAGGTAATTCCTATGGATACTGGGCTGTACATATCTGTGCTGGGTATAATCCATTGCCCCTCTGTCTCAGCCACCTGAGTCTCTGGCTCAGTCTCAGTTGTCTTGAATTAGTGTTTTTGCTTTTATTTTTACCGACTAAATCGCTCTCAAAGGACTCTATTGTATGAGAAAAAATTTCAGTTTTGAGGCATTCAATCAACTGTTATGTAGTTTCAATACAGAACTATATGCTGAATGATTTTATTATACTACTTTACAGTAGTAAATTTCACAGTTTTACAAAACAAATGCAAAAGGTGCTGGAAAATTCAAAAAGTAATCAGAATTTTCATACAGCAGAATCAAGTACCTATTATATCCCTATCTGGTATCATCTGACAACTCCTCAGGGTCTGAGAGCAAACAGACCCACTGCAGTATTTTGTCACAGCTTTGAAATATGAAGTTCAGATGCACATGTACAACGAATGCTCATGAACAGTTCATTGATTGATTCATTCTCCTTTGTGGTAGCAGAGAAGATAAATAAACACAGACGGCTTCAAGTGCAGCATGAGCTGCTGCCAATCAGGAAATTTCATTTTTCCAAGCATGTCCATGTACAGTGATGATGCAGGATGACATTAGTACAACAACTATACAACAAATGAGTTGCCAGTCTGTGATTTCATGATTGCTCCCCTGGTTTGTGCATAAATGCGTCAGTGTGAACAGAAACTGTCAAATCGTTCCATCCTCGGTCCAGACTAATGAACCAAATTAAAGCTTTGATTAAACTTTGATTGACCCCCTGTTGTAGTCCTGACCCCCCACCCCCCACCCCCCCACTCCGGTTGGAAACCACTGATCATCTTAATCCACTACAGCACACCACAGCAGTAGATTAACATGATTAACACCCGCCACTACCAAACAAACCCACACATACAATTGTCCTCCCCCACCACAGAATCCTGCCCTCGTCAGTTTTGATGTGACATTTGTAGAAATGATCTCATCACATACCAGGCTACAGAGAGGATTGGGTTTGAAAACTCAGAGTGTTTTGGGTGGCCAATAGAAGCATCATAAGGAATCAGGCATATGCCTTATGATGATCCCCAACTGCAGAATTTACCACTGTATTGCCTGTGAATGTTAATGTAGTGTTGGTCTGTGTGTCAGGGTGGTTACAGCTTTTATGAAGCATATCATGAGCCAGGTAAATGGCTGGACGCTCGGCTCGGCGCTGACTGATGCCGGCTGGACCGGCTCTAATGCCGTCTGGCTTGTAGCATACAGAATGTGACATTGGTTTGGTCTGGAGAATATTGATCTGGAATGGTTCTTGCCAAGCGCAGATATGGGTGGGGGCTGTATTGATGTTCACCTTGGCTCTCATTTCAAGCTCATCTAGCCCTGCCTCCGTGTTTGTGTATGTGCGTGTGGGTGTGTGTGCGTGCGCGGTGCGGCGGCGGTGCCGGAGGCTACTCAAGTGTGAAATCGTGTGACGGTTTCTCCATTGCGCTTCATTTAGCCACACATCGCCCATCTCTCATTCCTGACAAGTTTCTTAACTGCTCCAAAATGCGAGTGCCTCAGGGTGGGGTGGCAGTGTAGCCCAGTGAGTGTACAATGAGGTGTGTGTGTGTGTGTGCGAGAGAAAGACAGTGTGAGCATGTTTGTGGGGGCTAAAGTGAGAGTCTAATAAAGCCAGCAGCTGCCATGGAAACCAGGGCAGAGGCTAACTCATCCTCTGTGTCTGGGGACCCATCAGGGCCTCGGCCATGGTACAAAGCGTGCACACGGACACACACTCACACGCACAATCGTGTAGTGACGGCATGGCAAATGACTCTTAGCGGGAGGCCTCTCATACACATTCACATACAAGACGGCAGACGAAGGGCCGTGAAATAAGCTGTGGCACTGCAAAAAATAGGGAAGCAAGCTGCCTTTTCAATGGCTGCTGTCGCACTGTTTCCTCACTCACACACACACAGTGGCATGGGAGTCAGGATGGCATAAGATGCTCAATATCTATCTGTAATTCTCTCCCCTTCCTTATCAAGGGTGTGTCTGTGTGTGTACGTCTGTAAAATAGATAGATAAGAGTGACAGCACGCTCAGGTTGACGCCATGACAGCAGCATTCACTATGTGACAGGCTTATTGCATTTCTAATCTCTGTTTACATAAACCCTCAACATTCAGCCACACACACGTTATGTATATAAGGAATACACACAAACATTAAGGTGCACACACCTCACCGTCTCTAACTCTTCCCTGTCGCTCAGACAATGAAAAGGGCAGAGGAAGCCCATCAAGATGATCTCTAATAAGAATATTACCCATCAGGCTGTGGGGGTGGTGGGGTGAGCTTCACCTGACATTTATAAAATGAATTGGAGGCCGTACGCTGAGGAAAAAAGAGAGTGTGTGCATTACGTGAGGCAGGTCCCTCCCCCCAAGGCCACACACTTGACAAATCTCACGTCCCAGCTCCGGACTGACATGCCAGCAGAGAGTTAGACGATTGCGGTCGAAGGCATGATTGAAAGGGAGATGCCGGTGAAGGCGACGTCGAGTGCCACTCTGGGCATCACAAGATGAGGAAAGATGACAACAGTTAAGGCAGACAACTGACTGTTTTCTTGACTGGACTGCAGATTGGGTTAGGTCAGGCGAGAATGAGACTTAAATGACCCCGGTGGGGATATCGGCTCGACGCAGCAGCAGAGAATACAGAGAGGATAAGAATGAGACAAATGGCGAGAAGAGAAGATGAAAAAAAAAATGCAGCTCAAAGATTACAGCCAAGACAGCGTGTTGCTACTTGTTTTGTCAGCTCACGTTTCTGCAAAAGTGTTTTGCACAATAAACACTTTAAAAGCATTTTTTCAGGGGCCTTTATTAATATTTTATCTGGCCTGAAATTGCAATCTTTAGTCATGTTGGCGCTGGAAGAAATGAAGCATCTCCGTATAGCTCTTACTAACTGGTCTAGTCTCAAGGGGGCTTGGTAAACGCCTACATGGTGGAACAGTAAATGAAAATGGAACCCAACAGCCTTAAACCCCACAATGAAAACAAAGAACACCACCCACAGAACCTTCAGTGAGGAAAGATGAAGGAGAAACTTTGGGGCAGGGGTTCAAAGAGAGGGAGTTGAGTCAGAATGGTGCAGAGCATAAAAGTGGGCAAACAAAGATCAGCAGCAACGTGGAACAAACAGATGTCACCACCGTGGATAACAACTTTTAGACTATACCTGTTATTTATTATCCTTTAACAGAAAAGTGCTGAAGCAACAACACAATGGGTGGCTCTTACAAAGAATGACAGACAGGCAGTATTTTTACAGGGATATAACACTGGGTTGCTTTAGTTGGTTAGATTATCAAGTAGTTTTTCATGTTGTGTCCACCTTTTTGTGCATCCTTTAATCCCACTGTCATGGACTGTCCAGTAAAAACCAACAGGACAACAACAAAAATCCAAACAGGACTTCTTCTCTGGGGAATGCCACGAACAGGAACACAGTGACAAGGGGGGCAAGATACACTGCAAGCTCTCTTTTTGCTGTGAAGTCACATTGTTTTGACTATAACAGGTGGCCATCTTGTCAGCAGTTGTCTTGTTTTAGTTTATCCGTTGTACAATGTTGATCTGAGGAGGTTAATGTTTTTGAGCAGCAGGGGTGCAGTACCATAAGTGGCCACTGGTGCAAATTAGCAGTAAGGCTGAGTATTGGTGTCGTATCCACGCTTACGTAAAAACAAATCTGACTTGGAAAACTTGTGTAAGCAAGCCTCAAGAAAAAAATAGGGAGATGTTTAAGATAAGACTAAAATTGTGCAGGAATGTTTTGGAAAATGTTCTTGCATGAGGCCCAAAATCTCACTGGACTGTAAAGTTCCACAACAGCTTGCAACAGTGTTAATCGAAGGAATGGGGCAGTTTAAAAATGTCCAATGAAATGAATCCGCAGATACAAAACATCCCTTTGGTCACATGTCAGCTGAGTTGGGTTGGGGTTAGGGGCAAAGATGTGGATGTGTAACATGAGCCATCAGGGAATATGGCAGATGCCATGCTGTTGACTCTGTGGGCCCCAATGCTGTGCTGGTTTTATTTTATGCACTTTCCTGGACAGCCTTGTGATGGTTTTCTTGTCGATACATGGTACTGCAGCTCACTAAACAGCTTTTTTATTTATCTTAGACACAGCCACTGCTCCCACAAATATAAATTAAATCACTTCTCATATGCCAGGGAGGTTTTTCTTCTTGGGGAAGTTGTTTGACCATTTTTGTTGAATGAAAGTCAGTCTTTTTTCACTTACACCTAATTGATCTGCTGCTCCAAAAAAATCCTGCATACACTTCAGTACTTGAAGTTGCACAGCTTGGGTTACATTCATGCCCATAGTTTTATCAAAAATTAAACCTCTTATCACAAACACATATACAAAGACTATTGTCTGAAGACCTCACACAAATTCCTCCATATATGTTAAGCTTTGCCATGTGACATTGAACAAATTTAACTGCACATTTTTTTGTAGTTTATAACAACAGAGTATTTTGTTGAAGTTCTGATGATTTGTGGTTCAACTCTGACACCGCTTTCACACCTGATACATTTCGTTTGGTTAAAATGACATCTGGTTCGATGGCCTGGTGAAGAAGACCAATTGAATAGAAGGCCACGGTCTGCTTACAAGGGGACTCTGGTGTGGTTCATTTGTGGTCTGAAAGAAGACGAATCAACCACAGTATTCTGTGACAGTGGATAGGCAGTTTTAGCATGAATTCAAAAGCAAAAGAACTCATAAATCAATCTGGCAATGGAGAACAGAAATACACAATACAAAAACATAATCACACTGTAATAAAGATATATGTGCACTTATTGCTGTGGAATGCATTATGTTAGTAAGTGTGCTCACAAAGCGTACAAACATGCGTGTGTGTGTGTGTGTGTGTGTGCAAGAGAGAAAGAACGGGCATGTATCCACTGCACTTATTGAGAACGTGTGTGTGAGCCCAAGGCAAGAAGCTCGAGATTCCAACCAAGTCTCAGAACAAATCTTTTTTATACCGACTTCCTGCTAACGCTGAGATCTCAATGTTGAAGTGTGGATGTGTGTGGCAAATTGGCAGAAGAAAAGAGAGAGAAAGAGAGAGAGCATACAGCTGAGTTAAAACAAAGCTTTGCAATGAGCAGGAGCAAGACCAGAATAATGCATTCACAATAAAAGCTGCCAACATCCAGCATTGTAATTTGATCGTTCAGCATCTGTTTACACACAGACTTCTAACTAACTCCGCCCAGATATCACTTACTTTATCATCCTGCTTGCAAGCAACTGGATGGATGTCTGTTCCTCTTTTTCCAGTGTACAGTGTTGAGAAGATCGAGTGGCTGGTGAGGGTTTGCAGTCCACATGTTGCTGGATCCGACCTGTGTGAATTGATGGAGGGATCCAAGAGAGTTGCCGACCTTTGAAAACAAAAGGGAGATTGATTGTCTTCTATTTGTCTTTGAAACTAGCAGATGAACAAGGTTAGCTTACCATGGCCAGTAGCAATGGAGAAAAACTTTGTCTTTGTTCTTTGTTCCACAGAAAATGGGGATCTCTTTTCCTGCCTGTGTGCAGGGCATAGCAGAGAAAGGAAGATTTTTCCCTTAATCCTGCTGACTAATAAACAACTAGAATGAACCAAAAACATAACCTCCTTGGTGAAGGTTATAAGGATGCTTTGGAAATTACTGTCAACGTAGATGTGGGTTTACATTTTCATTTCTATAATGTGACTCTAATAATCAAGTCATCAGTCAGTCAACTCTAATAATCTAACTACAGTGCCACTCAGAAGAGTCCGTACCTCTGCTAAACAAACACATACACATCTGTCTTGCCCTTCAAAGAAAAGTAAAAGGAGAAGGGAAGTGGTCTAAGACACAATACACTGTAAATATGTTGGGGTTTTTTTACATCAGGATCCAGATATTATTTATATAACTTGATACCTTGATAACTTGAAAATTTTGAAAAAAAATCAATTTTAAGGGAAGTGATAGATCCACCACCTGTAACCAAAACTGCCCCAAAAATAAATGGGTTCTTCCTCGGCCCTTGACCAATCCCGAAACCATGTTTGGTACAAATTTCAGTATGTTTTGCATAATTCTGCTGACAGACAAACCAACAAACTTCAGCGAGAACATAATCTCCTTGGTGGAGGTAATAATACACCTAAACTATAAAAGCCACACCATGACAGAACCTTTCACATCCTGGAGTTGTTGCAACACAAAGCATCAGTGTGCAAGTATGGAAGATAGGTATTCTTCTATTTATATCTTTAAGCTTTACTGTTCATTTTAAAATATGTTGTCATAGAAACACCAGAAGTGGATATAGACCTGCAAGATGTTCCTCTTTATGCACCCGAGCAAAATAACCAAAGTATGCACACGATGTGTGCTTGTTTGTCAAGACATGGTGAACAGCTGAAGGTGATCATAGCCATAAACAGCTTAGCCATTCTTACAGTCTTGAATAGATGCTTAACAAATGCTTTTAGAGCACATTTTGCCTTCTAAATTGATTAATTCCACCTAATTGGTGCTTGCCTGCCAGCTATGTAATCTCATTAATCTGTAGTCATGCTGCAGCATTACATGATTTGACTGTTCACAGCATTAACAGTGGCTGCAGAATAAGTGGAGCCAAACTGTGCCGTACCAACCACAGTTCTGCAGCATGAAACCTGCCAGTCTGCCCAGGCATGTTTTCCTCCTGGCTCTGCTCTATATAAAGTGTGACATGTGACACAGTGGTCGACATGTTTCATACATGCTAAGGTTCAAGCCAGCAGCCAATTAGCTTTGCTAAGCATAAGGATCGGACACATCACACACATCGGAAGCAGGGAACAGCTTGCCCGACTGGTTTACAGTGTACTAGTTAAATCATCATATCTTATCTTTGTAATCTGCTCAAACGCCAAAATGTCAAATGTTTGGTGTTTGGTGCATTAAACATCTCTTTACGCTCTTGTGTCTTCCTGCATCCAATTGTTGCCCAGCTACCACACTGTGATGACACGACAGTGAACATTAGGTGGATTAATTTTAAATGTAAGACACTTTCAGCATAACTAGCTGTTTACCCCTACTTTTGGCCTCACTCTTGCAAAACTGGCTGGAGCGTCATGTTTAACACAGGCAGAGGAAGCGAGGCATCGATAAGTGCGCTTCGACGAATATCAAACTGTTCCTTTTAAGACTTTTTGTCCACAATGGCTTTAAAGGATGAGAATGAAAGTAGATAGCTCTGGAACAGTTATCAGCTTGACCTCCAGGTGAGGTTGTTCTGTCACCTGCTGCTTCCAAGGTCACAAATGCACTTCAAATCGGAACCCATGTGTTAACCACCCTCACAAAAAACCCCACCAAAAAACAGAACACACTTTACCACCCAAACAGATTAATTGTAGTCCACCTAATTGGTGTTTGTCTGCAAGCTGTGTAATTTAGTGGAGCGTACCCATGGAGTAAAATTACACGACTTAATTGCTTGCAACATTTTATGAATGCTATCTCAAAGCTTGCCACACAAAAAGCGAGCCAGTGACATGTCTCACATTTTTACCACATCATTTTGTATGGTGCAGACCACGTTCATTATGAAACCTCTTAACTGCATTAAGGAGAACTGGACATGCACAAGAGTTTGTCAACAATCGGTGTGACGGCATTCACCTTCAAAATTGTCACTTGAACTGCGTCGGTCAGACCTGATAAGATAGAAATCATGTTGACTTTTGTTGTTTCTGACTTTGCAAAACTCTGACTCACAAACTGAATTTATGAACAGATAAGTTGGTCTACATTCTGTTTCTCAGTGTCTCAAAGGGAAACTCTTGGGGAAACAGTGAATCCTTGTCATGCTGGTTGTTTTTTTTTTTCTTTCAGAGATGACATTTCGGCTAACGGCAGTTGGAGTCCCAAAATAGAGCTCGTAGCTGAAACAGATGCACGTTTGGATCAGCTACTTCACCACAAGAACAAGCTCACATGCTCCTGTTTGCTCGTACACGCACACAGACGCACATTGATGGGGAACAATGAATGTCAAGGGGACACCTGCTCGCCTAATACACCCTCCTCCTCCTCCTCCTCTTCATCCTCCCTCCCTCTCCTCCATTAGGATTCAGTTCAGGGCTCAGCTCTGTCTCCGTGAGTGGGTTAGCCATGCGTGGCATGGCCAAATCCTGTGAATGATAATGAACTAAGCAAATGTGTGTGTGTGTGTGTGGAGGAGGGAGGAGGAGGTGGCACGCTTGCTGAATCACTCCCTCTATCCGTTCCTCCATCTATCTATATATCTATCCATCTTTCCATCCATCTATTCTTCCCCCTCCTCCACCTCTTCCTCGTTGGTGGTGTGTCGGCTAGAGGGACGGCCCCCGTGCTCTGACACACTCACACACACACACTCACACCTCCGCGATGTGTCACTACCCCATTCCACCTGCCTCTTCCCGTCATTGCCCGCTCGCTTTTCCATCTACCTACACTTGCTCTTCTCCCTCCCTCCATGTCTCATTTTCTCCTTGTTTTTTTGCTTTCTCTCAGTCTTTCTCTCCACCCCTCCTCGTCCTCAACCTCCCCCCCACCCCTACGCTGCGTGTCACCGCTGCCGGGGAATAAAGAAAAATGCTCCGGCCAACGCTAGTGAGCGGAGAAAGGAGGAAAACGCAGAAAAGAGTTAAAGTCGAGAAGGTAGGGAAAGCTGAAGTGTGTCTCCCTTCACCATGAGCCAGACTTGATGGAATACCCTGCACAGCGGTGGGCAGAAGGAGGGGGAAGGCGAAGAAAGAAAAGAAGTAGAGGAGAAGGAAGGCTAACAGAAGAAGAACAGGACTGAGAAGGCAGGACGTCCAGTGCTCACCTCAAGAGGGTATGGACACAACAAATAGAAAAAACCCAAAAAAGCAAACCAGACATGACATGCTCCAGCCAATCATTTCTCTAACAACTTCAGCTCTTCTCTCCCCTTTTGTCATTTTTCATTTGGGTCTCCATTGCTCTCACTCCCTCTCTCCAGCACTCTCTCTAGATCGCTCGCTCACCCACTTTTCCACAGTTGTGTCCACAGGCTCTGCTCGGGACTTTGACTAATTGTGAAACTATTCTCGAGCAGAGAAGACTTTTTCTTCCCTCCATTTCTGTTTCATCCTAATTAATTCCCCCCTGTGCAGACACTCAAAGAGACTCCCTCGCTCTCTCTCTCTCTCTCATTCTAACGCAGTGTCTCTTTACCTCGCGCTCTGTTTTTTTTTCTCTCCCCTTTCTCCATCTGTCTGCCTTTGAGAAGCAAATAATTGGATGTGGAGATTGGCTTCTCTGCAGCTGAGCCGGAGGATTGAGGCTGCTCGGCGCTCCATGCGCATTACCAACGCACGGTCACGCACACACCTGGAGCACTGGGCATGTGTGATTGTGTGCTGCGTGTGGGAATGTGAGTGCTGGTGTGAGCTGGACGCATTAGCCATTAGGCACGTTAGAGCGTTTTTCAGTACTTTTGACCTTCTCTACTCTGCCTGTGGCTGTGCAATGTCCCATAGAGATGTAGATCTTCTAAAATATATAGTTTCACTTTCAACTAAGGCCAAATCATTTTTAAAACTCATCATTGTGCGTTTATTGGGGACTATATTCCATTGTGGATAAACACAAACTCAATGCTCTAGCGATGTTTTACAGGTGTTTGTAGGATTACCTCAGCTTAAACTTGGAAATATATCATTGATGTTTTTATAGTTTTTGTGCAACTATGAGGCATAATGGAAAAAAATAAGATAGATCAGATACACAGATGATATTCAATAGTGGTATTAATATGAACTGGAAAATTCCTCATTTCTTTATGGAAACATGTCAAAATACAGTACTGGCAGAACTTTCTCACCTGTTTTATGGAAACAAGGTTTTAGGGTGCAGTTAAAGACAATTTTGACAAATTTTTACGGAGCAGATCTGAGTGAGAAGACACTGAAAGAATGAGGGATTGAGAGAGAGAGAGAGAGAGAGAGAGAGAGAATTGTAGCTGGAGTGGCTGGGAGACCTTCGAAGAGATTAGTGGCAGAGGTATTTCCCTCGAGAGACAGAGAGAGAGAGAGAGAGAGAGAGAGACAGAAATGAAGAAGACAAAGAGGAGGCTTGAGGAGCTTCTCTCTTACAGCACATCTGATAGTATGTGTTGTCATGCTGGAGTAGGATGCACACACACACACCGACACAAGAGATGTTGGGCCACTTTTGCTACACTCTCCGCTCTGAGGCAGGACGCCAAATCTCAAGTGACAAACAGGAGACCCTTTACACACATACACACACACACACACGTAAATGTCTGACACACTGAAGATACACATGCACACACACAACCCCAAATGGAACAAGAGGGACTCGGCTTCAGTGGGACCCTTTTCATGTTTTTTTTTTCTCTTTTCAGACACTTTTTTCCTCTGGTGTATTTCATTATTCACCCAGTCTCTCTCTCTCTCTCTCTCTCTCTCTCTCTCTCCTCTTCACCTTCCCGCCCAACCACACATCTCCCTCCTCCCTCTCATTCTCCTCCTCCTCCTCCTCTTACTCCCGCTGCTTAGCTCCATCCAGCCCAGTCTCATTGTCCTCATACACACCTCGGTGCCGAGTGTGCGCGCGCGCTGGTGCGTGCATGAGTCTGCGTGAGGACGGGGGGGTGCTGCGGGTCATTTCTCCACCGCCACGACGCTGAGCGGGATCCACTCTGAGGTGAGTGCATGTGTGTTGCCTCCTTATCCACAGTTTGTGTTAGTTTTGTTTAAAGTGTGCGAACACGGTCTCATTTGAAATGTAAAGACAGTGAGGATGATGTAGAGTGTGTGTGCCTGTGTTACCAGGGGTCAAAGGTGCTGGGGGTGACATTTGGATCGGACATAGTGTTAAGATTGTGGCTAAGGCTTGTTCAGACTGCTGTGCTGATTGTGAGTGTATGTGTGTGTGTGTATGCGCGTTCATCCCCTGTTATGTGTATGTAGCCAGAGGGTGAGCTTGGCTTAGTCTGTACGTGCTCTGCGTACAAAATACTGACCACGGCTTGAGTCCTACTCCCCGCTAGTTCACACTGAGCCTGCGAACACTCATCCCTTCTTTAGTTGGTTTTTTTTTTTTTTGCTGTTTTCCTTTCTTTTACATGATTTTTTTCTCTCCTCCTCTTTTCTCATTCTGTCTAATTTGAGTTCAGTGACTTAATTGGCACGCCTGCCCAGAGGTGTGTACCGCATGCAAATTCTCAAACTAGCAGCCACTTTATATGTTCAGTTCATTTCTTTTTCTTTCTTTCTTTCTCTATTTCTCTTTCTTTCCTTCGTTGCTCTTTCCACTCTGTCACGCACACACACGCACACACATACACACGCATTCCACCACAGATTTAAATATTTCCCGGCGGGGTTGTGGAGGGTGAACAGAAATAGATCTAATTCTAAATCAGGACGGAGTGCTCAGCTCAGCCTCAGTCCCCCCGCCCGCCCGCTTGTCCTCCCTCCCGTTGCAGCCAGCAGCTACAACACTTGCACTCAAAAAGGGGAAAAAAGAAAGTTGGAAGATGAGCTGCAAATTTACCAGTTAAATGATATGGAGCGAACATGCTGCGAAAGTGAGAAATAGTAATGCTGAGCTGCTGCTCAACCCCACACACTTCAGCCTCGGTGCTGGACACAGAAGGACAAAAGGGGTGTCTCAGTTTGGGAGATTTCAGAACAATACTGCTTCTTTTTTATTGTTGTTTTGTGCTACATACACCCATGAAATAATGCTAAAAAAATAAAGACAGGAAACGTTAAAGTGTCTGATTTGCTTCATAAATACCTGACTTGGAAAGATTTTGAGAGTTTAAGCTGTATGGATTTGTCTGTTCTGGCTTTTGGATGCTACAATAGGTGGCTGTTGCGGTGGAGAAAGCAGTGGGATTAAGCCCCTAAGACAGGAGTGAAGATACAGATCTGGAGTTGATGTGCTCCCAACCCAAGCTGCCTGTCTCTCTGCCTACCTGTCTGTCTGCCTGCCTGCCATGTCTGTATGCTGGGACACACTCCGCAGCATAGATAGGATAGGTCACGGCCTGTCAGCCGCCTCTCGTGGTCCCTCAGAGGGAAAGAAAGATGAAGACGTGGAAAGGAGCTAAAGGATGAGGAGGAGGAAGACAGGGGAGCACGTTGAAGGAGTCTGTGGGTTCATATGTCAAAGTGTGAGTTGTCGGCGGTGGTGAAAGCGATAAAGCAGGGTGGGGGTGGAGGGCTGGGATAAGATGTGCTGAAGGCTGGATAAGCAGCACCTGGCTTGAGGGAGAAAATATAAGATAAGGGTGCACAAAGAGAGACATGGGGACATGAGGGAGGGGGTTGTAGAAGTGTGTGTGTGTGTGTGTGTGTGGGGGGGGGGGGGGGGCTCCCAATATTGTCTGGACAGTCAGGGCGCATGTCACGTTAAGATCCCCTGCCTCCCTCACTAACTGCCCTTGTCTCCTCTACTCTCCTTTTTTTTTTTGACAATGAGCCGACAGCAAAGAACAAAAGACGACATAAAACATGCAAACCCTGCTCTCTCTGCAGTCAGGAAAGAGAGGAGGAGGAGGAGGAGTTTGGAAAGAGAGAGGGATGAGCAGGGCATAACAAATAAGGCAACTGTGGTGATCAAATAATAATAAAAAGTAGAAATAGTGGAAGTAATAATAAAAGTACAATTACCACCTTGCGGCTGTATGCCTCCACCAACCAGTCAAGTTGCAGGAAATGTGGTCACAATCTCCCCTTCTGTTCCTGAGCTCTGGCCAAAAAAGTGTTATGACATGACAGTGAAGTTGACCTTTGACCTCTTAGATATAAAATGTCATCACTTCGCCAAATTTTTGTCATAATTAGCATATGACTTATTAAGGTATGGCCAAAAACTTGTGTGGTGAGGTCACAGTGACTTTGACCATTGACCCGAAATTTTGCTCAGCTCATTCTTGAGTCCAAGTGGACATTGGTGCCAAATTTGAAGAAATTTCCTGAAGGTGAACCTGAGGCATTGCATTCACAAAAATGTGACGAACTAACGTTACACAAAACCTTAAAGAGAACCTCAGCACAAAACAACAGAATTAACACAACTTGGTTTTTATTTCTGTAGCTCTGGCCCTCATTTGTTATAATACCATTGTTAATGCTTTTATGGCCATGTCATTTAGGCCATAATCGCAAGTGTACAAGTATAACAAAAGTTCAGAAAAGTCAACCTTCAAGATATATTTTCGATTCAAAGATATTGCAATTGATAGAGACAATATCTCCTGCTTGGTGAAAAGATCGGTAAAAGTATCAATAATCTGTTGGGAAAATGGTTCTAAAGCACTTGTATCAAGAAAAAAAGTCCAGTATTTACATTAATACCATCAACGTAGCTATTCTCATAGGAGTTAGTGAATCACCACTACAAATACAAGACAAAGTAGCGAGTTGAAGCTTTTGAAACGATGCGACTGCAAAGCTTCCAGTGGGGATAGCCATCTTGGAACGTGTGAACACTCTCACGTCCGCCAAACAGGAGGCTTTCCTGTTCTTCCCTCTCTCTGCCGATGCTGCATGAATGTCTCATCAGCAAATATAAAAATGTGTAGTTTTTCCTGTAAGACTTTTTATGTCAGATAGTTTGGAGGAGTTCAAAGTAAAGAATATAACAAATAGATAATATGACATATAATTCCTATGTCACCACCATTGTTAGCCTGTCTATATTAAAAGCCATGCCCATGCTGTAGTTGTAAAATGAAAAGGCCAAAAAGGGAAAGTAATTATGTTTACAAACAGCTTGAAATGGGATCATGGGTTCATGGATGGTGGGATTAAATGGCATCTTTTGTTTGGCTCATCCCAGTGGCCTCACTTACTCAGCCTAGATGCTAACTAATGGTTGCTTTGCCTTGCACATATTAAAGAGCCCCCCCCCCCACACACACACACACACACACACACACACACACACACACAGTGATCAGCTGTGGTAATTAAAAAGTAGCAGTGAGTGAATAAAACATGCATCAATCCCTCTTCCCCATCATTTGAACTCCCCTCCTCCATTCTCTCCTCTTGTTGTTTCTTCTACCCACCCCTTCCTCTTTTATCTCTTTTCCTGTTTTTCAGCTTCTATTTTCATCATCTTCCTCTCACTCTTCTTCATCTCTTGTTCTCCTGTTGATCTTCTTCCTGCCGCTCCCATTACACAGGATTCTGTACTTTTTTCTTTCCTCATTCCTCCTCTTCATCACTCTTCCTCCCTCCTTCCCTTACAACCTCTTTTTTCATTGTCTCCCTCCTCTTACTCTTCACTGCCCCTCCTCTTCTCTCTCCTCACCATCATTCCCCATAGGTGAACCTATGTGTGGAAGCTGTTGCAGCAAGGGCAGTGCTGGTGTAGATCAAGCTAGAGCTGGCTGGGGTGCGATATACTGTGTGTGTGTGTGTGTGCGTGCACGTGCATGCACGTACAGACACTTGGAAACGCACACTTTCTGTCGCGCACACACACGTGCAATGTAGACACTGCAGGTGCTGCATCAAGATAAATGAGCCGTCATTAGCCAATCAGGTCAGCCGGTGGGGGCGATGGAATACCAAGGTATGACATCAGCTCGTGGAGGTCAAGCCTGTGTACGTTTGTGCTCGTGTGTCTCGGTAGAAGTGCGTGTTGCACAGAGAGATTTAGAAGGAGGATTCCCTGATTAGACATGAGCTCTCTCAAACTTTCTGGTCCTCCTCCTCCTCCTCACACCACGAGCTTCCCCTTTCCTTCCTTTTCTTTTTTCCCACCAGTGCTCCTCTGGGAAGTGGAGGAGTGCTGAAGATTGTTGTGCTGCCTTTTTGACGGACTAATTGGTATCTCCAGCCCATTGTTTATCTCTTCATTGGCGACTCATCAGAGTGAAGGAGAAAGGGGCTGAGGAGGAATTAAAAGCTTTTCAGAAGTCGAGTTTCCAGCTCAGAATTTCTGAAGGAGGAAAAGGTAGATTTCACATTAAGTTTTTTTCTCTTTTCTTTTCTTTAAGTTCCCCAAGGCACTTCTCCAGGGAAGAGGCGATGAAACCAATTAGAGAGAAAGTTAGACTGGCACATATTCTCATTACAGCACCATAATCAATCAATGTGTGTGTGTGCATGTGCGTCTTTGCCCTCTTAACATTTACACTAGGGCTAATGCAAATGGCTTTATGCATAAAGTGCTCATTCTCACAGCCCAGGTGCTGCTGGGTAGGAGGAAGGTAAATGATTAACACCATGGAATAAAAACTCTAATCCCCCTTACTCTCTCCCTTTCTCCATGAATGTGTGTATGTGTGTGTGTCAGGGGCTTTCAGGATGGCCGCTGGCTTTCTTTGATCACTAATCCTTTCTCTGGCCTGACTTTCTGTCCCTCGTTCTTTTTTTCCCTCTGCCCATCTCTCTGCTCTCCTCTCATCTCCTCTCTCACTTTGCACGGCCCGTTGCCATGTCTGCATTGTGAGCAGCTTACAGGAGAATATGTAGGGCAGGGTGCCCTCTCTCTCTCTCTCTCTCTCTCTCTGTTTCTGATTTGCCGTTATTCTCCCTTTGTCACTTGCTCCTGCTTTGCTGCCCTGATTATTGTCGATTATTTCGAGCACTTAAGTGACAGGTTCACATTTCTTCCCCCAAATCTATTTATTACAATACTCCCAAGCTATGTAAAAGCTCAAAAGTGTTTGGTCACTGTAATCATGCCTCCTGATCATACTGACCTCCCCAGCAATAACTTGAGTGAAAAGATGTGTTTTTGAGTTGAAGTGGTGGGTATTGCATTATTATAGAATATCAGGGAGGCCAGAATTATATGAAATTCACCTCTGCAGTGAGACTTTGCCAAGGCGTTGTTTGCACAGGTTGTCAAATGCGCAAATAATGTGCAACTTTTGTCCAAAATATGCTGTTGCCAAACATGTCACTACAGTAGCTCATGGTATTTTCTATGGACAACTCCACACGGGCGGCGGCTGGGAGAAAAAATCTCATGCCAATGTCCTCTTTCAAGCGTTGCTGCACCTGAAAATTTTTTCCCATTTCCTTGTACATCCGGGCTCCCTTAGCATCTCTATCCTGAGTTTTATGCACACACAATCTCACCATGATGAAGACAACAGCAAAAAAAATATTGTCTGGCGATGTAGAGCTCATGAGATTAGCTCCTCAGGTCAGAAGTGTGTGTTGTTTTTAAGCTAATGTCTGCGTATTTTAATATGAATAAAAGTAAAACTTGATAAGATGAGACAACTCCTCCACTTACTGTTGTAGATGTGTACCTACCATTGGACAGTGAAGTGTGTTATAACTCGCAGTGGTGCTGGTGTGTTCTCATCTTCACATATTTCTGTCCTCTTTGGTCTCCCACACGTTAGTGTCTACAGAGTCGATTGAAAGAAGCAAATGGGTTAGTTAGCTAGCTAGTCAGTACAGACTGAACGGGTTTGACATGACCAGCTATTTGATGACATGTCATCTCTGGGAACCCATCATACTTATTTACTGTTTTTGACAGGAAACTGACTAATGGGAAGAAAGAATAATCAAAAGTTTAAGGAGCCTACATACACTGCATACACTATGGAATTTATTATGATAAGATAAACTTCTTATTTCACTTAAATTCTTATTCATTTTGCTGGGCTGTATTTTATTAAATTTTTTTTACTTATTCGGCTTCTCCTTTTCCTTACTTCCTGTACTCCCATCCTTCTTTCCCTCTCTCTGAGATCACTGTGACCTTTCTGTCCTCTTTTCTCTCACCTTCTCTCTCACTTGTTACATTTTTCCCCCTCCTCTGAGTTTCAGGTCATCTGTCTGACCAGCTGAGGCAAGAAATCTCTCTCACACACACACATTCTCTCCCTCACACAGCACACAGCCCCTCAAAGGCTCCCACTGATGCCTTACAGCATTATTATTCAGCATGTTCATAACTTCATAGAGGAGCTCGATGGTTGGCCAGACGGTTGTAGTGCGAGGGAGACCTGGTAATCCCTCTGCTCTCTGCTCGGGCCTCGTTAAGCCTTATTCCCCACTGGGAACCTGGAGGTTATAATTAACGCACCTCGCCGGCTCTCTGCGGGCCTGATACCGCTTCACAAGGGGGCAAGAGCTCCACTTAAAGAAGCACAATGCACGGTTTATTTGTTGGCAGCCTCAGGGAAGTCAAGATCCGGTGTGTAACACTGACTCTGAGACTGTATCCAAACATCACTTTTCCTGTATCGATTTTTACTCCATAAAGTCAGTTTGGGAAAATTAGAACATAGTATAGCCCCCCACACACACACACACATTATTCTTTCAGCCCACAGAGGCCATCCATACAAGATCCAGTTACTGTTTAACACTGAAACAACGAGTGGTTTGATCTCACAGTCAGTTGACAGAAAAGTGCCTGTTGTGATAATTGTATCTTTACGTTTGCTGTTTTTTAACCTATTGTTTTAATTATTTTTTGACCCAGATCCAAATGAAAATGATAAGTTGGGGCCTATTTAATTTCTAACAGTAAAGTTCTTAATAAAAGTGTATTTTCCCTGCACTTAGAGAATTTTCTCATATTAAATGGCTTTAACTTTGAATAAGGTGGTTCACTTCACAAGGGTCAAGCACCTGGTTTGTTGCAGGGAGTTGTGGCATTATTGTCGCTTCAGTATCAAAGTTCAGTCTTAAAGAAAGGCAATTATTTGCATTGCTTTTAGTTATATATTTCTTTTAAAAATAGCTTGTGACAAAGTGGACATATTCGAGTATCGAGGTGTAGGGCAGATAGATCCAGGCAGCAGGTGGAATAGTGGTGGTGGGGGCGTGTGTGTGTGTTGGGGGAACACAAAGCACTGGCCTGTGGAGAAGAGAGAAAGCTCCTGTGTGTTGCGTAGTCAATACGCTCTTTGTTCGCTGGGCCTGGGAGACAGTTGGCCATGAGGACAGACTGAGACTCCAACGTACAACAGTATACCTGAACTCGAATACGCACACACACGCACACCATACCTAAAGCTGACAGGATGTCATTCAATCCTCAATGTCCCTGCTTCACCTTCTTTACTACCTTATCAGTTATTCCCTGTCTTGGCTCCTTTCTTCCGTCCTCTCTCTTTCCATACATATATCCATCTTTCCCTCCTTCTGCATCCAACCCTTCCCTCTGTGTCTTTGTGTTGTAACACCAGACACTGTTTCCCTGATTTTTTTTTCAGCCCTCTCGGTTATCTGGGCTGGAGGGGTTGGCGGTGGGTGGGAGTCTTTACCTGAAAGCCAGACAGAGGGCATTTTGTGTTGAACAAGGGAGCGAGGGACAGCGAGGAGGAGAAAGAGAGAGAAAGATAGAGTTAGGAGGGAGGAGGTAAAAGGGAGGGGGGACAAGAATGCAACAGAAACGTAGAAGTAAAGGCTTGGTGCAGGTCACAGAAACAAGCACAGGAATCCAGGACATGCTGGTTCTAATGTCAGACAACCAGGCTGGAAACCAGGAAGAAAGGACATGGAGACAGGAAGAAAATCTTTCCATGTCCATCTATGTGTTCGACTTGATCAGATAAGTGTCAGGGAAAAAGTTTGTACATGGCCACACAATGACAGAGTGAAGGGAACTGATCCGACGAACGCAAGATGTAAGTAAAATGAAATCTGTGGGCATTTCATGTCATCATTTCATTTTAATGAGCTTTTTTCCCTGCTTTGAAAGAGTAGTCTGTGAACTCTGTGAGCTGTAATATGCCTCTGAAGTGTACCCTCTGCATTTAATGACCTAAAAGAGCCGTACATGAAAGCGTGAGCCTTGAGAGTCGGCATATTCCAGGCCATTGCGGTGCACAACTTCTGGTTTCTACCCCATTTAGAGTGCGCCGGTGCCTGCGTGATGGATAATGTTCTTGGAGGGAGGTTTCTCGGTGGCTACTTATATTCCATGAGAAGAAGTCAGGCACCTGTCAGCATCGATCACACTCACGCACGCTGTGTATGTTTCGTGTGTGTTTGTGTCCGTGGGCAGCCATGGAATAAATAATGGATAAAGGTCTAATAAGCTTCCTGTGAAACATCTCTGGGCTGTTGACCATTGGGATCAGCATTAGGATTCTGCCACTCAAACTCAACGCTCAGCTTATCTCCTTCTCTATACTCACACACACACATACAAGCTTGAGTACGCGCACATACATACGTACATATGTGTGCATGCTCGTATGTTCTCGCGCACCCTCGCAAACATTGATCTCCTTATCTCGCCGTCCAAACAAGAAGATAACAAATAAAACCACGATGTCTGTTTCCACAGTGGATCTCGATAAGACAGAAAGAAGCTTATGTGCGCAGACAAATGCGCACACGCCTGCGTGCACATAAATGTACACAAGTGCATACAAGGATGCAGGGGGGCGGGTTCACAGGGATGTGGTTGAAAAAGATGGATTAAAACAAGGATGAATGACTTTGACATTAATCCTACCTGCTTTAAACTCGCTCCGAGTAGCCCCACTCGCTTTATTCTCAAACTCAGCTCCTTTATCTCTCGTTTCTTCTTATCTTGCCATGTCTTTCCAGCCCTCTGACTTTCCCATTCCTGTGCTTGTTGCTCGAGCGGGCCTCTCGAAAAGAAGGGATTGCCCTCGAAACCTCGAAAGTCATTCTTTGTTTACCAGATACACCAGCAAACACCCAGATATGTATGTGTCCGTAACCTCTGATTTCGTGACAGTAATCTAACACTCTTCTCACCGACCTCTTAACCATACGACGAAGGAACCTATTCCTTTAAATGACAGTCCTGTAATTGATATGTCCCCATTCCTAAAGCTGTGTGCTACACCAACATCAGACTGCTCTGTATCAGCCCAAATACGGCCAGACAAAGACTCAGGGCATTGCGAATGAAAATGATTATTTGGTGTGAAAATTTCAAAAAGTTTAATTCCATGTAATGTGTCATTGTTGGAAGCAATCAAAGCTGCATCTGGGACACCTCAAGTCATCCAGCCAAAGATACGAGCTTGCCAGATCTCAAAGTCTACATGGTGCTCTGTGACGTCGACCCTTGGCAGCACATTCCTCATGACACCTGTTAATACAGAAAAAAGAGGTTTGATGTCATCACTCCTGTCAGGTAGAACAGCAAAGTTGTTCCCACGGTGACCAGCTATGTACATTATGCCATGTAAGTGAATGTGGTCAGGATCCAGTGTGTAGTCTCCCCACAGGAGGGTGGTGGGTGCCATTCTATGAAAATTGACTACCTGTGAACTGAGCCAGTCGCGACCCAAATCACAAGGTCCGATAGAAAGAAGCTCTGAAACAGCCATTCCAGTTTGTGTAGTCATACATTTTGGGCTACATGCAGATGGATCAATGCAGGTCGGAGCAGCTTTAAGAGTTCAAAGAGTTGAATACTTGACTGGTTTTATTTCACATTTTATCAAAAAAGTTTCACTTCCGATACATGTTTATGTAAAATACAAAAATCAGATTATCAGACTGTAATTAGATTATTTTTGAACAAAATTTCTAAGGATTCTAAAGGGAATTTATTAATCAAATGCACAGAAATACAGAGTAAAACATGCAGTGAAATGAGGTAGAGTGCAACAAGATAAGTCACCACAAACATTAAAAATAAGTACCGTAAAACTCGAAAATAAAATGAATAAAGTAAAAGCATTCACAAAATATAAAACACAATGGAGAGGGGAGCTCTCGTGCAAGGTATAAAAAGCTTATATCCAACAGTGAGTTCTTCTAATATTTACAGTTTGCATATTTCAATCTGAAAAAAAAATCTCTGAGGCTGATCTGTGTATGCATTGGCCATCACAAGTTCATTACAGAGGTTTGTCCACACATGCTACTCTATATAATCTTATTATTATTAGAACTGTAATAATGCTTATCATACTCGTAGTTAATTGTGTTAGTGTTGGTCTCGAAATCTCTATACAACATGAACTGAAGACTGGCAGCTTGTTAGAACAGGGTGAGCCACCCAACCATCCAGTGGCAGGGACACTTGGGCATATCGCTGCCTGGAGATGAATAATTTACAAGTGAAACTTTTATCAGAGTATTAAATTATTCAAATTGCTGATTTCCTTTCTTCATTAGCCTGTATCATTAACCACAAGTATGGGTCTACTCCCTGGTTTGGATCCCACCATGCTGCACTCTGGCCCCGTTGGCTGCTCATTTTATGTGTGTATTTGTGGATGCACGTGGGCTGCTTCGCCTCCCTCGCTCTGTTTAACGTTGACTCATCCATTTTCAGCCAGTTAATAATTCAGAGGGTCTGCAGGCTGTGTTTTCATCTGTCTCATCCCTGCACTTGCCTGTGAAAGAACCCCTAGTAATTACATACCACCAAAACAAGACACTGACTCGGATCGCTGGCAGCGTGGCTGGGGATGGAGCAAGTAGAGGAAAGGTGGTGGTGTTGTGTGTGTGTGTGTGTGTGGGGGGGTGTGAGAGTGTGAGAGGAGAAGGAAAGATGGAAGGGCAGGAGAGGACGGTTTGGTGAATATACAGGAGACGAGGATACACAGTGGAGAGGGGTGTCTCAGCATCGTTGTAAATCCTCTGCGGGGCCTTGTAAGCTGTCAGACAAGCTGAGGGTGTTAAAGGCATGAAGCGAAGGGGCTGTGCACACTCGCGGACACACACGAATCAACGCGCATGGAGAAAAGTTTATTCCTGCTAAAGGCGTGATGGGTTCGCTGCTGTGTTTTATGGCTTTCTATTCCTATGTGATTTTCTCTGGCATGTCACATAGGGTCTAAAGCCATTGGGTACAGAGCGGGAGATCTGCAGACGAGGATTAGGTGGATCTATGGAAGAACAGAGGAGGGATAAAAGAAGCACACAAGGAGGTTTAATAGCATGTATGCACACACACACACACACACACACACACTGGATGGCCTGAGGCGTTTTTGTCTCTGCTTGCAGGCAGCCCTGAGTGCGGCTCAGGTAATTGCCCCATATGAGACAGATTGAAGCGTACATCAATCCTTAAAGCCACACACACACACGCATGATTGCAGACACTTTATGTTTGCTCTGTGCCTGTGTTTTTGTCACCCACACTCACTTGCACTGCACGCACACACACAGACACAGACACACACACACACACACACACACACACACACACACACACACACACACACACACACACACACTCCCCAGCTGGGCCTGCTGGTGCTGCTGACTCAGGTTGGTATTTAATGAACCTTTCAGTTTCACCTTGCGTCTCCTAATCTCAACACTCATTTGCCATTGGCCACTAGTGCGCAAGCGAAAAATGTTAATGTTGAGAGTTTAGTGAACCTTAAGACTGCTTTTTCCTTTTTGTGTGTGTGTGTCTGGGTGTGTGCGCAAGAAAGAGGGAAGGAAGGAGAAGAAGGAGATGAAGGAATCAGCAGAAGAGAGAGGGAGACAGAAAGTAATTGAAGCATAAATATGGATGTGAAGAAAAATGCGAGAAGAAGTGTAATGGTAAAGGTTTCTTATCGTTGAGTGACAGCGCTCAATAGACCACCATGCCAATCTTTACCGCAAGGGTGTGTGTGCGTGTGTGTGTGGACTGACCTATTGACTGAACCTCAGTTACTTTCTCTGCATTGAGTTGCTTGCTGCAAGCGCTGCAAAAACGTGAAAGACTCACATGCAGAGACGCACACACATGCATCGCCTTGAGGATCATATCGACATCAGATACATATTTACCGGATTACACCAGTGTACCGGCACTGGGCATGTAGCTGGTATAAATAATGATATATCTCTGGCAATAAAGATTCCAGGTCACGTGACTGATGGACTGTGCAGCATTCAGGCTCGAACATGGTCCAATCAAATCTTATCAGATCTCTTTCTCATGCTGGTTCCTTTGAATTTACGTTGTGGGTCTGAAATTAAGTTCGCACCTCAGCTGCATCGGGGAAAGAAGTTTGTTTCCACATGCAAAAATGTCATGTGACAGACAGGTGGATGCACTAATTTTGATTGATTGATTGAATTTGATTCCTGACTCATGACAGTATTCTCCATTGCAATGGTGGCTGAGGCTCATGGATATTATACCATTTCCTGCCACACTATGAGTCAAAGTGATGGGAAAAATAACCTGAAATGACAAACTGTAAGGGAATATCTCCAAATGAAGGGAACTCTCTTCATCACACAGTTCAGTCAAAAGTACTCTTGAGCAAACCTCATTATGCATCAAAGAGTGAAGCAGCCCATTCTTCTTTGATTCCACATATTTGTGTGTGTTCAAAAGATTTTCTGGGAGAAAATGCCTCACTGGTGTTGTGATGTCTCGGCAAATTACCAGATGAAGGAGAAATGTTTTAATACCTCCCCCCTTCTCCCCCCACCCCCACCCCCGCCCTCCGCAGGTCTGCGTGGGATGCCGTGCGTCCGTTAGGCCATGCCCTTCACCTGCGCCTGCTTCTGTGGCTTGAACGGCTTTTGCCGCCGACGGAAGAAGAAGAAAAAGGAGGAAGAGGAGGGTGAGGAGGGTAAGGAGGAGGCGGAGCCCTGGAGGGATCAGGAGACAGAGGTGTGACACTGTCGGCCACGCTCTCCCTGCCCTCGCTGGAGCTTCATCCTTGAACGGACTGGAAAGCCCAGCTGGTGCTGTACTGTGCTCAGCACACACTGTCTGGTTTTATGCATGGCGATACTATACTGCTACTAGTAGTAGTATAGTATCGTATACTACTACTACTACTACAGGTATTGTAAAGGAGCTTTAGCATGCACAGGCTTTTATTTGAAACTCTGACGTAATTTGAAATATTGGATTCACTCTGGTCTAACTGCTGAAATCCTTGAACCAGATACTGTGTATTTTACTATGGTATCCATGACCAAAGCTTTGGGTTTACTTCTGTTCTACTGTTTAAACTCCCTAATTCCCTAACTCAACAGCCACAAAGCTGTCTTGAGCCATATTTCTCAGAGTGATGAAAATAAAAGCCTGAGAACTCTTAGCTCATCCCCATTACCCATTTCTGCAGCACTCTTTTTTTCCCTCCGCAGCAGACTGAGAACTTTGCCTCTGTTGATGTGATTTGAAAAAAACATTTCTCACTGGTTTGACTTATTTCTAGCCATAACTCGCTGCATACAGTGCGAACAGGCAACAGGCTCTAGAAATCCATTATTTCTCTGTCTCACCTCTCAGCAACGCCCCATCTTTCCCTTCTCCTCCTTAATCGCAGCTCCTCCACGGAGGCTGAGTTGGAATCAAAGCTCAGCGCACCTCCTCGCCCACCTGCCGATGTCAGATCGACTTAGTGAAAACTTCAGCCAAGTGAGAGAGTGTACAGTAATTTCCAGAGTCACCCATGGAGTGCCTGGGCCCATCTCGCTCGTCACGCCGGGCTGGGCCCGATCTAAAAGCCGAGCAGCTGTCCAATCAGCAGCTTAGCTGGAGTGTGAAGATAGGAGTCAAGGGTCACAATGAGCAACAGAGTTTGTGAGAGGCTGGTGATGCCACAGCATCTCTGTCTCATTAATAGGCAGACAAGTAATTACAAACACACACACACACACACACTCTGAAGCAGATCCATCAATTAATGTCGCCCGGTGGGAGTGGAGTGTCTGTCCGTAAATGCCACCACTGTGCACTTCCAGCTGTCACCTGTACGAGTGCACAACTCGACTCGATCGCGAGAGAGTGTGCGTGCGCGCGCTTGTCATTCTTCTCAGCTGCAACAATAGACTTTCCAACCTGGAACAAGTGGTTTAGATATCTATTCAGCTGCTGTAGACCTACCTTTTTTAGACGACACATCAAGACACAAAGACAAAGACGCAGACACAAACACACACGCACACGCAGGTCTCATTAGCGTGTGTGATTATGCATGGCACGTCCAGTCAGGCAGTGGAGATGTAATTAACCTTTTCCAGCAGGAAACAGATGCCTGGATGTCACACACAAACACACACACAATGACATACGCACGCACACACGTCTGCTGTCAGGGAAACAAAGCCGACGTCACAGTGTCACGGAAACAAAGCCCCCAAAAGCGCCGCCTGGCACTCTGTGATAATCCCCTCACGCATATTTACATTCAGGGCTTAGAATACGCCTCGACGCTGCCGTCTCTGCTCCCGTCTCCGCTCCCCACTGCACCCTGCTCCTGATGCCGCCCCCCCATCCATCTTCTGCCTCCTCTCCATCTACCTTTCAGTCTTCTCCCTCTTTCGCCCTTTTTCGTTCCACGACCTCTCCCTCTCCTCCATCTTTCACATCTCTCTCAAAACTGTCTTCTTTCTGTTTACTGTCAGTAGATAGTACATGGCCTTGCATGGCAGCTCACATAGATTAGACCCCCCCCCCCCTCCACCTCCCCCAAATATCAGGGATTTCTTCAGGCGGGCAAAAAAGCTGCTTTACGACAGATTAATGGACGGCCCTGATTGTGTCGGCCGGTGCGTGTGCCTGCGCGGAATAGATTGGCTGTTTGCTCGCTCTCCCACTTACAAGCGGCGAAATGAGACAAAGCTAAAGCCATTTCACAGTGTAGAGCACCTATTATGATTCACTGTGTTACGATGCAGCCCTAATGAGAAAGAAAGAGAATGAGAGGAGGGGCTGGAGGAGTGGAGAAGGAGAAAAGGAAGAGGGTAATGAGAGCGGGAGCTGGATGTGGAAGAGAGGGGCTAATGCTAGACAGAGCAGTCATGCTAATTGGCTACAGTGGGTAACTTTCTGAGGCGGGGGGGGGTTGAGGAAAAAAACAGCCTGATCTGTCGGCATTATTCTCATTTAATGCTCCCTCCATTTCACCTCTTTAATGAGAGGAATATTCGCTCCAGTAATGGCGAAAGACTTAAAATTGGTAACGATTTGTTGCTTGCGCACACACTTTGAGGTGGTAAGGTTTGGGGGGGGGGGGCTAGAGGGAAATGGTGTTGGCGGGGGTGGGTGTGTGTTTTCCCCCAAGCACCACAACGCAGTCCTTTATGGATCATGCCAATTTTCAGGGATTGGAACTCAAGGACAAACTGCTAAAAATAGAGGGGTGGTGCACGACTCTTGCGATAGTGAGGAGGGGAGGAGGGTGTGTGTGTGTGTGTGTGTGCGTGTGTGTGGGTGGGTGGGGACAGCGAAAACGAGCCCTGTCGCATTAGATTTGGGTCAGAAACGAGGGAAGAGCCAATGAAGCAGAGAGTGTTACAGACAGCGGGGAGATTCATCACTCGCTGCTCCCCGTACCTCCTGCTCATCCCCTTCACCTCCCCACTTCAAGCACACACCTGCAGGAGGGGAGGGGGTGATGGGGACAAGGATGCTGGGAAAAGGAGAGGAACTGGTGAGAAAAGATGGCAAACCACTGAAAGACAAAAGAGGTTTGGCAGAGCAGAAAAGGAGGGAGACGTGTGAGAGAAAGAGAGAGTGGGCCACATCTTAGATAATGTTCCACTCAAGGCTCTGTGTTGTAGAAGTGCACTCATGAATTCATCCCAGTAGGAGCTAATGGTAGATTCCTGCTCTCACCTCAGAGTCAGAGGGTCTGTTCCCACTTTAAAGGGACAGTTATCTGTCCATGAGAAATTGACTGCTTTGGAAATGTGTTAATTTGCTTTTTTGCTGAAAAGGGAAAGGAAGGAAACCATTTCGTATGGGAAGCAGAAACTGATGTGTATCATAAAGGTGAGAGGCAGACAGAGCTGGTGGTAAGAAAGAAAACGATTTCAACATACTTTGACATATTTCCCACAACTACTTCGTTAATTCGGGGGAGTAGTGTGTTGATCTGTCGGTGATGCTGCCTCGCTCAAGGAAATGAATATTTCCACTGAGGAATTAAATCTCTTGCAGAGGAAGTGCCTTCAGACACCAAATGCTATCAGTGCTACTGCTGCCCCAGTGACGTTCCTTACAGTTTGAATGTGCAACTTAAAAGCTTCAGAGCTGCAGATTTAGCGGAGTCTCGACTGTGGAAGGTCCCATCTACTTTCAGGTGCTTCATAAACCAAAGTGAACCTCCAAGACAACTAAGCAAACTCCAGACGCTGATGAAGACCACAACACAGAGTCAAAAGGTAGAAACAAAGCCAGTGAGTGCATGTGTTAAGAATACAATTTTTCATTTGGCTGTTTGTACAATCATGATTGGCTCCCACCTGACCATCAGACTTTGAAATATCTTAAGATGCTCTAATACCCGAACATCTAGGCTATAAGCTTACACTAAAAATAAATGGAGGCTGCAGAGGAAAACGCTTGCCATGTGAAAGCATCTGTAGAAGTGTACAGGCAAAAAGATCCATGACAGACTGTCTTACTGCCTTGCTTCAGGAAGTGGAACAGTCAATGCGCACGGAGCTCTTTTTTCCCATCAGCGTCTTGGCTCAGGCACCAGGCCATTGTCCCTTCATTACCTCTCCCTTCCTCATCCGCATCTGCTCTGTTCTCCAAATGACATAAGGACGACTGAGATGCACAGCACTGAACAACTGGTGATAGAGTCAGGCAGGTAGTGCCGGCGAGGAGTGGGGGGTGCCAAGAGAGGAGATAAAAAATGAGCGGAAGAGCAGGCGAGAGACATATAGCGTAATTGAGACTGTAATGGGTTTTGCCAGGAGCACCTGTCAGGGTCAAGTTAAAACGGCTTCGGTTAGAGAGGAAGAGAGGGATGAGAGGACGGCAGAGGCGAGAGGGGGCCAATTGGAGTCAGGAATCCCGGCGAGGAGAGGCCCTCGTCCATGCCAACCTCACCTGATTGCCAATTTGTGCCCGTTTACAGACATCAAATGCCAATATGAGCCACTCGCAGACACACAAGCGGTGCTGATTGGAGAGTGCTAACCGGCTGAAAGCGCCCATACAAACTCAGTCACACACGCGCGAGGACACATGCTGACAGACCACCTACGCCAGTTGATTGGACACATCTCGCCACCTAACAAGGCGTCCACGATGCAGACCTGAGCCGTGTGATTGGAAGATAAAACTGCCGCCGTTAAATATCTAATTCTCCCCCATGTCTAGATGAAAATAAGGTGCAGCGCTGATTAGATTGCAGCACGCTGTGCCAACATCGGGCCTGCGCCATGTTCATTATCAGCCCTCAAACCCCAAGCCCCGACCAATCCCGTCTCTGATCGTGTTCTCCCGCCAACCCTAAACACTTTATTTCTGATGGAAAAGCAATTCTGACACCCCCGAGAGCCGAGGTCGACGCCTGAGGAGCGATGAAATTAAGTCGAGTGAAATTTATTTATAAACCGCTGCTAAAGCAGCACCTGGCAATTTAACATGTCGGCAGCCCCAAACGGCAGCGAGACATAACCGACTGAAATTTAGGACCCGACTACTGAGAGATTCTGTGGAAAGCGGCGTCAGTAAATGTCCCGCTGTTGGCGGAAGGTGCAGGTGATGAAGAGGCCCAGTCATCATCCTGCGGGACAAAGTTCTCACTCCATGCCATTTTACTTTTATTTTTTTTCCAATTTCATAGAAAAAATATTTTGCTGCCATCAGACATTTGACAGGATTTCATTTAAGCAAACAGCAAAAAAAACCCTAACTCAATATTTGCACTTTGGCTGATAGGTGTGTGTCGGTACACAAATCAAGAGTCAGTACAGTCAGTATAGTTGAATGATGTACTGAATGAACACACACACATTATAAGACTGTTTTCACAGACTTCCTCTGTAAAATCAGTAGTGCGCCTTTAAAAAAATCTATTTTTTATTTTAAATACTGTATTTATGGTGTCTCTGGGATGTTGGGCTATGACTCATGACCATGCCCTGATGCTTAATAGCTGAAAAAAACTAATGATTCTTTTGCTTTGTTTGCCATATAAACACAAACCCACCTCCATTCACCACTGCCAAGTGTTTTTTGCACCATATTTGTTAATGGTGAAGCAGAATTTGTAGAAATACTCAAGGTCTGTTTAATATGTTTTGCAAGTACAAGTACAGCATCAAAAAGTGAACTCTTTTGATTTAATCCCCTCGTCTCTCCCTGGCCTTCCCCGCTGACTGAGGGGAAAAAATGAAAAAGATCTTCAAATCATTTGCAAAAAGGCCGCAATGTTTCTTTGCCTTATCCACATTATTTTCTCTTTCACACAAATTAGCAGGATACTCCACCAGTGATAGTGGGCTGCATTTCGCTGAACATGTGGTATTAACACTTGGGATAAAAAGATTGTGTTTTAATATCTCAGTGCGCCACTTACCACACATCTCACCAGGAAAATTACTGGGACACTCAGGAATATAACCTGGTTCACTGCCACAATTTTCGAGCAGTTTTACCTAATGATAAATGAGTCAGCAGCGGCTCTGCCAGGAAAAAAAAAATCCAATTTACTGCATGTGCTTTCAAATGCAGTATTAGTGGGCTGATGGTAAAAGGAGATGCACACTACATGTTTGTCATCACCTTCAACAGAATCCACAACTCCTCTGAGGAACTTCTACCGCCGCTCCGGGTCATCTGAGCTCATGCTCACTGCTGCAGCCACTGTAATGCTGTTTCAGATTTACCATGAGGCCTAGAAATGGAAAGAAACGGGAGTATATTGAGCTGTGTTCTCGAGTGAATCAAGAAAAACTTTTCTAATTGGCCTGGGGCTGCGAACAGGTCAGGTGTCCCACATGATCTGATGCCAAGTCGCCGCTGTCAATGGGAGATAAATCAATTTCTCTGCCCTCTCTTTTTCTTTCTTTTCTCATCCTGCTCCACCTCCTGTTCTCTCTCACACTCTTCCTCACACACACACACACACACACTGAACTCGTCAATACCGGAGTGGGTATTGAGAAGCGGCTGTGAACTAAATGAGAGTTTGATTTCTCGGGTGGATGGGTGAGTGGTGGGGGGCGGTTAACCCCTGTTACCATGGTGATGAGTCACCATCAGCGACCTCTTCGCCAAATGCTCATCGATGAAGTGTGTGTGTGTGTGTGTCCTCAAGCGCACACTTTAAACACCTTTTGATTTAGTTGCAATCGAGAACAATGCTTTTCATTAGTGGCTGAGGGCAACTACGGTGAGCCGAGCTGCTCTCGAACGCTTCATTCTCCTTAAAAAATGATGTGAAGCGTCATTTGTCCCGACTGCACCTTGAGTCAATCCTGGAGACTGTTCGCTCATCAGGGCTCCAACTAGCTGGCCGAGTCTTCGTTCTCCAGCTTTGAGCCTTTTTGCTCAAACAACAAATGCACTTTGTGTCATCTGAGTCTGTTCATAACATTTACTAAGCTGCTGATGTTGTCTAAACCAACAAAGAGCCTGTGCCTTGGATCTGTTGCAGGGCCCAGCCATTAATGCTGCTTCACTCTTTCAGCTTGTTTGATGGGATTTGCGCTTGTTGTTCGCGGCGTCTCGCTGATTCTTTCGCCCCTGTTAACCCCCTGCTCACACCGTGAATGCATGCAACAACCTGGTTCTATGCTGTGTGTGTAAAGCTGTCCTTTTTCTGTGGAGGTTTTGTATTCTTCATATCTCTGGGCCTTTGCGGCAGGAAACAAGCGAGGCAAAAGGTGGAAAGTGGGAAAAAAGAAACGGAGAAGGAGGAGGGACCTTTGACAGGGCAGTGCTGACAAACAGCTCGACACAGTGTGATGCATAAACATGAGGTCAGAGAGTATCGCAGTGGGAGATGGAGAAGAGCGAGCAGGCCTGAGAAAGAAGGTGGGAGAGCGAGACAGAGAGACAGATATACTGCTTCAGAAAGGTTGTCTCTCATTGACAAGCACTCACTCTGTTCAGGAAATCCAGCAGTCAATGCTCTGGCACACACGCACACACAGACACACACACACACATCAACCTGCATGCTACTGTGTGTGTGTGTGTGATGGAGGAGAGGATGCGCTACAGAATGTTTGTAATGCAGAGCACGTCAAGAGTCCTAGGGAGCTCCTTTTGCAGCAAAGCCTCATTAAAGAGACACTTGCCTTAAAGCAAGGATATACTGCCAGACCACACACACACACACACACACTCCAAACCTCCACACTCACTCAGGCTAACAGAAACTGACGCACAGACAGAAGCCACTTTACACAAATCAAATAGAAATCTCAGTGAAGAAATAAACGTGGCGCAAGCGGAGGAATAAATGCGGCACAGTAAATGTCCTCCACTCCAGCCCCCCCATTTCCTCTCCTTGTTCTCCATATGAATAAAGTTTAATTCATCCAGCACCCCCCCATCCCACACTAATATTATATTCATGTATATTTGATTGTGTCAACTCTGTTGAGATTGGCGATGCTGTATCTTGTGCCTTTTAAAAATGCACCCATGAATAAATAATGTCTGTATCTGCTGATTGAAAAAGCCATATTGCCAGAAAGCCATGATGAAATGATAATGTAATATCTGTCCCTGTGTTGAATAAAGCAAAGCAGCCTCCTTCCTTCCCCCTCCCCCCTTTTTTTGTATTTCTCTCAAGTAAATGAAACCTAAATCTCTGCAACCTGCACCTTACCACCGCCTGATGACATTTTCTTGTACGGTTTGCACTGCTGCTCAGAGTGTGTTTTAATAAAGAGAAAAGCCTCCTTCCTATACATCTGAGTGCCGCGTTGTTGTTTGGGCGATATTAATAAAGAGAGGCAAGCCGTTTCCCCGAGTGGCTCCGCGGCTAATTGACAGTGATAGCAGAGACTCGTCTCTTGGGCTGACGTTGGGAGCCTAATAAAGATGCATGGAGAGGAGGGGGGTGTAAATAATGAAATAGGAGCGAGTAAAAAGGGAGAGTCAGGAGGGGAGGTGAGAGGAGAAGTGGGGAAAGTGACAAAGCGTTGAGATAGAGAGAGAAATCCCATTAGGGGCAGCTCTGGGCCTAATGAATAAAATGCTAAGTTTCAGAATGCCTGCTCAAAGGTTTACTATGCGGGATTTTCATTTAAAAAAAAAAAAGCAATTTATAGACTCATACAAAACTAATCCCTCTCCATCATTATGTATGACCCAATAGAAGTTTGTGGTACTAAGGCCTCTGCAGATTTTTTTTCTTATTTCGCTGTGTTCAGGACTTTTCTGAGCTGCAACTATAGACCATAAAAAAATGGAATGCAGTAGATCCAACAACCTGTATTCTACTGAATGACCATCAGGAGGCGACTCCACTGGTCCGTACTTCTCACTGGATTTATGAGTAAACATCTTCATACTGAGTTTGAATATAACATAATTTTCATTTTGTAAATTAAAGTCTCATTTAGAGGAGAAAAAAGATGATAAAGCAGGGGATGTTTGGAGGCGTGGCTACAGTGTGATTGACAGGTAGTAGGGCGATCTGCTGGTCATTTCCATCAGGTAGTCTATATCGTTCTCAGCAGTCAGATCTAACCCTGTCATCGAAATATGATATTGTCTGATTTCAAAAAACCAAGATATCTGATATATGAAATGGCAGTTCACAAAGCAGTGAATGACGTCACAGAAGCTACATTCCTTTTTTCTTTTGGTATATGGCTGCAACTTTGGATCCATGGGTGCGTAGCCTCCAGGCAATGACAGCGTGCAGGGTGTGAGGGAGGGAGCTACACACAGCGGAGAGGCCACATGAAGAAGTGTGCAGTGGCATTCACACAAAATCTGGTAATGATGAGCTGTGGCTGTGTTTACTAGTGCTTTAGAATGTAACCACCATGAAACAGTCAGAAAGGAAGTTCTTCATTGACTCCATAGCTAGGTACCACCACTGGTCTCTCTCTCTCTCATTTGTGGAGCCAGGGAGGAAGGGCCGACTTTGTGTGTTTGCAAACAGTGAGTGACAAATCCTGCATAGCATACTTTTAATTTCACAAATTCTTAATTGCCTGTGACATTTCAAATTAAAAGCCCTGGCCTCTCTGCGACCCTGTGGTGTCAGACTGCGAATGAAACACACACTGACACACGCACACATCGCCTACACTTACGCTGGCACCCGCTGATGCTCGTGGCTTTGATATGCTCTCATTAACATAGCAACAGTGAGCTGACCATCCGCAAGGGATGCAGTAACCCAGGCAACCAGAGCTGGCCAGTCCAACTATGTGAACCACAGGCACACACAGAGCCTTCCTCCCAGTCTCCATCCTAATGCCTCAACACTCGCTGGCCTGAGCAAACATGCAGCAAACATTTACACCCAAGGGTGGAAACAATCATTTGCAATTCATATTGAAAGGGAGCAGCATTTCCATATGTTCCAGAAACTTTTTGGTTCGTACGATCTGGTTTGAAGTGTGCAATATCTACAGGCAGCAGAAAGTTTCACATTTACATGTGATAAGAGAGCCCAAGTCCCCAAAACACTGCATACAGTCTTTTCTTTAGGTGCATAATTGAGTTATAGGTAGGTCTGGGTGTTGAACATCAATAGTGCTGTTCAAAATTTGTCTGTAGAATGAATATCAAAAAAATGTTGAGCATTGGCATTTCATGTTATGACTAATATATGTTTGGTCAACTGCAGTATGACTAAAAATAGCTTGCAGATGGCAGATTAAGTCTTTTTTAACTTGGTTGAAGTTAGGGAACGACTGTGGTCATGGTTAATGAGCCAAATGAGAATTTCAGGTCCATGTCTGTGCGACAGGAGGCAAACTCCTGTGTGAGGCTGTTGAACCACCCAACGACCTCCTCACCCATACTTTCTGCCTCGTTGCTTATCCTCCCCAGCGCACTGAATAATGATAACGGATGTGAATCACAACATGCAGAATTGTCTGGTATGCGAGTATTTCCTCGGGATACTTGGCTGATTTCCATGTAGCTGCCAAGGATCTTGTGTCTTGTGACTGTCTATCAGGAAAAAATGCCGACATTAGGTTTCACGATAGAGGACCCAAATCCAGACAAGAGCCAGGCAAGAAGGTGTTGTGGCAGAAGCGAAGAGGTGTAAACCAAAAACTTAAATCGAGAACCCAAGAAAATCCAAACTCATAAAAATGCAGGAACTCAGGAAACACAGTTGGATCAGCAGGAGAACGTGGGAAGCATAACACAACAGCACCGAAAACAATGAACAAACTGACAAAGACATATACAGTTGGGAAGCAGGGCTAATGAGGCACAGGTAGAACACAACTGGGTGGGGCAGACAATCACTGGAGCGGGAAAAAGAACAAAGACAGAAAGTAAAGCTAAAAAACAGGAGACAGTTGGAAAACTTCTAATTAAAATAGGAAATACCAAGTCAACAGAAATGATAGTTCAAGAAGAGTCCAAAAACATTATCAAAGAGTTTCTCTGGGTGTGTGATGATGTTAAGCCATTGAACATTCAAATAACAGTGATTGTTCATGAATCATGACCAAGTAGCTTTTTGGCCTAAAGGGTCTATTGTGCTGGAAACAATGTAACTATGTGTTGTACAACTGTATCTCACTTACTTTTGCTGATCGTAGCGTACGGTGTAGTTGTGGTTGCTCGCTGGACTGACAATTTATGTCAAGTTCAAATTTACAGGAAAGGTGTGTGTGTGTGTGGGGGGAAATCTGTAGTCCAGTGCTTTAATTGGAGCATACTGCCTCAGAGCTGATATGGGTTATCTTGTTTAGTTTTAAGGACCTATTAAACTGAGCCATGAAATGTTTAGGTAAAAAATGGAGTCAAACAGGCTTATATTACATACACTAAAGACAAAAAGGGACACAATGATATTATTTTGCTATTGGTATTGAGACTAGTAGCGATAGTTTATCAGTTTAACTTGGGATATCAGGAAGTCACCACATCCAGCTAAGAGGCAGACCAGCAAATGATACCCCCCAACAGCTTTGTTAAGCTAAGCTTACTCACTGATTTTTCATTGTGAGACCATTCTGAGTGTGCTGCTTTCAACTTTTTACATCAGTTTTGGACTCTGGTGCTATTCTTATCCTCTTCTCGCGGGACATTCCAGTCAGCAGCCCTTTGAATCAAGTGGGACATTGTGATAATCTCGCCGCCCCTGTTTATACCCACACACTTCAAATATAGACTCTGCGCCGGCAGATGGAGCGGTGTCAAGCCTTCGCTGTCATTTGGCACGGAAACCTTGCAGAGTTTTTGAAATGCATATGGTGGATCCTGCACAGATGGATACCTTGCACTGGCAATTTTATTCCACCTGTCACTATCTATCCACCTGCCTGAGACAAACACACACACACAGCAGTGGAGGCAGTAGTGCTGTCGTTAATTAGAATTTAACATATCAAAATGTGTTTTTCTCAGTATCTGCGTGTGTGTTTGTGTGTGTGCGTGCGTGTGTGTGTGTGGGGGGGGTTAATTGTGTGGGCCGATAGACTTGCTGCAAAGCTGTTTGTGTTAACTCAATACAGAAACACAGGCTACGTATGGGTGCTTCTAATAATAGAGACATGGACAGATTGGAAAATCCTCTGCACCAGCAGAATAAAACTACATCTCTGAGTAAGCAAACAGGGAGTTGGGGAGATAGGAGGAGAAGGAGGAAAGTTTTTTTTTTTTACTCTCTGTTTGCTCTTTGTGATTGTGAAAAGTGGTGCTGTTCAGCTTGGGACGGTGTTGTGGTGACATAGCAGGCTCGGTGCAGCATTTCACCACACTCCTCTGTGTGAAGCCTTGTGCAGACCCTTTGCAGGCCTCCCAAAGACACAAGTTTTTAATGAGGATATCGATCAGTGTTTCTCACACCTTCATTCCCCCCATGGGGGGGGGGGGGTGAGAGGGAGAAGAAAAGGATAGGGAAAAAAAGCGATGAAGAGACAAAAGCTTTAGAAAAGCTTTAGACTCACAAAGTGGGGCTTTTTTTTCTTAAGACTGCAGGGGAGTCGGCTTTGTGCCTGTAAAATTCAATTTACCTTTTCACAGACAGGCTGTACTTTGGCTGCTATTGAGGTGCACAACTCATAAGCCTCTGCTAATGTGTGTGTGTGTGTGTGTGTGTGTGTGTGTGTGTGTTTCTGCTTGCTCTGTATGTGCGTGCACAGCCCTGAATAATCATGCCTGTGTGTGTGTGTGTGTGTGTGTGTGTGTGTGCGTTAGTGCGAACAGAGAGTAAAGCAGCAGTGTAAGCCACCCCGGTGTGAACCAGGGTTTTCTCTCGGAGCCCCGTCTCGCTCCAGTCACTTCTCTGCATCACATTACCTCTCCGCCTCCACCCGCCCCGGCACCACAGACACACCGGGAGGAAGAGAACAACATCAAAGCAAACCAACGAGACTGTTGCAGCAACTTCAGCAGCTGGAATGTGACTTCTTTGTTGACTCTAAGGAGAACAGGTAACGCTGCTGCAGGTTTCGGGGAGAGAGGCCCGTTGTTAACACGCTAAGAACCGTTTCTCCTTGGTCCGGTGGTACACTTTAGCACAACTCCACATTGACTGATGGTAACATGCTGTGTCAGCGGTGCATCCGGTTCTACTTTGTATGCCGCTGTAGTTCTTTCAAGTGACAGTCTGCAGCAACAATTCCTCACAAAATCAATTGCTCTCAACACCTGACAGGCTACTGGCTTTGGAGTGAGCAAGAGGAAGCCTCTGCAAATCGCATGCTTGTTTGTACTTTCTTGAGTAAATTATTTACTTGCACCAAAGGATAAAATGGGGAAAACTTTCTGAGGGAACAGAGTCCATGCAATGGGTTTTCAACCCTTTTGAATGTTCTGCCTCATTGATGATGACCATAAAATAAATTTAGATGCAGAAAGGTGGCGGTGTGCAAGTCCTATCCTACACTCTCTTCAGGCCACATGGAGAATAACAAACTGTGAGGAGAGAGAAAAATATACACCCACTGGATTCATACTGGATGAAAGAGGCAACATTTTGTCAAGAGCTTCCAAATGTAAAATGCTTTAAAAAGCCATGGTTGGTCCAATACAGCCTTGCAATTTTTAATCCTGTCTTAATTGTTTGCATATGTAAATACTTGTACATAAGAATTTCATGTTACAACTGGATTACAGTTACATTACCCTTTTTAGAGTCCTTGGAAATTTGTTTTGCATTTAAATAAAAGCATGTGTTCCAAGTATCCATTGCGATATGACTTAGTACTGTGTGTCCAACATAGATTGGTCCACCTGGCCAGTCCTATGTCACTTTTAAAGTGCTTTTGTTTTTCGCTTGGGTTGAAAGCTAGTGTGATCCAGAAGAGTATTCCTATGGTGCCAGTATCTAATCCAGGGGTTAGCCTCTGTGTTTACTGTCAGTTGATATCAAAGGCAACGATTAATTTAAAAATAGGGTTGTTTTTTTGTTTTTTTTAAAAAAAGCTCTGATTTGCTGATTCCTAAATGCGAATATACCATGAGGTGGTGAGTGCAATGCTGGCTTGATACACAGCCACAACAAAAAAAGAAAAACAGAAATTTTCCTGCCTAACTGCAAATTAGTATTTCCCCAAATAGCCATATAATTCTACCATCTACAGCCAACACTTGATCAATCTGTTTCAGGGCCCTATTTTCATGGGGCTACAAGTGACTGACCTCAAACTTTGCATCACACATCTGCTCAGCATTTTGGTGCCAAGTCCACACATACAGTGCAGCATAAAATGAAATACTTGCAGCTGAGCTTTCTTTAGACAGTGTTACAGCTATTTAAATTGGAACTTCAGAGGATCCCAACTGAATTTGCCAAACTGTGACTTGAGAATATGCAAGGACATCCTCCAAATGTTGAATAGTTTTTATAAGGCCAAGAAAATTTGGTGCATAACCTTTTTACATCCATAACATCCACACCACACTCATTCACTATCCTTTTTTTTCTCTCATTTTGATTTGGTACGTGAATTTTGATTACTAAAGTCTGTATTTATGCTCATATGACCACATGCTTTGGTTTATATACTCGATGTTCTTATCATTTAAATCCAAACAGTCCAGGTGTTCCCTTAATATTTGCTGTTTGGGTCCACTTTGCTCAGAGTAAAACTAGAGGAGGCTGAATCAGTAAAACAAAAAATGAGAAAAGTGAAAAAGAAGCAAGGGGCAGGTGTACCAGGAATGCAAGAGTGGGGGAAAAAAAGAGGTGGATAATGGTAAAGAAAATGTGAGGACAAAAGGTGGGAGGGAGATGAAACGGAGATGAGATGAAAAGAGAGAGAAAGAGAGAGAAGCATGTGTGCAACTGTGATTGCTCTGTCAGGTTCTGTTAGCTTGATTTAACCTTCAGTGTGGCTGCGTGTTTCTGTTTGTGTATTCATGTGTGTGTCTGTGTGAGTCCATATCTGGGCGTATGCGTGTGTGTGCACCTGCCAGACTCTGCTCTCCTTACAAGCTTTCTAATGAGGAGGAGGATTTTCTCCTCGGCATCCCAAAGTCTCATCAAATATGAGAAGAGAAAGAAAGAAAGAAATAGCAATAGTCTTCATACAACAATTACAGTGACACCAGCTCTATTTCTGTGGTAGTAAAGCTACAGAGCGGCTCTGCAACAGTTACTGCGACTTCTTTGACATTTCAGAGGCAAAAAGTAGCTCAGTCACGTTGACAGAGCAAACGTCAGAATTCAAAGAGAGTTACAAGAGCAGTGGGGAATCTATTCCCTCTGCGTCTGTCAGTCTCCATTTCTCTGTGGGTCTACCTGTCTGTCTTTTTGTTATTCTCACACATTTTCTCTACATGTTATGCCGCACCTGCAAGGAACTGTCCACGGGATATTTATTTCTACAATATTTTCATGAAAACAAAAAATGTTGAAATATCAGGGAGAAAAAGTCTTTATGCTTGGCTGAGGTGGAAAAGTTGGTGCAGTGATCCATAAAAAATACGACTAAGCGCAACGGAATCAGACTTAAATGGATAAGTGCAACAAGCATGTGACTTCATGTCACTGAAGAGAAGAAAAATGACATCAGATGGATGCATCACAGCTGTGTGGACTGATGAGGCGATGGAACGTTCCCCCAATCACTACAAGCAACTAAAAAGCACTCTGCCGAGGCTTTTTTTGCTCCTTCATGCAACGATGCAAAGTTCAACCAAGAGCAACCTCTGGTAAAAAAAAACAAGAGACAAGAGGCCAATCAAGTAGCTGTGGCTAATCTGAACACTGCTGATGATAAGCGGACAGTGAGAAGACACCAGTGGTGAATATGACAGTAGAAGAGTCCTGATTTTCCTGACACACTGCCACGCTGAAACAACACCAATCGAGCTGGATAGCTCCTCTTATGCTCGTAATGTAATCTTTGTTTAAAACAATGAAGGCTCCCAATAGTAAAAGCAGGCACTGCAGCACTATAGATACTTATTCATCTCAGAAAACTTGAGTGTAGACCCTGGAGCAGGATTTTTCAATACAGACTGAATTGAGAAACCCTATGGGAGATAAGTGGGAAACCAATTTTAGCAAACTACTTGATCAAGGTTAGGGAGGATTTAGGAGAATAACACTAGCTGGTATTATTCTAGTATTACAGCATGATTTAGCTCTCCACCATTTAGCTTCTTCAATCTATCCCAGAGACAGCTGTTCATTTAATGGCTCATGAAGATATTTTTGACTGAAATGTACATGAATCTGCCACAAGTTGTATTTATGACTTACAAATTGGGATGTTGGAGCAGACAAGAGGCACATTAAACCAGCAAGACTCTTGCGGTAAATCGCTCTCGGGCAGCTCGAGGTTTGTAAATGAGGAACACATAGAGGATAATGAAGTAAATATTGGAGGTGTGGACCCACAGTGCAATCATTTGGCTTCAAGGTGTTGACACAGGGTGTTTGGAGTGTTTTTTTATTCACTCTAAGCCTTGAATGGGACTCTGAAAATGAAGGATTTCACCACTTCTGCTGTTTTGTAAAAGGCTGAAATACTGGTTACTGCCAATAACTCATTTAACACATACATTTGACCTGTTTTGACATAAGGATGCCATGTTGCATTCACCAGACAGAAGTCTTTGTTTAAATGCTGAAAGCAACATAATCCTCTTGAGAGGTGACCTGCAGTCTTGTGAGTAATGACTGTCCTCTGTTAGTGGCAAAGGCAAAAGTCATGGTCGGTTTGACTTTAACAATGGGGACTGTGGTCAGTGTCTTCAACTAAAAGCCAGTGTTGGATTCTATTAATAATCAGCCTTTCCCTCATTTTAAACATGCAATAACTTGGCAACTTTAGTGGGTAAAGGTTCCTTATCACATCCAGTGGTTACACAACAACATTATGATTCATTTTGTCGTGTTTCTGCCCACCTGACAAATGTAGTGTAATATATTCACTCTTCTTTAAGCTCCATTTTGGTTTCTACCAAATGCTGAGGGAGATATACACTCACTGGCCACATCTCTGCCATGAATTTGACTTCTACCAAGTTTCTAATGTTTCAGTTTTTGTTGACACTGTCAGAAAGGTCAACTCTTTTTGATGTTGGTGATGCTGTACTGGAGTGCATTGAACTGACAGTAGTTACTAATATTCTGGCCCTATCAAGTATATAAATGGGGTGGACAAAATGTTAGAAACACCTCTCAGTATACTGCAGTCCAGCACCACACCACTGCAAACTGCAACATCAAAATAATCAACATGCAATTAAATGGAAAGCTCTCTGACTCAAGACTGAACACTGTGACAGACTCTATGCACTGGAACACATTAGATTGTGCAAGTGCACAATGGAGTGGACAGTGAGTGTAGTTATGTGCTGGACAGCCAAACAAATCAACAGAAAGTCATTATGAAGTTTTGGAAAGTGAAGAGGAGAGGAGCAGCAGACTCATCACTGTGAGCAATCCCTTTAAATTTGTGACATATTTGATATACTGGTATAAGAATACAGATTATAGCCATTTAAAATCCACATTAACTGATGTTTGTGGTCATGGGGGTGGCGGAAACAACATTTTATCGTCCCCATAAAAAGCAAATAATTATTGGATTGCAATGGATTACATTTATTCATATTAATAAATGGAATCCACTCTGAACCGCTTTGGAACTCCACAAACCTATGACCAACTGGGATATTCACCTTATCATGATGGAGATACAAACACACATACAGAGGAGAGGAACATAAATTAGAAGGGGAGCGGCTGGATTTCATTTAGCCTTCCACTCCATTCACCTGTTCCCCCGGCAGATTGGGAGCAGGGTGGAGAAAACCCCTATCGACAGAGTCAACGGACACACTCTTGATGTTGCTGGTGGAGCAGGGACACCCAATGGTAGCTGGCAGTACTGCAAGTGTCTCAAACACTCACTTTGACACGGATGCAGTCGGGCTGATTTAAATCCTTTGTGACTCAGATTGAATAAATACAACCGCAAACAAAACCCAGCCTTTGTCTTCATGTCATTGACCGGCTTTTATCAAACGTCTGATCAGCTGTGTGTGTGTGTGTATGTGTGTGTCTGTAAATGTCTGAGTCTCTTTGACTGTTATCAGAAGTCAGATTCCAGCCCAGGCTCTGCCTCTCTTCTCTGTGGGCTGTCAGCCGCTTGGGATTTTCGGCTGACAGTGTTGTTACTTAGATATCCAGACATCAGGGGTGAAGGTGTTTCCCTTGGGAGATAAGGGAGCTCAGTTGGTGACTGAAGCACAGCGCGGCAATGGCCAGTTCCCAGCCATGGATGAGATGTCTGGCAGCAAATCGTTCCACATCTGGAAAGTTGAAGGTCAAAAACTAAAGTTGACTGGACTCGTGGGGGAAGATTCAATCAATAGGTGCCTGACATGCACAAATCTTAAGGTGTTTCTGCTTATTTCTTTTTGGCTTCTAATTAGACATACTGAGCATTACTAAGTCCACATGCATACATGATCACATGATCACATGTTCACATGACCTGGCGCATGCAAAACCCATTTCCCAACAACTACTGCATGGATCGCAGTGAAGTATTACCACAAACGCTCATGGTCCCCAGAGGATGGATTCAGCTGACGTTAGTGTTCCCCTCATTTTTCATCTGGTGCTACCATGAGGTTCACATTCGCTGTTTAAAACAAAACATGTCGATAACCTAAGGATGGAACAAAATGAAATATTGTGAAAACATTCATGTTCCCCTTGGATGAACGGTGATAACTTTGGTTATCCCTTAACGATACATCATACCATCATCAACTGGTCTACCAACAAACCTAATGACAATCCCATCAACCTCAGCTCTTCTTGTTTTTGTTTTGTGCCATTAGCAGTTACATTTGTTTTACGACCACAGAAAACAGGAAATCCACTGCACCAGACCTTTTACATTTTAAATAAACACTATGTATTTATGACTGTTACCTCCACCAAGGATGTTATTTTTTTTTGGTTCACTCTGTTTGTTAGCAGATTTTCATTTTATTAACCAGAGGTGACTCTTGGCCTTCAAAACTCTGAAACTGTTACATTTTGGGAGTGATCTGGATCAGAGTACTTGCATTAACACTCGATAATACTGTAGAACATCAGCCTATCTCAGTGTATGCAGGTAAACATGTGCAGAAGTTTGTACCTGGTCACTCCATCTAACAAACCAAATCCTCAATAAGTCTCCAGTCTGGGGACAAGGCCAATATTTGGATTTTATAGTACTGATTTTCACAACAGTGCACCTGAGAGATTTATTGGAACGTTTCGCCACTCATTACACTGCAGATGCACACTTCCAAGGACATTAAAAGAGCGAGCTGGTAGTGATACATCCCTTGTCTCACAGCAAGCAGACAGGATGGAGATTTCACTGTCTCTCCATTTCTGATGCAACATCTTATTCATCTCCAGCCTGTTGCAGCCTTTGGAGAGTCTCTCGTGCTTCTTTTTTTAGGCCCTCCAGGGAAACGTACATCTGATACAGACTGGAATTGGAATTACATTTTTTTTCCAGGAGCTGTCTATCCCTTGCATTACTGTGTTGTGGTGTAGCAAGCCTTTAATGCATTTAAATGATAAAGCTCCCAATGGAAGTAGGTGTGCACCAACAGAAACAAACCCCTGGCGTTTCCCACATGCCTGGTATTGGAGTTTCTCCTGATTTTTTGTTTTTTCCCTCTTTCATCCTCGCCTCTCTGGTACATGGTGTGTACCCCATTCTTCCACACTCATCTCTGTTTGTTCTGATAACGAGCATGCAGGCACACGGGGCCTGCCCAAAGAGAGAGCGACACTGACACGCAGAGCAAAAAGAGAGGAGAGGGAGAACACTCGGTTTTCATAGGAGACTCCTTGTGTTCCACTTTTGCCATAATGGCCTATTTGTGTACGACAATCTCACTCCAACACCTCGCCCCTGATGCCTGGTTTATTTTAAACAATACAGCGTATGCTTCCCCAGATGTAATTATGCGTGTGTGTGTAAGTGCATTTGTTTTGAAGTGTGTACACATGCATGCTTGAGTGTGTGTGTGTGTGTTTTTACAACTATGTGGGAGGCTGACTCCCGTGCCTCTCATCTGTCAGCTCAGCAGGGTTGCTATGGAAACGACAGAGGGCCCACAGAAGTAATGGAGATGCTCTAAATTGTTGCAAGATGACCTTGAAAAAGCCAGAGAAACTGGATCTGAAGGCAAGATGCATCCCATACATGAAACTTATTTTAAAAAGGGTGCTCTGAATCATCCATCCCACAATGCACTGCAATGCAAAGTGCATCTCCTGCTTGTTGACTCACTAAATTTGCATACTTGAGTTTCTTTAATATGCTTCCCGAGAAAGTTATATCTTTTTGTTGGGAGCTGTTCAATCATCACCAGCAGATGCTTTCCTCAAATATTCAGAATCCTCCTTCCGTCCCAACCCAAGGCCCAATTTTACACACAGGAGATCACCAGAGTGCTGGTATTAACACTCAGCATTTAATCAGTGGCTGATGGAGTGGCATGGAAGCCAGGTGGAGGCTCTTTCTGGGAAATTAGTGCCATTAACTGATCAAGTAAAGCATCCGAATTGCACGACAACAGCAGCTGTACTCCCTAATGGAGAGAAACTGCTAATAACTCCCTCTCTGTGTGCATGTAGGTGTGTGTGTGAGTGGTGTGAGCACGTTGTCTTCAGACCTGTGTACATGCATATGTGTGTTTGCAGAGGAAATGAGGAAAAGAGGTCAGAGGGAGAGCAGACCTACTTTGAGAGATTCATGTTCGTTGTCGAGCAACAACCATTTAACAGTGATCCCATCTCCTCATTGACTTGTTCAGGTTGACCTCTACGACACTGTGCGTGCGTGTGCGTTTGTGTGTGGATGCACTCACTACCTCTATACCAATCAGCCACAGAGCTGTTATTGATTGCACCGCACTCTGCTCACCTTTCCACTTGTTTACTTGTTTTAGTGATTAGCCTGGCCCCTAACAAGCTGAGGCTCATCACGACTGCTTTCCAATGGAAATGGGGGGGTGCACTCCCAAGTAGGAAGGTCAGGGAGAGGTGTGATGAAAAGAGAGGAGACAAGGTGATGAGGAAAGGAGGGGGTGAGGAGATGAGGAAAGGAGGCGTGAAATCCCATGATGGGTTCTGCTCAGCATTGTGAGGATTATAGCAACATCCACATCCGCTGGTGCGGTGGGAGGGAGCGCTCCTGATGTACACACCAGTGCTTTTCAAAATGAAATATCCAGCACTGGAAAGAAAACAGATGCTGACTTTAAAGAGGGAGAGTAACGGAGAGATGTATGTAAACCAAAGTTAGATTCGAATGGGTTTTATAAATTCACCTAAAGGATAAAAAGGTAGAATACAGAAGGGAAAGATGGGGGTGCAATCAATAAAGGCTTATAAATATATCTGGAAGATGCTGATACGTGACACTTTGCACCGACCGTTCACTAAAGGAGAAATTAAAGTGAGTGCATGTCATACCTTGTTAGTATGTGTTAACATGAGATTTTTATGGTGAGTGGCCACAGGCAGTTCTAAGTGACAACTCTTCCAGCTGAGAAAAATGTAGGAGTAAAGTAAGAAATGCTGACATCATGAGTCCAAATTACCCCGGCAACACCATCTTACTACGAAGTTTGTAGCAAGCTACCAACAAAACTGTAAATAAAAAGGAAAAAAATTGTTCACTCATATTTTTTTATAAACTCTGTCCTTATGGTCTAATTGATGTTATAAAGGCTCTTCTACATTGTTGGTGATAATGTAATTCTAATGGAGAATGCCAAATTACTTTATACCACCACTTTATACTCCACCAAGGAGGATATATTTTTTGTTTGCTGTTTGCTGTTGTTAGCAGGATAATGCAAAAAATAATGAACAGCTTTTCACAAACCTTGGATGAAGTAGTTTTTGTTTACCACTTTCTAAGTTAAGCAATATTAAGATGACACAACAGTGAAGCTCCAGACCACTTTACTTGAGACCTCTTACCACACAAATGGTCCTCCACAGGTTTTCCCATGAAAGTCAGAATCAAGCCAAACAATAAAAACATCTATTCGTGCCCACTGAGGTCAGCTACCAAAACACTTGCTTTCTATTTCGCTCTTTACTTGTGATTCATCACTTCTTTTGGGTAGAGACAAGAGTCCTGACATCAGAAATGTGACTTGAACAAGCAGGGTGGGAAATTTGCGGCATGTCATGCAGTAGTAATGGGACACATCTCTGTGGGAGCACCTCTTTGAAATGCAGGCTGATGTTTTTTACATGATTATGATTATATTCTGTGTCCAGTCTCATCAGGACCCCGTCAGGTTGAGAGGAAACAGACAGTGGATGCTGACCAATCAATAGCACCACATCGGGCTGTGCACAAGCTTCAAGGTGCTTCAAGGATGATTAGGATGTGTGATGAAGCATCTTGTCTTATTCCGAGGCGGCCGTGATTATTTCTGCATGCTGTGAACACTGCATTTGATGAGCACTCTTGTACATACCCACTGAGATCAGGGCTGCACATGAGTGGCTGCATGGATTAGACCTTCGAGTTGGACCATGTATTACATAACATGACACTAATAGGCTAGTTGGTGAACAGAGTCGAGTATTTAGTGTTCAAAGAGCAAGCTATTTCCCACAGGAGTTGGTAGAGACCAACAACAATGTTGCTGCCATCTCAGCTTATAAGGTAATGCTATGCCAGTGGATGTTATGTCATTCTATTGCTGTAAGAGGAGTTCTGAAGAGCTGAGATCTCTTCATATGATATCTGAAGGAGGTGTAGACAGCCAGGTGGCTGCTGTTTAATGGAGGACAGCGGATCCTAGTCAGTCTGCCGTGTCTGTCAGCCCTCACTGGGACAGGCAGGGCAGTCAACTGTCGCAGTATCTTCTCAAGTCAGACGGGAACAAAAGCTTTGTTTGACTGAAACTTGAAGGTCATAACTGAGGAATTTATTCTCCGTTTCATCTCTGCCTGGGACAGAACAGTTCCTCCTGTATATTCTAATCTCGCTATGCATCCATGTACACTTCTCGCAAACTTCAAAGGCTTCCTTTGAAAAACAACCCCCACCCCCCCACCCACCTCCATAACAAATTACCATACAAAAGTCTCCCAGCGCACAACGCTTCACTACACTGAATCTCTTCACAGACGGAGGCTCCGCTGGATGATTGAAGTCGAGCTTTCCTGAATTTCTACAGCTCGCCTGCGTGATCAAAGTGGATGAAGGCAGGCGGTTAGCAAGACGGGGCCCAGAAGTGAAGCTCTGCCTGGGGCTTGCACGGGGAAAGACATCTCTGCCTTGTACCCTTCACTCTGAAGAATATGCACTGTCTACTGTTCACACCCTGCATGCGTCGCCTACTTTGACTGGTGCCTGCACTCAGTATAGTTCAACTTTTATTACCGCTTTAATGTCGCCCACGCAAACAGATCATATCTAGTGTAGGCTTTTACGATAAATGTCGGAAGTGAATACATAATTAGAGCAGTTTAAAATGCAGAAAGCAGCAGTAAGATGGCCCCTTCCTGTCTCATTGAGGTTCTGCAGTGATCCCCTCTGAGACATGAAATGTGACTGTAATATCTTTCAACGTGTTATATGGCCCCATATTAGCATTCTGCAAAAGCATGGTTTTATCTGCTTATCTGCAGTAATGTGTGACCTTTACTAACTAATTTAAGTGAGGTATTTTTTTCTGCTGCTGGATCTTTATTCTGTTCTGCAATATGACCAAAAATATAAACGAACGTGTGAACATTACACTCATATATGCCAAATGATATAATACAACTGCCTCCACGCCAGTGCTGATGTTGGTTCATAGATGCTGGATGGGGTTAAGGTTAGGGCTCTGTGCAAGCCTGTCATGTTCCTTTGGGAAAGTGGGAAAACCTGGTTCTGGCTTTGTGCATGGGAGCATTGTCATATTGAAATATCTATTTTCTATAAATATATATTTTGTGGCACCAGTTTGGTGTAGATACAGTGGCAAGAAAGAGTGGGTGAACCCTTTGAAAAGTTTACTTATGGCTTAGATAACAGACCGGATCACATTTGGTTGACAATTAACGCAGAAAACTAGATAAGGATTTGCATAATTTTATGCCCCTATATAGTGTGATTCTTAGTTTTCCGAAGTGGTGCTGGTTGACATATTTGTTACCTTTAGCTAAGCTAACAGTTTCTCTCCGTTTTCACTCTTGAAGCTAAGATAAAATAAAGACATTTGTATTAGTGTCCTCACCTGAAATGAGACATTTCCCGAAAATGTTGAACCATTCCTTTTATTGGAGTGAATCTAGTTATTATCTAGTGAATCAAGATTAAACCATTAACTGTAGGTGAGCAGGGGTAGAACTGAGGCAGGAATACATTCATCATTTCAATAATCAGAAACCATTGTGTGTGTGTGTATGTGTGTAAAGACTGATGGACTTCATCTGTTAAGCAGCTTTGTGTGAGAAAGCCTATAAATATCAGCTGGATGTGCACAGTGTACAGATACTATGGTCAAGTTGATCTTAGTGTTTTATCTGTACGAGGCGTTTGACTTGATGACCTTGCTGCAGAGTGCCTGCATGAAAATACACTGCTGCAGTCACTTCCCTGCTCGGTAAAATGGGTTAGTACTCCACGCCATACATCTTTCTCATGGTCTTGTTCTGTGCAACACCTGAAACTAAATCAGGCTCTATGAAAAAGAAGGGAATGAAAAAAGCTAATCTTTCCCTTCCAATTTCCAATATCTGCTATTACTGCAAGCCACTGCAGAACCATTCAGCCAGACATGCTAAAGTCCCAGCACTGCTGCAAACAACTTGCTCAATTGACAAATCAGGCATACTGTAAAAATAAGTTTTCCTTTGTTTAAATTTTAGCAACTGGTTCGCACAGTCTGGATAAAAAAAACCTTGGCCCCATTACCGCTCTTATTGACCTGGTATGAAACAAACCCTGCAGTAACAGTTCCTGGCAAACCTCATATCTTTGCCAAGAACTATAAGCTGTAAGTTTTGCCCAGTAAAACTGCTGGCTGTAGACAGTTTGAGTCTTAGTTGAATTATAGATGTAGCAGTGTACCAGTGTTCTGCTCCAATAGAAACATCAGTTACAGAGTGACATGTCGACAAGCCAATTATGTGGCTGGCCAGCTGTCACTGACAACAATATCCCAACAATCATCTCTGTCTCAGACTGTGGAACTTCTGAGAAACTGAAAATGCAGTGACAGGAGACCACTCAAATAGAAGGCTCTGAGAAAATAATAATGCATTTGAAAAGGCATATTCAATGAGCTGCAAAGGACAGATGTTCATCAGGAGAGCTGTGCCACAACTGCATGTGTGAGTGTGTGTGTGTGTGTGTGTGTGTGTGTGTGTGTGTGTGTGCATGTGTGTGTGTGTGTGTCCAGAACTAAAAGAGAGAGAATGATGGTGCTGTAATCAGGCTAGGTCCCTGGGGGCAGAAGGCATTGCTGACAGCAAGTTGGTACCCATCGTCAGAGCTGGATTTCTGGGCCACATTCCCCCTGTCTGTTTTTTTAATAGTAGGGGGCAGCCGACGGGGAGGCACAGACAGGAGGCATATAATGACCCAGGCAGAGAAAATAAGTGGGACTTGATTTTGCAGAGGCACTGACAGTAACACAAAAGGTGGTCTGTCTTTTGACTGTTACAGTTGATTTTTTGGACTTGGAATGTATGGGAATGAGGGTTAGTGACCATTCTGATCTGACCAATAGTGAATGTCACTTACAGTAAGATGAGCAAGAAAAGTTAATGAAGTTGGACAACCGGTGTATAAAAGTGTGTAACTATAAAATCTTAATTGTAGTATTTATCATTGTAACAAACATGGACATAAATTCAAGACTAGCAAGACTAGCTGGCTGGAAGGTGACTGGGAATCTGCAGTGGTTATACAGTTTTTTTATCCACTGCATTCTTGAATAAAGGCTTCTTTGCACCTCATTTATGGGCCATCCTCAAAGCTGCCTTTTTCTACCCTCTTCAAACATTTCATTGTCTGCTCAGTCCATGTTTTTTCAGTTTATACTTTCATAGTTTTCAGGCATTAGGACTCCAAAGGAAACCCAAAAATGTAATAACTCAAGCAACAACAAAGAAAAAACCCCGAACTTGCAAACAAGGCAGGGACTCATGAAACGCTGGGAAATAAAACTGGCGAGGGAGCTGAACATGTCCACTGAACAGACAAACTGACCAAGACTTACAAAATGGAGGCAGGGATAACAAGGTACAGGCAAACACATTAGGGCGGGGCAGACAATCACAAAGACAGGAAGTAAATCTGAAAACCACACTGGAGTTAGCATAAAATAAAACAGGAAATCACCAAACAAAACAGTCCAAGTCCAGCTCTTGCAAATTTGACATGTCCTTTTACAAAAAACTGTATGTAGTTGGAATTTTGTTTTGGCTGTGAGTAATGTGGTCGTGGTGGTGGTTTGTAACTGAACACTACACTTCTGGGCAACTAGTAAGTACTTACCTTGGATCATGTGCCAATAAAACTAAATGTTAAACCTGACCATGACACATGCACACATGCAGCTGCTATTGTAACAGGTGGTAGACAACTGCACAAAGTCACTTTGTTACTCATATCTCTCTGTGTTAATTTGGCCATTTTAAAACAACATCTTCCTGTCCTAAAATAAAGCATTCACAATGAATTATGACACTGAATTGCAGGGGGCAATAATGTAGAAATTAGTATGAGGATGTGCATTTTTACCAGATGTCACTGAGGCTGTACGTGGTGGTCTATACGTGGTGATTTTAGTCTGACTTAAAAATCTTTCATGATGATCTATAAACCCACAGCTCACCTGAGAGGACTCTGCAGGCTGACTCTGTGTTCAGGGTTCATTGCCATATAAATGAAACTGCTGCCTGTCATCTCTTTTGTCGCTCACACAGCTGTGTGTATAGATATGCGTAACCAGGTTACCTGACATGTTAGTAACAGGTCCCTTTCACGGCAGGCATTTTGATATCCCATAGCTGGGAAAGATTTATAGTTGTTGTTAACAGTAACTGTTCCATCAAATGCCAAGATGTACATGACCAAAACCTGGACCTGGTTCAACTAAACGGAATACAGCTGTGATGGAAGTGTATCAGTTTGCCTGCACCCGTGATGTCAAAACATCTGCTGTGAAACAGGTCTCCTGAAAGACCGCGTTGTTGAGAACAGGACTTTAGTGAATAGAACTGAATGAAATTAAATACACAAAAGTGTATGTTTAAATTACAATGATAATACAATTTCTAATGCAAAGATCGACGTATCAGTCTATGTATCAGTGCCAGAGTCGAGGTAGATATGTGCTGAACTACCAGGATTTAGGTTTAATTATGTAAATCCTCCTTGTAATGCCTTGGATTTATTTCAATTATAAATTAGCCTACGCGATGGTATTCCAACTTCAAATCAACCCACTCCATTTCATGACATTATTTCTTTCAAAACAAACACATGGAGTACTGTCAGTGGCTCCCCTTCGCCAAATATAGGTTATCACAGCGCACAGGCGGCTCTCCGTCTCACCCCGGATTGTACCATCGCAGGGAATGAATACTTCATCTCTGACCCACATAATGGCGATATATCTGGCTCGGTGAGCGGAGCCCCGTCGTCTTCCAGCCCCGCGGTGCGGCGGCAGCTTCTGGCGGCGCGCCTCGCTTCGCCTCGCTTCGCCTCGCCTCGCCTCGCCTCTCCGCCTTTTCGGATCCGACTCACCCTCCATCTCTCCTCCAGGAAGAGAGAGGGAGAGGGAGGAGAAGGAGAAGCGGCGCGCACCGAGAGACGGCAGCTGCAGGGACGGGGAAAAGTAAGTGGCTCGAAGGGGGGGAGAGATGAATGGGCATGCACGGCGGTTCGTTGGAGGGTGACTTTACTCCCAGCTCAGCTGAAAAGTAATGCTGGTACTTCAGCTGGCCGTGTTTCGTTACTACACAGAAGTAAAGTTGGCGTTAGCGTCTCCTCGGCAGGTTGATGAGACTTCTGTACAGGTAAGCTTGTGTTGTGACGGTTTTATCTCAGCCTTAATGGAAAACACATTTTGGAGAAGGTGGCACTTTGTTTTGCTTCATTGCTCATGGTGGTCTTCATCAGAACATTACACAATGTAACACAAGGAAACTGACTTGGTATGTGAGAATCAACACCTGTACGTCTTAAGATAAACAGCATAAACATGGACACACACACACATACACCACAGGTCCTCCTAGTAAAAACTGACACCATCCCTGTTATAAATCCTCCATGAACACATTAAGTTTTTAATATTTAGTTGTAAAATGAAACTGTTTTAGAATGTGGGTTTTCAAACAGTGGTCTGCGGCCCCACCGGTGGTGCCCACAGTGGCCACACTCTAAGTGTGATGCTGACAAAAGCCTGCTCGGCTGTGATATGTTACTAAACTCACTGTCAGCCATATCAATGAAAGCATTATAAACCTAATGTTCAGTAGTTTGTGCATGTTCTGTCTAACTCTAGTTGTCCTCTGTCTTTATTTATGGTGTTTATCTATGTTAAGATGGAACCATGACTGGATTGTAAGACAATGGAACGTGGCCCTGCACCTCTCCCATATAGGGATTGTAGTTGTTTTGTTGTTCTGAGGCCTTTCTTTGTTGTTCTTCCTGTCTAAGAAGGCTAAACAGCTTCTGAAAAGCTGAAGCTGATCTTCTGATCTGGCTCTAGTAAAGACAAAAACTAAGTCTGTCCTTTCATCATAATCATCATGACATAGTCAACTCTGAATTAGTTGCTGTTTAGAACCAACATTTGCTTTAGATGATAAACATGTGATATAAAATGAGGATGACAAATGTGTCTCAGTATATCACCACACATTTAAGTGTTGAATAAACACTATATTGTGTATATATTCATGCAGGGTTGCTGTAATAGATTTTATTAGTTGAAGCTTGGCCTCACTAACTGGCACCAGAGTTGAAGCCCTGGTTGAGTATTATTGGATTGTTTACACCATTTGTCACAGTTCAGTAGGTTTTGCGAGTCCGTCCCCAGCCCATGGTGATTGATGATGATGGATCTATTGTTACAGTCCTCATGACAATGATGACAGGGAATATAAAGACCATCCAGGCCCTATCTGAAAGGTCACTTACTCAATATTCACCACACCCGTGTGTCTTCAGTCTGGCTTGGTTCAGCGCTGGGCGCAGATGTACAGGAGGATGAGTGACATTTCTTTCTCTTCCCTTCTCCCTGAGGAAGATTGTTACTGTCCTCTCCATTCACACTGTCCTCAAAAGTTGAAAAAAATTGTCAACCTAACTTAGAATTATATAATATATAAGAAGTGCTATAATATAATAGAAGTGCTTTGATGGTCCCAGCAGTAAACATGGACCCCAAACGCTTCCCAATGTACAAAGCACAAACATATTGCATTGTGATATTTGGTAAAGTTAGCAAACAGAATCTGAGTAGCTCAATGCAGAATGTAAATGAATTATTCTTTCTTCTTGGTCTCCACCAACTCCTGAGGAAAGGATAGTATTTGGCTGTTTAGCTCATAGATGTTTGACTTTCTTAAAGTTCCCAGTTACTAACTTTGTCTGTTGTTCAGTCCTGTGAAAGAAATCAATACTAGTGTTAATACAGTACCTTAGCTGAGTATTTGACTCTAAGAAATATGAACAGTTTTTTTTTTCTACAGAACCCTGTTTCTTCATTGCCAAAAACACAGCAGCCATACAAGCCTGATGGAAGAATAAGTAAAAAAAAGTTTGATGGCAGCTTCACTTGACAGATTGTAGTACTCAGTGCTTTGAATACATTTTGTTCTTTGCCCAGTGTTACATGAGAATGGTGAGAGAAACATACTTTCAAATTGCAGGCCAACAGTCCAAAACAATGTGCTAAAATTGGCTGGAAATCCCCTGCATTTGGTGATTATGGTGATGCAGAGTTTCAGTGCTGTCTTCTTGTCTTCACAGGTCAACCACCACTGAGAGATCCTCCAGGGTCTCCTCACATGCGACTCCAACTTGAAGGTACAGCCGCATCGTTCATTTTTTTTCTCGAAATGAAAAGCCTCACCTCCAATCTCCACACAATCCTTTCTACCCCCCCCCCTTTCTCCTCTCCACTTCCTGCCCTCATCCTTTCTTGTTCCAGCAAGCATTGATTACTTCCTTCCTCACGCACTCATTAATACCATTTTAGTCAAATGCTATGCATAGTGTGCAGCGGTTATGTTTAATCGATGTGGTTCGATGTCGGCCTCGGCGTAGCATTAGCCTGCTCATTTGCTTGGAAGACGAAGGGAGGATGGAGCTCCTTCCTGTCAAAGAAAAAATGAAATTTAAAACCGATACAGCGCGTGTATGTCAGTCAGCGCTGACGGGACGACGCCTCGCATCTTCCTGACAAGACGACTGACGTTTCAACATTTTAAACTGACAGCGGTGCCCCAGAGTAACACTGTGATTGGCGACACATACTTTGTGTTATTTCGTCTTATAAAATTTCTTGTTTGCTAACAAAGGTGCAGCAGTGCCAGGCAACTAGCCGCTTGTGGGCCTTCAGTAACAATAGACCAGATAAATAATTTGAACAGCGTGAAACCCCTGTGAATCCAAACACATCTTAATCAGCTGCTTTAGCCTGCCTCGCCTAGCGGATTTGTTCCTTACAAACACAAATGCACGGCATTGCACAGACAACATGAGAGCTTTCACTCAGGTCACTGTTCATTGTGCCTGGATAAACAGTAAATTGCATCTCCTGTCTTGTTTTGTCGTGCAACACAAAGGACTGACACAAGCAGCTGTTAACCCAGCCCTTGCACGTAATCCCAAAACAAACACTTTATAAATCCATTTCACTCTGTCACTCGACAGAAATGAACAAACAAAATGTATTGAAAATATAAACTGCACCCTTAAAAAAAAGAAGAAAATCCGTCCCACAGTGCAACAACTCCTGTTGCCTGCTCCACAGTGAGCATCTGTGATGGTTCTGACAGTACGAGGACACTGACATATTTAAAGGAGTAGTAGTACTAGTAGTAATGAGGTAGTTATTAGTAAATAGAATATGTGGAACGTAATATACTGTTCTTGTGGCAGGGACTACTAAACATGTTTGTGAAGAGAGCTGCAGCGGCGGGCTGGAGACTCTGTACCTCTAAACATTGCTGGAAATTTTTGGTTTGCTCAGCATGTCCAAAAATAGACCTGGCTGGTTCAGCTATGTAACTAATAACATAAAAAAACAACAACAACCTAGTGTCTTGCTTTCGTCTCCTCTTGCTTTTTGACGATGCAAATGTTTTGAGGCTGAGGGTGAGCAGCCTGGGCGCTGGGAAATCTGCAGGCCTGCTGGGTTTATGGCCGGGAGAATACGCTGAGCAGATCTGCTGCTGCTGTCTCGCCCTCCGCACACAGGGGAGGGGAACCACGCGTTTTATGTATCCTAGGGATCCCTTTATCCACAAACACACCTCCTCACCTTAAACTAACTCTCTCGTAGACGCGAGAGAAAAGTGCCCTCGCTCTGCACAAATCCTCCCACTCTGAAAGTCAGCCACTCAAAGCTTAAAAGGGTAGGAGAACAGGAGAAGCACGCAGATAAAAGCCCGGTGCAGTGAGGGAACCGTTAGGGAGTTCATTCCAATTCTGCTGACAGTAGATAGGTCTCACCATTCTCTCTCTATCACATAGTAATTACTTATAAGGCCACAGGGATTATGATGTCCCCAACTCCCCTCTGTAATAGAGACCATGCTCCATATAACCCTTTAGCTGTGCTCCCCAGTCTCTATCAGCCCTCCCCCATTAAGCTGCCCCTCCCTCTCATTATCCCCTCCATGTAATATCCTCCATCCATTAACTTCGCCCATTTCTCCCACTCCTCACCATTACCCCCCTCCTCTTCCTGCTTCTCCTCTGTCTTTCCTGCTTCCTCCTCCTCCTCTGCTCTTTCCTCCACAGCGCTGCCACAGTGGATCAGCTCACTCTAATTTGACTCCTACACGGCAGTCAGTGAAGGGGAGCAGAACCACTATGCTCTGAATATATGAGAATTTGAGCTGGGGTGGTGTGTGTGTGCTTCAGGGGCACAATACAGTACGGTGGAAATTGAATATACATTGTTCTTATGCAACCAGGCGTGTCATGTCCGCGCATACATCACGCTTCCTTTTCTCAGCTCTGCTAATGCTTGCTTCTTCCTAAGAGCCTGTGTCTATTTCCGTCTCGTCTCCATGGCTCCCGGCACGGCAGCACGCTAAACGCGGCAGTGGCTTCTGACTAGCTTTTCTGTGGCTACAGTTGATTCCAACTCACAGATGACAACTTGGGGCTGATCATCACGAGGCTCTCTGAAAAAACAGAAAAAAATCCAGCTCTTTAATTCTTCATCTGGCCAATCCATCGACTTCTGGTTGATGACCTTTGACCCCTTTCCCTGTGGATGCTGTGAGATGTTTTGACCCAGGACTCTCATCACTGGCTCCTTAAACCCACTGTCCCACTTCGTGGCCCTCTCCCTCCACCCTCCTCCTCCTCAATGACAAGATTTACTGCTCTGTGTAGGAGGGCCCTCCTCTGCTCTCTTTCACATTAACACAGGCGGCTACTGCAGCTTAGCATCCTCTTCCTCTTCAGATAAGCAAATATTAAGACAAAGTCAGCAGCTGATTTATGTGTACATTCTCAGGATTACTGCAGTGGGAACTGAACATAGTTCAAATAAGCAGATTTACACTGACTGTTGAAGCCTAAATTTCATGATATGTCTGCATTGTGTATTGGAGAAATGCTTGTGTAAGAGACTGATGAACAGATGAAGAGGGCTGATAGTAGCCTGCTGGCTCAGTCACTCAGTCTGGTCCCGAGTCTTCAGTCATTCTCGGTCCCTTTATTTGCTGCTATTTGACAGAACAGACAAGACATCTGGAAGACGAAGGTTTTATAGATAACAGTCTTTATTTCGATGGTGTTGGTTCATTGCATCTCAGCACTACACAATCTTGTGAAATCCTTGATGTTACATTAGTCATTATAAGGGAGATGACACTGCAGTAAGTGTGGCTTGTTGACTTGTCTGTAGGATCAAATAACTGGGCTCAGGTGTAGCCCACAGTTTATCGAGCACCTCCATAGCAGCATTACACTTCTTGGTTTGCATCACCCAATGCATGATGGGAACTGTAGTGCCAAAACTAACTGCTAACATGTTTGACGGTAATGAGGCATGGAATATCCTACGAGCATGGTTTCTATATGTGTGGAATGAGGACATTTCCCTTAAACATTTGAAGAAAGATTTTCTGTCTTGATTATTTGTTGACATCAGGGAGAACCCCATGTTCTATTACATTGCACACCAGCTTTACAGTATTTTGTGTGTTAGTTTTCACAGAAAAGCAGAAAGCGTGCAGTACCACTGATGCTAAAAGATGGCTTTTCTGGGTCGTCTGACTTATTCTATAAAATAACAACACGTGGTATAGCAATCTGCAGGTGTGATTCTGCCACAAACCAGGAAAACGGAGGAAAAACAGCCAAGACTTAAAGGCTGACACTTTCAGATCGCATTTGTGAAACCTCAACATGAGAAAGCCTCTACTAATGCAGCTGTGAAAGAGCTTAGCATTGGATACAGTAACATACAATGGTGTTGACTTGGATGGATTTATGACGGCTTTAATAAAGACATAAAGACAGAGAAATGTTCACATGGAAGGGGCTGTGGACTCAGACGAGGCTTATAGAGAGAGGACAGTGTGTTCAGAGCCACATGTAAACCAGAGCGGGAGAAAGAAAACAGGGGATCCATTATTTTTCCTCTCTGACATGACACACGAGTTGCTACGGCGACGGCGTTTCTCACTTTTATAGCAGCTGTCATGTGAACACGCACGAGCCAGACACGGGGAGAGATGGAGTTAGCTGTTTGCCTTTTTTTAAAGGTAGATAAGAGAAACGCCAACTGCTCCACAACAATCTCAGCCAGCAATCAGCCACTGTTGATTTAGCCTCGGCTCTCCCATTGGAGGAGCCGGACCCTGCGCTGCCAGATTTAGCCTGCTAATTTACTTCATCAGTAGAAGCACAGACCCGGGAACAGCTGGGCTGGAGCGGTTTGCTGTTTCAATCTTGTGTAAAATATGTAAATGACAGCGTTTCACGGCGAGGTGGCCAGCAGCAGTGGAGACAGAGCTAAAGGAAGCTCTGGTGACAGCAGGAGGTAATATTGGTGCTGCAGGGTCGTGGCAACATTATTAGTCTGAATTGTTACTTCTCCCCATAGAGTCTTTTTGTCTGGCATAGGTGATTTATTATAGATGGCACACGGTGTGTTTATGTGTGTGCACAGCAGAGATAAGATTAGCAGAGAGAGCCACCATTGGCTCCCTGTGCTCTCTGGAGACCAAGGGGTGCCGTCTCTCCCTCTGGCCTATTGATCCAGAGGTCAGCTCGGATTCAGAGGTCTTGGTTGAGCAACTTTCTGCAGCCCGCAAAACCCTCAGATGTTAGCTCTCTGCCTGGCTCAGTTAAGGTGGCACATTCAACTAATCCTGCTCGGACCATTAGCTCAGTCGCAGCTTGGGCAGCCAGGTATCCCAGAGCTTCATCATCTCATCTCGGAGTCGACCGGCGGCAGGATGTCTGGGAACAAGCTGGTGATTCAGCGGGCGGAGAAGAGCCGAGCCGTGGATCTGTCAGCTGTGCGTTGACGCTGGAATGTTTTGTATGTTCAGACAGCGAGGAGCAGCTCTTGTGCCCCGGGCCGTTACGGTGAAGAGGCCCTCTGTCGGGCTGAAGCAAAGCAGAGAAAACCAGGGCCGCTGTCTTGCAGATCCTACCCAAAGGCAAGCCACAAATTCTGCCCTGCACTTTGAGATCACCTGTCAATAATACTGTGCAGGTAGCGCTTCTTTTCCTTTGCATTTCCTTAAGAAGAAGTTTGAGCTGCTGTAAGTTTCTTCAGCCATGGTTGCCCTCAATCTCAGTTCTTCTTCTATTCATTACAAAAGAAGCTGGAAATATAAAATGTATCATCCGACTGTACCTCTGAAGAATAATACTTAAAATCTGTAAGCTTTTACGCACCGGCTGTTGTGGTGCTCGAGTCGAATGACATGGAATTTGTAACATCTCTGGCTTCAGGTGATTTTTGTCTTTTAGAGATACAGTACCCGTTCATTACTTTATGTAAATTTCCATAATCCAGACATGACATGACATTTACACAGAGAGCTGATGCTCAGGCGGAAAGAGCACTGTTGTGGAAACAGTGTGAAGTAATGATATGAAGGAACAGGAGTGTTTTTCTTTCACAGGCTGCATCAGTGATCGATTTGAAAACTGATGTTAATGACCACCTAGAGCATGAAGGACGTTGTATAATGTCAGTCAGTGCATAAGCAGCAGATTACATGGATAACATGTTAAACTGGGGACCTCCTTTGATTCTCGTTCAGTTATATTCTCCTGAGAAGCCATATCTGGCTTGATGAAAAAACTGAAAACACATGATGCGCCATGAATGAAAAAAAAACAGTGATCTGCCACTTTGTGCAGAAAAGATGACAATTCCATAATGATTTCGAGAGAACTGTCAGTGAGTTGAGTTAAGTCCAGCTGCAGCCTTTCCATAAGCTTGAGGGAGTTGAGTTCAGACTTGTGCCGGGATATAGAAATGCTGCTCGGTCTGCTGTAAAATGTCCGTAACAGCGAGTGGGACACATCAGAAGTCATGAGACCAACATGACCAACAGAGACACTGGAAAGCTATTCCAATGAGCCATTACACATAACGCCAGGCTCTCTCGCTCTGAGTGAAACGCATCATTAATATGACTGAATACACCTGTGTTTTTCCTGCTATCACATTTCAAAATGTTGGCTATTTGCCACAAAATTAATCACATTAGCTCATTAAGAAATAGATGAACCTGCACTCATACCTGTGTAGAAGGGAGGCCAACACGTCACAGAGGAAAGTAATGAAACACAGTTATTTTAATGAAAATGTCTCAGATTGCCTTCTCATAGTGATAAACAACAACTGCTGTGTCTTCTCTTCCCGGCCTATTTGGACTTTGTTTTTGCAGCACTCAAAGTTCTATGGGGATGTGTCAAAAGCAGGCTGTTGCCATGAAGTAGCTGGCCTGTGCTGAGCTTTACCAGCCTGTCTGAGGCGACTGCATCAGAGTCGGGGAGGTGGAACTGCTGCTGCAGCTGTGGGGAGACGACCAGCACGAAAAGCTGTCGGTCTCATGAAGCCCAGGTCCCTTCCCCTGCATTGTCACACATGCCCGCACACATCTCGGAGAGTTCGCACATACTTGCACATGCATGCATTAACGAATTCTGGCAACTTTGGCTGGTGCACCGGAGTCGGCTACAGACTGCAGCACAGATGCGCCGTGTGAATACTGCAGACTAATTAAATACAAGTCAATAAATGATCCCTTGTTGAACTGCCTGCGCCCACAGCCAGAGAGTGGGGGTTGAGGGGGTGGGGTTGCAGTTGTAGACCAGAATAACGCACACCAGGCATTTTATCCAACCTCTAAATAATGAAACACAGGTTACTGTGCTAAAAACAACCGGCTGTGGGAGGTTATCGAAGCCTTTTTCCCGAATCCCAGCCCGACCTGTGAGACTGACTTGAAAGGAGGATTAAAGGAGAGATGCAGGGAGGGAGGATGTTTTTAAAGAATCCAAACCCTACAGCAGGATGAAGATGGTAATTTGTTTGTGGTCAGAGTTTAAATAGACAAGGGAGGGGAAGACAAGGAGACATGGGTGCAGCACATTAGGACGGGGCAGGTAATCACAACAGGATGTGGCATCAGAAACAAGACACCATTGACAATGACTGACATCATCAAATTCATGAGTTTTACAAAAACATCTTTTTTCTTCCTCTTCCTTATCATAACCTTGGGGGCTACATTACCCACAGTTCAGGGGAATACACACACTTGTGATGTAGCTGCAGTCCTCCAGCTTCATCGAAAAATAAGAAGCAGGAGGTCTGCTAAGCTCACATCTTTCTCAAAAAGAAGATGCAGTCTTCAGTCGTCCAAATGACAATGACTGAGCTGATCAGGATTCATCCAGCTCCCTCTGGAGCCACAAGACTTCATACTTTCAACCTTTTCTCACTCTTTTTTTCCCCCTTGAACTCCAGGTAACAAATCACAAAGCTGGACTTGGTTCTGATCGGCTCCCATTGCTAAACATCGGACTCCATCAGTTGAGTATAAAAGCTTTTCAAATAGGCAGCTTCTAAATCTTTTCAATGTAGGTATTTCAATTTTACTAAAGAACACCTTTTCTTTTCAAAAATGATATTCATGATGTGCCTGAAAACAACACCATGAAAAATGAATAATACGAGGAGGGTTAATGCGATCTGATTCCCCCATGTGAGTCTTTCCCGCGGCCGAGTAATGCCGGGTTTCTTCCTTCCAGGTCTGATTAATAAGGGATTAACTCACATGGCAGTGCAGTTGGAGCCACTTTCGTCATCTCAAATATTCCAATTTGTTATATCAAATGTTATTACTGGCTGGATTTGTGCCTTGGCTTCAGGTTAGCTTTTGCAAATCTCAGTGTTTGCATATTCATGTGTCTAAGGTCCATGAGCAGGAGAACCAGCAGACTGAGTTCAGATGTTCCTGCTCCACCACCACCTGTTTATCATAAATCACAGTTATTGTCATTCAGACTTGGATGGAAGGTTGATAAGACGCTAATCAACGATAAGACATGATATGACATTAGCATTCATTACATTACACTTCATTTAATGAATGAAGCTTTCTATGGCTTTATACATGGAAGAAGGTCCCTGCATGGAGGGGAGGGAGGGGTTGGGCTGGTGGGGGGTGGGGGGTAACCGCAACCTAATTAAAAGTTTCAAGTTGGAGGCACGCTGATTGTAAATGACTTTAGATGATGCTGGTGGGCTTACTGTTGATCTCAAGCTGTTCATGCAGTTAATTAAAAAAAAAAACAAGAAAAAAAACGATGTGGCGAACCAAATCGGTTACAGATTGCAATTAATGCACTCTGTGAGCCGGGCCGGGAGAGAACTACCCTGCCTCGTTAGCAAGTGCACGCCTGCCGCGGGTCAGCCTATTGAGAGCAACTGCTTTTATTTGTTTTTCATCCTTTTTCATAAAAGCGTTATTAACAGCAAACCAAGCGATAAGCAATCATGCAAAAGAAAGAAGAGGGAAAAAACAAACGCTGTTTCCCTCTCGGGAGAAGCTTAACTGTTGCTTGGCAACGTACTCGCATTAAAACGGGGGAGATTTTATTTTGAAGGACAGTCCTCGCTTTATCTTCACCCTCTCTCCTTTGTTCCTCCGCCTGTGAGATGATCAAGGGTGTGACAGGTAGATAAAGTGTGGCAGTTGAATGGGGGGGGCTCAGAAAGGCGGGAGGGCACATGTTAAAAAGAGATGTGAAGCTCTAAAGGAGGAATTGCTTAGTGATGATGTTCAACCACAGCTGCTAAATTTAACAGTCACATGTTCACTTAAATCTGCCGCCTCGCACCTCCTCCAAACACACCTGACTTTGGCAGCAATTAGTGTTCTTCCTCCCTGTGTGACACGTAAGGTTTAGGAACAGGGTGCGTTTACGCTGATGCAGTCCTGTGATGTAGTCACAATTAGGCTCGCAGCACATCGTGGGCTTATTCTGGATGCTTCCCTCCTCCCCCATCCGCTCCTCGCCGGAAACCATATGCAGGCAGAAGAAGTGGGTTACACGCTGGAGACGGAACGCTCCTGAGGGATGACACAGGGAAAAAAAACCAAAAAAAAACAAGAGCAGTGCCCGACATCACAGCGACACGGAAGGAAACTTAAACCTGAGAGACGCCGCATCAGTTCGGTTCCACTAGTCTGCAGCCTGTACCCGTCTGAGGAGAGCGTGGAGGACGAGGGGGTTTACACTCAGTTCCGTTAGGCAAAGTCATGTAGTGTATAGAAGGAGAGGTGAGTGAGCTGCAGCTTGTAGCCAGCAGCCAGCACATAGCAGAAGCAGTGTTTCACGGAGAGCATGTCAGTTTGTGTCATTGCACGACAAGACAATCCAGTGTGTTCGGCAAGCAATTAGCGTTATTCTCTCACTGAGAAAAGCTCTAAGGGTTCATTTTACCGAGACACATTGAGGACTCTGGTTAAACAAATCTGAACAGGAACATAAGAAGTGAATACTTACATGTGACAGGGAAGGTCATATTAGCAGCCTGAGCTAAGATTCCTTGGATTTATATTGGACTTAAAAAGTGCTGCTGATGATGGATGATGAGGATGAATCATCAGGCCCATGAATGAATGAAACAAAACAACCAATCCAGCCAGTCGTTGGATGAGTAGCATGATACGTCAGGCAGGAGATAATCTTTTCCTCTTATTTAACTTTCACCTGGTTGATATTTTCGTGTAATTTGAGCTCCAAATTAGGTATTGCTTAAATAGTAGGCAGCATCAATTCCTCTCATCAGCTCAAATGTGTTCATACTCTCATTGTCATGGTCTGATGAGGCATTGCTGAGGAAGTGTTCCAATTTGAATGGCGTTGTAATAAGTACAGCATGTAGTATGTGTGAAATGTAGTGGAAGTTTAGAGAAGCACAAAGTGGAAATACATAGAGAAAAATGTCTCACATTTTCCTGCTCTGCTCTGCTGTATATTGCGCTGCTAAATTCATTTTCACCTCATATCTTCTCCAGGGCCCAGCCTGAGGCGGCACACTCCCCCAGGGAAGGAGACTTCAGCTTGGTCTTTAACTCATCTGACACTCCCGCTGCTTACCTCCGCCCTACCTTTCCAATAAAGAACTTCCTCTCCACCCTGGGGCCCTGACTCCACATTCTTCCAGCTCTATTACACCTTCATCCTCTCAACTTCCCTCAATCAATCCACCTCTAAAACTTCCCTGACTCCTCCTCCTCCTCCCCGTTCCCTGCCTTCCCCCGGTGAGTCTCTGTCGGGGTGCTGAGGCCATGGCGGTGCCGTCGGCCCATGAGTTCCACTGGCAGAACCTGGCGCGACTGCCCAGTGGCCGTGTCTACCACACTCTGTCTGAGGTGGGGGGGCAGATGTTCATGCTCGGGGGCTGCGACACCGCGGGGAGGCCATGCCCCAGCATGGAACTCTATTCTCCTGAGGTACCAATGCAACTGGGACACTGTGTCTGATGCTTCATTTCCCCCCTGAAGATGAATAAACAGTGCAAGAATGACAAAGTGCTGTCAGTGTAACATTTAAGCAGCAGTTTCTGTTTATTTCAATGGTTTAAAAACTACAACAAAAACAACCTGAACTAGGTCACATTCACACATACAATCAAAAGTGTATACATTACATGTTATTTTCCCAGTTTAAAGCTACAATATAAAGCTTTGTATCATGTTTTATTTAAACATAGATTACATTTAAAACCCCTGAAAACACAACAAATCCACTCTGTCCATAAACCCAGCAAAGAGGTGCAACGAGTAAAAGATAGAAAATTGTTTTACCTTAAAGCATAGATACCTCTAAAATGATGCCTGACATATTAATGTATGAAATACACAAATCTTTTTGTAAGTATTAAGTATTAACCTGCCATTTGTGTGCTTGTATGCAGCTGTTTTACCCTGACTACAGCACCCTTTGATGTCTGTTTGCAGGGAGACCGCTGGATAAGTTTACCCCCGATGCCCACCCCTCGTGCGGGGGCGGCCGTGGCAGTTCTGGGAAAGCAGATCCTGGTGGTGGGTGGAGTGGGGGAGGACCAGAGCCCCCTGAAGGTGGTGGAGATGTACAACACAGAGGAAGGGAGGTGGAGGAAGAGGAGCTCTCTGCGGGAGGCCCTGATGGGTGTATCCATCACTGTGAAAGGTATGGATTATAACATATTAACCGCCAACGCCAAACCCAGGGCTAGTGAGTTGTGTCCTAATTGTGTGCTGAAGCTGTAACATACAGTATCGGCCTCTCGTGTTGTGTGTGCAAAGCTGGTAATAATGAGACCGAAAAGGCAGAGCTAATTACAATGAATTAGCTGTGTGGGATTAATCTCATGGAGGTGAATTTTTGTTAAGACTTTCTGTTAAATTACTGAATAACCGTTATTTATCGAGAGCTCAGAGACAGACCCGAGGATGATGATGATGATGATAAAATGGTCCATGGCTAACCCCAACTCATCAACTGATGAGTATACTATAAAACATATGTCATATGTACATATGTAAGTCAAACTGCATATTTGGAACCAAACCACTGCGTTTGAAATTTTGCAGCAAAGCATATGCTGTACGTGTTCTTTTCCAAGATGTTCTTCATCATCTTCATCTTCATCTTTCTCCCAAATAGACATCGTCACGGTCATCTTTTTGTCCTGGGCTGCTTCGCCAAAACAATTTGCATTAGTTACCGTGTGTGGAACATCTCAGTTCATTTGTGATATCCAAGGGCAAATACAAGCAGTCCCAACAGCCCCCCCCCCTCCCCTCGACTTTCATTTTAAACAAACAAGCACTTCAGGTGGGGTTTCAGTGAATAGTTTTCGGGGCCCCAATGCTCCGATTTATCCTCGCACTGTGGAACTCATCCAGCAGAATCTTTTTCGGAGAGAGGCTCGTCAGCCGTGGATGAGTGTGTGTCCAGCCCAGCGGTGCATTTGTCAGTGTCTGCAGCAACCCAGATAGATGCTGTATACAAACAGACTTATTGGCTGCATACAGGCTGCACCGTGCTGCTCTCTCCATCTCCCTGACCAATCTTCGATCCTCGGCCCTTCGCTCGCAGCTCCATCCCCAAACTCATCCCCAGCAGCCGAAAAAGAGACAAATAGTCTGACAAAGTGATCGATGGGGCAAAATTAAAACAAATATGGTATTTTTAATGGATAGTAAGTCACAGAATTGACTAAATTATGCCAGTTTTATTGACATTTGCAGGATCATTATTTTCCAGATATTAAATGATGAACGTAAGGTAATGAGCTTTTCTTTTTCCCCAAAATAAATCCAATCTATTTGGACCCCCCCCCCCTTGTTATTTATGTAATGTAGATGCATCGAGGTTAAAATTAAACTAAAAGGCTGTACGAATGAAAACCATGAAAAATTAACAAAGTAAAAACATAATAAAAATGCAAATTGTTTCCCTGCAGTTCTTTCTCTCTTCGGTCTGTTGATTAATGCTCTGTTTTCTTTTGCGAGCGCTCTCACCCGCTTTCATTCTCATGCTGGTGGTGCCACGCTAAACTGCCAGGCGTGGACTCTGCATTTTTATTCTGTTGCCGTTCTCCCTGTCCTCCCCACGTCTGTCACAGTCTCTTGCCTCATCACAAGCCAACTTCTCATCCAGCCTTGTAGCCCAGGCGTATTTTTTGGCACTTCATAAAATAAAGTGCCAGTGAAGTGTTCCCACTAGCTGGGATTGGTTGTTCACGGGCTGATTATTGTAGAGCGAGGGCTTATTGTTTCAGTAATTTTAGTAACATGTTTTAGGAAAGGTTGAGATGACCCACTATTTCTATGACTAGACATCAATCCATTTGATGAAACCTGTGGCCTAACTGTGCTGTAAATTATATGTAAAAACCCTGTGATAGACTCTCTGGCTATGTGTGTGTGTGTGTAGATGGACGGGCTCTGGCTGTGGGGGGAATGGGCGCTGACCTGCTCCCTCGCAGCATCCTGCAGCAGTACGACCTTCGCAAGGACGTGTGGGCGCTACTTCCTCCCATGCCGACGCCGCGCTACGACGCCAACACACACCTGCTGGGCAACAAACTCTACGTGACAGGTAGGAGCCGACCAGTGTGGCTGCGTTTGTACGACAGCAGTCTCACGTTGTGGGTTTCACAGTTTTATAAAACTTTACTCTACAAACATCTAAACAGCTACATGCTTCCTTTTACCTATTCTTCAAGGTGGACGCCAGTGCAAGAGACCGGTGAAGGCCTTTGAGGTGTACGATGCAGAGACGCGCTCTTGGACTACGTTGCCCATGATGCCATGTAAACGTTCATACGGTGGCATGATATGGGACTCAGCTGGGAGGCTGTGTCTGCTCGGAGGACTGCGTCAGGGAGGAGGACACCAGAGCTCCAAGTTCACCAAGAACGTCAACATTTTCGACACTAACCAAGGTACACACACACACACACACACACACACACACAAAAAGGACTGTTCAGACATTGTTTTTATAGCTTGCCAATCATTTTAATCTCATGAGTGTAGTTTTTAACTTGCTCGCTGAGCAATAATTATCAGAACACATACATGTGCACATGCAACACATTCTTGGTATCACAAGGTTGTTGCCTTGTGAACTTCTGAACTTCCTTTTAAATCCCAAGTTTCCTCAGTTTTATACTACTGCAGTTTGAATATTTCACTTAATGTAAGCAGGATGTAGATTCAGTGAGGAGTTGGAATGAGGACAAGATGTCAAGATGGGTTGAAGACTTTAAAGGCATGCATAGAGAGCACAGATGCTTATATGCAGTTCTATATCCAAAACTAAAACTGTGGACTTGTTGACTTGTTGCAAAAGTGTCGTCTAAATATGTCAGGGATGAAGGAGATGATTGACCTTACATCTATGCATTAAGTACAACGCTGGAGGTACGATGTGGTTAGCTTAGCTTAGCATGAAGAGCAAAGTCAAGGGTGTAGCCTGACCAGATTTCCAAAATTCAAAATTCAAAAATATGTCCTCTGAAGTTGTCTGATTTGCACAGTCTGCATACAAATCAGACAAACAAAACAAAACAAGACAAAACAAAAAAAAGTTTGATTTTAGGGGGAGTCCTGTACTGGAACTTTTTCTTGTAGAACAGTTTTTTCACCAGCACTTCTGTGTGGTGCTGGTTGCCAAATAAGAAGAGAATTTGATTTTGGTCTCTGTCGAGCACAAACAGTCATGGGCACCTCGCTCTGATGACGTAACTTTGTGAAGCATCACACAGTCGCTGCACACTTGTAGGTTAAAACAAGTGACATATGCAACACTGAAGCTGAACCAAGCCAATGTTACACATCAAGGGATGTTTACAGGGAGCGCTACTCATACAAGAAGAACTGTATATGGTGTTTTATCACTCCTAAGGAAGCTGCATGAAGTCTGACAGCAAGTTCAAAAATAATAATAATAAAAGAATCTGGAGGTGTCGAGTTTGACCTCTGTAGCCCACTCATCTCTGTTTGAGGCTCAAGGCTCAATTGTATTTAAGCTGCTACTAGAATGACACATTTGAGAGTAATGTAGGCAACTGGTTTTGAGAAGGTGGAAGAACAGAGTGTTGCATTGATTTCCATCCTTTTTGTAACTGCTCACTACGACTCCCACAATATATTATAGGACTAATTATATACATTATAGGACTGAAATGCTAAATCATTGGAGTCGTCTTTTATTCAGCCAAATCTTGAGCAAGCTACCAAACACATAACTAAACTAACCAATGAGTAGCTGGAACGGACACAAACACAGAGGCCGGCTCAACAAATTCACCACTTTCTTGAAATTGCAAATGTAAATAATTGGGGTTCAAACAGCAATCTGGAAATATGTAAGGATTGGAAACACATTTGGGTAAATCAATGCAAATATATGAATTAAGTTTAACCTTATACCAAGCCAGGCTGAGTACTTCAGCTACATACACACATATACACAGCTTGGAGAATAATACTGATCTTTTCATCTCACTCAAATAAATGATAATATGCATATTTTCATGTCAGCTATTCTTTTTACATTTTTAAGTAATAAAAGACTTGTCTGGCAAGCCATCATAATTAAAATCGTATTACGAGATTGAAATTAGACAACACAAGATTATGGGTATCATTTTATTTTTTGGCACGACGAATGTTTCATCATCTCCTTTTCTACTGATGGCATCCATCTTCATTTCAACTTCACCGTCATACAAAGCAGCCATTAATACAAATCTCACCATGAAGAGTAATGGTTTTCTACTCAGACTCATTCCTTCCTTAATTCTGTGCACACTCTGTGTCCCACAACGCCATGAAATGACTTATCCCTTCTTCCGACAAAAAGACCCCAGAGTAACAGGTGAACAAATTGAGGAGGGACCGGAAGGAGAAATGGGAGAGCAAAAAATCGATAAGTCATTTTAGACAGCTGGATATATGGTCACACATCGGGATTGGCAGGATGAAAGCCAAATAAAGCAGAACACGGGGATGATGATGTTAATGTATGATAATGGGGAGAAAGTTTGCCCTGTGTGTGTGTGCGTGTGTAAGAGAGATAAAGGAAGAGAGACTGAAAGAAAATGCCTTCCGCCACACAAACCCAAGCGTTCACATGCACATACAGTGCTAACGCAGATCCACGCGCGCGAGCACGCACACATACGGAGCAAGCAGCTGTACCCCCGCTTCTCCAATCTAATTTTGGTGGAGATGAGATGGGAGATGAGCTGCGGAGGGAGGGCTGGGGATTAGGAGCGCTTTAAATTACAAGATCCAGAAACAGATTGCTTTATTATCCATCTGCAGCAATATCTCTTCACACATACACACACACACACACACGCACACTCGGTCATGCAATCTGCTGTCACACAGTGATATTCTATTACTGTTCCACTCCGTATCGCCAGCATTGAGATGCATGCCTGTTAGGGGATGTTTTCGGCAGTGTTGACAAGCTGCAACAATTACAACGGAAAACACAAAGAATGGAGCTGTGAAAGCAAATTAACATGAAGAATGAAAAACCGTGGCTGTGGAAAATTGTTTGAGGGGTCAGTTCACACAAATTACTAAAAAAAAAAATAGATATTTTCTCTGTGTGCGCTAGAGGTGTCACTTTCTGAAATACCTGCCTCCACCACAATACAATGGAGGTTTCAGTGCTGTAAACACCACAAAAGAAATTCCATTCACCTCACCACTGTATTGGGGTGGAGGCAGAACACTGTTATCTCTAAACCTAAAAAATCAAAACCAGAACGACTGCATGGCTCAGCAGTGTTCACTGAGTTAGACCATGTCAACCACAGAAACTTTTCCCAACAACCTAGGAACTTGTTTTCTGAGTTCAGGACAATTTGCTTAAATTTGGACTGGATGAACCAGAATCCTAACTTAATTCCACTGTTGCTGGAGGTCATATTTTTTTTCAAATGGTCCAGGAACTATTTGGGTCGACTGCGCTGGGAAGAAGCAAGCCTCAAGGCTGCTGCAATTGTGTACAACTTAATTCAGACAGTAAGCAAGCACTGGGTGCCAACAAAATGTTTTCTTAATTCAACATCCTCCAATAAGATGGGGCACCTATTTGTGTTGCCTGCAAAAAAAAAAATCGTCCACAAAGCTGTGAAGTTTAATTGCTGAGGGCATGATAAGAACTGATGGGGTGCGGGTCAGACACTTTTGTTTTTGAATCTGTTCTCAGACTTATTCGCCTCACCTTCACTCTTTTTGATTTGGGTGAACCAACACTTAATTCAGCTCCTTTTCTCAACTCGAGTATTGATTTCTGCTGTTGGTCTTTCATCAGTCTCTCAAGACGGAGCAAGGAGAACGCAGGCAACAGCAACAATAACTAACAATTATGCAGTCCTCCTGGGACCAACTACTAACAAACGTTCCTGTGTTGTACATTTGATTTATGTCACGCTTGAGTTGGTAAAAATTGCAAAAATTGTAAAAATTGCCCCAAAGACAAATGAAAAAATTTACATGAAACATAAAGCACAATTAAGCAAATGTGTTCTTGGTTTTTCTTACAAACTGTGGACCCAGTTGTAATTTTTACGATGCAATGGTGAGATTGTCCAGAAGGATCGTGTGAGCAGTCAGCAGTGTTGGAGATTTCACAGGTGACAGGCAGAAGCCATCAAAGACGGAGAACTAATCCCCATCCTTTTCTAGTTTTAATCATGAGGGACAATTGCAGAGGAGAGCTGTGGACCAAATTACCACCGCACAGACTACAAAGCCCGTCTTCAGAGGATCGCCTCAACTCCTTCATTCTATTGTCACTCCCTCTCTCTCTTTCCATCTGTGTTCTCTCTCTCTGTATTTCCTCCGTCTCTTTATTCTCCTCTCCCATCTCCCGCCAGAGTAGAATAATGCATGCTGGTGTGTTTCCTGCATCCTACAAAGAAAATCTTGGCGCAAAGTCTTGTGTAATCTCTCCAGAGCAAATAGGAATCAGGCCCGCAGCCGGAGCTCCGTCTCCAAGGACTGAGCCATAAGTCTGGAGCGGGATATGTTGACACAACTGTAATTTAAATAAGAAAATCCAGCCTGTAACAGTGTAAACTCTATTAAAAAACGAAGAATTACTAGAGTTGTAACTTCTGTTTTCACTTTGTACATTGAATTTGTATCATATATAGACTATATGTGTGAGTGCCTGATCAAAAACCAAATAGAGAAGGAATCAGAGCAAGAATTTGATGTTTTCAGTGACTTGACATTTTCAGGTCTTAAGGAAAATAACTGCTGGAATTTATTGACCCACCCAGACTGATGAAACCTAACAGTGCAATTCAAAAAGAGGACTTTCCTCTGAGGAGAGAACAGAGCCGAGTGGACAACCAGCTGTGATCTCTGCTGCGTTCTCCTCACTGTAACTTAACCGGGCTGGAAAGGGAAGCACAGCTCTTCATCGCACACTCACCATCTGGCTACTTATCTTGCTTTGGCTCTGCTTTGATTTGTTTTGCCTGACCTTGTTGTCTCTGTCTCTTGTTTAAGGAAAAGATTGAAAGTAAATGAAGAATAGGGAGAGCGAATGAGAGGGGAATAAGAAGGCAGTGAGAGAGAATGAGGGAGAAGAGGGAGAGAGAGAAAATGGGAAAACAAGTCGGAGAAATAATAAGAGAGAGACATCCAGAAAAAGAAAGTAGACAGGAAAAGAGACAAAGATAAAGAGCAAGACATTTTCTTGTGCGTTTGCTCTCTTGTTCTGTCTCGATCTTTCTTTCGAATTCTATCTCCCTCCCTCCCTCGCTTCCTAATGAAGTTATCTTTCTTCCTCTGTCACGATTCTCCCCAGTCTGCGTTCCCTTCAGATAAACAAGACTTGGCAGCAAACCTAAAAGAAGAAGAAAACTTTGGGAGAATCTGCTGGGGAAAGAGAAACATTATTTTGACGGCTAGGTTTTTATTTCTTTATTTCTTCCACTCTCAAGTACACTTTTTTATCATCTGGAGTGCCGCAGCTTTATGTGTGAAGGAAATGTCACCTCTACGCTGCGTAAGGTTTGTAGAAAACAGTCTTTATTGTCAGTGTTAAGTGTCAGCTAATTAGGGAGATTAAATTGAAATCGTAATGTCTTCCACACCTGCGGCTTGTCTGATTTTTTTTTCTTATGTTCTTTTGGGATTAAAGCTGCCAATGGCTGTTTCAGCAGTGGATAAGAAAAAAGCACTCGCTCACGACAGCACCTGCGTTCTATTCCCAGCAGTGGCTTTTCCATTTTGGCAGTAGCAACGCTCTGGGTGGGAAGCAGTTGAGGGATCATGCACATCTCTCTGTATTAGCAGCTCCTACTAGTTGGTCAGGATATCTTTACAGAAATTGGGCTCTTTGGGAAGATATTTTTTGCTGATAATTGGTGATGTTTTTCTTGAGAGCATTGAGATAGTGCTCCTCATTATTTTCTTATTTTAAATCTTTATCCATTTAATAAAGTACAGGGTACTAGAGCAGAAACAAGCACACTGAGGCCTAAGACTGTTTTATCAACATACTGTTTTGATTTTGGTCTGTGGATGCAGCAAAACACTTACTTTGTCATGTAATCTCTGAATTAAGGTAAGAATTGCCCACACACAGCGCATTAGCTGCTGTCTTACAATGTGCGACCACATGAATCAACATGTGAACGTCCATCCATCCTCATTTAGTGACTGTAAATGTCTTACTGGGATTAAGTCTTCATGAAATAAATGCATAGAATTTGACTCCACCGATCAGAGTAGCCACCTTGGACCCGGGTCTTAGTCCTCTCCACGACGAGCAGTCTCATTTGAAGTGACCCCGTCATCATCACAGTCAATGTTGCTCGCCCTTTTTTCACAGATTCAAAACTGCTCATTAAAGTCATGGTGATGATGGTGCTGACAGGTTTACACAAGCATCCTCACTTTCTCTCACAAGTAGTAGCCTGACCTTACCTCCAGCCCACCCCCACACACACCTTTTATTCTAGCCTGTATTTGTTATAACCTTTTTGTGTCCTCACCAGGTGTGTGTGTGTGTGTGTGTGACTGCAGCTGCCTTGTGGACGAGCCGTGTGTGCGGGTGTCTTTCTGAAAACAAGCTCAGCAGCATCCTGACCACCTGAAGGTGGAGAACGGTGCCACCGGACTTCACCTTATCTATTTTATAAGCTTGTGCACACACCAGCTCCCATTGCTCACTCCAACTATCCTTTCTTTTTGTCCTTCTTCCGTCTCTTCTCCTGTAGGCGCCTGGCTGAAATCGGAGGAGACGGTGGCACTGAAAACAAAGAGAGCGGACTTCGCTGCTGCTTTCCTGCGTGGCCGGATGGTAGTAGCAGGAGGACTCGGTGAGAGAGGCTGATGCTGTGGCTCAAACAACGTTTGTGCCATGTTCTTGTCCGAATGATCCATGTCAGAACAACATTATAGATTAATGCACAGAGAAGAGTCCATGGGGCTTGTTTGAAGCAGCTAAGACTTGGTTGCTTTTGATGAGCTGTAAGAATTGCACTTTTACGGCTTGTGTTATGTCATCCCATCACTGGACTGTCGTGGGGCACAGAGTGACATTATTAAACAAACCATTGTGTAACAGACTTGCGGCATCTGACTCAACCCCCAGGCTGTGCTCACAAAGCACATAGGTGACTCCTTTACTGCCCTAGGGCCAAGTGGAAGCAAACTTCAGGGATAATCCTTCTCATTACACTCAGCTGCAAAACAACACACAGTGGCTCTGGTTGTGCTGCAGCATTTTTCTTCTGACAGCTGAACTTCAACTGTTACTGACTGAGTTCCAGCCCAGCACAGCTGCACAGCCACGCTGTATCTCTCTGCCCCCCCCCCCCCACACACACACACACACATACATATTCGCCACACGTCCAGTACCACACCGAGCATTTCCAAAGAGGTTGCATTACTCTTCTTTTTCCCAGCAGTATTTACACTTGGCTTCATTTTGTCTGTATCGTGTCGACTGAAGCCAAAGTGTGACCAACACAGCATCTTTTCTCATCTCTGTCCCCAGCTGCATCTCTGCAACACTGGTGTTGTTTTGTCTTTTTGAAGTTGCATTGGACACACATGTTTAATTAAAACCACAGAGAGGAACAATGCCTTTTAGACTTATGAGATTAATTTCTACAGCAAGCTCTGTGGGTTCATTTCATAAGACCTATAGGCTCCATTTGCTTTCAAGTGGTAGGGGAGAGGAAAGAGGGAATGTGGCATCTGTCACATGGTCTTACAATTAAGGGATCTTTGCTGAATTTTATGTTTTGAGGGGTTAAATGAGGAGTCAAGGTCTGCCTTCTGACATCCAAATCTTCTCCCTTTTCAGAGCTTCAGTATCACAGTGTCAGGCACAGACGCTCCCTCATGCTGACCAAGCAAATTTTGAAATTCTTTGCTCCGTCACACAGCAGCAGGGGATCGATACAAGTGTCACCAAACTGAGAGAGGGCTGTGTGCGGTTTCCACATGGCAGGGCAACTGTAACTTCTTGATGAATTCATATGTTGAGAAGTGGTATTGAGATTTTTTAGTAGTCTTATTTATCTATATGCTTTTCTGCACAGCAAACAGGCAAGCTGCTGCAAAAGTTCACAGCCTGCAGTGAAACCATCGATCGAAGCAACCTTGCTCACTGTCACTACATTTTTATTTCAGTAAAAGTCCAAACATCTCTTCCTCTGAAGAGTCACTTTTTTATTTTGGGGAGCTTACTAATGTTCGAACTGACACTACTACAAACTTTTCTACTCTTTTAGGTAAATAAAAAAATAGGGCAACAGATAATGTACTGTAAATTCAACACCTTTTGGTCAATGCCTGTGTATTTATTATATTTGGGCTGTTGTATTATTGTTAAGACTGTCAAAGTGCTTCACAGAGTTGAACTCTTTCCATCTCAAATTCATTTACAGGGTTGCTTCACCCAAATTACTAATGAATGAACAGGTCAGTGGAGGTGAATGAAAATGAGTTTGAGGCACACCATTAAAAAATGACATTTAGACAATTCAGCAGCAGCTTTTCTTTCTAGAAACAGTGCAACCAGACAATCCACATCCAAAGAACACAATGTCCACAGGCTGGATGATTGGCTGCAGTATTCTGAGCTAAATTCTGATATCAATGAAAGTCTGAGATAATCATGTCCGAAGTGCCTGTGTGTCCTTATGTGTCCTCCTACATTCTTTAGGTCATGAGCCCTCGGCGCTGGATACAGTGGAGGCTTTTCATCCTCAGAGGAAGAAGTGGGAGAGGTTGGCACCCATGACCTTCCCCCGATGCTCCGCCTCCTCCATTGTCATCAGAGACCGCCTCCTGGTTGTGGGAGGAGTCAACCAGGTACAGCAGCAGTACCATTTAATTGCAGAGGTTACATACAGCGTTTACAGTTAAACAGGACATAATGACAGTTAAGCAATAGTTGAAAAAAACAGTATCCATGTTGGCAGATGCTCACTGTTAAAAAACACGTGTGACCCACAGTTAACTCGTTTATTTATACCCCCACCCTCAATGTGCGGTGCTGAGTGGGATTTCATGTAGATTGACACGGGCCCTCAGCTGTCAGTCTACCTGCTCACTACTGTGTGTCCACCAGGGTCATGCCTATCCAGATCCCTATCCCTACATTAAACACTGCGCATGACAGTGCTGGATTGTCATGTCCTACTTTTCCAAGTTATGAGCAGTATGAAATGCTCAGCAGTTTTACACAACAGTAATTGCAGTACACAAAAAAACAAAAACAAAGAAACGGAGCAAGAATAACCTATAATTACCAAATATCAAAAATGAACCCTGATCATCCATGGTTATCAATTATTTAATTAACCATGTGTTTTACATAAACTGTAATTATTCATAAAGTATCATGAGTGAGATGTTCTCTTCATATCTCATCAAATCCTTCTACAGCTGTAACATTTTTTCTTTGGGGGAAAGAAGTGTCTTTTATTGCTGATCCTAAATCAAAGTCTATCTGAGATTATATATCGATGCTCCAAACTGTAAATGAGTCACAATCAGGGGCTGGGTATTAGAAAACAATTCTCTCTGCAATCAATGCAAATGTACCGTGGAGATTACAAAGAATCAGTTGCAAAACTTATGAGAAACTTATGCAAAAGAAATGTACTGCTCTGCAGAGTTTCAACCAGACTATCACTATGCTGTGTGAAGGAAACTGGTCTGTAAGACCAGAGCAGTGGCTATAGAGAAATACCTAGTGAGGTGCACATTAACTCTGGGGCAGTGTGCAACATATGGGCCCAACATACGACAAGGAGGACACGTGCAGTGTCTTTAATGCTTACCACTTAAATCTGGGGCCAAACACTGGCAGAGTCTCATTGTTAGCAGTTTCAAGCCTGAGGTCCCAGTTCAGCCTGTACCCACTATCTGGAAGACAAGCCACAGCAGCAGCATCAGTTTTGGGTCAGGGTCTTAGGTTTGTGTCATCATATTTGGAAAAGGGAAGAAAGGATTTTAATGATGAGTCACTAACTGGAGCAGTGCGGGGCAGACATTCAACCACAGGAAGTAAAGTGACACAAGACACAGGAGGAAATCATTACCAAAATAAAGAAGGGAAATAAACCAAAACAGAGTCCAAACAGAAAACCAAGACTCTGTCTCTGGAGTCCACACATTTTCTGTTCATTAATAAAACATTTGCTCCAGACCATTAACATTTTATTTGATGTCATTTTTCCAATGAGAGAGTAGTGCCTGAAACAGGTTAATATTAAGCCCAGGTCATAGTTTTTTAATAGCGCAATTAAAGGGAAATAATTAACACTTTTTCCAAAACTCACATTTGGTGCTTTCCAGGCTCGAGCAAAACTGTATTTCTGTTAGTTTATTTAAAGCCTCTGGAGACTTGATTTCAGAGTATTCTTTGCAGCATACACAAAATACCCATGACTTCACCAAAAAAATGTATTCAAGAGTTTGACACCTTAAAAAGTCAGTTAATCTGCTTCATCAAGACTGTGTGGATGTGGTGTGTTAACTTTTGACGTTTAGTGACAACACCACACAACTGCCACAACTGTCACATTTAGGTTCGGTTCATTCAGCATTGCCTCACTGATGCGCCGAAGTACGTGAACTCAGCTTTTTCCAACTAAGTCCTGTCGACTTCAAACCGGTCAAAGAGGAACAGCTGAGCAACAGCTTTATAATGATAATAATTAAAACTGCTCTAACATTGGCAGAAAATTGTTGCACTTATTCAGGGTCCCATCCATTGCAGTGGAAACCTGCTTGTGAGAAGGTTTTCAGGGCCATCAGTATTCATCAGCACAAAAATGATGAGCCTTGTAACATAAGCACAAAGAAGGAAGGAGCCAGAGAAAAAGAACTGCAGCACTAAATATGCAGCTCCTGTCCCTTTCTTTGTCTGCTGGTGCTGACAAAATGAATGAATGATCAAACAGCTCCCCCTTGTGGAGAGTCTTCAACCCACTGACAGTGACTGAGTTTGCGCAGTTTGCGAGTTTCAAGTCATACAATGTCTAAAAGTTACTCAATAAATAATAAAGGACAACATTGAATATTATTCAGTGCATTATAATTCTTTAATCATGGCCACTAAGATACTAAGGTCATGATTTTAGATTTTTTTTTTTTTCTGCAGTAAGAGAGTAACTGGTTATGTTTTGTTGACATCAATTATCATTTATTTAAGGTATTATGTATGTAATCCGGTGTCTGCAAAGAAACTTTTCCAGCCTTTGTGGATCTATCAATTCTTCTTCTCTCTCCCCCAGGTTCCCAGCTCAGCCCATGAGATCCTCTATGTAAAAGAAGAAGAGTACCTGTAGCCTGTAGTGACTGACACCAGATCAGATTCCACTTCCTCTTCTCTGTAGAACCTTACTCAGTTGGACTGTGGTGCAATATAAGATGAGAGATGGAGTCTTGAGTGAAAGTCCCTGACTTTGTCATGTCCTCATGTGTGCATAACAGATAACACTGCCCCCTGCTGGCTGTACTGGCACTCAGACCAACAAGTGAGCTCACACACACATGCACAATGGAGGAGCTGGCTCTTTCTTTCCAACAAGATATGTTTCTTGATACTTTTACTACGTAACACTTCTGCGCTGTACGTTGTAGTGCATACTTGGAGAAGATGATATTTTGTAGCTATCGCGTCTCGTAATGTAGACAGAAAGTAGATCCAATCTATTTTATGGCATGTCGGCGCTTCATGTTCAGGTTTCGTGTCTTTGTTCATGTGTCATCTGTGCACAGCTTGCTAACAACAGAACATTATCCAGACAGTGTGATTTCCACATCCATTTAGTTGAATGACATAACATGCAATATAGTACAACAAAGAAAGTCATTAAGATGGGCAGCGTCTGCTAGCAAAATGTACCAAAACTTACACTGAAGCAATCAACACTGTGTGGGAGTTGATTTTACCATAAGTAATTTCTAGCGGAAAGTGCTGTAGTAATTACACTGAGAACACTGTAGTTTCACTCTTCTGTGCTGTAGCAGTGCTCATTTGTGATTATTATTATAGATCTGTTTTAATACATTGAATACATGAAAGAAAAAGGTGTATTATATAAATATGTGTGGTCATCAAGTGATGACAATAATACTGTTGCAGGCAAAGACCCTGACTGACTGTACACATTTTGATTCCTGGAGCAATACAAATTTCAGTGTTTCATATGTGCAACATGTGGTGTGGGGTACTAATCCTCACTTAATAATGTTTCACTCAGGTGGTGATGTGACTTCAGAGTTACTTTCACTAACTCGTATTATGTTTGCTGACATTATAGTCAAACTTGAGTTTTCATTGTGTTGAAAACTCATGTGGTGGATGTAACGCTGAGGATGTGATCAGTCGTGTTCAGTGGAATAAATGGGATCTGTAGTATTTGTTGCAATTCTTTTGCACTAGATGGCAGTGATAACACACATCAGCTCAGGAGACCGTCAATTACTGGGTGCAGTCTGAGGTTCTCTGGAGAGAAGTTGTTTAAACTGACAGCATATTATAAAATAGGAGGTTATGTTCCTGTATGATCATGAATATTATCCAGAATGAAGCATATACAATACAATACAATAAAATTCCTAATATTATTAATAGGATGGGTACACACACATACATACACTCACCGGCCACTTTATTAGGTACACCATGCTAGTAATGGGTTGGACCTCCTTTTGCCTTCAGAACTGCCTCAATTCTTCGTGGCATAGATTCAACAAGGTGCTGGAAGCATTCCTCAGAGAGTTTGGTCCATATTGACATGATGGCATCACACAGTTGGCGCAGATTTGTCAGCTGCACATCCATAATGCGAATCTCCCGTTCCACCACATCCCAAAGATGCTCTATTGGATTGAGATCTGGTGACTGTGGAGGCCATTTGAGTAGTGAACTCATTGTCATGTTCAAGAAACCAGTCTGAGATGATTCCAGCTTTATGACATGGCGCATTATCCTGCTGAAAGTAGCCATCAGAAGTTGGGTACATTGTGGTCATAAAGGGATGGACATGGTCAGCAACAATACTCAGGTAGGCTGTAGCATTGCAACGATGCTCAATTGGTACCAAGGGCCCAAAGAGTGCCAAGAAAATATTCCCCACACCATTACACCACCACCACCAGCCTGAACCGTTGATACAAGGCAGGATGGATCCATGCTTTCATGTTGTTGATGCCAAATTCTGACCCTACCATCCGAATGTCGCAGCAGAAATCGAGACTCATCAGACCAGGCAACGTTTTTCCAATCTTCTATTGTCCAATTTCGATGAGCTTGTGCAAATTGTAGCCTCAGTTTCCTGTTCTTAGCTGAAAGGAGTGGCACCCGGCGTGGTCTTCTGCTGCTGTAGCCCATCTGCCTCAAAGTTCGACGTACTGTGCGTTCAGAGATGCTCTTCTGCCTACCTTGGTTGTAACGGGTGGTTATTTGAGTCACTGTTGCCTTTCTATCAGCTCGAACCAGTCTGGCCATTCTCCTCTGACCTCTGGCATCAACAAGGCATTTCCGCCCACAGAACTGCCGCTCACTGGATATTTTTTTCTTTTTTGGACCATTCTCTGTAAACCCTAGAGATGGTTGTGCGTGAAAATCCCAGTAGATCAGCAGTTTCTGAAATACTCAGACCAGCCCTTCTGGCACCAACAACCATGCCACGTTCAAAGTCACTCAAATCACCTTTCTTCCCCATACTGATGCTCGGTTTGAACTGCAGGAGATTGTCTTGACCATGTCTACATGCCTAAATGCACTGAGTTGCCGCCATGTGATTGGCTGATTAGAAATGAAGTGTTAACGAGCAGTTGGACAGGTGTACCTAATAAAGTGGCCGGTGAGTGTATATGTGTGTGTGTGTGTGTGTGTGTGTGTGTGTGTGTGTGTGTGTATATATATACACATCAAAACTAATTTAACTGGGTTCCAGCAAACCTCTCCATTTACTAAAGATATTGACATGACATGCAAAGGAAGAGTCACAGTAGTACCTGAACTGAACTTGTGGTGACAGCAAGTCTTTGAACTGAATAGACGGAAATGATTTGAATCAGAGAAGCGATTTGGAATTGTGGAACTGTCTACTCAACCGTTCACTGACTATCCATATAACTTACATATCCCCATATCATATATCATCATATACCCATATTTTATTTTGAAACTCAAGACTTAAAATTTGCTGTGTCATATCTATTTCAGTGGTTGATATCAGACTCAAGTTAATAGACACTACAGGGTCCTTGACCATCAAAAGTGATTCAGACTCAATTAATGGGTGCACTCAGAATGTTACAGCCGTGTTTCCTAATGGTTGGTAAGGCTCTTTAGGTAATGCTTATTCACTGCTTACTCCACAGCTACACTGATTTCCTCTGTGAGGCTTTTTCTGCTGCCCACTAAGAATCAAACTGTGCTCTATAAATGACTTACACTTGCACACACACACACACACACACACACACACACACACACACACACACACAGACCTTTTAGACATCATCCAATCTAAAATGGGCTGATTGCATTCAAGTGAGGCTGGCTGCGTGTTTGTGACCGTTTTGTGCAGCCGCCGTATTCCTCTCCGTGTTTTTTCCACATTACCTCGGACAGACTAATTTCCCCAACAAAGATGCAGAGAGACACTTTGTTTCCAATGGAAACAATGGTATCTGCAAATAGATAGACAACATATGCATTTCAACAACGAGACCTGTACTCTGGCCGTATGATATATGCGGTATATATATCATACGGCCAGACTCCTTTTTTCATTTCACCTAATAGTCCTTAAACTGAGGTACTGTGAGGAAAGTTACTTACCCCAAATTGCTACAATAATAATATAATAATAACTTTTTTTAGATTGGTCAATATTGTGTCAGTCTTCTTGGTTAACACATAACTGTTATGCTACAGGTCATTTTTGTTGAAACACTTGAACAACCTGCAGCCTCCCCTACATGTGGCTTCTGAGTACCTTTTACCCGGCAGTTTGCACTCTCCATGGCTTCAGACTTGCTCCAGTTGTACACTTCACAAATCAGTACTCCGGTGTTACAATGCAAAGACAACTGAGAAAAATAGCATTCGTTAGAATGGATTATCAAGTTCAAGCAAGTCCTTGCATATTTTACTTGCCGTGATCCAACAAATGGGAACCAATGCAATCCAACACAAAGAAAGAAGAAAGAAGAAATACATTTAGACATTACAGCATCATTTGGCAAATCAGTGTTGCAAAGTATGCAAGATATGTATATGTCAGTTAAAACTTTGTTTTGCTCAGGGCAGGTCAGTATTTTTGTCTCCGTTCTCCAGTTTCTATCTCTCCGTGATGTGATGCTGATGTCGGGTTTGTTTAATGGGTGAACCATGCACTGACTGCAGGAGGTTACTCTTCACCCACCCAGGCACACAGCCACACAACAGCACACAGGGTCATTCGTTACTCTCTAACGCCTTTCTGTCATTTACAAAAAGGTTTTCATGTTTCCATCCCAATCACTAACCTTTATAATCATCACACTGGTTCTTCCATGTTTGATACGCACACACACACACACACACACACCTTCCCCTCCCTTGACCTGCTTTGAACTTATACAGTGTGTTGTACTTGCTGGCGCAGCTCACAGCTCATTCATTACTAAAGCCCGGGATCACAGGTCAGGACAACCACTTTCCATCTGCACTCTACGATCCCAATTTAAGTTTGGCTTCACTTTATTTTGAGTGAAAGCATCAAATTGTACTGTAGTAGTTGCATGTACTGGCAAAGCTAAGTTGGATTTGAATGGGATAATACAGTGAACTGTCAAGATTTATAGAAGCATGTTCAAAGCTGAAAAATGAGAGAAGATGCACATAGTCTGAAGTTGAGGTCAACTGTATATACTGTAGCCCATATCAGCCTGATGTGGTCATACCAAATGAAAGATTCCAGTTTAGTCTGAACACAAAAATAGTAAAACTCTGCAACAACAGCACTAAATTGTTTCACTATTATGTAGTTTAGTCAAATGACTTTAAAATGCTTGCAACCTTTTCAAACTTTACAAACACAATTATGTTCATTATGCACTGTGTCTTTCAGACAGAACACAAAGTGGACTTTAGAGGCAGCATGGTTGCTTGCAAAGACCATGAAAAGATGCGAGTAGACACAAAATCATCAGCGGGGGTACAAAATTGACAAAAAGAAGCATCAGTGAAGGTTGATTTATCTCTTTGCTCTAAATCTTTAAATGTAGCGAGATGAGAGGACAAAGGAGGGACACTGAAGGGAAATAACAGAGAGAACTGGCATCTCTGGTGAGCTCAGTGAGAGACGAGGCTGATCACAAACACAGTGTGTCCATTGCTAACATCTGTACATTTGCTACAGTGCACTGGCTACTCACATTCTCTGTCTAACTTTATTTCAATGATTTCGCTTTGTCTGCTGGTCTCAGCGTGTTGAGTACAGTGTTGTTCTAACCAAGAGGGATGTTGGTCAAGACTACATGTCCGTAAATGTCCTTTAAGATAATTAATCAGATGGAGTTAAGTGACCAGACGTTGTTAGTGACAGCACTGTCAAAGTGAACACTCAAACTCAGGCCTGTCGCAGTTTTCTGCTGCTGTGTGTGTAGGAAGGCTGGAGGGGATGAGGAGAGAGAGCGGGCGAGCAGGGGAGTGCGATTGGTGGACAGCCATTCATCCTGAGCTGAGGGAAGGTTTCCAACCCCCCCCCACCGAAATTCTTCTGGGCTCAAAGAAGCCCCGGCACAGAAGTGGCCCAAAACTGGCACAGACCGCCTCAGCGTTGCCAGGGACAGCCACTCTGGCGAGGTGTTGCTGGGGCCCAGTGCTGTTTTTGTCTTCCGTTCTCACCTCACTTCCTGGTTTGGAAAATGAGGCTGGAGGATCATTAACCAGCAGAAGGGCCCCATGCTTTACTGTACAGTATGGCCCCAGGTAACCACGTCTCCATTCAGTTCTATCTGTTTTTTGCATAAGCTGACAGTCAGTGACCTGACTTTCCTTTTTTTCACTCTAAAGCAAACATCCATTCCAGGATTGTCGTCAGGTCGATTTCTCAACCTGATGGAAAGATTATTCATAACTCATGTAGCTGCACAGAAGAGTCACCAAGTGAGATGAAATGTCATACTGTGCCCTGATCTGGATCTGACTCTTTAGCACACAGTGTAATCTTTGGGGTTAAAATGTTACATTATGTCTTCTCACTGGATGAATACTGTCTTTTCAGTCTTATGCATTTCAACAGCAAAGACATGCTCTGACTCCTGATTATTTTGTTTCTTAACTTGGTGTCTACACCAGAAATGTCACATCATGTGGCTTTAGCATCTGCTGCTTCATAATATTACATACTTTTAGCATTGCATGGAGCATTTTTTGGCCAAAGATTGTGTTTGTAATCCAATATCTGTGATGTGTGTTTGTACTGTAGCTTAGAGAAATGTCTTGAATCTTCTGTGAATGAATCAATCCGTATGACTTTTGACTTGTATTTGTGATGGCTAGCAATGGTAACTGAAAGCCAAGAGAAAAAACCACAGATGGGAAAAAGGGTGGTCAGTAAGTGTGGATGAGACCTTCTGATTTGATGGTGGATTTTCTCGTATCATGGCGAGTCTCCTAACCCTCCTAAAATGTCCCAAAATTCAGTTACAGAACATTCTCAGAGTAGCAAAATTTGCTAAAAGCTCCATTATTAAAATCAAACCAAGTGCCATTAAAACACGACCACTGCATTATTTTATTTTATTTTTACCAAACACAAAGCTGCCCAGTTTCCAGGCCTTGATTTGATCAGGAAATGACCATTGGCAGAGGATATTTTAGTGCTTTCAGAAAGAAGTCCATGCACCATGCCAGAGTCACAGTAAAATGTGTGAAGGACTGAAAATTCCTATTGCAGCATATTTTACACTCACCAGGATCTACTGTAGTTTTGCTACATACAAAGGGTATCCTGTTACAAATGCTAGTGCTGAACACAGGAAGACTCAAGCTTGTCTATTAAATAGTGTATCATGTGTGCTAAATCGAAGAATGAATCCTCTTAGCTCCTGAATCCTCTTAAGGGCAACCCGTGAGTTTCCATTCTCCAGGCCTGCATTCCTCCAGAGCCACAGTCAACGTGCAGCACCAAGCCAGTGTAGCATCGAGAAATACATGCACACAGAGAATCCTCCACAGATATACTGGGAAATGCATCATCTACCTGAAGATCATCAAGGACTCGAAATAGTATACCAAGGAAGATAAAGAAGTAGAGAGGCCCTGGAAATAGCATGGCTCTAGGAGGCACCAAGAGACATTTTCAAATTAAAATAGTTTAGAGGACATTCTTCTAAAGACGTATTGAAATGACATCAATTAGGACATTTTGAATGTCAGAAAAGGGGAAAAGCACATGCCTCACTTTCAGTATTGCTCATGCACATCGTCTCAGTGGGAAATTTCAAAAGAACACAGCCATCTTTAATGTTATTGGTAACACATTGACTCTACTATGACAGGACCAAGTGTCTGGCTAGAAAAAGGTCTCTAACGCACTCTGAGGTGTCCAGATGTAGCCTACTTCAGAAAATAAAGATGACAACAGTTGAAAAAGATTCCAGAGTGTAAATGGGGATCAATATTTTTTTTAAGTTTAAAAGGAGACTGAGAGTATTCAAGATAAGTGTTTGGCTTTTCAAAATACCATTGTCTAATGCGTCTTCCCAGTAAAAGATTGACTTTTGAATTGACTATTTTGAATTTGTTTTGAATCAATGAGCCTGAGATATCTTGAGATATTACTGTACTTCACACAATATCTTTAACTGTGTGCATGGCAAAGTGCCAAAATGAACTGTAAATGAATAGAAATAAGAAATATCACAGGAACCATCCTTCAAGGTGTGTAACATATTTCACATATAGTCAAATTACAAATTCGACTCAGTTGTTATTTTCCTGTTGCACTTATATTTTAACAAATATTTGTTCAAGGAAGGTGTCTTACTAAAATCTTTACTGAATAAACCCCCAGAAAAAGCCTCTCAAATGTAAAGCAGGGTCTTGCGTAAAAAAAAGGTATCCACTGAGAAAAACTATCCGTATAACTGAATAAACCTGCTTCCTGGAACAGGCTGCTGCTGGCAGGTGTCCTCTTCTAACTTTCAGACTTTCTTTGTCTTGCATCTGCAAATTGGAGCAATAGTAAATATTCACTCATGTGAACAGTTGGAGCATAAAAAGAAATGATTAACGAGTCTAAATTCAGCTACGTGTCTGTAAAGGATGATGATTTATCACAGGGATGTTACACGCATCCCATTTTTGTGTTTGATTATGTCCCTAGGGTTAACTTCAGCAGAACCTATGTGCAAAATCTGAAATGAAGGCATGAGGAAACACTGTAATTACTTTTTTTGCCAAATTTGAAACTACTGCAAGAAGTGAGCTTACTTAGGTATAATAAATATCTGGCTTAGAGGTTCAGGTAGGTAGATTTTGTTAAATTTTTGCCAGATTAGATATTTGCAGTCTTTGTACTAAACTAAGCTAACCAGCTGCTGACTGTAGCTTCATATTTACCGTACAGACACAAGAGTGCATCACCCTTCTTATCTAACTTTTGGTAAAGAAGAAAATACTTTGAAACCAAACATTTTCCCTAAAATGCCAGAGTATTCCCTTAAATTTAATTTGATATAATATTTGATTGAAAGTATTCACAGGCAGGAATAACACCTGCTCATTCCATAAATTAGCCACAGGGCACAGGTATCAAAGTCTTTGTGCTCTTGCGTTAAACTGCACTAACACTCCAACCTGTTTTCGTAGCACATTTTGTTCCAGGTTGTTTGCTCTCCTTCCTCTCTGCATATTTGTATGTGTGAGTAAGAGAAATATGCAAAATAATTAAAGTCTGATACAGTGTGAGCAATACAACGAAAGAGTGCAAGGAACTTTACGTTCACTTAATGATCTGGGTAAAAAGCACTGAACACATCCACCCACAGACCACAGTGTGCTGCCGTGTGACTGACTGTCATTCCCCTGTCATTACTGGATGTTTACGCTGTGTGGAAACTGGCTCAGCTCACCACTGTGCCAGCATGGTGGGGGACGTGGATGGATTGTAGCCTCTGCTCTCTGTGTGAGAGCAGAGGCTGCTGATGGGCTGGGCTGCTGATGCTGAGCCGTGTGGCTGTATAGCAACAGGCAAACAGCACAACAAAGCTGCAGGTTCTCTGGGGACGTAGTTAGACCTGCTCTCCCAGGAACAGCATGTGGAGGCTGAGGCAGCGTGCAATTTATCTGTCAGATAAGACATAAAGTACACACATGCTGTGCAATGCCGAGATGAAAAGAGCCTTGGTAGGACATTATATTATATGAAATTTATAGTTACAAAGATAATAAGAACAGTTGAATGTTTTATACTTCAGAGATCCCACAACACGACAGTCAAATTACTAAAAGGACAGTGAATATTGGACTTTTTGCCAGATGGCATGAAATGTGACTCCAAAGACTGCTCTGTATCTTTAGACTGTGGATACTGGCAACTGTTTGCTAAGAATCGTAACTCTTTCATCATGTCTTGGAATGTGAAAGCTGTTTATAGCTTACTTGTATGGTAGAGCATTGCATTTACAGAACAAATTACATAATTATGACAAAAGTTTTCTCATAATTATGTAATTATGTAATTACATGATCGTGACCCCATTATCATTGGAAGAGATCTTGTAATAATGAGATCAGGGTCTTGTAATCATGAGATCCTGATATCTTAATCAGGAAAAAGCTGGAAAGGTGACACACATTAGCTACTGCTCTGCTCAATATAACCAATGCACATCCACAGAAAGGTGAATTCAGAAAGCTCTCAGTTCTTTGAGTCCCCACCAAACCAGTCTGGATGCATTTCAAATGCATTTATATCCATGAAGCATCCCATGTTGTTTCAACTGCTCCTGCAGGAAGAGAGCGACTTCCAGCTCGTCAGACTGGGCTTTCCGCCTGCACAATTTCAATGACTTCAGATCTCTGTGCAGTGTTGACATACTACTGCTAATGCCATCCTCATTTTTTAAATAAACATTAACATTTCCCATTGTCTTGAGAAGCAAGTACAAGTAGATTAATTGCAATCGCAACCATGTCATCTTGTGTTTAGCAATGACTGACAGGCTCCTCCTTGGTTTGCCTCCCCCCAAAGCAGTCAGTTAATGTATATTTAAAGTTAAACACTGAGGCCATGATTATAATTATGACTCTTTATTTTTCTTTTGCATAATTTAGCCTAATGGTAAATGAACATATCAATGTTAAATATAAGAGGCCCTGGGATTAAGCCTTGGGGAACTCAACAGGAAGGTCGATAAACCCATTTTCAGTCGCACAGATGCAACAAAAAAGGTATCTATGGGTCTCTTGAATAAACTCACTGCTAAATATTATAAAGTAGGAAGCTTTATGGACCCCTAAACAAACAATGTGTAATTACTGATTTTTCGAAATGGGTTTCTCTTCTTTCTTTTTTTCTTTCTTCATAAATACATTTTTAAAATCTTTTTTATTATTATCAAACTTTCATTCAGGATCCCCATATCTATTAAGTATTTACAGGTCACTTCCGTCTAATTTCAACACTTTGACTTGTGTAAGACTTGCTTGTACAGTATTTGTTCTCTGTGTAAGTGGATGAGTGACTAACGTTCAGTTAGACAGTGCAGATATGCGTGTGTGCCCATTCATTCAGAAATCTAGGCCTATTGTTAAATTGAAACTTCTATCTCGCCCCCCTGGTAGTAAATTAGCAGGCTTGTGGAGGAGACTGGCACCGCGCAGGCACACATTTTCACACACGGGGCGGGGGGTGCCCCTCCACCCACACTTGTCTCCATTGCGCAATGGAGACAAGTGTGGGTGGAGGGGCTGTACCGTCAGCTCAGAGTGTGGAAGGAGGGCCCGCCTTGTGGCTTCCTGGCCCCCTGCACCGGACGGGTGTATTATAGATGCGCATCCAAGCAGCCGGGCGGCGGGGGCCACTGGACGGGTGCAATGTAACGGGGGTCGGGAAGAGACTGGGACACAGCCTTTAACCGCGCAGGGGGAGGGTTTAACCATTAACCACCATTAACCATTAAGGCAGCTGTGCAGAGCCGGTACCGTACATAAGGCGTGCTCACCGGCGTCCACGCCTCAGCCGGAGCGCGTTACCAAGAGGTGGAGGATACACGCAGCCAGCCACACGGAGTGCTTGTGCTCTTAGTAATCATCACATCTCCTCTCCGGACAGCTGGCACGAAAAGGTAACCACTGCCGTGGAGCTTTTTTATCTGACTGCCTGCTGGACATTTCAGCCGTTAATTTCGTACCAGAATGAGAGTCGCGTCATTTCTTTATCTGACGGAATGTGTCACTTGGCGACTCTGACGGCAAAAACCCAGTTTCTTCCTAATGTGTAGGCGACATAGCGGGTGATGATAAGGAATGGAAAGTTGTGGTGCGTTTGCATTCATTTTTATGAGTTAAACACTCGTGGTGACAGTGGCAGGGACATGGTTCTCCAGCCCGGCGCTGGAACAGAAAGCCCTCTGCCCTTGTTTAAATGAGCAGTAGAATAGAATAGGGAGGGCTCGTCTATTCAGTCCTGACCAGGGGAGCACTAATTTACGCCTTTGCCATGTTGGGTTCGGGTGGTATTGGACCTGACTACTAAACAGAGGATTGTTTCAGCGGGGAAAGCCAAAGTCTGCGTGCGGATGTCGCAACATGCAGGCAGCGGACATCTGCGTCAAATCAGCAGGAATAAGGCTGGAAGCCCGCAGATTGTCCTTCAAAATAAAGGGGTTTATGGCGCTATTTATGTGCAACTTTAGGGAAAACGCACCACTTGCCTCGTGCCATCTGTGTCAGATGTGTGTCGTCAGGTCAGGTGCAGGATAAAATGTGGCGAACATGGCTACCCTAATCTCTTAAGAGGCTTGACATATTGTGTCAGTTGATGTCCCCTATCACCAAAAAATACATTGGGATGAGATCAGGAGTTTTTTGTGATTTTTTTAAGCTTATACAATGAAAACAGGAGGGGTAATGTACGAGCCTCACTCTGTAGGACTATGTCTTCCCACATCTGTCTCCATGAAGAGGTGAAACATTTCGTTCACCTTCTCTGTCTCTTAATTCCATTTGTAGAAGTTGGTAATGTAGATCTGCAAGCCTCTGACCTTCTGATTGCATTACCCTTAAATCACATTTCCTATGTAGTTAAAGAAAGTGTACTGAAATTTTCAGTATTAGGTTTGAGGGAAACACATGGGTCTCTCAAACGTACGTTTTATTTTTACACCTCTGTAATTTAGGAAGGAAGTCTGTTTTGAGTTTCCTTATATGAACCTATTGTATGCACTGTAGTTACTTTGAATTAAAGACGGAAGTTTTTACTCGGACGGCAGCATACGCTTGTCAAAGGACAGGGGCTGTTTATTTTGAAAGGTGTGACAGGAAGTGTTGTCTTTGCATTGCCGTCGCTTTGAAGGTGGTGTGATACTCCGTTTCCAGAGGATGTGAGCAGCACCTCTGTTAATGGTAGAATATTTTTAGCCGCCGGGAGGAAATTTGGCGCTGGATGAAACTGTTTTTAAACGTACTGTCGGGTTCTCCTCACTTCTGCCTCAAAGTGGTCAGTGGAGAACAGCTCCAGTGAGTTTTGCAGGACTTAAACAATGACAATGACATTCATGGTGCTCAAAAGGGAGTTACTTAAGTTTTTATCATTCACACTAATATCAGTACATATTTGTTTTCACAATTGCAGCAGTTGTATTATGTCATATGTGTGGTGCTCAACAGTGTGTTTCTTCTTTATTATTTTCTGTGATTAGCTATAATTTCCAAAGTTAGTCCCGTAATTTTGGAGACAAAAAAAATTCTGTGCAATCTGAATATCAGCCAAACTTTTGTGTAGGGTTATTATATTCAAACAGGGAAACTAAAAGGTCTTATATAGTCTACCTAAGATGGATGTCTGAATTCCACTATACCTCATATTTTTACGTTATGGGTGAATTAATGAACAGTTTTAGCAGCTGCTGTGGTGAACTAGCTAATGATATTTGGACATGAACTTGGAATGGGGCAGGAGGATTTTTAGGACATTCAAGACTGAATAATCATTGAATTTTTTTTATATTTTTTTCCACAGGTGACTGTCCACTTGGGGTGGAGAGGTACTTTCCTCCAACCCGTAATTCAATCCGTGTACTGCAGACCTTTAAATATCTCCCTTGAAAACCTTCCAGCAGCCACGTGGTGTAAGGTGAGACATTTCCAGCCCGGTGCACTGACCAGTCTGACATGATCGGTGAACTGTGAGCGTGACCGGTCTGCGCTGCAATCTGGCCACTTCAGACCTGTGATTTTTGCTTCCACTGAACATTGAAGGACTGTTTGCAAGTTACTGGAGGGGATTTCTGTGGTGAGTCCCCGAGCCCATTGTTTTTTCTTCTGTGTTGAAAAAGTATGCTTTCTTCTTTTTTTTGTCGGCCTACCCTAAGCACCTTGCAGTGAATGGAGAACATACTGGTTCTGCTCCCGAAGCACCGACAGGAACACGGGCTCTGCAGACACACGGCTGCATGTGCCTTGCTGCAGGTTTTTTCTTGCAGAGCAGTTTTCTCCTGGTCTTTAATAGCGACATCCACTACCTGGAAACCTCTTTAATGGGATAAATCAACTGGACTGATCAGGTTCAAAACCAGATCAGGTAGCAAACTCCATTCTGACTTCCCCAAAACTGTTAGGCCAAGGCACGCTGACCTTTCCTTGTCAAGCCCACTGTCTATCAAAGGCTTCCGCATGGTACTTTGGTTGAAAGAACAAGAAAAGCTCCCCGACATCGACATGTCCTCCGGGGCGACTGAGATTATGAAGGAGGGAGGTCCCCTTCCACCGGCCTTCCTCAACTCCAACTGCTCCGTCCACCCGGTAATCCTCACCAAGGGCCCCGAGGAGGTGAGCCCAGGGACCGGGGGCGAGTTCGAGCTCACAGAAGTCACATCTTTCGCAGAGAGGCCCAGTGAGACCGGGGAGGATGAGGAGAGGTCGGAGATTGTGGTGGCGATGGACTGCCGAGCCAATGCCAAAGGTCAGCGGGAAGAGGACGCTCTGCTGGAGAACGCAAGCCAGAGTAATGAGAGCGACGACACCAGCACCGACCAGAGCCCTGAACCACCGGCACCACTCAAGGAGACCTCCTTCTCCATTGGCCTGCAGGTGGTGTTCCCCTTCCTGCTGGCTGGGTTCGGGACAGTGGCGGCAGGAATGGTGTTAGACATAGTCCAGGTGAGTGATCCCAACATGTTCTGCAGTGTTAGGGTGTATACCCCATCAATTTCTGAAAAATGTTCTGGATAATTTGAAAGTGCTTAACTTAATGGGGTTTAGTGTAGTTAGTTGTCACATGTAAAATATTCTTCATATCAACATGTTTGGCATATCCCAGGATTACTTGGATTCAAATGTCAAGAAACACTCATTCAGACAATATCCTGGTTAGTTGAGCACCACTTCATTCCCTGTTCTTACAGTCCAGCCACCTGTGACAAACAACAGGAGCCTCATCTTATTTAAAGCCCCGGTGAAGTTCATCGACTGTTCAACAGTTTTGTTTCTGAGCAGAGCTGGGGCTCCCGGCAGGCCACGTGTACTGAGTCACACTGTGGGATGGGCTTGACCCTGGAGCAGTTGAATGAACTGGTTTAGCAAGCCCTCTTCGCCTTGGCATGTGTCTGCTGATGGCCTATCTGATGGCATGCCTTTAGGAATGGGTGGATGGGCCAGTTGTCACACACCATAGGGGTATTTACATAACCTTTTTCTCCTCTATGACCTGCCTCCCCATGCCCAGGGCTGGCACACACTATTTGGAAATCTGACATACTTCAATACAATAGAAACAAGAATAGAAGGTGCTTATGTTATGACACTTTAACAGTATCAAAAAACCACACATGATGAACAGTATCTGCAAGCAGAGAACCCTCCTCACGAGGGAGCATTTCTGCTCGGCATGCACAGCTTCGGGCTGTGAAGGGCCTGAGTTCGTCCCTCGCCTCACTCTAACCCTCAGTGCTTATTGGCTTGTCAGGTTGACATGAAGACTTTTGGTTTGGGACAACGGCTGACATTTCGGCTCCATTGATTGGTCCCTTTTAACACCCACAGTCTCTGGTTCAGAGAGAGATATTTTATATTTAAAAACACATCATGGGTATGTGGAACAGTTTGTCATTTTCGATATGAAATATCGAAAATGATGACTAATGACAGTTGGATTGTAGATATATCAAAGGGGAGATTTTCCTAACATGAATTCTATTGCCTGTCTGAAAGTGACTCTGCCTCCAAGGAAACAATATAACTCAGCTTATAACTTCTGTCCACCTCTCTTTTCCTGTTGACTCACTGTAGTTGCTCGGAGTATAAGTGGGCAGTGTAGAAATGCTGGCCAAAGTTGTGCTGACAGGTCATATATTTCTTTAAAAGTCAGCTTGTGATGCAGATAAAGCTGGAGGTGTCAGGCTGCCAGCAGACCAGTCCAGGCACATTGTGTGCGCACATACTGATGCCAACATGGCGGACCCCAGGAACTCAGCACAGGGGGGGTGGGGGGGGGCAGGCAGCGGAATGAGTGTAGTTTCTTTGAGCACCTGAAATGGCAGCGCACTACAGTGCAGCAAGAGTTGAAGCGGAAACAAAATACAGTGCGGCGTCAAAGCCTCCATTACCATGTGGTTAGGTATCCTCACTATACCAGGAATGCAGAGGTTTGAGGTCAAAAAAGTTTTCATGCTGCCTCAACTTAGGCACCATGCTGCTGCGGTCTCTCCAGTTTCCAAAACACTCTGTGGACTATTTCTTTTAGTGGTGAGGCAGGGAAACAGTAGATGCAGATGGTACGGGGCCTTATCTTTCCCTTCTGGTCAGCCGCGCTCATGCCAGCAGGCAAACCTTGAAGAAATGTCTGCAGACACAGGCTTGTCTGAGGTGACTGTTCTGAGGAGTTCGACCCGAGCATCAAGCAGGTTGTGTCACTGCCTAATTCCCCCCTCCATGACACCGTGAAACGCTAACTCAGCTAATCCTCCCCGTCCTTGCGGGGAGGTAATTGTGTTACTCTCTCTCTGGTTTGTTCAGGCTGCGCCACTCTCTTTGCTAAAAGTAAGCTTGAAAACTGTAACATGCGAGGGCCTTTTCTTTAATGTGTCTGCCTGGCCTGAGCTCAGACGTTGCGGCTTGGGCAGGTGCATGACTTGGTTTTTTGCGTCACTTGCTATAAGACTTCTTTGACATTGGCCACTTTGACTATCTGCAGCACACACACAGAGCTCCTGGCCTCATTCCCACTCAAGGTTGGCCCAGAAAGGACTGTCCAGGCTCGTATAGAGGAGTGAGACGTCTGCATAGTTCTGCTCAGTGACTTGGTAGCAGCAGTAGCAGAAGACTTAAAACTGTCAGTCTCTCACCGCCAGGGCCAAACACTCAGGAATTTGAAGGTAACCCATTTCACAAGAAATAAAGCACGTGGTTTGTAAAGGTCATATCATGCTGGTTTTCATGGGGTTGTCAGTGTCCAAGGCTAAATGGGTGCCATCAGTCACAAGACAGTCTCAGTTTCTACCATCTTCGATACCTTCAGCTGTGAGTCAAACTACAAACCAAGAATGTCTCAAAAATTGCTAGTACCATACTGTTGTGTGTGTATGTCTGCCTCAGTGTCTAGCCGTCTGTCCTGCGCTGTGGTGCTCATAGACGGAAACGCCAAAATAAAGCAAAGAAGTGGGACACGGAATGAAAAACAAACAGCCTAAAAATACAGGCGCCAGTAAACAGGAACTCATAGTCGACACAAAGCTTTAACGCCGGCCAAGCCCTCGCTGCCCACCAGACACCATTTTGGTCCAACCACATCCACTTTCCTGGTTTTCACACTGGAACCGCTGTGAAACCAAAGCGTGGGCTTAATCCCTCAAACTGAATCATCTTTCCAGCTTCTGGCTTCTATCCCTGGCTCTGCTGGCTACAGTTGAGTCACCTCATATGCAAATGTATGCAACTGTATTCTATTTCTTCTGGACTTTAACTGCGTAGCCACCAGAAGATGAAAATATATGATCTAAGGGTGAAAAACAAATGTTTTTTTTCCCAAAACTTTCCATGGCATCCATCCATTTGCTCTTCATGTTGTACTGATTGACTGCTTCTAATCGTATTGGTCAGTTATTTCTGACAACCGGATGTTTTGTCCTGATAATCATTGACGAGAGATCAGCTCACAGCTAATTACACCTGGCATCGTCACAGACAGCTACTTGGTGGGGATGTGAGTGATAGATTGACAGAATTAGCAGGTTAGAATGCTTTTGTGTTGCACCAAGCCCTGGCTAATCTTTCACTCTTTGGTCTTAGCCTAAAGCTTGGTCACACTTTTTGTGTACATGTGGGAGAGCCCCTAATGACAACTTTTTGACCAGAAACCCTTTAGCATGTGTGCGTGCTACAAAAGGAAATATCTCCTTATCCTCCCCAATAAACAACCCCTAACTGAAATTCAGTGAATCCAGTTCATGTGTGTTCACCAATTTATTGCCATTAAGGTCGTGTTGCACTGCTGACGCTCATCTTTTGGGTTCAGCTCCAGTATCCCCCATTAATTTTGTCCACGTTAATTTGACCCTCCATGGCGTGCTATAGCACATGAGGCTCAACCCTAACCCCGCCACCCATGCTGCAGCAACAGGAAAATGAAACGGACACCACCTGGTGTAGTTTCTGTGACGCCGCTGGGGTTGCGTTTACATTGCGTGCCATCAGGTTCAGTCTCCCACTCAGTACAGCAGTACAGTGATCCCAAATAAAATGGGGCCATGTTACTCAACTGGGCAACCTGACCCTTGTGGGGCTTGCATACCAGAGCTCCTATAGGTCTGTACACTGAGGTACTGGGGTCAGCCTGTAGAGTTCCTAGAACCGAGGAGGTGGCCATGAGGAGGGAGGGCTTGTTTGGCTCAGAGCCAGTGTTCCATGGAGACAACAACATATATCACCACAGGGAGGCAAAAAGGGAGATAGGGGAGTGAGACAGAAGTAGAGAGAGAGAGAGAAAGCTTGAAAACATGCGGCTGTGAAAGAAGAGAGGAGTGCTCACAAGGCTGCAGGGTTGGCAGGAGGCAGCGAGCCAAGCTGAGGGGCTGGCTGTTGGAAAGGAGCTGTGCTTGGCCTGATGACAGCAAGGGGATAGACAGAAGGAGTTTAACCCACACTGAAGTTCTGGTGCCACACCTACTGACATGGCGCACACCGAACTGTAGACCACACCCCCTCCCCTTATCAGCACTGTACATCTGGATGCACAGTGGAAGCATCACAGTGAAACAGAAATTTAAATGCATTAGTGGGAGAAATGCAGGCCAGCAGCTTCAACGTCTGCTACTCCTCTATTTTTGCCTCCCTTCGTCTCTTTTCTCCTCTGCCTCTCTTTTCTCTTCTCTGTCAGCCTCGGTGAATATTGATTCAGCCCGGGGCGGACTGGACTGTAAGTGCTGGGGGCCTGCGGGAGCAGCTCCGAAGATAAGCACTTTTACTGGAGAAAGATCGATGGCCTGCAGCCTCAGCCTCAGCAATAGCTCTCTTTCTGGCCACAGTAGACCGCAAACCTGCTATCACTGCATGAACTCTAATGGAGGCATGGCAGAAAGAGGCACTCCACCTCAGTGACAAGTCCTGGGACTCACAGGGAACCCACCTCTCAAGGACTGGCCAGCAGCCAGGGAAGAGGTTATCAAGGGGCAGGTCTAATAATACAGACTATAAATTTCATTAAAGGCCATCTTCTCGGATCTGGAAGCAAGGCAGACTAGATTTACCTGCTCTAGCTCTTGGCTGACTTTGTTTCACGCTATGTCTTTGGTTCTGGGGGTAAAGCAGACAGCAAGACTTTGCTTTTTTATGCTAAGTTCGGGGCTAAGGAACAAGAACGGGTCATGTAATGCTAGTCCTGAAGCTCAGTACTCTGATGTGTCTTTAAATACCTTATCACTGGGGTCCCATCTTGCCATTTTCTTTCACTTCATTCATTCAGCCTGATTTTCTGTTCATAGTAGCCAGCTTCTTGTGGGGTTAGTCGACACTGCCATTCCGGTTTCTAGGAATGTTTCTCATGAGGTTGGAAGAAATATGCGGATGTAACAGTTGTAAACTGTCCAGCAAGCTAAGTAGGAATATACTGGCTGGTTGACTGTTTCTCCAACTGTCATCAATTGGCACAAAACTAGACCTGCATCAATAAAAAACTGAATAAGTGTTAGGCAATTCAGAGAAGACAGTCTAATGTGATTTGAGCACTGTACAGTGTGAGTTTTAGTATTAGTGCTTCATATTGGTGAGAGAAATGTTAGCGCTTGCTTCAGTAATGATATCATTAGATTAGAAGTGGTTATGTGTCTTACATGTAGCATCTGTACCATGGGGATGTTGGTGAAATATGAGATCTCCTTGTGATAAGCATTAGTAGATGATTGGTGAGTAAAGGTGGGAGACGGGAATCGCAAGGGACAGGGGAGAGTGAAAGCCAAAAGAGGGTGAAAATAAATCACTTCAGCACAAAGTACCAGTGACCTTGTTCTTGTTAAAGGAGACCCGACATGATACATAGTGTGAAAGGTCTGTAGAGACACAAGAGCTGGTCCATCATGCAGGTCCGGTTCCCCACTGAATCAATATTAAAGAACAAGGTCACAGAGACCCAGAGACATTCTGCTCCCACCCAAGGATTTCTCCTGTGCATGTAGGCTGTGTACTGTCTCTCTGAATCTGATATGTCCCATTTCAATATGGCAGTGTGTATTTACTATGTCGATATTTATTACTGATATTACACATGTGATTGTTGCAGCACTGGACAGTGTTTACGGAGGTGTCGGAGGTGTTCATCCTGGTCCCAGCACTGCTGGGGCTCAAAGGCAACCTAGAGATGACGCTGGCCTCCAGACTTTCCACAGCGGTAAGAAATGTGTGTGTGAGTGTATTTGTATGAGAGTGTGTGTCTGTGTGTTGTTGAGGTCTTCCCTTTATCACAGATATTTTCTAACCATACTAGATTACCAAATTTAGAGTGATCCCTGCCAGAAAGTCACCTAGTATTTTAGTCCATTAATTTATTGAAAGAGATCTGTTGCAGCAGAGTTACAGCTATAGATCTTTAAATACATTTCCTCTGTATAACACTGCAGCATTCCTGGTGTAATTTGAGCTTGGAGAATTGTTTCAATTCACTAAATGTGTCCCCCACTAAAGTTACTCAATGTGTCTCATTGCCTCTAACCTCTAAGACTGTCAGAACCATTAAAGCTGATTGTTCTTGGGGTCAGGGGTCATATTGCCAAATGTGACCCAGGTTTCGAACAAACTGATAGAGACATTCCTGTCCTCTTCTTTGTTTTTTAACATTTTCACAAACCCAGCCCACCCTGTTCACCTGACTACACAGGTTTGCTTTGCTGTTTGGAGCTGAATGTCTGTTGATTAGCAGGAAAGAATCTGAACAAAACACATTTGCATTCCCTTCAAGTAGTGCAAGCTTACTCATTCCTACATTATAATGGTTGTGCTGGACCACGCTGTAGCTGATGGACAATATAAGATCATGTGGAAAGTAGAGAAAAATAACCTGTTAACAGGGAGGCTGTTTTCAGGCTTAGAATCTGAGTAGAAACCAACGCTTTAGGTACATAAAGGCCTCTCAGTTGTACCTTCCACCGCACCGCATTCTGAGATAACAGTACCATTGCCCTTTGTATAGTCTTAGGGGTCACTCACCAAAGGTTAGCAGCACAGCCCATACTTATGAAGATATAAGAGAATTAGCCCAGTATTGCTCTTAAGCGCACCAATCCTCACATTCTTTCCACTGGCCTGTAGGAAACAGGTGACGAAGCTGATTAGCATCACTAGCAGCGGCCCACCCAGCATGTACCGCTCAACTCACTCACGCCACAAAAGAAACCTACTCAAACAAGACGTTTAGAATTCGCCTTCCAGTTTCCAGGTGTCGAAACAAGGGGACACAGGGGTCACACACTCCCCGTTCATGTGTTCGCACTGCAGTAAACGACTAAATACCAATCCATCTGGCTGCAGGCTCCAGGCATTTGCCACCAAATTTCCAAATCCTATTATGTATCAACGGACTTGATTCGTCATGAAGTCATTATGACTACTGTATAATTTATTCAGTGTCATATTTTTGTATGATTAATCAGCAAGAGGACTTTACTCGCATTTCAAAACTGATATAATAATATTCATCAGTATGATTTAGAAGTAGCTACAGCAAAATGTGAACATTTAGTGAAGAAATTACTAAATGTTTAAAGAGAATTTGGAGGAAGAAACATGTGTGTGAGCCACACTACAACCTGGTCTGTCAATATTATGCCGGTCAGTGTTGCCCTTCACGGAAGTAAAGGTAAATATATGCATTTCACCTTTCTATTCAGAATAAAAGCCCACTCCTGTTGAACATTTGATGAGAGATCATAGTGTTGATTCTCTTTTTGTTTGTGAAACTTTCAACTTTCAACTTTTTGGCTTATATTTTGTTTGAGTCTTGTATCAATATTAATACAGGGTGCAGAGGTGATGGTGAATCAGTGTCAGGATGGGAAGTTAATTCAATAATGTTTTACAAATGCTTCAGCATTAATTTAACCATCTGTTGTTGCTTTAGGGCTGCATCCTATTTAGATTCACCACTCTGTTCAAAATAATGACAATTAATGTCTTGATATAAGTCACTGTGACATATAAATCATAGAAGGTATAAATCATGATATAAGATGATTTGATATGGAAGGAGATAAACACAGGGAATGACCTTTTTCACTTTTCTGCACAGCAGATTGAAATCACTTTGCTTCAGCATGAAATGATTCTCATATCTTTCATGACAAAGTAGACCAGAGACTGGTGTTTGTGCTGAGACATAACTGTTAGCTCTCTGCTGGCTGGCCCCAGCAGGACCACGTTTCTTTCCACGCCGCCGCTAATTATGAGCAGATTAAGACCACTGTAAATTTCCTAATGCGCTTATTACTGAAAAAATAATGTAATCCCTAGTACTGGCTGGCTGTGGGAGTGTTCATTTCACATGACCGTGTTTCCTTTTTGATTTTTTTCCTTTGGCCTTTTTAACCTCTTGGTCTTTGAATATTTTACTTTAACAAGGCTTGCCCTTGATTTCCATCACAGTTTATCTGACTAAAGGAAATAAGTAGCTGTTTTCTCCATTCCATCTAATTTCCTCTTGTGTTATTGAACTCATTTTACTGTACGTATTTTGATAAGTATATTCATTAAATTGCTGCATTGCTACTGCCTCTGAACCGCCAAAAATACAGCACACACCGCGCTGCAATCGGAGATTACAACAGCTAAAAAAGCCTGCTTTATCCTCGTTTTGGGTGTATCAAACATTTCGGCATATACCCCTGTTCATGTGTGTTTGGGTTGTTATTCAACTGAGAAACGTACTGATGCTTTTGAATCTCAGGGTATTTCAGGCTCCCATGCCTCTTATGTCATCCATGAATCACAGTGCTCAATCTCTGCGATGATCCAAACACCACTAATCCAGCCGCCCACTCACGCATGCACACCAAAAGCTGAGGACTGGGCATCATATCCACACGTCACATAACAGCAGGCGATGTGAATTTCTGACCTGCAGCTGCTTGCTGAATTGGTTCACACGTTGTTCTAAAAACTGATTTTGGTCATGACCAAATCCTTTCAACCCTTATTTTATGAAACAAAATTTTTTATCTGAACTCCCGAAGGTTTTTAGAGATTGAAGTTCTGCCTGAAAGCAGCTATGTGCCTCTCTTTGCGTGTGGAGCTGCTTATGAGCCTGTGATGCCCTGAGTGCTCTGCACAGTTATTTGCTTTCCCTTTATCTGTCCTCCTTAAACCTTCTTATCAGTATTTGTGTCAGTCTGTCCGCTCTGAACAAGTGCACGGCTGTCGTTGCAGGAGGCATCCATGTGCACATTCACATGGGCTGCTGGGCGAGGAGGAGTACTATGTTTGAGTGGTTTTAAATGCTGTATATCTGGCAGATAATGTTGTACAGTCCTGCACACACATGATCGTTCATGTTGGTCAGGCTTGCGAGTCTTCCCTGTCATGCGTCCAATATATTAGTTATGAGAGGTTCAAGCGGGAGAGAAAAAAACCACACACATTGAAATCACCTACGTCACAATAGCTTACATTATTACTCCTATATATACTATATACTATATACTATTATTCAGTCCTGAAGATACTTCTGTTGGAGTCTTATTTTAAGTCTTATTCTAATACCAGTTAGTAGTTCATTTAACTGAAGCTGGATTGGAAACAAACAAATAACAGACATGGGCGAAACATAACCTCCTTTGCGGAAGTAACTGGACATCTAACTTTGACCTTGCCATATTTAATTTAGTTGAGTGCTCGGTGTGCTCTCTGGTTTTACCTCCAAATAAAGTTGTTTTAATAGTCTAGCCTGTTTACAGCCTGTGGGATCACGTCACCATATTTCCCAGATATCAGCAATGGTATCATACTGTAAGAGACAATATGTTGTCAAAAAACACCAACATGTTACATGTTTTAATGAACCAGAATTTTCCTTAAAACATTTACACTGAGTAAATAAAACTTGAAAAGTATTAGATTTTATCTGTGTTTATTTTGTGTAAGCATGCATAGTCCTCACCTCCATCTTCTTGGATCACCGCTTCCTCTGATTTACTCAAGCATGAGGCTGATATTCTCACATTCACACTTGTTATGTGTTTTCATGTCTCCAGATGTTTCCCTTCCCTCAGCATATGTAAATGTTAGTTGACAGAGAGGAAGAGGAGATCCTCTGTTTGTGTCCCCTCACTGTAGATGAGCGCTAGGATCATTGCTCTGGACACACAGTGACCCACTGTAGCCACAGCCACTTGACGCTTGAGACCATCTGTGTGTGTGTGTGTGTGTGTGTGTGTGTGTGTGTGTGTGTGTGTGTGTGTGTGTGTGTGTGTGTGTGTGTGTGAAAGAGAGGAGATGAGATAAGTGGAGTCGGCCGCAGGGTGGGGGATCAGATCAGAGTGTCTTTGTCCAGAGAACTGACATCTTATTGTTCCGATGGGACCAAGAGGCAACAGCATGTACATGCGCTGCATACACACACAAACACACACACGCACAGATAATAATATGTTGACCATATGTATTCTTCTGCCTCTTTCAGGCTAATATTGGTCAGATGGACACAGCCAAGGACATGTGGAAGATGATCATGGGGAACTTGGCCCTCATCCAGGTAAAGGAAACACAGTAATACACTCAACTCAGTGTCACAGAGCATCTCCAACCACACCAACATGCATTTAACAAACCAGGTTAGTGGGAAAAATCAGGTTAAGGCAAGAAATCGGTTTACATGCACTTCAATTCAATGGGAATTTTGCTCTACAACTCAGTTTACATGCAGTTAGTGAGTAATGAGCTATCTTGCCAATTTCACCTTCAGTTCAACTTTGCATTTAATCATTTTGTATATGATGATGCACAGCTCCTAGAAATGGAGTTTTTACTTAATCCCTCAATTTGCTAAAGAATACCAACTTTTTAATTTACATGGAATTTCAGGAGTCAGGTTACTGCCAAACCTGGGAACAGTCAGGTTTCATAAGTGCACCGTGTTTACAGTAAACACAGTGAGTGATCATGACAGGGTACAGCAATTACACTTGTGTAATGTATGACATCTTCTGAACTCTACCTCTGATCAGAAGTCAGAAAGCGTAACACAATCTGAATGAAAGCGCAAACTCACCACTTACTGTCTGATCCGATTGCATCTTCAGAATAAGAAAAGTGTAAGTTGTCCCAACCTAACATGTGCAAAAAATACTTGGGAGAGTCGTGGAAAGGTCAGTCAAGCATTGTCTCACAATAATGTGGGACATAGAAATAGTGTGGGCAGGAAACTGTAGGAGATAGCTTGGCTAACACACTAATATCAGCATTTTGCAAATTACAGGTATACTGTTTTTTTCATTCACTTTTTCATTCAACGCTTTATTGAAATGCCGGTCTCTTAATGTCAAGTGTTAAAAAGGACAAGGAAACTTTCCATAATTAGATTTCAGTCCCTCTGTCAAACGTTATGAAGCTTTGCAGTTTCATGTTTCACCAGTTCAGTCTGATTTAACTAAGAGGCAAAAGAAACAGAGGTGGTTACTTGTTAGGAATGAGGAGTAAAATCTGATGTGACATAATTCTTCCTCAGTTGTAGTAACTTTGGCCAGCTTCAACCTGTGTTGTGGTATAAATGAAAATATCTATTGTTTCTGTTATTATCAATATACAGTACTTAAACACTGTATATACAATATGTAGTAGTCTTTTGTTTTGAACACTTGAACAAGATTAGCATTTCATTTCCCAAAATAAGTCATTCATTTGGCTGCAGTGAGTCAGTCACCTCTCCTATGGGGCTGCCATTTAAAGTGGGCTTGTAGTTATGTAATGTTGTGGAAGTCCGTAGTTCTTGGAACACTAATCCAGTACTGGCTGGGTGCTAACACTGTCTCCTATCAAGGGTCAGCATGCACTCACACTGGGTCAGGCCAGTGCTCCATGAAGACAGTTATGCTGGATATTACAAATTTGTTCAACTGTTAATTGTTTTGGTAGCTCGGCAGTTACAGTGTTTAGAGATACTGTCCCCCCATGAGTAACTGAATGAATGACTGATAGAGGTGTTTTCTTGGCTCCATGATTTTAAATAAGTGACTACATCTTGTAGATAAGGTGTAAGCTTTAACACTGTGTAGGTTTTGAGCTGCTCAGATGTTAAAGGGTAATTCACATACAGTCCATCTGGAGTTTAAATGTTGATTGAAACCATTTAAATGTGTGTGTGTGTGTGTGTGTGTGTGTGTGTGTGTGTGTGTGTGTGTGCTCAGGTCCAGGCCACAGTGGTGGGGTTCCTGGCCTCCATAGCTGCTGTGATCTTCGGCTGGATCCCAGAGGGCCACTTCAGACTGGGTCATGCCGTGCTGCTGTGTGCCTCCAGCGTGGCCACTGCTTTCATAGCCTCTCTGCTGCTAGGTGTGATTTGATTTCAGTTTATTGTACATTAAACAAAACAAATTCTACACATATATATGTTACATCAGACATTCAGCATAGGTTTTAGTGAAATCAATGTAGCTCACGTGCACATTCAGTGCTTATTACACAGGTATACTGAGGCCTTCTTAAAAACGCTTAACAGGTGCCACACAGGTCGTGCAGGATACTCACAGTATAAACAGCCACTCATCAGGCATGCCAGGTCCATTTGACTCTGTGCTAAAGTTAGCAAGCATGAGTTACAACTGAAGTTAGCTACTGTTTCAACTAAATGCCATGAAACTGAATGTTTAGATATGCAGCTCCTAACATTCCAGTAGTTAAGGTGGCCTCCACAGACAAAATAACATGATGGCAATACAATGATAGTAATACTGTCATGTCATTTTGTGTTGCTATTGATTTGACTTAATATTAAGTGCAATCACTAACAAGGTTAAGAGTTCACAGCAGTGCTCGCAGCTGTGGTGCTTTAAGCTAAATGCTAATCGATTTAGTTAAGGTGGACATGTGGAGATATTTCACTAAACACCACAAATGCCACCCTTATAGTGCCATTAGATGAAAAGTTCATAAAATTCATCCTCTGAGGACCATGATTTTTAGTCCAAAATTTCATGGCATTCGATTTGATTATGAAGGAGGTGTAACAACATGATGCAGAGCCATTCTGACATGGCTAAAAAATGCACCTGCAAAATTCCAGGCCGATATAACATTATAAAAAAATATGGTTTGCATTTTAAACAGTCTTTAAGTTTGAAATTGTGTTCATTAATGTATTTGATCAACTCATCAAATGACTTCACTTTCTGCTAGTGTTGATTGTATTCTAAACAATCCAAGTGATGAGAAGACCCTGTAAGCATTCAGCTTTTCTTGGCATATTAACATGCAGTGACGTGCGATTGTTCCTTCCGATTTCTTAATGTTGGGACATCTCTGACCTGAAATCCCACAGGGCTCATCATGATTGGTGTGATCATTGCATCCAGGAAGGTCGGCATTAACCCTGACAATGTGGCCACACCCATTGCTGCTAGCCTGGGAGACCTGATCACCTTGTCCCTGCTGGCAGGCATCTCAACAGGACTGTACAAGGAGCTAGGTAAAATTCTTACACACAGATGTCACAGATGAAATCTGACCCGTTTGTTCAGTGGTGCATAGTGATCACACTTGTGTCAGACATCAACATTTTTCAAGGGAGGTCATTTTTGTTGTATTGCAGTATAGTTTCCATCCACTTGCAAACAGTGCAGGCATCACTAAGCTTAAAGGTGTTGGCAGGAGCTTTATTGAGGAGACAGTATGTAAAATATAATAAGCAAATTAGTGTAAAATATATTGCTACTTATATGGAAAGTAAAAGGAAAATTAGATTAGTACAAAAGTCTCAAATCAAACCTCTAATCAGCAGTATCTGGTAAATGACTCAGAGGCAAAATCATTTGTAAAGAACCAATATTTCAGTGAGCTGTGACACAGTTTGTAATACATCTTCAATAGCCCCCATTACCTTTCAAGATGTTATCATAAAAGGGAGCAGCAGAGAAATATGTGAAATGTAACTCTGTGTCTGGCTGCGCATTACGTGGTAAATAAGGATAAAAGCTGCCCACACCTAACCTCGCTGTGTTTTAGGGTGAGAAACTCCACAGCTATGTAGCTTTATTGTTAGACCTATGATAGCATCCTTACCACGGACACACCCAGCTCCACAGAACACCCCGCTGTCCCATCGTTTCCACACCACAGACAGACAGACAAACAAACACTGACACACACAAGAGAAATGAAACCGTGTGGAGTCGAGAGAGTCCACTTTACAGCCTAACTCTCTTCAAATGTCTCGGTCAAAATTATATTTAGCTTATTTTGGTTATTTTGCCTCAAGCACACAAAAACACAGCTGCTGTTTGGGTCTTGTGCACACACATTGTTTGTCTACTTAGACACTGTGTTTTTGGTGGTTTGTAGTCTGCAGCCATATGTCCCACAGGGGTCAATGTGGATAAGCAAGTCTCCTGCAGTGTCAATTTAGTAGTAACACTGCCTCTTAGAGACAAGAGCGGGTATTTAACTGTCAGTCCAAATCCAATCCTGTTCACTTACTGTATATCCTATTAAGTTAAATGTCAAATTCTATAATGTGCAATTTTATTATAGTCAAGATTAACCATCTTTACCTGGTGCATTAATATGTGACTCCTAACAATGTCTAATTGGTGAAAGAACTTTTGCAAAAAATATTATGTTCCTCTGTCTTCGGTCTAAAGTCTCATTTATAGTTTGAGTAGGTTAACAACAATATCAAAAGAACTGTGTGGGAGATATAGCCCTTTTAACACATATTGGCCAAAGTTTGGAAGTCCAGAAGTAATATGATAGATGCACTTGAATGTCCATGTCCATTTTATTTCATTTCAATTTGAATCTGCTGAAGCTCTGAGCCTGAACAACACAAATGTGCTCAAATGTCCAAAAATGGTCTGGACTGTGTAAATTAAGAAAAACATAATCTGCTGTATAGTTACAGTGATCAGAAATGTATGCAGTTAGTAGTACAATAGTGTATTTCCTATAAACATGAGGCTGCACCTTTTTTCCTTTGTGTTACCCCTGGCAACAGGAATTCTGGGTAATATTTTACTGTTGCTGTAAAAGTTGTGACCAGTTATCCCCGCCATGATTTTGCTTGTTGCTGCTAATTACAGTGGCAAAGTGGATGTTAGAAATACAACAATCACCATCTTTGATAGAACAAAATAAGCACAAAAATGTTTTGCCTTATTTATATTTGGCTCCATTATTTCGAGAAGTAATCCACAGATAACCCTAACCCTAATAATATGTCATTACTCTTCCACCTTCTCTTCTCCCTTTACAGAGTTCAATGACTATGCCAACCCACTGGTGTGTGCTGTGTTTGTGGCCATGTGCCCCCTATGGGTGCTGATAGCCAGGAAGATCCCTTCCACCAGAGAAGTCCTCTACTCTGGCTGGGAGCCGGTCATCATCGCCATGGCCATTAGCAGGTAGAGGAAGCAGGGGTCGCTCTCTCTCTCTCTCTGAAGGTCACAAACCGAAGGCAATGATTTCAGTCCTGCCCTCTTTTCTGTCTTTCAGTGTTGGCGGTCTGATCCTTGACAAGACTGTCACCAACCCAAACTTTGCTGGCATGGCTGTCTTCACCCCGGTCATCAACGGTAAGGAGTCATTACACTTAACACCAGAAGCTTTTCATTGAACATGAAACAGTGATGAAGCCTTTAGAGTAGTGAAGTTATATAAAAAGAAAAAAGTGAGAGCTGTAGATACAGCTGATATGCTAATTAGTTACAACTGTATAAAAATATACAATATTAGACTGATTCTGGAGATGGGGAGGAAAGTCTGTTTTGTGTTAAATGTGTATAGAATCTGTTTATGTCTGTTTTAATAACATATGGTTGTATCAGATGTGTGCATAGAAATTGATATGCCAGAGTAATGTTGAACTGACAGATGTTCTTACTGGGTGAAAAACATTATGTCCCCAAAATTCCAGTTTGTTAGACATTTCTTTAAAAAAAAAGTGGAACTTGTGTTTTTTCCCAGTGTGAATGTGCCAGTACTGAGGGCGTTTTGTTTCCATATTTTCACCTTGTGTGTTTATCTGCATGCATCAGGTGTGGGAGGTAACCTGGTGGCGGTTCAGGCCAGTCGGATCTCCACCTATCTGCACATGAACGGTCTACCCATGGGGGATCCCAACCCCACTCCCAGGAAGTGCCCCACGCCCTGCACCTCCTTCTTCGGCTCCAGTGAGTTGCCGGGCAGCTGTGGAAAGTTCCACTGTCTCACTCTGCTCTAAAAACAGATTTTGTCCATGATGGCTTTTGGTTCCAGCAGCTGTCTGTTGTAGTTTCTCTGTCTTAGTCTTAGATTGATATGTGACTGGCTCCTTTCTCCCTCTTCCAGCTGTGAACTCTCGCTCGGCCCGTGTGCTCTTCCTCCTGGTCGCCCCAGGTCACCTCGTCTTCCTCTACACCATCAACTCCCTGAGGGGGGGCCACACCACCCTGACACCCATCTTCATCACCTTCTACCTGGCTGCTGCACTACTCCAGGTACACACACACATTCAGTATATATTGTTTTGTGAAATGATCCTCTAAATAGATACATGAACTCCGTAATGATTAGTTTAGTCTGAGCAGCCAGCCACAGGAGAGGTTTAACAGTGCATTTCCCTCCTTTTCACCAGATATGCTGCCAACCATTACTTTACAGACATCTAGTAACTGAACTAAGATGAACCCCTTCAAGCACTTGTGGATTCTTTGTGATTATTGCTGCCCAAAATAACTGCACTTCCAGCTTTTTCTCTAAAAGTAGTGCTAAAATGAACAACCATCTTTGTGTTATTTTTACAGCAAATTACAGCTATCACTCTCCAGAGAACTTACTAAAAATCACAGTTTGTAAGTTAAATTTCAATAAGAGTAACTATTCAAATGTTTAACGTGCTTTTACTTTTCTTTTTCCTGAACTGAGTCTTTAGTTGATCTTACTATGCCATTTAAGGCTGCCAACAAGCCCCATAAACCAAGTACTTAAAGAGCTTCCAAGCAAGACGCTGTATGTTTTACTGAACAGCAGTGGCTGTGGCCATGAATGACTTTTACAGGACAATGGTAAAAGTTAAAAAGTATCAACTAACCCATTATTTAGCTACAGTATTTGTTTACCAGAACAAATAAGGATATAGCAGCATATGTGAATTATTCAATTATTGTTTAAGCATAGATGTGTTTTATTGCTTTTGAATTAGACTTTTCATTTGTTATTTGTTTGAGGCTTAACTCGCCATTCATGAACCCTGCACATGGAAAATTGACCTGTAATGTAAAGCTTTCATTTAGTTGCTTATTGAGAGGAGCGGAGCATGTGTGTTTCCAGTAAATAAAGTCATGTCCTGCTTCGTCTTCCTCCAGGTGATGATCCTCCTCTACCTGGCAGACTGGATGGTCCACTGGATGTGGGGCCGAGGCATGGACCCCGACAACTTCTCCATCCCCTACCTGACTGCCCTGGGTGACCTGCTGGGCACTGGCTTCCTTGCCCTCTGCTTCCACATGCGCTGGTTCATCGGGGACAGAGACACGAATGTGGGCAACTGAGTGCATGCACAGACACAATGCACAGCAACAGCAACAAAAAACAAACTTCTCATCCTGTCCGCTTGCACGCACGGACGGTGACGAACATCACCTGTTCTCTGAAATTGGAAGATGTCTACATTAAAAGGGCTAATCTCCTGTAGGGCTCTGATTGATGGTATAGTGCACTTGTAGGACAGTAGCCTTTTATCTTCAGGTTATCAGGACACTGATGCATCGCAGCAGCAGCAGCAGCAGCAGCCCAGTATCCAGACAGTATCAGTGATTCACCTTAAAAACAATGGAAACAGACATATCTCCAACTCAACCACCCAACAATGCTCCACCTGATGGATCCAGCCCCACGGACTCCACAACTGCTCCTGTATTTTACTTAATAACCAAGTCCTACTACTTTTGTTATTATTACACTATTGACAATGATTATTATTGTTGGTAAGAAAATGATATGAATGGATATCTGTTCTATGTGAAGGGCTTGTCCTCCTTATTTTCAATGGGGATTTTAGCCCTCCCATTTTTAAAGATCAACTTTTAACACTTGAAACCAAGACAACAAAAGACAGCAAAAAAACATCTATATATTCAAACAAGCTAGAATGCTTAATCACCAAGTGCTATGTCATATATTTATAGAAAGAATATTATATGGAATCTAATGTGCTTAATTTGTGATTGAATAGAGTACATAAGGCCAGCTGTTCTACCTGTTTTACTTTGGCCTTGTGACAGTAGGAAATAGGCTTGGGGAGGGTTTGCTACAGGGAACTGGAGCCCAAACATAACTAGCTGAAGCGACTTTGGCTTCCATCGACAGATAGCTTCATTTGGGTAGGAACAGTGGCAGGAGATCACGGTATTAATTTCCATGTTCACTCCCTCACAATCCTGGGTTTAAGAATTGGCAGTCAGATCCGGGATCAGATCGCGGATACATCTACAAATACAGATTTACCTCTGATTCTGTTAGAGGTGGAGAATTGTCTAATTGATGCCTATAAAGACTTTCTTTCAGTGAGGATCGTGCGTTCATTCACATAATACTGTCTGTCTTCAATCCCTCAAACCTCCTGCAGAATTAACAGAGGTTGCTTTTTATGATGAAATGTCCCTAGTCAGTACCATACAATACTTTTAATAAAAAGTGAGCGAGCACACAGAAATAGTGGAAAATAGTATGTGGAAATGGCCTTACGACTGGTGGGCAGGAAGGAAATGCACACACCTCACTGTTTGTTGCAGCTCACCTATTTTTGTGTGGTTCCAAGAGGTCAGAGAGGTCTTATTTTGCCACAAGCTGTTCCAGGTGAGAATAGCACCAGTCCCCCCTGTCTGAAACCATCTGCCAACTCTCCACTGGAGCAGGGCTAGTTCTTGTTGTCGTGTTGCCCAAGCCAGGCTTACAGTAAGTGACAAGAGGCTCAACATGCTGCAAAATGGACTGGAACAAACCTGCAGCGCTTACCCAACTGAACGACATTGTGTTCACCAAGTGTGAAAGTGTGTTAAGTTGCATAAGCACGCTCACAGGATGTGCTCACTTGGGTTCAGCTGATACACTGTAGTCTGGTTCCAGAAGTTTCTGGTGGCTGATATTTTGTATAGATATTTGAGATGTTTAGATGTTTCATTTGATTCCCACAAAGCATCTCCACCACATTGGATCACTGAATCTTTCTCATTTAAGACAGGGACATGATGTTCTTTGAGGTTGGGTTACAGGTCCCACTATCAGACAACAAGAGGAAGTTGCAAACCTTTTTAGTATTTTAGTGTTGGTACTGGTTTTCATTTTGTAGCCTTTAGGTTTATATTCCCCCTGAGGGAATCTGAGGCTAGCTAACACATTAGCTGCATTACACATAGAGATGTTTTATTTCCTGCTTAGATGCTGTTATTAGACAGGAGAAAATGTTTCCTTTTTAACTGTGTCCTGACACATTTTGCTGTGATAGTTTCTGGTGTGACCGGGCACTGAGGAAGATTTCATTACAGGTTACTGTAAAATTCTTTCTTTTGTTGTACGTAAAAATAATTAGGAACTCCCCCCCAACACACACACAAACTATCTTCCACCAGACTCGGCTGACCATAGCTGTCTCTCTCTTTAATGGCTCCCAGGTGAGGACGAGAAGGAAAAAGGAAGTTGTGAGCCATCTTGACAGACTGTACCAAGTACAGACGTTTACCCAGAGGCGAAGCCCAGTGTGTTATAGGAGAAACCTGCATGTGATGCTTGACTGATCCGTTTGTCAGACCTCTGTGCTGTTTTGAAGGGGCCAGTAGAATGCATGTGCAGGGCACAGTGTGAATGTGCAAAACTTTACTGTTTTATTTGTCGAACATCTTTTGGTCTGATTTTTTTTAATGTGTCAATTATGTTAAAATTGTGATTTTTTTTCAATACCTTTCTTCCTGTCCCTAATCATTTTAACTCTTGATGATTTTTGTTTATGTGTCGTGATTTTTGTCGAGCAAACAACCACTGTAAAAGATGAAGCAACTTCTCTGACGCTGGTCAAATGCACAAGTACTGTAATCTGCAAAATGGACAACAGAGGCTACCACAGGGATTCTCTTACTGTTCATCTTCTCTGCGTGTCCCTGTGTGTCTCTGCATCATCCCCTGGATTCAAACCTACACCTGTCCACAAGAAGTGACATTTATTTCTTCTTTTCTAAAGCGTTTGCCATGTTGTAAAAGTTGCATCCTTCCGTCTGTTGACTCTTTGTCTGTATCCTCCACTCTCTTACTGACCAGGTGCCAGCATTCTGCCTCTATGTCAACGGAAAGTTGTGAATACTTCTATAAGGGGGCAAGTAATGCTTTGTCTATTTATTTTTAGAAGCACACAAAGCAAATTGTACATACTATATTTATTCTATATATAAGGTTGTTTATTTTGTCTTTTCATTTTTGGCTCAGTTTCTTTATCATCATGTTGTTGTCATTTTCTGTTCTCTTTAATGTGTTTTTTTTCTTTGCAAAAGGCCAGTAGAGCTTTTTGGCGCTTGCCACGATAGAATGGCAGTGAGGCTAATGACTAGCACAGTGCCTAATAACAGACTTTACACACCTCACACACGCGCGCGCACACACACACACACACACACACACACACATACAGCCTGTGTCATGCAGGGAAAGCACACTCATAAGAAATAGAAAGGCCTTAACTTATCAGAGCCAAGCTCGACTCAGAGTAACCAATCAGGAGCTGGGTTTGCCACGGAGTAGCGTCTGTTTAATTTAGTTTTGATTAATAAAAGATGTACAGGAAGTTGATTATGATGTGTAATATAATAATGACTTTATGTGATGTAGTGGTGGAGAGGAGGGCTGCTAGCCTCAGTTACAAGCTTTTGTTCATGCATGACTAATGCAAAAATGAGGGCGAGGAGAGTGAAAAACCAGCAGATTGGATGTACAGGGCACCTGAAAGGCCTGGAATCGAGTTAAGCACCAGTAGAAGTCCAAATCAACCCACAAACACAACAGAAAAACAGACAAAAACAAGTGCAAAATGACAAAATACAGCAGCTCATCTCCTTGTGATTCCAGATGTTTCCCCCGGTGTATAACATACCCAGCCTTTAAAACCCTTCTCCCACCTACTGCCTTGTTAACCTCAGTGCTTGGAACCCCTCGAGCCCCTGAACTCACAGGGAAGCGTGCTGATCCTCAGGCTGCCAACATCCACGTCAAGATGGAGGCTTGGATTCAGACTCTAAATCTCCACCTGTCTCACTCAGTGATGCTGCCTATAAGGAAAACTGATGTAAAAAAAAAAAACGTGTACAGTCTTACTAGGGCCGAGGTCTTTGCGTTCTCTGTGTGTTCTTCTTGTAAAAGCCCTCCCTCTGTGAGGCTGGAGGAAGGATTTCTCCCTGCAGGACTTTGTAAATTGCTGGAAATAAAGGACTATATTATTTCATACCATTCCCCTGTTTCTGTGTCTGTTTTTGGCAGTTTTGACTGTAAATGTATCTGTTCTTTCCTAAACTAAGGCAAACCTCCTTTTAGTTTGTAAAGTAGATTTTACACAAGATTTTACAGGTTTAAAGTGTATCCTTTAGCAAAGTGTAAATTTATAGTAGTAAAATTGGTCATAAGCTCTAAAATGTTTAACATTAAATGAATCCACTGTTGCTTGCAAAAAAAAACCCCACTTCGTATACATTGAGATGAATCTTCACTTGGAGGCGAAAGTTCACACTAATTTATATTTAGCAAAATGAACTTTCACACAGAAAAATCCAAGCAAACTGAGATGCAACACTACAAACCATGTGTGAAAGTTAACTTCACTTATTGTTCAGATGTCTCTGGGACGGGAGCAGGAAAGTAAATACAGGAGCAAGGATGTAGGAGGAGGAAGAGGAAGGTATAAGTAAGTGGCCTTTGCAAACATGGGTTACTGCCTGACTTCATCAGTGTATTTTCCAGAGAAAGGAAATACAAAATGCGAAAATCCAGAGAGTGAAATATAACTTTGACCTCCATCAATCACACTCAACACAAGATGTTTTTTTCATCGTGTCAAAACTATGAGTATCAGCTCTTACACAGGGAACAAAGGGATTGCAGACAAATATTTAATCCTTTACATTAAATAGATATAAAATACAACAATAAGAGATTGAATAAAGTAAATAGAATTAACCTTTAAATACAATGAACCATTTTCAAAATTTGGGATACACAATTTATGAGGGGGGTGGGGGGGACAAGGCAAAAATAAAAATACAATAAGAAAAGGATAAAAAACTGTGTAAATACCACAGAAGTAGCTTATTCAACAGGAGATGAGCAGAGGGTTGGCACTGCTAGTTTGATGCCCAGAAGATTTAGCCAAGAGTTTTTCTCTGCTCTCTCCTCCTCCTCCTTCTCCTCCATCATCCCCTCCATCTCCAAGGAGATCACTGGAGGACAGCTGGAGGCAGAGAGCATCAGCTACCTGTAGGACCCTGGACGGACCTGTGTGGACAAATTGAAAAGTATCATTTAAAAAAGTTAAGCAACACTAATGGGGGAACATTTGGACAATTGGAAGTTGTAGAACCATCCTACCATCTCCACTCCTACTGCACATATCCAGAGTGTCCGTCACAATCTTTCCCACAGCCCCGCGGGACAGGTTCTGGAGGAATAAAAGGCAGGCTTTTTACCTTTTTGCTATTTTATTTATTTTAGTGCATCAGAAAAAAGTAAAACTGATTCAAAGTCATTTCCTGAGTGTGAGATCAGCCCTAAGATGCAAAGTATTATGGGATATGCCCCCTGATACCAATCTTAATAGTCCCTGAATTGAATAAGAAAGAAAAGCACACAAGCATACATAAATACAATCAGAATATAAATATGTTTGTCAAGTGTTTGCGCTTACAATTGTTCTTAATGAAAAATGCATGTATGTGTTCCACTAAAAATTATGGTGAGTCCATCATCATGTCATTCAGGAGTACCATACAGGACTAACTACACATATTTATAGATAAAATGACTTGATGGGAAAATGGGCTCATAGAATAAACTCTAGATGGCAGCAAAGAGGTGTGTATGCCTGTGCTGAATGGTGCAAGTGTGTGTGTTAGTGTTTTTTGCTGTGCCTTGTTGCGTAGCTGCAGCAGCAGTGTGAGGGCATCTGTGAGTTTCTCCTCCAGCAAAAACAGACGTGTCTTTTCTTTCTCCTCCAGCCTCAGCTTGACCTCATCTTCCTCAGGCCTCTGAGAGACAGCAGGGAGAATGTCTTAATGCAAACTCGCTAAAAACCTAAACCATCAGTGGTCATGAGATGAAGAAGGAATTTATATTCATGTTGAAAGCTTTTTTCTAATCTTTGCTTTTTTTCCAATATCAGGGGTAAAAAGTACAATATTTCCTTCTAAAATGTAGTGGAGTAGAATCATAATAAAAATGGAAATACTCAAGTAAAGTACCGACCTTGTAAAGTATCTCAAGGTTGTTCTTAACTTGAATACTTATTTTCAACCGTACAGTTATTAAGATTTTAAATTAAGATTTAAATGTGTTCTCTGTTTAAAACAAAACATCTGCAGATTTTTTTTGACTTTTTGTACTTCGTCAAGATAAAAAAGAAGAAATTACAGAATTTTAGTTCTGTCAGAGCTACTCAAGGTGTATGAGGGGTAGGTTAGACTACAGTGGTCGAAGCCAAAGAAACAGTATAAAGACATTAACGTGGGCATGTCACTGCATCTCTCTTTGACCTTTTTTATGGTCTAAATATATTTTCTCATTCATTGGGCCTGCGGCGCTTTAGAAAAGTCTGGAACTTAGTTTCAAAGTAACCTACACAGCCAGACACCATTACCATCAGCTCTTTCTCCCACCTTTTCTTTCTCAATGCCTCTGCCTCCCTCTTGCGGCTGATTTGGGCCCCTGCAGCCGCAGCTGCTCCCGCTGTCTTTCAGAGTGCCGATGAGGTTTTCATCATGGAGGTGGCTCTGAGAGAGAAGATGACTGACCATATGGCTCCGACATCTTAAAGAAGACACAGGAGAGTCATATGTTGTGTGTTGTATTGCTGTCTTAATGAGGACTAATTTCAGTTTCAAATAATTATGAGGACATTCATGCATTGTGACAATATACTGCCCAGTCCTCACTACTTCATGGACAGTTTAAAGGTTAAGGTTAGTGTGAGGGATGGTGGAGGTTAGGGGCTTTCAATTATATATTACATATTATATTAATGAGGGTAGTCACAATTATAGAAAGACAAACAAAATGACTACACAGAGACAGTTCAGAAACAAGAAAGCACACTTTCTGTATCTGTGCCATATGGGCAACCACCCTGCCCCTCTAGTAGCAGGTCATGAGTCTATTCATGGCAATGGCAGAAGCTAACGTGAGCACATAATATGACCGATACTTTCACATTGTCATCACCTACATAAAATATAGACCCATTTTACACAAGTGTCAGACCCAGCTCCCAGAGTTGTGACAAACAAAGGGAGAGACACGGTTTTCTTTTAAACTCAAAGTGAAATAAGTAGAAATAAAAGATAACAAAAACACTAACTCTCACCAACAAGTGAGTAACTGAATGACAGCCCTCCCTAGCTTGCCAGGGCCTGCTAGTCTTTTCTTGTGCCCGTGTCTGGTTTGCCTTGCAGGTTGCTGGGTGGAGTCCATTAGTGCAACTGGGAGGACCTGGCCAGTCTCCCAGGAGTATTTAAGACCTTAAAATCTGTTCCCCTCCACACTATTTCATTTTCCTGCATCCTCCTGGCACCATGCTTTTGTTTGCTTTGGCTTTTGCCATGTCAGTAATTTAGGTTACACCATTCCATAGCTTCTGTTCAACAAACAAATGATTTCAGTTGGTGTTTTTGTGTGATCTATTTTGGATTAAATCAATACACTTTCAAGTGAGGTGGGTGGGGGATGTCAAACTTACCCACTTAGGACAGAGGAAGTGTATACCTTCCTTTCTTCTTTTTTCAACCATTGGCACAGCTATTAATGTGTCATCTTGTTGGAGAGCGTCTTTGATTACATCCACTTTAGGGATTCTGATTGATAGAAATTTTCTATTTCTCTCTTTGAGCATAATGGTAGCAAGAAGCTATGGTAGCCTTGTGTTAAAAAGATAGCTAAAGCTAGGTACCTACTAGTGATCCAGTGATGATTTGACACTAATACTGCACATTCTGATAAGGTTACCACCATTTCACAAAACTGGCTAAGAGTAAGAAGAGTCATGTATTCATGATTGCTGAATGTATATTGTACAGGGGTGAGACAAAGCATCCAGGTGTGTGTGTTAGATATTAGCTAACCCTTTGCCACATCCGTGCAGCTGGCTGATGTGCTTCTTCACCTCTACGTGGCAGCACTGTCCTTCCTCCCTCAGGCCCATGTCTTCTTCCTCTTCATCAGAGGCAGCTCTCCCCTCTACTGCTCTCTGCAGACACTCTGCATCTGCAGACATTAGATGTAGTTACCCTTCTGCCCACAGACAACTTAGAGATTAAGAATCTGCATATGTATACCTGTGTGGTTTGTCACTAGTTCAAATTTGGGGCTGATCTTACTGGTAATGTAAATATTGCAAAGCGTTGTTGGACTAGTAATGCTTCCTCCACCAGTCCAGTGCTTTCAAAAAAATATGCCCAAGGGAGTGTCCACTAGACAATGTTGACAATTTGCAGTGGGAATGCTACATTCAGGAAAAGCAAACATTAAATTGTGTTACTGGCCACTAGAGAAAGGCTTAAGTTGAACTTCACTGATGGAAATGCTGGGAAGCCATCTGCATTGTTCATCTGCATAAATTTGTATGAAGGAGTAGATGAAGAGGTACCGGGATTCATCAGTTTCACAGTGACTCACCTGTCTTGCTACAGGTGTCCTCTGCTCTGAATGGATAAGTTTGTTGCCGGGAGGACCCAATAAGGCAGGTACAACAGGATCTGAGGGACGTAAAGGTAGAGAACATAACTAAAATACTGCTACTCAGCTGATACTGTGCATGTCAGAGAGCACATTTAACAGACTGACAGAGGGCAAATTCTGACTTTTCAGTCTTTCCGTCATGACATCTATTTAAACCTGGAAAAATGATTGTGTGTCTTTTACATGGCACATTTTTGGGAAAAAAACCAAATTGTTTTTCCAGATGCTCATTTGTCCCTGATACCCCACTTCAGTTGGACTGGGACGTTGTCTTGTCCAACCCCAGCTTAGGAGAGGCCATTCTGTGATGGAAAGGTCCCAGGTTTAGTGCTTGAAATAGACTGGGTGCTATTGAAGTGTGATACATGAACCATGAGAAAGACTCAGAACTGTTATCTGCCTACCCACTGTAACGTGCCTGCTGTGTTATCTTTTGCACATAAACCTTGAATTAAAATGTCTGGCCAGTGTACACGCTGAGGGTTGATAAAAGATAACTGCATGTAACACATTCTAGTTTTAATGGTAAAGTTGTTGGCTGTAAAATCAAAACAATGAGCTGAAAGACACCTATAACATCTGGAGCTGCATGGAACTGCTGTAGTAGGTCACACATTTCACATTACACAGTCATTTGATTCTTTGCTAACACAAAAATATTGATGAGCTCAGCTTTAATATTTGAGGTTCATTATGTCAGATGTTTCCTTGGCAACCATTTGAGCTAGTTTGAACTGTCTGGGGTTGATGTTAAACATAAATTCAGATTGAGTGTAACTTGTGTGTAACTAAACCTTAGGTCTTAAAAGCATTGAATTTCAAATCAGCCGAGCACAGTGGCAAATAATGTGTAGATGCCCAGACACACCCATGCTTCCAAACACGATCACTCAAAAGCATGCATGGTACTTGTACCTGTACTGCTGCAGTTCAGCTTCCAGCTGGGCGATCGTGGACTGGAGCTGCGGCACAGACTGAGCCTGCTCCTGGATCAGCCGAACCCTCTGTAGGCCCAAGCTCAAAGCCTCCCTGGCCTCCTCCGCCCGCCTCCTGATGGAGATGATCCAAAATCATCAACCATTTCCCTACATTTTACACATTCTTCCATACGAACGTCACAGAGACAACTTTAAAAGCAGCCCAGGAATAAAAACTGACCTGATCTGAGCATTCTCCTTTCTCAGAGCAGACTCCACTGCACCTGAAGCTTGTGCACCTCCTGGTACGCCCATCGCAGCTCCTTCTCCAGACACTCATTGAATTTGATGGCCTCCTCCAGCTGCCCGTCACGTGAGGAGCGGATCAGCTTCAGCTCTCTCAGAAGGGGGTCCCTGATGTCCTGGTTCCTTGATGCTCTCCTTGCCCCGTCTCCTCCAGCACCACTGCACTGTCCTTTAATTCTTTGTGTTGGTACCAGTTTTCCCTGTACAAACTTGATGGAAGTTGCAGGGGGTGAAACAGTGGTGTTAAGCTGGGGGCCAGAGTGAGAAGGGAGGGTGCAGCTCCTCTCCCGTCTGAGTGCCACCTCCAGGGCCAGGCAGCGAGCATCGCTCCCCTGCAGCGCAGAGCGAAGGTCCTCCACTAGCTCCCTCAGAGCTGCTACCTCAGCTGGAGAGGAAAATCATTAATATCACACATATAACCAAGGTTCCCCTCTAAACTTAAGTTAGATAAAGGCAGAAGGAGTTAACAAAAAACAAAGAATAGAAAAAATGGAATCATTATCAAAGTCCATACAGACTGCTGAGCAGAACTTTGTTTTCTCTTCTTTCCTGCTCCATTAATGATCTCATGGCCCCCCAGAACTATAGTGGGACCAATGAAGGGGCCCAACCCCTTAGGCTGGTAACCACTGAACTAAACAAAGTGTACATAATGTATATATGTATTTAAAACTAGCTCAACCAGCTACAATAGGCTTATGGTGTGATGGATCAGGTACCCATTATAATGTTGTATAATAATGTATCAGTCAGGGGAGAAAAGTGCTTTTACTCCTGATACTTGAAGTGCAGTGAGCTGACAATCTTTATGTACATTTACTTAAATAGGAATGTTGTACTTGTAACGGAGTATTTTATTTGAGTAGTGGCAAGTAAATGATCTGAGAAGTTCCCCCACCACTAACTGTGAGCAAAAATGATAAAGCAGACAAAAAGGAAATGAGTCGAGGTAGCTGGTGCTCATCGCTTATCTCCCACCACCACGCCAGCACACTGTCTGAAGACAAGAATTGGTCTTTGTATCTGCAGTTAGTAATGAATAGATTGATATCTGTATACAATTATACATAGTTAGAGGATATTTCCAAACTTTTGCACGCACAACAATAATGAAATAAGGTTTTCACATACTCAGAGACAGGAGGCATTTAAATACAACTGCACATGTAACATAATGTCCTGGTACAGTACCTGTCTCACGGTCCTCTGTAGTTCGACCTTTAGTAGAAACGTTCACAGGTCCACTCTGGTCCCTCGTCAGATCAAAACTGACACACTTTCGCCGCCTGACGCGCGGCCACCGGAGCCGGATCTGTCTCTCGACCAGCTCCGTGTCCTCAGTAAGTGGCAAGCGCCAGGCACGCTCCCCGATGCCTCTACGCGCGCTGCGGACACGGAAATACCCACAGAGCCGCGAGTGGAAGTCTTTAAAGGACAGCTGGCAGGGCAGCCCAGAACACACATCCCTGAACTCTTCATCTTCCTCATGCTTCCCTCCATCTCCAGTTCCTTCCTTTCCTTTCCTGGCCCTCTTTCCCACTCCGGTGATCCCCAGAGCAGCGCACAGCTCGGTAAAATCCTCCGCCGTCACCGTGTCATCCCGGTTGGCGTAGGCCAGGTGGTGGAAGACCTCCTGCAGGTACTGATCTATTCCAGTGGCCAGGACGACGATTTCGTTGTCCACGCCGGGATCGGGGCAGTGGTGATGGGCCAGAGCGCTCCGAAGCCACTCGCTTTTACGCGCTGCTCGCGGCGACGGCTCGACGAGCGACCAGGCCAATGCGCTGCGCTCCATGTCTGCACATGAAGTAAGTTTTTCTTGTAGATGTCATCAAATAAAAATCAGGTTATGCGGGTTGGCATCGGATGTGATTTAAAACCTGAAACCTTTTACCGATGATGTCTGACGCCGCGTAACTCCCTGGAAACCTCACTTGGATTCCTTCCTGGCGCATTAAGTCAAGATCTGATTCCCTGGAGCTGTGAAAAAATCCCACCGCAACGACTCCACCCTTGTGTGTGCACACTGAGTGTGGGTGTGTGTGACTGTGCCAGTGGGGTGCTTTTCGTCGCGTACAGTTACAAGAGGCATGTAAGAAAGTGAGGACAATGTTGGTGCCGTGGTTGTTTGATCTACATTACAACAGTGGATCACGTATCAAGTAGCCTGTTGTCACAAAACAGTTTACAACCCATTTCTTTAGCGATGTTCCTGCACAGGACCCACCGACCAAGTCCTTTTGTCTGAGAAATGCTCAGATGCTTGGGCTACTGAGTCATACAAGTTTTTCAGGTAAACGACAGAGTTTGCAGAGATTAAGGGCATTTTGTGTCACTTGCCATCCAGTGACAGCAACAAAGCACTGCAGTCCAGAATGAGTCATGGTGGGTTTTAGTTTGCACCTTTACCAGAATTAATCTTAAGTGGATCTGACTCACTGCCTGTGCAGCAGCAACATCAATAAATGTAAAGTGACTCCTGATACTCTGCAGCTTCAATTCTCACTAACATCTGGCCAACATGCCTTCACTTGGAAGTCATTTGTGAATTTGTTTCCAGGAAGCTGAACAACTCCCGGCACAAATACCTTTCCCCACCTTAACCTCACCGCTTATCACATACCTGACAGCCAAAACAAAGGGAGCATCTTGATTACACTGGCATGGTTAGATTACCGCACAAACTGCACATAAATTACAATCCACTGCTGCACCACACCATAGCAATTTCCAATAAAAATAGTTCAGTACATCAGAACTGGTGCCAAAATGATTTGTCAATTGGCAGGAAGTGAATCAACCAAACATTTAAATCAACTATGCTTATATATGATGATCTGCTGCTTTTTTGTGATTATACTATAAGTTCAGAACCTTTAAATTCAGATTTATCTGAAGATGTCTCCTTCAGCCTTGGAAATTTGAGTTGGGCATTCAACATTATTTTATGACATTTTCTAATGAGAAACAGTACTAAACCAAAGACAAAAAAAGTCAAAGTCCAGCAAATCTCAAAAGGAGAATATTAGAATGCAGTGTTGATTTGTCTTTATACTGGTGAACATAAACTTGAAACTCAGTTGGATTCCTGATTGAGCAAAATGGGCAACTGACCCTCAGGGGCCCTTAAGATACATAATGCCATGTATGACCAGGGCCTTCGAATTCTATGAGCTATTTTAGTGGCTGATAAAAGATGTCTCAGGGAGTTCAGTGAATCTAAAATCCTAATTAAGGTCATTTCTGTATTCCGCTACACATACATGCATGCATTCTTTTCATAGACTTAATGAATTAAAATGTGTTTTTTGCAGAAGAAAACTCACCTCTCTTAAGCAAAATAAAGTGAATCACCAGTACTGAAGATAAGTTAAACACCCTTTTTCATCTTTGCATGCTACTCACTAATACACTGAATAGTAGATAAGTCACCTGAGCTTCCATGAGCTCACCAAAGAAAACCTCAGATATTGTTTAGACTTTGTTTTGGTTTCCAGGACTAATCTGAATATGGCTGAACTGCAGTGCTTGCAGTGACTCATCTGGGGCTTGTACCTTTGGAAAGGTGTGTAATGTTTGAGTCTTTAAGGTTGTGGTACTTCTCCAAGACAAAGAAATGTATTCTCTCAAAGACAAGGAAATTGTCCCGAAGAGATAAAATGACAATTTAGCACCTGTGGCCTGTTTCACGGACATGTGGAGGCAGCCAGAGCTTAGAGGTGGTGATAATTTCAGGTCCCCTGGCTGTAGGTCAGAAATTGTGTTTTTCTTTTTCAGGCTGCTGGTGAGGAATCTGTGATAAGACAGTCAAGGTCAAGGTATGCACTCCAGCCACAGAAACACACACATGTCATTACGTATTATGTAATGCATCAACTGGTAAATACAGTAATAACTACTGTGTAGCCCTCAGCTGGTGGTCACACCAGCACACACACACACACACACACCTCAGGTTTGCACAGTACAGTATAGTTGTACAGTACTTGAGTAAATAGATTTCGTTACATTCCACCCCTACCACCCACAAGGCTAGGGGCAATAAATGCACTTTGGTGCATTTATCACAGTTAACTGTTAGCTGTCAGAGACCCATTCAAACGACAGCAGGAAACAAAAGCATGGGTTATGAAGATCCTCCGTCAAGTGGCTTTTCATAAAGATAATTCATTTTGCAGTGTGTGAGACCCTCCCTCTGTCCTGACTTCAGAATCAGAGTTTCTCTGTAAAGATTAGTCCTAAAAGAGCACGGGCTTTCAGAAATCATATAATAGGTGTTTTGGTGGAGATAAATACTGACTTTATCTTTTCTTCTGATATAAGTGTGTGTGCATGTGTGTGTTTGTGTGGGGTAATTAGTAGTTAATGTGCAGCTCAGAGTTAGTCCCCTCAGTCCTGTTGCTGTGCTCCTGCCTCCCTCTGAGAGACAGTCCTCCAGCTGCTGCCCACTGAAAGGTGGGTGAAAGGGCCTGATCTGAAAATGAAAGGACGGGATGCAAAAAGGAAGGGGCAATAAATGAAGGGGGTGAGGGTCTGCAGCTATGTGTTTGTGTGTGTGTGTGAGTGTGCTCATGCATGCACGCCTGTGTGTCCCAATGTTCACCTTTGAGAGGAGGAGAGAGGCAGTATCAGTATTGATAGGAGCTGGGTTAGGGCTTTGTGTTGGCCACCATATGCTCCTCTTAGAGTCAACAAAAAGACAAATACAGCCACACACTCCCAACACGCACACACACACACACACACACACACACACACACACACAACATGTCTTTGAAGTGGTGACACTGACCAATGTACTATGTCCAGTTCAGTGGGGGCTCATACTGGTTTAACTCTGCAGGGATGTGAAGGTCTCTAAACATGAGGTCACACTCGTTCTTTTTTTTTTGTCCACTTCATTCTTTATTGATCTGTGTCCATTTCCTCTCAGGGAGAGGACTGAGTTAGAGTTGCACACTCCTGCATAATTTCAGCATTGTCATATTTAGCTGTGCAAAGATGGCAGTGGCAGAGGCTGTGCGCAAAGTGTTTCACTTGTCTCGTGCATTGTGTTTTCCTGTCATCCAGTACTAAGGCTGAAACATTGTTTACAGGGATATTTTGTTAATGTGAACAAATCTGTTGTGCTTTCTTGCAAGAAAAAAGCCTTTCATGAACCAAGTGTAATGTTGCTGTCTAAATAAAAGTAAGGCAGAGGTAAAAGAAGCTCTCTAATGTCGTATGCACTGCAAGTACACACTCTTTCTACTAGTGTCTAACATTTGATGTTTTATCCATATGACTATGAAGTAGTAAAGGTTGCATTGAGGAGTTGAGTTTTGCTGTTGGTTGAAGAACTTTCCTACTGTCAAATTAGTGCACAGGAAAGAAAAAGAAAGAAGAAAAGCAGGAAAAACTAACATCGATAGCCATCAGATAAATATGGTTGAGGAAAATATCTGTTAACTTCTGAATTGCATGAAAAATATATTCTCATTAAAAGATGAATCCATTGATTTAGCATTGCAGTTCCATATCATTGTTGGACTCGTGATGGACTTTTTTATTCCATGCATTCATTTCCTTTTAATTCTGTTTTGCTCTCCACCAGCTCCTGAAGGAAACACCTGGCTCTTCGGCACCAGCTAGTCGCTAACAGTGTCTGCCTGCTGTCTGGTGTTGGGCAGGTAGTGTACAGTAGTTCTGGAGCTTTTTTTTTTTGCTTGAAACAGCTGCCTGCTGCAGACTAAAACAAAAACACAGTGTGGGCACTAGCCAGAAAACCAAATAATTATCTTAAAGATGCACTTGAAGTAACACAATCCTTATGGAGCTGAACAATCGAACAATAACTTTTTGTGGGTTAGTCATACGTATGACCCCGCCCACATAGTTTCAATGTTATCCATTGTTAGTTGCTTTAAGAAGCAGTGCCATAAAATGAAAAATGGCTGTGAGATACTATATGTGAGTTCCTGAAGTATTCTTAATCTCAAAGAGGTAATTTAGTTTGTATAAGCCATCTGTGACACAACAACAACATAGTTTTAAAAGTTTTAGGCTGCAGTATAAATGATACAGATCTTTGTACGTCGTCACTTTTTTCAGGGATGTTACAGAAAGGTCAACAGCCATTTTTTCTGAGCTACTGTATGGGACCAAATTTAAAAACTGTCTTTATTTTGCAATAGAACAAACAAGCATTTGTCAGAAGCGCATAGGCTTTGAGTGCTCTGCTGATCAGTACTGATACTTTGTGTGCTCAGGTGTGTCTATCTAAAGTATCTGGAGAGGGACAATCACTGACCCAAATCTCTGACAAAAGTGTGACTCTGAAAAGACTTTAAATTCAAGACAACATGGAGAGCACTGGGAGGAGACAGAGTAAAATGAGAAACAGTTAATAATAAAAAAAAAATAAAAATAATTTTTTTTAAATGTGAAAAAAGAGGAAAGGGAAAACCCATGATGACAAAAGCAGCATCAACAATAGCTATGCAAAGCAGAAAGGTAGGATAAAGTATATAGTTTGCACTTGTTTTTAGGGATTGTGGGTTTGTGACCCACAGTGAAATAAAAAATAACCAAACAGGACCATAATTTTGCATTGGACCTATATGAGTGTAAAACGTGGCAGTTTGCTGTTAACTGTGAAAGATTTCGGCTCATCTGAAAGTCAGTTATTCCTGCTTTATCTAAAATGGTGTAACAAGATGAAGGAGTCAGATACAGTATTGGACAACTGTCTCTCTGGACAGTGGTAAAAGATTCAATAAATCAAATAAGGACATTGACGTCCATCAAAGTCCTTCAGTCCACTGAGCGCTAAACTGTCCAGATGGTCAGACGTCCTTGAATGACCTTCTATTCATTTATTTTGTTGTAGATCATAAACCGGTCATTCCTCAGTCACCCCCAGAACATCTGTCAACTTTGGAACCAATCCAGGTCCTTTCTGTGAGTGTTGAGTAAATGTTATGAAGTTGTACGTGAAAGTAAATACTTCTCACGTGGACTAGTCTCGCTTCCCAAACAGCCCCGTTCATTTTAATGAGGCAATCTGTGATAGATGAGGAGTGTGTCAACATGAACATTGACGTGAGAAATTAGGTTCGACAAGAAGCAGGCACGGAGTTCACTCATTCACTGGGGATGTGATTTATTGTGTGTGTGTGTCACATTGTAAACAGCACTCCAGTGTGCGACAATGTAAACATTTCCTCATTCCTGAGATATCGAAGGCGCACTGGTCTACCTTTGAGCTGTCCCACCTGTGTACAAGGTCATAGCTGAGATGCATACACATTCAGTCACCTACCCACTCACACACCCATAGCTACCTCCCACACACACTGACACACACACACACAGACACTCAGAATTTACCACCTGCATTCCTGAGAGCCAGTGAAGAGTCTGGATGAAGTTTAGGGAGAGCAGATGAGGCATGTGGCTACAGGTATAGAGGTGCCGCACTGGGCTGAAACATTCGCACACAGTGTCTGGGTGTGACTGCACACACCGACACATCCTGCTATGTCCTCTACAACTAAAAGTAGCCATTTGTCATTTGTAGCCATTTTTAAAGTTTGGTTGCTCACAATTTTGGGCATTAACGTATGCATTCCTTGCCGATTGCGCATCTCCATTCATGTCTCTCCAATTATTTCAAGCCTCGTTCTGAGCTATAAAAGGTATACTTTGAGACAGGAAAAAACTGTGTGAAGCAGGACAGACCATGGTTCATTAGTCAAAAATATGTATGAAGGATTGCCATTTTTTCTGACTTGACGTCAGCTGCTCATTCCAGTAGGTGCACTGGAGACATGGTGTCTTGGCCCATTTGGAATTCAGTTCAATAATTATTCTCCTGTGGCTTCAATTTCAGTGTCAGCGCTACTCGAGGGAAATATCTGGATCATCAGCTGCTCCGTTGTTGTTCACCAGCCTGTTGTTAACTGTGCGTGTCTGCTGTGTGATGATAAGCAGGTAGTGTACAGTGAGTTTTTAGAGCTTTTTCCACTGAAAACAGCTGCCTGCTGAAGCCTAAAGACTAACTGTTCACATTTCATTCCCAATACTGACAAATGAAAATAGAAATGAAGGCACACTTCCCTGTACAACCATGATGTGAATATTAGTTGTTGGACACATCAAGATAAACTGTCAGGTACCACTCAGTTCTTGCTCCAAAAGAGACTGCACTGGGGTGATGTAATTAAAAAAGCACAAGTCAAACCACAAATAAACAAAAATAATGAAGAATTCATGATCCAGACTATTATATTTGTTTGATTAATGAGTTACAGTCTCCTCATCACTTGTATTGTCAGATGCTATGTAGATGTTTTAAGTCACATTCTTCATGTGTCATTATTTGGTAAGTTTGTTTCCATTTCATTTTGTTTAAACAGCAACCCCTCCTAAGGGTAAAAATTTCAAAGAAAATGAACAAAATGTTTACTTCCAATAATTTCAAAATTGCATAAAGTCATATTTTGACAGTATAATTCTGTTCTGGGGCCGGGAGTATTCACTGGTTTACTGGTTTAAGGTTGGTGGCTGTGGGGGGGACTTGCTGTGTGTGTGTGTGTGTGTGTGTGTGGGGGGGGGGGGGGGCATAAGGACTTCAGCTGCTGTAATAAAAATTTAATGGGAAGATTATACAGATTTCTCATCCAGGCCTAGTTGTGTCTCTCTGCTCCCAAACAGTAAACAGCTACAGAAATCCCCAAAACTTCCTGTGAACCTGTTTATGTATTCTGGCTTAGTGCATGCACACACACACACACACACACACACCATTAATGTGGAGTTGTTGCCTCGAGCGATACAGGCACCAAGTCTGAGTGGATTTAATGAGGCCGGACGTCTGAGGTTGTTTATCTCAGTGTTCAGCGTCTGTTTGGCTCTTATGAGACAGAAGGGTCATGGCGGAAGTCCGGATGAGTTTGAAGATCCACATCACTGGTGGGCAACTCGTGGGCTTGGAAGTAAGTAGGTTCTGTCTGCATGGTGTGAGGTTTTTAAAATGGAACGGTAAAGAATGGGTGTGTGCTTTCTATCTTTTAAAACGTTTTTTAGTTGTTTTTTTCAATGTAACCCAAAACTCTACGTACACATAAAAATGATATGACCTAATTGCCAAATAACAGTGTAACACAATATATGATGTTTTCTTGTTTCAGAAGTCTCAGGTTTGTTCAGGATAATTGCGGGGCCCTTGTGGTTTCTTTAAAAGGGTTTATCTAATGTCAGCAGCACTTACACATTCATTTGGACTCGTGAAAATGCATAACAGCCATTACCATCTCAGCTTTGTCTCACCTGCTAACAACAAGTAGTCAGAGTGAAGTAAACAGACTTTAGTGATTGTGCCAAGGAAATGTCTCCGATCGAAGCAGTAAAAGAAAGGAATGTATTGATATCAATACTTAAATCATCAGGTTAACATTTCCCACCGCTGCACCACATCACATACATTTTTATTACTATACTGCCCCCATTCGGCTGATAGATGATACTGCAATAGTGTCGGTTGTTGCAGATCATGTTCTCCACATTCCATCCTGTCTGTGTATCTGGATTAAAGTGGTAGTTCACAAAAACTGCTCATGGGTGAAGTATATATATATCACGTGTGGTCTGCATTACCAGAAGCTGAATAACTCTTTTCGCAATTTGGCATTCGTCATTTTGTGAGACCTGTACAAGAGCTGCATCGATGACTTGATTAGTAGCTAGACAGAGCATTAAATGGCAGCTGTTTAGAAAAGTAATTCAACCAATTTAAAAACAATGCCAAAATACCTAGGTTTCATCTGAATTTTTCCTTGGCAATTTATCTTTAGGGTCTGAAAAGTAAAAAGAAAATAGTGGAAAATGTTGTACAGAAATGCCCCCAATCCAAGGTGACATCATCATATAATGCGTGTTGTTTTGTCCAACCGACAGCCAAAAACTGAAAGATAATGAATTTAGGGTTATATAAAACACAAAGGAAAACAGAAAAAAAAAAAAAAACTAAAGTGACTAGTGATCATTTTATATCTTGTAACCAAACCAGCCCCACATATACCTTATGTTGCTGTTCAGTATGTTTGCAAATTATGCAATTATTGCACACTGAAACAGATACACAACACGTATTCAATTACAGCAGCCGTTACAAGCCTAAATACCACGCACAATAGCACACATTCATTCAGAAACCAAGTAAAGTTGTTCAGGAGATTACACTCCAGACTCGTTCTCATAAAAACAGCACATATTCGTATTCGGCTGTACTCGGCTTCCACTCGAATGCTCGCGGGAAAAAATGGGCGTGTACGGTTGTGGTGCGTCTCAACCCGCAGTACAATCGGATGATCGCGGGTGGGCGGAGCCAAGTATGAGGAAATGGCACAGTTGGTTGACTGCTCCCAAGAAAACCGGCGGGGAGCATTAGTGGTGTGCGATACTGCATATTTTGGTATCGATCCGATACCAAGTAAATACGGGCCAGTATCGCCGATATAGATACCGATATCAATACTTATCAATAAATAAGGTGGACGCAACACTGAATTGCTAAATCTCAATTGATTTTCATGGCCTTAATTGTTTTTTGTGATGTTCCCTTTTCTATTATTAAATAGTTAAAACCCAGGACAGAATCAGGACAAAGTTTATCATTAAATAGAAAATGCTTTATTATCAAATGTTTTAAGAAAAATCTTTTTTGCTTTGCGCGTTTGATGTTGCGCTGTCAGATGAGTCACGTGACTTATGTGACAGCGCGACATCAAACGCGCAAAATCGCGCAACATTAAACGGGACGGGGGTAACGGTCGCCTGCTCTGCGTTGACACAGGAGCGACGAGTCCGCCGACCTGGCTGTTTCCTCTTTGCCGAAAACGCAGCATTGCAAACGAGAGCGGAACTTAAAGTAAAGAATCGATCTCACCAGGCTAGTATCGATCCGATGCCGATACCGACTTGGTATCGATACAATCGATATTTGGAGCGATCCGCCCACCACTAGCGAGCGTCCCTACCCGGCATTTGCACCGCTCATCTTCGCTGCTCCTTACTCATCACCGCCGCAATAGATCGCGAGCAAGCTAAGCCTCTCAAGCGGAGCTCCAGTCGCCCACGAAACATTCGCATCGACATTTAGCTCACTTACAAATCAAGCAACACTTGCATGTTTGCAATTTCTACAAATATCTGCGAAGGGCTCAGAGATTAACGTTCCAGATAACCGGCTGCAGGATGGAAACGCAGATACATGTGCCTGTCGGGTCGCCGATAATTAAGAAAATCCCCGTTTTCGTGGACGAACACAACGTAGCGGACGGGGCGATGAAACTCATCAAAGAGCTGAGACCGGCGTGGGACCCCAGCCATGTCCAGACCAAGGTAACTTTAGCCGCTATGCTAGCTGCGCGGCGCGCAGGCTAGGCTAAGACTGACAGCTCCGCAGCATCACCAGGCGGTGGCAGGTAGGGAGGGGGCCGTGGAAACATTATTCACCAGGTAGTTTCTTAACGACACAAACCCTACACAACCCCATTCTCTTCCTAATGTATGAACGAAGACCTTTTACGGTTTGGTGTTCGGTGGTCTTGGTACTAAACGACATATGGTTAGCTAAACTAGCAAGACGCTCAGGCTGACGTCTTAACTAAGCTAGCAAACCGGTGTCAGGTCGCAAATTACCACAAAAAGCCACAAGGGGAAATACTGTTAAGCTAACGTTTTCCAGGCAGCTTTATATGGCCAGGGTACACAACATGAAGCAGCACACAGCGTGAAAGCCGAGTCATGCTGTCATCTCAGTGTCAGTGAGCAGCTGGTGGTGACGTGACGGTCAGTTTGGTGGAGAAACGCAGTGAGAGTTCATCGCCCAAAGCAGCAGACACACCTTACGACGGCTGTGTGATGGCTGCTCAAACATAGCCCGGTTTATTTCCTCATGTCTCTTTGCTCTCCTGTCAGATGTTCTGGCTCCAGTGACACTGAAGTTTAAAGGTGCATAGGCCCAAACTTACAGAGAGACTTTTAAGCATAGCAGAAAAATAATATAAGACACGTGAGCGTGAGCTGTGCACAGTAATGTGACCTAATGGTACATAGAGACTGAAAGACCTAATAATACAGACAGACTGTTTCCTGCCTGGTAGAGCATGAACTTGTTTGTCACTGCTTGAGAAAGTAATTTGGGGGACGACGTATGTAAGACGCACTGTAGAACCGGTCCTGCAGTGAGTGCTCCATCTGTGGGAGGGAGCTTTATGTTGAAGTCAGAGAGATCGGCGACAGGCTCAGCCCTCACTGCACACGGCCTGTGCAGCAAAATACTGCCTGCTCTGGTCTATAAGTCAGTGACACAGAAAGTTTAACTGCTGGTGGTAAGAGTAACACGACGATACAGTGAATCCTTTCAAACATGTAATGCAGTTCAGTGCCCAGGACAGCAATGACTGATTATTTCCGGAGTCAATTAATTGGTCACCTGTGAAATCATCATCAAAGCTGTCTCATATAAAATACTGTTTGGACATGAAAAAGCAGCAAATTTTCACATCTTAATCAAGACTATATCAGGATACTTTATTTTTTTTAAAAACATCACAATTGCTGATTAATTTATTGTCTGCCGGCTAATCGATTAATCGTCCACTTTTATCATAGAAAAATACCTAAAAATTCCCTTAACATATTTGAACACAAATACAAATGAAAAGTTGCAATGCACGTTTTAAAATATAATGGAAAAGGGAATAAATAAACCTTTTAATAGGATTTCAAACAGATTCCTTTAAATGAACATTAAAGCAGCAGGTGACGGGCTGTGCAGACGCTGCAGCTGCTGATCACTGATACAATGCTCTGTGTTAAGTTAGCATGGTTAGACGCCTTCACCGCCTCTGCTCAACATTGCACACTGCCAGTGAAATCATCGCATGTATTAAGTGTAAAGCTGAAAACATGGCAGCAGTCTCAAACAGACTCGGTCCAGTACAGCCCATAGATGATGTGTTGCTTTCTGTAGTTTTGGAGGAGTGCTGATTTTTAAACAGATCACTGTTTCTGAATATCTAAACAAGTTCAGAGTTTCTCTTTGTGACTTGAGCTCAGTGGCATTGAGTGTGGGCATCCATACAGATTATGCTGAGCAGTTAATCAGTATTGTATATGGACTGCTACAGATATTTTATCATGGTGAAATGATCATGTTCCCAAATTCAAAGAAATATATCATTAATACTCAACAGAGATTTGAGGGGTTTGCTTAACAGACGTGTAGAGTTTTGTTTGATGTGATGTTTGGTAGTGTATCATTGTTCACTCCGCTTTTGGTATAAAAGTCATTTCCATCATTGGTCCTGGCGTTTTCTCACTCCACAAACCTTTATCAGGGTGGAGTCACGTATTTCATTTCTGATATTTAGAAAAAAAATCGATCAGTTTTCTGGGGAAAGTTTTTTTTTAAAAAAAAAGGTTCTTAAAGAAGTAGATAGTCTAAAATGAAACAATAAGGAAGCAGACAAGGTCAGTTGTGAGTATGTCGTCTTGTGGGTTTTGACTGTTTTTCTGGGTCCTGTTCCTGACCCGAGTCCTTCATCACAAGATAGAGGAGGCAGTGCTGATGAACTGACACTAACAGCACACCTCATTTTTCATGAGCCACTTGATCCGCACGCTGAAGGCCGCTCGGCTTGAATTACTCATATAACGTGAAGAAAAGTTGAACTGGGAAGTTGACGTGACGCAGACCGATTGGCTGGAACGTAACATTTCTCCAGACTCAGCTCGTCGGCGAAAGGAACGTGCATAATTGATTTTGTCGTAAAAGGATCAAGTGACTGATGTGTCACCACCAGGTCAAAGTCCGTTTACTGCTGTCACTGTGGCGGTGCCATGGTTCCAACTATGCCACGCGGGCCGTGTGCGTCCATCTCTGGAGCTGACGCACGGCCGCGCTTCTCCTCAAGGACCCAAACCCAAACAAGCTTTTGTCCTTGTACGGACCGGCCCCCGGCCGCACGACGTATCCATGAACCAAGTCACAGCAGCCGGTGGACTGAGGAAAATATGAGATTAAGTTTTTAAAAAAAGCAAAGGCGACGAGTATTTTGGTTGAGCTGGGACGGATGTTCCCGAGCAGCGGGACCATTGTTTTGATGAGTGCGGGAAGCGCCGAATGTGATGAGGAGCAGCGGGGCAGCACTGTTGACAGAAACACCTGCTTAGTCCCGCCACCTGGACAGGAAGACTTTTACTGTAAACACACTGCCCGGTTCCAACCAAACATCTCACACACACACACACACACACACACACACACACACACACACACACACACACACACACACACACACACACACACAGATTCTGAAAACAGCAGCTTGTGCCAACAGCAACAGAGCGAGCGTCTCCCCTTACGACGCTCTCCTGCTGAAGACACAGAGAGTCGTCTCTCACCAGCACCGGACCAGCGACTGCGCCTCATTGGTGGTGCGGAGACAAAAACGTCAGGCGGTATATGGACGAATGTTTACCTCTGTCTGGGTCCAAGCTTATCGCTGTCTGTCGACGTATTGATCGCCGGTCTTAGCGGCGCATTGTGTGGCGGGTGGAAGGGATCAGTCATGTGGTAGCGGGGGCGTGTGATGCTTGTGTATGTACGGTCATAACAGGGATGCCTGCGCGCCCATCTTTGTGGCCAGCCCCGCGTGGAATGCCAGATATGCGTGAGTGAGCGTCTGGGCCGGGGAGATGTGTATGTTGTTATTGTGTCGGTCGCGGCGGGGCGGGCCGCCGTCCAGATATTTCCCGCCCGGCTTCGGGCACCTTTCCGCTCAGCCCGTCGACTAACTGGTGCAGCGCCAGCACCGCCTTGCAGGAGAGTCGCGACGCAGAGAGAAACGCAAGCTCGCACGTTCGCGAAAAGTTCTCCCAGCTCACTCCTTATCAGCCCATTCCCGCTTCAGATCTGTCGCTGCTACGCTCCGATAACGCGTCGCCGGCAAACTGTAAGACTCGCTTGTTTCTTCTTTCGGTGTTTCTCGGGTGATATTAAAATTTGCTCCGCTCGTTCCGCCTGCCTGCTGACCTGCAAACAGCGGTTAACTCCGTACCGGAAACTTGCTCGCAAAACGGAAAGAAGCAAACCTGGCCGAAAGAAAGTCACAGAGGATAAGAAGAGCAGAAGTGTCACCCACAGACTGGCTGCTCACGGCCATGCTGGTGCAAGCCCTAATCGCTGCACACTTGCACTGTGCAGCGTGCACCCGTGAACATGTGGCAAATGAAGTGTAAAAAAAAAACCCCTTATTTTCAAAGATCATTCCTGGGTGTTGTGGTTGTAATGAAGGAGCTCCTCACAGTTTGAGGAGGTTTACAGAAACGTCAGCGATACTGGTTCAGTGCAGAATGCTGCCATATGACACTTTTATCTCATGTAGGTCAGAGCTGCACGGTGTCTGCACCGTCGGTCCTGACCCGATGAACGCAGAGCGCCGCCAGAGAGACCGCCGCGTGACGTTTCTTCTTCTCTCCCCCCACAGCTCTTCACCGATGGAACCACCAACAAGCTGGTGGGCTGCTACGTGGAGGACAGCCCGGAGGACGTGGTGCTGGTCCGAGTGTACGGGAACAAGACGGAGCTGATCGTGGACAGAGACAACGAGCTGAAAAGCTTTCAGGTAGTGCGGGAGCACGACTCTCCCCTGCAGCGCCACAGCTCTGATCCTCCCGCCTGACCCGTCCCTCACTGTGTGTGTTTTTTGTTTCCTGCCTCGCCTCCAGGTGCTCCACGCTAACGGCTGCGCGCCCCGCCTCTACTGCACCTTTCAGAACGGCATCTGCTACGAGTTCATGCAGGGGGACGCTCTCGGGACGCAGGACGTCAGGGATCCCTCCCTACTCAGGTGAGGGCACGGTAGAGTCGTGGGACTACTCTGGTGTTTTTCTGACATCTCCCAGATGTGGCGCCGGGTCCGGTACTCAGAACCCTTTGTCGTTTCTACTTTAAAAGCTTAGAGACAAAAGTATTTAACTATTCAGAGATGCCTGGACGCTTCTGTGAAAAGAGGCAAATGAAGTTTGTGCTTGTACACACATGACTGAAAAATAAACAAAGGCTGATTCCAAAGAGTTGCTCAGTATCACTAAAGCAGTCCATGCTAATGTTTTCTCTGCTGATGCATGCTGTCCTTGGTGCTTTTTGTTACACACTCATACTCTGTGTCATCTTCATGTCTCACACGATGCATTAGTTGTTTTCATTCCCAGAACTCCTGCAGAGATACTGCTCCTCATCTAGCCTTGCAGATAGAAGTATCTCAGTGCTGTCGCCGCATCTGTCCATTTCTTTATAACAGCAGAGTCACTGGTGTCGTCATCTCATCAGATCCCGTCACGACGATAACCATGTTCGTCTTTGTGTCTGTGTCCTTTCAGACTGATAGCCAGGGAGATGGCTCGCATCCATGCCATCCACGCACACAACGGCTGCATCCCCAAACCCAACCTCTGGCTCAAGATGCGAAAGTACTTCTCCCTCGTGGCCACCGAGTTCACCGAGCAGGCCTCCAACGTCAGGTGAGCTCTGGATTTCCCCCTGTCGAACAGCTGATGTCCTCAAAGATTACACCAGAGAGTCGACGACTCCTGGGACTCATCCAGACAACTTTTGACCCCTGGGCTGACATGCGCACACACACACACACACACACACACACACACAGATAAAGCGTGTGCGACTGGTGTTGAGAAATGCATTTGATGCAGTTGTCTCGTCATCACTGGGACCGAGGATGGATAAGCGGTTCAGCAGAGTTGGGGCAGAAGACGGTACCCTTTGCGTCTCGGCGCCCCAGAGCCGTGGATCCAACAGAGGTGGGCCGTTTCATAACCTGGCCAGCTGCCCAGTCACAGCAGATATCTGTGTTCTGATGGCTATTAGATTAAGCTCAGCATGTGGCTTATATAACTGTAACAATAATAGCCGACTGGATTAGGGAGTCTGAGGCATGCAGCGGGCCAGCAGATGTTTGCTCAGCTCTGTGTGCTGGCTCACTTTACCCTCCTCCTTGGTAACGCAGACAGCCAGAGTGCCCCGGACACTCGTTCCACTGCGGTCTGAAGGCAGACTGTGTTTTAACGTTTTTAACGGCCTTTTTCAAAGAAGCGTCGGCGACCAGTGCGATGAGTTAGTAGACCCGTAGGTGGACCGTGTGATGCGTGTGCCGCACACCGGGCAGGGGCTGAACAGTGGGAGGCACTGGGAGGGAGCACAGGTGAAGGCAAGGCAGCCAGCCAGGTAGAAGTCTCCAAGGAGAGGGTGTGTGTGTGTGTGAGAGTGTTTGTGTGTTTACCCAGCCTCCCTCCCCGCGTTCTCTCATCTCCTGCTATCAGGCTGACGGTGGATTAAGCCTTAAGCCCATTACAGTCAGCGCAGGGGTCTCTGCTCAGCACGCCGGTCGGCCGTCGGGTTGGCTGAGACACCAGCTCGCCAACTTAACCCTTTCCCCCATGAGCCAATAATACCACGTCCAGACCGACGTGAATGGGTCAGTGTTTGGGATCTGCCCCAGGCTGAACAGGCTGAACACACATCACAGATCAAACCTGTCTAAACTCCAAACTGTTTTCAGAGGAGCAGGGATTGCCGTGCACCCACAGTGATTCATTAGCACTCCGCTGAGAACTTGTTTCTTTGTCGCCTGGATTCCCAGGAGCCAGTTGGGCAGCGCCCCTCTGAGCCCGCGTTCTGCCTGTGCATGTCGCTCTCGCCTGTTTTCACATCCCACACAGTCGGTTGCTGCCGACTAATAACAGACAGGGTACGACTACGCAGGGTGGTTTTGGTCCAGCGTCTCCGGTCGCCTTTTCCTCACCATGCGCGTGGTCCACGAGAGGAGGCTGAAGAGTGTGCATGTTAAACTCCATTAAACTCTGTGCTCTCTGTCCAGGATCCAGCAGGAGGTTCCCAGCAAGGCGGTGCTGGAGCAGGAGATGGTGTGGATGAAGGAGCACCTGTCCACACTGGGATCCCCCGTGGTGTTGTGCCACAACGATCTGCTCTGCAAGAACATCATCCACAACAGCAAAGAGGGTGAGTAGGTGCCCCTCGTCACGCTGCAGCAGCAGAAGTGACGCAGACGCCTTTTCCACATTGATCAGTCTCTAGTTTCTTGGTTTTTACAAGATGGAGCCAATGTAAATGACATCATGAGATAAACTACCGGGCGGACATGTTTCCAGGTCACCTTGTTCCAAGCGAGCGAGCTTGCCTTCTGCACAACGTTAGCCTCGAAGAGAGGGGTTAATGGCGACGGGCGTGGATGTTGTTATTGTCTCGTATTTGTTCTCAGTGGTTGGTTGGGTGTGGTGATAGCAAAGCTATTTGATCCACCCTACGTGACGTGCGATGTGTTTTCAGGTCACGTTCGGTTCATCGACTATGAATACTCCAGCTACAACTACCAGGCCTTCGACATCGGCAACCACTTCAACGAGTTTGCAGGTCTGTTGAGCCGAGCGGCGTCGTTTGAGGGTGAGGGTAGATATGCGTGCGGAGCGCGGCTTACTGGACCCCTGTGTGTGCGCTCAGGTATGACAGAGCTGGACTACGGGCTGTACCCCGGTCGGGAGATGCAAATGGACTGGCTCCGAGTGTACCTGCAGGCCTACAAACTGTTCACCAAGAAGACGGAGGAAGTCAGCCCGCAGGAGCTGGAGACGCTCTACGTACAGGTCAACAAGTTCGCTCTGGTGAGGAGGACACACACACACACACACACACACACTCTCTCACAGTGGTTCACTTCATCTGATATCTCATTTGTCTCTCTCAAGGCCTCTCACTTCTTTTGGGGCTTCTGGGCACTCATCCAGGCCAAATACTCCTCCATCGATTTTGATTTCCTCGGGTAAGTTTGTGTGTGTGTGTGTGTGTTTGTGAAAGAGGTAGAGCGGTGTCTTGTGCCCCGCCCCCGTGTAGAATATTAGACAAGTAATAGGTTGGAGCGTGTGTCTGTAAAGAATCTGTCAGCGTGGGTTAAACAAAGCATTATGAGAGAGAAAGTGGACACCCTAAAGCCAACATGTCCCTCGTTTCTTTTGTGAGCACTCGGCTCCTCCTGTCCACACACGGACACCCGGTTTGATCTTGATCTTGCTTTACATTTATAGGTTTTACCTCTTTTCACCTGTTTTGAAAAATGGGAAACGTATGCAGTAGCTACCATAGCATATCATCATGGGTTGTTCTTTTTCCACATTTCATTTTGACACCTCCTGCTGTGACATCATCACCTCCTCCCTCTTGTTTGTCGCAGGTATGCTGTGCTCCGTTTCAACCAGTACTTCGAGACCAAACCTGCAGTGATGGCCATGCAGATCCCAGAATGAGAGGAGGAGGAGGAGGAGCGGGATGAGGCCAGGAGGCGTGGGGGTGGGGGGGGGTAAGAGGTTTTCATGCTGGGACTTCTCTGTGAGCCAGCTCTTGACGGACCTCTCCGTGGTTGTCCTGGCATCCTTTTACTGCAGCAAGCGCAGTTTCTCTCTTATTCCTCCAGGCGTAGCTCCACATCTGTCTCAACTCTAGCTTATGAAACTTCCATGAGTCCTCTGTGTGCGTGCGTGCGTGTGTGAATGTCTGCTATCCTGCGCGTTCTTGATTTCTCTCCATGAACCCGGCGTCTTGCTTTCCCTCTGCAGCTGAACCAGGCGTAGTGAGCGCAGCAGTTTGGGTTAGAGTTCACCGACTTCACACTTCATTGTGCGCTGGTGCACTGGCTCCAAAATGTCCCACACCGCCGGTAATGAAGGTCAAAAAAGGGATGAGACTGATAACTGGCAGATAGCGTTGCTTCTGTGGCTCAATGCCACAGCCTCATTACAGTTAGATGGTGGGAAGTGAGAGCGCCCCTCCTTCTGTCTGAAGATGTTTGAACGCTCTAATCCAACTTCCTCTTACTGCTCCATTTTTGGTGCTTGTAGCTTAGTTCTTGTTTCTGCATTGTACTTCCCAGAGATCACCTGTGCATCAAAACACTGTGAGTGATGCAGGTGGAGCTTCTGTCTGCAAACTGCCGTCGCTGCTACTGAAATGTGAACCACACTTTAGCGCGTGCTAGCTGGAAGGACGGGCTAGGCCCATGGGAAAGCTTTTTATGGACTGGCTCCAGCTTGAATCACTATTGTGTTATAGCAATCAGTGATAGAGGGTAGCTAAGTGTGCATTTATTTATTCATGTGGAGATATTGTGGAAGAGTTAACATCTCAGGTCATCAGCTCTTCAGTTTGGGTTGCATAAAAGAAGGAGACCTGTGTAAATGTCACTCTAAACTCTGTTTGTTTCTGTCCTCATACAGTTTTTCCACCTCTTTGACTTTTATGGTTACAGTGCACCGCTCTGTTAAACTTTCCAGACATCTTGGAAAAATCTCCCCCCCCACCCAACTCTAATGATTTACCGTGTGTGCACCCCCCTCATGTGACAATCTCTGATCTCCTCCCACCCCAGAACCACCTGTTCCACTGGCCATCCTAACATCCGAGCCCCACGCTGTGCTGCATTCACACTCAGTGCCAGATTATTTTACATAATCAGATGCTGTGTATGTTGTGTTGAGGGTCAGATCAAGTCCAGCTTTCAAAAAGAGGAAGAAATGGGTTATCTCGGCCTCGCCCTGTCTCCAACATGAGAGCTCCTCTTCCTTGGATGGAAACTGATGGCATCAGACACTCTTAAAGCGGCGACTCCCCTGATTTTACACATCAAAGTGAAATCTGATAAATTATGATGTTACTTGGGGCAGCATTGGTTTGGGCTAAAGTCTACAAGTTTGAAGAGAAAGAAGTGAGCTTACCAGACCTCCATACCTCATAGTGCTGTCGCTTTTTATTCAAAATACAAACTTTTCTTTCAGTGTTGTTCAAAGTCAAAATTGCACTGTCTGAAGTAGTTTGGATTGTGGTCCAGCAGAGGGCAGTCTTATTGTACACCCTGTCTCAACTTCAGTAAACTTAAAAATTTTATTTTTAACGATGGAAGCAAACACTGGCGAGCAAGGCCACGCTGAGGAGATAAACCAACAAGGTTGAGGCTGTTTGCTGACCTTGTAGAAAGCAGCTGCCCTGCTCTGAAATGCTAACAGATCTGAGGAGTCAAGCTCGATAGTGGAGACACTAGAAACTAGTGGACTGACGGCAGCTGGGGTTTGGATCAGGTCTGTATTCAGATTAGTTTGAACTAATTACCTGCCATTTCAGATTTGTTGACATTTTTAATATTTTTTTCTCACAAGTTTAACTTGGAAAATAACATCAGCAATTAAGATGTTATCAAAGTAATTGATTATTATTCAATCGAATGGTCATTTTCTCACACTTATAGAGGCTGAGAAGTACTAACCCTGACCATTCAACAGTTCTTCATCTGTAGGTTAGGGCTTATGGCACCTAAGTTTCTTATTGCCCTTTTTCCTTCATTCCAGTCACTGCTGGTTTAAGAGACCAAAAACCACCTTAAATTTAATCATTGCTCAGCTTCTTTCCTTCTTGTATTCAATTGGCTGAAATTAGAGCCTGAATATTGTTTACAAAGGACTAATAAACTTAATAAACTTATATATTTGGCTGTTTGAAGCCTGCAAATACCCCGACACTGACCCATCACTCTGAAAAATCCTGATACCACACAAGCACTTTCACAATGAACTTAAGCACAGGATCCACTTCCCCTCCGAGTCACCGAGGCAATCACTGATCTGATTCGACTGGAGTGTTAAACACACATGAATCTTCTGAAACTGTTCATTCCCTCCAGAAAAGAGATGTGCCTTCTCTCTCACCCACACACAAACTCATTTCACCCCTGATTGACCCAATAGGGGGTCACACTGTCGTCTGACCTTTGTCCTCCATGCTAGGTGTTGTGTAACTGACAGGCTTAATAATTTCCCAGGTGAGCAGCAGCCCTTCCAAACAGCAGAGCAGACAGACGAACTGAGGATTGTGGTTTTCAGTCAGGACAGTTAATCTGAAGTGTTTTAAGAGGGATCACGTTTATACCAGAAATTTGTCCATGCTTACTTAGAAGTGATGATTACAGCCTTGTGAATGGGAATCATGACTCCTTTCAGGGCCATGTGAGGCTAAATGGGTGACTTCATGAAAGATGCACTTCTTACGATGGCACATATTTGGGAGCAAAAAGCTACTTGTCTTGAAAAGGCTCAAATCGCCCACAGCAGTAGCGCGTTTTTGATTTGAGAGTAATCAAGAAGCCCTTAATTTCGGAAACTAATAGTGGAGTAATCTGCTTAGTAGATTTGCCGACAAAGGCCAAATTAGTGGGTTTGCTGCCTCAATGCACAATCTTAATACCCTGGTCAGAATTTAGCACAGATATAAAGGGCATTTGCACTCCATGAACACTGAATGAATTTCCTCATTCACCTAATAGAGGACACTGACCCTGAGTGGACCTCATCTGTTGACACAGTTTAGGGTTTTTGAAGGGTACATTTAGGGCAGGATTATTTTCTTTCCTCTGAAACAGCATGTAATGCTGTAGCAGACACTACTGCTAGAGGCTGGAGCTGAATGTAGGGCTGAACTGAAAAGACATTCCTCACAGAGCCGAGGTTGCACCCATGTAGGAATGCACCAATATTTGAGCAGCCGGGTCCCGTTGGTCACCTTACCCACTGTGTCGCTGCAGTGGTTCGGGCCAGTGTGTGTTCTTCAACATGCTTCTCACATTGCATTCCTAAAACCCAGAAGTACTCTGAGACTCTCCCTAAGAAAAGGTGGGGTCACCCTTCATCCCCACCCAACTTTACAGCATGTTGCTTCCTACCATCAAAAATCAAAAACATTTGCCTGAGACCTATTATCACACTGCAAACGATTGGTAGAGTAACCTAATAGCAGGCTGAAAAAGCAGTGTTTTAAACTACCTTCTCTGGTTGATAGATTCAAGCCTGTTGGCTCAGTAACCACACCCAACAGTGATGTCACAGTGTACTGACACACCCTGGAGTACACTCTGCATCACTGCAGCGAGGTACAAAGTTAAAGCACTCCTCAGTCGGTGTTGGGTTACACTTTAAGTCCGCAAATTAACACTGGACAACAACCACATCTAAATTACTCGTTAAAAGGAACACTTTCAAGTCAAGGTCCACTTACTAGCTGTTTCAGGAGCTTTCACCTGCATCACAGTCTTCACTGACCAATGAGATTTTCTCAGCTCTCATAGTGATGGATGTTGACATATGTGTGGAAAGAACTAGTGAGTGGACTTTAACTTGGATAGTTCTGTCAAACTTATGTGTCCAAGGCAAGAATGAAGTCTGATGCCGGAATTATGGATATACAGTATATACAGTATTCTTTTCTTTACATAAATAATGTTAGTAGTGCTATTTTTCCTATGTACAAACCCTTATGTTGGGGATGTGGATGTACCTGAAAACGATCATTTTAAATGCATTCTTGCAAGTGTCATTTTCAGACATTGAGCAGTTCATGTTTCTTATGACCATGTCTTATTTCTCATCACACACTGGGTAAGGTGACAATAAGCCAAATATGGCATGAGTGTGAGTATTTAATGAAGTTCATGAAAATGTAGCCTGTGTGTACTGTGTGAAATTCCTGTTCCACGCTGGTCATCATTCCCTCACTTTGGGTTCAGCCCTTTTAGGGTGTTTGAAAGCAGTTTTTAACAGGGTTTATTTATTGAGTGAGTCTAATGTTGGATTTCACACATTTTCTTTTATTGTTTTCTAATCATACCAAAATGGTTAGCCTCAGAGAGTTTGCTTTGCAGTTCATTCCAGATTAACTATTTTTGCGTGTGAATGTACTAACTTTATTTCATGAAACACTGTACAAATAACTGATTATTTTTTCCTTGTAATGCTGATATTAACTTTTTGTAAATGCTTTGACTTGAAACATAGAGCGCTGTGTAAAGGGGAGCCAGTGTTCGGCTTGTAGACGTGACTTTGTAAATGTACTCATCCACTACTAAAGGAGACGCTGCGTCGTCGTGTGCGGCCAGCGGCGATGGAGGATGTAAATACTGTAAGAAATACTGTGAAAAGCTTACTGTACAGTGATCCTTCACACCTCTGTAGGAGTGGCAAAAAGAATTATTTAACAGTTGTCAGTAAATATTTCCATAAAAGTGTATAAAATGATTTAATAAAATTGTGTCAACTTTTGATTTCTGGGTGAGAATCCATGAAACTACCAATATGTGACTTTTCTTCTTTTGAGACTCAGTTTCCTCTTTTGAGGTCGGTTTGCCAACTGACCCTGAGCCTCGGGCCTGACAAGAGCAGGGAGGAAGGAAAGGAAGGAAGGAAGGTGAAATCTTGTGTTGGCGGACATCCTGGCAAAACACACACAACAGTGATGACCTCAAACCTGTAAGGCACCGATCTTTTTTTGTCTCTGGCTTCATATATGCATTTTTTTTGTACCCACATTCACATCATTATATTAGGTGGCAGTATTTTTTAAAAAGTGTCCTTTTTCCTGTCAGAATCTGTATTACTCAAAAGATTAATAGAAATAATCCCTAGATTTTTCACAGTAACAAGTTCAGGGCTGTCACTAAACTAGAGAATATTTCAACAGACAAATGTTTAGTTGTTTAGTTTGCTAGTTTATGAGGGGCAAAGGGTACATGATTGGCTGACAGGTGAGAGAGCAGTGACAACACCACCACCATAAAACTTAACTTGTGAAATAAAAGACACATGGAATATAAATGTCAATGGGCAGTTGTAATGAAAAGAAAAATTGAAACAATCAAATTTAATAAACTGCCTAAAATTGCTAATTCCTGAAATAATGTAGGGTTAGGGTTAGCAAAACATTTTTTATTGTACTTAAATTGGAATCGGTAATTTACAAATTTAAAATATCTATTTTTATGTATATAAGCCATATATATATGTATGATAAAGCATCAAATGTGGTGCTGAAACTGAAAACACTTTGAGTAAATCAGCCTATAAATCTAAATGTGGAATAAAAGAAATGAATAATTCATGGCTCTCTAGGGACAGACAATATGGGATAGACAGTAATGTAGGTACTGCTTCCTGATAAGGCAGATTTCGTAAGGGGATACATTCTTTAGCATGGCTTTAACTAGTGATTATATGTCATATTTTATTTGTTTCTATGTTATTAGCCATTAATAACAATAACTTTTGGGTTGCCAGGTTGTGGAAAATCCCTTCTCAGCATAAGACTCTTTCTGTCATTCTAGCAAGCACTTATTTCATTATCAACATTTATAACTGCATTATTATTGAATAAAAACACAGACTCCTGCTATTACCAAAACATTTCATTTATGAAGGACATACTGATCAAGAGTGTTCAAGTCTTAACAACAAATTGGGAAGTTGTTAACATCTATAATTAGTCAGACTCGTGTACATTTCCATGTGTAAATGCTAATGGTATACCCCCAAAGAATCTGCAGTTGTACACGTTCATAAGAAGCTGATGAATGCATTTTGGTTCAGATATCCTTGTTGGGTCCAGGTTATTAGAAACTCTTCTCTCCAGCATTCCCCTGATTTCTGGCACCTGCTGGAAGGCCTTTAAAAGGTCCTGTCGAGCTCCACCCACTCTCTCACGCACATTTCAGCCAGGACCACCAAGCTGTGTGGTTGCCAGTCACTACTTTTCTTCAATTTTTCATTTATCCACTTTGTTTGCAATAAATGTTACTTTTGCAAGTTATAGTTAGAATAATATAATTATAACTCAGGGATCAATTACCAGATCCTGGTGAGTATAGTGCCTGAGGTACTGTTGACTGTTGCCAGTGATCTCCCTAGTTAGTTAGTGAGTGTGCCAGTTGGACTGAAAAATAAGTCCTTCCATCAGCTCACTCATCTGTCTTTTCCCCTTTTTTTATTTTTGAGGTAATCCTGGGTGGAGACATGTTTCACTGAAGTTCTGCTTTTGAGTTGTGCCATGAGCCCTCAGAAGCTGATGATAAGTTAGAGTTAAAGGCAGTGCTCTATTTGATACCACTGTAGTAATGTGTCTGTGATCCTAACTTTGTGTGTTATGCAGCTTTAATTCTGTCAAGTGGTGTTGTGTAACTTGACTTTGTGCAGGCCAGGTCTCTCTGGGTTAATTCCCTTGGATATTGATTATCAGCAGGTTCCACTTGATTGATATTTATATGGGTAATATGCTGTGCTACATTAGTAGCCTGATGGGTTGTTTCTAGTCCTGTTTACATAAAGAGGCTTTGGGTAACCATTAGGTAGAGAGAGCATTTGTGATTTGGCTCCTCCTTCAATTCTTCCCAGTCACAACACTTTGTGCTGTATGCTCATATTAGTGAATTTAACAGTGCAGGTTTAGTTAACTGTTTATTTAGATATGTGAAAATTCCATCATGGCAACATCCTGCAGATTTTTCTGGGTGTGCTCAAACAGCCCATTGGACAGGTCTCCTAATGAATTAGAACTTGCTTGAAATACAAACAAGGTGCCATGCTGGAGGAGGATGTTCCACAACCTGGCAACCCAAAAGTTATTAATGGTGCTTAGCTGGTCCATAAATCGTGATTGAGTGATTCATTAACAGTAAGTAATGCCATTAAGTACAACTAATAAACCCTTTATAAATGGTGCCTTATCAGATAATGACAATTGAGTGCCTGTCTAATATGGTACAATCCACTGAAACCCATCTGATATTTTTGGGGCCCCCATCTTCAGGTTTTGTTGAGACCTGTCTGAGAGGTGCTCATTCAACTCTGGGGAAATTTTACAAGTTGTGGGGTAAACAAGATGGCTTCATCACCTACATATATTTTGATTTGAATAATACAGTTGTCATTGCTCTAAAGCGAATTGTAAACTACCTAAGTCTCTTCACATTGTGTTCAGGGCATTTTTAACTCTCAAGCATCACACTGAACTAGTCTTTTGAACCAGTCTTTAAACTACTTCCACTTTGTCATAGCAGAGAGAACTTGTCTGAGCAGGAAAAGCCCAGGTTTTACCAATGACATGAACCACAGTCGTGTTCCATCTAGGTGTGTCTGTCCCAGTGGGACATCCTGCACAATGCCAATGACGTGTGATTGGGCTGCAGTCATTAATGAGTGTCAGTTTTTGCAGCTTTGTTTGAGTTAAAATATCTTTCTCATGCTTTCCTTTGAGGTTTCTAGGCAGATGATATTTATAAAGGAAATATGCAGTAAGAAAGAACACACTTTCATGCTGATATAATGTGTAAATGTTGGCATGAACTGAGAAGAGCTGAGATGGTGCGTTACCCTGGGAACATCCTCTGGGACACCGGAGTTATGGAGCAAAGTCATTACTAGACCAACAAGGGTCTGTAGGGAGAGATGTGCATTAAAAATAACCCTACCACACACAATTAACACAACCAATTTATTGTCTTTCAAGAAAAAAAAAACACAACTCTGAAAACATAGAGAAATGTACACCTTTAAATTACACAAGCTCTTATAAACAAAATAGTCTCTTTCTATATTTACATCAGCAGGGGTTAACAACAGGAGACTCCTCAGCATGTCTCCTCCAAAATAAGATAAACATTTTCCTCTGATATCCGTCTCTATACACAGAAGCCAGCATCTTTGCTCTACACAGCACCGTCCCCGAGGTCTGAAATGAGTCTTTTCCTGACATTATGATTTGTCAAACCTTTCCTAAAGGTGGAATGACTCCAGTGTTTTTTAGGTAAATGAAGTTTTGCTTACACTGTCCTATTGGTCAACATCCTCACTGAGTGATGAGAACAAAGACACCAAAACTATCCATGTGCCCAGAAGTGTTAGCCTGAGATCAGGATTATGTATGGCCGGAGTCTACAGCCTGTCGAAAATGGGACAGCTATTTATCATCTTTTTTTGTATGACGTGTTGTTTGAGCCGCATGAGTAAATAAAGCTACAAATGGAGTGACAGTTCATCTTTTCAGCATTTGACTTTAAAACCTGGAAGTTACCTGGTCAATTTTGGAACATGCAGGTGCTTAACGCAGCGTATGCTAAGCCCTTAGCATCAGCAGCATTTAGCTTACTGTGTTTCAGTATTGGAAAGAAGGATGCCAAAGAAATAAGATGTGACTTCTCATTAACACAGTTTGCAGCATGATGCTAGTCATCATGTCTGTCAACAATACACAGATATTACTTGTATCAGCTTGTAGACCTTTAAAACCAGGGAAATAATCTGTGAATGCCACCTAACCATAAAAAATGTATGCTAAGTACTTACAGAGATTATAATAAAACACAGTAGGATAAATTGTTAACATGCAGCACCACAGCCAATGATGTCATGAGGCCTCGAAGATGTTTTAGGTGTCTTGTTCTCATTAACTGACCAGTGGTTCAGTATCTCAAAAACTTTGGGCAACATTGTCATATCAAAAGCCCATAACCAGCATTCTTCTTTTTGTATCCACCACAAGGGATGGGGGATTCATCCTACCTATGTACAGTGGCTTCCAACACTCAGATTTAGGGATGATTTGCCTATGTGTTAGATATTTATGGGATCAGGAAGGAAAATATGAAATGAGAAGACAACTGTTAAGCATAGTGATTGATCTGTCCCTGCAAAAACCTCATCTAGTTGCGCTTTCAGTCTTCAAATCTGGAGCTTCAGGAAGTTGGAGAGAAAATGTCAGAACGTCAACACTTTGGAACGAGGCTCGGTGCACCAGTACCAAGAAAATGACGATACTTGAAAAATCTTGGAAGTAGTTTTTCAAGATTAAAAAAGCATGTCTAATTTGGATATTTTCTACAGTGGTATAGGGGGCTGCATCTTAAAAGGTGTGTGGGGGGGCACCTGCAGACATTTGAATACACAGGTCAGAGGTGCTCAACACGACAATCAATAAACATTCAAAGAAGCAAAAAGAGAGGTATAAAAAATAGGTAAGGCTGAGTCAACCCACCAGTCTATGAAGGGGAACTGATAGACATAGAAATACAGCATAACAGCACAGCTTAACTGAGCAGTGGGAGGGCAAGGAAAAGGAGGGCTTAATTGTTGATATACTGTCTGGGCCAAAACGTGTGTTGTTAAAAAAATTCTCTTGCTGGAACCATTAGGTGCAGTGATAGAGCCGTTAAGTACTACTCTTACTCTGTTCATGGAGGCAAACACAATTCTGTTCAAATCTCTGTCGACCCACTGATTTTCACATTTTACAACGCAATACGGCCTTGGCACCAATCGGTGCTCGGCCACTAATTAAGGCGGCACTCCAGCAAATTTAAACAAAAAGTCAAGTGAGAAGTAGTATAATGCTCTCTGTGATGTCACCTGATCGGAGAACGCCTGCATTACATGACTGAGGGTGTGGAGTGTGAAACAATGTGGGCATTTACCAGGCAGTGAGTGTCTAATGAAGATGGTTTCAAGTTGCATTATGAGAAGTGTAGGATCCAGTGTGTTTGAAGCTTCAGTGCTCTGAAGGGACTGAAAGTCACTGTGTATATCAGCTTCTCCCTGTGAGAGTTTTTATTTTATTTATTTAATTTTTTTAATTTTCCTTACGCTTTCTTCAAGATCAAATTTAGGTTAGAATTTGCCTAGTTCCAATTAGGCCTGCACACTGACACTCTTACCATTTATGCAGCTTATTAAAAAACCTATAGCAACTATGTGTACATGATTACACTTCTTCAAATCCAGACAGTCTGAACCATGTGCTACATGGGTCAGATATACTAAGATACATTACGTGAAAATGAAGAGACAGGTTCTTTGTTCCTCTGTTTCTCCATTTAGCCATAACCAGCGTCTACCAGTAGGGAGCAGTAGTGATACACAGATAACATGTAGCTTAATCACAGGCCTGTTGCTCCAATGGGAGAAGTTACTCGGCTGCTCCTTCCAACAAGTGAAAAAACGACGATTTCCACTACCTTTTACACTTTCCTCCAATGAATCTAATCCCTGTGGTCCATCTGGTTTGCAAAAAAGTCAACATGAACAGGAAAATGAGCAGCATAATGGATGAAAGAATAAGCCTTATACATTTAAACTTAAGCTTCTGTATTCCAACACAAAGCAGCTGGTGACATGACATCTATGAAGGGAAATGAGTACGATAAGAGTTTGCCTCTATTTGTGTGGGCTGGGTTTCACTGGAGACTTTTCTAATTGACAAGGGAATACATATGACATTTTCTTACAGAGGAGCAAATTTTTCATTGTTTTCCTATGTTCATCCTCCATTCTCCCTCTCTGACTGTCAGTCAACAAAGAGCACCCCTTCCTCCCACATCTACCCTGGTCACGCCTCCCATCCCTCGCCTCCATTTAAAAAAGAAAACCTCCCCCTCCCCACTTCAGTCTGTCAGGAGCACCAGTTCCCCCTCACTCCTTTCTTCCCCATCGCTGTCTTCTCCTTCACTGTACGGAGGCCGTTCCCTCTCTCGTTCCCTCTCTCTCTCCCTGGGCATGGACGTAGGCGTGCCATGGCCCTCCGCTCGACGCGGGGCGGGCGGGACCTGCGGCAGGTAATGCTCCAGTAATGCTGGGTGAAATGGCATGGTTGCCACGGAGACCGAGCCAACGCCGCCCTGGTACTGGCCATCGCTGTGGGAGTAGTGGATCTGCTGAGGCTCTGTTTGACTGAAAAGACATAGAAGGAGCCTAACATGAGTCTACTTAATTTTCACGAATTCCTTAAGTATTCATGAATATCTTATCATTCTTGGGTTATAGTTGAAGGTTTAGGGGGAAAAATGTTTTTGGACACAGCATCAGCAATTGAGTGATGTGGTGCAAGGAGTTATTTCAGGCACCGTGTCAGTGAAGCACATCTATTGCCACTACATGTTCCATCTCTGGCCATGTTGCCTCCTGCACACTCAGTGCTGTGTTTTCACAGAGACTTGTTAACAGTAGCTATCTTCCATGGGTCCAGTTGTGGTTAACTACCTCTGAAGGTGTTGAAGTTATATGATGAACTACAGTATTTTAAGTGCCCACCATTGGCGTCTTTGTTGCACCAAAATATTACATATTTATAATGAATTTTAATTCCAGTTCTTCTTTAAATGCATCAGGAGGACGTCTTGACTACAATAAACTAGAAATAAGGACTGCAAATGTGTCATCTTACAATATCCCTGTAGCAATGAAAAATGTCTCATTTGAGTTACGTGATCAGACGTGAACTACAAAGTGTAATTTGTGACATTCTGATTTTAATGTTTAATTTTTCAAAAGACTCTAAAAGAGAAAAGATGCTGTGAGGTCCATTTGTGAGGCGAAGAAAAACAACACTGACACAAAAAAACCCTCAAAACCAACCACTGTTAACAGTTCCAACCTTCAACTCATCCAGGTTAACTAGTTGGAGGATTTGGCAGGAACAATGGTGAGGGATGCTATTCATCGCCAAGGACAGACTGAAAACAGCCCAGCTGCAGTATCAATACTCCACTTTTGTTTGTGTTTTTATGAATTTAAAAAAGCTTTGGAAGCTGCAGGCCCTAGCTACAATGTGTGGAGGTTCTTGTTAATAGAGTGAATTTCATTGTTGCCTGCCAGGGACACATTCTTACATTATCTCAGAGTTGCGTGAAGCACGCTCCCCTCTATGCGTGCATGGGTTTCTACCTGTGTGTGTAGGTCGCTCTCTGCTCCTGCCGGCGGCTCTTCATCATGGCCTTGTACTCGCCCACCCTCAGCCTCCGCCCCTCCACAATGCAGGTCCGTTTGGGCCGTGGTTTGTACTTGTAGTCGGGGTAGCGCTCCAGGTGCTGCCGGCTCAGCCTCGCCTGCTCTTCATAGTAAGGCTGCTTCTCTTGGTTGGACATGGCCTTCCACCTAGAACCTAAACACAAAGACACAATAAGTCCTTCTGTAGGGTGTCCTGGTGGCTGTGTGGTTAGGATGCATACAATATAATGGCAAAGTCCATGTTTTGAGTTCAGCTGGAGCCATTAGTTGCATGTTATGCCCCTTTTCTCAGTTTGTTTCCTGTCTGTTCAATAAAGGCCAAAAAGATCATCTTAAAACAACAATTTGTCTTTTTGTCATACTTTTAGTTCGATTTCCGGCAATATTTTAGTCAAACTTAAAGTCATACGACAGTACAATGTCAGTGGTGGAAAAGATGATGAGTTGACAGTACAAATCCATTTTAAAGTGACTTTTGCTGCACAGCAATGGCCGTGGGCCACAAATTGCAACTGATGATAATTCCAAAACTCTCCAAAATCCCCTTCACAAGATGTCAAAATGAAGCAACTGTGGGCTGTGCACCACAAGCAGTGAACAACAAATGTGCCTCTGGAGGCCTTTCTCAATACAGCATAGAACAAGAAGGAAGAATATTTAATATATTTGAAACTTCATTCCATTATATCCACTCCACTGCATTATTTTGGGGGAGCAATTGACCATAAGGAAAAACATCAATCTTACTTTCACTTTCTACTAACCAGTGAAATTAACAACAAATAAAAGATTTTGAGTCTGAGAAAAGGAGTCATGTCTCATGTTTAGAACACGATGGAGAAACTGCAATGATGACAGAACCATGACTACTCAGTAGTCATTACTACATTATCACATGAATACTCACTACCAATTGAGTGGGCTCAGGCATCTTCAAACGTTTTTAATCTCAACTATGTACTTTCATGACTGCATCTTATAGACAGATTAACAGACACCTGCCAAAGTGTTGAAAACAGACCCTGTGGTAGCTTCTGGCTGCAACAGGTGTCTCCAGGACCCCATTTGGCCATGATCACAAACAAACACACATACACACACACAAGGTGAAAACAATACCAGCCACTCTGTCGTGGTTGGTAACAAGCCTCTGTTCATACCAGACCAAGTACTTAACAAGAGTGTGCTTCATTATGATTTCAGCTTTTCCTGTGAAAATGGAAGGTTAATTATTTATTTATTCATTAGCATTGCATCATTCCATCTACTCGCTGATTAAAAGATAGCATAACAATTTTTGTCACGATCTTTAACCACATGTCAATATGGCACGTGGGAGTACATAAACCGAAGATGATTTGATTAGTCAAGCTCCTGGCATAAAAACAGGTATAAATGTGATCTCAGATTTCCCACCACTGTTCTGGCAAGAGGATTGTATTTAACAAGTAGTTAAAATTGAGATCTTGTGTTTAAAACACAAGTAGGTTACTAATGTGCTTAACAGGTATGCATGTGCGCATTTACGTTTGTATGTCTGTGTGTGTCCGTGTGAAGGCTGGCTGCACACATAAGCACACATGCTCTCAACAACAGAGAGGAATGTAAATATTTGGTCCAAGGAAAGGGATTCGGGCCAGTGTGTGTGTCTGGTTGGAGAAGCAGGTGGATATTTGTGCCCTCACATGTGCCAGACAGCGTCTCAGAATAGAGACACAGAGTGAAACCCACCCCTACCCAGTGCTGGGCTCACCCAGGATCTTGCTGATGGAGGAGTTGTGCATGTCAGGGAAGGCCTGCAGGATCCTCCTGCGCTCGTCCTTGGCCCAAACCATGAAAGCATTCATGGGTCTCTTGATGTGGCCTGAGGAGGGAGGGGGCCGGGCCTCGGCGTAGTTGCCTGGGACAGACACTGGCAGGGTGCCTACAGGAAGGACAGCGACAGTCAGAGAACCACACCAAACTGGTGCTGTGATATGTTACTCATTCCTCCTCACATACTGTAACATCTCTATCCCAAGGAGTGGTACGCTTTTATGTTACACCCCTAAAATTGTTGAATATCCTTGAGCTCACCTGCTTATTAACGTTTACTCATTGAAGGTAAAATTTCTGTTCACCCACAAACATCCTATTAAGTTATGATTCACTTCCCCCACCTACATTTTCCACCCTGATGTAAGTACAAGAACCCTTTTTTCAGTTTGTTATTAAAATGTCCAAACTTCAACAAGGTGACGATGTAAAATTGAATCTGGAGGTGGTGGTGAAACTTATGTTTGGATGCTTAAATGTCAGTGCGATATTCTGGGGGTGGGGGATGTAATGATGACAAGTATAGTACACTGCCTTTGAAACAACACTACTAATTACGCTACCTGTTATGTAATAACATGTTACTTCCCAGCTATGAAGAGTATTAAACGGGCTGATGCAGGGAAACCTACCCTCTGAGTCACTGCTGAGGTGGTCCTCAGTGGGCGGCAGGCCATGTCTGTCTTCACCCCGCTCAGAGTGAGAAATTCTCTCGCTGTGTGGAGAATCTTTATACTCCTGGGGACATAAAAAAGACAAAGACAGGTGAAGTCAGACAGCCAGTAAAGGCACACAAATATTCACACTTGAGGACAAAGGGCCGATTTGAATTTCGACTGCAGTAAAAAGATGACCCAGTGTCCCATGGCGTCTGTTCAAGGCACACATGTGTTACACAGAGTTCTATTTAAGGTAAAGAAACTGCACGCTTGCCATATCAGCTGCTGTTTAAATTCAGAGCTATAAATGCAAAGAAAGGAAATTATAACACTATGGAGGAGGAAGAATGGTGTTTATTGTTGGAGGGAGGAAAGGTGAAGGAGAAAAGGCAGAGATGAGAATGTAACAACTTCTGAATTTGCAAAACTATCGCACCATCTGTGCATTATCTATCATTCGTTCCCGTGCTGTGGTGGAGCAGAATACCAAAATAGGTCAGTCAACAGTATTGGGGTTAAAGCAGCAGCAGAGGCGAGATGGAGCAGGATAATGGAGTGGAAGAGGAGAGCCACAGAGTACAGTATTACTGTGGACAAAGAGAGAGGGCAGGTGGCTCAGTCAATGCCACACTGAGGCCTTTGTGGTATTGTGAGGCTACAACAGCTGTTGCTCCTGGATGAGGCAGGGACCAGAGCTTCAGCCACCTCAAAGAATGAAAACCAAGACCAGAATAGAAGACAATTTTTACAAGAACCAAAACAAAAAAATAACAACCAGGATTTTTATAGTTGGGCTCCAGATGAAATATATGATTTCATCTGGCTTTAATGGTGCTTAAGATCAACTTAATCTACAGAGTTAAAGTTTAGAACATCAAAGAACACAAAGTTTCAGATTTGCTTCACCTTTTGACAGTGTATAGTTAAAACACTAACACTTTGCTCGTTTCATTCTAGCACACAGCTGTACTAAAAAAAAGTAGAATAACAGCAGCTGATACCATCTTTGTCAGGGGATACTGAATACGCAGCCCCTTTTCACTCTTTAATAATGGAAACAAGAGAGACATAAGTTCTTTGTCTGTTTTATACAGTGTTTACTTATCAGCACTTTCCAGTGGGCAACACCTAAAATACCATCCTGTAACAATACTCTTCTCTGTGTGGTTATACCACAGCTGGGGTATTCCATCAGTTAAATCCTCATGGAGGAGCATGACTCCCTGTAATCCTTCACCTGACCCTGACCCCTGATAATACCCCCACATGTAAGCCAGAAAGGAGAGACACACTGAGACGGTTTCCTCGTTTTCAGATTGTTCAGTAAGTATGGTCAGTGTAGCGGAGCATGTAGCAGCTGAAGTGCTGGATACTTCCCTCAGGAGTTGGTAGAGACCAAAAACAGAGCTAAAAACACAAGGTCCGCAGGTGGACACAAACATGACTCCAAACAAAGATAGTGTGGCTTACATCTCAGCCATATTAAAGCCGATCTACGGAGAGCCAGTCCACTGTTTATTACCACTGTATCAAAACTGGCAGCAATTCAGCAAGAGGGCAGTAGTGAGTTAGTCCTCAATGAATGGGGGTGAAAGGAGCGAAAACAGCTAAAATAATTATTTACACCTGCTTCGAAACAAAGAAGCCTCATGATATGTCAGTGTTGTGCTCATGACTCCTTTCTGCTGCCTTCAAATGGCTAAAAGGAGGAATTTTTACATGGTTTAAATGAACAGCTTCTTTGGTGGTTCAAAGGCTAAATATGGTACAAGCTACAGAGCTTCTAGCAACAGACATATATCGAGCCATTATTTATGTGAATCTGGCTGTCCATATCACCTAGCCCTAAGCCTAAATTCAAAGAAGAAAGAAGAGAGGAATTGTGGATTATAACACAAAGAAAACAAAGCGTGAATAAACCTGAATGTGAGCAATAAGTCAACACATACAATGTGCATTTACTTTCTCTCCATGGTGCTTTCACTGGGGTAAGGTGTTAGAAACCTTGAGAGAGTGTGTTAGTTTTGTGTGAATTGAGGATCAACTCACCATCTTTCCACCACTGTCTCTCTCTCTGTCCCTGTCTCTCTCACGCTCTCGCCCTCCACTGCTGTGGCTCCTCAAGAGCTGCTGGGCGTCATGGATGGCCTGGGTGACCACATCACCCTCTCCGAGGAAACCTGAAGACAAAAACAAAGGACCAGATGGAGGAGGAGAACAAATATGAGGAACAAATGATAAGGATGAAGAAGAAAAATGTGCCTTATTTATTTGAAACTTGGGCCACATGCAAACATCTGACATTGTATCACTACATAGATGACAGGACATAAGTAAACGTTTAATACGTCCCCTTTAAATCTATCTGAAGGTCCTTTTCCCTTCCTCTTTAAGTTTATGAACATTAACTTTTTTTTTTAAATTAAATTTAAAAAAGTCACATTTTATTTTTATTCAGTTCGTAATGGTCCAAACAGCCTCAGTTATGTGAAAACCCACAGTTCCTGCTGAGAAGTTAACCACAGCTTTGTTGCCAAGCGATCATTACTATGGTATGCTTGCTTGGCACAGTGATCATTGTCAGTCAAACACTGGGGGTGGTACTATGCCTTTGAGTTTCTGTTGGTTCCCCTTACCTGTCTATCAGCTCATGCTGGCTACTGGTGCCAGTGGTGACTTCCCTTTTGTTCATGTGTTGTTCACAGTGTCAAGCACTTACATTTAAAGCTGCAATGTGTAGAATTTTAAAATGTTTGACTTTGACTGCCACCCAGAGACACTGTGGCTGATAAGAGTATGATGAGCAAAACAATGATGCTATCACAATAATTTGAAATATTCTGAATAACTTGACCGTGACTTTAAAGGTACCCTGTGTTTTTTTCAAAACAAATAAAGTTATTATTAGTGTTAATCATCAAAACACACTGTGTGTGTCCTCCAGGCTGAATCAACTTGCTGAATCCAAAAATCAGAAATTGTTTTTATTGTTCCCATCCATGTTTGGAGGCTCACATCCTTCTTCTTCCCTGTCTCTGTTGGCCTGCTCTAAAAATCAGTGCTCCCCAGTGGTCACAAACTCTACACAGGTATGTTTAATAAAATGTATAAGCATGAGGCAGGCCTTCTCATGGCTTAAAAGGGAGCTGTTCAAACCCTGTTACAACAGAGCAGGAACATGGAAGCATCTTAGAAACGCTGTGAGGATGCAACAGGTTATTATTTTTTAGTCTCCTTCATGATCACAAATTCCCTCTTCAGTGGAACTCACTGAGGGCAGAGCGTGATGGACTGTGGGACACTTCTCTCTGGAGATCTCTCGGTCTGTAGGCCCCCTGCAGTGCCAGTGAGCCAAGCTCCAGGCTCTGTGGACTGGGTGTTTTCCCCAGCTCCAGCCCCTTTGGCTTGGAGGTCAGGTTCAAGGGTTGACTGGCTTCCTAAACACACAGCGAGAGCAAATGAGCAAGGGTGGGGCCACTTACACACATTCAGGCGTAACTGCAAAGAGCAAGGGTGTGCATGCATTTCGGTTATGCATGGCAGATTTGGCATGTTGGAGCGCATCTGTCACACCTTTGTAGCGTTTCTGGTCTTTTGTCTTCATGTTCACCTCATCCGCTCTCCCCTTTTGTTTATTTAAGCTGTATTGGTCTATCTCAGCTTGAGAACAACTTGTGCAAATACAGTTCATGCTGCATATACACACAGGCAAGAACACACACACATACACCTATACCACACACGTTAAACCTTTGAACAGAGGGTGTGGTGTATTGCAAAAGCTCTTAAGCCTCCAAAATACCAAGAAAGTCTATTATCTGTTTAATCTGGAGAGCTTCACTTTCTTTAACACTTATCCAACCTCACACATATGCAATAAATACACACCCAATACAGTAAGCAAACACACTGCTGTAATTCAGTCCTCCAATGATGCTTGCATTTGAAGATACAGTACAAACTCTAGTGTAGGTGTATGCATTACCAACATTTGTTTATTTGCTTTGAAAAGGAGATTGTATACAACCGTCTACTGTTGTATTGTACCTGTCGGAAGGCACCACTGCTCCTCTTGATAGGGGTGGGATGAGGGTTCGGTAGCAACTGCATAGGATAGTCAACGGCTGTGGGAGATGAAAAATTTTCTATATGAATAACGTTATCACTGGTTGGAGCTCAGAGTTACAAACACCGATTCAAATCAAGAAAGAGTTCAGCATTAGGCTTCATGAGTTAAATAAATATAGGTTTTGGCAAATTATATATTTGTTCTGTTTAAAATACCTTTGAAAGCTTACAATATGACATCCATACAAAACCCATTCAGAAATAGAGAACGTTTTATGTTAGCATTAGCGATAGGGCTAAAGTAATTCTCAGTTTGGATAAAAATGAGGTGATTTGAGTTTAGACATGTCGGGAAACAGAAAAGTACAATGTTTAGTTGATAGTGTAGTTATATGCAAATGAGCCAACAAAAAGACACTGCCGGCATGAAATTAAACTGCATAGCATTTCACTGTGTCCATATCTTCATGGAAAAGATCACAATTTCTGGCTACAGCTGGCCTCTTCCACACACCCCAACAGTGCTTCAGTATCTTTTTTTTACATTCAGCTGTCAAAACAGTCTCAAGCACGCACACACAGATGCACACATTTCCTGAAATAAAGAAAGCAAATGAATGGCTATCCTTAAATTCCACCTACAATGTTTTAAAGACCGACCTTGTGTCAGTTAGGTTTGAAAAGATGGTGAGGACAAGGTCACCCACAAGCACAGCTTTTAAGACTTGTGAAAGCATGACTGCACAAAGCTGTGGCTTTCTAAGCTGTGCCCTCTATAGCCTGCTAACTGTACAAGCATAAGTGCATGAAAGGTACTATCAGCCATATTGTTCAACTGAAGTCTACATTTGTATCTCAATGATGCCCTTCCATTTTCTAACAAACAGGCCTTGAGTGAAAGTGCACAAATATGTTTAAGTTTCTCTTTGAAAACACTCAAGTCAAAAGCTGTTCCAGCTTGCACCGCAACTCATGGAACAGTAATAATGGGGACAACTTTTCAGCACAAAGTTTCTGGCCTTCAAAGAGCACAGTCATTGTCAGGTAAGTGCTCATTCTTCCTTCAGAACAGGGTATGTAAGAATAGGCGATTAAAGAACTAACAAACCCCAGTGTTCTCAGCACTAAAGGCCTTGTGGAGAAAAACCTTGGAGGATTATTAAAAGATCACTTTAATGACTAAAGATGAACTTAATAGAATGCAGGATATTACTGATCAGATCCATCTGAATTTCTTGAGCTGATTTTGCAAATATACAGAAGTGGATTATGCTGCAGGTCTGCAGGTTTTGATGCTTTTTGTCCATCATGAAAACTCATCTGAAGCTAAAATAAGGATGTATTCAGAGAACTGCAACAGTTGACCAGACTAAAAACAATGGGTTGATTCATCAAATATGTGTACCTTGCTGGTGAATAACTTTGTAATATAAAGTGAAAATTTCAGCAGTTTACCTCACATATGTTATGATTACAGATAAAATTATTGATGCTGTGATAACTTTACAGAGTTGTAAAATTCTATCTGATGTGTGGTGCCAGAGAAGCCTTACAATCCTAGAGGCGGAAGAATTAGCGCCACCAACTGTACCAAAGTCCCCCATATTTCTTTTGATGATTTCTAAACATGCACTAATTTAACTATATTTTACCATTCCAAGATAGACTGGATTTATGGCATAATGGAAGCCAATGTAACCCAACCCTTCTCTTGCCAAACCTCTCCGCTAGCTTCATGTCTGACCTGGCTTGCAGGGGATTGGTTGCAATGGCAGGGTCATCTGAGGGTCGGAGTTGACAGGGAGGGGCTGGGTGTTGGGGTGGAACGCCGGGATCATCACATAGGGCATGTTCACCTGCTGGGACAAGGCAGGACCAATACACCTTACATAAAAGTTGCATGAAGGTTTCTGATCTGCAATGGAAACTTTACTTCCTCAGAAGTATCGTCCCGTGCTAATACAGCTAACTGATATGTGAAGACGTGAAGTTCTTTAGAGGGGCTGACCTGGATCTGCTGCTGCAGCAGGTTGATCTTGTGCTGCTGCTGGATCAGCTGCTGCTGCTGCTTGGCAATCTGAGACACAAGACAAGCTCATTTTCACACACATCATGTATTTAAATTTCATACTAATACTATATACCATACTTATATTATATTCATACATATATGTATACATTCTACTATTCAATAAATAGTGTGTTCATTACCACATTATTACTGCATTGTATTGCATGATATTCAACTTTACATAAAGCCATAGAAAAGGTATATATACCTAAAAAGAGTGATACAAACAGGGAAGAAGAACCAAAACTTGACCTTGTTTATATATGTATGTATATGCATTGTGATATATATTTATAAAGGCAAACTAGACTGAGAAGCAACCAGAAGATGAGGCACAAAATTTCTCCACTCTCCCATCATCGGCTATCTTGCTATTTAGCCCCTTACTCCACTTCTCCTTTCTAACATGCATTGCACACCATGGTGCAGTCGTGAATCACACAGATAAAACACAATGACTCTGTGCTGTTATCTTTTCATGTGCAAATATTTAAATTGTTTGTTTTAAAATTGTCATCTGTCTAATTTGTCCATTCTTCACGTCTTCATATACAGTCAGAACACAAACACAAATTCACAGAGAAGTGGCTTTGCTTTCCTCATCTCATTCCTTGGCTTCCTCAGTTTCTGGCTCCTTGTGGTCAGGAAGGCTGATTGTCATTTTCATCAGGATAATAGCTGGTGTGACCACAAAATTTTTTTGAGGTTGCTTTGTGTTTTTATGTTTTGATGTGAATGATGATATCAGGTAGATGCCTGGACTGTGACTGGTACCTGCTCCTGCTGCTGACGAGCCAGCTCCATCTGCTGCTGCTGTTTCTCCAGCAGCAGGGCGGCCATGTTCCTCTGCTCGGAGTGAGCTCCCAGCAGCTGCTCCCTTAAACCACTCAGCTGGTTGATCATCATCAACAGCTGGAGCTCCTTCTCTGCCAGAGACTCAGGGGTACCTAGAGGGGGGTCAAGACATGACGTTTCTATCCAAATGCTTGAGCACATATATTTCATGTCAGCGAGAGAGTGCTAGTTTTTTTTTTTTTACTATTTTAAAGATTTTGCATCAGCTAGGGCTTTTCTAAATACCATATTTTGGTTTGGATTTTGGAGTTTGTATTTGAATTTTTTTTTATTCAGTAAGACAACAAGGACATTGGACTATTTAGTGTCTGTGTAATTTTCAAAGAATAAAAATTTAACCCTATAATACCAAACATATCATATTTGATACATGGGTTTTTCAGACCTCCACATGAGCAGTATGATTATTTATTTTCCCTGAAAAAGCGAATATGATACAAATTGAAACTCATATATGGAAAACAATATTTGAATTTTTTGTTTGTTTGTTTGTTCAGAGGGACCAATAAAGGCTCCAAGTTCAAAGAATTGGAATTTTCTGTCAATTATTTAATGGTTTGGGCTTTACAGGGTTAAAATATAATTTATGTATTTTTCATCACTTGCCAAAACTACAAAAAAGGACAATAACTGAAAACAGTGAAATAATGTGAATTAATAAATACTGACAGATTCTCAGAGTGTGGGTACGACTGTGGGACGGGGACAACAGACTCAAAGCTGGCTTCTTCTGAACATCAGTTAGAATGTCTGTTGCTTGGTGCTAATATATATAATTACACTGATAAAGCCTTCCCCAGGCTTCACCTGTTTCTTCAGATGTGTATTTTTTTGTTACAGTGTTTTTGTCCCAACGTACCCTGGTTTTAAAAAAGGAACATAGGCTGAAACCAACAATTTTCACAGCAAAAATGATCTAACCAGTGGTCAACCACATTACTGTAAACAGACAGGTATTGCTTTTGACATGTATGACACATTTCATATAACACAAATGATGATCATGGCAAATGAAAAACTAAAGCAGACAATTAGCAGTATAATGTTGGAAATAATTCTGATACAAGTGGTATAAAGTGGTGTTGGTAGTGTCTGAGAGCTGACCTTTCAGTTGTCCTGCCCCCACTGCGCTTTTATCCAGAAGTTTCTCCTTCCACTCAGCATTCAGCAGCTTCTCAATGGTAGGCATTACTGTTAACAGGACACAACAGGTACTCAGCAGAACTGCACCGAGCTGCACTAGATGGTGTGAAAAATATACTCTGACAAATAAAATCCATCTGACACCAAACTACTTTCTCAGCCTCTCCTCTGCCTTCCCTAATGGCATTGATTGAAGAAGACATTTGAGGTGCCGAAGGGCAGAGGTTGTTTGCGCGTCTGGGAGAAGTTTTGAGTGTTTGAGTGGATCAATATTTGGACAGAGAACAATCCAAGGTCAGCTAGTGGGGAGAATTTGAGAAAAATTTAAGGCGAGGAGTGCAGGCTGGTGAAATACTTGAGGGCAGGGAGAGTCTCGGGAGTGGCTTGGAGAGCAGCTCTTTACTCCACATATGAGGGACTGAACAAAATCACTAACACAAAAAAGACACCCCAATCCCCCCCACACCCATTCAGGAACCAAACAACACCCTTGCTTTGCTAGACAAATTGTTACTTCTATGCATCGATTTTCAGCAGACTGCATTGTTTAATGCTGAATAGCAGCAGAATGTAGTGCACTCAAACACATAAGACATGGAATCGTCAAAGCCTGGTTGGTGAGAAAATTGTATGAACGTGTATATACAGTATGTGAGTAAAAGAGAAAGACTGCCATTGAAGGAAATAAAGGCCGAGTCGAAGAAAGGAGACAGGCTGTGAAGCTGCACTGATATAAATGTTTCAAACGGTGAGCACTTGTAGAGGTGAATTAAGTGCAGATCCAAGTACAAGTCACTTTACAGCCTGTCATGCTGCAGAGTGCTGTAGAAACTAAATAACAGCTGCATCAACTTCAGTTTTAACAGATGTGATCAATGTTTTCACAGATCTCTGAACAAAAATCACTTAGAGACACAACATAAAGATTGGAAAAATTTGTTGCTGTACCTTCACAGATATGACACATAGACACGTCTTAAACTAAAATGAATGCCAATCAAAATATGTTGAGGGATGATATAATCACAAACAGTTTCTATATCCAGGTTTAAATTTAACCTATTCAATAGGTTAGAAAACTGGATGTGATTGGTGCTGACATGAATGCCTGGAAGCTTAATCGACATCCAAATCGGTATTCGACTGACGCCCACATGAACGGCTTCCAAGTTATAACAAACACCAGCAACATGTCGAAAACGTCAGGCGTCTGGAATAATTTCCACGTCACAGATCTATGAGTGTGGCAAATCACTGTACATACAGTCACTGTAAGTAACAGCTAGTTAGTGCCACTGCATGCCATCAAATTAATTTATTATTATAACCTTGTTTATCTCTGGCTATAAATGCTAGCAGGTAACGATAACGTACGGTCGTACGGCCTCAGGACGCCCCCCCACACACACACACCTTTCCAACAATACGATGGTGGGATTTAAAATTCTTTCTGTAGCTCTGTTTTGTTCATTCTTGACACAACTATTTCTGTCACTTTTCCTGTGACCAACCGAGTGCCACACTATAAATGCCTCAAGGAGAGACTGTCTGAAAATGTCTGCCATTATCCCCACATTTCAACAGATGCAGCGTCTCGATCCTCTCTATGAACGACCGCCTCTTCAGCCCGCCTTTGAGCGTTATAATTCAGAGCACAGACAGCCCATCTCATGTTCTGGGAGTCCTCAGCATATTGATAGCAGCTCCCTGACGCCCCCAAATCAATATCCCAGACAGAGCATTCATCCTCTGGGGCACAAGAATGTCTACAAAATTTCACGGGAATCCACTGAATAGTTGAGTTATTTTCAGTCTGGACTGAAGTGGTGGACCAAGTGACTGCTGCTGGCATGGATAAGAATAGGACCAAACTTGTAATAAACCAGAATGATCTTGTTACATTAAAAAAAATAATTGATCGGGATTATTAATTATAAATAATAAGGGAAGAGGGAATGCCTTTAACTGACTTCTTACTGACAATGGTGGATTACTTACTCAAGTGAAAGTACTACTACTGCACGGTGAAAATACTCATTACACGTAAAGTTCCTGGCATCAAAATTTACTTATGATCTACTAAATACAATAAAAGTATGAAAAGCAGAAGAACTCATTGTGCGTGTGTGTAAAATCAATGTTATATACAGTGTTTTAATATCATTAATGTGTACTTTACATGTTACTGCTGTGGCTTTTTAAAATTAAACTCATTTTAAGTACTTTGTATATTTTTGGGTAGTTTAATCCACAGAAAGGCTTGTAGCATCACTGCATTGTGATATCCATGTATCCCTAAAAAGTCAACTTCTCTTGAGCACAGAAAAACAGCTCTGTCACAATGCATGTGTCAGTTAATCCTTCATCTTAAGAGAAAGGAAAATTTTCTCAATCCTTAAAGGAACACTTTGTCATGCCACTGAGTGACCTTTAGTGACTCACGTGGACTCACACTTCCTGTTTTATTTTGTAGTTCCTTCCTAGTTTATCTTCTGGTTGTAATTTACTTCCTGTCTTTGTACTTGTCTCTACCCTGCCCTGATGTTTTCCACCTGTGCCCAATTATCCCTGCCTCGCTGTGAGTTCCCTTTTGTCTTCATTCTGTTCATCTGTCCCGTGTTTCCAAGCGGTTCTTCTCCGTTATCCGAATTTTTGTTTAGATTTCTCTACACCTGTGAAACACTGACTCTTGTTTTCTACCTTTTAGATTTGCTGGCCAGTCTACCAGCTGCACTAAGCCTTTTTGTTACATGAACTATCTTAACTTCAACTACCCAGGTCAGGGCATGTCTGCATATCTGACATATCATGGCCGAAATGTATCAAAACGTAACACACTTAATCCTTCAGTTTATCCCAAACATTTAAAATCACCAAATATTGAGATACATGTTTTTTAACTGGACAGGGAGTGTATGAAAAATTGTGCTCTGAGAAGTTACTTGAAACTAAAGCTATAAGAAAAATATTTGCCTCTGAGATGCTGTGGAGGGCAAGTATAAAATTGTATACAATGGAAATACTCAAGTACAAGTACCTCGAATTAAGTACAATAGAAATGTAGAGTTATTTTACGCGTTACATCCCACCACTATTTAGTGAGTCTCAAAATGGTTCAACAGATATCAGCAGTGTGGTTGGCTTGGACAAATAAAACAGAACGAACATTGAGTCTTCTTAGGGGTTACACCTTCCAAATGCACAAACAGTGTATTACATGACACCAATTATATGAGTATTATATGACACCAAAGGGTGCTATTACACAGCCAATAAGAGGACGGCTTCTTTTGCAGAGTATGATTATTAGGCTCTCTGTCAACAATAATCCTGATGCTGTAGAGCAGAAAGTGAACAAGAGCTCATGTTTAGAGTTTAGACAGACCTTCCTTGAAGCTGGATTGTCCGTCTGGTTGATGGTGTGCCCTGACCTCCTTCAGTGCCATGGGGCTTTGCCTGTGAGGCAGCTCCTTACCTGGAGAACCCTCCTTTTAGGACACAAAATGGAGAACATCAAGTGAAAAAAAATATTAGATCAGGATAAGGGAAAGCACAACTCTAACCCTTTCTACTTTAGCATATTAAAATATCACATTTCTTAAATGCCTTTCAGCCCTTACCGAAGGGGAGCGGGACAGTGGTGGGGTCAGTTGGCGGGCCTCCAATGGCTGATTGCCTGACCAATCACGTGAGGGAGATGTCTTAGGAGGTTCAGCATTGGTAATGACTCCGCCTCCTTCGCTGGGTTCCTCCTGTTCTACTTTGACACCAACATCTGCCATGCTGACATCCCCGCCGGAGAGGAGGTGCAGCGCTGGAGGGCTGGGCTCAACCATTCTGTTGGATGACAAACACAACCAACAAGGTGTCACTGGGTGTGGAGAGGTTTTGGCACTTGCCACACAAAACTTGATTTGGTAGTTGATTTAATTACGGCATAGCAGAGATCAAGGAGGGAAACTTTTAGAATCAGCAAATGAATTTTAGATGAAGAACCCTTCTGGAGCGCCTATTATGTATAATTTATCCCACTGAAAAAATGTTGACGCCTATATCACCTCTACCTACATTATGTGAAATGAAGAACTCTGCAAGAGGAACAATTGAGGAACAAGGATCTTGTTACAAACACCAGTCATCTCAATTTGTCCACATCACTGTCTTGGTTCCAGACTCACAGATGCGTAGAAATGTACAGAGATGCTCTTTTTTTCACTCAGCAATATTACGTAAACAGTTCTATTTTGCTGTTTTTTTCAATCAAATTGTTAAACTACAGTCAATGAAGCTCCAAATACTTTCCACAGATGTTTCACATTAAGGCCCCATCCTGAGAAGAGAGGAATTGTGAGCCAAAAGAAGGTAAGATGGTACATTATAATGAAATTATAATGACAAAAAGACAGGAAGTAAACATAAAGGGAGTTTTGGGTCTGCATCAACAGCAAATTTAATGGAAGCAGATCCAAAACAGGCAGCGCTCTTTCAAATATAATAAAATATTAATTCAGAAGAAATTTAGGAATAGAGGTTTTATTTACTGTAGTTTGATTACAATTTTTTATAACTGATAATCCAAATTACTCTGGAAATCATCCAGTTGCAGAATTTAAAAGATTGGTGATTTCACGGATCCTCTCACAGAGTGGGCCCTCATTGATTTGGTCACTGCTGAGGTCATGGTCAAGGGTTAGGTGCTGTCTGTGTTACCTCCGCCTAAAGTCACAGATGCTTATTGTCTGTGTGTGTGTGTGTGTGTGTGTGTGTGTGTGTGTGTGTGTGTGTGCAAGTCTATGTGTGTGTGTGTGTGTGTGTGTGTGTGTGCATCAGTTAATATGATGGTTACGGAGGAGGGAGACAGACAGCAGCTAAGTGAGGGAGAAAGAGAGAGCAAGGAGGAGAGGACAGGTGGAGTGAGAGAGGTTTGAACCACAGTGAACTTGAACAAATCAACTCGGGTGTGTGCATGTGTGTGTGTTTTATTTCCCAGCTCTGCAGCAGGAGGAAAGAAAAACACAGCAGACAGCAGAACAAAACAAACAGAACACACAAGGGCAGAAAGTGCACATATATATAAAGAGGCAGAAAAAAAGCCATTGTTGGAGCTGGGGAACAAAGGAAGCCGGGACAATGGGGGAGAGGCTGACAAAAGCCGCCGGCCGCAGGAAACAGGCCGGATAACAATGCCAGCGGAATGTGCCGACCAACTCGGGAACACGGCAAAAAAAAAAGAAAAAAGCGGAGCGCCACCGTTCTGCGGAAAGCATAATAATGATTAGAGTCCCCCCCCCCAGCTCTCCCAGCCTGCACACTGTGTTTCTGAACAAAGCCACCTGTCTGCCAGGGTCCAAGGCTCCAAACCTCGTTGATGTATATGCATGTGCATGTGTGCTTTAAGATGCACAATAAAATACGTACTTAAGGCCGTGTCGTATCCTACAAACTGAGATGCAATGAATTTGACCTTTTTGTGGTCACTGCTGAAAAGCTTCTCCACGCAGGAAGTGATGAATCAAAACTTAAGTAGTTCAAAACAACACTGACAAGAGCTCTGGCACAGAAGTTTGCACTGAACCTGCAGCAAGTCATGCACTGTCACTGTAATACACTATCATTAACACAATCTGTTGTTCTTCTGCAATGAAAGCCTTCTTAGAACTAAAGAGTTCCGTTTACATGGCTCTTGTCTGACCAAAGCCCAATGTATGCATCCTTAAGCCCGACAACCATCTTTAATGCAAAGCTGATTACACTGTTCCTAACCCACACTATTTGCATCCCTCATTTGCTTTAATTTGCTGCCGCTGTTTGCTAGCTCGCACTCTCGTTCTTGCCTTTAGCTTCAGCTGGTGCAGTGCTACATCTCTTGGCAAACTGGCCCCATCAAATGTCACTCATTAAACTAGCATGACACCATCACCAGGAATATGTGTATGCATCATGTCACCAGAGAAATCATGAAGTGCTTACCTGCTAAAAAGGATACATACAAAGTGTTGACTTATTTCAGCCAAGTAGAGACAGTGAATATGGCTAAAACCAATAACACTATATTAGTACAAATATTTTTCTGCTATACAGTACATACTGAATACAGGAAAAAATGGCAAATGTCTGCAAAATTATATGTGAAATATTATATATTCCACTAAAGTGTTGGTATAATGAAAATAAAATTGTTGGCCAGCAGAAAACCCCTTTCTGCTCAGTGACTTTTTGTTAAAAACAGGAACAGGAAAAAAAAATTCTCAATTTTCTTTTCACATAACTTGCTTGGACTGAAGAGCAGATCCTGACAGTTCAGGAAATGAGCACCCTCAACACTAAGGACAGCCACGTTAATGTAACAGCTTCATTGAGTTTCCTTCCAGCGATTTGCCAAATGCATAATAGTGTTGTTCCTGCATTTCAACACAAAGCCACCTGTCTGCCAAGGCTCTCAACCTGTGCAAACTATGTGTGTGCATATTCAAACCGTGAACCACAAAAAACCTTTTCGCACATTAAATACAGCTGCAAGTGATGGGAACAACAGCACGCCTGCTTAACTACTGCTCACTTTGAATGTGATATCACACTTATTTCTGTGTGTGTGTGTGTGTGTGTGTGTGTGTGTGTGTGTGTTAGGGTTGGGCTGAAACATGTTTTAAATGTCCAAAATCCAAATTTCTTAAACAAAAGGTCTGTTTTCGGTTTGCACTGGTCAGGTTTGCTTTTCAGTTTTAGTGTACCATTATCTAAATGCTCTTTCCACCACACTGATTCTCATCATCTCCAGAATAAAATATCAGCTATCAGCAGCTTTAAATCCACAGGGATCTGTATCAGCCTAATCTTGTCTGATTGCTATTTTCTGGTTTGGTCTGTGGTTTTGCCGAGCATTAGGAAGGAATGAGAATGGAGGGATGGAGAGGGAGAGGGGAGAGGTGGCAAACTGTTTAGCCAACACGGCAGCAGCCGCCGTAGGCATCGGCGAGGGGTTGATTGTGTGATGGCGGGGGGTCAGGCTGGCAGCGGCAGCACACTGAGTTTTGTCCCACGCTGAAAGTTATTCCTGGGTCTCCCCTCTACGTTCCACAGAGGCTGGGCTGTAGAGCTGCCACAGGTGGCTTTCACACGCCTCCTCACACACACACACACACACACACACACACACACACTATGTGTGTGTCACCCAATAGAGGTATGCACAGAATCTCAGCAGCCCACAGATCCGTTGACAGCCAGGAATGCGTCAAGGTGTGTGTGTGTGTTTTACAATCACAAAGGCTTTTTTTCCCTTTTTAAACAATGCTATAGCTAGAACAATGCGAACCAGTCAAGGTTATCGCTTCCCTCCACATCGCTCTCATCTAGTTAAACACACACTTATCTACTGACTGCACCCATATGGAACCTGACCTTGTATGTATGTATGCAGTGTGTGTGTGTTGCATGATTTGAATAGCATTGCCATCTTATGAGGTTATCTGATTGAGGCCTGTTTTCCGACCACCTACAGTGTTCTTCAGCTTTTACAGGCAGTCACCACATGCTGTCGAAAAATCACAAAACAGACCTCAGAGCAGCTGTTGAGCTAAAGAAAGTGGAACAAAGTGACCAAAACCTACTATTAGAGACTTCTGTAACCCATTTTCTCACATTTAAAATATATATAACTGAACAAATCACTGGCTGTAGCGATGAGTTGAGCTCAAACAGGGAATGAAAACCACCCGGGAAGGTGGGATTATGTTTTGCTTCCAAAGCTGATCTCGCTGTTTGAGATACTAAGCATTGTTTGTTTTATGAAAGCAGTTTGATCTGCATCATTCAGCTGTGTTTACGCTCACACCTGTTTCGAGGAACTTCCTTAAAAATATATATATTTGAGTGTAAAGTCAAATCAGTTGCTGAGCTGAACATAAAGCTGCACAAATCAACGTCTCACTTGACTATTTGTAACGTGAATTGTCACCGAGTCTACAGTTCAGTTTTCTGTGACATTTAGCGTTTATTTCAGCCATGAAGATCTGAAAACACACTTGTATACTTAGACCTACATCAAGGTAGCAACTAGCTAATTGAAAAATTTGTATATCTTTAGCTAGATTTGGTGGAAACTAAAAAAGTTTGAGAAGACTGTGGTGGGCTTGTTGTGTGATCCCAATAGTCTAAAAATGATAACTTAATGCAAAAACGTGAAGTGATCGGTGTATTAAAGGAATCGAGCATCATTTGATTCAATGTTTTGATTTGATTTGTCCAGTTGTATTGATGAAGGTCTGTGTAACAGTATAAATAAAGTGCTCGTTTCTCGTAAATGTCATCTGAGGGGAAATCCGATGTGAAAAAACCAACCGAAGACTTTTAAAATTGGAAAACGGAAAGAGTTTTTTTTTATTTGACAGAATTAATCCTTTAAAAGAAGATCTGGCCACAGTAATGGCCGTGCTGTTGCAGAACTAACCCCCCCCCCACACACACACACCCCCATCCCTATGAACTGAATGCTCCTGTTGCAGCAGAGGAGAGGCGATAGAGGATGACAGTCGACAGGGGGAACATGCCTCAGCCTTCAGATAAAAATCAGCTCCTCTCCTTTGAGCGCTGACAACACTGAAACCTTACACTTCCCACGACAAAACAATCACTTCACACACAACCTTCAGTTACCCAACAAGTTGTAGCACGTAAAACCTAACATTTCCCCCCAGGGGGAATTGCCAATGCAAATCCTTTCTGTTGTCCTCCCTTTCTTTTTTCTTCCTTTGTTTCATCACTTCTTTCTCTCAGTGTTTTTGTATTCTTCCCCCTCCCAACAGGAGTGGGAGCTTGTTGGGTTTATATCGTCCTTGTCGCCTTTCCAACTAGTGCCTGAGGCGGAATAGCAGAGAGCGCACAATGGACAGTGAGAGAGAGTGCAGGGAGACCGTCTCTGCAGTTGAGAGCAGCAGGATAAAACGCTTGATATCTAAAGAGGTTTACTTGTTGTTAAGCAAATAAAGGCTTTTCTTATTGTCATCCGTGAGACTGACAGGTGTAATGGCGTAATGTTCCCTGCAGGAACGCATCAAAAGACAGCAAACCACAGCATGTCTCAGTCAGCTGGCTCAAACACAGCAGTCTATCAAACAACAAATAAAAAAAGGTAAAGTATCTCACATTTAAATCGTTGCATATTTCCACAGCTGGCTCCATCACACTGTCCCTTTCATGACAAACATTTGCAAAGGTTTCTTTTTTTTACAGTTTGTTTGTTCACAGCATTTCGTGAGTTTCAAGTTTCCAACCTGCTGTGCAGTCATGTTAAGACAAGTGCTAACCGATGTATAAACAAATGTTTGTGGAAATGTTTTACAGTTAGCAGTATTTGCTTAGGGATGATAAAACAATCCAGCCCTCTGTGCCAGCTACTGCTTGTCTGCGCACAGGGCCTGGCTCAGCCCGATCACGGTAAGTGCTTCCAGTTAACTGAAACATCACTGAAAGAAACCGCATCTCATCCATAACTCTATTTTAAAGATCTGGTTTCTGTGAACCTGAACCTCTGACTGAAAGTTCGGGGTGTCCCTTTGCTTAGATTCAACACTTCAGAGAAAAGTTTGAACTTTGCGCAGAAGTTCAATTCAAGAAAAACAGCATAAACAATTATTATTTTTTTAAAGAAATTTTGAATATACAGAGCTGCTTTTTTGTCTAAAACCTACATTTAAAAGAACGTACCTCGCCTCCACTCCCCATGCCCTCAGTTTTCTGTACTGACCTGGTACGGCCGAGATGTGAGGAGATCCAGCAGCGCTCCCTGACTGGAAGAGAGGTGCTGACACAAGTCATAGTGACTGGCTCGCCTTCACAAGTGTCGCCTGTCTTTTCTACTCCTCTTTTACCCCTGACCCTGCCAACCTCCCCCAACCCCTTCCCATTTTCATACCCCCCCCCCATCTCTCCACTCATGAAGGGAACTACAAAGAGCCTCTTCAACTCCCACCGCACAGGGGCTGCATTTGCATAATTAGTATGCGGCTGCAGGTAAACCCCGGCTCAGGCATCAACCAGCCAACAGGTGTGATAGCGGTCTGATAAGAGCCTTCATTAGCTTCGGACGCTTTCGAACAAATTCGTCTTTATCTTCAGTCCCGATTTCCTGGAGATGTAAGTGAAACCGGTGGGGAGAGAAGTCAGGTAACATGTGTAGGAAACAAAGTGAGACCATTTATAGCATTTTTGATTGAGAGGTGAGAAATCTGTCCACCAGTCTAGTCGCAACACCCTGTCTGTATATCGCTCAAATGATTGTTCTTATTAAAGCCTGATTTTTATCATGCGTCATAAAAGAAACCAGAAACTTCTGGGAACCAGTCTAGATTGTCATTAAATGTGCTTTGTCATAAATGACTCGTATGTTGTGACTCATTTTGATCGATAAGGAAGATTATAAATGTCCTCATTCTTTGAAACACGCATGTTGAATGATGGCTCTTTTCCATTTTGTTTTTTTTAGTTCGATGCAGTTGCTTCTGTGGCTTAGTGCATTCTCATATTAAGCTGCAGAAAATCATGTCTAACATACAGTACTTCATCTTATTTATTTGCTTATTTTTGGTGCAATGATTACATTAGTTTATATTATTACTTTTGCCTGTAAACCCCTGTTTCCAGTGTGCCAAATTTGCAACAACGCAATGAGCCCTAACAGATGTGTGGTATAAGGGAGGCAGGGCAGGTTGCTTGAGTTGGATCATTGGCATCCAACCTGTTAAGCACATATTAAGCAAAAGTGTGGAATTGCACGGAGAGAGTCCATCGTTTCCAGTGCAGCAAGAGGCTTCAGAAACCATAATGACCCACTGCTTTGAAGCCCAAACCGACCCCCACAGCCATCCTGCATTAACAGGAGGCACAGCTCTACGTCACAATCGCACTGGAACTTTATAACTGTAGTTAGAACATTAAAATTGTTTGCATATTCCAGATTGATTCCAACGCAGCGTCACATTTAGCTGCCTTATAGTAAAGTAACATCTGAAAACTTTAAGTGAACACACAATTCACTTCACAGGGTCACTGTGGCATACTGTTATCGGCCCATGTCTGGGGCTGGGACACAAGACGTGTCAGCTGCATGTCTCTGAACACATCTAACTATGCAGATGCCCAGTGCAGTATAAACTGAGCTGCATGTGCATGAAGTGACGTGAGTCCATTCTCTACAGTGCAACAAGATGGACACATTTCTTCTGCCCTGTTTTGCTGTCTTTCATCAAGGAAAAAAACAACCTTTTCATACCATAAGTGTGTCTGCTTTTGCAGCACTCTGCTTTTATTTACCCGACTGACTTCAAGAGAAGTTCAACAACAGCTTTTCAGTGAGACATCAAGAAAACATCCATGGAACAGCCCTAAGATCACATCGAGGGACAAGCAAGTCTCAAAAGAACTGTGTGCGCATGTTTTGGGTCATGATTTTACTTAAATTTTTTGAGGAGAGGTCGGTGAGATGTCCAAGCACACACACGCAGCAACAGATGCACACAGTTCTTGAACAAAGCTTCCTTACGTTGCTGACTGGGCCTCATTAGAAGAATGAGCTCTCAGGACTGGAGACACAAAAGCTTTGCTCTCTTCTCCTTTCCTTCCCCTCTCTTCCTCTGTTCTCTTGGCCTTTTGATGTCAAGGGTACTGAACCATAGTGCACAGTCCGAAGAATAAGCTCATCAAGGAAACACACTCAGTTTCATTTTTTTGTTTTTTGGGGTTTTATTTTTTGTCTTGCACTGTGTGTGTGCATTTGTGTGTGTGTGTGTGTGTGTGTGTGTGTGTGTGTGTGTGCGCGCGCGTGCGTGCGTGTACGCGCAGAGGGCCCTGATAACGCGCTGTTGTTTCTGCGGTCGCTGGTCAGTTCATCACACAAAGAGCAGTGTTGGGAACTCCAGCACTGCGACTGAGTGATAGAGACATCACAAAGACCACATTTTACTCCCCTTTTCCTCGTGGAGTACAGGGGCTGCCCCACAAAGGCCCACACACAAACACACAAACGCACACATGCACATACGCATGCACACACACACACTGAACTCCAACACATCACGTCCAGCTCACACTTCACATTTCCCCTCAAAGCCAGTGATGCAATGAATATTAGATTAAAACCAGAGCAAGCTGGACTGATATGACAGAATGATCCGACGGACAGAAGGAAAGACAAGTGTGATGCAGAGGCAGTTACACACTTAACTATTGGACAGATGGTAGCTGTTGTACAGTAAATTTTTAAAAATTGTAACTCATCAGGGTTCTTTCCGACAAACACCTTTTGTTCATGCACGACCAGTAGTGAAACAAACCAACGAAAAGCGAAACAAATGCATCACACAACACCGTGTTTCCTTCATAGTGTTGTGTGTATGTCAAGGTGAACGATGGCCGATGATTTGGAAGCTGCCATTAAAATGAACTTTCTGGTGACTTGACAGGGGGATCCTATGCGGAGGTACGAAAACACACACACGTGGACCTCTCTTTCACCTTCCACCTACCTTTTTTATTAAATAGCTGGGACAGACCAGTGCTTTCACTCTGACATAGTTGTTCATTACTAAGTTGTTGCTTGGCTGCTGTTTTGATATATTATATATAGACAACAAGAAAATGTGCGATCATAATCGTAACCATAGCAAAAGTAGTAAACTAATTACACTCATCTACAGTTGGGCTCAGAATGCTAATGATTAATCAGTGACTGTTCCATCACAAGACACCATGAAATGATAAATAATTTGATTGGTCAAGAACTTGTAAACATGCAACACATGAAAAGCTGGCATTAGTGTATTGGTGCCTCGGTTAAATTTGTGTCCTTTGTTTCTGGCGGTTGTCCTTAAATGTCCATTCACTTTAGACAACAGGGCTGATCAGCACCCGTCTACAGGCGCGGCACAACTCAGCAGCAGCTTGGCCCTGCATGATATCCTCTTCTCCAACACCGATCCTCCAATGTTTTTAACAAGGCCTTAAAATTGAAAAGACTGCACTCATGACTCACCCCCCTCCTCCCAGATATGCTAATTTCCCTAAATAAAACCAACAAAACTTGGGTCTGGTAGGTCAGAAGATCAGGGCCGAATGTTACATTTCGATAAAACAGTCTGTGGGCTGCAGCCCTTTCCACACTTTGTTTCAAGCTTTCTGCATGTTTTCTTTTTCAAATAACTTCAGTTTTAACTTAATTTGTTAAGTTGCACTTGACTCATGATTGTGTAAGAAAAAAGCAGGAAATGTTTACATTTGAATGATTAAGTGATTAGTGATTATTATCACTTATGCTCAAAGTAGGTGGGGGGTGGGGGTGATGGTCTGAGTCGGAAAGTCATCCCACCCGACTTCCTCCGAGCACTTGGCTGTACTCTTCTGTCTCTTCTTTTGACTGTCAAAGTTAAGGGATGTGGTTTCTGTGTTCTTCATCTCTTTGCATGGTGTGGTGTGAGTTTCTACAGAGCTGATGAAGGCAGAAAACAAGCTTCATGTAGCGTCCAATTTGGTTTCTTTCTCTTTTTTTTGACCGAGCATCTCTTCTCTCACTCACACAACCTCAAGCTTTCAACTCACAGCAGTGAGGTGCATATTCAAGTTTAAACCACTGTCCACTGCTTGTAAAGCTACACACCACTGGGACATGGGTTTCAATCTTCCTGACTGACCAAATGTACAAATTTCATTTCCTTATCTTTGTCGAAGTACAACAAGAAGATGATTTGGAGCGCAGCCCTGTAAGATGGAGCAGCATGTGCAAAGCAGAAGGATGGACACATTTCAAAATGGTAAAACATTACTGTTGTTTTTGCTTCTGTGTTTGCAACACAGATCCCTGAATTTGTTGTTATGGATCAAACTACTCCTTTGTAGTACTATGCAAATTTAAAATTACATTGGCTGCATGTTAATCAAATATGGCAGTAAAAAAAGGTTGATAAATTAGTAATTATACTGCAGTATAATAATAAAATCATTAGGGCAGTTAACACAGTGTTTCCTTATTGTGTCATTCTCCCTTTTACTTTGATTTTTTTAAAATTTGGTGTTTTTTGAATATATGACTCGTACATGTAATACATTATTTTACAGTGTGGTGTTGCTACTTTTACTGAAGTCAAGGATCTGAATACATCGTCCTATAATGTCGCCCTCTATGAAAATGTCCTACAATAAAAAAATGAGATAAAGCACAACATGTCACTGATGGCTGAGATAATGTTGCATTCCTTTCAGTATATTGCAGTCAGAAATGAAGTCATGTCAAAGCTGACTTCTGCTGACTTCATGTGACATTATGGCTTACCAGTGATCAAAATGTGAAACAAATTTAACATGTCTGCTGTGTCTCCAGTTCCAGTACACTTCAGAGCCCCCCTCCCCATCCACTCTCTCTCGCTCAAAGGCTTCTAAATAAGATGTATAAACAGGCTGATGACACAACCGAGCCCTTCACAAAGACACTGAGGACAGAGAGAAGAGGGGAGAACAGGACTCTAGCTTTAGTCATGGCCTCTTTATTCTTCTGCTTTTCAGAAGCACAGGTTAAAAAGCAGCCATTTTTCTTTTCATGCCTCTCTCCCTCTCATCCCTCTTTCTCTCCCCTCTCTCTCCCTCGCGTTCTCTGAAACAGGTCGTCTATTGTGGCGGCTAGCGAAAGGCTACTGTGGCATTTATCAGAGAGGAGGAGGAGGAGGACGGAGGGGGAGAGAAGACAAAACGCACTCCCAATAAAGCGATAGAACAAGAGAAAGGGAAGAAAGGACGCGTATGAAGGCCACTTTTTTCCCTTCCTTCACAAAGCCCCCCCACCCCCCCACCCCTTCCCACCCCCTGCTCCTTCAGGCTAGGTCAGACAAAGGAGGCCCGACTCTCACAATGTGCGCTCTCCTTTAGCCCGGCACACTTTATATCCTCACTCCATTCACTGCTGCTTCTTCAGAGCATGCACGTGTGCACAATGTACGTGTGTATGTGTGTGTGTGTGCGCACATTTGGGTGTGCGTGTGCATGTGTGTGTGTTTTTATGGAGTTTGTAATGGTGGTGGCGGTGGTGGGGGTCTATGTTTGCTGAGGGTCTTATAGACCAAGGGGCCAGGGCTCTGAGGTGTTACTATGGTAACGCCTTTGAGCAGTAAGGAACACAACAGGTGATTCTGCTGAGGGCCTGCTCGTCTGAGCATTGAGAAACGGCAGGAGGTCTTGGATGTGTGTGTGTGTGTGTCTGTGTGTGTATGTGTGCGTTTCGCAAGTATAGCCTCTTATGCTACAAACAACTCAGTAACACAGGTCTTAACCAGCTCCAATAAGCCGGAGATCATGTTTGAAGATGCTGGCTGACCGCCGTAATGACCTGCTGCCTGGCTGCGAACACAGGCCCAGCCATAGGCCTGACTACACAGCTGATGCACTTGTGGATTGTCTGAAAATAGGAAAAAAACAGGAGGAACAATGTTGGGGGGGTAGAGATTTTCTCTGTTAAGCCTTATGTTCGGACTTAGAAATCCATTCAAACAGCACTGCCAGGTCAAGCAGCAGGAAGGGAAACAATAATTATATATATATATGTAATTTAATGTATGTAATATATCAAACCAATGTTGCCATAATATCAGTGGAAGGGGTCGCTCGTAGCGATGAACCTACAGAGAATCCTCACCTGTGAGTGCAGCTCCCCTCAGCTTCATGGAGCTGTACATTGAGTTTCAGCCTGTTTAGCTGTCCAACCCACAACGTTAACGTTTCGGTTGACTCCCTCTCGCAGCCCTCAGAGTGTCGTTTTTGGCCGCAGCAGGCAGCTGTTTTCAGTGAATAAGCTCTAAAAAACCTCCTGTGACAACTTCCTGCTCAGCACCAAGCTGCAGACAGATACGGCATGAGATGAACACAGTGGAGCAAAGAGTGGGCAAAATTTAACCAAATTTAAAGTTTAAGCGTGCTCATTGTCCATGCCCTTTTGAATGACACATACATGACGTCCTGACCTATCACCCTCACCTGTAGTATAATGATACTTTACTTTAAGGTTTAGGTTCCATGTTGAAATCTGACCCATCCCATCCATCCTGACCTCCTCTCCATAATGGCTTTATAACAACGTCGCCTCAAATTTTTCATCCCACCCATAAATACTGTTTACTAACTACTTATTTCCCCAGTTTACAATCTGTGCTGGGACATATCCTTGGTGCTTAAAAAAACCTAAAGGAAGAAAATCCCATGTCGAAAACTGTATTTATTGTTTTCTTTATCCCTTAGGTGAGTGGGAGTGGCTAAAAGTTGTTGGCTGATTAACCAGACAGGATTCACTATTATCTTTGTGTCTGTTTGCCAACCAGCAAACTGTCACAGGACAAGGCTGGTTATTTATTAATATCTGCTTTCTTGTGAGCAAATTCCTTGAAAAAAAACAGACCCAACAATGAAGCGGTCTGCCTAACAAGCACTGGGTGACGTCTCTTCCTCCTGTGTGCCCCTGAGCCTCAGAGCCCATTGATGTCCGAAAACCATTAAGACACATCAGTGAGTCGCATGACGTGTTCCCTGATGAACACACGCTCAAGTTCATTTTGACTCAGTCCCACACAACACTGTCACGTTGGCCTGATCACTCTCTTTAAGGCACCGAATGTGGATTAACTCAGTGCTGAAATTAGTCCCCAACAAATGCACTATTTCTCCAGTCTGATTGGCATTTGCTAAAAGTTCCAGAGGCAGCTTTTGTAGAAAATGACTTCACCTTTTGATTGTAATTATCTTGAAACTACTGACACTCCTGAAGATCAAGTACATAATTCAGAATATTTTCAGAGATAAATGCAAGTGAAATTACTAAACAAAAGAAAGGACAAAACACTCGTGTAATAATACGATTACAAAATGTGCCCCAGACACAGTTACTGACACTCTTCACTAATATTTGATTGCAGAACCTTTGGCAACAATTAAAGCCTCTAACCTTTTCTTCTAGCCTTGTAGCCATGTAGATAATTGTCACAACTGCCTGTAGTATTTTCTTCCTCTCTTCCTGCATGCTCGAACTTATGAGTACTTTTTCAGCTCTCTCCATAGGTTTGGGAATTGGGGCAGGAGTTGAAAAGAGCCACCTTTTCAGCCATTCTTTTGTGCTGCTGGATGTGTGCTGTGGCCCTTCGCCTAAAACCTGTGTTTCGGGTACAGTTTAGATGACTTTTGCAAACTTCTCTCGCTGCGTTTCTTCTCAGCACCACTTCCTGGGAGCGTCTTTAAACTTTTACGACTGTGAAACTTCTTGATTACATTACAAAAGTTTTTGCAGGAGTTACATTTTCATGGCGCTCCTGTCTTTATCACTGTGAAATTGAAAGTGATGACAATTTTCCCCTTTTCATGCAGTTAAATCATTATTAATTGGTTAATTCAGGTCATGTAAATGCTGAAAATTAAGCACAGGTGACTCTTATTTGTTTTGTTTTTATTTTGTTTGTGGAACTAATTTAATTTCATGAAAAGCTTGCCAATAATTGTGTCCACGGTACACTTTATGTTCATATTGTTCATTCACCTTGGGCACTTTTAATAAAATATTCTGGTTATACAAAAGTGTTTCAATTGAATTCATGCCTGAAGACATTCTGAATTATGTGCTTGAAATTCAAGGGTGCAAATAATCTTGACCAGGACTGCATTTGTGAGCTGTTTTCAAAGCTGTTTGAAATTTTCATCTTTAGTCATTAAATTCTGATTTTAAAAATTTCAGTGCCCTTCTTGCGTGATACTCTTTGATACGGTGTAAAAGTCACCCTTCTTTACAGTGTGCATCTTTGTTTTTGGTGGTGACGGCTTGATAAAGTGGTTTAACACCACACACTAAAATTTATCTGGGTGGTTTCTCCCTCAATTGTTTCACACTTCAACTAATGATAAAAACCCAGACACATGAAAGGGAATTAAAACATGGAAAGAAATCCTTATCTGCCCGCAGAGGAACAGCAGCAAGCTGCCTAACAACAGCAAACAGAGGAAGTGTAACTACAAAAGTTTAAGGTTCGTTGCAGACATTGCATAGCATATATGTATAGCAGCATATAGATCACTCATCTACTGCCTCGGCTTTGTTTTTTGCTTTTTTGTAGCGAGATGTACCACATATCAGGCAATTTCTGCTCATTTCGACAGCATCTTTACAGATCAGTTGTTGAGAATGGCGGTGGATAGGCGACAGGGACAAGATAACTTATCTCCCTGTGCAGGATGTCATAGTGAGCATGTGATTTTCGAGAAGTTAACTTGTTCAGATGAAGATAAAAAGCTGAAGCGCTGCCGTTATATCTCCTCTGATGTCTGTCAGAAATATGTCTTACTTTACTGAAAGCCTCGCACTTCCAGTCTAAAGAGGCATCATTGCAGGAGGCGCAGCGAGACACCTGTTTATGGATTTTACTTTAAATAGAGGAAGAGGTATCAAACACAACGTTACAGTTTGAAGAAATGATACCCGTGCCACAAATGTTAGTCAAGCAAGAAACCAACTTGTACGAAGGGGGCACATAATGGCCTACTGTCGGTTTACATTTTACAGATTTTGAAAAGGAAATGCAAATTCTGCCCACTGACCACTGCGGTGCCAACAAACGGTCTCTGGTCATTTGCAAGTGACACACAAACAAAACATCAGTCTTGTTTTTTAAAAAGAGAGAAAAAAAATCAACTTAAGGCCTCATGTGACAGCACAGCAGCGTCGCTGAGCCGAAAAGAAAGTCATGTAAATGAACCAGGAAACAGGCTTGTTTTTATTTGTGAGCGCCAAGCTCATTCATCAATAGAGTTTTTGTGGATCCTCCCGATCGGCCCAGAAATAATCAAATCAGCTGGAAAGATTGTGCCAAACATCTGTTTTATTTGCACTTCTCTGGTGGCAATGCAAATCTGTTATTTAATGCTGAAAAAGTAGTAAAAGGAGCTGAAAGTTATGAAAATGTAAACAGAGCCTGTTTGTCACTGTGGGAGTTTAAAACGCCAAACTGTAGATTTGGATTAGATTCATTTGATAGATTTACATATTAATCTGACTTATTCATGTCATAATCACCTCTTAATTCCGTCTAACACAATCACCTCCTTTAAGCTCGACATTTGTTATGATCATAGCAACACAAAAGTCTCAACAATATCATTTTCAACTCACGGTGTGTTTATTCCTTTCTCTCTAAATTAAGAGGCAGATTTTACGGCTTGTTATTGTTGCGCATCAAGCATATGAACTTGCTCATTCATGTCCTGTATGCCAAACAATGCGAGGCTGTTGTGTGACAAGCATTATGGGAACAGTGAGACAAAAGAAACCTGTAGTTATAGCCCTTTCACAAAGATCAGAACTTGAAATGCACCACATACTTCCCAACAAAAGCTTCCCTCTCATCTCTGTATTTAATGAAACACACCTTGGTCCTGTAGGAGCTTGCATTCTGACGCAGTGCGCCGAACGCACACGCTCGTTTGCTCAGCACACATGTGGGAGAAGTTTAGGAAAATCATGTGCGTTTTTGGTGTTTTTTTAGGGATTAAAACTGTTTAAAAGTGGCATGAGAAACACAGGCCAGCGTTCAAGGATGCTTCCGTTCTTTCTTCGTCAAAGCTGATTTACAGCTGCTGAAAAACGGCCTGCCACGGCTTCAAGCGCGGGCTTTACTCCTGCATTATTAACACGTCATTATGAGCTTATGACAGCATTCACCGGTGAGCTGGGTGCACATTCACAGCTGGCAGAAAAATGCACTGCAGGGCAGAATGAGAATCTTTTCTCTGACTATTTCAAAATCTTTAAAAAAAACAGAAAACTAAACATGCAGACATCACGCATTACCGCTGACAGACAGATGCTTCGACAGAGCATCTGCCTCGGAAACAAACTGCCGAGAGGTAAACCAATCTCACTCATATTACTGAGATTTCTGTTAAAGAGTCCGCTGCTTGTAAAGCAGGAGTCTTACCTTGCGAGTGTGTGTAGATGCCTACAGGTTTCGGTGTGTGAGTGGCCGCTGTTGTGTCTAGGTGTGTCTTAGAGTGGCTCATCACAAGTACAAGATGGTACTTTATCACCCGCCTCATGCGAGCCACGTTGTGTCTTCTTGTGTGTGTGCATACAGTAAGCATGCGTTTCCTATGAACTTGGTACAGTTGTCCTTTTTTTCTTCCTCAACAAAAGCAACAAGTGGAAAAGTGTCTTCATGAACAATGACTAGAGGAGGTGTAAAGATGAGGCAACGGCAATCAAAGGGCTGTTCCACCTTTGTGAATCCTTGACAAACAGGTGAACTCTAACAGCTTCTCCTGACATGTTTAACATCTTCTCCCTCTGCTTGCCTCAAAGATAGAAAAATGAAACTCTACAGATGGGATGCATCATGACACATTAAAGGATCATCAAGAGGTTCTCCCCTCAGCCATTATTTTTATTTTACTTTTTTTTGAAAAACACCATTTTGCCAGCACAGTAGATGTTGTCTTTGAGATATTGTTGTACAGAATCCTTGCTGAATCCTGTACAGACCGCATAACTTGAATAATCTCCCTTTACCCACTTTCTAATGCACAGAGTAGAAGAGAAACACCTTAACAAAGACCATAATAAACTGATAATTGACCCCATGACTAAATACCACCTCAACAGCATCTGCATGCAACAGTTCTTCCCTTTAAAATACAGCAGCAACTTCAATTCTTCACTGTTTTGTCAGTAAATGTCCCAGGTGACATATTCAGAACTTTTAGCGTGTCTGACCAACAGTCCAAAATCCAAAGATATTCAGTTTACTATCATAGACAACAAAGACAAGCAGAAAATCATTTTTGCTTGAAAAACGATGCCGGTTCCGATCAGTTAATCAACTGATGACAATGCAGCACCGGTAAAACAGCTGGTCTGCAGACAAAGACCTTTTTCTTTTTTTTAAGTAAGCAGCAAATTAACTCCTCAGGAGGATTTTTCTTCTTTCTGTTCTTTTCACATTTGGGCTTAATTAAAATGCAAAAAGTCAGAGTCACATTGCCTGTGTTCAAGTTATACAAAAAGTGGTCATATCTTGCTGATGCCAAACTGTCATGGTCAGAATTTACACACTTTGCATCCTCACTCTGCACATGGACACGGAGTTGGGTGAGAGCTGAGAACAATGTGAAGGACCTTAAATTGGTCAGTTATTTTTGGACTGTTGTAATTAACATCAAAGGAGCTCTGAAATAGCGCTCTCCAAGATCTTTGCAAATGTATTTGCTTCCAACTTATTACTTTTGCTGTATTTGCTGGATGTTATTCATGCTCTTTTGTAGTATTCAACAGTCCTGTTAGGTCTGTAATCATCAGTCTTGTAATATATCTATTGTGTAACAATATTCCTCAGGTATGTTGGCTAGGTCTCTGTTATTACTGAAATAATTAATATCAGTGAGACTTTTTTATAAAGGTTAAGTAAAACAACATCTTAATCAGAGCAGGGAAAAAGGTAAAATCATTATCACAATATGTTTCAAGAAAATCTGGCACACCAAAAACGTTCATCAGTATGCAAAATCAATTATAACATAATTAGGGCTGCAGTTATTTTTTTATTAACAAATAATCTGTCAGTAAATTTACTTTACTTACTTTAAAAAAATTTAAAAATCGTCAAAACTATCCAGCAAATCCTCAGACTGGAGATGGCTTGGAATTTAGTCATTTTTGCAGTGAGGGATGGATTGATCATCAGAACTGTTAATCAATGAACGGCTCAGCTCCAAAACAATCAAACTGCATGAGCTGTGAGCTGTACTGTCGGCATGAGACCAAACTCTTGATATGTGTCCAACAAAAACAATAACTAGTTTGGTCAATAATTCATGTAACTTGCGGTCAAAGTCAGTCACCTGGCCAACAAGCACCTGATGTGATTGTAAATAATAAGTGTTCAGCTCTGCATTTGATGATGCGAACTGACAGTGACATGTGGGTAAACCTGTCGACTGTCGGCGCGTCAACCAGTCAGTCAACCAGCTGAGCGTGTTGACGTTCACACTTCTAGTGATTTTTGCAGAGAACACAATACAGCCTGAGGGTTTTATTTAAGGAGATCACAAGGCTTCCCCGAACCCCACATTGTTCTGCATGATTGGCTTGGCCTCACACTGCGCTAAAGGAGAGACTGAGGAGCACGCACACACACACACACTCAAACATACATACAGACGCGCCATTATTCTCCATTGTGGTGTTTCTCCGTGGACTCCTGGTTCAATAGGATTCAGAGAACAATGTCCAGAGGATATAGGAGGTCAGGAGCAGAGATGGGAAAAAAAACCTTTGTCTGCTCTACTGCCCTTATGGAGACGTCAGATGTGTAGGAAACAGTGCATGCACGCACACACACACACACACACACACACACACACACACACACACACACACTTACTTCCAGACAGAGGCACTTCCACGAAAACAATGCAATGCAACAAATTCTAAAAGTTCAATTCAAGCATGAAAAACATGACATAAATAATGCTCAGGAAGCAGTCCTGATATACAAAAATAAAAAGTATGGTGGAGTCCATTATGTTGTATATTGCAACACTGCAGTGCATTATACTGATTATAACCTGACTGCATTGAGAAAGACAGGGGAAAAGGTAATTAAAGAGGCATTGCTGAATGCTGTAAACCTGTGACTGTGTCGGTTTGTTATACTCCATCTTTGCACCTCTCATGTAATACCATTACAATCTAGTCACAAAGCTAATCGTCCTAATTTTCCTAAATATATCTGAAACATTCAGAAGGTTGTATAAATACACGGTATCAAGGTATCACCAGTGTAAATGACACCATGGTTGTTGCATGAAAAAACAGTGCATATATTGAGAAAGATGATACATCGTTTCTGACCAACATCTGGCTTTAGGAAACAGAAGCGCAACAAGTTTAAGATGAGCAAGTTTAAAATCTTTTTTAAATTGTGCAGCTGACACTGAGAAGGCTCGACGGTCAGTGCTTTTTTTTTGCTGGGCATTTATTTTTAGGAAAATCTGTTGCTTAACACTGTGACTTGGCACAAGCTGAAGCTAATGAACGACACATTTTTTATTCATATTTTCTGCAGACAGTAGAACATACATAACTACAATGTCATCATATAGAATTCAGACACATAACATAAAGTTCAGACATATATAAAGTTCACTGCCCTCTTTTAATAAGAACATTTACATTAACATTAAAGAAAAATATAAAAAACCAAAGAAACAAATAAATCAAACAACACAAGTGCCTCACATCTATACTTTATGTTGACCTCTGAGTTCACCAATCAGTTGCATTTGATACATCCAAAAACTTTTTAAAAAATAAAGCCTCTTATTTTCCACCTTATCCCTCCTTTTCCAAAGCAGTTGTTCTTTAATCTGTATACTGCACTCTGCAGTGGTTCCAATATGGAAAACAATGGATTCCACCTCACCTGTTATTTTTCATTTAATAAAAATTCAGTTTATAAACTGTTGACTGGTTGATAAGGTGGGCTCATATACAAGAACTGGCAAACTAGCAAGCCAGTCATAAACTATTATCTCCTATGGCTATGATGGAAGGCACGATAGTCATAGGAGGTACTGAAATTATCAGAGAGAGAGAGAGAAAGACAGAGAGAGAGAGAGAGGGAGAGAGAGAGAGAGAGAGAGAGAAGAGAGAGAGAGATAGAGAGAGCACCCAGGTCACCTTTCCTACATGAACCCATTCACCTGGAAAGACAAAGCTCCAAAAAGAGGATGGGGGAGGAGGGCAGAGGTGAAGGGTGAAATGCCAAACCACTCCTTGAGATTATCCTCTGTGTGTGTGTGTGTGTGTGTGTGTGTGTGTGTGTGGGTGTGTGTGATAGCTATGTACTACACACTATACAGTGGTGTTGACAGACTCTTTCAAGCTGCACTTCTGTGTCCTGTTCACTGCTGTGGAGAGTCAGAGCTGGATATAGAGATGCAGCATTACAATTCCTCTAACAAGCTCAAAGAAAGGACGAAAGAAAAGGAGAGATGGCAGCAGCAGGGGTGTGAAGATGGGAGTGAAGAGCGAATGAGGAAAGAAAGGAGACTGACGGAAAGAAAGGTCAGGGACTCCCCACTGACGGACAGCTTTGTATTCAGGCAGCCACTGTAAAGATGAGCGTGCACGTACACACACACACACACAAATCTACAACTTCACTGTTCAGTTCGACCCCCCCCCCTGGCAGAATGCCAATGAGCTTTTACACACAGACTGAGACCTCATCTCCAAACTGGTCCGTGACCTGCTGTCTGTCCGTCCACAACCAGAGTTGACACTGAGGCTGTCCTCAGCTGTTTCACACCAAGACAGCCTCACAATAGACACACAGAGATGCTTGTTCCTGCCTTTCTGAATGCTCCCAATGGTCTTTCGGGCGGGACACCACTGATCTACAATACTCCCCTGCTTTATTATGTAGTAAATGACCACTTCTGTAAAGCAAGTGTCACTTTTCTCCCCTCAGCCTGCTACAAACTACATTTCTAGATGAAGGTCACCTGACCAGATGATGTCTGAGTTGCTTTAAACACTATGACCGCTTTGAACAACTATGTCACTGTGAACTAAGAACTTCACATCTCCCTGAAACTGTTGACGTTTGTACCTATTCTCAGTGAACCTGCTGATATCCACTCATTTGCATCTGCCAACATAACTGACATCCTCCTCGTCGTCATCTTCATCATCATCGTCACCCCCACTCCCCCGCTGGATAACAGTGTGAGCAGCGCAACGCTTCGCTGTCAGCCGCTCGTTTCTGGCACATTCAGAGGAAGAAAACATAAAGATGTGACAAGAGAGGGTGAAAGAGACGGAGCAGCTGTTGGAGAGAAGTTGGGTCAAGTCAGAATGAAGCGGATGATGAGAGAGGATCGAGTGTGAAATTTTTAAAAAACTTTAAAAGATCTCCCCTTGAAGCTGACCACGCTGTTGCAGGTCCGCACTTGACATTTAAGAGTTTATGGAAGTTTTCAAAGCAAATGTTGTATGACACGCAAGCTCCCGGTGCTTCCGAACATCTGCAGGACTTATTAATGACAGATCTTAGTTTCTTCTCTTTTTAGCATGAAGTGCATGTAAAGCGGGATGACAGATGAAACGTAAATCAAGCCTCCACTCACCAGTTCCCTGTGCGCCCTGAGCTCTCCGCGAAAGAAACAAACTTGCGTCCTCCCCCGTTTCCTCTCCCACTTAAACAGCTCACCGCATGCAAAGCGCGGCGGTTCGGGACAGACTGCTCGGTACGTGCGCGGACCTTTCTGCTCCCGGTCCTTCGGCGACGGGGAGAGCAGGCTGGTAGACGTCGATTTGGCTAAGACGACGGCGGGGAATTCAGAGAGAGGGAGAGGGAGAGAGAGATTTACGCACGCCGCTGCGGTGCGTAAATGTTTTTGGAGACTTTCCGCTCTCACTTACGGTGACTTTCTGTCTACTGGTCTGAGTTCCCAACAGTCACCGTCCACAGCGCCCTGCCGCTCACCTCCCACTTAAAGGGAGAGGGACAGATTTCCAGGTGGCGAGAGAGAGAGAGAGAGAGAGAGAGAGAGAGAGAGAGTAAGAGAGAGAGAGAGAGCGAGAGAACAAAAACCAAAACAAAGGGTGAGGCAGGGGAGAGAGAGTCGATAATGTGTTACTTGCTCCCTTCACATATTTACACACAAGCTGACCATTCCATCGATGACTATTGATGGGTTAGTTCCCATCAGCTGACAGTCTCTTCACTTCCTTTACATCAATATTCTATCCGCACAAAAAATGCGACAGTCACAAGTTCCCAAGGTGAACTCTTTAAGTTCATTATGGACTGTACAGTTTATTATTATTATTATTATTATTATTAGTAGTAGTAGTAGTAGTAGTAGTAGTAGTAGTAGTAGGTCAGAAGGGGGTATTGCAATTATTTATTTTCCTATATTCCTGCTATATTACATAGTAATAATAATAACGTTAGATGTGTCCTGGGTCATAAAGGTGTGCTTTGGCACCAATCATGTCTTTGCCCCCCCCACACACACACACACACACACACACACACACACACACACACACACTTAATAATCAAATAAGTTGCTAATAGGACCACATGTATAGTAATTCTCGAAATGCAATACCGTTAATAAATGTCATCTCGAGCAAAGAGCACAGTTCTACAAACTAGTGTAATGGAAAGAAACGAGATGAATCTGACCTGTATGTAGGTTTACCTGTATGTTCTGCACTGATGATATGTTATGCACAAATATTATTTGTGCAGAACATTGTGTGGTCTGTTTGTCTGACCAACAGATATCCAGTTAACAATTACATATGGAAAGAAAAGCAGGAAGTCCTGACACAGGAGAAAATGAAATTAGAAAATGTTTGGTAAATTTTTAAAATAAAAGCCAGGAGGCAATTACTTTTCTGTCAAGTAATTGTTTCAACTGTTACAGGGTCTGTTCAACTGAAAATTAATAAATAAAATCTCTGATTTATCCATGGCAATTCCGATTCTCTGTTCAAAGTTTTGTTATTATTTGTCAAGGTTTTGAGATATTTAGCACTGAAATATCTGCAACCAAACAGAAAAAGAATTTCATTTGCGCAGGTTAAAGCAACAAAATAAATAAACTTGGTTTTTCATGAAGAATGTTCCATAATAAACAGAAATCAATTGTTTTTTGACCTTGGGTAAAAAAAAAAAAAAACAATTTTCGCTTCATAAAAAAGTTTTTTGATCAAATGCACTATCACATCAACTGAAACTACAGTGTTCTGCTAATCTTTTCCTTCTTGTTATATATTATATACTGTATGTTGTATAAGAAAAATAACAGCATGTTTGGGATGTTGGAAATAGATTTAGCTAGTTAGGTTTAAAGAGCTGCAGAGTTAACACCAGTGTGGAAAAAATGAAAATGTGATTTGATTTACTTTGCATTTTCTGTCCATACGTGTTTCCAAACAAGTTCGCCAGCATAATATGAAAAGCACGTCAAGGCCCCAGGTTCTTTTTGTTGATAGAACAGGCAGAATTGTGGGGTTCTTGAAAGGCTTGCAGTGGCTTTTAGCCTAGTGCTCAAAGTGCACAAGGTTAAAATTGAACAAACGTGGAATCTCTCCAGCAAGTCTCACAGGAAATACCAGCCTTGAATATACTGTAATGGTGTATGCAGTTAATGAATGAGTTGAATGGGAGAATCAGCGAATATTCACAGGACGCAAGCGTAATGTGACCAACCAATCGACTAACTAGTGCACCATGAGGTCCGTACTGAAGATGCACTGCTTTACAGAAAGCTTCCAAGCAGATCAAGTTCTTCTTTCATAGCATCTTTAAAACTCCTCCTATTCCGACAGCGTATTCACCACAAAATGTTAAATACAGTGCTACTTCCCCCTTCTGAGGTTGAATTGACAGACCAGTTACTCTGCTTGGCCATATCTTCCCTGACTCTGCTCAGTATCTCAGTATATTGGATCACACTGCAGTTGCCATTGATGTCTTTCTCTTTTTGCTGTCAAAGGATGAACAAATTATGATACTGTTCTCTCTTTTAAAAAATAGCCATCTAACAGAAACACAAAAATACAGAGTGCCAAGAATGACATCTTGCTTCTCAACGGTTTCTCAATATTGCCACTATGTGGATATACTGTAACCTACTCCATATCAGTAAAAAGTTGTCAATGATACATCAGCATTTCCAAAAAGCTCGGTGTGGAAAACTGTGAGCAGCCAAAACTGAAAGATGTACTTTACATGTATCTGCATTACTGTGTTGGCAACTTGTACAGTAGCTTTGACTTATCTCCATATGTGTGAATAACGCTGGTAGTGATGAAGGCAAAGAAGAAGAAGCGAAGGCTGACAGAATGGCACAAAAATGTGATTGAAGAAGTAAAGACATCATATCAAGAAAGAAAGAAAGAAATTGACGAGGTCATGGAGACGGTGAGGAGATAAAAGGAGGCGCAGCTCTATGGGGACAGGGAGAGATAGAAAAAGAAAGAAGGGGAGAAAGAGAGGAGGAGAGAGAATGAAAGAGAGGGAGAGAGGGAGGTAGAGAGAGCTTGGCTGTGCACTGGGGGAGCTGATGTGCCATTTCTAATCCCTCCTGTTCGTGGCTTTGTGCCGTGGCCCAGCAGGAAGTGAGAGCTGGGCAGACAACAATTAACAAAAGAGCTGTGAAGAATACAATTAGCCATCAATGGCCAACCACGGGCCTTTGTGCCTGTCGCCATGGAGACGGCACAACACCACTATACCGAGATTACGAAACCCCTTTCTTTCTACACTTCTCCTTTTATTCTCTCCATCTACCCTTTTCCCTTTTACCCTTTCACTTTTTTCCACTTTTTTCTTTTCTTCTGCTTTCAAACAAATGTCCCTTTTTCACTTCAGTTCATCTTTTCAGTCCTTTTCTTTCTGACACTGTAGGCACATACTGTATGTGCTGCTGCACATGTGGTGGCTTGGTTCATGCTTGTTTGTGAAGCTACATGCTGTCTCTGTGTTGTGATGTCCTGGCCTCCTGAATTCCTCAGGGCAACAGACAGAAATGCACCTCACTAATAACTAATACCTAATCCATTAAGAGAGACTGACCCCTCACTATGAGTTCTGGCTCGACGGCTATGTTTCCTCTCATTCTGTGTGCAGAATGAAGCAGCTGCGACTATAATTGCCCTATCAACTGACACATTTAGCTTTTAGCTGGATTTAAGCAACACCTGCGGCTGTGAGAGGTAACCCACTAAAGCCCTGTTCACACTGGACAAAAAATCCACGAGCACCCACTATTATCTGCCTTTTGTCTTCAGTCAGAATAGGTGTAATCGGCCCATTTGTCTGATGCGGTACTACAATGCGCTGCATCCGAAGACTGCTCAAACATTGAAGACAGCTCGGAGAGAATAAATGTATGTATAAAAACGGCATAGACTCATGATGTCAGTAGGAAAGACTCAAGTGCCTTTATTTTGGTTTCCCTACTTTTCAAAAATTGTTTTGGTGTAAAAAGGGCAAAAGAGAAGCTCAGTCTCTCAAGAAGGGGCAGCATATTTAAAAGCTTATTTATTTATTCATTTGCCTAATTTTGTTCTAGCTCTGATGACCAACAGTTTAGAACATTGTGAGAATGCAGGCCATGTTGATTTGGGTTGGGTTTTACTCGTGTACGGACACAGATAAGAAGGACCCAGCCCAAGCTGAGATTTAGATGTAAAAACCAACCAATTCAAAAGTCTGCAGACTGTGCTTAAAGATGAAGCAGCATAAGGAAAAGCAGTGGTGTACCAGCTGGTAATAAAATGTTCAGCACAGTGGTATACAGCATCCAAATTCTTTTTGCTTTTAATTTGTAACAGTATTTTTACCATTTCTTCTGCTCCAATCACCTTAAAGATTTTGCAAAATGAATTTGTCTCTGTTCTTAGCTTCATTTTAGGACTCCAAAAGTGAGCAACCAGGAGTGACCAGAAGTGCAGTTCGATATTTCAAAGCTGCAGCTCAAGGAAGTCAGAGAGGTCATCCGCAACGCAAGGGCTCGCTCTGCTCCAGGACCAAGCGGCACTTCGTACAAAGTGTACAAGAACTGTCCCAAACTGCTACTGTGTCTGTGGAAGATCTTGCGAGTGTTCTAGAGAAGAGGAAAGATCCCAGATCAATGGCGAGCAGCTGAAGGTGTGTGGATCCCAAAGGAGGAAAACTCCACCCAGTTTAACCAGTTCTGCATCATCTCCCTGCTGTGCAGTGTGGTGAAGGTCTTCAGCGCCATTTCCAAATGGCTGTGCACCTACCTGATTAAGAACACCTACGTGGACACATCAGTCCAGAAGGGTGGCATCTCAGGAATGGCAGGCTGTGTGGAGCACACTGGTGTGGTGACACAGCTAATTTGGGAGGCCAGAGAGAATGAAGGCAACCTGTCAGTGCTATGGCAGCCGATCTGATTGCTGTCATACCATTGAATAGGCGTAATTCGTGTACCGTCATCCCACAGACATGGGCCAGTAGGCCCCTACTCTACCTACTCATCCCACAGACATGGGCCAGTAGGCCCCTACTCTACCTACTAGTAGGTTAAGGGTTCGGGTTTGGGTTTGGGTTAGGGTTAGGGTTAGGGTTAGGGTTCGGGTTCGGGTTCGGGTTCGGGTTAGGGTAAAAGTGATAATAAGTAATATAATGTTATTATAAATAAAGCTTTTCCAGTGACGTATAATTCCATAGCAAGCCTACTGTGCCTACTGGGTATTGATAACATTGGGTCAAGCATATGAATAGGTGATCACAGCCTTCTAAACCTACTAGTAGGTAGAGTAGGGGCCTACTGGCCTATGTCTGTGGGATGACGGTACACGAATTACGCCTATTCAATGGTATGACAGCAATCAGATTGGGTGGGCTATGGCTGGACTTAGCCAAAGCATTCGGCTCCATTCCACACAAGCTAGTCCAGCTCACTCTGACAAAGCATCATGTCCTGCAGGTGTAGCGACCTCATCACTGATTATAACAACTTCAGCATGAGGATCTCTTCAGGAGCAATTACATCAAGCTGGCATAATTTGGAGATCAGCATCATCACTGGGTGTACCATCTCTGTGACTCTGTTCTCCCTGGACATGAACATGCTCACCAAGTCTGCTGAGCCAGAGGGCAGAGGGCCTGGAATGAAGTCCTAACATCGGGAGCCACCCATCAGGGCATTTGTGGATGACCTTACTGTCACGACTGAATCAGTCCCAGGCTGCCAGTGGATCCTGAAGGGACTCGAAAAGCTCATGGAGTGGGCCCAAATGCATTTCAAACCAGCCAAATCAAGATCGATGATGCTGAGGAAAGGAGGGGTGGAGGAAAAGCCATTCCAACCATCACAGAGCAACCAGTCAACAATGACAAGCCCGGCCTACCTGGAAAGTTCAAAGCCTGGATCTATCAGCATGGCATTCTTCTGAGGATCCTGTGGCCTCTTCTCGTCTATGCTATTCCAATCACCACATTTGAGTCCCCTGGAGAGGAAGGTCAGTAACCATGTGCAAAGATGGCTTTCTCTACCCAAGAGCCTGAGCGGTATCGCTCTCTATGGGTGCAATAACAAGCTGCAACTTCCCTTCAATCCATGGAAGAGGAAAGAACAAGAGAAGTGGTGCAGTATAGGGACTCAAATGACCCAAAGGTGGTCAACACTGGAATCCAGGTGAGGACTAGCAGGAAGTGGAGGGTGGAGGATGCTGTCCAAGAAGCTGAGACAAGGCTGCTTCACAGGAGCCTGGTCGTTGTGGTCACTCGCGGCCGAGCTGGGCTTGGATTCTTTCCAACTCCTGAATTGAACAACAAGGGGAAGGAGAGGCAGCGCCTTGTTCAAGAGGAGGTGAGAGCAACAGTGGAGGAGTCAAGATCCTGCAAGGCAGTGGGGATGAAACAGCAGGGAGGCTGGACCAGATGGGCGAATGCGCTTCAGAGGAGAGTAACCTGGACCGAGCTCTGGAGAGCTGAGCCTCGTCGTATTAAGTTCCTTACCAAGCAGTGTACAACATGCTCCCAAGCCCATCCAATCTGCATACTCGGGGCATAGCAGAGACACAGGCATGCCCCCTGTGCTCCAAGCAGGGAACCTTGGAACACATCCTCAGCTGCTGTACTAGGGCACTTGATCAAGTCCTCAAGACCATCGCTGAAGCCATCAGTGTAGGACTTGTGTGGGCAAAGCAGTTTTGACTCTCCAAGGGATCAGTTGTCTTTGTCAGAGTGGGGGATCATGCAACCCTTGCCAGAAGAACTCCAGCAGGCATCCTGACCTCTGGAGACTGGCAGCTGTTGGTGGAGTGACAGCTGAAGTTTCCCAGCCACATTGCAGTAACAACCCTGTGACTTGACATTGTCCTTGTGTCTGAGTCCACCAAACAAGCGGTTCTACTGGAGTTGACCATTCTGTGGGAAGACCACCTGGAAGAAGCCTTTGACAGGAAGCTTTCCAAGTATGCGGGACTGGTCAGCAACTGTCAACTGTCAGCAGGCTGGTTGGAGGACAAAATGCCTCCTAGTGGAGGTCGGATGTAGAGGCTTCGCCAGAGCCTTTAGCAATTTGGGCATCGAGGGAGAGCCATCAGCAATGCCACCGAAGCAGCAGAGAGGACCTCAAGATGGTTGTGCCCAATAGAGGAAAGCCATGGAGGCATGGTAGCTCGGCCATCTGGACACAAGTTGGGGCCTGATCAGCCCCAGCTGGGTCACCTGGAGGATGGTGTATGATGTTGAAAGACCCGAAACACCTGATGATTTCAGGAACATCACTGACAATGTGTCCAGAGGTATCAGTAGATGTATGTACACAAGAGGACTGTTTTTTTACACTGATCAATTCTCTACCTGCTTTAATGATTTGCTAGCTAGCTGATTTGTAGCCACAGCTGTGATAATACAGGGGTGCCAGATGTTTGACCCTCTCACTGACACACAAGCACAGTATTGTGGTGAAAAATCATAACAATTTGACTAAATAAGACTTGCACTTTGTAGGTTGAGTCAAGCATAAATTGAAATTCATTTGCCATTTATGGGAATAAGTTTACATCATGTCATTTGTGACTATTAGAAGAAGACACCATTGGTAAGGCTCCTGGGCAGGCTGCAGTCCACCCTTGCCTACACGTCATTGCAAATGTTACCACTAAGAACTCTGTCTCCGACCAGCAGCTGTCTTGGCTATTACTGATTAAATTGCATTTTAATGATATTTAATATTCTGTTCTGTGCTAATATTACAGTGATATTTGTTTTGTTTATATTAAAAATGTTTGAAATGTTGCAGCTGCCTTTATTAGAAAGAATAAATTATTTTTTTAAAAACAAAGGCAATAATAAAGTTGTACACTCCTCACAACAATATATTTCTATATAATATAGTATAATATAAAAACATCAGTATTCATTAAATTGTGGCCATCCCGCTAGTTTGCACAGACTAGAAGAGTTGTTTTCTGTTCTCCCCTGTTCCTTCTGCAGGTCTGTGGTGTGTGTGAGGGTTTGTGGCTGGCTTGTCCCTGCAGAAATGAGGCACACCATTTCTCAGTCACCTCCTCATTATCCACAGTGTATATACCCACATCTCCCACTACTACGGCACCAGATAATCTCACCTTGTTTGGGAGGGCCAACCCCTGGACATCTCTACTAAGTTTTTGTCTCATGTTTACTCAAGCCTCTAATAATTCCTGCTTTTGTGTATCTTCTTCAGTTGTTCCGCATGCCTCATTCTGCCTACACTGCATACGAATCTCCTGTTTGTCATCATCATCACTGGTTCCTGCTCTGCCAAGCCTACCTCCAGAGTCAGCCAGCCATTCCCCTCACATTGCCTCAGCCTGCAGACCAGTTTGTGTTTATTTTTCATTTCATTAGTATGAAAAAGAGAAAAAAAGTATTCAACTCTGTTTTTGAACTGCTTGGTCTCTGCCTTTTTCTTTGGGTCCGGTCAAAATAATTCTTTGAGGTTTATACCCATTAAAGGGAAGTTGTTCCTCTCCACTGTCATCAACTGCTTGGTCATTGTGGGAACTGTTGTTTCTCTCTCTCTAACAATGTATACAAAATATTGACCTTGCTCTGAAAAGTTCCTTGAGATAATATATGTTGTGAATTGGCACTATACAAATAATCTGGATTGGACTGGATTGGCATTTGCACATATCAGGGTAGCACACTGAATTTTCAAGGTAAATCTGCCAACTGATGCCAATCTCGCAAGCAATAAAATAATAACTACACACATGTTGCAGTGGTGTTGACTGCGGTCCAACTCTGAGCTGTGGAGGTGGCCACAACAATTAAAGATATATGTTTTCTGCCATGGCTGTGACTGGAGCAACACAGTAACCATTTTTTGACAGGCATATTATTAAGTTTTTCTGTGTAACATGTTTTGGACTGTTCTCCTTCATAATGAAATGATCAGGGTGCTATGGCACACCGGTGCAAAGGGAACAAGGGAATTTAATTTGTCACAAATACTATACTTGCCACGTCTACTGACAATGTATTGCTCCTCATTGTTAGCTCCACAGCAGGTGTGCCATATGCCTCTGGCTTCAAAAATTACCAAAAGTTGTTAACCATGTCCTGTTTGCCAACACCAACTGGAGCCTTCCAGCCAGTAACAGCCAAAAAGGCAAAGTTACTCGTCCTGTTTACATCGCTCCCAAACAGATTACGGGCACTATGGTTTGCCATTGCAGAAAACAAAGCTGAATAATGGAAGAATCATGCCAGCCCGAGCAGTCTCTCTATTTCCCCTCCTACCTTTCAGGTCGTGTACCTTTGTCTATGCTGATGAAGCTAGCCAAGGTTTGCAGAGCAGTGGACCGTGTTACAGCACCTTCCCTCACTGTTAGCTGTAGTTTCTTCTTCTCTTCTCTTATTCTTGGTTTACTAGGCTCAGCCCTATACACCCTCAAACTCCATTTTTGCTCCCGAAGCACCAGAGTTTCCATAGAAGTGTACCATGTTGCTTGGAGGATAAAACTTTCATGATTCCCATGAACGTACTGAGCTGTTGCAACAACAATAGAAAGGATGCAATGGAGAAAAGGAGTAATAGGTGTTGAGTAAATAGGGGTATTGAACATGCAACCAACTGTAAGAGCATCTTGTAATGGCCAGGTATGAAAATGTACGTTAAAATAGGAGGTTGTGAGACTCATCATTCTGTAGTAAGGAGACTAAAACTTCTCTTGGCAACTAATGCTTTTGATACACTCTTCTTGCTGTATATAATCAGCAATGCCGCACCAATTAACATTCTTATATTAACAATGAATCAAATGGTGATGGGAACTGCTTGTATAGTGACAAACCCAATTCTTTCAAACTAATCTATAAACTATTTTATCAAATGATTTTGGTTTGATATATCAGAGCAATACACAGCGATATATGATATATAATACTGCTCACCACCATCATCGAAACACCAAATAAGGGACCGTGTCGAAGATGTAATTTGCCACTCACCTGTATCTCAGTGGTGGGGGAAATATAAAGTAGATATTGAAATAAAAATATGGAAAATGTATGAGTATGTGAATTTATGTGCCATTATGTGCTTTTTTTTTGTTGGGGTTTTTTTGCACACCAACATGACCCCCTTACCACAGTTGGCAGTTTCTGGAGGTTTGTGGAGGCTGTGTATCAAGCAGCCCACCTTAATACGCGCAACATGTCATAACAACCCCAACCTCAACTGAGGTCAATTACCCACGCAGTCTTCCTGTGCCCCAGTTTGCCCCTCTTTTCTGGGGTTATCAGACCCTTGGTGGTAGAGATTGGAATCAGGTCACTCAGCTGCTGTTATCTCCACCCTGCCATTTGATAGATATCTGATCTATTTGATGGATGCTGACTGCACAGCCTACCTGCCGCTTCACCCACACACACACACACACACACACTGAACAACCGAAATCAGGAATGGCGTACTTGTTCAAATATGCTGTAACTATCATGTTATTGAAAAACATACATCTTGTTTGAATTGATGAGGGACCTTGCAACATTAAAATGCATCCAAGGTTTCACCTTCAAAGGGTTTTATGTAACGCTACAGACAGATGGTGCAAGTTTTCCTGCCATCCAAACAAAGCGTTCAGCTCATTCTACACAAGAATTATCACTGATCCAGAACACAGGAGATAATTGTTGCACAATTTGGAGTTAAAACCCGCACACTCATCATGGGTCATGATGACTGGAACCCACTGAGGGAGTCTTGTCACCCCCCCCAAAAAAAAAAAAAATAAAAATAAAAAAATGACCCTTAGAAAGATGCACTGGCGTTTGCTGGGTCACAGAAGTGGTTCAGAGCACGGAAATAGACACGAAAAACATTGGGCGACCGAGAGAAGTAGGCCTACAGCTATGGCTCCAGGGAGGTTTTGGGTCAGTGCTTCCAGCAGCAGTGGTCAGACACACTGAGTTGGCTATTATAACAAGTAATGATAAATGTTATCAGATCAATATGTGTTGCTCCTGCTTTCACGTTATATTCTTGTTGTTCCCATTCATTGAGATTATTGTACTGTTTTATAAAAGGTAAATGTAAAATCAAATACAAACACAACATAACTCTTCCATATTTTTAATATCACACAGAACTGTCCCAAATTTTAAAAAAAGCAAAAAACAAATAAAGACCTGAAGATGACTAATTTGATAAGTGTTATTACTTATCTTTTGTTATGAGATACAACATGTATTAATGTCTTTAAGTGTAAAAAGTGCGTTTGTCACATGGCTTTTCACAGCATTTCAGAATGTTAAACTGACTTTATCTCCATATCTAAACAGAGTTTATCTTCCATCTCCTTATTTCGTGGTTTTCAATGAGAACAACAATCATCAACGCAACATTAAACTGTGTGAAATGCAGAAGTTGCAACTTCAGCATTTTTTTTTTTCCTGTTAGATGTCTCACCTGATTCCAGAGTGAGTCACCTTCTCTGTTTTCACAAGTGGTGATGGAGACGTGATTATTATCTTAGAACCACCTGAACTTCTCCGCTGTGAGTGCCCACTCTGATGGCTCCTGGTGCACTGCTGCTGCAAGCAAGACAGTATAAATGTTGAAAGTCATTTAATACAATCCAAGCACTCGAATTATAATCACAGCTTGGTGGTGTTGATTGATGAACAGTGGCTTTGTAAAGTTCCCCTGTAGAATGCCAGCAAATAATCCCCACTTGTGTCTTTATCAAGTGTTGTTACACAATAAAATATGAAATTGTTTATGGAGGCTAAGGTCTCTTTTTAGCTACACTTCATCCTGTGCATAAGGTTGTATAAGGTTGTGCTTCTGATCACAAAATTCTACCTTTCACCTTCAAGCTATTAGTAGAGTTTTGTTGCGGTGCTCTACACCTGCATCAGTGTGACCCATGTCATCCAGCCTGAATTTGGAATGTACCATGCATATCAGAGGGAGGTGGGAAGGAGGGAGGAGAGGGCCCCTGACTGACAACACTGAGATAAACACCAGCAGTGGAAAAACCTCATGAGTTTGTTCTGCTTAGCTGACCCAATATCATAGCAATCGTGCAGATCTGCTTATGTGTGCTTTCAGACAGGACCAGGTGTCATGTTTGCCAACATGCAAAAAAGCAAAGTAACAAACAAAACACACACACAGACACACACTTACAGTGATATATAGCAAACCGCAGAGGGGCGGCTTGTTGAAACGGCTCTTTTTTAATAAGTGTGTCAACCAATGCTCCTGCCCGATAAGAAAAGTTCGCATCATTTCTGAGAAGTAAGCGCACTGATACACCCTCTTTCCGACACCTCATCCGCTGAAGGCAGCAAAACAAGGCTGCGGAAGCATTTCGAAGTGGCTTTTTTGGCAAACATTACTGTATAGAGATACGAAGACCACAGTGACCCAATTGAGCCAATAGCTGTGCGCGCAGTATTCAATTGAAAGTCCCGAGAGAACAGAGGATGCTCGGATCGGTGTCGGCGAATGTCAGTGGGTGGCGAGCCTGGACACAGCAGGTCAGATACTCCCACCGGCCAGCACCCATCTCGCCCATCTCCTGGTTTTCCCCTTCTCCCTCCATCTGTCTGCAGCTCCGGCCCATGTTGCTGGCTACACATTGCCCTCCGCTGATGGAAAGCAAATAACAAGCCACATAAAAGGCCTACTCTCTTTTCACAGACACACACATCCATGCACAAACGCACAAGATAACAGGGCCTCTGCGGGTGTGTGTGTGTGCTGGGGGTGGTGGTGGTTGAGGATCGAAGAGGGGTGCGGGGGAGTATGGCACTGCCCCACACAAAGGCAGCCCTGAAATAGCCCCCTTGCACAATGAGACCTGCCACTCTGTCTATGAGATAATGTCTAATTGAAAACACTGCAGCCATTGTACTCCTGTCACCGGCGCTATTGTCCAGATAGCCCTCTCTCCCCCCTCCTCTCTTTTTCCATTGACGCGGCACGATTGTTCCTCACCATTGTGGCAACCCTACACTCTCTCTCTGTCTCTCTATCTCTCCCTCTCTCTGTATTGTTATAATTTCATTACTTATTTGTTTTTTGTTCCGCTTCTCCTTTCACTCCCCTGCAGACCTTTTGTTCACCATATTTAGGCACTTCATTGGGATCTGCTGCCAGTGTGTGTGTGTGTGTGTGTGTGTGTGCAGGTGTCAGTTTCAAGAGGACATAAAAACAGGAAGCAAGATAAAATAGTTCTCTGAGATGAAATAAAGATTCTGCAGCATCACAGGGGGGACTGGCTTTATCCAAGTGCAGCTCTTGATTCTGGTAATATGAAACATGGCCCTTGTGTTTTGCTGTCCTCCGAGACAAACGGTCATGGGGACAACAGGCATTGTCCTGAGTGAATTACAGTCTGCAGAAAAAAGCCTTTTGTTAATATTGTAGCAGCCCATCCGTGTTCAGAAACTATGGACAACCTATTACCTAATGACACAGATATCTGGTTGAGATGAGGGAAACATGGATCATGAATCATGGGCCTGACAAGACCAATGGACACGAGGAAAAGCTCAGTTGTGCATCAGAGGCCTCTGAGACTAGTGCTTGGCTGTTGCAAACCTGTTGCTGTATGCTAAGTAATCTCTCACTTGGCACCCTACAGCTGTTTTTATATGGTTCCTCTCAACAGTAGATGTATGCTCTTTATGTAAATAACTATAAAAAGTAGAAAATGTTGCATTAAGTCTATGATATGATATACAAATAAATAAATAAATAAATAAATAAATAAATAAATAAATAAATAGCACACACTAGAGCCAAATCACCAATGGGTAGTGGTTGACCAGTTTGGATTTGTGAAGTCAAATACCAGTGTTGTTTCACATTTAAGTGTAACTCCTTTGTCCCTTTGCTTATTGTTAATTTTTGAGTATATTTACATTAGAACCCTGTCAATTTTTGTTTTATTGTGAAACATAAAAATATTTAAAAGGACTGATTGGTTAGTCATTTGTTAGTTAGACTGCGAGTATTGATATTATTACTATTACTACTACTACTACTACTACTAATACTACTACCAATAACAATAATAATAATAAACGGATATGCTAACAATTCTTACATATACAAGTGCAATTTCTGGCCCTCATTCTTGACTTAGTACAACATAATATCACACTAACAGTGTCAAGGACGTGATTACAGGAGCCTATCTTTACATGGAGTTTTGCAGTAATTTTTCCATTAAACACACATTCTATACCCCTTTATGTCACTGACATATAGTGGGTGACGGCAGTTTGAGCCATGATAAAGTTATCCTCTTCCTTCTGACCAATGAAAAGTTATGCAATAACAAAAAAAACAGTGTCCTTTCAACAGTATTATCAGGGGATACCCCTGTGATATAATACAGTGGATCTAATGATAAATGAAAGTTCAGAATAACGCTTGTTTCCATCTGAATCCCTTCCCTATAATACTACAATTTTGGACAGCTCCAAAAAATATGCGTGTGATTTCCAACCTGCTTCCAATCTCGCTTGCATTTTTTTTTCACAAACTATGTAATCATTTTTAATTTTCCAATTAAATTTTTCCACAATGGGCTATTGGTTAATTTATGTCTTCATGAACTTTATGTTCTGTTTCATCTTTGAGCACTGAGTTTTACACACAGTTTCCTACGTTGTCTCTGTGCACAGATGTTTACAAAAGCATTTCTTATTTCACCGTGTCTTGCTAGCTTGCCAGCAATATACATATATATGCATGTATAGTTTGTTCAAAGATTTTGCTCAGTCTTTTACAAATCATCCTTTCTACAAATACAGATCTTTAATTTCTCATTTAGATATTATGGGTTTACAAGGGTTGATTTACCACTACAAACTGTTGGTTGTTGGTTGTTTAGTGTCAGCCAATGAGTCAAACTGCCCTTTGCAAATTTGTTCAACGATGACCAATGATATGATTAGCTGCATGCAAAGAAGGAAGGAAACAATGACATTCTCACCCGTGCATGCTTTGAAAGGGAGCTGTTTTCATGAATCCAAAAGATGCAAAATGTTACATTCCTCCATTTTGGGTAATCTAAAGGGAGTGCAGGGTGTACATTATAATGCACAGAGTATGGATGCTGCAGCAGAAAAAAACATGTAATTTGATATTAGATATCAGGCTGTATACCCCACAAAATTTGTGTCACAAAGACAAAATAATAATACAGACATGATGGCCTTTTTATTCCATTACACTCATTAGCATTATAGTGAGTTCCATTGTCACAGACCTGTTACAAACTCTATTGTTTTTTTTTAAAGAATTACTGCAAGTTATCACCGAATGTTTTCAGAAGACAGTAATTGAGTCTGAAGAGCAGCAGTTATGAAGGGAATGTGTGTGAGTTGGTAGCTGTGCTGCTTTTCCTGTTGCTTGGACTGAATGAACAGACCCTCCTCTACTATTAAGAGCTGTTGCCAACACGTTTGGAAGCACACACACACACACCTTCTGCAGCAATTTGTCTTCTCGGAGTGAGACGTGAGGTTGACAGCCAGTGGCGGAGAACACAGAACAATCATTGTTCCTCTGCTGCTCTTGTAGTAGACTGCAAGAATGTATTCAGCTGGCATTGTGAAACAACAAGTCAGGCCACAAATGTCACACTGATTGAAAGAATTGCTCAGAACAATGATAACCAATCCCATCTGTTGAACTTCTTTACCACAGCAGATCAACCAAAAGCAAAACTCAACACTAGTAATTAAATGTGGGAATATTTCCCACCATTGCATTTTTTTCAGATAAAAAAACAGATTTAGTAGTTTGGCATTTAACAATAACATTAAATTTGTTAAAAGTAAATTGTTGTAGGTTGATAAACACACTTAAAGTAACTTTAATACAAATTTGGTGATTTGATGTAATTATTTAGTGTACACTAGATATCAATAAGTACTTATGGTGTACCTACTCTATATGTTAGTTGAAGGCAGGAATATGAAAGGTCAGGGAGTAACTGGGTAATATTTGAGATTACACTGAATTATTACTCTTTGGCTAAGTTCCTATTTAAGAATGACAGGGTGCAGTACTTTTATCAGTAGTAGTATTATTGCTATCATTATAATTATCATTATAGTTTTAATGTAAGCTTTGTCTGGGTGGAAGAACTGTCACTTACAGGATGTGTTTATGTTTTAAAATGATTATTTAACACTGGGCTGTAAACTCTTCCACTGTTTGCCCCCTTTTCACTTTAATTATAGTGTTTCTACAGGGTATTACAGAGTCACACGCAGCTCCTTTTCATGACGTACTGTAGCTGCTGCAAAAGGACATTCAGGCTAAGTCTGATGGTGCCCTGTTTGTACCTTGTAATTATTCAATGTGCACTGGGCAATTACATTTACAGTGTAATTTAGCTCCAGGTTCTGCCTAAACACTCATTTGTTACACCCTTGTTTCATGCACCTCGTCACTCATGCCTGTTTCCTTGTTACAGGTGGCAAGGAAAAGTCTGTGAACCCTTTGGATTTATGTGTATTTCCGCCCTTCACTGTCCACCAGATGTGATCTGATCTTCATCTAAGTCATGCATATGAACAAACCCAATGCAATTAAGATAATAAACAAAAAGACATATTCATGTCTTTATTAAACAGACCTATCAAACATTCGCACTGCTAATGATGATGTTGTTGAACTTTTGTATGATCAATGAATCTTTTCATCACCATGGGTTGGTCATTTCTGAACTGAATCTTTTCCATAATACTTTTGAAAAGGAAAAACTGAACAAAAGAATGTGTTTTTTTGGCTCCTCTTTGATAGGAAATTGCATTTCATTTACTGTATATGGGAAAGACCAGGAGTGGACTCCTGATGTATGAACCAGTTATGACCTTGTCTACAACATTCTTTACTTTCGTTCCAAATTGTAAATTTGCATTGTGCACTGCATTGCATACACTGGGGAACGGGGAGTTGTTAATATGTATAATTGTGTGTGTGTTTAAATCATCAATTTTAATACATAATTAATACATAACTTATAACATCTAATAATTTACAACATAGTTTTATATAGAATCAAGTCAAAGTACTGCATATATGTAATTCAAAACTGCTTAAGTCAGGCACAAATACAGGTGTAACTGTGTATTAATGGAACTGATGGACACAGCATAGCACACTGACTCTGACATTCACACCTCCACAGGCTAGAATCAGAAGCATCTGGTGGATTCAAGTTTGAATATTTTGAGTGTCATGACGTGTATATACAGAAACCAGGAAAGTTATGATATGAATGATAAAAGGTAAATAACTGTCTGACTGAAACATTTGGATTTGTGCTCTCTTCCTTCCTCTTCTCTTTCTTATTTGGGTGAAGGACAAGATACAGTCCCTAATTATATTTCATAGAAAGTCACTAAAATCATTAATCTATCGCAGTCTCCACTATTCAACACACTTTTAAAGTTCAGTATTCTGTACAAATGATCTTTTTTCTGTTCATGTAATGACATCTACTCTCTAGTCATCAACATAATGAAAACAGATCTAAGACCATCTTCTACAGCCAATACTAATCTACTTAAGCACAACTGACATGTTTAATAAGATAAGAAGAGATTAGTGTCTATTGATCTTCAGGGGGGAAATTTGGGTTAAGCAGCACACAGACATAGAAGCGAGGACAGGTAAGGGATAGTTCAGGTTACTTCAGAAGTGTGGTTGTATGAGGTACTGAGGTATATTCAGTTTATTGGCTGCAGTACAGTCTAAAAAAATCTATAAAAATCTTTATCAGTTTAAGTGTACACTATTTTAAAACTATTTTCACTGGCTAATAATACGGTCAAACATCCCTTCCCTTCAGCACTACATTTTCAAAAAAAATGGAATGGTCAACATTGTCCTGTTGATGTTTTAGGTGTACTCACTGATTCACAGTGTCAACAGATGTGATCATTCTCAGCAGTGATCACAGATGTACGCACTCTTGTTACACTTTTAATTTGAGTCCTGTATTTTCAATGTCGTGTAACTCACTTGTTTGTTTTCAGTCATACATTTGATCAATTCCCCTTCTAAGGTTTTTAAAACAACAGTTAAACTATCTAACGTCCTTGCACTGAACAACCTGTAAACACTCAAGAGAATGATAAAATAGTGGTTTGGAATAATAGTTGATTAATATCTTGGAGCAGAGAAATGGCCAGTGTCTGAGATATTGCTGAAGCTTTTCCTCCTCCTCCTCCTCCTCCTCCTCCTCCTCCCCCCTCAGTGCCTCTGCTCACTGACCCCTGCCACTTCTGGAGCAGCTTTGGCCGACATGTTCATCAGATCCCCAGTGTTACAGCCAAACAACCTCACAATGAAAAATGCCTCAACATTTCCTCGTTTTCACAAACACTGTTTGAAACAAAAAGCCCTTATCGGACCTGCGTATTATTCACCGTGTTAATTGGAGGGAAAATAAATGTATTGTGCATCTCGACGGTGCTGTTAAAACAAGATAAGAACCACAGGAGCAAGTCTGAGGCAGTGGCTATTGAATGAATTGTTTAATGGAGAAAGTGTGAACAAGTTGGAAACTGTTTTTTTCTCTCTCTTTCTGCTATACAGAGGCCTGGTGTGGCTGATGTGACCAATCTGGTAATCCCCCTGTAGATGTCATTCATTGCTTGTCACTGATTTTGGCATTACCCATTCAAGCAACAAAGGTCAGAGGTCAAACATGCACGGGCACATTGAAACTACAAACAGAAACAATCACCTCCCAAAACAAACAGGTCTGATAACTCAACCATGCGAGACATGGATGTAAATATATGTGGATTCCCCACAGCAAACACAGTAAGCCTGCATTTGCATGTCTGAAGCTACACTTAACATTACAGGGAACTTGGAGGAGAGCATAAGGGTCAAATATATTTGAATGAGTAGGAGGTTATGTTTCTTTCATTTACATGGAGAATTTTTCTTACGTTTTCAGCAGCTCTGGAAGTTTTTCCACCTTCGGCCACAAAGGGCCTCACCTCTCGATTCACTTTTGTTCCTGACAAGCACAGCCACCTTACATCGTGAGAGTTGATTAGTTAACAATTAAGAAGCAGTTGTAATTTTCATCTTAATGACCATGCATCTCTAAAGTTTATTTAGCTTTTTTTCAGTAGGCTTCATAAAATTCTCATGAGCTCACGGACCCTTCAGTCCTTTCATGAATCATACAAACTTAAAATTTAAAAATCAGGGTTATTAGATGATCACATGTTTTGAGAGTGTTTAGAGTAATGCAGTTGATGTAGATATGTGTTTATGCTTTGAAATGCTACACCACAAACCATGACCTGGTTTTTCAGCCTCTACTGATTGAAAAAGGCAGTAAAATTAAAGTAGTACAGTGAGATAATTATATCACGACTCACACCAGCAAACTCCATATTTGGTAAAGTTAGGGCACAGAAAACATAAACATTACACATGTTTCTATAATCGGTTTGTGTCTCACAACACAGGTTAAGAGCAATAACAAGTCACTCCACCCTGTACAGAGGCAAATGTATTGTCCAGTTTGAATGAAAGGGAATAAACGTGTCAGTAATCACGCTTGTTTGATAAAAATCATATGACTGCTATCACCTTACTGGGTGATATCAGCAAGCTGAAGAACAGCACCAGAAACACTGGCGCTGTGTGTTGCCCTGGGCATGAATGGATGGGTTCACCTACAGGCTATAACAACGCGCCATCACAATAATCACCAAACCACTGGCTCTGGCTCAGAGTCGCTAACGCTGACAGTTTATCCATATCAACCAATCTGGAGACAAAACCGGAGCTGTGGCTCTCAAGCGACACGTGGACACTGACTTGTGACTTAAGTTGCGACATTCAGTACCCATAGCGAACACCAAAGAGGATAGGATGTGTTTATCTTGGGGTGTGATTGTAACCAAGCAGCTGCTGTTTTGAAGAGTTGGTGTGTTCCTGAAAGTGAGATTAAAAAAAAGACAAGAACAGTGGTGCATTCTGTCAACGTGAAACACTTGATTGAAATTTGTGGCTGCTGATGTGCAGGCTCATGAGGCATCTTTATGGATCATCATCATTTTGCATCATTACTGGCAGGTGAATTGCATAACTCTACACTACACATGCACCAAACTGGAGGCAACACATCACAGGATTTACAGCAGAAAGTAGTTTTACAAGACACTATGTTGTCATTATGTCCATAATCACTGCCTATTTATTGTGTTTAAATTATATCACTGAATTTTGAAAAGTGTGCAGTATATGATGCCCTAACTAATTATTTTATACCAGCAATATCCCACAAGACAATGCATGACATTACAGGGGAGGGAGTTGTAAACTTAAACTTAACTCAAACTGAGGCAGTGTTTTGGTAGTGTTTTGAGTCCAGCAGTCTGTGTCCCAAACACACATCGAACATCCTGTCAGTCAGCGAGGCAGGAAACAGGCAGCCAGCGGGTTGTCTGGCTGCCTCTGCCAGGCCTGCAGGGGTCAAGCCTGTCAGGTGGGGGTCAGGCAGGTGAGGCAGGCATGGGAACAAAGACACCCCCCCGCCACACACACACCCCTCCGACCTCCCTCCTCCTCTTCCCCCATCCCGTCTGCCTTCCCTTCCCCTCTGAACAATCGCCACCAACAGGAACAGGAAGTGATGTAGAGAGGAGGTTGATCTAACCAGGGCAATTCCTTTGGCCGGGTCAGACGAGGAAAGAGAAGGTAGGAAAGACAGGCCTGGAAATGAGAAGTCATAGAAAACACACACGGCAAGTGGTGGCAGAGTATCCTGTTTGGGTATGTGTGTTTGTGTGCCTTTCCTATTTATAGAATATTCCAGTAGAGTCTGTTTGTGGTGTATCACTCTGGCCCTCTTACCTTATATTATTCATGTGTTCATTGTTATCTTTTATAAGCCCCCTCTCCTCCTGAGAGATATCAGAAGATGCCCATGTGACCTTGACTGTGAATAAGGCCATGACAGCAGTTTGAGGCACCATGCTCCGTGCATGTTAGCACTCGCCTCCTCATTGTTATTTTGACTCCAGGGCCTCTACAGTATGGTGGCCAGCTGGAACGCCACTGTCTGCAGCGTCTCCCTCCTCTCTTCCTTGAGAATGTGAGCAGGCGTGTGGCATTGACAGTCAGCAGCCCATTCCTGTTCTCATAGCACAAAGACAAGCATGTGGCACTTGACAGCGATGCCAGATGAGCGACGCACGGCACCACAAGCAGCAGCAGCCCTGCCTTTTAAGATGCGGCCCGAGGGGTCCCTGCCCTGAAAGGCGACACCTCAGCCTGCGCCACCGAGGCTCCTTGTGTCTTTTCTTTCCCCCCACTCGCGGACTCTTGTCTGTCCACGGCTGCTAATTTCTGTCACACTTTCTCTCCTGAGCAGGGGGACAAGCCTGTGTTGTATGTTATTAATACTATTGTTAACTGCACACTCAAGGCTGGCCTCTCTGACTCAGCTCATCATGTTACAGGTATATTGTGCACAACAGTGAAATTGCCAATCCTGCTTTATATAATACCATCTATAAATATCAGAGGGAATACCTTGGCCAGTTATGGTCAGATGCAGGCTGATTGTCATGATGCATCTGGCAACAGACAATCTGGGCCTAAAAGCAGGCGCTGTTCTTGAAGGTGGTGATTTCTGAGATTACATTATGTGACAGATATTTTTTTTGGAGGCTCAATGTAAAAATGAACGGCTAATATGTTTGTGATCCCCAATGCCAATCACATTTCCATTGACTGTCGTTAACTTCAGGATACAGTTTTGAAATTCTGTCAAAAATGCTGCCCCGGCACTTGTAACATTTGATAGGACACAGCACACTCTAGAGGCTAATACGAGAGATGGTTTGCACCTGTATTCATCAACTGGTGAAACATTTGAACTTAAGTGAAAGATAGAATTGTTTTGGCTTTGCTAAATGTTCTGCACTGGCTGTGCCAGTGTTAGCCTAGAGGAAATATTTCACGGATGAATGGAAGAATGGGCTCCCTTAAATGTTAGCAAAGTCTGGATGAAAAGGCAGTCAAGAAAATGAAAGTAATATGAGACAATGATCCAAAATAGACCTCAAAATTCAGCATGAACTTCAGTGGATCCAAAGCTTGCTTGCTGGTGAATAGAAATGCTGTTGTTTTTTCTTGTCATTCAACGTACGTGCACATACGGTTCGTGCTTCGATGTGCAGTTAAGGCCTCCTGCCTGCAGGGGCGCTCTTTCAAACCTAGGTACGTTTTTATGAGCTGGCGCCGCACGCGGAAGGAAATCGCCCATTGAAGCAAATCCACAACGTGAGAGTTTCGTTGAAGTGCACTCTATACAAAAGGTGCAATTTTTGTATTCTTATACCCACAGGTGGTATTTCATTGGAGAGATGGCGTACAGAGGACAAGGACAGAAGGTCCAGAAGGTTATGGTGCAGCCCATTGTATCCTTTCTTTATCGCAGTGAACGGCGGGCGCGGGTGATTTGGTTGTTACAATAACTTAGCAGCTCGGCTAGCCTGGTCTAGTTAGCTAGCTCATCATTAATTTGCCATAGAAGTGAACGAGAAAAGACTCGGGTTAGCTGCTGTCTGTAATAGAGACTCATTTCAGGAGGGAGATTGTGTGTTGGTTTAACAAGGTTTTGCAAACAGTACCCGTTCGTCGAAATACATTCACAGGACCGGTATGGACACATCCCCCCGCTAAAACCAGTAACCTCAGCGCGTCGAACTCAATACAACGTTCCTGTTTTAGATTTGTGTGTATACATATATATATCGATGCGTCTCTACATGCTGAGGATACGAAGTTTTTTCTTAAATGTCAGTCCATACAATAAAGATAAATAGTTTTCGGCACATACGTTAGCTGCTCGGCTAACAAGTCACGCGGCACCATTAAAAACAAGGCCCACGCAATAATGTAATAAATCAAATGGAAAAGTAATGTGCAGCTGTTTTGGGAAAGTTTGAAACGTTTGATTAATAACACACATTCCTTGTTACTCGCCTCTCAAATGCGAAAATACGCCCCTTTACTTTATTACGTGTGATTTCCACGGAGAAAACAGGCGATTTGAGGGAGACATTGCAGACTGCTCTGACATTTTATAGCTTTAAATAAAGTTTTAATGCAGCAGGTTTCATTTGGCTTTCTCCATAACAGTGGTCTGATGGCAGGATGTAAGATGAACTAAACCCAAGGACTGATTGTGTTCCTGCCTGAATCACTGGTAATGAAGATGAGTTTCAGTTGAGGTGGAGACGAAACCTGTTTGACCTAATTTGATTTTTAAGCTAAGTTCCAGTGTGGAAATGGTAAAAACATGAAGTTGCAAGTTGCTTCATACGTGTGTGTTTTAGTTTTGAACACTGAATTTCCTTAACTCTATGTATCAGAACCTCATTTTCAGATATCTACAAAATGTAAGTATTGAGTTCAGCCTGATTTAATTGTTTTTTGGTTCTGGTTGGGTGTTTTTTTTCAGTGCTTGTCTGATTTAAAATGGAATTGATCTCTTGATCTTCTCACTCCCAGCGCTCACGGATCCAGGTCTGGTTGTACGAGCAGGTGAACATGCGGATAGAGGGCTGCATTATTGTAAGTTATCTTTTTGCTCTTTTTCTTTTCTTCTTTTTCATTCTATTGAATGGGTAAAAACATATTAAAGCATTTCTAGATTTCCCTCAGTCATTTCATGGGACAAGGTAATGTTGTTATGTAATAAGTAAGTAGGATGAATGGTCAAGAGGAGATTCTGACAGTATTTCCACACTAAGATGGAAAATCTGACGATGCTTGTAGCAGACAAGAAGCAAACATCCACACTGAGATACTAGTACTACAAGTACTAAATAAAACCATTTTTGGGTGGACTTGAGTTAAAGGTGAGTAGAGATGACTACACTGTGATTGAATTCATGCTTTTATTAAAGAATAACTGATGAGTCATCAGTCATCGAAGCATCATTGTTCCTGTGGAGACTGAAAGCTCAAACTCAAATGAATTCAGAGTAATGTCATCAAAAGCTATGGGAAATGTGTGCAAGCACAGGAAATGGGACCAGCTTGATGTTATGGGCTCTGAATTTAACACAGTCTATTACTGCCACTACTGTACTGAAGTGTGCAGGAGGAGCGTCACATGTATAGTATAGTACAGCATAATCAGCACTCTATAACAGGCGCTGATGCTCAGTGTTCCTTTCTCACTGATGCATACCTTCCCATGAACATGTGGCAGTGATTAGGTTTAAAGGAGCAATTCACATCCAGTTTGTGCAGTTGGTGAGGTCATGAAAAAGATTTACAGTAAATATAGTGGATTTAAAAAGAAGAAAGTGCAATGTTTCTGCATGGGGCCCACTGACACTTTGTCTCTCTGTTCCCTCTCTGTCTCAGGGTTTTGATGAGTACATGAACCTGGTTCTAGATGATGCTGAGGAAGTCCACATGAAGACTAAGAATAGAAAGCCACTGGGTAAGAGAAGACCCTACATTGTTACACCTGGTTTCTGTAGCTTCTAAACAGATGGCCACAGACCTCACTTATGATGCTGCTCAGACAAACAGCAAACATTTGGGCACGTCATAGCAGGGAAGACAGATAATTACTCATTAACAATGACAGCAGTCCATTTATGTTAGTTCCAGGGTCTTGTCCATGCTGGTTGCCAAGTTCGGCTCACTGAGACAGTGGATGATACTGAGCCATTGTTTTCACCTTTTGTTTTTCCTGATGTGAAAAGTCAAAATGTTTGCTGTGGAAAAGATTGATTAAGAAGCTCAGAGTCAAAATCCTTTGAAAGTCCCATTGAAAGGTGCAGGTTGCATAAGAGATGAGTCTTTACTGTTGAGTGCATCTTCCAAAATTTGTGTAGATGAAATTTGTTTTACATCAGGCTTGGGCCTGTAAAGGCAGTGTGGTTGATCATTGAGATGTATATGTTAGAGCCCAACTAATATGGGATTTAAAAATAAAATGCACCAACATGACAACCAATATAGTAGATATGATTTCTTAAATTAGTTTATTCGAGAGTATTCAGTATTATTATACATCGTCAACCAATTTTGGGTCTGTAAATAATGGAGGTAGTGCGAGCTGTCCGAGACAGACGACATGAAAACACCGATTCTAAATCACTCCACGCCTGATTTGGTGCATTTTATGCACTATAAAAACTAGCTTTCATATTGTTGCTTATCAGTGAACATTTGCCAATACTGACATATTAGTGATAGGCCAATATTGGCTCATAACATAGTCCAACTGATATATTGGTCAGGCACTAAGGTAGGCATACAGCTCTACAGTGAAATAAGATTTTACTGATGTGAAATACTCATTTTAAAAAAAGAAGACACAAAATGACTGTGGGGATCAGTGTTGATATTTTGGTCAGTGGCCACAAATAAATCAATGTCTAAAACACAGAAGTGTAAAAATATTTTTACCTGCTATGTCTTCACGAGGCCCTTGTCTGTTACCTAATGAACACACCTGAGCTGTCAGTGGATAGGCTGGTAGAGAGAAACCAAACATGTACCGCGACACGAGATTCCCTTTCATCTGTAGCCTGGACTGCTTTGTCCAGAGGTGAACTGACACTTGGTATCTCTTTCCATCCATCATCTTCCTCTTCTGATCCACCTCCACTTGGTTTTTCTCCCTCTTCTTTTGTTCTTCTATCTGTGTCTCCCAGGGAGGATCATGTTGAAAGGAGACAACATTACTTTGCTGCAGAGTGTGTCCAACTAGGACAATGGAGACATCTACAAATCTTACCTTTCCTCAACAGGAATGTTTTCCCTTCTTGTTTTGTTTTTGCAAACGGTGTTGAGTACATTTGTGTTAATATAACATGGATATTGTAATTGTTCCTTTCTACCACATGGATCCATTTTGAGAATAAAACTTGCTTTTCTTAATACTGCTGTTTTGATTTTAACTTATTACACTGTGTGTAACCCTCAGTTGTTTCATGAATATTTAGGTCATTGGGCTACACTGCCATCTGTTGGCAGACAACAGTATTACACCGTACTTATGTAGGTCAAACTCTCCGTTCCATGTACATTATATTAGGACAAAATATATTTAACTTAAAGACAATTTATGACATTGTTTTTGTTTTGGGACATTTTTGGTATAATGCTATGTTTGGTGTGGTGAAGCAGACAAAATTGGTGGTTTACTATGGCTACGGTATAATGCAAGTGTAAAGGTTGAAAAATCATCGCTACATGAAAGCAGATTTAGTCAAATGCAGCGGAACGTGTGGCGCAGAATTCAAGCGTGTGTTGATTTTACATTGTCTGTAATGCCTACTTTGTGAAATGTTTTAACTTTCCAAGCTTGATTCAACACAAATTTATATTGAGTGAATATTGATACGGGGACAAATTCCTTCTGCTTAGAATAAAGAAAAATAATTCTCTTATAAAGTGGGTGGCACACGAAACTTTCGACACTAAGGCTGTATTTTCAAACGGTAGTCCATCTGAAGCCGAGGTTAATTTTCAGATGCTAAATTGTTTTAAACTTAAACTGTCATAATCGCCTTTATTCTTCTATGGTGAAACCGCATACTACCTCAGCTGTTTAGCTATTTACGCCTCGTATTGTTCTAGAGACTAGTTGGAGAAAAGTAGCTTGGTCGTGGAATTGATTAACGTAATTACGTCGTACCTCACTACGCAACGCGACGTGTCCCTGTTCTGTTGACTGGGAAGCCCCTAGCGCGGAGCTGCCAACGCCCGGCGTAAAGACACAAATAGAGGATACGGTGAGGAGAATTTGTAATTTTTTGTTTTATTTGGGTGTAATTGTGGTCGTTTTTTAGTGTAAATGTCATCAACTTAATGTATACTCTACATGTGTGGTACAGTGGCTACAATTGTCAGTTTAAATTAATCAATCAGAAAGAGCATCCGCTAAGGTTAGCTCAGCTAGCAAGCCAATTGGGGAGGACAGTTGTTAGCAAGGCAGGCTCTCAGTAACAGCGAACTGGCGAGTAAATAAATATTGCGGGGCTATGCTAATTAGATATATCGCATATAATATATTGGTGAGTTCGGTGAAGTGAGAATCATATCTGCCTTTAACCTAAAGTCAGGAAATACCAGAGATGAAGGTATTTAGTAGCTAGCTGCTAGCTGCTTAGCGACCTGAATAAAAAAAAAGGCGTAACAAACGCTGGACTGTTTATTCTTAATTTAACTTAAGTCTCTGAACGAATGTCTGTACGGTGTAATGTTTGGATGTTAATCTCAAAGTTCGCAATATTGACTCGGCAAAAATTGGTACAGCGAGTAAGTTTGTCGTTTGTTTAAGCAACCGGCAGGAAATTAGGCCAGATTGAGGCCGGGGATGCGGCCGAAACACAGCAGCTAAGGCTGGTGCAGCCAAGCTTACGTTAGCTTGTATTGGTAGTCGATGTAATCTTAAAGTGTTTTGTTATGTATGTTGCTGTGATCAAACGTACAGGCTGATGGCAACAGTTTCGCACGCCACTCGTAGTCGCAAATTTAAACATGTCATAAGGTGAGAGCCACCTCCCATGTAACCAAATTAAATATCAAGCAATTCTTATATTTTGGGTAGATATCACAGATACGCTCCTGAGTTCTCTGTGACTTCAGGTCTGCATTTAGCTGCTTTCAAACAGCCAGATGTTCCAGGATTTGCCTCGTCCCGTCAGTGAATCTGTGTTTCAGATAAACGTGGAAGGAAGCTTTGACCAATCTTTGACTAAATGTTGCTAAATCCGATGCAATGCCAGTCGCAGTGTAGCAGATTTGAAGCAGTTACAATGCAGTGATGCCTGATTCAGCTGCTGACAGGACCATCCAGGTTTAGACAGAAATGTACACTGCTCAGGGCTGATGAGCTTATCGCTGTCTCTTAAAATGTCTCGGTAGATGCAGTGTCTTCCATACAGAGTTGATTTCAGATGAAGCACTTTATGTTTTGGGGAAACCGACTGACTCTTAACTGCTTTCACCATAAAATGACCTGCCCTCAGAGTGCTTGTTGGCCGACAGACACTAAAGTGAAGATTATGTCTGGTGGCCTTACTGCAGCTGTGATCCTTTAAAAAACATAAACATCAGTTCAAACACGGTTGAATGAATGTAACTGATCACCATGCAGTGAGACACTTCTTTCACTGCCCCGGAAAGGCAAAAGGATTCCTCCAGATAATGGTAGCTCTTGCTTAACAGTTGGTTTAAGTTGGTGCCTAAGACCCAGCTCTCCTTAGTGTAGTTAGTTGATATTGTTATAGCTCTCTTGAATACCCATCCTAAATACCTGTCTCAACTTTAGAGATCAGATTGACATTAAATGCGGTAGCCTTACGTACAGCTACTTTGGGAAAACCCAGAATTATGAGCACAAATCAAGTTATAACACACATACTTTGTGTAGAAATATACAAAACGTGGAACATCAGGCTATAAAACTGCTGAGGTTGCAGAGTGACCGTAGTGTGTAGTGTAGGGAAGCAACAGCTAACCTGCACATAACAAGCCAGTACAGAAAACATAATAGCTATGGATTATAGTGCTTTCATTGTTTGAATCCTTTAGCCCTCAAATTGTAAAACTGTACAAGTCACCACAGTATGTACTGTCTATTATTAATTTATGTTTTTCCTCATCTTAGAAGCATTTCAAATCATTTTGCACACTATCATCTGCATTACTGCAACAGCCTTTTTGCCTGTCTGAATCAACACTGTACACAACTCAGCTGCCAGGCTCTTGACCACCACCATCAGATCACTTGTGTTATAGCTTCTTTCCCCTGACTCCTTAATTGAGTGTGAAATCTCACCGATTACCGAGAAAGATTCATGGCTTCGATCCTGCCGTATCTCTGGCCCTTTACATATTGAGATCCTGGGGCAGAAGTCTTTTATCCATTCTGGCTCCTTCATAACATTTTTTTTCTGTTCAACCTCTCAAAGAAGTCCAGCTCACAGACAAAACTAATCCAGCATTAACTTCCTAATAAGATGCAATAAAGAAAATAACACATCACAGCACCTGAAGGTATTTATCAGTGACCAATTTTACTATTGGACTAGTGTTCCTTTATTACACAATGAGCAGCTCGAGGGTTAGGTAATCCATATGCCTTTGACAGACATGTAGTTAGCTGCAAAAATGGACTGGCAAATCTTCATTGCGTTCCTTGCACTGCGGGGTAACAAAGTTCCCCTTCAGGAACCCGTTTATCAAATAGCCAGCCGAGCCACTTTTCCACTTCCCTTCATGCCACCTGCTCACAGGACGCAGTCCCCGTCGCTGCTGTTTCCCGTCCCCTCTCCTGCAGAAGGAGCCCAAACCCACATCACCGTTACATAGGCAGGGTGCCCGCCTCTGTTCTGCTCCTCTGTTAAACCACGTTCACACTGTGACATTTGGTGCCTGCAGCCTTGTCCCGCCTGCGTCGCTCGGCGACACCCCCACCCCCGCGCAGTGGCGCAGAGCTCTGTGGCGGCTTAGCGCTGACACACTGGAACTGGTGGAGGAGAATCGGGGCGATGCTGTGGTCCACATATGACATGCAGTGTGTTGGCTCAGAGCACAATGCGTTTTGATTTTACTCATCTGTATAGACCTTCGCTGAGGATGTTGGACAGGTCACAGTAGAACAACTGCAGGTATTAATAATACAGTTAATGACAGCAACCAGCCAATCAATTTCATGATAGGTTCATCTTTGTGGATTATTTTCCTTATCAATCTGACATGATCTTTATAATGTCATAGATTATTTTTGAAAATGCCCATTCAAAATTTCCACAGCATAATGTGACATATTCCTCAAGACATTCAATTGACTGTTACACACAACAAGGAAAAGCAGCTCTCATTTGAGAAGTGAAACACACATTAAGTTTGTCATTTGTTTCCCCAGCGCAAATTACATAAATGTGTATTTGATTATCAAAATAGTTGGCTATTTGTTTTGTGTTCCATATTCATCAACTAATCTGCTCAGCTCGAGCTTCAGTGTTGGGGACCTAGTCCTGTCGTCGTGGCTCACTGGGGTGCTGAAACAGAACCCAGCTGCCATTAATGTTATTAGTAACGGCTGTAGGGTTTCTTGGAGATGTTGTTATCCTTATTCTGGTTATGAGGATTCTGAAAATTGTCATGTAACGATCACTTGGGCTTTTTGGTAAATGCAGACTAGGATGACTTTGACAATAGGACAAGAGTTTAAAATGAAAGTAAGATTTAAGGACAAAAGTAAAAGATAAGTGATTTTGTTGAATGTTGTGAGGCTGATCAACTGTCACAGTACAGTTCTTAACATGCTGTCATCTTTTTGTTACCGCTCTGTCATATATAAATATAAGAGCCAATCAACTATCTGAAGAGGTTGTTGTTCAGCATCTTTTTGTGTTCAGCTCCCACAGTGCTTGGTTTGGTTTGCAGCCTGTGTGGACAGGAGATGACCCCAGTGTGGTGTTTTTGTCTTTCCTTCCACATTTTCCTCCCCCACAAAATGTGCAGTGTCTCTGTGGGACATACATTCACACTGATCCTGTTTGTCTCCCAAATGTGTCCCCAGCAGCGGCTCCGTACCTTCCCTCCATCCCTTCCATTAAAAGCTATCAGCTGGACATCTGGACACCTCGATTGACCAGAGAGGTCCAGTTATTAATCAGCGACAGGACAGGACAGGTCCCCGTGTCAAGTCCATAATGAGACACAGCAGCTTTGTGATGTTGAAGTGCTTTTTGCTGACAGTGATGTGTAATCAAAGTGCCATCTGGTGCTGAGCTCCTCGCGGTCTCCCCCAGAAAACTGGATAGTCCCGACCGCATGCCTCCCGTACACAGTTTATTCATTGACATATAAAGAGATTTGGTGTCATGTTTACATTTTTAAAGTCAGCGTCAAGTGAGCAAAATGACATCCACAGCGATTCACTGAGTGTCTCTAACTAATCATGTGTCTTCTTTTCTTTCTTTTCTTCTGTTGCTTTTCCGTTCCAGGTCGTGAATGAGTAGCAAAGACTAGAACGCAGCTATGCAGACCATCAAGTGTGTCGTAGTTGGGGACGGTGCTGTGGGTAAAACCTGCCTGCTCATCTCCTACACCACAAACAAGTTTCCCTCTGAATATGTACCCACGGTAAGTGTGTACACACCTGTTACACGGCACGCGGGACTTCAGCTTGCGTTGATGGAAACCCAGTCCGTCTCTCAGTATGTGATTTTGCTGTATATTTCGGATTGCTGCGTTTGGTAATCCCTGTGAACCAAATAATTAGCCTATGATAGGAGTCGCAGGTTGAGCTAGCATCACTGATGACATGAACATAAACATCCAGTGTGATGCAGTCTCATGGTTCTTCGTGACACGCGAGCGGTGAACCGATGAGTCGATCGCCGGCGTTACGATGGACGCGGTCTTGAGCTGTGTCAGCTGGACCCTGACGCAGTGTTGACAGCACTGAGTCACATCGACACCCAATCCCCTCATCGCTCCCCGAAGACAAAATGAAGAGTGTGAGCTCTAACCTCTGGGTTTGGTGTGTGTGTCGCAGGTGTTTGACAACTACGCTGTAACTGTAATGATTGGAGGCGAGCCCTACACTCTGGGCCTGTTTGATACAGCAGGTATGTGTCGTATTTGCTCGTTTGTGTTTCTGTGAAGTAAAACCGACATGCCGGGCAGGGAGAGCGGCAGCCTCTGGAGTGAAACATGTTTGTGTGTGGTTTCTGCAGGTCAGGAGGACTACGACAGGTTACGACCTCTGAGTTATCCTCAGACAGACGTCTTCCTCGTCTGTTTCTCCGTTGTGTCCCCCTCCTCTTTTGAAAACGTTAAAGAAAAGGCAAGTGTAGCCCCGCCCCGTTTTTTTCTTCTCCCCTGTGAGTGATGCCATATTTGTTTGTTTTGTCATCATCCATTTAGTAACTGCTCGATGCTCTGTGGCGTCACACCTCATCCATGGTTGAATGATGATGACTGATGAGTTGCTCAGATTCTTGTGTCCAGTACAGTGCTCGACGCACATTTAGCATCACAAATGGAGAACCTGAGTAAAAGAAGCAGAGCTTCAGGCGTCGCCTCACTGACAGAGAATCAAACTTGATTTAGGAGCGGAGGAAACCACGATTGAACGATTTTTGCGTAACCGCGGCTTTGTGTCTACAGTGGGTTCCAGAGATCACCCACCACTGTCCAAAGACCCCCTTCCTCCTAGTCGGGACTCAGATCGACTTGCGGGATGACCCCTCGACCATAGAGAAGCTGGCCAAGAACAAGCAGAAGCCCATCACCCCGGAGACGGCCGAGAAGCTGGCGAGAGATCTCAAGGCTGTGAAATACGTGGAGTGCTCAGCCCTCACGCAGGTAAGACGCACACAAAACAGTCACGTGATAATGGCAAGAACCAAGAAGGTGGAGGAAAGAGGAACACGCTGCACTGAGAGTTTTGCACTGTTGCTGGTTTCAGTGAACTCGGTGGTAATGCTCCCCGATAAGAAATCATGAGAGGTTTTCGCCTGGCTGGAGGTCTCAGTGAGCTGTTGCTGGTGAGGAGAGGAGAGCAGGTCTCCAGTGAAACACCAATAACTTGGTGACAGGTGACAATGTGAAAACACTGAAGATAAACAACGTGGGGGTTTTTGGGCTGTGCAGGAGCTCCTCCTGCTCGTCTCCTCAGAAGCACATCCGTCTCGTTCCCCACTTTACTATGAATCAGTTCCAGTGTGTACATCCACCAGCTGATCTCTTACAGGAAATGTTCAACTGGGACAGAGGGAAAAGTTTGGATCGAGCGCTTGTGTCAGATGGTCCGATCCAGTAAATCAGTGCAGTCGCTGCTTTTAATCTGCCCGAGTACTCGTGCTGCGGCGCAGTGAGAACATGAGTCACAGGAGAACACACGGCTCTGAGAACAATAGTGTTGATGGAGCTGAGGTGTAGCCCCCCCCCCCAACTCCCCACTCCTTCCTTCCTCGCTCCCCCCTCCCGCCTCTCTCCCTGGCACCGCCGTGTCATTTCCCGCTTCCTCTCGGGGCCCTCGGCACGACAGCGCTCTCCGTTTGCCATCGTGCCGTCTGCTCCACACACTCTTAAGCCTTCTCCCCGGCCGTCTGTGTGTTCGCTGTGCTAACCGTGCTCTTCTCTCCCCTCTCCTGTCGCCGTAGCGAGGGCTGAAGAATGTATTTGACGAAGCTATCCTAGCCGCCCTCGAGCCGCCGGAGACGCAGAGACAGAGGAAGTGCTGTCTATTCTAGACTCTCTGTCTTGCCTCCGCCTGACGGCCGCCGTTCTCTGCATTTTTCACCCCCGTCTCTGCATCTCCTCACGTCCGCTGCCTTTTCAGCGGAGACCGGCCTCAGCCTCTGCCGTCTAACTCAGTGATGCGACTCTGCTGAGCCCTTTCTGCACCTCGCCGAACACGTTGACTCTTCTTACTTCTAACATCTGCTTTGTTCAGCGTGTAAATGTAGCTCATTTCTTATTTGTGGAGTGGTTTGTGTCCACTTAGTTTTAACCCCGACTCATGAATCGCCACTAACGCTCCATAGTCGGGCCGCCTCTGACAGAGGATGTAGGATGTCATTTAGGATGTAGCCATTGTTTTCGGTCGTCTCTCCCCTCCGTCCTGCCCTTGCGGTTTGTGCGACAGCGAGGGCGGCGGCCGTACGCGGCCTCGCACTGAGACTGGTCTCAACACTAAGCAGAGCTGCCATTTCTACCGCTAATATACTTTTTGTGCCGCTCTTCACATCCGAGTCGGACTGCGGCCGCACGTGCAGCGCATTCGCAAAGAATTCTGACCCTTTCAGTCCCCATTTTGTTATGTTGTTCTTTTCTCTGGTCCATCTCCCCTCAGTTCCCCTCAACGACAAAGTGACAGCGCAGTCGCAGCTAATCGTCTTACTGTTTATTTCTATGTAATATCTCAGTTATTCCTTTTTAATACATTTGCCAAAAAGCCTGTCATCATTTTGTCATTCTGGCGTGTCATTCCTTGGAGACTGATTTTAGCATAACATCATAAATGGAGAGTGTTTCCCGTGGGTTTGGTTTGTTGCTGAGCTGCGCGTGTTTCTTTAAGATGTAGCGTTGCTGACTTGTTCGGCCCAAACGTTTCTATATGTGACAGTGGGTGTGCCGCTGACTGCAGCGCATGTCCTGCTGTCCAGATAATTATAATTATAATTTTAAAAGAACCTATAATTGTGTGAAATGACCTGTGAAATGAATTAATAAAGTACAAATGAACTTGCTCTCCCCTCTCTGCTTCCCTTCTTTTCCCAACGCTTTGTCAGGGGAGAATTTGGCGAGGGGCTTACTGGTTTACTGCGTAGTGCGGCTGTGGTTATGTCACATGACCGAGCTCACAGGGGCAAATACAGAGAGAGAGAGAGAGAAAGGCCCACCGTCGTCGTCCATGTTGAATGTGGCTGCCTGTTTACAGCCACTTTTGTTTTCAGCTGAAGAGTAAATGGTGCTTCCCTTTTTGTTTGGTGCTGTCGGGGGCTGCGCCCTGTTTTCCCACTTTCCCTCCACTTTCTTGTTTGACTTGCCTTTTTGATTTCCACTGCCCCTCGCACTCACGCATGCATGGGATTCATGTTGTGGACACCGTCTCCCCAACCCGCCTCGCACAGCTCACTGACGGAGTTTTTTTGTGATGCAGTTTGTTTGTCCCCAGCAGCTCCCGCGTACTCTTCTCATGATACTCCACCCAACGGTGTTTCTGTTTTCACCTGGTTATTTTTCCTCTGTTAAAGCTGATATTGTGCTTCCCTCAACCTTTTCTTTTTGATTTGACCTGTGTGTGTGTGTGTTGGCACTGCCCCCTCATTGAGCCTGTATGTTTGTGTGTTTGTGTTCACAGAAAGGCCTAAAGAATGTGTTTGATGAGGCGATATTGGCTGCATTGGAGCCCCCAGAGCCCAAGAAGAAACGCAAATGCGTGCTGCTATGAGAGGGCTCCTACCTTTTTCAAAGCACACACACACTTACACACACGCACACACACATAACACATCCACACACCTTAAATACAAACACACACACATACACACACACACCCCTTTCCCTTGCTCTGCTAAGGCTGGTTGACAGCATCGTCTTCCACAGGCGAGACGAGAAAGAAAACAGCCGACCAAGTTTCAGATAATTCTCTGCAATAATAAGAAGCTTCACCCCCCAAGTCTGAGTTTGGGAGAGAAGAAGAACCCGACCGGGCCGACGGGCCTCTGCGGGCTTCGGGCAGGGTGGCGTAGCCTCGGACGCTGATCCAGACACCACGCTTACATACTAGTAGAGTTCATTCTGTCGAGCTTTTGCTAGATTGATTTAGTTCAGTCAGTGTTGTGGCCTAATCAGCTCGTAGAAGCCCAACCGGGTAGTCGTCCTCAGCCAATGTAAAGGTTTCATGGATATAAGCCCCGCCCCTCCCAGCTGCCTGATCGCCAGCTGCTCACGCTGCTGGTCCCGCCCCTCTGTTGACGAGCACACTCACGGCCCCGATCCCTACATGCTCTGTCCGCACTACCCGAAGAATCGCTAACAAAGAGTAGTTTTGTTTGCCAACACCCCCTTTTTCCTATCCAACACATGACAAGTCGGAGATATTTATTCCATGTTCCAGATAGACGCACTCTCAACCACTAAAGAAACTGTGGAGGCCTGAGTGGACTCGGTACTTCAGGGCAATACGGCTAAAATCAACAACACAATGCTCTCTTCCAGGATATTGAGCAGTTGAATATTGCCATCTACTATCCAGTCCTCTGAGTGCGGACTTTCACAGTGTGGAGTCGCAGTCCATTTGGAGCGTGGCAATCACTTGAAGAGTTAAAGGCATCCAGAAGTTATGGGTCCGCTAGTCGACCGCAGGAATTGGCCTTTTAGATGCAGGGAACTTTAACAGTGTTAGCAGAACAAGCGGTGTGTTCTTCATGCGTTGCCAGGGACCAAGGGAGAGAAAAGCAGGATAAGGTTTTAACATTGTTATCACCTTACAATTAGAATGGGTACAGCCGAGCCGGAGTTCCTCATTTCCACAAGCGATCGACGGTTAACACGAATCTCCACCATATTTCTGTGCCAGGTCAGAATTTGGTGCCTTCCTGTGAAGTGTTGCGTCCGGGCTGAAGGGCCTTCCCGTCTGTTGTACCCATTCAAACTGTGCGGTGCTGAGCGGAGCTGAGCCTTGGTCTCTGTTCTAAATGATCGATTTAACAGATGTAATTATAATGTAAGCTGGCACACAATGTTGATGTAGGCTCCAGGTGTTTTTACCAAAATCTTTTTTTTCTTCATTATTTCTGTTTGTGCTGTTTTTTTTATTTTATATATATAAATATATAAAAGGTTACTCTCACTCCTTTTACATTTAGGGGTTGGAACTCATCTGAACTCTTACCTGCCAGTTTATACCAAGAAAACCTCTGATTGGTTTAGTTGAATCAAAACCTCCAATGGCAGAGAGACTGTTTGGTAAAGATTATTTGTGATTGGTTGGTTCTTGTTTTTTTTTGCTGGTGGCTGAGAGTTGAGTTGACGTCCAGCCCTAGTCAGTATAATTATTATAACCTGTTGTTGTTTTGGTGCAAAACCAAATGCTTTGTCAAAAGTCTTCGTTCTTTGTATATGCATTCTTTTCAAAAATATTAAACTTATACCTTAATTGCCTTTACCACTTGTCCTTCCCATTCTCTTTATTTTTTTTCTCTCTCTGTTTTTTTACACTATGAAATAAACTACTCATCGCCAAATAATTATTTTAATGACTCAATGTTAACTCTCGTGACGTTTCAATGGATTCAAGGGACAAGTACAGTATTTTTCATCCTCTAACAGAAGAGGTTTTACGCTGTCACAACTCAAGGGACATGGTGCATGAAGGTGGTGAACCTGTAGTTCAAAGTGTCTAACACGTCATGAATACATGCACCGATCAGCCACAGCATTAAAATCACTGACAGCTGAAGTGAATAATATGGATGAGCTTGTTACAATGGAACCTGTCAGCGGTTGGGGTACGTAGGGCAGCAAGTGAACAGTAAGTTCTTGTACGAGTGTGAAGATCTGAGAGACTTTGATGAAGGCCAGACTGTGACGACTTGGTCAGAGTATCTCCAGATCAGTTGGTCTTATAGGGTGTTCCTGGAATGTAGGGGCCCATATCTGCCAAAAGAGGTCCAATGTAGGACAGCTGGTGACAGGGTCATGGGCCCCCAAGGTTCACTGACAGACATGGGGAGTGAAAGCAGGCCTGTGTGGTCCAGTTCAACAGAAGAGCTACTGAAACACAAACTGCTACAGGATAACCTTAATCCCGGCTGTGATAGGAAAGAGTTGGAACACACGGTTCATCACAGCTTGTTGTGTTTGGGACTCTGCAGCTGCAGACCAGTCAGAGTGTCCGTGCTGACCACTGTCCACTGCTGAAAACTCCTACAATGGACACGTGAGTGTCACAACTGGACCATGGATCAGTGGAGGAAGGTGTCCTGGTCTGGTCCTGGCGTGTGCGATGTTTACCTGGAGAAGAGAAGGTATCAGGATGCACTGTAGGAAGAAGGAAGGCCGGCAGAGGCAGAGTGATGCTCTTGACAATGTTCTGCTGGGAAACCCTAGGTCTTGGATTCATGTGGATGTTACTTTGACACCTATCAACCACCTAAACAAGGTGTTGACTTGGTCTCCAAAGTCCCCAGGTCTCAGTTTGATCCAGGATCTGTTGGATGTGCTGCAAAAACAAGTCCAATCTACAGAGACTCCACCTCACTATATAAAGAATCTGATGCAATCATCCTGGTGTCAGAATCGACAGGACACCTTCAGAGGTCCAGTGGTGTCCACACCTTGTGGGCCTACACAATATCAGGCAGGTGGTTTAATGCTGTGGCTCTACAGTGTATCTTTAACACTGGTAAGGTAAGTGAAATTGATTCCATACCATGTCTTACGAGCAGTTTCCACTCCAAACATTGGGGCCATCGCAGCTGCATGGTGTCATGACACGTCCAGCCAGTAGGAGGTGCTGTTCACCCAAACATCACGCCTATTGTTTTTGCCCCTCGGGGGCACGGTGAAGCTGATACATGAAAGTGTGAAGAATCAAAGTGCATTTATTCCTGTTGTGTGTACATTGGACTGGATTGAGTGAAGGATGGGTCGCATGAGGATAATTTAATAATGACATGAAGAAGTAAACCAGCGACACTGGATATGAAGATGCACAACATATTAAGAACATCTCAAAATAATTTCAAAGTAAAAGCACATTGTTGTTCAAGATGATATCTTCCAGAATAAACAAATCCACCCTCAAACAGTTCTTAGAACAGAATTAGCTGCACGAGAATAAACCAGATTCATTTAGCCTGATAACAGCACATTAGCCTGAATGAGTTAAATTCCATTTAAAACACTTTGGTTTCTGTCTCAAACACCAATGAGTCCTTGCTTTAATCTCTCCAATGAAAAGTCATAATTTACAGTATCAAAAATCTTGCACAAATCACCAAATATAGCTTCACAGTGTTGTTTCCCATCGATGGAAGCAATAACATTGTTAATAATAATATTTATAACAATGAGTATTCCTGCTTTTAAGTTCCGCATTAAATCGCTGTCATGCCGTGATCATGGCCTGGGCCCCACCAGTTTGTCAGTAACTTTAACGTTTTATGCTTTTTCAAAAGAACTTGCACATATTTTGCTACTTCTTGAAAAACCATATTCACCTTTTATTTGAGTCAGGTGTGTTTGAACTCTATACGCATGTTACGGACAAAACAAAATTTGCTGAATCTGTGAACCATCGTACGCTCAATATACAACACTGTTTGTGATTAAATGAATTTAGACTTTATGAGATGTGTTGCTCAAGCTACACCTGATCCCCTGTCTTTCACACACACACACACACACACACACACACTCACAAACACAGTGTGTGTGTTGGTGTTGAGAGATCAGTATCACTTTCACACAACTAACACAGATGTCCAGGAATTCCTCAAACGGCGGCAAATGAGGGTGATATCCCAGGTTTGGTGACCTGGATCATCTACCACAGGCGGTGGCGGATGGATGATGTTGCATTGCACCCCACCCACGCACCCTCAGCTCCCTCCTCCACCCTCATCCACCCCTGTGAGGCGTTCACACATTCCCTGCGTTTCTGGAGTGCTGTCTGTCAGCGCCTTCTTCTGCTAAAGAGACGCTGACAGCCATTAATTATCACGCAGGCTGAACGAAGGGCATTCCTCTCTGCTGAAATATTGGTTTGCACACACGCTCACGCGCGCACAGATGCTACCTTGGCCCCGTACATACACACACACACAGACACACACCACTCACGCACGCAGAGAGACACCACCTGGCCTCCATTGGTCTTCATCATGTTTGACAAATGAGTCTAAATGTTTTGTCCTCTGGGGTCGTCCAATCACCGTCGAGCCTGGTCGAGCGTCTCCTCTGGGTGGAAGGAGCAGGCAGAGTTGGGGATGTAATGACCAGGCAACGCACCAGGACACTGGAGAAACCTGAAACACACACTCACTCACACACAGTGCTGGCTGACGGTTGCCTGTGTGTGTGTGCTGCACCCACTTTTATGAGACGATTTTATGATGATCTGCACAGATACTGACTTGTGATGAAAAGCACGCGGAGGATTTTAGCAGTTTATCAGAGCTCAGCAGTAAATCAGTGTTCAGACATCTCAGCTATATGCAGTGAGAGGGCATGCCTGCTAGCTGCGTGTGTGTGTGTGCATGAAAGTAAATCATGACTGGCTGAAGAGAGGACACGGCCTGCTTAGCCGTGCCGGTGCTGAACCTCTGACGGTCTCTGCTGTTCCAGTGTCCAGAGCTCCTGCCAACACATGGAACACAATGTGGTTTTCATGTCAATGTTGGCTGTGGTGTAGAGAGGCAGGTTTGGCCCGATGTGCCTGGTTAAATGCTATCCAGCAGGTAGGAGGAGAGAGTACGAGAAAAAATGGAGAGGGGCCATCATTGTTTTTAACTGAGCCATATTGCAAATCATGGGGGAAAATATCTCTCAGCTACAGCATGATGAGTGCACTTCAGTCCAATCTATTGCTGTAAAAAACTGCTTTTATTTCAGACAGCAGTACAGCTCTTAAAGGGTTGGTTTATTCAAATTATTAAATTTAAGAACACGTACATGAAGTCGTAAAATTCCGTAGTTTTAAATGTTGCCAGGATTTTACAACCAATACTGAGTTCATAAATCCCAGATAGGATCCAAGACTCCAAAGAAAAGTATGTCAAGCTAAAGCGGTACTTATTCTGACATAATATCAAAGCGTTAAATCAAATTCTAAGACTAAAAAACAAATCAAGATAAACTGTTATATTTCAATGTCAATAAAGAAATTTAACAAAATTTTATTATGTAATTTCCCCATAGAACTTGTGCGAAAATGTTTTTCTGATTTCGAACATATTTATGTAATGAAAATCTGTGAATACAAATTATATAATGATAATAATCTTCCGTGTTAATCATTGTGGGACCAGTTGTGTTTCTCTTGTCTTGACCTGCAAAGTGCCATTGACATAATGTGTGTTGGGATTTATGCAAATAAAGTTCATTTGAGTCGAATTAAACTTTCATGAGGGAGGACTTGTTTATTTATATACTTTCAGAGCCACATGACAAACTCAGGCGTAAATGATGAAGTTAATGACTGAGACTCTGGAGCTGAGCGGAGATGCTGTTAGTGGCATCTGAAACAGCTGCGCCAACCTGAACTCCATGTTCCTGATTAACTGACAGCAGAGTGGGCCTATATATCATGGCCTCGGCCGCAGCTGAGCCCTCAAAGTAGGCAGCAGGTGCAGACGCCAGACTAAGACCGGCACCTGAAGGAAAAAAAAAACGCATAAAAGCTGAGTCTGGATTTATATGTATGAGACTTTCAGAGATCAAGGGGAAGGTGCCAAACATTTTAGTTGGAGGAAAAAGCTTTGGATTTTACAACCCAGCGTGATCCTTCAACGCATCACAGCAACATGGGCGCGGCGGGGGATGGGATGTGAAATCGACTCGGGGCCGGACAGAAAAAGAACGATCTGGAGTCTGGATGGGTTAGTGACACCAGTAAGAGTCGTCATATGGCTGAGTCAGCGTGACACTGGCATCAGGTGTTCAGGAGCTCCTGCGACAAGAATTCTGTTCTGTTTTTAATTCAGTTTAAACATTTTAAAGGCAACTAGAAAGTTGGTCTAAGCAAAGGCTCTCACGCACTGTTCTGCCGTCCCCAAGCACGTGTGCACTAATGTGGTTCAAGTAGGTGCACATGTGCTCCAGTTCAGAGATCCAGTAAACCTCTTCAGAGTTCTGCAGGAGTGGCTGGAAGCTTTGGGAGAGAATTCTCTGTCAGGAGGAGTGTTGTGTAAAATGATTTGATGCAGCTGCAGTAATGAAGCTGTCATTTGTTCGAGCACTGTAATATAAAGCAATATGAAATTTACATAGCATGTCTTTACCACTTGTAGGGGGTCAAGGGTCAGGGGACTAGTGCCACATCTTACCAAACATGTACTGTATAAACAGTGAAGTTAGGAGTCATCTCTCCATGCAGTTGAGAGGCCACATGAAGCAGAGCTGAGACTGTGAGGTGGGATAGTTTCCTGTGCAGCCAAACCAACGGATGCTGTGAAGAGAGAAACTTCAGGGGAGGCTACAGAATCAGCAGCAGAAGAAGAGCTGTGGATTAAGCATTGTTGTGTATGACAGATGAGACGTGAGGTGGGTGTGTTGGTGAGATCATTGGTTTCTGGAAAGTTAGAGGTGATGGGGGTCACATGAAATTTCAGTTAGCCTGTCCATCAGTTGTTCCTGTTTAACATGTTTTTTGAACCCAGCATTAATCCATCTATTATTTATTTTTCTTTACTTTTCATTCTTAATTCTTAAATTGTTTTGGCTAGATCGTGCTGCCGCTGTTATTAATATGTTTATCCTAAAAGAGGCAGATCTAAACGTCATGATGTTATTTTCCATTTTCTAAAACATCTGCGTGTGCATCCCATAATAACCTCAGGCGGTTATGTGTGTTGTGTATGTGAACAGACACTACCACTGGTCACTGCAAGGATTATTTTGACACAGCGGGTTGCTGTTGGCTAATAGATACATGTAACACACATGCTCCAACCCCTTTCGCCCACATATACATGCACATCTTCAGGTGTGTGTGTGTGTGTGTGTGTGTGTTCAGTGCCCAGGTGTTAAGCGAAAGTTCTTTGCAGTTTAGCTGAAATCTCCCTGATGACAGACACATGGCCCTAAGCACCAGCAGGCGGTGTGTGTTAGTGTGTGTGGAGAGGTAAGCCCCACAGTTGTCCTCCATACCAGCATCCAGAGATGAAGCTGTGGCAGCTAAAGCCCTCATCAACAGCCTGATCCACCGCTCGTCTGTGTGTGTGTGTGGGAGAGGAGTTGTGTGTTGTCACTTTCACTCCTCCTGGATGTTCCCCCTCTCTTCCTCTGTGATCCGTCCTTATCTGATCTGTCCACGCTGGGATAAAACGTGGCCTGAACGGCCGTGAGACGAGTATTTGGAATTCATTGCAGTCAGAAGCTCCTGCACAGAGTCTTGTGTGGGCAGATGTGGGGAAAAACACACCTGGATCGATGTCACTGGGAATGTGAACATGTTTAACCAAGGGCTGTTTCAGTCAAAGTCGGGTCTCGAGTGATGAGTCTCTGAACATGCTCATTAAAATTTCACTCAGGTATTCTCGGCAAAAACAGTTTTTACCAGACATCAACTCACCTTTGGTTGGAAACTGTTTAATGATTGGTCAGCTGATGTGATGGGGGCGCAAACAGAGTGACTACACTGCTGTAATAATAATAATAATAATGCATGATTACATTTCTGTAGATTTTAAACAAGAATAACAGCACCACCAGCAGCTATATAATAGTAGTTATAAAAACAATACAGTGCCTATAAAAAGTATTTTCCCTTTGGATGTTGTCCCATTTTATTGCTTCAATAAATGGAAGCATGGTCAACATAATTTTGCCTTTTTTCTTTTTTATGAATTACTAATAATTTTATGATTGTTATATAAAAAATTGCAGAGTCCAGAAGTGGAAGCCTAACTGATAGCTATCCACACCGACTCAGTCCCGTGATTGTGGTGCATTGACTAAATAATGACTTAAAGGGGGTGAATATTTATGGAGTCACTTATTTTACATAATATATTTGTAATGTGAAAAAAATGAAGTGACAGTAGAAATCTGTTCACTTTGACATTTAAGAGGTTTTTTATATGTTCTTTTATATGTTAAAAAAAGCCAAATTTATAAGTAAAAGTTCCAACCCCTTTGGATGGTACTTTTTACAGGCACTCTGTTGAATCACGATAACACTCTTGCTGCTTTAGTTAATCTTCTTCTCCTCTTATTTTCCCCAAATGCATCTTGACTCATTCAGCAGCCCCCCCCACACACACACACACACACTAACTGCAGTTTAATACGGCAGCAGCTATTACTGTTAATAATATAATATCAGACTGAGCCTGAAGAGGATGGTTTAGTCCTAAGTTTGCGGCGCCAGCTCTTTTTTTCTGGGTGTAAGCGATTGATTGTTTAAGTGTCAGTCAGTCTGTCAGTGCCCACAGGGGTTTAACAGTACAGAGCGGAGGAATGTCGACAGTTAGCTGCTGTGGGTCACCTACCACTCTACAAAATCAACCAGCAGCCTCCTGTTACCTGCCTCTCCTGCACCAGCAATGACTGCAGATTCATTTGCTGATCAGCTGTCTCTACCCCCTCCACTAAATCATCCCCCACATAACTCTGCGTCGGCCTGTTACCCTGCTTTTTGGCCCCTCATGAATATGCATGAGGCCAGTTCTAAGTTTTTGGACAACACCCCCTTTTTCCCTACAACACTGTATATTCATATGCAGCTAATCAGCATTGGTGAGTTACCGCTGCAGCTGCAGTGCAGGAAATTGTGTCATTCATAACACGAGAACAGAAGTTGCGAGTGTGGAGGTTAATGGTTCATGTCCTTCCTCATGCTTCTAATTGGTGCTGACAACATATTTTGATCATGCAAAATAGCAGCATGAGAATGCAATTCGTTGGAGATAGGGCTGAACATAAAGAGATGGGAAACGGCATAAATGAAAGGATGTATTACACTTTCTGGAGGTCCCAGTCTACCCACATTTTTAAATTGACCTAATGTGCGCTTGTGGGTAGAAAGGACCTATCTCATACACCGGCAGTGTAACGGTAGAATATGGCGAGCTGAGAGAAAGGCCGCTGCACCAGCATGCAGCCATGTGAGATGTGGAGCCTGGTGTCCGTGTGTTGATGCCCGCAAGCCCGACTCGCTCGCCAGCATGGCTCTTTCAGGGCAAAAGAACAGCAGAGACACCGGAGGAAAGCCGAGAGGGAATGAAGAGGGGAGGAGGGCAAAGGGAGAGGGAATTGCAACTGTCATCACAAACAAGAACCATCTGTCTCATTTGTGTAACTTGTTTTCTTTTAATATGAGAAGTATGCTGAAGAGATCTGGGAGTTTGAAAGAGGCCTGGGAGGGCCGGGCCCTGGGCTAAAGCCAGCCTTCTCCTGGGTTCTCTGAGCGAGTGGCATTAATATCCAGCCAACCTGCTCTGTTAACCCTTCACACTCACCACACACACACACACACACACACAAAGACAGCATCAGAAAACCTTTAACCTAAGGTATGCAGAGGTACCTGAGGTGTAATTTGAACTATTGCCTGCCTGCCTGTCTGTGAGAAGAATTGTCTGAAAGATTTATGTGAAAGAGTGAAATGACACCATCGTTATCTCATTATCTCTCATACCTTCAGAAAGTGTTTATCAGAGAAGAAAAAGCACTTAGTCGTGAATAACACATCAATCAGACTGTATTTGTGATGTTTTCATTATAAAGTATGTGACTTATGTATGGTGGGCAGTCACCCTCCTCTCGGTGCTTGCAATATTGTTATTACGTGCCATGTTTGGTTCGTAAGTCCAAACTGTGCACAGGTATTTACAAGACTTTACCACCCGCTTGAGGCACACATTGTGTTGCATTGTCCCCAGGCCCTCAATATAAGTTATTATAATATAAGTTTACAGTCATGTTGACACTGTAAAGAACTGAAGTGAAATGGGAACTTCAGGGGTCTGTTCCAAAATCTTTATCGACATTCTTAATAATGTACAAAACTAAAAGTGCATGCAGATTTGGAAAAGGGCCTTTGTCAAAATTATGTTGTGTGGCTCACTTCATGTGTTTGGATAAGAGCAGTTCTTTTTGAAGGAAAATGATTGAATGTTGTATGTTCAATATTTTTTTAGAGGCCTTTATAAACACCATTTCCCATAAGCCCTAAAGCTTTAGGCGTCAAGGGTTCATGGTCGACTCAGACAGGATTGTAACAACGGCAGGACAGAGAGGATACATTTTTTATTTTTGGGAAATATGAATTTAATAGATAAGACCAAACAAAGTTACGAACAATGCAAGTATCTTCACTGCCAGGTGAGTAAACATTGATTGGAGCTGTGATTTTGTTTGTATCCTTACAAGGTAGTCATTGATTCATTGTCATTGTCTTAGAATATGGACGCTCAAGGAATGTGCTTCAGGTCTTTTCAGACAGATGGATGAAAGACATGATGATTTTTATGATGCTCTGACTATTGATAAAGTACAGTGGTACTGAATAAGGTATGTGTGTGTTGCTGTAGTGATGTATTATTTGTTTTCTATTAGAATGTCTTTAGAATTAGAATGTATTTCTACTACTGCTTGGACAAGCTAATACTGATGTTTGACAAGTTAAATGAAGTTGCATTTTGCAGCATGTTACTGTTTTCCGAGATGCCTGTCACTAATGGTATACTGAGGGGAAAGTTGAGCTTTAATAGGTCTGTACATCCTCTTGTAGCAGTTCCAATCAAAAGTAGAACAAAAAGCAAAAAGCAAGATTTTGTACAAACTCTGTAATTTACATATTTATAGATCTGCTACTTTCATCTTCAAATACTGATGAAAGTGAGGTGCAGCCTTTACTGATCGGTGACTACTTTTGCTAATAGATTACAGGATAATGAGCACAGCTGCTTCCTGATCCAGATTTTTTGGTACTGAAAAGGGTTAGGTATTAGCACAGAATGAGTTGTGAGCAGATTCATTCCCAAATATTTGTATCATCCTTCATAAGCCCATATTTGTTGCATCTTACTTTCGACACACACACTCGCTAAGTGGTAAAACCCCACTGTCAGCCTCTTGTCTCCGCCACAACCGCAGCAAACTGCAGGAGGCATTAAGAGCTCTCTGACTGACTGACTGCCTGACGGTCTGACTGTACATATGGCTGTCTGTCTTCGCACAAGCCCACAGACATTCCCAATCAGTGTGGCCACCACCACCCCTCTCATCTAGGCCATCGGGGTAGCTTAATGAAGGACAGATCCCCGCCGTCGTCGACCCACAGCGGTTAGAGTTACACTTTCTGCAGAGGGGGGAGCGGCCTGGAACCAGCGAGAGTCAGAGATATTGCAGGAGAAAGAGCGAGAAAGCCGGTGTAAGGGCTGCAGTATGCTATTGATAGAGACAAGAGGAGGGAAAAAGCATGTGCCATGTGGTCTGCATTTCGCTGTAATCCCTGTTCAAGTCCGGTGTTCCTGCCTCTGTTCCCTCTTCAGCCCAAAACCCAATCAGGCGGTCGCTGAAACCTGAGCGGCAGCTCTGATTCTGCCCAAAGCCAGACTACCAGGTTCCCAGCGCTGTGGGAAACACATTCATTTATCTCTGCTTGATAAACTGTATGTGGTGATATACGGCACATAAATTGTGTTTATAGGTGTCAGGGGTGTAGAGAGGGACCTCAGGCTGTAATGTACCTCACACAACCGGCACACACACACGCACACACACATATGAAAAGCTGCACGGTGGACACTGTGGCCACATAATAATGCAGCTGAAAGACACGGGAAATGGACGATTTTATTGAAATATGCGTATGTCTGTCAGCATGGCTCTGTGTGTGTGTGTGTGTGTGTGTGTGTGTGTGTGTGTGTTGGTGGTAGAATAGGATCTGCTCTCTTTCACTTTCCATCTTTCTGTCCTCTCATATTCTCTTTCCTTCTGGGCTACATAGGTTTTTGTGGCATTTGCTCTCTGTCTCTCTCACTCACACAGACACACACACACACACACACACACACACACACACATAGAACAAACACATAAAACAACACAGTTTCTTTTGAAAGAACACACAACAGTCATTTTTAACACAGCATATATTCCATATTAACATACATTCATAGGCAGTATAGTCTTCTTCAGTGTATAAGTCTTTACAGATCTACAGTATGTCTCTATAATGATAGCACGTTATTATAGGAAAGCTTGGCTTTATGGTGGTGGTACAAGACAACAAGAGAGTCCTGACAGTGGCATGGGAAACTGTGTGTGCGTGTGTGTATGTGTGTGTTTGTGTGTGAAAGATAGGGAGACAAACAGTGAAAGTTGAGTATGGGGTTTGATATTTGTTGCTATGGGGCGAGGGCTCTATGTGCGCTTGGAGAGAAAGTGCTTCAGTCATCATGCATGGTGAACATGCTCGTCAACCCTCTGGCAGACCCCTGTGTATGTGTGTGTGTGTGTGTTTGTGTTTGCTGGTGCATGCATGTCTCTGTGTGTTTAGTTGTGTTTGCAATAAGCCAACTAGCATTTGGCAGATGGCGACGTGCAGTAGGAGGCCAAGATCAACATCAATCTCGAAGAGCACGCAAGATTTTCACAATATGATGTTCTGAAACGGTAACAAATCATTTTAGGTCTGATCTGGAACCTGTTTCAGCCCAAGGTGTCTGGTTTCCCATTGCAGGTAGCAGCTATGGATGAATACGGATGTGGTTTTGGAGTAATGTCTGGAGCATGCGACAGTTTTATGTCTGATGCCCATCACCTGTCAGTGCTACTGGCCTACAGAAAAGACAGAAAGGAGCTGACAGTGGCTTTCACCTGTTTATCATCATCCTCCCTCTGGCAGAAAGAGAGTAGAGTGTGTGTGAGTGGAGCAGCATCAGGGCATTGCAAGGGGCAAAATAAATGACTCAACAGCAACTGAACCTCAGCGCAGCAAAGCCATGTACACACAAATGGACGTGAATCACAGAGAGTCCGTCTGCGATTCGCTCCTCTGCGTTGTTCAAGTCTGACAGACTCGGCGTCTCCCTTTTTGACATCCAGCACTCCAAGTGAGTCACAGAAGCAGCAGCAGCAAGGACAGAGGGCAAGTAACACTCCTCTTGACCCCACCCTAACCCCTTAATCCCACCCACCCATCTGCCCACCCATGGGTCCAGTTTATCCCTTATCTCCACTCGTCTGTCCCCTCCTTTTAGGTCCACCCCCCCATCAGTCTCCTCAGTCTCAACAAATAAGTTAAACATTACAAAAATAAGAAGCATCAATGACAAACCAAACATGAGAGTGAGGGAGGGAGACAGAAAGTGAAAGACGCTCTCTACTTGAGAAGAAACAAACTGCCTCTGTAGCGCCCATGCATAAACTATTGATATCCATTACGGTGGCATTAAATGAAAAGGATGACCTTTGACCCCTCAGCCACTCAGTCTGTTTCCGTTGACCAGTAGAAGGAGGGTGGGGTGGTTTCAAGCAGGAGAAGAGGGCGCTTCATAAGTCCACCTTGCTCCCTCTGGCCTTGGTAATTGAGAAAGAGTGTGGGGCGTTTGTTTTTTCGTCAGCAGTGCCTTCTGTGGTCCCACTTCCATCACCGGCAAGTATGCATTTCCACCATTTTGCGGCACTGTTTGCATTTGACATAACAGCACCAGTGGAACTTACAGCTGCACCTGTCCACCACCTCTACCTCCTGCGTCTGGAAGCCACGGCCGCAGCACATCAGCTCGCAGCCGTCAATGGCCTTTGAGGTTCTGTTACACTGGCGGCCCACCGTGCCCAACATGCCCGGCGTGCGTGGATCGTAGTCGCAGAAGTCTGGACTGGGGTCCAGGTAGACCAGGTCTTCGTCCGTGTGAGGTTTGAACTGGGAGTTGCGAGGCACCAGGACCTTGGTGGTGCCCACCTTGCGCTGCTCCACCTCTGTGGCGCCGTCAAACTTCTCCTTAATGACGTTGCCGACCTTGCGGAAGGGCGGCATGGCTTTCCAGCAGGTCTTTACCTCACAGGAGCCTGACACGCCGTGGCATTTGCACTCAACACGCATGTGGGACAAGATGGCCTGCAGAGATATCACAGAACCTTTGGTTAGCTAAGATGGTACCAATGCATAGTGTCCATAAAGAGGAGTTTCTGTCTGATGTCAAACACTGACAGTAACACTGCAACAAATGTTTCTATAGCTACCAAAGCTGTAGACCTGAGACAAAAATTAAGGACTGAGACTTGATTTTGAATTAACTGCTGTGAGACTTTACATATTTCAGACCTAAGTGTGTAAAAACCCAATTTGAGACTTAATAAGTCGTAGGCAGGCCTTGCATAGCCTAATATGTGTTTTTATTTAGGTCTATCATTTATTATTTGGGGATGATTTCTTATATAGGAATGAGCATGTTGTGCCATTTGACAGACTTGTAACTGATCGGCAATTTGCTTAGACTTGTGACTTGACTTGGATTTGCCAATAAAAGGACTTGAGACTTGACTTGCTCTAACAGACAGGAGATACTACTATACATGTCCTGAATGACCTGAGTCTTGACCTGGACCTGGTGATTTGGTATGGATTTACTTCAAATAACCTAAGACTTGACTTGAACTTGTCATGCATGATTTGAAACTCGACTAGGACTATCCTAAAGGTACTTCAAATGTGACAAACTTAACTCAGTAACGTCAGATTGACATGGACTTATCTGGAATGACCTGAGACCTGACTTGTAACTGTCTCACATGACTTGAGGATTGTATTGGTCTTTGCTAAAATAATTTGAAACTAAGTCGAGACTGAGCTTTCCCCAGGAGACTCAGCTCTGACTCCCAGCTTTCATTCTTTTCAGTGTTGCTGCTGTTACTGACTTCCAGCCACTGCATGTGAGCACACAGCAATCCATGTCAAGGAAATTTCCAATAAACTAAGCTCATTTCGAAAATCTTTATCCCAACTTTAGAGAACATCTCCCTCTAACAACCCAAAGAAGCGTGGTGCTGTACAGACGGGTTCAGTTTGCAGTGAGCTACCTTTCTGCCAGCCTCGTTGTTGTGCAGGTTCATGAGAGCCCGACTGGAGGACTGGCCTTTACTCCTCTCTCTCACATCCACAAAGGACTGAGAAAAGGCCACTCCATACGCAATGTTGTCACTGCAGCCCGACCACTGGAACCCTATGGTATGAAAGCAGAGACACAAAGTGTTTTTTATCACCCTGTAAACATGGCCTAAACACTGAACTTTTGTATCTTTGCATTTAACTTTTGTATTGGTGGTTCATTAATGTATGACCTCATACTGATGTTATAAAATATCTTGCCATGTACATAACCTCGAACAAAATGGCATAATTCATATGCTACCAGTAATATCCGTCAGGACTTTTCAAAGTAAAATATCTAATGAAAAGTCACATGATTTATTGCATTAAAATGTACTGGGTCAGTTGTTCTTTCTGTTTCCTTAGCATGGGTGTGTGTGTGTGTGACTGTGTGTGTTTGTGTGAAAGAGAGTCAGCGAGTGAGACCTACCCTCTGGACTGACTCCATGTACATTGTGGTCGCAGCCACATTTTTCCAGCTCTCCGCTGCTGCAGGCCCTTGTGACCGCAAACGCCACACTGGCTGCTGAGATGGCATACACGAAGGCTGCCTCACGGGTACCTAGCACACACACATGCACACACACACAGAAGCACATACACACACACACGCACGAACACAGAAATATTGTTTCATTATGAAACTGAAAGGGGCTTCTCATTCTGAATTGCAAGAAGCAGTTGGTGCACAGATACAGAGAGTATAAAGGCAAAGAGAGGGAGCCCAGACTTGAACATGCAGCAGGAGGTTAAACCAACTGTTCAGAGACTGAAAAAGACCACAATATTTAAAAAAGGCAAAAGTCATATCAAAGATATTTAGACATTTTAAAATGGATTAAATGGTAATTTTTTTGTGCTTCCGTGTAGAATCGTACCCTGGGTGACCACTTTGCCAAACACAGGCATCGTCTCGAGTGTGGAGCAGTTCCATCGTCGGTTGCGGAACTGAAACTGACACTCGTCTATAGCCAGCTGGGCGCCACGACGCACCGCGTCCATCACCTCCACACTGCGCTTACAGATCTGAACCTGGCGCAGAAACACACAGAAGCTGCGTCACCGACAAAGTTACATGCACAAGCTGTTTTTCAGGATAATGTACAAAGACTTTTGCTGCCTGTTTCAAAAGGAAAACTATGCACAGGTGCATCTGCTTGTCTTGTCTCAACAGGCAGTGCAAAGAGGCCCACTGAGTAATGTTTAACTGACTACGTTCTTCATGTAAATAGGATATATGAAAAAGGCTATTGCATTATTAGCTATTATAGCATCATTATTGTCAGTAGTTGGAGATGTGAACCTGTCTCTGGATGAGGCCTCGTAACCTCTCACACGTCTCCTCATCCCTGATGCTTCCCACTGACGACAACTTGGCCAAGTACCTATAAAAAACACACACACATATACACAACATGATTACTTTAGGTTGAAGTAGTACAGTTTTGTCTCAAGCTTTACAGTTGACTTTAAAAAAGTCCAGCTGAAATGACGGATTTTGATTTCTTCAGGTTCTGCAACGCTCCCTTTCAAACCAGGATGGCTGAATTCGATGACACCATTCAGATGAAGCAGAAATGGTGTGAGGAAGGGTGAGTTCCCATGACGTTGTGGGAATGTTTTTGATAAATGGCTGGTAATAAGGACGCTGAAGGGAGGGAAAGTGGCTTATCACTTACACCACCTCCAGGTCAGGGAGATATCCTGCATGCACACACACACACACACACATAATCTGAGAAAATGGCATTGGTCTGGATGTCTTGACCCTCACACAGCCACCTCACCTCACTTCAGTCTCATATCTCCTCGCCCAGCTGCACCTCACAGAAATAGGCTTTGCTTATAAACTGGCAGTGAGCCTCCCACAGAGGGAGCAGCACAGACTGTGTACTGTCTTCACGACTCAGAGTGTCTTAAGACTTCATTTAAAAATATGTTGAGTCTTTGTGTTTCCAAAACAAAGAAAGGCGATAAATCCTCATTTCCAGTGCAGTTTCACTTGATCGCACAGTTGAAATTAATTAGCCTATGACTTAATATTAGATTAAATTATTATTTTTTAAAGCAGTGTCAACACATCACCTGCTTTTTTTGATGGCGCCTTGCAGGTGTCTTTACAGAAAATGGTACTTCATGCACTCAAATTGTTCTCTCACATGGAACAATAGCATTTCTGTTTTTCGGCAGAACAGTTCAGGATTATTTCGTAGAGAGGCAGCGTGACAGCACAGAGACTCACTGGTGACATGTTTTCTGATGATAATTTCCTAGAATGGCTAGTTTTGCTGTTACTTCTTGTGCTTGTGATTGTCTGCCCTGCCCTGATGTGTTCCACCTGTGTCTCCTTATCCCTGCCTCCTGGTGTGAGTATGTTGTCTCTGTCATTTGGTCTGTTGTGTCTTGTGTTCTTTGTGTCAGTTCTGTGGATTTGTTTGGCTTCCCTCTTCTTCTTCTTGCTCCTGCCCTGTGTCACTTGGAAGTTTTGGTTCTGCCTGCTGTTGTGTTTTTTTTTCTTGGAATTTGTTTGCAGATGACCCAGTCTAGTTTTTGTTTTGCAGGCCTTAATTAAAAGACGTCACTACACCTCCCTGCCTGCCCCGTCTGTATCTTGGGTCCTACAACCTCCAATCCTGAAATGCAAAAAGATAGATACACTCATATCTGTCCATTAACTACACTGTGGAGTCAGGGGGTGTTTAGCCTAGCTTAGCATAAAGACTGGAAGCAGGGGATTGCTGATTAACATAATGTATCTTGATTGTTGTTTAAACAGAAGAGAAGAAGGGATTGTATGAAACCTATATTGTTTCATCAACAGTGTATTTGTGTACGGATTAAACATTCAGTTTGTTACTTGGCTTACATGTGTTGGTAGATATGATCTCTTATGCTAAGATAGGCTAACCATGCTCAGATTCCAGCACACTGATAGTGATATTAATCTTGTCACTCTGAGACAAATAGAGACAAGTGTATTTTCCATTACAACAGTGCTTTTAAACAGTAAAATCTGAAGTATATCCAACTGCTGTCACAGTTTATTTTGCACTACATTAGGGTGGGTACCTGCAGGCCACTGCACGTAGAAAACAACTCATAGCAATCAAAACTTACATTTGAAGAATATACATATGAGAAACGTAACACCACAACTGTATAAAGATGAATATTGAAGGAAAAAGGATGAGCGCAATAAACTATTTTCATTCATGAATTCAGTATTTGAAGGCTCCTCCATACAATGGGCAGAGTTTGAATACCAAAATGGTCCTTAATAAAGGCAAATTCCAACAAAATGAACTTTAAGGTTATTATTCTGTACAAGTAGACATGTTTTTTTTCTAAAGCTTGTTTTATGAGTCTTGGGTTATGAGTTCCCAAGACCACACATACCTCTGTAAAGCCCTATTTGCCCGTCTCAATGAAACCCGCACCAACCCAGATCAAAAAGAATTCAGCTGCCAGATTATTGACAAAGCCATGATGCACAATATAAAGTCATGCTATCAATGTTTTGCACCAGTGGACAGGATTGAGAGGTATACCAGTGGCTTCATGGCACCCTGAATATTTATCTAATTTTGTTGAGGTCAGCCCAGAGCAGCATCTCCTGAGCTTAGGTTCTCAAACAGATAGAAGAACAATACTGTAGCATTATGTTTAATACTATTTGTTAATGTGGTAGTATAATTAGTATGTCATCATCCCAGAGGTCAAACAGCTCCTCCTCTCCATTCACCCTTTCATCTCTTCCTCTCAGCAGCCCAGATAATCTCGCTCTCATCCTCTTTGATGGCCGCCTTCTTCTCTTCCCATCCAGACAGTGTCAGCATTTAGCACTCATCGCCGCGATAACCCCGCTCTCTCCCACTCCACCTCATCACAGCCACATCCTCTCACATCCAGCCTCGAGGATGACCTCACTTTTTCATACAGGTTCAATCACCACCAAGGCCTCCATCTTTTGGCAGGGTGCCTGTAATGTTTTCATGCCAGGACCCCCAATATTTAGTTTAAAGCTGCACTGATCAGGCCTTCTATATCAATGTGTAAGGACTGCTGTAGTTACCCTCAACTCATGTATATGTAGCGGACCTCACGAAAAATATGTCCAATCCAATGAATGGCTCCAGTGAGTTCAGTGTGCGCTTCCCAAGACTTCAGCAAGACTGCAACTCTTAAGAGTAAAGCTACAGGAAAGAGGCTGAAGACGTAAAACCTACACTAGCCCGATAAATTAATTTTCAAAAAAGGGAAGCCTGGGCACAATGAGACTAAATACAGACACCAAACAGACCCGAACAGAGAACACCAGCTGCCACATCTAAGATAATGTTACAAGCAACCACGGTCAAAAAGAGCAGTAACATAATAATAATCATAATAATGTCCTAACAATGAACATTTTACAATGATCATTTTACAAAACAATAATGAAGTTATTGTTTTGTAAAATGATAATTTTGCAGCAAATCCTAACTATTGGGGAGCCCTGGACCTGACTAGTTTTTCTCCTCCAAGTCACCAAGTCTTGCTCCCCCAGTCCCGGTGTGAACCTAGTCCAACTCGGCTCAGCACCGCTCTGATTTGCTCCACTTCTGTCGCGAGCCTTTCATCAAAGCCATGTGCGTTGTTTGATCTCTCTTTGTTGTTTAGCGTCGCCCTGGGCATTTAGGCCGAGGCTTCCAGCTGGGAGACCATCAGACAAAAAAAAGAAGAAGAAGAAAAATAGAGGACAACAACAGAAAGCTGCTCCTCTGATGTGTAGCGCCGTACACACGACACAAACAGCTGGATGGCATCCCACTGGCCTGGCATTCACCCTGGAAACATTTAATAAACATTGGATAAGCTGTTATTCAGGTGATTTTCTGGATGTGTATTTGTATGTGTGGGTGTGTGTGTATATATACGCGTGGGAAAAGTTCAGTGCAGGCCTTGGGGCGAGTGTGTGTGTGTGTGTGAGAGAGTGTTTTCAGCCCTGTCTCGCTGTATCTGTTCGTATACCCTTCACTTCCCAGAGACGAGGTTAACAAAACACCTCAACACAGAGACAGAGGAGTAAACCCGTAGAAGGACAGGGCAACACACACATGCACACAAACACACACCATCATCCCACATCTCATCTTCATTCCTTTCCCTCTTCTCTCTCTGGCCTCCGGCAGTTGCGTGCCTAAATCCCAGGGGCCTAAGCCCAGTGGAGCCAGCGATGTTGTGAAGGCTGCCATATGTAATGCCACACAAACACACAGCGGCCTGCGAACACACTTAGTGTCCAGGTGGAATGCTCCATACCTCCCACCCAGAGCCCCCCCACGGCCTCAGGAGGCTGAAACTGAAAGTGAGAGATAAGACTGAAAGAGAGAAGATACTTATGACGCAGGTTGTTATCTGTAGACAGGAAATAAAGGATAACCTAAAAATGACTTATATCAGGTATAAATATGAATTACTGCATTTTCAATAAAAAACAAGTAGCTGAAAGTGGACCTTTGAGCTCAGATTAGTCCTGTTGCAGAATGACTTCCTCATGTTGTGAATTGAATGGACAGATATATCATAGTTGTGCTCACCATCACTCAAGCATATTTCCCATACTGTCAATGTTATTATTCTCATTTCTTGAGTAAAAAAAACGAACGAATGAAAAAAGATTTTTGCTTGGTCTTGGCTTCATCAATGCGACAATTTGCTGCCTCTTTCTTATTTTGTTTCATGTGTGAATGGGCTGTCTCGAGACTATTGTCAGACAAAACAAGGCATTTCTAGATATCTCCTTGTTAAGTCTGTCAAGTCTCAGAAAATCAGGCTCAGTAACTTTTGCTATAACAAGGAGCTAAGATCCCTTGACCTTATACTGCCCAAAGTTGTCTTTTATTACTTTGTAATAAACCTGAACTCTGTTGTTAATCCCTGTTTTACCGGCTTGTTCACGGTATCCTGATTTTCAGCAACTCTAGATTTTTATTTAACACTGAACATACTGACCATAATGATTTTTTATCAGCTAGGAAGGAAGACACATCAGGACTAGTAGAGAAGAGAAGAAGCAGGGGGACAGGGGATATAGAAGTCAAACACATCCACATGACAGTAATACGCTTCAGTAAACTTCACAGCGTTACACACACACACACACAAAATGACACAAATGTTCACAAACTGTAGCACACTCTTTGCACCTCCATCATCTCTAATGTGTATTTATATGAAAATATCCTCCTGTTTGCCTTTCCAGCACTGAGCACACAGCGGAGGTACACAGTGACAGGTAAATATAGCATGGATAGGAAACGCAAGAAGGAGAGCTGCAAGAAAGAGCCTAAGAAATGTCTTTTCTACTGAGGGGAAGAGCTAACAAGACCTGCAAGCAACGGTGCAGTAAGTCCCAGCTGGGTCTTTGACCTGTTGCAATATTTTTCTTTACTTTTGGAGCGGTGGCGTGCCATGAAGAGAATTAAAGTGCAATGAAGTGGAAGCTCAGTTTCACAAACACAAACAATAAACCCTCACATTCAGCACAGCCACTGGAGAGCCTGCAGGCAGCAGATTTAAAGTGCTCGTAAAGACAAGTGTGACTGTGGTGTGACCTGAGCTAACCCTCCGTGTCCCATCGGGAGTGGACACCTACAGGATGTAAAACATATAGTGACCTCTAGAGGGCACTATTCTCCCAGTTTACCCTCAGACGCCTCATGACAGTGAACTGTTGATGATGTAGATGTTTGGTGTCCTGGCAGTTGAAGAAAGACGATCCTTAAAGACTTTAAGATGATTCTTAAGTGTAGTATTCTTAAGTTCTTGAAATGATTATCTTTGGAACTCGTATCAGAGCTGTGAAGGTCTAAAGATACAGTTTTGTAAAACAGCATAGTAAAATTCTTGAGCTTTTACTTCTTACAAGTTGGAGTCTGGAATACAGACCTTCAATGCTGCTGTTTTACACGAAAGAGTTGCCTTTCTAGACATCAGTGAGCAGGACAGAGAAGGTAGAAAGGCAGGAAATGCTTGCATTTGTCTCGTCTTGTACTGTGACTGTAACATGCTCTTTGAGAGTTGATTCATGCTTGTATATATCAAAAGACACTGACACCATTGATTGAGAAAAAGAGGCACTTCCAAGCAAACAACCCTCACACTGAGTATCACTACCCTCTGACAAACCTCATACTGACCTCTGAACCTGTCTCAAATCCAAACAAATATGGGGACTGATGATCCTTTTACTTTACATATGGCATATGAGTACTGTATTAAGACAGATTGGAGAAAGTAAACCTCAAAGGTGCGGTGTAAGTTTACAACCAATCTCCCTCTCTGTTCTCTCTATCTGTCCATACTCTTCTGCAGTCTCAATTTGCATAAAACTTTGTATATATCTATTAATGTACTCCCGCTATTAAAACCAAAAAACACTGACACTGACTTGGCACAGGAACTCCCACACTGCATCTTTTCCACCTTGTCCATTATTTGTGGATAAGGTTGACGTGCCATCCCCTTGTGCTACGACAGAAAGTATTTCTTATGTTCATAAAGAGAGAGGTTAGGAATGATGGTCGAGGTTGAAGGATATCATGCAAAGGTTTTAACACCAGTGGTCTGAGTTTGCATCTTGGCTCATGCCAGTAGTCAGGGTTGACTTTTACTTTAAACTGTGATGGTGCTCTTTTCATAGTCATTAGATCTATGAACATACCTGTAAACTCCTGTTCAGTTGTTGTGGATGTAGGAATTACCAGTGTGCCTCTGATGCATGTCATTGATGTCCTGTTGACTGGTGACTAGAATATTAAAAATGTGGTGGTCTAGTATAAATCTAGGGATAAAGACTGTGTATTTCCAAATTATACATATTTAAATTACACATATGATTTGATGATGGTGATGGGTGGGTGGGTGCGTGGGTTATTGTACTGGAGGACTAGATGGATCATATTTGGAGTCATAATACTCAAAATAACCTTGCCCTTATGTATTCGGTGACATATAAAATAAATGGGAGACAGTACCTCAAATGGAAAGAATGAAAGATAAGAAGGAGGGAGGGGAAAGAAGATGGAAAAGGGATAGAGGGAATGGTTTAAAGTCTGACAGACAGTGAAGGAATGAAAAAATGGAAGCAGGGAGACAGTAAAGTGATAAGACAGGAAAGAGCTGGCGAGAGAAAACAAAAACTACCTGATGAGTTCAATTAACACTTACACTGAACAGCTAGCTGTTCGCTCTGGAAGAGTAGCGTCTGTGTGTGTGTGTGTGTGTGTGCCCCCACGCGTGTCTGGGTGTATTTTTATGCTGCTGGCTCCACTAGAGCTCATTTCCCCCTAAAAATAACATGCTCTGCCAACACCACAACCCTCACACACATGCACACACACACACACACACACACACACACACACACACACACAAAAAAACACACTTTCACACACATTTGGGAAAAGAGGCAATAAAAGCCATGAAATTAACCTCCTGCTTAGTGTTAGTGCCGTGGCCCCAAAAGGCTAGAATCCAATTAGTGTGTGTGTGTGTGTGTGTGTGTGCCATTATAATGTGTGTGAGCACCAGCCTCGCCCAACCACAGACCAGCCTGTTCTAATGTCACTGTCCCCTGATTCTTTGTCCTGCTTTCTGTCGTATTGCAGGTGATGTAACAAACTCTGTGGCGGACGTGTTGGACGTCTGCACCTCTTGGGTAACAATAGCTGCGAACAGCTGATTGCTTCTAAAAGCAGGACTGGACTGCAGCCTATTCCTGTGCTGTGTACCTGTAACTGTTTCTGTTTAGGTAAAGTCAGTTTGTTAGCCAGCTATTCATGGGCAAAGCTGGTACAAAATGTATCGTAGGGCTCTGTCGTTTGACCAAACTCTCAAACCCCGATTTACATTCTTTCTTGTCCAGATAACAAGACTTATCACGATAGAGCACATTTCATGTAAATTGAAAGAATAGTTTATATAAAATGACCATATTGAAAGGCCTGGTTCTTATTCCATTACATTTTGTCTTGGTATTGTGAACCTTGGGTCAAGTGTTGTGTGAGCACTGCCTCATGAAGAACTGGGGCCATGTCTTGCACCTGCATCATCTGATTCTGGGGTCTGTACTTTTGTGGCAGTCATCTGTCCAATCTAGCCGTACTGTTTGACATGATTCTTGCATAATTATGTGGTTGAAGAGGTCAGCTGTGTTTGCATCTGTTGTGGGGACCAGTCTGCAGTTCAGTTTTGTTGTCCAGGTTTGTCTTTTCAAACATCACAATATCCAAATAACTCCAGTTTTAGATATGACTTAAAAGAGGGATGTACTAGTAAGATGCTAGATAGTAAAAGTTTTCATTATAACCAAAAAAACTAACAGTCTGCAGCCATACTGGCAGCTCTGTGAGTCGTTTGGTTTGCAGGTTGTAAAACCTCGAAAACCAAATTACTGGACAAATGGAAGTTTTGATCTGATTATGGCGCTAAATGATGAGTAAAGGAGTCTTCAATGTGATTACAAAAAACACCACAGAGAGAGTGTGTAAAACATTCTCTTCGCATTAGTGGTGAGTTTTTCTACGGCATCAAACACGGATTTGTTGGTGTTTGTGGGTTGTTTTTATTTTTCACATTCAGGTTGGCTAGATATCAAGATAAGCTCACTTGTTAAGTTGAAATCAGTCATGCACAGTGGGCAGGTTTGGACATGCACCATTTACAGTTCCTGCTTACTGTTTACACAGTTAACACACATGTGTAAACCCTGTGTAATACACAAGTTTGTATAAAGAACGCTCTGTATAGAGGGGTAGATCTCATTTTCAGCATGACTCCCACTTATCTAGTAGCTCGCCATCACTGCTGACAGACTCGCCGTGTTTTCTGCTATTTGTCTATAGACCAAAGTGAAGCATTGAATGCTACCTTAAATACCTGCAAATGGTCCCAATGCTTCACTGTTTGCTCTTGCATTGATAGTTAAGGGATTATTACCTTGGACAGGGACTTGATATAAGGGATCTTAAAAAATCTGCCACAGTGAACCCTAGAGCTCCGTGTTTTTAAGCCATTTTTTGTTCACTTTTGGCAAATTGTTGAAAGAATGACAATTCCTGTTTTTATTTCCACAGCGATGTACAGAGAACTGTCACTATGAGAGCCGAAGTCTGAGAGGGAGTATGATTTTTTTCGGGCTCAAAGTGTCCATGAGCTCAGTCACTGCTGCAGCTACTGACCATGTTGATGTGCAGACCAAGTCAGTGAGCCAAACAACAAGAATTAACTTCCCATTGTTTTGAGAACACTGGCATTACACCTGCTCCTTTCACCTAATGCAATATCTGCTTCTTGTCACTCTTTCTGCAACCCGCCTTTGATTTACTATCGCAGGTATTTGCATACGATTCAGACATTTTTAAGGACAGTCACTGTTCCCACCTTGTTTACTGCGCTCACTTGCCAATGCATCCCACAGAAGTGCACATTCAGAATACGCAATCAGTTGTTCACAGCCCAGGAGCACGAGCCCTTCAACATGGCCGCCAGATGGTGTGTTATGTCTCCCAAAAGGCCTGTGCACCTCTCTGTGGGTCTTCCAGTCCTGTCTCTCGTCTTTCAGTGAGCCTGGTGTTTCCTCGTCAGCCCCGAGCTGTCCTGGCCATAATCTGGTCATCCTCAGTGATTCCCCGTGGCCTCGACTGTGTCACAATAATTATACACTCTCTGGTGACAAGAGGTCTCGAAATAACATGCCACAGCTTTACCACATTCGTCTGCGTGTGTGTGTGTGTGTTCGAGAGAGAGAGAAAGAGAGTGTAAAAGAAGGCGCCAGCACAGCATGTTCCACAAGTACAGCGTACCCAAGGTCTCTGCTTTCTCTGGTTACCCATCAGCTGCCATCTCTTTAGCACCTGGTTGTCCAGGACATAAGTATACATGTTCACTCGCTAACACATACACTTACTCTCTCACAAAGCAACAGGAAAACAAAGAGAGAAACAACGAGGGACACGGAGAAAGAAAGACTGGTGTGTGTGTGTGCTTGTGCCTGCGTTATATAGATGGACATCGATGATGAATAACCGTGACTTTTGGTTTAATAAATGACTTTTTGTATTTACCTTCCCTTTTGTTGCCAGCTTGGCCCCAGGTGGTCACATAACCTCGATGCTACTGGCTGAATCTTATACCAATCAGGAATTGCAAAACAAAATTTTGAAATCAGAATTATCCTGCATGAAGCAGAACATTTAGTGAGAATATGATCTTCCAACCAAATTCATGTTCTGTTAACTTTGCCGCTGTGTCTTTTTCTTTGTGTTGACACATGGCATCCAAACTTGAACCCACTGTTCCCTACTGAAAGTGAAGTGTTTAAAAAGCAAACACTCAACTCTTTCTAGGTTTTAAAAGAGACGTGCTTTCCTAAGCAAATAAATTAGGTTTATAATCCTTTCAACAGAACAGATTCATGACAGTTTAACTAAACAAATATCTGAAACCAAGCAAGCTCTCTTGTTTTTTGTCTTTTCTTTAGACACATGCCAGATGTAATCCCTCTTTTGCCACAGCAGCGGTGAGAGTAATTATTCTCAACCACTGCGATTACATTTTCTCAGGTCAGAGTTTGGGGTTCTTTATAGTTTAAAACAAGAGTCATTTGATTCAGTTTCGACAATAAAAACAGTAATTAAATGTTTTTTTAACTACCACAAATGTGGAAGATGACTGAGCGTTTACAGACGTGCTTACATGCTATATGCTTGAGCTAAACGCTAACATCAGCAAGCTGCTATTATCACAATGACTTGTGTGAATGCTAAGTTTATGTTAATGATGTTCACCATCTTAGTTAAGTGTGTCAGCATGCTAACATTTGCTAATTAGTATGAAACATAAGTACTACTTTGGCTGATGGGAATGTCATTAGCTTTTCAGGTAATTGGCCTTAACCAAAGTACTAAAAACTTATATCATGAAAAATCAGAGGAGCAAATCCATCCAATAGCTGTCAAGTCCACCACTTGAGCAACATCTCGACAACTCGTGGATGGTTTGAGACTTTGTAGATTTATTGTCCACACAGGATGACTCCTAATGACTGGTGATCCCCTGCCTTTTCATCTCGTCCTAGCTAGAGATTGACATCTTCATTTTGAGTGAAATATCATGATCATATCATGTAATATCAGCTGGAGGCCCAAAAGAGGAATTTGGCATCTCCCCAGGACCCAGACTTACAAAGACATAATGACATCATAATGCCAGCAATCAGGCTAACGCTGACATGTAATGTTAGCTCGATTGCAATACACTGGTCTCCAACTAACAGACACACCATACAAAGGATTCAACCGCTGCACAAACAAACACACAACTGACTGACTTACTTTTCACTGTCAAAACACTGTCTCTGGCATTTATACACCTTCACTGCAGACAGTTGAATGACATCAGAAGAAAGAAGATACATAAAGATGCGATAGAAGTCATCCAATGGACGTGAACCGTGTTGTGGTTCATGATTGGCATCTTATCTTCACATTTCTTCTAGTCTCTTTTAAAACAATACTGAAAGGTCCATGTCCATCTATGTATGTACCTTTTGACTGCTGCAATCAATCAGATATTTAATCTTACATAATTAACCTGCTTCCAGTGGAAGAAATGGGAGCAAAATCCTCATTCTGTGAAAAAAAACTATTCAGAAGTTATTTTTTGTCACCTACAGTACCTGGGTAGCTATCCATCACTATAGAACCGAACCTGTTACATTTAGACTAAAATGTAATAGAATGTATGAGTTACACGTGTAAGTGACTTCTGCACACAAAAGTGAGTCCACTTGCTAATTCATTTGATTTCTCACTAGCCTGTACATTCATTCCTGAATGGTTTTATTTAATTTCAAAACAAACGCACACACACACAGACACAACTTTCCTGCTTCCTGTCCAACATTGTCTTCAGCTGTGCATGCGTCAGCATGTGAGTTGGAGCGTGTGCTGAGCGCTGTAGTGGCTACCATTCTTCTGCAGTCAGTGTGGTAATTACCGAGTGTGTGACGCTGCTGAGGGAGATGCCAGCTGACATACTCAATTATAAAAAACAAATCATACACACAACAACACAGACACGCAAACACACACGGCAGACCTGGAGCAGTGTGCAGGTGCAGCAGAACCAGTTGGTACAGGGTAAGAGGAGGAAGAGGAGGGGGAGGAGGGGGACGGTGATGACGGACAAACTAATGAAAAGTAGGACTGAAATCCCTTGTCGGCAGTGGGACACCAAACATGACTCAGCAACCAGCGAGATTTGGTAAAGCGATGGCATCCTGGCTCCCAGGCTGAAGGTGACAGTGACAGCAGAGTTGCAGGTGAGGTAAACAAACAGCTCAGGTCAGGCTGTGGTTTAGTGTGACACAAGAACAGCTGAGCGGTGTGAGAAACAGTTCAGCTGCTGTGAATCGTAATCATTGAAAGCAGATTAAAGGAAATCTTTGATGGGATGAAATAATAATACCCTGTCATAGAGCTGCAATTATTACAGTATAATTATTTTCATGATACTACAGAGCCTTTTCATGATTACAATATACTGACTTGACCTATAAAATGTTAGAAAACAGTGGAAAATAAAATTGTTCTCAGATCCCAAGGTCTGCTTATTTAACCTGACAGTCCCTGAAGGTATTCAGTTTATAGAAGAAAGAAACTCAGAAACTCATATTTTTGGCACGATTGATCAATGGTAATAATTTGAGCAAATATTACTGAAAACTGCAACTATTTTATACATTTGTAAAATGTAATGTTAATGTAAATTCACAATCATCAAATATGGTGTGATAAACAAATAAAACAAACTGGTATACTAAATCACTGGGCTGCGACCTTATGTGTCCAGCCCCTTTTTTCATTTGTTCCATTTCCATTTTGTCTCTTAATTCCTGTTGCTGTTGCAACCTACAATACATAGAAGTCGCAGTCCTCCTCTGGTCACACAGCCTTATATATGAGGGAGAGACACGGAGGTCATGTGACCTGACGTCACCAAATACTCGACAGATCAAAAAGCAGAACTTTGGATAATTCTGTGTTATGCACAGCTCATGACCAGCTCAGCTAATTCACTGTTCAGTCCGCTGATGCAGGTTACTGCGTTGATAATATTACTGGCATTCCTCATAAACAATCACAATACCAGTTGATTTTTAGCTTTGCTGGTTTATACATATGAATAAGAATACAACTGTTCAGCCATCTACTGTATGTAAAATTTAATGTATGTTTTATTAGTGATATAATCAACTTTTTACACAACATGATGCCTAGTGTACTGCGCACTGTATTAACACACATTTTAAATGCCACTGTTATGACATTTTTTCATTTCGTTGTAAACACAAATACGAACACATGCCAACCTACACAACTAAACACATTCCCATGTAGACAGGAAGGTAAGAGACCAAACAGGAGAGAATCCATGTGAATTGTCATGATTATTCTCGTTCTGCAATGCTACTGGCCATTAAAAATGTAGTCACAGGAACCTCATCCATGTAGATGGACATGCTTCCTTACCAGAGATGGACTGCAGGTGGTTTTACGTGTAAAAAAAATCTCGTCTAAAAAATGTGTCCATAGTCTCACATCATTTCAGTTAAATATATTATTTACAGTAAGCCAGAATACAAGGTAAATACAGTATGTGACATTGTGGTCACAGTGATCAGTTGCCTTATGACACATATGAGACAAAGGCAAACAAAGAGCATTGATATCGAGAGATGCTGATTCATTTCCATACACAAGCGTGTTATGCATACTAACGGTTGAAATGAACAGCAAATAAAGTGCTACTCTGGCAAACTGCTCCATAAATACAACTGAGCAACCACCCTTAACTGATTCCCACCCGCTGACCCTGAGTCCACCCACTGCTGTGTGGACAGAGACTGAAACCATGAGGATTCGACGAGGTGCTGAGGACTTGGCTAGGTACGGTGCACACAGCAACGCACAGATTTTAGTCAACAGTGTAATCCCGTCGAGCAGACTGGCAGCTCGGCAGCTTGCCTGTACATGCCTGCTCTGTGCTGCTGTCACCACGCCTTCAGCCCCAAACAGCACAATTACCCTGCACTCAGTGAGGGTAGGCAGGGCTGTTTGGCATGGCCTTAATTTGACTTATTCTGATGAATCTGTCAACAACATCAGTTAGGCTGTCTGAAGCGCTATGCTGATATAATCATTGTGCATTGTAGTCACCCTGTTATGAGTCTTGCAAAGGTATTAACACTGGGAAATGAATCAAATAAAATACAAATATAAAGGTCCACGTTCAGTCACTAGGTGGCTAATCAGCCACCCTTTAAGACCCTATAGGAAGAGTGGAGGAGTGTGTCAGATAATAACAACTGTATCACTGGTTAGGTATAATTCATATCACCCGAGAAACGACTCTGTGGAAGAGAAAGGGAAGATCCTCCCCGAAACGATGAGCGCCGCGTGTAAATGTACTGAGAGGAATGAATGGCAGCAGAAAATGGAGCGGAGCCTGCGGAGGAATGCAGAAACCCACCTAACCACCTCCCACTGGCTGCTGGGAGAGCAGGCACACACATGCGACCCGACCCGACCGGCCCAAGGAAGAGGTGGCACCGTTCAGCTCAGCTGCAGTCTCACACTGTGCATTATCCTCCACGAGGTTTGAACCAGACACCTCTAACATCCTCCCCACCTCAATACAGAAGTGAACAATGAAATATTCCTCTCTGGGCTGACATCAGCTTTTACTGGACTTCTTGAAGTTTTTTATTTTGAATCTCCAGAGATATCCCCATGATATTATATTATGCTGATTTTATTCTACTTTATATGTATTATAGCTCAGATTTAGCTGACCTGCCTAATAATGACTTTATCAGTGCTTTTCTTCCTTTTGACCTGTAATAGGCCGTCAGCGTTGACATGAGATTAGGAGGAGTAAATGTTATTAAAGCTGCAGGGCAGATGTTTCACTGGTCTGTGAACTCCTTGCAGTTCCCTGAAGTGAAGGTTTTCTATTTTCTATTGTTGTCCATTTTTTTCTAAATTGCCATTGACAAGAAAATTAGCTCACTAAGTTTTACAGCCTGCACTTCGCTGCTATATCATTTCCAAAATTTACTGATCAGATTTATCTAAACAACTTAAATGGGGCTGCACTGTGAAAAAACAGACAGAGGAGGTCTGATCACTGAAAAACAAATTACATCTGACACCAACCTTATAAACCTTTTCCTTCAGGCTTTGCATGTTATTATCATATTTCGAGCTGCCATTAAATATATTAGTTTAATTAAAATTTTTACATGCAGAATGCATTTGCAATAATGAAATTTCACCTAAATGGAATCCTGCGCCTTTACAAAGAGAACATGTGCTTTTTCATTGGTGGACTGACTTTTTTGTAATGGTCTTTGCGGGGGGGGTGCGGTGTCGGTAAGTTATTAAGTCTGGGGGAGAGAAAAGAGAGAGTGCGTGTGAGTGAGTGTATGTGGATGGTTAACAATTAACCTGAGCGGCCACTGAGCTGAAGGAAAGGAGAGCGGTGGAGGAGGAGGAGGCTGTGAGGATGAGGAGGAAAGAGAGCAGGTGAATGATAAGAGTGCAGGTGAAAAAAGGAGTGAGGGACGAGGTCCGCTCTCTGGAATTAGGATCGAGGTTAGATAGTCGATGTGAAGTCCAACTTACAGCCAGTTACTTGCGTTGGCAGACAGGAGCGCGCAGCAGAGCATCAGGATGCACCGCAAAACGTATTCCTCGGTCATCTCGAGAAGGAGGGAAGGGGGTCAGTGAGATCTGAAATAATCCCTAAGTGGCCAGGGGGTCGGGGTGAAAAGAAGAAAAAAAAGATGAGGGGTCCGGAGGAGGCTGTTAATCCATCATCCTGCATCCAGTGGATCAGCCACCGGGGAGACGCGCAGCTTCGCGGTCCGTCCGTCCGGTTCTCCCGTCCCTCCCTCTAACGCTCCGCACTCAGAAGGGACGGGGAGAGGGGGAGAAGAGGGATGCTAAAAATACGGCCAAAAACTCTGGAGCCACACGGGCTGAATCGGACCCTTCTTCCCTAATCAACTTGTTTGCTTTCCTTCTCGGCTGCGCGTTAACGTGAGCCGGGAGAGCGCGTGGAGACGCGGTGAAATAAAAGCCAATTGAACGAGCTCTCGGGCGACTCTTCCTCCTCCGCCTCCTCCTCCTCACAGTGGGCTTATCACCCGCTGCCGGCTCCCGCTCTCAGACAAGCGGGGCTGTCCCGTCTGCGCGCCGCGGGCTCTCCAACTCTGCCCCGACACACACGCGCGCTCTGAGCGTAAAGACGCACGGCTCCTCCTCACACACCGCCGTCTCTCGGTGTGTCTGGCAGAGGAGAGAGTGTGTGCGCTGACTTTAGTTGAGGGGCGGTGCGAGGATATAGAGGTATGGCAGCGAGATGGGAGTTTTCTGGGGATGGAGGAGGCGGGTTTAGTGCGCCGCTGTGTGTGTGTGTGTGTGTGTGTGTGTGTGTGTGTGTGTGTGTGTGTGTGTGTGTTGTAGAGGTCTCCTGGGAGGATGCAATAGCACAGCCATTCACTAATGCCCTCCCCAGTCACCCTCCACTCCTCTCCAACACACACATAAACACGCTCCCTTACACACACACACACACACACACACACACACACACACACACACTTGGCAGCACCTCGCCCTCTCTGTCACACACTCAACCAAATATTCTGTGGTCAACAGGCTATTTAAAGCTTGGCTGCAAAATGTCTGCATTTGAAACCAGCAAATCCCAATAATATGACAAATGTCCTTTACATACTATTGATTGATGAAAACGTTATAGGAGGATAATAAGGTGAGGCAGCGTCACATAGCACCACGGAGGACTCTGCTGTATATGACTCACCTGATCCTGGCGGATGAGGTGAAGAGGAGAGTGAGGTGGAGGGCTGAAGACTGTAAGAGGATATTCAAAAAATATTTACAGAAGAAAGACATTTAAATAAGAAAAAAACCCCACATGTGCTGTACATTATTTATGTACAGGATCATCTGCTTTGGTCCATCACTACAAATGACTTTTTCTTCAAACCCACAGGACTGTATTTTAAACTGCAGCGAGGATCTCATGAAGTTTCTAAATATACTGAACATGTCCAACTGAATCATGGGGAAAGGTATATTTTAAAAAAATACACAAACATGTAGAAATTTCTATGTTAAATAATGCAGCCATAGGAAGCATGCTGCTGAATTAAGATTTGCATGTTCATACAGTGTCAACTGTATGAAATGATAAAAAAAGCAGATGCAGAGATATTAGAGATATTATACAGATGTTTTCAAGCGCCTAAAGTTGTTTAAGTGGAATTTCAATGTATAAGCAAAGGCTAAGAGGTAATAATAAATGATAAATACAGTATTATAGACACACAGATATATACAGTACAAAAAGTGAATACACATATTCATAAAAATATAGTCTACATATATAAGATAATGTTACATACAACAAGATCATCATTTTACAGTCCCAGGATAAACACAGAGAAATTTTAAAAAAATGAAATGAAAACTAAATAAGTAAAATTAAGTAACAATGACAAGCATTGTGGGTCTTTTTGTTACTTTTGCCCCCATTTAGCATTTCTAAGCAGTGTATAATCATCATACATGATTAGTAACAGATGTAAGCAGATATAAGGGTTCATTCATGTGTTTGTCAACTCCTATGGAGGACACCTATAAACAGATAATGATGGACAATACAGTAAAACAGTGGTTATAAAATAAAATGGGTCTTCATGGGAGAGGTTGTAACTGTACATTAATTAGTGCTCCTCATGTCTGTTTACAACTGGTAAAAGTGAAAATAAACACAGCAATAAGGTGGAAAACATAATGTCGTGGATCAAGAGAAACAAACATGATGAAATCAGACCCAAGAAAACAGACACATGAACTTTGTTGTTCATGTTGTTGTCAACCCCATACTGACCTGCTGGCAGGCAAGTTGCGCTGCTCAGCCAAACTTCGTTCACACCCACAGGACTTTATTTTAAAATTCTAGGGAATTCTAGCAGAGAAAAGCTTCCAACGACACAAACTATGTGTCTCAGTTTACGAGGAAATGTGTTTAAAATGATCCACAAGACCAAGAGCAAGCTCACACAGAATATTCAGTAAGTTATATACATAGATTGCTGTGGAATAAGGCAACTTTTCCAACCCTGAAGCTTCTTCAGAGGAAAAGTCCTGTTGAACATGTACGTTAACATGTGGCACCAGAGCTGCTTTCAGTCACAACACCCAGATGTGGAAAAAAAAACAAAAAAGTGACGCACTGTAGACTTCAGCAGCAGCCACCCTCCACACTCAGTCTTAAGCTTGTGTGTGTGTGTGTGTGTGTGTGTTTGTTCATGTGTGGGTGGTGGTGGTGGTTGTGGTGGTTGCTGAGGTTTGGGTTATGTGTGTGTGTATGTGTGCGAGTGTCGTCTAATCTCATTTCACTTATTGGGTTTTAGGGAGCTAAGAATACACCCTGCTGGGACGAGACGCTGCAGCCGCGCCACCAGCTGTGTGCAGTGTGGCTGCTCATGGCTGCCAGACACACACACACACACACACACACACACACACACACACACGCAAGTCCTGTAGCACTGAGTAAGACAAGCCATCTGTCTGATTTTGGATACTTTAAGATAAGATAAATGTGTATTGATCCCTGTGGAGAGATTCTGTTGCTGCGGCCAAATGAAATGAATTCAGGCGGGGGGGCCAAATATGAGCCCAAAAGCAGAGTATCAGCTAAACACTGAAAACAGTAACTGACAAGGGGCTCTAAGGTTTTCTCCTGTGAGCGGAAAGTCTGCAGGTCCTTCAGAGAAAGCCACAGAGTCGGAGCTCCTGGACGGCACGGCGGAGCTGGTGTGGGAACCCAGCTGACCTACATTCTGCGTTGTCGGTTCCTTCCAAACCTTTGCTCCCACTGAACCCGTTCCCGCCTCACAATGAGACAGATGGCACCTGCACCGAGCTCAGGGGAGGCTGTGAAACTCACAGTGCACTGCAGATCCAGTATGAGGGCTGCCGCCGCGCAGTCTGCCACTATAGCAGCATCAAGCGTCCAGCCGCAAAGTGACACAAGGAGAACAACACTTCCTCATTGCATCCAGGTCATTTCCCAGAGGTCACCTGCATCAGCTCTGCTACTGATTGGCCAACAGAGGGGGGAAGTGAGTAAAGGAGACTGTTGATGAGCAGCAGAGAATCACAAATTCACAGATTGCGCTGACATACTGTAACTGAAATTTACCTCATTAATATACCACCATCTGAGACTGAAACATCCATGTTTGTGAGGATGAAGTATATGTGTTGAAATAAAGTGTGGAAAGTTGTATAAACTTCAAAGAAATAAAAACCTGCAGTTTACTCCTTTAATTGTCCCATCCAGAGCTTGAATACAATACATTTTTTTTCTTAGTTCCTTTGCATACTTAAAACAAAAAAACCAAACAATTATTGATCACCCAGGTTATTTTTTTAATTGTTATGAGTAGTTACCAAACAGTAGAGATTTACACCAAAATCCAACAATCTGTGTGATTTTATAGTGTTTACAGTAGACATCTATCTATATGGTGTAAATAAGACTCGTACAAACAGTGGCTCAGTTTCTGTAAAACCTGATAAGATGAGGGAATCAGTTATACCGAGGGTTTATGATCAGAAGACTTATTTGTATGAATCCAAAATTTGTCAGCAGATTGATCCTGATTAGCATGTTTTTTAAAATTTGAATGTTATTGAAATATTACAAAAATAAATTACTTTTCAGGGTATGTTAATTTTCATGATTCTCTTGATTCAGACCTAAACTAAATAGAACACATACCTTTGATTTAGAAAACTATTATGGTAACACATGCTTCAAATATATATGAGTGGCACAATCAGGTCAACAGCCCAAAATGTGTTCTACCAAATGTTTGAGCAGGCATCCATGTTCAAGTTTTCATACAAAAATGTTCAGTGTTTAATAAAATGCATATCATAGATAAATCTTTTCCCTCCCAAACAGGAGACAAATCCTGCCAAATCCAAAGAAAAAAAAATTTGACTTAAGAAAAATCCCTATAATAAATTGAGCTGCAACATTCAGAGATGTGCAATGTCAAAACCAAGCTGAACGGCCTGTCAGGGGATACAGCATGCACGCAACATAAACCAGCAGCAGCTAAACCACAGTGAGATGAAGTACAACAAAGAGTGTGTGCACACTCCAAAAAAGGGCATGAAAATGAATTAACGATAATAATCTTGCTTCCTTTACTTCAGTAAAAGTAGCAATGCAGCACTATGAAATACTCTATTACAAGTATCAGTCCTGCATATAAGAGTAAAAGTAAAATTAATTTTCATAGAAAAATAGCATTAAAGGTAAAAAAGACAGAAGGATTTTAAATTTTACTATCATTATAGATTCAAATAGCATGCACATGCACAAAGTCAGTTTCCTTCTGTTTGTCCTTAGTTCCTGGTGTCGATACCACTGGGAACTGCAGGTGTTACCATATCAGCCAGGACAATCAACTTCGAACGCTAACTTAAACTTGAATAGTGATTAACTTGAAATGTCACACAGCTGTCAGTGCACGTGTGCAGTTTCTTGACCGAACCGTCAGTGTGCAGCTGGAAGCTGAGCTTGTGCTGTGTCCTGAAGTATCCTCTGCTGCTCACAGTCAGAATCTATTTTGCATAAAACATGCAAGCGTGCGAGCACTCGCGCCAACACTCAGCAGCTTCAGCCTGTCGCTTCCTCTGCAACGCTGTGTGTGTGTGTTGTAACCAACTCCTATTCAGTCTGTTAAAGTGAGATCGCTTGCAAGAATGTACCACTACTACACACTCATGCACATTTGAAGTCTCTCTCTCTCTCTGTCCCTCCCTCACATGAACACACACACACACACACACACACACACACACACACACTACTGCCCCTGAAAGAAACAATTATCCCCCAAGGAGTCTCAGACATCTGGGCTGGCTACACACAGCATGACACCCCCCCACCACCCCCCCACCCCCCCACCACCACCACCACTCCACACACACATACACATCTGTGTATGACGCTGTGTGACAGATAAAGCAAGAGAGAGAGAGAGACAGGTAGCTCTCGCTGAAAACACATGAAACAAAGTCAGAAAGGGGGTCATGAGAGAAAAGGTCTGAGTCACAACAGGTAACCCTAATGACCCCCCCCCCCCCCCCCCCACCACCACCGCCACCACCACCACAACCACCACTACAATCCCCATGGAAACAGGAGCTGGCACACATGCCCGGCACAAAGGCATTCAGGTTTTATATTGCCCCTGGCTTTACACTCCTTCACCATCACCCCAGTAACACTAATGCTGCTCGGCCCTCTAACATTTACTCTTGGGTGACGCACACAGTCATGCACAAACAAACCATATACACACACGCGCACACACTCACACAGACAGTGTGTGACCTCTGGAAGAGTTACGACAAGTCTGACAAGTGTCTTCCTCTCTCTGGTTCCCACTGTTTCTCTCTCTCTCTCTGGACCAAATTCATCCTGTTGCCAGAAGAGACAACATGTTTGAAGAACAGGACAAGGAGGTAAACTGTCGTTATGTCTTAGCTGGCACATATGCACTTATCCTTGCAGATTGTTGGCACCATATGTCAGCCAAAAAACATGATGGAATGAAATAAGTTCACCGGCAGCCCAGTCGTCACTCATGACGTGACCACACTTTTAAATGTGGTTGGTTGAAAGCCGCATTTAAAACATGGCAATGACGTGGACAGAATCCTGTCCAACTGCAGATCACTGTCTATTGATCTGTTGAGACAAATTCCAAAAGGACACGATAGGGAATATTATAGGACCCCATTGCACAATTAAAATAATGTAAACAAAAGAAATGATGAGTGACAGGGACTTAGAGAGGTGGATTGTAACAGGTAAGAAGAAAATAACAATACATTAATCACCTGGGTGTGTTTGTTGCAGCTCCCCTATCTCTAACAGATATATGGCTGAGGGCAGTGGGTGTACATTATTCTTTATGACGCTGGTTGTATTTTTGATGTCATCATCAGGCTGCAGAATATCTGATGGATTCAAAGCAACTGAAACATCAGAACAGTACTGTATAATATAATGATTTAAAAAACAGGCTCAAATCAGGATACTAGTGTGAATGTAGACCCACTCAGCATCCAGACAGAGGCACAAACACACACACACACACACACACACACACACACACACACACACTTCAAACACAAGTTAGATCAATGCTGTTCAATATTGACTTCAGAAATCAATGATGACATTGTGTTGCCTTTCTCTGATTGATTTCCCTGAAGAATCTTCTGGTCTGATTTCTCTCTCACACTGTTTCTTGATAATCAGATTCGATTGAAAGTTAATGTCACTTGCTTAAATTTCATTTGATTAACAGCTAAGCAGAAGCACGGATAAAGATGATTTCTAATTTGCAACTTGTGTTTTCATCAGTTGATTTACTACCTTGCTGTTGTTTCACATGATTTTGAATGAATGAACATGAATTGCTCTACTTAAATTCTGTTTTTCTTCCTGATGAGCCCATTAATGACTGCATTTTCACTACTGCAGAGACTACATGGCCTCACAGAGAATCTAAGTTTGTGTATAATTGCAATGTTTACAATATAATCTGTAAGTGCTACTTTACTGCTTTGACAACACAGGCTCACTTCCTGTCACACAGATGAATCAGATTTGAATTGGACTGAATTTTGCAGCAGTTCTCTTTCTTTTTCTGTCTTTTTGTGTCGTATCTAAAGTCTTGTTACTGATTACCTTGGGTCGTTGTGTCCTCTGACCCCCCCAGTGCCCCAGCCACAACACAGAGGTCAGAGGTCAAATACCCTTTGGCCTACCCCCTCCCCTTACTTGCTTTGTTACTCATCCTCCTCATCCTTCTTTTCGTTTCATCCTCTTTTCTCATTCTGCTTAGAGGAGAGATTTTCACAGGCTGGATGTTAATGTATCTTCTGGTAAAGGAGGTGGAGGGACGCAATGAAGTGAAAGAGGATGATGTCAGAGTGTGTATGTGTGTGTGTTAGATGTCACGAGGGCTGTCAGGGGTTAGGCCAGTAAATGAACAGCTGAGAGTGGTGATTTAGTCTGTATAAAAGGAGCCCAACTGTCATAACAAAGACACTCTGACAGCAGGCCAACCGGAGACAAAGAGGAGTCACCAGCCCCCAGGAGGCCTCCAAAGACCCCTCTGGACACACGCACACATACATACACCACACACACACACACTTACGCAGACAATGGGGAGACAGCAGCAGGCTCCCGGAGGCCTTGCGAGGGTCCAGGGACCAGACTGAGCCTTGTTTGAAAGGACCTGAGAGGCTTCCACTACAAAGCCTGGCAGGCGTCATAGGAGCACAGCAGTCAATGGGTCACCCATGGGCCCCGTCCCTGCAACCCTCAGTCAGCCTCAGAGGGTGATGCTTCATCAGCAGCTATCGAAAAAGACTCTCATCCAATGCAGAGATATAGTAGTGTTAACTGGCATGTTGGCTATTGGACTACATTTGGCTTGAGCCAGTTACTCAACAAGGTCTTGCTGGTAATTTAGCATCACAGTCTTGTAACATTGCCAGATGCATTAAAAGTGCCTACATTACCCACAATGCAACTTGACTGCTGACAGTATTGCCAGAGTTTCAGTGTACTAGGCTGCTGATGAGCTAATGAGGCCTCGCGCTGCTAGCCTCAAGCACATGTGCGGTGCATGCTAGAGGTTTGGTGAGCCCACTTCTTTTTAACTCCACAGATTTTCATTTTCATTTTCTTTTTACTTTTAACATTTGCAGTCTTCAGCTTCTAAACCAATGGTGTGTCAAATGATTTTGTCAGATTTTACAGTGTTTCCACTGAAGCCCCAAAACACTTTATACCACTTCTTTTACAAATGCAGTAGAGCTCCCCAACAGCTGGAAACAGACAACGATGAGTAAAATAAGTGGATAAGTGGAAAGTCTTCAGTGTTTGCATCAAATAAAATGTCTTCAGTCTCACATTTAGAGGACATGATTTTGACACTTTCACATTCTCGTCTGTTGTCTTGTCAGTCAGCGGGTGTCCCGCAGGCGTGTCCAGCATCGGTGAAAGGACGAGTGTGCCTCCATCCTATTAGGCTCTGATTAATCAGCCTTTTCTTCAGGCTCGAGGAGCGTGATGAGGAGAGGCATTGAGCCCTCTGTAGCCCCCTGCCTCGCCGCCCGCCCCCTCCCCCCGCCCCCTGCTATCCATCCACCTGCTGTGGCTTTGTCTGTGGCTTTGGAAGAGCTTTGGCTTTCAGCAAAAAAGCCAACACTGACCACACACTTCAGCACGGTGTTCACACACGTTCCGGCTGGCATAAAGGCTGGAAAAAATCAGCTGCCACAGAGTGCTCCTCTTGTCCGGGTGGAAACGCCACCAGAGCAGGGTTTTGACCATGAAGGGACGCCTGAAATTTTCTAAGTTATGATTGCAGACAGGGCGAGGCCAGTTTCACTGCAGGTTTTATAGACTACAGAGAAAAATTCTCCCACACCACAGTGGAATGATGTCTCTGCTCAAGAGATCTGATACAAAAATAAACAAAACTCAGTCCTGCATAGTTGGGTAGTGGAATTTGATCAAATTATAATTAGACCTTGAAAATGACTTTGTCTCTGTGAGATTAACAAGCATGAAACAAGTCTGGAGACAATCTCGTCAGAAAATGTGTTATAGTGAGAACTTTAGCCTTTTTACTGGCTCTGTGTACTGAAACAGCACTCTCCCAGATGCCCTGTTAGCTCTCCAACATTAGCTAATCTGCCACGCTAACTTGTACGCACTCTTTCACAAAATACATTTTCCAATCTTCTCCATTCCATTTTGAAAATATTCCATCAGAAAAAAGACCTTGCTTGGTGCAGCAGTGTATTATGTGATACTGAGCTGATCCCGTCAAGCTGGTCGGCCTGAAGAAGTCCATATATTCTCCAGAGGATCCCATATGATCCTCCTCTGGGATAAGAGGATATAATTCACCTTATGTTAGAGATGGATGTGGTAGCATTATGTTTTTACTTCGGGAGAAGTTCCCTAATATTTAGCTTTTGAGTCCTACACTATAGGACAAAGTAATGAAAAAAGAGGTGTTCATCCTCCACCATTATTTTCTTCATCAGTACATTTCTGAGTGTACTGTGTCCACTTGCCAAAGGAAAATAACGGGTTTTGTTTAATTTGAAATCACCAGTTTAACCCATGGGTTAGGTTAGTTTCACAAATAATATGTGTGTGTGTACGCACAAGTATTATGGTCACCTGCATTAGACTGTCAACAAAAACAAAAAAAGTTGCTGGCAACCTTTTTGTCATGATAAAAATAGGACCAAACCAATCTAAACGAAAACACAAAAAATAAAACAACAAATAATAAGATGGATTTTCCTCAGCAAATAGAAACTAAATGATATTATGAAAGATGGACATTTTGGTTTTACTGCACAGTCGCAGTTGCAGTACAAACCCTCGCGGCCTCAGGCAACGATCTGATTTCCTGTCCGCTGCAGAAACAGCTGTGATTGACTCAACCTGCAGAATCAGGAAAAAAGCTGCACAATCATACCTTTCACTCCCCTAAACTGTAACGCTATTTCTTCTTCTAAAGCTGATCCAGCTGCTTCACCTGCTGCACTAATAAGCAACACCCTGCATTCAGTATTGACATGCATGCATTTACATCAATTTTCATATAGAAATAATATAGTAACCTGGTTTATAAACAAATCAAACCTCCACAACACCACTTAAAATGATTACCTGATAAAGGGACCACTGAGTGTACATATCTGACTAAGGATGTAATGTGTTAATGATACTGATGTCTGATAAGACTTGTGATGGTGGTAGACCAAAAAGGGTTTCCTTACTTTTACCTCCACAACACTGGTGATAAGGGTCAGTTAAACTCATAACCTGGACTGGGACTGAGCATCTAGGCACGCGCGCACACACACACACACACACACACACACACCTTAAATCTCTGACCTTGTCTTGGTCCCAGTGATCCCAGAGCATCCCTTCACTTCCACCCTTCCTTGGTCACACACAGTGGAACTCCTGGGCCCTTGAGGCGTTGACTACATAGGTGCTGGCTTCAGTGTTGGTTGGCGCTCTCCTTCCCCACATTTACTGGCTGCGATTTCCTCTGTTTTTAGTGACAGAAGCCACAACTATGCATGTGTTTATTCCCCAGCGTCACTCAGCAGTGGACAGTTTGCTCCCTAGCAGGAGGAAAGTGAGAAAAAACATTTGTGTGTGTGCGCGGGAGGCCTGTGCGTCAGCGCTGAAAGTTTCAATTTCCCACTAGCTTGTCGACGAGAGGGCCCTATGCCATCGCTTAGGCGATAAGGAGCGTATCGCAGAATATTAATGTAAGTGTGTGTGTCAACGCATTGAGAAGCCCAGGTCCTTGGGGGTATGTTCGCCTTCCTTATCACAGCTGTTCCTGCGGTGGACAGGAAATCAGAGCGTTGCCTTCAGCTGCGACGGTTGGTCCAAGTATTCCAGGCATTAACCACAGTACCAGTGTGAAAACAACAACAGCCGACAGCTCCAGCCTGCCGGGCCTCGCTCTCACCGCGGGTTTCCCTTCCCCGTCCAGCCCAGTGTCATTTTGGCCCACACATAAACACACACACACACACACACACACACACACACACACACACACACTTACAGCTGAATTTAATTTGGTTCATTCCTCTGTTTTCTGAGGGCGTTGAACCGCGTCACCTCTCGCTGTCACCACGATTCAGCCGTCAGGGATTTACCACCAATGCGCTCCTTTTTGGATGCCCAGGCTACACCGTGCACATAAATACACACTCATGCAATTCACATATATATATAAAGCTTAATGTGTGTTTAAGATATCCTCTTTAACTGCACTAAACTCTTTGACTCTGCAAAGATATTTTGGCATATTCAATAATTTATCATACAGAACATACAGTGTAAAGGTATGCTGTCAAATTACAACAGAAATGTTAAGCCTTAGGTAAATCTGATTTCAGATATGGGGTCACAATAAATTCTGGGCTGCTTTAAACCACCAGCTCGTGAATTCTTTTAACATATGCTTAAAACCTGCAAAAAACATTGTTACCACAAATCTAATGAAACATTTAGAATTAAGGTTTAAACGTCTGCATAATGAACCACCACTGAAAAGTACATTTTCTTTCATTGAAATTCTGTCATCAAAAATCAATAATAACCAACACACTCTGCTCTTGCTTTGATTGTACCACAAATGGTTATGTCTTTCTGTCGATTAAAAATATATATAAATCAAATGAAGAATTATCTTTTCTTTCACCTGAGTATTTCTTTGCAAAATGTGTTCCCTGGGTGCGCTGAGCCTCATAAAGCTCAAGAAATGTCAAGACTAGAAAACAAGGGTGAGATTTCAGAATTAAAAAAACCTTCATACAATAATAATAAAAGTCCTTTCTCTTGTAAAATAAACAATACTGTTTAAAATCACCTCGTTTTACATAAATGTAACTTAGCTTATGACCCTACAGTACAGATTGAGTGTTTCTGGGAAGGGGTAAGGTAAACTGAAGCTTTTCCTCAGTGCCATAGTAAACACCTCCCTGCAGCATTACTCTGGATGTTTTGCAACATGGTGCAGCGACTTGTAGATGAGTGTGAATATCTACGCACTGTGTCATTTCAAAGCAGAGTGGTGCATTAATGCAGTACTGGCACTAATCATTGCCGCGTCATCAGCTGTGCAATACATCCCCGACTCGCCGCTGGTCCCTGTGGGTTTCCTGTGTGCACCTCTGCGTGTCTCTGTGTTGGACTATCGGATGGCAGACAGGGATTTAGGGTTTGGGATCTTTGCTGTGTGAGGTCAAAGCTCTGGTATTTCCAGTCGGAATTACAGTTCCACGGAAAACCACAGCATCAACCCCACGATCCTCAATTACCAGCACGCATATACACACACACAGAAGCCACTGTCACCAGTGAACAGCAGGGTTAATGCTCAGTTCCTGCCTTGGGGACAACATGAAGACATGCACACTTGATTTGACACACTAGATTTGGTATGTACACTCAATTGGCCTGTAGTGGATGAAGTCAGTATAGAATGTACAGAATAGATTCACGGTGTGGTTGCAGATGGGAGGCTCTGGGTAAGAGCTACAGTATGTTTAGTGGTTTGCAAAAGTTAAAATGCTTTTGATGAGACTATAATGAATCTGACATAGCATCAATCACAAATCATCCACCATCAATAACACTTTGGTAGAGGAACAGATAACTCAGCATGCCCCAAAGCAGAATCTATTACGTTCATTCAGGTATGGGCCCAAGCACAAACATGACACAGCAGCTTCCTCGAGCTTGTGAAGCGCGCGCACACACACACACACACACACACACACACACACACACACACACAGTGTGTACAGCCTGCCTTCAAACCACAAACCTCTTCCCCTCTCTGTTAACCCATCTCGGCTACATGATTGAGAAATAAAGGCCGGGAAATGAAGATAACAAATAACTTTTTTTCTGGGGTACATGCCTTCAAATACACTTACACATGGCAGCATGGACACACACACACTCACGCATTACACACACAAGAGCACGCTCAGCCATAAAACCACTGGGCTCCAGAGACAAAAGCCTTGTCGTGCTCTGGTGGGGTCCTGTCACTAATCCACAGAGCTTTAGGGGTTGCAGACAGCAGACACACACACACACACACACACACACACACACACACACACACTCACACACACTATAGTTCTATGTGAAAGAGAAATTCGACACACACACTGCCAGGATTTATGGACACATATTCACACGCACTCACTCTCTCTCACACACACAGACAGTGGAGTTGTGTAGCCGGCTGGCTGGGTGTTAAGGCCAAGCAGAGCTACTGGCGACAGGTTGGAGAGAGGAGATGGCTCACTAAGCCTAATCACACAGGGGAATGCTGTCTGGGGCACCTGACCATCAGACATCTCCCTGTGTGTCTGTGTGTGTGTTTGTGTATACGCTTGCTTCCTTATATGTAGTGTTATCGTGTGTGTATGAGCGTGTGTGTGTGATGACTCTGGATGAAGGCAGTCATAATTGGGGCTTATCACCCCAAACGGGGCAGAAGGAGAGGTGCCAGAGCAGGACTGGGGGGGGCTCTGACTGTAGCTGGGGTTGAATGGGAGCGGGAGTAGGGGGGGCTGGGGGTGTAATGAGTCATCCAGACTCTTACGGGCAAAGCCTCACACAGCCGGAGAACATATTCCATACACTGAACACAGTCCATCCCATAAAACTCAGCATCAATTACTTTAACCCACAGATCAAAGATAGCACAAAATGTTTGATGTTCATCTGTTCTGCTCATCTGTTCATATTCCCGGGAACCTGCAGGGTACAGACAGGCTCCGGCCGAAGGGCCGGGCTCGCTCTTATTGGATCTAAGTGCCAACGCTTTGGAATGATAGTAGATTTTATCAACAAATAGGATATTGTTCCACCTGACCTCTACAGGTCAAAGCCAACTGTGTCAGGGGGGAAACAAACCATAGTCCAATTCAACTGGACTAAACCATGCAATTTTAAAAACTCTCTTAACTGATTTTACTGTCATATATTGATCTTCATAAAATCAGTAATATGCTCTTATATTAGGATATATAACAGAATAATTTTGATAATTTCACATCCACTGGTTATTGTTGGTAAATGAAATTAGTAATTATAATAAAATTCTAAAAACTGTACTGTCATGATTACTGTATTTACTTAATTCAATCTGACAGATTTTCTGTCTGGTATTTTACATTGAATTAAGATGTTAAATACAGAAAATCATTGTGTCTCTTCTTCATTTTCGAGACATCTTTATTCAAAGCTACAGAGCTTAAAAAATAGATTGAACAAACTGATTGCTTTCAGTCATCTAAATTCTCTTGTAATATAAGGTGCCAGAGTCAAGCATATGCAGAATACCATGTGCAATATGTAGGTCATGTTTTACATCAACCAGTTTGGCATCATAAACACAAAATGTAAAAAAGAAGCGTTTCAGAAGAAAAAGTTCGTGAGTGTTTCACAGAACCTGCTAACAAAATGGAACAAATTAAGTTCATGTGTGTGAAGGCTGAGTTTGTCATGACCTGCCCCCTTAGACTCTTGTTGGGCTCTTTTTGGACTGTATGAATTTTGGTGGGTTAGTCATTATCTCTGCGTGTTTTCTATTGTATTTACTTCCTGTGTCTGAGTGTGCGTTCCACCTGTGTCTCATTATTCCAGCCTCCCTTGTATGTCATTGTCCATCCTTTTGTCTTCGTCGTATTATGCCCTCAATGACACCTGCTTTCGTCTGTTGATTGCAAAGCGTTTCCTGAGATCCTTCAGTTTTACATAAGTAAGCTTTGGGATTTTACCTTTCGTGCCAGCTTCTGAGTTTCTTATTACAGCTGCTTTTTTGTGATTCAAGATCATTCACTGCACCTCCCTGCCTGCCTCCTGTCTGCATTCTGGGTCCTCTATCTTGAAACCTGTGACAGAGTTGTAGTCTATATTTAAAACAGATTTTTAATAAGTAAATGTTAATATATATTTCACTATCATGTATATATTCAGTTAGCTGCAGATATTATTATTGGATCAGGACTTGCATGAATTGATCTTAATGACTCTTGGATGTACTTGCTTATTATAGATCCAGTCAAAGGGTCTTTTGGTCTTTTTGTTACTCATACAGCTCATTAAGTCCATCACGTGGGATCTGCTAATCATTTTTTTTGTGCCAGATCCCACAGGGCACCTTCAGTGGTCTTGCAGAGACCAATGCATTGTATGTCTGGGGGCACACAGAGGACCAACGGCATATTGATTGTTGGTGGTCATAATATTTTAGTTCATCGTTGTACAGTAAATGGCCTAGAATGTACTTATCTCAGTATGTCTTTGGCCACTAGAAGGGATAAGAGTGACAAAAAGATGAAAAAATGGCTAAAGTTGTTATGGCTAATGTGTTAGCAAATCATTTATGAGAGAGGGAAGATCAAACCTAAAGTTAATGTCTAGGTATTTCCTTTGACAATATGGCTTTGGCTTCACATGAAGTTGGTTTTCTTTGATACGAAGAGAGAATATTAGTAGCAGCTTGTTATTGAGGGTCCTAGAGAGACTCCAAGGGTGTAGCAAGAGGTTTTGGAAGAGCAGTCGCGCCTCACACTCCATCCATTTAGCGAATTCCTTTGAACATGGGCTGGCTTTGTGAGGTGGAGGCTGAAGGCAAAGAAGAAGTAGATAGAGTTTTGTCTGTTTTCCAGCATCTGGAGAATTTCACTAAAATCACGAGAGACGTTTATTGATTTTCTTTTTTAAACATTCAGCCTTTCAGCAACTCCTCTCCATCTCTGCCACATTACGAGAGGATTGTCACGGAGTGAACTTGAGAGGAATTTAGAGATTAAAGCCCAGAAGACATTCTGGTGAGGGTGATAGGAGTTGTCTGGTTGGAGTTGTCTCTGAGAGTTTGAGTTAGGGAGGTGAGCCGGATAGAGCTCAACTTTTAATTCATTATGAAGGAAACACTGAGGGAATAGAGAACAGCTGCAGGTAGAGTCCAGCAGGTGTTTTCTGATGTGATCCTGGGTGAAGCCAGGTAAAAACAATATTTTGAAATACACCATGTAGCTTTGGACATGCAGATGACATAGTGCAGCCTATCAATACAGTACACAGGGAGTACTACCTCTTGGTTACCTTCATTTCCCCACAGTGAGCCAGTCATCCCTCCATACAGTCTCAACTCCCCCCCACATCATCTGTCAAAATCCCAAAACTCATCCCACAAAGAGAAACTTTACACCCCCCTCTCCCTTCTCAACAATTTCCTCTTCCCTTATATCATCTCCCTCATATCATCCCATATCATATTAGTCACACCGGCAGTTTCACTTCCTCTGTCTCTATATTCTTTGTTCGTTGTAAAAAGGAGTGCATCATTCACATATCAGTGGAGGGTCATAGGAAGAATTGGATGTTTTCACCAACATATGAATTCTTTACAGCTGCAGTTCTTTTTCTTCTACGTACATTTGATGCTATGTAAAACTAAATAATATGCACAAACTGGTCAGAGCTCAGATCTTGTGTGATACACCAAGGGTATATCTTCTTTCAGTACACAGAAAAGAGAGAGTATCAATTACATTTTCACTGGAAAGTAGAGCAGGAGTGAGAGTGGGAAAAAGTGTGTATGCATGTGCAGTCCATGCGCACTGCCCAGTCATAAAACTGGACTGAGGAACTTTGCAGACAAGGCAGAAAGACACACTTATTCTCATTGTGCTACAGATTTGGCCAATAGTGTTGCCAGGCTGTGCTACATTTGCTTCAGCTGGATTGCTAAACATTTATTTGGGCTGCCATTACCATGACGGTGTCATGACCTGTCAAGCTTCCTGAATTCATGTTTCTTTGTCTTCTATGTTTCCTGTTTTATTGTGGTAACCATTGTCTCATCTCATTTCAGATCCCACGTCCTGTCAAGTTTTTCTGCTGTGTGATTACCTGCTCCTGTACTAATGTCTTTCACCTGCGTTTCATTTCAAGTCCGAGCATTGCTGCCAGACTGCCTTTACCTTTGTGTGAGAGCATGTTTTCCCTTTGTGTTTATTTTGCAGTTTTGTATTTGGTTTTCCCTTTTTCCACCCAGGAAAAGTTGCATTCCAGAGGTTTAAACTATGGGAGGTGGGGAAGAGTTGCTGGAGAGTCACAGTGGGAGAGACATGAGGCAGAGACACTTTTTCAGGTGAAGGAGACAGGTGTCATGTAATGTGACCCACAAATAAACATGATCATCGTGGCAGTGACACATTGCTCATGGAGACAATGATTTAAGCAAGAGCTTGTAGTGATTAGTGTCAAAAATCAGGTAAATCTGAACACTCAGACATGATACACATATTTTGTGGTTCGGTGTGATGTACACGTTCTGGGGATCATTCATCATTCATCATTCCGGGGTCATTATCTGTGATGTCCATCACAAACAAATGTCCATAATCCCACAAAGAAATCACGGATAAAACACAATTCTTATAACTCATCACATCATATCATCACATTTTATTTTTTCTTCAGTATCTTCAGAGGACTTAATCACAATGAGCGAATTTGTAACAACATTATAACAGGGCTCTCTATTCATTTGAGTGAGACCTCTCCTTTGATGCAAGATGATGCATTTACTATTTCGTTCTACTGTTAATCCCATGATTGCTGAAGGGAAAGATAAAATGTTTACTGCCTGTGATAACTTTTTCATATGCGTAAAATCCTCAGTATCACAAACCACTATGCAGTGCTGTTACATGTGATAAGGCTTTAGACACATAATCTGTTACTAAATGAAATTTCTGGATCATGTGTCATGTCAAACAGGAAAGCAATAGCTTAACAGTTTAAAAGTGCATCATTCTGAATCAGGCTGTGGATCACATTTTAAACCTCAAGGCTCAAGTGATCTGCTTTGCTCTAAAACCTAACAGCGCAGTAACTTGCTTATGCTAACATAAAACAGAGCTGTGACTGCCAATGCAAAGTGCTAATCCACCTTAACTTGCCTGTTACAGTTCACGACTTACCCTTTAACCTTTAATCCAAGCTTCACCCTTTGTCTTTGACCCCCCCATTTCACAGAATTTTTGACACCGCAACCCAAAGGAGCAGCCATTATCATTCTGCCCTGTGGTCCAACTCTGTCGTTGCCTCATCCTGCTTCCAATGTGGTTATGATTAATCACACTTACCAGTAATCGGAGTGCCCTTCTTCCCCTCCGTTCCCTCTCTCCTCTTCCATGGGCTCCAGATGACTGTCTGATGTTGGGGCATGAGACAATGAGATCCAGATGCGTGATCGATGGAGGACAGACAATGTTCATAAGCGGCAGGGCTTTGTGGTTTAGAGTTACCGACATAAGGTCCCATCCACCGGCCTGGCCTGCATTGTGGCTGCACGGGTGATTAATGGGACTTTACTGGCAACGAGAGGGACCTGTTTCCGCTCCGACACAGATACAGAACTTTACATTGTGTACGGCACATGCTGTTGTTAATGCGGGGATTCATTTGTGCACATACTGTAAGCAGGAATAGGCTCTGGAGAGGTAAACCCCCTACATGCTTCTCTGTCAAAATGATGAGTTCCTGGAGGTCGTGGGGCAGATAGGGATTGGATGTGAGGGTAAGAGAGGCAGCCAGGACATGGGAATGATGGCAGAAAGGATGCAGGATGGGTACATGAGTATTGGTTAGGTCACCGCGGAACATCTCGTAAGTCACATGATCGTTGTGCAATGAGATATCACCACGTAAATCATCATCTGGAAGAAATCACCAAAGCACATGTTCATGCTTAAACAGACCTCTTGCAGGACAAATTCACCACAAATCAATAAGTGATAACCCTCTCGATGCAGTCATTTCTCCATTTGTGCTTCATATACCACTGCTTCAGTCTCATCCTTCATGTCTTGTGTTTCTCCCTCACCCTGACTCATTTTTCTCCATAGAAGTGCATCAGAGCAGGGCCCCACTGTCTCTGGCTGCTGCACAGCACTCTATGGCATGGCTGGAGGGTCATATGTGGAGCAGATGCGGTCTGTGTGGAATCTCTGGGTGGCTCCGCATGCCAGCTGATGATAAGCAGAGGATGAGATCTGATCGCAGCTGACTCTGGATCTTTGTTTCCATTTGCAATGAATCTATCTGATTTGTTTTGTAACTGGTGTTTTTATATGAACTACACACAAACACAGGCCACCTGAGAAACATTTACCATAGTGAGCAGTGTGTTGCAGATTAGGTATCAGAGAGATTGTCTGATAGCTGCTCTTCCGCGTTTCTGTGTTCTCTACAGCAAAATACAAACGTGCAAACCACTCTTAAGCTTATTTTTTGCTTTGAAATTTTTTTGTCACTATCTTTTGTTGTGTATGATGTTTTTGTGCTCTTCTGCATGCTGCTATTTTTCACCCTCTTAAAGGGTGATTTGAAGTGGTGCTGTATTAGGTACTGAGGTATCATCAGTTTGGTCGCTTCTACTTTGGAGAAGCAGGAGACCGATACCAGGACTGAGTCATGAACTGCTGTGCAAGGGGACAGCGAATAACTTATTGTAACTGCCTAAAACAATATCTTTCTGAAAAGTTCAATGCACGATATAATAAGAATATTTTCCATGATAAAATGCAGCTCTGGTGATACCAGCTATGTGATTTTCAAAACTGAGGTCAATATCCAAAATAATACCAATGTTTCTGACCTGCTCACTGTATGTGAGGGACAGCGATGCCTCAACTGTAAGTATCTGATCATCTAGTGTTTGTATGCAATTGTACTTTGGCTAGAAAAGGAATTTTATAATTATTAATGGAATCTCAAATAATTCGATAGAGGTGAGATTACAGCACTCTTTAGAGAAGCAGGGTGATATTAATTATATTTTCTATGTCATTTATAAAGCATCAAAAACAGATTTGAACAGTTTAGTATGGGATGAAATGGCGTAAGCCGCAAATGTGCTTACTCAGTGAGGTCACTAACTCAAAGTGGTCCTCAAAAAGATACAAGTATACATATGCACACTTTTCCTGTTGTAAAATGTGCCATATAATTACAATTGCCTGGTTCAATTTTTCGCAATGTAGTTTGTAAAATACAGGAGTTCAGGTTCAGTTCAGGTGTTAAAACCTCTACCACACTGCCAAGAAAAACAGTTAACACACGCGTGTGCACTTAGACACCGTACCGCGGCTCACGAAATGTATTATCCCAAGTGTCAGGGATTAATGATACAATAGCTTGAATCAACAGTGATTAGAACCTCACTGAGGGAGGAAGCCCAGTGCAGAGGTCTAACACTGTAACCACAGACACTCCCCAGGGTGAGGTCATCACTGAGGTCTCTCTGTCTCTTTAACATGGCTTCCTACCATCTTTATTACTTGGCCACATTCTGCTAAATGTAGAGAGAAAAGATGCCTCTCCTGCTCATGAGTGAACCACACAAAGAGACACAAAAGATGCAGTTGGTCTGAAACATTTGTTATGGAATTTACAAATGTGTTTTTATTTCGGTAGATGTATTTTAATCAGAAAAATCCAACTTTGTAGTACATACAATGCACAACGTGACTCAATCATAATCTTGAAATTAAGCTTATGCATTTACTCAAATAATGTATCCTATTTAAGTGCTGTAATTTCTACTATATTCATTTGACAGCTGGTAGCTCAGCAGTATATAAAGGTGTTAAAATAACCCCCAATTTAAGGAGCGCACATGAATGCATCAATAATTATACTTTAATAATATGTATTATTCTGAAGTAGTCTTATACTTTTGTAATTTTGCTTCAGCAAAAACTTAAGAAAATACAGGGATTTAGTTTGTAAGAGAGTAATTATAGATTGTGCTATTGCTGACTAAACATTTTGAGTACTTCTTCCAACACTGCAAAAAGGTCAGGACTTACAAATTGGAGAGTTAATGAGAGCTGGGAGGAATGATACACACAGTATAAAATGTGCAACCAATAAAAGTGTATGAATCAATACAAAATTTGTCCACGTAGCAGCCACATATGAAAGAATCATTATACACAAAGTGAAAAACATCCCTCCACTCTGCACATTCTCATGCTTTTATCAGCTGTTTCTCATTAACAATGTTTCCATGCGTTGTAAGCCATATGTTGATTATAACTTGACTAATGAATCTGTATTAATTTCACCTCATCAACTTTCCTCATCAAGAAAAAAGTATATTCCAGAATAAATGTGGTTAAATGTGATAAATCAGGGACACTATTATTAAGCTCATTAATGTATTCTAATCCTGTACTTAAGTGAAATGAGAAGTAACAGAAAGTAAAACTACTCTGTTACAAGTAACTCAACATTCAAAGAGTGTGAAAATTACTGAGCTCCATGCTCCTAAATGTGTTTCAATCTTATGTGGCTGATAATATTTTAAGTGCTTGTTATATGTTCTCTGTTACACCTTCATTGTTGTTATTGGTGAGCTAACAAAAGTTTCAGCTGACCTTTGCAAAACTTCAGGTCCAATCAGCTACATAGCTAAATACGGCTGTGAGGATATGCAGCAGCTTCAACCCATGATAATAACATGTTTGTGTGCAATATCAAAGTAATGTGTAGGTGCCAAGCTGTTAGTGAAGTTATATTGCATGTATAATATTGAAATGTGAGCATTATTATTCGGTATGACCATGAAGTGTACCTCAAAATTGTACTTTGGTAAATGTACCAACATTTTTTCAACCACTGCTCATAAATACTGTTAGGAAGCAATATAATGCATCCATTCCACTGTTTTCCATATTCTCATTAGCTGAAGAACAAAAATGTGATAATTCATTTCAACAAATGATTAAATTGCTAACTAGTGATTCAAAAGTTTTATAATTGTCTAAAGTAAGAACAATAAATCTTTCAGGATGTTGTGCCACTTCATTCATCTTGTTGAGGTGTGCACAATCATGTTCAAACTTGCAGTAGAAGCAAATGAATGATGTAAAATGTAAACTGTTAGGCACAAGTTGACAGAAATTTGTCTCAGCCAATACATATGTGAGCTTGATTTGCTCATGATAAGAGGCCAGGTTGGTATATTTGCATTACTCAATAACTAACTAATGCACCTTTTTGATGATTGTCAGTTTGTGTGTGTGGTCTAGGTATTACTCATGTTGTGGCGACTTAAATCTTGTCAACCTTGTGGGGTCAAAAAGCAAGTCTGCATGACTTGAGGTTTGTGTTAGGTAAGTAGTAGTTAGGGTTCAGGTGGGAGTATGTGTCCAGGAAATTGATGTAAGTCAATGTAATGTCCTCAAAAGTCATGAAGACACAACTGTGTATGTTTGTGTGGGTGCATGCGTGTATGTGTGTTGGAGAGGCCAGCCACAGTCTGTGACTGTGTGTGGCTTGGCTGAGTGTGTGTTTTGGCTTGTGTGGGGCCTCAGGCGGGGGGGGGGGGCAGTATGTGTTTTGGGGTCACTCTGAGGGTCTTGGATGGAATTACCAACCCACTGCAACACACACACACATACACACACACTCACACAACCATAACCATACATGTATACCAGTACACGCAGACTAGAGTTTTACTGGTTCCAGTTCAATGTGACTACCACCCCATTGCTCCTGGTATGAGTTTAATATATCGCCCTGTTCTGACACTGCAATTCCACCAGCATCCTGATAATGTGTGTGTGTGTGTGTGTGTGTGTGTGTTCATGTGTGTGAACCTTGCCACCCAGGATGGAGACTATAGTCTTAAGAATCTGCCTTAGGCCCACTGTGTGATTGTGTGTGTGTGCACGTGTGTGTGTGTGTGTGTGTGTGTGTGTGTGTATTCAAGGTCCTGGTCACAGCATCCCATCTCTCTTTGTTAACGCCCCCACCATCTCAACCCCCACTTTCCAGATTTAGAATTGTATTGGTGAAGGTGTGTGTGTGTGTGTGTGTGTGGTGTGGGTGGGTGGGTCAGTGTTGTGATGTTTCTATGGTGTCTGTGTTAAGATGTGCGATTTTATCTGTGCAGTTGTGTATGACTGGTGGTGGTGGCGGTGTGTGTGTGTGTGTGTTTTGGGGCTGCAGGGCAGCTTTAGGATGACTGATATGTTGTGAGCGGTGCTGAGGGACACCTGAGACAGCAGGCGGATAAGATGGACATCACTCCATCAGTAAAGTGCCAGTAAGTCTCTCTCTCTCTCTCTCTCACACACACACACACACACATAGACACACATGAACACACCAACACCAATCAGAGCGAAGAACAGGAAGTAACGAGATGAGACGAGACAGCGTGTGTGTGTGTGTGTGTGGGGGGGGGTGTATGTGTGTGTCAAGATGGTATGTGTGTGTTCGGCAGGTGAAAAATGAGGAAGGTGTTTTGTAGACAGAACGAGTGTAATTAGTACCATACACACACACACACAGACACACACCTTCTGAGAGGTCTGTGCATATGTTTGGCAGCTTGGTTTGTGATAATCAGTGAAGCTGCCAAGTTGCTCTGAGTTTCTATACATTGGTTGAAAGGTGGGGGACAGTACAGTTACTCAAGCATAGATTTGTACTTTAAGCAGAATTAATTGTTAATACTGAAATTAAGTTTTATCTTTTAGTTTTATCTATTATTGCACTTTTGTCCTTACAAAAGTTACTAGTTAATTTGCATCTTAAGATTTTAAATACAAAATATATGATCTAACTGTTAAATAAATAAGTTTCACATGCTAATGTTTACTAATTAGCATAAAAGACAAAGCTTAGCCGAGTTTGAAGTTATTTAGTCATAAACCAAGGTGTTGTACAAACAAAAATTTCGACCTGATGTGTCAGGATCACCAAAGTTGCAATTCATCCTCTGGGGACCAAGAACGTCTGTGCAAGATTTTATGGAATATGTGTTTCTTCACTGGATATTTCAGTATGAACAAGAGGAGTGGACCAATCAACCAAAATTGCCATTCCTTTAACCTGCTGACATTCCTAAAAAAAAACAAAAAACAAAAACTGCATCACTTGATTTCTTTTGCCACTCACGAATGCTGAACACGTTGGATAATATTTGTCTTTTTACATGCACACTATTTATCTGCTAAATGGACTAGCTAGTTGTTCACTTTACCTGTTGTTTGGTGCTTGGCAGACAATCTACAGTAGGTTACAGTAGGTGGACCCCTTTCACATCTAAATTGCTGATCTATTGTTACAAAGACAAATACACTATTGCATTTAAATAATGCATCTGAAAACTTCACCATTGTTTGTTCTAGATAATATGAGTTTGTATACAAACTTGTATGTGTGTGTGTGGTGGACTGTGGTACTGTGACAACAATCCCCAGGCATAAAAATGTCAGACAGGCTGAATCAGAGCGGGATACCGAGAAGGAGGGAGGGTTACAAATTCCCTACAAATTGGCTCCCGTTCAGGACACAGAAGCCCTATGATGACAGACAGTCGGCATCGCAAGCCATCAGGTAGAGAAGCTGACATTTAATGCCACTTTCTCTGCACCTCCTCCTTCTCCTTCTACTTCCTCCTCTCTTCAGCTTTCAGTGTTTCTCACTTTCTGTTTGCTCGCCGCTGCTCCATCACAAACAAATTCCTGCTCGCAGGTTTGCTGCAGCTCCTTCACTTCCAACTCCCCGTGTCCCTGCCCGGTTGCACTGATACCGCAGCGACACAGGCCTACTCATAGGCAGACACCTGACACTGAGCCACTGCTCTCACACACGGATTACCCCTGGCATGCCTCCATCCATCCCTCCCTCACATATGATTCCTCACTCTGTCTTTAACTACAAGTTCATTTCCCTCCCTCCTTTTCTCTGCTTACTTGCTCTCACCATCCTCCTTGTGTGCTCAACATGCAAGGGTGGAAATGAGTCGGTTTACGAGGAGAGTTAAGTTTCATAACCCACCATCTCCTTGACCCTGGTCATATTAAGTACAACAGGCCCTCTGGACATTTATGTACACATACCCACACACACATGCAAACGTGCGCACACACTCTAGTGGGTCCAATAAGAGAGGGAAGTGTGCTTGGATGCAGCTCAACAGCAAACCCACCTTAAGTCTTCCCCTGTGTATCCTATAACACGTTATATCTCACATCTACTGGCCATTTGGAAAATCATTGCTCAAATTCACACATCCGCTTTTCCCATCTGCACAGAAATGTCTTGGCTTGGCGTGTGAATAAACCTACTCTTACACCTAGAGAATTCTTCCGTTCCCTTCTCCCAACTTTCATCGTTGTGCACCACAAAAACATGATGGTTACAGCGTATTGGAATGAGCACTGAACACACACATTCAACATCAATAACTGAATTAACCCATGATTGCTGACAACCATTCTGTTGAGGAATTTTGAAATTCTGGGAGTGACACCCCTTGTCTGAAACAGAAATGTCCACATGTAAATCCTTTTATGGATCTATCAACCCAAAAGAATGTTGATACTGGATGATTTCGCAGAACCTATTTAATGTCCAATATGTTTTTCTTACCTTCTCCAGTGTCTGTGAATGTCATAGTTAAGGTTAGAAAGACCGTGGTTATGGCTCATAAACCACAGTTTGTTTCAGGGTTTATGGAAATGCTTGGTTAAAGTTGGAGAAATTTGGTGTTTGCAGCAGTTGCAGGTCTGTGATGGAATGTGAACTCTTGTTTCCTAAAAGCCAGAACATGGCCATCCACTACTCCTACCTCTGTACCGCGAATTCCCCCCACTGTACAAAAAAAATACACTATGTCCTACAATGACATTTCACATTTGTGCGAGTTGCAGAATTATCCTATATGGACATATTTGTAGGGATAACTGGGCTGAGATGGATAGGTTTAATCATGCTATTTCCTGTAATGCAATACATAGTGTCAAAGAAAAAAACTGTTCCTCTCAGTTGGATCATTAGCTCTTTGAATACACAAACAAAATGAGAAAAATTACTGAAAAAGATGAGTAACATTTTCAGAAACTGTTAAAGGCTTTACATTCCGTAATCAGTAGAAAAACATACCAATATTTTCAATTATCAGTTGATGAACAGAAAATGCAGAATTTGCATGATTTAATTCAAATGTTCCATATGGCTGCTATTTATGTTTTATTGTCCACAAAAACATTCAAATGAATCAATTATGTTAAGCTGGAAAGAAACTGTAGATTTACTAATCTTATACATGCTACCTCACACTCCACATAATAATTAGACTTTCTGCATGTCCTGTGACTTCTGTGCTCACATTGTATGTATCAGTTGGCCAGTTACAAACTTTCCATGCACGTAAACATGGAAACCCTGCTCAGTTTATCTGCCGTCAATTCCAATAAAAAGTATTCAAACAATATGGCCACATCATCAAAAATGTTGACAAAAATACAGAAAGACACGACTGCTGACTTGCTCACAGTGAATGGAAAGAATGAAGAAAAGAAAAATATGGAGCTGCAGATGGCTGGATGATGCGGACGATATAATCCGTCTGTTTTGAGTTCCATTTTATATCACACTGAAGACTCGAGTTTCAGCTGCGACACGTAAAATGCCCCTCTGAGCATGTCTAGTGCACCAGTGCAGTTTGCTGTAGCAGATTTGAATGTGAGACCTTGGAACCGATCAAACAGTGAGCCAGTCAACCAAAATTTCTAATTAACTGTTCAAGAGCCTAAAGCAATTAGTCAGGCACTGTGAACGCCTTCAAATTTCACATGAAACTCCATCAGTCTGACAGAAATTTGGTCCAATTCTAAAACTCGTCTGGAGCGGTGGAGAGTGTTTCCCATACACTGGAGAGCAATTCATGGTGGCAATCATCTGTGTGTGTGTTTGTGTGGGGGGCAGGGGAGTGGGTATTCATATAACATGGATGGGTCACATAACATTCTTTCAGTTTCGTATTTCAAGGGCTTTTTTGTGCCGGCTCCGGCACGTCTCATATTCTGACTACCTGTATTCAGATATCTGTATGTGTGGTTCCGGTACCTCACATAGTATTAAAAAATAATAATAACATGGAATAATCTACATATAATTTGATTTGATTTTTAGACCAAGTTTCAAAAAATGTTGTGTTCTTTATTTGTTTAGATGTAGGTTATGTGAATGGGAAAGCAGTGGTGGTGCTAATGCTAGCCAGCAGCAGCGCTAACTCCAGCTAGCAGAAGCGACTGAAGACGATGACGGTAGCAGCTAGCAGGTTGCATAGCATAGCATAGCATAGCAGCAGGAGGAAAACCCAGCAACAAAACACTCTTTTTCTAAGTTTGGTTAAGAGCCTGGAGTATCATGTGCTATGTGATATAAACTGGATATAACAAGATCATATAGGAGTTGGAGGTGCTTCACACACAGGACTGACCCCAGATCTGTGGAGTAGAAGCTGAGACAGGGAGGAGGAGGAGAAGGGCAGTGGTGTGGCATGAACTATTTGTCTTTTGGGCTGCCATGCTTATCTTTTAATAGTAAAAGAACTTTTGAAAGCTTTGTGTGATTCTTGTTAAGTATTGTTGTCTATGTTAGACCAGTGGAGAGATGAATTGCTGGCTGTGCTGTCAGCCCCATGTGGAGATGTGTTTTGTACAGAGTAGCCAAAATGCTGTAAAAGCATTGTCATGGCATTTATATCCTGCAAATGACTTTTGAGGCCTGTAAGCCTGTATATAGCATGTATGATATCGTGTTGTCCTTATGTATGGGTCCCGGGACCTGTGCTCACCTTGCTCTGCTCTCATAAGCATTTTGTGTTGTGGCACCGTCTGCTTTACAAATTGAGCACTGGCTATTTACAGATGAAGCAGTTGTTGGTCTGTGTGTGTGTTCGTCTCTCAGAACGTGACAGTCAGTGTTGATATTGTTGCGGGCTGCCGCATACAACTCAGTGTATGGGAAACACTGGGTGACGAATTCAGGCTTAAAATCAGACATAAAGTGTACAGTACCTCCCTGTCAACCATATGTGTGGCTTTCTTTCTTTTCAGTATTTTAAGGCTAACTTTAAAACAACTCTGTTCTATGTTGGGGGCTATTTTCAGTAGCAGATTAATCTACCTCTGTGCTCATACAAGGGATTTCAACCAGTGGTCCATGACGGTGCTGCAATGGTCAGTATGACCATGTATTCAGTACTGTAGTTTTTGTAAGACAATGGAACGTGGCCCTGCACCTCTCCCATATAGGGATTGTAGTTGTTTTGTTGTTCTGAGGCCTTTCTTTACTGCTCTTCCTGTCTAAGAAGGCCAAACAGCTTCTGAAAAGCTGAAGCTGATCTTCTGATCTGGCACTAGTAAAGACTAAGTTCTGTCCTTTCATCATAATCATCATGACATAGTTAACTCTGACTAACTGAATTAGTTGCTGTTTAGAACCAAATAAGCACTTAGTAAGTACTTCTGGCAGTAAGACGTATATGTGGAATTGAGTCAAAAGAAATTACATGGTGTGTATGTGTTGTTGTCAGTATTATTGTTATTAGTATCAAATAATGGCTGTTTTGGGATAAGTAATGAGTTAAGTAATGAATTAACTAATGATGTTGAGGTCACAAAATGCCATGACGGAAATTCAGAAAATGACAAAGGTGTCACTGGAAGTGGGTCAGTGGGAGCACACCTGACAGAAGCAGCTACTGGAAACGGAGGAATACGAGTGAGGCTTGTCTCCGTCAGGTCTCCTCACCTCCCTGTGTGTCTGTCAGCACACGAGCCTTCTGCTGCGATCTTATCTCTCAATTACTGCACCCAGCACATTCCTGTTAACCACACACATGCATGCATGCACACACGCACCTGCGTCCTAAATTCAAAACATCTCCATACGCTGGGTTCATAACTGCTCTTACATTACTCTCGGTCGGGACTTAATGGGTGACATTTTTCTTGCTGAAAGCAGATATAACATTTTGCTCGCGTGTAAACTCACAAGCGCGGAGCACTTTGCAGCCGCAGCCATTTTGTCACAAGATGAGGGATTGCTTTTGCTGCCTTCCATATTTCATACATTTCATTTAAATCATTGAAACCATTACAACATCCACCCGTCATGTTCACACACTCCTTTCTCACACTCGCACAAAACACTGCGCTCTCATGCTTTGAGCGCTCTGAAGAACAAATGAATCTCAAATGCTCATAAAGAGTTTTGAAATTCTTCCTCACTGACTCATGTTAGTCTAAGAAATGTCACAGAGCATGAAGTCCACACGTCCACAGACCTCAGAAACACATGTGCTCACCCAGGGGCCATTTGACAAGTGAGAGCCCTCAAAACTGTAATAACTCTCAGCTACTCCCTATGAATCATGGGGATGTGCAGAAACACACAGTGTGTGTGAGGCTGTGCATGACCTGTGCACCCTGTATGTTGCCATACAGTGTGTATCAATCAGAAAAGGGGCTGACAGGGATTTTGTGGGAACTGCAAAGGCAAAATCAGGGTGGACACTGTTTGCTGAAGTGAAAGTAAGCAACAAGTTGTTAAAAAAACAAGCGTCCGGTCCCACAGTTATCTCAGACACATCCGGGCCCACACACTGGTCTGAGCTGGTTGAGGAGTTGGAGTATTATGGTAACAGGGGGACCTTGCTACCTGATTAGGCCCTCACTGCCAAGGTTCTTACAGCTCAATCAGAGAGAGACATGAGCGTGTGCATCAGAACATCAGAACCACAACTGTGAACCTCATGGTGTCACTAGATGAAAAGACAGGGGAGACCATAGTCATTCAAGTGATTCAACCTCTGCACACCATGAATGGTGATCTGTCCATTCGCTAGAAAGTTACATTGAGTCTGAACCAAATTGGTGGACCAACCACCAAGTGATATTTCCATGCCCTGAGCCATGCCACCAGCATGGCTGAAAAATATGCATATAGTGTTTACTTCTGTGCAAACAAGTACAAATTTCCTGTAAGATCAGCCTTCAAAAAGACACCACACAAATGGACTGACATGCATGTGTCCACTGACTGTGTCTGTGTCCATTTACAGAGGAAATCTGGCTCTATTTGGCTGTAATGATACACTAATACACGGACGACGTGACCTGAAATCCGGGAACGTTTAAGACTTTAAATTTCCGTTTTTACAAAAATAACACAACTGAAATCACAACACATCATACCATTTTTGTCATGAAATAAGTTAATGACAACATCAGTTAGGTTGGGTGAAAAAAGAATAATCTGCCGCTGTAATCACAGCAAGCTGCAAGTGTGACGCACAAGAACAGAAAGCTTGTCAAGCTCAGCAACAGAGTGGGGCTTAGTGAACAGTCACGCTGAAAAGTATCTCACTCGCCTTCCAATGCAAACAAACTTCTTTTTCTCTTTGCTATTCTCCTCTTTGGCTTTTCCTCTCCCTGTGCCAACATGCGCACACACACTACACCTATTCACACACTCCTCGGCCTGAAGGTTTTACATGAGAAAATGTCTCTGCCTCACTCTCCATTTCTGACCCCATGCCCCAAACAAATCCTGAATTAATTAAAAAGGGAAATCCCAATGGTCCTCAGGCAGGGACACACACACTCTCTCTCTTTCTCACAGACACACACACACAGATTGAGTGTCTCTCACCCTCATGTGGTGGTAAGGGATTAGTGGAGCTTTTTCAATGATGGGAGTGTTTCCAGGTTGACAGAGAGTGACGGAGCTCAAGCAGCCTTGGTTCAAACATTACCGGGCGCGCTGCATGGGCCATTTGGATGGTATCTTCATCCAGTGTGCGCGCACTTTATCATAAAATGTGAAACATAAAGTTGAGCAAATGGAGGCGGACCCATTAATACCAGCATTCATAACTTTCAGACTGAATTCGTTTCAGTGGAATCACCACAGTCTGTGTGCTCGCCATGTTCCACTCACTTTTTAATTAGCAAGTACTAAAACACATAGAGAAGGAAACAAGCAGCTTCTGTTTGAACTCATTTTCACTTTCTGACTGATCAGAGAGAATAGCTACAACCAAATGCTGACATGTGTTCATGTTACCATGATTACTGAAGGGTTTGCACAGATACGTGCACTGCTTATACAGATACCTCTTCAGTTTTTTTTAACCATCCGCAGTCGGTAGACAAGCGTAATAATAGTTTAGTAAACTGCACTGCACTCCGTGGAAGAAGACCCACCTTTTCTTTTGGGCCGGTGTGAAAGTTGTCAGTCACGGTGGCAGGTGCAGGTAGTTTGTGGTGCTTTTCTCATAATAATCAGTTCCTGTTTATACTGAGTTTTCAGGTTTCACATGGGTGTCAGTCATCGTCATTCAAGAAGACAGAGGCAAGAGGACTTAGTTTGTGTCCCTGAATATTGAGGAGGTGGTATGACTGGTGTGGTATTCTGCCCATGGTAAATATCCAGTCAGACATGCTGATGATGTGATGCTGTAATGTATATGTTGTATTAAGTAAAGCAGTTGTATCTTGCTTGTTGTTCCCACAGAGTTTGTGTTACACACTACGTGAGCAACTGTATGACATGCAAATCGATTATTATGTTCACATTGCGCATATGAAGTCCTTGGGATTATTCAGGCAAAAGCACAGTTCAGAGTAGCTCGATGAGTTCCTCCCGGAGCAGCTGAACCAGGACCAGATGCTCCGTGGTCACAAACCCATACATCAGAAATGCATTCTAGCCATAAAACATACATGCACTCATCTTATAATTGCAGTAATAATAAAAATTGGCAACAGCAATCACAATAAAACATGCAATAAAATTTGGTCAAAAATGTTTGCAGTCGCACTATGGTTGAAATTCATATCAAGTTACAGAATGCAGCACCTGTTATCTCACATTATGAGATCCAGATGTTATATTATAAAACAGTTTACCCAAAACTAGTGTATCTGCACGTTAACTGGTCCCAATGCTAAGATTGACTTATGTCTCCATAAGTTTTTCCTGGTTACCAAAATTTAGTTTTGCCCCATGTGTTTACTAAGTGGTGATGCTGCTGGATGGCAGTGCCCACCTTCATGTGCAAAAGGTACTTGAGAACATGAAGCAGGCAACGGGGTTATCATTTTCATCTGGCCTGCACTGCAGGTGACCTACCCTTAAATAGGTGACATCATAAAATTATTTCATAAAGTTGATGAAATTGACAGAAACTGTGTCCAAAAATAACACGTGGGTAGATCAGTTCAAATGTGAGTCCCTGCCTGTAGGCATCCATCCATTTCCTGCCACCAGCGCCCTGATAACAGCATGATAAGGACAAGTGCAGCTCTGCTCGCCTTAACATCAGCATGTAGCCAAGCAATCACATAAAATCCAGTTTCATTTGGTATTTTCAGGGAGACTGATGCTCACTTTCCTGACCTGTCCACTCCTGAAGTTAATGTGCGGTGTAATTATATCTCTGTAAGGACAATTCTGCGCCTGCTTATCTCTGTTTATCATGAATGGAAATTACTCCTAGGTGTCACAGCTGGATGAGGAAAATGTGGACTTTACTCTGCTTTCAAGGAACTCATTATGAAATGATTTAGAGCTGAAAGAGCCTGTCTGTCTTGCTGAGTCGGACCTGATGATGAAGGATGTTGCGGCTGACTGAGTAAGGGTCTGCCTCTGCTTTGCTTAGTCAAGATGAAAATAGCTTTGGCCTGTGATCCTCTTGCTCTCAAATTGGACTATTTCCTTAAGGAGCACTTATGTGGATGAATGTACTTCGCTCTCTGTATAATGTGAATGTGGTTCTGTTTTGATTGTATGTACACATTTATCTTTTACTGACACATAGTTGACCATTGTGTGACTCTGTATTGATCTTTTTTTGTATGTTATGGTCTGCAACTTTTGTCTTCTTAACATTACTGCTGTTTCTAATGTTAAATCGTTTCAGCGTGTTATTTTTATGAAAAGTTAACTAACAATAAACTTGAATAAACTCATGAAAACGAGAGCTCGGTGACCAGTGCCATTGGCCTCTGAGCACATTTCTTCTTGAGACTTTTGTTTCTGTGGTGTTTTATATGGAAGTTAGAGGCAACTGGGAGTCTTTGAATGCCCGCAATCAACTTCTCATCTTGTCTCGCTCTTTTAAAGCTGCCAGACTCGAGTTATGTTCAGTAAACAGAATCACATCTGTAGGAAATCAGGGAAGTGTGGAAATCCAATTGGTTGTTGATGGCTGTTGATTAGGAAAACTTTCCTCATCTGACAGGCTTGTTCACTGGTGACACTGTCTGACTTTCAGCTTTGGAATGAAGGGACCGGGTGGTGTCTTGTTGATCATTCTGGTGGGGCTGGGGGAATCTTCTGGTTGAAACTGTAAGCAGTCTGTAAGTCACAAAAACTCTGATCCCATGAAATACATTTTAAAGTTGAATTTATCTCTTGCAAATGTTCTGCTCTCATGAAAGCATCAGAACTTCCACAAATGAAAAGTGAACTGTCAGTCAGCACAGAAGAGAAATCTGGACTTACTTTACTTCTGTACTCCATTCTGTGATTTCCAGTTTTTCCCCATAAAATAGTTTCTCCACCCAGGATGCTTTTTTTCCCCTTTCGCTTCTTTATTTTAGAGGAATTTTTGTCTCTTACTCAACCATTTTTCAGAGCAACACTTTTAACTGAGCACGACACTGTTGTACTCTGTTTCTGTGGTGAAAAATAACCACATACATTCCTCATTTTGAGATACTTTACTTTATTTATTCATTGTTTCATGGTACGCTACTTTAACTAAAGCATTTTTAGAAAGGAATATTATACTACATTTATTTGACAGCTATATGACAGATTTTGTTTCATATATGAAACCCATTATGCATGCATGATATATTGTAATATCCAGCAGTACGTTGTAGTTACAACTCTCTTTACCTTGACCAGCTGCAACAACAAATGCTGCTCACACATTTGTGCACCACTGTAGTCCAGTAATATAATATACAAAGATATATTAGACATTGTGACCCTTAAGTACATTTTCTTGTACATAAATGCTTATGTACTTGGTAAAATTTTGACAGCAGAATGAGAGTATTTTTACAATGGGGATGTAAAATTGTGATGTATTTTGTGATCATGCTGAATAATTGACCGACTATGAAAAACTGACTGAAACCGTTAAATGAAGTCATTTTAATTATAGGAAACTAATATCCACCAGCCACAGGTCAGCCATTACTGATTTTATGTCAAACGGAAAAGGACTTCATTGTCCACCAGAGTGGAAAATTGACTTTGGCTCACCAACACAAACGCAGGAGGACAAGAACATTTAATAAATGTGTATAATAAGTAACACATGTGGATATTGGACTACAGAAGACAATGAGATTAAAAAAACCAAACATTTAGTATAGAACAGCCACCTAAGGTGACCAAGCGATGAAGTTTATTGGATGTTAAAAGACTCAGAATCAAGACTGTCTGACCCACTTGAAAACCATTAAGTCTCCTAAAAAATTGAAGTCATTGTGTGCAATTCTTAAAAATCCATTTACACTCATTTGATGATTCTGAACAGTTTTCTGAAAAATCAACAATCTGGCTATCAAGTCCATCAGACCCTATTATGATGTCCAGCTCAACACAAGTAATTGTTCATTCCAATTAACATGGATCAACAAAAGTCTGGGGTGTGTTTGGGGCAAATACGCAGCTTCCTTTAAAGGCTATGTTTTCTAAAGAAGGCCATAACATCAACATACCTAAACTAAAATGCTTGTTTATGTACAAGGAGAAGGGGATGGGAGAAAGAACACATTCTTGAGAAACACCTGTGCAAGTCAGACATTGTTCCATTGATGCAAACTCAGAGAGAAAATCAAAAGAACTAAATCACCATTTACTTCAATTTCTGTGCTGAAATACTGACAGCTGAACAAAAATCTGTACGCACACAAACCAGATAGGGCTTCGCCTGCCCACAGAAGGACGGAAGTGAACGCTATTGCTTTTTTATTATTATTTTCATTGTTATTACGTATGAAAAAAGTCACCCGCCATCCTTATGCAGCATAGATCTCACCTGCTCTAGATGGAAGTGTGTGTATCACCATATGACAGGCACTGCGAGCAGGACGAGCAATTGCTGCAAGTACATATGCACAGATGTTCCTCCACCCTACAAGATAGGCATTTTGTGTGTGCATATGTGTGTGTGTGTGTGTGTATGTGTGTGTGTATGTGAGGAAGAGAGACAGATAAAGAAAGGAGAAAGTAAGAGGCTTGTAATCCATCATCTATGACTGTTCGGCTTCCATTACAGAGTAAACAGGCTGCCTCACGGGTGGCCATGTCCCTGCACTGATCCAGCCAGTTAACTGCATGTGGATTTGAAAGGGTGCATAAGTGCATGTAAGTAGGCTACAGTGTCTGTTTAAAAGCGTGTGCATGCTAGCGTGCAAGTGCACCCGTTTCAAACAATCCGGGAGGTCATTTACTCTAATAACAGACCTGACGACGCTCCAAAACCGTGATTAAAAACCATTTTCTATTCTGAGAAAGTTGTGTGTGTGTATTTGTGTTGGTCTAAATGCACCAAAAGCAAGTCTATGAGCAGTGAGCAGAGGTGTCTCAGTTGGCATCCCGCTCTAGGACAGTTTGTGTGTACAAAAACCCCACAGCGTCAGTCTATGTGTTGAGTGAATGTGTATGTTTTGTGGCTTGTGTCTGTGTGTTTGCACCACTGGTTTTCCTGATCTAAAAATGGTCAGATGGTTGGAAGCCTGTCGCTGCAACACCAACCAAGCAATTCCCCCGCCACTCGTCTGCAATCACTAAGACGTATCAAGGTGTTGATGTATGACTGGAGTCTACGAGTGTGTACGTCTACTCTGGTGTGTGTACTTCTGGCTATTTTGAGAGAGCCGTGGCAATAGGCCCATATAAAACTCTGCTTTATCTCTACTCAACATACCAAGTGGCTAAAAACTCCTCCCTGAGGAAATGAATAATGAAAGACTGTGCTGGGCTGCAAACATGCAGATAATCTTCTTTTATCATGCCGTGATCTTGCTGTGTATACTTTAATCTCTAATGACTTTTCAGTGATTTTTCATGTCTTGATTAAGTCTAGCTTCCATAATTTAGTCGAAGAGAATAATATTAAGGTGATGCTTAATACAAGCTAATTAATGGGGCAACTTTAGGGGAAAATATGTGATGCTAAATGAGACAGATGATGGAGCAGTGAGTGAGAGTTCATGCTGAAACTTTTTCAAATGTTTTTTCTAAATGTTTGCAAAATTTTCCCTGAAATTTGACCAACACTGTCATTGGAATACAATTAAAATGTGAAGAAATATGGGGAATATTTGGCAATACTTTCAACTATGTCTGCAAATAGGTTTACATCTGAAATATCCAAAGTGTTACACAATTTATTTTCATATGTCTACCTTAAACCTGCATTTGCTAATCCTTACAACTACTGATTAATTAGTGCAGCTTGGACAATTTGAGAGTTATTGCCAGACAAAATAATGTACTAAGTCACTAGTCACTATGTTGGATTTGTCACAATATCCATTCAATTGCTTTTTGGCACAAAACATGAAATTGGTGCTGTTCTGCTGGATGAAGATAAAATAAACAAATTCAAGGTTACTGTAAACTCAGTGGTTATATTATTGGCTTTCTATGTTTTTATCTTATCTTAGCTTTCTTCATATTGACAATAGTTTTGCAACTGTCTCTGTTCTTAGCTTTGAAATTTGAGCCTTCATACATTGTCACCTGGTTATCGCAATGCTTGATTTGTTTGACTGATGTTGTATTGTCCTGTCTGGAACTTGTAACGCTGCCACCCTGGCCAGGTCTCCTTTGAAAAAGTGAATGCAAAGCTCAGTGGGATATGCCTGGCTAAAGAAAAAGTTAATCAAAATGAATTATAAAAAAAGGTTCGCAAAAGTTTCTGGCAACAGCAGCTGCTATCACTGAAAATTGGACAGTTCATTTCCAACCGGACTATCCAAGCCAAAGTCAGTGTGTGTGTGTGTGTTTTGTACTAACACCAAGGTATCACAGTTTATCTAACAACGACACACTGCCATTTGAGAATTTTAAAGCTTGAATGTAAAAGCAAACTGTGAGCAGCATGAGATAATGAGAAAATTCCAACAAAGAGTAAAGTGTTTCTGTGAAACCCCCCCTCAGGACATAAATCATTAAAGTTAATGTCTGAGTGGCTGTTAAACCGACGGCTTCAGAGCAGCAAAATGAGTCAGTGATAAGAAAAAACAAGTGTCAGATCCTGACCAACCCTATCTCTCAATCAGACACACACATTTGCATGGCTAAACCACAGACACACCAAACGCCCGATCAAATCGCATCCCATCCATATGTATAACATACAAACCATAGTTATCAACAGACCACGCAGACACCCATTAAAAAGAACACGCTCATGCTCTCTCACAAACCACACACAGATACTGTATATGCATGCCCAACACACCCAGGTACACACGAGTGTATAAGCACAGACTGAAGAGATCCAGCTGTGCGGTGAAGGACAGAGCAGGGGAGGAGACATGACACAGCTGGAGCTCACCATAAGGTTTGACCTGGCAAATGTCTTATCACAATGTAAGGCTGAAAAGCTCCTAGTGGAGAGAGGGTGAGAGGGGTGTATGTGTCCGTGTAACTGTACGATTGTATTCATCACATGGGCTGAGTGGCAAATGTCTAGAAGTTGAAATTTGAGCTTATCCGCTGCTTATTGAATCGACTTTGTATGGAAAGAACTGGACTACCTGTTGAGCTCTGAGATCTGTCAGAGAAACATGGTTGGGGCATATGTCAAATTTGCATGAAGGGTTGAACAAAAATTTGCATCAAGTTTGATCTTAAGACAACTTAAGTCCTCAGGGAATAAACAAGTTGTAGACCTTTTTCATAGTAATGCGAGATAAGGTTGAGGAGAAGGGTCATAACAGGGAAATCACAGGAGTTACTGGTGACATTAAACATTTTTACAATTTTTTATCTCCTCGTGGGTAGTCGATTGGAACAGGAGGGACATTTTGTGCTAAAATTAAAGTTTTAAATAACATTTTTAGACAAGTGGTTTAAAAATAACATTTATCTGTCACCCAAATTATAAACTCTGAACGGCCTACTTTTTAAAATATACAAAATTCCTATAACTCCAGGGGAGTTTGAAATTGTACTCAATGTCTTTCCAGCAGGTGTTTTTCAGCTTTCTAAGGATAACTTATTCTGTCACAAGAAAGAAAGGCACTGTAACTGAACTACGTGCAGTGTCCCTTTGGAATGTGAGAATACCCTGGAAGCAAGGGTGGACTTTATCTCTTAACTGTCTATTAACACATGAGTTGAAAGAATTTCTTTCCAGTTGCTTCACAAATTCTACCCAGCAACACGCTACCTCCAGCAACTAAAAAGAGACATCAACGTGATGAGAGCCAGTCCTTCACTTACATTGGTCCTGCACATTAACAAGTGTATTCCATCTTGTATCTATGCTGATACTGATGCTGTTGGCCTTTACAGATGTATTCTTTGACTATTACAATTTACAGAACTAACGATTTTGTAAAATAGAAAAACAATTTTTTTAGTCTTGCAAATACTGCACCCTTGTAAGTTCTCAAAAACAAAACCTCTGTATACAAATTAGGATGAATTCGCTACACAGATTGTATCAAGACTTCTGCTGAAAAGCAACTAAAACTGTATCCATTTTCCTCTTCATATAATTTTAAAATTGTGTTTATTTACTTTTATTTTTCTCTTTATTTTTTTCATGTATCTGTTTGCTATCTAATACCTTTTTTTCTTTTCCTTTTTTTCTTTATTTGGCATCTTGTTCCCTGGCTCTAAATGTCATATCTATTTAGACTTTGACAAAGAAATTTGGTTTATTATTTAAATAATAATAATAATAATAATAATAATAATAAGAAGAAGAAGAAGAAGAAGAAGAAGAAGAATGGCACCCTACATTACTAAGAAAAATTTGTGTTTGTGCCTTAGTAACTGCAGACTTGAGAGAGAGTGAATTGACAGTTAAAGACTCACTTTATGTCACCCATACTGTATTTTGCCACACCACTCTTTGTGCCACCCCTTGAAATACAAATACAGAGCAAGTATAGCATGATGGTGCTATGCTAGACTGAGCTTTTTCTGAGCAGCCAACCCTGACAGACAGGAAAACACTCCCTGAGATCAGTTACCGAGCTAATATGTACCTGTCAAGGGCCCTAATTACACGTGCACACACACACACACACACACACACACACACACACACACACACACACACATTACAGCTGTCACTGCTTCCAATTCACCCAACAAATCCCCAGCTGTAAGGTTAGCAGTGTCCAGGGACTGTTGCTCACTGGTAGCAGCCCTGGCCTGCAGTGATGCAGTGATTAGACCAGTGACCGGGATGTGATGGAAGCCGGCTGGGCCAGACCTCTTTGCTCCTTCATCCTCCAAACACAGGAGATTAAAGCTGACTCACACTTCTACCCTTCTACACTTCTCTATTTGCGCCAGCACTAAGAAATGCACAGAGCTTCTATATAGAGAATAGTTTTACCTCTGCATTGGAGGATGCATATATAATGTCAACAGTTGTAATTTACTTTGAATGTCAGTTACAGTTACCTTTGAAGACGTATCAGTTATGAATATCTGTTATGCACAGTGTTTGGTCAAAGTCCTCTCTCAAACACTGATAAAAGGCAATGTGTTATATTTCAAGGAATAATGATTATTTTGGCTTGAAAAATATTCTTGGCCACTGAGTTCTTATTTTTTAGCAGCACTAGCTTCATCAGTGACAAAGTAACAATATTACATAAATCATCCCCACTATTAAACAGCTGTGCAGCACAGTGACTAAGGGATTTGCACTGTTATTTCACAGCAAGCTGGGTCTGTGTTAAAAATGCTGCCTGCTGATGTAGATGTGTTATCTTTACCATACATTTTCTATGCTATCATTAGATAATGTGAAACACTAACTACAGCTGAGGTCGATGGGATTATCAGTAACTCTACAGATATTTGTCTACACATCATCAATATGATCAATATGTTATGATTCATCATGACCATTTTAGGGCAGTCCAATAATTGTGTATCATTCAGAACCAGTTAGTTGAAAAGTCAAAGGATCACCAGATAAATAAGTTTGGATGTCTTGGTACCATAGATACCTCTTCCAAATTGAATCCATCCAGTGCTTGTTTCAGTAAAAGCCAACACTGTAAACCTGCCGGTGGTACTACAGGAAAAGTGAGGATCACCAAAGTCAATAGGATTCAACCTCTGGGGATCACGAGTGTCTGAACCAAATTCGGTTGCAGTTCATAGTGGTAGAGATATTTTAGTCAAGACCAAAGTGGTGGACCAACAATGCTAACAAGGAGGCAGGGCATTCTGTGAGGACCCACTTATAATTGGCCTCAGATTATACCATATGAAGCAACCACATTCAAATACAATAACTTTTAGTGGTTCTCATACCGTTCATAACTTACACTAAAAGAAAGCACAAATAGGAGGCTCCTATAACACAGAGCCTCCTGTTGAACCAAGGACCTATTCCTGTAAGTGTTCTATTCTATTCTTCAACCTATTTTTTCTGTTTCTGTTACTGTCACATCTATGTTGTAGTTTAAAGATACTATCAGCTTAACTTACTTGTGCATCTCTGCTGATCCAGAATTCTTTACTCAAAATCAGCAAATACAGTACATATTTCAAACTGATGTAACATTTGTGCACACCAGCATTCAGGACTATGTTGAATTAAGATATCATTTCTTGTAAGCAGATCTGTTATTTTCATTGCAGAATTAGATGATACATAACCTAATACAATAAATGCAGGACACAGGCTTTTTCTGACTTCAGAGACATTTTAGCCTTTAGCTATTTTTACCTGTGTCACAAAATGAGGTTGGGATGATTTTTTTCTGTTGTTGTGTTCTGTTTGTGTGTTTTTTATTTTTTGTTTCTCTATTAGCATTATTTTAGCATTTTTTTTACCTGTGTCACAGAGGTGGCCGAGTGGTGAAGGCGATGGACTGCTAATCCATTGTGCTCTGCACGCGTGGGTTCGAATCCCATCCTCGTCGCAATAGGGTCATCTTTAGTCTCCTCTCCCTAAATGTCCAAAAACTGATAACTGAAGGGGCGACTATCTGTTGACCAAATGCTCTATCATGGTTCTTAAAGACTTCAACTTTACATAGAAAACTGCTTTGGACCCTGTGTGAATATTCCTTGTTGTGTAAAAGTGCTTGCAGTAGTTGATAAGACTAGAAAAGTCTCATGTAACTGCAATACCATTTACCATATTTCTCTACGTAGACAACAGAAGAGGCAACTTTTTAGACAAATTTTAATGCTGCTTGTTTGTTGCAGCCTCCGTAAGGAGCCACTAAGAAACATGATTAAATCTGCTCCCACAGAGTGAAGAGTTTCACTTCAAAATGAGAAATACACCACCTGAAACATTTGAAATTTGGAGCAATGTATCTCAAAACGAATTTATAAAAATGTATATGGACTATGTTGAAGTAAGATATGCGATTGTTATTTTCATTGCAGAATTAGATGATACGTAACCTAATACAACAAATGCAGGACACAGGCTTTTGACTTCAGAGACATTTTAGCCTTTAGCTATTTTTACCTGTGTCACAAAGGTCATGATTTTTTTTATTGTTGTGTTCTGTTTGTGTGTTTTTTCCTTGTTTCTCTATTAGCATTATTTGCACGCAACGACGAGGTGGCCGAGTGGTGAAGGCGATGGACTGCTAATCCATTGTGCTCTGCACGCGTGGGTTCGAATCCCATCCTCGTCGCAATAGGGTCTTCTTTAATCTCCTCTACCTAAATGTCCAAAAACTCCTAACAGTAGTGGCGAGTATCTGTTGACCAAATGCTCTATCCTGGTTCTTAAAGACTTTGACTTTACATGGAAAAGTTCTTTAGACCGTGTATGAGTCTGTGTGAATGCTCCTTGTTGTGTAAAAGCGCTTGCAGTAGTTGATAAGACTAGAAAAGTCTCATGTAACTGCAATACCATTTACCATATTTCTCTACGTAGACAACAGAAGAGGACTATGTTGAATTAAGATATGCGAATGTTATTTTCATTGCAGAATTAGATGATACATACAATACAACAATGCAGGACACAGGCTTTTGACTTCAGAGACATTTTAGCCTTTAGCTATTTTTACCTGTGTCACAGAGGTTCTGATTTTATTGTTATGTTCTGTTTGTGTGTTTTCTCTTTGTTTCTCTATTAGCATTTTGTGCCCACAAAGACGAGGTGGCCGAGTGGTGAAGGCGATGGACTGCTAATCCATTGTGCTCTGCACGCGTGGGTTCGAATCCCATCCTCGTCGCAATAGGGTCTTCTTTAGTCTCCTCTACCTAAATGTCCAAAAACTCATAACAGAAGTGGCGAGTATCTGTTGACCAAATGCTCTATCCTGGTTCTTAAAGACTTTGACTTTACATGGAAAAGTTCTTTAGACCGTGTATGAGTCTGTGTGAATTCTCCTTGTTGTGTAAAAGCGCTTGCAGTAGTTGATAAGACTAGAAAAGTCTTATGTAACTGCAACACCATTTACCATATTTCTCTACGTAGACAACAGAAGAGGACTATGTTGAATTAAGATATGCGAATGTTATTTTCATTGCAGAATTAGATGATACATAACCTAATACAATAAATGCAGGACACAGGCTTTTGACTTCAGAGACATTTTAGCCTTTAGCTATTTTTACCTGTGTCACAAAGGTCATGATTTTATTGTTGTGTTCTGTTTGTGTGTTTTTTCTTTGTTTCTTTATTAGCAGTACTGGCACGCAACGACGAGGTGGCCGAGTGGTGAAGGCGATGGACTGCTAATCCATTGTGCTCTGCACGCGTGGGTTCGAATCCCATCCTCGTCGCAATAGGGTCTTCTTTAATCGCCTCTACCTAAATGTCCAAAAACTCATAACAGAAGTGGCGAGTATCTGTTGACCAAATGCTCTATCCTGGTTCTTAAAGACTTTGACTTTACATAGAAAAGTGCTTTAGACCGTGTATGAGTCTGTGTGAATGCTCCTTGTTGTGTAAAAGCGCTTGCAGTAGTTGATAAGTAGTTGATCGGGAAAAAAGTCTGTCCGGTGAAGAAAAGGTGTGCTACCATCAGTCCTGTGTCGTGCCAACAGTAAAGCATCCTGAGACCATTCATGTGTGGGGTTGCTTCTCAGCCAAGGGACTGGGCTCACTCACAATTTTGCCTAAGAACACAGTCGTGAATAAAGAATGGTACCAAAACATCCCCCGAGAGCAACTTCTCCCAACCATCCAAGAACAGTTTGGTGACCAACAATGCCTTTTAACAGCATGATGGAGCACCTTGCCATAAGGCAAAAGTGATAACTATGTGGCTCGGGGGAACAAAACATCGAAATTTTGGGTCCATGGCCAGGAAACTCCCCAGACCTTAATCCCGTTGAGAACTTGTGGTCAATCCTCAAGAGGCGGGTGGACAAACAAAAACCCACAAATTCTGACAAACTCCAAGTATTGATTAAACAGAAATGGGCCGCCATCAGTCAGGATGTGGCCCAGAAGTTAACTGACAGCATGAGAGGGTGAATTGCAGAGGTCTTGAAAAAGAAGGGTCAACACTGCAAATACTGACTCTTTGCATAAACTTAATGTAATTGTAAACCCTTATGAAATGCTTGTAATTATACTTCAGTATATTATAGTAACAAGTGACAAAAAGATCTAAAAACACTGAAGCAGCAAACTTTGTTAAAACCAATACTTGTGTCATTCTCAAAACTTTTGGCCACAGCTTTAGGCCCTGTATGAGTTTGTGTGAATGTGCCTTGTTGTATAAAAGTTCTTGCAGTGGTTGATAAGTCAAGAAAATATATTATAACATTTAACATATTTCTCTAAGTAGACAGTGCAAGAAGCAACTTTTTAGATCAATTTTAAGGCTGCTAGTTTGTTGCAGCCTCGTTGCAGCTTATTGAACAGGATATAGCCATGAAAATCTGATATGGGTTTATGGACATCACACAAACAGAGAGCAAGAAGTGAGCAAATTTGGAATACAGATGACATTTCTGCCGTCTGAAGCTAGCAGTCAGCATCATGCCAATTGTCCTTCTAATGGGTTTACAGACCAAATTTCTCTATGAGGCTGTGCTTAGTTACAGCCATCGCTGTAGTTGAACGCTAATAAATGCTCCAGTAGTAGAAGAGACATTCCACTCAAAACCATTCAGGTCACCAATGATACATCATCTTGGAACCATGAACATTTGGATGAAATTTTGCATCAATCCAAAGTAAAAACTTTGACCTGCTGGCAGTGCTAGAGAAACAGTCAGAGAATTAACAGTCAGTGAGAGTCTCATGGCAATCCTTCCAACAACTGTTAAGATCAATCTGTCAGTTGTCACTCCCAGAGCTATGCTGTTCAGAGTGGCAGAAAAATAATTACGTTTACATTATTTGATGTATTTTACATCAGGCTACACATCATTGCCAATATGATCATTTGCTTCACATTTGTAGTATAGCTGGTCACAAGTGAACCATTTCATCAAAAAGACGTAAGACATAAGTAAGAAAGAAAGAACATCATAGAAAGCTGACAGTGAAAGAAGACAGTGACAGTGAAATGACTCAATCGTGAAACTTAATTAACCAACAACGTCAACATTCAGCCGCCAAGGGCCAACTGCTAAGAGCACAACAACTATTGTTTCAGCTTTTCCTTGAAGTTTGTGTGTTTGTTTGTTTCTTTGTTTGTCTATTAGCAAAATACTATTGAACCAATTTTCTTGAAATTGAATTGTTCGTCTTCACTCTCTGACGTCATCACAGGAAGGCTCCGACACAGCGTCTAAATTTTCCCTCTGGTTTAGTGGACTGTTTTTTGTACCATGTTGGAGACTTTGCCATAGGTTTAGTTTCGGTTTTATGGCAGTAATAACGTTGGCAGCTGTTTGAAGGCAGGTGCTGGGTGGAGGCTGCACATGTGCAGCAGTTCGCAGCTGAATAAGAAGCAGCTTGGGCCACTGACAGCCTGCCCTCCTTTCTTTGTCTCCCACACACTCCGTCTCATGCTCAGGATTTAGCTAGCGCTCCCCAGCTCTTTACCTGGTGTCATTACAGTAAATGAGGCTGAACCTTGTGTGTTGGTTTTAACCCAAAGAACCAAAGCCACAAGGCTGTGTAACGTACTCCGGCATGCATACAGCAAACATGAATATCAAAAAGAGGAGTATCAGGAGTTTCAGGAGCAAGGCGTTACCATCAACAGGCTATGAAAACATATTGAAAGATGTATCTATTAACTATTCTATTACCACCGTGCTCTATGCGAAAACCAGTGTAAAAAAACAGCCTGTAAATTCTTAATAGCCAGCATATCCAGCTCATATCCAGCTTAAGCTAAACTTCTTTGGTAGAGCTTTAAAATCAGCACATTTTCAACACATTTGTTGTCTTTTACAGTTCCTGTTAAAATGTACAATGTTTCGAGGAAGACAAAAGGAACAGTGTTAATGTAACACAATAATACTAAAAATATTACTAAAAAAAGTATTTCCTAAAACAATCATGAATTTAGCAAGGCATAATGGCAATTTCTGGTGTGTTCCTTAAACCTTCCATTCATCATCTCTTTAAGCATCCCTGCTTCTGTCTATTCCTCATTCATCCCCCTCTCTGCCTATTTTCCACCCCCATGTCCTCCTCTTCCTCTCCTCCCTCCTTTTCTCCCAGTGAGACTGTGTCCCCTACATGTCTAAGCCTGTGCTCACTGGTGTTTGATGTCAGTTAATTTGCTGCAGTGTTGACAAGTGGATGGCTGCTCAGCACAGCACAGCATGTGAGTGTGTGTGTGTGTGTTCATGTATGCATTTTCTTGTGTGTGCTTGTATGTGTGCATTTAAGTGTGAATGTGAGAGAGAAAAGGTAGAGAAACACAGGAGTGCAAAAGTAAGCATTTGAATTTAGGCATGCGTCAGTGCTCTGTACTTATGTGAAAAGCAAATTAATCTGTGCATACAGCATGTTATAACAATAGTAAGTGTGTGTGTGTGGAGGGGGGGGGGTTTCCAAAGCCGTTCAATGTGGTGTAATTGCTGCGTCTGAATTCGCTGCTCTGGATTACCGCAATTTACTCCCAAGGGAGTGCCGAGCACTGTGGGAAAACCATAAGCAAGAGTGTGTCCGTGCACACGTGTGTGTATTTGTGTGCGTGTTTTAGCCCTGTGGGAAAAGTGTGCTTGTGCAGGACGAGGGCACAATGCAGCCTTTTCTCTTCCATGCACGTCCATGGAGTCATGTTAAACTCGCTGAGCCTATAGTATCCTTTAACATGCAGGGGTCTACCTGTTTTATGCAGAGCTCATGTCATTCCAGTGGCTACTGTGCAAGTGAACGTGTTGCACCATGTCTGGTGCAGTAAATTAAAACAAGGCATCTTTATCATTGGTTTTTTCCTGTGTTGGGTGTGGGAATGTTTCTCCCGAGATTAGGAAAACACTGTGATGCACCTGCTCCCACAAAGAGAGCCTGAGCCACTGTAGAAACAAAAAACCATGCTGACAGAATCGTAATGAAACAATCCTGCAGATTTCCTGTGCAATCTGTTTGCAAATTTTCATGGATTGAAATCATAGCTTGCCTTCCCCTTATGTATTTATGTTAACAGAAAATGCATATTTCTGTTTTTAACCTTTCATTGGATAGGTTTTGTCAGATGCCCCATGCTTGCACAGTTGTGTTTTTGCATTGGTGTGTTTGATATGTATTTGAGGTAGTTCACTGAAACAGGAGCATATCTCTTATTTAAAACACATAATTTATTTCAAAAGTATAGTCTAAAATTTTCACAATAATTTGTTAACCTGTGGATGTAATGCTGCTCTGCTTGAACCAACCCTGCAGTGCTTCCAAATCTCCAGCCACACAGTCATCTCACAGACATGACTGTCAGTGATGGCCTCTGGTATCCCACAGACTGTACAATGGTTTTAGAAATGATTCCAACTCTGTGCACACTTTATTGTGTTGTATATTTCATTTTAAATTGACAAAGCTGTCATTTTGCCCATCAGTCTACACTCGACATCCCATCATGACAAAGTGAAAACGTCTTTTTCTCTAATAATTACAAAAGTACTTAGACCCCTTGCTTTGACACTCCAAACTGTTGTCAGGTGCACCCTGGTTGCTTCATTTATCTTAAAATGCACATGTGCATAAGGCTCCACAAGTCATACTGCTTGTTAGAACAAAAGCCAATGAAGTTCAAGAAGCTGTTTGTAGACCTCCAAGATAAAACTGTGGTGAAGGGCAAGGGCGTGAAACTATTTCCACAACTTTGAGTGTGACAGAGACACTGGTGAGAACTGAGGGAAGGATGAATGCAGCCAAATACATAAGAAGTCCTTGAAGCAAACTGGCCATGGTTCACTTGCAAAGCATGGAGCCAAATATTGGAGTGATTTTGAGACGAGCCTCTGAGTGGCCCAGCCAAAGCCCAGACTTAAACCTCCCAGAACATCTGTGGAGAGACCTGACATGGCAGTTCCTTTCCAATCTGATGGAGCTTGAGAGGAAGAATATGACAAACTGTTCAAATCCATGTGTGCAAAGCTTGTGGAGCCTTAACTCAAAAAACTCCAAGCTGTAATGGCTGCCAAAGAGACTTCTACAAATTACTGAAGTAAAGGGTCTGAATCGTTTTACAGTCATTTAAAACACTGCTTTTCATTTGTTGGCTGAAATAAAGGACAGGCATTTCTCTTGGGTTTGTTTGAGACTGGCCTGTATCAAAAGGGGCAGAACAGTTTGAACAGATGCTCTGTTCTTGCCTGTGTTTTGATCCACCTATGATTTTCTAGCAGCTGGGGAGCTACTGTATGTAGAACAAGAAGAACTGACCTGCCACAGTGCAACATCATTCTTGCTGTCTGTTGACACCTCCAGACTTAATTGATTCATGGCGACGCTAAAAGAAGAAGTGATTAATTTAACTGTCTATATAATTTCCTACAGTTGGTTCAGTGACTCTCCAGCAGCCTCATCATTTATGAGTGGCAGCAGCTGAAAGTAGCATTTGAATAGTGTGTGGTGGCATGTGTTATTGTATCAGTGTTTACCCGGCCACCACAGGACGTCTGCATACCCAGTGCAGTAACAAGACATCAGTCGGAGACCTATGGCTTGGGAAACACACACACGCACACACAAACATGAGCACATGAGCATTTCTTACCCAAATGTTTCACCCTGGGAGATTTGGGAACCATTCCGAGTTGTGTTCACAAGGCAGCAGCGGCCATTATCCTCCGGTGTTTGTCAAGGTCCTTGAAAACAAATCCATTAGGACCAGGCGCCACGGGCTACGACTGCCCAGCGTGGGCACACAGATGGCCTGGCCCAGTTTCACACGCACATACACACTAAGATTGGCTTGTACAGGTACTGATGATCAAGCCCCAGCAGGGATCTGGGGCTGTTTGGACAGGATGACTGCTCAATGTGGACAAAGTAGGTCAGCGAGGGAAGATCAATGGAGAGGAACTGCCAACAGAGGAGACTTTCTCATGGGAGGAGAAACAGCACATAGACAGACTGACTCATTTAACCAACAGAAAGTGAAAATACCACCATGACAGGGAAGCAGTCCAGCTTACATGCAACACTCTTTTCATAAAACTGACTGCCCTCAGAATAAATCCATACAATTATCTGAAATCCAATAGATGATACTATTGACCTAATACAGCTGGATCCTGTTTAGGTTTCTAGGCAGCTGCTCATTGTAAAAGCAGAAAAACTACTGTTGGTCCTTCACTACCTCAAACTAGTTGATGTTTCACATTTCATCATTTTGAGTGTTACAGAGTGCTTCCTTTCACCTCCAACTTGATGATGGAAAATGTGCAGTGCGGTCATCACCGTCGGTTACCTATGCTCCAAAGAACAATACATTGTTTGAAAGGGAAAACAGACGCCAACCTAAAGAACACTTCACTCATATCTCATAAAACACATCTGCCCTCATGGCTGCTGCAGCAGGTTCCCCAGCTACAGCAGCAGGAATCCTGCAGGACAATAGCAGTATATACCAGTGTGTGTGTGTGTGTGAGAGAGAGAGAGAGTGTGTGTGTGATGGTTGGTTTAGTGAGGGCAAGACATTTCTCAATGGTCTTTAGTGTCCACTCCACACCAGATTTTTATGACCCTTTCATGTGGGGTGCAGACCTGCTGCTGCCCTTTATATTCCCATAAAATTTACAGCTCTAAAACAAATGCACAGATGGGACTGACAGAGCGGTCGCACCCAGGTCCATTCACAAAAACTCCATTCAGGAATTCACTGTCAGCCCATTTACGGTGAAGTAGGAGAACATGATCCGGCCATACACGAGTGCAGCATCCCTCATGGACACATTGCACGTGGTAAGAGGCATCTAAATCTAAAAGGTCTGTACCCATTAGGTCAGTGTTTTCTCCAAAAGAATCCTGCTGTCACCTCCGAAGATCATGGTAATCACTGGTAATGGGGTTGGGATTACTCACCCGCCTACGAGAGCAAAATGGTCTAAATGCATTTGAATGCTGTAGATTGGCAAAAACCTCTATACACCTGCTGATCCTTAAGTTGAAATTGTGATAATGTTCAAAATAGACCATGTGTGATGTGATAAGTGTGTTCAGACCAACGAGTAAATATCCTGATTGCCTTGCTAGACGATAAAATGCCCTTTGCCATCCAAAAAGTACTATACTGTGCACTGGGTCATTTGTTTTTTGAGTGCTGTAGTCAGAATATGAATTTCCTCCATGAGCAGTGTCTTCATTGGTAGGTGGGCCAGATCAGTGGCCAAACTACAATAACCCTTGGCTCCTTCCATTAATGTCTGAGGAGCAGTGGTTGTTAGCTGATACCCCCACCTTCTCTCTGTTTTCCCACTCAGTGAGACTGTTCACTTTTGACTTAAGGAGAAACGGGACTGCATGGCTGCACATCCAAGATTCTCTCATTCAGTGGTGCCAGTTCTTATATTTCGTTTTTCCTTGCATATACAAACTTGCACTGGAGGCACAAAACGCCTGAAAGTGTATAGGTAGAAGCACCAAACAACTGATATCACTCAACATTAACACAGTCTAGGTGTATTTGTATGAAAAATGGAAGACTGCTGTGGCATCTCTGACACTTCATTTTCCCTTTTTCGTCATGTCTCCTCGGGTTGTGTACTGTGTAAGCTCTCAGTTCATTACTGTTATTTATCACAGCTGGATTCTGTAATAAGTCTATCTGCACACTGGCACTGGCCGAGCAGCACTCTGTTGACAGACGAGTCGAGGCTTGAGAGAGGCGAGAGTGAGCTTGAGCAAGCGAGAAGTTGTGCTAAACTACAGTGACGCCTCAGCCTGAGTGATACGAACAAATGGTCGTCCTCCTCCTGATTCTCTTCTTGCTTCCAAGGGACTCAAGTCTTCCTCCCTTATCTGGACAACTTGCACATCCTCCCTACATCCTTACATCCTCAGATTTACAGGTCATACCTGGATGTGTGTCTACGTGTGCGCACTCCGAGGCCCTAATCTCAAGTGCTTGTATCTCATTGCATCTGATGGGCAACAAATACGTTATTTGCCAGTTTGCTGCCAACAGAAACATTCCTCCTCACCTTCCACAAGTCCTCCTGTTACAGCGCACACATTCGTTCATAGATGCCCTGCAGAGACAGGGCAAGAGTGTGATATAATACGAGATGATAGTACGCCACAACGCACAGCAGTTCATATTCCGTAAATACTTAAGGTACAGTGAATCATACCAACCCATCCCAGACTTGCCTCCTGACAACTGCAGCATGTGCAAAATGAATCATGGTCAAAAGGAAGATTGAAGTTGGCTAGACAAGCTGGTGAACACTGTGTAGCATTTAGAGAATGAAGAGACAGATATTTCCCTCAGGAGTTGTTAGCAACCAAACATGTGAGATTCTTATCAGTAATATCCATCCATTCACTTGCTGTAAAAGGTATCAGTTCAGGGTCACAGCTCAAGTCATCTGGGCCGTATGTCCTCCCTCAGACACCTCAGAACAGTGATGTCGACCTCTGCGTCGACAGTCTGACGCTGGGGGATGAATTCACGGTGAACAACCTCACAAATGGCAAAGAAAACAATGAGCAATGAGTTTCTTTTCCATGTTGGAGGAAATCTAATTTGTGATACTGTACTTGGGATCAGGATAACATGATAGAAATGCTTGTAATCTTCACTCACCATGGAGGTGGTAGAACCTGTTCACACTACGCAATCACACAGTGTGACCCATTCGTTCACACTATGCGATAGCCGTCACAGACACATGATGTTTACATGAACAGCCCAGCACTTCACAAACAAATCCATAAGCAGAAGCACCAGAGGTGAGTATAAGCCTCCCTTATGCCTGCTATGCCAACTGCATCTCAGCGCACCAGTGTGGGTTAAACTCCCGGTGATATCATCAGTCATGACAATGGGAACCAATCGCTGGTGGAAAGACAGCAGGATACTCCCTGCTTCCTGTTTCCTGTCGGGCAGGGCAGGACAAAACAAAAGAGAAAAAAAGTGAGATTATTCTGCTCTATTCGACCACATGCAGGAGCCCTCCTCCTCCTCCTCTCACCAGTACACACAGATGTGGAAGCATGTGACAGTATATGTGTGGGTGACTTAGGATGATGAAGATGGATTTGAGCATGGGGCGTTTGTCAGTGAGAGCTGTCAGCCTTGTGTGTTTCAGACAACGTGGATGCTGAGTGTGTCTCAGTCACAATGAGTGTTACAGAGTGAAGACAGGAACCTCCCACACACTTGAGTGATTGTCTGCATGTGTGTGTATGTATACATGTGCGTGTGTACTCATTGTCTGTGTATTAACATTGTGGAGTGCCTGTGAGTGTGAAGGATTTGAAATATCTGCTGGGGTCCACGGTTCTATGTCTTTGAATGAGTGTGAGTCTGTATGTGCACCTGTGGGCACAGTTAGTGTGTGTTTTTTGGCATGCATGTGGCTTTGCTCTGCATGTGTGTTCACGTTTAACATGGTAGTTGTTGCCCTGAGCACACAACCCCATTGCATGTCGCACATGCTGTGCATTTCCTCTGACCTGGGCTGCATCAGGACACGATGCTTTCTCTTTACGAGCGTGCGTGTGTGTCTGTGTGTGCGTGGCTTGGATAGTTGTCCCTTTTTTAAACTATCTTTATTAGCATGTGACAGGCTAATTGAAGCCATTCGCAGCCTGTGCTGCCTCTTTAGTGACGTTCCAGAAGGTTTTACAACCTCACAGCTGAATCCCATTGTCTTTGAAAGAGTGAAAGCACTTAAAGCTCCTCAGTATCCTCCTCAACCCCATCCAGGACAACACATACCAGGCTTCGGTCTGCTGGTGGAAATTCACGCTGATCCAGTGCTGATGCTGAATTATGTGCGGAATTTCACACATATGTTGACCCGTGATAAACAACAGATATTTTATTGTTTGAAACCAGCAGAACCATCTGTTTGTTCTCAGCCTGATATTCCTGTTTAAACCTGCACGTGGCAACTTTGGATGTTTGCAGTTCAGGAAATGCGAGACATTTTAAGACTGCAATATGCAGAAATCCGACAACATGATGTGAGTAAACCGCTGACAGCGTGTTCGCTGTAACTTCTTGGGCACTGGTCACCAACGGCCAGAAGATAGAAGGCTGAAGCTGCCTTATATCTTGGTGTCATGCGTGAAAAGCAGCTTCTATTTTTGAGAAAAAAAACTGTCAGTTTACCTCCAGTGTGAATTACCCAGTTACAGAACACACACACAATGAAAGTCACGACATAAGCCCCTTACACACAACCTGAAGAAAAACACGTGAACAGATGACATGGAATTGTTCAATAGGAGAGACCAAGAGAAGGCTACAAAAGGCCTCTTCCTCACAAGCCTAGTGAGGCAGTGGTAGGTGTGCCGGACCTTTGTTGTCAAGGTAACCATAATAAACATGCAGTCAAGGTTTTTTGAATGGTCACAGTTTGGTTACGTTTAGCCACCAAAACTACTTGGTTAGGTTAAGGAAAAGATCATGGTTTGGGTTAAAATAAGTACTTCCTTTGTCGTCATGGTGACGACAATAAACGTGCATGTGGTAATGGTCATGCGTAAAAGAAACACTGACAATCGTCTTCACACAGGAAATAAAGTTCTGGGTTGTGTTGAACCGACCCTCCACTCCAACCTCATCCTCCTGTGATGCAGACTTCCTCCTTTGCTCCCATCATCATTACTGCAGCTGCTGAAAGAGGACTGAAGGCAAAATGTAACTATGAGTTTATATTAAAGAACAGGACAGTTGTCAAGATTGATTTCTTCTTGTATGCTTTTCATGACGCCTAATTAGAAGGTTTTTGGATTTCTTTTGTTATCCTGCCTGGTACGAATACTGTCTGACTGTTCCTCATCAGGAGCTGCAATGTCCTCCAGCTGTCTGATTCACCTCCACAGGTGTCTGACCTCTGACTTTACCCACAGGCTTATCTTTATCTTGGTTATTTTTGTGAATGACCACAATTTTTACAGGCTAAGTAACATAATTTTGCTTGTCAAGTCTGGTGACAGTTGCAGTTAGAGGCTAACAAAAGTGAGCAAATCAAACGCTACAGTGTCAAACATTTTCTAGAGCTCCAAGTAAATATGTGTACCTGCCCGGATACTCTAACTGAAAGATTACAATTGTAAGAACTATATATAATTTCTAAAACATGACGAATTCAGTGCTTGCATAAGTCTCTAACACTGTATTATATATTTTCCATACAATTAATGTGTGATATCCAGCTTAAACAGGTGGTTTATCATTTGGCTGAACTGAATTCAGGTGATTTCACAAGAGTCTAGCTAAAAATGCATCTATGCTCTTGTCTTATCAAATCTCTCTTTCTCAAACACACACACACAAATTTCAGCATGCCATTCTTTCCTTGTGTCTGTTGTCCTGTTGTCACAAAGGTCAAATTCATGAATTATAGAATGCCACAAAATGCCTTTACCTGACGATGTGGTCATCCATGGAGATGGAATTCAGGCACTTTGTTTGTGTGTGTGTGTGTGTGTATGTGTGTTTATGTGTGTGTGTGTGTGTGTGTGTGTGTGTGTGTGTGTGTGTGTGTGTGTGTAACCCACTATAGTTTACCTTCCCATGGCTGGGGTCAAGCAGTGACTTGGGGTCTAATGTGTTTATGTAAAATCCTGCCTGGTGGTTCACCTGACACTGTTAACGTATCTCCCTCTTTGTCTCCCCGTGAATTTCTCGATAACTGTTATAATCCGTGGTGGAATGGAGTCTTGCCTCAGTCTTCCAGTTCGTACATGCTCCAAACTATTGACAGCATTTAAGGAATTTTGGACTGTGTTCCTTCTACCTGCATTTTTCCATTCCTGCCCAATTCTCTGCCCTCTTTAACTCCTTCACTCCTTCCCTTGCTTCACCATGAAGTGATCTGACTGCAGAACAGCTCAAAATTGTTTCGATGAGTGACTGTGTAAAATCTCTGCCATGTTACAAGTGATAATGAACTTCTCTCTGTAACTGACACTCACATACACAGAGCTGGAAATCCCTCTGAGGTCACACACATTCTGTCCCTCGAACATGTCACTTCCTTCCCAGGAAGCCACTCCAGCAGGTAGTCCACACACACACAGGCACACACACACACACACACACACACACACACACACACATTACTCTCGATGCAGTGATTAATATCCTGGGCGACCACACGGAAACTACTCGGCAGAACTTCGAGGAGGTACTCCCTCACAGCACAGATAACATTGTGTGTGTGTGTGTGTGTGTGTGTGTGTGTGTGTGTGTGTGTGTGTGTGTGTGTGTGTGTGTGTGTGTGTGTGTGTGTGTGTGTGTGTGTGTGTGTGTGTGTGTGTGTGATGGACATGCACTTCAGTCACTGTATGCATGCGACTCAAACTTTCCAAAAACTTTCTGAACCCCCAACAGATGCAGACTGACTGATTTCCACCCTGATAGTGTTGACTGTTTTACAGTATGCACTGAACTGTAATAGTTTCCCATAGACACCAGTGTGTGTGTGTGTTATCATTGTGCTGGGTGGCTCTGGGTGTTGCCTCCGAAACACTGTGAAGCTATTTACGCAGCCTGTCAGTCTCATTCCCAGGCTCTGAGCACAGGATGGTTATTGAATTGTTGTGGACTTGTGAGGCAGAGATGATATTGGTGTGTGTGTGTGTGTGTGTGTGTGTGTGCCAGTGTGGTGCCATTTCTGCATGTAGCATCACTAAATGTACAGGTGTTTCTTCTGTTGTATAGTAATTCATGCCACATGATACTAACGTGACAATTATATTTTTAATTAACCAATTATCTCTTGGCCGATTTAATGTGAGAAAATTGTGAAAAAGGTATTCACGCTCCAAACAGTTGGTGCATTAACTGTGGGCTGCAGCTTTAGCCAACAGTATTTGAAACCATTAAAAGTAAGCAGAATCAGCAAGCAGCAGTTCCTCTTTCCAATGCATCCAGCAGTCGCAGAATTACTCTGACTGAACAAGACTTTTAAAAAGTGCAGTGGTTAACATTTTCGCCTTACAGAAAGAGGGTTCGAATCCTGGTTTGGGCGGAGCTTTCTGTGTGGAGTTTGCATGTTCTCTCTGTGCCTCTGTGGGTTTTCACTTGGTGCTCCGGTTTTCTCCCACAACCAAAAAGCTTGACTGGTGACTCTAAATAACCCATAGGTGTGACTGTGAGTGTGAATGGTTGTTTGTCTCTGTGTCAGCCCTGTAATAGTCTGGTGAACTGTTCAGGGTGTACCCTGCCCTCACCTGAAGTCAGCTGAGATTGGCTCCAGCACCCCCGCAACCTGGGCACCCAGATAAGCGATATTGAAAATGGATGAATGGATGATTCACAGGCAAGTTCTGCAGTTATAAGGAGTGTCTTCAGAGGATTTTTCTTTCTCTGTATGCATTTAAAAACGGACATTCATTTGAAAGGAAGATTCTGAGGTAAAGGTTGTCATGCTGTATCTAAAAATGTGTATCATGTTTGTGTGTTTATATTTGACTTATGACTTCAGGAAGGAGTGACTTTTTTCACTCTATTAACTTAATTAATTAATCAATTAACCTTAACTGTCTCCACAGAGGCTGCTTCAAATGCCGACCTCTCACTGCCTCCCGTGCAGGAGTGCCTCACAGTTTGAAAACCTCTGGGTTAATCTAATGAGTTGAGCTATCAGCAATCTTTTTGAAATAGTTTTTCACAAAAAGTTGTTCTTTTGTTTTGTTTTGTTTCTCAAAAAGATTTGGTTTTGGTGGATGTTTTAACTACTTAAATTTGTCACAAACCATTAATATGATCAGTTCTGATTTGAAATAGTACCAAGTCATAATACATTAATCTTACAGACAGGATTGAGCATTAGCTTTTGTTTGCATGGGTGTGATCACTGCTATCACCTTATAATATGTGAAGACAGTAAAATTCTTAGATGAGGGCTTGTCTGCTTTTGGGAAAGATCGTGGAAAGTCTTAAAGCCATGCCCTCCTGAGGCTATGACCTCAAAATTTAAAGTGATGCCAAGGTATCCATGGCAACAGAGGAGTAACAACAGTGGGTGATAAAGAAAGGAAACAGGATGATATAACTGTCAATATGACTGTCATTGGCTTGTTGAGTCGCAGTGATCACACACTAATGGTATACAGTAACAGACCTCCACATAAACACACACTGTACTGTATGTACAGACTGGGTGCAGGCATTTTTAACATTATTAAGCACACTATTTGAGGACTGCATTGAAAACTGCATTTCTTTTTTTTAAAGCCCATGTATGTCCATTAGAGATGAAAAAAATGATCTTTAGAAGTACCTACTTATATAAATGTCACTGACATGATGAAGTCGAAGTCTAACACTGAAGGTTTTTGTTCCATAGTAGATTATGGGCTGGAAAGTGAGTCCTGAAAGCCAGAAATCTCAGCATCTGGCAGTAACATAGAGTCAGTGGTGTCGCTCTTGTAACTAATCAATCCCCTACAGATACATTATGGTCGTTTTGTGGTATAAAATCTCTGAAATTCAAATTGTTGTGTCTTTTTTTTCCCCTTTCATTTGACTGTGGGAAGTGGCTAGAAGCACGGGATAGGAAGAGAGAGGAGTGTCAATGCATCAGGTTCTTGGCCTGAACAAATGGGGGACACTGCCGTTACATAATATAGAAATACATTCAAGGCCACACATAGTTTACTTCTTCATAAATATACTCAACAGTATAATTAAAGCTAATTCATAGAGCTCTTAAATTTACAAAGGACTGTCTTTTGGGGTTAAGGTATTGCTAGTTTCTGTTCTTACATTGCCTTGGTATATACACAGCATGACTATGAGCCAGGGCAGGTTGTAAGATAGTTACCCTGAGTATGAATCTTGCTCCCATGAACTCAGCATGTCTTGGAGTTGTCCTGGTACCTCTGGCAACCATAATGTAATCTGTGTGATTATCTTTAGCGAGAAGGCTAATATCTCCAGTCTGGCTGAAAGCTGGACTCGTGCTAATAAGGCTGAGTGAGAGCAGTGTTAAACAGTGGGAGAGTGATCGTTCTCTGACCCTGCTCCCTATGATTTATGACCTCCTTAATGAGTCTCCCTCGCCTCTGTGTGTGTGAGTGTGTGTGTGTGTGTGTGTGTGTGTGTGTGTGTCTTAGCTTATCACCAGCATATCCATCTATCTATCTATCTATCTATATATACAGATAGATAGATTGATATGTGATTTTGCTCAAGTACTTCCTTTAGTTTCATCTCTTTCCTCTGGCTGACACTTGAGGAAGTGTTTTGACTTTTAGCTCTCCAATGCCTTAAACGTACAGTAAGTGATATTTTCATACAAACAGAGACAAAAAAAAGTTCTTGGAGTGATGGCACATTCCATTAAAGGTGAAAGTGGATGCAAAGTGAATGCAAAATACAAAAAGAGTGCAACAAGAATTTCTAATAGGGCAAGTGTTCCATTAATAAGTAATCACAGTAAGTTTTGCAGATGCAGCAGCATATGTGAATGACTCAAAGCAGTCCTGGTGTTTCCGCATCCACAGAAAAACAGTGTTTGACTGGTGGAGGATACGGGAACACGACTGATGGACAGATAGACAGGCAGAGTAATGAGACAGAACAAGGTGAAGGGAACAAATGAGCTGGGCTGTGTCGAAGAGCGAGAATCCAACACCCGCAGTTTGAGGAGAAATCAAAATAAAGTCTAAATTAAGGCTCAGAGCAATGTGTGTATGTGTGTGTGTTTGTGTCTGATGGTAGAGTATAGGGCTGTTTGGATTGGCTGAAGCCACTCTGTACAGCACGGCGGCCAAGCAAGAAGGCAAGGCCGACCTCACAACCACACAGGCTGAATGTGCAGCGGCTGACTCTTCATGCCCGGCTGCTGAGTGGCCCTAAAACCTCCCCGAGCCTGAGCAGCAACCTGGCTTACCCCGCACTCTTTTCCCTCTCTCTTGCATAATCTTTTCCCTCTTGTCGAAGAGGCTTATATTTGTAGCGCCGGCCTCGTCCATCTGCTGTATCTCTTTTTTTTGCCATAATTGCATGGCAATAAGGGGATTAGATGATGGATTGTGACAAATGGAAACATTTTCCATGTGGTAGGGTTGCCGCCGTCTTTCTAATAATGTTGTTTGGGAAGTACAGATTGCTTGAAACAGTGTGTTGTGTTTTCTCAGTCTAATGCTGTTCTCTGTGCAGTGGGAATGAAAACAGCTTATGTTGCTACCTGAGAAGCCTCACTGCTTTTATCGGTGGCTTGGCACAAAGCCTTGTTGTGTTCAGGTTGGCTTTTGAATGCACTACGCCATCTAGCCTCATGCACTGGAGCTGCAACCTGGGGGTCAATACATCACGTGTGGTTAGGGGGCAATATGAACGGGTATGCATGCATAAGACTTGATTCAGGTTTTCCAAGTTAGACACCAGCCCAGCAAAAATCTGTGCACAGTATTTCTACCCCCTCCATTTTTTTTATTATTTCAGCCCCATCAGGTTGATTTATAGAGCGCCCATACTCATGTAGAGATGGATCTGTTTGAAGAGAAATCTAAGGTATGCAGCTCAAGTCCTCCGTCATAAATTCTGCATGTGGCTCGTTGAGCGTCAGGACCTCACACTAAGGACGGTGAGAAGCAAGGAGAAAGAGAGTCCTGGATATCCCAGAAATAGATGCCATGTATTTTGCCAAGCCATAATCTAGAGATAAATTATTTGAACAAAATGGAAACACAGCTTTCGGTTGCTTTTGGGAGCAAGAAATGTCTATGGGTGCAGTGTAATTGTTGATACTGAGTGAACACAGTCATGTTTTCCACATTGTACTCCAATGAATTGGCACCCACAAAGCAAAATACATCTTAACCAGTTTTCATGATACAGGGTTAGTCAAGATTTAGAATAACAAAGGTAATTCATGACTCATCTTTCATTTGTTGCAAAAGGGAACAATAAATTATTGCTTTAATGTTGCTCCTTCTTACATTGTGCATCCATGTATACTATAACAGTAGTAAAAAGCTTTGGCTATGTTCCTCTGTGTTGAGTTTGAATGGGTTACTTCCTGCAGACGTGCAGGTTAGGTTGATTGGTGACACTAAATTGCCTGTAGGTGTGACTGTGAGTGTAAATGGTTGTTTGCGTGATAGGTTGGCGACCTGTCCAGGGTGTAACCCACCTCTCGCCCAATGTCATGAGCTGCAACTGCAGCTCTAATTTTCTAAAATAATAATAAGACACAGAGTGGCATTTCTCTATCCAAACAAAATCTCACTCTCTCAGAGTCTTTGGCCGAGTGTACAGGTACATTACCGACATCATGAAAACAACAACAACAAACTTTGGTAATTTAGTTGACTGTTAAAATAGATATGGATAGAGTCTGCTATTGCAGTGATCTTTAGGGATCGTTTGACAGTGAAGTGTGTGCATAATTCCACTGAATGTTTTAAAGGGCTCGTCGTAGGCTGACTCTGTCACCTTTAGACTGAGCTAGACTGGCTAATTCCCCATTTTCAGTCTGTGTGCTGAACTAACCAGGTGGCTTTCGTGGTAGCTTACTCTCACAGCCATGTGAGTGATGCGTCTTCTCATCGAACTCTTTCTTTCAACAAAAGCAAATAGGCATGTTTTCCAAAATGTCAAACTATTACTTTAAATGAGTATCAGCGCTAAGATGGCAGTGTATGTGATATTCTGCTTTTTACTTAACTAACACAGACTGTTGGTATTAAATGGTGGTTGAGTGTTTTCCCAGCATCGGATCTGACCCTGACCCAGGGGAGCCTTTGACCACCTAAACAAACTGTTACTGCCCACTTAGACTAAACCCTGTTTGACTTTGCTCTATCCTTCTTTTTCTCTTTGTAACACTGTGTTCTCTGTTGTTTTTTCCTTTTTGCTTCCATCTCTCCTCTTCTCATCAGCCTGCACCTTCATTGCCTTATTCTAAAATAAACTAAATAACCCTCCTTGTGAAACGTAATACTTGACAGCACAACACCAAGAGAAGTACACCTCATAAAAGGCAAGGGGGGGTTATGCACTTCAAACAGAGGCAGGGATTAAAAGGCCATGTCTGTTTACTTACAACCCTCTCTGCAGCTCTTTAGATTCCCACCACTTCCTAATTCAATTACAGAGGCAAGTTGAAGACAAGGCTGAATCTTCAAGAAACACCCAAGAAACACGTGGAATTTCCCTCCATCATACTGACTCACGTTACAGGGTTGTTGGTGGTTTTCGTGGGAGTCATGTGGACTGTGATGGGAAAAATTTGGCCAAGGTGTGTTTGAGAGCTCAATTTTGGATATTCTAAGTCCATAAATTTAGCAGGTAACTTGAATAACACTGAAAAAATGGTTGTGAAGGATTGTAAGTTTGCTTCTCCAAGCACCTGGTGTCTGCTCAGCCTTTCCAAGGAATAATCATCCAGTAGCCTACAAAGGAAGTAATTTGCACATTTCCACAGTTCTTTGTTAAATTGGAAAGAAAGGGAAAGAACTTGACACTTCAGTGACAACTGCCAGAGGTGTACAGGCAGAAGAAAGATCGCCACCTACTGTAAAAGGCTGGAATAGTTCAAAGTGGACCCGGGCGACTGACACATACCCATGTGTTTCTCGGTCATACATATTGGACTTCCACAGACATGAGCACTGACACTAACTTTACGTCGCGCAGACCCTCACAGCCAAGTGGACTGAAAAGTTTAAATTGGGCTGATGCCATATTCACATCACATGGGATGGATGAATGATTCCTGTGATTTGCGAACATTTGGACAACTCCAGACACTGATTGCACAGTCGGTCCCATGAAAGTTAAAAACACAGTGTATTGACAATTTAACTCCATTTAAATCAAATGTGGATTTAATTACCTTGAATGACGGACTTTGGCTGATGTAGCCAATCATGTTTGACCCCATTTACACTTCACTTCATGCGTCCTGGGCAGATTGGATAGCTATCTGATCTCCAAAAAGCCAAGTGTGAATGCATCCAAGAAGCATTCAAGATGGCCTGAAATCTGAGGAGGTGGTTTGAGCAATCCGCCTCTTCCAGACGCATACATAATCTTTGCTCCTCCAATAGCGGATCCATGTCAGTAAGCAGTCTGTGGAAAAAGTCACTCATCGTCTGATTCTCTTAATACGTCCACGGTCTGTCTCCTCGCTCATTGTGATAATGGCAGCTAAAATTACACTCAAATTAGCCAACATTCTCTGTCTCATTAACGAAGCAAGGACAAATGACTCCAGCAATTTCTACACATATGATCACATACAAGGCGCACAAGGTTGCAGTACCGTTTATCTGATCACCCATCATTTCAGTGAAAAAATGATCTGTTAGGGTATGTGAGCAACAGCAGTGTCAGTTTTTGTCTTGCTCATAGTTCAGCCTGAGTTGTGTGTTTTTGTTGGTTCCTCAGTAGTTTTTAGCAGCCAAGCAAAACTTTTATTATTGTAATTCAACTACCAACGTGTCAAAGTAATTCCTCGGCAGGTGATTTTTAGCAGTTACTGAACAGCTTCAGGTGCAGTACAAGAGGAGAGTCAAACCTTAGTTGCATGTAGGTCGGGAAAGCACAATCCATTCCAATCACATCTGGAGTAACAGAGATGTACATCTGTGAGACTGTCTTAAATCTCATCTGAATTTCATCCAGGTCTAAGACACTTGACGTGACAAGATTAAATGGGACATTTGTTTGATTTTTAAGGTGCACCCATATAACTCACAGCCAACGTGGCTATATTGTAATCTCCAAAAACAGGTTGTAAGTCCAACATTTGTCAACAGAAATTGGTTATGTTAACTCCAATATGACATGAGATTAAGGTACACACCGACTCATGATCTCTGGGTTGTGCAGTTATTACTTGCACTACAACAGAGATGGAGACAAATATATATTTTAAATAAATATTTGCATGTTACCACTTGAAATTGTCATGCCTTAACTGTATGCTAAACACATTTAGATAAAGACTTGTTGGAAAGTAGACCAACTACACAGCAGTGGGTCTGCATTCAAGCTGCCCTTTGTTATGTAGCAACAGGCCCATATTCAGTGGTGGCATTGTGGGTAGCACTGAGAACCACGACAGCCCACAGCAGCTGAGAAAACACTGCTCATATGCAGCTCGGTAGGATGCTCGTATGGATGATATTAGCATAGCTGCTGTTTACTCTGCACTGCTATGGAGCCAACCACATGTACACACACACACACACACACACACACAAACACGCATTACGCAGCAACTCTGCTGCATATCCTGTGTTTAACAATATTAGAGCCAAACCCAAAAGATTTGGCCCTGCATGCAAGTGAGACCACAGGCTGTTAACCTCTGGACACACACGCATAAACATACACACACACACACACACACACTCACACAGCTGTATCGTTCAGGTCGATCACCAGTTCAGTAATGGGGAACATGATGTAGCTGTGAGACAGTGCTGTAAAGTGAAGTTGATGTCAGCAGTAAATCCTTTGATGAGTGAATAAACTCACGGGCGGCGCACGGCTCATTGAAGACCGCTGGTTAGCTGAGGATGATTTAGCTTCAATTCAAAGGAAACATTCACACTAAAACAATTTGACATTGTAAAAATGAGTATTATCTCTTTCCTGGTGCTGCTGGATGTGACATTCTCACATAAATAATAGATCAGAAAACTGTTTTGGTGGCTTTTAAGACTTTTATCAGTGTTTCATTATTAAGCAGGAAGAGAATCAAGTTCCCCAACAGCACCAATGCCCAGGAGGCACTGCGGCCACATTCTGCATTTTGAGTTAAGCGCACAAGAGAGAAGCTGTGGTACTGTACATCACATGGCAACATCTATGTTTAATATTATGCATCATCCATTAGAGGGGCTATAATGTATATAATCAGTGGTGTTTGTTACAAAAGCATGATTACTTCTGTGTGCGATGCCTGACTTCCATCCGTCCATTTGCTATACCGCTTGGTCTTGAATGTTGTGTGGGAGGCTGCAGCAAATTCCAGCAGACATTGGGCGAGTGCAGGGTACACCCTAGACAGGCCACCAGTCTATCACAGGGCTGACACGTAGAGACAAACAACCATTCACACTCAGAGTCACAACTACGGGCAATTTAGAGTAGCCAATCAACCTGACCTGCATGTTTTTGGATGGTGGGGCTGGAGTACCTGGAGAAAAGTCACTTCATACAGGGAGAACATTCAAACTCCACACAGAAAGGCCCCAGGTGAACCACGGTGAGGCGACAGTGCTAACCACCTGAGAGGGACTTGTGACAGTTTTATTAATCAATCAATCAAGCACAATTTTTCTTACTGCATACGCAGAGTGAGGCGGGGTTAAGTGGGAAACCTGTGTCAGCAGAGTGTACAGTAATTTCCTCTTCATAGAGTCCCATCCAAACCGCATACTTGTGTATCGTCTGCGAAACAAATCATATCATCTTTTGAGTGTTTTTGTTGGCCTCATGCAGTGTCAGTCAAGCCAACGCTAACCTATTTGGCCGTCTCTGCTGTCAACAGACAGTAAAATGGAGAGAATTGATAACTTTGTAATGTAACAGGCATATGGGGAAACTCCATGAGGATCTATACCAGATCTCCTACAATGAGTGGAGACAGACCTCTGCTGACGTCGACGGTGACCGACAACAACCAGAAACACAATCATGAATCTGTACTGGAAAACACCAGAAATAATTGAAAGGGATGCTAATTGTACGTTCTTCCCAGGCTCAAACCAAAGATGTGTGAATCATACACCAATTTAACATACAGCGAGTGTGTGTGTGTGCGCGCGCGTGTGCATGTATGAGCGAAGCATATGAGAGAGAAAAGAAGCCAGTGTGAAAACATGGATTGGTTTTCAGTAGCTCAGCGTTAATTTGATTGATGCTGCCATGACAATGTGGTACTTGCGGTCATTATGTGTGTATGTGTGTGTTGTTGGCGGTGGTGGATATCCATAGTCCCAAATGCAGAAAAACAACTCGCATTGGAAATCTACTTACATGCACTTAAATCATCATTTTGGTTTTTTGACCGACGCTAAAACAACAGATACGGTCACGTACACACGCAAACACACACACCCGATCTTTGGTCATATTCAGTATCCCGTTAATATGAAGTCGCTGTCAGAGTCTGGCCATGCATTTTCAGTCTGTGTGTGTCTTTCTGAGTGAGTGAGTGTGTAACCATCTGTGTTCCACTGCTGGTTAACTGCAATTTCATGTCGGTTTTAATCCCGGCATGTCAGTCTTCATTCCTGGATAATTCTGACTGGAAACACATAAAGTCAGCACATAGTTCTGTCAGTAATCACCTTCTCAGTGTGTGTGTGTGTGTGTGTGTGTGTGTGTGTGTGAGTGTTTGTGTATCTGAGGTTGTAAACAACACTATTTCTCAAAGCAGTAAAACATCTCTGTGACTTTGTGACTGAAATTGATTTCTGGTCAGCCACCAACCTTGCTGTCCATCATGTGCAGTAAAACCTGCTCTAATAACACAACAACATCATTCTTGATCATAGTGAACCTATTAGCTCGTAACGTGCCGTATGGCCTGGCATCATTACAACTGGAGGGCAGGATCTGTGTCGTACAGCCACCCTGTTTGGCAAGACAGACTTTTGTGTTTGGGATTCTTTAAGTGGTTTTGCTCTCTCTCATGAAGCCACTGGTTACTATTCTAAATGCCCCTCCCCTGCAAATGTTCACTTTGCCTTACTCCCACCGAAGCCCGGGAGGCTGAATATATGGAAGAATGCATTTCTGGATTTGGAGTAGTGATTTATACATGTAACTTGCCAACATTATTTCCAGACCCACGCGTGTGCACGTGTATTTCACCCTAATAATTCTGGTCTGACTGCACCTCTGTGAGTTAAATTGTCGTTCATTCATAGTTATTCAGCACCATGCGCCACACTGATTATCAACGATTGATTAATCTCCTAAAATGTTTGCAACACTTTAAATCTAACCCCGTCATTCACAGTACTCTTTTCATGAAAACAAAAAGACCCAGCGTTCAATGAGTTCCTAAAATTCACTGCACATTTGTTCTCAAGATCCCAGACAGCCACCTGCTGCATCTATATTTACACTTTGTTTTATTGTGTTAGCTGTTCTGACATTATGGATGTATTGTATTATGTTGGCTGCTCAGTGCACTTCCTCTCCCTAACTCATAATGGTTGGAAGGTCCCTTGCTAGTACAAAGTGACAGTATGGGGTGATTTATTTATCTCATTTCAGGATTGCTATTGGCTCTGTGTGTGTGTTTGTGTGTGTGTGTGTGTGTGTGTGTGTGTGTGTGAACCTGGCTTTCTTATATCCTGACTCACTGAGACAAATGACCTGACGTCAGCCTGCAACTCTGAAGGGTGTCTGCTCCTCTGGTCCTCGCTCGTCTTCCACAAGGTGAAACTGGAGGCTCTGTCTATTCCTCTGTCTTACAGTAACAACAGTAGAATAGAATCCATGTTGTTTGAACAGTTGAAAACCATTTCTAACAAAATCTGGAAAATGCTATATCATTTTCTTTCTCAAACACAGTGTCAAAAAAAAAGATTCTGAGCCCGATTGTATTTTTGAACTTCCATCCCCATGAATGGCTCTGTGTGTGAAATCATATGTTATTGTGATGGTTTTTTTTACAATGTTCTTTTTTTTGCATTTTGCCTTTATTGACAGTTTACAGTCACGAGAGAGGGAGGAAACAGTGGATGGAGACAGAGGTGTGTGACATGCAACAAGGGCTTGAGGGTACCCTGTGATCCAGTGACTTCCTGTCACACTGGTAAAACACACTGGTAATCAGAAAACCAACCTGTGACCATAAGATAAAAAAAGAATCTAATTGATCCAATGCAGAGTGATAAAAACATCAGAATTGTCAGTGACCTGTCAGTCGCGTCATCTGTCAATGGTTATACTAAACACAAAACATTAAGTGAAAAAAATGAACTGGTAGTATAGTAGTTTTGTTAGACTTTTGAGATCAAGGTCACAATTCTTCAGCTCACTAATATGTCAGTGTGTCAAACTGAAAGGAGTGGAAGACCAAGTACTGGAAACCTTGAAATATTCAATACATTAAATTCAAAAGCAAATTGCCACAGAAATGAAATTCCATTGCCTTGAAATCAAAACGTGTGACAAAACAGTTAAAGCAAGGGGAGAGGATAAATTTCTCTCAGTGGAACATGTTGCTGAACATGAGGCGGTGCGATGGAATCTCATTCCCACCGTTTAGCGTAAATACCTCGGCATACCACAGTTCACCAAGGTTGTTTGTCTGGCAGTGGGACGGGTGTTTGTGTGTGTTGGGGAGATATAAACTACAAGCAGCGAAACTGCAAAACTATGAGTTATGATAGTGAAGTGTGGATGTCTGACACATTGTGTCAAGTATGTTAATTTATTCCCAGTAACACAGCAAATGTGGATCCTGCTGTACCATCTATATCTAGGAATGTAGAATGGTGTAATTCCCTCAAAACATGCACACGCGCACACACACACACACACACACACACACACACACACACACCAGACCAGACTGAGGGGAAAGCTGAGTGGGTCATTCATGAGGAGGTCCTAGGGGAGCCAGGTCGTGCCCAGCTTCCTTATAAAGGAGGGTTTATAGAGTGACCTGCAGCCTGTCTCACTCTCCTCAGACAGCTCAGGACCTGTCTCACATGCTGTGTCTTTCTCTGTGCCTCAAACTCAGAACAGACAGAAAAAACAGAACCTGAAATGTTGTTTTTTAGAGAAGTTCCAAGATAAAAAAAGAATGCCGCCTACTCCAAACCTCACATTTGCTTTTACGAGACACATCTGACTGTTTCATACAACTGACAATTGTGATTTTAACTATCTTGGACTGCTGACATTTAGTTTGAACACAGAGCACTGTACTTCTTCACTGGCATTAGTGATTTGTGGCAGTGAGCAGGAGATGATGGAGCTTGAGAAAAAGTTCATGTGAACATGAAACAGAATGTCATTGTGGTAAATGACCTGAAGTTGGCTTGTAGAAGACAGGGCTGAGCTGAGAAATAAGATTAAAGGCTTTATGCACATAACACATTTTGTCTCCCAGTAAACTGATCAATACTACTTTTTTATGCGAGACAGACTGAGTGGCAGAAGAAGAACATTACAAGCAATTCTGACAAATCTCTGCAGCAAAGGAGAAATAGGTGAAGTATTTATTAAAGTAGCAATTTTAGGGAAGTACATCAAGCTGAGTACATTGCAGACGGGTACAATGAGGTCTTGTCTAGCCAGTGAGCAATGCTGATCATGATTGAAAGCTTTGTGGCGATGGGGCCAACTTCTTGTTTGTGTCACTGTTGCCAACTTCGTGACTGCCAAATGTTCTACAATAATTTTTATAAGTGTTTGTGACAGAACTGCAGGATTGATAAAACTCTTCAGCCACTACTATACTATACTATACTATATAAGAATCATAAGCCTTTTTACTGTAGAGAGTCTTACATTGCGACTCATACGCAAGTCCATTAGTCTTCATAATGCATGCCTCTAAAATATATATATATATATATTTGTCTGTCACTTCCTTGCTTACAACTTACTATATAAGTTTAAACTACTGATCCAACATCATAAAGATCATCACAATACAGTAAAATGGTTTTCAATATCAAACATCTTTTCTCTGCAGCCATACGAGCAGATCTTTTGGGGTGTACCTCGGCTCAGCAGTGCTTCAAGCTACATGTTTATGTTGCTAATGCTAACATGCACAGAGTGACAGTGACAGTGTGTTCATATTTCAACTTCTGCTAATTACCAGTCAGCACAAAAAACAGATGAAGCTAATGGGAATATCATTACTTCTGCAGGTATTTGGTCATAAACTGAAGCAATGGGCAACAGTGACCCCATTTAAAAAAAAATAATAATTAAGGGATCTTCAATCTTATTAGAGTTCCTTCTGAGGAGAAGATGAAGGAGGTGCTACAGTGCGTTGCTGCTGTGCTGGAAAGTCAGCGAATGACTTTGAACACCCTACCGTCCTCCTATTATCCCACTGGCCAGCAATGGTCTGTCTGGGAAGGTGAGGGTTTGCAAGATGGTGGCAAACCCAGATGCCCTGCTTCCCAGCTGAGTTTGTGTGATCCAACCTGAGACCGCCTGCTGTGGATGGTCTCAAGGAAGCGTTGGAGGAGAGTGACGAGGTGCACTGAGCTTGCACTAATGCCTAACAATGTTGCAGGAAAGTAAAGGTCCAAACTGTTCAAGTGGGCTGCAGAGGGTTTGTAACCAAATCAATATAAAGGCTATTGCATGAAGTTGGGAGAGAAGGCCCACTGGTGAGCTCACCTATCCAGAGCAGCTGAAGAAGGCGACTAGTGTCTCTGGATGAAGAGAAAGGACACTATTAAGTAGATGGCAACTAAAATGAGCCTTGTACACACTGCTGAACCCTCTGGAGGTGAAACGCAAGGCAAGTGGGGGCCAACTTGATAAACCGAGGATGCCATCACTCAGCCAATGGGATGGAATGTGTCAGAAGTAGAACAGGTTGGCTAGTAATTGGAAGGTTCCTGCTTTGCCCCATGCACCTCCAGAGATCATGTTGAAGTGTCCTTGAGGAAGACACTGTACCTCTATCATCCTGCAGAATCCAGGACGCATGTCTCATCATGTGCAATTGATAGATATTACCATGTATTACCATGTGCTACAGTGCCCATGAAACGCATTTAAAACAGATTTTTACATGGTTATGTCAATTAATGGTAAATATATAATGTAAAATAAGTGACTGCATTCAAGGAGATGAATACTTTTTATAGGTACTGAAGATAGCAAATCAGCCAGTGGTTGTTGAGAATATCTACACGCCTTGGACTGATCTACATCAGTGTGTCAAAACTGACCATTTGGTACCAAAAAAACAACAACAAAGAAACAAAAAGAAAGAAGCCATAGATAGGATGGTATTTGATGCCATAATGAGAAAAGTACTCTTTCCAAGCAGCGGGCCAAACACCAGTCCACTGCAGGTAGCAGTCATCACAGCTTACTTATCAAAGTCACTCTGACTCATTTCAGGGAGCAGAGACATGATGACTGATCAGCACCGGTGTGTGAGAAATCAGGTGAAAGGGGTCGCTGTGACCGGGACGCACTCATTATAGAACGACCTGAGACTGTGTGTGCGCGTATGCGATGCAGGGTCACGGGGTCACGGTTTGAGTCCTGTCCCAACAACACAGCGTCTGTGTCCTCCACCTTCAATAAATAGAGACAGTCATTCATACATACCACCCATCCATCAGAGCTCTCAACATATCGCCACAGAAAAAAAGAGAGAGAGAGATGGCTTGTTACTGAACCAGACTGAATCACCAAAAAAAAAAAAAAAAAAAAGTACGGTAAGACATTCTGTGGTTTAAGATTAGTTTCAGGCGTAAATTCCAGAGACTCAAACATATGTGAGAGGTGGCTGTGAGAGGAAGTTTCCTACATCAGAGACCGGCAGTTCATGTCAGTGTTACAGTGTGACACATTGTAACATGAGTTCAGGCGACATGCAACAAAACATCCAGCAATTAGTTGAGGCATGTACTCTATGTATCTTGAAACCGCGGACACAAATAGCTGAAAATCATTCACTGGGGCTTTTTTAACTTTGCCTGGAGCACACAGTAATAACCGAAGGTGTCTTATGTACATCAACATTTTTATCAACTCAGAGCTTCTCAGAGATTTGGCAGCTGCAGTAAAAGCGCATTGTTGAAGGAAATATTAGTAAGAAGATATAAAGGACCTAAAGAAAAACAAAATTGGCTGAGAACATTGTTTCCATTGTTTCTCCCTTATACCATTTAACTAACAATTGTTAGTTGGCTTGTTCGTGGCTCTGAGGGGAATCTGAGTGAGGCTTAAAGTAGTAAATCTGCCTCTCAAATGTCTTCTGGGCTGTAATACTCTGAGCTCTTTCAGATGGCTCGTCTTTTCCACGTGGCCCAACGAATAAGGCTAAACACCCTGGGAAGGAAACTGATTTCTAACGTTTGTGTGTACAGCAGGCCACAGGGAGAGAATTTACAGTGGCCTGTGTTAAAATCCAAAATGAAACAGGTAAATCATAGTGAAAACAGCACCAGGCAGCTACAAGCCCTCAGACATAGAGACCATCAGCCATGTTTGGTCATGTATGCATAATGATATTGTTCAGCCAGCATGTACAGTTTACGTGGCTGAGCAGTGTGGAGAAAATAGACATTGAAAAGGCTGACTTTAGAGCAAGCACCTTACAAAACAGAAAACACTCTGGAGGAGTGTGACGCTCAGCGCTGCAAAGGTACGGATATGATCACTACACCTGGCTGTTTTTAACGACTTTGGATGTTTGTTGAAGCGGTTCTGTATGTGGAGTACACCACATACTCACGTACTCAGTGGCCTGAGCTGAAGTGTGCTTCATGGTCGGAATGACTATCCCAGACTGGTCCTGATGTTGATCAACTGCTAAATTGAGGCTTGTCGTCTGGACTGCTCCCTCTTGTCCACAGCCCTCAGGCCCAATGCCTGCCAGTTTTCACACAGCATCTTGCCGTCACTCTCACCAAAAAACAGTCTTTACAGGGGATGGCCTCAATCTTGGCATGTTGTGCATGTTGACGTTAGAGTATTAGTATTATTAGTATAGACTTTTAATACCCAGTATTATCCAGTCCACCTCAAACTGGATAGCCTTGGATTAAGAAGGTAATAAAATGCATGCCAATCATTAAGACGTTATTTCGTTTATCTATTCCAGGACATGCCCCCCCCAGCCCCTCCCCAACTAACATTTTATTACAGTCTCTGCCAGGTACAATTTTGGATCACTCCAATCACACAAGTGCATGACAAACTATCTGACTCACACAGTCTTTAATTACTTTTTACAGGAGTCAAGAGGGTCGACGAGCTCACAAACCGCACGCTGTTTATATCTTAGGCAAACAGAGATGATAACGATGACTCCTTTATTACTTTGGATGAGGTCAGTGTAATATCCAGTGCTGTAATATGTCAGATTATCACATTAACAGGGCTGTAAAGACACTATGATCGCGATCCTATCTTGCTGCTTTTAAATCATTTGGTGGGAGTCATGGGAGGGGTTGGAGAGGAGAGATGGACTCAAAGACAATTAAAAGTGGGAGAATCACAGTGAATTAAAAAAAATGTCATCTGAATGTGTGTGTGTAAAAAGTATTCACCTCCCTTTAACATCTGGGCCATGTTTCACATCTTTGTGGATTCGCTTTGTCTTGGTAACACAATCATTTTCCCACACAGGCAGAAATGCAAGGAACAGGTTTAAAACTAAAAAAAATTGTGCAAATAGTCACAACGCTGACTCATACAGAAGTATCTGAATTGTTCTCTGGATGATATAGATTTCCCTTTCCCTGGTCTACTGAATGGGGAGTAAAGTCTGATTTGGATTCTGCATAATCAGATTGGTTGGTGATTTGTCTGTTTTGACTGTTGAAATGGAATCACTATCACATCTGCCACCAGAGTCGACGTTGTGGAGTTGTAGTTATTTCCTAGTTTTTCTTCTGTTGCATTTACTTCCTGTCTCTGTTCTCTCCCTGCATCTGTGATTGTCTGCCCCACCTGTGCCGAATCATCCCTGCCTCCCCTCTTTATATAAGTCTTTGTCTTCCTTTGCTCTTGTCAGTTCGTTGTTTGTTCTCTCCAGTTCTCCTGTTTCTTCATATCTTTTCCTTGGTTTTTTTGCTCTGCTTTCTTGTCTTTTGGGGACTTTGTCTTTAACATCTGGAAGCTGTGTGCCCTACATAGTTTTCTGTAAATTTTTTGGTGAATTAAAATATCCTTATTTTAACTTCCTGCCTTGACTCGAGCCTACATTTGTACGTACACACATGCACAAGAACACTTGATGTTATTCTTGCACTTGGTCTGCTTGGGGGTACTTGGCTTCACCAAGTCCACTTTAACCTTAATAATTGCAATTTTCAGCATGTATTGAAAACATTTTTCATTTATATGAATGTGCAGAAATATATTTTAATAGGAAAGCACATGTTGGGATCATTGTGCTCAATTTGAGCTCACAGTCACTTACTGCACAGGGCCCAGAATTCTGTTCCTCTCCTGCTGCTACTGCCACTAACAGTATTACTTTTAGATTTTTGATATTAAAGTCAAAACTTGTATGTGGTGTTATTACAGGCAGCTCATAATTCAATAGCCTAATGTTTGTCATGGCTGCCTTCTTAGTTTAGACGTACAGCGACCCGATCCCCCTGGGATGTAACAGTCGGGTCTCACATGGGCACTCACATGCTCGCACACATTCATAACTTAGCAGAGATGACATGGTTTGCATGCAACTCAAGACGAATGACTTTAAATGATCCCCATAAATACCTCTGTGCTCTTCCCTGCGTACACACACCCAGGGACCTGACAAGGTGAAGCTTATTGAAAGTGAGGGAGCGAGAGAGAGAGAGGCAGAGAGGGAGAGACAACCATTCCAAGTGTGTGCGCGTTTGTGTAACTCCTCCAGGAGTCCCACTTTAAATCAGGCCTTATTAAAACAGCCTTATTTCAGCCACCACTGGACTCCCAGGTTATCACAATAACAATAAATCACATTCGCTCTCTGGCTGTGCAGACTGTGTGTGTGTGTGTGTGTGTGTGTGTGTAAGTGATATAGAGTCTCTGGCTTTAGAAAGTCATTAGGAGTTACCCGGTACTGTCCACTTGAGGGAGGAGGCTGGGGTTTCCATGGCGACAAGTCATTTGAAAGCTGGATCAAGTTAACTCCCACTGTACATGTGTATGTGTGTTAAGTATTGATTATCTACGATGAGACAGTGATTTAGGCACACAGAGAGCTGAATGATTTGCAGGAGACCAAACGATAGCTCTGTTGGCGGTCCACATTAGACATAATCACAAACTTGTTTTATTACCCGATAAAAATGGGAAAAAATATTGCTCCTGGGGTTATTCTTCAATGGTTTACCATTCAGTAAGATTTTACATTCATAGTTTCAATAATTTGATTGTAGTGTATTGCCATGCTAACAGCTCTGTAGGTCCTTTTTAGGCACTGGGGTGCTTAGAGCTAAATGCTAACACATTAGCACTGGCCGGCCTATCACAACAGCCAACTAGAACAGCTGAATGATTATGATAATAATATGCCGGCTCTGTGTATGTAGAGTATGTACTGTATGTGTACATGTGTTAATGGGTTCATTTCTGTGTTTTCATTTATATGTCCAAGAATTCATGTCATTATGCGCGTGATTTCGCGTGTGAGTGAGTGAATGTGTGTTGGGACTGTGGAAGCCCTTAGATCTATTTTCAGCATCGATGCTCATTGTTCCGTCTGGAGCCAATTAGATAACCTGAACGCAGCACAGACACAGTGTTTTGATACAGCGGAGCTCTGTCCTTTTGGTGTCAATGATGAGATCCTCAAAGAATGCTCGCACACGCACACGCACGCACACACAAAAGCCACATGATTACAAATTCCTCATAACGCTGTCGCTAAATCACAATGTCATTCTGTCACGCATCGACCCTCTTTGTCCCGTTCCACCCATCCGTCCACCCACGCACACGCACATGAATGTGCTGCTGGCGAAGGTACTAGTGATGTTATTTGACAGAGTTCTGATCTGTGTCTGCCACACGCAAATGTCTGTGGTCCAAATCAAGTAATCTATCAAACATGTGTCCTTTCACAAAAGCACAGCGGAGAACAAGGCACTGCACACACACACACACACACACCACAGTCCGAAGCATAGAAGATATCAATCACTTCATTGGCATTCTTACACTGTAACATACTCTCCCACAATAAAACTGTATGTGTGGCTGACCACAAGTTCTGTGGGCCAGAGGAATGTGACAATATCCCAGGGAAATACATTCAGGCCTAAAACACACAGCCAGACCGACACTAGTTAACACTTCGATTATGTTGTGGGTCAGCTTGACCCATCTCTGCTTTTGAGTTGTATCATACAATGGTCGCTCTCTTTTTATTTTCCTGCCTAAAATCCTCATTAAGGGTCATGAGGGACCTGAGGTATATATTAAAAATAGGAAATGAGTCTGTGCTGTATATTATTGGTATGCCCTTATTTGCCTGTCAGGGTAAAAATTATGATTCCCATAGTTTTCACGACTGCAAAAGACTCAATCAACTGACTGAAGGCTAAAAATTAGAGTGTTCAAAGCAGGCCCGGTCGCCTGAATACTGCAGCTAGGAATAATGGAATAGGTTGTATTTTGTGTCTATTTTCACTGCTCAAATCCAAATGTGCATGATGCATCACTCATTTGGATCCTCCTAGTACCTTGAGACCCTTCTTTGTCTAGGTTTGTATAGACATTTTACATGTTATGTGTCACTGCCAAAACTGCTAAAAGTAAGTGTCATAATGCAACCTTAAATTTACATCCAATTCAGTTACAGGAGTCTGGCACCAATAAAATAATTACTGCTTCCTGGTGGGAGAAAACAAGGCTATGTTCAACAAGGAAGTTACAATTAGTCATTTATGAGGAAAGGAGAAATAAATATTTCTGTACTTACTGGGTGCTGACAGAGTACAGTGCTGGGAAACAAAACTGAAATTTGGAGAAAAAGCTGTTATCAACTTTCTTACTGTGTAATTAGAGAGTAACCAGGGGAGAACAGCCATACATCATACTACAGCCAATGTCCCTGCTGTGTAATGTAAAATACAAGGGTTGAAGTTTCAGTTCTTAACAAACACTATTGCATTGTGCAGGAGAAACTACAATATGAAACAGGGGTGCTCAGATTTTACAGGCAAGCTGCAGCCACACACAGACATTGGCTCAAATGTCTTTGACTTCACTGTATTATTTGAAATTCAAAGGACATAGTATATAATTTAAAAGGAACTTCACAAATGAGTCCATAGTGCTCCTCGAAGCAGCAGGTCAAAACACAACACACGAGAGGAAAACAAACATACTTGTATCAAATGCACCACAAGGCTTCTGTTGTCACCCAAAGAGGAAAAACTACAACATAATAAAGTCATGTTGCAATGTAATAGATGTAACAGTTCATTTGTAATCTGACTGTTCGACCTCTTGTCATCCTTTAATCACAAAACAAGAAAGAGGTTGATAATCTTCTTCCACATAGTCTTTAAGTTCCAGTAGGAACCAAGTATTTTATCATGCAATGAAACCACAGGCCATTTTATAAAGCGTCACCACATTGTGTTGTTGTCAGGAGTTTGCATTTTTAACCAGCCGCGAACAACGCTTGCACCCAGCCTGCTTAGTGGAGTTGTACACAGCATGAAAGGATGGAACTTCAGACTCTGGAGAAAATATGTTACCAAATAAAAATAAAAATAAAAAACAGAATACATTCAGTGGCACAAAGCAACAAGTCACTCTTTATTAAAAAGAAGGTCCCAAACAACATGATCAGTTTTAAGTGTGATAAATATTTAATCCCTCACATCTTTTACTTCTTCTACTTCAACATTATCGATGTACTGCATGGTTTGTTTGTTTTTCTTGAGCACTGCTTTTGAAAAGCAGGTTATCAGTAAACATAATCACGTTGCATCAGTAGACAGAAACACACCATGTCTTGTTTCAAGTCTGACGCCTGTGATTACACAATCAGAAACCAACAGATCCGTCAAATTCATGTATGCGTGCACGCACACATGTAATCCTGCGCACGCAGATAACAAGCATTCAGTTGCAAACTGCTCGTGCACGTCAGGGGTGTTTATGCTGGCATGAATGGTGCCCGCAGAGCCGCAGGCCCTTACTGCTGTTTCTCCACCCAATAAAACACAAATCTGTTGACATGGATCAGGACTTAAGTGCCCCAGTGGAATGTATACAGACATGCAGTATACTGTATACTGTATACATATGGAGTTCATTGAGTACTTCCCTTTGTAAAAGTACTTCTTCATGTCAACAAATCAAACAGTAGAAAACTGTTTGCATGTAATGTTTTCTTCATCATAATGATTTAGTTAAAGTAACATTATGTTACATATTATTGCCTATCAGTGCTGATTTTGCTTTCTCTTTACCATGATCATGTTCAACAAATGCTGCAATGATTGACAGATGAGTGAGCTCTGGGAAATATAGTGCAGAAACGCCATGTCAGTTAGCATTCAGGGTGCTCTATCTCACCATCTCAAGGAAACAAAGTTGTTTTCTCATGATAACCATCCCGTCATCAGCTGGTTCTACAAGACTCATTATGTGAGGTTGTTTTCGTGGGAAAACAAGGTCACGTTATCATGTTAGTCCAATTTCACTCTTCCACCTTTAAGGAAAAAGAAAACAACAGCTGAAATCGAAATCAGTGCTGGTCGCTCTGATTGTGATTTCTTTAATACCAAAACAGGTACTGTTTAGAGCGCACGTACCATGCTGTGCATGTGATGCGGCTGCACACTGTGCTGGTAGTGATGGTGCACACTCAGGGCACAGATGGACCGAGGGTAAGATTTGGAAATTGATTATCATAATCATTGGGTGTGTTAGGCATTGGTTGTGGTCCAGTAGCAATCATTGCCAACTGCACTGGCTCCTGCAAAAATGCAGTATTTTTCCATTCTCTAACACGATGCACCAATAGTTTAGTACATAGTTAAATAAACAGTGTGTGCATTTACTGGTAAACTGTGGAACACTGTAAGCTTGTCAAATATATTTTTTAAAGTCATCATAAAGTCGGCCTTACGTATACATTTCATGTATTTTCAAAGTTAAATTTGATCCTTGTAAACTTTTAGAGGTGAGTCAGTGCTGTAGGATGCAACACATTGGTACCATGTGTCAGAGGAAGTCTTCCAGCCTGTCGTCTCATCCTGTGCCCGAGTGACACCACCACAGACACACACACACACACACACACACAGCTCAAGCATGCAACGTATAGCCCGCCGGTCAGTCGGGCCGTCTGAGGAGGTTCTGATGGCCGCTGGCCTCTCCTGGTTTCCCATGGTTCGGTGTTTTTATGAGCAACTGGAAGCCATTATGGAGATGAGGGTGCTGAGCAGAGCAGAGCGGAGCAGTCCTCTACCAGTGATGACAGGCCTCTCAGTCTGGGTCCCCTTCCCTCCCAACGTAAATTAAACACAAATGGCCTCTGTGCTGTCACACACACATTCTCCGGACACACAGTAATAGGCACATGCATTCAGACACAAAACATGCACAGCGCCAAATTATCACGCAAACACTGTCTACATGTGCTGGAAGCAGACTGTTTCACACATGACAAATACATTTGTGAAGAGCTGTATGTCAAATAAAAGAGTATCCTGGTGCCTCAACTCAAACAACCATAACAGAGATATATTTATCAGTCTTTCTTTTCTTCCTTTCACTCCTCCTGGTCTGGCCTTAATCACGAAAGCATCCAAAGCTAGGATTCCCGACAGAGGACAAAGTGTTTTTCAACCATCACTGTGAAGACAAAAGTGTGTGTGTGTGTGTGTGTGTGTGTGTGTGTGTGTGTGTGTGTGTGTGTGTTGGAATGTGTGTGGCTTAGCATATCTCTCTGAGCTGATCACAGGGATAGATGAGTATTTTTGGAGTCTTTTTTCCACCCAGGCTTCATTTGTCTCTATGCACACACACACACACACACACAAACCTTTTGCAAGTAGTGATCACAGTCACCATTGTTGGTGAGATACAGTTATAATAATAAAAAATGATATATATTTTTAATAAATAGAATTTGAAGTGATTTATACATTTGCAGCTTTTGAGGCCTGTGATATTAAAGTTGTACTTGCAGTTGTACTTGTACTACTACTTACCCAACTGAAATAATAACAAAATCAAATTCAACAAGAAGAACTGTTACCAACTGTCCATAAGGGCGACATCAATAACTCCTTTCATATGCATGAAACAAAACTCATAACACACACTGACACTTGCATAACCTGAACAGTCAGGAGCATCACACTTTCTGATCAACACAGCACATCACCTTGATGAACAGAGACACACATTTAATGTGTGTTACACTAATGCCTTTCCGCTGTCTGTGGGAAATAACAGGAGGGTAAGTGCAGTTTACATAGACAGATTAATATGATCACTGTGCTGCATTTGTTACTCTCAAAACAAAGCTATTATTTAGTCACCTCTGAGTGAGATGGACCCACTGCTCAACATAAATCTACCGCTACTTCATCATGTCCTATATACTTAGAATACATTTTGGCACCTTCTTCACACTGATGGGCGACTGGGCCGTAGTGATGCCCGACAGAGCTGGAGAAAAGAAAACAACTTGCAGCCAAACTCTCCCTGTGTTTCGTTTGCCATCCATAATAACCAGAATATATCAGAGGACAGCTGAAGTGAGTTTGGCAGCTGAAGATTGTTACAGCATTACATACAGCACTGGCAAGAGTTTAAATGTTACATCCGTGCCAAACTTTAAGTGATATATGGACCATATGGACAAAAGGCCGAAAATATCATCCATCCGTACATTTGCTATAACACTTATCCTTGGTGGGAGGTTGTGGGAGGGCTGGAGCCAATCATAGCTGACATTGGGCGAGGGGCGGGGTATACCCTGGACAGGTCGCCAGTCTTTCACAGTGACACCTAGAGACAAGGAGACATTCACACTCAGAGTCACAACTACGAGCAATTTAGAGTAGCCAATCAACCTGACCTGCATGTCTGTGGTGGAGTGGGAGGAGAAAACCCAAGCAGGCCCAGGGAGAACATGCAAACTCAGAAAGATCCCGCCCAAACCGGGATTCCAACCTTCTTGCTCTGACGTCACTAACCAGTGCTAAGTGAAAATATACAATACCTTTACAAGAGGTATTTGTCCTCAAGGAAGGTTGACATGCTGCAAACTCCCTGCGGAGGTGTTCAGAAAAATCTAAGCATGAAGTTTCAAACGACACATGATTCCTCAAAAGAACTCAAATAAAAAGACAAAATATCACCTTTTATGCAAATTTACAAGTCTGTATATAGTGTCATACATGAAGTCTTTTTATTCCTTCAAAAAATTCCAGTGATGTTGTTTTGACAGCCACACTGCTATTTTTTTGTTTCAGACTACCAATATTTATTTAATTGTGCCCTTCAGATTAAGGCGCTCCATTACAATTAATTCAGCTTAAAGGATTTGAGAATGCTATTATGCAAACTGCCTGATACGGAGGACCTGACATGGCCAAATTTTTAATAAATGAAAAAGTCCAATTTCAACAATCATATTTGTCACATTTGCCATATAAACTTGACTGCTGCTAATATCTTGTCAAATGAAATATCTCATAGTATTTTAAATAGACTGTTGGGGAAGAGGTAAGTCTTGGCTGGCTGAGAGAGGCCTTGTTGAAGATGACTGGCCGTGATAAAGCCACAGGAGAAGAGGTGAGACTGAGCGAGCTGGCTGACAACTGGGGAATGTGTTTCCATCCATCACACTGATGAACAGGTCGAAACAAAACAACACAGCATTCCAGAGGAGAGGAAGGGACGGTACAAGAGGGGAGGACAGAGAGGGAGAGGAGACAGAGGGATGGAAGGACAAAGGACGGAAAGAAAATATGAGGACAGTACAAACCAAGAGGAATACTAATATAGATGAATAAATAAAAGAGACAAAAGCAGGGAAATAGGATTCAAAACAAGAAAAAGCCAGAAGATGAAAAGAGGGGAAGGGCAGGCGACAGGAGAGACACTGAAAGGAGAGATGATGTGGAGGACAGAGGAGAGTAGACAAGATAGGGAAGGAAATGAGGAGAGAGAGTGAGTGGAAAGGAGAGGAACGGGATGAGGAGAACAGCAGCAAATTGAGAGGAAAAGAGCAAGTTGAGAGGGAAGTAAAGAAGTTGAAGGAAGGAGAGTTTAAACAGAACAGAACAACAGGGGTGGGGAAAAAGACAGGAAAATGAATATGGTGAGAAGACATGAAACAAAAAAATGGAAAGCGGAATGAGAGGAGAGGAAAAGGGAACATTGGAGAAGAGAAGGATGGGATAGGACAGAAGACAGATGAGGAAAGGAGAGGAGGTAACAGAACAAGAGGAGAGCAAAGAAGAAGGGATGGGAGGAGAAAGCACAAAAGAAAAGGAGAGAGACAGATAAAGACAGGAGAAGAGGAGATGATAGGAGGGGAGGAAACAATGGAATGAGAAAAAAGGAAAGAAGAAGGGGAGGAGAGGAGAGTGGCAGACTCAAGAGCAGATAGAGAGAAAATAGGGGAGAAATAAAGAGAAGACAAAGAAAAGTGTGTGAATAAGAAGGAAGTAGGAACAGTCTATTTAAAGAAAAGTGAACCTGTGCACACACTGCTCTCTATCAGCCTCTCAGTCCCTGTTCAAACAAACACCATCACTGCTGCTGCCTCCATGTGTCCCAGTCTGTTAATACATGTTGAGGTGTTCCAGACCTCTCTAATATCCTGCCCTAAAGAGGCAGCGGGCACAACGCCACACACACACACACACACACACACACACACACTAGCAAGTTTTATTAGCGCCGTGTGAAGGAGATAAGGAATTCCAGGCTGAGGAGCAGGAGCGAGGAGACGAGGGGGAGGAGAGTTCAGGAGATTGGGTCGTATATGCTAATAAAGATGTTTGGGAGCAGAAAGCGCTCACGTCTCGTGATGGATTATGCAGGAATGCTCGGCTCTTCTGGTTTTTAACAAAGCAAAGAGGAGCGGCTGCTGGATGAATGCATGCAGCATGCAGACGACACATGTTAACCCCAGACCACCTCTTCAGTGTTTCAGCTGCGAAGAATGGTGAGCAGTGAAGTCAGCACTGCTCCGACCTCACGGCTTCACTTCCAGTTCAAGGCCTGTGGACTGACAATTCCTGCTGTGATGTTTGTAGCTTTGACCTGACCTTCTCGCTGCAGCATTTAAAAATTAACCTGGACGCTTTCAAATTATAACTGAAATTTTAAAGATACGCTGTTCAATATTTTTACATGAAAAATCACCCAAATGACCACGTGTCATGTGGCTTGTATCACCGGACCCACCAGAGAATCCCACGGGATGCCGCTGGTCATATCAGCTCAGCGCAGTATTCTCATCAAACTTTGCCTTCATCGACCTCATTTGCAGCAGATAGCTGCTTTCAGGAAAAAAAAAGCTCTGATAAATCCATTATATGCTACGTGCCAGCACACAGGCTAAATTGGCCACTAGTTGAAACACAGCCCAATGTTCCTCTGTGTCTGTATCCACCTCTGTCAGGTCAGGTTAGGGAGTGATGGTAGTATGAGCACTTACAGCAGCAGCAGTTAAGCTGTTACCTACAGTTTTCAGGTGATTTGTCAGACTTCCTATCCATTTGCAGTCGGCCTGTTTCCGTTGGCTTCATCTAGCGCTCCCTCTTTTGGGGGTCATCTTCATAAATTAAGAAGTTACTCCAGATGCCTGACATTTATGACGTCTTGTTAATGTTGTGGAATAATGCTGGATTACTTTTTCTTAATTCATGGGCAATTTGGGATTTCTGTGGTAATTTATATATTATCATAATAATGTAATCTACTTTGTTGATTCACTTTTTAGCAGAATGCCCTTTATTGAAGTTCCCTCAGATATGGAATGCACCGTGCTGTTCCGCTGTGTGTGTTGACGTAATCCATCATTATTGCTCCTCTGGGCAACTCACATCGGCCAGGGCCTCTTCAAAATTGGTAGCCCCCTGTTCGTGACATTTTGACCTCAGAGTTGGGTAGGGCCAGGCCAGAAATCCTCAGAATTCCTCCTGTCTTTGAGCTTATAAGTAGTTTCTTCTTAAAAAGGCTTATTTCTGGTGCATATTCTTCCAAACCTTCACTTAGAGGTTTGCAATGAAACTCTCTTTGTTTCCCCTTCACTGCAGAATGGTTGACCTCATTGACCTGTGACAGGTTTTCCCAAAGGAGAAAAGCAGCTTTGGTCAGTTGTATTGGCAAAGTACCAGTGAGTTCATAATCATACTCACCTCCTGGGTCTCTGACCAGAGCATCCACAGCTACTTCAACTTAGAATTCAAACACTGATTTGGACATCAAAGAAGAGGGTGGTTTGTGGTTTTTGTTGTAGCGACCGGTCCAGAACACTTTCTCAAGGGTAATACTTACAAATTACTTACATTTGTACAATACAGATGACAGTAAAAAGCGTGTAAGAGAAACCATATCACTGCGTCAATGTGTTTTCCAGGCACCAAGAAGCAGATGGGAAGAAAGGATTGAAAATAAGATGAAATAAAAGATAAAAAACAAGTGATGAGAGAATGGATGAGGCACAGACACTCCACCATGACACACTATCATGAAAGACACTGTTTGCGTGTCGCGGTCCCAAAGCGTGGTGAATTCAAACCAAACGCTGGCTTCAGTTTGACTGTGAGGCAACAGAGCCAGATGTTTCAAAAGAGACGTCAAGTTCGAGACAAAAACAAACTACCGTGCTCTGAGGGTTTACAGGGCTGAAATGAAGACTTTAAAACATGTTTTTACTTGGAGGACCGTGTGTGTGTGTGTGTGTGTGTGTGTGTGTACATGTATACGCCCTCTTAAGGGCCGCACACTTAGGCGTGTTCCTGCATGTGTGCATACATATTTGTTCTCATGTGTGCGACATTCGGAGCCTATTAAGCTCGCCATCGCATCCTATTCATGTCACTGCAGCATGACATGCTGTCACCGTGGATGGGGCTGCCGTGATTGGACACAGACCAGGAAGTCTTCGAGAAGGCCATTAGCATAACAACGTTCATGGGAACACTGCAAACAGAGCACGGTGCCGTGAGATCGGCAAACCCTCGCTGGAATCTGTTTCCTCCCGTCCGCACGAGTGTTCCCACTTAGTCTCTGTGATGTCTCCTTCATCCCAGGTCTCTGCTGCCGTCAGTGATGACAAGGGAAGGATAACTAATCCAAGACAACTTGGACCGCACTTACACACAAAATGGCACACACATGCTCACTTACATTGAAAATCCATGTCGCGGTGAGATAATTATCCGTAGTAAACGCTCAGCATGATATGCTGAAAGAACATACCCATGTGCGTGAAGATGTGCAGTGTGTGATGCGAAAGTGTCGCACATAGTAATGAATGATCCACAGTGTCTTTTAGCTCAGTTTCTGGTTTTATGGCCCGTGACCTCACTGTTGTGGTTCAGTATCAACCTCATCTCCAGACTCAGTAGGCAGTTGTTTTTAGCCATAAAAGCTCTGACAAACCCATTTTATGATACTTGTGTGGCACTTCACAGCAGACAGACAAAGTGAAAGGCCAGCTGGTGAACAGGTAAAGAACCGTATTGGTTTGCTGGACAGGTGAATGCTAACGTTGTTGCATGTCTGCTGGATGGCTAAACAGGCAACAGTTTGCTAACACAATCAGTGGTTTCACATCACTGTGTAGTAACAGCCATTAAGTGCACTGTAATTAAAATATTAAAGGAGGAGTTCGACAGAATAATCCAACACAGTTCATGATGTTTCAGTCTTTGTTGACACTGTAAGTAAGGTAATAATTGGTTGGATTGCTGACAAAGCAATCCTACTATATGATGTATTGGCCAACTTAAAAAAATAAAATGTTAGTTGGTTTATTTTACCTGCTGCTATAGAACTGACTGAAATTGACTACTGTTCAGTGTGAATTTCCATCATTTACTTCAGTCGGAGCATCAACACCAGATTGTGAATGCTCGTTTACACGGAGCGTTCCTTTATTCATTCATTCCGAATTTTTATAAAAGCCCAGAATCCTGATCAGCAAAATACACTTTATCAAAATTAAATATTCAAATATGTGTAAACATGTTTATTTTTTTGAGTATAGCTTCTGTTGAAAAGTTGCTAAGGTTTTCATGTTAAATAGGACTTTATTGCTGTAGATCATTCGTCACGATCATCAATCATTAAATTGAAGGTATATCAATCAGTTATTACAAATTTTGGTGTTTACTCAAATTTGGCCGTATGGTTTGATGTGTGGTAAGCAGACATATTTTGCCACTCACATACCAGGATTCCTCCCCACCTGTGTGTCTCCAGTGACAGCGCAGCACCATCAGATAACGAAGGTGCTGGAGCATGCACAGTTCTACACAGGTGAGGTGCTTGTGTGTGTGTCTCAGGTGCAGTGTAGCGTTAAGAGAGCAGAGCAGCACAGGAGATGACCCAGATAAGAGGATTATTAGTTTATAAAACATCTCACCTCCGCAGCTGGGCTGGCATCGTGACGGATCATCACCCTGCGGCTCAGCTGCTCCTGAAGTACAGTTATTTAAAGTAGATGCACTATGTTTAGTCACATAACTCTACAATCTCTCAATACCACTGTATGTTGTTTCATCGGTGGCCATTGTGCTCAGTTTTTGTGGCCCTCAAACACTGGTCAGTTTCAGTCAGTGCTTTAACAGCCGCCCGCCATCTTTTTATTCTGTGTCAGGGAAATTTTGCAGGTGCAGCAACTTTTCCAAATAACGGTACTCTACCATGCTGCTGTTAATTTTAAAGTTCTTGTTTTGTTCATGCAAGTCAGACGTTGATCATACCTGAAGCTCACTGTCCACAATGTGGAGGCATGAAAGACACTTGATATAGTTCAAATCATACAGCGATATGTAAAGGTTCTGATGTTGAATGGACAAACCCAATGTAAATTTGGTGACTCCTGGCAGAGCATGCCACTTCCCTGGATCAATTCCAGCTCTTCCTTGTCTTTGCTCCAACAACTGTATAATGTGATTTTCATAAAATATTCAAAATAAAAGATAAATCCCATCTAGGTGCCACCATCAGTCTGCTGGGACACTGGATTTATGCAGAAAAATAGGAATGGGAGCAATAGGAAATAGGAAAAAGAGATGAGTCAGCCATGTAAGGTTGTGAAAGCTGTCTTTATAAGGAAGGGACAGAAAAGTGAAGACATTTCTGGGCCACCTTGGACAGGCAGCATCAAACCTGGTACTTACCTGCATCTCACAGAAGGTCCTTCATCCTCGGTGAAAGAGTGGATGGAGAGAGATGTGAGAGTGTCGCCTGAATGTGCTGCTCTTCACCTGATCTGTGAGGAAATGCCTGGTGAAAGGAGAGGTGGAAAGGCCCTGCAGCTCTGTGCATAATGACACTTATCAGATGCTCTATGATTTGTAGTGGAGCAGCACATGGGGAACATCGCCCTCATGTTGAATATCACCTTACTGTAAACTACATGATAAATGCACAGCAGAGCAGAGGGGAGTTGGGGGGGAAGCCCCACTTTATTCAGAACAGGAGACCATGCGTGCTAAGAGCGAAATGACAAGCATCTGGAGTAGTGAGCTCATGCCAACATGCACGCGTGTGCACACACACACACACACACACACACACACCCCTTTCTCCTGAATTCCAAAGTTTGACATGATTGTCTTTCAGCCTTTTTCTGTCTCATAAGATGCTGTCTCGCTTCCACTCTGCAGGTACAGACACCAGAGTCATTTTCCCACTCACTCTCAGTCAAAGCTGGCTGCAGACAAGCAGTAAGTGCTGATATTGCGTTCCAAATCCAAATATGACTTGTCGCTGAGATCTAATCTAAGTGCTGCTGTCTTGAGCTTGTATGATACATATAGCACTGTGTAAATGCTTGAAGCACTTAAGACGTTTAGATTCATATCCATCATGCAACACCATCAGTGAGGCGTCTGCGCGATCCCAAATTCATTCTGCAGGCGGAACATGCAGCCAGAGTCGTAAAGAACCATCTTCAGCCACAAGGAGAACACAAAGTCCTGCAAGAGATGGTTTGGCCTCCACACAGAGCCCTGATCTCATGGCTCTCAGAGGCCGCCTAAATCCACAGAGGAACTGTGGCAAGTTCTGCAAGATGCTTGGAACAGTCCACCTGCCAAGTAGACTGAAAAATCTGTTCAAGTGTACCGTGGAGAGCTGGTGTGGTTTGAAAGGAAAATGGTGGTCAAAGTAAATATTGATTTGATTTAGGTTTTATTCTCTTAACGGCACTTTAAAGTTAATTGATGAATAAAAGAACTATTCATGGTATTATTTCTAAAGCATCCTCACTTTACTTTTAGTGCCACAAGCTTTTGCACAGTGCTGTGTGAAAACGAGACAGAGTTTACAGTGAAGCTCTGTCAGGCTGTAATTAGGCACAGTTAGCATGACAATATGCTAACTGTGCTTAATTAGCACTAAACACAAAGTGCAGCTGAGGATGATGGGATGTCAAGAGGTTTTGCAGGTATTTCTTAATGTGATGAAATTAAATTAAAGTCAAACTTTTAACTGCTGAAGGTTTCTGAGACAACAGACACAGACACAGTAAGTGGTCAGCTGCTGAGATATTGGAGGATGTTGCAGATTAATTCTCTAAGAAGCTGGTGGATATCAAATTTATCTTCATTCATGTCACAATTGTGATTCCTCCAAAACGTATTTGGCGATGCAAATTAGCAGTGCGGACACAACTTCTAAAGTGGACATGATGAGTGAATAGGATGCTCTGCTAAAGCATAGCTAATGCAAATGCTGCACTCATGTAGCACAGACACATCTCTCAGCAGTCTGCCCTTAGACAGCCAAATGAACATAAAAATGGTAGACTTAGGCCAGAGTACTGAGAGGTTTTTGTGCTTCTGGATCGCAGCGATCCATGCTGAGACAAACTGTATTCATTAAAACCTACTTCTCAAGGGGCCGGTCAAAATTGCCATTTGATGTCTTCATTTGGAGGTATGGCTGTATTGCTAACTTTTTGGTCTTCCAGTGAAGTGACTGACATCCCTTACTGTGAGCCCAGCAGCCATGCTCCTGTGTTGCAGTCACCTACGGTCGTTTGGAGATCTGAGAGCTCTTATCTCTTGCAGCTAGAGCATGACACTAGGGGCTAAGGGCACAGATCCATGCCAAGTTGCTGTCTCTTTTCCCACCTCTCTCAGCCTGTATGAGTGTGTGTGTGTGTTTATGAAGTTTATATCCAGCGAGTGGCATGCCTGTCTCGCACCAAGGACCTCGGAGTGCCAGTTTCACGCTAAAGTCCATTCCAACGTCAATCCACTTTGTCAGTCAATTTGCTTAATGGACCTCCTCACCTTTCATGTCGAGCTGTTTATCTGGCTCTTGCCCAGCCAACTCTGTTCTTCCATGGCCCAGAGAAACAGGCAGTCAGCAGAAAATCACACATATACACTGCAAGGAAAAGTGTTGTGCGTCTACCTTTCCCACTCACTTGGACATTTTTTTCATATTTTGTATTTGTAATTATATTGTCCACCAGGTACTGAAAATCAGCATCTGCATCAGCATGAATCCATACCAGCTCTGTGTTGTCCTCCTTAGCTGCAATAAGTCAGTACGTACATAGACAAGCAGAGACAAATAAACCGTCAGCTTTGTGAATGCATGTCCAAAGCCTTGATATCCGGCTGCCGCCCTGAGCATCCAATCAGCTCCCTGCTCCAGGCTGAAGCCGGGCCAAGAGTAACTCTCTGTGGCTGCTCTGAAGGAGCCAGGCCGTGACTAACATGAACCACCGTCACCATTGCTGAGCTGCCAGCCAGGAAATAAATACAGCTGGAGAAGACTGTGGACCAACCCGCCTTTCAGTTCTGTTTGGTCCCAGGTGAACCTCCACTGAACAGGGAACCAGTAGATCAACACACCAACTCTTGGCAGGCTTTAAAAGAAGGTGACAAGACCACCAGATTATGTCACTCAGCAAATGTATGCTCATTCAACTATGAAATTAACTGTTATGAGAGGACACATGAAAGCAAAAAGGAATTACACGGTCTGACTTTTTAACACAGTGGAACTGCAGACACATGTAATCAGTCAAATCACAAGTTCTGACTAAGGGTTCTGCTAGACCCTCCATGCATTTGGCAGGCATGGAGCAGGTTTTCCTCCAAATTTACCGCACATTTTAACCAAATTTCTTATAAATCTGCCAAAGAAAAATACTATGAAAATAATTTACGTCAAACTGAGATAAACAGTAGGTGGCATTAATTCTTCAGTTGGGTGCCATTAAACCTTTGCAGAGGAAGAGGATGAGAGTTAAAACCTGAAGCAATGAAATAATGTCGAAAATGGCCTCCTTCCAAAAGAGCAGATGAAAGCCAGTTGATTGCCCCAAAGCATTTCTTCCTGCAAATCATAAAAAGCAAGAATAATTATAGAATCACTGTATATTTATCAAACCTGAAAAGTGTGTAAAATTTAAGGACAGATGTAAACGTTCTGCAGGACATTTACAATATACAATCCATGGCAGCATCTGTTGCCAGGTTGGGAACAAGCCCTTTTGATCCACGGCCCATTTGAGCTGCCTGGTGGGAACCGGGCCTGCGTAACTGTAGTGTTGGTGTGACCCATGTCCCGTTCACTGTGGGCAGAGCCGAAGCATTCCAGCAGCTGGCACGCTCCCATCCCTAAGTAAACCCTTCTGGCGTAATCATCCGAGGGAAGCGGCCAGAGGAGTTGCTGAGGCACTGGAATCACGCACTCACTTAACAGTGCCCGCATTCAGCGAGCGAGGCGGCGCGGAGCAGATCTGCAACACCTGCGACACCTGCCCCGTTTAACGCAGTGTTCATATCATGTGGGAGAGACGGCAGATATGAGATTCAGTGTTCGGCAGTTGTTTGCATCAGATTTCAGCCAAAAAATATCTTTGAACTCAGTTCGCTCACTTGGAGACCTCTGATCTTTTGAAATAATCTACTTTATGTGTTGAGGGTAACCTGCAGTTACGAAATTACATTTTCATTTTCATTAACCCCAACAAAAAGGATAACTTTACACCCATGCATGGTGACTTATATGTGTTTACAAGTCAAAAAATGCAAATTGTACTTGTGTTGCACTTAATAGTAATTAATAATAGTTCAGACCCCCTGTCTCCATCTTATCCGGAATTGGGTCACAGTGGTAGTAGGCTAAGCAAGGAAGTCTATATAAATACCTTTCCTCAGCAAACCTTTTTGAGCTCCTCCTGGGGGATCCTGCACTGTTCCCAGGCCGGACGAGATATATTTTTATCTTTGGGGCGGTCTGGGTCTACCCTGGGTCTCCTACCAGTTGGACGTGCCCAGAAAACCTCCAGTGGAAGGTTTCAGACGAAGCAGGCACACTCACACGGTGTATGTGCACACAACGAGCTGCAACGTGTAAATCACTGGCTTTTATATTGAGTTACAGAGCAGCACTATGCATAGCAGATACTGCATGACATCCAAGTGCCATCACAGAGAACAGTGAATACATACAGTCCACTTCATTTGGCTACTAGACTGCAGTAAATTGCAAAGGAAGGAGCAGAGAGGGCCACTGAAGTATCTGCCTATGATATTTACCACAGCAGGACTGCTAGGTTCACCTTATTCCATACACTCTTGTCTAAGTCACACTTTCTCACACACACACATGCACGCACGCACACAGAGGAGGGCCTGTAAGCGTCCTGCTCAATTAGGTGTGTTTAGCTTTAACAGTGTGCCAGCGTCGGCTAAGCCACAGCTCCCTCGAGACCGAGCCGCCAATCTCACTAAGTCAACACACGTATACATACAGTACCCTGACTGCGCCGCAGACACGCACACACAATTTGTTGACAACTGTAATAGGTCCACCTTGTAGTTTGCTACTTCAACTCAAGCACAATGCTAATACACAGTCCATGTCATCAGCCTCACCTGACTGAGCTGTGTCTGTGAGCTGTCCTGAAGTAATGTGTGTGTGTGTGTGTGTGTGTGTGTGTGTGCTGTTGGGACATACTACACTCATTCATACAAAGACACCTGGTTGTCTCGGAGAGCACGCTTCTTTGTGTGTGTGCGTTTGTGTGTGTTTGCGTGCGTGTGCGCATGTGCGTGTCTTTGTGTTTTGACAGCTGGGTCTAAGTAGGCAGCACGGTGTCCTCAGAGGTCCCACAGAAACCATAACCCTTTGACCCGGCACCTCAGTCACCACCGCACACCATCAGCTCCACACTGCAGCTCAAGTCAGCTGACTCAGTACCAGAGTCAGGTTCAAGTCTGGCAACTCTGTTATACACAGTTAACGAGTAAACATGAGTTGAATTCAACATTTAACGCTCATGTTGCGCTGTCAGCATGCACTGCAGAAAAGACCCGCTCTCCTCTGTTCTTATCATCAACAGTAAATGGAAAGCTGACATTTGCAACTTTTGGTTCTTCCTGTGTTTCAAATACATGGCTCAGACATAGACATCAAAGAAGCCAGGGGGATCATGCAACATGTCATTCAGACAGGACCTCCACTTTTTGCATTCTTCATATGGGATACAAATAGAGTGACGGCTCAATCAAACGTCCGGAGGTGGGAAAAAGAAAGGCCATTGCCGGGGATATCCTGTGTCACTCACTGGATAATTAAATCCACAGTTAGCACCTCTTGTTACTGCTTCTCAGGGTGTGGCATGTGGATGTGGCAGTTGTGATAAGCATGTTGTCAACATAAAATTCAGACTGCCCCAACATAACATCATAATGACACAATACCATATGAGAAAGAGAAAAAAATGCATTACTTTGATGCTTGCACAATCTTCTTGGCTTATTGTAATTGTCTGTTCAGTACTGCTCAATGCTTGCAGGACATTCCCTTCAGTCTCAGCTGTACTCTGTATTTAGTGCTGATTAGCAAATGTTACCGTGCTAACATGCTTTCACATTGTTTCCATTGTATCCTTTGATACAATGTTATTGCCTCTGCCAAAGAGGTTGTTTTCACCCGTGTATGTTTGTTAGTTTGTTTGTCTGTTGTGTTACGCAAAAAAATAAATACTTAATGAAAGGAAAGATGGTACTTGGGCCAAGGAAGAACACATTAGCTTTTGATGCAGATACCCCCATCCATCAATAATCAACTCAAAAAAGTCATATTTTCACCTGCATTGCTTTGTTGGTTTCGTGGTTGGCTGTTCTGGCTCCAGTTCCACTTCTACAGTTTTATATATATATATATATATAGCTGTAGAATGGAAATTCAATTTTGTTTGTGAGAAATGAAGTTTTGGTATGGTGAATGGCTCTAACAATAGACACATAACCAGGTCAGCAAAAACAGCAGTAAAAGTCTTAAACTACATCAGGTTAAGTTGCATAATGTGTATTCGGCTAATATAAAGGTGTATTACCTTCATCTGATCCTTACCATTAGCTTCAGCTTAACATAAACAATACATGCATTAAGCTCTGCAAATAAGTGTTTCTCAGCAAAATCTCATTGTCTAGTCATGTCTGTCATAGTCTTGACCTATGCCTTCAATTTTTATGAATGACAGACTTATACCTTTGATTTTTTTCATTTGAATACAGACAAACAGGTAACATACAACAAAGGCCCCTCAGATGGGCGTTGAGCTGTCAGTGTTGGAGGGTGCTCTCGCTCTGACTTTTTCCTCAAAGTTAACAAACATATTTTCCATGTGGAACAGAGGTTTTACTTTTCTAACCCTGGACACCCACAATAACTCATTCTACCTTGCAACTCGGTAGGGCTGAGATTAATTATGAGATTTATAAGAGTTGACTAGTGGGTCAATCCAAAAAAAGATGGAGAAAAGGATCAAACTAAAGAAAGAATACACCCATTTAGCATATATGCCACACAAATATGACTCGCTTTTTTATTCTCATAAAGCCGAGCAGTTGTGTTTAAAGGATCACTGAATAAACTGGACAGAGAACTTTTGTTCTCTGTTGGGTATTAGTCTCTTTTTTCACCCAGTTGATATTTTTACATGATTCATATTAATGTCAAGTTGCAAATTTTCCTATATGCATGAATTGCAATAATGCAATTTTTTGCCAACAGTGTATTTTTTTCAGGCTTTAACATTGCATAAGGGTCTCCCATTTTTTCCAAAGAAAAGAGTGACTGTTGGTTCTAATTCAACATCATTCTGTAACATTTTGACCACAGGGCTGCAGTGTGCCTTTTGGGGAACACTCTGCTCTGGAGAATGCTCACTGAATCAAATGTGTGTCCACAGTATGTGTGTGAGAGAGAAAGACCACGGGGTTTTAACCCGTGTGCAGTAGTTTTTATAACTGCACGTGGGCACAGCCAGATCTGTCTGGTTGTGTGTTTACATATGTGTCGTGCTGCATGTATGTCTGCATGTGCATGTATCTGCGTATGCGTCTGCCAGGTCCTAAGAATGCACGTATTGTTTATCACATTCTTGGTGTGTGTAGGGAAACAGGCAGGGAAACCTAAACCTAACAGGGCTGTACGCTCGCTGCTCTCCACAGCCCGTCCACAGGCTGTCCCAGACAGAAAATTGGGAGGGTTGGGGTCCAAATTACACTTGGTGAGAGAAGAGAACGCTGCGTTTGTTTCCTGCACTGTGTGTTCCCCGTGTGTACAGTGGCGGGAGTGTGTGTTGTGGAAGGTAATGGCTGTGTGGCATATGTTTTTCTCTGGCTTGGCCCACTGTGGGTGAGAGCAGCCTCACTGTGACAGGCTCTTTAAGGGGTATTATCGATTGTATTTCAACTAAACAGTGTCAGTGTTCGGCAGAATATAAACACAAGAAACACTAGCGCTGTGTGTGTGTCTCGACCACAATGCTCACCATCGTCCCCCTGGGACAGATGTGTGGAACACGGGTTAAATATAACACCAGCCCATGCAATGTAATGCTCAGTCATTTCTGGTTAAGGACAATGACATTTGGATTTATATATATTTATATATATTTTTTTTGTACTGACACTACAGAAAAAACTACAGAAAGCAGGAAACCATCAGCAACTAAAATCAACTTTAAAAAACATCTACTGTGGTTTCTCTCAAGTCAAATTAAATTCACTTCGATGTTAAGTATGCTTGAAATGAACTAATGACCACACCACATCATCGCGTACAGCTACAGTCGCAGGCATGATGAAAAGCCTCCTGAGAGTCCGTTGCATCTCTTGGTACTAATGGGGATAATGCTGCACACTATAGTACTGCCCCTCCATTTGTTTTGCTGCTTTTCGTTGAACACAAAAAAGTGACAGAATACATTCTCCTTTGCACTCTGACTTTAGCGATGTTGTTAGTCTTTCAGCAATGACTGGGGCTGTCTTGGACTTGGGGACAGCATGGTGGTGCAGTAGTTAGCACTGTCACCTCACAACAAAGGTGTAGGTTGGAACCCCGGTTTGGTCGGGACCTTTCTGTTTGGGGGTTGTGTGTTCTCCTGCATGGGTTTTCTCTACCTGTAGGTGTGACTGTGAATGTTTCTTTGTCTCTATGTGTCAGTCCAGTGACAGACTGGAGACCTGTGCAGTGGTGTACCCCACCCTCACCCTATGTCAGCTGGAATTGGCTCCAGCACCCCAACAACCTTGAACAGTTAAGCAGTATAGAGGATGGATAGATGGACTGCTTCATGAATACATACTGTCTAACATTTATGAAAGTTGCTGATGTCAGTGGAGTGGCTATCTTCATTTGCTCAACCTTGTGTTCAACTAATAAGACAAAATAATAACTTTTGCATGAAATGACAATAAAATCTACAGGAAAATGACTGATTTGGCCATTTGACCTGCAGTATTAAATTAAGCTTTCCACTCACAGTGCATGGGTCTTCACGACCATGGCATCCTAATGTAGATGTTATCTTAGCATACCCTACTGGACCTCAGTTAGTTGATGTAGCCATCAGCTAAACTGCTATCCCTGCAGATAGCGACACAGGATTTACCTCGCTTATGTCTACTCATGCCAAATGTAAATTTCGTTTGCAGTTTTCTAACTGATATATTTGGAATATTGATGTTTCTCAAATTCACATAAAATGATATGTAATTTAATTATTTAATTAATTGAAGAATGTTTTATTTTAAAAAAACAAATGTCATGTAAATATATGTTACATCTAAATATAGTTGTAAATGTTAAATCTAAATACTGTATCTAAAAACAAATGTTAAATCTAGATCTAAATGTCATGCTGAGTGTAAAGCTAAATAAACAGCCCACACAGCCCCACCCATAACTGACCATGGATCAGTGGACAAAATGTGAGAAACATTTGCTAAATATGAGGAAAGTTGGCTAAATATTCAAAACATATTAGTTAGAAAACTACAACTGGAACTTTATTACACTACAACTTATTTGGCTCCTCATGATCTCACTTGTCAGAGTCATAGTTAGAAAGACGGGAATGCTGGTGGGCATTTTTCAAAATGATGTGACATTTTATGTACAAAACCCTCACAGCTCAGCCAGGACATTTGTAGCTCTCGGACCATTATGTTTAGTGATTACTGAGGCCGCTGGGACTCTTGATTTGCCTCCCTCTCTAGTGTCTGTGCTGTGGGCCCAGCTTCCTCACCTGGCTGCTACTAATCATCCACACCAATCAATCCTCTCCAGTACTTAAGTTCTGGATCTGCTGTCAACCGGGTTTGCTGTAAAACCCCGGGCCACTCTCCCTCATGCCCCATTGGTGTTTCAATGTGTCCCTCTCTAGAGACGTAACTCTGTCTTCTCCTTTTGTTTGTGTGAAAATTTGTTTACAAGCCTCCAGTCAGTCTCCACCTCCCCCTTAAATGCAACCAGCCAGCCAAGCGCACAGCTGTACTCACCTGTGTTGTCCAATAAACACAACTAAACCTTTAAAGCCTCCAGTTATGCCTCCAGGGCCTAAGCTGAGCAAAACAATTGATTAATGGGTTGAAATATATATCAGAGTAATGGTTAATGAAAATCATCTCAGGTATAAACTTGAGTTGAGGAGATGTAAAAAACAAAAAAAGTCTTGATGTGAAGAAAGTGGTTACAATGATTTGAATGAAGCCAGTAATGACGGGCCATAGTTTTTAACAGAGTATTGGCATTGGAAACCAAAAACCCTATGCACACTGTAATATGTAAACTTTTTTCAGAAAAAGACAGAATAATTAAATGATCTGTATGAATTTAAAGTACATGGTATGTGAAAAGTAAGGTTATACTGAGAATGAAAAAGTAAGGTTATAATGAAAATGGGTAAAATATGACCTCCTGGTGTAAATTTTCAAATGCACCACATATTCAGCTTGGTTGGATGCATGAACAATGGGGGGGGGGTCCACGCTTGGCAAAAGTAAACACGGTGGTGTGTTCGGCTGAGCGCTGGCGTTTAGAGGCTCTGCTAAGTGGCACCTGGTCACTGCCAAAACAAACAAAACAGTGTGCGCGCGCTTGTATGTGCGATGCATGTGTGCCCGCGCGCGCGCACACACACACGTGGGCGAGCGTGTTGCTGCTAAGTGCCACTGTGTGTCGGCCAAAACAAACAGGCTTAATGAGAAGCAGCTCCTGGGACAGAGAGAGAGATGGAGGAGACCCGGCCAGGCCAAACACACTGACCCCGCTGTCTCTCTCACATGGACTTAAAGGATACACTGTTCCCCTCGGTCCTCCTCCTATACACAAGACCGTCACCTTCATCGGCCCTCTCTCTCTCTCTCTCCTCCACGACGCTCACCCTTCCATTGACCGCTGAGGTGTGAGGGCGAAGGGGCTGATAGGAGGGTGTGCGAGGTGAGTGAATGCAATTACAAGTACATTTGTGACTGTGTGTGGGAAACACAGGGCGGTTGTGCTGAACGAGCAGATGCACTGGCTCAGCAGCTGCGAAAGAGGGGAGCGAAACCAGGCGCGGAGAACGCAGCCTCTTTAATAAACATATTTCATGTTTCAAGGCTGTTGCAGCATCTGTTCATCATCGTGGCCGGCGATGATGGGGTTCTTGATCAATGTACTGTGATCCAGACTAGGTGGAGTCTGCAAGTTTCTGGGTTTATACCAGATCCTACCGCGTCTCAACAGCCAGACAGCGGCCCTGCTACACAACACAAGAGCCAACACACTGGCTTTCCCGCTGAAGTCTCCATCTTCTCTATCTTACAAACATGAGCACATCTTAGTAGTTCACAAATTCTATAAAATCCTGGTAAACGGTACTACGCAGTTCATGTTACAAACTAGTACCAGTAAAACATAGGCACCCATCGATCAAATTCACTACACACAGTGAGCTGCTGGAAGAACATCGTACAGATCTGATCTAGTTTGAACAGCAGGGGCTCCAGCACCAACCTCTGTCCTTTTAAACCCCATGTTCAGACTGACACATTGACACAGGTTAAATCCACATTGGTGGTCTATGTGAATACATCGCCAGCGTCACCCAACTCTTGAACAGCTTTGAACACAGGTCGGCCACCGTGGCCAACAGAAATGGCAATAAATTAAATGATATCAGCGTTTAAATGTTATTAAAACATCCCTCTCTTGGGTGACTGAGAAAGTGTGGGCGAGCAGATGAGCTGACGGAAGGAAGATAGTGAAACTTTGGTATCTGGTAAATTATTCAGTGTTTATCTGTGAATCGTTTCAAAATGGACTGCAGACTGCTCACACCTGTCTGTATGAATGGGTCCAATGTGGGTCCTACCTGCACAGAGCTGAAATGAATGAGGGGACGAGTTGGGGTCTGAACACAGTCATCTCCTTCCTTATCTATGTACACTGGCTTGCAAAAGTATTCACACCCCTTGGACTTTTCCACATTTTGTCATGTTATGACCACAAACATACAAATATTTTATTGTAATTTTATGTGAAAGACCAACACAAAGTGGCACACAGTTGTGAAATTCAAAGAAAACTCTACATGATTTTCATTTCTTTTTATAAATGAAAAAAACTGTGCAGTGTAGTGTGCAAACGTATTCAGCCCTCCTGAGTCAATACTTTGTGGAACCGCCTTTTGCTGCAATTACAGCTGCAAGTCTTTTGGGGTAGGTCTCTACCAGCTTTGCACATCAAGAGGCTTAAATTGTTGCCCATTCATCTTTGCAAAACAGCTCAAGCTCAGTCAGATTAGATGGAAAAGGTTTGTGAACGGCAGTTTTCAGATCTTGCCACAGATTCTCGATTGGATTTAGGTCTGGACTTTGACTGGGCCATTCTAAAACATGAATATGTTTTGTTTTATGTTTAGGGTCGTTGTCGTGGTGGAAGGTGAACCTCCGCCCCAGTCTCAAGTCTTTTGCAGAGGTTTTCTTTGCCCTGTATTTGGCTCCATCCATCTTCCCATCAACTCTGACCATCTTCCCTGTCCCTGCTGAAGAGAAGCGCCCCTAGAGCATGATGCTGCCACCACCATGTTTGACAGTGGGGATGGTGTGTTCAGAGTGATGCGCAGTGTTAGCTTTTCACCACACATAGCATTTTACATTTAGGCCAAAAAAGTTCAATTCTGGTCTCATCTGACCAGAGCACCGTCTTCCAAATGTCTGCTGTGCCCCCCACATGGCTTCTGGCAAACTGTAAATGGGACTTCTAATGGGTTTTTTAACAATTGCTTTCTTATTGCCACTCTTCCATCAAGGCCAGATTTATGCAGTGCATGACCAATAGTTGTCCTGTGGACAGATTCCCCCACCTGAGCTGTGGATCTCTGCAGTTTGTCCAGAGTCACCTGGGCTCTTGGCTGCATCGCTGATCGGTGCTCTCCTTGGGCAGCCTGCAAGTTTAGGTGGACGGCTGTGTCTTGGTAGGTTTGCAGTTGTGCCTTACTCTTTCCATTTCCAGATGATGGATTAAACATTGCTGCATGAGATGTTCAAAGCTTGGGAAATGTTTTTATAGCCTAACCCTCATTTAAACTTCTCCACCAGTTTATCCCTGACATGTCTGGTGAGTTCCTTGGACTTCATGATTCTGTTTGTTCCCCAATATTCTCTTAACAAACCTGAGGCCATCACAGAACAGCTGTATTTGTACTGAGATTAGATTACACACAGGTGGACTCTGTTTAGTCATTAGGTCAACATTCGATCATTCAGCAATCATCAAGCATCTTCTGAAGGCAATTAGTTGCACTCAGAGAAGAGTGGGCTGAATACTTTTGCAAACTGCACTTTTCAGTTTTTCATTTGGAAAAAATCTAAAGTCATGTATAATTTTCTTTGTACTTCACAATTGTGTGCCACTTTGTGTTGGTCTTTCACAGAACATTCCAATAAAATATGTTTCTGTTTGTGGTCGTAACGTGACAGGATGTGGAAAAATTCAAGGGGTATGAATACTTTTGCAAGCCACAGTAATCATAATCCTGGTTAAGGTAAAATATGTGTTCTGCACAAGACTCTACAGCTTTAGGTTTTCTGCAGCATTTCACTATGTCCAGGTAGGACTTTAAGTATAAATTATAGGGCTGGAGTGTGCGTATATGGAATTTGGCTAATAAAAACATAAGGCTGACATACATTTCCTTGACAGACATCTCATCAGTAAAAATACCAAATAAAATAAATTTAATTCTATATGTGGGCTGCTTATCTAATTTCCTGTTTTACAACGTTAAGGTCATACCAAAATGTTTGCCTAAGATACAGTCCCCCCTGAAAAAAAACTCAATCAATGGACCAATTTGTGTGTGTGTGTGTGTGTGTTGGCACATCCCACACTGAGTCTGTTTTGTTATGTGAGAGACTGGAAGAGGAGACAGGAGATTAAGGTCCAAAGTCCCTCAGTCTCCAGGAATATCCTGATGCTGGGAGGGGACTGGGCCGGAGTCGCTCGTTCAACACAGATGTTTGGGGATGTGAGGACGTCCCCTCAGTGTTTGCAAGGGGACACTGTTTTCCCTAAGAAGCTGGAGGTGACTGACGAAATGTATCAAAACACTGACAGATTGTGCGCCCACGTTGTTTGTGTGGACTGTGCTTTTTTTGTCCACACAGCTTAAACATCAGCAGCAGCCTCTACATGATCATTATTAGATAAATTTGTATAGCCACACAACTTGAACACAGGATAAGAGAAATGGCAATGTTCAAATGCTTAATTTCCACCATTTCTCCCATCTCCTCACTAAGCACCTCCACAGATATTGTTGGGGTGCCCTTGAGCACGGCACTCATCTCTTTGGTATTCCTGGCATCTGCCAGCAGCTGTATAAATGTGAGGCAGAGTGGTGTTGAGAAGGCATAAAATCTGAAAACCTTTCCCGGCATCAAAATAGGAACGTCAAATAAATCCTGACAGGGTTCAGAGTGTGTACGTTGTGTGTGTGTGTGTGTGTGTGTGTGTGTGTGTGTGTGCGCGTGTGTGTGTGCGTGTGCATGTGCTGCATCCCTCACACTGACCCCTGCTTGTCAGGTCACTGTTGCTGTTTGCTTTGGCGGCTGCAGGGTCTATTGGGGTTCAGGTGCGAAGAGAGCAACAGAATGCGTTCGCATGTTCATGCCCGAGCATGTGTGTGCGTGTGTGAAGGCCTTTGTGTATGTGCGTACAGTAAGCGTATGTTTGTAGATGCATGTGTGTCCGGTTATTTTAGGCACAGTCACCATGGTCATTTATTTTTAGTCCTGAAAGACTTTGTGTGTGTGTTTGTGTGTGTGCGTATGTCTATGTACATGTCTATGGGGATTTGCACACACCATGCTTCCGTGTGTGTGTGTGTGTGTGTGCGTGCTATGCACGTGTGTGTGTTTTTTGGCAGTGGACTGGCGAGCAGGATTAGGAGGTTGTGGTGAGTTTGTGTGTTCAAGGCCGCTGGTGTGAAAGAGCAAGTCAGAGCTGTGCTTCCCCCTGGAGAGAGAGTTTAATTTAGAAGAACAAGGCTCCTAACACACACTTGTGCCGCTGCCGTCTCTCTGGCCCGTCTCTCCACACCTCATCCGTCCCCTCTCCAGCTCTCTCTGCCACTCTATAAAACTTTAACCATCTCTACAGCTTCTCTTCCTTTACATCTTAACCTTTTCATCTCTTTTCCTCCTCGCCCCCGAACGCTCCTTTGCTCTGTTCGAGCTCGACCAGCAGCAGTTGGAGAGGTTTTCATGGCCAGGTCAAAACCTCTCAACCACATTCTTAGCTCTTATCATGTTAGTTAATGTGTTTGTTTTTGAAACATGCCTGAGTTGGTTCCTTGGTAAACAAGAGACTCAGGAGCCTGAAGGCATCTTAAGACTAAGACGATCTCAGCCCAAAGACTTCATGTGCCTTAAGACAACAGTGAGTTTCCTGCATGACAAATCAAATCTCAGCCAGTGTCAGGTGGCACACTATCAATTCAATGTATGTCAGATTGTCTGACTGCAGCACGTCGTCAGCCAGCGTCATCCAGCCACGCACCCACTGTTTTGAAAATGCAGCAAAAAAAAAAAAACGTTAACAAGCTGACTGAAATGGAAATAAGACTCAAGTTGTAATGAACTAGAATCAACATTGAATGTGTGCGCATGTGGGAAGAGGGGGAGCAGTTGGCACCTTCAGTCTTACAGATGTTTTGTGGGGAATAGATGTAATCATTAATAATAATTTCTGTTGCTGTTAGAATCATGCAATGTTCTCTCTGAGGAAGAAAAAAAAGGTTAGGTTTAGGCTAGGTTAGGTTTTTATATGCAGCGCTTGGTTTCATGCCTTTACCATGAGAAACCTTTCAAAACACTATTTCCTCAATAACCCTCCTAATGGGAGTGATGGGTTTCTGCCAGACTTAATTATCTGTTTCCTTATCTTCTCTGTTCTCACTGGTTTGAAGTAAGCAGGGCTCCTTTGGTCAAGTCATGATCTTGCAACAGAGCATTCAGAATGTGATGACAGTTGTCAGTCAGATCTGATCAAAGTTTTTTTGGCATTAAACCTTTAACTTATAGTTTTGTTCTCAAGATCACCGATTTTGTATCTGACACTTAAAAAAGAAAGCCAGCTGGCCCTCTCAGACTGACACTAGATGAAAGGATATTAGTGTGTAATACTACAAACATTGTATACTTAATGTAAGTAACAATGGTTACTTGTCCTTTAATGAACAGGCAGTAAATTATCCATTTCTCATGTAAAATGTCTCCAACCCTCCATGAATAATCACTGTTTGTACTGATCCCTGCCGTTTGCTTGATATCACTGAACCGATATCAATGCTATGTATTCACTGGTGTTAAATCTCCATCCAGCCTCATTTAACATAATCTGCACAATATTAACGACATGTCTCAGGACGGTCATTAAGGTGCCATGTAGTCGCTCACCTGCACCACTTTCTTTTTCCTCTGATTTGCTGCTAAGTTTGGTTCAGTCACTACTGTGGCTGTTTGTGCTTTGCTCTTCCCAGAAATCCCTTGTCAATCAGGCAGCGTGGTCAGCACTATGACGTCTTTCACCTTGGATTTTCGGCAGGTGGCACACTTTTCTGACAGCTGATGACTTACTAACTGCCCTGTTTGTCTACTGTTTCATTCAAAGAAAGATTTTTTCCCTCAACCCTCCCAACTCTGGGGGTTTATGACAGCTAATTTAAAAGATTTCATCAAGTACACTGAGTAAAAATAACTTGTTCTTCAAATGCTGACAGAAATAAGCAAAGCCGACAGCCTATTACTTAAATTCCTGGAAATGCAACTTTTAAATGCAGAGTTTTCAACCAAATACACAGATATGTGATTTGAGGGGCAGTGTTTAACCCCTGCTGTCGATGGCCATGCTTTATATAAGAGTGTTTTTCCTTTATGCTGCTGTACATACGGAGCAGCAGGCCTGGCTGTTGTCTGCAGCGTTCAGCAGGAGTTGTTCTTGGCAGGATATTATTCCAAGGGAGCGCGCTCTCCTGTAGTTGGAGGATAAATCCAGGTAAACCGTTGGTATGCCGCGTGATAAATCTCTGTGGCGCAGCACTGCCAGAGGGCACACATGCACACATTCAGAGCTTGAGTTCACAATAACAGCGGAGACGACCAGTGCTGTCAGGTAGTTTGGTCTGAGCGGACGATTTCCTCACTTCAGATGTGAGAGTGTTTTGTTTTTCTGTCCCTGCATAATGACTGTTTTTGTTTCTGAGGTGATGAATGTGTTCTGGACCACCCCTCAGCTGGTGTCGGCCCCGCAACTCGCCCAGCTGATTTATGCGCTGAAGAGGTGCCCTGAGGGGAATCTGCACAGTATGTGTGTGTGTGTATGGTCTGAGTAGCGCTTATCTTCTAGATGGAAAGTGAAAATACAGGAGAGAAACACTTAGAAAACAGTTTGATCGTCAATGGTTGGGTTTTTTTTCGCCACATAAGCAGGTGTCACGGGGTCAGGCTTCATGATGCTTAAGACATCAACAGGATTTGTTCGTGAGGGGTTTATCCAGTCAAACGTCTCTTTTTTCTAAATGCACCTCCACAGTCTGATACACACATCAGATTAATGTGGAATGAAGCCACATGTCTAAGATATCAGCGTAAACGCTAACTCATGTACTTCAATATTTAACTGTATAACTGGACTGTTAGGCAAGGGCGACATCTTGTGGTTAGATGTGGTAGGGGATGAAATGTGAAGTGGAGTCGGTTGTGATAAGGCTGGAGCTGCTCAAATAGGTATAACTGCTTTCTACATGTACAGTTAGCTGTTACTTGATTGACTGACTACATATACACATCTTCTGCAGCAGCTTTTACGGAGAAATTCCTGAGAACCACCCTCAATGCTGGTGGATGAGCACGAGTTTCCCCTTCCATTATCTTCTACACAAAGTGAGTAAACCAAAGGTAGTTTGGAAAAAAACATAAACTGAGATTAGTGAATGGTGAACATACTTTGTAACATCACCAGTCCATACATTAAATATACAGTCAAAAATTCAAAGGAAACAAATAATTTAAATCTCAGTCAGGCCAGACAACCATAAAATAATATGTCAATTTCAGGCCACTGGGTGGCGGTAATGTGCAGGCAAGTTGTTGGTTAACCACCATTAAAGGCAGAAGAAACAAAAACGGAACCGGAACACTTGTCCAAACGCCCCCCATTCAAGTCGGACTTGTTTACTGGTGACACATCGGTAACAGCTGTTTGTAAGCTGTTAGTCGGCTAGTAGCTAGCTACAGCCAACGGACTGGCAAATTTAACCTGAATCTTATCATATATTACTTGAGAGGGTGAGTTCGTGTGCCATTATCTATTTCCGGTGGAATGTTGGTGGAAGGCCACGCTATAAAAAGTAAACGACAGCGAGCTGGCATTAGCTAGCACATATGGGAGCTTCTTGACTAACATTTAATGCACCAAGGATGAATTCAAGACGTGTAGCTGGGTAGAAATGGGTATTTTTACGCTGGATAGCGCGACGATGTTATCTTCCATAAACTTACACTTTTTACAAGCATGATTGCTGATAAAGTTGTGGTGGCATTCAAATTATTTCATTGCATAGCTAAATGTGGCCACATTAGAGGACTGAAGACTTGTAATGAACTGCCACCATACTGCACAACACGTCTCATCAACAAACTCCAATTCTAACCAGCGTCAGTGTTTTCGATTGGTTACAGCTGCATTCAGATGTTGTGTTAATGCAATCAACGGGCGTGGTTGAACACTTGTATTTGTGTGTGACTTCACAGTGAGTGAGACAGTGTCAGAAATGTTTTGTCTTCTCTTCAACCTCTCAGGCCGATTGCAGACTGTCCCCATGGAGCCTGCCTGCCGTAAAGACAAGCCCAAGCTGAACTCCACCCCGACCAGAGGCGACAGAGCCAAGCAGAAGTCTGCACAGCAGGAGCTCAAGCAGAGACAGAGAGCGGAGGTGACACGTGTACTTTCACGCCTGACACACTGATCCCCAAGAGGAGCGATGTTCATGGGTCAGGTTGTGCCTCAGTCCTGTGTGATTAACTGTGTCCGCCCTCTTTATGAACAGATTTATGCTTTGAACAAGGTGATGACGGAGCTGGAGCAGCAGCAGTTTGAGGCCTTCTGTAAACAGATGCAGTCCCAGGGAGAATGAGAGTCCTGCCCTCATCCGGACCAGGACCTGACCCCCTCCAAGATCACCACGTACACACACTGTTCTGGACCCACTCATAGTTACGCACAGATGTTTGAGCAGATTTGCGGAGCTGTCTATTGGCACATAGAGACTTTTTAAAATATATACTGATGGTTTTGTGATGATGAATCCGACAATCTATGCCCCTGATGGTTTACTGACTCAAAAACTAAGAACGGGAAGTGGAGTTGCATGTGTTTACATGTTTCAAGTTGCCCAGATCAAATGCACATATTAACTTTACATGAAATCACTCAAACGTACCACAGTTTTAGTGACTGAAGAAGGGGCCAGGTTATAGCACACCTTTTCCAGGCGGCTTCCCTTTGTTATTACTATTGACTGCTGATATGTGACATCAGTCCATCACATTCTTTTAATCATATTGCCTAATTACTGCTATTACTTACTGTTTACGAGCATTCCACTCAAGTCCTTTTTGCCATCCATTTAAATGGGTTCAGTACTCTTTCCCCGGCAGCCATGGATTGGGTCAGAACTTCCTGAGACAAACATCTGGGTCTGTGTTTATGAAGTAGTGAAAGATTCACTGAGCTTCTGACTCCCATTCATAAAGATAATTCAGTTCACATTATTTACAACTGTGAGTTGTGAATGGTGGTTTAAAAGTTTTCATTCTGTTCCCTTTGTGGCTGAGGCTGCAGTTTGTGTTGAACATTGCTAACAGCGCTGTCTTTGTAAACAGTTCAAACATCGGCCATGATGCAGACAATGATTACACTAAACTGATAAACACGGTTTCGTAGCCATCGATTCCGAATCACAGTGGCCGAACTAAAGATAGTTCACTGATTCCTTAGCTTTAAAGGAAACAATGCTCCTAATGTGTCAGTGTTAATGGTGCTCACTTTGAAAACACTCATGTCAGCAACATGCAATGCCAACTGGCCTGGGTATGATGTTTTTTATTGCATTTTATTGTTACAGACGAGTCAAGTTTGAAATCTTAAATTCTATTTATGGCTGAAAGCAGCAAAAATATTTATATTGTTTAAAAGAGTATGTCAGCCACTTGAATTTGATGAAAATAAAAGTGAGTTTAAACAAATCATTGTTTTTATTTGATCAGTGTGTTATATTGAAGTAAAACAGATGAGGGCATGGTCCTAAATATAATGTGCTAAACTGTCAACCAGGACAGGTACAGTTAAAGTTCAACTTTAAAAAAAAGACAGCAGAGCAGGTGACCACTTATTTAATCACTTTAATTCCCATTCAAATGATAAACCACTTGATTGTTTATAACACCCCCACCCACCAAACAAGTCATTTAATTTAGCCCCAGCAGACGTCACTGCGCAGAGGTAGTAGTTATATGTGACTGTGTTGTAAGCAGTAGTTGTGAGGTTAGTAAAGCCAAGCTGCTACCATGAGAGTGTTTTGTGGTGTTTCAGGGATTAGTAAGAGTAGTCTTCATCGCACAACATGAACAGCAATATGCCTGATGGCTTCTGAGAGCATTCACACCACTTTACTCTTCATACTTACTTCATATTTGTCTATCAATCTACACTCAATAACCCACTGACAAGTGTGTTTTGATTTTCTTTTCACCTCATAGCATGATGTTGCCATCACCAGCTTCTACCATCTTCTCCAGTTCACAGTTATATAAGCCACTTTATCACAGCGGTCTCGAGAGACATCCTTAGACTTCACACCTTGACGTTTTGACCTAACATGTAGTGGGAGTCATTATTTACACAGACAGGTGTGTGCCAGTCTCAACTGCTGTATGTCCAATCAATTCATTTTGCCACAGGTGGACATCGGTGAAGTTCACAGTCGCAGTAAAATGTCTGAATACTTCTGTAAATAAGAGATTTCAGTTTAACAAAGATGTTTCACGATATACTCCCAGTTTCTCGTGCTTTGATTGTCCACTGATGGGCTAACATGGTCATTTAAACCATTTGAAATTAAATCTACAACATAAAGTGTTCAGAGAGTGAAGGGGTCTGAATACTTTCTGAAGCCATCGCGCAACGGTGTATGCTCCACTACAGTAGGTGCATAAGGCAAAGCTGGTCCTCTTTAAACCTTGACCTTACAATCAGTCACTCTGGTGCCCTTATATTACGCTTCTGTTACGCTTATCCCTCCTCCTCCTTTCACCTTTCGGTATTTCTTACTCCTTCGTTCCCTTCTCGTCAGGCATCGACAGTAACAGAGCTCCCAGTGACCCGCACTCCAAACCAGCCATCCCAGAACTTGGTGTCTTGTCCTCCATGTTCAAAGGAGATGAAACGCATCCCGGGACCATATTCAGCAAACGTGTGGCTGACCTGGAGTTCATACAGAGAGAGAGAGAGAGAAAACCACTGTGATCTGTCCTCGCATGCTCTGAATGTACAGAGCACTCCCCCCCGCCTCTGTACCTGTTTCCACGAGCAGTTGTCGCAGTCGGGGTCGAGGGTCACCGGCTCGGGCTTGAACTCCTGTATGACCTCTTGATTCTCGTCCAGCAGGCACACGGTCATTTGGTAGATGCATCCGCAGTCCGTCCTCCCGCAGTACCTGCAGGATGAGCCGCACATTGACCCGTGACCCTCGGCACTCACGGGGGCCGTCGACCGCGTGTGTCGCCCCCCCTCCCGTCTTACCAGTCTTCCACCGTGACGGCAGGCTGAGCATCCAGTTGTTCCGTGGAGTAACCCTCCGCCAACAAGTCGATCACCTGCCTCTTCAGACACAGCCTGGGACACACATTTTTCACCAAGTAACACCATGTCCCATGGGATTAATGAAAACACTCTGACACTCTGGCAAATACTCACTCAAACGAGGTTGCAAAGTACTTGGTCACGCCGTCACTGCAGAAGTCGTAGCCGCAGTCGCCCGGCATGTCCTCCACCTTCCACTGGCTCCCGCCATTCTCTGTCAGCTCCCAGAATTCCAGCTGCTCTGGGAGGGAAATGCACAGTCTGACGCTGCCAATAGCAGTGTCATGTATTTTCTACTCTGCATACTACTCTGCATACTAAGTTCATACTGCATGAGCGGGTTTGACCAGCAACAAAAAGACCAGAACTAATTGCGTCCCATTTGTCTGCATATATAAAATGATACTTGAGTGTGAAAGTTCCTTGTTGACCTTAGCAATGGTACTTGGTGGCAAAATAATCTTAGCGCAAGGTCCCGTTACTGGCTTTTGCCAGAGCATCGACTGCATTTCAAGGGGATGGGGTTGCTCCATTGACATTAGAGAATTACATAAGAAACTCAATACCCCTCTCACATCTATCAAATACTGGGACAGGCAGGAAAAAGTGAATGAGGGCACTTCAGCGGTGCTGCTCTGTGAATTTTATTACCGATTGACAGGGCCCGAGACAGATATGGTTGATAGGTATCCATGTTCTCATCCTAAATCTCAGCAAAAAAGTGAACATGCCTATTTTCAAAAATGTCAAATGGTTGATTTAAGAATGAGGACAGATTTCATTCTGTGTGGAGAAAGTGTAGCAGTTACACAGTTCCTCTGTAAAGAAGAGGGCCTCTTACCTTCCCCACTGGGATTCTTCAGCAGGTTTCTGGCCATGGCTACAGCTAACACAGAGAAGGTGGGACCTGTACAGGCAAGACAGGAAAGAGCAACTTTGAATCAATATACCTCTCTATTGCAGTTTCTGTCAGGCTGTCACAGCTTCAGACCAGAGAAAACCTTTGCAGGATTTATTGAGCTGGAAATAAAAGACTGTGGGTTTCAACAGTGAGACCAGTGGTGAGCCCACGCTGCTGGGTCCAGCAGGGTTGAAGAGGTTAAGCATAAAACAGGCCAAACCGGGCCGGGTCGTCTCCACAAATTCCAAAACCCAAACACTATAATACCCTGTCTGCTGACTCACAGCAAAGCAGATGGGACAGGATCAACCAGTCATCAGACAGACACCAGCCTGCAGGAAAACAACCAGGGGTAGTCGAGTGCCAGAGAAGCACGGATTCTATCGTACGATACAGACCTGACCATATCTCTTTTTTTTCTACTTTTCTGAACCATTTTGCTTCATGTGTAATGTACATAGTGATGCACTAAGAAAGTAGAAATAGCAGTTTTCCTTATATTATATTTTTATATATATATATATTTATATTATATTAGCATATTTGCTCTTGCTAAGGCTCCAAACACAAACAGCTGAGTCATCTGCCCCTGCTGGCTCTTATGTTGTTGGCATGAAAAGATGCAGAACATGCACTTTAATGTCATGCTCTACTGTACATGATGCAAGCAGCTCTAAGCACATATGACAGCCGAATGTGTTACTCACAGCAAGTGGAAAGCAAGTGCAGTCTTCTGTTGCCTCTGTCTCCCCTCTCAGACCGACACTTGAGCTCCTCTGCAGGATAGCATCCTCGTGACAGGGGCTTTTATAGCCAGGGACACACACACACACACACACACACACACACACACACACAGTCACATATACACAAACATACAGTGGAAGAGAGAGAGGGAGGGAGACAGGAGAGAGACAAAAAACACCCGATCTGCAGGCGGGGAGGGAGCATCAGCAGAACCACACATGCACACAGTCAGCACAAATGTGGGTTAGAGCAAACACATCAGTACCAGTGGTGGGAGAAAACATTCAGTACTCTTCCTAGTATAAGGTCAGAGTTTATGTTGCATATGCCAAAAACACACATTAACAAACTCAGTATACACGCCTTGGTGTAACCCCATAATCACACTGAAACACCACGTTGTTTCACGCCATTAATTCTTGCAACCCAGCCAAGGACAGGAGCAAGGACAGGAACACAAAGACAAATTTTTCATTTTCGTCATCAGTGCATTTTTGACAGTTATGGAAAGTTACAATTAATCAAGTAATCTACTTAAGTACAATTAAGTACAAAACTTTTATATACTGAATATTTTTTTGACCTGTGTTGTTAAGAGTTCCAAAAGAATTCCCTATAAAACTTCTTGCATGGTTTCATTTGCATTCATTTCACAAAATCATTATATAATAATTATTATAATTATATATTATATTATAATAATAATAAATGTCCAAAACATGAATGGATGACTTTGATTTACTAAGCTTGATTTTGGACCACTGTCCCTCTCACATTATTTTCATTCCTAAATTAATTACATCACATAATTTTCAACATTACTCTGTCCAGCAGCACAGGTCACACAGTTTAACAAAGGCCAGCTTTCTCATGGGCATTCATACACTGAAGGTAGATGAACTGATTGACAGTACTAGCTTGGAAGCCACCCACCATCTTTAGAGTGTGAGTGTTATGTGAAAACCTGAAACTTCTGATATCTCTGATAGATTGAAGGCACCAGACAGGCACTGTAAAGTGGTATTTGCATAAGACACCTGCAGAGGGCAGTAATGGGCCACTGATTTACTTTGACTATACCTGCCATTTGTATTTCCTCTAATGATTCTTAAACATCGATCTTGTGGTATCTCCATCCCAGTGGTTAGTTTGTCTTTATTACCCTGGTCCACTGCTCACGACAGCAAGAGTTTAAAAAAAAATCTCTGCAAACCCATAGCGAGCACATCAGTCAGCGTTTTGGATGGGTATATAAAATTTGGCTTTATTCTGGGCCACAACAGCAACGGGTCATAACACAGTGATTACATTACATACATTACAACACGCACAAAATACCTCCCAATATGGGAGAGGAAGAATTCAAGTTAAACATCGCAGTTTCACCAGGATTGTCCTGCAGACAGTACAGTACAACATTCAACAATCAACAGGAAAAACACTGTGCCATAAATAACAAGTGGTGTATACATCAGACAAAAGCAGGAATTTCAAAAGATATTAAACACTGGGATTGCAAAGGTGGCTTACAATACATTTTTAGCCATTAAGGAATACTGTAGCATTAGTGCCTTTGTTGGAGGTGTCTTTGTTTTCCTGTATCACGTCTGAGGGTATTTTTCCACAGAGATGAGCCTTTAAGTAGGAAGTCCTGGTTGTTTCTTTTTCTGCAAAATCTTCATAAATCTTGCTCCGTTCAGTCCAAAACGGCAGTGCATATTCAACTGCGTGACCCTTGTACTATTGTAATCCTGCTTTGGCATTTTAGTGCAGCACCAGATACTTTGTCTTCCAGTGATACAGCACCCATAATTGTCCTTTCATAAATGGGTTGCCTGCTTGTCATTACCAAGTTTCCTTCTGTGTTTGGGAATGTGACGATAATTCCAGTTCTTTGGAACAGCTGCACGGGACGCTCCGTCTTGGATCTAAGCTTCAGAGGACGCCTGGGGTTTGAGCTGGGCCTTCTCCATGGTCGTCCCGTAAGGATCTGACCTTTTAAAGAAGCCCATCTGGTGGGAAACAGGGAGAAAGGAAGATAGGCTACAAATCAATCTGACAAAGTCTAGACTTTAAAGGCCGCACATCAATAAAAACTGATATTCCCTATCTCTTTCTCAGGTTGTACACTCATAATGGTTTCTCAACAGTTTGCTGTTTTGCCAAAGTTGAGAATTGGTCCATCAGAGCATGGCTGGGTTATGATGATTTCAGTAATGGAGACTCACTTTATACCCAGTATGTCAAATTCAAAGTGCAAATGCATGGATACACTACATGCTACATTAATGTTGTTTACTACTGATGCTGGGGTTTATGTTGCTGGAACTGTCTTGAGACTAAATGGGGGTTAATGACACTAAAATGACAAGTGCATCTTTAACATCTACTTCAGATTTCAGTTTATCTCGTCCACATAGTCACGTCTCTTGTTTAAGTTAACCAAAAAACATGTAGCATAGTCAGACACACTTTTGCACACGTTTGCGGCCTGAAATGTGTATTCCTGATCTTTTTTCCCCTCAGTGCTGACAAGAAGGACATTTTCTCACTTCCTCAGCAAAGCCAACATCTCCCTCCATAAGACAAGACTATTGATACCCACACCTGTTGCAGGACGTTTTATTTTATATGTTAGGATACTTGACGCCAGCATAATGATAGATACCCCAAAATAGAAATATGTAGCCTACTTCCTCATACCTACCTAATTCTCACCTACTTGAAACAACCCTAAAAATGTATTTTTTTAATTTAAAAGAGGATCTATCTTCTGGCATGTTGAATCATCAGACATTTGGATGGATTATTGGACAATCAGCTCCTGTGCATAGACAGGTAAAAGCCCCAGGGCACATGGTGTTAACAGGGTAATTCATCAGCTCACTACCTTGTACAGTAGATATATGAGCAGGCCGAGTAACAGCAGCCCAGCGAGAACAGCCAGGATGATGATCCACACTGGAACAGAGAACAGACTGTCCGGCTTGTTCCACATCACCGCCGTCACCACCTGGACAACAGGAAACCGCCGCGTTCAAATGAGCCACCGACACACAAATATAATCCTTTTAAAAAGGCTGTGAAATCTGATATAAAGGAATCAGATGAGCTTACCTTTTTGGATCCAAATGGCTTGAACTTGGGAGGAATAGAATAGGGCATCCTGTCCACTTTGTACTGCACAGAGCACTCCAGAACATACTGCTTATAGGCCCTCTGTGGATCACCAGAGCACAGTTGGAAAAGCGGTCATTTTAATGAGGGGTTGATGTATGAAGTTGACATTTTGTGGCAATATTAAGTATTTTTAGGATTTTATATTTTTTCTGGGTTTGTCCCCCAAAGTCAGAACTAAATACTGATCCCCACCCAAATTCTAAATCTGCCATATGCAGCAGTGTACTCTGTACAGAAATAGGATGGACCATCTGTTGTTTGGTGACCTCCAACAGAGGGCAGTATAAGAACACTGTCTGATGGATTGGTTTTGTCAACCAGTCATGATTTTCCCATTGACCAGAGTTTCCTGTACTGACGGTGCATGTACGCCCAGCAGAGCAGAGTCACCCGTCTCCTCACCTCGATGAAAGTTTCAGCCCAGAGTCTGGAGCGTACAGTCAGGATGACACTGGCTCCTCTCTCCAGCAGCCCAACATCGCACTGCAGCCGCCAGCACTCCACTGCTGAGCAGGTCTGGGGTGGGGGGGGCAAACATAGTCAGTGTAGCATTAAGCACTATTTCTTTACATTCATGATCTGACTGGTCTAAATTGCCCTTTGGCACCATAGAAGTAATTAACCTTTACATTTTTATCAGATCAGAGTCAATAGGATACAGTCAAATGAACAGGAATGGTGTTTGAGTTTGTCTGTCTCTCTGTTTTCATCAAGTTGTGGCACTTAATTCATTCTACTGACACTGAACAGATCATTAGTCTACAATACACACATTAAATCAGGACCAACCTATGCAAAGTGAGGGGCAATTCAAAGTGATTTCATTACTTCAATGAACATAAAACTTAAGTGGATGCTTATAAACAGCTTTATGTGGCTTGATTCTCCAATTTAAAGAATACTGTAAGAGGTGAGCTGCCAGTAACATTACAGTCAGTGGCACACCACACCAAAGCAGCCCAGTAAATCACAAACCTAATTAATTTCATCTCAGAAACAATTACAGCAAACAGCAGGAGATGTTGGCCAGGGCTCATTACATCTCTTCCCATTTCCTGCGTTGAAAGACATAATCTCATTATAAATTAAAGCTTTTTCATATTTCAGGGGCTACAGCTACTTCCCACAACCTGGGCCGACTATTTCAGTGTAAATGTGCAACATACTGTCGGTGTACAAACCCACTCAGCTGAGCCACACACGCAGTCACGTAAGAAGCCCCGTGGGACTGAACAATCAACACAAGAGCTTTATTTAAGAGCCTCTCTCTCGTGGTGTGTTTGGACTGAGCAGGTCTGCAGCCTCGCGTCACCATGATTCCCTCCACATGCTGAGTCAAGGAGGAAAGGGAAGGAGAAAAACAAACGCCTCCCGGGGTCTTAATGAGATACAGGGAGTCAAATGCTCAAGCCCGATAAGGAGCAAATGTTCTCAGGGGGTCAGGAGGGAAAATCCACCCAAAGTTGGATGTTTTGTTTCTTTACGCTTCTAAATTGAATGTTTGCCATAAGATGAAAAAAGAAATATAAAAATATGACAGATTATGAGTTGCTGTAGACCACAGTTTTACTCCCAGTATTTGTGTTTCACTAAACACAACCTAGCTGAAACTGATATCAATCCTGTCTTGTTGAATAAAGTTGAGGCCTTGTTAGATTAAAGGGAAACTTCACAAATTTTACAATCAAAGTCTTTTTACAGGTCTTGGGGAGTACTTCTGCATATGAAAAAAATATATGTATGTATAATATATAAAGCCTTTCTTTTCGCTCCAAATCTACTAAATTGCTTGAAGTGATGTCACATTAACCACTATTAGCATAACACACCTGAATTTCTGAGTGAATGTTGGCAGTCAAGTTGCATTATGGGGGAACTCGGTGCTTTGGATCCTTTATTTAAACTGTCCACAGAGAGCCCAACAATGCAGTGAAGTAATCTCATGTGGAAATGTATACCTAAAGCTAGAAAAATACAGTAGTCTCCCATGTTTTCGATAAAGTTAGATAGCATCGTGTCTCACCAGGTTTCGTTGCTCAGCCAGAGGATCTTTGTACACCTCCCTCCTCCAGATGTGGTGCTCAGTGCTGGATTTCAGTGACGTCAGACCCTCCGCCGCAGGAGGCTGTAGCTGCATCAAGACATTGTTGGAGTTATTAACGGACACACTCGAATGTCCAGGAACAAGAACAGAACCGAGGGTAATGGCCTCACAATGCCAACCAGGCTGGTGTTCATATATGCTGCTGTTGTTGTTGTATGCGTGTGCTCACCTTGAGTTTCAGTGCATTAATGGTTGTTTTGGACGAGCAGCTGAGCGGCCCCTCTGTGACTACCTCCACAGGGTATGACAGCTCGTGGCCGTGAGCCCTCAGAGGACATCTCACCTCTAACGTTGAGTAGCTGACCACACTGGGACCATTATTCAATAGCTGAAAGAGAGAGAGAGTTTGAACTAAGATGTGGATTCTTACATACAGCATAGTGGAAACTTAACATTTCCTTTTATTTATCACCTTTACAAAGACAGGACTGTTTTTATATTATAAATCTATGAAAGCAAGGTTGAAATAAAATATAAATCTGGGGGTAAGGAAAAAAAAAACCTTCCCATTTCTCCGAAAAAAGGTTAGACTACATTCCCTTAAGGAAAAATAAAAATTCTGTTCAGTTCAATTCAATTCAACATTATTGTCATTATACAAGGCATGTACAGCACAATGGAAAGTATTCGTCCTCCCTTTTCTGACATTCTTTCCCACCTTTCCCATCATTTACACCACTTTTTTAAATTAAAAACATCAGTGGAAATAAAGAGACGTGGGAGAGCGGTAAGAATTATACACAAAATCTGAAAGCATGACATTACCTCATAGACTTGCTGGAGCTCAGGGCCGACGTCCTGCTCTTCCCTCAGGCTCTGACGAACAGTCCAGTTGGGAGGAGGAAAGATGACTTTATCTGGCCGGGAAACACTGCAACAGGCACAAACACAGAGGTCAGCAGCCATCTTGGCAGGAGTCGCAGTGATGAGAATGATTACGTAATGTAATGATGTAGTGGTAGAGTCAGCGCCGAAGCCTCACCCCTGCAGAATGACATCGGCCATCGCAGCCACCTCCACCTCATACAGCACCACCTCGCTCTCAGAGTTGTTTGCATTTTTACTGCAACAGGCATGACAGGCGGACAAACCTTTACATCTTTCAACATTTGCTCAACATCTAACAAAAGTAATGTCCAAAACATGAATATTGTCAAGATATGAGTAATTCTGGGATGTATTTGAACAGATTTTGACAGAAAATGTTGATGTAATATTGATCCCTAAAAATGTCTCATTTAAATGTTAATTTAATACTTGCTGATTTTCAAACGCAATCTGTAAACTCATGTTGAAAGGCATTTCAAAACCAAAAGAAGAGAAATTCTCGCTGTGACCTACCTTCGTATCTGGAGCTCAAACTGTACAGTTTTGTGAGTATCCTTGAGTCTGGGCACAGTGAACCGAAGGCCGGCCCATAACTAGGAAATCACCCACAGAAAATTTAAATTAATTACTCAATTATTCTCAGAGACATGAAAAATAATTAATAAGTAATACTTTTCTACTACTACTTTTCAAAACTCTTTTCAGTATATCTAAAAGTGGCCTTGTCCCCTCCCCCTTATTTAAGTTTGCTCTGTTCTTTTGTTCATGATGAAAAGGTGAGATACAGGTTTTTATCAGTAAGGTGGCAGGAAAAATTTTATTTTTTCCACTATAAACAGATAAATAGTACATAGTTATAAACCTGGACTAAGTGAATATTCATTTTACTTAAATATCCTTACTTGGATATTTTGTATATTTTATCAGGTGAATATGAAAACATTTTGCCTGTGCTTGATTTACACTCTGCGAGAATGCTCGACTTAATTGTACTGAGATAAAAACTGAAGAAGGCCAAAAGCAACATGTGGGCTTTGTTGGTTCTTACACTGGTACCAGGCTTCATGGGGTTTCCCAGATCACATATGAGATAGCGGGTCTGGTTTTCTGCCTCGTAGCTGCACGTCAGTTGAGTCAAGCTCTGGAAAGCACACAAAACCGTCAAATACTGTCAGTACTGTCACTGTCTTTACCTCTCACTTTAAGATTTCTAGATAAAACATAATGTAAAATAATTCACCTGTCAAGATCATTCCTGTTAAAGTTGTAGAAAATTACTTTTATTTTATTGTATTTTTTACTGTGTTTTTACTGAACTCATATCCTGAGGGTAATGTTTCCAGTGTGGGTTTTCCACATTGATTAATGTTCAGCACTGCCACAAAATACACAAAATAAAAAAAGTAGTAAGCCAACATGCTTTACAGCATCATGAAAGCCAGAGGCTTCTCATTTCTGCTCAAGTGAGAGAAAAATAATATTTCAGTAATAAAGAAAGAATAATAATTATTGGTATTCATGCACACAATTTAAGGCCTGAGTTAAGGGTCTAGTAACACTGACAGTCGTCCTCCTCACCACATTGTTGCGCGCTATCCCACTGTAGTCAGCCTCTGAGGGAAGAACCACCCAGAGTTCAGCTTCGTACGCCCCTCCCTCTCCCTCGTTCCTGGCATTGAAGGTCAGACTCAGGGGGTTTTCATCGCCCAGGTAAACCTCTGTTCTGTCACTGGAAGAGGAGAACCATGACACCATCACTATATTTCCTCCTCTGTTTTACAAAGTCTTAAACAACACCATGCCCAATTCCAGCGTCAAGGAGTCACTAGCATGGCTGTGGGTATTTAGCCTTGATCTTTGTAAATGTGGTTTCTCACATGACTTCTTTTAATGTGAGTCTAAAAAAACATGTATCTATGGCAATCAACATGACCAGAAACTGCAGCTTCTTTTCACAGCCTCAGGATGCCAGTGCAGCTAAGTTTGCGCTATTTGTCACTGAGCCCATTTGAAGTGAGTTGGGCCAGGGAATAACCAAAATGCCCAACAAGCGATTGTAAAACGTAATGAAAAGCAGGGACCAGAAGTCTTTCCAGACAATGCATCTCTGTTTTCAACAGTCCCCAAAGACCATTTTTTCTCCTGCATATCTGCCCATGACTGACCTGGGAAATGGCCCAAATCTGATCACCGTGATTTGTCTCAGGAAACCGACCCCCACCTTATTCTGCACGTTCACAGTGACGCCCCTGTGTGCAAACACACTTTTAGCGTGGTGATAAATCCTCTCGACACCCTCCAGTTCCAGCCCTCCCCCAACGGCTACACTTCGTGGTAGTAAATTCATGTTTCTATCGAGCAGAAAAGAGAGAAAGGAGTCTGGTTGAGGGTCACAATCAGGGTTCTTCTTTCATTCCTTGTTTCCTCCCCTCCCCCTCTCTTCAGTAGGGTCTGGACACGGTGACCCTCACTAGGTAAGACAACCACCAGATGATTTTAATTAGACTTGGGCGACTTTTAGCGAATGCAGAGGAAGCAACACTGAGACCCTAACGGCAACACTGAGCAGATGCTGAGAACGGGCCCAAGTCTGCAGCATATAGTTGAGATGTTAACTACATTCATTCATTTGTTGGGAAAATCGAACAGTGAATCATAAAGCTCATAAAAGTGTTATGGAAGCCAGAGAATGCAACCGAAAAACACCAGCGACAGACCTCTGGGCTGTGGATGTCAAACATCCCACTGTTTGCAAATTCTTGGCGAGCATGAGAAAAACGCTGTCTTATACCATGTCAGCGAAGGGAAATTCTGTTTAGTGAAAGTGCTGAATCATTTGGTCCCGTGGAAGCAGATCTTTGAGTTTTCATGAGAATCTTTGTGCACTGGGTGTATTTCTGAAGCTAAGTGAACTCACATGGCCCCATAATAAAAAACAGAACAAGCTGGCTCAGAGGAGAAAGTCTGAGCTTGTGTTCCCTTTGTGAATGGACTGAGGCACTGACAAATATTTGGCCAAAGTCCATTAACAAACAAGGATACATGATTGATTAACAACAATAAGTGAGTGTGCCAGGAGTCAGGAATCTTTCCTCTGTATCTGTACTCCAACGTAGCAGTGTTATGAGCTGTAAACAGCATCTCATTGTGCATTAGTTTCTCTGAGTCACACAATCATGTTTATATCATTCTAACCTTCCTCTCTTTGATTTAATTTTCACCAAGCTCACTGTCTGGTTTGCACACAACCATTGCAACAATACCTCTCTGTCATTCAGTATCACTAGTTAACTCACTGGGGCAACTCACCCTTGTCTTGTAAGAAAAGACTTTGAAGTTCACATTTTATTTTTCCTCACCAAATTACGTTGAGGAGAATTGTATTCTTGTTTATTGCCCACATGCAATATTGCTTACATTTAAACTCATGGATCACTGGGACATCCAGGTCACCTATTAGTTATTACAAATGACTCCAAACAGTTTGATTCTGGCCTAGGGACCTTTTTTTTAACTTTTCTCCCATTACAACGTTATTTTTGCTTTATAGCTCTTGTTGCAATTTTGTTATTTAATACAAAAGATGAAGCTGCACTGTTTAATTTTTTTAAAATATATTCGTCATGGATGAAAAGACTATGTGTAATGTGAAGGGGTCACTCATCATGACTAACCCAGAGAGAATCACAGAGAGAATCGATACCCAACTCTACAGATCACTTTAGCTCTATGGATCATTTTATTTCCTTTCAGCTCATTGTTTTGGTTTTACTGCAACTTTACTGTTTTGGTTCACCCTCACTGCTCTCATCAACCTCACTTCAGTCATAGAAGTCACTTGTTTTCAGCTCACAATGTGACAAAGTGAGCAACTCGGTAATGAACAGAGTGGAGCACTGTACAGCTAAAGAGCCAGATATTTCCCTCAGGAGTTGATGTATACCAAAACGGTGAATATTGGACTTACATTTGTTGGGTGGCTAGATAAATGAATCCTAATGAATGTTAATGTTGCTGTCTCTGACTATGTAAATACACAGATGACAGTTAATATATATTATACCTATATCCACAGTATGTTAATGTTCTGTTTACAGCTTGTTCTGTTTGCCTCAATGTGGCCAACAAACTCAATTAATACTTTTAACGTTTAATCAGTGTGTTCTGTGGCAACACAGTGTGTGTGTTTCCTTTAAGCACTGTTTACATTGTCTGGCCAAACCTGCTGGAAACTGCTTCTCCTGCTAACTAGATGTTCTTCTTGTTTTTCCTCCACGCTAACCAGAAACATAAAATGCATCACTTGACAGGCTTCAGACGGACGACCCAACCATCACATCGTCTGTGGCAGATTAGCATGGCATAGCTGGAGGGTATAAGATTTGTTTGTCGAATCAGGTAAAGTAAAGCAAAGGTGATTTCCTCTCACCCGCTGACAGCCAGTTTGAGGTCAGGGACACAGATGTTGTCCTCTCCACAATCGAGTTGAATCTGGGCCTGAGAAAGAAAGAAGAAGAAAGATAAATGGGGGAAGATGGAGGGGCGAGGGATGGATATGATAGGCGAAAGAAAGAGAAGTACTCAGGGAGCAGAATCCAAAGGTATGGAGAGAACAGCTTTGGAGGAAGAGGATGTTTACAAAGGCCGACACACTTGATTCAAGACTTAATGAAAGGATAAAAGAGGATACAGACTATACATAATCCACTATATATGCAGAAACTGTAACAATATTTGTGGCAACCAGATGCCAAGACATTGTGTGAAAGCAGTATCCTTTCATCTTTGCTGGACAGTAAGTAATATGTGCTTTACATGTGGGAAAGAAGAAAGGGAAGAATAGAGAAACATGGCAAAGGTTTAGGAGGATGAAAGATGGATGAATTCCATCTAAACAAGTATTACATTCTTGTGGAAAAGCCTCCATCAAAAAGAGTGAAAACCTTTCATTTAAAAGAGACTGGGCTCAATCGGCTCTTTAGTTGTACATGACAGACGACTTGGTAAAAAACCACAGTAAAAGATAAATGTGATTTGATTTGATGGTATTGTCTTTTCCAGTGTGCCGCCCCCCAAAAAAAACTTTTTTTTTGCTGTATTCTCTTTTCTCTGTCTCTGCCGTTTCTCCTTTGTAGCTTCATACTGTCATTGTTGCCATGGCCCCATCTCTCCAACATATGGGAAACATTAGATTCTAAAAGAATGCTACAAAGGGCTACAGAGAGCAGAGAATCAGCCTGGCAATGGTTAACATTGTCTCAGTGGAGATTCCTCATTCAAGTCCCTGGTTTTACATTCGCTCAGGAGGTTATCGGTCATTTAACACCAAACAGACAGGAGCACACACGCTCTGTAATTGACTAAGCCGAAGTGAGGAGTCCCAACTTATCTTCCCTTCCTTCTAACCACTTTTCATCTCTTCATCTTCCCATACTTTGGATCCATGTGACCCATGTTTCACTCCAGCTCTTAAAGGAATACTCCAACCCTGTTGCCGCTTATGACCCCCTTTAAGATGTGAAGCAATGAAGCAAGACGATCAGTTTTATACCCAGTAGACCATGACCATGACTTTTACAATGATGCTTGCTCAAACTATGTCAATTAAGAGTCTAAATTAAAGATTATACAGATCGTAAAATATTTACAATAAACACCTGGAACTGGTTTCATCAAATTCTATCTAGTGTTGACCCCTTTTTAGCAATGTAGAAGCTAGATAACACACACATAATTCAACAGCACCACAAAGTAAAACTAATTACACAATTACAGAACATAAACACATGAAATGACTATTAAAACCAATAATAGTGTGAATAATGAGGTGTGACATAAAAAAATCAGCAATATACAGTAACTTTAAGTGTTGGCCGTGGTCAGAATTGTGGTCTTTTACACTGTGAACATGCCCAGCTATGATCTAACATGAAATCCACTATAGTGAATTGTTACATTGCTGCCACAGTATAAAATTTTAAAGGCCCGATGGCAGCAAAACCAGGACTCTCAGCTGTGTTTCATTTCCCTTAATCCTTCACTCCGCTGAAATGTTTACAACTATCACCAGAGACTGCCCAGTAGAAGACAGTCAGGTCCACCATCCTCTCTGGATGCATGCGAGAGAGAGCACGACAAGGTTCAACAACACAACTGTGGTGTCACACGGCTCAGCATGGAGCCTGGCTTCACTCTACATGTAAACTCAAATGTTAGCATGAACAACACTGTGAGGCACAAATCCCCATGGGGAGGGGGGGTTGCATGTTGGGTGAAGGGAGAGACATGAGGTCATAGAGGATAAAGATGTACAGTATATAGACTGTATATACTGTAGATATACGGTATGTTTGTATTTATAGTCTGTGGGTGAGGCCAAGATACTGCATGAGATGAAAGGAGCAGGCGCCTCTTCTAAGCACAAGGGAAGGAAGTCAATTATTGCAGTTTACTTCACTTACAGCGCCTTCACCAACACTGGCAGCACTTGCAGCAGAGGCAGACATGAAGCTTATGGAGGCAGTTCACGTACTTTAAAACCCTGACATGCATCTTCTCAGGGTAATAACTTGTCTATTTGTCTACTTTGATTCCAAGTCCATAAGTCTGCCTCGAGTAGAAAGACTCTCCTTATAACCCCAGAACCTAAAGTTTTCTTCAGTAATTCAGTGATAGTAGTGGCAGTACATATAGCTACGCTGTTAACAGGGGTTTATAATAGTTAATTTGCCATAATTTTGATTGTGGTAATTTACCAAAATATAAACAGACTAAAAGAGCAGGGCTACAACCTGAGCCCTGCTCTTTTGTATTACTAGTGTAATTCACTAGTTTTGTGCAGAATCACCCAGTTTAGTGCCCTTAATTTACTGTTCACTGTTCATTTCATTTGGGTGTCTAAAAAGATAACATTCATAGCATGTGCACCACTTTATGCTAACACTCCCACAAAGTGTGACTCTGTAGTTGACCACAACCTCAATTTAACTGCTGAGTGGCCTTTTTACTATCTATGTCACTGGGAACAATGAATGAAGGAGTGATTTCAGACAGAGCAACTAACTCCATGACTATATTATTCATCCTGATTATGTCCCCCAAAGCATCATAGGAACTGCAGTTCTAACAAGATTATTCCACAAATGGAAGTAAAACATACAACATAAATAAACAAAGTCAACAATTTAAAATTGTGCTGGGGGGTGGATGGAGTTATGTGGGGGGAAGGTGATGAACTGATGAAAAGCCATGTTCATTCTTCTCACATAAGGTAAGGTTGAAAAAAAGTCAGTGTATTCTGTAAAAAAAATCCGAACAGGCACATGGCATACACACTCATACACCCACATCACATACTCACTTTACTTTATATCAGTCACATAAACATGTGCACGTTTTCAGGCTCTGGCTCTTGCTTTGGTGGAGGAGACCACTGACAACATACATAAACAAACCACAACCAGATGTCCTGAGAGCTGAGCGCCGCCCACCCAAAACGGAGCTGTCAGTCCTCCCTCTGTGTTTTTGCAGAGCCATGACTCGCCAATCCTCCATAAACCTCCCAACTCTTCATATAGGAAACAAAAAAAAAACCAATGGAGACCACAGTGTAATCAGCTCTCGCTCTATCAGGCCCGACCTTCAACCTCTAACCATATGGGGTTGAGCATGACAGAGGGCCCTTACATTTGATGTCAGTTTGAAAATGGCGGCACGTAACCTCCATCTTTGCCTTTCAAATAAATTTCCTGCATGCGAAATGTAAACAGTGGGAGACGTTCTGAGGTAGAGAGAGCAAAGTTAAACTCATAGCATACTAGAGAACCACTGTATATATCAGAACCACTTGTACATGATCTCTGATTGCTTGGTAAAGTTTTGTGAAAATACTCATCATGCCATCTGTTGCGCTTTCTCTCCCCACCGGTAATCGCTGTGGTGACCATCTGTTTAGTTCATAAAATCCAAGTCGTGTGGCCATATAATTGGTGCGGTCCAAATGTTTAGCATGATGATGCAATGTACAGATGCATGTCATAACTCTACACAGAGACACACTTCATAGCCTTGGAGATTTCAGCTTCCAGTGAGAACTAAAACAGCGCAACCCAAGGAATTTCCACGCTGGGATTTTAGCTTTCTCTTTCTCATCCTGGATGTTTCTGACATGCACTTATCACACATCATGTTCAAGCATCGTATACTGTAAACATTAATCAATATTGCTTTTAAATGTTTAAATGTAAAAATAAACATTGCCTGACTTTGCATTTATCATTTGTAAACCTATATTTCCATGGCACTTGAGCTGAAACACACAGAGGCATCAACTACGGCTGAAATGAGTGATTCTTTACAATTTTCTCAATTAATTGTTATGTCCATTCAATATCAGAAAATTGTGAAGAATGCCCAATATAATTTACCTACGATATTCAAAATGCCTGGCATTTTGCTTGAAAAATGGTGAAAATTATTCATAGAAAAGCAGCGCTTCCTAGAGTGATGGAAATATGTGCCCTTGCCAATTTTGATTGTGATGCAATATTGAGCCCAGGGCATAATTTCCACTGGGGATGGGGTTGGGGGATGATACACTCACTTTCCCAAATCCTATTCTGATTGAAGATCTCCGTCACTGCCAAAATCCAGAGGAAAGGAGTTGATTAGATGTTTTTTATATGATATTTTGACCTAGGTCACCTTCAAGTGTTATTTTGAGCTCAGAAAATAAACTAAACAATCAGCTGGGTTTCACCTCTCAGGTTACACAGAGGTTACTGCTCTGCCACCCCTTTCTATGTATATTATTTGTGGTCATTATTCTCCTTTAACATCAGTCAAAGATGATTATATACCAGACTGGTTTCTTGTTTTGTTTGTGATTGATCACAGCAGATATCACAGCAGGGTGGAATGGGGAGGGGGGGGCAGTATGAGGTAACAGGGTGTACTGTGAGACTTTTGCATAGCTCTGGTTTCATGAGTCAATTAGTATCATTGGATAATGCTTACCTTCTGCTCTATAAGCTGTTCTGTTTGATAATCCAGAATGGGTCTGAGGCCATGCTGAGCCACTGTGGCATGAGGATCCAGGCTGAAGTTGAGACTGATGTAAATGGGTGAGAGTTTGTCCCGAAACTCCTCTTCATCCTGTAGCAATGACACAAATCCACACATTTGGTTGACAAACCTCCATCTATTGATGTGTTGTCTATTCTATTCATTTTTCAGTATTCTGAAACAAGCTGTCACAACAGATGAGGTGCAAACTATTTAAAATGGTTAGAGATTCGTGTGTTCAGTGTTGACATCTTCAGTCTTTTAGGGAGGACTATTGAGAAACAGCTGTTCCATGTAAATGCACAAGAAAAACAACATCACACTATGAAATCAAAAGCACATGTCACAGCAACTATTGGCTTAAACTAAGGATTTAGTCTGTTTTAGGTTTCTCTCGGGTGTGAAATACATTCTGTTTGAACAGCCACAGTGATGTGGCTCCTTCAAAGAAAGAGTACACGAAAGAAACGTACAGACAGGAGTGTGGAGCGACAGGTGAGAGGATGGCTGGCAGCTTCTACTCAACCCATCTCTTATCCTGTCAAAGTTCAAAGTGCTCTGACCCTTACGCCTTTACAGTGAACATCTACCATATGATTTAAGTGCTTTTGTCAGACACTGACTTTGATCAGGTCACCGCTGAGTGACGAGAAGATTGGTACTGTAGAAGTTTCCCCACAAATAGCACTTCAAACGGAAACTTCAAACTCTGACCATTAGGAAATGACTTTAACCTCGCTCCTGCCAATGAATGAGCTAATTGCATTCACCTGGTGCTGCAGGTGCAAAACAGTCTCTGATTAGACGGCTCAAATGAAACACCAGCAGGGCTGAAAGATATAATAGGCTTGAGATGACTGGCCTGAGAAATAGTTGGTGCATAATACTTTTATGTTTGTAAATGATCTTTGTTTTCATCTTCAGATGACCGCATGAAATATGGCTGAAATTAAAGGGGAAAAAAATCTGTTTATTTACATAGTTTTGGTCAAGAAACAGTGGAAACAGTGCAAATCTGGTCCAAGCTAGTCTTCTAAACTGTCCGACCTTAAGGAAGCAGTGAATTTTCTTATGTTACATATATGTTCACAGTTTCTCATCTCACAAACACATTAACTGCATGTGATTATTTATTTTTAAAAATATTAAATATTATAAATATATAAATATTATATTTTCTCACAATAGTAGCTGTCTTCTTCTTCCCAGCTGCTAGCCTTTTGCTTAATTATTTACTCTTGTCTACCTCATACCTCAAAAGCTTCTTCTTGTTCCTCTCTCAGCTGCTCCCTTCAGGGGGCCTCACAGCAAATCATCTGCCTCCATTTAAACCTATCCTCTACATCCTCTTCTCTCACAACATCTAACTTCACTTCCTCCTTCACCACATCCATAAACCTCCTCTTTGGTCTCCCTCTAGACCTTCTGCCTGGCAGTTCTAAACTCAGCATCCTTCTACTGATATATTCACTTTCCCTCCTCTGCACATGCCCAGACCATCTTGTCTCTCAACATCTCACATGTGCTGTCCCTCAGATGTATTCATTCCTGATCCTGTCCAACCTGGTCACACCCAAAGAGAACCTCAACATTTTAGTGTCTGCTACCTCCAGCTCTGCCTCTTGTCTTTTCCTCAGTGCCACTGGCTCTAGACCATACGACATCGCTGTCAACATTTCAGAACTTTACAACCAATCTGTTTGACAATGATGTGCAAACCCAGCACGAGTGACTGACCCGCAGATAGATCCTGGCATCATGGCACGAGCGCTCTCCATTGGCGAGGCTGACGCTCTTCACCAGACTGGGCTGCTGGCTGTCCAGGAACAGAGTCCTCCTTGTGGATTCTTGCTGGCTTTGTTTGGAACTGTCTAACTGAACCTCCACCACAAAGCCTGGAAAACACACACATATAAAGTCACACGAAGTGAGTTTGCATTTGTACATCTGCATAAATGTATGCATAGGCACACAAACACATATTTGCACGGATACTGCAGACTGTGTACTGCTCCACCACATGCATACTGTACGCATACACACAAAGTGGTAAACATATTATGGTGGAGAGTCTTTATGTGCTATTTTGTTCTCCTCACACTATAAAGACACACACAGAGGGCATTGCTGCAGCCCACAGGACAACAACTATTCGGAGTACACAGACAACACACAGCCATGCACTTAAAATAAACACACACACACTTTTCTAAACTGCCGGAGCCCACCAAGTTACCCTGTATTTACATGATTGTTCTTTTATCTTGATCTTAACTGCCAAATTGACCACAGTGAGGTCCGGCATACTTGTGGCTGCACAAAGAAAGCAAGGTAATCGGGACCATGTGTGTGTGTGTGTGTGTGTGTGTGTGTGTGCGCGCGTGCGCGCCTCACCTAGATGAGAGGGGAGGTGCTTCCCATTAGCCAGCAGGCAGAAAGTGATGCTGACACTGGAGATGGAACACAGACAAAAACATTTAACATATATGCACACTGAGCTTACAGAAACATCTTTGCAATGGTTTAGGCTGCTTCTATGCAATATTTATTTAGTAGTTATACCCTTTAAGATCTAAAATGCAATCAGACCCTATATCTGTTATTGTTCACTTTTGTAATGCCCATTCAACAGATTTACAGAAATCATATTTCAATACTGTAGTTTTTCAGTAGTGTAGTGTAGTGGTGGAGTCGTCCATTTCTGCTCTCCACTCAGATCACCTACCCAAGCATAAGGGCTCCACAGGGAAACAACGCACACATGTAATCCAATGTCACTGTTTGTAATTTTGTCTCATTGATTTCAGCCTCACAGTTTACTCTTATTTAGATCACGTCAGAGCTGCCACTGCTTCACATTCAAAACTCTCAACAGGCTAAACGCAGGAAAAAGCCACAGGAAACACAGTGTGTTTGTCTCAGCACTCAGCGCTGACTGTAATCCTTCAAGAAAAATGTTGCTGTGAAACAAGACAAAGGTTATTCTGATTTTTGGTGTCTTCTGTCAGTGGATAATAACAATAATACATCTAAATATATCTATATATACGCATACATCTATACATATATATATCAGCAGACACACACACATCAATATGCATGTGGTTGTGCAACTGCTCACACGAATCGAGGGTACGCCTCATGCTGCGTGAGGAGTCTTGCTGATGCCGAGCTGTGGTTCATTTCCAGAAGGTTACAACCCTTTTCCAACCCTCTCAAAGCTCAGCACTCCACCCTACTCTCGCTCCACCTTTTTCATCTTTCCATGTAACTGCTCTACCTTTCTCCCACTTCCTCCTCTCAGCTCCCTCCTTTTTGTTTCCAAGGCAGCAGAAAACATCAGTAAACACAAAAACAAGACTTCCTTGTATCCACCTACCAGGCAGACACTGAAATGCCAGCCAGTTTGGCAAATGCCCGTCAGCGTAATCTAAAAATATTTCACATTTTAATAGGATGGTTAAACTGAGCTTGTGGAAAGAGCATCATTGGGATTGAATGTGTGGTGTATTTTCCCTTTTATTCACTGAGCCTAAAATACTGAACGTGTAGTTCAGAGCAGCTTGGACAGGAAGCTGGTAAACATGAAGTCATTTGACATTCTTGTGAGGAAGCATTTAGAAAGCCAAAACTGAACTTAGATGTGCGTTACATAACATTTGCAAGACTTTCCATGTTCTGCTCTTCTGTCAGTGGGCTCATAAACTACTCTTAAACTCTTAGGCTTTCACTTCAACCATGAAAGATGTTTCTGCTCCACTGACAATGCTGCATGTGGGACAAACAGTGTATAATCTTCCCATGAATATATAAGTGAGGCTGAACTTTACCAAGAGACTTCAGTGGTTTCACTGCCAGTGGTCAGCCTACAAGTCTTCTCCTCCTGGTTGAACATGGTGGGCTGCACTGTGAGAGAGGCGTCGGCACTCACGATTGGCCGAGCCCTGATTGAAGATGCAGTCCGTGAAAGAATAGGAATAAAAAAGAATTGTCCATTTATGTGTTATTACACAACTGAGAGGTTTAACATACCTGTATAGCACTGCCTTATCTACCCCAAAAGCACCGACAATCAGATCTGCAGGGAGGGAAAGTGAGTTAAATGTAGATACAAAAGGAGAAGATACAGTGCTAACATTGGTCTGGTGGTGGATTGTTTTCTACCTGGGTAGCCGTTCTGATCCAGGTCTGTGTCACCTCGCAGAGCAAAGCCAAAACTGGCTGGGAAAGAACTGGAAGCCCATTGGCCGGAGAGAGTCTGAGTGGGCGTGTCAATCAGTCCTCCAGCATAACCATTATAAATGAGAACCAATCCCTGCTGGTCGTCTCCTCCATAAGGACAGCCGATGGCCATGTCTGATTGTAAAGAGCAGCAACACGCTGTGTGAAGAATCTCCCATTTTCTCAAAATCTGTATACTCAACCAAATATTTACAGTACATGTGTATTACATACAGAGCAGCTTATACAGTGAGTGCAGAACAATATGTGCAAGATGTGGTGATTATTCTGATGACTTACTTAGACTTGGCTGAATCATGATTGGGTGTGAACTGAATAACTTTCAGTTTTAGGCCAAGGGTGAAGATGTCATTATGGATTCCAAGAAACTGTGATGTGATTTTTCATCATTTCTACAATTTCTTTCCACCATTGTTGAATAAACTGCTTATTAGGGCTTTGTGAAAGATCCATCTCATTGAAATTTCCCGCAGGCTAAGGTGACATATTTTTTGACCAACTGAAATTACCAAACCTTAAGATATTCAGTTTACTTTCATGTGTGACAGAAAAAAGCAACAAATCTCCACATTTGAGAGGGTGAAACTTGTAAATGTTAATGTTGCAATTTAAACCACCACAGCTCGTCAAAGTGCTCCACAAACTTTAACTTTTAAAGCAGGTTAGCCTGACCTGGTCGGTAGTAGAAGAATCTCTGGGCTACATCTGGGACGGGCTTAGTTAAGTTTCTCTTTTTAGTTGGTTGGCATGTTTGTTGTCAGGTCTCCTGTTTTATTTTGTTACTCACATTGTATCTCATTTTAGGTCCCTTCACTTATTTTAGTCTGTTACCTCATCTCCTTGGCATTTCATCTCAGTTCCTTGTGATCAGTGTTGTAGTTCATGATTGCATGACCAGTTTCTGTTCCTGGGGATTTTGCCTTTTGCCCTGCCCCTTTAGATACTGCTATTGGACTGATTAGCTGTGTACTGAACCAATGCCAATGTTAAAGATTGTGTTTTTGAACTCGCACACTCTCCATCTCTTTCTCTCTGCATCCTAACTCCTTGTCTGGTCAATACCAATGTGACATTGTGTAATGTATCCAACAGAACTATACACTATATAAAGAAAAAATCTTAAACTATGCAAACACAACCAAAATCCATGCTGCCCAGTTAATGTTAATGCTTTGCAACATTTAACTCATGTTATATGTAGCACAAGTACCATTGAATCCATCTTGGTTGAGATCACCCAGTGGAGCCAGTGAGGTGCCAAACCGGCTGAATGCCTGAGGGCCAAGGAGGTGAGACTGGCTTGCTTCCAGATCTAAAGGGCCCCTCTGGAGGTACACATACACCTTGCCCAGCTCCTCCAGACGCCCACTGGCCCCTCGGTGCATGAACATCGGCGCTCCCACCACCAGGTCATCCAAACTGGGGAGGCAAGCAAAGACAAGAGTAAAATAATGTGGAATCAGATGGCTGGTGGTAACTGGATTTTAGGACCTCATTTAGCAGTCTATCTTAAATTCAAATATTTAATATTTATCAAAACCTTTAACAGTTGTCCCACTAGTACTCCCACTTAAAGATGAAGCAAAAAATTATCGCTATGCATTTTCAAATCAAATACAGTTTAAATGACTGTAGTGGGCAACAATAAAACATTCCAAAAAAGTTCTGATGCTGTGATTTTTTATGAGGGCTGGAGAAGTCAAACTTCCAAAAGAGAGCATTACAGTGAGGACATACACACAGAATTTTAGTTCAAAATATTTTAACATAGGGGGAATTTTCATGACTCAGTACAGAGTAACAGGAAGACTGAATGAGTGAGGGAAACGTCCAAAATGTACCACTGTTTCCTTTGTTTCAATGACCTCCACACTTTCTTTCTCTCACCCATTTCAGCTCCTTTTCCTTTTTTTTGTCGCTGTCACTCCATCCACTTACCCGTCGTTGTTGATGTCAGTGGCTGCCACTGTGTAGCCAAAGTAGGACCCCATCTGGAAAGTATTACAAACAAGACCCAGTCAGCCTGTAATCACACCATGGTGTATAGATCCCTGTTTTTTTCTTTCATTTTCTTTCTCCATGTCCTTTTTCCCTTTTGTACCTTCTGCCACTGCCCCCAGAAGCTTTCCTCTTCAGTCTCTCAATCCCACAATCCCCTGGGGTCTCCTCTTCTCCGTTTTCATGGAGCTCTGTCTCAGAGCTTCTGTAAGCTCAAGGAGAGGTAGGGGGTCTGGGGATTGGAGACTCAGACTCCTTTAAAACTTACTCAGAGCAAATGCTCATGGGGTGTGGGTTTTTCCGGTTTTATTTCATACCAAGTATGATAAATTAGGTTCATGTTACATCCTTGGGTGACTCTCACCTCAAAGTGATTTGTAGTGCAGCCACACAGAAGTGAGTTCGGAGACCCTTGTGAAAAACAAAACTGAAAATTGGCTCCTGAACCGCACATGCAAAACAGCTCATATCAACGTAAATCAAACTGAGGCTCAGGACAAAGTTCAAATCCACCATGAAACCCTATAGGAGCTCTGCTTTGACGTTGATACCTTCACGCTCAGGCACGATCAACATTGTATGGCGAGATGAACCAGGTAAATGGTGATCTGAGGTGAGGTGACATCACCAAGCTATGATCCACAGAAACATTTTCACATCATCAACTGTCATTGTTTGCATTTCTTTGGTTCCCTAATTTCAGGTGTGACTATAGGGTTGCTTTTAAAACTGCCCCTACTGCCATCTCATGGATACACTCTACATAATCATCTCACCTAAAAATAGTATGCAGTTTGGAGACAACATGGCTTGTGAAGCCAATGACATGCAGTAGAGCAGGGCAAATATTGCAAATGTCAGTGTCTTAAAAAGACACATAACAAATGACAGAATGTGAAGTTTTCCACACCAGATCATCAGGGCCTCCTGCACAAAGACCCTCTGGTGTGTTTTTGCAGCTGACAGCACAGTCCAAGCACCCACAGAGAGCAGTCAGTCAGCCAGGAGTTCACCTCAGATCACTCTCACCACAATTTAACAGTTTACTCAGCACCCTCCACCCTGAGACCGTCACCTCTGAACAGTCACTGATGACCTCCCACACTGAACACACACACACACAGCCACACACGCTTTCCCTAGTGGTCAAATGCTCTTCCATGTTGCAATATAGACACTACAAAGCCTTGTTAATTACACAAATTACACACCAAAAGAGTTTTTTATTGGTCTTTGAATAGGCTGTGAAAAAGTCACCTCTTAAAGCAATATCAGTATAAGTGTAGATTAACCAAAGTTAATATGAGTTTTCAGAAGGTCTGGACTTGAAAAACAACTGCAGATGTTCCAAAGTTACGTGCAGATTAATACCAGAGTCCCCTTTTTCAATTTGTGCATTTAAAAAAATTATAAAGTTTTGCTAAGATGAAAGATGATAGATCAATAAAAGCAAAATGTGACAAAAGTTCAATGGAACCATTATTAATAAGTAATCAATGATAAAACACTAAATTATAATGCATATGAAGCATGTGACTTGAATGTCACTAACAGTTGTGTTGTTTCACATTTTCTGATTTTGCGTTGAAACTTACGGTAAAGTTTGTTGGAAAACGGCTATTGTTTGTAGAAGCACAAAGAGAGAAACAACTGTTAAAGTGTAATTTTATTTTAAAGTTACCAACTTTATCTAATGAACTTCAGACTACTGAAGCCTTCTATCACTGTCATGGGATGCGTTACTACACAGAACAGGCGTTGCAGATTTTAACTTACAATGAACTAGCTTTAGAGAGGGGTCTCTTTGCAGCTACTATGGTCAGCCAGAACAATTATATTACAGCAACCAACAAACCCAGACTTCAAAAAATATGAATGTAGTAAATATGAATGTAGCAAATAGCATAAAATAGCAGCAATGGTGTGCTGGATCTGAGCTGTTGCAAAAGTGTTAAGCTGGCGGTCAATGGGACACAATGCAGACATTACAATATACAACTGATGAATAATTTGTTTGTTCAGAATAATGTTTTCAAAAATAATCCTGGCTGCTGAGTTACTGACATTTTGTACAAAAAAATCCGCTGTGGGTTATATCTTAAGCCACAGGACTAAAATCAAACTCGTGTCCAGAGCCATCTCTCTTCAGTACTTCCCATTAAAGAGGAACTCACTGAATCAGTATAGTGACAGAATGAACACTGTCCTAGTGTCTGCCAGGTCTGGGTTTGATTTACAGCTTTTCAGAAGCCATGAGCTGTGCATACTATAAGCCAGACTTCTGACCCTGGTATAGGCCTCCTCACCACAGGGCAAATTCCTTCATCCTCAACACATGCCACATTAAATGTGTGCCCACATATGAAAATAGGAGCCAGGCCAAAGTACAGAAAATCTCCAACCAGATGTGCACATACCTGCTCCCCTGTCAAGTTGAGCAGAGACTTCAGATTCCTTCCATCCAATATGGACACCTATTTTGAGACAAACAAATGTCCTTATTGATTATAAATGCCAGAACACCAGAATGCATAATGACACTGGGTTATTCTACTAATGTTTATTCAGCTTTATTTATTTATACTGAATATATGTATATATATACAAATATACATATATGTATATATATGTATATCTGTATATTTATTTGCACTGTAAAATGGTGTAAAATGAAAATGTGGGGACTCCTTACTAAACCATACAGCATGAGTCCTTTTGGAACTCCTGTAATGAAATCTGCAACAAAGAAAGAAAGAGGCAAAAAGTTAGGAGGGGTTATTTCAAAATTCGTCAAATTATAAAGAAATCAAGTTGGATAAAGCTTGTGATCCGCTGCCAAACACAGGTTTATCAGAATTATTCTTTGGGTTTGTAAATGCTCTTGCTTCCTAATGGACATAGTAATCCCTTTCTGTTACAACACAGTCACGTTTGTCAAGAGTGAGTGGTTAACTATTAAATTTGAGAGGGAGTCAACAAACTCTGTACTCAGCCTTGTATTTTGGCTCTTGGTACTGTAAATATGACCCTCACCTTCCTCCTCATCCCCGCTGAACTCACCACCAGCCACAGAGTATCCTGCAGGAGAGACAAAGAGTAAAGACAGAGGGGGGGAAACTGAGTTTGGAAGAGGTGGCTGCAACATCATTAACATTAGTTACTGATGTTGTAGTTTAGCTGAGTCTGTCTGGGCTCGGACTTTGTTATTAAGGTTATTACTAGAAGAAGAAACATCTAGCATTACAGTTTATTTTGTCAGCACTGGTGGTAGCTGTAAGTGCAACATTCATTGGTTGTCTCATGTAGTATGCTCAATTGATTGATCATGTAACTCATATGACACACAGAGTTCACAATACAGTTAAATTATGGAGTCAGGGGGCAGTTGCTGGAGGTGCCTATCTGGGAAGTGGATAAGAAAGAACATTTGCAAGAAAATTGGCCAGTGACACATGTTGATGCATGTCTGGCTAATGCAGTATCCAAAACGGACAAACTACATCATCTGGAGAGCATGAATGTGATGAGGGAACCAAACAAAAAGCTGCAAGTTAGATTTTGATTAATTTTGTCCAGACAGTGGCATTATGGTGAGGTCAGGGGGTCGCCTAAAACTTCCAAATCTTCTGGGGCCATGAAAATCCACAGAAAATGTCATGAAAAAGTGTTCAAGGCCAATCATCAATCTCATGGTGGTGCTGGACCAAGCTCAGGGAGTCATTAACCTCTCAGGCCTTATCCTCTGGGAACCATGAATATCCAAATCATATTTCATGGCATTATGCTCTTGAATATGTTGCTTGGATGAGATTGTTAGACAAAAAGTCAGAAAAACCAACTGCCTTGGAACATGAGGTATAAAAACATACAGCAGCAGTACACATAATTGTAGCAGTCCCAACAATCGCAACAGTGGTAGTATAAGTAGTGCTTGTCATTTTAGGAGCTGTAGCGTGTGTAGGGTTAATATTAGTCCGTGTACATGGGAATATTAAATACATCTAATTTTAATAAGTTTATGTGTCTCACCAAGGTAACTGTCATCATAGCTCCCCTGCACCTGCTGGGTCTGAATCTGCCCGGCAACTGAGAGCAGAAAATAAGAGGGGTAGTAGGCCTTCACAATCTCATCTGTGGTGGCTGAGATCAGCTGACCTACAGGATGGGAGATTAACAAAGGGTTAAACGTCGGAGGTTAAAATAAGACATGTGACTTTTGAACTCTGGCTCCTGAAGTGTTCCACTGTAGATGTAGACAAAGATGATGAATTGATTCTCTGGACCCCGTGAAGGAAAAATCCACTGGAAGATATCTCCCAAAAAACCACGTTGTTCCACATTCCTGCGAGCTCACCTTGCCAGTAAAAGCTGCCTGGTCCTCCAAGCACAACCCTCCCATTCTGTAACACACACACAACAGTAGCAAGAGTGAATGGATCTCTCTGTGTGACCAGTTTCATCATGAGTTTCAAACAAACGCTGCGAGTCTGATGTACACAGTGTAATCTCAACTGCTTACATCAGCCAAAACAGAGAAACTGTGACTTTGTGATTATGTAGAAACCAGCAAAAACTCCAACAAATATTTCTCTTACCTTGGTGAAGTCAGCACTAAATCCCCCCTGACAATAACCCTGTCCAGCAGGTCCATGTCTTTCTGCAGTGAACAGCACCAAAACATGGGAAACACTAATAAATTTTCTGTTTCATGAAAACCAAAAGACAAAACATTCTGCTATTTGAAGGCAGCATTCTCCAGTTCAATATCTTTCAAATATTTTAGTTGTCCATTGTCCCAACCCTGAATTCCAGATGAAAACTCAAAACTGACAACTCATCACAGTGACCAAAGTTCACAGTTCTTTGGTTTACAACAATTACACAGTTTTCTTTCTGTTTTCTATAGCATCTCTATGAATAGCTTGAGCTTTACCTAACACTTTTGGCTATCTGGCTCTGTGTATGAGTTTAAAGAGCTGAACCTAAACTGCAGAAAGAAGCCTTCATAATAAAGCAGGTAGCAGTATTCTGAATACTGAACACATTTCATGACAATGTTATGAGAAGTGCTCTTGATGAAAAGTGCACTGAGATAACTTCTGTTATGATTTGGTGCTATATAAATAAAATTGACTGTAAAACTGTTGGTAAACAAATTAAAGCCAAGAAAAAAATCCACGCAAGACAAATCTGAATCTGGAACTTTGTCTTTTCCTCTGACTGTCCATGGGCTGTTTTAAGTCTATATTGTTTTCAAATCTGGTAAAGTATGGGTAGCCATAGCAGTTCCTGATCACAATGATACTATTGATATCCTTGGGAAGTATAAGTCACACTCAGTCTTAGTCATGTCCGTGGGTTTGGGTTATGACTTTAAAGGACTGCTAAATTAAAGCTAATTTTTGAACACACTGCCCTTATTAATTTGGTGGTGGCCATTTATTTGTGTCATCTAGTGACATGAATGCAGCTTTAAATCCCCTGGAGGATAGCGGTAGCAACAATAACTTGCCTGTTCGGCAGGGGGCGTACTCCACGAAGGTTTTAAAGCCGTCTACAGAGAGGTAGCAGGTTCCTGTAACATCAGCGAAGGGTGTGTCATGTTCAGTCCTCCAGTAATACCTAGGAGCGCATGCCTGGAAACCACGGAGAGACAGTTCAGTCACAAAAGTAAGTGATAAATTAGCCCAAAACATTTTTTCTTGGACATCAGTGGTGCAATTGTAGCACAGTGAATGTAACTCGAAAGAAAACCTCTCAAGGTTTTCAAGTGTTGTCAACATGCTGAAGAAGTCTGATGGGAAACCAGTAAGACTGATATTCTGTATGATTCTGTGGTTTGGGGGGTGGAGTGTTTTGGCCAAAAACACAAGAGCAATGAAACACGCCTGCATAAGAATCTTACTGCCTTCACTAGAAACCTTCTTCCAGGGCCAAAGGGATAGCATCGCATTAGCCCCTGCTTAAGAAGAGCATAGTCACCTTATGGGTATATTATGCAAACTGACCAACAGTCATGGAACCATTCTCACCAGGATGCTGTTGCCATGGGAACGCACAGTGGCTCCAAACCACTGATGGGACTTGAACTCAACCTGAGTGTTCACATCATTAACATAGAAATATCGATCACCTGGAAGAATGCAGAGGAAAAGAATATATGTAAAAAGCACTTTACAAGCAGCACTTAAAGAACTGAAAATTTAAGTACACTTTCTCTGAGACTTGGAAGAAACTTGGGTGATGTAAGGAGTTACTATTTTAAACCAAGTCAATGATCCCCCCTGTCATTGGTGTTTGATGTTTTGTGCTGTCAGGGCTTCATTTGAGTGCATTCCCCACATGTTCTTGGCTTTTTACATGGATATTTTATGGCCTTGTTCCCGGGGTCTGCAGTCTTAATCCATCCTCCATGCTATGGCAGACATCAAACAGCTCAAAGGGACTTGGACCTTGTTGTTACTGTAACCCTAACGGCTGTACTTCATTGTCAGGATCTGTTTTAAGAAGAGGCCCTGGCAGCACGAAGGCAAGGAGCAGTGCTGAGGAAGGGGGGTGGCGGAGCATGTGTGTGTTTGTGCCTGCCAACTTGTAAAAGGTTTTACTTTTGCAACTTGAGCACCAATACACCCCCATGACTTTTACTTTCAACAACATAAGTGTTAATAATTATTTTTGGACAGTAATATTTCCACTTGGATTAATATTCCTGGTCCATAAAACTGAACTCTTGAGCCAGATTGGAAGGTATTTCATCTAGATGTGGGATTTTTGTCACACCTATAGTGGAAAAATGTCATAATCAAACATTTTTGCCATTCAGCATCCTTGAAAAGACATTCAACAAAACCCGACGCCTTCAATGTGCCTGAAAGAGAAAGTCTTTAGTCCTGGTTTTGGCACTAAAAATATGAAATCATACTGAAATGTGCCTGGAACTGTGTGCTTAACTGTGGTGTATTTTTTGATGTACGTATGTGCCTGCTAACTGCAGCAGAGTGGTGACATTAAACTCTCCTGGCTGCAGCTCAGTGCGCCTGTTTGGTTAATGGAGTCTGGCCTGTGTCCTCAAACACACCATGAATCCTGGGGCCTGTAATGGGAAATGCAAGACTACTGAACGTAAAAGCATGTGAGTGCGGACATACTTGTGAATGCGAACACTCCATGTATCAGGTTTCAGAGACAGTTTGTGTTTGAAAACATTTTGGAGGTGTGTATTTATGTAGGCTGAGTTAACACGATCACAGCTCTCAGTCAAGGTAACATGCTGATATCATCGGCTGTGACTGCATACGATAAGTCCGACCCTGTGATCCTAAAACGGTGGTCCTTATCGTTTCCTGCATTTGTGATGTAGATGATTATTTTCCTGGCATTGCCTAAGGCAGCCCGAGTCCTCTGGGGTCCTTGTCCCGATAATAACTCTGCCCTAATTAAAGAGCCCTCACAACGCTGGGCCTGAGTCCAGAAGGAACTCAAAACACTGTGAAAACACAACAAACACAGCTAATGCCCCAAAATGGAGACCTCACTGAGGGGTGGGGTGGAGGAAAGCCTCGGCCGCTATCAAAAATGAGGAGAGACATCAAAGGCTGGTTTCAATCAAAACAGAGAAGTGTCGGATTTGGAGCTGTACGATGGCAGGGAGTTGCACTTCTGACCTCAGGGTCAAGCACAGCGGTGCTTAACTCGCGACCCTACCTTTAGCTTCTCTCAGCCACTTTTATGGCTGGTTAGAGACAGTTTACTACACAGTCTTGACCCAACTGTTTAATGGTGCTGCTGGGGGATAGGGACATTTTTATATCCTGGAACAATGTCAGTTACCAGCTGCTGCTGTGTTTATGATGTCAGGAAAATTGTGTCCCCTGGATTTTGAATGGCAAGCTTCATATTTCACATATCACATTTTTATCTGTATGGGTACAAAGGGGCCGACTGTCAATTTAGATTTTAACAAGATGCCCCACCTTGCTTGTCAAAGTTGATAACGCTGCAGTTCGTTTGGCTCCAGGGGCATGAGTACACGGCTCCTCCTTCGGTGATGTCGGGTTGGCTGGTGTTGGCCTTTGGAGCACCAATCAGAACACTGATACTGAAGGGAACGAAAGACAACAAAACCACAAAAAAAAGGAATATCTGTTACAAAATTACAACGCAGCTGATGAAATAAATGTTATTGCTGCTCGTAAGGTAAAACATCTAGCTATGACTAAGTTTACATGTCTCATCATGTTAAGCATACGCCCTGCTACCTCAGCTTGAGGTCTAAGTCGGCACTGCAATCCATTATCGTCTGCTAATGACTTAATTTAATAGCCAGTGTAGCCAGAGGAGCCTTTTGCAGAAGCCAAAAACACAGTGTAGTTTCCACATGATGCCAAATAAAGGACTAACTTAAGTTTGAAAACCAGGGTGGTGTCAACTTCCTAAGTGTTTCCGGTGTCTTGTATTGTGTAATGAGTCCAGCAAAATCATTATGTGTGCCACATTATATAAAGTGAAGTTTCTTCTCCTTACACAGTGAAGCTTTTTTTCACTCTTCTTTTGGCTTTTTGTTTGGTCTTTTGGACCAAAACCTGTCTGAAATATTTTACTTTTTTCTGCTAAATACTCCACCAAGTTAACCAGTTCGTCACTTAGTACACTTTGTCTGCTGTTGGTGCTGAGCAAATAGTGTACTTTCACATTTTCAGAGCTCTTCTGCTGAAAACAACCATCCGCTGCTGCTAGAAACTGCTGACAAAAGTCATGAGAATGAACCAAAACAGTAAATCTGCAGGCCATAAAACCAAAACAATTAGCTGAAAGACACTAAAAACTGAGTAGAGTTGAGGGAGAATGGATGAGGAGTCATGTGATAATTCTCTGTGAGTTTGGCACTTTAACCTTGTTCACATTTTGTTAATTCATCCATTGTTCATGTAAAAAAATATTGACGAGAGAAGCTTTGACGCTGGCTTGCTACTAATTTGATATATTAAAACTGCTGCAACAGTTGGCTGATGTCATACTGGGCCTCCATGATACTTGAAAGGTAGCAACATGACAGAATAAAATTATTGCAGCTCTTTTTAGCTTAATGAATGGCAATCCTCCATTTGAAATTCTTGTTTGGCAATGCCTTTAGTCTTTGTTTGGGTTACATGGTTACTGAGATGTGGTATGTGGTCATTTTAGTGTTTGCAATGAAGACAGGCTATTTCATGGAGAATGTAGCACTGCAGCTGCACAGTTCTGTACCAAGTCCATTAAGTTTATTTGTTTTGTTTTTTTCATATATTCATATCATTAGTGCCTTGTCAAGACAGCAATGTAACTGCTGGTTAGCTGGAAAGTTGTTTTTGTGAAGGAAATGTGTGAGTAGGAGACTAAGCAAACAACTATCTGGAGATATTTCTGCATATTTTCACTAAATGGCAGTCTGGAAATGGATGTCCAGAACTACCAGAGAGAGATAAACATCATATATGTGAATGTGTATCACAATCCAGCTGCACTTGCAAGGTTTTCAGACAGCCCTGCTAAAAAGGCCTGGCCCAGAGCAAATGGCACAATTTAAGACATTAGTGACTGATGACATTAGCAGAGATCAGACAGACTCGGCACTCCCCCCATCCCCCAAAATGTCTGGAGAGAAAAGGAGGAATATTTACATGGCTGGATGAGCTTTCCTTATAAACCACTCACTCCAGCTCCTCAGCCGACCAGAGCGCAGGCTTTCAATGCTTTTCTCTTTCAGAGGTACACAACTTTTAATCACCCGCCACCCCCTGTGATCTCTGCACATGTGGAGTCAAAATATATACCTCGAGCCACTTAAAGGCACTCGTAATGAAAACTTAACATCCAACAATAGCCCTCTTAACAATATGATTGCGTCAGTGTGGTGAAGGATGCTTCTGTTGAGACCTGGAGTCAGGATTCCTTTCCTATAACTCACGTTCAACATGAACATCTGCAAACAGAGGGGTGGCTTACAGGCATGGCTAGGTCAAACGTGGAACCTGTAATTTTTACTAAAGGATTTATGAGCTCCAATGAATGCATCTACATGTCCAGATTATTTTGAAACAAGTCATATCCTAATAGTAGGCCTTCCTCAGTTTAATATATGCATTGTAACATACTCAAAACCTTTCTTCTACATAAACAACTTATTTTCTAATGAGCAGTTGATGATGATTGAATGAATGATTTAAATACAGCTATTCAATACAAGACAATCACTTTGAACTGCTCACAACATATAGTCACATGTGACTAGACATAAGCCAAAAGGGTAGGGAACTGCTGATGTATAACGATATGATCTCCCATCACATTCACAAAGGAAAACAATATATGTCCATGGAAATGAGGAGAGCTTCTCTAATCCGGGCTATCTCAAGATTTTATCTGACTTATTACTATAAACATGACATGATGCTCATATGAGCAACAGTTCCCGAATATCTGCTTTATTTGGTTAATGTGTAACCTCATACATTTGTGGGTGGCCCAGCATTATCTGACAAAACACTCAACTAGTGTGTTTTCTTTCCTGCTGTCCCAACCACACGATGATGAGTAAATCACTACGAGTGTAACTGAGAGTGAAAGGCATAAATAAAAACAAAACTGTGATCATAAATGTGCAATGTTACCTTAACCTCTGCTAAAGAGTTTAAATGTAGAGCACACAGACAGGTTGGCAAACACAATTTCAATAGATGGCTTCCATTTCCATACTGTATACTGATAATAAATACTAATAAGTATGTATTGAATTCACAAAGTGACAAAATCATGTATCCCGAGAGAGTGTAGCGACAGCCGTGCTAGCATCTCAGTGCTAAAATGCTCATGATGATGATGCTAGCATGTTAATGTTTGACAGGTATAACGTACGTATACCACTTTAGCATGTTCATGTGCTAGCATTTGCTAATAAGCGCTGAACACAAGAACAGCGGAGGCAGGTGGGAATGTCATTAGTTTTGTATGTATTTAGTGACAAACCAAAGCATTGGACAAACTGGATATATTACCTGAAAGGGCAGTGGACTAAAGTTTTAAATCTTTCGTTTTCTCTTTGTTAAGTATAAGTGGCAATGACGTTCAACATCTGCAGTTTGATTGATATTGGCACATGTATCATTTCATAGTAGGTTATGCTGAGTAAGCGCACTGATTTTCAATATCTACTGAAAAATATAGTAAAGTATATTACTATGGAAAATATGTGCTGCTGTATACAATTAGCATAGAACAGAAATGTGACACAGACAGCTTAAGCATTACACCTCACTATTTAAGTTTTCAAACCTCCCTCAGTCCACTTTTGGTCAAAGTCAAAGAATAGTATAGCGCTGTTTATAGTAAAAAAAAAAAAACATTAAAATGTATGTTTTTTTCCCACCAAAACAAAATCACTCAGTCCCTTATTTCCAGTCCAGTTGTGTGGAAATGTTCCAAACCTCACTCATTTTTTCCTCCATTGTGATTATCTCAAAATTGGTCAAAGTGAACTGAATGAGTTTTGGAAAAACCCCTCATCAGTGATAGCATACAACTTGCCAGGTCCAAAATGTCTCTCATTACTCCCTGAATACTTACACTCTACTAACAGAAATAATTCACTTAAACAATACACCTGGGCGAGTGGAGTTACCAGCCCTAACACACTCGCCTCCCGCCTCCTGATCTCAACTTCTTGACTTAAACTGGACATGGGCCCTGACACGGCGACGGCATGGTGAGCACCAGCAGCAGCAAGCCCAACAGTCCGGTTATTGTCAGGATGCATGACAACCAGCAACAACAACGCCATCAGCAGAAAGCAAACATCTCCCTCATACCGGAAAGCTTCCTTTTCCCGCAGCGTTGTTCACAAACAACAACCACCGGATTCACATGGAGATAATCAGCACTAATTGTGAGCCGTCAAAATACATGCATTTGTTGAAAAACAAAGTGTGGTTCTGTTCAGTGTAAGCAAAACTATTGCAGGCCTGTCTAAATCAACATCTCAGTAATTAGGCTACTTCACAACGTGCCCTCGAACCGCCAGGGGCTTAGTTAAGCAAACTGAGAGAATCTTAACCAATTTCCTCACAGGAAAATATCTGCATTCATTAAACCAACAGCGCTTTCGCTCTGTGAGGCCTCCTGTGTGTTGTGAGGGGAAACTGAGCCACTGACAGCTGCTAAGGTGGAACTGGGATTTATATGGCAAAGTCCTCAGAGGTTAAACCTTTCACAGGAGCAGCGGTGTGCATGTCTGTCAAATACTGCCTGCTACAAGCTGCTTTTCATCGGGTCATCATGAAATAGGTAAGACACAGGAACAGTCGATACGTGATTGCTGTCATCATCTATACAGGGATTTTGGTTGAAGTAAGACATCATCCAGAGATTCCTCAGGCCTTGAGCACCACAGCTGTGAACAGATGGCTGCGAGGACAAGCCAAAATGTTTCTGACTGTTTCAACAGAGGTAAATTACGCTGAAAGTGACAGTCAGGTGCTTCTGTGATTCGGTAACAGAAGCTTTATAGCCTGTTAACTCTATGTCTACGATAGGATCTGCTCAGCTATTGGAGAAGGGAAAAAAGAGTTCATCGTCATGGAAAAAAAAACACAAAATGAAAAAGAACTTCTGAGGAGCTGTTGTTTTCAGCGTGTTAATTTTTTTCACTTGTTAATTTCACATCACAACTACATTAACATAATTAATATCCACGTGAAAGTGACTCAAGTGACCATTATCATTAACAATATTTAGCATGAAAGTATTCAATACTGGACTGTAACATCCAAATGTAAGGATATAACTGTTGTCCTGGAAATACCTTAACCCTCACTAACCCTCTGTGTTGTTCTGTGGTGTGAAAAGTCAGATGCATAGCTCTGTAACTCCAGTGTAATGGTGAGACACAAGAGGCACAAACTGGACCTTGTCAATGTGCAGTTCATTAATGGAGCACCATGGCCAGTCCATCAGCCTTAGTTTATTTCCTTATACTTCACCCCTCATGCACATCCAGGCCACTTTGCATTGTGTCTGTGGGTTCCTCTAGAACCCAGTGGAGAGTTTCCTCTTTGAGACAAAACAGGTGATGGTACTGTACTTGCTGTATGCAAAGGATGACCAGCATGTTTGATCTCTGACTTTTTCTCACTCAGCAGTTCCTCATCTGTCATAAAAAAAGAAAACAGCAGGAAACCCCAACTCTGTCTCTCGAATGTATTCACAAGAAGATTAGCATATTTCTTACTTTGCTGTAGGTTAACTCCCTCCTCTCTGAACCACACACACACACACACACACACACAGACTTCTATGTCTGTTTCCAATCATACTTGGGCTGGAATCTTGTGTGTGTGTGTGTGTGTGTGTGTGTGTGTGCATGTGTGTAATGAGACTAAAAACCCTTCGATAACATTATTTTAGATTGCAGTGCAAACAACATCATGTACCTGACACTACTACACTACTACATACAAACTTTATTATAAGATGATAAAGATTGTAGCCCAGCTATGGTACAATATCAAAATATCAGTCTGGAGGCTCTTTACTAGGATATAGGAATATTGTAATATACTGTGGGCTAGTATAACAGGCTATTGTGGGGATGCTGAAAACATAAAGTTGACTGTGCAGTCCTATAGGAGTGTATAAATATGGTGATTCAATTAGGGACCATAGGGTAAAAGAAGGCCACTACCACTGAAGAGGCGATTAATTGATATAATCCACGTTGTAGAGTTTTATAAAACATTGATTTCGAATCGTAGAAAAGACTGTAAATTATTGACCAGTGGAGAACATCAAGCTTCGTGGTGATGGATAGAGACGTTACCTGGACGAGTTCCCGAAGAACTCCACAGAATAGCCGAAATAACTTCCCCGTGGCCCGGTGAAAACGACGCGCGTCTCGGTGTCCAAGTTAAAGGCTGCGCAAAGCTGGAGCCAAACCACCACTACAGGTACGAGCAGCGCGGTGCGGTGACAGTATTTTCCCCGTGACCGGAAAGGTGAAAGTCCAGGAGCGGTGCCCATCTCTTCTTGTGCGCGTCTCTTCTTTCATTGAATAGCCGCAGCGCAAAACGCATCATCCGTGCCGGTCCTTATGTGGGACAGTTTGGGTCGGAATCATTAATTGGTTTCCCGAATAATCCCCCTCAGTTCCAACAGGTCCAGTGCTGGTCCAGAGTAACTGGTGAAAATGTAAAAGAAAGGCAGGACTGAGTCAGAGAGAGGGAGACAGAGTGTGTAAGAGAGGGAGGGAAAGAAAAAAGAAGAGGGGGGGGGGGATTTCAACTTCACTTTTGGGCGGAGCTTTAAATATTACCAGACAGTCTGGTCAGTAAAACAGAAACACTGCTGTAATGCTGTGAAACACGACAAGACACTGTACCAGCAATGTCAGTCTGGGTTGAAATATTTTATTCGACTGATGTCCAAGGACTCAAAAGACTGTAACTTGGTCAATACAAAGTAATCATCCTCAAGAGTTACAGACACACTGCACATTCTAACAGGGTTACCATGTTATATAATAGACTAAGAGAAGATGACAGGAAACGTTGCACAAGGAGGAGGGACGGTGAATCTGCTACACTTAAGAAGGCATTCACATTGATGAAAGCTGCATACTGACCTCTTTAGGATTCAAAACACAAACTTTGGGAATTAGAATATAGACATGGGATCTCACTTGAGTCTGGAGAATTCAGTTCAGTTCAGAAATCAAATATGTTTTACAGTTAAATTTTCACTGTTTAATTGTAAGTCTTTATTTGTATTAAAGAACTTTCAGCTATGGCTTCAACTCATCATTTTAAGTCCCAAGACCTTAAGTTAGGATAGTTCATGTCTGTAAGTTCTGATGTTGCCTGAAAATGAAAACCAGAAATGTGAAATTGACTTGAAATTAATAAAACATATATTTTGGCATGAAGTTAAAGCTATAAGATCAGTGGATTTTACAAAAACCTATGATGTTTACTCTGCAGAATAACTTTGTCATTTTATTTAATTTGATTATTATAAGAAGGAATATGTTTAGCAAGAACAACATAATGAATGTTATAATTTAGAAAAAAAATTCCAAACATAAGAAAATCTGATTATTGCTAAAAATGAACATCATCTCTGGATGCCTTCTGCCATAAAAAATTTGTTCTTTCGCTCTAACATGCTCCACGTGTCGAGGCAGAATCAGTGTGACTAAACCTGGAAAACCCAGAGACGTCCATCCTCGGCTCGTCCTCTCATCACTCTGTCGGAATTAAACTTACTATCATGGCAAGCTGACTGGCAGACAGCAACAAGCATAACAGTATGTGATTATATGTGGGTCTCCTCATGCTTAAGTGTGTGTGTGTGTGTGTGTGTGTGTGTGTGTAGCCTATAGGAAAAGAGGGCCTTGCATTTGGAGAACTGTGAGTCACGTTGTGTTACCTGCCAAAGGCAACAGGACATGGACAAAGAATTTTCACTCTGTAAAAACACATATTCACACAGCACATAGAAAGTACATTATGACTCATAATACAAGAGTTTTCCCCTGAAAAAGTGACAAATGCTGCTGTGTGGAAGCTTAATGTTACTTTATTTAATGAAGAGAACAATTTTTAACAGATTTACATGAACATGAAGTCATGTTTTACAAGTTATTCCACACTGCACAGAATTTTTTTTCAACCTAACTTTATAATGATTTCCTTGAGTACAAGACTTATGCTCCCTAAGTCCACAAATCAAAAGCATCAGGTTGTAGACCTGTTGTTAAAATTAGAGTTGGTGCCACTCTAGTGAGACAAAGACCTGGTGCAATAAATGACTTTTATTGACCTCTATTGGCAGCAAGTATGAACTGCAACATGACGTGAAACATTCAACAACCCTTCTGTCCAAGTTTGTAGTACAGGCCAAGATTTTAAGGTTGTATGCAGCTGAAATGGCATACAATAAAGTCACATTTGCAAACTGTAAAACTGGAAGATATATTCTAACCCTAACCCAGAGGTCATCCTGTACATCTTAGTCTTAAACACTGCTTTGTTACTGTCTTGCAACCATTACAATCATCTGTGTGTATGCTAATGCTAAGGGACAGTGGATTATATGACTTTCCTCTAAAGCAAGATAAGAAGGTCTTACTCCCTTTGCACAGAAAGGAAGGTATATTTACAGAAAAAAGTACCTTCACAGACATTCTAAATGTGTTTATATTATAAAAATGGCATAGCTGTTTAATTTACTGCATCCTGTTGGTGCATTTAAGTGCTTCAAAAGAAACTGTGAATTGAACTTAATAGCTTGAAACTAGCTAAAAGTAGCATTTTACATGGAACATAAGAAAACATGATCATTATACTAAAAAACAGATATGACACAATTTGGAAAACAGTTGTTAGAACCTAATGTATTGGTGCTGCTGTCAAACCCACTGAGAATTATTACCCTACTCTACAGTTCAGCACAGTGTTTTAGTATTTTTTTACTCATTGTTTTGGTTTTATGGCCCACAATTTCACTGTTTTGCCTCCACTGCTCTCACTGACACTGTTACCAGAACAGCAGGCAGCAATTTGCAGTGAAAAAATGCTTTGATAAACCCTTTGTATGTTACCTGAGCTGCACCAAATGGCAGACAGACAAATTAGTAACTAGCTGACCTGGGGAGCATTTAGCAGCTAAACACCTAGACTTTTATTCCTGGGAGTTGGTGGAGACCAAAACAGAGATAAATATAGGGGGGAATATTGGACTCACATTCGTCAGGTGGCCAGAAACACAACTCCATGTGAATGCTAATTGCTCAGTGTCTAACGGATGTGTAAATATGCAAATGCTTACTAACATGTTCCTAGGTCCAAATCGAGCTTCAGAGCTTCATTTTGATTTAGGGTTTAAAATTGGAAATGGGCCTTTATCTCACAGGAAGCTTTAGTGCCTTGAGGAATGGCACCTGTAACCTCACAGAGGCCCACAAACCAAAGGCAGTTATGAGACTAAAGAAAGCTCAATCAGACTTGTGGGCCTTGAGAAAGGCCATGAAGTACAGTCTGATGCATAGACTCCTTGCCCCAGTGTGGAATTTCTTTCAAAGAAGAAAAAGGGGAGAAAATGAACATGGGTGACCTTGACTGATTTGGCTCAATACTGTGGAAAAAGAGTGTATTCCAAGCTAAAAGAAGCATGCTGAACCTGCAAAAGCTCAAAGGCCTCCTGTGCTAGTTCCATCTGCAGACTAATTGGAAAAGCCTGAGAAAGGAAGTGCACTGGCACACCTATTTCAGCATCTCTGCAATGATTTTGCTATGTGGATGCTTGTAAAGTTTAGAGGGCTTCATTTTTCACCGATAAACTTGCCAGCCATATGGGGGATTTTTTAAAATGTCTTTTCACAGCCAAAATTACCCCCACCCCCACATCCCATAAACATAGAGGGTTGTGTCCATGATGTCAGACCAAAGGTGATAAGAGACATAACACACACCTACCAGAAGTGTCTGTATGCTGTCTCAAGAACTGAAAGACAGAGAAAGGAGCACTCGTCCCTCCTGCGTTTTCCTCCTCACACACGCAAACACACACCAGGCCACCTACACTCACAGGAAGCCACAGAATTACCACAATTAAAACAACAACATGGCTGTGAGTGTGGGAGTTTTCAGGGGGTTTTGCTGGGTAGTACATGCTAAAGTCATCTTTTAGGTGTTTACATAGCCTGACATGATTCACCTCAGGAGGATCAGATGTCCAGGATTCTGATATGACTTTATGCAACCATGTCTGACAAGGAATCCTCCTTTATATTGGTGACTGAAGGGACACTAGAAGCAGTTCAAGCAGTTTGGTTTTGAGGAAAGTCCCAGTGGCAAGATATGCCAAGTTATAGAAACATTCCTAAAGAGATTTTATCTGTAATTATTGCAAAAGGGACACTACTGTTAGGATCAGTCCAGGAACCAGTCGCAAGTCAGTGTTATAACAGCAATAACCTTTATTCAGTCCTGAAAATCCATGATCCAAAAACAGAGTCGTAGTCCGTAAACAGAGTCGCAAAACCCAAATCGTAGTCAGACAGGCACGGTCAAAACCGGGGAAATCACAAACAAATCCAAAAGGGGCTAAGGCAAGAAACAGTGGCCAGGCAAAGGAAAACAGATCAAGCTGGCGTACAGGATTCTCAGCACAGACTGAACTGGTCACATTCTGACAACTGGTAACTGAACGGCAGGCGTATACATACACGAGGGAGGTAACATGCAAACAGGACACAGGTGCAGGGAGTTAACTAGATAATTAGCCATGAGGGAGGACACAAGAGGGAGCCCGAATTTACAGGGAAGGCAGAGCAGGGACAGAACATCAGGAACCACCCGAAACATGTGAACCCACGGACAGGAGAAACACACCAACAAGACAGAAACCAGAAGGACACAGATCATAACAACTACAAAGTATTGATGTCCCTGGAGGGGATCTTATGCATGCAGAAATTTTCATTTTTTTGTCTAATGTCTTATTTCTGTTTCTTTGCACCTTCAAAGTGGCATTGCGTACATTAAATGACCCAAATCCCCTAAATATCAGGTTGTAAAGCAAGAAATGAAACATTCATAAGGCACTGCAGGCAGCTGTCTGCTATAATAAAATAAAATAAAATAAAACAGGTTATGAGCTAATTGTATTTAAAGAGATACCTTTTTGCATGCAGAGATACACATGCAGAAAGGTAGGTGTTGTGGGTAAGAGTGAATGATTCGCTCATTGTCCTCCTGTGTCGGCAAGCATCCATCCTGCTGAAGTGTTGTTGAGCAATGTACTCACTCACAAGCAGCCCCAGGGACCATTTTTGTGTGCCTGAGTGTGACCTCTGACCTTTCCCTGCCATCTTGTCTTCCTGAGTAGGTAAGTAAGAACATTGTTACAGGAAGAAATAAAGCTTCAATATTTTCCCTCCAATCTTACTACAGAGGGTTACATGTTCATTCATAGGTTTTATGCCAGTGATTCTTCAACCTTTTTGCTATCTCAGTACAACTAATTTATCAAACCAGTCTACTTTATAGTTTGATTTTATGCATATATACAGACAGGAGAAAATGCCATAACATATAATATTAATGAATGTGGTTCAGAGGTGTGTGCACTTGTGAACATATGGTAATGGTCGTTCTGATTGGTTCTCCTTATCATCTCATATCATTTCAGCAATAATCTGATTGGTTTTATGTAATATTTTGTCTAAATTATAATCTCATTTCCATCAAGATAATCCAAAATGAATTGAAGGGTTAGGACTGTAACTGAGCAGTGGTTGAAACTCCAAAGCTCACCCTGGGACATTTTCCAAGTTTATCTATCATCTGCCTTGTCAACACAACACTGCTTCTTAATGGGCCTGAGCGAATACAGTGGTTGCCCTGTATAACCTACACGCCTATTCCCTGGAGAAGCTGCAAGGCAAAACTTTCGCCGCAAACAAGCAGAAAAGCGCGAGGCCAGCAGAGAAGAGACGGGCCTCTGAGTGATGTTCTCGCCCAGACAAAGGGCCTCCCGTTGAGAGAAGACAAGTAACAATCCATTATATTCATACTGGAGCAGAGCCCAGAGTCCTCCGCTGTGGATATTACCTTTCAATATTAACCTCTCAGTGACGGAGCAGCTCTATTAATAACAGAATCTCAGTTACTGTTGGTTTTCTCTCAAAAGGGGAGACTTTTGTTTGGTTGTCTGTGTCCTGATCTCTCATTGTGTATTCCCACAGGTTGACGAACAAATATTCCAATGAAAAGCATCCACATCTACAGCGTCTGGTTTCTTCACTGGTCAGTCTCACTGCGACAGAAAGAAAGAAAGAATGAAAGTAGAATGTTTTTCTTAAGTAAGCTGAGGATGGAGTGTGGTCTGAAAGGAAATGCAACATAATAACTTGTTTATTCTGCATTTGATAAGAAGTAAAGAGGAAGTTTAAAAGCCAAAATTACTGCCTTCAACTGGCCACCATGCCTACATCTACCTGAAACAGCTTCCTTTAAGTGAAGTTGTGTTGTGTTCAGGAAAATGTTCCAGTGAAAGAAAAACGTTTTGTTCACTTGACTGGCAAAGAACAACAGCGGTAAATCAGGGCCCATGTAAGTTGTAAACCATTTAACATCCAGATGTTTTTTCAAGAGAACCATGAAGAGTCTGAGCCACGTCAGACCAGTATTCACCAAGGCCCCGTGTCACTGTGGTGACTTCATTTAGGAGGAATGGTGGAGAATGAGGTTTACTACAATACTGACAGAGTCATGCAGCGGCACATTCTGATCTGGAACAGAAGACACCCGAGGCACAATTTTTTATTCCACTACTTATTCCTCTCCCCAAGCCATCAACCCCAGCTGTTGTTTTAAAGTTACCGATTACCTTGAAATTCACCTCTGCAAAGACTGTTCCCACTTTACAGAAGTTTGGCCCACGGGCCGCCTGACCTCATGAGGGACAAGATCAGTGGTACAAAGCCACCTTCACCTAGCTTCTGTGATATTTTCTATCGCATCCATCAAGGAAAAAAAAATACTGCTTCAGTCTGAAACAGCAGCTGATGACAACCATCTCACCTCAAAATCTATTTCACAGTGCTTACAAAGCTCGCAGTCATATCCCATGATCTTCATCAGCAGATCGTCATGTAACTGTTGCTGTTTCTGTAGACAGATGAACTTTGATGCTGAACATCTAAGTCAATGTGGAAAGTTCTTAGTGTGCTCTGAGAGAATGAAACTTTTTGCTACCATCTTCTCATGAAGATTGTAGTATTACTGAGGGTTGTTACATGTTGTTGCAAACACCTTTTCATGGTACTTACTACAGTAACATAGGCATCAACAAGTCACATTAAAACACAATGAGAAAACCTCTTCACAGTAGATACAGTATGTCTGTGCTTTGGCGGTAATAAAAGAGTCAATCTAACCCCTCTCTTGAATGGACCGGAGAAGCTGAGCTTAATCTACAATGACCTTGTTGCTCTGTCAGTCAGTCCACCACCACTTTGGTCCAGACTGAAATATCACAAAGAAGCACTGGATAGGGCTGCCATGAAATTTAGCACAGCTCTCTCTTTCACACTGCCAAGAGGATGAAATCCTAATGACTTTGCTGATCCTCTGACTTTTCATCCAGCAGCACCATAAGGTTAACATTTGTGGTTTTGAGTGAAATGTCTTGACAACTGTTGGATGGATACCATGAAATCTGGTTCAGACATTCATGTCTCCTCGTAGGATGATTTGTAAAGATCCCTTAGCATTTCATTTAGCTTGATCATCAGTTAACAAAAGTCTAGATTTGTTAGTTAAAGCTTTATTCAGATCAAATCAAAGTGCCTGAAATGCAGAAATATCTCAGGGATGCTGTGTCATGCTTGCTTTTCCCAATTACCATGATTGCACCAAACCAGTCTGTATGCTGTTTGAAATGAGCAATCATTTAGAAGTGCAAAGCACCACAGGAATGGTAATCATTTCTTCCTAGTCTTGTTTTTCAGACTAAATATGTGGCCCTGTCTTGTGTCTTTGCATACATGGAAATTGCAGCTAATTGATTTGCTGGTGCAGGGGCTTGTTGACAACCCCGACTGTTTGTCCTTAACATCACCACACCAAACTCGTCTGAACCCAATCAGCAAAACCACTGCAATCTGTCTGAAAAGCCATGAAATGGCTGTGTTAGAGTTGCGTTGTAGCTGCGGTTACCTGGATCCTATCCTTTACAATGATTGCTCCTTTCAGTGTTACCTCATTAGCCTGACTGTGTACAGTCTGGTGATATGCACAGATTCATTTTCACAGTTTCTCATTGCCACACAGCAGAACTGCCAAAGTAGGGGAATCAAGCCCCTGCTCAGTAGGTTTTTATACCAGACAGACTTCTCTTCCATAAACTTCTCACAGTCAATCAGTCAACATGTCTCAGTTTACAGGTCTTGACAATATTTTCACATTCCATTCTCGTGAATCATTCTAGTCCTTTCTCAAGCTCAGGCTGTTTATCTGCAGTCTTGTGGCAACAATTTCCTTTATTTACAAAATGCAAATCCCATTTACCGAACGGCATCCACTTCCCTGATCAACGGAATACATGGAACAAGACAGAACCTTGTGCATTCAAACTTCATAACAACACAACATCGTCTTTCACTTTTACTTGGAACTTTATTAGGAAGTTTTGCACTTGATTAAAACATTATTCCAAAAAGCTTTCTTGTTTCACAGTGTTTCATAAAAAAGGCAGAGAAAATACAAAAAGAGCAAAATACTGTAACTTTTCCAAACATCTCTTACAAAATGTTCTGCAGCTCAGTCGCTTTTGTTCCACAAGTTGCAACATCATAGCATCTGAGCAACCACACAGGACGTGCTCATCTGTTTGTACAGCTTCTGCACCCAAAAACATATGGGTTCACTCCCTCTGTGTGTGTGTGTGTGTGTGTGTGTGAGTGAGTGAGTTCGGTGGATGAAGAAAGTATTACAGATGGAGGCGTGACGATTGCCTCACTCTGCCTGAACAGGCTGGACGAGTTTTTCCAAGAAGATCCCGCAGTGACTTTCTAGATCTGCGTGCTGGTTCCAGATCTCCTCCCTGATCCCCTTCACCAGGCCTTCCTGCTGCCAGAAATATTAAAACACGAGTAAGATCTTCAGGAAGCAAATCGGCCCTCTGATCAGGTACTTACTGAATGCTAGAATTTATTTTTACTGTGATTTCCTGCTTTACAAAAAGGGACTGATAAAAAATCTGGGGCTGTGTCCCATATTGCACCAAAGACTCCAAGCTAAATTCAGAACAACTTTTATGATGATAACTAAATTGAAAGAAATTCTGCTTACTCAGTCAGAAAGAAGCTACCTTTCACTCATAGGATGTTTTGTGAATGCCCCCACCTACCCACCCATGTTAGGTAAGAATGTTTTAATCTGAAACAGTTTTTAGATCCATTTTATCTGCAGGGGAAATCTCTCACTGTGACATCAGTGGATCTTGTTAACCACAGGAAAAAAAACAGTCATTCAGTGAAGAAAAGAAAGTGATCATGTAATGCACTGTGATGACAAGTACACCGCCAGCAGGACGCACATACCAACCCTCCCCACAATGCACAGGCCCAAACAACATAATCAGGTTCAGAGAGAGGTCGATGGCCAACAGGGGGAGTGGATTTTCCAGGAAATCTGTCCTCTCCCATCTCCTCTGTCTCTGAGGAACCACAGGAAGTGAGAAATGCTTTACATGATCACACACAAACCTCTTGAGTGTCATCAAGTACCAGGATGACGTCTCCCTGTTCAAACTGGAGCAGGCCATCTTCGGGCGCTGTGTGGCTCTCTAGTGCCACCCCCTGGTGGGACACACGGCAAACATCGTCAGAAGCTTAACACTGAATATTGACATTTTAACATATTATTTAAATTTGTAAAAACTAATTAAATAATATTAATAAATAAAGAACACACTGCCAGCAATTTTGTTTTCTTAAATGTTGTAAGCAACCACAATTAAAAAAAAATCTGTTTATCTCATTGTATTGGAGTAGAGGAAGAAATCTCCGAGGCAGGTATCTCAAAACCTTGACAAATTAAACAACAGCTATCTCCACGCTTACCACAGGAGCTGAATGGGGAAATATATTTATTTGCTGCTCCATTCCTTACCACTGTGTCCAAACAGAAACTAATTCCTTAAACCTGCTTGAACCAATTTTGTTTTTGGCAACTTGGGGAAAGAGGAAACAAGTTGTAAACACAATACTGACATATCACACAGATCCATCTCTACCAACTCCTGAGGGGAATATCTGTTTCTTTAGCTGCTAAATGCTCTACTTTGCTCACCCGTTAGTCTCTGAGTCTACCTGATGTTTGGTGCTGAGATGGGTAATGCACAGTGGGTTTTTGGAGCTTTTTCAATGAGAAAACTGTGAGAGAAGTGAAAGTGAACTCAAACTGTGAAGTTTTGGGCGAGGCAACTAAACAATGATTTGAAACTTGTGATGAAAGATCACCCAGCTTGGGTGCTGCAGATTCAGCTGATAATGAGCTTTGAGTTCATCACTTGACTAAAACCTTTCACATTGTTCAATTTCAATGTTACATTTCATACATTATTACACACATAGTTGGTTACCTTGTACAGGAAGCCAGGTGGATTGTGGGAACTGGAGTCCTCTGGTGGTTCAGCTGTCTCCTGGCCTGCTGGTGCTTCTTTTGTCTCCTCCTGCTCCTCGGCAGGTAGGAGGGGCTGTCTGCTTGTGGACTGGAAGGAGAGGCGAGGAGCAGGAACCGGTGCAGGTTTGGACTTGGCCTCCTCTGATGGTGGATCACTCACAGTCTCCTGCTCGGGATCGTGTGGGGCATCACTATCCGCAGAATCAGAGGGATTGGATGCCTCCTGATCGGCTGCCTCCGACTTTGGGACTCCCACCCCAGAGTCATCTGACTGGTTTGTAGCAAGCTCTGCCTCTGCCTCTGCCTCTGCCTCTACCTCTACCTCTACCTCTACCTCTACCTCTACCTCTATCTCTGCCTCTGCCTCTGCCTCTGCCTCTGCCACTGACACTGACACTGACACCGACTCAGCTTCTGCTTCTGCTTCAGCTGCTGCCTCTTCCTCCATCTCCTCTGGACTTTGCTCCCCTGTACTCCTGTCACTGTTCTCATTGTCACATACAGACTGCCTTTTGGGTGTGTTGGTGCCGCTAGAGCTGAGATCGGAGTCTGATGAGTTGATATCTTTGGATGAGACGCTGCTCTCCTCCGGTGGGCTGGTTTCTTCAGAAATGCTTTGAGCTCTCTGGGCAGGGGAAGAGGGCACAGCGTCTTTTCCGTTTTGGGTGGAGGAATGGATGGAGATGTGGTCGGCTGGGAATGCAGTATTACAGGGGATGGGATTGGAGATGACCAAGGACTTTCTCTTCTTTGACTTGCTTGACGTGCTGTTGAAGTACATTAGTTATTGTTACTGAACATATGTACATATTTTGTACATCTAACAGAAGAGCCACAATAAAAGCTTATTTTAATTATTACCCCAGCATCTAGAATAGGAGTGGCAGGTGAGCAGCACTAGGTATCTGTGCGTCATTTACGAGACATGACACTTCTTGTTGGAAAGACTGTAACCATAGATGAGGAAACATTTGTGACCCCAGGCCTTACCTGTTCAGACCCTTGATGATGAAAGCTTTTCCAGAGTGCTGAGTCTCCAGTTTCTTCATCACGCTGTAAAGCTCACGGTTAAGCTGCGGCATAAACAACCAGTTGAGCTTGCAACACAAATACCTCATTAAAGCTGATGCACAACATTACTAGTAAGAGAGTGATGAAATAAAATGTCTCTTACCACACTCATTTCCTTATAGAAGACATCTCTAAGGTTTGATATGTTTTGGAACACAGTCACATAGCAACCTATACGGCTACAGAGACAAAGAGAGCAACAGCATATTTACACACAACATCTGAGTTCAGGTTTTTTTGAAGAACGTATGAAAAATGTTTTTGGTACTATGGCCAGACCAATTCCAGACTCTTGATGCCAATACTGATATTGATATTTCAGAGGTAAAAAACATTTGAGGAAAAGTTATCAGCCATAAACACATATCATAACCTACAATTTTCAAATGGATCCCATAGATTTGTTACATGAAAGAACTGTGAAAAGTATGTAAAAAAAAAGCTGGTGGACAAACTATGTCATGGAGGCACAGTTTCTATGGTACTTTAACTCCTTTTTTTTCATTTTTAGAACGCACTTATAACACACATATACACAAATACCATTATACTGAATCTGCAATAGGCTCATATTGACAGATCTATCGGCCTGGCCAATTTTTTTTTTTTTTTCGCACATTGTGTTCACATTAGGCATGAACAGATTAAGCTGTTTGTTTCAAACCACAGCAACAAAGATGACCCAGAACTGCACAGGGTCAAACAAACCTCTGATAGAGAACAGGCAGCTCCTCCCGCAGCTCATTATTGATTTCTTCAAAGACATTCTGGGCCTTGTTAAACTCCTCTTCAGCCTGTTGGGGAATTGAAAGATCTTCTTTTTTCAAGCCAAAACTTCCAGTTGATTTTAAATCACCCAACACTCTGCATTTCTTTGCTAATGCTACCTTTGCTACTTTGGCTTCATCCTTTTTCTTGGCATTCTGTAGCGCTTCCAGGTGGTGGCGTGCAGAGTCGTAGTCCACCAGTTTACGACCACGTTTAGCGACTCGTTCCTGAAAAACAGGGATTGATCATGTCACTACGTAGCACCAAAATTCTGATTAATTTTTGTGCAGTTTTGCACAGAACTGTCCACATTTGAAAGCCTCGTGTTACCTTGACCTCAGGGAACTGGCTTGTGTAGTTCTCCATAGTGCGGACAATCTGGTCACTCATTTTCTCTTCATAGTCATTCCACAGCAAGTCTTCGCTCTGAGGGACACAGCTGGTTATCACATCAGTGCAACTCCAACATGTCTTTCTAACTGCTACACAACTTTAAACAAGTCACAAACATTATTTCTGCAAAGGACTGTTCCATAGTAAGAAGCTTCATTCACATTAACTAAAATAAATAAAGGAGTTGGCGAAGACCAAAACAGAGCTTAAACAACAATGAATATTGGAATATTGGATATTGACTAGGTGATCAGAACCATAATCCTAGAAGATTACTAATGTTGCTGCTATTAGCAATATGTTAGCTATTATATTACCTTATGAGCAATAATGTCAATATGTGTCATGTTCAGTTCATCATGGAGTCCTGCCTCCAAGTGGCCGAAAAACCAAAACACATTATATAAATACATGTTTCCATAGTAACTCAGATCAAGCTTGAACTGCTGAAATGAAAATTTTTTATCAGATTATCTGGCTTTGAGGACCGACTCACAGATTTACTGTTGCAGCGCACATTCACAAATCATGAACATACTTCTGTAATCACAGCAAGGTCCTCCACTCCATTCCAGTCCGATTCGTAGATGTCTCGCAACGTCTGAGACAGCCTCTTGGACGTCTCATGCACAGCTGTGGAAAAGAACAGGAAATTGGAGCAGCAAAAATAAAATCTTGTAATGTATTCATGACTCCACATGGACGATCTTATCATCTAGCGTCAGCAGCAGACAGAGCATTGTGGTGGTATTGTTTTTAGGGTTTGTGGCTCCGTTACACCCACACCGAGAAGGTCAGAACAACACCGGTTTCCTGACTGGAGCTCACAATGCAAGAGCAAAAGCTGACAACAGGAGAAACACAACGGTTTCTTGCACATGAATCCCATACGCCATGCTGTGTCTGCTGTTTTTCATTGCAGGATCTTATTTGTTCTTGTAAAACATGCCAACACAGACAAAGTTGCAAAAGACAGAAACAGGGTCCAGGAATAGAAGAAATTCACTTCCCTATTATTCACCTTCGCTCCTGGGCTAAGAGTGGTTTTCTGTTACCACCGTGTTGTGTCTGCGCATGCTGCATATGCTGTCAAAACCCACCTTTCACAGCTGTATAGTAGGCTCTGACGTCTTTAAACAACCTGCCTCCATCCATCTGTGTGCCGAAGCAAAAGAAAAAAAACAAGGCACAAAACAAGCAGATGTTAAATTTGAACACCCAGTAACACTATCATGATGGGCAATCTGTGCCACTTATCTTTTCCTTAATGACCAAAAGTGATGAAACTGGTGTGTTTCTGTTGAACTGCAAAATGCTTTTGAGTTGAGTGTAACTTTTTATACCCCAGGTCTCAAGCTGCACATACTCTAATCCTAAATACAATTCAACCTGAGCACCGTGTCAAGTTGAAATTACTCTGCAATCAAAACTTCCCATGTTGTGATGGTAGTGGTGAAGTGAAAGTAGCATTGTGTCAGCATGTCAACTTCCTTCCTGTTGCTCCTGCCAGTTTCCCTCCAACGTGTGTTGTAGTTGTTGCCTGAGACACTGAATGAGCCTTTCAAAGACCAAAAAAGGGTCAAGTCATCAGTTCAAGGACGGGACTACCCTTTGAAATGGATACTTTCTAAAACATGAATATATACTGTATCATTTCTGGGTCATTTTTGTGTATTTGTGCTTTCGTGTTTGATATCTAGATGAGAAAAAGCAAGTATTTACTGTTCTTGAGGGCAAGCTGACTGCTGATTCTCAAAGCAACAACAAAGCATTTTTTAGGCTCAGCAGTCATCCATTAAATGAAGGACTTTTGATAAGAGGGACAAAATATGCTGTTTAACAACAAGAGCTGACGTTAATTGACCTTTATTTAAGACTGAGTGAATACTGAGGGGACGACCACGTGAAGAGCGCTCCTGATACTGAAAAGGTCAAGTGCTGCTCTACCTGTTGTTTGTTGAGGTTCTGGAAACACAGCTCAAACTGTTCATCCTTGGTCTCCATGGTTTTGCCCAGTTTCTGAAGGACCTGAGAGAGGAGTCGGAGTTCCAACGTCAGACATCAAACAGAAATAGGTTTCTTGCATTACTGATTACTGGGGCCAGGCCAATAAATTGGCCTAACTGGTGTACTTATCACTCCACATACAGCATCAACAATGAGTCACCAGAATACAATAGCCTGGCGGATATTTTGGTGGAGCACTGTTAATCATGACAGACTAATGCACTGTGCACAGTGCCAAACACTGCTATGGCTCACCTGAACTAGAAGTGGCTAACTATTACAGGATCCTTCAAAGTCCACTGTGTGCAGCTGCTTGACAGCATAAATGCCACATTTCGTGACCTTCAGCTTTGAGTCTGCAACAAAGGTTCTCATAATTGTGTCTATCCTGGACCTTGCAACTTCAGAGCCCATGAAAACTCCAGCCACACACTGCAGTTGCTGCTTGGAGGTGGAGCAGTGAAATCGAACAAGTCAACCACTAAACCAAGCGCGAAAACGGTTCAGCAAGTGAGAGAGAGGAAGTTCACAGTCAGGAAGTGGCAGCTTTTGTGTCCGCACGCAGCTGTACAGCACTCAACAACACTGTGGTGTTCTCACAGGTACAGTCCAGCAACTGGGTTTATTAATGCATCAGGATAAGAGCCTGGCAATCTTTCAGAACCTGGACAGTTAATAACACAAGGCCTACAGCAGGTGGTTTATAGCCTCGTAAACCTCGTAAGCATCCACATTTTCCCTTTCTGTTATGCTCAGTGTGGCAGGTTCATAGATCCAGTTAGCCTTGACTTGATTTGAGTTTACAGCTGCACAGAACTAGATAATGGTACTACAGATTGGGAGGGTAACAGTGGCCACACAACAACATATCCATGGGCAAAACAGCCATTCTATCATTTATCAACTTCCTCTAAGGTAAATAATAGTTAAATTAAACTATTTTCCTCTGAAAATCTCTTATGGATCCTGACTGTCTCTGTTAGGAGACAATTGTTGTATATTGTAAGCAACGCTCTATTCATGATATGGTCTAATACTCGGAGAGTCTGGGTAATTTTACAGGAGGGACCTACTTGAGCACCATGAGATGAAGTTAGTCGGCAATACAAGCTCGGATAAGACGATCACATATCTTACCAAACTGATGACAATGGACGCGGTTTACAATGTAGAACTTTGTGTAACTTGAACTAAGTTGTTTTTCTCTGGCTCACCTTCTCCTGAGCTCGATTCAAGGACTTCTGGACCCGTTTTGCGAGGAATCCTGCTCCAGCCTGGAGATTCGGGCCCATCTTGTTCTCCGCCATGGTCAGTTTGGTTTTCCCCTCTGTGTCTCTACTCTCTGAGCCGCAATCCGCCTCCCGTCTGGTCCTTCCTCTCGAAAAACTGCTTCAGCGCGACTGAACTGCGACTTCAGTTCAAGGCGGTGGAGGAGGAGCGAATGTCAAGACACCAACCCACGCCACACACACACACACAGCGATGATCAACTCAGCTGGTAGGCGAGTCCTTCACATCATCAGCTGTTCCTGTTCAAACACGTTACAAAGGAATTATTGGGAGCTGTCCCTGCGTGTCCCGAACTCCTGAACCACACCGGCCCCCCCCCCGTCAGATAAAAGTGGAAAGTCATCCAGCTACACTCACCTGAAAACAATGACGTTTCTCTGATGATGCGTACCTGATTCACCTACGTGACGTAAGCAGGGGAGCCGCGGATTAGCGTTAGCGGCTGAGATGCTGTTTTCACGTGCGCTCCAAAAACTCCGCTTTTAACAATTGTACAAACTGTCATCGTCCTATTATAAGATATGTCAATTTCTTCGTTTAATTCAGTAGGTTATCTAACATGAATTTGTTTAAACGTCCTGACTGGCTTGTTATACTCTCTCATTGCCTCACCACCTTGCTGGTGAGCTGAGCTTGTTTGCTGAGCTGGCCGTTGTTGACACATCTGATTCACACAACAGTTACATGACTAAGAGTTCCACCCCAGTGTTCTGACTTCACAACATGAAAATAACACACTCTAAAGTCTAAAGTCATATATAAGAAAGAGTGAGTGAACCTTAACACATAAAGCTCCCAGTCTCCTGATACAATTTAATTATGATACTGGCTAAAGAATCATTTGTAAATGTAAATGTGACTTTGGGGTGTAGATAATGTATGTAATGAAAATATAAACATTCGGCTTAGAATTTAATGAAAAAAGAATACAAACATGTAGCAAATGAAGGCTCATCTCTACTTACAGTATGTCAAGGCATTGGCTGTGTCATGTCCCCATACTGTTTCTGAGGTTACATTATTACAAAGAAAGACTGTTGCTATTGTTTTTACTAGTGATACATTTCACAACTAAAGGCCCAGATATTTCCTGAAGTGTAGGTAACACAGTTCAGATAATTAAAATGAGTGAATAGTGGACCTGCATTGCTCAGGCTCACCTGTACATTCATCTTAAAAGGTCATCATATGTCAGTGTTGTGTTTATTACCATGAATCCATTGTCAAAGGTCAGCATTTGCAGGATTAGCTGATCACAAAAACATTACTGTTTTTTGGGGTGGACAGTTACAAGCAGAGTAGAGTGTCACCTGGGCAGCGCTTTCATGATCCTAATACTTGTCACCTCCCTCAACAACAATACAGCAATACATTGTTGAGAGAAGGCGAAATCCCCTTGAATGGAAGTCACCTGTTACTTGTCATAGACTTGTCTCACTGGCAGATGGCGCTAAATAACCGACTATTTGCTCTTGCAACACACACATCTCGAGTGGCAGGATAGACATCTGAATCTGACTACTGCCACATCATTCGTCATCCACTTTACATTTTGTTGCTCACAATATTGAAATTTAATACATTCGTACTTTTCTTGATTATCATCTGTCTTAATTTAGGATTAGCTGTCTTCCAGAGGCGCCTGCAGGCCCCCTTACTTCGGTTATTGACGCCCCAAATTTTACGAGGTCTCATTTTTTTTATGTTAACACGCGTTTTACTGTAAATGCGGATTACGTACATTTCTTTCGTAAATTTCGGTGTGTTATAATTTTGTGCTTTTACGGCATGTAAATCGGCAACCCTGTGACGTTTCGTAGGTAAGTGCCGTTTGCAGCACGAGATAGACCGTGTGGGCGGAGTTATTCCTGTTCGCAAACATTAGCAACGCAATGGGCGGTGAATGCTGTGATACAGATCGAGTGCACCCAAAGTAGCGCGACAAGAAATAATAAAAGACGTTTGGCGCGGGTGGGAGGCTCAGTGCTGACCGCGGAGGAAGAGGCGCGGGGACGGAACCGCTGTTCGGTTGCTTTCCAGTAGTTTCTCTTTGAGGAAGGGCTCAATAGACAGAAACGGTCGCATTTTTACTCAGAGGAAGCCAGTGAGGCGTTATTTAGACTTCCCCGTTCTCTGCCGTCTACTGAAGCTTGCCCTGCGCAGGCGGACGGAAATACCTTGAAAATGCCTCCCATCGAAAATGACACCGGGAAGAATGAGCTCAAAACTCGGATAAAGCAGCTTATCGACTCCAATCAAGTGGTGGTTTTCAGCAAAAGCTACTGTCCGTATTGTGTCAAGGTAAGGGGGTCGTTTTGACGCAGGGGGCAACCTTGCTGACGCGGGTCGGCAACTTCCATCTTCTCCCGCGAAGTCGACGGGCTCGGTCTAATTGCTGGCTCGTCCCCGCTACGTTAACGCAGCCAGCAACTTCGGGTTGTTTGCGCTTCTATGCAAAGTTTATTGCTACAAAGTCCGCTAAAACCCGCAACACGGCGAGGGTGAAACGCGAGGGCGACGCTCGAGGAAAATCGAGCGTTAGCAAGTTAACCGTGTGGTTAGCCGCTTATCTGAACGCAGGTCGGATGTTGCATAATTTATGGCTCACAGTTAACTTGCGTGTAATGAGACCTTGAATGAAATATTCACTGTCGCGCTTCTTCTTGTCCCACTATAGTTCAGTGTCTTGTAGCTAAAGCCTGTCGTCAACCCACATTACTGCGGCTCAGAGGGGTTCGCTAATATTTAACACAGGATCTGATTGAGCCGACGTAGCTTTGTAAGAAACTGTGCTTTTTTTGCGAACAATCCAATATAAATTGAGTTTTTGGTGCTATTGCGAAAGGGGGCTTCAGGTCATATCGGCGCCTTGTGCTCTGGAAATATGTACCACGTGACTGTGGGACTGAATATGCAGTTTTTGGTGTCGTTTCTTCCTCAGGTGAAAGACCTGTTCACGGAGCTGAAGGTCGAGTGCAACGTGGTGGAGCTGGACCTCATAGGTGCGTTTCACGTTTGTCCGTGTCATGTTAAAGAAACGGCTTTTCACGATTGACTGTGGGTTTGAGGATTGCTCACCCCCCCCCCACCCCACCCCACCCCACCCCGTGAGATCGTGGCGCTGTGGATGTTGTGTCTGAGTTTGCAGCGGCACCAAACTTGCTGAGTCACGGCCAAGAGGATATCTTGGCCTCATGTTATATCATAGTACGCTAACCTCGCTGCTAAGTTATTTCCGTCACCATCTCGGTTGTAATGGTGAGGGTAGTGTGCAGGGATGTGGATCATTAAGCACCATTAATATCATCACATTTCGAACCTCGGCAGGTGTATTAAACTGCAGGTAACCATGCTGCTCTGGGTTATCGATCAACTCTGATTGGTGAAACAGATCAAACTATGACATTATACAGAGCTTTGTTGTAAGATACAAAACAAACACGTAATGTATAGCTAGTGCAAATATTACTATGCGAGAAGCAGATATACGGGAGGAAGGATTGGGTTTCCAACAATCCTAGCATCTTGTGTGTTAAGAGCGTGTAACTCTTCTGTCCAGAGGATGGAACGAGCTTCCAGGAGATGCTGCTGGAGATGACCGGACAGAGAACCGTTCCTAATGTCTTCATCAACAAGACGCACGTGGGCGGCTGCGACAAAACAATGCAGGTGAGCAACGAACGCGTTTTCCAGTGCTCAGAGCAGTTGTGTTAGTCGTTACCGCAAGAGTTGCATAGCTCCTCGACACGCGGCCGCTTTGAAAGGTTACTCAGTCGAGCCGCTTGTTCGGAGGCCAGGAACCGTGTGCGGACAAGCCTGTTTTGGCTCAAGCGACTAGCAGCTCGACTGACTAGTTTTCATTTGCATGAAAAAGGGACTCATGAGGTGCGCAGTGCACAGTTCTTCCCTCTCAAACACAGAACAATACCCAGCAGTGCTCTGTCACAACACGACATTGCATGAATGGAAGACCTGCAGCCAAAACGTGTAGGTGTGCCGGGCGTCCGTGCCAGTGAGCCCTGCACATGAGCACATGCTAGAAATCGCTAACAGTGTTAATGCCACTTGAGGTGTCCTCAGGAGCTTATGATTATTTTCATTATCAACAAATCTCATTTCCTCAGTGAGGCAATTGATCAAAAAAAATGGAGCAAGTTTCTCCTGCCAACACCCCACAACTGAAAGATATTCATTTTAGAAGTTTTTTTTGTAGTTCTTACTAAATTAGAAGTTGCAAGTTGTAGCCACATGATAAGCATGCAAGGTTTGTTGTATTGATCAGTGTTGTGTTTGTGTTTGCCGTCAGGCTCATAAAGACGGCAGCCTGCAGCAGCTGCTGAGTCATGAAGAAGAATCCTATGACTACGACCTGATCGTCATCGGAGGAGGATCCGGGGGCCTGGCCTGCTCCAAGGTGACACGTTGGCGTGCAGCGCAGACCTTATCACAGTGGCCGTTGCCCTGTGATGCAGCTCTGTGGTCCACCGAGAACCAGAGTGAAACAAGCTGATGTTGCAATGAGTAACCGCAGTTCTGTTTGAGCCCTGAACCGCCTCCGCTTGCATGCAGTTTGCAGAAACGGTAAACGTACGCGACGTTGCGGTAACATTGGCTGTGTTGACAACAGGAAGCGGCCATACTGGGGAAGAAGGTGATGGTGCTGGACTTTGTCGTGCCCACACCAAAAGGAACCACCTGGGGTGAGATACTTCTCCTTCAGGATGCTCTGTCAGACACGTGTGATGCGGGGTTCACTGAGTTAGCCGCTAACTGAGCACTTTTCCCCCGCGCTCTGCCGTGGCGCTCAGGTCTCGGCGGAACCTGCGTGAACGTCGGCTGCATTCCCAAAAAGCTGATGCACCAGACGGCCATGTTGTCCACGGCCATTCAGGACGCGCGCAAGTTCGGCTGGGAGTTTGACGAGACGGGTGAGGGCCGCGGTGAATCGGAGGCGCGCCCCGTCGGCGGCCGCTCGCCGGCGCTCCGCTCACTGGCGTCTGTCTGTCCTCAGTGAAACACAACTGGGAGACGATGAGGGCGGCGGTGAACAACTACATCGGCTCGCTGAACTGGGGCTACAGGGTGGCACTGAGAGACAAGAGCGTCAACTATGTCAACGCCTACGCAGAGTTCGTTGAACCACACAAAATCAAGGTAGTTGGGCACTGTGGAGATGAAGCAACCTTCCGTGTGCGTTTGTGTGCGTGCAGATATTTGATTGCCGGTCTGGCTTGATTTCCAGGAGATTTGACGGGCAGCATTGTAACTGCACTTTCTCCTCTTCATAGAGACGCTGTCTCTCACCTTAGCTGCTCAAGTCGTCTTCCCACATCTCATCACTAATCTTGATGAACCAACCGCTCTGAAATGTTGCCCGGCCCGTTTGTTGAATTGTTTTTGTTGAGCCTTTTTCGGCGTCGCCGCCTACGTGCTTTGGCCCCGTCTCAGAGTTTGTTTGTGTTTTCTGACAGACGGTAAACAAACGAGGGAAGGAGGCGTTCTACACCGCCGCCAAGTTCGTCTTGGCTACAGGCGAGAGGCCGCGCTACCTGGGCATTCCTGGAGACAAGGAGTACTGCATCACCAGGTGAGAGCTTTGTCCCACAAACCAGAAGCAGCTGTGTGACATGAGACACTGGACAATATGGTTTGGTGTCCAGTGCTGGTTCGTATATCTAGGGATGTAGTGCGTTTTGTAACTTGTTTTTTTTGCCATCTGCCCCCCCCCCCAAGCGACGACCTCTTCTCACTCCCTTACTGCCCCGGGAAGACCCTGGTGGTGGGGGCGTCGTACGTGGCCCTGGAGTGCGGCGGCTTCCTGGCCGGCCTGGGCCTGGACGTCACCGTCATGGTCAGGTCCATTCTGCTGAGGGGCTTCGACCAGGACATGGCCAACCGTGCCGGAAACCACATGGAGGAGCACGGGGTCAAGTTCCTCCGCAAATATGTCCCAATAAAGGTGAGCTTCCGCTCAAGAGCTGCCTCGACAGACACGCCGTCTTTAACAACTCTGAACACGTTACTTGAAGTAGCTTTCATTTGTGAGGCGGTCAGCCGACTGCTCCGTGTCTAACCGGATTTATTGTCTTACCACAGTGCATCATAAATCTTATCTATTAGCTCCACATTTGACAGAGGGTCACAGATTTTTTTTTTTTTTTCCCCGCCCGCTCTGACTGTCCTGCGTCTGTCCGTGTCAGGTGGAGGAGCTGGAAGCGGGCGCTCCCGGCAGGCTGAAGGTGACAGCCAAGTCCACAGAGAGCGATGAGATCCTCGAGGGAGAGTACAACACCGTACGTACCCGTCTGTCAGCTCTCATGTGTGACGTGACTGCGCTGCGTTGGTTGTGGTTGGTTTAGTTAGAAAGCCCAACTGCTCCAGGAGTGAGTGAGTGAAATAAAAACAAATGGAACTTTTTTGAACCCCTGTGTAAAAAAAAAAAAAAAAAAAAAATGATGGTGGAAAAAAGTAATGAATTCAAGTTTTAATAATGTCTTTGTCTTATTTATGATCATTCACCGCTTTGGGGCTCCATAATTTTGCGCGTTCAGAGTGTTTTTCCACATTTACATGTCCCTGTCACACAGTCGAAGGAAGGAAATAATGAAACCGGTTGAGACGGTGAAATGATGCGCTGTGATGCAACGCCATTGTCTCCTCCCCGACTGTTCTCAGCCTCGCCTCGTCTCGCCTCGTCGCCCGCGGACAGAAACTAAGCAGCGAGCCCTTTCTTTGTTCCGCAGGTGCTGATCGCCGTGGGCCGAGACGCGTGCACAGACAAGCTCGGTCTGGACAAGACAGGGGTCAAAGTCAACCCCAAGTAAGTTTATGACCTCAGTGTGTGTGTGTGTGTGTGTGTGTGTGGCATTCATCCCCATTAACGTGGTGACCTGTGCCTTTAAGACTTGTGGAACAGTCATAGTGATTCAGCAGTTATTGCTGTCCTGTGGCTCTCTGCAGGGGTGGAGTGTGTGTGTTTGATCAGGAGAGGAAAAAGCCCTCGCACATTATCAGCAGGTTTTTTTTTCATGGAGGAAAACTAACTAATCACGTTGCAAAGAGCTTGAGTCTGCTTTAACTTGGTCAGATGGACCTGCACTCTTCTTTTTCTTCTGTCCATTCATCACTCAAAAGCCTCCGTTCCAGATAAAGCTTAGAATGATACCATAAGAGTGTGTTGTGATCCATTATTTAGGAGAACATTACAGGCGTTGTGAATGAGGGCTTTTCTTTCCACTGTGTGGTGAATGACTCAGTGGTTCCAGCCCATGAGGCCGACCGGGATTAAGACAGCATGAGGCCAGCTTAAGAGAGCGCTGTGAGTCATATGCCCCGGTCTCATGACCGCGCTCGGGCTCAGCTGCAGCCGACACGCGGCCCCCGGGCCCCTGGGTTCAGGGGCCGACAGCGTGTTTGCCTGTTCTTCTGTTTCTAAACGTGACTCCTGCTACGGCCGGACACGTAAAATTTGATGGTTGCCTCGTGATACGCAGACGCCGCTGTTCGCTTCGGACAAACTGGTCAGAAGGATATAATTAGACGTGGGCCCAAAGCTTCCATTTAGCGAGGCAAAAATACATCGAAACTTTGTGGACTGCAAACGCCTTGTCCTTCCCTGCTCAACTCTCTGTACCGTCCTGTAGGAATGGAAAAATTCCAGTGAACGACGAGGAGCAGACCAACGTGCCCCACATCTACGCCATCGGCGACATTCTGGAGGGCAAGTGGGAGCTGACGCCCGTCGCCATCCAGGCGGGCAAGCTGCTGGCGCGGCGTCTCTACGGGGGATCCACAGTCAAGGTGCGCAGCCCCCCCCCACCCAGAGCCTCGACGTGAATCCGCCCGCTGCTCGGTCACCGCTGGCGTATGGCGTGACGGCTTTCGACGCGGGCTAACGAATTGTCTGTTTGCGCAGTGCGACTACATCAACGTTCCCACGACCGTGTTCACCCCGCTGGAGTACGGCTGCTGCGGCCTGTCAGAGGAGAGAGCCACTGAGCTCTACAGGGAGGAGAACATCGAGGTAACGCATCGATTCATCACGTGAACCCCGTGACCGGCATGTGTAACGCACAGTGAAGACCTAGTCGTCTCACTTCATCAGACTCGGCTCCAAGCCCACTTTAGCTCACGTGAGCTGACGTGCTCTAATCCACGTTCATTTCCCCGCGTCTTCGTCCACGCGCAGGTGTTCCACAGCCTCTTCTGGCCCCTGGAGTTCACCGTGCCCGGCAGGGATAACAACAGCTGCTACGCCAAGATCATCTGCAACAAGCTGGACAATGTGAGACCGCCGGTGCTTTTACACAGCTGGGGGAGGGCAGAGCACAACAAGCAGCAACGCGAACCCTGATGTGTCGCGTGAATCCTAACTGCGGGTTTGTTTTGGGGTTTTTTCCCGGCAGGAACGAGTCATCGGGTTCCACTATCTGGGCCCCAACGCGGGAGAGGTGACGCAGGGCTTCGGCGCCGCCATGAAATGTCGAGTCACTAAGGAGCAGCTGGACAGCACCATCGGCATCCACCCGACCTGTGCCGAGGTAAGGAGGCCACCTTTACGCTGTTCTGACTGTTCTGGAGTTTGACCAAGGCTTCGATCTAACCGTTAACTAAACCATGGACTAGTTTGCTTCAAATTCAAACCTTTCTGACCTAAAAACATGTCCGACCCAGAGGCTGCCTCCACCCACTGGGTCTCCTTCACATCAGCAGACACTGTAGCACAAGGTTGTCGTTGTCGTTTTTTTTTTGTTTTTTTTTTAATAATTAAACAAAACAGTAAAAGTAGAAACTCCCCGAGCAGAGCCGAGACGCTGTGACATTGAGGACAGAAACGTGGCTCTCGATTCAGAGAGGGCCGGGCGCGAGAGGATTGTGTCGACCGACCGGTGAGAATGCGGCAGAAAATGACTCGCTGCGTCACAACCATGATGAACTCCCGCAGAAGGCTGTGTGTTTATGTCCATGCGTTGCAGGTGGATTTGAAAGATTTGCAAGGCTGAGTGTTTTATCATCACGTGACCATGCTGCATTCAAACTGAATTACCATTTAAATGTTTCCTCTGCTGTGGGGCATGCGAGGGCACGACAGCCACGCTGATGGCAAGCAACTTTTTTTTTCTTTTTTTTTTGCATGAGGCTCAGCCCGTCTTGTTCTGCACTGCAGTGCGTGTACATTTTAGGTTAAGTTAAATCGTCATGGTTGGCTGCTACGTTTCAGTCTAATGTAAAATTCACCAGATTTCGAACATTTCGGCTTTCAAGCCAATTTACCTCGAGACAACGTGCAAAGTCTGTGCCAGGAAGGTCCCCCAGGCAAATGTAGCAAATGTGAGGCGTGGTGTTGCTCCTGAATCGTGCGGACAGCCCGTCGACGTCGCGTCTTAAAGCTGCGCTGCCACTCTCGTGTCTCTTTCTTCCTTTGTAGGTCTTCACCACCTTGGACGTGAGCAAGAGCTCCGGTGGAGACATCACCCAGGCCGGCTGCTGAGGTTAAACCCTGCTGGTTCGGCAGGCTGCTCTCGTGCTCCACCCTTCCTCCAGACCCCTCTCACTTCCACAGGGCAGTTGTTTCTCAGGACAAAGCGAACAGCACAGCCAGTGTCTGAACCGGTGACGGCGCTCTAAAGGCTCGCTGGGAGCTGAGAGGTGACTGGAAGAAGCCGGGGCTCCGGCTCCGGCTCGAGGGCAGCCTGCTGAACAGCGGGGTTACTCTGCTGATATTCCCTACCGGGCTCCACCAGTGCGTTCTCAGAGGAGCACCAGCACACACACACTCTGCTCTTTGAGAGTATGCGTGTTGGGGCTGTTTGTGACGTCCTGGCCCGTAACCCAAAATACTGAGGTGGGCGAGGATCGATGTCCTCTGCAGAAGCGCCTGATGGCGGCCCGAAACTCTTCGTCCAGCCCCCAACTTTAAAACACTTGTCGTTCACTCCCCAGCTCACACGTGGTAAACGGACTAAAATGACTTCACTAGGACACGTTTCTATTAGCGCACGCCGGGGTTTGAACGGACGCACGGCTCTGAACTCCGCTCCAGCTTGTGATGGAAATATAGAACTTCATCTAGTGTGTATGTGTACATTAAACGCTATCATGTCTCTTCATCATTCCACACATTCCTCTCACCGGGTCTTTGAGATCAAATCTAGGTGTGTACACGTGGCTGTCGATATACATGTCTTTTTGCCGTGTGGGTTTTCTACCTTGAAGAGAACCGGAGCGCTTGTCTCTACCAAAGCGGTGATCCAAACAAACGAGCCGGCACATTTACACCCTTCAAGCCTCCGGCGTGCTGCGTCACAACGCCTTCACGTAGAATTGAATGGACAAGTACATCCAGAAACGTGCTGAATGTCGTTTCAACGCAAAACCGCTCTCTCATATTTGTACTCTTATTAATTTAAAGCTTGTTTGTTGCATCTTGCTGTGGGCCTCTGCATTATGTGTATGTAAAAGGTGTATTCAGTCTTGTAGAGGACAGTTCTGACTGCTGTCAGCCTTTATGAACGACTCGTTCGTTGGTGTCAAACCACTGTAGATTACTTCTCTCAACATTTAATAAAGGAAGAATTCACCTTCACTTTTGTCAGACCTTTTCACTTGTGGGAAGCAGTTTCTGACTTCTGGACTTGAACTAACTGAAATACAGGAGTAGTTGTTGCAATGTGCTTTTGGACACGGTAATTATTCCCGAGCAACGTGCCCTTAATTTTCCTGGAAAGAATGACTCGGCATGTCTTCCTGATTGAGAGCCTGATAAATAACAGCCTGACACTGCATCAGAAAAAAGAGGAGCGGTGCTGACATGTGGCCTCGACTACAATACGACAGGAGGATCGTGTCTGTTGTTAGTCACACGCCGGTGAGCATATGTAACAGAACCTGAGCTGCTTCACTGGTTTACCACATCCAGTAAAGACTGTTTCCAAAAAATCGATCACTTTATCTGCACCACAGGGATTTAGAATTTACATTCAGACCAGATCTCTGTGTGGAGCTGGAAGGTGCTCCATTATTTTAAAAAAAAGTGAGAGGAATTCATTTTGTGAAATACACTGTAAATGATCCAGTGAATTGCAGAAAATAGTTTGGGAAATTATTAAAACACAGAATACTCACAATGTTAATAATAATAGTTTGGGGTTTTTTTTTTTACTTTTTAATGTCAAAATGTCACGTTTTCTTTACTGATGTCACTCGACTGTCCCCCACCCCTGTTAGCTTGACTGGACTGTGACAACTCCTGCTTGCTAAAATATGAAAAAAAATTTAAAAAACAGACATTTGAAAAGGGCCATTTTAAAATAAAAACCAAAAATTGGATAATAAAATCAACTCCTCTGCTGCGATTGGTACATATCAAACATTTGACAATAATCTGAAAACGTATTGTGTGATGTCTCCTTTGCAGTGCAGTGTAAATAAGGAGAGGATGAGCTGTGCTGCTCGTATAGTGGATCAAAATCATCCCGTTGAAGTGGGAAGCCTATTCACATCATCTACATCAGAGAGCGGTGGCAGTATAATAGCAGGGTTCCCTGTGCGTGTGTCCGTGGGACGATTCAGCCTCCACAAGTGGCGGTCTTGATCAATGGCGTCTGGGCTGGTGTGAAGCCTTTGTCGGCTTCACCGGCTCCAATCTGGGAAAGCTATCACCTGCGCGGGCTGCCATGACAACTCCGGCTTTGATGAGTTTTATTTGGCCGATTCCCGTTTTTATTGAGGACAATTAAATCAGTGACTGGGTGTTTGTTATTCCGGCAGCACACGAGAACAGGCCCGTTCAAATGTTCCGAGGCCGCGTTACAGCGCCTGAACGCGCCAACTACTATCGCTGATGTCACGCTTGGTCATTTCATAGTTGATTTAAATCATCATGTAAAGAGCTGATTGCACCTGATAACTGAGTCTTTCATTAACAGATATCTGGGCACTAACTCTGCCTCACCCTTTCTTGAGAAGCCGCTGAAGTTATTCAATTTCTCTAAAACCTCCCAATCAGACAGCTTTATGTTTATATTAAGCAACTGATCAAAAAAAACCACAACAACCAACCTGCAAATGTTGCAAAAAAAAATGTTGCCAAATGTCTTGACTCAACCACCCGCTAAGAAGGAAGTGGCATTTGAAACAGCGAATGCTGGTTGGAGAGCAGGGACAAACTGCAGCTGACTTGCTTTTTCCTCCATCATACAACGCAGATTTTTCTTGCTTCCCTGCATTATGGCTGACACCATCTGTCTGGAGAAAACCCACACCTTCGTAATTATGTGCATTATACACAGGTCAATGTGACCCTGGTTTGAAAGCTCGGGCGGTTTGCCTTGACCCCTGCTTTAGATAGCTCACATTTTGAAGTCTCATTATGACTTGCTGGTTTCAACACACTCCTTATCATCGCTGGCCTGTGTAAGTCACTGGTGGAAGCTGCGCTTATGTAATCAAATCTGACATACAGTATATAAGCTGTGGACTCACAATGAGGAGAAAATGTCTCTGTATTGTGCCTGCTGCAAATTATTAACCTGCGTGAAAGGAAACGAGCCCCAGTCTGTCAATACATTTCAAATATCTCACTTAAAGGGCTCTGATGTGTTCTTTACCACGGTTATTGATTAATAGGACACTAATGCTCCATCTGAAACATCCAATCAGGAGTGGTTTTACCTGAAAACATTTCTCTTATTTCCTGTAAGAATCAGAGAAGTGGGTGAAGCTGTTTATTTATCATGGGACTATAGGACGAAGGATTAAATGTTTGCAACTGGGGAGTTGATGAAATGAGTGGTTTAGTGTTAAGGTTGCATCCTGATGAACTGATCTGATCCTTTAACATCTATACAATATACAAATATCTTCATTATCAAACAATTTTCCATCATTTAATACAGAAAGCAGGGTAATGGGGTATGGGGAGTACCCGACAAGGACGGGTCGGCTCGTCCTTTCCTCTTCCCCCCGCCTGTGTCCTGACCAGGGCACTGGGGCCACTAGGGGCGCTCCAGGGCATTCTGGCTGCCCCCCCCCCAGCATGGGTCCCTCTTGGACTGGATGGGGACAGGAGTGAAAACAGGTGCTGGACAGGAAGCCGGCACCAGCTCAGGGTCCCCTCCCCATGTCTGCCCCATCATATAGCCTCACCAATTACAGGTCCCCCTTAGCCCGGGCTTGCTACCCTCCACACCACTAGGGTCTGGGGGGGTTGGGTGCTGTGGCAACTGTGGCTTCAGAGAACGAGCCTCTTCCTTCCAGCCGACTGACCGTCCCCCCAATTTTAACTGCACTTGTGTTTAAAACAACACAAATGGTTGGGGTCACAAATGGTTAGGGTGGTGTAGTCCTGGGGGGGGTCTGGGCCTCCCTACTGAGCGCCGGGCGCCCCGCTGGGGTATGAGGCTGTGGACCCAGCTTGCTCCTGGGGGTGGTCTTTGCTGGGCTGTGGGCTTCCGGCTGCAGTCCTGCTGGGGGCCGGGCCCTGGGCTCCTGGGCTCCATGGGAGTGTTGACCACCATGGATAGACTAAAAGCACATTAGGAACAAGATTTGGGCCCTTGAACAATTATATGACTCCTCACTTTGTGATAGATGCTGTTTTTTCCAGGATTTGTGGAGTCTGCTGCTGCTGACAGTCTTTGGCCTTTAGATGGCAGCCCAGTCCCACACTGGGCTGCATCGGGTTCTGGCCGGGAAAGTGCTGAGACCACGATTTTCTTTTGCTGAGCAGTATTGGTATATTCCAGCATGGCAGACTTTAACTGTCATAAATGACACCAGTCCAGTACTTCCCCAAAATGTAAGCCACAGAAGAGTTAGGAATGCTTTCTGCTGTGATGTGTTTCGACAGTAAAACACATTTTTTTGCACCAAAATGAGTTGAAATGTGTTCATCTTACTCTCTTCAGTCGCACATAAGTTCAGAGCTTGACATTATAATTGCCCCGCTGGCCTCGGTGCACTACTTAAGGACTCCGGGCCAGTTGATTGCACACTCCAGTGGCCTGTTTGAATTTAAATACACATCATTTTCCTGTGATATTGTTGTTTCACTGTTGATTTTTGTGAGACCATCTCTGTTATTTACATCTGCAGCACCAATATTTCATAAGTGACTGTGTGTGTACCTGTCATTGCACTCTGCTGCGTCATGAGATACCGCCAGTTTTCTTCTGTCCTGTCACAGATTTTAAAATGTTAAGATCACCCGTTCCCGAACAGGAGCCGAGCAAAAACACACAGAAAGAAAGGAAAAGAAAGAAAAGAAAGTCGGTGGAGGAGTTGAGAGAGGGTGACAGAGAGTATGAGAAAGAAAAAGGAGAGAAAGTTTCAGCCACGCTGAAAACACTGCTGGAGTTAGCTGGAGCATGAGGAAGTTAATAATTTGGTCTTTTGCCAAATATGCCAGTTAATGGCGACATATGAGGACAAGAAGGTAAAGTATTGTCACAGCAAGATGCTCACACAGTGTAGGAAGGACTTGTTATCTTTTCTGATGTGTACATTAATCAGGAGATGGTAACACAATCACAGTGCAGGGCTGGCTAACAGTTTACAAACCGTACTGTCTGCTGACAATGGCAGGCAACCAGAGAGTGCATAATATCATATATAATATATATATATCATTATTATTATCATTTGCCAAATTAAAAGTAATGTTCCTGGGCCAGTGGTTACAATGGATGAAGGCACTGACCTTCAGGGCATGTTTAAGAATCTCTTGTTCTTTTGCAGTGATAAGCATTGCTATAGTCCGCTCCTTTAGTACACGGTGTTCCCTATAAACCAGCGTGTACCTCCTCCTCTGCTGCAGTAAATGTGTTTGTAATGAATCTTTGGGGCAGGTTTTGAAGAGGGAGAGGAGGGCTTGCAGCGTATAGAGTGTCTCTCCAGCTGGGAGTTGAGCCTTGGACCTGAGTCAGATACACAGACAGCTCTGCTGTGCATGCATTGTGTCACTGTTTCCTTGTTTCACATATGTGCATACCACCAAAGTGCAGGGAAACTGTTCCAGCATCCTGACTTTCTCAGCACAATCCTGGGATTTAGTTGTACTTGCTTTTACTTTACCTACATATTTATTTATCCAGGACGGTGCCAATTATACATGTAAAAGGCTGTTTATAGGTGTTGGGGAGCACCTCTGCATAGGTAAAACTACAATTACTGCCTCAGTTTTATGATGCTCCAGACCAGTCAAGTTGCAGTTTACATCCATGTCTGAGCAGACTCAAATAATATATGCAGTGGAGACTTTGGAGGATTTTTGATGAAAGGTATTAAGTGTATTCTGTCATAATTAGCATATGAATTATTGAGTTATGGCCAAAACTGGGAATTGTGATGTCACAGGGACCTTGATCTTGACACTGTTCAGGCCAAGTGAACATTTGTACTAAATTTGAAGAAATTCCCTCGAAGTTTTCTCGAGATATCGTGTTGTTTCCATCTGTCCGTCTCGGACATATCACTATATGCCTGATAGTGAAAACATAGCACCTGTAGGCACGGCTGTCGCTGACTCAAGCGACGTCATTCCAGTCGGCATGGGTTCCTTACTGGTATGATGCAGTCACAGCTATCAACAGCTCTCCTTCTGCTGTTTGTAATTTTCTGTACAAATGGAGGAGCAAAACCATCAAGCACTGAAAAAAGTACTGTATGTGCATACTCCTCCAAGTTACTAGATCCTACTTAACTAAAATATCACAGTGCTGGCAACAATCAGCACTTTTTGTATTAGCTCTCTAAGGGTTGTTTGACTATCTTAATTGACATGTTTTGCAAAATGTCAGACAATGTGTCATATGAGGGAGATATATTGTTTTCATAAAGTATTTTGTTGACTGCAGTCAAATAGTTTCTGATGTCAATGGCCAATTGAAAGTTTTTCTTTCCTTTTTTAAATGGAAAGTTGTGATTCATCTATGATGGCCAAATATTTGAACACATGTACCACTATCTTTTTTTAAGTCTAACAGCAAATTCATCAGGTTGAACATCAAGAAATGTTTTTGTACAATATTTGACTGCTGATTGTCATTTGGAAGAGTAGCATGTCTTCTCTCCTTCTACTGTCAAACAGCATTAAGCTGGAATGTCGACGTTGCCTCAGCTTGCTGCCTTATCAAAGAGCATGAAAATAACCTTGAGGATTCAGTGTGGTGGTAAAATGAACTTTTAGACATGGGGAGAGTTCCTTTGAAACAAAAACAAACTAACTTCATTTTCAGGACAGGCAAATTTTATCAACTTTATCAAGCAAACAATTTAAAAATAATTATATAATAATTACAAACAATTAGAAATTAACAATTGTCAGTTTGAAAATTAGTATTATTCTGGTTATGATTCCAGTAATCAAGTTATTTGTTATAGAGCTCTCAGAGAATGTTCCCTATAACTTACCAGTACTCCTTACCCTTGTTTGTTGTGAAAAGCCATTTAATCTCATTCTGCTCATTATTTAATTATTACTGACAAATTATTTTGCCTTTGAGTTAAAATGACAGTAGTACTTCAGCCCAAAGCTCCTCATAGTTTTTTGAGCCAATTTCATGAGTGCTGGGAGGTTTTATAACCTCATTTATCTGTCAGCAGAACTGAACACCGTGCTCTTTTTCCACCAGACTTCGACTGATCAACAGTTTCTTGCGCAATACTCATTTTGTATCTGTATGCGGTTGTTTTGTGGTATTTGCTCTTCTTTGGAGTTGTTTTGCATTTCTTTGTGGTTATTTCATGTCTCCATGTGGTCATTTTGCCAGTGAAGATCAGTTGACTCCTGGGCCCTTTGGGCCCCTTAGCCTGTGCCTGTCTCTGGAAGGTTTGTTCAGTATCCGTCCATGTTTGGAAGAAAAAAGTTCATTATTCTTATTTGTCGCTTTTCTCACCGACCAGATTCAAACTGGCAGATTTCCGTGCATCTGTAACCTTTGACCAAGCACTGCCCACTCTTGTTTGATTGGTCAATCGCTGGGGGACATGCATTGACTCCTGGCCAGTCCTAACTCACCGACAGTTACCCATCATTCCATTCTCAGACAGTAAACACTGACAGGCTTCACACCATCTTACCATCAGGCCTGGGGTTTGATCAGTCGCGTGGCTCCTAACCCATCCTGACTTCTCCCAGGGATCTGATCCATGATGCCTGAGAAGATGGACATGAGGAATGTGGTAAAGGTCAAAGGTCAGAAGCTTCTCTGCAGGGAGTCCTCCCTGCTCTAATTAGCTAAACTTTGGATTCTGTCTTGAGATGGAGGGAGGTAAAGGACATTGACTGGCTCACCCCCCTTGAGCCTGAAGGTTCAAAATGGGAGCAGCTGCATCACACGTCAGATTAAAGTCAAACTCTGAAAGCCTTGCTATAGTCATGTGGTCTCCCCTGGGGAGTTTATACTTCCTGTGATGCCCTCATCTGATACAACGTGTGTCAAATGTCTTTCTGTATTTTTTGTTTATCGCTTTTATCTTAGTTTCATATTCACTGATGCTCAACACATTGTGCAAGAGCCACATCTCCAAATTGGATCAAGAGATTACGGTTTGGGTGAAATTTGTTCCAGTAGACTCATCTCTCGAAGAGCTCCTTCTTTACACTGGCGGGATTGAAAGATCAGAATTTCTTATATAATCCTTGACTGACAGTTCAGAGTGCCTTCACGTTCAGCTCCAGCGGGAGGTGTTTGGTGATAAGGACAAAAACTAGAAATATCATGCAGATAACGTGCCAAGATGTTGCTTTGAATTGCAGAAGAAGTGCGTCACCCTTAAAGTGTAATCAGATTTACAACTTTATTTGCTGGGGGAATTGCAAAAACATCTGCAACACAGTCATCATACAATAGAATGCATACCTGGTAAAATTCAAAATGTAATCCACAACAGTTACTAAATGTTTGACTTCTCTCACAAAACTTAAACTTATATCTTAAATCTTCTCTTTCTTTTTCATCTCTTTCTAAATGTAGAATGAATTAGGATGCATATCACAGTGATTAAAAAGGGATTAAACAGTGGTTTAGTGGACATACCACACCACCCAGAAATACTATTATTCCTTTGACATTAGGATATAGCCCTGTCCTGGGGCTCAGTAATGAGTTTTAAGTAACATGACCTTTGTCTTTACTTCTATTTGTGTTTCGGCTGAGTGTGCTGGGACAGCGCTGCACTGTCACAGTTTACCGAAGAAGCCAGCCAATCCAGCAGGGGGATGAGAAATCAATCATTAAATATACAAAAAAAGAAAGGAAGAAATGAAAGTCATTTACTCGAGACACTGATTTAACAGTGACTAATGAAGTGATGCAGAGAGGAGAAATCGGCAGCAGATGTGCAACTTCAGACCAATCCATCAGTTTGTCACATTTTGGACGAAGGTGGATATTTTGAACACTGCAGCTGTGTAAAGACAACCAGCGACACAATGAATAACAACGGACGTGTCCTCATTGTGGCTTCAAAATAAAAGCATAAAATATCTCAACTTGACACTGCGTCTTGGAGTTCCAATTCTTTATGAAAAACCTTGTATTTAGAACATTGTATTATATGTAGAGATGCCTGTGTCTTTATCAAATTACCAGTGTAAAATACTTCATTCGAGGATGATAAAACAATTTTTGTAAGCTTTTTATTGCTCCTTCTGAAGCAAAAATTAATATGCTTTATGCATTGACATAAAATGAAAACATAAACTATACATCAACATTCTAATAAAGTGGGAGGGAAAAACATAAGAAACATTTGAGATTTATTTCATTTCATTTTATTTTATTTTTCAGAAGCTGACCTGAATAATGCCAAAGTCGGCTTCCAATTTGGAGTTTGTTTGTTTCTGTTTTTACATCACTCCTAATATCAAAATGGGGTTTTGGAATTTTAGTAGAACCCACTTTAAGTTTCTTTAATGTATGACAGCCCCCCCCCCCCCCTCCATAAATAAATAAATAAAAATCCAAACGGCCATTTAATTAGACATAGACAAGTATCAGCAAATTTGGAAAATTACCTTTGTTTCTGTTTTCATAATAAAATAAAGGTTTCACAGTTTAAGGAGTCTACCTGTTTATCTGGTCCAGGTAGAAGATCTTGCTGACAAATCAGGAGCCAACTTCAGTGTCACCTGGTCCGGATATTCTCAAGCAAATAATAGGAGAGTTTAAGAGAGCATGATTTAATGCTTATTCTCACAGTTGCTACCCTCCAATTTGGACTGTCCATAGCGTCTTCGAGGACCTGGGAATTTTATTTTGAAAGCTCCTGTCGGAAACAATGAGAACGCCATCTAGCTTGACCATAGCACGTTGACAACCGCTGCTTGGGGAGAAAGGGGTTAATGAGCCGACCAAACGCCTGTTCGGGCATATAAACCCCCTCTTGCACAAACAGAGCGGCGGCCCGTGCTCGGACCTCACTGGCAGCCAGGCAGCCTGCTCCACTTTATCCACCCCGGCCTCACAGCAGCCTCCCGGCAGCCTCGCGGCGGCCCGGCCGTGTGCCATTCTGTCCTTCTCCTCCCTCGCCGCGGCGACTTCCACACTGGACATGCAAGGATGTACAGGAAGATAAGCAGCGGCAAGGGTCAGCGAGCCGGATCGATGCTCTTATCGGTGATAAAGTAGGTACAGCCGTCAGCACAAAAAAAGGAATAGAAGAAAACCCTGGCAGGATCCGGTTCGGCTTTTTGGTCGTCTCCAGAGACTCAGGATGAGGAAACCCAAAGTCATTCGGATGGTTTTCGCCTTGTTTCTGGGCTGTTTCATCATGGTCATCTTCTACTTCAACAGCAGTCTCAAGCCCGGTGAGCAGAAGCTTCTTTTATTAGGATTTAATTCATTTTATATCATAGAAACCTCCAAATGTGTTTCATCTTAAATGCAATTTTAGTTGAAAAAATAAACCCAATGTAGTCTGCAATCTTACAATAAATAATTATAAACAAATTGATAATGACATAATTAATTTAAACTGATTGCCTCCGCAATTGTGAAGAAAAGACGAGTAAGTCTCCACCAAACCCCATTAAAATAAATCAGGTATTACAATTTGTTCCATCAGTTTATGACTCCAACTCTACCAGTAGCTACAAGCTTTAAGTCTCAGTCTCTCCCATCCACCCACAAAGAAGTACATTTCAGAAAAAGAGCATGCATTTATAGGATCTGTTTCAGCATGTTCAAACATACACAGGGGCACAAGACACATCCCCAGTGGAACTTGTAAAGTTAAAAAAAACCCAACTATTTAACATTTCATTGAGTTTAAATATTAAAGACCCATGGGGCAATATATATTTCTACATATAAGAGATTTATTTAGAACATCATTTTGCCATTAGAACTCATAAATATCTTATTACTGGTTTGATCTCAGGAGTTTCCGTTGCAGCAGACCAGCTGGTCCCGTTCTGTCTAAGTTTGTTCATGTAAAGTCATATCTGCATAACTATACTCACACACACCACTCTCAGTGCTGTAAGGCACAGGGATATACCAACACTGTTGTCACTTATCGCATGAATGGATGGAGAAGCGATTAAGGACAATCCTTGGATTTCCTTCTGTCTTTTTGATCATTTTCATACTCCCTCATTACAGTAATTCCTGCCTCGGCCCTCTCCACTCCCACCCTGCGTCTGTATTTGCCCGAGAGCCGCAGATCTTGGGTTGACGAACCATTTTGCTACCAAACTGATTGGTGGAGCGTTTCCTCTGCTACGTGGAGGAAGGCTGGGAGAGGTTGCAGCTGGCCCGGTGGCGGGGCTGGCCCTCGCAGAGATCAGTTTCCCCCTCTTCCAGGTCCCTCTCTGCCACATACAATGGCCTCATTCACACATGCCCGGCTATATCATGGGCCAAAAAGCATATATAGCCCATACTGTGAGGAGCACTTTTAAAGAGAGAGGTCAGTCAGCTCTGGGCGTTTGTGACGTGTGACAGGGGGCACAGACTGTCCAGAGCTATTAGCGATCTTGTATTAGGAAAAAGAGCGATTAGGAATCAAAGTGTTCACTTGAAACATGGTGCTACGCTGCGTTTCGGGGTTAAAAGAGAAAACCTCGGATGCTTTGAAAGCTTGTATGCTGTTCATCAGTCTGCCATGTTTGATGCATTCCAGGGGTGTTTCGTGGTGATGTTTCAAATACAGTAGCTGGTTGTGCGTGCTTCTGTTTTTAAAGAGTCCTTTCACACATCACTTTCTCTCTGATTTATTCCTTTCAGAGAAAGTGCAGAAGTCGAGCCAACACTAATGTTAGTAGTTACACCTGGGTTGTTCCTGCCACGAGAAGTCAAAGCGTTTGTGGTGGGGGAAAAAGGTCTCGGACACACCAGAGCAGACGCAGACCCCCGCACTTCCTCTTTATTTTACAAACTCAGAAGGATCGGATGTGCGTCGCTTTAAAAGCGACAGCAGGGTAGATGTCCTCATTTTTACAAGCGTGTCCACAAGTGCACCTTCCTTTCTTCTTCATTCTTAGAAGATTTAAACCGCCAGTGTCGGCGCACACGTGGGGGTGAGATGGTCTCTCCCGCTGTGGCGTTGTGACCGCACATGTGTTGGACCAATCACGAGTGACAGCTGTCTGACCGGTCACGGTCAGCAGCCCTGCAGGCATCCTCACCTCACCCCCTCACCCAGCGAGGTTAGGGCAGTGCAACCAAAAGCACAACCCGGGGCCAGAGGTGCAAGTTTTTTTTTAATGTGTCGCTGATTTCCTGTATTGGAACAGATCTGTTTGTCATTACTTGTGGGTTTTGTAATGCATACCATCGTCTGTGTAGATAACGGGCCCGATCACCTACCGGACTTTAAGTCAGCCACAGACAGTGTTTTGTGACAAATTCTCATGTTGAAGCTCACTTAAGTTGAATTCTATGTAAAAGCATCTGGTGGATTTGATTGACATTAGTATCTGACTGGCTTTTTGTCTAAGATTGTACATTGTTGAACATTGTTTATATGCTTCATTGCATACTGCATACTATATGTGCAGTACCTGGGGGATTAAAAAGAGTAAAAACTGGAACCCAATCATCCCCGGGTCAACATCTTGATTTTGCACAAACATTGCGACACCGCAGTGAGTTATCATGATCAGTGCATCAAAGAGGAACCTGGGTGTGTCGGTGTCATGTGGCTTCAATGTACATGGAAGGCATCTCACGTTTCATGCAATAAACCAGCCTGTCAGCTTTAAAAGATTTTAAATTGGTTTCAGATATGCAGCCTGTCTGTCTCTTTGCATTCAGAGCCCCCTACGCCTTCCTTCTCCTGCTCCATCTGGGGTAAAGGTCATATTGTTTGTTCAAAGACTATATAAAGCTGCAAGAGAGGAGCCACATAACAAAGGAATGCGCTGCCAAAGTCAGAGGTACACAGTGTAAAATTGTCCTGTTTTTCAGTTGTAGTCTCTTGCAGGCAGGAGTCACAGCGCTGTTTTAAATTTAGGATAATTACATAGATACAGTGGGTCTTTTTTCTGTGCATGTTGTGTATGCTGCACTGCTGTGGAGACAGAAGATGGAAATAGTAGTTTTCCCGAAAATGAGATGCCTCCATGTACCTTATTACAAGAAGCCCGGGCTTCAAACATCTCAAATTGTAGTAGCTCTGGTAGAATTTTTTTTTTTACTTTTTTTTTTTTTTTTAAATAACAGGAACTACTTTTTACTCTGTTCTTGAAGAGGGGACTCAGTGAGTTGGGCATTCCTTGCAATGTGCAGTGTCGTTACTACAAGAGCAGCTCTGGTTTGTACAAAGGTACAAGGAGGGAAGAGGAGGAAGGCTGTGGGGTGCAGCATGGTCTTGAATGTGGCATGTGATGTTTTATCTTATGATCAGGATCTCCTCGCATATATCCCCGTGGAAATAAACCCCATGAGTATAAATTACGTTGTCAGTAATTTTTACAGGTACTGGTATGTTTTGATGGTTATCAAGGAGCTATGTAGCTAGATTACAAACTGAACCTGGGACTACAGGTCTACTGTCTGGGGCTTGGGGCAGCTGTGATTAGACCTGTACAGCACCTCATACCTGCCTTGTCTGGGCTTGACTGGAGGCCACCAGACTCATAAAGATAAACTGTTCAGCCGTCCATCTTCGTCGGAACATCTGCGGTGCACTCAGTAAACTTGCTGCGGGGCTTCTTAGGATGCAACTTGGACATGGCAGTTGAAGCCTTGAGGGTGGAGTCGGCTCGCCCTGTTCAGGAAGACTGGTGGATGTGACATTATCCAATTTTTACGACGCACCGTACAGTGAAATGGTCATATTTCCTGCACGGTTGCCAGCTGAAATCAGTTGTGTCTGTCTTCTGGCTGTCAGATCCTCAGATTTGATTTCCCTGCTGTTCCAGCCTGTCCTACTCCAACCAGCTGCATATTCATGACACTGAGCTGCAGGAGCTGATCATTCAGCAAGTACCAGGAACCATGATGTTGTTTCTTTGTGTATAATTCCATTAAAAGCATCTGTCCTCTGAGCCGATGTCCTGATGTGATTGCCTTCTTACTCTTATTGCTCAACAAGAGCTCCCCTCTACAGAATTTAGCTGTTTATCTGAAGTCAGTGTGTTGCCATGTGGTAACAAAATAGTTTTCAACCACAATAACTAGCACTTGGCACACTGCTACATACTTTATCTTGCCAAATCTGGATTGCCACATTTGTATATCATGACACTTCATGATACTTTGTGCTTTGGCACAAAATCCAGATTTTGATGTTGGCCAAATGTTTTATCCTATACAGATTGTGGTGATCCTCAGACTTGTGCTCAGTTGCCGCCCCCAGGTCAAATTTCTATATGTCCAACTTCTGGTTTTATATTTTTATATTTTACATCAGCCTCAGCTGTGCATTTTGTGTCTGTTTAAATGTCTACGGTGGTGAACATAGTGAACACTGCATGCTAATCGTTGGCTTATTAGCTGTCATTGTCTGATGTTAGCATTTAGCTCAAAGCAGCACTGAGCAGAACCTTATTTTAAGCATGTTAAGTAGAGTAGGTTGCCGCAGTTTGGAGATCTCTAGACATTTTTGGTTCAGAGTTAAAAGTCCCCACATAGATGGAATAATCTTTGGAAGAAAGGACTTGTCCCTCCTCACGTGGTAGAATAGGTCATCGTGGTAAACTTTGTTATCCTTTTCATCGCGAACATGTTAGCATACTGATGTCAGCATCACCACCATCCTTATGCATGGTCAGAGCTTGGCTCTAGACTTTCTCTTAGTCTCGTGTTTATTGAGATTTCATAAAACCCTGGTTTTCATGCAACAAAAATGGGGACTTCCCAAAACTGACCTGTATCCCTGAAACACATGACAAGGCATGTGACAGAGTGTAGACTTTAAAGGACTTGCAGAAGAGTGATGCGGGCTATCGACTCTCCAGTTAATGATTTTAACATTGGAGGGGATCCAGAGAAGGACATGTGCCTATCCAACAGCTGCATGTGTCAGCACGCAGCATTTGATGTTCTCAAGTATTTGCACCCGACAAAAAGCTGTTAGCGTTAACAACTGTCTAAACGCAGTTGTGCTGGAGGTTGCAACTGGATACCAAACTCACCCAGCTAACATCTGAGTGAGCCAAATACATATCAGACCTCTGCAGCCCCGTGTCTCTGAGCATGAAGAAGATGATGAGAGACTCTTCTCACATCTGCATACATTCTTCTAAGACTCAGTAAACAGACGCCGCACCACCCACATGCCTCTGCTTTTGCACTAACACCCTTTAGACACACATTTGTGGCCTTAAAGGATTAGGCTTTCCCTTGTACAGTGCGTCTCTCAGTAAAACTGCTCTTTGGCAGCAGAGGCCAAGGAGGTGGGGAGGGGGCCCCAGTTTTCCCAGTGGGACCTAAACACAGAGCTCCGTTTATGGCCTGGACGGGAGGAACACACATCGGCCTTTCTATATTTTGCGTTTCCTAAGGCCTCGGTTCTGTAGGAGCGCGGAGGAATGCTGCAGAATTTTGGGTCTAGACAGGGTTAAACCAACAGGACTACTGCTTCCTTTGAATAGTCCTTAGGTGGGGCTGGTGCATCTCCTCAGTGGAGGAATTTGAGCTAACAGCTGAAACAGTGTTTGCTCAGAATAGCTCATGGTTTGAGTCCGTAGCTTTAGAAGTCGTGTGTGCGTCTTTGTAGCAGCTGCTTGAACTTTTGGGGACAAAACATTTCTCCTCCAAGTGGCAAAGGCCTGCACTTCTTCACAATGTCCTGTCTACCTCTTTCTGCTTTCCCTGATATTCAGCTCTTCAGCTTTAAAAAATATCTAATAGAATCAATATCCTGATAATTTTAACTGTCTCTTTGTTAAATACCTAGTGAAAAAAAAATGCTGATTGTAAATTTCCCCGCTTGCCGAGAGATGCCACATTAGCAGGGGAGTGATGACACACAATGCACTCTTTCAGTGTGCGATCTCAGCTTGTTGCTGAAACACTCGCAGTCTGTCAGGTATTTGTCAGTTCCTAAATTATTTCAGACGTTACCTCTGCTGACTGGTGTTTCATTTAAGGGGGATGTTTTTGGGAGTGGTCCTGCTGGAAACGTGTTCCCGAGTCGCTGGTAGTTTCCATAAGGAAGTGGTGATGTGTTCAGAAAACGGGTCAAATAAATCAGTGTACTGTAGCGCCCCTCACCTTGGTGACTCGGGGCAGAGGACAGAGCCTCTCTTTGGCAGCCGCATCCAGCAGCATCTCTCGCTGCTGGTTCCTGTAAGACGGCTGAACTGGGCTTCCCGGCAGAGGTGAGTGCGCTGAGTAGTAGGATTATGCACGTGCTGTGAAACTGGCTCTTTATGCAGTCAAATGAGCAGCAAAGATGTCGCCCTGCTCCCTCTATCATCATAATAAATATGACGTCTTGCCACCTTCCCAATATTTTATGAGTTATGTTCACCAAAATCCCTTGATTGAGAAGTAATACCAAGCTTTAGCCAGTTAATGTACAGTTTGATGTACAGTTTTATTAGCTACAGTATAGTTCGGTCTGTGTGCTTCCACTTTGGAGAAGCAGAGAGGAGCAGCGAGGAAGATGCAGAGTGATGCACAAGGTCAGCAGCCCCAAGAAATCCAGTTGGGAATATGTTGGGAATATTTTCATGCCGTTTCAATCGAGGCTGTTGAAACAGCCTGTTCCTTCAGCAGTGCATTTTCTCGACCAATGCACTACCATATTCCTACACATGAGCACACCTGCCCCTTTACTTTCTCTCTTCCAGGACTTGAAGTGAAGTGGTGTATGTTTTTCAAGTCATTTTTTTTAACCTTCTCGAGATGTATTGGTGTCATTTTAATTGAGTACACTGACCCAATTTACACTTAGTCACTGCATGCTTCTTGTGTTGGTTCAGTCCTCAAAAAGCCAAGGTTAAGTACATCCAAGAAGTCACATCCTGGCCAGATACTGAAAAGGGGCGAATGCATTCAGGTTTCCAAGAGTGAGCGCCGTGAATGAGAACCTGTGAAGACGATAAAACTTTGCTTGAAGCCCCATCGGTTTCAGAAAAGTCCAAAATTTGAGTGGACTGAAAAGAAGTGAATTCAGCAGTGGCGTCCGAAAAAAAAAAACCTGACGTGAAAGCAATGAGCACACATGAATATTCAAAAAAGGATGATACACTTTGTGTTGTTTCATGCACAATGTAAGTTCAGGAGCCAACTCCTCAGTCTCGGTGTATTTGATCTGTAGTTGGTGGGTATTTTCACCGGATCACCAATACATGCTGCATTACTGGTCATAACTACACATTCGCTGCTGGACACGTCTTGCTGGCTTGTCGAGTGGGTCGTGGCTTCACAACCCATAAGCTGCTTGGCACCCACGACCGGGCCGATCACACCACAGTGAGGAAAAAGGCACACACACGGAAACATGGACATTCATTTGACAGATGTGCTGTCTGTCTGTCGGTCCTCTAATTTAGGTTTCTGCCGTGTACCACTGCATCATTCTCATCACATAATTTGTCTTTTAAATTAATGCCCTATGCACCGACAGATGATAAATGCTATTACTGCGACTGTGGACATTAACGACTGCATTTAGAAGATTTTTACATTAGTTTTAATGAAGTTGCTACTGAATGGCAGTCAGGATCTGTCCAGTAACACTCCTTGAGTTGCACTGCTGAGTTCTGCCCTGCAGCTTCAGACCTCTGCTTACAGATGTTGACTCCAGCGGTAGCCCTGTCTCTCAGAGAGGAAACCATTCTAATCTTATTGTTTATGCACTGGCTTTTGTGCAAGCGTTGCCTCAAGCTCGTGATCTGAATGCAAGCCCAAATAATGAAGTGGATATCAGACAGCCATTTCTGCCTTTCTGTCAACAGCCACGGTAATGTGAAGTATTACAGACGAGGAGAGCACTGCCACCAGACAGAGCAGAGCAAGAGAAGTTCAGATTTCAGGGGTATGAGTCACATTTGAGTTAAGTGGCAGAGATAGACCTGGAGGAGAGTCGGTTAATTTCCTCAGCTCAATGAAAACAAGACACTTATCTCTCATTGCCTCAGCATTTTTGAAAAGTATCGCTCTTAATGAGCAGAAGTGGAGATAACATAGTCAGGCTATCTTTAGTTGAAACTGTTGAATATATTTTCTGTCTTTTCTTTTGTGCAGTACTTTGAATATTCACACGAATGGGGAACATTTTGTGTGTTTAGGTGAGCTCCGTTGTTGTTAGTTGTTAGTTAGTTTCTCACATATTTGTCACATTAACACGTTGCACCAGGATCAGTACTGTAAGCAAACTCAAAGAGAGGAAGGAGCCTGAAATCATTTTGCTAATGCAACAGTAACAGATACTAGAACATACACATTTCATTTTCATATGCAGTATTGTAAAGAATTGAGGATCATCTAAATAAAACCCCCCAGCTCCATCCACAAGGTTAAGATCCCCTTGAAGCCGCTCTCTGAACAACACAGTGTCTTGTGTGTTGGTCTGACGTCACACACCTGTGGCTGGCAGGCTCACACGGTGATGAGCGGACGGATGAGAAATCGGTTTAAAAATCAGACAAACTGAGCTCCATTGTTCCTAAGTGAGCCTGTGGGTTCACGTGTGACCTGCTTCACCTTATTTTAGAAGGTTGAAGTTGGAGCGAATTCGCCACCTCAGTCGATTGCAGAGCTGCAGCAGCACGTTGCCTCAGTCGCTGTGTTTGCCCAAGTGAAGCCCTGGGTTCAGGTAGTGAAACGGTGCACTGACCCCGTGAAGCTGTGTAATCTGATGCTGGAGTGAAAGCTCATTCCTGCCAGCGATAACTCAAGCCTGTACCCTGCAATGCTCCATACTGTACCCTGACCTTATCCACTGTCCTTTAGCTTCTCTTTCTGCTACTCATCCAGCCAAAAGTAACTTTTTAATGTAGAAAATTCTTCTATGAAGCCAAAACCCCCCTTTTTTTATCAACCATTACCAAAGCATTCACAGCAGAGGAAGTTGTGGCAACAACAAACCATTCAAATTCACATTATTGTTCCCACACACTTTTTTTTATTCTTTTATTGTTTTACATCTATTCTTTTCTAATGTTAAGTGGCATACCCCCTGGATCTGTGACAGGTGGACCAAAAAATCAGTATAGATTCATGTCAGTTGAATTTCCACAATTTTTGGCTGTAGAAAATTACCGTACATTTAAGAGGGGCACAGTTAAAGAAAAACATACGTTAAAGGGACACTGTTGTATAACACTGAAGTGTCATCATGTTAAGTTATTAAAGACAAAAACCTTAACAGTTGTCATTTAAACATGATTTCCATTTAATGATGACATAAATGCATATATAGAAAGGAAATACATATAAAAGTGTGGTGCAAAAAAGTGGCATAACCCACATCTCCACCGCTCATTCATATGCTCACTTCTATTTTTGCTATAACACAGCTTACTGTTAACAGTTAATGTTAACAGCTGCATGCTTTTTTCTAAAGATCGATTTTCAGCATCACTTTAAGAAGATTAATGTAACAGTGCTCTATGTCTTTCGCATCCAAAAAAACTGGATCGACTGTGTCGTGTGTGTGTTGGAGCCTGTTTGTGTTTGCCGATTTTGTATGAAATCATTGGCATTCGTTAACCTTTTTAATTGTTGTTCTTTCCTCAGCCTCGGAGCCAGTCGGTGAGAGAAGCAGCGGGCAAAAGTCGAGGAGAAGTCCTCTGCAGATGCTTTATGATGGTGACCAGGTCAGACCTCCTCTACTACGATCCCCTGTAACTTTACAGCAGTCTGTCATGTCACTCCTTATTAAACAGCCTTTTAGATGAAAAGTCGATTTTGGAGCAGCGTGAGATGAGATTATGAATGTTTTGATTCTGTGAGTACTGACAGAGGAAGAAAAGCAGCTCACTGGTAACCATCATGTGCAGCTCTTGTCCATACATTATCATTTTCATCTACTACCACTTGTTGTTAAATTGGGTTTTAGGGAATGAATAAGGAGCCGCTGAAGAGAGGAAAGAACTAGGGTGATATGCTCACACTGTTTAGTACCAGTCATCATCCTTGCAGCTGCATCTTGGAGCATCTGGAGGCGAGTTAGTGGAGACTGGGGGAGGCCCAGATACAGGGAATAACAATAGTCCAGTCGTGATGTAATGAAAGTGTGATTTACTGTTTCCCTGCAGTGTGTGTGTTCCACCATACAACAAATGTGGTAGTGATACTGGATGCTGTTCTGGCCCCCCCAGATGAGCTGACTTGGCTCATGCATTTGATTACATGTCACAAACTGATGCATACTTGTTTTTCCTTTGAATGACTCACCTGGTGTCACATAGACCCTTTGAACCTTGTTTTTCAGATCATACATCGTACATCATTCTATATCACATTACCATATTCAATATCAGATTCATCTGATGTTGTCTTTGTTAACATAAATTGCCCCTGGGTTGTTTTTGATGTGTTGAAACAGTGCTGGAGGTTGATAAATGTGGCCATGAAACCTAGTGTAACCCTCCTTTAGAGCAGTGTTTTTAAAAAGTGACAGTTATTTTAACTGAAGGAATTTACATCATTTTTCATGCTGCATTCATCGTAAAATCATTTTCCAGTTCATCTGATGGACGCTGTATCATATGACTTGTTGGGTTGAACCTCAGAATAATTGGATACAGACATGCATACCAAATAATACACATTTAGTAGTAAGTAGTAAGTAAGTAATTAATTCTGTATTGCTGCTCATAATTCTTAATGCGAGAAAGCCTGCCATCCTCCTGTTTAACAGGAAATTACATCATTGTCTGAGCAGTTTTTACAGCGCCTAATGTTTGTGTAGAAATTAGTTCAGACCAATTAAAGCTGTTCACAGTCAGATTTGTAGATAATCCAAATAACTGGGACATTGTTTCTCTGTTATTTTTTCAACTGTAATCTGTCAGTATTTAATGAACCATTACACAGAAGTTTAAGCTGTTTTTAGCAACAGGTATTCTACAACCTGCTTTAAAATATATGACAAACTGTCTGCCTGATTGGGTACCATTAGGTGGAATGTGGGTGGAGTGAACCTTGAAGCTTAATTTATTATGTGGCGCAGCATTTGCAGTGACGCTGCTTTGTAAAGACGGGAGGCAAAGCAGCGCCCAGCTGTGCCGCTGAATGATTGTGATTGAAACGTCCAGCAACCAGCTCTGACAGTTCAACTCTGAGAACTGTGTTAGCGTTCAAACTCACTCGTGTTCGTATGAATGGAGAAGTGATTTATAGTCATATTAACAGCCTTATTTGTAGAATGTGTGTATTTTTAATCAGGCGGGCAGGGTCGCCCCGCGTTGGTCCAGGACAGCAATTGTCAGGTTCCCCAGAGGTTAGCATGCTTACACACCAGACTCAGACAGTAAACATTAAGCTTGCTGAACATTATCGTGAGCATGTTAGCATCAGCATTTAGCCCAAACCCCTGCTGTGTGTAACTGCAGCCTCACAGAGCTCCAGCATGACTTTAGCCTTTTGGGCTTTCACAAAGAAAAGTGCGTTGTGCACATGTGTGCTGTGGTTTTCATTGACTGTGAGGTCTGTGTGTCAGCATCAGCAGCAGCTCATTATACGCTCGGTGCCGCGTTTCACCGCTCATCTGGAAGGCTTCTTGACTTCTGACTAGCAGTCCCAAGCAATTAACCTCTTGTAGATTTATCATCACCTCGAGAGTCATTGAAGTCACACGTGAGGCCATCAGGCCGTCATGTGAGTCGCTGGGGTCACATGAGCCATGCTCCAGTTCCAGTCCAAACTGTAACGTCCGTCGCTGAACAGGAGAGGTGGCGTGCGACGCCACTTGTCAGCCATTTAAAACGCGGTCTCGAGATCCCTCCCCAGACAGCCTAACAGCCATTCACACCACGACTCATCAATTATACCCCGCAGACGCTCTCATAAACGTCACGCAAACCGCAGCTCCGGCCTGCTGTGTCTGCCACTCGTCGTTAAAACGTCTGCGTACGCTATGTTCAGCCCCCCGGGGTTTGAACTTGTGTGAGAGCGAGCACAAGTATGAAAGATGAACGCAAGCACACAAAGATACCTCAGGTGAACCTTAAGGAATGTAACCAAGTGGCTGCTACACAAATGGCGTCTCATCTTTGTGATGCCCGAATCGTCGATGTTTTTCATGTCATGTGCAGCTGCTTTGATCTTGTTTTATCCAGCAGAAAAAAGATCAGCCATCTTTTTTGAATTACACCAATCAGGATTCATGAGTTTTTTACGGGCAGTGTCAGACGACAGACAGTTAAGAGCTCAGTAACCTCCGTGCTGTATGTGACGAGAGAAAACGGGAATTTATGATGACGGAGGCATGGGACCTTTTTTTCCCCATGAATGGAGAACATGGGGTAAGAGCCAGTATCAAAATTCATACCTCTGCTTACTCCTACAGTAACATGAGTAACATGAGCAGTTTTTGTCTTCTGAATACATGGACTCACCTCAGTGAACTCAGTATTGTACCTTAGAGCAGCATACAGTATAAGTTTGTGTAGGCCATGTGACAGATGCCAGTGCTGTCACAATTTGTCTTGGCTCTAGCAGGGTTAGTCTGCCGGATGATCCGTGACTTTTCCAGACCATCTCTACAACTATTGGTCGCATTGTCTTAACATTTTGTAGAGGCATTCATGGTCCCAACATGAGGGAAACATCTAAAATAACTCAACCATTGGACGGGTAGCCACAAAATGAGCTACATGCATTTATGCCCCCCTCGGGATGAACTGTACACACACTTAGGAAGGTGCAGAGGATCAGCACGTTAGCATCGTTGCTGTGAGTATGTTAGCACACTGCTGTTGGCATTAGGCTGAAGGTGGTGCAGCCTTAACAGAGCTGCCAGCATGACTGTGTGTCAGGGGGAAATTAAACAGATTTGACTGGAAAGGCAGAGCAATGGAAATGTTCAGAAGTGTGTGACGTTTTAATTAGTCTATTTTTTTTTTATTCAGATGACCGTTAAAGTTGCAGTTTAGGAAGGGGAACTAAACAGTAAAGTGTAGATTTCATTTCCTGGGGACTATTACATCTCTTTCTGTCATATCAACTCAGTTACAATTCACAACCAGCAAATGTTGCATATTCACATAAAAAGTCAGAAATCCCTGTTTGATCAGTTGGCAGCGTAGCGAAGAAGAGACGGACAGCTGCAGCCCGTGGAGCTAAACCTTACTCTTACCTGGAAGGAAATGCAATAAATGATGGGGTTATTTATTTATAGTATTAAGCCAGTTCACCCTCACATCTGCCTGTGGACATACTTAAAGAGGAGTGAACACTCAAGCATGTGTTTATAGCTTATAATCACACAGATCGTTTTATTTCCAGTGCGGTCATGTGTTTCTGTTTCCTGAATTTATCTTCCCTTTCAAATGGTCCATCTGCGTTTCTCACTTTGATGATGCTAACAACAGTGTCGCTGCATGGCGGATTGCTGAGCTATTTAGATGTAACTTTTCACGCTGAATACATCAGCATGCCTTTTTTTAAAGTAGTGTGTCTGCACAAAATGACTGTTGTGGCTATGTATTACAACGCTTTTGTGAAAAGATTTTCCGAGTCAAAGGGGATTTTGTCTGATAAACACCTCTGGATGGGGCTCTAAATAGTCACTTTATCTCTATAAATACGCACAGCTTTTCTTATAATCATCCATGAGAACATTAGAGCTGTAGATGGAGGTGCGATGTTGCTCTCCAGTAACAGCTGTTTCCAGTTAAATCTCCTGAACCAGCTCCAGCAGACATCATTTACTTTTAATTGCTTGTGATATTTCGTCTTTGTTCCACTCCACTTAAATGCTTCCACGGGAGGAAGCTGCTTGGCCCTCAGGAAGAAAACATGAACTGGATTAATGCCAGGTCCATTTATTAATTTGTAAACACAGTAAATGAACGCTTTTTGTGTTTCTTGGCCCATGTGTGTTGTGTTTTTTCTGGTGTGTGGCAGGTAATCAGCTAAGTGATAGAAGTGGAGGATAATGGATTGCAGAATGATGAAACAGATCCAGCTCAATCAACCAGTAATGAAGAAACGTGGATAGAGATTGGCCTCTTAAAGATCCCATGCTGCTGTTCCTGAAAGCTCTGAATATTTAAATAAAAGGCCTAATGAAGATATGAAGAGACAATACTTAAAAACTGCCAATACTCTTCCATTCAGATAAATCAAACACCCTGCTCGTTAAAGTGATATTAAATTTACAGTGGGTTTCCTCGTTTTTTGTTTGTTACGAGTTGTAAATGCAACACTCGTGCCTCTTACACCTAAGGGACAATGCGTCAGGTCAAAATGACCTGTGGGTTCTCTCTCCTCTCACATTTCTTACAGTCATTTTAGTCTTTGTTAATATGAAATTATAGATTACATCTTGAAGCACTGCTGAAACACTCTGAAACTAATTGAATTTTGTTACTTAGTGAATCTTGGCTTCAATACACAGTATCAGCGCAGAGTTTTGTCCATATTTCACCAACACACCCGAGAAGAGATCGATATTCTCTTTGAATTACACGTTTGTCTTCTGGCGGCTATTTTAGAATCCTGAAAAAACTGCGGGTAAAAAAAACCAAGCCTACTTGCTCGCATGAAGAGATTAAAGTTGGAGGTAGAAAGCCAGGGTTGTACACGTGTGTTGCCCACATCTCTGCGGAGAGAAGGCTGAGTGTTGGCTCTGCACTCTTTGGCCTGTCTGGTGTATCCTTGATGTTCCGGTGTCTGCCAGCAAACACAGAGCCTCACATAGTGTCAGGCAGTCCAACTGAGAGGCTCAGGGCTCCGACCACTGCAGCGGCGAGCTGGGCTGATGAAATGAAAGAAGTAAATAAGGCGTTTGCGCCGTGAGGAGGCCAAGATGAACCGGCTGACCCATGATTTTATTCAGGCTGTGTGCTGTGGGCAGGGGATGGACTGTGATTAAGACCTCCAGAGGAGAAGTATCTCACAATGTGTTATGTCACACTCAGAGAACTGACAGTCGTTGGTCTTGGAGTATCTGCTGCAGTTGGCTAACTGCACTTATGTTATACATCCTGGTTTATTTTCCTCTGTCAGGCCCTCAGTGGGTCTGCCAGAAAAGATCTTTAAGCCCGGCAGCCATTGTTCTAACGTTGTTACCGAGGACCAGGTGCTTTGCTAGCTGTGCTTCATCAACTGAGGTTGTTGATTCGGTGGAGCTGCGAATGTTAGCAGCCTCATCCTCATCCCCATCACCTCCAGCATTTGGCCATCTGAAAAAAAAAACTGTCTGTGGTCACAAAGGAAGTATCTGTGCTACTGACTTTTCAGTTGCTGTGGTTTGCTCGGGAACATGACGCTTCTCGTTTGTGAAACCAGGACGCATCAAGCGTTGAAACGGCACATAATGAATGTAAAGAAAACAGATCTCAGCCTATAGTGTGTTCATGTTTTAACCACCAGATGGTGAGTTTTCCAACCATTACATCCATTTTGTTTCCAGCTCAGTCCAACCAAAGGCCCTGAGGCTTTGGGGGTTCAGCCAGGCCTGGCCTGGCAGACTGCTGGGTGGGAACTCGGGCGTGGTTCACCTACAAATAACATAAAACTGATCTGAGCTGTTGTCCTGACACAAATGCATAAAGGGAATTAATTGCTATCTATTATTTTTATGCCATTTTGTAACAGTCATCTGGAGATTGCGGTGAAGGTATAATTCTGGTTATTTACAATTCTATTTTTATTGTTTTGGCCATTGTTTCTATCAGTTGCGACAATATTGTACTATTATATTCAGCAAGTTAATTTGTATGATCTATTAACACAACGACATTGCTCAATTTGCGTGCTGCCTAACTTGTACAAATCATGAAGTCATCGCTGTTTCCCAGAGTTCAAATGTCTTTGGTTTTGGTTTTGCATCTGCATCAGACTGCAGTGTGTTTCTTGTTGTCGCTGCATTACCAGATCTCAGCATTCAACTGGTGCAGGACATTACCTAATATGGATAAAGGCCCAAACTAACCCAGAATTATCCTTTAAAAGTGGGCTGGTGCTTCAGGTCTTTGTTACATTCTACTTTTCCTTGTACCTGCAGGCCGAATCAGCAGTACAGGCGATCCATCAGGGCCGACGGGAGCTGCTGGAGGAAGCCTGCCACTCCTACACCCGCAAACGCAGAGTCCTCATCCCCGAGGACCTGAAGCACGTCATCGTGGACGACCAGCATGGCTTGCTCTACTGCTACGTGCCCAAAGTGGCGTGCACCAACTGGAAGCGGGTGCTCATGGTTCTGACAGGTGTCACCGGGTCCCACAGAGACCCACTGGCCATCCCCGCCAATGAGGCCCACATTCCAGGAAACCTCCGCACCCTGTCCGAGTACTCCACCTCCCAAATTAACCAGCGCCTGCGCTCCTACCTGAAGTTCGTCTTTGTTCGTGAGCCTTTCGAGCGGCTGGTATCTGCGTATCGCAATAAATTCACACGGAGCTACAACACAGCCTTTCATAAACGATACGGCACAAAGATAGTGCGGCGGCACAGGCCGGACCCACAACCAGAGGCTCTGGAGAGAGGAAACGACGTCTCCTTCGAGGAGTTTGTGTATTACCTGGTGGACCCGGCCACGCAGCGAGAGGAGCCCTTCAATGAGCACTGGGAGCGGGTGCACTCGCTGTGCCACCCCTGTCTCATCCACTACGACGTGGTGGGGAAATACGAGACGCTGGAGCAGGACTCCCGCTACGTGCTGCAGCTGGCCGGGGTGGAGGACCAGGTCAGCTTCCCCACCTCGTCCAAGAGCACCAGGACTACAGGAGACATGGCTGCCCAGTTCTTCCACAACATCAGCCCTTTCTACCAGAAGAAACTGTACAACCTCTATCGTATGGACTTCCTGCTCTTCAACTATTCCGTACCAGCCTACCTCAAGTTTAGATGAGGCTGGGGAACCACCCCTCCACAGACTCCACTTGAACTAATGGAGCCTGGAAAAGTACATTTTCTTTTTGAGAAGTTTGCTTCTCTGTTGGCCGTCTGACCGACACTGCAAATGCTGTTTTAAAAGAAAGAAGCACAGTGAAAGCGATTTAACGTTATCCTGCAGAGAGCTTTCAACATCACGCTACAGAACTTCAGTGCACACAGAGGGGGAGAGCAGGAGAGGACGTTCCATCACAAGATGAAAGTTTCTGCCTGATCAGGGCAAATTCTGTTTTACTGTAAACAAAGATCCAGTGGATGTCGGTCACTGTCTCTGAATGTGTGGAAAGCCATTCAAATTTGGTTACGTCTCATTTCACCTGTCTGCTGTTTGTGTAATTTGCACAAGAAATGTAAACTCAACAAGGCACAGCAACATAATGAAAGTATTAAAATCCCATTCGGACAGTGAGAACATATGTGCCTTTTCATTGTAGGCCGTATTTTGGCCCCGGCAGACAATGAGAAATTTTGTAACTGTGACTGTGTTTATTTTTTGTACTGTAGGAAGAGATTTTTGTGTAACTGTGTTACTGTCTTTATTTATTGTTTATTTCTGACTCCACAAAGTCATCCAAACCAAAATAGATATATAGTTCTCTCACAATTTTCAAATAAATGCATCTCAGCAAGAATGTGTTTATTGCTTTGAATGTCAGTGTTATTCATATCGCGAGTTTTGAAGAATTCTTGACTCGTTCCTTTACAAATATCCTTCAGAAAACAGCTGTCACGACTTCCATATCAGTATTTTATTTCAATGACAATTCAGGACTGCAAAGATGTCATCTAGACCTTTTTACAAATGTGATGGCACTACAAAGTCCAGTCAAGCTTGACGTCACTACGAAAACAAGATCATAACCATCTTTAGATGCCATTTTCAGACCCCTAAAGATGGACATCTTTCTAAAAGTGCATATCAAACAAACGAGAAGGCCCCACACAGAGAGAGAGATGCTCACTAAATTATTTGTACACAAAAATAGCACAAAGGAATATCTGTATCGTCAGTATCTGGAACACATAGAGACAGCTGAATGCAACAGGGTACATTCAGTGACACTGTGCTGCACAAAAACTAAAATATCCAGTCGAGGTTTTTGCAACATTAAACTCGTAGGTTCAGGAACACATCAGAGAACTGAAGGCTTATCACGGTTTAAAGGCACAAATCTACATAAAATAAACACAACAAGATCAAACATTCCTCCAGACAGTGCAGCATCTGATTCATGTTGATTTTTACACTTACACTCAGCTCGATATTATTATTATTATTGCCTAAATGCAGTCAATTGCTGTCTTACATTTTAATAGCTGACAACAGGTGTACAGATGTGTCAACAGTTAACAATACAGTGGTTCGACAGAATTCCCAGCTTTCTATCCACTGGTGCAGATGTTGTTTCTACAGGGCCGAGCTTGTTCAAGCCAGTGAAACTCCAGGGAACAGTGGGCAACTCATCTGAGCTGACAAATATGGAAACCAAAGTGCAAAGTAAGTCCACACTGCCCTCATCTTATCTTTCTGCACAGCCCGGTTGTTTCCACTTTTCTTTTTGCAGCCGCTTATAATATTTGTGCATCAATTCTGAACAAAAAGGGACATTTTGAAGGCAGAAAACTAATTTTGCAAGCAATTTATATTTTGTGATAAATTATTACCATGAAAGAATAATTTAACCTGTGCAAACAAAAATCATCATTTGCTCTATTAATGCCCTTCTCCGTGTGCCCTGTCTGTGTCAGCTCAGCCTCTGGCTGAACTCTTGAGAAACTCCACTTCTTTGCTCCACTTTCACTCTCTCTCCTATTTCCTGTCATCTCTGTGCCGTTACGAGGCAGATTCATAAAGTGCTGGGTTGTTGCTGGTTGCAAATCAGAGGGATTTAGAGTAAAACTGAGTGAGAGGTTATTACTGTGCACTTGGATACTAGCAAACATGCAAATACATTTATTGAGCTCAGAATAGATTTCTGTTGGTGTATATTAAATAATTCTCTGCATGGCCATTTGTCTACAAAAGAGAATTTATGTGTTATTTTATTTGATTATTTTCTGTGTTCAAATTGTCCCTTAGTGCAATCAGTAGTGAAGCACAAATAGACTGCCATACCTGCCTCATATGCTGGATATTCATGACAGTACAGCAAGCCATGCTGGTCGTCCGCTTCCTTCTAGAAGGAAGCCCATGATCTTTGCAGCATGTTTCAGCCGCTTGCATACAAGGAACAGCACATTGAGGGTGTGCGGGGACACGTCTCTGTCAAACTCCAGTCCCAGTCGAACTGACCACCAGAATCAGTCTGAAGCTCAGAGCCAAGAAGCCAGTCCCCAGCAGGTCCCCCAGAGCTGTGAGGTAAGGGATGGAGAAGTTGTCTGGATCATGTCCCCTCTGCCACAGCCAGCGCACAATCAGCCTGCTCACAGAAAGCAAGATCACCACCTGGATGATGATAGGAATTGGATTTTCAAATGAGAATATATCTCTTGACCTTTTTTTCTGCCACTTTCAGTGATAAAACTTGAATTGTGTTATTTGACCTGAAGCAGAGCTGCAGACAGGTAGCAGATGATAAAGGTGGGTGTCATGGCGGTGTGACCTCCCTGCAGGAGGTGGATGGTGTACAGGAAGAGGAGGTGACCTGGGACTACTAGGAGGACCAAGACTCTGGCTGATTTGGAGTTCACATCTGGGTAAACAGAGAGAGAGTTGTAGAGTTGTGTGTAATACTGTGTTCATCTTCAGTCCTAAAAATATATTGTGTTTTTTAGAGGCATCAGAACTCTTTGCTGTGTGCTGTTTTTTGTGTAGTAGTGTTATATGTAGCATTTTCATTTATGAATACTTAACATCAGTACGTCTAAGCCTCACAAACTAACACATCATATCTGTTTTCAAATTGGTATTTTTACAAGACTGTAAACAGTGAATGCATCCTAACAAAAAAACAAATAAATAGCTGAAACAGTCAGTGTTGTCACATTGAATTATTAATTATCATAACTATTTAGAAATCATGTATCTCTTTCCACATCTGACCTGAGGAGCAGAAGGTAGCGCAGGGTCCGGGGCAGTCCACACTCATTTCAAATGGAAGAGCTCCAGGAACACCCCAGTAGTGGAGGTAGGTGGACATCCTGCTGGCCTGGATGGCAACTAGATTCCCCCTACACCTGCATGGACATACAGAAGTACTCATGTAAGGATTCCCATAGTCTCATAGCAGTCACTGCAGGATATAAGAGAAACCACACTTGAAAAAACAGTTCACCATCCAAACTGTGATTTTGCTTTAAATCTATTCACCAGCTACTCACTGGATCCCATGGGACTTATTTGTCTGAATGTCTGGAAAAGGCAATCTGGATGTTTTACCATATGCATTGTAGCATTTCTCTCCCCTTCTCCCCCTCCCAGGTTTCATTAGGAGCAGAACAAAAACCTCTTGGCTTGCAGAGCTTTAAAGCACATTCATTTGAGTGTTTCTGGTCAACAGGGCAGGAGGGGAGAGTAACGAATTGGAATGCAAATGCACTTCCTGTATTGGGACGGCAATACACGCAGGAGTCTTTGGTGGCTCTGAGGCTGGCAGGGATGCTGCGGAAACGAGAGCCAGTGAATGCATAGTTGGCATTCTGATCAGGGCTGTGGTTTATGTAAAGACCATTGTTATTGCTCTCTACTTAGTATGCTGCTTTGTGGGCAGCAAACTTCAGTTAGTCAGGATCTGGCTCTATGTGCCTCTCTGAGGTTCCTTTGACAGGGAGGAGGCCGATCAACTCCAGCAGCCCTTTAATACCTCATGACTGATTAACAGACGTGACGTGAAGCCCCTTAAAAGTTGAGTTTAGCCTTTAGCAGCCTTTACTACTTTCAGAGTGTGGAGACACCAGCGCTTATAAATAATGGGATTAGCTGCTGGGTGTCCGAAAATTTTCAACAATTTCCACATGACATCAGTTGGCATGAGGCTTTTTAAACTGATAATAATGAAGCTAATTATGAAGCTTAATTATCATTCTTCAAAGATTAGCACTGTTGAAACCCCCAAACCCCAAATCCCCACTCTGCTTACCCCTCCAGGGAAACATGCCAGCATTAATTTCTTTGCTTAGACCATTTGCTGATTGTTTCAGCTTCAAATAATGGGATAATATCCACTATAATATCTGTTTTAGTCAAAAGTAATCAACGTTATTATCCTGACTTTGAGCCCTATGAAATGAGGATTTTTGTCAGAGAAAGTGTCAGCTAAGAACGGAGGCACATAACAGTCTTTAAAAAAATGCAGTTTAAGGTTTTGAGAGAGAGAGAGAATGTGGATGCAATTAAAGTAAGTACCCATAGAGTCTGGTTATATCACTGCACAGCTCTGCCCTCCTCACACCAACCTACTAGTAGAGGTCTAATTGGCCGGTTCAGTTGAAAACACTTGTGCATGTGCAAAGCCTTTAATTTCTCTGTCAGATAAACGGACTGACTAAAGTGAACAACCGGCTCATCGTCTGGTGCCACCAGCATTTAGTTTAGTTGTTGAATAGTTTATGTTGAATTGTCCTGTCAAATATCTCAACAGCAAAACAGTTGATTGACACAAAAAATGAACACTTACCAAAACACGTAGTAATGTGCTACTGAAGTGCTACTTCACTTCAAAAACCACATATCTTAATTTATGTTGTTGCGAATTTCCCTGTTGCTCTGTGAAGTTCCCTGTTGCGGGATTAATAAAGTAAAATCTAATCTAATCTAATCTAAATCCCCCAGGTTAAAGTGGTCAGTTTGTAGTTGTGTAAAACTTTGATTCCCAGTATCTTCCTGGTTTAAAAAAAAAGGATATTTAAATTGCTCAAATTCAGTAAGTTCAGCTCAGATCTAAAAATGTATGTCCACTGATGAAAACTGTGTTATCAGCCACTCATTACATTAACAACTGGGTCTTTATATGGACTTAAAATCTCATTTAGCATTTATATATTGCTCAGATATGCCAAATAGTGGGGATTTAAGTTCAGTGAGTATGGGTGAGATGACTTTTGCATAGTTTGTTTTCTACTAACCATTGATGACTGGGGTGAACACTGCCATTCCTTCAAAGTTTGGATTACTGACTGTCTTATCCAGAATCAGACCACCAATACTGGGAAGAAGACAGAGTGCATGAGTCTCAGAGGGACACCAGTGGAAAATGCTGTCAATGCTGCTGGCTCCACTTGTTGGCTCACCTGCTGATGGACATGGCCAAAATGACTGGTTGCCAGCCTGACTTTAGGACCTCTCTGACGGGCGCAGAGCGACAGGCGATAATGACCCACACTGGGATAAGGAGCAGCAAGAAGCCGCACACCACAAGAGGCAGGTACCACATGTCTGCAGGACAACATAGCACAGAATGGACTGAAAGCACAATGAAAGCACAGACAGCTGCCAAGGCTGAACACAGCACATGCTCCTGGAATGTAGGATATTACTTTTTTTTTATTAATGCACCAAAAGTTAATGGATTCTTCCTTAGCCCATGCCCCATCCCTCCAACAAGTTTCGAGAAAATTGATTCAATTGCACTTGCATGATCCTGCTGAGCTACAGACAAACAAAGATGATGAAAATGAAAAAAGAGAGAAAAGATTCTATTCTGACCATGATAGAAATGATTGTGGACAGCAGGAAGTCTTTCAAGATGTCCTGGAGATTTACTGCCTCTGTCTGCTGGCAGACGTTTGCATGAATCAAAGGTGGACTTTGCTGCCCTCTTCTGGCTAAAATACCACAAATACCACAATACTGCTGACATGCAGTTGAATTTTGATCATCTTCTGCTCTGAATCTCTTTCAAAGACCCTTTTGTATCACAATTTCAATAAGGTTTCAACCAAGTGACCCATGGGGCTTTCCTGACGTGATGCGTGACCTCTGACCTTTGTAACAGAAGAAGAGGCTGCTGACCCCAGCTAGCAAAGACAGAGTGGTGAGATCTCCGAGGCTGGCGGCGATGGGCGTGGCCACGTTGTCTGGGTTGATGCCCACTTTCCTGGAGCCAATGATCACGGCCACCATCACCAGACCTGACAAAGCACACCACGAAGACATGACATAGATCAACAAGTGATCTCACAAACTCTACTGTCCATGTTGTATCCTGTGTATCTACTCTACTAGTTTAGTTTCTTTGCTTCACTTTGAGCCTTTGTCTGACCTAGTGACAGTGCAGCAATGAAAGCAGTGGTGACGCTGCTGGCACACAGGATGGCAGCCTGGATAACATCCACTCTCCCCCTGGTCAGCCCCCCTAGACCCACTGCTGCAACTGCTGCCAGGAACCCCACAACTGTGGCCTGGACCTGGGGGTGGAGGACAGCACATAGTGGAACTTGTTTTAGTAATCTATAGAGCTCTGCATATTCTATACATCTATTTACCCACCTGCTATCCATAAAACTATTAGTCTTAGAAATGAATGATGTTATTAGATGTTAAGAGGTAAATGATAAAAGAGATGAAAAGTGTGCAGAATGCGTAGAAAATAGAAAAGCATCATCCAGCAGGTAAACATCACATCTGTCCCTTGACATATAGATAAAGTTTGACTGTTGTTTTTCCTTTTGCTGTTAATCAGAATCTGTTTGAACTTGTAAACTAGGACTATAAGTGACTCCTTGGACCTCCTGTTTTATTTTGGGGTTACATCTCTGTAGTGTATTTGGCTGTTTAACTTCCTGTCCTTATGTCTTTCCCTACTCTCACGATTGTCTGACCTGGCCTGATGTGTTTCACCTGTTCCCATTCACCCCGTGTTCCTCTTCCTTTGCCCGTTCAGTCCTTGTGTTTCTGCACTGTTCCTGACTTTTTGACACTTTGGAGTTTCTGGTTTTGACCTGCCAGTCTCCCTGCTGAAACACCTGTAAGTTTATTTTGTTTATTAACTATCTTCTATGCACCCACATGCAGTGGCTAACGTGATGTGACAGAATCTAAATCAGACAAGAGGAGAATACTGTATCATAATTTGATCTTGTACCTTTGTTATGGTTCATAGTCTACATCATGCTGGTTTTGCAAGTCGAAAAATAAGACTATCAACTTCTCCATCTGAAGATTCACTCTTTTTCGTTGTTTTGCTCACATTGCTCACTTTTAACCATAAACTCACAAGCCCTTTGTGTAACAGTCTGGATACTTTGTTTTTCCATTTGCCATTGCTGTAATAATTTGATAGCACTGGCAACTGAAACTGTGCCACTTTACAAGATACATATACGAGATGGGATGCTAAGCTCAGTATAGTGTACAACTATTGTGTACTAGCCATTGTGCGAAAATAACAGTAACAATAAAGTGTGCTGTATGTGTGACCAATACATATATTCTCCTCCTATATATGTAAATACTGTATTTTGATGTTGTTGTTGTAGTGGTGATGATCATTTTTATTTTTAATAACATGCTAACTGGATTAAGTCCCAGATCAGTTTTTGAGGTCATAAAGTGCTTAATTTCACTTTTTTAAAGATTTCAAAGATGGTGATTTTTTCTTTTTCTGGGCACTTCGGTGCTCAGGTCACCATATATATTCATGGATCAAACAGCTGATCTGCAGAACAATACAGTGTAGGTGCGCTCACGTGTAGGAATGTGGAAGTCCAACAGTTGAAATGTAGTGTTAAAGGAAAGGGCTGTTTGGTGGTAAGAAAAAGCAGTGAAAATATTCAAAAGTAAATTATACTGATTTTTTTTAGGTGGTTAAATAAGGCCATTGCTGCTGACCCTGTGCACATAGTTCCATTGCTCAGTCTCGGCGTCTGTCCTCCTGCCTGCTTCCCCAAAGTGGGAGTGTGCTGACTTTAATCTGCAACAGCTAATTAACAGACCATACATCAGTACCTCATACAACTCAACCCCAAATAATCCCAACTATCCATTGTAAGTGTTTTGAGCAGCAAAGCCCCTTGTCAAACAGAGTTGTCTTGAAAACAGAAGAGTAACGTGATGCAGTGTGTTATAAATAGAAGGAATGAGTGTCACCTGAATGAGAGCCAGATTACAAGACACCATCCTCCACTGTTGCTGAGCCTCATCCATCTGCCCTGTGTTAGCCTGTGGACACAGATAGGGTTATGTAGCACCATGCTTCTCAATCACATGATATTAGGGTTAGTTTTCAATTTTTTTCATTTCCTACTAGTTGTCAACACATTTACATGTTTTTAGAAGTCCAGTTTAATCGCTGGTGAAATGCTCTGATTTATCTACAGTGTGCACAGAATAATAATAATAAATTGAAAGCTTCCCTCTCTTTCTGAGCAAATGTGTGTTCTCTACGGGTGTGAGTGTTTTTCCACTCACTGCTGTTGACAGTCTGGATGCCAATGTCATCTCCAGATTCCCCTTCAGCCCCACCAGGGCTGGCACCAAGATAAAAACCTCTGAGATCTCCCTGAACACCTCCCAGTGCTGGAAAAAACAACACAGTGGTCTTTTAGTGCACGTTCTGTACCCAACAAGTGTGTGAGACACAGTCCCACTGTTCAAATACATCCCAGTGAAACACACAGCAAGACATGCTGTTTAGAACATAACAGCTGATGCAGGTGCACTCGTGCATAGGAATACATAGTTCAGTGGTTGAGGAAATGCAGTGCCAAAGGAAAGGGTTGTTTGATGGTAAGATAAAACATTTCAAATATTATTAACCATTACCCCATTAACCATTTTTAAGTAGACATGGCTCAGTGTTTGGGTCAGTCTCCTGAATGCCTCTCCATAATGGGAGCACACAGACCAAACACCACTGCAGCCCATAAGCTGTACTAAATATACTATACATCAGTACTTAATACAACCCCACTTCAAATGACCTGAACTGTCCATGTAAAAAAAAAAAATCAGAATCAGTGTAGCAGAACCAGAGATATCGCCTTTTTAAAATTTGTATGTTCTTCCGTCAAAACTTGGTGCCTACATAACCACATGGCAGTTCCACCAACAAAAGTAAAAGTTGCTGACTTAAGCTAATGCCATTCAGATTTCACAAAGCATCCTCTGGAGCCACAAATGGCTCTATAATTGTTGATATGCTCTATATGTTTCGGATATGCAGTCATATTCCTCAAGTCCTGGAAACAGACTTCCACTTTAAAGCAACTTACTCTTATAAATCTATATGCAGTAGTAAGTGTCTATTATATTGCAGACTTGAACATGCTTCAAATGGCTAATCATGCTTCTCACAACATCTCACATGCAGCAGGGGATCTAGAAATCCTGAACTGTTTGACCCTCAATGGGTTCGATAGGTGCTTGTAATTCCATATATCTCCCATGAAACCTGACCTGGTGGTTCTTTATGCTTCAGCTGGCGGCTGCCTGACCTGCCAGTCATGTCATGCTGTCACTGACAAATTTGCAAGAGCTTAAACAGTGAGAGAGCCATTTGGTGGCTCTGTTTGATGGCTCTGATACTGCCATCTGCCTCACTGTCCAATATGTTGTGTTATTTAAGTGTAAATGTACAGTATTGGCTAAAAAAACTGTTCAGAGCCAAAGAGCTGGATGGACATCTTTTAAATGAAGTCAATGTTTGCCAAGGGCCCTTCAATTGATAGATATTTTCTTTTAGTAATCTGCATTTTGGTGATTTTTTAAATTTCTTTTTTGCATTCAGTACAGAAATAGTTTAGTCTCTCAAGCACTTTTTGTTTGCAAAGATGAGCTACAGATAATACAGATAATTAAGTCAATAAACATAATATAGATTTCTTTCTGTCTCCTCTACCTCTTACCAACTAACCATGAAAAAAAATGAAACTATGGAAAACCATGGTGCTCATGAGAAATCAAACATGATCAATCTTAAATTGTCAGATTTACAGTAGGTGTTCAGAACCCTGTAAACCTGGCTGGTATACCTGGATGTAATCTCACACGTACAAACACTAGTGCACATTTTCCATACTTGCACTATATCCATGAGGATCCCAGCTGCCACCATGCCCAGGCCGGACACCAGGTACGGCAGCAGGACCTGGGCCGCGATGGTCCACGAGTTCTCTGGCAGGAAGCCGTGAGCTGAGCGGGTCAGTTTGCACGTGAAGCCTCTCAGCTTTTTTCCCTGGAAACGCAGCTCCAGAGCCAGATGGGTCACCACCATGACTGATCCCTATTAACCCATCCCTAACCAGGAAAGCCCTTGCTCGATGTGCCGGCTCTTCTGTGACACAAAAATCTGCTCAAAAATTTTGTCTTGAGACACCTGTCAACTGAGGGAACACTAACCAGACGAAGTATGGTTCCTTTTTTTGTGTGTGTGTGTCTTCCCAAAGTTCTCACTCCAGGCTCTTTCAAAAGTCCCAGGTGATGGTCCTTTGCTGAAAACAGTTATTTTTCAAGTTGTGCAAAAAAAAACTGCGACAAAGAAGGACTCAAAAGCTTGTTTTGCCCTTCACCTCTTGCTCCCACACAGGCAGGGCAGCAACACAAAGTACTTCTACAAATGGAGGACTAGTCGGAGGAAGCTGCTTTCATCCACTTGAATGGATCACACACATATATTAAGACTCACGCACACACACGGGTCCACTTGACAGCAGGTCTGTGAGGCCTCTTCTGACACTCTGCTACTGACAGACTTCCACACACACGCACACATACATGCACACACTACAGCCGCATACACACACTTCCCCCTCTCACGCCTCACTCTTCAGCAGGCGGACCGCCGAGGCAGAACGCTGGAAGCTGGGTCTGTCGCGGGGCCTGAAGAAGGTCCAGGTCCTGTGGGACAGGGACATCCAGAAGGCCAGCAGCTTCTTCTCGGCCCTCCTGTGCTGTCGCTCCTTCTCCTCTTTCTCCCTCCACTCTTCCCTTTCCTTGTCCTCGCCGCTTTGCTGATGCCCTGTGCGAGCTTGACCACTCTGGAGCCCCTTCCTCATTTTGATCAGGGGAACGCCGGGATGTCCAGGCTGCAAGCTTCTGTGAAGGGACACTGGTGGACAGTGGGAATGCTGGAGGCTTGACTGAGGAGCTACGGCGACTGTGTTGTCGCTGCCGGGGCTGCGCTCTGTGGTGGAGGGAGGGACAAGATGGACTGTATGTGTGTGAGAGAGAGAGAGAATGATGCTGCAGACGTTTGTGTACGCGCAAGGTGACCAGACTGTATCAGGGCTCTTCTTTCTTCAGTTCTCTTCTTCCTCCTGGTCTGTTTATCTGAGGGTGCTGCAGTGCTCTCCCCTTCTTTGATAGCTCCTCCTTCCCCTGTTCCTCGATGTCCTCACCGTGAGTGGGTGACGCACTCTGAGCAGCAGCAGGTGCTGTACCTGTCACCAACACGTGGTGCTGCTGCTGTCTGAAAAGGACACAGTTTATCCTACTTGACTGGGGGGAACACAGGCCGTTATCCCCTGGTCTTTTTTCAGCATTTCTGAGTTCATTGCATCACTCATTGGTCTTTATTTTATCATTCTCTTTGTCTTGCATCATTTGCTATACCATATTGCAAACATATATGCGTAGCACAGTATATACCCTATAGCTCCCCACATACACTTACCACCGTTGTTTGTAACAGTAAAATAGATATAGGACAAGTTCTGACACTTTGTTCCAGTTTTTGGCCTCTCTTTATTCCTTTGTTCATACTATATAATGCAAATTCATGGGGAACATGAGCTGGTACATAATACTGAGTCAGACCATGTCCTTACACAGACACACACACACTTGGACAGTGACTCAGCTTAAAAGTGTCCTTGAGACGTGGCTCTGATCGGGTGCTCTGATGTCTGCAGCTCCCCCTTCTGACTACTAGCTGTAACTTGGTTTGAGGGTGTATGGTGTCTGCACAGAAAGATGAAGAGGTCAAGTGGCTGAGTGAAATTTTCTTTCCTCTTGTGGAAGATCACCTTCTGCCGTATTTTGGGACATTGGTAGTGAAAAAAAGATTTTACATGTCTCAAAGTTTTCAGGCAGAATCAGGCCATAGTGTGTGACCACATTCTGACCACAGTCAGGCAGTATGCACTGGTGAAACAGCTTGATGCCTTTTTTCCTTTCCTGAGCCTGTTGTTACTTTTCACATAATGCATGTATTGGCCTCTGTTCGAAAACACATTTAGCTACAGCTTCTGTCGACACGTCTCAATGTCAGCGGTGCTCCTCTGCAGCTCTGGTGTCTAATTAAGTGGTGAATTAAAAGGGGGAAGAGCAAATTGTATTTGAATTTAAGATCATTAAATTCTGGTTGAGTTTCTATTTAATTTTCTCATCAAATATATTCAATAAATTGTGAAATAATGAAAGCCAATATTAAGACTCAACTTAGATTTAATTTCAACAGTTTTCTAGTTTACAGGTTTGCTTCTGTGCTGTACGGCCCACTGCACATGTGCATTTGTGTTTGTCCCATTGGCCCCACCTGCTCACTCTCTTGGCCCATAGACTTCACATTGGGATGATGTCATGAAAATAAGACGGGTAACCTTTTGAAATGCATGGAAAATGCTTTTCGAGCCATGGGGGATTTTTCCATTGCAATACCAAAGGTGGCCACTTAAAATTGTGTGTAAAAGACTGAGTGGCCACAACGTATTCAGCTCTCTTACGATATCCATGTAAAAGCTAAAGAGGATTAAAGTTTGATACTGTTTCAGTTGCCTTTATTTAAAGCAGCAGCATCTAGTTGTTTGAATGATAACAACTTCATCATTTTTGTTATTCAAGCTAACAGAAGCTAACACGAAATTTAGTTGCATGAAAATACCATCATGACTTATAATGTCTTTATGCAATGGGACATTATGAAATAAAAACAAACTTTGGAAAAAGGAAATTTTAAAGTAAAAATATCTATAAAGAAACAAAATTGATGAAACTCAGACATGCTGTGGCATTGAAGAGCAAGATAAAAAGTTTCCGAAACAAGTTAACAAGTTAAAACAGGTTATCAGTGAGCCTAACTTCACAACTATATTTTCTGCCAGTTTATCTCCTTATTTTTTATATTTGCTGTCATCTTCTTTCCTAATAAATGCAGAGTTGCATACCACACTTAAATACATGTGTAGATGTATCTTGTTGCCAAGACCTGTTTGTTTGTTCACATGGGGTAAGGTCACATTACACCACTGGGTTACTGTGACCTCCAAACCCACACCACCATAGTTCACATAGTTCAAATAAACTAACAGGAGCTCTCTCTCACTGCATCAGTTGCTAAATGAACTGAGATAAATGTAATAAAATGGTTCAGTCAAAGTTGTCCTTGCTTTTGCCTTTGCATGTGAATTGTGTTGCAGAGCACTTAGGACCAGCTCACTGTATTTTGAACTACTTATCACGTGTCACCTGAGCGCTGTCTGATTCACTGACCTGCACCTGGTCCAGCAGCATGCCAGCCGTCACCATGCCCAGCCCAGCCAGCAGGTATGGTGGCAACACCTGGAGGTAGATTTCCCTGGATGACTCTCTGGAGGAAATGTGGAGCTTCTCCTCCATCTTGCCTGGACTGCTGCGGCTGCTGAGCTTCCTGGCAGGTCTGCCACCCTGCCAGCGTTCTGTGATCATACACACCGAACTGCTGCCAACCAGGAGAGCCCAAAAAAGGCTTTCCTGCAGGTCCGATCCAAGGCCTATCTCACATCTCGGTGTCAGTGAGTATGTAATCCTTTCCACGTTACACATAGTCTTTAGCCAAAGTTAGAATGAAACATTGATTAGTACAGCTTACTACATGTCCATTATATTTCTAGAGGCTGTGTCAAGCCTTGTCCCCAAGGAGACAAAATATAACTCCCAATATAATCATCTTACAATTTATGCAAAACAACAAAAAAAACCACAACAGTGTTACTGTTTTCTGTATATCAAAATAGTTAGTACTGTGACAACTGGTGTCACCCACTAAACCTGTAAAAAGTTGGTATTTCAAGCCAGTAACTATAAAGCAGGAAAGACATCTCCAAAGAACACAGACACCGCCCACCACTACCTGCTATAAATATTCACTCTACACCTCCCATCCCCAGTTAAGGTCTCATGTTATATGTCAAGGGCTGAGGTCCACGGGTGGGAGGCCATAGATTACAGTGTGTTCTCCAGATCCAGTTGTCAGTGCAGTTATCTATGGCTTCGTAGGGAGTCTGTGGTGTTCTTACCAGATCATCTGCTGGCGGTGGCTTGTAGCAGCGTCATTAGTTTTTGATCAAAATGTTTTTCTTGCCTTCCCGTGACGCGTTACTGGCATTTTCTGGCAGAGGCTGCCTCCTCTTATCTGTCGTCTGGTTGCAGTTGGGTTCATAGCAACTTCCAGACACTGAGCAAGATCAATGTAAGACACCAGCCCAGCAACAGAACAAAAGAAGTCTGCTGTGAAGGTTTGGTCCTTTTTGAAATGGTTTGCAGTAAAATTTGCACTGATTTACATTGCAAGCATTTGAGTGATGTTTTAGTAATTGTTTTGTCTAGACATGAGTGATTGTAACTTCTGCGTGTGCGGTATGACAAAGTTGTGCATTGGTTGGTTTGTTTCTCAAGGTGACCGCATGAGGGAACATGGCTGGGGCTTGCGATGAATGGCAGCGGAGTGGTTCTAGTGAGAAGAGTGGGATCAAGCTTCAGTTTATCAGTGGCTCCAGTAGCTTACCCGCCATTAAAAACACCACCATCCGTCTCCGGGATATTTATGATCCCAAGCCTCAACCTCCCAAAGCTCCTGTTCGGATCCGCCCTCCAGGTCCGAGACCTCCTTCAGTAAAGGAACCCGATTTAAAGCCCAACTCGCCCACCGATCCTCCAACCAAGACGATCATAAGGAGACGAACTCAGTCTCTTCCTTCCTCTGCACAGAGGAAGAAAGAATGTCGGACCCAGCAGGTCCGCTTTGTGGACTCACTGGGCCTGGAGTTAGAGGAAGTGAAGGTCTTCAAAGTTCAAGAGCACCCTCTGATACCCCAACATGTTATGTTCAGACTACTGATGAGCTCTGAACTGGCTTTCGGGAAGTCACTGGAGCTGTCCCTGCCTTACTTCAAACCTTGTTTCCCTGAAAATATGGGGGCTCAGCCGGACTTTCTGAAGCGGCTCTGTGCACAGAGCGTGTGTTTGGAGCAGGTCCTGTGTTCAGAGCAGGGGATAACGGGCACGATACAAGTACTTAATTTAGCTTATGAGAAAGAGGTCACAGTGCATTACTCTTTCACCAACTGGAGAATACACACGGACACAACAGCATCCTGGGTATCAAGCAGGAAACACGGAGAGTGTGACACGGATATCTTCAGGTTTCGTCTGCCGGTCCCACCCTTCATTTTGCAGCCTGGAGCGGTCTTGGAATTTGCCATTTGCTACCATGTAAATGGATGTGATTACTGGGACAACAACAGTGGGTACAATTACAAACTGTCATGTCACAGCTACAAGGTGACGGTGCCAAGGGAGTGTGAGGATAGCATGTTGCATTTTACCTGAGTGCCCACATGAGGGAGATGTAATACCTGCTCACAGATATGGATGAAAGACACTCACAATACTGTACAGTTTCTTTTACCAATGTTTCCTTTCTTTAGTAAAAGCAGTGGTGGAATGTCAGTATGTATTTACTCAATTTTAGGTGATTTACTTGACTATTTCCATTTTTTGGCCCTTTCATACTTCTGTTCTACTACATTTCAGGGGAAAATCTTGTACCCTTCAATTCACTACATGTAACTTATAAAAAATTAAGTATTCTCAAAAATGACATGTCAGTGTATCAAGTAAAAACAGCTACAACATTAAAATGGTGCTTATATTAATGCATCAGCGATGATAATCACACAATGTAATGTTTAATTGTATTATACTGACCTAATGCTTGATGTACATTCCTTTAAATACTTTAAATACATTTTGGCCTACAACCGTTCTGCACTGACTTTTTTGAATGCAGGACATTTATTTGTAATGTTGAGTGTACAACACTGAAAGGGTTAAATGGCCCCGAGTCCTGGTGGTTAAGCTTCTCATCTTGGCGCAGTGATGTAAAGTGTACCCAGGCACTGTGACATCACTGTTGGGTGTTGTTACAGGTGCAACAAAGCACATTGCTGACCACACCTACCCATGTGTCTCAAACCCAAGCCAAACTAGCCCCTCTGACATCAGCTTGTAACACGTAAGCTGAACTTCATGTGTAGAAATGGTGGAGTGCCCCTTTAAAACATTCCAGTCTGCTTGAAGTCACTTAAGGTTGCTGTATTCCTGTTGGGCTTTTATATAGATTAAACCCCTGCCACCTCTGCACAGACCAACAAAGGAATTTGCTCACTTTGCACTTCAGCAAGTCTGGTGATCCAATTCAATGAGTCAGAAAAAAACACAGTTGCTGTATTGTAACACAGACTTTACCACAAGGTAACAAATCCATATTTTTTGCTGATTTCACAGCAGGATTTAATGATCTTTTCGAAACCTGAGCAGCTTGTTTACTTTCCACTGTGACCAACAGGGCTTGACCTCATTCTTCTGGAGCTTGTTTTCTTTAGGAGGATTACAGGGTACAGCGTTATCGTGTCTGCTGCTCTGTGACTGGGTCCCTTAGATCCCCTGACAGTCCCCTGACCTTTCACCAAAAAGTTTCCACTGATGTGAGAGCCCAGTTTCCACAGTTCTTTCTGGCAGCCTGTAACATTTGGCTCATAGGAGGGCATTTTTCCATCTGCACTAGTCACTGCAGCTGTATTGCATGCTTTAAACATGACAGCAGCTGTCTGAACACCTAAACCCTAACTGAGCATATCAAACATCACCTGCCAATCATTTAAATGCAAAATTCAGCTCCACTTTGCCATCCAGCTAACGTCATCATATCATACTTCCATGTGAATGCATAGGTCATTCAATCAGTTGTAAAAAGGACTGTTCTGCATTTGAGTATATGTACTTTTGATCTTATATTTCGTTGGTAGCAAAGACTAAAAGAAGTAAAAACTAAAAGTCCTAAATATATTCGTTCTGTTTACATCAGTCATTTATCATATTGGCCCATATCTTCAATTATAAGAAAGAAAGGCAGATAGATTTTAATTTTAATGTAAAATTCCTTGAGCATCGATGTAAATCAATTTAAATGTGGTTCAAAGAGTTGATTCGAGTATGATTCAGCCTCAATTTTTTAATAAATGTACATGCACATGGGTCACTGACATGTTATGCTTGAGGCAGCAGCCATACCATTTGCCCACTGACTTCTCATTCCTGGAATGCATTTGACATGTAATTTTGAGGCACTCTTTTGTTTTGCACTTATGGGACACCGGGTGGCGCCATTGTTCACATCTAAGCCCCTACTGTTCATTTAAGCAGTATTTGATTTTTGGTAACAGTGGTGAATGAATTATTCATATCCTATAAATAAGAGAAGCCGCATAACAGTGTAAAAAAAATTTACAAGTAAAAATCCTGTATTCAAAATCTTAAGTATCACAAGTAATATCATTAAATATACTTAGAATGGAAATTATATTTTTCTTCTTTTTTATCTTACTTGATTTTTTTTTTACTGATGCATTGTCACGTAAGAGGCATTTTAATATGACAGGTGTTTGAAGAAGAGCAATTTTGTTTTACATTATATATTGTTGGGAAGTTTAATTGGTAACAATGCATCATCATTTCATAAGCTTTATAAACATTATTTGATATCATTTCTTGATATTGTCATTTCTACAGCCACTTTTAGGTACTTAATAGCAAAGCATTACTTTATCTTAACTCCTCATGTGTGGCATATAAACTCTTGATCTGAAAAGTACGAGATATTCAAGTAAACATAATCGAGTCATATACAAGTACCTCAAATTTGAGTAAATTCACTTAGTTACATTCCACCACTGGTCATTATTGATTCCTAAGAACATTATATAGTAGAAAACTTCATCTGAATTTTAAAAAATGTATGTAATAAGATTTTAAAATAAGATACAACTTCCTGCAGCTGTGCTCCCCAAAGAAATGTATATTATGTTGTGAACTCTCTGAGGGCATCCGTGACCTGGCAGCCCAGCTCAATTGTTCCCTCCCCCACTTGACTGGATTTACAGACGATGACCTTTTCCACTGCAGCAGTTATTAAGCGGCACGGTGGATACAGGCGTTTGCATGACAGTGAAGTGCCAACTGCAGCGCAGCCACAACAATGCAGCACAGGCATCCCTGCTCGGTCCTTCAGGGCCTCCTGGGTTTCATCGCTCTGACGCGGCACTCGTTTGTGTGGACGTTCTTCGCTCTTGGCTTCACGTCTTGGCTGTCACGCCAGCGTGTTGTCGGGGCACACTTCAATGCAGCCTTGCAGCGCTGTGCCTTTATTTGGGGCTGTCTTCTTGTGTTTGTTGCCAATAGTTATATAAGAAGGCGCCATATTAGGATGATGCTCACTAGTGATGTTTGCTCTGGGGAATGGCTGGGACTGAAGTGTCAAAAACTGGCGCATCATTATAAGTAGTTATCGCGTTACATCACTACAACACCATTACGGTGTGTGCTTTGGAATGAAATAAATGTCGCTTGTATTTGTTCATTGTTAGTCTACATCATGACTGATTTCCTGTTAATATAAATGCAAATGTGTGGTTCAACAGCTTCTGGGTGCTGTGCTGTTGATTAACAGTGACATTGTGGAGATTCCTCATAAAAGAGCCAAATGTTTACAAGAATATACTGTGTGGAAGAAAAGGAAATGGTCCAAAATATGATGCCATTTATAAACCAAAGCCTATTTTTGAACCAGAGAGTCATCAGCTAAAAACTGCAGAGCATGTGTTGAGTGTGTGCGTTAGCCCCTGGCCTTCAGCCATCTGAGGGACACCCGGAAGTCAGGCTATCCCCCCTCACACCAATGAGAGCATCCCTTGATCCTCCCACACACCTCCACCAGGTTCCCGGGGCAGTTCTGGACAAGACCGGCTACTGTCAGCTTACTCTTGGCCAGTGGCCTTTTGTGTCATTACTCCAGGCAGCGAGGGGTCCTGGAGTACAGTACAGTTTAGACTGGAGCTGCCATCTGTTCCTCCACCTGGGCCAGCACGGAGGCTGTGACTCACAGAGCATGCATGCTGATGTCAGAGAGCCGCGCTGCCAATCTGAACATGTTTGACAGAGTTGTTAGCATTCCATGGTTGGATGGATTTTTTTAAAAATTTAATATTGGGTAAGAGGCTTCCACCTTCTCAAAGAGGCTTTACAACGACCTCATGTGCACCTACAATATTTTAATGTCTTTGGGCATAAAAAGCTCAGGGAGAAGTGGGACGCTGTATCTCAGTAATACACACACAATGGCTTGTTTCTCTCATTCTTGTTCCTCTGCCAACGTGCAGCACCAGCAGCAGCACAAGCAGCAACAAATGCAGTCCGGTGAACTTGTTTCTACAAGGGTCTTTAACCTAACTAACCTGCTTAATGCCCTGCAAACACTGCCTGTTCTCACTTGTCGATGAATATCTGACATAGTGGGAGTGCTTTGATTACCAACGGTCGTTTGGCTTGATGCAAGAAGTCGAAACTGAGGACAGTTTTATTATCTACTTACTGCAGTGTGAAAATGATTGTTTAGTCTGAGATAAAGCTGATGGGATTTCACGGGAAGTCAGTATTTATCACCCTCATTGTGACACTTCCAAATCACACTTTTAAATATCACAGATTTCCCCTGTGCATTGATGTTAAAATATGATTTGAAAGACACACCACACTACACACAAGAGCAAACAAGATGTAAGTTTGTTACAAATTGAAAACCTGTATTGTGCAGACAATAAATAGTGCTTACAAAGGGATTTTTGTCTTGTACACAGACAAGGTTTCTGTTTACGAACATTTACACTGTCGATATGAAACTCGTTATCAACTGAATCAGTGAGACTCAGACACAGCTCGGGGATGTGACGACTGATACTGGAGTGGGACTGGTCAACTCGGTCACATGCACATTCCCCCCTGCGGCATCGAAAAGGACATCTGTCAAAAAAAAAGTCTGTTTACAAAAAGAAGTCTCTGCTCGTCTATGGCAAATACAAGACCTCGATTCTTCCTGCTCCTTGGACAAGGTGGAGTGAGGGTTAAGGAGGTGTTCCTCTGAGCAGAAGTAGAGCTTGCTGCATGCGTCCCCATCCACTGGCAGCTCCATCTCTAGAGACATAGCCTCCAAGGTTCGTTGGACCCCAAAATCAGGACACCCACTGACTGTGGGCCAGGGCACTGGAAGACTCCGTGCAAGGTCTTCACTGACAGAACCAGGTATCAGCAACTCTTCACAGAAGAAACCTTGCTAAGGCCGGTGGAACCTGCCAACGGAAAAAAAATGAGGAAAGTGAACGCGGGCAAAAATATTCACTTACAAGGGTTTAATCAATCATGAGTCCTATTATTAGCACATTGGACAGTGCTCTTGAAGTCAGCCAGTGGCTTCTCCTCAAAAATGGGTTCTTGCGTAAGCACAACCCCGGCAAATTCAGGTATTTTTTTAGCAACAGTCTTGGAACAAGCCAAACGTAAGCTAAATATATGCGGACATTCATTATAGTGGAGAGGTGGTGCCAAAGGTTGCTTTCTCATCTCAAGGGGCCTTGTTGCAGCTAAATTTAAGCTCTGCTCTGCAGGGTGTGCATTCATTGATGTGAGACCGTTGGATAATTCACCTTTGAGTGTTTGCACAATGTCATAGTGACCCCCCTGCTGGCAAAAATGCTGACAACAAGAGCAAAACAAAAACGCAGGGTCACATTTACCTTGTCAGATGCTTGCTCGAAGAGTGGACTTCCATCTCATTACTTTTGAACTCGTTCAGCTCCTTCCGTATTGCTGCCTGCGTGCAAACAAAAGCAACATCAAGCGTGAACCCATGTGTGCCCCCTCGTACATCGATGCTCAGTTGGTGAACCGCAAAACAGGATGTTATGAGAATGCTGAAACATCTGTAGTTTAGGTGCTGATTATGTAAGCTTAGCTGGGTGCTATGGAGAAGAAAAGTATGTGGCAGCCAGGAGGTTATGTTAGAAATTTTAATTCAAATGGCCAGTTGGTTACCAGTCTGTCCTAGAAACACCAGAGATGTTTTTTTAGCTACCTTGTCAGCAGCTGACAGTCTGGTCCAGGGCTTGTCAGCTCGTCTGTCATAGTCCTGAGCTTTGGCCACTTCCACATAGTCACTGAAACGAATCAGGATCTTCCTGTCCCGCAGCTCGTCCACTGTTGGCCGCTGGTTCAGCTGGAGAATAGACATAGCTGTCAGCCACAGTGCTCATCAGCTTATCACTGCATTTAAAGAAATTGGGGCTCGAAGCTACATGTCAAAAACAACAGCAGGTTGGGTATTCAGGTCCTGTGAGGTCTTGTGTGTGTGTGTGTGTGCCCAAGTATGGGATTAAATTGATGAAATTTTAGGAAATTGCTCAAATCGCTGCAGCCGCCCACCTTTCTGTTCAGCCGCTGTTTGATCTCCCTCCTCTCCTCTTGCTCTGTCTGGTCATTTCTCTCTGTTGACACAAGGATAAGGACAAATGTTAAAACCCAAAAGCAAATAAAAATCCCTTCATTACTATGTTTCTAAAGTGATGAAGAGCAAATGGGAATCACTTTAATCAGAAATGGGGTTTTTTTTTTTTCGTTAGGCTGAATGTTGGGTAAATACACCATCACTGTCTTTTTCATGGGACTGGCCAGCTGATGAAGTCTGTGATTAACAGAGCTAATATGTCTAGTCCTCCTCACAGTAAATACTACTGAGTGAGTCAGTCGGGAACACTGCTGAGGATGAGACTCATGGATTCACTTCTACTCTGGCCCAGCACTCAGCCTGAGTTAGAGAGTGAGACACAGGCAGATCAGAGAATTAATAGGATTACTTGTTATTAGATAGTGCAGAAAGATCACAAGATGAGTTCTTTTTAATCTCTTTTTTATCATTCCAACAAAATATTTGAGCTGAACTACTTCTGCAGCTTTAAAATGGGGCTAGCACCATATTTTTTCACTCTTGGGGTAAACACAGAGTGACTGGAACACAATTATTTGCATTTTTGCATGAGGTTTTTCGTGGGTGTCCTGATTAGGGAAGGTTGTGTTTCGCTCAAACATGTTATCATGGGGGGAGGGGGCTGGTGATGAGATGACAGCTGCTCAGAGCTCACAGGTGTTCAGTACTACTAGGGACTTGGTTCCTGGCGTGGCTGTTTCATCATAGTTCTGTGCTTTGGACTAAGTTTCACAGTTTGAAGTGTTACAGTCTGACACTGTCTCAGCAAGGAAGTACAAAGTGCATGAACGAGCTGAAATCATTTTAATGAGTCAAATGTGATTAAAAGTCTGGATGGGGAAGATACAGCACATGAACATTAAGTCAGAACTGCAATTAACAACCACTCGCTACTGAGTCTTTAAATCCCAGTAGAAATACAGTGGTGATTATGGTCAGGGCTCCGTCGCTGATATCTCCATTACAATTTGCAGACAACATGGAGTGTTAAAACTGAAATGATTATTTTGATTGCTGATTAATTTGCCCATTTTTTTTCAATGAATGAATTAGTCTGTAAAGTGTCAGAAAATAGTTTTAAACAATTTCCAAAAGCCCAAGACAGTGTCTCCAATTGACTTGTTTTGTCTCAACAACAATCTGAAACCCATATCCAATTTATCCGATATAATCCAATTTACAATGATATAAAATAGAAAACAAAATCAGGAGATCCTCACATTGGAGAAGTTATTATTAAAATAATTGAATTGCTAAATTATTGTGTTATTTTTCAAATGTTTTCTGTCATCCAGATCAATCTTATCTAAGCACTCTAAATAAAACAAAAAAGTATTTTTTAAAATCTTAGAAAATAATAATTCGTATCTAATTACTGAAAAGTGAACGTTTTATTTTGAAATATTCACTTCAGTCAGGTGAAGTTTGAAAGGAACATAAAATGAATTACTGCCCGAATATTTTAAAAATCTTTTTATTCAAATTAATCAAATTAAATGACCTTTGGACTTCAGGTAAAAAAAATATATATACATGAGGGAACCACTTACGCTTCAGGATGTTCCGACTCTCCAGCTCCTCCACCGCCGGCCTCTGGCTCAATCTCCTGCGGAAAAACACCAGAATTACGTTCTGGACCATCTTCACTTAGAGATGCTTCTGTCCTCAGCTCTCCCAAAGTGTTGAAGTCTTTTCACCACTACTACTAGCACTTCGGATGCTTGAGCCGGTGCGCAGAGCGCCGAGATCCGCACATCCAAAACGCAAACACCGCGTCCCACCTAGAGTCCAAACACCGGCTTGTTTTGGTGTTATAACATTTAAGGCTCCACATCGGGAAAGGAAAGTCAGGCTGCGCGTTTTATATGACGCGTCAGAGCCAGTTTAATGAAGATGAAGGGGAATTTCCCCTTGAAAAAAAAATCAGCTTGGTTTGAATGTTCCACGAGTTCGGAGAGAAGCGCGTCGGTTGTATTCCCGGCGGAGGTGCGGAGGATGCTGAGCGCTCTGAGCTGCGCTGAGTGGACTGAGTGGTGCAGCACTGCCTCTGTTTTTAACCACATGCACAATACTGTTGTGAAGGGGTGGGACTGAGGAGGAGATTCCCAGTGCGCACACACACGCACACACAAACCTGCTGCAGCAAAGGGAGTTGCTTGGTATAGGACAGCTTTATCAGGGAATCAACCAGTAGCAAAGATGAAGCCATCTAATGTGACATTTTCATTCTATGGCAATATTTCTAACAGAAATGCACAGTATGTGGAGTGCGTGGTATGGTGTGAAGACAAAGAACAAAACAAATGCAAAAACATCAAACATATATAAGACAACATGATAATGAGCAGAGTCTCATCATGTCACCTAAATATCTAATGGCTGCTCTATTTAATTTAGTTGCTCAGTCAAAAGACAAAATGTAACAAAATTGTGAGGAAAAAAAACATTCTCCTTCAGCTTCCCAGAATTCAAGTTGTTTTTTTTCAAATAGCCATTGTCTGGCCAGCAGTCATAAACCCAAAGATTATAAATTTATGATGTAATTCAGAGAAAAGCAAAAAGCAAGCAGCAAATATCTGCCATTGTAGCTTGAGAAATGAATAAATAATCAAGCTTGATTCCTTACTGATAATTTAGCTAATCATTTGTGAACTAACAATGACAGTCATTTGTTAAATGTAACATCATACTGTCTACGCAGTCACGTGGACAGGTGGACAGGGATGAGATCAAAACAAGCAGGGGCGCTGTCGCTGATACCAGCATTTGTATTTACGTGTTAATTGTATGCAGCCTACACGTTTAACAGGACAGGGTGGTTCAGCAGCACCACATTTAGCCTGTGTCACTTCTCTGCATTCCTCTTCATCTGAATTACAGGATTCCACACATGACTTTCCAAGATAAATCTCCACTCCACCCCCAACACACTCTCTGCCACTACATAAGCCACATGGCTGTGGAGAAAACTTGAAAACTTCATCACTTTTGTTTATGAAAAATTAAAATCCATTCCTTGACCCTTAGTGTACTGATGCTGATGACCCAGACACACATGGAGGCTCACAGTTTCAGGTTTAGTTCCCTGAACCAACAATGAAAATATGAGCAGAGAAAATAATACCAAACTCCTGAAAGATGCTTCATAATTCTGCCCTATAGGATAATAAAGCCATGACATCTTTTATACAGTAAAAAAAGCAACATCTGCATTTTGTTGGCTTGGCATGTCATGGCTCTTTATAAGGCAACTAACAAAAACTAACTCAACTAGAACTAAAAATTAGATTTTTCCTCATTGTTATATGTAAATAAAAACATTATCCTTGATGAACCAACATCTTAGTAATACAGTAGGTTATTCCACTAAAATTTAATGTGGAAGTCACTATTGTCAAAACCTCAGCTAACCTGTTGCTAACGCTATTACTAGCTTAGCAGATCTCAGTAAATGCCCTCCCAGCTTTCGACTGGAGTTTTATGACTGTAATTTGTTTTGCTTCCTGTTAAACCAAATAGTATAAGTTATTTTATCATAGTTATTTCATTGTCGATGGACAGAGACAAAGTATTTAATTCTGTTCTATTCTCTAGGTTACACTGAATTTTTCTCCATGTGGTAAAGACAGCGTCTACAGTTTTTAGTAATCATCTTAAAACTGAATTTTTCTGTGGCATAAAAAAACGGCATAAAATTAAGGAATTACAGTCTTTTCTATTACCAGTTCACCGGCCAACCTGAAAACTAAACCTTTTCTCAAGTGGCTGTCCCATGCCTTTGTACGGCAGAATTTGTGACAAGCTTTCCACTTCCCCTTAGGGTGGGTGAAAATTTACTGGGCAGCTCCAAGACAGAACCACATTTAAATGCAATAATGTGATGCAAATTGTTGCTGAATACAGTAAGAGTGCACTGAACACCCGCTGCCTGAATATACATGTTAAATAACGCCAGTCACGACTCGCTCGAGGAAAAGGAAAATAAAAAAGAGTTCATAATAAAATCTACTTCATAACCAATGGGAGAGGAGCAAACCACAATGTATTCACACACTAACTGTTGGGAAGTAAAACTATGATTTGCACCAGCAGCAGCAGCGATAGTCTACAGCAAACTGAGAGAGCAGAACAATTAGATGAGTAGATGTTGTTCTGACCAGTTCAGGATCTTAAAGTGCTGATGGAGAAAAGGGACATCACATTTACTGGGAACACAGTGTCTTTCCAAGAGCAGGACAACCCCTCATCCACCACATAATTGAGGTGCCACAGCAGGGCAGGATCACGCCATAAAATGATCCCCCAGTACTTACTGTTCCCTGCATTGCCAATGTGACATGGATATCGCCATCTGGGCATCTGTGCTTCAGAATAATGCTGATCTTTTAAATCATAAAAACAATTTGTCTTAAAAAATGGCACATGTTACATTGTTAGAAGTAATTTTACTCATGTCTAGTGTTTCACTCTGCATCACCCCACCCAAGAATGTTGATATTGTTTGATTCAGAAACACCAGAAGTAATTTTCAGGGCTGTGTATGTTAAGCAACCTGTGGTGTGTCCTTGTAGAGAAAAGTTTATATTCATATATGGTTTCTCACCAAAACACACTGGAGATCTGTTTTTTTAAATTATCTAAAATCCTGCACTGCTTATATCCACGTTTGCTTCCTTGCAGTCTTCTCTTTCACTGCCTTTGTTAGCACTTTGCTACATTTCTTAGCACATTACAAATCCCAGCTGTTGATTACCAGGATGGCATGAAACTGGCGCAGCATCGGCGTACTTGTGCACAGTGCAAACAGATGGGATCATTGCATGAAAACATGATCCAGAGGATCAGTATCAAGGCTTAGGCATATTTAAATGGTTTGGTATCTAATATGAAATTATTCAAATGTCCTCCTTTGTATTCTGCTGGGTTTTTCCCACCTCTGTCTGCCAATGTTGCAAAGCTGCTCTCCTTTGAGACAGTGTAGAGTGTGAGCATTTAACTGCATATGTGACTGACATTCACAATGTGCAAATGTGAAAAATGATTTACAGTGTTGCTACTAACGCTGAGCTACTGTATGACATCCAGCTTGACAAAACACAGAGATTTACTCCAACATTAGCAAATCTCTCTTTCTTACTAGCATGGAGGTGGCAGCTTGTCTTTTTCAACTGATGCCCACTTTTGCTTTCTCTGACTAAATTTACTGGTAGCAAATTATATCCACTGTTACTAATTAATGCTGAGTAACTTGATGGATAGTCTGTTGCCACTATGTGTGCAAGTGTCTGAACTCAAGCAAAGATCATTTGAAAGACACCTAACCACCTAAGATTAAGAAGTCAGATACATGTTAATCAACACTGGTTATTATTTACTGCTTATTTCCAATACTGAGGAAAAAAATGATCTTTGAGGATGAATTGAGTTGTGTTTTCTCTCGCTGTCAGGTTGTAGCTTGCGTGCACACTGGGCAGCTGTGTGTTTCAGGTAAATGCAACTATCAGAAACAACTGGCGAACTAGTCTCCTGTGTGAGAGTCAGATGTTGGTGTTCAGACTGTTGGTGCTGGTGCAGAAATGCCCAACATGGGCAATTTCTAGGGATGCTGGGCTGTCGTTCATTGATTACACTGCATTTTCTAACACTCTTCTGATGATGGAAACATCATTTTTGTTGACATACATAAACTAATTGGCAGGTTACCACACATCCATTTAGATCAGACACTGAGAGACAAACTAATGGAAAACTTTTTAAAAGCTGTATCAATTTATTCACAGCCCTAAAAAAAATGATGGCCAGGTGGCTGGCTTCTAGACTGTGAACCTAAAATACTCTTCCTGTCCCCTAATGCCTCGGTCATGGTACCGCTGAGGGCTTAAAAACAGGACCACAGACATGGGAATATTGAGAGCTGAGAGGAGTCAATGTGCTAAATGGAGCAGATCTATGGCGGGATGTGTGGTCTGCAGCGAGAAACATTTCAGGTCAAAAGCAATTTCTTCAGTTTACAAGGTGAATCAAATCTGCTGCAGCAACTCTTGTCAACCCAAAAGAGATGTATTAGATGTATTTTACATTCGAAAATTTGGGTGCTGTGGACTGACAACAAAGTCAAAATTCATGCACCATAAAAGCAGGAGTGAGTCAGCCTGTGTCTGTTTTGCCAAAAAATTCCTAATGGGCCTTTAGTCACAGCCTCCTGCAGTGAATTGTGCTTCACAAGTACTCGCCCACTCTGTTTGGTCAGAGGTAAAAGTTCCTTGCTTGTTGGAGAACTCACCAGCATGTCAAAGCGATGAGCTGCCTGTAAGAGCAGGGGCTGATGGGAATGTCAGCCCATGAAAAGTGGAGGAGAATGGAATGAGTCAGGCGCCACGGGCCGGGCAGCAGCCAGCTATTGCCCACTGAGGTATGTCCTAATCCCTTGCTCCTTCCCCTCATTGACAGAGCCCGGGGACAGGAGCGCCACAGTTAGATGTGGAGTCTGAGTGAGCCCAGGACAGCCCGATAGATGGGGGGGGGGGCACAGGGGCAGTTGAGGGTTAGTTGCCAGGAACAATTAAAGGAACCCTCTTTAATCGTAGCCTACCAGAAGCTCAGCATTTATGTAACTTGCTTGTGTTAAAATGTTGACCTGGATGTCTCCCACAGTAACTAGGTCACATTGATAAGAAAGACTGTCGTGTTGATGATAATGCTGCTTGAATATACAGCATCACCTGATTCTGTGTTGCGCCCATTAACACTGTTAATTTCCAAGTCACAAGAAGAAAACAAAGATAAGTAAATCAATCAGGAGCCTTCACATTTCCCTTTTTTTCCACCAGACTTCATATTCAAAGGCTGACTTTGATTTGATGAAAGAAGAATGGGACACATTCATGAAGCCAAGTATCAATGGCATATCTAGCCAATTGTTTGTTTCCAAGGCTTTGCCCTTTAGCAGAAGTCCAGAGATCAAGCTGGGGATCATGTTTGGCTCTTGAACAACCTGCTGGGAGCAGAGTATGTAGTTGGCAGTTACAAATCACATAATCCTGCTTTAAACGTTGCACATTGAAGAAAACACTACAGTTTACTCAACACAAACTGTAACAATGGAGAAACATCAGGTGTCTCTGTAAACTGAAGCATATGTTCACAGGCAACAACCATAGCTGCAGCAGTGAGAGGCTATGTTCACACATAGCTGTGCTTTGAAATACATTTTAATGTTGGCATGCTCACAATGACAATGATAGCATACTTATGTTTAGTAGGTATGATGTTTCCCATGTTCACTAGCTTAAATTAGCATTTTAGGATGTCATTGAGGACATTTCACTGAAAACCACAAATGTCAGCATCATGGTAGTGCTTGAGGAAGATTAGGGTATCACCAAAGTCATTAGGCTCTAACCTCTTGAAAATATGAATATCTGTACGTAATGGCAATTAATACAATATGTGTGAAAAGATTTCACTGAAGACAAAATGTAAGCCTGCTGAAAACTCAGGGTAACACCTAAGTTAACAAGATTCATCCTCCTTGGACCATGATCATCTCACACAATTCATGCAGTACAAATAAACCAAAACTGCCTCTTTAGACCCATATCACTAGCATGGCTAAAAACCTGAGTCTCAGTTGAGAGTCTTATCCTTTCAAAGTACACTAACCTGAAATCCCTGAACACACATTGATTTCCTAAAACAATGGACATCCATTAGCCAACAACAGCAGATGTAACCTATTTAAGAATCAATTTTTGATTCCGCTTGCATAATGAGCACTCTTACAGTCAACATGGTAGCCAGAATCAATGTTGGGAATGGACAATGGCCAGACTGGTAGGAAAAAAAAACCTACTCTGTTTATTTATAGGCTGTGAAACGTAGCAGTGGGTGAAGAGCAAACAAAATTAGCCACAGATGTCACCGGTCACGCCTCTGATCACTGGTGATCTAACCCTTATTTGGCGTGAGGTTAGAGAAGAGAAAAACAACCAGTATGCAGTGTGTGGGCGCAGAGGCTTTGAGACTTTTGACATTTTAATTTGGGGGTACTCACAGCTAGAGACCTAAGAAAAAAAGCAATTGTCGAACATGAATTACTGCATGTGGGACAGTGATTCTCTATAGCGGTGACAACATGTAATTTGAGGATTTTCCTTCATGCCATATATGTACAGGCTGTTTCATCTGCTGCTTACGTCTCTCCAACTGCTTTATAATATCTGCCAGCTTGAGTCCAGTAGTTGGATTGACGCCTGGCTGAGATGCTTCGCACTATAAAGGCACAAATAGGAACCAGAGAGGCACATCCTGGTAGAAACATTCCTCAAAATCTATGCAACGTCTTCATTATTTTAACCCTCAGCTGACTACAGGCATGTTTTCATCTCCAGCAATAGATGGAGTTGGGTGAGTCAGAGGGTTTCCATCAAAATTTAGCTAAATTGCACACTGCTCTGAATTTTAAAAATCCAACAAAGCAAGGTTGTTAAAATTTGTAATCAAATGTTAAAACATCTAAATGATAAAATAAATTGCTCTTGATTCAGTCACAAATCACATTTAGCAGGCTGCATATTCTCCACAAGCACAGTTGTTAGCTCATCAATCAGATGTATAAGAAACAAAGCTGTACGCAAGTGAAATATATACCACCTGATACAGCAAATATAAGTTTCTGTTTGCCTTAATGCTTCTAGCATCTTTTTGTCATCAATATCAGCCTTTAAGGCTGGCAGGCATTAAATAGGATGTGGACAGGCTCTCTGTTGATCAGCACAGGTTCAGCGCAACCCAAGACAGTTGTGATTTTAAACAACCTGGAGCGTTTTTTCCCTCTCCACAGCACTCGTCTGGCTATGCCAAACCACTCTTCAGAAGAAAATATGCTCCAGTTAACAAAACCATTACCTTTTGCAGGTCAAACACAAACAAACATGAAACAGCAGTTATATAAATGAAAAAAACTGAAATGAATCACTCATTGCCTGCAGGTGTGGAAAGGGTCAAAATGGCAGTAGCTATTACTTTCCTTCAGAAACTGAAGTCACTTTTGTTGTTTTGTTGGCACAGTTTGGACTGTTGGTCTGAAACTCTTCTTTTATTAATTCAGCTTTGTGCACCAAGTAGGCCAAGTCTTTTTTGAAGGAAGGGGAAGCCTGAGCAGAGCATACATTAATATTTCATCTTGGGTGCAAGGGATTATGAAACTCAAACTACTCTCTGCAGTTCCATAAGGAAGAGCAGCCAGTCGCCATCTGACAGCCTTGGTTGCTTAGAAACTGCTTCTGTGAATAATAGAGTTTATAGTGATATCATTTGAAAGGAAAGTGAATGGAAAGCTGATTAAAGATGACACCCTAGTGACACATAGAGACAAAGGCAACAGGAGCAGGAGAGCAGTTTTTTGTGCTTAAGAGAATCCGCTCAAAATCCACACAGTTCTCTGAAATATTGTTCCTCGACAACAAATCATAATACATTTCATCATTCTGTGTGGTTAGCCTCCATCAAAGACATTGGACTTCCAAATATTGGTTCTGTTTGAAGACCAAGACTGCCTTTGGCTTCTAAGGCCTGTTTGTCTCCTATTTTCTCTCATTATGCCACCAAAGGTGAGAAGTGATGAAGTATGTGATCTCTGAGAACAACAGAAGTTCTTCTACAAGGATTTACTTCAACAACAGGAGAGCACATATGAAGGACACATGCACATGCTAATGGACTCCTTCAGCAAAAGACTAGATGACCTTGTAAAGGTTCTCTGTCACATCAAATCTAGTCTGCGACACACCCAGAAGGATGTCGATGAGTTAAAATCATCAGTGTCAGTGTCAGGGGCGACACAGTGACGGAGCAGTCACCTTAAACCTGAACTACATGAATGAAAAAACTGATCCCTTGGAGAATCAGTCTTGCCGAAACAATTTGATCTTCCACAAACTGAACAGGAGAACTGGTCTGACTGAATCACAGAAATCCTCTCAGAAAAAGCTAGAACGTGACCACAAGCATTTAGAGATAGAGCGTGCTCACCGCTCACCAGGAGAAGTGGTCCAAGTTCTCAGATACAATGACAATCTAGCTTTAGTTGTGATGCTTAGGTTTCTGTTTGGACTTCATGGAGAACTCCCTGGCTGAGTCTTGTCTCAACACAAAATTATTTTTCAATAAATCAATTTCTTTAGAGGTTGGAGTGACAGGCTGGAATTTAACTTAGAGCATTGGACTTTCTCAAAGTTAATATTGCTCTCAGCTGCTGTGTGGGCAGAGCAATACTGAGTTATTTAAAGCGCCGTCGGACAGCAGCTGCGGTTAGTTGCTCTGTCTTGCCTCACACATTGATTTGTGGTGTCAGCAGAAATGTTTGCGTGACACAAATATCCATCCAATTATTTGCTCCTCGGACTGAGGTAAATACTAATCAGGTTCCTGTCATCTTTATCAGTATCCCTGATGTCTTCCTTCCTCTTTCTTTACCATCGCTCCTGTCACTATCTGCTGTATATCCCCCAGAGATGCTGACTGCAGGCGTTTCACTGAGGCCGACCTGGTGGAATAATCTTGTTAGCTGAGTAAATGGCCAAAGAGGTTCCTTGCTGCTCAAAACTACAAAATATTTGAATTGCAAAGAAACTGTAGTTGAATTGGAATTTTTTTAAGTAGCGATGATATGAATGTCATAGTATAAATTATGTAAATTTGTGAATTAATGAGAGCGCTTCCGCTGCTGTAAACAGTTTACCTTCATAAATTTACGCTGAATGGCTAGACTGAACTTGAAAGGTCAGATGAGTTAATCTGGTTAAATTCCTTTCACAGACAGAACCACAAACAATATTTATATTTGACAGTGGGGGGTTTCTTCATCAACCTGCAGAAGAATGTCGTGCAGAAGCATTAAGTTTTTGTTTGAATCTGATTCCTATTTGCTAATGTGTTTTGTTGGAAATTTGAACTTTTTTAGTTTAATTCACACGGTCACTACTTCTTCATCCAGAGCAGTTCTGCCACCAAGCTGTACTGTACACCTACAGTATGCACAGAAACACTCTGAAAAGAAGATCTTCAACATATCTGCTGAACATGCTTTTATGTAACTGCTGCCATCTCCAGCTCCTCTTTGCATGGCCACCCACAGGGCCATTACAGGACAGGCAGAGGGTAACAAATGATGAATTCAAAAATTTGCCCCACTAAAAATAATGGCCACAACCAGCCAAGGGATTTTTTACAAAATCATTGAGCATATGATCGCTATCCTCTCACGACTTCAGAGGATCCCGCAAGCTGCAGCAAAATCGCAGCAGTGGTATGAAAGTAGATTTTCACAATGTCATTTTTATAAAATGATGTCGTCTGCTGAGGAAACTGTAACGGAGGAAAAGCATGGAGATGCAGAATGTTGCAGTAAACCGTGTCCAGCTCTCCAGAAGAGCCCCACGGGCACAGTGGACACGGTCCAATCACAGGGGAGTGGGGGTAGGGAAAACGCAGCCTCTCCATCAGCGGGGGACAGGGGCGGAGGGAAGGCTTATGACGTACATAGGCCATTGATTATGGCTGATGCTGCAGTGTTTTGCCAATGAGAGCTAAATTTAGAAACAGAGGATTCCCTTCTGCTGTCCCGGGCCAGCCCACTGCTCTGCATTCTGCTGCAGAGCGCCGCTCTGCACTCCACTACTGTGAATCAATGCAACATGCAATGTGAGTTACATCACAGCACACATGAAAAGAACACTGACCAGGAATGTTTCATGATCGTTGAGGGTTATTGGAGGCTATTTTTTCTAAGATAAAAAATATCACTTTACAGAACATCAAGGGCACTGTAGCATTGTCACGTCCTTTTGTTACTTTCCCTCCAACATCTCAACAGGGCAACAGACGAATCTGAGTTTTAGGCAGGAGCAGATTGAGGTGGCACAGCCCGCCCCCTTTGACTCTTTGATAACACTTCTTGCACTCTATGGGTTTCTGGACTGCGTATGTCTTGCTAGCTTTGTTCTATGATTCTTGGCCAAAATTCCTCTTTTACAGTAATGTGCAAATGCGTTTAGTTCCACTCTGCAGTAAAGACACTTGAAATAACAACACGTGTCAGTCACTGGATTCGTCAGTAGAAACAATACAAAAATGCATCATTTGTGCTCGTGTTCCAATAATGTTCCATGACTTTGTATTAATATTTTCAAAAAATTATCTAAAATTGTTTAAAGAACTGAAGTGTGGTGCACTCTGATACATCCCCCATGTCGACCTTATGTTTTAGAGATCAATGAAGTGGAAAGTGCAACACTGACTGTAACAGTTTTGTCTCATGTCTACAAACAAAAATCATTTGAAGGCTGCCATAATCACAAATCCTGCACACAGTGTTTTCGAAAACTTATTACTGTATAACAGCAGCATAATTAGTTTTCAGCTGTAGAGGGTAATTCGGATGAACGCCTCGGCATCGCAGCTCCTCTCAAGAGTCAAGGTGAGGGAGACTGATTGTCCTGCGTCTGCATGAACGCCGTTCTGTTCCCGATGTTGTACAAACAGCTGTGCTGCCCAAGGCCCTTCGCAAACACTCAAACACTGCTGAGTGCCTCAGACAGGACACAGCGTGCTCGCCACCTCCACAAACAGCGCTCTGTTCGATTCAGCACGACTCATTCAATGTGACAGATTCAGTATGATTCACTCAGTGTGTACACAATCGCTGGTACAGGCTGGATGTTTGGAGAGCGGGTATGGGAGAGGGCCCCCTCAGCTTTTGTTGCTGTCGCTGTGCGAGCTGCCCTCTGGCAGACCGTGTGGTCAGCGGGACGGAGACGGCGGCAGACGAGCACATGGTGCTGTCGCCCCAAAACAATGGCGTGGCTCAGCTGTCCGCGGCCCCGACTCAGTTCACGTGGAGCAGCCGGCCCTGCGGCCAGCCACAGTGGGAGCTGAGCTCTGCAGCACCTGTGAGAGCACAGCCTGCGAACGCAGCACCAGGCTCCGTGGTGACGCACACACAAAAAGCTCAGCCAATGGTTTAAGTGTTCCCATGGACCACTTGTTGCACAATCCTACTGTACACAGACTATCTGAAAACTTTAGTCCGTGCCCCTGTGTGGTTTGTAAAAAGGAGGAACCTGCTGTGTCAACCTGTCACCTCACTTTATAACATCTTCAAGCTGATGATGAGTTGTTACATCTACTGCAGCTTTGAAGCGGTGTTTTGTTAACTCCTAACTGCTCCTGTATTTGTTGCATTGTACTTTCTGGGCTCTGGTTTAAGTTCAGCTGCTAGTGCTGCTATCTGTCCCAACTATCTGATGATTAAAAAACACACACCCTGTCTGTGCGATGTCTCTTAAGAAGCAGTGACCTGAGAAATATAGTAGCCAAGCCTGGTTGGTTTGCGTGTGTTTGTGTGTTTTATTATTTAGCAGTGAAGGCCAAATAAAAATAGCCCTTTAGAAATCCACTGTCATATAAATCCCAGTAATTACAGGACTTATTTATTTTATGCACTTTATTTCTTTCACTTGAGTTCCATCTGTTTGCGGAGTTTTGCTGTACTGTTGTACACTTGTGATGGCTGCGATTAAGTATACTCCTCTGCAATCCACTTTCAACAAAGTTCTGGTGATCCATCTTTTTTTGGTGGTGGCAGATAGTTTATGTTATGTTGTGGTTGTGGTCTGGCTTTCGTTCAGTATTTTGAGTCATCAGGTATTTAATTGACCTCTTTTGGCCTGTCTCCTAAACTATATACCTCAAGCCTGCTGGTTCTCATCCCATTCACCACCTTCAACCTCTTACCCAAGCTGTCCTCTCATTGACTAACTCATCATCTGTGAGCAGTAACAAATTCCACAAAGCTCCAAAACAGCAGGGTGTTAGTCCATCTCTCAATTCACTCTGAAAACCAGTCCTCAAATGAAGATGTAAATCTTTACAGAAGATATACTGCTTCACTTTTAGAAATAGCCTGAGTCATTTCCAAAAACAGCTGCTGGGCACTGTAGTTTTTCCACAAATGTTATTCAAACAGGAGGGAACAGGAGGTGATTTGAGAAAATATAGAATAACATATATAATCACCACATCCTTTCTCATTAAATGATGTTGCACTTCTCTAAATGATGACTCTAAATGATGATATGACGATGTCCAGTTTGTCATACTGTAGATGCTCACTGCAGTAATGTAACACACTGAGTGCACTGCAGGGAATTTGGCTCAGAACAGACCTGCTTCTCCGACCTCTGTCCTCAACCACCACTGTGTCCATTACCCAGCTTCCCACTGTCACACTTCCACTTAGGGAACATAATTGATTACTTCCTGTTTTTATTATGCAAGCGGAATCAGGAGTTTGCTTTACATAAGTAGTGTTAGTGGGCTGTAGCTGTGTCCCACAATGATGCCTCCTGCAGACAAAAGGCCATCATGCCTCCAATGTCCTTCCTCACAACTTCAGTCATTAACTTTTTGCTATTCTGCAATTACTTGCTGGAATCTGCCCGTGTGCGAGAGGGCCACGTGTTTCCAGCAGCTTTGGTTTATGATAACGTCACATACAACAGAAGCATGCGCAGCCTCTTCAAACATCCAGATTGACACGCAGCTGTGAAATGCCTTGGGTGAGGGCGTAGGAAAAATGCACATGGGGGATGGATGGATGGATGCCAGGCTTAGAGGAGCTGATGGGCAGCATTATTAGGCTTGTCTGAATGTCACCCTGCCTTACTCATCTCTCACAGTTTAGTTACAAAGCGAAAGGCTTAGTCGTCAATTAATTACGGCTTCATCAGACACTCGCTGCCCTGTTTCCCTCTCAGTGCGGGTGGACAGGAACAGAAACCAGCTCTCTCTCTCTCGCTGGGCTCAAAGAATTCATCTCTCTTAATTACTGCTCTGACCTGTGATGGTTCTGCATATGTAATGAAACCACACCCATAGCACACAGGGGTCCTACCTCCCTGGATTTATCTGACTCTGGCGGTGACCTTTATCCTGCAGAAATTATGTAATGACTGTTAGGCTGTGTAATGCAGGATTTTTTCTTATAGGTATCAAGAAAAATGATGATGTTTTTTGCCAGCACACAAGTATTTATCAGATTGTAGTTCAGTTCATTTCAATGCTATTCAATTCAGTTGTCTGATATTTGAAGATTCAGTAACGTCAGAAAAAAGGAATATTGTGTAAGGTGTTTCAGAATTTATACTTTGTACTAGGATTTCTTTCTCATGCAACAAGTAAGCAAATCTACATTTGCTTTTATATCAAATTATGTAAAGTGCACATTACTGGCTAAACTGTAAACACATTTCTCAGTTATAGATCAGTGGAGCAAGGATTTATCTTCTTTGGCAAAAGTAAATTAACTGAACGTGACATGTGCAAAACAGTTGAGCAAAAAAAGAAAAAAACACATTTATGTAGTGACATGACAGCTCATGAAGGAAATCATCTGATGGCATGTAATTTTCAGGAGATGCTCCATGATGATGAAAAACAGAATGCTTGAGCTTGTTTGACTGCTCACAAGTCAGTGACTCTGACTTCAGAGAGACAACTCTGACAACTCCACAGCACTCACTGTGTCTGTCTGTGGAAGGATCACATGGGTCACCACTACAAAGTCTCCCGCTCATTGTCAGTGGGTGCGTTCAGTTCACAGGCAGACTCCATTGTGAACGTCAGCTCATTGTGGTGATGTTTGTATTGAGCTCGCCACAGAGGAACGGACCCCGAGACAGTGAGCATTGTTGTGTTTTTTGCTCCTGCAAGAAGTGCTCCCTATTTTTACGTAAGCTTATTTATGACAGATTATTGAGAATAGTGAAACTTTATGCCCTTATTTTTTAAAAACAGCCTGTCCACACTACACAAACACTTAATTAACTGGAAGTAAGCACTTTGTACCCTTGTCAGAACCCTTGCGTGCAGTGTCACATTCTGCAGCCATGTATGACAGTGACATTTGTATCTACACTCCAATGCTACCTGCGTATTGTTTTAACTGTACAGCCAATTTAAACCTGAATTTTTGGCCCCGTGTCGAGCAGTGCAAAAAGCTGGAGACATGAGACTGATTCAGTCTGTTATCACCCTATATATTATATATATATGCAACATCATCATTCATTTGGAGTCGTGTCTCTGGCCACCTGGTCAATGTAACAACCCATATTCACTCTCCTTTTAGATCTGTTTTTGGTCTCTACCAATTATGGTCTCCATCAGCTGGACATTTCTACATTGATTAAAGCATCTGTAAAACAACTGCCACCTGTGTGAAGCTGAGGAAATGTGAATACATGGGACATCTATTAACTATTGTAGGCTTTTTGAGCAGGACAGTAGCATTCATGTGTGCAGCAGACACACAGCAGGACATCACTCCAGGAAATGTCACAGCATACTGTAATTTACTGTGTTAATCTGAGATTTTACACGAGTTAAATCTGTTGTCTTATTCCAGTTGATGACTTTATGACAACTGATTATTGATAAACAACTGACAAACATAAATGAATATATCATACCAATTATATAGAAATAGATATTTCACTGTGCAGTTATGTTTAAATTTGTGACCCAAATCAACATAAAAACCAGTTGCAGGTGTGATGATTTCAGATGGCCCAGTGTCATTTCTAAAAGATGAATTAATCCAAAGGCCTATCAGCAGACACAGTTTACAATGCTAATTAGAAGCTTGCAGTTTGTTTGTAGCAGCTTCTGCTTCGTCCAAAACTGGGAGCTGAAAACAGGTCAAACTCCAATTAAAGCATCCGGCAGCAGGCTGTCATCACAGCTGCCCGTTTTTAACAAAGGTAGGAAAAAAACAATTAAATGTGATAATAGTCCACAGAGGGGAAAAGTGCAAACAGCTTCAAAAACAAGACTCAGCCCTTAGTGAGTCTAAAAAGTTGAACAGTTAATCACTGTCAAGAGAGTTTCACCGCTGTTTCCAGCGTTCATCAGTGTCAGTGAGGGAGGCAGCCATCATGCTTTAGGTTCCTATACGTCCGCACAATCCATGTGATGTTGTAACAACATTTCCACAGAGGAGCGAGCCCTCCTCCTCCCACCCTGAGCGTTGCATAAGCCCACCAGCACACCCTGCTGCTGCTGTATTATTCACTAAAAAACCAACCTGATTTAACTGTTAATCCTATTAAAGTAACCATCATAACAGCCCGTTGCCTTTTACATAACACGGCAAATACGATTAGGTTCTGTGCTACATTTCACAAAATCCTGTTCCACACTCCAACAATCAGACTGCTTGACCCAGAAATGCCACTTCCATGAAAAGGAGAGGAACAACAATTTGAATTTTAAAAAAAGCTTTGTTGTGACAATTTACAGCAGAGTAAATGGTCGAACAGGGTCATGATAGAATATGAATGTTTGGGCTAGACGGGAGATGTAAAGATTGAGACAGAATAAAATAATAGTTTAAAGCTGCTCTGATCAATATTTTTTATATTAATAATTGATGGATGAGTCTCATTGTTGCATCTTTCAGCTCATTGCTTCAGTTTTTTTAATCTTTAATATTTAGCCTCACTCTTGCCAACCCCTGTTACCAGCAGCTGTTTCTGAGGAGAAAAAACACTCTAATAAACTCAGTCTGCCCAGCACCAAACAGCAGACGGACAAAGGTAGCAACTGCTGGAGCTGGTGAACATAATGGAGCATCGAGTGGCTTAAAAAGGCAGATATTTCCCTCAGGAGCTGCTGGGCGCAAAACAATGCTAAAAGGAGCATAAACATTGTGTTTGCCTTGGGTTACATTAATAAGTGAGTTTAAAAAATGTGTTCAAATGATAAAGTAAGTTTCACACTTTGAGAGATGGGCTACTTGTTTGCTCTGTGTCGCAGTATGATATTATTCTAATCTCTCTGTGAGTTAAGTACAGAGCTGCTAGAGAACTGAGAATTGTTAAAGACCCTTAAAAACAGCCTAAAGCTCAGCAAATAACATGCTGTATCTCATGTGTTTAAGTGAGCCAAGGTTGGTTGAGCATCTACACAGATCCAAACCTACACTCTATCTAGAAAGCTACACTTTAACCACAAACAAAGAAGCAGGAGGCAGCTGGTCAAAATTATAGAGAAAGGTTTACCCTCTACTGCATCTCATCTATTTTTCAAGCAAGCATTCCAAAACCTTATTCATCTTATTGGTGATCATGTACAGTAAAAGCTGCCGTGATATGTTTAAGGACAGAGTATTTTGTTTGTGGATGGTGGAAGGGAAACAGACAAGCGGTGAGTGATGAAAGAGACATAAATGAGGATGTGTGGGGTGGGGTGGGGTGAGGGGGATGCTGACGAAGGATGGGAGCGGATGGCGGGCTGATCTGGGTCCACTCACTTGGCCAGCTTCATCTCGATCTGCTGGCGGATTTCCTGCCGCTCCTGGTCGCTGCGGACGGGGAAGATGTTGCGGTCCTCCAGCTCCTGCTTGCTGGGCCGGTTCCGAAGCTTCACAGCCAGCAGCTCCTTCCTCATCCTGCGCGGGAGGGTCCCTGTTGTCGTCGAGCACAAAATTAAGGTCAGCGGCGACGCGGTGGGGTTTTCGAGATGCCGCGCATAGTTTCGCAGCTAAACCCGCTGGACTGGTGCTAATCACCACACAGTGTGCTTTTGTGCTCGCTCATGAGGCCTGAGCAACAGCTGTGTTAAACAACAGCTAATACGCAATTAATTAAACACACACTTTTTTTAAGTTGAGTAAGTGTTCTTAACATAGCTAATTTTAAATGCATTATATCAGTGGTTTTCTGTGTGTCACTCCCAAGGTGCATTTTGGCAAGAAACAACCAATTACTCCAACCAACCAATGACTGGTGGTTTGGTTATACATCACACAACTCAACAGATTATTTGTGCAATTAATGAAGAATGTGAAAATGTATTTTTTTATCTCGATGTATTGACGTATAATGGAAGACAAATCTTCATAACAGAATGTAATCATACTGCACATTTTGGTCACAGTCTCTGATGTCTGCATCACGTCACCCTCGTGCTGGTGGCGTGCATGTCTGTCACATCCATCAAAACTCCATCCTTTATGCTTTTACCTTCTTTTCTTTTTCTACTTTGACGTGCTGATGGCAGGCAGCTGTGCACCAGTGACCCACATGAATGGCCAAGAATTAGGCCACCAGAGCAGATGCTGACGGGCAAGTGAAATTTAACACCAGTAAGTCTGCAATTCATGATCGCTGTAAATCTCCCCATCATGCCCTCACTGTAAGCAAACAGCAGCCGAGATTATGCTGCTTTGTTATCCACAGACAGGTTGTCCTGTATATTGGCTCTGTACATTAAGAGGCAGATAATAGTAAAACAAAGAATCCGGCACGTCTGCTGTCAACCTTACCAGAGATCACAGACTCGTTCCAGCTGTCCTGGTCACTCAAGTATTCGTCCAGACGCCAGTTCTCCTTGTTCTCATCAGACTCCTTCTTGCTCTCAGACTCCCCGGCAGGCTCCCTCTCCATGCTGGACGTGCGGGACAGACGGCCGTCCAGTCGACGCCTCGGAGATGAGCGCGCCTCCTTCGTCTGGAAACTGAGATCACACATCACAAGACAAAGCCATCAGTTAGAGCTTTGGCTTTTTGGGACGAGCGGCTGGCGTCTACAAATTTTTTTTTTTACAAGCAGTTAAAAGGATCAAAATAAGACTGAAGAATTTAAAACAGGAAAATGCTCCCTGACTCTCGAGGAGCCATTTATTCCCATACATTTAGTTTATCGTTAATAAGAAGTCAACAATGCAGATGCCATTTTTATCACAAGTCACAAGTGTCAGAGAAGGTAAGATTTCTTGCACCTTACACATCACAGTTATTTCAAGCAGCAGTGACTGTAACATTTGCATATCCAACAATACTGGTGGGATTGAAAAAATGTGAATTACATGTATTCTATTTAAGTTTCTTCACCACTGTAAATTGATCTTTCAAACTAGCAAACAAAATTTCACAAAGAAGAAAATATCATGCAGTGTCAACAAAAAAAATTAACAAACCATGTAGAAAATATCAGCATAAGGGCTGTAACAGTGATTCAGTTAAATATTTTGATGATGAAATCATAATAATGATCAAGGAATTCACAGGTTCTAGCGTCTCAAACGTTTGCCGCTTTTCTGTGTGTTACATCCCATATCTTTGGGACTGTTCACTGTTCAAATTCACCAATGTATCAAAAAAGTAATCAACACTAATTGACTAATAGATAATGAAAATAATGTATATTTGAAGCCCTCTAATAATAATAATAATTGGATTATTAGATTCTGTGAACAATCTTTAACAGGACTAATACAGTATCTTTCATTACTTTTTCACTTTTTCATTTTGTTAAAAACAACAACAATATTTGTCATCATATCTCTATCTTACAAAATAGAAAGAATACAAACAAAGGCAACTTTGTATTTTAGAGAAATGCCTGACGTCTCACCTGTCCTGTCGGTGTTTGGTGGCCAGGGCACGGTGCAGTTCCTCAATGATACAGCTGGGGGGCAGCTGTGGGTGTATCGCCCCAAGGTGGGGGGACCCTGTGGGTGTGGAGATCCTGCCTCTCAGCAGGGAGCCATGAGGGTCTTTGGGAAGCGTGAAGTTTCTGGGTAAGGTGGCTGGGGACTTCTTCACTGGCACCAGAGGAGGACCTGAGGAAGAACGCCGTCAAAGTAAGACACAACCGCAGCCCAAAGCCCTGCGGTCTACAGGTGAGTCTGCAGGTGAACTCACCATCGAGGCTGCCCAGTCTGGTGAGCAGTTTGACCGGCATGTTGGGTGGAGGAGGGGTGCTGGCTCGCCGCTGAGGCTGGGCCACCATCGCCTCCTGTTTCCCTTCAACAGCCTCCACCTTCCCCACCGTCTCCTCCTCACTGGGGTCGCTCAGTGAGCTGCTTTTGTCTTCCCCGTCGTCGCTCTGACTGAGGTCTCCCACCGTCTTTGAATCTTCAGTTACATCTTGCACTGAAATGGAGCATCACAGGTCAGGTTTGTTAAGAAAGTCTCTGTCTCCACTTAGTGGACAGTCAGAGACACGCTGCTCCAAACTGCAGCTGCTGCAAATAAAACTGAACCACGAAAACATTTTTACATGGAAAAGTACAGAAACTTTAACCAATCAAAATCACCCATTTAATCACTGATTACTACTTATTGTTTATTATTATTATAACCAGTCATTTTATGGCCTTAAATCACAAACAGCAACTATAATAAAGAAGTGTTTCCTGATGCACAACAAGTAGGAATAGGAATGTTTACTACAAAATGTATAGTGCATATAAATCAACAATAGATTCCTGTAATTTATTCATCTGTTTTACTGTTTTTCTTTTGTTGTATTTACATATTCAGACAAGCAGTTTAGGTTAAATAATAACTAAATTTTTAACGGTTGTCTATCAATTATAGCACGACCAACACTGGATGATTGAGGCGGATGGTAACGATTTATCAGCACATAACATAACCATCAATCGTGATACAGATCCCTTCCATTTTTTTGTTTGCTGTTTTTTTTTTTTAGTTTGTGACCAAGATACACACTGAGTGAGACATTTTACATCACATACATGACACTAAAAAACATTTTTGTGCAGGTTGGGCTATAAAACCAAAACAATGAGCTGAAAGATGCAAAAATGTTCTGTACAGCTTCGGGAAACTGCAGAGTTAATGGGATATTTCATAAAATTTTTGGAACATTTTCTGTTGAGCCATAGTGGTAAACTCTACCTGTTGAAGCTTCCAAATCGCTGCCCAGGTCCTCACTGGTGCTGGCCAGAGGCGCCACAGGCTCCTCGTCCACGTCCTCGCTGTCAGAGTGAGTGGGGGTGTCTGGATCTTCACCGTTACCGCCACAAGCGAAGTCCAACTCTGCAAACATAAAAAGTGCAGGAGTTAGTCATCATGTGGCCGACCAAATGAACTGTGTGCAACATGTGCCTGTGCGCTTTCATTCTGCACCTGTCTCCATCTCCCCGGGGTTCCTCCTGACGAGATCATCTCTCTTCTGGCGTACAGCTGCCTTCTTCTCCACCGCTAGACAGCACAAACATTTATGAAACAAGTCCAATGACTGCATGAGAAATGAAAACACATGGCACAATTTGTAAATACAGCCTCATGCTCCTGTTTCCCGTGTGACTCCCACACCATCCAGCGGTTATTCTGCCACTGATGGAAGCTGATGGAGTCTCACATCACACTCACTTGCCAAGGGCTTCAGCTTCTCGTTTTTCTTTTTCCTCCATTTCCAGGGCTTGAAGATGCGTCCCAGGCTGGCCAGCTTGCTGTTGCGGCGGACGGGAGGCGTACGCACCCCTGAGACCAGGCAACCCGAGTGCAGCGCCCTCTGCTGGTCCATCCCATCTGCACCAAAACACAAAAACCAGCGTCGTCTTGGTCGCAGATGTCAAAAAACGTTCCTGAAAACGAGCAGCTGTGACATCAATCACTGCTCCGGCGAGCCAAAGAAATTTCTTAAATCTCTTCTAACACACTTGGTTGAACAGAACTGACACCCTAACATCATGTGAGAGTGGCAAATGTGGGTCACTGGCCGTAAATGCCTTATTGATTCCAGCGCGAGGAGAAGCGAGCGGTGGGGAGAAGACAGAGAATCACATTGTTTGTGAATGACTCACATGGTTTCAGGGCAGCCAGACCTTCCTGGCCCCAAAACATGCAGACAATGGAACACTCTTAAAAAATGTCTCAAAAGACGCAGAGGATAAATAAAATCAGCTTCAGCACAACTGCCTTTTCTGAGGTCAGTGAACACATCTGCAGCCTGTAATCCCCACAGATTGTACACTATTTTAGGCTGCACACTTATATCGATGGTGCACACAGCAAACCGTGCATGCTGTAGTGACATAATTTTATAAATCTTACTATGACAGACAGGAAGCTGTCAGAGCAGTCCCATGTGGTCTTTTTCTTTTGTGCTCTATTTTTGGGCACTGAAGAATGTATTCCAGTGTACGTAATCCAAGGGAACACAAGATATTTGAGTAAAAAGTTCAAATGAAAATGCAATTTGCATGTTAATTTTCACACACATTCTTGACCGCTGTTTGACATTTTCAAAGTCCTACCCTGCTGTACAGTGGTTACAAGAGACAATTTATAACTCATATTTAAGAATTAAAATAAAACTTGACACCAAAAGAGCAGGTTATTGTTATCATTGCTTGTTTTTATGTGACCTTGGACTCTGGGGAAAAAAAACCCATTTCAGCCTAAACAATGAATCAATCAATCAACAATATAATCATCCAATTAAGCGTTTGTTGGTACAGTTTCATGCTGTGACTAATTTCTATTTGACCAAAAGCTTCAAGAATCTCCTGTAGTAAGTATCTGAAATTACAACTGCAGCTACTGCATTGCAATTATTTTCATTGTTGATTAATCTGCAAAGAGCAGCGTCAAATCATCATCCCAGTCTCCCACAGCCAAAGGTGCCACAGCAGCTCACTCGTTATACGAGGGCAGAAGTGAGGAGGTATTGAATATAAGGCCTTACAGGTGAAAATGAGCACCTTACCATAAAGACACAGATTCACAAATACCTACTCCACTCTGCTCTGCAATGTCAGCTTAACTGTGCCGTTAGCATAGATCAGATCATAAAATCAGCCTACCAATGTATTGTTCAGGTGCTAGTTTAAATATCTTGTTTTACCAGAGTAACAGCGCAAAGATATTTAGTGTACTCATGTACAAGATGAAGAAAAGCAAAAACTCTTCATATCAGAGGAGCTGGAACAGAAATATTTGGCATTTTCCCTTGGAAAACGACTCCAGCAGTAACTTGATGTTGATAATCGATTCAGCGTGTGCAGATCCTCTGATCTCCCTCTGCAGACACAGACTGACAATCAATGGCTTTTCCTCTTAGCTGCCTCTGACTTCTTGAAGCTCTCCTATGTCTGCAGGCTAAACTGTGGAGGAGAGATCCCAATGATAGACAGCCAGAGACCCACAGAGGCTGACTGGGCTGACTGCCGTGATGCTGCAGCGAGTGGCGGAGAGAGAGAGAGAGAGAGAGAGAGAGAGAGGTTCCTTGGAGAAAGGACAGAAATAGGCACTCCTACACAGTCTGGCTCCGCCAACAAGCTGACACCTCAGGGAGCCTACAGCTGAGCTGTGGGCTGTGCAGGGATCGCTCCACGAACACTTTTATCTTCTAAATCAATTTCAGCAGCATCTCCATTATATCCACAACATCTGCTCAATTGTCCCTTAAGAACTGAATAACATATGCTTCCATTACTGGCCCCAATCACATGCAGCAACAGCAAGACAGAATCAGGTGTATCGTGATTTATATTGAGGTATTCCACAGGTGATGATAGATTCGATGGCAGTGGTGTCGGCATGTGGAAGGTAGCCAAGTTTAATAGCAGCAACCCAAGAAAAGTGCAAAATATTCACAATGTGACATTAAAAGCAAGGTCAAAATCCAACTGATAGAAAAAAAAATTATCTCCACTTCTGCAGAACGGTGCAGTACCAGCCAGTGAATATATAAATGTTCACGAGGGTTTCCAATAGGGCTGCAGAGATTATTTTGATTAAAGACTAATCTCCTATTTATTTCCTTGATTAATCATTTAGCACAGAAATGCCCATCATCATTTCCTAAAGCTCAAAATGATGTCTCATGATGTCTTTTTTGTCCAACCAACAGCCTGGACCAAAAGATATTAAATTAACTAGCACGTAAGAGCATGTTTGACATTTCTGCTTGACAAACTCAACTTTTCATAGAAGCTAACAAGCTACAGACTCCAGTGGTTTCATCTGCATCCAAATAATAAAGACACAGACTCTTCTTACAACACAAGGCCAATCACAGGTGAGCGTACTGATCCCTAAACAGCAGCATTTTGGTGCTTCGGCTTTGACCGACACCTTCAGCTGCTTGACCAGCAACAATGAGAAGCGGGTCAGTTGACCAAGTCACGCGTGCACGCCTAGGATGCAGCGAGGAATTCAGGTCAAGCCTGTAGTAACAGAAGAAGCAAACCTAGGGTCAGGCTGCCGTTACCATGGTTACCACGCTGGATGCTGCAGAAAGGGCCCTCGGAGGCAGAAAATCACCACGGCATGAGGAATAGGGAGTTGCTGGGTGGATGGGAAGGCTGTTGCCACACAGAGAGACGGAGGGCTGCAGCCAATCACGGCCCAGCGTGTAACGATGCATAATGTAAGTCAGGGAGCCAATTTGCAAGTTATGCTGAAATATTTATCAAAGTGGTTAGGTGTTAGGGCTTTGAGTGAACATTAACGGCAAAGAAGCAAGAAAAAGAAAGTGTATTGCCAAAGTCAGACAGTGCACAGTGTCCTGTAGCTAATCCAAAGCAAAAGGCCGCAGCTGCAGCTAATGAGCCTGCTGAGGAAGACTAACACAACATCCTCCTCACTCACATTACTAACAACCTACTGTCACGAGTTTAATGCTCAGGAGTTGTTTTCCTTATCAACTAAAAGCATGTTTATATCACTAGGAAAAAGTGATTCTTTACAACGTTAGATATTTTACAATGATGAAAATCTCCAAGTGATTATTATTGATTTATCACAGTCATATCACTGCTAAAACAGAAATATTACTCAAGTACTCTTCACTACATGTCACTAAGGGAACATTATAGTTTTATTATAGTTGCATGTGGAAATAGCACCACTAAGTACCATATGGTCGTAAAGACCATCACTACGGGTCCCATCAGACACATTACATAAACAATATTATATTCAGAGTAAACACATGGGATGTTTCGCCTTAAACTAACCCCGCGTCAGTGTAACATGGAGCCAAAAGCAGATGTTTCCGAATAACACTTACATATCCTTGGACACACAGCTGTCCAGTTCACTCGGTATTCACATCATCTGTTCCCAGAGAGCCGACGGGCTCGGACTATCCGGAGACTGATGATTCCGCAGCCGCGCTGTGTTTTAAGAAATAAGCAGACGAATGAAAACGCTCTATGCAACAATAATCTTTTCCTTTTTGAGTGGAAAACGATAGTTTAACAGCGGAAGAAAAGACCGGAGTGAGCAGAAAGTAAAGTGTAAGCGACCGGATTACATCTGCAGCTAGCTGCTAGTGTTAGTGTACCATGTGAACCCCGCCCCTCCGGACGAGAGGAGGAGGAGGGCAGATAAACTGGCACACGCTCATCCTCTACTGCATAACGTTGTAAGTACATTAGGATACAGTAGGTTACAAATGCAATACACACACACGACTGTTACCGACTGACAAACTGTAATAACAGAAGACGACTATTTGTTTTGAACAAAGCAATTCATTGCTGTAATATTTTTGCATCAAAATCTGTTAATCAGGGGAAAAAATATGCTCAACTAGAAAGCAGTCTGAGATTTCCCCAAAATGAAAAACGTTACCCTAAATGTCTCTCCATCCAAAAATGGATAACAAATCAAAGATATGACCTGTATTATATTCGCTCCTTATATTTGCTACTGGAATGTAGTAAAATTTACTACATTAATATAATATAATTACTACATCGTTATAATTACAGTATAATATGAATAATAACGTATTTCATATTCCTTTATTAATAATATTATATTTATATTATTTTATTAATATTAATATTTTTTTCTTGAAAGCAATGAAAGAATAACCTCCTTGCCGGAGATCATATTTTTTTACAATTTAGGGAAGTAACATTGTCCCTTGAAATTTTTTTTAAAACTGATTCAGCTTAACAGAACATCAGAAATATACTTACATACTCAGTTAACTGCAAACTACCTATTGTGTAACACTGGCACATACAGTGTATACAAATCCCCTTTTAATAATACAAGAATATGCTTTTTGGGGGTACAATGTTGTTTCTTAACAAAGAAGACTGTTTTTTAAACTTATTTTTTTTAAAATATTGTCTCCATCATCTACTCACTCCATCAGCACAGACGACTAATAATTGAGACAACATCACTTGAGCTGTAAACAAACCCTTTGTGGTTTAAGATCGATTTTCTGGAGGGCTCACACATTAAAAGCAGGAAGGACTGAGTTACATCAGAGATGATAAAAGTCAGTGGCTGGATTTCTCCTCAGGGATGCTCAAGCAGTAAACAAAGAATAAAACCAGTGGTGTGGGCTGCTCAGAGAACATGAACCTCATTCAATATTTACAAGACTTCATTTAATGTAGCCAAGTGTGGACGGCGCCAAAAGGTTGTGCACACAAATTGGGATCAGCTAATAAAAAAAATGCGACACATGACCTTAAGATTGCCAATTTGAAGATAAAGGAATGTCAAGCACCCACAGTAATGCAGTATTCATATAACAAAAGCATATGGGAAATATTTATTAAAAGCAGAGCATTTTTAATATTTATGTTAATAGATAATTTTCTTGGGACAGTAATGCTATTCTTTACACCTGTGCTTTTCCTGCTGTTTCTGTGTTCACGTCATATCATTTGGAAAAAATGTTCACCACGGCCTATAGCTGTAATACTGAATTGGATACATCAGGAATTTTTGGACAGCTGCGGTATCTCCCACTTGGTGAAAAAATAACTTCGGATGACTCAACATGGCTGCAACGCCACCATCGCTGGCAGTAACAGCGAGATAAAATCCAGTATAGATGGGTATCTCAGCAATGTCATCAGTGAGATGTGTGAGATAATAAACCGAAAGGGGTTAAGGGTAGATGAACATTGGGGTTTTTGCACTGATGTGACACATAAAACGTATATCTAGTGTTGATACATTATATTTTTATATTTATTTATATATACTTGGTCAGCATCATCATTGCTACTAACTTCTTCCTGGAATTTCATCTGCCATAGTGTGAGCCTACAGGCTAAGACAGGCTTGTGGCAACAAAGTTTTCAAAATGCAAAGACAAGTGCTCCATACATATTTACCTTCAATAAACCTTTAAAGCTTTAAAATGTTTGACTGTTTTCTAGCAAGTTGCTTCATCTCTAAATTCTGAAAACATCCATAATTGAGCTATCATGACAATGTGGTGACATGTTAATTGTACAGAATTAATGCGTCAATGGATAACCTCAAATTAAAATGTCTGGTTCGAGAAACATCTATACCAAGAACCTGCAACTGGAACACTTACAGTATATAAAATGCCCTCTCACAGTATCTAAAACCTGCTCTGAGAAAAGTGCTATATTGGCGGTGGGGCAAGTCTGTGTTTGTGCATGTGTCTGTGTGTGTGCGAGTGTGTGTAAGTGCCTGGGGAGGGTATGTAAGTGTTGTGCAGTCACAAGGGAGACGAAGGAAGATGGAGAAACATGCTGTAGATCAGCAGTATAACTGCTCCAACCTGCGCTTATGGAGCGTCAATTTGCAGGACAATTTGCACCAAAGCACTTTGCGATTGATTGCGAACATCAACCGCAAAGTAATCACATTCTAAGTGATGGGAGAGCAACTGCGTTTCACACAAAGTAACTGAAGATGAGGTCAGTTATTGATGGCCTGATATAATGTCCGGGGTGACATATCAAACATTTGGTGTGGAATTCCTTCACAGATGGTTTGTCAATATGAAACATATTGTGACTCCTTAGATCTGCAGCGGTGGATTCACTTGCAATCATATGCTCTATTTTTCTTGGCTAAGAACCCATACAGTGTGTCAAGTACAGCATCAAAAACACAGTATGTGTGAACGAGCTCAATGTGACGTGTTTAATAGGCTTTGCGTTCCTGCAGTGCTGTCGGTTTACAAAAAAAAAAAAAAAACATAAAACAAAAATTATGTGTTCATAAATACCCAGCAGCTGCTCCACTCCAGTGCCCTTCCCCTTTAAATCTGCTGAATCATTCATCAGGTGCAGCCACAGCCTGTGCAGCCTGAGAGCCAATGCAGTGTCACAGTGACAAATAGGTGAATGTAGCAGTGGGGAAGACACAGCCTCAACTGTGAGCTGCAAACTAAACAGTCTGTGGGATTCCTCTGAACGGGATGTTTCATGGTTGGGAGGAGGCCAGGCTTCTCAGGTCGGATTTGGCGCTGCCTGGGATTAGCTGGAGGGTACTTTTTATATTCTTCAATTTATCTTTAAGTTTATAGAGTGTCAGATCACATTGTAAGAGCACCATCACAGAATCCCGGAGCCCAGGGTGACGTCTACAGCTCGCCTGGTTTTTCCCACCAAAAATCCAAAAGCTAACGATGGTGAAGCTGTGGCGGGTTTTAACCAGCGAATGTATATTTCCCCAAACAAATAAACAATTCACTGATACAGCACGGCCCGTCATTTCTCATTGCCTTCCAAACTGCTGCGTGATAACATTTTCTGACCTGCTCTGTCGCCCCGATCAGCAGAAACCCATTGCACATCATCACATCTCAGTCACACGTGACTGCTGATTAAACATGGCACCACACTATCTTGACACTGTTATGATCTAGGTAGTTGGAGAAAAATATCCATATAGCCATTTTTTCCACCACTGTTATGTTTAATATTTAGCAAGATATTGGAAGAGATATGTGAGTCTGGACTAGGGATGGAGAAAACGTCCCAATACAGTCTACTTTTATCAGGTAAAAGTAGACTGTATTAGGAAACAAAAAAATGCTATATTTTTTGTGTCTGATTTTCCTCAAAGACCAATATTTCAACATGGTTGGAAGGAAACTAAATAAAATCACTTCTGTTTGTAGCAGATAAAAGGCAAATGTTTTGTCTCTTTCTTAACAGTCATAGAAATGTATTTCATGTCACATCAGAACAGCAGTGTGATGCTGAATACTTTTTTACTGAATACTTTTATTTTTATTTAGGGTTTAATTCTCCAGGGATATGCACATGTTCACCCAGTTTCAGCAGACTGATTTTTGCAGCCCCCCTCCCCCCTTTTCCCTTTTTTTACAACGCTCGCATCAGTCAGAGGGATCAGTCTTTCCATTCCCACTCGGGGCTTTAGCATTTGTTTTAATTACATCTGCCACAGAGAGCAAAGTATCTCTTTTTGTAATGAAGCCCTCACTAGGTTGCCTCCGTTCCTCATCTCTGTGGGATGCAGTGCAGATTTTGTCAAAACAAATGGCTGAAAATAACTCTGCTGGGGTGGTCCAGAGCCTCTGTTCTTGCCTTTTCACGGCATCCAAGTGATCATATCCCAGCTCCGTTTCCATTTTTCCGACCCTTCCGATCCCCTTGTTGTGGGCCGAGGATGTCGAAAGGATCAGCTGGATGCTGTGGTGTGTTCTCATGTGCAACATATTGCTTTTACTCTGCTCTGAGAGGAATTAGGTCAGGACATGAAACATTCATAAAAGATACATTATGTGTAAATGGCTGACAGCTTAAGTCAAGTAGCTTCCCCCAGCATGCCTGACGCCGTCGCTGGGTAGATCTCACCCTCCACTACACACATACAGTAGTAAATGGTCTTTCTTTCTTAAAATAAAACATATTCACCCTCAGGAGCATGTGCTGTTCTAACAGACATGTGACTGCAGTTCTAGTATATTAAACCCTGTAAGGATGCAAAACAAAAGGGTACACATGCAGAACCACATCCACTTAAATCCATAAAGGCAGCGCTGCTCGGGAACATATCACAGACACAGAGAGCACAATGGAGCATAAAAGCAAAGCTCTGTTGGGAGTGAAAACCCTAAGTTACATGTAAACACAAGCCAGAAGCCATTCTTCTCTTTGGGCACGGCTTCACCGCTACTCTGTTTTTAATTTTGTCTGCACTGCTGAGAAGTTCAATACATGAGAGCAGCAATTTCGAAGTCCTACTGTATGTGTGACATCCTTGTTATTTAGAGAGCCCAGATTGTTTAGTTGTTGGGGGAGGGGAGACGATATGTGTTTGTCCGTGTGTGTGTGTGTGTGTGTGTGTGTGTGTGTGTGTGTGTGTGTGTGTGGAGCAGGAGTGGGGGTAGTACAGCTTCAGTTTGTGCTGCTGTACAATCTGTACTTGAAGACAAACACTACCTATATTCATGTTTTCTCCAGTCACTTAAATTGTCAAACAGAATTCACACGGAATTATGTTATTCCTTTGATGGTATTACATCCTGTGATATCAGACAATTCCCTCTTGTTTCATGCAGATGGCCAAACCGCTCCAAAACACACACAAAAAATGTAGCGCTGGCAGCAGCCTGGAAGCCAGCTGGCATCATCTGAAAATTCTCAGCATTTCTCAGATTTCAATTTTAAACTAGAAATCAGAGCCATCCCATTATTTCTGTTTTGCAGTGGATCTTTTTGTGAATTCCCTGAAAACCAAGTATCACCAGTATCAAGTATTTCTCTCTAATCATAAGTGAAAATGGAACAAAACATAAAAAAGATGTATTTACCTGTTAAGAGTTTAACACTTAAAACTCATCAGGACTATGTGAATGTGGATTGATCAGATTTGACTGACAACAACCAAACATCAGTCATCAGTTTGTGATTCAGATTTTGTTCAAGCTGACTGATTCATGTATGTGCATATGTGAGGATGTGATGTCACCTTTTTCTAAGTGAAAACATGGAGACTCAAGGAAATACAGAGATCTCTCACTGTGAAAAAAACAAAACTGTTATATATATTATTTCACATTATTCATATTCACCTGACTCTGCTGACTCTGCTGACAATTCATCAAGCATTTTACAACTACAGAGCCAGATATGGCACTTAGGAGTTGATGGAGACCAGAAACAGAGTTAAAAGGAGTGAATATTAGTATTATATGCAACCCACAAGTGGTCAAAACTGCACAATTAGTTGACGACCCTTTTTCTTGTCAGTCATTATAAAAAGAGTCCTGTGTATAGAAGGTGTTTAACTGTAAAAGGTAAAATCCTCCTCAAGTACCCAGAAATATTACACAGGACATGTCGTCAGTGTCATCAGGCGATCATGGCCCTGTGTATGCGCGCCTAATATATATTATGCCCATGTTGGGGTTTTAATAGCTGACTCTGATATTTTTATAATCGAAATGAGACAGCTCATGTCTTTCGAACTCCACCCCAGACCACCTTCATTTTTTCTTTTTCAAACTTGCATCCTTTGCAATGCTGACTTAAGTGACAGGACTTGAGGCAATTTATCAGACATTAATCTGTGCAGTCACTGGTGTTCCCTTTTAAATTAAATTAGTCGGGGTTCTTTATCTTACAGTGTGAGTCTCCTTCATAGTCCTTCCAGTGCATTGGTGGAGGGTGACGTCATGCTATGTCCTGCCTGCTGCACCGATCGCCAGGTCAGAGGGACCTGGGGACGTCTGTGCATAGTGCATAACGGCATTGGAGATGAGTTGGCATAAAATAATGGGTACTTTTGAATTAGCCACTGTACCACTGAGTCTTGGCTGATTGATAAAAAAAGAATCAATGCTGCACCAAAAATTCAAAGGTAAAACTCACTGATGGAACAGTTTTCCTATCTCAGCAAAACCACATTTTCTTTTACAGTCCAGGATTAGAGCAACATCACTTCTGCAATGCTCCACATTAATCATGGCCATGCTGTCCATGTTAAATCCTTCATCACTGCTTTTGGATGTTCCACTTTTGAAGAGTCATGAGATTCAAAAAACCTCTGAGTAGTTGCATCAGCTCTAAAAATACCTACAGAGCTTGTGCAAAGTTTATCTTTCATTGTGGAGATGATTTTTTCCTCTTTTAACCTCCTCAGATTGAGTTTCAAAAGATTTCAAAGCTTATTCTCGTGCTGTCTGCACAGTGTTCATTCCTTTCTCACAGTCTGAAGGGTGATTTGACATAAAGGGAATATTCATTTTAAGTGCACCTCAGTTCAACTCTAAATCCATCTCATATGTAAACCTTGCGGTACAGTGCTGAGTAATCCTGAGGAAGTGTCTGGCCATTCCCACTTTATGCAGCACGACCTTGGACAAACCATTTGTCCCTATTCTTTGTGAGAGGTCAGGTGACTGCAGTGCTGGACTCCTCCTGACAGTGACTGCTTACCTCATTTATGCAAACAGCGATGGAGCCATCTGCCAAGTAGAGCCCTCTTGTGGCAGTTTCACCCACCGTTTGACTTTCCAACTGCTCTTGATCCCACTTAGCAGCATGGTTGGACCTCTCCTCATAATTCCATGTTTAAATCCCATGTTTAAATGCCCCTCAACATTTCTCTGACATGTTCTCTGCTTGGTAGTTTCAGTGGGTCCACTTGAAAACCCTGCATGGAGTTTGGGAGTTTGTTTGGGATGCCAGGTCTGCAAGCCCATAAGATCCCCAGATATGAGATGTGTGACTTTCATTATGATGTGCTCTAGTGCACACTGCACACTTAATATCTCTCTCGAAATTTACAGTATAAAATAATTGTTGTATGCTCACTCTCTGCACATCGGCTCACGGGCCTGGGGTCCACAGATGTAAGGTGTGCACTTGGACCCTTCTTTGTATTCACAGTGAGGTTTTTAAGAGAACACTTGAGTACATCTCCAGTGAGCGCAGATTTCAGAAACAGAACTGCAACTTTGTGATATGGCACGCACCCAGATGCTTTACAGCTGACATTTCCATGAAGGCAACTGTGTCTAACGGGAGTGACAGTGCTTTATTGTTTTTCTATTGCCAGCTATGCACACTTGTATCCCAGCTCATGTCAAGCTGCAGTTGCTGTGAAATGACTTGTGGCTGTGAGGAGATTTAGCACATGTTCATTGCAGAGCTGAGCAGGCCTGTAGGAGAGAGCTACCAGGTTTGCTGTTCTCACCATTCAATAACAGCTCTGAATATGGAATGAGACACACTGGCTTATGCGTAGGCTTTGTGGTTAATAAAACATGAGGCACCCCGATTCAAGTAAAAAGAATCCTAATCTCCTCGTCAGAACCCCACCACCTCTGACTGAATGCAAGGACTAAACTGAGGCCTATCAGTAGCTGAATTGTGTGGGAGGGGCGGCAGTGGTGGGGTGGGGGGCAGTGGTTGGAGGATGGTGGAGGAGTTCGGTGAGAAAGCCTTTGATGTCAGAGCAGCATGTCAGATTAACACAACAGCACCAGCTCAAATAGGGAGATGAGGGGAGCGAGAGAAGAGACTCCTGCAGGCTGGAGGCAGCACCAGGGGCCCGACAGGCCACCAGTATCATTTCTGTTAATGTACTCTGCATAAAAAAAGAGAGGCCTGCAGTTTGATGCTGAGGCCACAACACTGCGACTTCAGCATCAGTCAGCGTCACTGTGCTACCGCAGATTGTTGCTTAAGTACTTTTGATAAATATGATCGCTAGGAAAACGAAAACACATCTATTTTCTATGCTATGCATTTTTAATATTTAATTAAATTTAAAGGAAAAACTCTTGGTGTATTACCACTCGCAAGTATCATTTGTATTCTTTGAACATCATTTCCACTGACTATGATGATGTGGTACCAAATTTAATTGCTAAGCTCCAGAACATGATCACATTGTTTAAAGAGAGTCTGACAGACAGAAACAGAGTCATGCGATCCTACCAGTTGTAGCTAAATTGGCCTACAGGCCAATTTATATAAACCAGTGGATTTTTCAGCTCTTTTTCAATAAAAACATCTGCTTGTTTTGGTTGTAAACAATGCTGTCAGAGCATTGAAACTGAATTCATTAAAGCAATAAAGTTGCAGGCCCATGAGCTCATAGATGCTAAAATGTGTCGAAATTTTTTTGTAACCTTTGGGCTACAATATTTTGGCTGCATTTGTTGCTCTGGATCATCTCTAAAACAGCTGTCGATGTAACCTTTATGTGTGCCGCACATGGTGGCTGCTTGTTACTGGCTCCAAATGAAAAAAACAACCACACAACTTCATGTAAAGAGATTTTAATCCACAGCACAAGGGTTTTGGTCTCAGTCTGCTGTCTCTAGCTGGTAGAGCAGAGCACTGGGAACTGGGCTGTCATGTGGTCAGCTCCGTGAAACATGTATTCAGGTTAAATCAGAGTCCTCAGCACTCTATGTGCTTATTATGGCATCAAAATGAGCAGCATGAGAATCTGATTTGAAAACATTAAGTGAGCAGTAAGCGAGTCTCAGAACAGATGACAAGTGGTATCTGTTTATGGTTGTAACCACGGAGAGAAAATGCTTAATTTCCTTCCTGCATCATTATCAAAGCATCACAGTGGAAGAAGAAGTCATTTGTCTGTTGGGCCCAGTGTATTGTGCAGTTGATTCACTATGACATTGCCCAGCTGGGTGCCATGACAATGCCACCATCAGAAATCTGTCACTCCCCGTTTTCTCCCCTTTAATGGAGATGGTTCTTGGAGTGTCTGGATCAAAGCCGCAGTAGGGATGCATGGGCCAGGAAAGGGTTAGTGCCAAACAGAGAGGTGGGGAAGGGTAGGCAGGTTTTCACTGCTGCATTGCCCGAGCCCTGTCTGCCTGATGCTGTGCAGGAAACTACACAGCTCTGGGTGAAATTTGCCACAGCACTTTAGGGGAATCTGAGTGAATTCCACGTCAAGTTTGAAACGGTACAGGACGGCACATCGCAGGACCTCCCTCGCCAGCTCTGTCTCTGACTTGCACACGCACCAACACTGTTACGTAACCATAACAACCACGACACCGTGACAAGCACTGGAAGCTGAGGGCATGAACACAACAGCCTCTGCCGCTGGCAAGAGAACTTGAAGATCCTTTCTGCAGTGTTGCTGTGGCCCTCATATCTAAAGATAGCCAGCCCTGTGAAATGGTCTGATGTTCCGATTGTAACACACACACAGAAGTGAAACCAAAGTGTACAGTATGTATGTACTGTTTCATTATATTATACTGCAACCACCACACACACACACACACACACACACAGACTGTGATTGGGTAACTGAGCCCCTTATTTGTGAAGATACAACAGCTGTGCACTATCATCGTCACTGTCTCTGCTGCCACTGTTGTGAAACCAGCTGAATCTACGCTACGTGGGCGATGATGGATGTCTAACAGCAGTGTGGAGGGCCTGCAAGTTGAAATTAGTAATTTACCACATTTTCATATTGATCCAGTCTCTATACCTTTCAAAACAGTATATCCTATGACTGCTGCTTGGGAGCTACGATGCAGCAGTGAACGCAAGCCAAGCAAATTCCCAGTGGAAATGTGAATCCCATCTCACGAATAAAGACGATGCACAGACTAAGTGGCATTTCACTTTGAATGGCTGGCTGCTGTACATCACTGAGTGTAATAAAAAAAAAAAAAAACAGCAGACAAACACCATGTTGGCTCACAGTTGGAGAGCCAAGTGCTGCCTTCTGCCATTTGGATTACCATGGAAACAGCCAAATACACAACCAGCACTCTCGTCAGCTTCAGCTCAACATAACTGCAATCCCTGTGTGACAGCACCTTGTGCTTTCCATCTTCAGTGTGTTCAATATGCTGCAAAAGCACTAATTTCACTAATATCAAAACTACATAGAGGGCGTCCACTTTTGACATGGTGGTTTTCTTTGCATTAATGGCATCATTTGCAGGTAACAAGCAATAATTCTATTTGGTTAGGGTTGTCAATTATAGCCTGATGATGTGGGGAGGTGTAAACCTGGCAGTGAGACAGCTTGGAACATCTCATACATTGCATGATACAAAATTTCCCTGATTGGTTATGTTGTTTACAGCAGTTTCACATATAGAGGCCCCGAGCATAGCATGTACAAACAGGACAGGGGACCGTAAATGACGCACGCTTGCAAGAAAAACTACGTTTGTTGCATACAAATTTCATTGGGATGGCCATGGATGTATTTGGCGTAACGGGCTGCATCTGAGCCCCGACACTGTGACTTCTCTCTTTATCTGGCCCCCTGCCAAAAACAAAGACTAATAATGACCAGAGGATGGATGTCCAACATGCGTTTAGGCCCCCCCACTCCTCTTACCTGCTCTGTGTGCTTCACCCAGGCGGACCTCGGTGATGCTGCTGGGGTCACTCTGAGATCTCCCCCGCTGCAACACGCAGTCCTCATCCAGCCCGTCCGATGATGCCATGGTGGACAGAAAAGCGCGATGCAAGACGGAAAGGCGTCAACCACCGTCAGCCAAGGTCACCAGCATCAAGTGGTGGAGCACAGTTGATGTGGTCGGAGTGCTGCAGCTGCAGCTCCTGGTCCCCGAAAAGCAGTGGAGCTGGGGAAATCCATTACGCGCGCAGCATCATGCCGCGTTCAAGTGCGGCTCGTAAACTCGCCAATTCAATATCTTCATTCGAATTAGGACTCTGCTTTTGTTTTTCAGCAGCTATAGTCCATAATGCATGACTCGCCTTTAGCTCAGCTTCAATAAGATTTTGTTAATATTGCAACGACCTATTTTTGTCAATTGCAATTAGAGTGATGGATAGGCTTGGTGACGAACAGTCTCCCGTTTCTACAATATGAGACCCCACACCGTATTGATTTGTCGGGAAAGTAGATTATATCAAAACACTCGATTAAATGTAACATTTAACATCTGTGCTGCTTGAAAACACATCTGTTCACAGAAAGCTTGATCCAACACTGGCTATTCCCACGCAGACAAAACTGTTTGGGTTCAAGAAATCTGTTGATCGCTGAATATACAGCTCACGTCTCTTCATATAATGCAAGGCTGGCACCAGTGGCGGAATGTATGGAATGTAACTCTAGTACCTATACTCAAGTACTGTAGCTCGCTACCGTTAGCACACATTTGAGGTATATCCTTATTTTACTTGATTGGTTCATTAAAGCACCAGGGAGAAAAATTTCATTTTTTATAGCACTGCATTTATCTGAGCTTTGCTTACTAGTTACTGTAAAATAAATAATAAACTAACATCAAATAAATGAAAATTAATTTACTTCCAAAAATTATTGAAGATAAAATTCTTATTTTTATTTTATTTCTTATTATTATTTTAAACATACAGAATAAGACGAACTGGTGACAATTGCTTTAATAACAGATTAATCCTTCAAGTCATATTTCATACAGAAATGCCAACATTTGGGGATTTCAGCTTCTACATCTGAGAATGTAGCATAAAATTAGAGTAAACTTTTAGTAGATCGGTATTGTTTCAATTTGTCACTGGAGCTCTAGGTAATTGTTATTGGGGTTTAATAATTTTATCTAATGTATTACATATCAATACCTAGAATAATCAAGAAAATAATCATCAGATTTATCCATAATGAGACTTATACTTTAGTTAGTTAGTTGCAGACCTAGCCTAAGCTGGAATGGCAGTAGAGCTCATACCTCTGCCAAGGTACAACATTCCCTTTCAGTTTGATGAAGCCTAATCTAAAATGTAATAACTATTCAACCATAATATATGCTCACTTGATCTGTAACAGGCAACCACTAAAACCAACAAAGCAATGCAGGTGAAATATGTCTTCTTTTTATTTATTTATTAATTAAAAAAAACTAAAGTAAATATATAATAAATAAATATAAACAATAAAAGGTATCCACACCAAAATTGAATGTGGTCTTCCTTGGCCCATGCCCCATCTTTCCACCATTTTTTATGAAAATCTATAAAGTAGCTTTTGGATAATACTGCTAAATGTCAAGCAAACCAACCAATCAGCAAACAAATAAACAAGGGCAAAAAAAACATAATCCCTTTGGCAGAAGTAACTGTATCCACCTCAGCCAACTACTACTATGTGCCTGGGACATTATTTTATAATGTGTAATATGGTATATATGTAGCCTATGTAGTATATCATTGTAAATGTACAGGGGGTGTGTACATCATAATGAAAGTCACACAGAGTACATTTTCCTGATGATACCTATGTACTTTGATGTAGTACAACTTTCAGTGCATGGCTTTTACTGATAATGAAGTAGTTTTAGGACCTCAGTGATAAAGCAGAATACTTCCTCCAACTTAAGATGACTCCTCTCTGGGGACCTATTTCACGTTTTGATGGTTCATATGTGTGGCCAGCTTTTAAATGCGATATGTCCTACAGCCCCTGAAAGCAGCGTTGGATTCATGTCCTTGGGAATGGGAGAAAATGGGGACCCAGTTAATGGTATACTCCCACTGGGCTGAGTCGTTGACATTTATTGAATAAAGGATGTAGGCTCAAAAGTATCTGTCTACTGATCTGATCTCCCATATGTTGTATTTTATAATGGTACCACTGTAACTCAACAAAGTAAGTCATGTTCAAATCCTGCTCAAAGAGACTGTCGCTGTGCAGAGTTCAGTATAAAGCCTGAGAATATTATATTCAGGAAAGTGGTTAAGACCATAAGAGATTAGCCTGGGAGAATAGACCATTTTAAACAGGCTTAAATCAAAACAGTTAAAGTTAAAGGCGCCCTGTGACCTTTTTGAGCATTTATGTTGTCATTTTTCCACAACCTGATTCAAAAGTGTGTGACAAAGTACAGAGACCACACACAGTTCTTGTAGGAGGGAGCATATGTTCACATGGGTAATGAGATACACAGTCCTGTCAGAAGTTTCACAAAACAGAGAATTTTAAAGTTGTAGGAGAATTGGGGTTTTGATCTTGTGTTGAAGTCTGTCCCTCCTCAGAACACTGTTTGACACTTGGCTGATGAGTAGTGATTCCTTTAGTGCTGCCCCCTGTGAAGGGGTCAGGGTTTATGGTTGGTTGTGGTTTAGGTTCAGTTTAAGGCAAAAGAAAACACATTAATAAGCATTTAAATTGCTGCAATATTTGCTTTACAGATGTTTTATGAAGGGTATGAAATCAATAAGTTTGGTAGTCCTCAAGGATACACACAACGCGTAAAAAAAAACAACACCACCGCATAAGGAGCTTTAAGGAGTTAGCAATATGGGTATCAAACCAAAACTCCTGAAAAAGCATGCAATACACCTGTCAGTCCACATGGTGGTAGGAGCTGTCAGTGTCACGCTTACATGATGCTTCAGGATGAGTAGGATGTATGAATAAGACAGGTGATTGGTCCACTGGTGAGGATCGAGCAGAGAAGGCCGATATCTGCAAAACTGTGAGGTCGGGGGTTGGCTGTCAAGTATTGATTACTGATTGATTCTTTCCATTAAGTCAGTGTATTAGTGTCTGACTCACTGGAGCACTTGGGTTGCACTTCTTGTCACAGGCTTAGTCTGCAGTGATGGAAGACAGGTCGTCACCCTGGAGGGGGATGAGCTGGGCGAGGAAATGAAGGGACACATCGGGGGACTGTAGGACACCTGGCAGACATCATCCTATGAGGCCACATTTATTATTATTATTATTACAGACATATTTTATACTTGCCATGTCACTCTAGTATCCAGTTATGTATTTGTGTTTTTTAAATTCAAGGAGGAAAATAGAAGGCCCACAACAGTGGTCTGGTCACAGTAGTAAAAGAGTAAAAGCCGGGGTTGGTTTACAATTGATAGGCACGGGAGAATGAAATACCCTCAGGTAGAACGAAGGAATCGTTGCTTGGAGGAGAGAAAAACAAAGAGCTGGAGAAGATGGCGTGGATGCAGCTGGTCTGAAGGAAAAAGTCCCATGGAGACTATTTTTCAGGTTTTCACCTGCCAGCAGACCGTCTCTATTTGTGAGAGCCACGAACCAGGAACGTGCACACATAAGAGCCCACATCCACCTTCTCCTTATGTTCGCCCTCACTGCTGCAGGTTTTCAGCCTGATCTCATCAGGAAGTAGACTGACCCAAGCTTCAGCCGATGTTAGATAAAATAGGGAATGGGGTTATATATTTTCTGTGGAAAAGTCCAATTAGATCTGTTTTTTAAAAGAAATCACCACAGCACAAGCTCATATATTTAACATATATAACAATATAACATGTCTGATAAGGTTAAACTGCTGCAGAGGGAACCTGTGGGAAAGGGTCCTGCAAAATATGAGAAAGCTTCATACACACAGTGTCTGATAGGACTGTGGAAGTGATAGTGAAACATTAATTGTCATATTTAGGACAATAATAAGATATTTAATTAATGGGGAGCACCGCGTCCTCCACTGGACTTTGGGGGGCAGCAGTGCGCTTTCACCGCGTCCAGTCTGCAGAAGCATGACGAAGAAGGAGTGGCCATAACCAAAACAATCATGGCGGACACGGAACCCGGCACAGAGTCCCCGAAACCGCCTGAAGATGAACGCTCGGAGAGACCCGAAGCTCCGTACGTCAGCGACCTCAAGAGCGTCCTGGCCACCAGCGTGTTAAACCTAGAGGAGCTGGAGGTGGACCTGTACAGGTAGCCGGTCCAACTCTATGTCATCGCCCCGCCGTGACATCATGGCGGCGCCCGTTCGGACGTGAATGTCGCATTGTCGTCCTGTTTCAACTGTCGGAAACCACAAGTTCCGCTCTTTAAACAGCGATCGCGTCAACGTCTAAGTTGTAATTAGGCCCGTGGAAGTGGAATTTTAGAGAAGTCAGTATATCTGTCTTTAACAACATGTAAATAGCCTATCTGAAAACCAAACATATGGATGTCTCATGACAACAATCTGCCGCGCTGCTACCAGTGAGAGGAGGCTCAGTATCCAAACACGTCTCTGTCAGCAGCGTCAACACCCTCGTGGAAGTATCATTTACTGCAGGATTCTTGTATTAGACTCTGTTAGTATTTGCTAGGTGCTCTCAATAAACTGGCAACTGTGTGTATGTAATTCAGCTGTGTCTCCGATTTTTCCCCAGAGGGACACATCACTGGGTTCCCCGCAGTCAGCGTTTGTTTGGGGGTCAAATCGTCGGTCAGGCGCTCGTGGCTGCTGCCAAATCTGTGGGCGACAACCTCCACGCCCATTCACTCCACTGCTACTTTGTACGAGCGGGTGAGTTGAAGCAGTCATATCACAGTCAACAGGCCACAGAGGATCCTGGTTGGCGTTTCTGCACAGATGTCCTCTGGATATCTTCCAGGGGATCCAAAGGTGCCAGTGCTGTACCAGGTGGACCGCACGAGAGACGGCCGCAGCTTCTCGGTGCGCTCTGTCAAGGCCATCCAGCACGGGCAGCCCATCCTCATCTGCCAGGCGTCCTTCCACATGCTCCAGCCGAGTCCCGTGGAGCACCAGTTCACCATGCCGGAGGTCCCTCCGCCCGAAGACCTGCTCACTGTGGAGGAGCTGATTCAGCTCTACCTCAGGTCGACTGTTAACTGCTTTTGTTTGATCGTGATAAAGCAACTTTAACAAGAAAAAAAAATATATATATATATATATATATATAAATTGTAAATTGTTTACTCAGTGGGTAAGAGTGAAATTGTAAACCAGTGGTTTAAAGGCATGCAGTTACTTTAGTCCCCCCTCCCCGTCTTTTTGGATTTAATTTATATTTGTGGTACTTAAAGCCACTGAAAATGACATTTGGAAAAACGACTTACTCTGGATGATCCACAGGCCTGAGAAGGTGGGATCGATTTAAAAAAAAAAAAAAAAAACATATGTGGTGAAATTAATGGAAAGCTGCAAATGTGTAAGTATAGTGAAATATAAAAACTAACATTTATAAGAGTTAGGTTATTCAAAAAGTGTATCAATCATTCAAAGATTTGATTCTTTGAATGGAATCACGCTCAGCTTATTAAACATGCCTGTGCTCTAGTGCCATCTTGTGGCTTTGACTTGAGTGCAGTTTGTTAATGCCTTGTGGTCATACCACCTTATTGTCACTTCCCATCCAGAGCGTTGATAAGTTGCATTATCCATTCTGTCAGTGGGGGAATCAGCCATTAGAAAATCTTGTTCAATTCAATATTTGAAACTTCCATTTTTGAATTGAAGATGGCAAAAGAACAGTCAGTGGATGTGACTCCACTTGTAATCTAAGGATGGAAACAGAGTTGACCCACAGTTTGCAGTAGCCAGGACTTATTTAACCTTTAAACACGAAAACAGATCAAACTTAAAATGCATACTTACCCTGGTTCATTTTATTGAAAACAATGTTGGTCTCCATGTAGCTCAGTGTAAGATTTAAAAACAAGCTGGAGCAGTTCTGCTGACTGACCTTACAGAATTACATTTGATATGAAAGTCAGTTAATCATCCTGCAGACTGCAGGTCCTCAATCACGATCTATTGTTCTTCTGTTGCTTTGCAGTAAACCTGACCTGGCAGAGAAATCAAAAGAAGGCCTTAACAAACTGCTGGCTAATGAGGTCCCCATTGAGATAAAGCCAGTCCACCCACCACACTTTAACAGACTCACTGCAGCCGAGCCAAGGAAGCTGTTCTGGGTGCGAGCACGAGGATATATTGGTAAAATGTCGTCAATGAATTACGCTTCCCTTTGCACATTTGCACTACATACCGTGTATGGAATAGCAATTAAAGCTGCTCAGCGTAATCATAGGGAATTCTGATAGAGTGAATAACAAGGTTTCATAACATTGAGTTATCTCTGCTCCTTTCTTGATGTTAAATGAAACAGTGTGTTGAGTTTTTTTTTTAATTGTATTGAATCACTGCTGCAGCTAAAAATAGGAAACTGCAAATAACATGATGATATAGAGTAATAGTGGTGGATCTTCCCCAAAAAACCATATCACAATCTGTCTGTCACACAATCAAGATCCATGATCTCAAATTTGACCTTTCTACCCCTTTTAGAAATGTCCTGTTGAGAATATCCAGACTCAAACCAGCCTAAGGACTTTTTCTGTTTGACCATTTAAAACACATGATTGCATTAGCGGCACTGGCACATCATAACGTGCATCTAATGTGTGCATCAGTGTCAAACCACATGTTCCCCGAAGCTTTAAACAGCACCACGTCTTGAGGTAGACAGAATGTGACCGCCTCAGTCACCCCTTTCCATCGTTTGCTGCTCGAATGCATGATAACGATAACTGACAGAGCGAGGAGTTGGGTTGTACCGACCTGAGTGAAACACCCTCAGCATGATCCAAATATAAAGCATTAAAGCATATAATATCATTTAATGTAATTTGATAGAATTTTGCCAATCCTACTACCAGCAATCTAGTGGATAGTGTGGATTATTAGGGAAGACTGTGTAGAGTAAATGCTATCAAATGTCATGATCTCTATGATTCACTTGAAAAGTAGATTGTGGACATCCTCAAGATGGTTCGTGATATAAAATTGTCAGATTGCTCACCCCCTCTGTATCTGATGTATAAAAACAGAGCAAACTAGAAGGTTGTAAGTGTTGAGCAGCAAACAGTTTAAACACTACATGTATGTTTAAGAATATTTGCAATGGAAGAATGTTGATAAAATAAGCAAAATATGACTTGTATACTACAGTATTGGTAAATTTCCTGATTCATTTCATTTCTGTGTTTATGCAGGTGAGGGCAACATGAAGCTGCATTGCTGTGTTGCGGCATATGTATCAGACTATGCATTCCTGGGGACAGCGCTCTTGCCTTATCCCCAATACAGGGCCCAGTTCTTGGCCTCCCTGGACCACGCCATGTGGTTCCACAGCACTTTCCGTAGCGATGAATGGATGTTGTATGAGTGTGAAAGCCCGTGGGCAGGTCAGTATGTTGTTCCCTTCCCATCTCCTGCAAATGTATCAGTAACTGTGTTCCCTCAGCACTTTCAGCAGTTTAAATGTCCTACAAAAAATGTATTTTGGTCACAGCTACTGTGTTTTTATGTTTTGTAAAAATCATTATCTGCAGGGTTGTTTTTTTAAAATTCCCAAACATCAATATTAGTTTCAGCCTGACAAAACGTATTGTTTGAGTTATAGTTTTGATGCAGTTTAATTTGATTGAAATAGCCATCACCTTAAAATGCTAGATATAGGAAATTAATATATTAATATGTTTGTGCCTATTAATATGCTTGAAAATGACTGATCTCTGTATCCTTCTGAATATTCATTATTTGGTGAAAGGCTGCTACCGTGGCCCATGTCATCATCTTTGTCAAAAGCTTTGACACAGCTGACAGTTTGGTGCATCCTGCTTTTGTTGACGTGGTGTGTGCATTGTGTCATACAGGGGGCAGTCGGGGACTTGTTCAAGGCCGGCTGTGGAGAAGAGATGGGGTGCTGGCGGCCTCTTGTTCCCAGGAGGGGGTCTTGAGAGTGAAACTCGTCACAGAGCCCAGCAAACTATAAATACATTCCTGTGATTTTTCAATGTCTTATTTATTTGTAACTCTAATCATATAAATTTTATTTTTGATTTTTATGAATGAAACTGCTAATTGTGAGCTAATTAAGAACATGTGAAATTGTATTTTATTTCCAGTCGATAAAAAATTCAAAGGTTATAATAGACTTGTGCTTGTCATTTTTTAGATGAGACTTATCTCGTGGCCAAAAACGCTTTCAAAATACCACACACTGTGTAATTACATGTCAGATGGCTGAAAGTTCAAAAAGGAAAAAAAACAACTCAGATGGCATAACATTTGTATGCCTAACACATGCAACTACTAGCAGCTGTCCCACAGGTTTGTGGGAAGTAAAGATCGCCCATTGAAGAGAAAAAACGTAGATGAATAGAATGCAGAGGGTACAGGACAGCGACTGAGAGGAATGTCCTGATCCACCAGCGGAGAGTGAAAAGGGGTAATTATTGTAGATCATGCCAGAAATGCACAAGCTGATCCACTGATGGAAAAAGAAATGGGTGCAATCATCATCGAGCAGGACAAACAGGAAAATGTACAGCCTGATCCTCTCTAGGGGAAGATAAAAAAGGGATATTATTGTGGAGCATGACATGGCCAAGAAACACAGATTGTTCCACCCGCCATGTTAAAACCTACTTTCATAGGCTATTTCGCAATCTGATAGTCTTCATACGTGCTTACAAAATGTAAACCAGGCACCTTTGCACTGTTGTACAGTCTGGTAGGTTTTTAGTTTGAGTTTTCTGAACATGACGCTTTTATTGTGAAAGGATCAACCGGAAAACAACAAGCCACAGCGTTTCCGAGGCCCGTCTGTTCCCTAATACAACTTGTAGGGATTTAACTGGTACATTTGACCTGATATGCCGCGGGTATATGTCGGCAAGATCAGCTACCATGTTCGAGAGAAAGACATTCAAAGGTTTTTTAGCGGTTATGGCAAATTATTGGAGATCGACTTGAAAAATGGGTAAGCTCCACTCATCATAACAGCTAAGGTTAGCGACTTTAAACTTGACGTTACTCCTGAGCCTGGGCCCAAGCGGACTGCATTTACAAAAGTGACGTTATAAACGAGTAGAGCTGGACAGAGAACGCCCTGCTTTTCTGTTATTGTGCGCGCAGTTAAAATGTTAGCGTAACGTCAACGCGACGCTGACATGCGTCATCCGTAATGAGCGATGTTGCTCAAAACATGTGGCCAGTTCCCTGCGAAGGAACAGCTGTTCACACACGTCTTGAGTCCTTCACGTTTCGTGGTCATAGAATGCTAACCAGTTGTTGGAGAGTTTACCGACTCCCCGACAGACGACGCTGCAAACCATCACTTCAGATATTTTCACTGAAAACACTTTTATAATCGTCGATGTTGTAAGAATAATAAATCGGGTGGAAGATGTTTTTCTTCATGGGGGGGTTTACGTTTTAATTTGTTTGGTGTCGCTGCTCCCATTAAACGCAGATAAGCAACATCCAACTCGCGGTGGGACACAAAATAAGTCATATCCTGATCCTTTTGTCAGAAGTGGAAACAGGAGAGACGCTGCTGAGGAGACAGATCTCCTCTCCTTAAGTATGACTTAAGTCCTTAGGTATTTGCAACCAACGGCAACAGGACAAATGTTACGGGGGAGTCCGTTTTGTTGAGTCCCCTTTTTCATCCAACGAAATCAGACTCCCCATATAATCCTGTTGCCATTGATATACAAACAACTTAATATATAATCAGTGGAAGTCCAGGTATATCAGCATCGTGAATTTGGTGTGTGTCACATGTTGTATTTTCAATTTATGAGGGGAGTCCGATTCTGAGGGGGAGTCGTTAAATCCTCCAACACCGTCATGAAGCTAAGTGTTACCTGTAGTTCGTTAGTCATACAGAGCAATAACGTTTCAGTGACCCTGTTTGTTCAACATTGTTTAGTGGTTATCACCTTTTCAATGATAACTGGAAAAGTTTGTCCCTGATGAATTTTCCAATACATAGCAGCCTTGCCTATGTAATATAATTTAAGAATCAAGAAAAAAAATCAATACTGTTATAGCAACTGGAAATGAAAATAATCACTAATATCACCCAAGAAAAAAATATTTGAAAAAAAAAAAAATTAGCTCGATACAAAGGGATTTCTTGATTTGGCTCATTGATACATCACCCTTGATTATTTGATTAAATTGTTGCATCTGTGTCAAACAAATGGTTTAAAAAGATAATGACAGAAATGGCCTGTTCATGAATCCTGCGCTCTGATCCCACACAGGTACGGCTTCGTGGAGTTCGAGGACATGCGAGATGCTGACGATGCTGTGCATGAGCTGAACGGGAAGGAGCTGTGTGGGGAGCGAGTCGTCATCGAGCATGCCCGTGGACCGAGGAGAGATGGATCCGGCTTTGGGGGACGCAGTAAGTTCAGTCTGTCCGACTGCATGTAAATTATGGGGTTCTTAATCAGTCTCCATTTACTAGCAAAACATCAGACGATGGTCACTTTCACTAACTCTCCATACAACCAAACAAAAAGAGTAACTAGTTTGTACACGTTGTATTCAACATTTCCTTTCTGGTATTCATTATTGTACAAAAGGATAATGTCCACAATCATCTAATGGATCTGATGCTATACCAGACAGCAGATAGAAACAAAGACTGAAAACAGTGTCAGAGATGTGTGTGTGTAAAATCCCATGAGTGGCACTGATTAAAGAAAAGGTAAGAGTCTTTGAAGCTGCAATGTATTCAGTGTGAAGTCACCATTAACAAAGTGCTTGATGTTTTAATTTGAAAGAGTCCACTGCGGGCTGTGTCCGAGTCCAGTGAGGGTAAAGATGACTGCCTGACCCGTTTGGCCTGGGCTTTCCCCTTACAGTGTGTGTGTGAGACCTTTGCCATTTGACCATTGGTTGACATAACCGGAAGCCATGATGACAGCAACCTTTTCCAATAGACCAGGGTGATGGTGAGGAATCCTGTTGGTTTTACTGTTGCAAGACATATTGCAGAGGACCGAGCCAGCACATGTTTCAGCCACTGATTTGGCTCTGAGTGCTCTGTAGCAAAATAAAGAGTTTTTGGGAGGTGAAGGCATTATGGTATAGTTCAAGTTGGGAGATGTTTTCTGGCTATTACACTGTTTGGCACAATTTAATGCAAAAAGTTTTAGTATCACCTTTGACAAAGGGAGAGTAGCCAGTTTTCTACATCTACAACTATGGGCACACATGGAAAATAGCCCATTTAATTATGAAAAGTCAGATATTGTACAGTAAATCCATAAAATTTGTCAAAAATCCAGAGGGAAGGCACTTGCTTTTCTTTCATAACTCAGCATCTTGATTTTCAAGTTCATTTAAAGATAATACACAGAAGTCAAGAAAAATGCACGTTTACCTGGTTTTAATGATCCCTAACTGAACAGCTGTATGGAAAATCAACAGGGCTCTGGGTCCAGAGGATTTGGACTAAAAACCATCAGTGTCTTTAATGAGCTTGTTTTGCCTTTAAAACTTGACAGAGATTGACAGCTATTAGCAGTCAATAGAAAAAGATGCATAGGCACAAAGTAAATTCAAGATAAGGACATCCAGTCTGTAGTGGTTTCTTTGATTCTTTATGTCAGTACAGAGTCGTCACATTTCCAGAAGTTGGTGTCTTCAAATCAAAATTTAATCTCCCCGTCTTCTTCGAAGGTAGCGGCTACAGCAGCTGGAATCGAACTGGCAGGGACAGGTATGGGCCACCCGTACGCACGGAACACCGCCTCATCGTGGAGAACCTGTCCAGCAGGTGCAGCTGGCAGGACCTCAAGGTGAGAGATGATCCACAGCTGACTCAAACAGAGGTCGACGTCCACTTGTTGATATGAAACATGACACTGAAGGCAAACAAGGGCTGCACCAAACAATGAAGTGTTTTCTTTGTCAGTCCACCTGATCATGCATTTCACTTTCTGAGATTAAGTTTAAAGGCCCCGCCCAAGCAAGGAGTGAAGCTGGTTGCAGTGTGGGTCTGGCTGATGTCTATACGTTATAGTCCTCAGCAAACAGATATTACTTTTTTAACATTTATTCAGAGCCAAATTAATTTATTCAATTACATTTGATTCACTAAAAACTGAAAAAAAATAATTCCTTCAGCATTTGCATTAAAATTAAAGCTCAAAGGTGGTTGTTTTTTCAAATTCAGCCCTTAAAGTTTTCCATATCATTCTGGAAATGTAATGGTGAATTATGAATAGACAAATAGGCAGATAGACAAATACTGCAAAACTCAAACAGGACCCTGAATCAGACGTGTGAAATTGGTCCGTTTTAAGCAGGAGCAACACAAGCGTTTCATTTTGTTTCTTTGAATGTGTTGAGCTGACGTATGTCACGTTTCTTTGTAGGATTTTATGCGGCAAGCAGGTGAAGTAACCTATGCTGATGCTCATAAAGGCCGTGCCAACGAGGGCATCATTGAATTTGGCTCCCATGCAGACATGAAGCGAGCCTTAGAGAAGCTCGATGGCACCGATGTTAATGGGAGGAAGATTCGTCTGGTGGAGGACAAGCCTCAGCGCAGGCGCTCTGATTCTGGCAGCAGATCCAGGTACACGAGGCTCAGAGTCTGATACAATCCTCGATGAAGCATTTGTGCAGGTGTGTTTCTGTGTCTTCTCTGCTTATTTTTCTCTCTCGCCGTTATATGTAAGGTTGTCGTGTTGAATCCACAGGTCTCGTAGCAGGCGGCGCTCTCGCAGCCGAAGGAGCAGGAGTTCTCACAGCCATTCCAGGTCTCATTCGCGGTGAGTCCAGTACTGGGCTTTCACACTGGTCTGAAGGATTTGGAAATGCTTGCGGAGATGTTATTATTATTATATTTATTATAATTTTGCTCTTTTTTAGTTCATGGTCAAGTGTAGTTCATATTAAGTCTACAAAAGTGTAGCTGCAGTTGCCATTGCAGTGTAGTTGAATATGAAAGCTGAAAGTCCATGAAAGTATATCCCAATTAGAACAAAGTCTCAAAAGAGAAACTAGGGAACTTATGTTTTTGTTGTTGTTTTTTTTAATTTTACACAAAGTCACAAGACCTGAATTGGCTGTACTCTTTTTTTCTTTTGCAGTTCCCAGTCTCGCAGCAAGCGCAGGTCTCACTCGGGGTCAGGAGGGAAGTCACACTCCAGATCCAAGAGAAAGTCAAGCCGCTCTAAATCCACAGAGAAGTCCCGCGCACGCACCCGCAAATCTCACAGTCCCTCCAAGAGCAAAAAGTCCCGCTCTCGCTCAGACACTCGCAAGTCACGCTCCAAGAGTGGATCCAAAGTCCAAATGGAGTGCAAATCCCGAAGTCGCTCCAAGGAGAACTCTTCCAGTAACAAGTCTAGGAGCCACTCGCGTTCCAAATCAGAGAGTAGAAATGAAAAACATGTCTCAAGATCTCCTCATTGAAAGTCCCCAGCCCATCGCTCTGTCTCCCAATCCAGGTCTCTCTCTTGATCCGGGTCAGTGGCCTTAGACAATTTCTGTACCTACGTACTGAACTAAGTGTGATGATGGTACACATCCCAGGCCTGTGGTTTATGTCTTTGGAGATGTTTACAGATGGAGAATGATTTGTACGTTTTGGAACAAATTGGGAGGTCACCAAATCTAAATATTCTTCATTTTTAGTTTTTCGGTACAGTGTTTCACAGAAAACTATTAAAGGGGACTGCTGAAGTTGTTGTACCTCTTTGGGTTACAGTACATCTGCTGTTTTCATAAAGGCTAAATGTACCTTATGAGTCCTGAAGCTGAGAACAGGGCTGACGTTGCTTCATATTTTGATAGCATATATTATGTATACTGAGTCCTAATAGAAAGAGGAAATGGTGCAAACTAATATCATTAAAAAATTGCATGTTGTGTGATGATTGTTTTTACCTGTTTGCCTTTTAAAATCCCTGATCTGATCGCCCTCTCTCACTACATTTTGAAGCAGTGTGCAGTATTTATTTCTAATGTCACTTAGATTAAAATACATTTTAAGAAAAGTCTGCCTCTTCATTTTTTCATGAACATTATTTGCAAAAATATGAAACGACCATGTCCAGACTTGTTTCCCTTTGCTTTCTTTTACCAAATGAGATCAGTTTTATTAAATGATCCTATTGGGACAAAAAAAGAATAATGTAAGAATAATGGTTTTGAAAACATCTCAGTTAACTGTTAATACTGTGAGTTGTGGTGATTATTAGCCCGTGGTCAAACCGTGAAGCATTTGTTTTATATTTACGCCAAATCATAAGTTTATTTGAATCTTAAAGTAACCCACGAGATACGGTCAAAGACTTTGGGAGAAAAACCGAGTAAGCGGAACTTATTTCGACGCACCGCTGCACTGCCTGGTTGCTACGTGGTTAGCGCCCCTAGTTACCACGCTGTCCCATGATGCATCACTTCTAAGAGAGCTTTTCGGGTAACTTGGACAGTGCTAACTTGTGAACATAATGCAACGCAGCGTCACGCGTTGAAGTGAATGTTAGAAGGGGAAGTCGCTATATAATCAAATGCACAGTAAAGAGAACCCGTGGACTCGGACGCTATTCTAGGGTAACGGCACCAGGCTAATAGCTACACGGCTAATGTGACAAAAGCTAGCTGCTTAGCTGTGTTTGCTAACAGTATCCGAGCGCACGGTCGCTGCTTCTACCTTGTGTTTGCAATGTGACGTGAGATAATTATTTACAGGAACGATTGAGCTCACACAACTCATAGCTACGACAGTAATATGTATTAATGACAGTTCGTGGCTAATTATATGACAGCTAACCTTGAGATAAAAACTTGTTTCTAGGTGTATGGATACATATGACTTTGGTGAGTAAAACGAATAAATAATGGAGAGGGAACCGCACAATTTCGTGGTCTTCAATGCTTCAAAAAGCGAAATTTTTACCACGAACAATGGATACAAATTCATGCAGAAGAGACTACGGGCACAATGGAAAATCCAGAGGTGTGTGCTATCTGTTACCACTTGTTTTGGCTTGATCGTCTAAAATCTTTTGTGTTGATTTGATGTTGAAGAAAGTAATTTGCAAGATAATTGCTGTGTCCCATAGTATGAAAGAAGAGCTGACCACGGAGAAACTGAAGGGTGCCAAGTTGTGGATAACTGCAGGCCCAAGGGAGAAGTTCACAGCATCAGAGGTGATGTATCAGGACAACATCTTTTGACTGCTTTTTACGTTTACTTCATTTCATTTTCAAGTAATGCGAGATAAGAGCAAAATGCCCAGTGCGTTGACACTGTTGTCCAATATTCTTCCAGCTGGAGGTTCTGAAGCACTACCTGGAGGCAGGAGGAAATGTCCTGGTCATGCTCGGTGAAGGAGGAGAAATGAAATACGACACCAACATCAACTTTCTCCTGGAGGAGTTTGGAATAATGGTGAACAATGGTGAGTACTGAAATCACCGAAATGACACTTAACTGATCATCATCCATTCTATGGGATCACGTGGTATCTGTTTTCTCTCTCTCCAACACTGCTGCAGATGCTGTTGTGAGGAATGTGTATTACAAATACTTCCATCCTAAGGAGGCGCTCGTGTCCAATGGTGTATTGAACAGGTTAGCTGTTGCAGTATGCACATTTATATATTCCAATATTTCTATGTTCCAATAAAGCCCTGTTCAGATGGAGTTGTAATAATTGTAATTCTCATGCACATCTAAGTTTTCTGCCTCTATCTTATCTAGAGAGATCAGTCGGGCTGCTGGCAAGGTGGTCACAGGAATCATCGAAGACGAAAATGTTGGAAACAATGCACAGTAAGTGATTTGCCTTTATAGTTACAACTCCTACATTAATGCTAGGATTGTGGGAGCTGGTTTTCAACGCAATGCATTTTTTTTTTGTTGGTGTACTTGTGTAGGGCTCTCACATTTGTGTACCCATACGGTGCCACACTGAGTGTGACGAAGCCTGCCGTGGCTGTTCTTTCAACTGGCTCAGTCTGCTTCCCCCTCAACAGGCCCGTCCTGGCCTTCTATCGAGGAAAGGTCGGAAGCACAGGCGTTTTTGTTCTCGGCACATTTATGAATGTATGTGTGATTGTGGGGCAATACTGAAAGATGTCACGTGTCTTATGAAGGAGGCCGGCAAACTGGTTGTGCTGGGTTCCTGCCACATGTTCTGTGACCAATACATAGAGAAAGAAGAGAACAGTAAAATCACGGTGGGTCTGATTGCTGCTTAAAGATCTGATAACGCATCGGAGGGTGGAGGCGGATTCTGCTCTTGTGTGGAATTTGTAGAGCATACTTTTTTTTTTTGTCCACAATGGTCTATTGTGCTTTTTCATTCCAGGATGTCGTGCTCCAGTGGCTCATGACTGATAATATTCAGCTGAACCATATTGATGCAGAAGACCCAGAGGTGAGGAAGCATACTTAACAGGAGACTGACATCACTAAATTTGTCTTTTAACTCAGAACACATCCAGCTCATCCTTTTTTCCCCCAGATCACAGATTACACCATGTTACCAGACACAGGCTGCTTGTCAGAGCAGCTCAGAGTGTGCTTACAAGAGGGTGATGAAAACCCCAGGGACTTCACCTCCCTTTTGACATGTCTTTATTCAATTTGTCAACTGACGCTGTGTCTCAAGTCATCAGGTGAGAATACAGAACATACTTGAGAACGTTTTCCGTCCTTTTTTCTTCATAACTCAAAAACTGTTTTCTGCAGTGCTTACAAGCAGCTTAACGTCAAAGACGAGCCGCTTCAGCTGATCACGCCGCAGTTTGAGACTCCTCTGCCTCAGCTTCAGCCTGCGGTAAGCTTCAGTACTGTTCCCTCTTCCAGCCAGTGTTCTCCATACATACATCATTCAGTTCTAGTTGTATGCAACATTTAGCCCTCAAGAGCTCAAACACAGAAGCAGGTGTTGCTCTCTCTTTAGGTTTTTCCACCCGCCTTAAGTGATTTACCGCCACCCATGCTGGACCTGTTTGATCTCGATGAAGCTTTCTCTTCTGAGAAAGTGCGCCTGGCACAGCTCACCAACAAATGCAAGTTGTCTGTTTTAAAACAAAACTAACACCTTAGATTCAGATGTTAATAGAAAAAAAAAGGTAGCGATATCTGCTCTCATTTAATGAGTTCTGTTCACAGGCACAGATGACGATCTTGAGTTCTATGTGCGAAAATGTGGCGAAATTCTGGGGGTGACTCCAAAGTTGGATAAAGATCAGAGGGATGCCAAGCACATTTTGGAGCACGTTTTCTTCCAGCTTGTTGAGTTCAAGAAACTCAATCAGGTGAGAGTGGCCACAGATCTTTTACAGGCAACTTCATTATATACACACACAGAACTTGTGTAAAAATGAACTTCTGTGTCTTGCAGGAGCATGACATCGACGCTGAGGCACGATTCACTCCGCTGTGACTGGACTTGAGCAACATGTTAAACATACTGTACCATGACTAGACGCACGTCTGTTCTGGTGGGAAGAAGTAAAGAGACCGTCACAGTAGTCATGAACCTGGCAATATCAATATGATACTGTTGTGTTTAGAAACTTCATGAATTTCATTTTTTATACCCTTTGTATTTATATGTTGAAAAATATTGAAAAGAAAACCCTTATGTGAAGTCATTCACACTTTATTTAAATATTAAAAATACTTTAAAAACCATTTTGTTTAAGGCAAATGAGTTCTCTGCACACGTTCTCACATGGATCCTGCAAGACAAAAACCATGGATTTGCTGTCATTAAAGAGCATACAGTGATGAATATTTTAAAACAGCTAAAAAGAACTTAACTGAGCATCTTACCATTTATGTCGTCCTCCAGCATTTTAAAAACACACTTATTCGTCCTCATCAATGCATGGTGGGTGCAGCGGCAGACACAATCATGTATGGCTCTAAACCCCATACTTTTCCTTCTAAAACCATCTGAACTTCCTCCATGTGAAATGCGTGTTACAGGGACATTCTTGACCATATCAGGGAGCAAGATCAGCTCGTGAAAGCTGCGCAGACTGGGGTTTTGGACTCCTTGCTGTCTCTAAACTGTTGGACTCAGCGCAGGGTTTGGGGCTGTTGCTTTCTGATTTAATCAAAGAAACATCCCATGAAATTTGAGAGGTGTTGAGATCGGTGAACGACTGGTCAAAGAAAGTGTTTGTTTGCTTCTGAAGGAGTATATAGGGAGTGGAGGACTTTCCTGGTAAAGGAACAGCCAGGTGACAGCCGTCAGTCTCTTGAGTGTTCAAGCTGCTAATTGAAATTGCCTGAGAGGAAGAAACGGGGTCAGGCGACAGAAAGAGAAAAGTCGCGCTGGGCAACAGGGCCTCAGATCCATCAGCCACTGCTTCATTTGACACTCTGGATGTCGTTAGTTTTTCCAGGGACAAAATGGACAGCAAACTCTGTTCCCCAAAAAACTTCTTGTCAAGTTCTGATGGAGATGAACACTCAAAGCTTTTCATATCTAGAAAAAAAAATAGATATCACTTGGAATTATACCATCCAGTCACATTAAATGAATCAATCCAGTTTTCTTACCTTTAATTACAAGAGGTTCCTCCATTGTTTCTCTTGGCTGTGGGTATTAAAAGAGCTGTCCACTAGTGATCAGTCACACCAGATGCATGTTAATGTTAGGTATGAACAGAGCCCAACATCCAGGTGGGTTTTAAACTGTTGAGGCTGCATGCTAATTGACCCAGCTGGAGGCTGATCAGGTCATCAGTGTGAAGGAAGTGGGAGAGTTTCTCTCAGGCCTCGCAAGGGAGATCAGGTGCAGACACATATTACCTATCATCATTGTTTTATATATATATATATATATATATATATATATGTAAAATATACAGTTCATTTACAAATTCTTATTCAAAACTGTTATTTTAAGAAGGAAAAAAGATTTAGAGAAATTATACACCTTTATGGACATATTAATAAATCCTGGTCTCTGGGTAAAATGCCCATCACACTGTAGTAGCACAAGGTGACGTTGCATATTTGAACTACCTGTGGTCCGGCAACATTTTATTTTTCAATTTATAATGATATGATAAAAAAGGATGGCAGCAGATATTCATATTTGAGAAGCTGAAATCTGAAAAAATATTCAATAATTGACTCATTTTTTTTCAAAATGATTGCTGATTCGTTTTCTCAGTCAGTTAACTGACCTCAGTTTATTGGATAAACAAATAATTTTTTTAAATAATTATAAACTCATCAAATCGTTTTTTAAATCATCCAAATATCTATAATATCTGTACTTATACGTGACAGTACACATGGCTGAGGCTGTTATATGCGACAAAATAACCCATTCGTGCAGTTTGGTTCAACTTCGGTTTTGGAAATCACTTTGTTCAGCATAAGGCACGGCAGTCGACGTCAGCGCGAGAGACGATCGTGAAGGCGCCCAGCGGAAGTCCGCGTGACCGTGCGCGCACGTCGGCTGCGCAGCTACGTCACTCTGGGCTCCCAACGATAGAGAAGGGCGCGAGATAGAAATCCAGGAGCGCGGAGAACCCCTGGCGCTCCTGGTTACAGGCTGCAACGTTAAGATCCAACTCGCAACGAGCCTCCTCACTGCCGCTGACCGCCGTGGAAGGACAGCCGATCTGAGGAATACACCGATATAACACCGAATCTACATGTTGATGACGAGCAGCCGGATCGGGGCATATCACCGTCAGGACGTAAACAACAGAAACAGAGGGAAATGTCTTGGTGGCCGCGCGGGTAAGACGTTCATCTGCGTTTTGGCCGTTAACTTTACATATAGATGTACTTATTTAACCAAATGTGGATTAACCGTTACTGTTTAACGCTGCAGTGTGAAAGGCACTATGTCACTTTGTTATCAAGGTCAATTGTTTTGCTGTCTGGCCTAAATTTAGGAGTAGTTTACGTACTGCCGCCCTTTTCCGGGCAGATAATAAGAGTAGCATTCAGTTTTTAATCTAACGCCAGACACATTTTACATAATCCGATGAATCTGTTCGATACTTTGCTCACTTTATATCCTTGTCAGACGGTAGTTTGTGCCGTTAAGTGCCAGCTAACCGTAGAAATAAACCAGATAAGCGAGTTGTTCCCGTCGCACCGCGAGGGCGCGGGCCGCCGGCCGCCGGATGCTCCCTGCGTTTTCACCATCGGCTTTAGTCGTGCAAATCACAGCGGCGTGTTTTCCTCAGCGACGATGGAGAGGAGGCCATGGTTCAAGACACCGACTCGGATGTGGCGGATCAGAGGGACGGTGGCAGAGTGAAGGTGAAATGGACACAAGAGGAGGTGATTGCCCTGGCTTGTCCCCGCGATTTGCATGTTGTCTCGACGACTTCTGAACCCGTCAAAGTAAACAATGACTCTGTAGGACAGGGACCATAAACGTGCTCATTTGCTTGTGTTTGCAGGACGACAAGCTCAAGACTCTGGTTCAAGAACTGGGCCCAAATGACTGGAAATATATTGCCAGCTACATACAAGTGAGCATGATCCGCTTTTTTGTTGTTTACAGAAAGGATGTCAGCAGACATCTCAGTGAGTGAGTTCGTGTCTGACCTTGTTTTGTTCTGCTTAGACTCACACAGAACACCAGTGTCAGCACCGCTGGTTTAAGGTCTTGGATCCAGAGCTGGTGAAGGGTCCTTGGACCAAAGAGGAGGATGAGAAAGTAAGTGGCTCGTCAGCCGGCGATGCTGGAGTTTGAAAAGTGATTCGCTCCGAAACAGTATGTCCATTGTGATTCATGGCCTTCATTCCTCAGGTTATAGAGCTTGTGAATCTCTACGGCAACAAACAGTGGGCTATGGTGGCCAAGCATCTGAAAGGCAGACTGGGGAAGCAGTGCAGAGAGCGCTGGCACAACCACCTTAATCCCAACGTGAAGAAGTCGTCGTGGACGGCTGAGGAGGACCTGATCATCTACAAGGCTCACTGCCTGCTGGGAAACCGCTGGGCTGAGATCGCCAAGCTGCTCCCGGGAAGGTAAAGACTCTTCATCAATGTGTGTGTGTTCAGACAGAAAACCCTGCCCTCCCTGTAGGAGTCATAGTTACAAATGTGTTCACAGAACGGACAATGCTGTGAAGAATCACTGGAATTCCACCATCAAACGCAAGTTGGAGATGGGCTTCTATGCCGGGGAGGTCTTTCAGCCAGATGAACTTGAAGAGCTGTTGGCACGCGTTAATAAAGATGTACAGGTGGGCTGTCTTTCCATGATGTTCTCCTGTACAACGGATGCAGTTCTAAATTTAAGTGGCCTTTATATACAGCCTGTTCAAGGCGAGACTGCCTCACCCCTCTGTACAGTGAGTACCAACACAGGGTGGGGGTGGGGGGGCATTGTTGTTTCAGAGCCAAATCAACGTGGGTGCAAAGGAGAGAGGCATGGCGGGACAGACACTGACGCTGCTGTGTTTCACGTCAGGCCTGCGTGCGATCTAAAAGCACGCACAGCTTAGCTTGGTTCGATGTAAACAAGTAAAGCTGCCATTATGGAGGGTCCTTATAATGGCAATCCAGTGGGATCTCTCAGTTTAAAAGGGGCTTCAATAAACCAGGTTGAAAGTTCTGTTGTCTGTTTCCTCAGATGTCAAGCTGCCCTCAAGATGGTGCAGACCCAGATCAGAAAACGCATCCTTCTGTAAGTGACCAGTTACGCTGATTTGATTTCAGCTCCGTTGCTCAATATTAATAATGTTTTTGATGTCAGTATTTGTTACAGATGCGTACTCTTACCATCCGTTGCAGGAAATTCCAGCGTCGGCCTCGGTTAAAGCCAGCCCCAGCGAAGCAGCGCCTTCCAAGGCTGTCCCTTCTGTGAAGGACGTCTTGAGCCCCAAGGCCGAAGCGGACACCTCAGGAGATATGAGCTGCACCAGCTGGGTGGTGGACAGCTCCGGCTTTCTCTCCCCCACTGGCCCCGGACTGAAGGAAGTGCTGGACATGGTGGACGGGGTGAGTGTCCCCCTGTCGTCAACACGGACACACCTGCAACAGCATAGTCATTTACATCTGAAAGCGATAAGCGATACTCCTCCTTTAGCCTGCTGAGGTGTGACTGCTTTCATCCACTGCTGAAAAACGTTGCTCCTGACTGTAAATACTTTATCATTTCTGCTTTTTTACAAATCATTATGCTATTTATTTTAGTTTGGTTTGTTAGTCACGTTAGAGTTATAAAGCAAAAGTAAAGCCCTTATGCTAATGTCGATTTGCTGTCAGGACCTGGACGGCTGGTGCAATCTAGCAGCCTTTGACCTGCCGGAGGAGAATCCGAGCCCGGAGCGCCACCAGTTTCGCCTGGAGGGCAGCGCCTTGCAGGAGTTGAGCAAAAGCAGCAAGGGGGAACTCATCCCCATATCTCCCGGAGGGGTCACGCCGCCCTCCATCCTGAACCACCGAAGCCGGAGACGCATCGCCTTGTCTCCCGATGCCAATAACTCCATGACTCCGAAAAGCACTCCTGTTAAAATCCTGCCCTTTTCTCCATCTCAGGTAAGCTCTTAAACTTCACTACCACCGCGCCGTGCTGTGACGCCGCTCCTCATGTCTCACGAAACGGCCCTCTAACGTGTCGTTTCAGTTCCTCAACATGTGGACCAAGCAGGACACTCACGACCTGGAGAACCCGTCCCTCACGTCCACGCCTGTGTGCAGCCAGAAAGCCATCGTAACAACGCCGCTACAGCGGGACAAGACGCCCCTCATTCAGAAGGAGAGCTCAGCGTGAGTGCTCTCAAGCCCTAATCCGAAGGGCGGCGTTCAGCTGTGTATTGTGATTGTGACGCTCGGTGTTCACGCCTTGCTTTCCTGCAGGTTCATTACACCTAACCACAAGTCCGACCTCTGCACAACCCCGCGAACTCCGACACCATTCAAGAACGCCATGGAGAAGTACGGCCCCCTGCTGCCTCTGGTGAGTGTCCGTCTGGGATTTTCAGTGAGTTCCCGTTTATCAACTCTGCATTAACGCTGTTTTCTGCTGTGTCATCTCAGCCTCAGACTCCAAACCTTGAAGAAGATATAAATGAGGTCATCCTAAGAGACGCTGGAATTAACTTGGTCGTCGTAGGTTCGCCTCCGCCTGAGCAGAGACGCAAAACGATGGTGACTATGATTCAGTGCTTTACCCCAGTTTTAATCCTCCAACCCCTGGTAATGCTGTACTGTAACATTAATGTGTAGTAGGAGCTGGATCACAGAGAGCCACAGAATCGTATTTTACAGAATTTTAATCATGAAAGCTTCTTAAAAGCAACGTAACCTTGCACGGCAGACTTGAGGCCAGCTCAGGTTTGATTCATTACAATGTACATGGAGGGCTTGATGCAAAATTTTTGGGATTGCAGTGGAAAAAGTTGACAGGATGACTTTGGAATAGGCCGTGGGCGGACGCTGTTAGTAGGGAAGGAACTGTTACAACTACCACAAGTACCTGCTGTGTCTCAGTTTCACAGCTGCACGTTTACAAATTCACACCTCGGAGCGACGTCACTGCAGTGACAGACTCCTGTTGTTGGTCAGCAGGCAGTGACGTGGGAGCAGCTCACTGTGAAAACTCCATTCTGCAGATAGATCCTGCAGATATTTGCTACCACCACCATTCAAAATGCTTACTAATACACCCACTGAGCACTTCATTAGGAACACCATGCCACTACTGGGTAGTTCCTGCCTTTGCTCTCATTACAGCTCAGTCCTTTGAGATTCTGCTCCATATTGACATGTCTGTGTCAAAACATTTGTGCTACCTGAGGTGAGGTCTGCCTGCTGAGGGAAGGAAACAGGCTCATTATGAAACGGTTGCGGGGCAAATGAGACTGTGGCAGGCCACCACAGCAGTTTAGGGGATTAATGACAAACGCTGGAGACTGCACTGTGTGAAAATCCCATGACATCATCGGCGTCAAAAACCCTCAAACTAACACCAACAATCATGGACCCCTGACCCTCCAGGAGGAGAGGAGAGCAAGGAAAATAGCTGCTGACCCCTCCCGCCCCATACACAGCCTAACTGCGGTCCATCAGGACCGAATCCTCCCGTCACAAGGACGGTTTTTACCCGTCTGCCATCAGGCTTTGGAATAAAACTTAAGACTGACTTTAGCCCAATACGTTATATTAACGTTCATCCCCCCAACTCAAATATGCGTTATACTAATGCCCCCACCCCTCCACTGGACACTTTATCTTGCACACTACCACCTGCACTAGTTGTGTAAATGTATATATATATGTATACAGTTTTTAGTTTTTATGCTTAGGTTTGTTTTTATGCACATTTTTATGTTTATGTTTCTCGTTTTATATGTAGGTGTGCTTGGTAAGCGTAAGTTTTAGTTTCTGAAACAAAACCCTAATAACTGAGCATGTCATTGCTGACCTGCTTCCATTGTTCCCTGGAGATGTTGTTATTTTGTTTTTATTTAAGCCAGAAATTGTTCATCATCAACCTTCTTGCTGAGGCAGTTTTTTTCAGATCTTGGTTCTTTTTATTGATTCCCAGCATCGCCCTGCTATGAAGAAAGTCCGGAAATCATTGGCCTTAGATGTCATTGACTGCAAGGGGATGAAACGCAAATCCAGCAAGACTGAAGCCAAACACAGGATCAAGGTAAGAACGAATGAGTATAGATGTGTTGTCTGTCTGTTGATGCATTTGATGCGTTGTAACTCTATTCTTTCTGTCATTTTTTGGCCGCAGGAGGAACCTGTGACAGTTTCTGTGAACTCCACGTCATTTTGCAATAAACGCCATGAAAATATTTTGGACCAGGGCTTCCTGTTGGGACCAAGTGACAGTGCCATATTTCCCAGCACAACGCCCCCAGTTCCAGTAAGGTCCATCTTTAAGCTTAAGAGGAATGAGTACCCTTATTAGTGGAAAAGTACTTGACATAGCTTTTCTACTCTGACTTAATTCTACTGCAATGTGTTTTCCCACTCTTCAGATGTCAAAAGAATGGGAGATGGTTGTTTGTGGACAAACTAAAGACCAACTCATAATGACAGAGAGAGCCAGACGCTACCTACGCTCACTGAAATCCCACGCACCCAACCGTGCTCTGATCCTGTCCTGAGACGCCTCTGTGTTTGACCAACACGTTACACGTCCAGAATTCACCGATGCTGTTGCTGTTTGTTCCTGCCTTTTTACTGTTGTAATGTTGGCGAAAGCAACAGGTTGTGTAGGTTTAGTACTGTTTTTGAACAAGTTATTAACATTCAAAACATTTACAGTACGTAGTTCTATCAGTAAGTTAAGAGAGAATGGTGCTTTTAGATTTTCTCACTCCAGTGGCCTCGTGCAAGGTCAAAGATATGAATCATATTCCATTGCATTGTCACTTAAATGTGTTTGAAGAGAACAGTGAATGTAAAATGGAAAATTCACAGCTAAGTACTTTTGCTGTCTGAAAAGACATGGTTTTACATTGCAAGTGTGTGTAATTTAGCAGGGTTTTAAAATTGTGAGTGCAAACACTCAGGTTAAACCTCCACATCTACATTATGTTCTATAAATGTAGATTTGATTGTGGGGTAACTTTACACACGCTGATCAGGAATGCATTGAGGGACGTGCAGTCTGTATTATGAGTGTAAAGTGAACATTGTCTTGGAAGATCAGTTTAGCATATATATATATATATATATATGTGTATAGATTGATATACAGCTCAATGGACATTGACAGTCAGGAGCTCATGTAGGGAAACTTTGACATCTGTTAATAATGCCTGCAGCACACATCAAGATGACCTATTAAGAGCCAACAAGCGATGAATACAACTGAGAAAGTTGTTTTTTTATGCAACATTCAATAAGTTGAGATGTAATAGGGGCATGGAAGCTATACAACCTTCAATGACAATGGTTTGTTTTTTGGCACTGTTTGTAAATATTTAATGTTGTATGTTTTTACTTCATCATACAACTTGTTAAAAAATTTAATAAATATTTCCTATACCATTTCCTCCTAGTTATGCTGATACTTGGTGATATGTAGTGCAAACTTGTCATTTAACCTTTGGCTGATGGTTTACAACAAGTTTAGTTGAGATGCATATTTAAAACAGTTCAGCTAAATGGTATGGTGACCTCAGCACAGTTAACTGAGAGCCTGCAAGATTGTGCTGTAAAATTTTGTCCAGTTTGTCAAATGGTTAAAGCTGATTTCAGGTTTTGATCTTCCTTTTGTCTGCTGTTTGCTGCCATATTTAGAAACAAGACAACAGAAATACATTTTTAGTTGGGACATTATAGCCTACTTATAAATAACAGGCTCAATTTTACATGCATGGATTAAATGCGCTACAAAGTTCGGGACTTTATAATGAGAACATTTTGTACATTTAATCAAAAAACATCACAAATGTGGTCAAAAATTTACTTAAAAGAAAACGAAAACCGCCCTGTGCTTTTATTTTGAAATGTAAACTGTGCCACCGGATGTTTTACCTCTGATGACAGATCGCTCTCCGAGACACCGGAAGCAATCGTCGGTTTTGGTGACGCTGCATTAGACTGCAAGACATGGACCGGTCTGGTAAGTGAATTGACTCATTCGTTTTGAATAAAACGTTAGATGTTTGTGTTTCAGTTTTAATAACGTCGTGTATGCAGTTATTGAGCGATCAGGGGGAAACTAGTGGGGAAAAGGGCCGCCCGCTGCGTGCATACGCTGCTTCATACTGACGTTAGCTCGCTCGCCTCGTAGCTAAACCTGCGGTGAACGAGGGAGCGTTGTCTCAATGAATGAATACATGTCGTCGCCGGACGATGGCTATTACAGAACATACCACTGTGGCCTCTCCTCGCTAGTAACGCATAAACGCACGTTCTGGAGCGGCCGCCCGGTTAGCATGTCCGCGCTGTGTGTCCGCAGGGCTGCTCGCGTGGTTCCTCCTCAGCCTGGCTCTCGCCGGAGCCCAGGCGCTCACCCCGGCGCACCACCTCTCGCTGCCCGACGTGGCCCGCCTGCAGTACCTTCTGAGCCAGCCGTTCACCAGCCTGGAGTCCGCGTACTACTCTGTTATGGGTCTGACCAAGCTCGGAACGGCCGTGTCCGATCACAAAGTAAGAAAACGCTTGATTTAAACGTGTATTCATGTTTCATTCATATTTATCTGCACGTACTTATATTGCTCTGATCGTCACTGATCTTTGTCTGGGAAAATATTTTCTTATTTTTGCAGCAAGTTTGCCAGTTCCTCAAATCCCAGCTTGATCCCACGAGCGTTGACTCTGTCTTCTTTGCTGCCGAGACCAGTCAAGCCATTTCAGGATGTGAGGTATAAAAACCTTATACTGGCCTTCTCATTTGTCCCGTTGCCTTTCACTGTCATCAAAAACCTTGTTTGGAGTAGATAAATGTGTGGTGGGACTGGACCTTGACAAAATAAAATATATACAATAATCAGATTTTGTTCTCATGAAAATCCTGATATTTGTTTGAGCATTTTAAGTCAAAAAGTATTGTTTTATGGTGAAATTTTTAAAACCAATACTTCATTTGAATCCAGTGCTGGTAAAATAATTGTAGAAAAATAGTTTGGTGTGAAAGTTGACATGGCGAAGCAGATCATGCTGTACAATAACGCAAAAAACACAAAACCAAACTGTTCACATGAGATTTTTTTTGTCCCGCTGTAGATCCCTGTGTCCAACGAAACCCGTGACATCCTCCTGGCAGCGGTCAGCGAGGACTCCACCATGAGTCAGATCCATCGGGCCGTGAGCGCCCTCAGCTCTCTCGGACTTCCTGTGGCGTCCCAGGAAGTTGTGGGAGCCCTGACAGCTCGCATCAACAAGGAGGACAATGTTATGGCGTAAGTGAAAGTGGGGCTGGTTTGGGAGCGCGGTCTGCACCCGGGGGTTGAACCGTTTGATTGACGACAAATGTGCGTTCTCTTCGGACAGTATCACCTCAGCTCTGCAAACGGCAGCTCGCCTCTCCCAGCAGGCAGAGCTTGGAGGAATACTGGAGGAAATAGAGGTGAGCTCTTTAACTTCCAGCAGGTGGTGCTGCTTCGCTGTTGTTTGACTGACTGAAATTATACATGTTGTGGATTATTCTTTTTTTTTTTTTTTCCTGTCAGGATCTGACGGCACGCTTGGATGATCTGGGTGGCATCTACCTCCAGTTTGAAGAGGGACTGGAGGCTACTGCCATGTTTGTGACTGCCGCCTATTCCCTGTCAGACCACGTGGACATGGAACCTCCTCTCAAGGAGGTACGATTTCCGTCCCATCAGGTCGTCGTCTCGCCGCACGCTTGTCTCTCTGATGCTGACCGAAGACGCTTTCTCCCCGCAGGACCAGGTCATTCAGCTGGTCAACTCCATCTTCAGCAAGAAATCCTGGGACTCGTTGGCCGAGGCTTTCAGTGTGGCAAGTGCCGCCGCCGCTCTGTCCAACAACCGCTTCCACGTGCCGGTCATCGTCAGCGCTCAGGGCCCAGCCACAGTGTCCCACAGCCAGCCAACCCTGCAGGTAGAGGTTTTGGATCACGAGCTCACTTCCTCTCCCCCGCATGGTTTTTAAATCACCCCGTAGTGAGACCGTCCCTCTGTTGGATTCGCAGCTCCTCGTCACCGATGTCATGTCTCAGCCTCTGGCCTCAGCCAACGTGCTGGTGGAATCTGCGTATGCTGTGGCCTCCAAGAGCATCATACTCAGCCAAGCTCCCTTCACACTTAATGAGTATGTACCAGTAGTGAGGTTACCTACCTGACAATGATCCCAGCAGCTGAACAGAAATAATAAATTATGGCGACGTTTCCTTGTCGGCACTGTCTCGTCACTGTTTTGGTACAACACACACTCTTATTATGATTTTTTTTTTCTCCTTTCTTTTCAGCGGCGTCTTCGAGCTGAACTTCATGTCCAACCAGCCCGCCAGTGGATACTACCAGTTTACCATCGCGGTGACTGGGGACAGCCGACTGGTCGCCAATCATGTCGAGGTGATTTTTGTACCTCGTCACCGTATTTAACTTGATTTAGCATAATTAAAAACAACTGCCAGTGATGTGCAGCTTATTTAAGTTAAAGGGGCATGCCACACATTTGACTATGGCTGTTCAGCCTGTTGGATAATGTTATTGCAGGGCTCTGGGGGAGCTTTCTAAAGCAATGCATTGTATGTCTTTAGAATATTTAGAATTTGTGGAGCTTGACTCATACAAGGGACCAAAAGCTGTTCTTTTTTTGATTTAGTTTTTAAAAAAAATTCTTTCAAGCTCCTTGACCTAATGGGACGGCCAACCTAAGTGACTGGAGCTGTGTGGTTTTAATAGCAGAATAAACATGCAATGTAGAATAGCAAAGTCCACAGTGATTTCTGAAAAATGTACTCAGTAGAGAAGGAGGATGTGAATATGATAATCTAGTCTTAAAACAAGCATAATACATTAATATGTGTAAGAACAGTCTTTCTTGTTGTACTGTACCTATGATCAAGTGCTACTAAAGTGTTTGTGCAGTGCTTTAAACTAGATGGAAAAAAATGAAAGTCTTTTTGATTTTTGATGAGAAGCCAACTGATGTGTGCGTAGGCGTGACGTGTGTTCCGTCTCTGTCCCCCTGTAGCTTAAAGTAAAGGTGTCCACGGAGGTGGCCGTCACAAACATGGACCTCTCTGTGGTGGATAAGGACCAGAGCATCGGCACAAAGACCACCAGGTGAGACAACGCTTAAAAGTTTGATCGGTGACTTCCTTTTCGCTGACCCTCAGTGGCCTGACAGTTTCCCTCCCTTTTTTTATCACCCAGAGTGGACTATCCTTCCAAAGCCAAGAGCTCTTTCACAGCAGACAGCCACCAGAACTTCGCCATGTCCTTCCAGCTGGTTGACGTCAACACCGGAGTGGAGCTGACCCCTCACCAGGTAACGTAACATGGACACGCACCATCCAGCTGTTCTACATCTGGTTAGCCAGAGCAGTCCTGCCGTATTTGGAAGGTTTCAAAGATGAAGACCCTTTACTCTCTCTGTCGCAGACTTTTGTCCGGCTGCACAACCAGAAAACTGGCCAAGAGGTCGTGTTCGTGGCTGAGCCCGACAGCAAGAATCTGTACAAGTTTGAGTTGGACACGGCGGAGCGGAAATCAGAGTTCGACTCCATCTCCGGTACCTACTCCCTCTACCTCATTGTTGGGGACGCTACCTTGGAGAACCCCATCTTGTGGAATGTGGTGAGTATCGACTTCGGCCTCAGTGTCGATTGACACCGGTGAGTCAATACTGAACTGTCAAGTGTCATCTTTCCAAAGGCTGACGTCGTTCTGAAGTTTTTGGATGAAGAGGCCCCGGCTACCGTTCAGCCCAAGACCCTTTACGTGCCCAAACCAGAGATCCAGGTGATATTTGCAGCCCTCTCTTGATCTGATGGGAGTCACTGCATCCAGTAGCAGTCCGGCAGTTAAAATCCTCCCTGTTTCTGCAGCACTCGTTCAGGGAACCAGAGAAGAAGCCGCCCACTGTGGTCTCCAACACCTTCACCGCGCTTGTCCTGTCTCCCTTCCTGCTTCTGCTCATCCTGGTAATCCTGGTTTCTGTTTTTTTAATGGTGGGGGGGGTTTGGCTGTGAACTTTATGGCTGTTCCTGTATAGAAATTCAGAAAATATTTGTCTTATCTAAAACAAACAAAAAAAGACGTACCTAATTCTATGTTTAATCAAACCTTTATGAGCGTAATAAAGCTTTCGGCTTTGTTATTGTTGCTCTATACAAAGTGGTCTAGGTTTTTTGTTTTTTCATAGAAAACCTCTTCAGTAGGAAGCCTTCATACACGGTGAATGAGGCTGCATGAATATAATACTTATTTTAATTTGAAAACACAAAAGCTGTGAGGTATTTTTTTCCCTGGCATTTGCAGTGTTGAGTAAGAGTTATTGTTGCAGGGGATCAGTGTATTGTGTGTTAGGTGGTAAACAAATTTTCAGGCCTTTTGTTGGCAGCTCTTGAAGGGGATGAAAACCACATTGTCTTTTATTCCTCCTCTGCTCTTTAGTGGTTTAAGCTGGGAGCCAACATCTCCAGCTTCAGCTTCTCTCCGAGCACCATTCTGTTCCACGTAGGACACGCAGGTCAGTCCCCGTCTTCAAAATGAAACGTTTCACACGGCCTTGGTACAGCTGGAGCGCCTCAGTTGGTTCCTCAGAGGAGACCTGCACTTTCTTGCACCTGGACGAAAGCGTGGCAGTGAGAACTGCAGGAGTAATGGTCGGAGTGGGCAATTTCCTCACACCATCAATATGTAGAGCTCTCAGAGGGCCAGAGTGAGCAATCACTCTGCCAGTCTTCACTTTTACTTCCTGCTCTTACAGCAGCCCATTGAATCCTTTTTTAAGGAGCTCTAATATTGGGATTGCTGATTTCACAAGTGTGATTCTTTCCAGTTAGGACTGAAGTGAATTGCAGCAAAGACTGTGAGCAGCGGGAATTTGCCTTTTTCCATTTTGCTGTGTTTTCCACATTTTTGCTTTGCACACACACCCTCAAATTGTTATGCTCACTTCTAAAATGATTAAAAGATTCCAATTTTCACCCATACATCTCTCTCTCTCGCTCTCTCTACATACATATATATATATATATATATATATATATATTTTTTTTTTTTTTCAATGACTGCAGTTTCTGGTATTGGAAACTAGTTAAATGTTCTCAAAGTACGTGATACACACATTTTTAGATTCATATATATAATACTGTGTTTTGTGAAACTTTTGATATGATAATTTGTTCAATATTGCGTTCTTACCCAGCAGCTGTTTGGTTTGGACGCTCATGCTCAAGCTCACTCGTTTCATTTCAGCCATGCTGGGCCTGATGTACGTCTACTGGACCCACCTGAACATGTTCCAGACCCTGAAGTACCTGGCGATTATTGGCGGTGTGACTTTTCTGGCCGGGAACCGCATGCTGGCCCAGAAAGCAGTCAAGAGGTATGTCTCCTGTTTCCATGGAGGGTCCCTGTTCCCAGAGAGAAAGTCTGGCCCTCTTTCAGTTGACATGGACTCTCGTGTTTTGAGGCCTCTTGGTAGTTCTTAGATCCCAACCTGAGGAGAAGTACCTGCTCTATATCTGTAGCTCCTCAGCTGGTCCCGAGAGGCTCGTTCTTAATGCCGGGCTCGCTGCCAAGAGGAGATCCCGTGCCTACTTGGACTCGGGAGAGTGGGCCGTTTCTTCCCACCATCAATATGTAGAGCCCTCCAGGGGCCAGAGTGAGCAATAGCCTGTGTCACTGACTCAAGATGGCCCTGTAATTTTTCGCTTTTACTTCTTACTCTTGCCACATCCCATTAAATCCTTTTAAGTGAGTGCAATATAGCGATGACTGATTTCACAAATGTCATTTTTTTCCAGTCCGGACTTGGTCTCCCCTCTGTCCTGCTGGTCTCTGTCTATCTTTAACCCCTCTGTCCTCCCGCCGCTGTCTCTTTACTCCTCTTTCAGGATTGCCGCAGAGCAAAGTAGTAGGTTGGCAAAGTATAGGAGCCTACGATAGAGCCCCCATTTGTAACAAATGAGTCGATCGTGCTTCCGGGCTAAAGTAAGGGCATCCTCATTGACTGCATCCACCGTGCATTTCCATAATGGCTGGCAGCGTGCATGGCTGCGTGGTGCTCTCTCATTCTAACTCCTGAGTGCTCACGTGTACTGCCGCCTCCCCCCCCCCACCCAAGTTTGCCCCTTCACTCATCCCCCCCATGATCATTACAACCATAGCCATGCCAGCACTTTGGTAGTCCCTCCATTGTGGTCTAACGCTCGTGGTTCTGGTTGTACCATCACATTTGAGTGACACGTCTTGTGTTCATGAACCAAAGTATGCATCGTCTGAAACTTGGGACATTCGCCGTGAGAATATCTCTGTTTGTTGTGGACGGGTGCACACTTAAAAATGCATGATCGACCCTTTTTACGTGACTTGTCAGCGATCAGGTGTAAAACAAAGCCGGCAAAGCTTTCACTCGTCCCACGCCGCTCGCCGCTAACACGCTTTTTCTTTTCTCCTCTCTCCCACAGAATCGAGAAAAAATAAGGGCGAGAAAAATTAGAGAAGAAGACACTGACGAAGCTCATTTTTTTTGTTTCCAAGGAGTCATTCAGCAAAATCAGACTTTAAACACGGCATGCCAGTTCAAGAGTCCAAATCCGCAGTTTAAACATGCAGTTTGTCTGTGTTGCCAAATGGAAGAATGTGAGACATCGCTGAGGACAAAGCTCACTGACAGATCCTCCTCTTGAGGGCCGTGAAGCTACTGATCATTGCACTTCATCTTCCTGTGAGATTTGTTTTCTTGTTGTCCAACAACTCAGTGTTTTCGAAGTGAGCTGGGAATTTTATTTGTGGATTCTTGATGAAATTTGGGTTCATTTGTGTGTTTTTTTTTTTGTACATTCCTCTTTGTTGTCGCTCAGTGCCCATTTCACCTCAGAAATTCGACATCAGCACGTCACCTGATAAAACACTGGCAGTAGCACTGACACTTAGATCATTTCTAACAATGCCGGTGTGTTTGCCTGTTTGTTGCATCAGATGTGTAGGAGGGGCGGTACCGTCCCATTTGATACAGAGTTTATGTCCCCCCCAGAAAAAATTGTTAATAATGAAATATGGGCGATTTGATGCTTTTGTAATCAAGAGGTGGAAATAAAGAAATTGAGGTGAATCAAAGTTTCTGTCTTTGTTAAGTAGAGAAACAAAGGAACCCCGAGCACATTTTAATAAGACTAATGGTGGAAAACGGGATTTGGGGTATAGTTTTTATGTCCTCAGGTAAAGATATCAGGAAGGCCATACAAATACTGCATTTTTTGTCTTTTTACTACACAATACACTCTTAGTGTTTTGCCTGCTGAGCCGTGGTAAAAAAAAAAAGCAGAAGGTTTGAAACAGATACTTTTAATTATTTATAAATGTAACTTTATTAATTTATTTAAGCACAAAAAGATGTATTTCTTCTTTTAAGGTGACACAGTCTCCATATCACTCCACATAGGCCAGACATTTTGAATGACCATAGAAGGAAAGGCACAGGTCAGGTGTAATCAGTAACACACAATGATGCTCTTGGTTCATTTAAACATCTCATTGAAAAAGACGGGGCAGTGAGCCAACGTATGCAACAGCAGAGTCCTGAAACAAGATGAAAGCTTTCACCTGCTGTTTTACTGCTCTGCCAAATTAACTTCTGCAGTGAAGATGTAGTGTTTCAGGGTCCCAGCCCAAAGTGGTCCCACAAAGCTCACAGGAGTGTGGGAGATGCCGATGCAATTACAGCTGGTCAGCGTCCACTAGGTCCTGATATGTGGCAACACACAGTAGGTGTAAACATCATAAAAGTATAAAGTACTCACCGTGATGAATGGCTTCTTATATATTATATTACTACAAATGATATGGGTTAATCATTACTGATTAGATCAACATCACTCATTTTTTTATGTTAAACACAGATTAACTGGTAATTTATTACATCATCTTTCAGCAACTGATTTTATGTATGTTATTATGGCTGGGTGACTACTTGGCCCAGGTGGGCTACTGAATATCTTATTTAGTGAATCTAGTCTGGTCCTGTATGTTTTGTATATATTAAAAAGAAATATATGTAGAAGGAGGAGTGAGGAGACGGAAGATCATCAAAGCAGCATCAAATGCTGCTTAAAGCACAAATTATATCTTTTACTCATTTTACTTTGTGAAACTTTGCACCTCTGTCTAGTTCAGTATGGCCACTCTTGAGATGACTCTTGAAAAATAACATCAAGATTTCATTAACTATTCCTCATTGCTGTTTCAGTGGCCACTTAAACAGTTGCTTGCTAATATTTCTCTTCAAGTCCTTCAATGCCATTTTTATTTCCACAGTCAAGAGGTGAGTTGCAGTTTTTTTCTTCACAGCCTTTAATGGTAATGAAAAAAGACAATATCATTTTTCATTTGGAGAGAACAGGTTGGATGAAGTGTAAGAAAAGAAATGGTGTTGGTGGTGAAAAGTGCAGGGGGCGGTGAGCACTGGCACCTTTCCGTTCATCTGGGCAGCAGGTCTCAACTCAGCAGTCTGCGAAGAGGAACGAACTCAGGTCAGTGAAAGACTGACAAAAGTGAGATCATCTGAATGTCGGAATTTCCAAGGATTTACCTGGGCCTCATGGTATTCCCATGCACTCCTCTGTATCTCTGATTGCTCTGGATGGATGTCAGATCTTCTTTATAGGTACCTTCATAGATACCTGAGTGACGCTTCATGTAGCTCTCATCCCTATGGGGAAAAGACACAGCTCATGTTACAGTGGATTTCTGTTGGTGTTCAGCATCATTGCTCTCATTGGATCTGAATATCCTCGTGTGACATCGTTCGTTCTGTGGCACCTACCCTAGCCGTTTGCCCATGATCGTCTGAAGGAACTTCCTGGCAGAGATTTGGCCCAAGACTTTCCTGTAACTGTTTGTAAAGATGGCGTCCGCATGACGTCCTAAGCTAAAATCAGAAAGTGGACAATTTGCATAAATGCATCTGTTAAACAGGTGATGAAATGTAAAATGAGGTATAAAGAAGCAGCAACAACAACAACAAAAAGCAGACATGGGAGTTATCTGTTGTGTGTCTGGACATGCTGTTGCAGTGAATTTACCATTGTCAGGCTTAAAGGTAATGCCAAAATCCCCAACCCAAACCAACCAAACAACAACAATAAAAGAAAATATATTTCATCACTTAATGCAAATGTTCTTGCCCTGCACTTGGTTTGGTTTTAATTTGTCAGATTCTGAGATATCCTTCTCAGAGCTGTCAACAGTTTTCTGTATTACTTTCAGTGAATAAATAATGTGTTTCCACGGTGACGTCTGTAAGTTATCCTTCGTATCTGAGACACTTTGTCTGAAAGGACGTGCTGCTACTGAATTCAGTTAAATGCAAATCTAATCTTAAATGTAAATGCTGTGTGCATGGCAAATTTGAATTATATTGTATTGCATTATAGCTATCTCAAAAAACAGATTAAACTGCATTGCATTGGAAGATACCACTAATGAGATAATATGCATTTCTTTTTAATTTAGGTAAACTGTCCCTTAAAGCCATCTTTAACATCAGCCACTCCATCCAAATTAACACACTGACCGTAACTCTGCTCGCTCCCTGGGAGGATTCGTGTCATCCTGCAGTTTCTCTCCTGGATTATTTATAGACGATGTCATCAGAATGGATGTGTCCCTCTGGCCGAACCTGAGAAATATCCCCATTAAAATTAAACAAATTTAGAACATTGTATTCACATATCTTAACGCACATTTTAACAAGCTGATACATGTTCCATTTTTCCCCCAAAGAAGAAACTGATTTAAATACAACATGGAGTTCTGATGATGAAGATGAATTTTAAACAAAGGAGAATATGCTCAGTCCAACTGCAAAATACTCTCTCTTACGCTCTTGTAAAATGGCACATTCTGCTGCTCTGACACAGGAAGCTGTGATTAAGGTGCTGTGTAAATGTGACACTGATGTGACTAATCCAGACATCTTGACCCCATTCAGCATAACAAGTGCAGAGGGCACAGCTATGACACGCAAAGCAGCCAGTGAAAGGCTTAAAACATCATGCACACATGAACATGGCCTTTTGTTTGATCCCTGACACTGGGATCAAGTCCTCATCTGTCGACCGTTAGCTCATATTAGTATTAGTTTCTGTGTCTGAATGAATGAATGAATGAAAGATGTTCATCTTTTGGTTGTTAACTTTCTTAAACTTTATGTTTTCCATTTCACTTGGAAAAGCTGTCTCTAAAGCTTAGCAACATTTAATGATGCAGAGAATCAATAGAGCGTATTTAGTGTTGCAATTTGTAATTATTCTAATAGAGAATCATTTATTCAAGTATTACAGTACATTTATACCAGTATTTCTCAATATCGATATAGATTGATAGGTGTCTACAAATCGGAATTACTGAGCTGAGACCAGTTATTAATGATTTAACTAACTTTAAAAGCACCAATTAAAAAAGAAAAGAAAACAAGAGTTATAATGGAAATGAACAAGCTGGAAGGAATTTTGGTAAATCAGTTAGGACTCACCTAATGGATGGGTAGAGCGGGGCGCCTGATAAAGACATGACCAGGCAACACAACAGCAGCAGTGCAGCTTTCTCCATGATCACAGCGTGTCCTGGAGAACAGTGGACAGCTAGAATAAATGACAGGAGTAGAAATTACATTAGAAAAAACACTGAAACCACAGTTTTCCTCTAACGCTTTGTTGCTCTGCTGAAGGCACTGACGGAGCAGCAGACAGAAATGTATGCTGTGATAAAAAAAAAAACATCACTAAACACTGAACTTAGATCATTTAAAATGATCAAAGCACAGATATTACATTTGTACACATATACACAATATATTTATGCCATGTTGCCAGTTACCTGGATATTTTATTTGAATTCTGAGTGTCGCTGCAGTTCCTCTTTACTTGGTGCCCTCCACTCTCATCATTGCTCACTGCCAGGAAAGACTGGACAAAAGGGACCCTGGAACAGTACTCTGTGTTATTCCTGCATCCATGGTCAGTTTATACTGAACCTGTAGCTCCCAGTCACTCCCACATCACACAAGATCTCTCTCTCTCTCTCTCTCTCTCTCTTCTCTCTCCCTCTTTGAGCTGAGCTGTTTGCATCCTCTCTTTTTCTTTTTTCCCCATCTGTTATTTTCTCAGATTCATCCTATATTTGCTTTATTGGTATGTATATTAAATACAGAAATGCTAGTGTGTACAAGATCTACAATACAAGGTAACAATTCTGAATATAAGAACATGAATTATTGGAAATATATTAATAAAAATAGAACTAACTAACTTAGATAGATAGATAGTGGTAGGATGAGATATAGTTTACAGTTAAATAAAAGTATTGGTAATATTGAGCGTAATGAACCATCTCTATTTTATATATTAATTATGCAAATGGTTCCCTCAAATAATATCACCTGTCATTTACAGCCCTTCATTGTAGAGCATTTTATCAAAAAGAGCCTGAGGAGAAAAACAAACGTAGCCAACCAAAGTGGAAAACAATAAAATTTACATTGCATTGCTGACATTATTATCATTAACAGTTATTGGTTGCAGAGCTCCAGGTGGCTTTGTTTTAAAGGTTAATGTTGTGTATAGTCTGTATTTAACAGTTGGTGCCACAGATAGACGTGTTTCTTCTCATGAACAAACATCCCCTTCTGGGATCATTTCTGTCAGGTAAAGTCCCTTCCTGGGTCCAAGATTGGAACAATAATGGAAAAAACAACTGTGAACGACATAGTTCACTAATAACTGCCCAGCCTTTAAGAAGAGCATTCGAGATCACTTCGAAGCGTTCGTCGCCCGGAACCTGTTCTTAATAAAATATTTTGTTTTAGACGGACCGTGAAATTTGACGTAACAGGGGACAACTTTGCCTGACGGACAGGCAGGATGCAAAAAAACATTCTCTGTTTATTGCTTCCATTTTCGATGTCGAGGACACAGTGGATTAATAAACTTTTTTTAGACATGGCCCTCAGGATTTAATCAAACGGTGTAATTAAAAAAACTCTGGGAACGATACTAAATTGTCCAAATTGACACGAAACCACGTCTGCTCATAACTGAATGATAAAAAAAAAATCACATTTTATTTATCACAGTTTATTCCGTTTTCACCCGTATGCAGCTGAATTCGGCCTCATCTCAAAAGCTAATATTATTCGTGACACATGTGTTAGTTACACATTAACTGTTATTCGGTGGACTTTTTGCCACTGTTCCCTATCATCGATAGGGACGTTTTAATTTTCGATAGTTCGACGCATTTCCGGGTTTCCGGCATGTCGTTACTTTGGGGAGATCCTCCTCTTGACATTAAGCCATCTTTGGCTCCACATGACATGGACTTGAATGACGTTTGTAGCCAACATAGTTAGCACGCATGGAGTAACTTGTCCCGCAAGAACGACAATGTCAAAAAGTCAGTAGTACTTAGTAGTGAGTACTGCCCGAGCTGCTCTTAGGTTGTTCAGCCGGAGCTGAGCCCGACAGGCTTCGCTCTTTGTGCTGCAGCTAACCAAGCATGGAATTCCTCAGGACTTTAAAACCCGTGTTTACTGTGCCCCATCACTGGATACCTGTCAGATGGATCCAGCCCAGACGCTGTTCTAATTTGGCTAATACCAGTGCCACTTCAAGAGGGAGGAGGACAACAGTGGACAGGTTGAGGACTCAGCTGTCCTCTGGTCCAGGTTTTCAGGATTTCATCAAAGGAGTCTCAGTGAATAAGACTCAGGCTGCAGACGGAGACCACTCGTACGTACACGCTTATCTGTCTGAGGACTTGTTGCTGGGGAATTCAAGGAAAGGTGAGTCTGTATGACAGAGGGCGATTGATGAAGGTCAATTTGATGGTTTGGGACAAAGTCTGAACTGCTGCTTTGTTTTGCTCCAGTGTATTTTGAGACCTATGGGTGTCAGATGAATGTAAACGACACAGAGATAGCCTGGTCCATACTGCAGCAGAGGGGCTATCAACGCACGGATGACTTAAATCAGGTACAGCTCAGCTCTCTTCTTGTTTTAACATTTCACTGGCACTTTCGTCTGCACAGTTAGCTTAAGACGTCTTTGCGTTTGCAGGCAGACGTTGTCCTTCTGGTTACATGTTCTATAAGGTAAGATGATGTTAAATACAACGGCATTTTGTGGTTTTCACACACAAACTGAATTAGATGCACCATCTGACAGAGAGACTCTCTGTAAACTCTCCTCTTAACAGAGAAAAAGCTGAACAAACCATTTGGAATCGACTGCAACAATTAACAGCGATGAAAAGGAAACGGTTAAAGACCCACACACCGATGAAAATTGGGATTTTAGGTAAGTGAGTTGACTAATGCACGCACGTGCGACCGTCTCACAGGGAGTACAGAGACATATTTATAGGTGTCTCTCTCCAGGTTGCATGGCAGAGAGGCTTAAGACGGAGCTTTTGGAGCGGGAGAAGCTGGTCGATGTTCTCGCTGGTCCTGATGCTTACCGCGACCTTCCCCGCCTCTTGACCATGGCTGATGGAGGTCATCAGGCGAGCAACGTGCTGCTCTCCTTAGAGGAGACCTACGCTGACATCATGCCTGTCCACCACGCCCCTCAGGGACACAGTGCTTTTGTGTGAGTGTGTGGATTTTTCGTTGGGTTTTTTTCAAGACGGAGCGATATTGGCTTTCAGCCTTCCACACACTGTCTGCAGCAACACGTTATAATGGCACCTCTGAGGATTTTCCACTTCATTTGCTCCGGCAGGTCCATCATGCGAGGCTGTGACAACATGTGCAGCTACTGCATTGTTCCCTTCACCCGAGGCCGAGAGCGGAGTCGACCAGTCAGCTCCATTCTTGAGGAGGTTCGCATGCTCTCTGACCAGGCAAGTGATTACCTCGTTGCTAGAGTCACCCAGTGTCTTACACAGGAAACACAATTTGTACTTGGATTTCATTGTGCTCAGAAATGAAGTCTCGTATGAGCAGCTGTCTACAGATTAGTTCTATAATGTGTGGCACCTTTGCAATAGAGAAAACTTAGTCTTGTTTTGTTTAATGGCATAATCCCAAATTCTTGAGCTCGGGCTCCTAATGATCTGTTCTGTCCAGTAAACTGAAGAGCTGAGAGAGTCACTTGGCAATTTAAGTTCAGCATTTCAAACTTAAACGCGTGGTGGATGTTTTCTTCAGGGTGTGAAGGAGGTGACGTTGCTGGGTCAGAACGTGAACAGTTACAGAGACACGTCGGAAGAACAGTTCTGCGGCTCAGACCTCACCCAACTCAGCCGGGGCTTTAAGACGGTTTACCGGACCAAGCAGGGAGGTCTGCGCTTCTCCGACCTGCTGGACCGAGTCTCCAGCATCGATCCTGACATGAGGATCAGGTTCACCTCCCCTCATCCTAAGGATTTTCCTGATGAGGTACAGAAAAATACAGGTTTGAAAAATAAAACCCAGTCTCATGACAGTCCAGTGTTGATTGCCAACTATCAGGAGACAAATATAGATGTTGACAATGAAGAGCAAAGCTCATTTCCCAACAGAACCCTGCACTTTCTTGACCCGCTGACCCACTTTCCATGTTGCTGCTTGCAGGTTTTGCATCTGATTGCGGAGCGAGGGAACATTTGTAAGCAGATTCACCTTCCAGCTCAGAGCGGGAGCAGCCAGGTCCTGCAAGCAATGCGCCGTGGGTAAGAGACCCCTACGCTTTTTCCAAACTCAAAGAAATTCAGTTTGTAAAAAGTCTCTTAAAATGACACTCAGTCTTCTAATAATGTGTCTTTTACTTTTCAAAAATTACAGCTACACTAGAGAGGCTTACCTGGATCTTGTGAAGAATGTTAAGACAATCATCCCAGGTAGGTAACAGAAACCAGGTTCTTCCTTTGGGTTATCTTATCTGTTAGGTCATCTATATGTAGGTAAAACCCTGATGAATACGTTCCATTCATTCTGACCCTTCAAACTGATAAAATTCAAGCTACCTTACACTTGCACACAGTAAGCAATGAAGAATTGTCCTCAAACTCATGTTGCACAGTGGAAGTGGCTCTGTGTTTCAGGTTTGATTGCTGGAACTCAGATCATAATATTGCCCATAAAAATCTCAATTAAATGAGCCTTTGTTTACCAAAAAAAGAAAAACTGACTTATCCTGCAGCGTACATGCCAGAGCTAATATACTCAGAGCTTCAGAAGGCATCAGTATGATAGTCTCACTGCCCAAAAGCAGCCCCCCGAAAAAGTCCTGCCTGCCAAATACTCAGAAAGAAGCAACAGAGCCACCTCTTGATGAAAATCACAGCTGCTGCCATAAAATAAAACCAACTAGAGCAGAACTTCACATCATTTTCCTGTGATATTGTTGTTTAGTCAGTGATTTTTGTGAGATCATCTCTGTTATTAACTTTCAACACCAACATTTCATAACAGCTTGCATGTTATAGTTTATATAGGCACTGAATTGTGAGATACCGCCAGTTTTCTTCTGTCCTGTCACAGATTTTAAAATGTTAAGATCACCGGTTCCCAGACATGAGCAGAGCAAAAACACACAGAAAGAAAGGAAAAGAAAGAAAAGAAAGTCAGTGGAGGAGTTGAGAGAGGGTGACAGAGAGTATGAGAAAGTTTCAGCCACGCTGAAAACACTGCTGGAGTTAGCTGGAGCATGAGGAAGTTAATAATTTGGTCTTTTTCCAAATATACCGGTTAATGGCGACATATGAGGACAAGAAGGTAAAGTATTGTCACAGCAAGATGCTCACACAGTGTAGGAAGGACTTGTTATCTTTTCTGATGTGTACATTAATCAGGAGATGGTAACACAATCACAGTGCAGGGCTGGCTAACAGTTTACAAACCGTACTGTCTGCTGACAATGGCAGGCAACCAGAGAGCACATAATATCATATATAATATATATATATAACATTATTATTATCATTTGCCAAATTAGAAATTGATGTTCCCAGGCCAGTGGTTACAATGGTGGGGCCAGTGATCTTGAAAAGTATAATTTAATGATATCCCCTATCAATAAAGATTAAATTGTTTCATTTGTTGATGAAGGTGCATGCATACACTCTCACGCACAACACAAACACACAAACACACACACACACACACACACACGGAATGTCCAACGAGTTTTGCCTTATGTTTCAGTGTGATATTATCCTGAAAACTGATCACTTTAAGCACACGGGAAACCCTTAATCCTGGTGTGTTTAACATGATTTGTGTGTGTGTGTGTGTGTGTGTGTGTGTGTGTCAGGGGTGAGTCTCAGCAGTGACTTCATCTCAGGCTTCTGCGGTGAAACAGAGGACGACCACCAACAGACCCTGTCCCTGATCAAAGAGGTGGGCTACAACGTGGGCTTCCTTTTCGCCTACAGCATGAGAAAGGTGAGCTGCTGCAGGTTCGTCATGCGCCATACACCAAAAGATCTTCACTGCTGCATCAAGTCTACAAGTGAAATCAAGCTGTTATTTTCCAAAGCCTGTCTCCCCCGCGTTCCTCAGAAAACCCACGCCCACCACCGGCTGCAAGACGACGTGCCGGCGGAGGTGAAGCAGCGCAGGCTGGAGGAGTGCATCACTGTGTTCAGGGAAGAAGCTGCCAGGGTCAACGCTGCTCTCGTCGGCAGCACGCAGCTTGTCCTGGTGGAGGGAGTGAGTACTGCACACAGGCAGCTCAACGCTGACTCAGGGTTTGGTTCTCTCTTTGAGAACTCGTGGTAGATAGATTATATCTACTATATATTTACCACCCTACTGTGGCTCTAAGTGGTTTAGAAAATAGACGGATGGATGTTATGCCTATGCGTGCTCCTGTTTTCTAGAATAAGTGTTGGATCTTTTATTTCTTTAACCTCCAAACAACATGATTGAAGACTGAGACAGGATGATTAGTAGTTTCTAACACTCTTGAGGGGAGGGTGGGACTCACCAGTGGTAAACGTAGTCTTCCAGTATCCAGTACTGGGTTACAGTAACCTGTTACCAGGCAACTCTGCTCATCTCTGGGTTCCCTTATGATGCAGGAAAGTAAGAGATCTGCGGAGGACCTGTGTGGGAGAACTGACGGCAATATGAAAGTGATTTTTCCCAAAGAGGATGTTGCTGTTCAGCCTGCAGGAGCCGACACTGCACCGATCAACGCTGGAGGCTATGTGCTGGTGAAGGTGGGGATTGGTCCATATGGACAATTCTGCAAACTGGAGCCTGAGAGATTTGTCTGATATCACTGGTCGATATAAAATGATCATAGAAGGGTTTTTTTTAAGGTGATTTACAAAACAGCGTTATTGTAAAAAAAAAAAAAAAAGTTTTTGTCACTTCACCTGAGAGGTTTCTGTGTGTCAGGATTCAGGGCCATTTAAAGTTGTGTGGTTTGTTTCATCACTGTCAGTTAAATCTGATCAAAATACACCCACACAGTGCAAGATAATAATTAGATAAGTATAATAAGATAATAATTAATCATTTAAATAAAATATATTTTTTTACCTGTTGCCTGTTTAGTCATGGATATTTTGTATTTTAGAGATGCCAGGTTTTACAGGAGCTTTAAATTTTAATTTGTATATATGGTGTGTTAATTTTGCCGTAGTGTTTCCACATTTTAAACTCAATTATCCATATGGATGTCACCCTCAAAAAACTCAGTAACGCTTAGGCTTCAAATATTGGTGTTAAGATATAGGCACCTTTTAATAGTCATATAAAAGTCATGTGACATATCAACCATAAAAGAGGTGAACGTAAAACGGTGAGGCAAGGTAAAAGATTACAGCACACAGTGGTACGATCCACAATCATTACAGTCTAGACCACTGGTTCTCAGAGTTGTTCTGTCACGCCCCTCTTTAGAAGCCATAATTTTAGTCAGTCGTGAACACTGATCGGAGAAGGAACTGAAATGAAGGTCAGCATTTGTTTTTCCAACATAAATCATTCAACTTACTTTAAGCTCTTCCCCCAGTTTGAGATCCACTAGTGAAGACAAATAAGGCATCATATGGTGCTTTCATTGATGGCATCAGTCAGGCATTCATAATTTTTTTTGATGTTTTGTGTCGTTAATGTAGATGTTGTCGGCCAACTCCCAGAGCCTGAGAGGTCGGGCCCTGAGTCACAGCTCCCTGAGAGGCACGGCGACGCACCAGCTCACTGATGGAGCTGTGGCTGCAGACACAACCACGACTGAAACCTGCCACTGACTGACAGTGACACCACAGGAAGCAAACTCGTACCTCTTGGACACACTCGCACACTTCCTTGTCTGGAGACACACGGGGGCTGTGAGGAATTCCAAAAAGTGCAATGTGTTATTTATTCAGTCAGCACCACCAACTATGTGTATGTATATACTGAACTGCATATGATACAGAAACCTATTTGGATGAAGTGAATTAAAACGATTTGTTTTGCTGTAATCAGTGGTGTGTGATTGATGTCATGGCCTTTCCTTTGTTCCAAACTGGTTTACAGATGCCATGGATCAGCACATTTGTACAGCAGTCACTTCGTGAGCAACATAATCTGAAACGTTGGGAGAGAATTTGCCCCAAGTCAGCAGCAGAAAGTGCTATGATCCGCTTTGCAAGGATGTGGTTTCACAAAAAAGATGAATGTGGTGACTGCGGCAAAGCCCGTCCTGCAGAATGTCTCCTGCTGTGACAGGGCCACAGTCGTAACCCTCATGGAAGAGTTGAGGGTAGTTAATTTAAAAACATACACACACTAAAATGACAAAAATTTTAGGTGAAATCCAAAGGCAAACTCGAGATCTGTATTTTGCAGGCTTGTGGAAGAAGTAATACAAGATCCTCTGTCAGGTAGTTGTTCTCTTGCGGTGATTTTGCCCCCGTGTAGTTTAACCTGCAAACTGAACATCTGTTCCAATCAGCATGTAATCCTAGAGGAAAATAACAGCAGTTATTTATAAATTCTGTTGATTAATTAAATATTCAAGGTGTTTTCTCAAGGCTACAGGCTGTCCTACAACATATGCAGCAAGTAGCTGAAACCATGCAGTTTCATATAAAATAAAAAAATGTCTCTGACCTTCAGGACCTGAAGCTGAGTGTTCGCAAGCTTCATCTGTCCGATTGTAGGAAGTGGGTATCCCTTTGCAAGTTGAACTGTGGAGCAAAATGAATTATTAGTATTTGATTTCCATCACAGTCCACATATTAAAGGCAGCTGAAAGTGCTTTACGTAGAAAGATGATCTTAAGAAAGATAACAATACAAAAGAAATGCAGTAAACACAACACGCGATATAAGAGAGTAACTGATACATTTTAAACTGGTGCAATCTAATTTGAATGAAAAAGGAAAACCTCAAACTTGAGATATAAAGTGATGGTGAGCGCCATATAAAAACACAAAGTTGTTAAAATGGTCTTTCTTATGTTTTGAATTAAGGTGTTGAATAAACCCTGTGTGTTTGTGTTCCACGGCTGCTCTGTCGTAAATGGCTCGGACCCACTGGTATAGTCTGATTAACATGGAGGCATTAATAAGATGTTGCATTTGAAACTTAAATCTCCCTGCAGCCTGAGTGCCTGGCATGGCACCTCCAGTGCAACAACTCACCATTCAGTTTGGGTATCACTACCACTTTGAGGACCATTTGCAGGATGTTGTCGAGGGATCTGACCTGTAGGTCAGAGTTGGGGTTAGTTTGTTAAGTTGGTAATGACAGCGCACGCTGTGACTCGTGTTACAATGCCTCTCTCACCTGAAAGTCTCCCACGTAACTTGTCCCCAGGGTCAGATCCATTCTGTGCAAATGAGGTGAGATTAGATTGTGATGTTCATCTTTACAAGAACTTTTTTTTTCTCCTCTGAGAGCAAATCCTGATTTTTTTTTGTTGTTGTTGTAACTCACTTGTTGAGAGTGACAGCTCCTGCCAACCTCATTCCACTGACGAGCACTTGAGCACTGACGCTGGTCTCCTATAAATATGGCGAGAAAGTTTCAGTGTTTCTCTAAACCACACAACGACCTTTCGTTACACCAGCTGTGTAAACCTACCAGGTTTAGCACAAAGAGAGGGGACAGTGTGGCGTTGGGTTGGATAGCGTAGGCCGTCACTGTGCCAGTGGCCTGAATGGTCACGTTGTTTGGTTCAAAAGTGATGACGGGCGTTTTGACCGTCTGCACCAGCAGCTTCATCATCAGACCTGGGAAACGCTTGGCTATCTGAAAATACACCAAGATATCGCTGACGAATTTCCCAAGGACGGTTAAGTTTCTTAACAAGTCAGTGGAATGTGTTGTGACCTGCGGGATGAAGGTTCCAAACGTCCTGGTGTTGAGTCGGATGGGAGAGCTTTGCGGGATCTGTTGAAACCGAGGGAGAGGATATGTAGAGATTGGTGTGACGTCGTCAAAGTAAACGGGAATCAGGAGGGTGCAGCTCACCATGTCGTCGGTGATGTACAGGCTGAGGGCTCCGGCTGTGTTGTACACGAAGCCTGCAGAGTTGGCAGTGAAGGCAGAGATGCCAATATACAACATGCTGTTGATCTGCGGCGGCAGGGAGAAGGCTGCGGGGGAGAACGGAGGCTCCTGATGCTTCTCAATGTTGTAAAATTCACCCTAAATCGCAGAAAACAAGGGCAGTATGTGTATTTATAATTGTATTGCTCTTTCAGACTCCAAAATGTAGAATGGTATAAACGTGCAGCAAACTGACCAAAAGTAAAGCCCTCTACCTTCAAGCTGAAGTCTATAGAAGACTTTGAGACCGTGGGCGATGACACCATGGAATATTCAATCTCTGCATACTGGTCCACCTTAGCTACAACTGCAGTAAGGCAGAAAGTCAGTCGTGTGTTTCAGCATTTGGTTTTGTGCCTGTTGTTTTGACATGGATTTTTTTTTTTTTTTTACCATTGAGAGTTTTCAGCTGAGGGTTCAAATCGGATACTGCATCGGCCACCAGAGGGCAGATCTGCAACAATAAAGGAGAGAGACAGGTAGGATGTGTTCGCTGGGCTCCTGGTGGTAAGGAGCTCATCCTGGACTCATCACAAACTGCGGGTGTAAGGCTGCTCTCCCCTCACCTGACCCTGCATTGCACTCCGCAGGGCCTTGTCAATGAAGTCCTTGAAGAGATTGTAGAGCCAGCTGAAACAAACAGCAAGCAGGGGAATCAGGGGAATATGCAGTGTAAAACTGGTTGGCACGGCCTCACCGTGGGACGTGCCAGCGAACGCACCACACGGCCGGCCTCCACTCTCACCTGGCTCCTCCGTGGAACGTGACGCTCGCGCTGCCCACGGTGGCCGCGCAGTCCACGCAGCTGACGGCCGGGCGGCCCGTCTCATCACTCTTGATGGCGATGCTCGCGCTGATGGTGAGGCCGTTCACCTTCAAGTCAAATGAGCCGCTGTCTTTTCTGTCCAGAGAGAGGGAGGTGGGTGGGTGGGGGCACAGCTGCAGCAGAACTGTCACAAAAACCGGATTCAAACGTGCTGCGTAAGGAGGAGGTGTTTTCTCGCTCACATTATTCGGAGATACTTGACCCTCCAGTCCCCGTGCAGGCTGATGTAGGCGTTACTAATGGACAGTCTGACGCCAGTCCCCGGCACAAGACCCACGGCAGACTTCGGTAACCCAACATCCACTATTCGCATACTGGAATAAACAAAATGCGTGTTTGTAAAGGGGATTAGCAGGAAAGAAAAAGCACCTCATCCACCAGAATTTCCAGGAATGCTAAATATGAAGCGGCCTTACTTTGACAGGCTGTACTCGACTTTTCCAATGGGTGACACTTTCTGTTTGCCTGAAATATCTGGGACTTTGATGGTTTTGAGTTTTTGCTGGAGTGAAGCCATGCCCAGCTGTCTGCCTACCAAAAGGCAAGAAAATGCGGTGATGAACCTCCAGAGAGTGCCAAGCCCTTTTACAGCTCAAGAGGAGAAAGTTCTTCTGCACACCTTACCATATTCAAGGCCTTTCTCTGTCAGTCTGACCTTCACTCCAGGATTGGTGCATGAGGCTGCGGGGATGAGAGCCGACAGAAGGAGCCAACAGCACGGGGACATCTTGACTGCTGTGAGATAAATAGAGTTCTCATCGTTTTTGTCAGGACCCTGTCCCATAAATCAAAGTTTCTGCTTTTGTGTGGTTGACCTTTCTGCTACTTTGCTGAACATCCGCATTGAGAGGACTCTTTCTTTTTGATCATTACAAGTTACTAGTTCCTCATTCTTCACTCAGATATCCCATTCCTTGATGAGGATCAAATCTTAACATACATGCATATATATATATACAAGATTAAAATGACAAAGTTATTGGGATCAGTATGCAGATTAGGAAAGGTGGAGAATATTATGGAGAATAAAAGCATCTCTGTCAGGTACCACTGAAGACATGCAACATAGAGTGTCATAATACAAGACATGCAGGAGAATTAGAGATATTAAAGTTAACAGAACTGTGGAGCAATGCACACTGCTGCATTGTCAGATGCTAACTGAAGCAAAAGCCCAAACATGAAATGCATGCATAATATATAAAATTCATAATTAAATCATAGCACAAAATAGACAAGCATGCAGTTACATGTGTGCAAATGACTGTAAATATTTACTCCCATCCATGATAAAGATGAAGTTAATGCAGAAATACCTAAAAGATGAAAGTACTGGAGAAACTCTCTTCCCGTGTAGTCCTGCTTCAGCCGAGGCCTGTGAAAGAGCCGACTGTCCGAGCTGCAGATGAAACCACATGACCCCTGATAAGTCAGCAGGCTGGCTGGAGTTTGATTAAATTAGGCCAAGAACGAAAGCCACGTCCGCCATCTTTATGTGTCCGTTTCAAGTGTGACGTCTTTAAATAGGTGTACAAATGTTAAAGCTTTTGTTTTGGGAAAATGCACTTCAAGTAACTGTAGTATGTACTCTGAGTATTAGCATATGCCATGATTTTAAAAGTTAGCTGTCACACGTTGTTTTTAACATTTGTTTTAACATTTATTCAGGAATGAAACAAAATTAACAGAGGCGATCTTATGCTTAACTTTTTTGTAGCTGCTTGATCTTTAGTACAGTAGAAATGCAGATTTAGACTCTGAATGAGTTGGGGAAAAAAATAAAAGATGACTAACAGTGGAAAGCGCTCTTCAGACCGTCTTTATGTGGGTCAGAAGTGCAGTTGTTACATTTTCTGTATTTAAATGAACAATAGACCACGGTGTAAAACAGCTGCTTATCAAAGAGAGGCCATAATTCACTGCTGAAAACCTGCCACACTCATCAACTCTTACAATACACATAACAAGACATCAGCATTTAATTTAGCTGAAGCACTTATACTTGATCTAAATGTACATCCCAACAGCGGCGATGCACAGAATATAATAGGTGGAACTTTAGCACAATTGCCGCAAAATGTAATACCTGTCCCCCTTAAAATCAAAGCACAAGCAGGCACATCAGGAAAAGAGAAAATGTAACTAATATTCTGCAATATTTAATTGTACAGATATCTCCATTATTCAGGTCAGCTCTTTTATACATATCCATGCGTACTCTGCTTCAGGCTGCAGCTGAAGCAGAGGTAGAAGTGCACATCCTCACTCCCAAACACAGTTTAACTGTGCAGTCCACTCATGTTCAAACTTATTATGACATATACAGTATGTATTTGACATATACAGTATGTGGTAAACATTTGGATCATCCTCATGAAAAGTTAACACATCTCACAAAAAAATGAATAAAAGATAATCATTGAATATACACCCAGTCTCACCTGGAGCGGCAGTGTGTCAGGACCAGGCGGCTTCTCCTTGACCGCGTATAAGACAGTGTGAAACAGGAACAGAGGCACATGATGACTAATTCACTTACTCAATCAGGAACTGAACTTGGCTTGTGGGCTGCCTCAGACAGCAACAGTAAGCAAACTAAGTATTTTACTTGTACTTTGAACGCCTCACTGCTCTGCTCTGTTATCTCCTCAAAATCACGAAGGACCAACAGTGTGCGAGAAATGGTTTATCTGAGTGTTGTTTGCATTAAAATGATGCACTGTGAAGGCACAGATTGAAATATAGATATAGTCAGAAGTGAAGATTTCCATATTTCTCCTTCTGTCACTTGCTTTCAGGTTCCTTGTGTGAACTTCCATTATGATCATGTAAAAGGAACTCAAAATGGGGAATATGTTAGCGAATTCATTTCCTTAATACACTTCTGTGTGTCTGCACCCGAGCACCTCATCCAAATGTACCAACAGCAAAATTACAGTATATGTTTCCAGAAAAGAAGAAATACTTTAAATCATTATCAGACTACTCTACTTCTGCTGCTATTATTAAATTATCCACATGTTTCCTCTTTAGTGTTTGTCATCATAACACACAAAGTAGAAATTACAGATAAAAGCATGCTCTCCCCCTTCATTAGTCAAGCTATTCAGGTACTTCATGTAATGCAGTAAATTCTTGTGATAATCTTCTGTCTTGTGTCAAAGAGCATTTAAATGAAAAAAAAGTTTTCATTCAGAAAGAATGATTGACACTTTTATTTCATCAACCATTTCCATTTTGTAAATGTACAAGGTCACACTCCAGCAGTGTGACCTGAAAGGGCTCTGACCACCACACAGTCAGACTGACATCACCTCTGAACAGGATTCAGGTGAAGTGCATGGGTTGTCAGTCAGATTTTGGATATCAAATCATTATACATAAGGTAGAACTAAGGGGAGTCACTGCAGCACTGCAGTTGTCTATGCTCAAAGCCACATCTTCTTTCAAAAGGTACATATACACTTGTTCTTTAATGTCTCTGTTTCAGTCAGAGATTCAAGTGGGTTTTTTCAAGCTTGTTTTCATCATACCTGGTCCAAACTCACTCGAGTGAGTCCCCAACACCTCAGACTCAGTGAAGTTCCCATTTAAGGTGTAACTACACCTTCAAATTCTACTGGATGACTCTCTCCTAGCATATCTAAAAAAACGATGTAGCAGAGAGTGTAGGAGGTGTGACCTTGTGGCCACATTGGTGGGTCAGTGGACACAGGAGGAGACCGACTGACCGACCGCTAAGTTTATTTATGGCCCTTTGGGAGAGTTACTGTGTGGTTTCCTACTGTGTTGTATGTTGTAGCTGAGCGAGCAGCACTACTACTAGAGGCTTGACAAGAAGTGTGTGTGTGTGTGTGTGTCATACTCGCCATGGTGAGCTTGCAGTGTATTATGGTTAAAATTGCTGTTTGTGAGTCCTAAACACTGTATCTGAACACAGCAGAGTTGTCAGTGAGCCTCGTGTTTACTTCCATAGCAGAGAAATAAGCTTCTTTCATGTATGATGTCTTTTTTCTGGCTTTTATCAGGCTTGTTAATGTTGACATCACCAGCAGCTTTATATTACAGGCACAAGCTGAGGCTATGGTTAGCCAGCATTGTGCTTTTTATACCTGGCCATGGATGCAGTGCATCCTGGACTCAGAGATGGCCTCCAGCCACTTGCATTAAAATTGTTTGTCTGGCGCATGAGCCAAAAAAAGTTTTTTTTTTTGGCTTTGCTTCCGTGATGTTTGGCACTCTGCCCATACACCTTAGTGTTTTCCATGTTTTCCCACTTGTCCCATAGGCGTCACATTGTGATGACATCATAAGGGTCTGGGAAAGTATTTGTAAAACCTCCACAGAGGTTCAAAATTGTTCTTGCTGCAGCAGCTGCTCTCAGTTGGGGCTCTTCATCGTCATGTCACATTAGAGTTATTGAAGAATTATGTTATATTTGTTGAATCACAAATTCAAAGTACTGAACTTCATTAAAAAACATGTATTTGTAGAGGACTAGTTGCTGTATCATTTTTAACATCAGGTAGTTGTAGTTATCAAGAAAAAGTTACATATGAATACACAGGAAGTGACTTTCACTGCAGCTAACACTGAATATTGTGTTTTATGACCATGTATGATAATTTAATAGTAATACATTTTTACATCATCAGTGTTTTGTCACCTCCTCTTCTGGTTCAGTTAAAAGTCCAAGTGACACAAATCCAACTTGTATTTTAAGATTGAGATTGCGCATCATGAAGACGTGAACCTTTAGTGACAGTGTTGGAAAGTCACCGGGGAAAGAGTGAGTCTGAAAATCCCAGATGTGGTGTTTCAAAGGCTGCTGCTGCTGAAACTTAATGAACAGTAGAGACATCTAGTGGCCAGAAGTCCACAGAGCATTTGATCCACCGTGAGCTTCAGGGTCTACAGGGGTTCTCAGAGTGCTGATCATGGGTTTCACTGTCACTGCTTCTTACTGTGTGTTAGTCACATCAGCTTTCTACATGCTGTGTGTGTGGAATATGCTACACTCTGATGAAGGTAGGTTATTTGAAGCTGTTTTCACAGCATCCACTGTTACTGCATCTGTGTTTACTCCTCTTACCACTGCTAATTAAGCTAATTGCACAACCTCTGCTCATTTAGAGCTGCTGGTGGTTCAAACCTGCAGTCAAATTGCAGCAAATACACTATTAACGAACCATGAAGAAATTTTCATGTTTCGGGGCATTTAATCCCACACCTTTCCCTCAGTGCTCTGATCCCAGCTTAATGCCCACATCCTGGATTTTTACAGACCTTCTAATCACATCTCTAATGGTGTTTGCCTCTCTCTTTGTGGAGCAGGTGGGAAGGTGCTGGAGTGAGACAATAATCATTACTTTGATATGACATACTGTGTGTGTGTCTATGAGACAATTTAAAGTTCATAATATAGTGGTTATTTTGATTGATGCTAGTGACTGTGTGCCATGAAAACCCCTATGTCCTCATATCCATTTCCACTGGTTATATTAGAATCTTTTTTCTTGACATATATATGTTATACGGAAAAGTAGAATGCATGGAGCTAAAAAAAAAAAATCATGTTCAGTCTGTTATAGTACTTATCAAAAGTGTTCTTTAACATATTTAACTACAGGCAACTATAATTGCATCCATGGTTATCCATCAGAGGAGAATGATGTATAGATAATGAACAATATAGTAAAGAATATAGCTAAGCATAGTTGGAATATGGAATAATATAAAATATGTAAGTGTTATTAAACAAAAATATCTAGCGCTTGTCATTTCAGCATCTATCTATCTATTTATGTACTCTTCTCTCTTTTAGAATCTCCCATATGTTTTTTCTGTTAAATATAAAGCCACAGTAATTAGATGATTGTTTTAGTTCAGCATAAAGACTGCCAGCCTGGCTCTGTCCGAAGGTAAAAACATTATAACACATAAAGACCCAAAGTGCGCTTTAGAGATGCTGGTGTAGGCACAGCTGTTAGCGAGCTCCAGGTCTGTGATGGTACAACGTGCATGTGTCTTCATGCATCAGAGCACCTGTCATCAAGATTCAGGACATGTCAGGACATGTCTCATGTTCCATTTCATTTCTTCTCACATGCAGAAATATCAGCAAGAAACCGATTCACGCACACACACTCGCAGACTCATACCTGAGATTTCTCTTACTTGGTGAGGCCATGCAGACATGCATGGTGAAGCCTGCTGGCTGTTGACACCAACAATAGCATTCTGTAAACATTGGGGGGATGAAACAGAGGCTGGAGATGGTTCTGCAGCTCACTACAGAGGGGGTGCAAGCGCAGTCTGAGGAGGAGTTCAAACAGAGTTCAAAGCCGTCGTCATGTTCCCTCATGCCTCTGCCTCCAGACTGCCCACACTCAGAGACCTACAACAGAGAGGGCACTTTTCCTTTTTGTCATTACCAATGAGTTTAACTAACCCCCTCGGCCTGCACAACGACACTCTAACAGCTGAATGACTGTGAGGTTTGTAGAAACCAAGACCTGAATTTTAATGATTGGATGTGTCCTCACTGAAAGTCAATGAATTCAGTTTTAATCTGACCTTTTAAATATAATATGTCAGTTCAAGTTATACTGAAGTTCTGAAGTGGTAAACAGGAAACAAATTTTAAAAAAGGATTCACATCTTTTGGTTCTAATGCTAATTTTGTGTTTTGAATTGCTTGTTTAAAACGTAAAGAAGTGGTGCCCTGAAGCTGAAGGCACGTCATGTATATGATACAGGTTGAGGACATAGCAGTAGAGAGAACGGCAACACCACTGCAACAGGTTAGACGTACTGCTTGAATCAGAGGGTAGGCCCCTTTAATAGGATACTGTCTCTAAAAAAGTGTTCATCGAAAAAAACAACTATAGCTGCTTTCGGCCTTTTTTTATGATCTACCGAGAAAACCCCCGGAATGGTTTATTTTCATGGTCTTCAGGGCCTCCACGCTGTTTTTAAAAACTAAGGTCCTTTTCATTCGGGTAACCTTGCAGCACATTCTTTGAGATGCTTTTTTTCACCTTCACAGTTACGTTAGTGTTGACCAGAGATCTATTACTCATTTCTCTGCATGGATAATGAATACTATTGAAAGAATTTCTGCATATGAACTGAAATTCAAGTTACAGTGGAAGGCCATTTTGATCAGACCATGCACCGTGTGTGAAGGACATTTTGATGGAATTTTTGTGGAGAGCCAAAGCTCCTGTTTGTAGTAACTGACAGATAAAAACTTTGTAATGAAATGTGGTTTTATGGATGAAATAAAATAATCATTAGGTAGAATTTAGCTGTGTAATAAACAGACTCAGCATGTAACCTTCAATTCAATAAAACATGTTTTTATTTTATTGGATTATTTCATAATTTGATACTTGTCTGTACTATTTTGTCTATATTTATTGACACAGCTTTAAATTCATTAATGCTTTATTCATAGTGAGTGCTGCCTGCTGTTATGTTGTCATAGCCCACAAGCTATATAGTAATAATGTCATATACATGAAAAAACAAGCAGTCATTCTTAGAAATAGTATCTGTTTAAATGAGCAGTACTAACATGTGAGCTGTTACATGTTAGTACACGTGAGGTGCTGAGCACACAAAGAATAGTAGAGCTGTTTTACAGACCCAATGAATTTTTAATGCTCATATACAGTATAGTGCTATATGTAGAGATATAGAATGGAGCAGAGACTGCCTGCAAAACGAAAGACACTTTCTCACCTCATTTTCTTGCTTGCCCACACAAAATATAATCAGTAAACTGAGAGGAGGAAAAAAAAGCAGACCTTGAAAACATTCAATCAATGTGTTGAAATAAATAAACGAGTGAGTTTATAAAGTGGATTATTAAGGTTCGGCTGCAGTGCAGGACCAAAACAGCTGAATATATTTTGCTCGAATTGATAAATAAATAAATACTGACAGCAGCTCATTTGGCACATTTTTAAAAAGCCGTTAAAGTTTTGTCACACCCTTGGAACAAAGCTAATAAAAGAAACAAAAAAACAACAACACTTGTGTATCTTAAAGGTAAACTGAGGGCATGAGACATTTGGAAATGCTCTATCAGTCAAGTAATGCAATGACGCAGATGGCCTAAGCACCTCGTGGTCACACTGTGGGCAAATTCATTTCTCTTTCCATTAGAATGAGGAGCTTCAAGACCAGCCTACCACTCATCACAAAACAGCAACATTATTTTTATTCACTGTAGCAACAGTAGTAGCCTGTTTGTTTGCATTCAAATCAGGTCACATATTCACGTGAAAACTTATCAAATCACAGCTCCCTGCAAGACACAGAGAGACACATCATCTACGCTATATATAGAAACATTTCCATGTGTGACGGCGTGATTAACTTTATCAGATGATTTGATTTAATTTAATTCCACTGTTTAATGAGTTATGCGAGTTATACAATAACTCAAGGCTGGAGGTAAACAGTGAGAGTTTTCTAGTTGCATGTCTCCTTTGGGAACATTAATGACTCCAAATGGCAGTGGGAATTCATTACAGACGAAGCAGTAGGGCATCAGTAAAATGCCCATGGGACCTGGGACCGCCCAGGTCTGTGATGACTTAAAGGAAAGCAAAGGGGAAGTTTTAACATGAATGAATGAATGGCCGATTGTTTGGTCATTGACTTGATGATGCTTGAGGAGAAGTCACAAGAACATGAAGTATTACATGATACATACTCTGGATTCCATGAATATCTGTACAAAATTTCATGAAAATCTTATCTAATAGTTGTTGAGAGATTCTAATGTGGACCAACAAACTGACACACTGCTCCCATGACTATCTTGTTACTTCAGCATTTCTTCACTATACGCTCTGCCACCTCATACTTCTTCAGTTCTGGGGTAATTATGGGTGTTGGCTGGTTCCTAAACCTTTTAAAACCAAGGCATCATTTACTCGTTCATTCAAGGACAAAAGAAATCTTGTTATGTGGCATCATATTCTATTTTTTATATCATAGCCTAAAGTAATCCATACTTTACTGGTGACAGACCAGCTGATTTGAATTGAGATACCTCCAAGCCATTTCCTCTAAACAAAGCATTTACTCCATAAAAATCTGTAAAACCAAATAAGTGTCACAGTGCGATTCTTGTAATTATTTTGATTGTCTTAGATATTGTTGAGGACTGAGATGCATCAGTGTTTTCAGTTTACAGGGACAAATCCATCATGGCTCACTATTTCTGAATTTTGAGCATCTGGAAAACTTGAGTGATAAAAAGTGTGTTGCTTCACTGTGACAACCATGAACCATGTTGTCACTAGCTGTAGTATAAATGCAAATTGAAATTCTTCATAAAATTATGTCTTTTCTTCTGTTGAAGCAGTTGAAATTTTTATTTTTTAATATAAGGAAATGTTATGAAATTTCTCATTAAAAGAACAGCGATATAGCTTGGGGCACCCTAAACCTCTCCTAAAGTCACCCAGGTAGTGAAGCACTGGATGTTGCGGAGGATCCTGTAATTATTCTGCAGAATTTCTTTTTTGTTGTGGTTACATAGAAAGCCAATGCTTTCTTAAAAATGTTAGTGCTGAATGTATCTTTTATAATGCACATATATGCATATATAAATATATTTAAAATCCATGCATCCATTGCTGCATCTTGAATATGCTCTTGCAGCATGTAGGTCAGTTAATATTTTATCAACTGCTAGACTACTTGCTATCATGTCACATTTGCATGAAGACACATTTCCTGTAGATTTCAGTTTCATGAGATCAAAATTCCATGACACACACTATCAGTCAACTAGAAATTCCAACTGATGATGAGCTAAAGCCCAGCTGAATTCCAAACACGCAGACATTAGACAAATAGTGGGATTAGAAAAATTACTCTCCAGAATCATAAAAGTGCCTCAGTCTTTTATTGACAGGCTTCCTCCCACTGAGGTTGTAAACTGGTCAGTGCATCAGGCAGCAGAGGAGTGCAGTGAATATCAATCAGTCTGGGCCAGCAGAGTCATAGCTGACCACAGAAAGACACATAAAGAAAGAGAGACTGGGGGGGGATTGACAAACTTTCAAATTTGATAGTTTACCATATAAACTTTTACAGTGAATACAAAGTCCTATAATTTAAGCAGTTACGCAGACAGAAAAATTAACATTGATTTTCTGGAAAAAATATTAATAATAATATTTGTATTTATAATGCACAGTGTGATTACAAGGCTCTGAATTATGTTGCCTTAGTTTATCTTTTACATTTAATCAATCACAAGGACAGAGTGGAAATAATACTTTATTGTTCTTACAAAAACTTGTTCGGAAATAGTTTGCACACGTCTCACTAAGTCTGCTATGACACAGTAGCTTATGGTGGCTAAGGTTAGCTAATTAGCTAAGAAACCCAGCTAACTAAAGTCAACGCGAAGACAGGAAACAATATAAACAAACATAAGAGCACAGTGCAAATTCAAAATGTTCCAAGCTCAGCAACTAAATTGCACATATCCTGAGTCTGGATACCTAGTTTGAAATTTGTTCAAAGACAAGAAGAAAATAAAATGAGGAGATTTAACACTGCATTAATACATTATTATGGCTACTTGAGGGCAGTGAAAAGCTATAAAATGCCCAAAAATGCCTGTTTATTATCAGTCCAATGTAACTAAGCTCTAAATCAAGGATGAAAGTGTGCCATATTCAGCTTCTCCTACATCTGAAATATCCAATGAAAATGTCATATATTTACATAAGTGGAGCAAGCTAACAAACACAACATTAATGACAACTTAAAATTTGACATGGACAAACGGTTGCCTTTTGCATATCCAGCAGATATGGAACAACATTAGCATTCATTTGGAGTTGTGTTTGTGCCACTTATTAAATTGATTTCTCTCTTTATGTCCCATTTTTGGACTCCACCAACTTCTGAAGGGAACTCCTGGATCTTTCGTGATTAAATGTTCCATGCTAACTTTGTCTGTCTTTGTTCTCGTTTGTCTGAAGATAATCTGTTTATGTCTGTGGAGATTCTCATTCATCCAGGTCATAGTACCGAAAAGGTCATGAATCAAAATAAACTTGAAGAATTTACCTTTGTGTTCAGTCTGAACATACTTTTAAATATATATAGTAAAATATATAATCTCTATACCTTGTCATGATATGGGCTAATGGCAAGCATTGTATTAAGAGGTTTTGAAAACCAGCAGGCCAAATTTATTTCTCTATGCATGAGTGTCATTGAATTTGGCTCATCTGATCAAAGATATGATAAAAAGTCATCAAGAACTCCTCAATTTAGCATTTAGCATAGTGTTGCTTAATTCGTACATGGTTGCTAAAATAGCCTTTGTTTGTAAGTATGTCAAAAAAGTTCCAGTGAACCAGTGATGTTTTAAACTTTCACCTCTCCTCATGCTTTGACTGGGCTATTAAGCAAAGGAACGTCTGCATGCGAGATGTTGTCAGATATGGTGTCCACTTAGCTCGGCTGGAGTCTCTGCTGACCTGAGCTCTGTTGGTGCAGTGGAGATGAGGGAGCCGCAAATCAATGGTTCAGTGTGTTGGGCATAAAAGGAGCAATGTGCCCCAGAGAGAAGGGCTGTCTGTGCCCCAGCGCCATGCAGCTGTGGGACCTGGGCGCTCGTCCATGCCCTCCGCTCCATACACTGTTGGTCTTCCCTCTATGGCCAAAACACTCCAAGCTGTAAAATTATTTCCATAGATGATTGCACTGGAAATACATCTGCTATTGCAATACGATGTCATGTATCATTTTAAAATGTGCGTGAAGTGCCTTTATAAAATCAAAGTCACTGTTGTACAAAAGCAGCGATATAGATGATTTCTGAGAGGCGTGAATGGAGTTCGGGGAGCAAGCGAGCAAATGACGTGTGAGCTCATGAGTCAGTGACTTTCTAACCTGTGTGTGACTTATGGATCGCTGCTTATGGATTTCAACAAGGGTTGCTGCATGAGCCCAGTGAAGCATCCAGGGTTTTTGCAGTTGTTTCATCCATTTATCATGTGTTTTTAAGTTCACTGATCTCTGAAATCTGTTGGAATTGTTGCAGAATGGGGGGCAGAGCAAGGGCTTAGTTTTTGACCACAGGGCTTCATGCTCAATAGCATTCACATTAGGGCCTTTTTAGGCCATTGTAAGACTGTTGTAAGGCTTTTGATCTTCAGTCTTAAATACTCTGCTACTCCTGTTTATCCCCTGTGGTAATGAAATGGGGTGGGAACTTTTTAAAAACCATTGCTACTCAGCTTAATCATTTTGGCTATCTATCCCTGTGGAGGAAAATGTTACAGGATACTGTGGCTTGAATGCACCTGATGACTGGTGAGCAGTGAGATGTTTAAGTGGTGTATAAAGATATACTAGTGAGTGTGATGTAAAAGCAGAGGGGCACTGACTCATTATAGAATACTTAAAACAAAATTTAAAGCTTCACCAGTTAAAAATTTTATAGGTCAGTAATGTAAGTGTAATGTAAAAAGGATCCCTGCATTTTAGTATCTTTCAGTTTGCAGACCAAAGCAGATCCAGAAAGAGAAAAAATAATGGGCTTAATATGAAAGTTAGACAGAGACACAACTCCAAACAAATGCTAATGTTGAAATGAAAAAAATGTAAAAAGACTATGGGCTGACACCTAAATGACTATATAGGTAAAACTTCCATAATGTCTGCAGAAAAGGTTTTAAAAAGTGAAAATAGTAAATAGACCAGAAATTTATACAATACAGAAGCTACTGTGAGGCCCTCATCGTGAAAGGAATAAAATGGGTTTCCCAATAATTAAATGCCTTTTCCCCGATTGATTCTAATGAGAATGCTGAGAATTAATAAACTTGAAATCTGAGGATAATTGGACATTTATTGCTGCATTTGAGGTTGTTGCCAATACATGAATGATCAGGCCACTTACATTTATATTCATCCATCAGCCACAGACTCAACAGTATCCTCAAGTGTATAAGCTGACCTGTTACATGCTTGTCAGGGGCTTTCACATTAATACCTGGGTGCAAAATGAAACTTCCAAAAAGTGTCCTGATGTTCACAGCTTGGTGAAGCCCATAACATCTGTTTTAGCAAGGATCAATCAAAGATTCAAGCTTCACCTGTGACAAATGCTGTAATTAACACATTCCCAGATGTGTATAAAAGAACGCCAGTTCACCAAACCTTCATGTAAAGTGCAACCTGACCTCTGACAACATGCTAAAGATTCAACCACAGACCAAAGTGCTGATCCTGAAGAGACCAAGTCCGCTGCTGAGGTGGCAGACATCTTCAATGTATCCAAACACCAAGTGGAGAGGATGAGAAAAAGATTTGAAGAAACTGGTGACATTCATGACAAGCCAAGGTCAGGCAGACCCTGTAAGACAACTGTTCGAGAGAAGCGTTTGTTGCGTCAGTTGATTTTTCTGATGAATCATCCATTGAACTGCATCCCAATCACAGCAAATACTGCAGAATACCTCTTGGAACCCACATGGGCCCAGGATTCACCCAGAAAACAGTCAAATCTGGTGGAGGAAGAATCATGGTTTGGGGTTACATCCAGTATGGAGGTGTGCTAGAGATCTGTAGAGTGGATGGCAACATCAACAGCCTGAAGTATCAAGAAATTCTTGCTTCCCATTATATTCCACACCACAGAAGTGGGCTAATTCTTCAGCAGGATGGAACTCCTTCTCATACTTCAGCCTTCACATCAAAATTCCTGAAAGCGAAGAAGGTGAAGGTGTTCCAGGATTGGCCAGCTCAGTCACCAGACATGAACATTATTGAGCATGTCTGAGGTAACTCTGGGAGTCCTGCAAGACTGCTTTCTTTGCCAGATGACTTCATCAATAACTTATTTGTGTCACTGCCGAGCTGTATGGATGCAGTCCTCCAAGCTCGTGGGAGTCATACACAATACTAATTGTTTTTCTCAAGGCACCATGGCTTTATGTTCTGATGTTATTATCTCAAGGAAATTTTAATTGAAATCAACTGGACTTACTTTGTAGGTCTTGAAGACGTTTCGTCTCTCATCCAAACGGCTTCATCAGTTCGTGCTGGTCTGACTACGGTGAGCTAGTCTTAGTTGTAGTGGTAGTAATTATTGTAACATGTTTGTGTGTTCAAAATAAAGTATAATTACTACCGTACATTAGTTTTTTGGATGCAACAAGACTATTGTCCAAGCAGAAGCTGACCTTTCTGTCCTAATTAAATGATAAAACTCAGTGAGTGATTAAATATTTTTTTTGGAATAATAAGCATAATCTAGAGGCCTTTGCCTTTCATATAAGACATTTCTGATTCCAACTGGTCAACTAAAAGTCAAGTTATTATTTGTTGTTCCTACTGGATAAGTGACAAGACTTTTGTCAGGGACTGTACAATTTTCAGTAAACATTCAGTTTCTTGCAGCAAGTTATAAATATGTAGGGCACTTTTGGAGCTTCAGTCTTTTGCAGTTCATGGAAAGAAGGTAGATGGCTGGATGTATTAACTATTTTAGGAAAAATGCTAAACACATCTACTAATTACCAGCTGAGATAGACACTTTTAATGTTTTCACCATGTGTGTCTGTGTGTGTCATCATGGGAAAATGTTGTCCTGGAGACACCGACTGTTGAGGACACAACCGCGGAGGTGGTTTTCAGTACTTTGGCAGGTGTCTGTCTGTGTCTGTGGGGCTGCACTGGGAGCAGAGAAGGGGCCACATGCCACAACTTTCAGGCTGTACCATGGCAGAGGCACAGAAGCCTTTATTGTTATTAAAATTTCAGAAGGCTAGCACCACTAGGGAAGTAGCTTCTTTTAATTTCTCCTCATCATGTGTTAGTTTGATGCACAGAATCAGTTTATTTTATATGCTGTTGATAGGTTGTGGTTGCTCTGGCCTTCTTTCAGACCATCCTCTATCTGTGATAAATACAAAATATCACAAACAATCTTTTTACTGTCCTGAGAGATTGAAGATTGTTGCTGGATTCACTGTCACTGGGCTGTTGTTGTTATTGTTGTGATGACCAGATGGTTGCAGGGGTCAGGAGGTTCAGTATGCCACGGCTGGTTTCCTGTGCAGCTGTAAGGGAGCAGTGCTGCTGTCTGCAATCATTGGAGTGGTCTAGACACGCATGCATGGTGGCGCTTGACAGGCGGGTTTTCTTCTGACCCCTGATGCTGCATAGATACATGTAGGGCACAGGAATCACAACTAAGCAAAGGTGAAGAATGCTGTATGCCAAGGTTAGATGTTAATTTCTTTAAAATTACACTGGATTTCAAAACATTCTAGGTCTGTTTAAAAATGTCAAGAAGGTCATTTACTTATTATCTATGAAACACAGAGGATGTGCTGTGTAGTGTTATTGCTCTTATCAGTCAAGGGCTTCCTTTGAAGGGCTAAAAAAAACCTCATTTGTTTTCATATTATCCCATCAATCATTTTATCCAAGTACGGGTGTCACCTTCTTTTGTGGGAAGGTAGAAACCCTTTAAACCTACACAAGCATAAAACCATCCACAAAATAATTATTGACAAAAAACCCCAATTTGTTGCAACTTAGTCACAGTAACAGCTTGCTATCTCCTTTGCCATTTTCATTCCTCAGAGACCTTCACTTGAAATTTAACCTTTTAAGCTTGCATTGTACCTTCCAATGCCACGGCAAAAGCCATGCAGTGGTGGAACAAATGAAGAGAAGGAAGTAGCCGTGTCCCGGCCAACAGATAGCTGAAGGGGGGGGCACGGTGAGGAAAACGGATCAGACAGGGAAGAGACAGGATGCTGCAGCTCTCCTCTGAGGCTTTTCAAAAACACTGTAAATCACTTGGACGGGCCCACTTTATCATTTCACACCAGACTTTGTCACATAGGGAGGAAAATTGTTTTGGATGTGACTATTTTACATAAACAGATGGGCTGCGCACTAAATGGCAGCAGTGAGCGTAGTAGAAAAGGTGCGATATTTTCCCAGGTGCTCTGCAAAACAGAGCTCTTCTAGTTAATTTCAAGTTCAGACCGTATTTTTACACTCTTTCACCTCAGACTGAAGATTCTACAGGGCCCTTCAGCGTGAAGGGCGTGTGAGCATGTGTCTCTTTGTATTTGTCATGCCAACTTGTGTTTCCCTGTGCATGCTGGGATAGAAAACTGTGCATGTGGGGAGGCAGAAGATTAACTAATTATGATACTCCATCCTTAAAAATATCACTAGAAGCAGCAGATCCCAGAAAATGTGCTGCACCGTTTCTTCACATGGAGAATTCACGCTGTCTTTGATTAGCAACCTGCAGCTAATAGCAGATGTCAGCAGAAGTAGAAAAAATATCTCCCATAGATTATGTACTAGCTCTGATTTTCGGGAAAGACCAGCCAAAGCTGCCCCGGAGCAGAGCCGAGAAAGGTGGATCAAATGCATAATAACACAGTAGATGATGCGTAACCTGGATTTGTGTGGTTTCAGCTGTTTTCGTTGTCCGCAGTGCGTCCACTATCCTGCCAAGTGAGTGTTTGCCCTGAGCCAAAGAAACCCTGCTTCCAGAGAGTCATGAACAGACAACTAGTTTATACCACAGGATTTGTTTGTAGGTGTGCTTGTTTTTTTTGCGTCCCGTCGATCCATACTTCTGAGTGTTTCTTTGGTTTTTAAGTGTTTGGCCTAAATACTGGTTTGAAGACTTTTCCACAATGATGAGGATAACATTGTGACAGAAAACACTTTGTGAGTTTTGTGGCATGAAAACGGCTGAAAATCCGCCCCATCTCTTGCTGATTGTTTCTTTCATGCCTCACCTCTGGGTGCAGGCAGAGGTGTGTTCTGTGTTCCACCCTTAACCAGGCCCAACAGAAACAAGTTAAAATAAGTGAGTGGGTGAGAAGATCAACTAGAGCGCAGCAGAAGAACAGATTTCCAGAGGGTGCAAAGTTTCTTAAGTCTTAAAATACTAATATTACACTGTTTCCATGCATTGATCTATTTGTGGCGGTCCCGCCAACTTTGACCACCACATATTGATTTTTTAAAATTTGTTTTTGTTTCAGATGTGTTAAATCTTATTTTATTGTAAAGATGTGCTCAAAGCATTGATTTTCTCAACCCCCTCTTGCCCCTCCCACTCACTCACACATATACACACATATATTGGCAATATTAAATGTTTCTGTAATTGAAATCAAATAAAAATTTTAATAATTTGAATCACGTTAAGACTCTTTTGTTGTGCATGCTTCACACCTTTTCTTCGGTAATGGGGACTTAAGAGACACACTTGTCTGGACATATTTAAAAATGCGGTCCAGTGAGAAGGTGTTTCAAAAGGGTTCAAACTGTGTCAAATGTTGAATTTATAAGGTATATCTAGTTTATTGTGTATCTAGGAGTGCTAAGTCCAGGATGAGGGCTTGTTTCAGATTCTCATCTACGAGGCTTCTTTACTTCTTTTGTCTTCAAGAACAGGTGTAATTAGGCTACGATGCGAGATTATCTGAAGCATGCATAATCAGTGAACAAACGAATCATGCTTTCCCTTAAATCACACAATAACAAGGAAAAAAATGCACTTACACATTATGACACAGAAAATCAAAGGAATTAATTTGTAGTTTAAATTGCAGTGACCAAATGTTTGTTCCATGTAGCAGGGTGTACTGGCATTTAACTAGAATGTCAGCTGTTGTTTTTGTATTGCAGAGCCCCCACAGCCTCCCCTCACTACACACCACTCTTTTTTATCCAGGTGCTGTCAATTGGGTGAACTTGAACCCACCTCTGTGAAAGAAATGAGTTGAGTGGACACAAGTTCATCCACTATACCATTGATACTTTCCACGTTGAGAAATTTTCTCCATGTGCGTTTGACACCTTTACATTAGATGTTGCATGAACATTAAAATTTTGCCTGCCTCATAAGGATTGAGTCTATGTTTACAGAACATCCAAGCAGTCCTCTAACTGCCAGAGCTATTTGAACTGAGACTGCAGACTGCTCTTCCTTTGAAGACTTTAGATTTATGCATTGCATGTTCGCCTTCATAAGAAATTGACCGTTAAAAGAATTGAACGCATGTTTTCTGAAGTTGTAGTCAGTCTTCTAACAGCCTGAACTAACCGCTTAGACAGCTGAGCTTCCTTTTCTCAAGCTTTTCAGTTTCAGTTTCCTTTGCACACCAGCCTTTAAAAGCTCATTGAGGTGCATAAAGATAGAACCCAAGTCCACAGAACTTCAGAATATTCTCTTAACACTCTGAGTCACACAGCTGAGGGGTCATATATTGGAGTGTATGCGTCAGGCAAAGTTGTTAGTCCGTTACGTGTCCTGCTTAAGCCAGAAAAAAGTAAATATGCTTGTTTCTCTCCTCAAAGGATAAGCAGTATAGCTAATGGATGGATGGATCACTATAGTGTCCTTAAAATCATGAACTGAGGAATATGCAACACACAAAACTGAAATAATGAAGGTCTTAAAAATATTTCCATGACACAAAAGCCATAACAAGATTAGTTGATAGGACCTAGTAAATGGGAAGTGCACTGATTTTACACATGAAAGTCTATTTGAAGGCCTTGGGGGAAAATACTTTAAAAAAAAATTAAAAAGGAAGAAAGGTTTATAAAGCCTTTTGTGGCACCATAATGGGAACAAAACTGGATAAATGTCCTCATGTAATCAGCTGGAATCTGTGGCTACAAGGTAGAAGATGGGAAAAAAATTCTCCAAACAAATTACTGAAGGTTGAGTACTGCAGGTGCAAGGCTTTGACAAGTAAGAAGAATGCATGGAATAAAAAAGACAGCGTCACTGGTCCTTCTGCATCAATTGTGATGTTGTGAGCCTGACAGTGTTGTAGGAGTGCAGTGCTACACCAGTGGGGTCTACCTTGTATTTTATGATTATTATAATGTCACCTGATACTGTGTTTTATTGGTACATATTACCCAGTACATGTTCAGTAATCCAGCTACTAGATATATAATATAGGCCATAAATAAAATGACACTGTCTTGTAGTATAGTGCCTGCAGTGTATGGCTAGTGAGCTTGCGGTTGACCTTGTATGTTTTGTGCAGAGGCTTAATATAAGCAGTATTGCTCTAAACTCATTACAGCATCATGGTGCTGTTTTTGTGAGAGACTGACAGTGATTAATCAAATCAGCAACAGGAAGGCCCAATCACTGATTAATTAACCCAAAACTCATTTTCCCTTTCAGAAATAATACCTTGCTCATTTAGCAGGCACAATGGGGACGTGATACTTCCTCATCAAAAGCGAGTTCTTGTTTCTTTTTTTGTTTGACAACAGTGGGTGAGTTGAGGGCGAGCTGCCCTTTGTGCTAATCAATCCCATCACCTCTGCAATGCAAAGGTGTGTGTGTGTGTGTGTGTGTGTGTGTGTGTGTGTGTGTGTGTGTGTGTGTGTGTGTGTGTGTGTGTGTGTGTGTGTGTGTGTGTGTGTGTGTGTTGGGGGGTTGTTCTTGCTGGTGCACTACAAATGATGAAATCAAAGGGGTTATGCCAGCCTGACGACACTGTGAGAAATAACAGCAACTCCTCAGATGTAGTAGTCGTTGCTGGTTAAATATTTCATTAAAGGCGAGAGAGGGACTCTCGTCTAAAAAAGGAAAGGCCCTGTTTCTCATGCTCTTGCCTTGTTTCATGTCAAAGCCTCCGACACGTGGATGAACGCAGCTGCTGTGGAAACAGTAATTATTTATTTGATTATGTCACCTTGTTGGCATTTTTTCCGCTTGTTTATTTAGATTTGAGTACTTGTTGACTGAGGCGGACATTCTTTGCAGGAGTGACACGAGCGTTGTTTTGCGTTACGCATTCGCACCCCCCCCCGTATACGTGCGTGCGTGTGTGTATTCCTTCCTGCGTTCCCTGCATCTGACAGTGTCCCTCCCTCTTTCTCTCTCTCCCTCTCTCTCTCCTCCTCCTCTTCTCATTAGGCTTCTCGCCGGCTAAACAACGACACACTCCTTCTCCATTAAAACGGGGAATAAACGCGGAGCGGCGGCTGGAGCAGGACTGACCTCCCCCGGTGCGCACCATCCATGGTTCTCCCCTGGATGTCTGTCTGACAGGAGGGTACGTTGAAATATTACTATTTTATTTTCCCTCCCCTGCCAGTTTGCTCACGTCGGGAAATAAGCACAGTCTTAGTTGTGTTTAACGATTTGTTGAATGTCGGGATTCTCCCGAGTATTTCTCTCTTTTTTTACGCGTAAGTCATCAGTGATTACGACGCTTCGCTGTACTCTCCTTTGTGCTTTTAGCTGCTGCAGTGAGAAGGCATGTCTTCAAGCTGCAGCTGTTCAATACTGACGATCATTTTATAATGTACATGGACTTTGCCCACTTGCTTGCTTGCCTTCCTCAACGGGGCGGGCCGGGGGGGCAGGGGGCAAGTTGTGCGTCGCTTTTCTGCCCACTGATCCCGTCAGTGTTGACAGCAGAACTGAACGAACCTGCAACTAGGCAGTGAGACATCCCCAGCGTTCCCTCTCTGCTGCCTGGACAGCCCCCCCTTCATACGTGATGTTCTCACCTACAGCGCAGGCCTCGACTTTCGCTTTGGATTCACGTCCGTCCGTTGAAGTTGGATGCAGAGATCAGCTGTTTTTGTCTGTGTGTTTTTAGTTTGTGTCTCTGCCTGTCAGGGCGAACTGGATCTGCCATTGGCTTAGTCACCGCATTCTCCACAACACACCCATAGCACTAATTATGCAACAGCCACACTGACAGATGCACACACAAGGCTGAGGACATTGACACACCCGCTCATCAACGCCTCTCGCCTGCCTCCACAAAGTGGTGGAGTTCAGTACTTTTGAAGGAAATCCAAGTGGATTTGTCATTTGTTTACTTGTGAACAGTCCTGATGTGTAAATGGTGTGCAATGCACACTTCAGCTGAATAGTGTGGAGACATTTTGGCAGCAGAGGTGAAGTAGCACTTTACCTGTTTTCATCAGCATGCTCAGACAGGTCTGTGTATGGAAATGGCCTCACCTTTGCCCCCCGCCCCCCCTCTGGCTTTCACTGGTTCTGTGGAATTACATACAGTACTGAAGAGGAATGTTTCAGGAAGGCCCCGGCTGGCTTCAGGATGCTTTAGTTCTCACAGTTCTCTGTGGTTCTGCACCTTCAGCTAGCTTCTCCAACTATATGTCTGTGTTATCCGTATTTGAGTCTAGAATTGCAAAGTTATTGCCATTGCCCTAAAAAAGGTCTTTTGATTGGCTCTTACGACATCACACTTCTTATTGTATTGCTGTGACTCAGTTCCTCTGCAGTGTTGACGTACAGATGGGTTTATGATACTTCATCACACTCCTCTGGGCCCCGCACACACTGCCGACCTCAGCTGGCAGGCCTGCCATCACGCAGCATCCGTGTCGTGAACATGGGACGCGTTCCTGCGCCGGCTGTGTCAGCCTTGCATGAGCCTGCCGGCCGTCCTCCTTCCTCCTCTGGCCTGATGCCTCTTGTCCCTCCTCACTGCCAGGGAGCCATTACCTCACCTCAGCACCGGCATTGGTTTCCTCGCTGTTCGCTCATCTGTGTGTCGACATGAATTTGTGATCGCACAGAGCTCGGACACATTGAATTGCATCAAACAAATCAGAGATTCTGTACGGCCCCTTTTTTTACTGTAGTGTGTATGTGCACAAAGTCTCACCAGTTATTAGTGTGTACATGCTAGTGTTGGTGCGTGAGTTCAGATGCCCAAGGGTGCTGCTGGGATTTCACAGCCCAGCATGCTGTCTACCGCCATTTGCAATTCAAATAAGCATTCAAGAGGCAACCGGTGAAGCTGAGCCTCTCCTCTCCTCTGTGTCTCATTGGAGCTAAGCATTCCTTGCACTTGCACCCATGTCATATACCCTTTATACAACAAGGTGAGCACATGTATGCAGATTTTCTGTACGCAGGTAAATCCACTAAAAACAGGTGATTGACTCCTTTGCCATTGCCAGGAGAAGAGTTGGCTTCTCTGTTTTGTTTTTTGTTTTTTGTCTTCCTGGTTTATCACGTTCATTGTCACAAATGTGCTGGAAAACTGGGTCAGTAAAGAGTAGAAAGCAGCGTGGAGGCAAGTGTGACTGTGTGACAGCCGTTACTTCTTCATAACTTTTGCGTTGAGCCTCTTTAAGCTCAACGCTGCGTGAGCGCTGCTCGAACACAGGCAGAGTGGAATTTGTGGCTGAGATGGCAAAGAGGCGCAGAAATCACTGACAGAGGCGACAAGCTTTGATCGCCTCCATGACGCTTGTCATAGCATTGAGCCAGAAAAAGGCAAAAATGTATGTGTCCGTCCAGGCTTTATATTTCTATCACTGCTGATTGGATCTTGAGCTGATACATCAATGGATTGTATAACAGGAGTGATGCCAACAGTGCCTTTCCCCATTGAAGACAAAAAGCAGATGTTAGTGTTGTTTTTGTCCAGTGTGAATGTGGCTTTATTGACTTCATTGAAAAAGAGAGCAGGTAGTGGTCTCTTTCTAAAGCACCTCATGTTTTGTATGTACACTAGCTCTCACAGACATGGAGTGGTGCATGGTTGTGTGGGGTCACCCTGATGTTGCCGGGGCATGTAAGAGGTTTTGCGTGTGTGTCTGTGGGTGTGTGTTTCCTGCGCTTGGCTGTCATTGCTGCTGTCCCAGCTGAATGTCCTTTGACCCGCCATGTTTTATTGGCTTGGTGAGTGTGGTCATGTCTCTTCCTGCCTGCTGTACTCTAGTGACCGGTCACAGATCCACAGAATGAAGTGCACGCCCACACACACACACACACACACACTCACATACGCACACACATGCACCGCGTAGCTCTTGTCATTTTCACTGATAATGGCAGTGTCTTTCCCATGCAGCTTCCCCAACACGATACACAGGGAAACAACACGCATGCTCTAGATGTGATATGGAAGACAAAAGCAGCTGCATGTGGACTTCCTTCTCCTCTTTCTTCTCTCTTCTTTATTACAAAAAATGTGATACAGCAAACCTTCTTGGCACATGTCTCTTTATCACAGTGCATACAAGTGCCATTCTGAAAGAGACCTGTTTTTATGAAAGCACACTTACTGCTACCACCAGTAAGCACAGGTCTTGCCAGATTAAGACTGAAGTCTTAGAGGGGTAATCCTTCTGTTGCACTGCCCTGAAGGTGGGAAAATAACAAGATAAAAAACAAAACAAAAAGGATGGTAAAACTGGAACAGCAAAGACTTAAGATATCCTGATTGTTAGTTGCTAGTGTAATAAAGCTTCAGCAACCCTGGATCTTACATTTCCCATAATTCAAGTCATTTGCAATATTTTGACCCTTCTCTGTTTGTTAAATTCCAAATACTATAATATCGAATCAAAATTCAAGCTTCTTTCCCCCAGTTAAAGCGGACTGTTCTGAAACGTGTGTCTCAAGGTTTCTTGTGGAGTGCACCTTTATGCTGCTTTGCGCTCTGTTTTTGTTTCGGGTATTTGTTGAGCTCAAGCTCCATAGAAATAGGGTACAGTAAGTCGGCCTCCATTGTGGCATTATTTATTTTCATTTAACAGATGTTAAAAGGGTGTGATTGTATGATGCCTCACAGGGTGCAGCCCTATCCCAGTTTACAAGTCAGGTCTTCTGTGAAATATTTCAAGTCTCAAGTTTTAACTCAAGACAACCCTGTGGACTCAATAAGGGTTAGTTCCTGAAATCTTAGAAAGCTCCTTGAAAGCCACAGAAGACATTATACCCCCCCACCTCAGTTGAAAAGTTGATATGATACATGATACAGAAACATGTGTGAAATGGGTGGATTGCCCCATTAAAAATGAAAACTTTAATGCTTCAAACCAGCAGTCCTTGGAGGAAGTTGGAAATGTAATTGGTCCAGAGGGTTTGTCAGGGACAACATGGTGGAGATTTTATCCATTACCATGGTGTCTGTGTTAAAATAAATATTAATCAAAATCAATGGCTGTTTACACACCACGTAACTAATACCTGGTACCTGACAACTGGTGTGCATCATATTGATTGTTGGCTGATATAGCTGTAATTGCAGTAGCATCGTGGTACAGTGCGCTGCAGCTTTGTGTTTGTTCACCCGATATGCACAACATTATCTTACTCTGTTTTACATGCTCTTCTTATCAGCTGTGTTTGGAACAACCACAGCAGGATAACGTGACATTACAGCAGCTCAGTCCCAACACAGTCCTCACAGAGGCTGTGTGCTTTTGTTTTGCGGGAATTGAATTAAGCCTCATCAGGATGCTGCAGCCACTGCAGTCCTGTCACAATCCTGTTACGATGCAGACTCCAGCATCATATTGTTTACCTGCTTGATCTTTAATAGTGTGTCCAGCAGCTATTGTCCGCAGCTATTTGGTCCTCCCTCCACTGAGGGTCTCCTCCCAAACCAGTTGCAATCCTATTGCTCTGTCTGATCAGAGCTTTATATCTGGCTTTGGTTTTTACTCACACAGCTTTGGGCGATTTATTGCCTTCCTCAGATTGCATCATTCTGTCTGCGCTCGGGTGTGAGAAGGAAGAAAGAGAAGCTATTTCATGCCACCAGACAGTTTTATTTCACCATTCTATTTTCCCTCCTTCAGTCATACAGCTCTTCACAGTTGATGGGAAGCATCACTTTTGTCCTTCTGAAGGGGAGGCAGAGAGCTTTACCCCAAGCAGCAGCTCAGGCTGCCTCAGCCTCATGATTACAGTGAGTCAGCAGGTTCTCCTTTTTTTCCTTCCCTCTTTTCGCCTTCCTTTGCATACCTACGCTCGTCTCCCTCGCTCCCTCTCGACTTCTGCCTTTCTTTGAACAAATCCCCTGCCGCCCAAAGATGAAACTCATCATGTTGTTGTCTGGCTTTGATCTAGTGCAATGATAACCACAATGCTGCTCTTTTTTGCCTCCCCACAGTAAAAGAGAATTTACATATCAGTCATAGTTCACGTGGGGAAAGGGAGCAGTTGTCTCTGTCTTTCCAGGCCGTTTACTCTGCCTTCATCCTGACCTTCCATGGAAATATTTTTCTCCAGCTATTTTCACCTCTCCCTTGACCGCTTCACACTTAGAAATCATTAACTGGAGCCTCTGCATTCAACAATTGTGGAGGAAAGCTAATTCCATTGTTAATCTGTGTCCTTTTCCCCTGATGATTAAAGTGTGTGATTGGTCTGTCACATTGTAGAACGCTGGCACATTGAGGAAAAATGTGTACCGAGGTCGATCTTAGTGCAAATGATTTATAAATACATAAAACAAAACCCCAAAAGAGGATTAGGGGAGATTAGACTTGCAAAAAATGAAAATTTGTAACAATACTTACTTCTGCAGAGTAAATTCCTGTGTTGATTTTCACAGATTCATTTTTTTTTTACAAAAAGATGAAGTTGCTTAACGCAGGTAAAGTGAAAATGAAGGTGAAGTTAGTTTTTCATGATAATGGTCCTGTGGTAACTGTTGCGTGATTAGAAACTGTTGCTGCTGGGATGTGGTTAATGAGATGTGCTGCTCCACTCAGGAAGGTGGGTACACTCTTGACCTCTGCATCATATTTCATCGGTAATTAGGCTGAGAGATGATCGTGCACCAAATGGTGCACCGAGTGATGCGGGTGGGTGTGGTCTGCACGCAAGCTGCGGCTGGTTGTCTGCTTGCTGGATAGCACCCGGTGTTTTTCAGTGCTGAGAAATGGGTTTGTTGCAGTGGCCAGCGGAGGAGCACATGCAGCACACCAGCGACTCCCGACTCCTTTGGGCCTGTCATGTAGCTTTTAAACAGGTCAGACAGGTCGGAACGCAAATCCAGACACAGCTGCAGTCGTTGCTCCACAGTTTGTACACTCAAACTAGGTGTGTGCGCGTGTGTTTGCAGTTCTCTCTTAACAGTCTGTCAAAGCACGTGGCACACGCCTTGTGTGTTTACTGTGTGGCTCGGGCATTTTGGTTTCTTGCGCCATCTCGGTTGTTGCTGTGTAAACCGTAGGTTTATACTCCTGTCTTCAAAGCGTTCCATATTTTAAATCATATGATTTATGTACAAGGTCCCATCTTCCATCTATATAGAGAATCAAATAATCCGCTCTCAGAGACCTAGAAGTTGAGCTAGATCGATTGTTGTTAGTTTCAGTATGGTTGCATCATTGTGTGCAGTGGGACTAATGGATTACTTAGATGCAATTCAGGCCATCAAAGTAAGGTTAATAAGAGGAGTTGAGTCAGAAAATCAGAATCATAAGACAGATCCACATTCGTATCCAGACCCGCCGTCATGGGCCAACACCCACAATGGCATGTGTCAAAACCCTGGTGGTGTATGGTTATGCATAAAAAAAACAACCAGTGTGGGTGTTTTGATGGGTGCCATATGCCGCTGTAGTCAACTTGCCCTTCAGAAAAGTCTCCACAGAAAACTCTGTGGTGCATTTGTTTACTGTTTGGAACCTGCAATCAAAAACTTGAGCATGCCAGTCCCACTGAAGCAGGTAGCTCTAACGTCTGTTTTATGACCCCTCATATTTACCGGTGTTACATTTTATTCTCTGACAACGTTACTCACTTTTAAATCAAGTTAAAATGAAGTTCGTTTAGGATTTGACTCCTGGTCCAGACATCAACGCTTGCCACCGTGAATACGCTCTTTCAGCATAGATTTTCATGCAACAGAAAAGAAAAAGACATTTTTGCCATGATGAACTGCAAGCTATGCATTCCAAATAGAAAAAAACCAACACAACTCAAGTGTCATTAGAAATCTAGAGTGCCCTTTTTTTAATAGCTAAAAAATTACACAAGATCTGCTTTGATGATTTGACATCATAAGAACTGGTTCCTCTTTTTAGCTCTTTATCAGTATAGTTAAAATAATTAGAATATTCTGCTGCTTTGCAGTATGTCCATCATAACCTAATCATCTGCCTACTGTTGTTCCTCTCACTGCCTTGTTCCTCAGTGTGCCAAGTGTCCCCTCACCTCATTAATAAGGCTGTTGATTTACTGTATAATCAGAGCAGGTGCTCTCATCTGCGGCGGGTCTCTGTATAAGCACACACTGGTTTTTCTGCAGCAATGTGGGCGTGTGTTAAAAGTAAAACCAAAATAAAAAGTGTTGTACAAATCCCAGAGTAAAAGCAGCAGTGGATCGCAACAGAAATGTAGCGATGCTGTATTTTGGGCTTATCCACTCCCGACTGAAACTTGTGTGTTTGCTGTTGATCACTCATGCGTTTGTGTTGATACCACACCCGACACAGCACTCTCACTTCTCTCCTCCATCGGCACTCAAACCTGTCGTAAGGCCTCGCCTCAGTAACAGAAACCACTCGTTGTTTTTGGCATCAGCGCCTCCTTCTGTGATAATCGGCCGTTTTTTGTTTTTGTTTTTAATTACAGGCTTTTCTCTAATTGTTCCATGGGTTTTAGAGTTTTTTTCTTTCTTCTTTTCTTTTGCTGGCCGCTGTGTGTACCAATCCTTCATGGAGTCTCTGTCATGCTTTGATTTTTTTCCCTCTTTCTTTTGTTTTTATGTTGGCAGCAATAATGCGAGGATCCTTTATAATTCATGCCATGATTGATGTCCCTCTGGTTGCACTTTTCATGCTGCAATCTCACCAGGCACTTTTACTCCAACAGCACATAGCGCCGCCAGACACTTCAGTCCACAGATTAAGATGCCCGGTGTTGGCTTTCAGCTGCCATTTAGCAAACCACTCTCTGTTGTCCACATGGTAGTAGTGCTTGACAAGTGACTGATTCTGCCCAGAAAAGTTTCAGAGACAAGTCTAAAATGCTGTTGAGTAGTATTGACGTGCTTTTTGTTCAGCCTCAGTCTCTCTGTGCCTGTCCCTGTCTATACCTAAACAAATACAGAACTCCTTGTTTAGCATCTTCACAAATCCTCTGACACTGACACCAATAACACACAGAGCTCCTGTAGCTTCCTTTCAGCCCAACACTGATCCTAATAAGGAGATGAATGGCTCTATACAAACAGTAGAGTTGAGCTGGGGACTGGATGTATGCCCACTGCCTCTCTCCTTCTCTGTGTGCTGTGGGTGAAATGCCTGTTTCTCCTCTGATCTGCTTTTGGACCTCTGTCCAGCAGAGTGTGGACAGAGGGGACAACTCTCATAGCCCACAGAATGGACTAAGTTAACAGTTTGGCTTAAATTAAAAGCCTGAAATATGCACAAGCTTAGTGTGAAAGAGTGGAGTGGAAGTGCTAGTCTACAATAAGTCCACTCATGTGACCTTATTGTGATGTCCTCACTGCAGGTGAATCACTCAGGTAGAGTGGGGAGGTAGAGGAGGAAGATGCTGGCGGATGGCCAATGAATTATGATACTATACTATAACCTTCATTCATCTTCACCCCCAGATTGATTAATTGGGCTACTAGTCTAACATGAGACAGCAACAACAACATGTTCCCTGATATCATAATGGGGTTGAGTCAGGTAAATCAACAACAGGAGTAACACAGGTCAATGTGCAGCAGTTTAGAATCAGCAAAACACAAAATGCCATTTTTTAAAACCAAATTATGCTCTTTCCCTGTGTATGAGAATATAGTTCAGAAGTCTGTGGTCAAAGAAGATGAAATCCAGATTAGCCCCTAAAGACTGCAAAAAATCTCAGTCTTTAGGGGCTCGAATCACTTCCTTGCCATAGTACATTAGAAAAAGGTTTGCCAACTGTGCCATAAAATATTGAGTCATCCCACAATCACTTCAATAAATACAGCCACGCAGAGAGAATGCAGTAGTTTGAGTTCAGTGTCACAAATTTGAACAATGAAAAGTTTAATGCAGAGGAAATTTGAATGGATCAGCAGAGTCTTTCCTTCGATTTGCGTTTTTGACTGAAAGGTGATGAAGCAGCAGCAGGTGAAACACTCAACACACAGCAATCTGTACTTAAAACCAGAAATACAGCTACGGGGGCTCAGATTAGAGATGAGCCACTGACAGAGGACCTGCTCACTCTCTGTGTATGTGTTTTGCACTTTTAAAAGAATATTCTTGAATGAGAATCTAACACACATTATTCCACATCATTCCTATTACTCAAACTACAAAACTATAAATTCAATCTCAATCCATGGGCCTACATGTCTGGTAAATGGCTGAAGCCATTGTAGTTTCCTGGGCATGATTATCTATGGCATAGATGTGACTTCCGACAACTAAGTATGTAAAAAACCTTTATGTAATAATGTCTGCTATTGAAGGCTAATGCAGGTCTCTTTTTGGATAAAATGAAGACCTCACTGAATGAGTGGTGTATGAGAATATAGCCGACTTCAAAGAAAATAAGTAAAACACTTAAAACAAAGAAACAGCTAGTCACACAGTCAATACTTAATTTACACAGGGAATAATTTGGTAGAAATACAGCATTTACTTTCACATTGAGAAGAGAAACTCCTTACTTTGCTGCCCCTTAAGAACTGCAAATGGGGTGCTAAACCTTTCCTGTGCCAACAGCTTGTCCTCATATAATTTCTGTTATATGTGTACAATTTATTGAGTGGGGGTACTGATGTAAGCCACAACACCATGGACATGATATTTGGGGCTCTGTGCGAATGTGGTGGATTGGATTTTTTAAAATGCTCTTTGGTGGAATGATTGTCGCTCTTGGAGGAAGGCTGCACTGTGAGAAAGGATTTATTTAGTCTTCTGAACTGTGCCTGAACACTCAGCTTTAACACTGAGAAATAATCAGCAGACGGCTTTCACACCCACAGTGTCAGCTTGATAGAAGTACCACCGGCCTCAAGTACCACCAGCCTCAAGTACATTTCAGGGCCATGTCAAGAGGCCCTGAAATGTACTATATATTGTTTTAGAAATGGAAGAAAGGCTCCATTAAGTTTGATGAAAGTCTGAAAGCATTTATGTCAGTAATGATACAGGTTTTATTTGTTGATTGTATGGAAATTATGCCACCCTCCCACAGATGTGAATATTAAATGCATTCACAGGCCTCTGGACTAAGTAGAGTAAAGCTGAACTATAGAGGGTATACAGCTGTTTCATTCACACTTCGTACTCGTTCACGAATATACAATTCGGCAAGAGACTGGTATTCAATCATTTGTGTGGAGGAATATGAAATCCATTATTAATAATAAAGGCCTCCAAATTCTTCAAGTTGTTGTCTCGGCTCCGATTTACAGTGGGAGAGTGGGAGGCTCTCACCATAAATGTTTCCCTTTTAAAGGAGTTTGCATTTGCACATGTGTAACAGAGAGAAAGCTGTGGGAGTGAAAAGGTGCACTGTCACAACATTATTGGGATTATACATACAGTACTTTTGTTGCCCCTCAGTGGCAAGCTTTCTACCAGCATATCTGCACGCCTTGTCCTTTAATCATACACAAAGGAAATAAATCATGTGTGAAATTGACCCGAAAAATAAAGTAATGCTCTCCCACAGGGCAGGGTTTGCACAGAATGACTTCTTGGGGCTGGAATGGGAAAAAAACAGCAACAACTCCCCAGTAAATCAAGTCTTTCATTTAATGTGGCAGCTTCCTGTTGTATGTGTGCTTCTTTCACTCTTTACAAAGGCAGTCCAGGCTAATGTTTGTTTATAGAGGGGGGACTCTGTAAAGGATGGATAAAGCAGTGCTTCTGGTCACTTGCTGTTTAGCCTGAGAGCAGACTTGATTTTTTTTCTCTGCACCTGAGTCATCACTGCTCACATCACTCAAGTATTTGCTTGTGTTAACATCGCCCTTATTTTAGCCTCTGGCTGTCTACAAGTTTTGTGGACTGGCCTTTGGCTGTACCATTTTCACACAAGTGGTCAGCCATAATTCTCTGGCAGAGGCATTTTAGTTGCTCTAAACTGAATTGAGATTGAACTGTGAAAACCTGCCTGGGTGTTTCACTGCACCAATGCGGGTTTGACATTTTGGAAAATATGCTTTTATTGTTGTATTTCAGACAATAAGTGTATTTCATCCTTCTGGTTTTAAGCACATTTAGAATTTTTAAATGTAAGAATGAGAGTGCTAATGCAATTTGAAAAAAGTCAAAAGGCTGCACATATGATTTAACATATGTGACCTATTTGCCACTCAAGTGGAGAAAAATGATGACACAGTGGTATTTATCATTTAAAGTTTGACTGATGCTCTTTTAATTACATCATCTCATTATGCGTTCTTCTTCTGCAATGGTTGGATGGCACCCAACTGAAGAATTATCAACTGATTATCTCATTGTGTTCAACAACAGTTTAGGATGGAAATGCACATTCATTTGTATTAAATTTTTCCCACTCCCCTGGAAATTTGGTGCAAATTTGCAATGCATTTCATATGGAAGATTAGTAACACTCTTAGTTTTGTAGCACAGACTTACAACCAGGAGACAGTTAGCTTTGCTCAGCATCAATAACTTAAATGGGGAATTAGCTAGCTTGGTCTTTTTTTACAGCCCTGTTTTTTTTTTTTTTTTTTTACGAATTAAGGAAAGAGTTTATTTTTTTCAGACAGTTTATTATTTTCAGACAGAGCGAGCTATTTCCTTCTGTTTCCAGTGCTAAGCTAAGCTAACTGGCCACTGGCTACAGCCCTAGCATGGATAGCTTAAGGTACATGACGCAATAATATTTCATGAACATAATAACAGGTTGTGCAACACTGCCACCGCTTCTGTGTTTTCAAAAATATATGTTTCTCCAGTACCACAACTCAGTCATCATTGCGCATCTCATTTGCTGTTCTTTTTTACTTCTAAAAACACTTGGTTCTTTCTCTTCCTCTCCATGATAATGTGACTCGGCCCGGACATGCCTCCAACTCACACGTGACTTGACAGAAAGACTTAATGAGAAATGGCCATTGACAGCAGTGGAGATGAGAGAGCATGTTTGAGAAACACTTAAGAGTGGAGGAATCAGTCTAAAGATAAAATGATAAGGCACAAATCATTGGCCATATTTCTAAATATTAAGGGCATTCTGCCTCTACTACCTAAATTCATCCCAAACTGTATCCGTGCACACTCTTTTAATGAGGACGATTGCATCTTGAACTTTTATGTCAGTGCTCCAATTAGAATCGGTAAATCATACCATTCCTCATGTGCAGTTGTGTCTCTATATCGTCTCGGCCGAGATGGACTGCATGTTGCCATTAGAATTTTCAGATAGCTAAACAAAGCAAGTTAGATAAGTTGAATGCCGTCTCGATGAGACATTTGACATTTCACTGCAATCGATTCGGCCTCACTGTGGCTGCAGCCCCATGAGCACAATAACAAATGTACATGGATGGGTGGAGCAGGGCGGGGCCATCATCACTCACTTCTCTTTGCTTTGTGCCATCACTAGATGCCTTAACACTATGCCTGAAAAACATATTCATATTTCATATTTATTACATTCATATTTTTTTAATATTTCATATTCAGGGGACCGTTTCTCACTTATTGCACTGGTATTGAAGTGTTCACATTTAGCTTCTCTCTTGTGTGTTAAAGCATCAAGAAGAATGTACTATTAGTGATGATGGGTAAAGCACAGAGATGAATGTTATCAGGGAGTCCGACTCTTCAAGGAGCAATGTTTATGTAATCCTCATTCATATGCACATCCACTTGTCAGACTGGACTGTAGACTGGAGATAGACAGTCTGGAGAATGAGCAGCTAGCTGACTCAATCCGACCACAATCGTCTAATGTTGTGTGCTTGTCTTTGGCTCTCACAAAACCCCTCCCATATCCTTCTCCAGTGATACTGACTGCCTGTGGCTGCTCATTTCTGATTCATGACCTTGGCGATGGTCTGTTAATGGAGCTTCACACGCGTAAACTGTAGTCCATTGTCCTGGTTTATCAGCTATGAGCTCCCCTCCCTCCAGGAGCATAGCCATTTCCCAACTCGCTGCTGACCAGCCTCCAAACGTTATCCTCTTTCACGGACCTAACCAATGTAGACTAACAGAAGTGCTCCATCATGAATTTAAAACATCTCATTCAACAGTTCCACCTTAGGCCAGATTGACTAACATAAAAGGACATGCAAATTTGTGCTTCACATTTCAATTTTGCCTGTTCTGCAACCTGTGTCTATTTAGCTCTTAATTTCCAAAGGCAGCAGCTCATTACACAGTCAGCGCTCCCAGCCCAATCTCTGTGTGAGGGAGAGCCACAGTCCTATTTCAGTGATAGGATTTGCCTAAGATTACCAAGCTCAGAAAAGAAATGGTAATGTAAGAGATAGATGCCAAGGAGGTAACAAGGTTCTCGAAAGAGGTAGAGTAGGCGGAGGGTGGAGGGTGGAGATGGTGTCGATGCGGCTGAGGTGAAAATGCAGACAAATACAAGCTATACATGTCACATCAAAAGACTAGTTGCAAGCCCACGGTAATTTCGCAGTTCACTGAACATCATCGTTCAAGTTAACATTTAAATAAACACAAAATGATTTTGAACTCCCCACCACTTTGGGTTTGTGTTCTGAAACTTAAAATTTTTGTCTTTCTTTGTTTTTTTGTTTGTTTCAGATGCAGTTTTGTTTGCACCTGCTCCTCCAAAAGAAAGATTTTTTCTTGCAAAACTAGCATCAGCAAGTATTTCAGCCAAAGTGCGAAACCATTTTTTTTTTGCATGAATTCCTCCTCAAATGCTATGCAGCGGGAAGTGATGTGTGACTCACTGCTGCCATGCGGGCACACAGTAGGCAGGAGGCTTCATATGGCTTAATTATTTATTGGTGCCACCAGAGGAGCTGCTGTAGCAAGTCATTGTTGGTCTCCTGCTGTTCTAATTCCCTCTGTCTCGATGGCCGCCTCCACATTCCCATCGTCACCAGCTTCTGGTTGAACTGGACCAGGTGGCGATGATGAAATGACGCATTTTTAAAATATCATTCTGTTAGCATACCAAAGCAAGCGTCCATCATTCTCCTTTCAGCTGTTTTTGTCTCCTGTAACACTTTAGGGATATATCTTTTTAATTTAAGTCTTAATTTAGCTGCTAAATGCTCCACTGTGCTCACCAGCTAGTAGCTGCTCGGTAAAGTTTTGCTACATTTGTGTAGCATTTGTACAGTGGGTTAAAGGACACTGCAAAGCTCCTTTAGAACTGAAGGAAACAGCAATCTGGTGATAATGCTCTCTTGGTTCTGTACCCATTTCACATTTCAAGCAGTAGTTTGATTTACTATTAATATCAAAATATTGATTGCAGGGGCTTTAAGTAAACATGAGCAATGTGAACTTGCCTGAGGTGATTCTAGTGCACAGAAGTGGGTGCTGTTAGACTGGATCAATTGTTGAATATAAGACACAACAGCCAATGAAAGGAAAGCAGACAGGATTTGGTTTGTCAAGTATCTCGTAATTTCGTAGTGTGGCTGCAGTGGAGGTGCCGAGTCTTGGCATGGGCTATAGCCCGATCCAGCCCCACCAGAGTGCTGCCTCTGCATTCAGATTTTAGCTTCAGGTACCGGGCAGTCTAACCTCATAGGTCCACTGTTTGTTTAATTAGTTAAATGTAGAAATATAGTCACAGGAGGTGTCAGAAACAAGGTGTAGTGTATGTGACAGTTTTCCTCTTGATTCATTTCCCCCTCTTTCACATCCTTGTTTTGAAGAAAAGCTCACATCTGTGCCCACATCTACCAACCTTGACTGAAAGCTTAACATCTTAATAAAGTAAAGAAGGAAACAATTCCTCACACCTTGTGTATTATCCACACAACATTCAAGAAAAACCATTATCTTTGCCTCAGTGGAAAGATGTATTCTTCTCTTGAATGCTAATCTGTGTTTTGTTTCCACAGTAACTGTGATTTTCGCTGTCTGTAGAAAACAATTTTCAGCTTCGTGCCTTTGAAGGACTCAGCTTTGTGCCTTTCTGTCGCCTTTGGCTGATAATTACAACTGCCACATAGTCCTGGTCTCAGCTAAGATGGCAGCCTCCTGTCATTTGGATTTTTCTAATGGGGAACAAGCATATAACAAGCAAATTAAATGGTCTGGTTGGGATGAATGGGCTTTGTGACATTTCACTGGCATCAGTGCGGCCTCAGACATGGAAAATGAAGGAGCTCAGCTGCACGTCCACCTTTCTGTGTTGGATCATTGTTGGATCATCACTTATTCTTCGTTGCTCATCACGCCCACATTCATAATTCATGTTTATTATACTTTCAGGTTTTTCATATTTTATGGTTTGGGGTGATTATCCATTTTTCAACAACTCCTATCCAGTGCGGGTTTGTTGTCTTTGTGTGAATATTTTATGTCTGGAGAGTACATTGGCTGCAGCACATTAAATGTTGTCATTCATATGACTGATGATAGAGGGAAATTGCAGTATTCTGTTCGTGCTGATTTGTTCTGTTTTGCCTTTGAGAGGAGTTCAGTGCAGCTATTTATTTAATTTATATAATTATGTCTATGATTTTGCAGGAAGTTCCAGTGTGTGTATGTGGGCTGTCAAAGATTATTGTTCCCCAAAATTGTTTTTCTTTCTATTTTTGGAGAAGTAAAACCACCTCCCTTTCATATCAATATTCAAGGCATATTCAAGAATACATAAATGATTTAAAATTAATTTCTGGAAACCTATGTGTGAGTAATAGACTCCACTGGCTTTTCATTCTTGTAACATTTTCCTGATTTAATAGTTCATAATTCTGCTCTCATAAAAGCACACATATTCATAAATAATTTGATACTTTTCAATCTTGCAGGATGTTAAATCCTCAGAAAATCAAGTGATGTTTCCATACTTTCACAGCCTATACCTGCAGTCCTGTGTCAGGTGAGACATAATCTCTGGTTTAAAAAATGAGGGGAGATTGACAGTAAGGCAACAGTGTCCAAACATAAACAAGTTTAGTTATCCTAAATGATATTTTCTGATTACAAGTGATTGTCAGATAAATGATCTGAATCTTAAAACAGTGAGATCAATCTTTGCATCTCTGCCTTTATTGGATAAATGTTTAAAAAGTTTTTTCTATTTTAAAAAAGCTGTTATGCTGTTGAGGCTGGTACAACATACAGTATAAAGCATCTAATGTGATGTCAAGACATTATAATGTGCATCAAAAGCTTATTTTCACTCCAAACCTCAGCTGGCTACATTGCTATCCTGAGTCAATATGGTTCCAGAAAGTAAGAGCCTTTCTATTCATGTGTTTTTATGTGCATTTTCAATTTGAATATAGAAAAACCTGAGCGAAAACACCATACATTTGAAAAAAAGTCTAGATAAGGCAAAAACTTTGTATATGTTCAGCTGAGCTTGAAAAGTTTCTGCATCAATTCAAACAAAATGCTGCAAAGTGCAATGGAAACAGGCTTAGTGAATGAAATGTCATAGTTCCATCCCAATTTACATCGTCTTCCGTTGTTTGACGAGTGTTCTTTCAGTACCATCATCTTAGTGTGGCCTCTTCTTTGGCAGTGGTTTAAGAGCAATCACACAGAGAATTAGTGCCACCAACTGTTTCTTTTATGATGCACCCAACTCCAAATATCCACAGTAGTGTATAGAAATGCAAATTGATGTGCATTTGCTTTTGCTGATTTTCTGGGAATGTGGTTGCAGCTTAAAACAAACAATCACATTTATAAGAGGCACAGACAGACCCTGCACATTGATATGCACCCTCACTTTGTGTTTGCTGGTGATGTATTATCTAGTTTTGAGTAGTGAAGTATGGGAGGAGACTGTATGGTGAGCAGATTCTACTTAAGCCTGTCCTTATGTGCTGGGGGTTAATGTCTGCGGCTAGAGAGTTAATATGAAGAAATGCAGATAAATTAGTGAGCATACTTGCAGTTTGACTTTCAAATAGCTTTCTCTTATTGCTTACTTTTTGAAGCATTTGGTAGTGGTAGTCCATACATAGTTGCCTCATTTAATAAAACTCTTTCCTTTTCCTTGGTTTCCTATTTTGGTTTACAGTTTTATTGAATGAGAAAAGGATGTCTAATTTAATTCAAGTAAACAACAGTCTTGCTCAAGTGTGGACATAAATTCATTAACCTTGATAAATGCAGAGAAAAGCTCTGTCCAGTACTGATGCTACGTAACTGAGCCATCAAGGCTAGAATAATATCAAACTATGGTTAGTTAAATCTGGATGCCAAAGACAAATTGCAGCCCCAAAAACAAATGTTTACTGAAAATTAAAAGACCACCCACATTCTAGATTTAGCCTTAAATAGCAGGTACTAGTCAAAGGACACTTACTCTGGTTGAAGGGAAGCATGCCAGTTGCACTTTAGTTGTCTTGAAAATAATTCATCCAGCCACATTTCTTCTCTGGGGCCTCTCTATTCATCTCTCCTTCCTGGCTTTCCATTGCCTTCTCTGGGCAGAACTGCCCTTTGGTTACCCCTCCAACTTTCCATGATTCTCCTGTTGATGTGACGTGGGTATCTTGGCCAGACTTTGAGGGAGTGTTGATTAAATGGGACAACCTGTTATAAGCCATCTCTTTTTGTTTACCCGGCTTAACAGACAGCAAAAGTCGAGAGCGGGAAGCAGAGCGAAGATCAATGTCAGATTCGGAACAAAGAGTTTTATAACACAGCATGAATCACAGGTGTCTGCCACTGAGTCATCCTTCATACTTATTTGATTGAATCTTGACTCAACCATCTTCTGAAGGTTATTACCATACATCTTCAACTGCTAGGTGTGTGCAAGCTTTGAGTCAAAATCTAAAACTGCATTGAATTGTTGGTGGTGTCATCTTTTATGTGTCAGAGCTGTGTATTAAGGTCAGATTGAGCTGAAGGCTGATCACTGACATTATTTACCAGTTGGAAAAAGTTTACTTTTTGATGCTTGAGGGTGAATTTGTCCTCTTCATTTGACCCATCCTAACTTCTTAGGACTAGGGTTCAACCATTCTCTAGTCCCAGGGCATGAGGTCAGTTCCTAAGCCAACAGCAATGCCAACAGTATTTTTTTGTACCAAATGAGTGTGACTGATGGCGTAGGAGGAAACCAGGGCATCGGAAACTCATACAGACTCATCAAGCTTGTGCCAACTCCAGACGGAAAAAAGGCTTAGATTGTTACCCAGGGCCTATTAACTGCTAACCACTACATCAACATGCTGTCAAGTTAATACAATATAATACAATTTCCATGCTTTAAAGAAAACAAGAATGATGCAAGAAGATGTAATAGCATCTGCTTGACAGTGAGCAGTAGAAAAACATCACATCATACTGTATCATAGATTTGGTGCTGCTGTGGACATGACCATGATTTCTACCGAAGGCTACTGAAGGACTCAATATATAGACTCAAGAAATACTTGCATACTACATGCGGTACTGTGCAAAAGTGTAAGGCATTTATGTTTCTTACTCATCAAACAATACCATGGTGTCTGATCAGTCAAAAAATCACTGTACAGCATTAGAACAACCACAGACATACAGCCAAAATCATAGAGAATATTCATTGACAAGAATAACAAGGAATCCAGCAGGATTACCGGTGGCAAGTTCTTCAAGATGCTTGGAACAACCTACCTGACACTGTGTTCAAGTGATGAGAACTGGTGTGGTTTTAAAAGCAAAGGGTATTCACACCAAATATTGATTTGATTAAGGGTTTATTACATTTACTGCACTTTGAAGTTAGTCAGAAATCCAGGAAAAGAGGCAGTGAAGCTTGGTGGAGTGGGGGGAATAGTGTGCGAGCAGTGACCGCCATAAATGAATGTGACAGCTCAGTTAAACATTTGAAATTAAAGGTGTGTCAATATATTATGTAAACAGTGGCTCAAATGATTTTGTGTTATGTATAAGGGGTCACAAACCTGTCAGACATTATGCTTATTCCTGCTGCTCTGCTCAGCTCTGTGGAATGTTTTAGCATCTTTAAGACTGTTTTGGTTTCAAAGCCCACAATCGTAGTGTTTTGATTCACTCTCACTGCTCATCAGCTTTGTTTTTCAAAGTAGCAGGGGACAGCTGAGATGTTCTGATGAACCCATAGTATACTACCAGCTTAGCACCAAATGGCAGACAGAAGCTAGCAAGTAGCTTGTGAATATAGTGGAGATGCTAGCAGCTAAAAACTACTATTATTTATTTGCTGTTGTTAATCGAAAACTGAGCTGAATATTAAAAATGAATGCTATGCTGGAAATAGGTTACAAAATGGCAAATGTTACACTACTCAGCTACTACATAGTACATACAATACATATTCAACGCAACAAGTACATATTGCCCCAAAATTCCCGCTCCCGAGTGTTGTTTTAGTACTGTTTTTAATCACCATTACAATGTTAGTGACTGAGCTTTTTTTTCTTCTTAAGGGAAAGATTACTGATAGCAAGTGCATTTGAATATGTAGAAGCATCCTCTGAGGACCTAAATCCTTGAGGGAAATGTCTTGGCTGTGTCTCTGGAGGAGATTCGAGGGGTTTTCACTTGATTTCAGTCAAAGTAGCAACCACTGGCTTTTAGAGCCATTGCATGTTAGGGCCTCTGCACTGAATCTGAAATTCAGCAGTGGTTGCTGACATTTGTGCTAATGAGGGAGTAACTAAATTGGTAAAGTTTATCTATGGGACAACATCCGTTTAACATTCCAATTGACTGTCTCTATTTAATGGCTCTTTAAGTGAGATTATTTCACGCTTTGTTTCTTGTAATGGTTTTGAACTGGTATTTAGTTCAAAATTTGATGGACAATTATTGACTGACTCATGTTTTCATCCCCTAGCCTTTTTTTTTATTTTATGCTCAGTATTGCTGTGCAGATCCTGACTGATTTATTTACTGTTCCTGTGCATGTGTATTCACCTTGAGACTTCTTGATGTTACTTTAAAATGAAACGAAAGCTTGCAGAGCCCTTTCTGTTCACATATTAAACAAAAGCTGGTATTGCACTCCACTTTGTCATCTAAGTAGTCTTGACATTGTGATTATTGCATAACAGGGTTTATTTGTTTACAACAGAACATTCTTGTCTTACTGGAAAAAAACAAACAAACTGGAAAACAGAATTTCAGACTATCATGTGATATTAAAACTAATAAATCTGGGGTTTTTTTTGATGGGCTAACTAGTCTTGAGGTGAGTTTTTTTACATACTGTAAGCCTTTCATCTAGTTAAAATCCAAATTAATTCAAGTTACATTGTAATATTTGTTAATTTGCCATCTGTAATACAACCAATTATAATAACGACATACCTGGATATAAGTGAGTATGCGTTGATGGTTTACCAGTGGTAGTATTAGGCTGAAGATTCATTATTTTAAGTATACTGTGTGAGAAGGAACCATGATATCATCAATAGATGACATGGCAAACTTATGTCTAATCTTAGATGAAAAGACCAGTCATACTGGTGTGTATTGGTCTGACCCTAATTTAATTAACAGTCATGAAGCTTCGTCGAGAAGGGTCTGGCCAAAAATCAACAGTTTTGGGCAAAATGTCCACTTAGGTAATTATATGTACATTTCTCTCAGCCATTCTCAGTGATCCACAGCAAATACTCTGTCTATTTTTATCTGTCTGTTTTGTGCATGCTTGTGTGTGTGTGTGTATGAGAGAGTGAGAGTGCTACTAGCATTCGATCCCCTCCACAGACAAGGCTGACAGGACAGATAACCATTTACCTACAGAGTGCTGGGTCAGCACATTCAGCCTCTCTTATTTCACGGCGGCAGGCTGCCAACTATCCTATGAAAGGAAGAAGGAGAGAACTGAAAGGTGTTTTTGTTTTGGTGTGTTGCTGCCTCTTGTCGCCATATGAGATCTACTAGGTCCAGCTGATTTACAGTCAGCTTTTGTCTGTTGGTGTCCTGTCTGCCGCTTCTGTGTTAAAGCAGCTGATAGCGATGAGTAGTGGCCTAGGAGTGCAACATTTATGAAAACTGTTCATGTTGACTCCAAATTAACATTGTTGAATTTGAGCTCTTCTGGAAGTGGCCCAGTGTTTTTATTATATTTATGTGGAAAACATCCAGTGAGGGTGGTGTCTAGGGGGTGGTGGTTTGGTGGTACCGAAAATGTCAGAAGTGTAAATTGTAGCTGTGACTGGATAATGTACATCCATTTGTCTCAGATTAACCAAGTTCATGACTACTGCTGATACCCGTATCCCAAACTATTTTTTTCCTGACAATAAGTGAAGTGAAGTTTTGAGCTGCCTTTTGAAAGGATGTTAGATACATGCAGGTTTCTACAAGCTAGTCTGTGTCAAGAGCCACTGCTCCTTCATGTCAAAAGGAGCCAGTTGAAGTTCAGGCATTTGATCAGGACACCACAAGGCCACCTCCCTTTGGAGGTGTACGAGACAGACCCATGTGGGAAGAGACCTCGGGGTAGACACAGAACTCACTGGAGGGATTTTATATCTCATCTGGCCTGGGAACACCACGGTGTCCTGTGGCAGGTGCTGGAAAACATTTCTGGGGAGAGGACATCTACAAATGCCATGCTCAGCCTGCTGTCCCCATGACCTGGCTGAGGATTAGCAGAAGAAAATGGATGGATGGATGCAGATGTTTTTCTGTCACGTAATGTCTACAGTATGTGAACACCAAACATCAGCCCAAAAGGTTTTTTGGGCTGCACAGGCAGCACATGTTAAAATCAAAAAGTAGTGATGTCATCATGCTGTTCCACGCATGTACCATTATAGCTATTGTTAGTTTTACCCAGTAATTAGCAGCATCTAAAGGCTTTGTGGCTGGTTATAAGCATTGAATGAGAATACGTTTTTGGTTCTGGCTGGACATTTTGGGCTCCATAGTCCATCATTTAACCTCTGACCTTCTGCAACAGGGCTACAGGGCATTTGGGCAACAACCCATTTTTTTGACAATTTATTCAAAATGTATGACTAAAGTTGTTCAGTTGTTGTAAAAGCCCTTTATCAGTGACATATAAGATTTAACATTTGCTGTATAATTGTATGCAGATGACCTGCTGAAATTTGCAAACATCTTATTGGAAAATGAGGAATGTATGATCCTGTATTAATGACTTTATTACAATGCAGAACTCCAGATTTGATAGTTTATTACCCTTGAATGCCTCATTAACATTTATAACTGCAGACCTGATGGCTTAGAAAGTGAGAAATTACCTAATTTTTCATGGTACACCAACAGGAACTCTTTCACAATCTGCTGACACAAAAGTTGTTCCTTGTAATGGGTAATAAATAATGTATAAATCATTAGTAAACTAGTAACTATTTATAATCTCCTTATAATAAATGGTGACTTACAAGAAAGTAGCAAGGTTCAAGGTTCTTTTATTGTCATATGCACAATAATTACAGGAGTAGTCATTGGCAATGAAATTCTTGGGTCTCCGGCTCCATGGACATTGCAGTATAAGGAACGAAGATTAAAGGAAAGGAAAGAGTAAGATGCAGTAAGATGAACACAGTAGTGCAATAAAAGCAAGTAGTGCAAATAAACAATAACAGACACATAAACAAAAACATACATAGTAGACAAACAACGTAAGCAGCAATTTGAATAGCGTGAGTGGCAGATTGAATAGAATGCGATAAATCAAATGCAATAAATAATAAAGTGACAAAATGACAGTTCAAGTGTTCAACATTCTTATGGCCTGGGGGATGAAACTGTCCCTGAGTCTAAACCTAAAGGCTTGTGTTGGATCCTTATGATGTTGGCTCGAAGACCAACAAAAATGCATCGTTGAAAGCACAGGAATGCATTAGGAATGTCACTGTTGTCTACATTTCTGTCAGCTAACATATGTAATAAATGTTGCATCATCTAATAGATCCAAGAATACATCTGAATAATGATGATTTGGTATGGCTTTGATTTTAAGGCAGACTCAAAGTTTTGGTAAGAGGAAGATAAAATAACCCCACTAGATGTGTCACAGCATCACACCTCATGTCTCAAGGGGGACACAAAAGTTGCCTTTTAGTAGAGGAAAGCTTTATTAAAGAGGATGCACATGGCAATACAGAGGGGAGTCATAACCAGCCAAGAGGATAGTATGAATGTAGAGCATCACTTCAAACATATGGGACTTGAACATCAACAAGTGGCATTGCACGATAAGTAGCTTCTTGTGCCACTGAGTATTCTCGTAGATAACGTGTAGGGTTTTGGTGATTGAGAGGAATTACAGATAGTTTGCTTGCAGCATTCATAACCTCCTCTCCTCCTTAATTATTCATCTGCTCATGTTCCATGTCAGCCCTTGTTTAGCACAGTTTGATAGATTTTATAACTGGCAGGTTTTTACTAAAGGTTCCAATTATACCCGGGGCTGAGGACAAGCATATTAAGCAAGAGATTATGTGTAATGCTTTCTGCTATCGATTCGTGAGGGTCTCTGAGGTGACAAACAGTGCAGGGGAAGAAGAAGGCCGAGCCGTGTGCGCTCACACACACACACACACACATGCTGACATTAGGCACAGATTTAATCTAAGGGCACAGTTTGTGGTGAATTAGAGACAACCACCCACCTTCAGGTCAGACTAATTTAACAGTGTGTGATCTCTGGCTTCAGCAGACACCAGCCTGGACCCTGTGTGTTTTAGACATCTTTGGAGTTGCAGCAGAGCTGTGTGGTGAGAAAATCTTTCTGTCAGCTCCTCCATGTTGTGCATCTACAATCAAAGGTTGGTCATATTTTTAAAATATTTTCTTTTTTTTATTATTAAATCAGTAAGTAGTAAATCAGGAGTGAAGGAAGACAGGGCTGTGCACAACTACAAACAAACAAATAGATGCACACACACACACACACACAGAAAGATTAATGCAGAAAGTTGCATGTGTCGCAGTTGCTCTTGGCTTGCCCTTAGTGGGAGGACAGCAGAGATTGAATGAGCATCGGCCCCTTCATATAAACACAATGCAGTCGCAGTCATGTGTGAGTGGGTTGTGTTGTGTTGTCTTTGTATGTATTCTGCAGAAACAAGGTCATGTTTGTCCTTTTGTGTGTTTGTTTCCTAAGGGGACAAAGTCAGAACTTTGCTGTTTTAATTCACAACCTGGCTGTGCTGTATGTACATTTTATTCTGTGTGTGTGTGTGTGTGTGTGTGTGTGTACTTGTGAGTGTCCCCTGTGTAATTTCCCAGCAGGAATGCATGCTCATAGAGGCAGAGAGGAGTCTGCTGGGTGTCCCAGTGTGAACTCCAGTCAAGTTCTGGAGTAACTTCACGTTGCATAACTGTGTCAGCCCATGGATTATTTCTCCTTCCGGGTTTAAACATGGAATGTTGTGTCTCTCCTCCAGAGACTGCAGTGTGGCACAATAGAGCACTTCTTCATATGTCCAATACCACATGGCAATGGGAGAATCAAATATGGTCAGAACAGGACAAGAGTATTTGGAAAGAAGCAGGCTGGCACTTTGGCAGAAGAACGTGCTGGGCCTGTCTCTGTGGTGAATGCAAGAAAGAGACTTAAGGAGGCTCTGAGATCCGTCATAAAGGGATTGGGATGTGAGCTTGGGGGAATTCTGCCCGGTCCGTCTTAACTTGTTAGGCTGTAGCGTTTGCTGTGTGAACATGGAGCACTGCAGCTCATAAGAGTTAATAAATTCACGTCTCCAAATGTTTCACAGCTTGCCCAAGGATGCCTCTCTCTCTTTCGGGATTGCTGCAGTGGGGCCAGATTTATTTGATTTTAACGTTTTGAACTAGAAACTAATAAACTTAAACTTAAGCTTATTCTCCTACCAGAACAATTCAACTCAAAGTGGTGAAGTTAGATTCAAAAGTGACTGAACGTGAAGAAACACTTTATAACACTTTAATTTAAAACAGGTCTTCTCCAAATGTTGTTGATGATGAAATGATGACATTTTATTTTTATCATAGTGAAGCGTTTAACTCTTATAATGATTATCTTTCATCCATGATCAAAGTAACTGTGAGACACTGACTTTGACAACTGGACTGTGACCTCATATATTTCATATTGGACTGAACTGGACCATTGGGATTTCTTTTTGTCAAATTCGAATTTTGGCTCTACACCATTCTCCAGGATTGGTCTCTGGTGTTTCCAGGGTGTGAGATTGCTGCAGTGAGGTTGAACCTGCTCTGAGGTCAGCATGGTTGTAAATCTGAAGCGGAGACGTGAAAATCTTAAATGTAGAAACGGCAGGAGCTTGTGTTTCACGGGAAGGAGTCAAAAAGACTTCCTCACTGTCATGACACCAGCGCTGCTTTTGCCTTTGCTCTTCTTTGGTGCCTCCCATGAGCCACACGCCTCTTGTACTGCACATATTTGACACAGCTCTGATGAATATTGCTTTAATGTGCAAGCTGAAAACTGTAAGGACTCAATTTTTAATCCTAATTACACACATCTATGACTTCCGTGAGGAAAAAGGCTTGAAATGATGAACACCGTTTGTTTACCTGTTTTTCAGTTACAACAAAGTGAGACTTCTGCTTTTGTCCTGATTAAAATACATGAAGTCGGTAGACGCTTGAGTTCAGCAATAGCGGGTTTACCTTGAATTTGAGTGGACTGCCTTAGTCTTTCTCTTTGTTATAACCAGGCCGCCCATTTGCAGGAAAAAATAAATGGGTTTTCGAGTCAATCTCATCTTCAATTTGGTTTTCCAGTGGTAAAGTGAAAAGAAATGCAAGGCAACATCTTAATGGGATATGGAACAGTCTCCTGGCTGCTATTCCATACAATACCCATTGTTTTGCACCTCTGAGGCAATGTTGAGAAAATCCCAAAATGCACAGTTTAGTCAGCCATGAAACACAACAGAGCCTCATCTACTCGCTCCCTGCAGCAGCAGAAAATTAAGTGAATGACAATTTGGTAACCGAATAATTGTGTAGGTTCTTTATTAAGCAAATACACCAAACTTTGTGACTGCTTCTCAAATGTGAGGATTTTCAGCTTTTCCTGTCTTTTGTAGTTGTTTTTGTCAACAAAGTCAATTAGTCAAAAACTAACTAGATTATAAATTGACTTTGGAAATAATACTTGCAGCCTTAAAGTGGGATAAGCAGCTCAGAGCCACCTAATTATCTAAACCCTTTTTGCCTCCTTTTAAATAATGTATTCAAATGAAACGCCAGTATTTTTCTGCAGCGTCTTCTGTGTATATTTACATTGATTATGACTGGTAAATGTCAAAATGCACCTATAGCAATCACTTCTTATGAAATTCACTCAAACAGGCCATTTAGTCTGACAGATGGAAAATCATTGCCTGTCCTCTGACTTCACTGCATTTCCCCATAACCTTGTGGCATAAATGCTCAGCCCCCGCTGGCAGATTGCGCCGCAGATGTTGCACAGAGCTGCGGGCTGCCCAGAGCTCTCTCTTTACATTGCTTTTTAAGGACAAGCAGAGCAGAGGGCACTTTGAGGAGGGCAGATTGATGGCGCTGTGGCAAATCTCAAACCGCAGAGATCAATCAAACGCTCAGTAACTGAGTCACACTCTTACACAGGTATATACACACACACACACACACACACACTTTTTTATTATCTGTTTTTGTATAGCACACATTTATCTGTGTGCCATTTCATGTTGTGGATCCAGTGAATAGAGTTCAGATGTACTGGATAATGTTTGTTTAGAGAGATGGGATTAAGCTTCTCCGTATAACTTGTCCTCCACACATAATAACACATGCCAGATGGTTGAGGAAAAAAATAAAATAATAAATTATCTTGGAATGGGGAATGTTTTTTACATCGCCTGTACCAGTGATACAATTAGCCTCAGAGTAGATTTTATGGAGTGTGTTTAGAAGAGTCAAAGTGTGCACAGAGAGGCTGTGGGTCAGGGGGAGAGAAAAAGTCATGTGCTCACCAACACCATCCTGATTATTCTGGAGGGTTGTGAGTGGAAAAGGGTTTGGCAGCTGCTTCTTGCTTCATTTGGGTTTGCAGTGTTAGCAACATTGACTTGGTCCTGAATAAATAGTTGGTTAAAGCATCAAGATGAAAACAAAATGAAATTAAGGTCCAGAGGTTGTTATCAGACTCTGTGTAGTGCTTTTACAAGTATGCATTTTTTTTAAAGGTAGATGGGTTAAAGTCAGATTCCATGTGGAATTTAAGTCCCAATTTTTGCAAAATGTGTTGTGCCCTGCTGTGAGAAGTCAGTGGTTATCACATTTACTGTAAAATAACAAGCATAACCCTTGATATATTTTGGTTGCTTCCTCACTGAAGATAAATGTAACCCAATGCAAACTGTGTCTTATCTTTGTGTGATCGTAGCCTATAGTGATCTAACAGTTCACTGAACATCATGTCATATTCAAGTTTAACTTTAATGGGGAAGATAACTCTCCCCCACTTTTGGATTTTAGTGCAGCTCCCCACTCCCTTGTTTTTGACATTTACTGTAGATTTCAGTGAAAAGTCAGACTACAGAATGTGCTGTACGTGTTCCCAGAAAAACATTTTGTACATCTGCCCCATCTGTAGCATTTGCACTCCAAAGGGTACTTTTAAAATCCAATTTCCATACATTTTATTTTTGTCAAAATGAACACAGATACATTTCCACATTCATTTATTTATCTAATTTGTAAAATTGAAAAATAAAAACACTGACTATCAGGAACCCTGTATATGCCAAGAAGTAGCTGAACTGTTACTCTATCATCACATTATGTAAACGATGGAAAACAAACGTGTGTGTCCTTTTCTGCATATGTACGTGTGTGTGAAAGGGAAAACAACATCTAAGTCCAGTTGATAACAGAGCTGCCCTCCACCTAGTGAAACCCTTATCAGTGCAAGCTTAATACAAATGCTAAATAGCTGAGGCTAATTTTACGCCTTGATGTTGTGATGATTTTTTAAAAGCCAGTCTAAACCTCAGCACATGGTAGTTATGTGTCACTGTGATGGCTTCAACTGTTATTACAGAGCAACGCTGCTGGGTTGCACCTGCTGAGATCTGTGCAGCTTTATCTGCGTACTGTAATGGAGCTGCTAGCAGATAACACGGTAACTGCTTATTATTCTGAGCCTATCGGATCACAAAGGGCACTGGTGGAGAAACAGAAAGAAAGGGAGAAAGAAAAAGAGAGCTAATAGACTGAGACACACCTCTTTGTCGACTTTGTGTCTTCATCTGCAGTCAAGATCAGTCACCGTCTGTTCCGAGTAAGGTGGGATGCCTTCTTACATATTTGAACAGCCCAGTAAAGGTGCAGTATGGTGAAGGGTCCCTGGCCCAGTTATGAGGAAAACCTCCCACATCACATTAATTAGACCAATGGACAGGATCCTTCCTTTCATAGCACAGCTCTCCTGGAGAGTGTTGCAGCCTGCCACATAGAATACCATATGGTGTGGCCTTTTGCCACCTTCTCCCATGAGCACTGGGGAACAAGCTTCAAATAGGCCATGACAGGGACAGTGGGTGATGCTGCAGGCTCTGCTGCCATAGTGTTTTGTGTGAAATAATCTCTTGGTTGTGGATCAGTCGGGCAATTTGTTACAGAGACACCGCACACGTTGTCTCCTCTCTCCTCGCCCCCCTGTGTCCACATGTCACTACGTCGTAGCGCTGCGGTATTTTGCATGCATGTGGAGGAGCGGCATCATTCTCTGCATGCTGGCACTGGAGAATGTGAATTGGCCTGTGGCCAAAATATTTTGGAGTGTGCCCCGCTCTCTCTCAGACTATGGAAAAGCTTTAGGCCTTGGGAGTGTGTGTGTGTGAGTGAAGAAGTGGTGGGGAGGAAAGCAGGCAAGCAAACACGCGCACTGACTTATGCACGCTCGCCGCTGTCTCTTTGTGTGGCGTCTGCACCTGCAGCATGCCAGCCATTCTGATGCACAGGCCCACAGTTGCTCTGCCTCCTCTCACTTTAGGCAGTCCATTAGCCAACAGAGGGCAGAGAGGGTGCAGCAGGGAGCTAGCAGGAGGCCCATTTGTGCCGAAATAGCATGTGTCCAGCAGCCCTCTTAAATTCCCTGACCTGTGGAGGACACTGCAGCTTTTCTGATGAGTTTTTTTTTTTTTTTTTAAATGAAAATCTGCATCCATTAACATTTACAGAAATGCTGCAAGGTCTACAACAACAGATTTTAATGCATTTAATGCAACAAAGGTAAGACACTTTATTTCCTGTAGGCTACTATGAATCACCGCCTTGCACAATAATTTCTTTGTCTCAGAAAGATCAACATAAAATGAATTCAAATTTCCTGTGAAAGTTGTTGAAGTTCTGGAGTGTAGAGTAAACTGTGGCTTTGAAAATTCCAGGAATTCTGTGCTAATCCCAAATTCAGTGGGATGTATGAGAAAAATACTCAAAATTTTCTCATGGAATCCCAACAATACCTCATGTGCACCTCTGTATTGCCAGCTGATCCCCTGAGATAAATACACTTAGTGAGTGTGACTGTAACTCAAGGCACCCTGTGAAGAGATGAGTCCTGTTGCGAGGCCTCCTGACACCCACCATTTTCCTGTTGATTTATGATGCTCTCTTTGACGTCTAAGGGGTCAGAGGAAATTAGAAGAACCACCTTGGAGGTCACTGCTGTGTGAATAAATGGCAGCTCAGCATTAGGAGGCAGTTAGTTGTGTCCTTCCTTTGAAAGATAACTGAGGCTTGTGGCTGTGTTGTGCTCTCTGGAGATATTCCCACAGACGACAGCTCTTTCTGATGAACTCTGTTACAAGGGCATGTGCTTGCAAAAGGCAGTCGAGCGTGACCATTAGCATAATACTATGCATATGAACATTGACACAAGGTCTCATTTTCAGTCTTTTGTGCTGGACAGACACAGCACTGATATTTTTACTCAATACAAGCACTATTTTTCAGGGGAGTTGAACAAGTGTGAATACATAGATTGACCTCACAGACATCAAAACTGCATGAAGAAGACATCACAAAGGATGAAACTATGCTCTTTTTGTCAGTGGATGTGGACCAATAGAGAGCTGTCATTCACAGTACATTTTAAAGAAATTCTGTGCGCAGATCAGTTGTCCATGAAAAAAGGAAAGCTAATCTGAGCCTTGCGCCAGCCAGGCTAACACTCTGGGAAACAAAGCAGGTATTGTGTTAGTGCTTACGACAGGGTCATGAGGCAAGACTTGCAACTTCCCTGCTGGAAGGGATGGATTTCACAACAGACCAAGGCAGCTGTTAATATAGACATGAGAGATACAGAAACTGCTGGCCATATGCTTTAAACTAATATATCCAGGTACAGTTTAATTGTGTGACTGAACGACTGTGCTCTATGTAATCTTTTATTCATTCCTGGGATTGAATTTTCTAATTCTAACAAGTGGCTTACACCAACACAGTTAATGTACCAAAATATAAAGAAAGTCTTTTTCAGACATGATTCCATCTTTGCTGTAACATAATGGCCTTTGTCATTCAGACACGCAGCAGGTGTCACTTACATGAATATTCAAAATGGCTGTGGCATGATATTACTCTTGCTCTCATGATATTTAGCACCACTGTTAAAGAACAGATATCAGGGAAGTAAAGTGATCTCAGCTGTCTCATGGCACAAGACTCAATTTAATCCTGTCACATTAAAGCTGCCCTCGACATTATCCTGTCAGCCCATATGATGCTTTTTGTCCACTCATTGTTTTGGTTTCATGGACTGCAACTTTAATTTTTTGGTTCACCCTTACAGCTCTCATCAGCCTTTTCTTTCTCGCAGCAGCGGGCAGTTTTCAGTTAACAAAAAAACAAAACAAAAAAAAAATCTGTTTTATAAGGCAATTTTGTCAGTATTGTGTTAGCCAGGTGTTATGTTGCCCCCAAGTAACCACATGAGTCAATTCATTCAGGGTTTATGTAAAGACTACATGAGCACGAGCTCATTCACACAAAGAGACACTCAATCCCTTATTTAGTGTAATCACTGTCAGTTAGCAGTATTTATGTAGTGTTGGATGCGTTACAGTGGTTTTACTATGTTCAAGGAAGCTTGATGTTGTGATATTTACAGCAGAATTAGGTAAATCAGACATGATTCAGATCTGAGCACAACCTGTTAAATTGTCATCCCATCACTGTGCGGGTCTGAATGGGGTTTAAAATATGGTTTGTGTTATCAGTAAATGCTCCTGCAATCATGCTTTCAAACCGATTGCAAGGCACTCGATGTATTTCTGCATAAAAATAACCGTAATAAGGTACAGTAAACAGTGCAAAACAATGCAGATGATAGAAGAAAGGCTGGAGGCTTACATTTTAAAAAGTATTCTAAAAACTGAAAAAAATAATGCAGATAATACAATTAAAGGCAAAGTGAAAGCTCTAATGTGTGGGAGGATGTATGTGTGTTGGTTCTTCAAAGGGAAAGGCAAAATGAGGGTGAGACTAACTGTGTGTGCTGTGCTGAGGCAAATCTTCAAACAGTATGGGTCATCAGATGCATTCGGTCTGAGAAATTGTCGAGAGATGCAGATTTATTGACGGTGTGACTCGAGCTGTGGCGCAGATGAGTCCGTCTTCATCTAGAGAACAAACAGCAGCTTGTTTGGAACTCTGGTGAGTTGTAGGCTGCCGGAGTATCTTGTGTTACTCGTTTGAACATGCGAAGTGAAAAGACTCCAAGCTTTAAAGCAAGAGGGCACATCAACTGATGGATCTATTCATAAATGACACACTTTGAGTCTGCCTACTGACAGTCACCAGGCTAACAAGTCACGAATTAATACTGTCAACATTTTAACAATGTTTGTCTTTTTTGTGATCATATTGCCTTTAACCCTGCTGCACTAAACAATAAAAATGCTTGCAAGTACAGTTTGTTAAAATGTCTGAAACAACATAATCCAAACCTCACCGACCTGTTTGTTGTTCTCTGTCATCAGCACTTTGACAAAAGCCAAAGAAAAGGCTGTAGTTGTGGTTCTACGCTACAGGAAATAATGTTCCTGCTCGGAGATTATAGTGGTAGAGAATCTGGTTTGGGAAGTGCAACCATTGTGACAGTCTCTTATTATGTGTAGCAAAGCAGAGGTTTCACGCCAAAGTAATTGCACACTGGCCTTTGTGACTGCACTTTTTGATGCAAAGTGATGATAAAACATGAGGAACATATGCTTACATCTGACTGTTCTAAACTCCAGCTTATGCAGTATATTGTATGCATTTCTTGGGTTACAAGCAGAACTGTTTTTCATTATTAGTAAAAAATATCTTCAAGTTTTTTTAAATTGTTGAAGAGAATTTGAGCTTTTGGCATTAAATTATAATAATTATGCAGACATAAAGTGGGCGTTGTGAAGAAACAAACTTGTTGAACTTGAAAACTTGTTCTGGAAATGACTGTGACAACTGTAGCCTGAACTCTCACAAAACACAAAAGGGAAAATGTCAAAAAGAAGCATTTGAAGGGTGATTCTTTTAAATAGCATAAATCTATTTGTTATATTTATGCTTCTCAGAATTTAACATTCAACATTTAATATTAACAGTGTGTTAACAAGCTTTGTCTTGCCACCTCGTGTCTCCCTGCCCTGAGGCTCATGATGATGCCTGCTCCAACCGCCCATGTGCTCCCACACCCATGTCATGTTTTTCCCTCGCTCTGAAGTGCTGTTAGCATGCTCTCACACTCCTCTGTCTCGCTTTAGCCACGCTGCCTTTGCTCATTTATCACAGTATCAGCTGCAAGACAGGGGGATGGTAGAGAAGGGGGGGGAAATAACTTCAGCATTTGTAGTCCCTGTGGTGTGCGGCGCCCGGCAGCCTCAGGGACAGATCCGTCAGCTGTGAGGCGTCCCTCCTCGTGCATGCACCAGTGGTCTCCAGCACAGCATGAAAAAGGTCAGCTTCCATTAGATACGCCGTGGCAGAAAGATGCCGCTGCAGCAATTTAGACTGCGGCTGGCTTTTGGTAATTCTGCTCTCTACGTTATCTGTGACTGTGTGTGTTGATATTAATTGGAGAGTGAGCACCTTTAATTTAACAAAGGGCCAAACTTTGTGCTGCTTTGCATTCAGATATGTAGTCCACTGAGAGGAAGTCGAGCACCTGTTATTACTACAGCTGTACGGAGCAAACGTGACTTTTTTTCTGGGAGGGTGGATCCAGACATATTGCAGGAATGTGAAGCTTGAGGAGTCATGCCGTTGCTGTCGCTTTACTTTATTTGTGCCTCAGTCTTTCCACTCAGGCCTCATCTGTCATCATGCGACGGTTGCAGCTCAGCCACAGATTATGAGGGCACACTTGTGAAGTGTTAGAGCTGCAACGTCATCTTAGAAAAGAATACCACTACAGTGGGAAAAAAACACACTGTATCTCTTAACACACTGCGCTTTGTGGGCGATGCATGAGTGGCTCCCATCAGTGTTACATTGGTTGTCAGTGTGCATGACAGGTTGTGTGTTTACGTGGGATGTTGGTGAATGAGAGCAGTGTCCTTGAGGCTCCCATCCCACTGTTTGAGTGATTGTGTATACTCTGACTGACATGTTGCGGTGTGCTTTGGATCTGTGCGGCCCAGACATGCCAGACAGAAACGCTGCTGCTTTCTAAGAGGAAGAGCCAGAGTTGTTGAAAACATGATGAGGCGTTTTTGAAATGTTCCTGTCTAATACAGTAATAGATTCTCAGTGACCTTAGAATGTGGATGAAAGCAACAGAATCACATTTTACATTTGTACAAACACATGGGGCCAGTACGATAGCATTGTGGGAGGAGATGGCCTGTCCTCCAACACCACCCTGAGGTTGAGATTTGTGGCATTGGGTGAAATGTCTGCCATAAACTTTGATATGGATATCCATGTCACCCTCACAATAAATAGTAAATTAATCATTATGGTGATCTACCTTGCATTACAATTAGCACCATTGTTTAATTTGTTAAATTTTAACTGTCTAATACTTTTGGTTATACCTGCAAATTACCAACAAGTTGCCATGTCAGCATGCTAAAATAATTCAACACATCATTGTCAATGTGCACATGTTAGCATGCTGACTGATGTGTAACTGTTAACCCTGATGGTTCCCAGGCACTGATGGAATTGTAGGGATGAGCTTGTCCGCAGCAGCTAGTGAATCTGCGCAGTTCATTTCTGCTGCATTCACAGTTTATGATGGTCCAGCCTTTTTCCACTTGCCGCCAAAGTTCTTCTGACCTTTAACTGGAAGGTCAACACCTGAATACTCCCAGTAGTAAAAGCACATACTGCAGAGATTTCAATTCAGTGTGACTCTCTTTCAAAAGTGAAATGTATGAAATACAATGAAGTAGTTCAGTCGTGGGTGGCAGCTGTAGCTACAGGCCTTTGTGGTATATATCACAACTGCTGAACCCATCTACTTGTTTAGAAACACACTGTGTCATAGTAATCTATGATGAATATGTAATTAAGCAAATAATTCACAAGATGGTAAGGAGACGCATTGGAGCTATTGTATTCTGTCTATCTCTTTTGCCAATGCCGTGCTCTTTATGATGGCTCATCAGCTCCTCATGCGCCAAATGCATGCTAATGGATGGAGGCATGGATTGTAGAATGGAATTATTAGAGTTGTGTATTGGCCAAACGGTGATAGTGCCATGAGGGCTGTGTGATGTGATGGCTCAGATGTGGAGGGAGTTACGTACTTTTGGAAAATAGTAGAGCGATTTTAGCAGCACCAGCCTGCATCTGTGCTATCAGTCCCTGTGTGCAGCTTCTCCACTGCTAACCAAAGGGAAGGCTACTTGACATTTCCTTTGAGTAGCAATGCCACATGAGCTTATTTCCTCCTTCTTGTCGTTTCTTATCTTTTTTTTTAACGTTCACTCTTGATCCCTCTGTCTTTCAGGCTGCCTCATGTTTTGGCCTCCCATCTTCCCTCCTTGATTGGCTCGTCTTTCTGTTTTTTCTGTCGCTCCGCTGAGGAGAGAGACGACCGGGTGTGAAAAAAGAATACTCTATTCTGTTACCATGGCAACTGCATCTCGGAGCTGAGCCAGTACTCTTCCACAGACTTGCGTCCTCCCTCTCTCATTCTCCCTCTGCTTGCCTTACTTAGATTAAAGCTTAGCTCTGATGAGAATGAAGAGAAAGAGAATGAGGCAGGAGGAACAAGACACAAGGCTGCGCGTGTTAGGGAAGAGAAGTGTTTCATAAACCTCCTTGGAAAGGATGTGCCGTTCTCTGTGTCCGAAGACAGACATTGTCAGTGCACTGCACACTGTGTACAACAAAGGAAGCACGCAGTGCATTCTGCACTTTAAGGTGCTTTCTTCTCCACTGCAGAGGTCTCGGGCGCCGGGTTGACACAGGCGATTGTGGATAATGGTCTGTTACAGGAAATGAATGCATTTGCAGGGCTCTGAAGCCTCTCTCTGTGACATCAATTAGTGTTACTGTGCCGGCCAATCTGATTTCATGATAAGTTGTCTCAATGAGGAACCACTTACTAACTTTGGATTATGTAATTTGTACTGTCAGTTTTGTGTATGTGCATGTATCGGTGTACAATTTGTCCTAGAAGGGGCTTCTCCATTACTGGCTGACATGTATTGTACAAATATTTTATGACCACCACAACGCAGCAGTAACTATCGATTTGAGTATGGTTGAGAAAATGTGTCATGGTTGGCTGCCTGCTCATTATTGCATTCAGGACAGAAGTGAAACATGTCCACAGTAAAGAGCCACAATGGTTAGACTGGAGTTGTTCTCAGGACTGAGACAGTAGATGAATGCATTGTGTCATATAGCCCAGATGGACGTTGGGGGGGGGGACTTGGACAGAATCAGAGAGTGCACACCTGTAACGCACACAGGGGAGACGCTGGTTATTTTCAGCTTGACTGATTCGGAGCGGGAGGCAACTGTGATAACAGAAAGACACGGCAGCACTGAATGTTTGCTTCCTCCTCCATCACAGCATGATACCCGATAGAGTTTTTCCTCTTCAATCATCCAGTTTACTTGGCAGTCAAATTCACAATTCAGCCATGAGGGAAATTGATTTAGCATCTTTCGGTATAGCTCAGTGTCCAGAGAGGAGGAAGTGCGGCCCTGAGAGCATATACGATTCACTTTTATCCCAAAAGTGGAGAATTCATTTCTGTCAAATCGCTGTGATTGTAAGTAATGGAACAATTGTGGTAGCACAGCAAGAAGGAGGAGGGGTGGGTGGATTGGGGGATTGGGGGTGAGTTCACTCTCCTTTAAGCACGTGCAATATGTCAAAACCTTCCTTGGTTGGGAGTGGGAGGAGGGTTGCCTCTCCACTGAACCAGTGTGAACCGGTTGCGTTCTTGCCTGGGTTGTCAGCTGTGATCACCTCCAACCCCCAGCTGCATTATGTTGCTGTTAGTTGCTGCACAGAGACTTCCAGGGTCATATAGAGACTGGATTATAAACATGGTCCCAAGGGTACTCTATAATACACAGGCCTTACTCTTATATGCTGTGCTGAGCTGATCCCACTGAGGATATGTTCACACATTATGTGCTTTGCCTTCCTTTTGTAAAAGGTCAAGGAAGAACATGTTCCAGAGTCATGAGTGTATGCAATATGAGCTTCACAAGAGATCAACAAGATGTGTCAGAAAAGAACAGAAATTATTAATGAAATAAATGCAAATATGGAATTTAACATTTAATGAAATATCGGCATTCAATTTTCAGTCTGTCAGATTCAACTATCAATACTACTGGTTCGCTACTGTCGAAGGCTCACTAATAGGAAATAATTAGGATGAGCAAAATGTCTGTGAAAATTCCAATTAGTTTCCTCAGATATCTTTCATATTTTTTCTTGTGAGTCTCTTTTTAAAGATACTTACAGGACACACCTCTGTAAACTGACAAAACTGGCTGAGCTCCTCTATCACTTCAGCTGTTGTTGATGTTCTGTCCACCCACTCCTACAGTATGACCTGCGACTGAAGGCAGCAAGTATTGATTTTCAGGAACATGTAGAAATGAAAGTGAAAATGAAGAGGATGGAGCAGGAAGTGGGGAAGTGGAAAGAAAATGACAAACACTGGAGGTGCCTGCTCTACGTTGAATACGTCTTTGTGACACTGTTTTTGGTTGAACACTGTTCTGGTTTGTGATTATGGGAATGCACTGCCACGAGTACTACTGGTGGAGCTTGAGGCTTAATTCATTAATTCATCATTTTGGCTAATCGACATCTTAGTGCCGGAGCGTCTTGCTTGAATAGCTGATCACTATCTGGCTCAAAAAGGGATTTTATAATTAAAATGTGGCAAGGTGAATTATGTCCATTGAACCTGCATTATATAAAGAAGCTGCAGTTTTCAGAATTTGTATCAAAGGTGATCAAAAGCAATGGTGCTGTGCTGTTATTGTTTTGAATTAAATGCATTATGAATTTTACACAGTCTCCAGGTACAGCTCCCGCTGTCTTGCCATCTTGCGTTTTGATGCTGAGAGAAAGCATGCATTAGTGTTGATGATGTCATTTAGGAGTTTTTTGTAACATTTGTTGTGTCTTTTCAGGTTGGCGTTGAAGTGACAGGCCCCAAGCCAGAGGTGAAAAGAGCAGGACAGGAGTCCTCCCAGACAGCAGGGGGCAGCAGCAGGCATGCAGGACTCCACCTCAGACAGCAAGATGGCCAAACAGGTCAGCATGGCCATAAATGGATTAAGCCTCATTTAAAGTGTCCATACAGGAAATATTAGCCTTGGGTTTATTCAGCAAGTGAGCTGGATTGGTTCTAAAGATCAACTCTTGCATCAAGTTGTACATCTGCTAAATCCAGTACCCCCGCCCCCATCTGGTTTCAATCTAGTGTTTGCTAAAACCAGTTTAACCATTAAATCTTAAGAAATGTCTCCAACCTTTCAACTCTCAACTATCATGAACTTTTTTCTTTTCTTTGCTCGGGGTTGCTTGTGGTTGGTGGGGTGGGAGATATCCCCCAATAAGATAGAGATGAAAATTTCAAAAGACCTGACGTGGGCAGTTTAATACAGAATTTTCTTTGGGTACAAAATATTCCCATGAAAACTGTAAACAAATAATGCTGTGATTTAGCTATTCAGTTCCACTGGCCATTAATTCTGAAAAGAGATGTTGAATTTTCAGTGCCTTTTTCTTAAACATAAAAGCCCAAACTATCTGAACGGTGATATTTTTAGTAATGCAGGTGAGGTGGGAGACTGCAGTGTGTTTGAGTGGAAACAGTTTATCCCATAACATTTCCTGTCATGTTTCCCACTCTTGTTATTACCTGCTCCGTCCTGATGTGCTGCACCTGTATCTCCTTGTCTTCCCCTCACTCGTCTTCTTAAGCTCTGCCCCCCCGTGTGGGTCCATTTCCGGTCTTGAGTGTGGGAGTTCTGTCAAGCTGCGACATTTAGCCCATAGACATCTACAGCTCATGGGAAATAGTTTTATTTCAAGACAGTTTAAATTCAAAATTTCTTGATAATCCAACAATAGGTGTGCGTGTGCAGTCTAAGGCAGAGCTGTCGAGTCTTGTTCCAAAGAGTCCTGCACTCCAGAGAGCCTATGATATGAAGGGATAGCATCACTAATGGCTTTTTGTTTTTATGTGCCTTGGCAGTTTATAGTCAATACCGTATGTTACAGTGATTGAAGTAGCAGAGTTGCACAGATTGTGAACAATGTCAATATTTATTAAAGCCACAACGCTGACTCAACACCTTTGGCTTTCCAGGCCACTGCAAAAAGTCACTGTGATGTTTATCCAGCAGAGATAATATAATGTGAAATTCTGTGTATTTTAATGAAATTGTAAGGACTTTATCTTAAGCATCTCAAATACCCACTCAGGTATCAGGGATGACAGATATAATTCATTGCAGTGTCATTTGACTGTCTCTGTTTCTTTTATATGTGAAGGAACAGAACTCCAAGCATCTGGATGAACACAGGGAAACAGATGAAATGTCTGAGAAGACATCACCAAACAAGAACCTCAAATCTCCCCAAAAAGGCTCCAAACGACTTAAAACCGTCCTCTTCAAGGTGACCCTGCTGGACTCCTCTGAGTTTGAAGGAGAAATTGAGGTATGCACATTTGGATAAATAATCTGTGGTAATGCGGCTTCTCGAATTAGCTTTAACACGCTTTGAGCAAAACTGTTGAAAAGCAACGCTCTCTCTTGTTATTATTGTGTGGGCAGTTGTGTGTGTTGTGTGCAGAGCGGATAAAGCAGGCAAAGAGAATAAAAGAGATGGTGCCGTGCTGAGAGCACGCCGGGAGGGCGAAGCCAAAGAAATGTTACACGTGTCTGTTATACACACAGTGGCACAAAGAATAGTGCAGTATGAAAGTCTTCATTCCCTACACGATAATCTGTTGTCATTATTCCAGCAGTGTGAAATAGGACATTTCCCCACTTGCTGTGAAAGGAAACTGAAGGCATGCAAGAGATGAGACGAGATAGATATAAGTCCATTGCTTTAGATAGATTCACAGGAGGAGGTCTGAGGTCCCAGAGCTTTTACGACCAGCAGTAGCACACATCTCTGGTGGATATAAATATTTCTGTAGCATTGAGTATGAAAAAGTGTCAAATATCGAAAGTTACAAGCCCTCCAACTTTAATAAAAAGCCCATTTCCTATAAAATAACCCGATTTAACGATTTTTGAATTGGCACCTGCTGCCTTTATGGTTAATGTTTCATTTACACTTAGGCAAAAAAAACCCCACTTTGTTATAATGAGAGACAGATGAAAAGAAAGGAACATGGATGTGAAGAGTGGTTGTCTGGTGTCAGAGTTGGAGGCTTAGTAGGTGCCTACTCAGACAGTCTGACCTCTGTCATAAAAAGGTTTGTAACATCATAACCTCATGCTACATCTACAGTGACAACTGTCATTATCTGCAGGGCTACAATAGGTCATACTTGTCAGCAGAAGGAAAAGAAAGGTTGTTTTAAAGCAACAGTTGGACTCTCTGGAATCTTGTTGACATTGATTCTCCTAGACAAGAAGTCTTGCTGTAAATCTGCCATTTGTTGAGATGTTAGTGAGTTTTAAAGGTGGCAATAGACCAGTTTTGTTCAGTTGTTTCCCTGTTTTCACTCTTTGTGCTAAGCCAAGCTCACCTGCTGTTGACTATAGCTTCATATTTTTAATACAGACATGAGAGTGGTGTTGACTTTTTTATATAACTATTGGCAAGAAAGCAAATTAAAGCATTCCCCCAAATGTCAAACTGTTCCTTTAAATGATTGGACAAATTACCAGTGTTGTCGATTTTCTGACTAGGACAATTCTGACAGCTTGCATTGAATGCTGAGTGAGAATCCCAGGCTTGTTTACATATTATTTGATAGGATATTTCCACTTAATCAGAAATTTATAAAACTGTTGACTTTGGAAAGATTTGGGGGAAAATATGCAAATGTTTTCATTTTAAACATTTTACACTATAAATTTTCCCTTTTTTAACAAAGTTATTTTCTGTTAAATAATTTACCTCTTAACTCTTCCAGAGCGTCAGAATACATTATACAACTGTTTCGTCGGTTAAGTAACCTTATGAGCTCTTCAGTGGAAAAAAATCAGTTCAATTTCATTTTGGCATTCATATGAAAAATCTTCAAGTCATACTAAACCGTTCTGATTGGTCACAGGAAGTCTCTTTTGTCCAACAGAAGCCCCAAGCACAGGCTGCTAACTGGGTGTTAGGAAATCTATAGTTATTGCATGGTTGCAGACCAGGTGCAGCCAAGGAGAAAATAGAAGGGCAATGTTATTATGAGCCACTCCTCAGGATACGTATACATAAGTGCATGAAACTCTGTGTGTTGTTGTAGAGTTCGGGGGAAGGGTGTGTTATATGTGTGAGTGTGTATGAGGTAAGAATATCAGGAATGCTATGCTTGCACCAACCTCTCTCTCTCTGCACTGTGAAAACATTCTGAAATACCCCTGGGCCTTTTCCACACCACAAAAATAGTTTGCATTATGGTTGTAGAAGCTTTTGTGTCTTAAGTGCTCTTCCTAAATATTCACCTGCCCTTGAAGTACTGCCAGTTATTACCAGAGAAGTATTGACAAAGCAGCCTCAGTCAGTCCATGTTTTTTTTTAAATTCAAGTGTGGTGGGAGACTCACACCTCCAGTTCGTGGATGGGCTTGCTTATGCTTCCTGTGTGTAATTGCTGGGGTGGAACGTCATGCCTGCCATAGCTTACCATCCCATCTGCCTCCAAGAGTTGGTAATAACACTGTTGCAAGAAGGCAGGGTTCACTTTGGGGGTGCTCTCTCTGGAGGGGGTGCTGCACTGGTTAATTAAGTCTCTTGTCATGGATGCATGGCTTAGCATCCCTGCGATCCTTGGGCGAGAGAAGAGGCACAAAACCCTTACTTCTCTCACCAAGCTTCCCCCTCTGTTATGAGGCGTTATCTGTCTGACTTTGCATGGTCAGTGGTGGCTGAGCCTTTGTGTAGAACAAAGCATTTTTGGCTGGCATTGAGGGTTTTAATGTTGTCTTGTGTTATACCGCCTAGATCATGTTTTGGGTTTTCCCATGTTTATTCCGGTGGCAATGCAAGATCATTATTGAACAGTTAAATATTTAGTTGTTCCAAAGCGGAGAACCAACAGGCTGGAACACCTCAGTTATGGACTATTAAGATTCCACATTCTGATTTGTTTATTTAATTGTGCTGATGCCATGAAGAGTGCTTGTCCTTCAGACAATGATGCTGTTGGGGCCCTACAGATTGACATGAAGAGAGCTTATAAACACTTCGAATTGTTGCTTCACCTACTTTTGCTGATAATAAGGAAAAGGTGAAGGACTTATTCAAGTGCTAGCCTTGAGATATGAGAAGAGAGACAGCAGAGGCATAATACTGCATCTGTTTCCCTGGCAACTGCGTGCTCCATCTGCCTGTCGCCTCCCTTAGGCTCCAGGGGAGGAGGCTTGTGTGTGTGAGACTCTCTATGTGGGGTTCTGTTAGGTTTAATCATTAACATACTTCTTCCCTGTTTAATATGTAACAGTGGCATATGAGCTCATGCATTAATTGATGTTGCTGTGTCAATATTTCAATCACGGCAAAATTGCCTCATGAAATTTAAGAATGATCTTTTCTTATGCTTGAAACAAGCAACTCCTGATATTAGTGCGCTCAGAGATTTTCATGCTTTTCAGGATTTTTTAAAATGTCAGTGTGTACAGCAATGAGAATTGGAAAGACAATTAATTCAGTTAAGAGACAAATAATAATCAAAATTAGAGGATTATTACTATAAAATAAATTCAAGATATCAAAAGATGCAAAACATGTACAGAGTAGGGCCAACAGGTTTGGATCTAATACCTTCATTTTAGGATGCTTCTGAGTCACCATCTTGATGTGTTGGTCTGCCACTCAGTCTAGGCTGAAATATGTCATCAATCATTGGATTGATTACCATGAAATTTTGTTCATTTTGTTCTGACTTTGATTACAGTGTCATTGTGAGGCTAAGATTTTTAATTTGACTGAAATGTTTCACTAACTACAGGATGTGTTATCATTAAATTTGGTAGTGATATTCATAGTCCCCAAAGAATATAGCTCAGTGTCTTCAGTTTTCCCCTTGGCTTTTCCCGTACCGCCACAGGTGCAACAGGTCAAATTTTCCACTAGTGAAATATCTTCATCTATGAGATGGATAGAGTCAAAGTGTGGTTGGATATTCACCATCCCCAGAGGATGAATTTCAAAGACTCTGGTGCTGTCTTGACGTTTTCATTAACAATCATAAAGTAAAGCTTTCAGTGTTTCTGATACAAGCAGATATAGCTACTGGTCTAGCACTAATAATCAAATGTTAGCATGCCAACAGTAAATTAATATGGCTAACATGATAGATATAACCCACTAAACGTCAGCAATGTCCCTGTGTGCATGATAGAATGCTAATTTTAGCTTTTAGCTCAAAGCTCCCAGATCTACTTGCATGACTGCAGACTCCTCTCTTGTACAATGACAAAGGACAATGTAAAAATATCTCCTTTGCTAACACTCTTGAGTAATGGTGGAGTAACTTCAAACTTAGTGTTTTCCTTGAAGTGTTGGCATTATTTTGTCTGTATAATCATTGCTGTAGATAAACAGTATGTGCTATTATGGTTAATATTTTTTCATCCAAGCGGGAGGTTAGGTGTAATGAGTATTCTGTGTTTCAGATGATTAAACCATTTGAAAAACAACTGTTATTAATGTTATGTGACAGGCAGCAATTAATCTGATCCCTACTCAAAACAAGTCAGTGCAGATTTTAAATCTAAATGTAAGATTGTACACTTATATAGTGTTTGCAGTGAATTACCTTTCTCTCTGTGGTTACAATGATTTAGGATGAATTGTTTCCTTTTCCACCTCTCTTTTTCATACAATGTTTTATCCATGCTATATTCCAAAAAAATATACTGACCTCTACCAAGCGTGGTTGAAACAAAAATGTGCATCGTGATGTTGACTGGTGAAAAGATCCCCATGGAAAATTTACTTGAATGTGAAAACATGAAGCTGTCACTTGAATGTCAAAGAAAATGTTGCTGTAATGCTCACCTTTAACGCTGTCAATATCAGAGGAAATCTTTGCTTGCAGTACAAAGACCAATCTTACAGAGCAATTCACAGTTCATTTTCAGTCAAGAGTTTGATTCATACAAAGCCAAATGGCTGTGCTTTTTTATTGTGAACGGAACTAGAGAACAGAGAAGCCACTGTCTAATGGGCTCTGAGCAAAATAAAACTAAGCTACAACCTGTCGTAGACTCTTATGCATATATAATACTTACTGTTACAGACTCTTGCTTTCTTTTGACCTTTTTTCCACTGTTGTCATCTATGTTTGTCTTTACAGAAACACTCAAAAGGACAGACCCTGATGGACATGGTTTGTGAGCACCTCAACTTGCTTGAGAAGGACTACTTTGGTCTGACCTTTGCTGACACAGACACCCAAAAGGTCAGTGAATTGTGTACCTCCATAACCTTGTGGGATGTCTCAGTGCATAAACACATTGCCCACAGAACAATTTGTATTCCTCTTGCTTGCTGGCTGGGTTGGCTCTCTCAGGGGGGCACTATCCATCATTCAAAGATGAATGGAAAATGGAAATTTCTATGCTCAGTCTGTGTCTGGGCAAAAAGTAATTGAAAAACTTGCAAAAGGAGAAAAGATGGAAAAATGTCTCGTCTGCTTTTTGCAAGATGCATTCTTTTGAAATTTGGTCGTACAAATATTTGTCAAAGGCAGAGCTGTTCTCAGGGCAGAAATAATCTGCCTCAAGACTTTGACGTAAACCTCTTTGGACTGGAGCCAGAAGCTGCCGTTTATCAGGAAAATTTGAATAGATAAGAAGTAAGGTTTGGTCAAAATGACTTCAGTGATTTCTTGTTGGCTTTCTTTCATAACCATGGGAATGTGGAGTAGAGGCAGTCTATTTTACTAGTTTGTCAATATCTCTATAGCTATAGGCAAGGTTTAACTCTAAGATCAGCCAGACTATTTAGCTAATGTAATATCTCAGCATGGCTAAAATATTTTTTTGTTTGTAGTGAAAGTGCTGAAGCGTCAGCTCACCCAAATGTTGGAAAAAAATAGCACTTAATGCTGATGATATCTAGCCAGGCATGGATTCACAACATTAGTGTTTAATTTGTAGCTGGTTTCTGGCCATTTCAAAGATTTAGGTTCAAAATCCATTGTTCTTCTAGCTCTGTTTTGGTTTACACCAGTTATCGAGAAATATATATCTCTTTAGCTACAAATTGGTGGTGTATATGTTCACTAGCTTGGTAGTGTTAGATTTACATTATTAGAGCTTAGTCATTGAAAACAGCTGGCTGCTATGACTAGTAGCAATTCTGATGGGAGTGGTAAGAGTGAACCAGAGCAGTCACACTGGAGGTTGCTATGAGTGACTCTTTTGAGATTATGTTTCATAATTTTCTTGATTGATTAGCACATCTTTAAAATCAAGAACTACGACATGTCTTAAAAACAATGTCTTAATTGTAATCTAGAAAATCCACAGACCTCACCTAGCACTGAAGGAATAGTCATGCAGTGAAAATTGATTAAAGATCTGCATGAAATGTCTGGGCACATAAAAATGGATACTAAATAAACATGTAAATATGTTGGTTTTTTAAAATAATTTTGCTGAAATAACTAAGAGTCATAGTTTTAGCTTCCTCTTTTTTTCCCACACTGTGATTCTATGTTTCTTTGGTCTGTCCTCTGAGGTTTAATTATTTCTGCTTCTGATGGAATGTGTAAATACATTAAACTCCAATCCACTCATTGCAAATAGAAAGTCTGAATATGTTTCCCTCTGATCTTTAGTGATTGGTTATAAAGTGCACGGAGCAGGCTTATTATTATATAATCACGTAATTGCCATTGAACTGATGAGTTCTAGCTGTCAGTTCACGTGAGAGCTCTCTGCTGGGTGTAGGTTTTGTGTTTTGATTGATGGAAGCCTCCCTTAGGGCAGATATGTGGTTGCACAACAGGCTACAGAGGAACCTCCTGCCTTTTGAAGATAGGAAAGATGACAAGACTAAGTCTCTTTGAACATCTGGAGCATGTTCTCTGACACCATCATCAGCTTATGCATGGTTTGTAAGCTTGCATGTTGTGACTTGATGTGTGTCTGACAGCTGCATGTTCTTGGCCCATACGGACAGGTTAACTGGGTTTTTTGACAGGTAAACAGTCTTGAACTTCAAATATTTTCCTCTCTCCGAGTTTAGGTAAGGCAACAGCTTGGATCAATATGACACGCTTATCAAAGATAGCCTTATCAGGATGCAGCTTGAGCCTACTGTCTGGGGTCATCGCTGATTGGAAGACCAAAGAGTCCTGAGAATTGAAATGTCATTTCAGATGCCCTTTCTCTGTCTCACTTGGGGGAACGATGATTTAATCTTTCCTCTCCAGGAGAACATTTATTTGGTGTGATTGCCTCATGAATTAAGGTTGCAAAAGCAAGGGTGAAGCGTTGATCAGCCAGTGATTAAAAGTTCCCCCTGCTTTTCTGCAGAGAAAAGCAAAGCAGTGGAGAGAGCCTCACTAATTGAGTGCTCTTTTGGCCTCGGCTGATAGAAGATAGATTCAGGGGGACGATAAATGCCTGTGACTCATTAAAGTCTTTAGCAGCCTGATTAAACACTGGAGGAGCATGTGTATTTGTCCCTGTGTATGTGAAGGTACAGTTCAAACTGCCAGAGCTGCTTGACGTCTTGCTACAGGATTTCAAAAAGACTGTTAGCAATTATAAGCAGCTGCTTTGTGGTGTCCAGGCTGGTGAAGACCACTGTCAGCTCTCTTCACCATAGACACCACCGCGATCTTGTACACACCTGTGTATGTGTTTGTGTAACTGCAGGGATCAAAGTTACTGTAAGCGAGTAGCCATCCTTTGCCTTTACTTTTTTCTCTCATATGTTTTAATTGGATTCATGTCTTTAGCCATCCTGTCACTAGAGCTCGAGGGATCATGTTGCCTGCTGGTTGGTCCACCTCTTTGATGCTGAATGAAATATCTGAAGCAACTCCTGCTCATGCAAGGAGGCCACGCAACATTGACTTTGGGGATCCTCTGATTTTTCAGCTAGTGTCACCATCAGGTCAAATGTTTCACCTCCCAGTCCACATCCTCTAGATGAATTGGCACAAAGTTTAGTACAGACATTCATGCCCTACAAACAATGTATCCCAAAGACTTTGGCGATGCCTTGACCTTTTCTCTAGCACAAATACAAGTTTAAGATTTGTAGTCTTGCATGAAATGTTTCCACATTTACTGAATAGGTCACAATGAATTGCAATGGTTTTACAGCAAATGTTACCATGGAAACTCACCATGCTGACTTACTAAACTAAGGAGGTGAACGTGGCAAACTTATACTGGCTAAACATCATCATCTTAGCATTTCCACTGTGCACATGGTATGCATAGATTAGCATTTAGTTTAAATCATCACTACATGGCATGGTATTCTTGTTGAATGAATGCTGCATTTCTACAATTTAGACATAATTTTTCCCATAGAAATTATGTCCCATTATGTTGCAACTAAAGATATAAGCTGTCTGGCAACCAATAAATGAATGTGGGAGCACTGATAGGGAGTTAAATCCAATCCTTAGATTCATGTACAGTTAATAGGGGTTTTAGAGGAAAAAGTTATGTTGCTCTTTGGATTTTGTAAATGGATGGATTGTCATTTCTGGGGAAGTCAATTTGGATGATTAATGTTCTCTTGAAAGAATTTCCATTCAATATTTTTACTTTAACTCAAACAGTTAAAAACAATTTTGGCAGGGTAAGAATGAGAGAATTATTTACTCTTTCCATTGCTGTCTGTGTGTTGCTGAGCCTCCAACCGGTATGATTTACAGCTACTGTTTGAAAAGCATCCATGTCCGGTGCACCACTGATGGGATGCCTATTTGTTCAGCAGTTCGCTGTGCAATGGGATGTGATGGGATCAGTTCACTGACTGGCTGCCAGCAACAGAATAAAAAAGACTGATGCTTGAATTAAATCTGCTCTCTGCATGTTTTCAAAGGCCCAGCAAGGGAGGGCTCAGTTTCTTTATTTAACCATATGGAGAAGCCTTCATTATGAACACTTGACAGCAATTAGAGCAAGATGTGACACCGGGGTGTGCATTAGCCATGTTTCCTGTCTGCCCTGTGTGAATTCCACCTTCTGTCTTCCAGAACTGGTTGGACCCCTCTAAGGAGATCAAGAAGCAGATGCGCAGTGAGTGTCTTTTCTGAGTTGCTGAGATGATAAAATATTTAAAAACTCAATTCTTCAAGTTGTAAATTTGATTTGTTAGCATAATGAACTGATGCAATGTTTTTTCTGTTACATAAAATTTAGTCACTGAATTGTTCATTTTGCACCATCTTTTCCTAAGACAAACATGACACTCAACCCCCCAGCTCATTGCACTGTCTCCTCAGACTCTCCATGGCACTTCGCATTCTCAGTCAAGTTCTACCCTCCAGACCCATCCCAGCTCACTGAGGATATCACCAGGTAGAAAACACACACACACACTCCTTCATTATCAGCAGTTATAAATTCTTGGGCCGTCCTGTCAGATGCTCTTCAAAGTTGACAAAAGCAGAATGTGCTGTACTCCTGTCAGTTTCACAAATCATTTGCCCTTTTCATTTCCTTAAAGATAAGTGTATTATGTAATAGTAGTATTATAGTGTAGCATTATATGTAAGTATTGTAGCAATTTGACATATTTACCCCAGTGTCAAAGCAAACCCAATCCCTCTTTCCTTTCTGAGGATTAGAGATGGAATGCTACTAACTGCCATGGATTAACTATACTGAATACTTGTTGGAGCTTGCCATGGCTCGAGCTTGTTTGACTGCCAACACCCTCCTCCCCTTTTGTCTCATCTGACAGATACTACCTGTGTCTGCAGCTGAGGGATGACATGCTGTCAGGTCGACTGCCGTGCTCATTCGTCACTCATGCCCTCCTGGGCTCCTACACCATTCAAGCCGAGCTGGGAGACTACGACCAGGATGACCACGGCTCTGACTATGTCAGCGATTTCCGCTTCGCCCCCAATCAGACGCGTGAGCTGGAGGAGAGGGTGATGGAGCTCCATCGAAACTACAAGTACTGGACATATTCAAATCAGACTTTCATCTGTCCCTAAATCTCCTGGCATGATGGGCTGATGAGTGAACACTCCATCATGCATAATATGGCTGATAGATGCCGTCACATTACTGCACCATCTGTCGTTGAGATGTACACAGTGCGAGTCTTGCCAGTGTGAGAACACTCTCTCAGTTAGAGTGCCTTCACCACGCTCTGATTTGGCAATGCCTTTTGGCACGAGACCAAACGTAATGCTTGGGGGGATGGATGTGAGGAATTTAGAAATGAATGTGTCAAGCACATTACCAAGATAATTCTGCTCCCACTGTGCAAGATTACAGGCTTATTATTTAAGAGGGCCTCTTGATGTTAGTTTCAGATATTATCATTATCATGCCCATAGGGGGATGACTCCAGCAGAGGCTGAAATTAACTTCTTGGAAAATGCGAAGAAACTGTCCATGTATGGTGTGGACCTCCATCACGCTAAGGTTGGCTCTTTAATTTGCATCAAAGTACAGAAGGTTTCCAGGATGGATACAGTGTCAATAAAGAATAATTCTGCCTCTGTGCTGTCCCTTGTTTGCTGCAGGATTCTGAAGGGATTGACATAATGCTGGGTGTCTGTGCCAATGGCCTGCTGATTTACCGAGACAGGCTGAGGATCAACCGCTTTGCGTGGCCAAAGATCCTCAAGATCTCTTATAAGAGGAGCAACTTTTACATCAAGATACGACCTGGAGAGGTATGCTTTCTGGTGAAGGACAATTAAAGGGTCAGTCTGTCCATTTTACACATTAAAATTCATTTATCATCCATTTAACAGCTGTTTATTGCCAGATAACACAGATGACATCGTAGTGACATTGTAGTGATGTCATCTAGGTTATCTGGCAATAAACAGCTAAAATGGATTATAAATGATAAAGTTCAAAGTAAAAGTCAGGATATTTGGCACTTTGACTTGACTACTTTTTTTGAAAATCTGTCTCTTGCTAACATTTTTGAAATGCAATACTAAATCGATGGTGTAGACTTTCAAATGAATATTTGTACCTTTTGGGAAATATGCTCATTCAGAGAGTTAGATGAGAAGATTGATACTAGTCTTGTGTCTGTCTGGTAAATATGAAGCTACAGCCAGCCGGGTAATCTTAAATTAGCTTAAAGAAGCAACAAGTTGTGGTTTTATGGCTTCCTAGAGCCTCCACTGGTTGCCTGGCAACCTCACAGTGATGACTCCAGGGAATCACTACACACGGTAAAGAAATTGTCCCACAAATTATCCCTGGTAGAACTATAGTTTTTGTCTGGATTAAATAAACGACAAATCACATGTTAATTAGTGAGTTTAAGAGGTGCCGGGAGGCAGCGAGCTGTTTCCCCCTGAATAAGCAAATAAGTCTATGTTCCAAAACATCAAACTGTTCCTTAAATCCCTGGCCCAACATTTTGAATACAACAATAGCTAATGTTCTGTCATAGCTTTTAAAGTTAAAAGCCACAGCAGAAATAAATGTCTGGTCAGTTATGCTGAGCAGAAGCCTTTAAATCCACCGCTTTAAACCTCCGTCCTTGATCCTCAGTACGTCGAGATCTATATTCTCTTACCCTCCTCATTGTGCTGTGCAGCGCTACAGCTTATCCTCCATGCTGAGCCTCAGTGTGACAGGCTGTCTGGGCCAGACCCAGTCAAGTGACAGAGCCGCACAGTGAGCCTGTGATGGAGCCAAATAAAGAGCCCCTTTAACAGTGCTGCTGCAGCTGCAGCCAGAATAGAGGGATAAAGTGTATAAAAATAGAGCCATGAAACAGTTTTCTTACCAAATGCTCCCACCCCATGTCTGAATATTGAATGTCATACCTCATCTGCCTTAATCTGCAGGTTTTTTCCATTTGGCAAAATCCATTTTGTAATATTCTATGTGTTTTCATGAATTGATATACATGTTGTGGCAGTTGTGTTTATGCAAGCACAAAGCAAAGACTGCTTTATCGATTGGGTCCGGTGTTCATGCAGGCACGAGATGTAGTAAATATCTTGCAATTTTAATGAGTGCATTAGGTTGCACTAAACTTTGGTCCACTGACAACTGAGAAGTACACTGATGGCCTTCAGCAAAACAGAGTTTTCACATTTCCCTGTGTCTCCCTGCTCTCTCTACCCTGTAGTATGAGCAGTTTGAAAGTACAATTGGTTTCAAGCTTCCCAACCACAGAGCTGCCAAAAGGCTGTGGAAAGTCTGCATTGAGCATCACACCTTCTTCCGGTAAGAATTGATCTTCCCTCATAGTTGGAAGGTTTCCCTTTCACTGTGTATCAAAACAAACAAAACACTTCCATGCGTACAGCTTAATCAGGCATCAATCCCTCTCAGCCCTTTGTACAGTGATTTGTTAAACATGCAGTAGCCTCTCTGCAGCTCATATTACTTTCATGGCCACCTTGACTCTACTAGTGATCCTGATTCAGCTTTACAGAAGTGTTCAGGAGATACAAGATTTCACACATACCAAATGACTGAATGGTAATGCTACAATAGCATGTTTATACTACATTTAAAGACGATACAGCTTCAGCTTGGAGGGTTCAAGATTTAAATTAAGCACCTCTTTTTTACCTGGTGAACATATCTACTCTAAACAGCTTGGAAACATAGTTCTAGTGTGATAGCTTCCTTTTTAGAGCAGATACAAAGAAAATGAGAAGTTATCTAAAAATCCAATATATACCTGGGTAACATAATTTAAGTAATTGAATTGAATTATCTTTGCTTTTTCATTTTCATCTTTGCTCCCACAGGCTGGTATCTCCAGAACCTCCTCCGAAGGGCTTCTTAGTGATGGGTTCAAAGTTCCGTTACAGTGGAAGGACACAGGCTCAAACCAGACAGGCCAGTGCACTCATCGACAGGCCTGCGCCACACTTTGAGCGCTCCACAAGCAAGCGCTACCTGCTGTCCAGGAGCCTCGATGGAGGTGAGAGCCACAGGGGTCCCCCAATAGAGCATTTAGTTTCAAAGCTGCAACTTTGAGGGCTACTAAAAAAAAATAGTCAGACCTTTTTGAAATACACTCTTACAATACGCTCTCTTGCTTTCTTGCAGAGAACTTGTTGTAGCCAGGAGATGGTTAGCTTATCATAGCATAAAGACTAAAAGCTAGTTTTAGTCTGGCAAAGGGTAAAGACATGCAACGGCCAGTAAAACACCATAATATACACATCATATGTTCTTTGTTAAATCCATGCAAAAACCAAAGCAGAAAACTGTCAAGTTGTGATTTTACGGGGTGTTGTGTGGTCAGTAGCTATGCTAAGGTAAGCTAAATGTCTGTGCTTTATATTTAACAGACAGATATGAGAGTAGTGTCAATTTTGTCATTTTACTCCTCTGACATGAAAAACAATGAGCATATATCCATAATAAAATTTGAGCATAAAATTTCTAACTATTACTTCCTATCCCACATCAGATGAACTTATCTGATTTTGTCTCTCATAATAATTCAACTTTTGTTACGATCAGAGTTTTCAAGGCCAGTGTCAGCTATGTGTGAGAACCACGACGGCCTGTCCCACCGCAGCATCAGTGAACAACACCGCCTCCACAGCCCGTCTGTGGATGAGCAGGAGACGGAGCTCGAGCCCAGTTTGGAGCAGGACGAGGAGGAGAAGGACCACGAGCTGGAGCAGAACAAAGACACTGACGGCAATGTCACTCCAAGCAGAAAGAAAGAGATCATGGTAATAAAGATTTCTTGACAAACTCTGACTTTTTTTTTAATGAATTTCCATTGTACTAAATTTTATGAAAATTATGAAACTTCCAAATATATAGAGCTTCAAATAACTGGAGGACAACTCTGTCCTTGGTGCAGGGAAATCAGAGGCCTATGTAAATAGGTGCAATGCAAGCTTCTCAGTCCAGCTGAAGCTGATCCAACAGAGGCATAACGCTGTGGTGGTTTTGGTGGATTTAGCCTTTACTAACTCTTCTCCTTTCACTCCTATTCACTCAAGCTTATATGCTTACACTGCACTGCTCACAAATCCTGCTAACAGCTTTACAGTTTTAACCCTTCTTCATTATGCTGAGAGATGCAAACTCAAGCCTAGCCCTCAGTTGCTAACATGCATTTTCTGTTTTTAACTCTTGCTGGCGATAAGGAGGAGACTGGGTCACCAGTTGACAGTAAACAGGAGGTATTTGGTGTCTGGTGATTTGGTCTCTGTCTGTCCTGTCTTTACCTGTCTTGTCTTTGTCCATCCATCTATTTTTCTTTCTGTCTAATTGCTTCTCACTCTCTCTGTATTCCACTGGGTTTGTCTCTCTTCCTGTGCCTTTCACTCAGTTATAGGCTTAGAAATGGGTTTAGAAAGGACACCTCAACTTTTATGTTGGTAGTATATTTGCATGTCATATAAATATATATTTAAGTTCAAATGTCAACTGGGATGTATTTTTGACGTGGTCTTGGCATGGTGGCCACTTCTAGCCTCGCAGTCTGTCTGCTTGTGTCCCTTACCGACTTACCCTCTACCATCCTGTCTGCATCTGACCTTGATCCTGATCCACTTTCTGACACTCCACTCTTCACCTTTGACCCCTCTTGTGCAAATCCCATTCTCCTGCCCCAACTCAGCTCTCTCAGTTGGACCAGGAGGCCACTCCTCGGCACAAGCAGGAGGTACAGGTTCCTGTCTTCGGCTCTTGTGGTTATTTTTCCTCTTGTGTCTTGCATCTGTCCTCTGCACCTCTCGTCTGCAGAGGTTTTTACAGATACAGAGATTTGCCTGCTTTGGATCAAGGGGTAGTTTTATAGGCCATTTCTTTTGAAATGTCAAAGGAATTTGATATTTTTCATTTTCACCTGGTAGCTGGAGCACAGAATACTTTTAAATTTAGTTTTTAAAATCTCCAGTAAAATATCTCTTTGTTGCAGATAAGAGCCCTTTGCCCTCCTCACGTGCATTTAAAGCATCAGTGCATGCTCTTCACATTCTGCTCTGTCCAGTGGTGGAAGAAGTACTCAAATCCTCTGCTGAAATAAGTGTATTGGTACAGTAATGTAAAAATAAGAAAATCAATTATAAGTTAAAGACCTTCATTTAAGTACATTGAGTTAAACGCGCAGAAGTGCAAAATTAGCTTAAAATGTAATTTAAATGGAATTTAAAGATGCAGCTTAACAGGAATATTCACCATATCTTCCACATCTGTAGCCAACAAGGGTAATGATCAAAATTTGAGTCCAGACATATGCACTTTATTGTAATATTGACATTCTACCTATACATTTTAAAATTTTATCTTCCATATGTTGTTTTGTAAATTAAGATAAGCATGTAAAAAAAACAATCAAGATAGGTAATACAGAAACCTTGCATGTTGTATGTTATATTATTTTGGAAGAAAAAGGAAAAAAGAATCCTAAATAAGGAAAAACTTTATGAGTTTTGTTTTGTTTTTGGGGGGGTGCAAAAGTTAAAACAGTTTGGGATTTAGTTATTTCTTATTTGGTCAGAGCTCTTCCTGGCTTGAAATGGGCAGGTCGGCCAGAATAACTTCCTGTGCATCAATAGGATTTAGCGACATTTGAAGATTTATATCATATTTATTAAACTCTTAATAAATAATCATTTTTTTCTTTACTTAAACTGTACACAAGTGGTAATAATTATTTCATATTATGGGGAAATATTTCATTTAATTAGACACTCAACACTATTATATGCAGCATAAAATTTTTAGTTTGTTGGTGCTGATGCATCAGTTCTTAGGCTGCATTTAACTACTCGCTTGTTCAGGTAAAGCTGGTTGTAATTCTTTTAAACACTGGTAGGTAGGTTAGTGGTTCCTACCCTTTCAAGGGGTCACAAGAATAATTGGAGGGGTTATGAAAAGCAAATACAGCATATTCATTTCTTGGTCTTTTCTGTAAGTGTTGCTTTCTTGTGAAATGCTGGATTATTTGATCTCCTAAGGTTTCAAACAATTATTTAAAAGAAACCATTTGGAAATTTGTGCTAAATAGTCATAGAAATTAAAAATATGACAACTGGCTGGAACTAGACTCTTTATAAGAGTTCACAAGCCAAAAGTGTTGGCAGCTACTGGTTTAATATTTAGCGATGAAATATTATATTTATTATATATTAATCTCTGTAAGTGTAAGCAATCGACATGGCATCCTCTCATGTGTCTATGCAGCATTATCTCACATCTTGTTCAAGTGTGCATTTGAGGCGACAATGTGTGACATGCTGATGAAAAAGGTTTCAGATGTTCTGCATGCTCCTCTTATCTTTCTATCCTGTTTTTTCTCCCACCTGTTCTCCTCCAGTTTCTGGATAAGTCTCAGGATGTCTTGCTGAAGCACCAGGCTAGCATCAACGAGCTGAAGAGAGCCCTGAGGGAACCCAACAGCAAGCTGATGAACCGCGAGAAGCGCCTGTCCTCAACCTCCCCGACGGGCACACCAGAGAAGAAGGCTGTGAGTTGGGGCTGAGTTTGGAGGGCTGAGCAGGGTTGGGTTGGGTCTCCGGCCTTTTTTGTGGGTCAATATGTCAAATCCTGAAACCTCTGATGCTTGACATTCCATTAAAGGACATTGATATTCCCATCTGGCCACTGTCATGTGAAATTACTTTTTTTTTGCTGCTTGACTCGAGGCGACACAGGGCATGTTTTTGTCACATGGAGGTGCCTGTTTTGGAAAATGTTTGTATGCTCTTATCCAGCCTGAAGATACGATTTACTGACATGACTGTAAAAAACAGCAAATGAGCATGATTAGTGAAGGTAGTTATGGTTATTAAGTTCTTGTTTAATACAGGCACCTCGAACAGGTATCTCCTGTGCAAAGATCTGAGTGCTCACGGAAGCAAACATAAAAACCTGCAGTTTATTTTGAGATGTGTGTCTCTGGTGCACCAGAATAATTCTGGCAATATCTCAGAGGTATTTGAAGATGACTGACAAGTAGCACAGAAGGAAACATCTTTGATGAGATTAGTCTCAAGATGTTTTTGAGATTTACTCAGTGTGAGGCACTTGAGAAATAATTATCAGTTATGTTTTTTCTTCCTTGATTGCCTAACAGTGACAGTCTCCTTCATAGCAGATCACGAGAGCTCTCGAGCTTTGATCACATTTTAGTAATTAGGCTAGTGAGGATGCAGCACACAGATTGAAGTCTTCAGATAGAACAGTTCATGTCTTTACCAGTGCCCAAGTCTGCTGTCTGGGATGATCAGATTATGCCCAAGGAGTGTCAGACATTCGCTGTGGTAGCAAATGCATTCTCCCATGTGTCTTGTTCCAGGGAATAGAGAGTGAAAGAGGGATGGCGGGCATTATTCTGTTTGACTGACAGTCAAAGGCTGGGAAAACATTTGTGCTCTCGACTCTTTCCATGAAACTCAAAGGAACTCAGCTCTTTGATGTCGTTACAGAAAAAGTATTTGCATTGCAAATGCCTGCTGATTGAGTTATGTGAATTTGGTGGCTGTCAAGGTACATGGGATTTCATGTTTTTACTCTGAATTTCATTTTTTTGGGAACTCTTTTAAGCTCTATCAGTGTTGATTCTTTCCCCGTTTTCTTTATTCTTCCCCTTTGCATGAAGTTGTGCATCTTACTAATTTCTCCCTCATTTCGAGTCTGAGCTCTAATGGCTGTTCTTCCCTCTCTTTCAAACTCTCTCCTCTGCCTCACGTTGGCCAGTTGGTGGGCCGAGCAGTGGGAAAGGACCCTGTTAACAGCCTGTCTGTTGAGGGTTTCATCCAGAAGACTCTGGTGACTTCACCTGAGGTTGCAAATCTCTCACTCGTCCTCTTTCATTTTTCTATTTATGGCATTTGTGGTTTGGTGAAATGCACTGCCTACTCATATGTCTCTGTTTCTAAGAAAAAAATACATCCACATATTGTACAATTACCTCCTCAAAGCAAATGCATGTTTACCAAAACACCACTATGTTCCAGCTGTACATTTTATTCCCTTTTCTGTGATTCAAATGATTGTGTAGATTTCATTATCCACAGCAGCTGTGCTTGGCATGTCTAACTGTGTTTAATCTATACCAACATGTAGGGCTCTGAGGAGTGGGTATTGATTGAAAAACAAGAAACTTATCAACCAGACCATGACTGGAAGACAGAAGAAAAGAACAAATCTGATTCTTCATGGGAGAAAAAGGAACTGGAAAAAGAGATAGATATTACCAAGATGATGCATAAAGAGGTAACAGGGTATGACAGAAAAGAAATGAAAAGCCATACTGATGAATTCCCATCAACAAAATCATCCACCGAGGCAGGCGTATGCTCTGAATCTGGGCCGACTAACAGAAGTTGTTTTGTCATTCAATTATCGGAGAATGCGGACTCCTTTCAAGACAAGTCTCACAGTAAACCATCTCGTGCCTCAGAACCTGAGGCAAACAATAATGTGGCCCCGGGCTCACGCCAGATAAAGGAGCGCACAGCCTCTAAACAAAGGAAAAAGAGGAGACCCCAGAGCTTAAACCTGGGAATGCCTGCAGAGCTCATCTACAAGACAGGAGGCAGTGATTCTACTGGAGAAGAAAATGAGGGCTCAGACTCGGATGTTAGTCCAGAACAAACACTTCAAAGAGAAAATCATTTTGAATCATCTCCAGTGATGGTGGAGGAGGATGATCAGGGATCAGGAAGAAATCAGCCTGTCTGGGTCTATAAAGACAGCAAACAGGTGGAAGTCTCAGTAGGAGAAAGCAGAGAGATCTCTTCTCAAAACACAGAGCAGGTAAAGAGGAAAGTGAATCAGGTTGGAACAACAGATATCGATTTAGGCTCAGTGAACGGACCTGCAAAGATAGAAAATGAGAGTTCATCAGCAGGTGTGAAAGGAGAGTGTGTGATGAAGATGCGAGGGAAGGCGAGGGGAGGCCTTATTGACAACAAAGAGCTAGCAGAGGTAAAACTGCGGCAGGTCAGGACACACGAGAGGAAGATCAGTAGTTCTGGGGCAGAGGATATTGAAGGTTTCATGGGAGAAAGAGGTCAGAGGACGTCTCTCCACCGACTGTCAGGCAGCAGCCACCAGTCGGAAATCACCAGGATTGTCCCTCTCAAGCCAGAGCGGTCTCGGAGCATAGCATGTAAGGACGAAAGGGACAGGACGGGCCAGGATGAGCCCCCTCGGGTCATCAGAAGAGAATACCGCTGGTCGGTCGGCTCTCCAGAGGGATCTTCAGACCTCAACTGGAATGATGTCTCTTCCTTCCAATCAGCATTTGCAGCAGATCTGGAGGGTGTTGCTAAAACAGAACAACCCGACGATAGCTATCTGTCTGGTAGAGGACCTACAGAGAGTCAGTCATTTAGCTCAAAGATCTCAGCGCTTCCCAAAATGGCTCCCCCGGCCCCGCCGGTGAAGACACAGAAGGCCAGGGAGTCTGGACTAATACTGCGGAACAGTCGAAATCCTGGCAGGGAGCCCAGCCTGGACGCAGCCAAGAAGAGACACTCGGTAACTCTGCTTGGCATCTGCTATTCAGTCATTGGAAGTAAAACATCGCATGAGCTTCAGACAGCCGCGCACGCCATTTTTCTTTTTTTCTGCGTTTACAGTGACTTGAAACACTCATCCATCTTACCTGTTTGTGCCTGTGTGAAGAGCAGGCGGAGCAGTACTTTTGCTCCATCTTGTGGCAAAAATCGATCAAAAATTTTGGACATGTCCTCAAACGGCAACTCAATCGCTCTCCTACTATTGCCCTCAGCATGCACCACACTGTCTGGCAAATCTGTACAGCTCACCACTGGCTGTGAAAGTATAAAAAAAAGAAACCAAAAGCCCACAAAAATCTATTTCTCATGTTTCTGTTGTTGGTTTGTCTTCGCTTTCTCTAACTTGTGAGCCACAAATTTCCTTCCAGCTCACGTTGCACTGTCAGAGTGTGGGAAGGAAAGAAAGGCTCACATATTATCATCGCTCTGATGATTTTTGCAAGTCTCCATGCCACTGGAAATACAAAACCACAGTGTATTACATAGTAATGTTGCAATCTAAATCAATCATTTGAGGATGAAAGGTTGAAAAGTAGTCATCCATTGCTTTTTTACAGACAGCCTTTATCTCCCAAAATTCAAGATTAATGCAGTATAGATTTGCAAACAAATGACTGAGAAATGACATCAAACTGATGAACTTGCAGCAACAGAACCCAAAATGTCACTTGATCCTTTAGATTGGTGATTAAAAAGTCATAAATCAGATGCGTTATTCCCTCCAAACCCACCTGGATAAAAAGCTAAGTGGTGTGACAAACACACTGCTTCCTCCAACTGTGAAACCCCAGCAGGCAGCGAGCAGCCACACACCACAGCTCAGTGCCTGACACAGTCAGATTTGCTGCTTTCATTTCACTGTTGGTATCATTAGGAGCTTGCACGCGTTTGGCACTGGAATGAAAGGAATTTGAAGTGAATAGTGACAGCTTTCATCATTTCCCACCTTTTCATCTGAGTCGAGCTCTTGCATATATTGGACTTAAACAGGCATGAGAAGGGCTCATGCACAGCTCAAGGTCTGCGAACGTACCTCACTGGCGAGTGACAATCATATCAAGATCTGATTGAACTCGGAGGAGTGTGGGAAAATATTAGGTGTGCCTCCCCACATGTGGACCCACTTGCATTTTGATGGGCATTGAAATGCACCCTTGCGCCATTTATTGTACATTAAACAATATTATTTGGCAACATTTGAATACTCTTGTTGAAATTCAAGCTGCGTAGCGTTGCAACACGTTGGTCAGAGTGGCTGCTGCTATGCTGGAAACCTGCTCATCATACAAACTGCATGAATTTCTTGTCCTCTGCTAATTCTAACAAATAAACCTGGCTTTACATGTTGTTTTTGTTGCAGTAAGCTCACCTCTTTTCTGTTCTTTGAACGTGCTTGAAACTTGGGCCTGAATCTATTCAGACCTGACTGGATCTCCACAAACCCAGTGGACTTAGACTGGCTCTGACTTAATTTTTTACCTGAACTTGGGATTCAGTTATTAAGACTTTAAAATACCGATTTTTAGCAATTTTGGCTTTAATCATATTTGGACTCTGACTCAGCAGTTCACCAGGATCCCAGTTGAGGTCTGGACTTATAAATTTTGTACTCAGAACACAATGAGCTGTTATTTCCAGGCCCCAGTCAAGCTCTGCTGTTTGGATTTCTGTCTGTGTGGTGGCCTGTTTGTCCACTGCTCGCTTCAGCTTGCTCTAACCTTCGGATGCTCTCTCTGCTCTTTCCTCTGCTTCCCCCTGCAGGAGCCTGTTTCTACTCCTGCCATTTATGAAGAGCCGTTTGCTGATTTCAAGGTTATTCATTTAAACCCACCTTCACATGCTCCACCCATCATCTCTGCACCCTGATAGATAAACTGCATCCCCCAACTGACTGCACCAGCCTTTCCTGATGCAGCATATTGAAAAATAGCCAGAAGCTATAAAGAATGAAGTGGGTTACTTTTTACTAGTTACTCAAGTTGCACTCCATCATCCATCATCATGGGTCTGAACTGAATGTGTGGGATGAAAACAGAACCCCCTTTCCTTGGCCTTTTGCTGGCATTATCCAGTTTTTACTGTGATCTAATTAGATCTAATTAAGTCTACTTGTAATTGGTGTAGATTTGATGTCTCAGGAGCTCCGTTGTAATTCAGTTGTTCACATTTATTTGGGCTTATGACCTTTAAAAACAGGGTTGCATATATACAGTTACAGTTACTTCAGGCTACATGACAGATAGAAAGGGTGCAATGGCATCATTTCATGATTTGTAGGTTGGTTACCCCCTATTTATTATCCCATGGTCATTCATCTTTCCATCTCTGACATGACTGCATGACCTTGGATCATCTACTGTTTATTCAGGATGAACTACATGCACAATATAGTGGCTTTGATTTTGGATCGCCCATGACTCCCGGCAAGAACGCCTCCTTTTAAACATAAGGATGATACTTCCTCCCCATTCCTTGTCATCTTCATCATACATCCATCTACAGTTACTTGAGTTTAGTGACCCTGTGTCTGTACCCGTCCCAGAAGGAGCACAGTGACAGGAGGCCCCAGCCGAGCGTAGCCTCAGAAGAAGAGCAGGAGCGGGACACTGTGGCCTGCATGAGGGAAACCCACCTGGGCATTGAGCGCAAGTGCTCCAGCATGACAGTCAGCTCCACGTCCAGCCTGGAGGCTGAGGTTGACTTCACCATCATCACAGATCTGCACTCTGGTGTGGAGGACTTCTCTAAAGGCATGCCGGAACTGGGAGAGAGGGATCGACGGCCTGAGGTGGGCCGGGAGGACTTTGAGGAGACCTCCAAGTTCTACTCTGCCCGTCTGATGGGCTCACGGGACAAGTCTCCCATGGAGGAGAAGCTTCCTGAGGAGGGAACACATCATGAGGTAGAAAGTTAATTGCGTTTACCCTTCATCATCATCAACCACCGGATTCGCCCTGCTTGGTTGGACTTGGTGCCATCAGCTCCTTTTTTTTAGTCATCTATTTTTCTGTTGGATCATTGTTTGAATTCAGTTGCATTTTCTTCGTGTTTAATTTTGTTCAAAAATCTACATGATTTATTCTCTTTGTTGATGTATTCTTTTATTCATTTTTCACCCATTTCAAATTTGTCAGTTGCATCAGTTTCTTTGAATTGCCCTGCTTCATTTCATTTCATCATTTGCATTTTTCAATAGCCTGCAACAATCCAATAAAAAATGTATTTTGGCATTTGTTCCTTTAAGTTAACAGTATTCAAATGCTTTGTTTTGAAAAATGTGCTGCTCACAAGCAATGTATTTTTTTTTCCCCAGGTCTTCAGAGGTCAGAGGTCATGCTGGGAAGAAAATCCTTGATGCTGTTTGACTTTAACTTATTGTTTTTGTTTCAACCAGCCTCCTGTGGCAAAGAAAGATCCCAGTGCTGTGAATGTGGCCCATATGCTGAAGAGGGCCGACACCAAGACAGAGACGCATACAAATGGATCAGAGTTCCACCCAAACATCGTGAATGTTTCACCACAGGTAAACCACCAACAAGAACGATACATAAGCCACGTGAACGCATTAACGTTACTGTCACACACAATATGTTCACACTGCTGCCTTTGGTCAAGAGCGGTCACCTCTTTCTAACCTTTACTTAAATAAGACATAATCTTTTGATACTTAGTTTAGCAATTGTTAGCCACACATTTGTAGTTCACCATACTGGGTGCTATGCATATCATTCTCATGTACATTTAGTACAGTGCTACAAGCCAACAGCTAACAGCCAGTTAGTGTAGCATAGAAAGTGAAAACAGTGGCACTGTGTCCGAAGCTAGCAAAATCTGTCTCTAGCAACTATGAAACTCCCTTATTAAATTATATCTTGTATGTTTAATCTGTACAAAGCAAAATGTGTAAAAAAGTCAATTTGTGGTTTTATAGCAGATTGGGTGCAGGTTTCTTGGCAGGGTGCAATGACTACAATGTTACCTACCCCTGTTTCCACCCTTAATGCTAACCTGAGCTAACCAACTGCTGTAGCTCCATATTTAACAGAAATGAGAATACTAGCCTACATGTCTAAAACAAAATCTCAAATTTCTTTCATATGAAGTTTTATATTTTTAATAATATTTTGTAAACTCTTGGATTCATTATATACTTTAGTTTTTGTTGTAGTAGTTGTCCCCTTTCTCTGTGTCCTTTTTTTTTATTATGTTACATTTTAATTGAAATTATTTGAAGAAAGCTTGGGTTTTGGGAATATGCATCATACAGTCAATTCCATCAATCATCTGATAGACTTAAAATTAAGAATTTATTAGCTTTTGCAGAGCTCTGAGATAATACTTGATTAGAGGAGAAGGCCTTTTCTTTGGGCGTCAGTGACATGGAGAGCAAATTCCCCAGACATGGATCATATGATAGCATCATTATGGAATGATTAAAGTATTGACAGTGTATTAATGAGAGAAAGGATAATAAAAGCAGGTGCGACTCACATTCATCTTCAGAGGGGAAGTGTGTGCTTGGTGTCCCACAGGTGCAGGGTTCTTCATCCATTCAACAAATGGTGTGGATAAACTCAATAATCATGTAGAGAGTGGGCCTTTGAAGTGCCAGATCAATGTTGAATAAAATTTAGACACAGTAGTGTCTGCATGTGTGGGCACAGTAAATAGTGGACGACACTTTGTCTACAGGCAAGATCTCCAGCACCGACATTGTTCATCCAGCAGAGGGAGACATGTCATGCCTGTTGCCTTTCTCAGTAACACAGTATCACAAAGGCCTGGCTGCTGCTCTCTGCAAGCTGTCTGCACCACACTGACATACCACCAGGCTTTAGTGAGAGGAATTCATTCTGTCAAACAATTTATCAAGTACACTCTTGCTGTTATGGGCTTCAATGTCACTCATGACCATAAAATGTGTTGTCAATACAAAACAAAAATAAATTGTCACTGACTTTTAATAATAAAAATATTTAATTGATGATCCTCATCTCAAGAGTAGAAATACCTGTGAAGTGTAAATTAATCTTAATAAAGTAAGGGTCAGTGCATTAAATATAGATAAAGAGATAAATGAATAATTTAAAGATGATAAAACTTTTAAACACCTTTCACATTGTTTTTGATTGGTTTCAGTACTGTCATTTTTTGGCTGATTTGCATTGGTATATCATGGATTCATTATGGCAATTCTTTTTAATCTTTCTCTCGTGAGTCCCACAAAATAATGTTTCTTTATATAATTGCCTGCTGGTTCCCATTAATGGATACAGATTTTCTTCATATTATGAAATCAACAAATCTTTAGACTGTTTCTGTCTCTGTCCTTCAGAATGATGGAGTTGTCAGCCCACTGGAGGCTTCCTGCTGCCCTTAAAGAAAATGGCTCTCCTGTAAGTATTCTTAAAATCCAGCAGTGTGATAGTGTGTGTGGTGACAGCCATTGTGATGTCCCTGTTCTTTGGTCAACGGATTTAATTGACACAATATTCATATTTTATATCATGACATTTCTTTATCAAACAAATACAATGATGAGTAGATGAATGCTGCTGCTTTTGTCAACAGGTGAAATTCAACAGTTTGTGTTACAAACTGTAAGAGTGGTTTCTTTAAGATGTGGGTATTTACCATAATGCATTCACAAGTTGCATCATGGGCAATGTAGTTGGAATTTGATCAATACTTGGGATTAAATATTACTTTCTTGTGAGTCCCTGAAGTAACCCTTTAATGGAGGGATGCTTCTGTCTCTATGATGTTTCTTCTGGGTGTACGGGAAGTGAGAGTCTGACACACATCACATTTAACCTTAACACTTCATACTAACTCAGATGCAAACTTAGCCATTGTTAATCTAAAAAAATGTGACTTCCTAATGCAACAGTTATTAAAGGGCCAGTCTCTCCGCTGCCCCACCCTGGCTGTGTGTTTCTGGGTTTTTTTCAGTGAAAATTTGAAATCCTTCAAACAGTTGACAGAGTGTAAAAGGAGCTTATTGTCCAGGGAATGAAGAGACCCTGATCTGTGCATTCTTTTTATGCACACATTTCACATTTGCAATATTTACCCTCAGAGCTTGAGACCCCAGGCTGAGAGAAAAGTACATGCATGTATGATCATGTGTGTCTTTGTCTATTGATGTTGTTTGTTGTAGGTAAAAGCCAACACCCAAGGGAGGGAGTCAGTTGTGTCCCCGCTAACCATCACTGCTGAGAGTGTCACCTCAGCAATGACAACCCAAGTTACCAAGGTAACACCATGGTTACAGATAAAAGACTGAGGCTTGGAGTCAGCCCGAAAAATCGGAATGTTATGGTACACTATTAAATATTTCTGACCGAAGGGAATTATTGATTCAGTTCATTTCTTTTTGTATCTGTTCTACAGACTGTAAAAGGAGGCTACTCAGAGACCAGAATTGAGAAAAGGATTATAATCACAGGAGATGATGATGTGGACCAACATCAGGTGAGAAGAGTACGACAGAAATCCTGTGATATTTGCATTGGGAAGCTAACGTGTGCTTTATGACCCATGTCTTCTTCATGTCTCCAGGCCCTTGCCATGGCGATACAAGAGGCCAAGCAGCAGCATCCTGACATGCTGGTGACAAAAGCAGTGGTTATCAGGGAAACAGAGTCTCCCACTGAGGACCTTCAGCAGAAGTCAGAGGTATGTGACTGTGAGTTGCTCACAGTCTTTTCATGTGCTCAGAGCCCAGGAGTCTCAAATGACAGTGATAAAGACATGCAAAACAACCACAGAGATATAAAACAACTGCAAAGATTCAAAATGAGTACAGGGATATGCTGAAACCACTACAAAGAGATGCAAAAGAAACTATCAAAAAATATCCAGAGGGATTTGTAAAATGACCACAAAAAGCCACACAATGACTATAAGGAGATGTAAAATTATAAAAATATTTGTGCCCAGGTGCCCATTATTTCCTAATCAGTCCGTGTCAGTGTGTGGTGACACAACTGTGTGTCGTCTCGTTGCAGTCCTGATTGGTCATGGTGGCCCCTGAGCTGGGGAGACAGGAGAGGATCCTCCAGCTGTGTGTCTCCTGCTCCACCCTGCAGTACGCCACCGAGAGAGCTCTGTACCCCACTGTCTACACGTTGACACAAGAACAGACTGTGTTCCATGAAGCAGTCAGTAGACCTTCACTCCTGTACCTTTAGGCTGTGATCCCGCCTCCCGTCCTGTCCTGGCCCATCCCAGCCCTCCACCTTCTTACAGAACAGGAAATGTCCTCTGTTGGATAATTTACCACATTCTGGTTACTATTTGCACTCACCTCTGTTGCAGTCACTTGTTGGAAACCCAACATGCATATTATTTATTAATGCATTTAGACTCTTTTGAACCCTCAGGATCATTTCAATCATTGAGTTTTTAACCCCAAAATACCCTGCCCCAATACCCTTCGCTGAGAAAAAATTATCTTCTTTCTATTTTAAGGTCACAAAAATCTTCCTTGTGCTACTGTGACATATGACATGAATATATAAGAGCAGAGGGTGGTTGAGTGAAACCAATGGGGACAGTGCTGATGATGGGGGTGGGGTGGGGTGGGGTGGGGAGGAGGGTGCCAAGTGGCAAAAGCAGCCTTTTTGCTCATTGTTGCCACCTCTTGGCTGTGACACCTTCAGTATAATCAACAGCTGTCTTATTAGCTTTTTACATTTTTATCTATAGAGAATCTAATTTATGTCCAGTGTTTGCTTGTTAATGAAATATGTATAATATCAGATTATTATAATCTGCATGATTCCGTAAAATAATAGCCAAGGGCATGAAAAAAATATGTGGAGTCATCCACATTCGAAATCCAAAAGAAGCTCTGACATGATGGGATGGAGAGCACCAACAGAGAATCTGTAAAAAAAAAAAAAAAAACTAATGAGTGGGGGACATTCTAATGTTAACAGACTCTACTGAGTAATATGAGGACAGTTTAGTGGACAGCTGGAAATCTGTTCAGTCCCAGTCCCCAACATACAAGCATCACTGTCCCTGTCCCATTTTTCCTGTCTTCACTGTTACTGTTTGCATTTTGGTGTCAAGTCGCCATGAATATAAAGAAATGCTGGTCACATGTTTTGGGCACAGTTATAACATTTGTAGAGAAATTTTAATATGAATAATGTTTTATCTAATAAGTTTCAGAAATGTGATATGTTTTTACTGTTTTCTTGCTTGGTTTTACAGACTTCCAACATCAAACAGAGTTCATGTTTTTCTTGTATGTTTGGACGTTTCAGGCATCATTTGTGAGCATGCTGACATTTGGCTTTACTATCCAAGCCTCCTCTGACAAGTACTGCATTTTGTTTTTCTGTTACTTCACAAGAATTCAAGTGAAGCACACCCAAATCTAGAGAATGGGCTTGCACAAATTGTGAAATTGTGATACACTGAAGAGAAATCCAGTGGATTAAGGTACAGACTTTTGGTTTTTTTGCTGTACCTTAAATAATCTGTCTGCTGTTCTTTCCAGATACAAAATCTTAACTAATGTCCCTGTCAATAATCAATTTCAGCATCATATCCATCCTGCTGTAATTGTTTTTTGGCTACTTGTAGGCAGTAAAAAGAGCTGTAATCACAACACATATCCTCACCAGTTAGCAAACAGTTGTCTATTTAAACATCCAGCAGATGCAGAGCAAAATAAGTTATGTGGAGTCACATTTCTGGCCACCTGGTGAATGCAAGTCTAATGTTCACCCTTTCTTAGATCTTTTAGCTCCTATTCTGCTTTGTTCTCTCCAAGGAAAGTATTTGACTCTTTAGCTGCTTAATTCCTTAGCTAGGTGTTGTGTCTGCAGGTTGGTGCTTAGCATGTAACGTGCGGTGGTAGCTTTTTCACTGAAATACCACAGAGTTGGGTGATAATTCTCAGTGGGTGTGTTACTACTTTTACATTACATAGTCATTGGACTCATTGTCTCTATTAAAAAATTATATTATTACATGTTTGTAATATAAAAGTAATGGCCATAGCAGCTTGAAATAGCAACTTCCACAAGCGATCTTAAATTTTTATTTTCCATTTCTGCTGTGTAATTTGACAAACACTCCTGAAAAGTTCAATACCACAAGATTAACATTGACAATTTTTCTTTTTTGTTGTTTGTTCAATTAACTCTTAAGTTATGGTGTATAAGTTTGTAATTGTATTTATATAGGAGTGGTGAGTGTGAGGCCTCCCCCCCCCTGTTCCCATGACACACAAAGCCACAGAACCTAATGGCTGTCACATAACCTATATCCTGGATGACCTTTAATTCTGTACTATGCATCACTTAACATACATAAGAATCCCTCTGATGGAGCCTGACCCATGTTAGCCATGTTGTTGTCATAGTTAACTTTGCGCTACTGCCAACCAAAGCAGTGAAGCACTGTTTGTGAGATTTGTAATAAGCAGCCATTATTGTTATTCTCTGTCCTCTAAAGGGAGAAAACTGTGAAATCTCATGCATACCTAAGCCTAACCAAAACCTATAATACAGTTAGTGATATTTAAAGGAGCCTTTCCAACACTTCTGGCCATGGCTTTGTCACCCTTATCATCTAAGCCTCCTATTCCCTGACTTGAAACTTTTGACCTGCTGTTGATGTGTCGATGGAAACAAGAGATTCCCAAACTGATGATTTGTATATGCTATTTAGCCCTGTTTTATTTTATCCTGTTATTTGACACTGGACTATGACTGTGTGGAAGGCGCTTGCTTGCCATGATTGCAGCACGTATACTGTAAAACTGCTGTCATCACACTACTGATGGAAGACAAACAGCTGTAAGGCATCAGGACAAAAGTTGTTCACTGTGGGTGAGATGGTGAGTTGAAGGATCGAGGGCCTGTATTTATATATAAATATCCATACCTCTGTGTATTATCCTGTAAACAATGTAGAAATTTTCAGGAGTAGGGATGTGTTTTTAGGTTCAAGGGATGAGGCATTAAATAAAGTCTGAAGGATAGCAGAGCAATAGAAATGTCACATGAATGGGTGCCTTATGTTCAGAGTGGTGCTTATGGGACTCAGTTAGCAATGCTTAGCTGAAATTGCTTTTAATCACCATGAGGAAAATGTATAAATGACCTCTCCTCTCAGTCTAAGGTGAGGAGGAGCCATATTGAAAGTGAATAACAGTCTTGTAATGAATGTGATAATGATTGCAATGAAAAGAAAGTCTCCCTGGGTTTAGATAAAAACATTTTTTGGCCCCATCAACATAGAAAACCACCACAGATTATGGATACAAGTTTGTTTGGGGGGTTTTTTGGATTGTTTTTTCCAGGAAGAGCTTCAAACTGCTCTTCTGGTAAGCCTCTGCCTTCAATTCTCCACTGCCTTTTGCTCTACATTCCTCTAGTGCTTGGTGGCGTGTATTTGCTGTAATCGCATTCAGTCTAAATGGAAAAAATACATGCATAAATAAATGTCTCAGTATGATTCAAACGCTGTCTCTCATTCTTAAAAGGGGGGGGGGCATTTCTTTATGACATTTCTTTGATGTGATGAACGCTTTACAAGACTTCGTAATTTTTCCGCTGTTTTGGCTGCCTTTACAGGACTACGTAATTTTTTGGCTGTTTTTGACACCTTACTATACAATGTTGTTTTTTGGCCATTTTGGATGGCTTATTAAACTACAAGTTTCTTTTGGGAGTTTTGGATGTCTTACAATACTACTACTATACTCCTTTGAAAGCCTTACTGTATTACGTCTTTGGTTTTACCATTTTGGACACCTTACTACACTTTGTCATTGTTTGGCTGTGTTGGACGCCTTAGTTTATTATGCCTTTTTTTGCAGTTTTGGATTTATTATGATACTACAGAATTTTTGGGCTTTGATGGATACCTTACTATACAATGTAGTTTTTTGCCATTTTGATAATGTTACTGTACTACTTTGTCTCTTGACACTTTTAGACATCTTACTATACTATGTGGTTTTTTGACCATTTTGAATACCTTACTATACTGTGCCATTTTTGGTCTGCAGTGGACGCCATACAATACGATGTCATTTTTTAAGATCGTTTTTCTGCCTTTCTATACTGTGATGTTTTTTGGACATTTTATGCAGTTTACTACACGACATGTTTTTTTGACCATTTTGAACACCTAACTATACTCTGTCATTTTTGTCTGTGTTGGATGCCTTACTAAACTATGACATTTCTTTGATGTTTTGAAAACCTTACTATAGTATGTTGTTTTTTGACCATTTTGGACACATTACTATTATATGTTGCTTTTTTTAGTGACTGGCACTACACCTGTGTCGATTTTTGGCCATTTTTGACAGCTTACTACACAACATGTTTTTTGATCATGTTTGATGCCTTACAATACCATGTTAGCCCAATTCTTTTGTTGGAACCCAAAGAACAAACTGGAGAAATCTTTAGTTCACAGATGAAGAATTTATTATGGTCACAGGTAAAGTATGGCAGTGCTGGGCTAAAGTATAGCAGTGCTGGGATCAAAGTGACAGAAATCTCGCAGGATCTCAGTCAGAGTGAGCCCCGATCTTTGCAAATGGTTCGCATTTATCTTCCTGGGCTGGGTGACATACCCACGACCGAATGTAACGGGCCAGTTCCCAGGGACGTGGGGAGGACGGCCGCTGTCCTCGCCTTGTTCTTGGAATGTGTTAACCAACATGTGTGAGTGTTGTTTTGGTGTGTAGCTAATGCAACAGACCTTACTGATAGAATAGTGAAGTTTCTTTTGCCTCCTGGTATGCAAAACATTTCTAACCGGTCATGTTATCTTATAGTTCCACAACTTACAAGGACATATATGAGATATACAGAATAAGGATTCGTGATGTCTTAAAACAAAGCTGATTATGACAACCATGTCATTTTTTGACCATTGCGGACACCTAGCTATACCATGTCATTTTTTGGGCTGTGTTGGATGGCTTAGTATAGGATGTTCTAAGGCAGAGTATGTGGCCTTTTGACCATTTGGAATGCCTTACTATACTGTGTTGTTTTTAGGCTGTGTTGGATGGTTAACTAAACTATGTAATTTTTTTTTTTTACCATTTTGGACACCTTACTATACTGTGTTGTTTTTAGGCAGTATTGGATGGCTTACGAAACTATGACATTTTGCTGACATTTTGAATGCCTTACTATACTATAAATTGTTTTTACACTTTAGGATGCCTTACTTATCTATTGTTTTTTGTTTTGTTTTTTTGTTTGTTTGTTTTACCATTTTCAATGCATTTTTGACAGTTTACAGCCTTACTATACTATTTTTTTTCCATTGTGAATACCTTACTATACTGTGTCATTTTTTTGTCTGTGTTAGCTGCCTTATAATACTACGTTTTGGGTTGTGTTGGATGGCTTACTATACTATGTTATTTTTTAGACATTTTTTATGCCTCACTATATTATATTGTTTTTTGACCACATTGAATGCCTTACTACACTGTGTTATTTTTAGTCTGTGTTGGATGCCTTACTACACTGTCATTTTTTTGACCATTTGAACAACTTACTATACTGTGTCATTCTTATTCTGTGTTGGGTGCGTGATAATACTATATTATTTTTGCCATTTTCCATTTTTGTTTTGTTTTAGCCGGTTTGGACGCCTTATGTGACTATGACTATATCATTTTTATGATCATTTTGGAAACTTTACAATACTATGTTGTTTTTGGGCTGTGTTGGATAACTTACTATACAATGTCGTTTTTTGACAGTTTTGAATGCTTTACAATACTATGTAATTTTTGAGCATTTTGAACACCTCACCTTACTTTTTTTGGACACTTTACTATGTTATTTCTGGTCTGGTGTTGGGTGACTTATAATACTACGTACTTTTTTGCCATTTTGCAGGCCTTACTATACTATGTTGTTTTTTTTGCTGTTTTGAATGCCTTGTTTTACTGTCGTTTTTTTAACAACTTTGAACGCCAATGTTTTGGGGTTTTTTTTCATTTTTGGTCTATGTTGGACACTTTACTATACTATGTCATTTTTGGGCTGTGAGGGTTGCCTGCTTTTTTGTAGTTTTGGACACCTTACTACTGTATGTGTTTTTTCTGATGATTTGGTTGTCTTACTATACTATGTCATTTTTAAATGTTTTGAAAACCTTACTATACTATGGGGCTTTTTTTGGCCATCTAGAATGCCTTTATATACATGTTTGGATGCTATTTTTATTGGCCAACATTGACATTTTAAATTCCTTTTTACACTATACAATTTTGTATTCATCGTCATATAATATTATATTTTAATATATTTAGAGACATTTTTATGCCCTGCTATAGACACTCCACACACACACACACACACACACAGTCCTCATTAGGCCGGTATCTCTATGCAAATTCATAATGCCATCAGCCCATGTGTATAAAAGCTTTTAATAACACAGACCTATTGTAATGCTCGTCATTGCTGAATGGAGGCTGAATACATTGCTGTGGCAGCCTGCAATATGTGCAATATGAATACCCTGTGCAATATGCCCAGCCTTTTGAGTCTTTTGTTTCATTTGTTGTCATTAGACCTAAACTGAAGGGCAGGTGGGTTTTGTGTTGATACACTGCTGCTCAATGATTCTCATCCACTGTTTGAACATGCTGTATTGAGCTGTTTTTGAAAGGCCAGGCAGGTGGTACATCCCTGAGAGATCTGTGAGGCTCTAACAGTTCCACTTGGGCATGTAGCTCTCTCCTCTCCCCATGTGAAATTCAGCTATGTGGTGAGCTTCTTCACTCCTCTCTGTCATTGCCTGTAAACCTTTACAGCTGTTTGAAGAAGACGGCTCTTCACTGAAGGGTCTTTGTCTATAAATTGATCTCAGGTATTCTGGCATGACATACAGCAGCTACATGTCTGACAGTGTTTTCTAGATCTCCTCAGGGAATTATGAGAGGACAGATACAGTGTAAATACAGTGCCAATAAACAAATAGCCCCTACTGCCAGGAGGTCTGTGGTGATATAAGCATAGAAGTGTGTGTGTGTTACATATGCATACACACACACACACACACACACACACACACACACACACACACACACACACACACACACACTTATCTATGCTACTATCACTGCAGACCTCCTGTCAGAGGGGCTATTTTGTCCATTGGCTCATTGTTTTTCCAATTTCTTCAAACTATGCTTCTTTCTCTGCGGCTCTCCTCCTACTCCACCTCCATCCTTGCGTTCCTGAGCTGGAACTGAGTTTGGGCAGAGAGAAGCCCCCCCCCCATCTCTCTCTCCAACACAGACACACACACACACGCACAGGGGGAAAGATGCATAGTGGTTAAGGGATTAAACATAAATCTGTTGATCCTTTGCCCTTATGCTGCGTCAGCTTTCATGCTGAATTTAAATAGTGTATGTGACAGAGATACAGACAGGGGTTGAGACAGCTGCTGAGGCCGGCTGGTCCACTGACAAGAGCCTCTGTCCAACCAGGCCCCGCCTCGAGTCTTCTCCTGCACAGAGAACTATTGTCTTCAGTGCTGCTTCCACTATTCTGATGTCATGGTTTGTCCTTCCCCAGCGAGCTGCTGTTGCTGTTGTGGTTAAACTTGACAGACCTTTTAGCCTCAAGTCAGAAGTACAAACAACAGATGAGATATGAGATAAACCCAAGTACCCCATGCACAAAACCCTCCCGTGACCTCTCCTCTTTGACCAATCCTTTACCTTGGGCCTGTTTTGAATCTTTTTGCCTCTCATTTGCATGGCAGTTGATGCTTTTTCTTGTGTGTCCTGAATTTGGCAGCTCATATGCAAATCAAACATTTTTGCATGATTCACCTGTCTGGTGTGCTGTGCTCATCGTGAAGTAAAGATAATGATTCTTGGGTCCACTTTTCAACTGGTATCCAGGGTATTTTGACAAGTTAAGATAAGAAATGATAAGCCACACACAAGCCCAGTCAGACAAGAAATACCTATACAGTGTAGGCTGCCATGACATTTAGTACAAATGTTAATTTTCTGCTTTGTACTTTGTGCACTACTGGAATGTTTCATGTTTCATTCCACTGCCTTACAAATAAAAACAGACATTGTACTCGCTTATCTAACAGATGTAATCACAAGTTACTTTTCAGATTAACGTTTCACAAAGAACCACAGGATAACATTATACAATGTTTTACACAGTTCAAGATTTAAGCAGCGGTTTCCAACATATCTGACAGCCCTTTACAAAAAGAAGTTGCAGGTTGTAGCTCTTTGTCACATTGTGTCTGACTCGTTAGCAGTTACACCAAGCAGACGTCTCACTAAGAAGGAGAGATTCAGAATACAGTCAAAAATAATATTATTATACCATATATAATTTTATATCAGCCTCAGGGGACATTTTCCTGCAGGAAGAGTACATTAGTTTTTTGACTTTAAGTAGTTTTATTTATGTGTAGAATTAAAATATTTTTAGTGAAATACTGTATCTCTACAACTATTAGATAGACTGACATTTTGTAGCGAGCTTCATGGTTCCTAGACAATATTTTTTGATAACTACTGATCTTTTGACTTTTCCTCTGGTCCCAAAGTCCGGTAAAAAGAATTCTGACACATTCTCCACCTTCTCCATGACCATATACCTGCAAAATTAATGACTTTCCTAAACTAAGATGATCAACATGGTAAACATTAAATTTCAACAACAAGTTAGTATGCTGTGCTGTTGTTAGCATTTAGGTAACTCTTAGCACCAATGTGCCTAAGTACACTAGCATGGATTTTGACTCTTGGTGTAACAAAGAGTCTTGGGTTTGCAAAAAGGGGTGTTAATGCCCATGGTATTCAGAGGAAGTATGCAAAATTGATAACTGATTACATCATCTAAGATCAGGATCGGGGACTGAAGACAAGTGGAGGTCTGACTGCCTACAAAACAAGTCACTATAATGGACCATTAATACTCAGAAGCTCAATTCTCAGCCCATGTTTGCTTAAGGTTCACTGAAAGAGCTCAAGTAATGCTAAGTCCACAACCTGTTCCCATTTGCAGGTAATTCACGCTAAAGTGTTTTCTCTTTTTCACCTCTGCCTCAGTAGTGAGTCTCCTGATTGCCAACACAGTGCCATTAGTGTTTGACTACACTTTGTTAGAATCACTGGGCAATGGGTAAGATAAGAGACACAGAGATAGGCAGATAAGAAAGTGCCATGTTAAAGCACTGTTTGTCATTGGCAGTGAATTTGGACAGCAGAGGTCAAAGCTATTGAGAAATATGCTTTGCTTTGGAGATAAGGCCAGATAGCTGAGGTATGTAGGAGACCTATAAGATGACTATGTATGGACATATATGCACATATTTCCAAACAGAATTATTCACCCAGTGTGCAACCTCAGCCTCAACATACAGTGGGTAAATTGGAGCAGGAGGAACTGGAAGAGTCCCATTTCGTGGTTGTAGGACATTAGAGGGACACCAGTCCCCATGTGGCTGCATGGATAACATCCCCTTTTGTGGGACTTCCTCTGACCTGGGGAGAGAGAGAGAGAGAGAGAGAGAGAGAGAGGACATCATTATCACTGTGGATTATAGTCATTGAGGAGCAAAGGAGATACAATGAAAATACTTCTCTCACCACCCACCACTTCTCTGTCATCCTCCCTCCATCCTCTCCCCATCTCTCTTTCGTTTCCTCTGCACTGTTATTATCACCCAGATCATTATCAGACTTACTCTCCCCTCTCCGCGATGGAGAGGAGGACCAGCCGCCCACATGGCTTTGGTGAGAGATTTGTAGCAGCAGCAACACAGGAGGAGGGGAAGGAAGAAAAAGGAAGACAAGAGGCCCTATAAAGTCTGTCTAAATATAGAGGTAGCAGGGCCTTTCTTCCCTTGTCCTTATAAAGAGCTGCTGGTGAATCCGTGTGGACTAGTCTCTGAGCACTGATCACTCCCTCCAGGATCAGGAACATAACTGCTGGTGCATGGAAACACACACTTGCACACACAAACACACGGGGCTAGTTTGTTTTATGAGAGAGACAGGGAGCTTATTGAGTTTTTTTCTTTATATGAGGGGGCAAATCATGTCTGGTGGAACATACTAAAATAGGAGAAGTTTGAGGAAACCTCCAAAAAGGAATGATGGGAGAACTGAGGGATGGAGGGAGGTTCCCAGCCTGAGAGTACAAGACAGTGCAGGAGATTAGGAATGAAGATATAGATAAATTTATGGCCAAAAATATCTCAGAGGATGGATAATACATTTGAATTTGTATCAACACAATCTCCAGGCTCTCTCCAAAAGATGCCCCTTTTTGGCTCTCAGTCAGTCTGACTTTTCTGATCCTGTCACTTACAGACATTATGTTTTTTTCTGGAGAAGAGAGAACAGTTTTCTAAACTTGGATCTCTCTGAAAGAAATATTTAGACATTCTGGGAAATATACTTATCCCTTTGCCAAGAGTTAGTTGTAAAGAAAGAAGTTACACTGATACAGTCTGCATGATAAAAAATGGAACTACATCTAGCTGTTGGTTAGCTTATCTTAACATAAAGACTGGAAATGCAATCCACTTACCAGCACTTCTGATGCTCTCTTATCAACATGTTAGATCTCATTTGTTTAATCCACAGATGACATGTTTGCTATGCTCTGTGGAGAAAATAAAAGATCATTTTCACAGCTGTCCTCATATGCCAGTGGTGACAGCAAAGGTTCAAAAGTCAGGCAGGGGAAAAACAATGCACCGTGTGTTTTTAACATCCTCTTTTACACACCTGTTGCTTTGTGTCCCCTGCAGTGTATGTGTGGCCACACACTGGGACACACTTGTGGACACATGCACATACACAAAGCGCTTTCCTTGCATCATGCTCAAAAGACAAGCTTACAGATCCTAGATACTGTAACATCACAAACACACACACACACACACACACACACACACACAGAGTCACACACTGAACATCAGCACTTACATAAGAGATCCACACAGACATCTTCACAGAACAGTCTGACAGAGTCAATGTCAAACTCTGCATGAGAGGCAAAATGGGTGTAATGCATTGCTATGTGTGCAGCTGAAGTGAAGTGATTGGTGTGTGTGTGTGTGTGTGTGTGTGTGTGTGTTACAAAGTAACATTATGGGGACTTGTCTCCGTCACACACACACACACACACAAATGTGTGTGTGTGAGATTGTCTTAGCCTGTTGCTGTAAAAGCCCCACAGGGAGAGTGAGCTCAGCTGTCAGTAGTCCTCAGCCACTGGACCTGTTCTCTCTTTTTTTCTTTGCTGATCCTGTTGCAGTTAACCCCCCCCATACTTTTTCTCCCTTCCTCCTCTTTTCTGCCCCCCAACAGATGGTTGGCTGAGGTTGAGGTGGAGGCACCGCTCATTAGTAGAAGCATGTTGGCCAGAGATAAGGAAATATGGCACAGAAGTACGCCCCCCCCCCCCCACGCTTCTGGGGTGAGCATATGACAAACACACACATCCTGCAAACAAGTGTCGAAAGTATGGTGGCTAAAGGTCAAGGCATTTATTCTGTGGTGTAAAGTTTTGAGCTGACTGTGGCCTCCACATTATAAACAAGGCTTTCACCTTGCTTAACCCATGGATTTAGCACTTCTGTTTCCTCACCTCCCCTCTTGTCTTCTTGCATTCTATCCACTGCTCTGTGTCCCCCCGCGCAGGGTGTCACCCATGCTACTTTCGCTGCTCACATGCAGAATGCCACAGAATAGGCAGCCTCTCTCCGCATTTGGCGGGGGTGAAATCCTTTCTGTGTGCTCATGCCGACACCGCCAGACTGGTGCAACGTGGTGTGAAATGGCTATAAGTGGAGGATGTGAGGCTGGAAGTGTCTGTGGTGCCTCAACACCACTTGACGTGGGGAGATGTGGGGGTGGGATAAGGGTTGCTGATGAGGGGAGAATGGGGGGTGTCTGAGCTGGTGATTAAAGAGCAGCTCTGATGGACCTCCCCAGGCTCTGCTTGAGTCAGACAAACTGAGATCATATTACAGAGCTGGAGACTTGTATGACTGGAAGGAGGACAGGGAGTGAAGACAATCACTACTGCTCTAATAGGAAACATACAGAAATGTACAAAAACATTAACTACAACCCACATATCCACAGATGCCAGGTTCGATGAGATATTCTTAAATCACTTCACTTCACTTCACCTGCTCCTGCTGTTGTAGCGTCTGTCTGTTTCTGTCTGGCCCACTACTCAGTCAACCTTTACTCTCATTAACTCTCATTAACTTTATTCCAAAATATCAGCTCTGTATGGTATATCTCCTCTGGCTCATCTCATTATCACCAGCCCCCAGTGGAGGTGTGAGCATAGCATGTAGGGCCATCAGTGCAGCTGATAGCCTGCAGGTCTGCTGTCTGATAAGCACTTTCTTCCAGAGCCCTGAGAACCCAAACTCCGTTTTAATTAAGCCATCATTCTACTTAACAATTCTTATTTTGGTTTTAGATCCATATCACTTCCTGATTCCACTGAATACAAGTGTATTGTTTACCTACAGTTGAGTGAATGATGGGAGATGAGTGGCGCAAGTGCAGTTAGCAGGTCACTAGGTGAAGAGGGAATAGCATATTTATTCTCTTACAAATTAAAAGTTGGATTCATGAGAGTTAAAATGTAGCCTTCCTGAATTCATTGCAGGTATGGAATTTGCCTCTTCTGACTTACTTGGTCCGATATGATCAGTAGCTCATGGTGGCTAATGTTAGCACATGTCCGATTACTGAATTTGCTGTTGTTCTCTATGTGGGCCACTGTCAGACGATGATTTAACATTTTGCTGTGGTCACAGTTCCCACTGTTCAGCTCACTTCACAGGGTTCGGACACAATTCTACACTCACCCATGTTATTTCTCATCAACAGCCTGACTCCCTGACAAGAGGTGTGATGTCCCTTGTCAGGGAGTCAGGCCCCCCCGTGATGTCTATTTCACAGGAACTGTGGGTCATGTTTACACACAGGTAGCCGTATTGTTTTAAGACTCTGCAATGTGCCCAGACTGACTGGCTGAACCGGCTGAATTCCTTGTTACTCACTTGAATGATCAGGTTGCTTAGCTTGTTAGAAGTTATTGGCAGCTTTCCAGCCAGCGATATGGCTTTAAAAGAATATATATAAGAAGAACAAGAAAGGGCATTTGTAATGAATTGTAGCCTACTGTAGCTTGTTTAAACTCCTAAATGCAAACAAGGGCTGGTCAGTTAGCATTGAAATGAGCCAGACAGATGGTCCATTCTGATGACATGCTCTGGTATTTAAAATAATAAAACTTGAGCCACTGGTCAGTAATATTACTACCACTGGGAAGGCCATGCAACGATATATTGCTTTTCTATCTTGTAGTGAGCTAGCGTGTTTTTAATAAAGTCAGAACAACAAAACAAAGGTTGGATAGTGGGCCCTGGCGGGCCATGCTGGGGACATGGCTCAGGGCTGTGACTTATGACATTGCAAAGTAATGGAAGCTCTGATGGCTTGTTTTCAGGAACTGTTTCTGAATACGAGCTATGTGCATTTCTACTACTTTCACAGTAATTATTTAGCACCTATACCTGCTTTATAAACAGGTAAGACATGGAAATCTCACTTTCTACATAATGGGACTTTGAATTGTCTTTTCCCCATTACACTTTCTCTCGCTCGTCTATTTTAAGTATTTGGAGCTGTTATTTCACTCCTACATTTCCTCTCCATTCACTGAAATTTGGGTAAAAGTTCAACCTCCAACACATTATTAATGTAGGCAGTACCTTCTATAATTATTCCTCACCCTGCATTGAAGGCTCATGTCTTCGATCACAGCAGAACACTAACACCGGTATCCCTTCTGTAGGGAGTCTTTATTAATCATTACTACCTCCCGGTTAGCTTAGGGAATAATACACAATGTTAATACACCATGAACACATTTGTACGAAGCTCCGTTTTTGACCCCATTCAGCTTATGTCTGTCACTGGTAATCTTAATTAGTTGCAATTGTGGTGCTGTCCTGCAAGTCTCTCTCTCCAAATAGGGGCTTTTTCTCTTCCCCTCCAGACACCACTGTCTCCCAGACCTGCTCATGTTATCTGAATGGGTTACTTGCGCGGGAGAAGGCCACGGGAGAGAGTGTGTGATGGGTTTCTGGGTCTGGACATTTCTTCTAAGGGCCAGGGTAAATATAGCTTGAATCTGAGACTTATCTGATGCCACAGCGCTAACACTCCCCAGGCCCAGATAGACCCATGTAAGACAGGGCTCACAGACACAGGAGGATCTAGAGATAGGGCCAGTCAGGTGTAAAATGCTTGGCTTGGATTCTATGGTCCACTGAACAAGCAAACATTTGCGTGAAATAATGCATGATCGTACCCCATGACTAAATAACGAGTTCATAAAATCGCTATTTATGACTCTCTGTGAAGCATTAACTTCCAGATGGGGGCTTCCTTGGTGTTCATAACTGTCATATCACTTCAGATATATGAAGCTAATTAAATAAATAGTAGTACCCCTCTGTTTAGATGGTGTTAATTGTGCTGTTGCATTTTCCTATGTTACACACAGCAAGCACATAACCAAAAAAGCAAGTCCAAATTAAAATTGACCTTTTTTTCACCTGAGCCTAAAAACTATTGTCATCTAGCACAGTATTTGTTATATATATATATATATATATATATATATATATATATATATATATATATATATATATATATATTTATTGCCTGCTGAGTTACTAATTAGCAACCACCATTTATTTATTTTTATTTATATTTATAATTTCCTAGTGCATTTTAAAAAGAAGCTGCACGATAACAACACTTGGCTTTGTAGCTGCAAACAAGAAGTAAGCCAACTGGTCTAATAACTGTTTATCTGAGAAAAATTTGCTCGCTGCACACCAAGATACCTGCTGTCGAAAGTAAACCAAATGGCCAAATGGAAACTTCAGAGCAGAATTTCATTAACATTCATAAAAATAGGTATGTAAGTGTAAACTGCTGGGCTCAGGACTATGCTCAAATATATTGTCTTAATATTTGTTATCATAATTTTGTGTTTGATTACATCAAATACTTGTTGATATTGTCTTTTTGTTATGGATTAAACTGCTGGATTATGTTTCTCTTATCACAAACTTGATGATTTAGCTGGAATACATACGACTCAATCCATCTTTAGATTTTACCACACAGTGTTCAGACCACAAAAACATGAGGTGTCTCTTCCTGGCTGTGACTGAAGTCAAGCTGAGGTCTGATAAGGTGGGACTGCTTTTTATGGCACTTCTGAGGAATCGCATGACGTCACAGTTGCAAAACCGAGTGAGAAGTGAGTGGAGAGTGAGACATTGACTGAACCGACTTTGTACATGCATGTGAAAGTGAAACAGAGTGAGAGAGAGGCCTCTTGGTGACTCAGCACAACAGGGTCTGCTGGGCCTGTATGACCTCGTTCATCATGCTGACACCCGGCTCTGTTTCTGCTCATCTCTGGTGTGATTCACAAGGAGAACCTAAGAGGGAGAAAAACAAGATAGAGAGAAAATGAAGACATGTTAGAGACAGGGAAGAAGGGAGGGAGAGAGAAACTGTAGCACGAGAGGAGAAACAGGACCATGGGCAGTAAAGTATAAAAGAATAAAATACAAGTGACAAGCAGAAAAGTTGAGAAAATAAATGTGAGTAAGGTCACGGAGAAAAGAGAAGAGGGAGAGTGAAAGATAAACAGTGGCAAATTGAAGAGAAGAGAGGGGGACCAGAGCTGCCTCACCACAGTAACAACCAGTAAACACAGCAACACCACAGGCATCAATTCTGCTGAATACAAGTGTTTAAAACTCTGTGACATGATTCATCTGTAAAAACTGCAACTGGTTCAATGTGTTGTCATCTTCGACAGTCTGTCCTGACACACCGCATGGTTTCTATCAAGTTTTTTCTTTTGTTTTTTTTTTTAACTTACTTGCTGTTAATCCACGTCATGTTGCCAGACACAGCTCCCAACTCTGGTGTCATTTCTGAAAAAACAAAAAGCTGTTATATTTTATAGATCATAACACCTTTATCCAATCTAAGGGGCAGCTTGACAATTTTACAAACCAAAGCCAGTTTACTCATACTCACCTCATAATATGTCTTGTGGCTATGAGGGGAGCCACCCTATGTTTCAAAGAAAGAACAGTGATGATGACATCAGGGTTATCTCAGTTTGGGCTTACAGTCTGCATTACAAACCTGAAGGCGTGGAGTTCAAACATTGTAGGGCATTTACCAGGCGAGGAGAAACAAAAGACACCTGAAAGTTGCCTGATGAGAAATCTAGTAGTACTGATCCACAGTTGAGACTAATTCCGCCCTTATGTGGAGTTATTGTAATTACAGCCTTCGAATTATGAATAACATTCTCGTTTTGACTTGTCCATGCCCTGAACGCTCACAAGTGGTGAACGTGGGAATCTTTATAATCTCTACCATCCTTCTCACGTATTGTAAATGTGGTATCTTAGTTTGTTTTGGATTTTGGACTTTTTTTTAGCTATCCTAGTGGTGTGGCTTTTGGGCCAGGATGGTCTGCTGGTCAGTTGACTTTAGACTTTTTGGACATTAGTTCAGACTGACATCAACTGTCTGATGGATTGCCATAAAATCCAATGAAGACGTTCACGTCCCTGTCAAACTGAACAGTATAACTTTGGTGATCCTCTGAAGTTTAGTCAGGTGTCACCATCAGGTCAGTTTTTGCTTGTCCAACACTTTTTGACCAAAGTACCTGCAAAGCTAATGGCATACTTTTCAGTGATTGTACTTTGTGTTTCATGCTAATTAGCAAATGTTTGTATGCTAACACACGACATTACGATGGTGAATATGGCAGAAATAAATGATAAACCTCTGATAAACCTCTGCTAAACCTCTGGATGGCATTGTCACTGTGAGCATCATTTCGATGTTAGCATGTAGGTCAAAGCCCAGAGCTGCTTCACAGAGCTGCTACCATGCTTGTACAAGCTCTACAGAAGCAGAACACAAACATGACAGGTAAAAGGGCAGAGTGTCCATATAATTAAGTGCAGGGCTTCGTGAGTCAGTAAGGTTTGAACAAATTGAAATGAAAACAAAGACATCTACGGAACTCAAGGCCATGTTGAAAACCGTAACTCAGTTGATGAATTACACCTTGAGTAAGAACAAAAAGCTTACGATGTGTTTCTGGTTCTAACAGCACTGCATGTGTTCTGTTCTCTGGGCCTAAGTGAGGCTTAGAAATGACATCTTCTAAAGTAGCTGATGTAAGCACAAACATGTAGAGACGCTGCCGGGACACAGCTAGCTGAATTTGTTTGACAGAGCCAGAGAGGGATAAGAAGTGTTACAGCTCAGGGTAATGGGGCTTCAAAATATTTTCAGGTTTTTTTCCCCTCACCAGGAGAACTCAGCGAGAGAGAGAAGGAACGCGAGCGTGTTGGCCGAGGGAACACCCAGCAGCCCTGGCAGGTGGTGGTGTTGTGGCTTGATAAAAGTCTGGGCCCCCACAGCACAGGATCTAACAGCACACACTGGCTTGATAACAAGCACATGCACACGCACAAGAAACGAACCCTCTCACCCCACACGGTCGACAGTTTCATTACAACAGGCTCCGCATGTCGCTTCTGTTGTAGTACACACACAGCTGTAAACAACATTAACTCAAGTGCGTTTGAATTCTGGGGGTGACAGGATTATTTCTTTTTGACTTTTATTCATCGTCTGTGTTGATACTCCATTTTAACAAATCAAAGAAGAACTCAGCAGGCATATTTTAAGTACAAATTTTTTATTCTATTTTATTTTATTTTTTTGGTATGGCTTCTTTGAAGGGACTGTAAAAGACATTTTTATTGGGAAAAAAAATCTAAAGAAATTCTGATGCAACCAGTGAAGGACCTACAAATGAGCATCGACTGTCGCGCCATGCACCCGGGCAAATCCACTGACATGGTGACAGGACAAAACATAATGAATAGGACACCAGTAGATCTGCAGGTTAAATGACATCAGTGCCACAACTATGGTCGAAGTAACAAAAAAAAAAGCTATTTTAACTTAGTACCTTTTATAAATACCTACATATAAATATTGTAAATGTACTCGATGACTGAAAACATTTTAAAAATGCTGTACATGAATGTCCTTTTGAGAGCAACAGTGACAATCTCAGTGAGTAAAGAAGAAAAACAAAATACACTGGTGTTTGAGCTCAGTGTCAGCTACCTTTCACCATCGATTCACAGCGCTCTTGGTCTCCATCACCCACATACTGCATGTGATTATCTACACCCATCTGAAGCGAGCCAAGACCCAAGTAAGAAAGATTAATGTGCCTGCTGAAAAACAGTCTGGCCAGTTACAAGGGGCCTCCTGCACATGGTGCTGTGATGGGGGACGAGCGCTTGAAGAATCAAGAGATTCAAAAAGGTTCTTTCTTGATTAAGGCCTCTATAATTAAAAAGAATAGAAAAATGTGTCGTCCTGACAGCACTATCTCCAAACAACAGAGCTCCCAAAAGTCTTATACTGAAGTTTTCCATTTTGTCCTTGAGGTGAGGTGTCGCCTCCTCGTCGTCCTGTGTGGCGTTGAAGGCTGGAGGTTTGTTCGTGGGGCAGTGCTCTATCTCGCTGTGGACAGCACCACAGGATAGCAACACAGATATGCCGAGAGGGTGGCTGCATGGTTCCCCAATCCCCCACCCTGCACCTCCATTTCTGATTGTCCTCCAGTGTCCTAAAGCAGCAGTGCCCTTCATATCCACCCCCAGATACTATGTGGTCGAGAGTAACATGTCCCAGGCAGCTATCAAAACATTAATATGTACCACGGACACACATAACTTCCACTGACTGAGCCACAAACCACGATAACATTGATAATAATAGCATATAAACAAAAAAATACACGGAAATTAATACAATAATAGAGAACAAATAAAAATAACAACAAAAATAACAATAATAATAATAATAATAATAACAATAATAATAATGATAATAAAAAATGAAGTGTCAGCTTCTGGAAGCCCTTGAAAGCGACCACATACTTTATGCTGTTTAGCTTCCCAACCTGAACCTCAACAGTCCTCAAATCCCCACCCACCCCTTTTACCTTTTAGCCAATGAGCAAACGGCTCATCCTGATCATATAGTGCAACAGTCCTACCCTTTTTCCTGAAAACCACTGCCAATGACAGCAGGTTCACCCTGTACGGTGTTTCTCCATCCTCTGTTCAAAAGGTCAGCGGCAACCCTCCCCGCCCGCCCCCCACCCCCACCTGTACCACTCCCTCTCTTCCCTCCTTCTTTTCCAGCTCACTGCATACGATCCGGTTGGATGTGCTGCTGGGGGGCGTAGTGGAGGAAGGCTGGGGCCGGGCCGGTCGCCGAGGGGAGCGTCGGGTGGACGGTGGCCGGTGCCGTGGCGGCGGGGGCTGGGCCAGCGGTGGCTGTCGGGCTGGTGGCGTAGCTGTAGCCCAGGAAGCCGGCTGGGGAGGCGGCGTACGGGTACTGCTGCTCAAAGGCAGCCTGGGCATACTGGGTGTAGGCCGTGCTGTAGTCTAGATAGGGGCTGGTGCTGACGGAGGTGGAAACCTGAGTGGGCAGCACCAGACTGGGCTGCACGTAGGCTTGTGGGTAGACGTACGGCTGAGCCAATCTGCACACAGACACAAAGACCAAAACAGAGGAGCGGTTAGACAGAGGGGCGGCGGCAGCGGAGCAGAGAAATCCCCAGGCCTGGCTTCCATTGTTTACATTGCTCCCTGATGGCGAACGCGTTGGGAATATAAACTCTCTGTAGGTGTTCTGAACTTTCAGCGCTCTCGCACAGATCCACTATTACTGGAGACAAAATAGAGCACAGGAGGTCAGGAGACGAGGGTGACTCAACTCTCGGTGGCAGTTAGTAAAACCTACAAAACCTGTTAGGTAGGGCCTCCTGAGGTAGCTGGGAGGGGAGGAGTGCGGGGGGTGGTTGGAGAATGAATGGAAGAGTCAGCCGTTACTGGCAGGTTTTCAAGCTCAGGCATCAGCAGAGTGTTTTAACAGCTGCTGCTCTTCACTCATTGAACACACACACACAGACACACAAAAAGGGAAGTGCGCGAGGGCAGTGCAGAAGTTGCCGTTTCCTAGTTCTCGCTTGGTGTGTCAGTCTCAGGCATACTACCGCAGGTGGTGATGTTAGCTGGGGGAGCTCTTCGGGGCGGGGTGCCAGGCCCCGCCGGGCCTCACGGGCCCGTTCTCAGATCGAGCTGATTAAGAGCTGTGGCGTTTGGGGACTGGGCCGTCTCTTCTTCTCTTTCTCTTTGCTTTGCCACTTTACCCATGGAGGGATGGGGGAAAAAGGACATTAGAAGTCTATTTTTACTTGAAGCCTGAAGTATGTTCCCTGAGATGTTTTCTGGGGGAGGAGCATACCCCCTCTTCCTTATAAAGGGTGATGTGAGTAAGTGCTTTTGAGAGCTTTTCCCCATGATATTACACTTTCAGGCAAAAGCGTCCACAGACACCCCGACACAAAGACAAAATAGTCACAACAAATGTCACACTGACTTAAGCTCTTCAGCTGCATCTCAGTGCTGATAGAAATCTTCCTTTCATGGACAGTATTTAAATTTCAGGCTTAGTTTGTTCCCCCCCACTCGCAGATTCAGTCCATTAGAAGAAGAGGATCAGTAATGAGAGGCAGCGGTGAAGTCAACACAGCAAAAGATGGAAGCATGCATGGATAGGGATGTCATCACGCTCTCACACACACACACACACACACACACACTCCAGTCCCCTGGCCCCTCCCCCTCTCCCCATCCACCCACCCACACACCAGTTACCACTGCAAACCCCCAAACCATGCCATAATAGGGAAAGAGTCACACGGCAATCAGCATAACCTCTTCAGCTCATATCACACGAGAGGGGGAAAGATAAAAAGGCACTTCAATCCATCACAGCACACCGCACTGCACTCTCAAGCCATCACTGGCACCTGGGAGAGAGGCTGGCTGAGGGAGAGAGGAGGGGGGGCGAGCAGACATTTTCTGTCAGACGCCTCCTGGGGACTAGTCCTGTACTGTGGGCATCTTCTCATCCTCTGCTGGGGCACGGGTCAGCTGGCAGCAGAGAGCGACCACGGCATGAGGAGGGCAGCAATAACATAAAAAAGGTCCTATTGTGTCAATACAGGGATGCGTTTAAGAACAATGGGAAAAAACAGAAGAGTGCATTCTCACCGTGCATGAATGAAATTAAGGAAAAAAAAACAAAGCTCTACCTGTACATATAATAAGAAAGCTGCATAAAATGTTAAACAACGTTATAGAAGTGCACTGACGCATCTGGAGAGTGAAGGGGGTTAAAACCCAAAGTGAACTGAACGCATAAAACCCGACAACATGGCGTGTGGCATGTAAGTAAGCAAAAACAAATGACGCCCCCCCACCCCATGAGCACAATCTACTCTTTGCCCTCGCAGTACTATTGAGCTCCTCACAAAGGGGCATTCACTCACACACACAGCCTTCAAAGATGACCATACATCAGGGCTATGGGGCATATGTGCTCGCATCATGTAGTATAATGAGCCTGCCTTCTGCACGGCCTTGGCGGCGCGTCGCCACGGGCCTTTTGACTTAATCCGGGTTTAAAACCATGGCCTTGTGTAGGTAAAGTGGGCTAGAAAATAACGTAAATATTCAAAGCCTACAGGGGAGATGAGGAGAGACAAAGCACTCCTCTGTTACATCTTCACTGGGTGAAGAAAGAGATGGCGATGCTCGCTGTAATTTTAGCTTTTATCTAAAGAGGGAGGGGAAAAAAAAGAAAGAAAATCTGGACTGAGGCGAGTTAGGGACAGCAGCGTGCTCCCGGGGAAGATGCCGGAGATGCCAGATACCAAATGGATTGTGGGACTGTAGCAGGGACATGTGGACGACGGCCAGAAGATCACAGGTCAGCTGGTTTTGTGCTGACGGGCCAGTCGGTGCGCGTGTGACACGGTGCCACTCTGCGGACGGCGGGCGAGGCGCCGGAGAGAGGCACGCTCAGTGGCAAACACTCGACGCCACCGAACCTTACGAAATCCAGGCCGGAGCGTTGGCCATCAGCAAAAGGCCACATGGTGAGCTAATGTGAAAAGCCTCGGCGATACCGCACGGAGCAGCTAAATATTTCTGCCCGATAACACGAATGACCTTCATCGCGTGACTCACTGCAACACAAAGTGTGAAAACAGACTGGGTGAGGGATTAAAACAAACACCTTACAATGCTTGCATGAGGACCTGCTAGTCCTCCCTTCCCTCTTTGTTGAGGAGGGTTGTGAATATTCTTTTAAAGCAGGAGGGGTAAAAAAAAAAAAAACTACAAAAAAGCTGTTTTGTTTGACACCTGTAGAGGCGTGTTTCCTGGGGAGCACTCTGCCTCATTAAGCATGAGTTCCAGAATACACCCCCCCCCACACACACAACTCCAATCTCCTCCTTAAACCCCCACCTCCTGCCACCCAGTCTCACAGAGGTGTCAGTTTTCAGCGTCTCCATCTGATGTGCTGGTGGTGGCAGCGCTGCAACAGGAGAAATCTCAGTAAAGAAAACCGACAGGGTATTAAAAAAAAAAAAAAAAAGAGAGGATAGCCTGGCTGCGTGTGAGGGGTGATGAATCTATGAGCGCACCGACAACTCCTCCCCTCCCCATCAAAACAACGTGCCTGGCCTCGGTGACCCCCCCGGTCCTCGCAGTCCACATTGGCATTTGCTGACCGCAGCTATACACACATCCGCAGCAGTGAGCCCGGACCAGCACGCTGCCCACTACACGCAACGCGTCCAAAATCCCGCTACAGACCATGTCCTCACACCATATGTTGTCAAGGGTTTTGTTTTGTTTCGGGGGGGGGGGGCTGGAAGAAAAGCCACTTGTACGCCTAGCATCTTAGGGAGGCCTGCGTCTGTCACCCGCCATCCTGAGAAAAACTCAGAGGAGGGCGGACAGGTGCTCCGTGTGCCTCTCTCGGTCTCTGGGGTGGTGGTCATGGAAGATTAAGGGGGGGTGTAGAAGGCTGTAACACGAGCCAGCACCTGTCAGACACATGCCTGAGAGCAGCACTGTGCCCCACGTCTCAAACTCTCAGGGTTTCAGTACCGTCCCCGCTCGCCGTGGGAGCAGGGGCATGGACGTGGGAGGGACTTTCCAGTGTCCTCCTTAGATCCTGGAACATGATGGGACGTGTCCCTGGCGGACCCCCAGATTTATCATTCAGACCCGGTGAGACCTTACAGTGGGGGGGGGGTATGGCTTACATACACTGCTGATCATGTCAAGAATGTCTTTTTTTGGGGCTCACCAACCTTAAAATACACCAAATCTTTCTTATTTTGTCCGTGTCCCCACGGACTGTCCCTGTGGGCTGTCCCTGGGATTTTCATGGAGCTCACATGCCCTCTGGTCACATACTGTGTAAGGCTGCATCTACTGTCTACATTCATTATACATTCAGCTTATGCTGTTGGTAAACGCAGGGTTTCCCGCAGTGTTTCACAGGAGCCTGAAATAAACAGCGACTCGCCTCAGAAGTCATACAAAAAATACATTTTTATAAAACTAAAAAAAAAAACAAACAGTTGTGTCATTTCACAAAACAAATTTTATAAAATTACAGTGCATCTGCTGTTTAAGCAGATTATCTGCGAACAAGATTGATCACAAGATGAGATGAGTCAGGATCTGCAGGGTGGCATGCCACCTACACAAAACAATTTCCTGAGGTAAACACTGTAATCAATTCATCACTTAGTTTATAAAACGCCAGACAGAAGTGAAAATGCCCAACGCAATCTTCCCAAGGTCTCCGAAGCGAATCACTGCTTTTGTCTGAACCAACCCAAAGCTATTCAAATTGCACTGATACAATAAGTTGTTATTGCTTAATCCGCTGTGAACTGGCTAGTCAAGTTAATCAACTTTTTTCTGATTCAGCCAAAGTCAAACCCAAACGCAGAAATGTTGCTGTTTTATCTGTTTGGACGGCTCTGAGAGCTGTGTGGCAAAACACGTTGGTGAAACTACCTGGTGGGGTTGAATGGACCTCTGCTGCTATTCCAGCCGTCCACGCACACGCGAGGCGTTGGGGAGAGAAACATGAAAGGGGGCGAGCTTCGGCTCGAGGGCTGAGATCCGAGAGCCGCAGGGGGCGAGCAGTCATTACTGCGGTGAAATGCTCATTAGCCGCTCAGCGGACCATGGCTCCTTGACTCTATCCAGGCTGTTTGTACAACACAGCCTTCTCAGTAACAGAGCCCACTCAGGCAGGTACACGAGTCAAAAGGCTCCTGACAGAAGTTAGCAAGGGAGTCACACATTCACCTCTGGAATGCTCTTCTATTATCACAGATATGTGAACCGTCTCCCGGCCCTACACCACTGGAATACGCTAGCGGAGCGCTTGTGGAGTTGCATGCGGTCACAGAAACTGACATGTACTTTCCAGAGGCCCTGTTTGTCAAAGAAATCCCAGCCCAGTGGCGTCCCGCCGAGCATAATACAAGAGAACACAACAAGCGCCCACTCCCGCTCACTTACCCATACTGCCTCTGGATGAGCGCCGGGTGAATGGGCTGCACTCCGATGGATATGCCTGCAAGACAGGAGGCCGGCTGTCAGACACACACATTTGCATTTACAGAGGAGGCCCAGAGAACAATGCACAGAGGGCATGGAGACACACAGGCAGAGTCAGTTTCCAACCTACCAAGAATGGAACAACAGTTTCAAATGTGCAACGAGGAGCAGTAAAAGGACGTATGTGACTGGTATGTAAATAGACAATCTGCTGCATATCCACAGCGCGGACTGTCACATACTCTAAATGGTTGTAAACTGTGTCATTCAAACTGTGGAACATAGGGCACAGTACAATTACTAAAAGGCAGTAAAACTTGAACATGCACATGATATAAAGTGGGACATAGCAGCATGATTTTACTGCTAATCTCTCTAAAATGTGTCTCACCTGTCTGTATGCTGCGAGGCTTGGCGCCCAGGTAGGCCAGGTTGACATTGGCCTTCCTGCCGTCGATGATGGGGTTGGGATCCTTGCAGGCTCTCTCGGCCGCTCCTCGGTCCGTCATGGTCACCTGGCGACAGAGTCACACTCATCAACGACGGTCTCCCCAGGGACGAAAAAAACAACTAATCGGCGTTTCATATTTCGCAACAGACATTACAACAGCATCCCCATCGGGTGACTTGTCAACTGTTTAAGTTAGATAAAGACACATGACACACACAAAAACAAAACAAAACAAAACAGGATTCAGTCAGTTGCCCCCCCCCCTCCCAAACAGGCTTTCCACTGTTAAGACTGTTTCTCTGCAGAAGAAGGGAAACTACAAACAAAGCACAATGATAAGCTTTGAAAAGTGCCCACAGCAGCAGTAGCCAGCCACTTGACTGCCACTCAGCCATGGGCAGAGCTGCTGAAATATGGATCTGGGAAGAGCAACAAGGAGCTTATCCAATTAGGGACAAAATATTAAGGAGATTGGTATTAGTCTGCCCCTCCTCTCTCCCTCCTGGCATTAGACGAGGCCCTTCTGTTTTGATTGCCACGTTCTGCCAACTCAGAGGGTTCAGTCACCTCGGCGTGCGGACCGGGCGGTGAATGTAGGCCACGGCTCGTTTTTTTAAAAAAAAGCCGTATGCTTCTCCGTAGTGGAAGGATCCGGAACAAAGCCCACTCCAGGGCCTGTGTTGTGAACACACAGGAAGGAACGAGGCTGTGTTTACACTGTGAACAGCCTTGCTGTTGGGGGGGGGTCCTACTAATCCACCTCTGAAGTGTGTTTAGAAAAAAGGTGCACTCAGCTTTAGGATGCTGCCCCCCCCACCTCCTGCTGCCAGCCACCTATCCGACTGGAACGCTCAGAATTAGCAGGTTGCCTCATCCCAGACAAACAGCGCGGAGGAAATAAAGTGCTGATCATTTCAGCAGCACCGGTATGCTTGTTGTGTCCTGGGCAGCACACACATCACCCTGAGCCTGTTAAACCTGAAACACCAGCCGTTTGATACCAAAGACACTCACAGGACAGCTTTGCTCTGGGTTACAGAGCTGATGTGTAAACACCAGGAGCAATTGTCTTACAATCCTGCCTTTAGAAGTAAACATGCACACATAACAGTTTTCCATTCCTTCTTTGGCCCGATCGCACATTAGTGCTGATGTGTCTTTCCAAGGTTCTGGTAAATATTTGCATTTCTTGTGCTGCTTCTGTTCCCTGTGTTTGAGAGAAACGCAGTCTTTATCTGCCTGGAACAGGATAAGTCACCTATTAGTGGAGATTTAAATTAGACATCACACGGGTTCTTGAATATTTGTCGCTAATCTGACTCAAAGCAGCAGTGGCCAAGGATCAAGTTGTGATGAATGTACCAGGAAACTTTGTTCCCCCAACTCTGCACCTCGAGATCAGACGCCAGGTTACAGCCCATAAACAACCTGGTGTGCTAGTTTTTTTTTTTAATTAAAAAAGTTTTCATTGACCACGAGGGCTTGTCCTGTCTGCTGAATCAACGCGATGAGATGGGAGAGACATTTCACATAGAGATTAGGAGAGAGAGCCCATTTGTTGATTTTGAAACGTCTCTCTCTCTCAACAGTGAACATGTAATGTGAATCATGTGCTACAGCCAACCGCCCCACTCCGTGACAATGGAGGGCAGGGTGTGCAAGGTCAACCCCCCCTCAACTGAAAAACAACCATATAAAGCAAGGAAGAAGTTTCGCACGCGCACGCGCGCGCACACACACACACACACACACACACACACACACACACACACACACACACACACACCTTTATATACATGTAGAGTACACACACACTTCCAAAGCCATAAGCCTGGGCTAGTGTTGATTGAGGAGAGGGGGGAGACTTCACATTCGGGCGTTTAGGGGTAGGGGGGTGGACGTCAGACATATGTTGAAATATAATCTTCTTAGTTACCCATCAACTTGTGCGATCCCTCATCCTTATTAAGCTAAAATAACAGCCGGGTGGAAAAAGATGTTGTGCAATTGTGCGTTTAAGCCCCAGTGGGGGGATTACCTTTGACATGTATCTCAGCGATTACATGCACTAATATATATAACCAGTATTTATACTGAGTCATGCACACGTAGAGATGAAAGGGGGAGAGCATAGAAGGTGGTAATCATGCAGAAACAAAACACTTTCGGCATGTTTTAACGACAATCGCCGGGAACTAGGCTATATGGCGGAAATAAAACAAATTACCAAGTGGTACTGTAAAAAAAAAAAAAAAGTTGTGAATGAGAGCAGCGAGCGCGTCTCACGGCGCATGACTGACTTGCTTGTACTTACAAAGCCATATCCTCTGGATTTACCCGTCTGTCTGTCCGTTATCACCACAGCCTCGTCAATGTCCCCAAAAGCCTCGAAGTATTTTCTCAGAGAGGCATCGTTCGTGTGGTACGGCAGCCCGCCGACAAAGATTTTGGTGAAAGTCGTGTCTTTCTGAAGCGGAGTGGGATGCATGACTTCCAGGGCTCCGTTCATGAACTGATGCAAAAGCATTGGTCAGCCGGAGAGAGGACCGGAGGCACACTGAGCAGTCAATTAAGCGCTTAACAGCGTCCCAGCATCAGTAACACTGCACCTGAAATATCTAAACACGACTTGTCCTCTCGCGTTGTGACCTTCGCTCAAAGTTGGAGCAACCTGATGACATCGACGGTTCGCGCTGCGTGGGATCCAGCCAGTCTCCTCCAAACTAGCTGCTCCTTTAACGACGTGAGGAAATGCGCTGTGAGATTTTATATCCGGTGACGAAGGACACGCCCATGTCTAACTCTTGACCAATCAGCGAAAGCGCTAAATGCCAACTTGGGCAGCGGCTTCTCCCATTGGCCCGCCTCCCCCGGGCGCTGTGCTGCACCTGCTTTTGTCCTTTACAACACAAAGAAAACCTGGTACTGTACGGCGGAAAGCCACATGGTGCTTTGTAACGCTAATTGGGAAGAAATTATCTCAGATTCAGGCCTAATTCAACAGTCCGAAATTTAACAAACAGCATTTGTAGTATGCTTATTTTAGTCTAACTTCACTTTGTCACCATGACACGGCACATACAGCTGGAGCAGCGAGGAGTAAAGTTTTACCAGGGTGCAGCCGACACGAAAGGACTCAAGAAAATAAAACCACACCGACTAAATGTACAATGATGTCTTATTAGGCCTTACTGTACTTAATGTTCCCAATAGTCTTATTTCTTCCTAATAGTCTCACAAATATGTTCCGTGTACTACTGTACAATATGCCGTGGAAGATATATGTAAAATTGCTGTCACGCTTATAAACTCCTTTTTAGGATAGCAATATCAGAGAAGCTTAAATGGCTGTGTTCCTTTATAAATTTCGATATGACATATTTGAATGGGCCGGCTATAACAGGCCACCTTAGTGCCCTATCATAAAAGCAAATGATTACATATTTTGCAAAAACTAGAGCAAATGTGACCTGCATGTGGGGCACTTGGTTTCCAATGTGTCAGTAGTTTTCTACATGTTTGGCTCTTCACAAACACTGATAACCTCTGTGCAGGTCCAAAGATCCAAAGCGCCTGGTCAATCCAACAATGAATTTCTTTTCCATTTGCTTGACTGTTGGAATAGATATTACTCTCCGGATGCTTTTAGGAGCCAACAAGTCAGTCTCTTATTTATAATCTTGAGTGCTGTAAACCTGGAGGGCTGTTCAGTCAGTTCAAAGAAACGTGGTGCAGCCTGACGAAACGGCAGGTCTGGGGGAGCAGGACCAGCATCACCCCATGAAAGCTGAGAGGAGCCGGCGATTTGTGGCCACAGCACATCTTCCCGCCCTCGGTGCCTTGCAGTTCTACTGCTAAGTGCCAAGGGTCAGGCTAACAGTGAGGTGATACTCTAATGACCTCAATAAAAAGGCATTTAATTCACACCTTCTCCTCTATGAACTGGTTCACTTTTCACACATGGCCTTTGTAGCTGCCCATGCTGCCTCATTCATACCCTCTTGATAAATCCCCCCCATTTCCAGCCGTGGATGCCTGTCGAAAGGATTTAACCTGGATGAAGAACCCCACTGTCCTGCTTTGATCTCAGGCCACACTTTCTGCTGTTTTCTACAGGTAACTGCTGGAGTTAACGCGCTCGAGAGAAAAATACTCACCCTGCTGGTTAACTCGGATTAAAACAAGCAAACAGAAGAGGTCATTGTGACACAAAAGCTGTTCAAAGTTTATCATTATGATTTTGTGATTATTCAAATGTCAGAGAGCCACGTGACGGACCCATTTACAGCTGAAATGAGATAATGGTTTGCATGCACATTGCAGTTTCATAAATCCCCAACAAAAACCTATACAGCAAAGACAATAGGTAACATGTTCACACCTAAGAGTATGTGCTTTATTTATTTTACATCCTAGTTTCTTAAATGGACCTAAACCGTGGAGTGACATTAAATCAAAAGACAATGACAAGTCTTTGGAAAGCTGTAAAAAAAAAAAAAGGAGGAGCTGGACACTTTAAGGAATAATCGAAACATCAAGATGAATGACAGATAAAGCCCTTCCCTTCTTTGATGACCTATGAGACCAATTGTCACGCAGCTGTCATCAACACCAGGTTGGGTAGGCCCCTCTGATTGGTCCATGCACAGTACACGCAGCACCACGGCATTGGTCCGGATTGCCGAAAAGGAAGGAGTCTGTCTCGAGCGTATACACACACTAAAGCAGCAGGTCTTCCGCATTTCCTCACAAGAGATGCGACTTGGCACGACGAATCTAAAGACAGGAGGGAGCGGTCAGTCACAAAGAACATTGTTTTTTTTTTTATTTCTGAAAGGGCATTTTCACTGTGCCCCTTTTTGCACAGAATAAGCAACAAACAAGAAGACAAAAATAAATCCTTTCAAATGATGAAGTTACTGCTTGCCTGCATTCATTATTCCCTCAATATTTTCATTAGCTCCATAATTTAATAAATGAATCCAAAGATTTTTTGTTATGTCATTAAATACACTGCAAAGCCTTACTACTTACAAGCTGCATACTGTAAACAGCTAGCAGGCTTCATCTCCGCACAAAACTCCTGACTGTGCAGCTGCAAAGGTGGCTTGTATGCGCCCTCAACATGACTTCACTCAGATCAGTGCAGTCCTATACAATGGCAACTTGTAGCGCTACATTGCAATACTGAGATCTCATCATGTCAGTATCATCAAGGCCTGCGTCCATGCATGTGGAGGGTTGCCTTGAAAGGCCCAAAAACAAGACAAGAGGAGCAGAGGAAGTGGGGCAGCCCCGCCCGGCGACCACGGTCTCCAGGTTTACGGACAGTGGCTGCCCTTCTCTCACCATTTCTTGTTCCGAGGCTTCAGCTCCTCAGCGGCGTTCCTAAGGAAGATGTAGTTCTTTTTCTGAGGGTTGTAGTACTCATGGCCCTGGAGGATTCAGAACACCAGTCAGTGACTATACAGCAGCAATACTGTGGAGCACAATTCTGAGGAGAGACCAAGTTGAAAAGGCAAATTTTAAAACACCTGTTCACAAGATTTTGCAGCCCCTACCTTCGACCAGTCGTAACTGGAAGCGTACGCGAAGATGTTGCCGTTGTGGTTGAAGCAGCAAGCGGTAATGGGCTGGTCCAGCTGCTCTGACGTCTTCAACTTGGTGCGGGCGTCTTTGTCCCAGAAGCTGAAGCGCCCATCTGAGCCCACGGTGGCCAGTGTGCCATGGACAGGATGGAAGGAGATAGCATTCACCTGGCAGGAGCGTATGGAGATTAGTAGGTAAGATATGTAAATATTACAACAACATCACAGTAACAATATTGTTATCATCAACTCTTTGACTACATGTGGGCTGTCCAGCACGACGATGTCAACCAAACCGTTTGGAAAATTGATTGATATTATAAATTCAATATAGACACAAGAGGGAATCATGCTTTTATTTAAAGGAGACAGCATTTTTAATGAGTGTATAAAAAAGCAAATTACACAAACTGACATTTGACTGAATGAACTGAACACTGTAAGAAATAAAACACCATTACATGAACTTTTGCACTGCAGATAAGACCTGTCACAGCAGGAAAGGAACAAATTTAATTGATTCAATTAAATTTAGTTGTAGTTCAGCCAGTTTCAATGCATCCGTGGTTAATGTTATTAATCCTACCTGAGCTTTTCCTCCTGACAAGCAGCTGCTGTGAAGGGTCAGTTATCCTACCCTGCATTAACTCTCTGACAATTAAGTCCACAAACCAGTATAATTTGTCTTTTTTCTAATGAAAATCTGCTACTAACATTAACAGCAAGCACAAAAGACATTTCAGCACTGTGTTGGAAATTCAGAACGACTTACAGCGTAGATGTCCTGTGGAGTGGTTGTGTTGGTTCCGTTGGACCTGTGGCATTTGAAGGTGAAGTTGTCTTTGGCTCTAAAAGACATAAACACATTCATATCATCTTCTGCCTCAGGCCTTTACCAGTCAGAGTCAGTGTCTTTATAATTATGTAAACAGGTCGAGCATGTTTGCACATCACTGAATTAAATAAATACCTATAGTGACTGATTAGCATGACTCTAAAAAGTCACTTGTAAGAAAGTGATTGTGTCAGACACTCACGGGTTTGGCGGGTTGATATAGTGGATGGCCACACGGCCCTCAATGCTTCCCAGTGCAAAGCCCGTGGGCTTGTTCTGCTTGTCCTTGAATATGGCAACACAACGGTGCTACAAGACCAGGGCAGAAAAATGCACTTGGTCAAAGGGCCGAGAACGAATAATGAAATATTTTATTTAAACTGTCAAAGAAAATGAATCAAGCTCTACTTAAAAAGTACCAGGTTCGAAGACATGGTGTGACACAATAACGGATTAATGCCACTTTGTATTCACCTGATGTTTGAGAGGAGAGTCTATTCTGCGAAACTCAGAGGGCTGGTTCTCCAGCTGGTACACTATCAGGCCTCTCTCAGCTGTGGCAACCACTGCCATGGGGTAAACCTAAAAAAAGGTCACAAAAGAAACAATGCATAATCAGTCATCCCATCAGCAAGTATTAAAACATGTCATAACCCTTAAAAATCACTTACAACATCTGCACAGTAGCATCTCTCTGGCATCTGCAGTGACATCATGGGATTGGGAGAGCGGGTGTCCCAGAACTAAAGAGAAAAAGGGAAACGCCTTCATTTTTATATAAAGCATTTACATAAAGCATGACAAAGATTGAAGTGCCATATCATGGTTACATGTCAGTGTCTACATATGCACGCATCAGGGGAAAAAAAGCCTGAATTGTGTTGATTACTGATGAATTTGAAATGAGTCAGATTTGCTGAAAACTGTTTTTGAAACTAGTAGAATTTCCCAAACTAGCCTCAACCGCTAAGGGGAAAACAAAAGCGTAGTGTGTCTGGGGAATGAAAAAAGACACTCTGCCTGCCCAAATTGTTCTTGTATCTATAAGCCTTTCTCACTTGCTTATGATTGTAAATATTTTTTAAAAATGAAAAGGCTAAGACTGTTATGAGAACACTACATCTAAAAAGTGTGCTGTACCTTCAGTGTCTTGTCCCAGCTGCCAGTCATGACACAGCTGTAGTTAGGGGCTTTTATCCAGTGAATCGCTTTGATGGGACCATCATGCTGTGAAGAGAAATGATGAGAGATCATCGCTGAATCTACTTCTTTCCTGTGACTACATTTGTTGACTCGAGGGCTGTCCTCCAACCTGTGCAATCTGCATGGCTTGATTGCTGTTAAGATCCCACATCTTGGCTGTCTTGTCACAGGAGGCGGTGAACACTTTACTCCCATCCTGGTTAAAGACAACAGCACATCATGGATTCTTCTATGACCCGGCAGACATTATCTGCTGCAGGGCCGCAACTAACCCTGCATGAGACTTACATCGCTCCAGCACGCATCCAGCACTGGACCTGTGTGCATCTGCTGGGCTTTGGGGACAGTCTGTCCATTGTCCTGCACCTCCCAGCACCTGACCTGAGTGTATGATGGAACAACAGAGTCAGACTGTGTTAACTTGTGAGACTTTCTTCATGAAAGGGAAGTCTGGTGAAGGCATCCTCCAGCCTGTCAACCTCACTTAAATTCAATATTTAAATTATTCTCCATTATGTTTCATTAAACACACTGTATTTCACGGTGCACATTTTTAATGACTGAACTCATAACTCACATCGTTGGCCCAGGATCCTCCAATGAGGAAGTTCCCTGGCATGGTGGGTGGACTGAAAGCCAGACAGCTGATGCTGTCATCTGGAGGTGAAGTCACCTCGACATCCTGCAGGACAAGTCAGGTACATTAGCACCGAAGGAGAAACGTGGAGCAGCTTTCAGCTCGTCCTCATTAAAACGTGTAGAAAACCATGTGAGATATTTGCCTCCTGTACTCCTCTGTCTTACCTTCATGGGATTATGGCTGTCTGTCGTTGTGCTTCCAAAGACACTGGTACCCCCTGTCCCGAACCCGGAGCTCGTCCCAAATAAACTCATAGCGCGTCGACGATATTCCAAATGAACAGCTGAGAGACAAGACAGAGGCACGGTGTAATTTGATAACAGCAGACCACACTGGCTGTGGTTTTCGGACCCATTAAGATGACCCAAAAAAACAAATTATGTACAGTTTTTGTTAAAACCAATCTGGGTGCAGTTTAAATGTGTAGCTAACGATACTGCTTTACGTTAAACCATATAACTAGTACTATCAGACGTCTCCAGTGGCATTCAAATAACAAACGTAACACAAACGATATGGAGTTAGGTGTTAGTTGAAATTAACTCGTGTCCCGTTCACCAAAACATTTGACAAGACGTAGCTGGACAGCTACCGTTAACGCTAACCTCTTCATCCACGGCTAACTGCACACCAGTGGGTAGCTAGCTTGCGACTCTGTAACCCATATTAATCATGTGTAACATTTAAAACGCCTCTTTACACGTGCTGCTAATTTAACCACTATGAGGATCAGAAAACGAGGATTGGTCACAACAAGCTAACGCTAGCGAAGTCAGCCAGTAGGACCGTCAACCGTGGCCGGGAACTTTCCTGTGCAGCAACATTTCCAGATACCTCATCTACACACTGCAGCATCTGCAACACCGCCTCATAACTACAGTAATATATAAATATCCAAATAAACATACCCCAGATTTGTTTTAAGTGTGGCTGTAGACAAAATAGTAAAGCTGAAATTGCCAAAAAAAATTTGGCGCAGCAAAAAATGTGGCGCTTGTTCCTCGGTATGTCGCCGCTTGGTGACGTCACCGCCTCCCCGGTAAAAGCATGCGGTTTCGAGAGCTAACACTGGGAGGCAGCGCATGACCAAAAGTTAGCTCAGGGGTGCGTGAGGCGTATCTGGTACTCTGTGTGCGGTTTGTCGTCTATCGCCACCTTATCCCATCAAGTCGACACGAAGAGAAAAAAGTGGATTATCATGTGTCCCTGCGGACAAACAATCACCTCCCAGTATAGGCTACTTCATCTGTCTCCTACAGTGCACATGCAGATCAGAGGGTTAGATTTGAAAAATAGGATTATTATTTTGGACGCATTAACAAATCTCCCCCTGAAACATAGTATAGTATAAAGCAGCATAATTTACAAGACCTGTATGCACTCAATTATTCAGTAGAACCCTGCAATAGTAAATGTACTTATTTACTTTACAATACTAATAAAAACCCCTGCAATTAGTCTTCTCCTTTCATTTAGACTTTGTCTGTATGGATACATGACCTGCATAAAGGGGAGCATGAATACAGAATGAAAATTAGTCAATAAAAATCTTATCCACGATAACGCTGGTCGTGTATAGGATAAAGATTTTTGGAGGTGGAAAATCAATACCAACAGTTATAACAGGCCCTATTTTCTGTTTTCTTACTTATCTGTTGTGTACATTGCAATAGTATATCGACAGTATTTTTGCAGCTGGGTCAGTCTCAGTCTTAAATAGATGCCATTAAAGATGTAGTAAGGTTTATAAATGTTTGTAATGGATAGCAAGGACTCTTGAGTTTGTAGGTTCCAAGGAATGAGTCAGCAAAGTGACCTCTGCTTGGAAAAAACATCTTAAGTGACGAATGACTGGTGAGAATGTAACTTTGAATTGCTTTTTTTGTTGTACATTTTTAGTTTTAAATGCACTTCTTTATGGATGGTTCCACTGGTCTCTTTTGTGGCCTACAAAGGGATAAGTTGAAAATATAAGTTGAGAAACAGAAAAGCACATTAGTAAAAAGGTTATTTCAGTTTCATGGCTATGACACATTAACCTCTTCCGTTGAGTTTTATGTGCTGATCCAGTCACTGCTGCCCTCAGAACAGAGTTAAGCATGTGTATAATCTGTCCTTAGGTTTTGGATTCTTCCTTTGTCATTCCTGTCCCACCCTCCAACACATTGACTTTCTATAAAGCACAGTGGAGTGCTTTACACATTGTTGTAGTAATTCATAGGGGCCATTGGCATGTCCCATCATGTCCCTGGGCTGCTGCTGCTGCTGATCACTCAGACCCCTCAACAATTAGGGTGGGCCTGAGCTTATTGTTTGAGTTCAAAGGTGTCTACCTCCAAGAAGGGATTAGGGGATTTCCCCTCTTTACCTTTAGACTTATCATTTAGTGTTTAAGTATCTCCATGTGTGCAGTGTTGAGGTACAGTGCCAATACATTTAAATAGTCCAGATCTGTTAGATTAGAAAATAAGGACTGAAGTACCAGGGGATGGTCACAGCTGAAAGAAGCTGGCACCAGAAAAAAAGATTTCCAGAGAAAAGATGCACTAATCAGATATCAATTAGATCCCACTTTCACCAAGGGCCAAACAATCCTGATCAAACAAAAGATGCAGTAATGGGACATTTGTGTTTGAAAGGTCCACACCCCAATCATCTTATTACCAAGATAGAGAAGCGCACTTCATGAAAGGACACTAATTCTCCCCCTACTTTTCATAGCCTCACTCCCACACGCTGCCCTGGTCTTTCCAGTCTTGGTTGATCCCATTCTGAACCCTTCCTGCCCCTCCCCTGACACTGCCTTAGTAAATCCATTCCCAAATTGCCATCTCGAAGAGCGCACGGCAGTGTCAGACAGTGCGCAGCGGCAGATGATGTGGGTATGATATTACTTCCACACAGGAGGACTCAGATTTCCAGTCGTTTGACTTGTTCGAGCCGCGCGTAAATTTGGGTAAAATGGTGTCAAGCGCCTTGGCGACAACACTGACCCTCCTGTCCTGGGGTTACTGCGTACTGACGACGCAAGTCGCCTTCTCTAACTTCTCTATGGACAACGAAGTGCGCTCCAGCTTCATCCAGCGGCGGCTGCGGAGCCAGGAGCGCAGGGAGATGCAGCGAGAGATCCTCTCCATCCTGGGGCTGCCGCACCGTCCGCGACCGCACATCCACACCAAACACAACGCAGCCCCGATGTTCATGCTGGACCTGTACAATACCATCTCTACGGACGCAAAGCCGCACGGATATTCTTATTACAAGCCCGTTTTACCGACCCAGGCCTCCCCCATGGTGACCCCACAGGACAGCCGCTTCCTTGATGACGCAGATATGGTGATGAGCTTTGTCAACCTCGGTAAGCACAGAGTCGGACTTCTGGAAGTCTTTCTGACTTTTTCAATTTGTCTAACTTGTATGAAATAGACGTGCCGATTGTGTCGTGGCCTGTAGGAGCGTTAAGAAATTAGATTTTTATGATTTTTTAAATAACTTTTTTTTTTTTTTACAACTAAAGACACATTTGTATGAAACAGTGAGTGTCAAAATCAATATCAACTACTCATATGTCACAAATGGCAACAAAACTAATGCCACTAATACGGTTATTACTATTAAAACAAAGTGTAATATTAAAAAAATGGTCATACACATATTATTGGCAAATTATTGACTAATTATATTATATTATGTTATTCAGTGGCAGTTCAGTCTTTGTTATAAGAGCCGATCTATTGAACAATAAAGGTTTTCAGTGGTTTCCATTTGACTGTCAAGTCCTTAACAGCCACTACACTACAACATAGTGCATTGATTAACGTGTGTGTCACTGTGAAAGCCCCTGTGTCTGTGACAGTGTGGCTTTCATAGGTCATCGCTTCACTGGAAATCAAGCATTATGCATTCCGAGCTGTAAATGTTGTGACAACATGCCTGTATCCGATTTCCCCAAAGCTCTGGGAGAGAGGCTTCAGCGTGGCTTTGTTTCGCATGACTAGGAATTTAACAGGCATTTCTAAACCCCTGGGGAGTGAGAGACAAAATGAGTGAGATCAAGATACAAAGCTACATCCAAACACATGTTATTGCTGTGGTAATCTTTGTTATTGCAGGTGTGCATGCATTCCTGTATCTGCCTCTGTTTATATGTTTGTTTGGAGGGTGTAAATCACAGGGATCACAGGTAGGAGTTTGGGCCCAGACATTATTGAATTTATAAGAGGCAACTCTTGGCTTTGTTTCCCTTGGAGATCCTACAGCAGCTCTGATATCACTATGGTGAAACAAGCAGATGGCATGGTGCCTGTGGCCCTTATCCGGATGTGGTTACATCCAAAACCAACCCTTGTCTTCTTAACGGCCCTCACTCCTGCCTGGGGGCTTGGGCAGAGGTTAGAGGTCAACCTGAGGGGATGAAGTTTGTTCATCTTGGATACATCTCCAAGAAGCCTTTAACCAGCTGTTTGTTCATCATTGAGACTGACCTGAAGCCTTAAAGGAGGAGCCATTCAGAGTTATTTTTCTATCAGCCTATAACCATGTCTAACCCTAACACAAAACATTTGGAAACTATAAAAACTGAAATGCATAAAATAACATATAACATTTTATGTCCTTGAACCTTTAACTGACAGTCTTTAGTTAATGAGATCTGGAAACATTGTTTCTGAAAACCAATAACAGATTGATGTGGTTCCACATCTGATGACTTTGATTATAAAAAGGAAGGAGGGGGAAAAAAGGACACAATGAGTGTGTATTATTTCTCTCTCAAGTCCACCACAGCCTCCTGTGCTGATGATTGGCAGAGTTTTGAGCTCATGCTCCCACATTGTGCTGGAGTGGCTCTATCTTGGTGGTCCCTGGATGATCGCTTCAAGACCAAACTGGATTATTTCCTTTCTAAAGACCACAGCTTCCGGCGTGAGAGAGAACTGCTGCAGAACCGCTGAGGCCATCCTCCCATTGCACCCAGGTATATAGTGCAGGTGGACTGTGGTTTAAATAAGACATCAACCACACTGACTCAGTATCGTGAAATAAAATTAATAAGCTTAGGAGGGCTGTTTAAAAGGGGGAAAATCAGTCCCTCTTTCTATTTATTAGATAGTATCAAGAGCTTATATAGTCATATTGTAAAGTCTACACATACCTCTGTATATCACATCACTGCACACACGCTCACACGGCTGCATATGTTTACTTCTGTTGGAATGCTAAACCACAGGTTGTGCTCCAGAATCACAGTAGAATGTGTTAGTCTCATTGTCATGCAACAGTGCAGAATGCAGCTGCTATTGTGCTGCACACGTGCAGTTTCTATGTTAAACTTGTTTATAAAGAAAGGGACTGATATGCTGCTGAGGTTGCTCCTGCCCTCCATCACATCAGTCGTAGCCGTTCTGCAGCCCACTGGTCTGCTACTCCTCATGTTGACCTCCTTGTTTACTGCTGCTGAAGTCTTTAGTACAGACTGAGTACACATGCATTCAGTATGGGCTTCTTTTTTGCACTGACCACAACACACCTGCAGAGCATGGGAAAGGGCTTTTGACTAGAAATGTCACTGGATTTCATTACAAAAAAAAAAAACAAGTGCAAAATGCTCTCCATTTGGAGGAATGGGCGCTTCACTGAAGAACAGAGGGAGTATTGTGTTTTGGAGAAAGAGCAGTAAGAAACTCATTTGTCCTGCTAAGCTGATCTGTAGCTAGCATAAGGACATCATATGAAGAATTTACCACCAGAAAATCTCATTAACCTTCTCATTATTTGTACATCCCATCCATGTGCAAAATAATTGCTTTCTTTTCACTCCTAAGCTCCAGTTGCAAAGGCTCAAATTATGTTTAGGAAAAGCTTGCCTGGTGGTTCTTAAAATCTGCAATGAACCATCTCAGGATGTAAAAGATGTTGGCAAACTCATCAGCGCATGCAGCCGTTCATGGATTTAGAAGGGCAAAAAATGTTAAGTTGAGTAATATTTCCAATTAACTTCAGCAAGGTAAAAAAAAACCATACACAACGCAAATAGAGGATCACATTTTCATATTTTTTAAAGCTTTGTTTGTGTGAAGACACTGTGAAAAATACCTCCCACTTACTATAAAATTGCAGTAGGTTAACAATAGCTCCAGGGATGCGTGGCCCTGCAGTGTCAGAAGAAATCTGAAGTGTTGAAATGCCTCCCAGAAGGAAGTTTGCATATCTGAGGTCTGATCTCTGCAGCTAATGGTCTCTAACGTAAACACACCAAGTCCTTACAAGCAATTATTGCTTTCATAAAAACACCCCTCGTTCTCTTCCAGCATTTAATTGCGGTCAAACAAATGACTCGCAGGGTTCAGAATGCACTGCTCTTAACGACGAGCGGATTGTGTGTGTTTTCGTGTTGTTAGAAGTGTTTTTGGGAGACTTTGAGTTTGTGTGTGTTTTGGTGAATAAAAATGTTATGTTTCTCTTGCTGGTGTATTGTGTATATGGGTTCCTGCACGCTGAAACAATAGTTGGTCATCAGTTGGAAGGTGGGGTGATGTCATGGTGATGTCATGGCGTAGGCCACTGGGCAGGATGTGTTTAAAGTGGCTAATCGCCGCTCTGCTCTGCACACCTTCACCAGAGACCTCCACTGCTCTTTCCAAGGACAAACACATTGACTAACGCTGTAAAAACACAACACTGGAAAGCTTCAGGGAGCTCTGGGGTCTTCCTGACCACTGTTCTTCTGGAAACTCTGAGTGTTAGAGAGCCTCAGCTGGCTCTGGGCGGGGTGGAAACCCCACTGTGCCGCCCGCTACTGCTGCTTCACTTCATCCTCTACAATCAGAATGAAATCACTGGACACTAATACACGGCAAAATGATCAGGGAGTTGTGGGTGGTGCAGGCTCCGGTCGTTAAGTCACACATGAGTTTGTGTGGCTCTCTATACTTCACATTAGTGCGTTTGTAAAAGCACGCTGGCTGCTGTGGTTTTCCGGGCAGTGCCTTAACAGGCCTTTTCTTGTGGTCAGCACATGTGCGCAGTTTAAACAGGGAGCCAAACTGAGCCCTGAGTATGTTTTCTCTCCCCCACACTGGCATGTATGGCTGCCTCGACTTAAGTGTGTTTAGATCAGTCACTTCACTCATTTTTCCTATTTCTGATGGTGCTTCCGAGATGTGGGCAGAGCGACACACATCAGAGAAACCGTTGGACACAGTGACAGCTTTGACAGATTTTGCAGCCACCGACTGGTTTACCATCTGATTGTACTCAGCGGTTTGCTTTTTCTGCACATGTACACACTTTCCCTGTGAGGTTCAAAAATATGATTTCACTGTGTGTGTGTGTCAGCAAAGGAGAAAACAGTCAACCATTAATCACGGTGGTATTGCAGATGGGTAGAGTATGGTTGGAGAATTTGAGCCTCAATCAAATGTTGATTTACAGCTTCTGACCTCTGTCTCTCTGCCAGAAAACCACCTGCTCTTCAGGTCTGCTCTACATATGTCCTCTTCTCTTTTCTTCCCCTAGTTGATCAGAACCAGGATCTTCTCTACCAGCAGCACCGAAGGGAATTTCGTTTTGACCTTTCCCGTATCCCGGAGGGGGAGGCCGTCACAGCAGCAGAGTTCAGGATTTACAAGGATTTCATCCAGGAGCGCCACGAGAATGAGACATTCAGAGTCAGCGTCTACCAGGTACTGCAGGACCCTCCAAACAGGTATGGCTGTTTTCTTAATCAGAACCCAGTCTGTTTAGAGTTTCTTTGATGATATTTCAGTAAGGTGAACTGGCCCTTTAAAGCATTTCTTTAAATGACCTTCCATTTTTCATGTTTGCTGGAGGTGCCCTCGCTACATATGATTATCCTCTTATGTTAGCGGCACAGTACGAGCAGTGTGGTGCAGTTTAAATAAACACATTATGCCACGGAGTGTTTTTCTGGGAAAACTGGTTTTTAGGCTGCTGTACGTGCACACAGAGCTGTCTGCATTGGCCGTGTCTGTCCACATTTCCACACAGGTTATTTCTGCTGATGTTAGTGTCAGCACTGAAGCTGTTTACACAGACATTAGTGTCAATTACAGAAACACAGTGGTTCTCTCCGGTGCAAGTTTACTCTCACAGGGTCAGAACAGGACTGTCCCCAGGAGACCGGCGTTTATAACCTGCCACTCTGACCACAAATAATACTCTTAACCCTGAAGACGTCATTTTACTCTCTGTTGCACAGGTGGTTATTCCTCCATGTTTCTGTCAGCAGCTCTGTTTTGTCTGTCCAACTGCCAGCTTCTGAGTGGCTCCCACATCGTCTTCTTGTTTAAAACTACATCTAAAATTAAACAACAACATGGCAGATCATCTGTTGAGGAGTATTTGACAGTAGTTGACTCTTGACAACCCTTTCCTCATAAACCAAACCTCCACCATCCACTCACATTTCTGAATTGTTGATCCACATGAAGCTGCCCACCTCAGCCTGTCAGGGAGACATCAGTGAACAGAGGGAACCATGTACAAAAAGTAGATTTAAATCCTTCATCGTTGACAGTGGGGCTGATGATGGTGTTAAGGGCAACACCATTGTCATTCACAGACAAAGGCCACTCCATACAGACAAGCAGGCAGCAGGACTTAAAGACAGACGTCTGCCTGAGGGTCTCAAACTCCATCTGTAAACAAAGCTATTGTGTGGGAAATCTGCCCTTAAGACGGCACATCAGTGCAGTGCAGTGTGTTTCTTCTTGGAAGCTAAAAAGTGCTCCTTTGATACTGGCTGTGGCCCATGGGGGAGGGGGACATCATCCAGGGTGTTAGCCCTCAAAGGGAATTGACACCAGGTTTTATGTTCTTGTATGTTGTATTATTTGTTTTAGCTGAAGTCGCTCAAAATTGAATATGGTTTAGACAATAAAAAAAAGAAAAGAGAAATACAAAGAGGACAGTTTGGGGGATTTTGCCTCAAGTCTTAGTCTGGTCTTCAGCAAATGAAATGCATTCTCATTTGGACTGAGGTCAGGTGTCTGACTTGAACAATCACCAACATTCCTGTGTCTGACCATAAAGTGTCTTGGTTCCCATTAATGTATTCTTTTCCTTCAGCTTTGTCTGAAACTTGGGGGACCATCTATAAAGATGGTTCTGATTCCTCCACTGTTTCTCCAGTATGGATGTAAACATCTTCAAGCACAAGGCAGAAAGTTAATTCTTTAACCTCAAAGTCATTTCACTTCAAATCCACTGAGCTGATGTTTTCAGCCAAAACAACATAAAACAAGTCGTCCTCGTACTTTGTGTTGACACTGTAGGTATTACAGGACCACACATGCAGTTTGGGATTTTTAGCCTATTCCACGCTAATTTTATATAATTTGCATGACAGCTAACCATTTTCCTAAGAGTATCACATGCATCACATTTGAGATTGTTTTCATAGCTTGCAGACAGCCATTGGTTTCCATTAATTTCACTAAGGAATGTAAATTAATCTACATGAATTGAAAAACAAGAGATACTTCTACATCACTGTTGCATTTGGTCTACTAGAAAATATTGAGGGATGAAAGTATTGCTTTCAAGGAAACTTCAACAAATTTGAGATTTTAGACAATGTTGAGATGTTGACAATTAACATGTATTATTCTCTCCCCAGTGAAGTGGAGCTGTTGCTCTTGGACCAGCGAGATGTTGGGGCTGCAGAGGAGGGCTGGCTGATTTTTGACCTGACTGCCACCAGTAACCTCTGGCTGGTCAACCCTGAGCAGAACCTTGGCCTGCATCTCATCTTGGAGGACAGCCATGGTCAGTCACTACCATACAGTCATGTGGTGGGATCCATAGAAGCAACAAGTCTTTGTCTTGAGTAATGATTTATGGTTATGATGAATGCTGTTTAAATCCAGTGGTTAAAAGGAACATAACAGAGTCAATTTGTGTAGAAACTTCTGAAGGACTTACTGAACTCTCTCTCAGAGTTTAGCTTACAACTGCGGTTGTTGCGGTAATATTACGATGAACAAAAGATTGTTAAGTAGAAAATCAGATGTGTGTTACTGTCATATTCAGTAGTTGGTTGAAACTTAAGTCTTGTCTTCTTTGTCGCCCCCCGCAGGCCAGAGGAGGAACCCCCAACTGGCAGGGCTGGTGTTGGGCAGCGGGCCTCAGGACAAGCAGCCCTTCATGGTTGCCTTCTTCAAAGCCAGTGAGGTGCGATTCCGCAGTGTCCGTTCTGCCCACAGCGCCAAGGGTCGCCAATCCAACCGCTCCAAACCCCAGAGAACTGTTCAGGATGCACTAAAGGCAGTGGAGGCTGCAACAGGTGTCTTGACCATCATAAAGCTATTATGTCTTTGACCTATATGCCTATAATGCTATTAATAATATCTGTGTGTACTCATATTTTATTATTTGACTTTCAGATAACCTTGGTATCTCAAAAGAGGGATGTAAAAAACACGAGCTCTATGTCAGTTTCAGAGATCTGGGATGGCAGGTAAAATTCAGAGCTTTCGTGTTATTTCATTATGATTTAATTTCACCTCACTTTATTTCCAAAAGTAATAACTGACCTTTTGCCTGTAATTTTCCTCTGATCAGGACTGGATCATAGCACCAGAGGGCTATGCCGCATACTACTGTGAAGGGGAATGTGCTTTCCCCCTCAACTCCTATATGAATGCCACTAATCACGCTATTGTGCAAACTCTGGTAAGTCCGAAACAGCCCCTGACGACAGGCACATTCACTGCAACCACTTCCAGGGAGGACTGATTCATGCTTCTTCTAACCACAGGTGCACTTCATCAACCCAGATACAGTGCCCAAGCCCTGCTGTGCCCCAACGCAGCTCCATGGCATCTCAGTCCTCTACTTTGACGACAGCTCCAACGTCATCCTCAAGAAGTACCGTAACATGGTGGTCAGAGCCTGCGGCTGTCACTGATCGCTTGTCCCCATCCTCTGAGTTTTGCAAATCCGGAGGGATGTTTGAAAAGGCAGAGGCGGAGGAAGCACAGACAAGATGACTGACTGGCTGGTCACCAGGGAGCTCCTGCCACAGAACAAGCTTTATTCTGGGGGACATTTTTTATGACCAGCAGCTGAGCCGCCCATGCAGTATTAACCACTACCACAGCCCAATCAGAACTATTGGTCACAGAGAAAGGCTGAACAAAGGATTCTCTTTGTTTCCTTTTAGTGTGACACGAAAAAGTGCAATAAAAGCACTCAGAGAAGTTTGGAGTTTTTTAGAGGCTCAAACAAAAAATGGATTGACAATACAAACAATCTCAACCATTTTCCTTTTTTGCAGAGGTCATGTATAATGTACTGCAGATATCTGCATTGAAAGACATCAGGCATGAGAATATAAAATGTTGCCTGGGTGGAAATATGCATTTGACAACTCATTACACTGCTAATAAATTTATAATCTCCACCTTCCTGTTGAACCACTCCACCTTGTCTTTTGAAACATTTGGATGAACTTATGAACTGGTGTTGAACTGGTTATGCAGCAGTCCAGTTGGACCACGTCAGGTGTAAGACATCTGGCAGCTTGTGTGGAGAAGCTCAGTGAAGAATGACAACCGAGACCGTAAATAACCCTTGAAAGGCCCCGGTGCAGACATGTGTCTGTGAAGGGCATACAAGTCCACAAGATGTCAGCAGTTCCTCTCCAGGAGGTGGACATCAGGGTGTTCACCATTGCCCTGAGACTGCAGCTGCTCTCTGGAAACAGCACGGCTGCAGGTGATCAAACAAAGGCTGTAATTTTATTTTGTCAGATTAAAGTAGCCGAATAAATGGAAACTATCAAACAAGAATCAGATGTGTGTTTTTACCTTATTTGTCCGAAGTGATGCTGTCAGGCCCTCTGCTCCTGCCGAGCTGGCAGTCTCTCTCTCTCTCTCTCCCCTTTCCCCTCTGTTTGTGCTTGATTGCAGGTTTGGAGTCAGGTGAGCAGGAGTTTGGTCACCAGCTGCCAGTCACTGTGCTCATCAAGCACAGCTACGAATACCTCGTAGACTCTGCTTACCCAGTCATTCATATATCCAGCCATACCTGTATCTAGAGGATTTTGTTTTTTCGCCTGCCTCGTCATTAACTCCTGTTCTCCTCGGCCTCCAGTTTGCTGCCTTCGCTCCCTCCTGCCTCGTATCCCAACTCCTCTGAACAAGTTCTGGATCCCAGCGTTGCATCTGCACTCTCTCCTGACCTCCCTGTGCTGGATCCTCAGAACACCCTGCCCAGATCTCCACTCTGCTCAGATCGCTCCTTCTCAACCAAAAAGTTAATTTCTTAATAAACAAATTACAGTGACCAACCAGCCTCCTGTCTGTGCCATGCCCTTTGGGTTCGCCTCCAGTCAGTAACAGATGCTCTCGACAGTGGCATTCAGAGCTTTAGTAATGTCGAGACTGAAAGTTCGTTCTTCATAGTGGAAGCATTACCTTCCACAATGATCTCTCCATGAGGTTCTTTTAGTAGCTGTTGTGAAGCGTTTGATCTTATCACACAACAGTTTTTTAGCAGATGGAGCAAATTAGGAATTCTGTAATTTTTCCATCACCATGTGATGAGAGGGAAAGCAGCAGCTGCTGCTAAATGGACCTTGTGGGGGTTTTTTTGTCACCCAGTGTTTAATCTTTTGTGTGAAACGAATAAAAAAAAATATGCAACAAATTTGACACGGTTTATTTATTTGATAGCGAGACAACTGTTAGGTTTACAGCAACCTGTCTGCACCAGCTGCGATGTCATATGGGGTCTTCATTTTCATTTGGTCCCATTCAGCTGATGGAGTGTGAACTGTGTGTCCTCGGGAGGAGATCACATCACAGTGCCAGAACATGATGCTAAACACTGATTACAGATCGTGCCTTTAAAGAACTTAGAATAGCACACACTTCTCCACCCCTAAAATATACATTTGTACAAAAAAAACCCGCACATTTTACATAATGTGTGCATATACATGTACATAAACGCAGCAACTAAAGGCATTCACAGTGACTTTTACTGAGAAGATGAAAGCTTTTAACAAAGCATCTTACATCACATCCCACACAGCAACAACACAATTTACCCATAACCATAAATAGAAAATAGAGGTAGAAGCATTAAACTAAATTCTACTGATACAATCAAAAATGGTGTTGATTGTCAATGTGAAATTCCCTCTCATATAGTATTGGCAGAAGAGAGGTAAACTTTAAACAATATCATCAGCAGTGAATGGCCTGAGGGAGTCATTTTATGTGATTTTCGAGGAAACTGTCATGACTGCTAGACTGAACACTAAAACAATAGTCTGGCTTTCTCAAATTCACTGACACCGAAGCAGCTCCCTGTGGTTTTCCACGTTTTCTCACATGACTAATGTTTAATTCTTAAAAGAGACTAGGGCTCACAGAAGATGAAATGTCTAACTCTGATTCGGCTTCGTTGGTCAGTGTGTGATCCCTGACTTACCTTGAAAAATATGTGCTAATATAACATCTGGGGGATCCTGAGAGTAAGGCCAACTGAAGTGAAATGATGCCTTTGCTGGAAGGTGTTTACATCCATACTGGAGAAACAGTGTAAGAATCAGAACCATCTGTATAGATGCTCCCCAAAGCTTCAGACAAAGCAGATGGAAAGAGAGTCAAGGACAGAGATAAGATTCAGGAGGTAGAAAGAGAGCAAAAATAGGCTAAATATATCATAGCTGAAAAGAGACTGACTTGTTCCCTGCTTATAAACCAGCGACCCTCTTCACAACATGCAATTAGTCCCTGGACTTCTCAGCTCAGGGGCTGAATAGTGTCTCCTCCGAACTGCTTCTGCCCCCCTCTTCTTCCCCCTTGCCGGCCACTGTGGCCCCAGGGGAACCTGTGGATGTGACCCCTTTAGGGGCTCACACCCGTTCTCTGACTTCCCAGATGAAGCTTTTGGCACCACGGTGGCTGCCGGCGGAGGCCGCAGAGCTGAGACGGGGGTAAGGGCCAGACAGACATCCCCCACGCTGAGCTGGCGGCACTGCAGGCCGCAGAGATGGGCAGTCCTCTGAGGGCTGCAGGAGGACCAGCCCCTCCCACGAACAAAGAAAGGGTACTCCACATAGACATCCACCATCTCCTGGCGAGACACATCCAAACAGTAGATTGAAACAGAGGAAATGCAGTGTACACGTGTCCGCTAGGGGGTGCTGTTTGGCGTATTTATTTGTGTCAAATAACTATTGCAGTGAGATACATTTGGAAGCAGGTAATGATTTAAGACTTGTTTGAAAAAAGAGACACCGAATTTTTAAAATGTATTTAGATACTTTCAATACGTGCCTTTTAATTTTAATGTAATTGAAGAATCTGATGTTCAGATCTGAATTCTGATAGCAATAGTAAAACAACGACTGGGGAAATTGGGATCTTGGTGGCATGTAATGCTGTCAGATTTAAGACTTACGATATAAGACTATGGCTTTAAAAAAATACTAGCAGTAAGGTCAAATTCTACACATAGTAGTATTATAGCTTAAAAACCAAGTAATGATCTCCATATCCACAAGGGTTAGGATGACATAAATTTCATCATTTGCCCAAGTTCACAGGGGTCAGACCCTACTGTCATAGTCTTGGAAGTGGTTGCACACACAATTTAATTAATTTGCATTGTTCAGTCAAATACAGCATTTGATTGAAATGCTTCTTCTTGTAGTCAGGTCGCCATCATGTTTTCTTGTGTGCATTTGTGAACTGTCTGCTTACTCCCCGACTGTAGAATGGACTAGAAGAAGGCAAGTAAAAACAATGAACTGGTCTTGAGGCTGGAATTCTTCAGTATTTTTCTTTGTTGTGGATAAATCCCACAAATATTCTCTCATTACTTTCTGTCTTCCAACCCTCTCTGTGATACTCAGCCAGAAGTCCATTGGTTCCCACTGAAGACATAAATATTTAAAAATATGTCACAGATATATAGCTTCATTAAAAAAGGCTCAATCATTTCCTTAAACAGTGGGGCACTGTAGGTTTTAGCAAATGGTACTCAAACAGAAGTTCATGGTGCATTTATTGGAGACTATTTTCAGCTGTGTATTAATACATTTCTTCTGTGCTGGGATCGGAGGTGGGAATGCCCAAGTACACTATAAAAAAGGAACAAGTCAGTCAGTTGTGGCTATTTACTGTGTGTATATGAGTAGGTTTTGGAAAACAAGGGAGCTCTGACGCACACAGGACTAAAATATCTCTGGCTTTTGCTACACATGATGTTCGCAGGAAAAATTCATTGTTGGTTTTGGGCATTTTCCTTTGATGTGTTCACAGTACATGATATATGAAGTATTCCGAGCAATATTCTTTAAAATGACTGAAGGCATTTTTCTGCTGAAGAATTTGAAAGATTTTAGAATTTGAATCCCGTTCAGTCAGCTGTTTTCATAACTGATGGAATATCAAGACTGAGTGTGAGAGTGTCATTCCCATATGACCTGAAATCAACATTAGATATACTGTTTGTGGAGAAAAAAACAACAACTGCTTGTAAAGGGCCTACATATAATGAAAACTACAGGGTGCTTTCCCATCACCTGCGACTGTTGGTCGTGAAGCAGGATGAGGAGGCGTGAGATGGTGGAGGAGGCTGAGGGGGAGATGCTCTGCACACTGCAGCAGCTCAGGCGTAAGTCTGGACAAGCTAGTGATCCCAGCAGGAAGTCCTCTGTCTGCAGGTGCTCCACTCGGCGCAGCCGCCCGTCTCGAAGCTCGATCAGAGAGCCGGCCACGAAATGAGGGAGCAGCCAGGGGAAAGGGTTAGGAGAGGAAGAGGGGGGGTGGGGCAGAACAGAAGTACTGGATGTGTCCTCTTTCATGGATGTGCAGTTTGGATTATCGCCTGGGGAAACTCTTCTGAAGGAATGTCCAGAAACTAGATGATGGATGTTTGTTGATTTGCGCAATGGCTCACGTTGGTCCTCATGTGGAGAGTGAGGTAGGCAAGTGCTCAACTGCGGAGGGCTTGATTTTTCAACCCTGGGAAAATATTCAAATTTCCTGCTTCCTCTCTTCACGTATGGCCCTTTATTCCTACCATTGCTCGGCCTGTCTGTTTTTAAACTCTTGTCCCTTAACATCTTGAGCTGCTCCCAGTCGCACCACCCACCCATTTGGAAGCCATCAGGGACCAGTGAGATAGGGTTGAATCTTGAAGGGGCATTTGGATGGCCTAGGTGGACAGCAAGCCTGTCAGATGTATGGCTGTGGTGCTGGTAGTGGTGAGGAAAGTACCATCCAGGGTGCAGCGGGTTGAACTCCCTCCACTCTGCCAAGCCAGGATGCTCCCTGAATGCGGGCAGCACATGAGGCTTGGATCTGCTGCATGTGTGAGTCTGCAGCCAGGGCTGGTAGAGCGCCGGAACCCGCGTCGACACAGGCTGAAACGGGCCGGTGTGCTTTGTTTTAAACTCGCTATGGCTCTTGTAAGGGTAAGGCGCCTTGAAAGTTGCAGTGTCACTCTGCTGCTGCTCTGATACCGAGCTCAGTCTTTGGTCCCTTTTTTTCGGTGGAAGGCTGTCCCTGTCTGGGACGAGCGCCGGGATTGGTGTAAAGCTCATTGGCTCACCCTGCCTGTCACTCACACTGGCACCACACGACCTCCCACAGAAGTTGAGGAGGTGTTGTGATCATGCGCCACAGACTCCATTAGTGTGTTGGTGAGCATTGCAGATAGTTAGGTCTAGCTTCATTGCAATCTGAAAAGTAGCAGAGACACATTTTTACAAACTATATATATATTATTTTTTATTATATTTTATATCTTCACAGGTTGAGCTGGAGTAAATCATTTCATCCTCTATTCAACTTCCCTCTTTTTCCATCTGTTACTTTCTCTCGCTTTAAAATTTTGTTGCTGAATGACAGCCCGACCCCCAAAATAAAGAAAGAAAAAAAAAAAAGCCACCTGGTGAGATGTGTCTGTAAATGTCCATTTGACATCTCAACAATAACTTTGACATTGGCTTTGAATTAAGGCTTTACAATCACCAATTGCTATACTGATGGCATTGACTTTGATGGACATCTACAAAATCCATTATAAAAAAAAAAAGTTACTATGGTAACAAAGTACTGCACAGTGTGGCTGGGGAAGGAATGAGTGTTGTGAGGACAAGGCAAAGTAAAAGGTTGGGGGTGGGTGCAAAGTTAGAGGTTAGATTTTATCAGTACATTCACTTCCTTTGAGGTTAATATCTTGTGATTAAATTTTCATGTGACATTTTCCAGCAGAAACAAAGCAAAGTGTGTTTTCTCGGCATCTAAATAGGTGCAGGTAGTTACACACACAGCCCCTGCCTGTCTCGCTCTTTCTTTGGGGACTAAAGTAATCTCCTACACCGCTCGCTACTACGACACCATCATCCTCCTTATATGCACACACAGTGAGTCAGTACACTCACGACAACTAAATATACCATGGCCACGCACACATACACTAAACAGCTTCTCCCCTCCTCTGCTGCTGCCAAATTATTTACACATAGTGATGCAGGGGGGTAAAGAGCAGAGCAGGACTTTTACAGCCTGTCAATGCAAAGCTCATCTCAGTGCCCTGGATTATGTCACCATCATAGCTGAGCGCCGCACCTGAATGGACCCCTTTGACTCATCTGACAGACATGTCCATGAGACATGAACCAAGAGACAGATTACGATACAGATGATAAGTATTGGTCAGCTAAATGCCTGCAATGTAAATGTAAATTCATTCAAATGGCATCAAATTACTCACAGTGACTAACACACAGGTATGATTGGATCTTGATCCAAACAGGCCTCCACTGTAATGTTACCCTGGCAAAATAACCTCATGAGGTTATAAATATATGGTTACACCGTGGTGTTTAGTGTGTTTGAATCCATCACGATAAAGATCTGCTTTGAAGAGGTGATTTTTTAAATTTATTTTTTGGCACATCAGTAATGACAACATTTCACTTAGTCAGCTTGATTTTTCTGTCGACATAGTGCAACATTTAAGCTGTGCTGATGAATCCCACAGACCGTGAGGAGTTCCTCAAACATGCATTCAGAGTCTGCTTCACGCCCAACTGGCTCTTTCGGTGGAGTAAAAGACAACATATTCATACGCTGAAATTAAGATAAGCTCTGTGTAGAAGTCTTACTTACATTCTTCCATCCGTCCATCCTGTTCTCTGCGGGTCTGACTTCACACACCACCTCCACCCATGTCCACAGACTGAACACACACCTGTCTGCTGCGTGTCGTCCTCCCAGGCTGCAGGTGAAAAAGCGCAACAGAGCAGAATCAACAGAAGCATCCAGACGAGACTGTCTGTCACACACTCTCTCATCCTTTTCTCTTCTTCTTTCTTTTTCTCCTCTCTCTCTCACTCTCTCGCTCTCTCTCTCTCTCCTTCTCTGTTCCCTCCTACTCAGTTTTACATTTTACACTCCCACTCTACACAGTCAGTCAGTCAGTCCTGTTAACCTTTCTCAGACGGATTTGATGTCTCTACCTCTTTCTTTTCTCTCTCTCCTCCTCTCTCCCTCTCACACCTGAACTTGTTCACCCTGTGTTTGCCGCTGAGTAGCACTCTCAGCCTCTCTGCCATTCGTAATCCCCCTCCCCTTCCCCGCTCCATATTCCACACACTCTCTCCCTTTTGCCGTGCAGCTCCCTGTTGTTGGGTGTATAATTAGAAATGAGACCGCTGTGCAACTCCTCAGCTGATTGTAGGCGTATGACTGCCTGATGGCTTTGGTGTTTTGCCCGGCTGTACAGTGAGGGCGGGAAAACCGTTGCTTTTGATGAGGCCGTGGACACGCTCACACAAAATAAAAAGGACTGCACATCCCAAGTCTTGCTCTTGCATCTGCCGCCTGATGGAAAATAGCCAGTCAGTTGTTAATTCTTCCTGCCTTTCTCACCTCAGGGGCAAATGTGAATAACGTTTCTTCCTGAATGAGTGAGACACCAAACAGAGTGATTGCTTTGAAATGGCCAGTAATTGCTTTTGACCAAAGAGCTCAAAGGTCACCATTAAGTGCTAAAGCCGATCCTCTGCAGAGAAACGAGGCCTTTCATCGATGTTCAGACAACATATACAATATCCTGTCTGCTTGCTTTCTGTACATTTTCCCACACTTTCTTCACACTGGCTTGGCCCTCTCTTTCATCTCATGTTAAAACATAAGACAGTGACCTGGCTTTTGCACAGCAGCCCGAGTCCCAGCTATTGAGTTTGCAGGGCCTCAGCAGGTGAACCCCCAGTCCCGAGAAAGCCCACGCATAATTAAGTTTGAGGTGAAGAGGATTTCTCACTTTGAGTCACATCATGCTTCCTCTGCCCACTCCCTCTCTCTTTCTGTGTCTCTGTTTTTTTTGTTGTCTCTGTTTTGTGCTCTCTGAACACACACACACACACACACACACATGCTGGAGAAAGTTCACAGTGTGCATTGAGCACATTTAGGTTTAACCACCACAACCACTGACATTTACAAGGAGTGTTTTTTTTATTGATAGAAATTGCCAATCCCTCCCACCACTTCCCAACTGCTACATTACAGCCTGCTTTTGCTGTTTCATTTGATAGTTTGGCACAGATACTGAATCTGAGTTTTAGTAGTGAAAGGTTGAACGCTTACTGTATATGCATTTGTAGACATAACAGAACAATAAAAATGTTTGCTGTTAAATTTGTTGTCTAATAAGAACTGGTTTTCAAAAAGTGTTCCACAAACATAGATGATTCATATTATATGAAAGAAGAAAAATCCCTTTTCTGGGGATCAAAGTGATTGTGCACGATCAAAAGTGAGTTGTTTGTGCAGACTCTCACAGTGACTCAAACCAGCACCTTTTCCTCCCTGCAGCTGAAGAAAGAAACCCTTTGAAAGCCTCTCTCAGATGCCAGTGCAGTGTTTTGGAAAAAGGACATGGTGCAATGTTGTTGTGTGAAACCTCTGCCTGCAAATATTGTGAAAGAAACAAATCTGGCCTCGGGGAAGTGAAACTGACACCTCTTCTCCACTAGATGGGGTCCGGGACACACAGATCTGAGAGGCTCCACTGGGTTCCAGCATTTTCTCAGTTCCAATTCTTATACACTACCCTTTAAAAAAAGGCCTCATGAAAAATATGTTTTCATAATAATCACTTTTTTTTTTTACCAGAGTGTGCAACAGTTAACACAAAATCTACTCTTAATGATCATATATATATATGTAAAGAAAAACTGATCTTTTTCATATATATAATAAGAATTGCAGGAAAGAGCAAAGAAAACTTTTGCTTTTTTAAACCAGCCAGCTATGTTCAATCTTTTATTATTACAGAATTATTTTTGATCCTGAAGGTGAAACAGAAGAGAGGAGGTTTAAATCTGCAATTAAAAAAAGGAAGACAAGAGACCGAACAGGAGGAGGTTAGGGGGAGGGAGGGGGTGTGAGAGGACAAAAATACCAAAGGCATGTGTCTGTCTCTCCTTGGTATTTTCCAGTCCATTACATAAAATCCCTCCTTCCCTCTTCTCAATCCCTTCCTCGCTCTCACTCTCTCTCTCCCCTCAGCTCCTCCCTCCTCCTTGTCATTGGTCAGCCGGTCGGCTCCACAAAGCCACAAACTTGTTCTCGCCTTATCCAAGTGGCTCAGAGTCCACTGAGGGGAACGAGGGATGCTGGGGACGGAGCACAGCAGGGCGACAATCAGCATCAGCCACTTTGGAGCTTTCTTTTTCCTTTAAGTGAGCAGAGGAGGTGGGAGATGAACGGCAGCCTCTCTGCTGAACTCTCACTGGGCTGACACTCACTGATTTACTATATTCCCCCCGACTCTCCAGCAACATGAGCTCCTCATCATCCAACCTGCACAACAAACGCCTGCCCTGTGAGTAATTTCCTTTAAAAAAAAAAAAACAAAACTCTAAACCTTCTGCAGATATTCATCTTTTAGCACAGGTGGTTATTTCCACACCCGACCACAAGCTTGCTCCATTAACACAGTTATCCTTTTCAGATGTGGGGCAGGACATTAGAGAGGGGGAAAAATTCTTCTCCATATTTGGTTGTCAGAAGTAGAGCACACAAAGACTGAACATTTAAGGCAGAAAACGCAAGCTGCAGTGAAAGCTTGGTTCGGGTCAAACCCACATTTTCCCCACCTTTTCCACAGCATGTACCTTTTAACATGTCAAATGTATATTATATTAAAATATCGAGCAAGTGAAGAAAAGGCACAAATTTACACTTGTCTGAGAGATTTCTGAATTTATGTGCATGCGCATGTGTACGAGAGAAATGTAACGTGGAAGCCGGTAACAGCTCAGACGGTGTGTTAAATAGCTGCCATCAAGTTGATGTTGCCTGAAGTGACTGGCCCAAGTGCTGTGCCAGCCAAAAATCAGACAGGAATGTTGAATCATCACTGTGAGTAACATCCACTAATATGAAATGAATAGGTCACACTCTCTGATGCATTCCCACACACACACACACACTGAGGCAGGTTTGGATTGGGGCCACCACACAGCTCCAGACAAAGATCTCTTATTTCTAATGGGATTGTGCCTGCAGATCTCATCAGTTGACTGACTGCAAAGGGGTCTGCAGTTTGTCCCATGCAGACACACACGGTCCGGATAGGACCTGAGACTGAATTAGTCTTGGTGAGATCAGGGTCTGATTTCATGAGGCTAATAAGGATCAGGTCTGTGACTCCACAGAGGACGTGTCCCATCTGTTCCTCGGCCCCCGGACTCTGTGCCTCTGTAGACCATTCTGTCACGTTTTGATTATTGCGGGAATGTGCCAGAGACAGGCATGTCGGCTTGCTGCGAAGTCAAGGACTGACCAGCTGCTGAAGGCAGGTTTCAGTCAGCAGGGCACTGGGTGTAAAAGGAGTTGTTTCTATCCTTCCTGTACTCTCAGCCCAGTCCCCTTGGATATGACCCACATAAGAAAGAGGAGCGGATGCTGTTTAATGAGCAAATTAGCAGGGTAAAAATCCATATCATGACCTGCTGTAACTTTTCTTAATCACACTCTGAGGCACACAGTATGTATCAACCATCTAGTCACTGGAGCTTAACGTCTGAGTGAGAATGGATACAAGTGGGACCAATTTAACATCCTGAAGAAAGTGGAAGCCAAAACATGCAGTCGTTTCCTTTCGCCTCCATTAGCTCAATCTCTTCAAAATGAATTGTTTCGACAGTCACATTCTCCTGATTTGCTTCTCGAGTGACTATCCAGGGCCATAGCAAGACACTGAAGCTCCGTACTTGGTATTTTTTGTTGAATTTGATGGTTTGTTTCTTCATTCATTATTTCTCAACAAGAAGACTCTTTTGGAAGATGACAACTCCACAGTCATACTAGTGGTGCCATTAGGTGTAGTAAACCACCAGCAGTGCTTTGAACTAAATGCCAACATCAGCATGCCACTGTGGTAACCATGGCAATGCTAATGTCCAGAAGGTATAGGATGAGATCGACACAGCTGGAAAAGTTGCTGGAGACGACTACAGTTGGGATTATAACTCCTTGAGGATACATGTAAACACCATTCAAGTCACACATATGGATTTGCTTGCGTGCAGCTGGGAAAAGCAATTCACTTGTACTCTTCCCAGGAGTCACAACCACATACGTAACTGACTGCTGACTGGCAGAGGGAAGCAAAATAAAACAACCCACAAGTCCCAAACAAAAGTCAGACAGCAGAATGAGACATGAAATGAAAAACTGGGTGGCAATACAGACTGATTATCAATGTGGCAACCGTACTTCTTATGTCCTGGCTGCGGCCCGGCACCTGAGGAGTTTTACAGTAGACAGTCAGTGCAGGTGACTTGAGTTGGGTTGAAGCAGGCATGATTCAACTCTCACCTGAGTAAGGTACAAAGCACAAAGCCCCACTTTCTAATCTATGACCAAAAATACCATGTTCACATGGTGCAAATACACCGATTATGCTATTACTAACAATACCTCAAGACACATAGGAGCTTAAAATTAATTATATGTTTGTTTGTGTGTAATTATATGCAAGAATCACAGTGTGGATGGAAGGTTCCCATCAATTCAACGGTCTATCGGTGCAGCCCCGGGGACACAGACCAGCTCCTCTCATTAGCTCTCTAACAAATCCATCTACTCACTGTTCAGCTAAATCCTCTGTGTATAGACGGAGCTAACGCCTCCAGGCATACACTGAGTGTTCATGGCCCTACAGAGAAAGACAGCACACCTCAAGGAGCCACTAGTATGGACACAGTATTGGAATCTGGTGGTTTAGGTAAGCTTCTATTACTGTGTAGTTTTTTGGCCCTTACAATTGTTCTTGAAGGAGATATTGTCTCAGGGACAGTGCTGTGTTTAAACCAAACATTCCTGCGGTTCTCCCAGCTGAGGGGGAAAATGTGTAAAGGTCCCTCACAAATATGTGAAAAGAAAATGGGAGAGGCAGTGCATCTTTTCGGGGAAGAACGGGGAGCGGTGCGAATGTTGTCTCATGATTGTAATGAGAGAAGTCAGTTCATGTGTATGTTTGTATGTGTGTGTGTGTGTGTGTGTGTGTGTGTTGGGGGGGGGGGGGTATACCCATGCAGAGGATATACTCAGCCAGCCTTCACTGGATAATTCAGTGTCTTTGAGTGTGATTGCAGATTTAATTATCAGATAAAAAAAGTGAGGGGATTTTCTGAGCTTAACTTGTCCTCTGTCAGTCTGTCGACATCCACTCAAGATGACCTCTGCTTTTAAATAGAACACGCCTATTAATGCTGTTTACTTTAATATAAGGCAGTCTAACTTTACTGATGCGGTAATAGTAGGAACTAACATATATATGTCAGTACTGTCAGCCGGTAAGGCCTATTGTGTTGATCAGAACTCATGACTGTCTGCTTGAGAGCTTATGGAGGGCAGTAGGACAGGACTCTGACCTACAAACAGCCCCATTGTTAGTCTAGATGTAATCTAGGCAGGAGGGAAGGCAAGGAGAGGGTTAACACTGATCTCATTGTTGTTCTGACAAACTGGGTTGATGGTGCTGGACACTGCTTTGTCCCAGTGAAAACAGCTAGATCTAATATGCAAACTAGAAAGCTCCACGTAAGATGAACCCAAATTAAAATTGTACCCTAAAGGTCTCCTACTGTGTATATTTCTGAAATTTTACCCTATCATGGAATGGTGAAGATATTGATCCACAGCACTAAATAATAATAATAATTTCCAAGTTAGAGAAAGACCCACCTGTTAAACCTGTATAAAATATTCATAATAATACATACAAATCCCTCCATAAATGTTCCCATAATCCTGCTGACAATCAAACAAACAAACTGACAGGACCAAAATCATAACCTCCTTGGCAGAGGTAACAAAAGCAAACACATGCATGCACTGAAACACAGACCAGACAGACACACAAACACACATCAACAGCTACCATAAATAATTCACTGTCCTTGCAACTGGAGCCCAGTAAATGGCAGCATTTGGAAAGAAAACAAGGAGTGAGAGAAGCCAAAAATAAAAGTGTGAGACAGAACAACTGCATAGTCTCTGAAGACGTTATTGTCCGTGGAACAAGTATGGCCACCTGCATTTTCTTCTTCAGTTCAAGCTATTTTAGGAGAAATGTATACAAGCAGGAAATGGCAATGGTCTTTAAACTGCAGAGACTGCTATTGGGAAACAGAAAAGTGTATAGCAGGTAATGTGACAGAGATCTTCAGGGGCTGAGCAGGTTATGTTGAAGCATTGGATGGCTTAAGCATCTTTTTTTTCTTTAACTTGAAGCTTTATGTGTGCATCTCTGCTCCTACAGTTAGAGCAAGATAACCATTCCACCTGTGGCCACCCCAGGCACACCATCATTCTTTATAACCACTGAGACACCACTAATTACTGAAACAGTCTTAGCAAAGCGACTGATCCACTAATGACCAGCTGTAGACTGTTAACAGCCTGCTGCTGCTGATGAGGTCAGTGCTGTGCTGGAAGGTACGGAAGGGACTTCCAGTAAAAATAACAAGACATCCTCCAACTCCATTGTACCCCCCCACCACCACCACCACCACCCTGTTAGACCAAAGTATCTGCCCAAACAGCTGTTGCCTCACAACTGGTGATCAAACCTCATTATAAACACAACACAAAAGATAAGGGGGCAAAGAATGACCTGTTCAACCATCCAACTCAGTCAACACAGAAATGAATACTTTAATATCGCAATAAAAAATGTATAAACTGAACAAATGGGAAAATTGGGAAATATGTAATTTATTTTTTTTTAAATTTACAAACAAATCTACATTTCATTTCTGTATTTCTGTCTGTATGTCAGTACTAATGTAGAAATGTTGAAATATAAAAATCATGGCATTTATTTATATATTTATATTTTTATTTATTTATTACTATATTTCTCCTCTATTCACGGATGAACAACTCATCTTCTCCATACTAAGACTCTTGTTTTTGTAGGGAAATAGAGAAAAAGCAGTACGTCGTGATATTATTTTCTTAGACTACTGTCACTACAGTGCTTGATGCTTTTTCTTGGCAGTCTGCTATTTAAATCTCAATGGCTGAGGCAACACATGGAAGTATGCACCACCACCAGAGCCATTTAAATGGGGATGACCTCATCTATTTGTATAAGGAAACCACTTCTCTGAAAGAAACGGGCTTAGCTTGGATGAGTGCAATCAAACTGAGAGTCTGGCAAACAGCTCTACAATCAAAACAGAGGAGGAAACGATGGTTCCCACTGGGTTTTCTGTTTAACTACTGTTTACTGAAGGGTTCTAGACCATGCTGCTCCAACAACCAAAAACAACTGGATCACCCTGAGAGTCATTTTTTCTAGTTCTGTGCTGCCCTGACCTTCCCTTATCCCCATCACAGGGGAGTCTGCCTGCAAGGTCATATTTTCATTTAGCAGAGTGATGTGCTAATGGCAGCCGGTGGGTGACACCAAGCCCTCCTATCCCTTCATTTAGCCTCCAGATCAATGCATTGCCTCTGCTGTTTGTGCAGTTGGTGCTTCTCCACCAGAGTTTCAGGGCCCCGTCCTTTAAAATGTGACAAGAGAAGGAGAAACATGACATGCAGATACTGAACAGATACAGAGGGGGGCCTGATTTGCACTCATGTTTTCTACACTTGAAAATGTGATCTGCTTAGAAAAAAAGCCATTGTCAAACTGAAGTCAATAGAGCATTGGTCACTGGATTACCATGGGATGATGATGCATTATATCTGCCTGCAGCTGTGTCTGGGTCTTCGTGAAAAGTCTGTGTCATCCTGACACAGTTTTAACAGAAATGTGTATGTAGAAGAATGTAGCAGAAATGTATGAAGCCATGCAGAAAATCTTAGGAAAAGTTGGGAGCTCTTACAACACAGAGACATACCAGTCACCAGTGTTTTTATTTAAGAATCATATGACTGTCTTTTTAAAGCTAAATTAGTTCTAGCAAATTAAAAGCCGAGTTTGCCCCCACCACAACATCCAAAAAAAGATTTCCTGTAAACAGGATCATGTTGGAGCAGTCCAGGCCAGTCCAGTTCCCTTCCATCTCTGCTTTTGTCCAAGCTCTGAATGGGCTCTTTCTCTCTCTGCCCCCTGAGTGGAGGATCTGGGTTTGTCTTTTTATGGGGGTGGGGGCAAAGGGGCACGAGACTCATCCGGCCTGCTCTGACTCCTTCTTTCTGTCTATTCCAGTCATTCTGTACATCCAGCTGCTCCTAATCCCTGAAGTATGACCTTTACTCCCACAAGTCCTAGAGCACTCATAGGAAGTAAGAGAGGAAAAGGAAAGAAAGAGAGAAGACATGACAGACAGAAGAGAGAAAGAGAAAGAAAGACTGAGAGAGACTGAACAAGAGACAAAAAGATCCAGAATGGAATCATGGAAACACATTAGAAAAAAGAAGAGACAGAAAAAGAAGACAGGAGATAATGAGAAACATAAAAAAGATGGATGAAGAAAGACAAATGGAACAGAATAAAAGACGAAACGAGAGAGAGGAAAAAAGACAATAAGACGCATATGCAGTAAGACGATGCAGAGAGAAAGAATGAAAGAAAGAATATCAGGTGGAGCTCCTGCCTGTCTCCTCTCCTCTATCCTGAGCAGCCACAGCCCAGACGCCTGCTGACATGGAACTAAAGACTTGGGGCTGTGGTCCGGCTGTAGCAGACTGGACATGTGATCTCATCAACGGTGGACACTGTGGTCAGGCTTTTCTTCTGACATGGGATTTTCCCATGTGAGCAGTTGCACTAATCAGAGGTCACCAGGGTCGACGGTGGCCAGGGAAGCTGCATCGATTAAGGTGATGCGATGGAAAAAAGAACTGGATAGGGAAGCAAAATCAATCCGAGGATCTGCATCTGTAGCTAACCTTTCGCTCTCCATGGGCCTCAGCCTTTAAGTAGTAACAATCAATGCTGTGATCAATCAGTGTTTAACCTAGTTGGGAAAAAAGTCCAGGATAAGCGATTTGCGTAAACCTGTGGTCTGTGATGAAAAGCATAATTTTCTTAGAGAGAGCTGCAGGACAAATACGCTGTCTGCTCTCCTTTTGAAAGAAAAGGAAGACTAGTCTTTCCGCCAATACAACTTACATGACGTCCTCGACCGCTCATGTTGAACAAGGTTGCTCTTTTCATTCAAACACACACGTCAAACAGACAGCTCCTGATTGTGTGACTGACAACTTGCTTTACCAGGGCTGCTCCTTTTGCTAAGAATACAACAAAATATTGCTTCTGTTGCGCTGAGCAGTGCACCACAGGCTCACAAACTCAGAGTCACCAATATTACACCCCCTGCAGCGGACTGGTAGTGACACCACCTTCCTGTCTTGTGTTGAAAACAGTGATGGAAATGGCTTTCAGATGCAACACAGAGTCAATCAAAACTGCAACATTTGAACTGAACACAACGGCTCCTGTCTTTTTTCTGTCTACCATCACATAAGGTATGCCCATAGCTGCTGTCAGCCGGTTCAGCCTGAGGGCTTGAGGTGTCCTCTTCCTCTCTGATCCCAGGGCCAGTGAGGTCCCTGTGCCCAGGAGGCAGGCTGTCGGACGGGGCAGGGCAGAGCTGCAGTGACAGGCTCGTGTCCTGCTGTCACCACGGACGTGTGCCCGGGCGCCACTGCGCTGATGCAGCACTCCACTGCGAAGACGGCAACCTGTTGATGCTTTTAGGCAACATCTACATCATTTTACAGTTTTTACAGTTATAGCAGATTTTTCCTCACTGCAGCAGTTATAAATTTAGTTCATGATGTGAGCTTGTGCCTGTGGGAATCTCTTCTTTTTGTGTTGTGCTGTTGTTATTATATACATCCTGAGCTGAACGTCTTCCTATCGTCTATAACCCAGTGGTGTATTTATAGAGCTGCAGTGACTGCTGCTCTCAACACAGGCCAGATAATCTTCACATCATTCCCAGTTTAGACATGGCTTGAAAGCGTCATCCAATTAGCTCAATCCCTGCCAGCAGGTTGTAATAGTCATTGCTCTGTAGACTGTGAACAAATGGATTCTAAGTAATGGAGGAAACAGAATAGAAATACACCCAGGCTGAGAAAATGACTGCTCACTGCACGCTCAAGCAATATGCAAGGTAGCTTCTTCTACACACTGAATTTAAAGCAACAGTTCACTTTCTTGCTGAGTGTTAGATAATATTAATACCACTCATATCTGTATGGGGAAATGCCAGGACACAGACTCATGGCACTGGATTGTGCTAAAATAAGCTACATGACCAATATATCTATCTTCTCATCTAACTCAAGAAAATCTTATTAGTATATTTCCCCCAAAAAGCGTATTTTATTTATTATGCCCTTTAACTCAGTTGCTTCTTTTGTATTTTTAATGTACTTAGGGAAGTTTACTCCATATTCACTGAACTCGGAGCTGCACAGAGATCGACACAGTTGCCGGTGTTTACAGTATTTACCCAGAGCAGCATGTCCCCCTCTCTTCACCCCTTCTGTGGTCACACTCTGCTGCAATTCACCATTTCGCTCACACCCTGGACTTCCACTTGACTATATTTCAAGATGCTGATGAGGGGGGGAAATTAGATTGCAAGATATCTGAAAAAGAGATTAACTCAACGAAGGGCCTGATAACTTGCTTTTGCAGACCAACCTGTTGATCAAGTGAATGTTTCGACAGCATGTGTAATTCACGTTCTATTAAAAGCAAACATTTGTTTTATCGGCGTGTCACTGCAATGAATCAGATTATACAGCACTGAGTGTTCAGTGGAAAAAGGAAATAGAATGTGCAGTTAAGATATCGACACTACCTGTTACTGATTGTGAGATATGTGGCTGATGCTTCATTGTGTGTTCTTGCTATGTTTAATTTCTGTATTCATTCTTGGCAGAGCCCCAAAAAGGGGACTCAGCTCCTTATCCTTGTCACTTATAGCTCAATGTCCCCCCCTTCTGGTTACCAACATTTGACCCCTTTGTGACTGTAAAACAGATCTCACTTACCTGCACACTTGACCTGCCAAGTAGAAAGACAAGTCTTTTAAATCCACTTGTGTCATGCTTGTTTGGAATGCAGCCTTACGGGATCTCTGGCCTCCAGCTATCAGGTATGAAACTTTGTCCTGTCCTCCTCTTGTGTCTGCCAGCCGAGACCGAGCGAGGCCAGAGGCTCCCAGATGTGGACGCAGCACAGCAGCTAAAACTGAGAGAGAGACAGCGTTTCTTCGAGGAGGTCTTTCAGCACGATGTGGACGTCTACCTGTCCTCGGCACACCTGTGCATCAGAGACTACAAGAGACGTGAGTTGGACTGGCGGCATTTCTGCACACATTCACATGGAGATGCGGGTCATTTCACTTTTTCCACTCTTCTCGCAGCCCCCATTGGCAGCATCTCGTCTATGGAGGTGAATGTGGACTTGCTGGACCAGATGGAGCTGATTGACATCTCTGACCAGGAGGCTTTGGACGTCTTCTTCAGCTCTGGAGGAGAGGAGGGAGTGTTGACCTCCCCACTGCCAGGTATGGAAACTGGAGGTAGAACAGAGATTGAAAGAGACTTAACTGCAAAACTGTACCCCTGACAGTGTTTTTCATCTGACTCACAGTCCCAGGAAACAACAACGGAGAAGTCATCAGTAATGGACTCTTTCGACACGTACTCGAGGGTCTTGACGCCAAGTCCCGTGTGGCCTCCACGTCTTCCAACTCCTCCTCAGACAGCCAGATCACCAACGCCAACGGGGGAGACACCCCTGTGGTGGGGTCAGACGATGAAGAAACACACACCAGCACAGTGAAGAGGCGAGCCGCGCCTCCGGAGACGTCATCGTCTTCCTAGGACGCACCCTCCACTCAGTATATCTCCACCTGCGGGACAGTAGCTGACACCTCATCCAGGGGGCAAATAGCAGACGATGATTGCCTTTCACACACAGGCTCTTATCACTGCATTCAATCTTTCCTTTTGTTTAATGAGTCAGGGGTTTGGTTCTATGTGTGTTTCTGGAGGGGAGGCCCATGAACTATAAATATAGAGACTTCCTGATAACTCTCACCCATTCTGAGTCCTGTTGTGGCACATTTGAAGGACAAGAAGAGAATGTTGTTCCTCAGTCGCTTACCTCACAGAACTTGTAGTTGATAGCCAATGATGTTTGTACAGTACTACCACACGAAGGTCAGTTCAGCAATGATGGGAAAGAAATAAGTTGATGAGGCATTCAGGCGAATTTGGTGAAAGAAGGTTTATAAATATCACGTGCCGTTTCTGAAAGCTACACAGTAACATGGCAATATACATTCTAAGTTTTCTAGCTCTAATTTTAAATTACTCTCGAATAGGTTTTCTTTGTTTTAACAATAAAGGAAGAAATAAAAATGCAGTCATGTGTTCTTCAGAATCAACAATAGTATTCCTCTTTGAAGTGTGTAAACAGATGCTATACTACTACCGTGACGGCAACAACAGGCCCGCATCGCTAATTCCAGTTTACAGAGCGCTCAATTCTCAGGAAGCCCGCTTACTTGGAAGGCAGCTCAAGTATATCAGCACACACAAACAGAAGCAGAAACACGCACAAACACAGCCCGTCCCCACACACGCAGTAACCTATTATTATCATATTTGGGTGTAGGGGCGTACAAAGTAGAGAGGGCAGGGTCTTGTCCTACTTTTTCTTGCATGTCAGAGAAGCCAGTCGTCCAAAATTTGCAGTTGCATTTGGAGCTGCTGAACAAGCGTCATGCTCGGTCCTTCTTCCTGGTATGTATCAACATCGACGTTAAAGCTTTCTCTAGTTACTTTTAAATTCATGTTGTCACTTCAGTGTTATATATGTCAAATTTATGATTGTAGTCAGTGTTACTTGAGTCAATGGTTCTTTTACATCATTTGGAAAACGTGAAGTCAGACACAATATCTTCTTAAATTATGAAATAAGGTTGCAAGGTTTTGATTATTTTTCTTTTTAAAAAGTTGTACTTTTCCACTAAATGACTTTTTCCAGCACTGATAGTCTATAACTTTAAGGACATACATTATTGTGTTGTTGTTCTTTCTGTATAAGTTGTTGTCCTCGCACAGTGTTTAAATAAGTAAGTTTATAGAGGCGTACAATAGGTAAAGATTGAAATTGGGTTTAAAATTGAACTCTTTAATGCACACACAAAAAACCCAAACATTATGTATAATAATATAAGGTGCAGCCTAATGTTTCTGAAACAATGCCCAAGTGTACACTTAAATGAAACTTCAACTATGAGGACAATATGTTATGTTCATTCCTATGTAATAAATTATGAGCAGCCCACACCTTTTGCCCCAAACATTCCAGAATTTGCATATTACGACCTTCCTCGTAAAGCTTCTCGGTTTTCACTGGCTGTTTGACTTTCAGGTTTATTATTTGTTGAGTGCAGCATGCTCACAGGCGCTGAGCCGTCACAGAAGGTCTTGGATAATTGACTCCTTCATGATTGAGGAGGGGAATCCAGGACCCTTCCCTTATGTGTTGGGCACGGTGAGGAAAGGACAAAGTCGAATTTGGTCTTGGTCTTTGGAAATGGACTTCACCATTTCGCCAGATAAGGCTTTGTACTTATCTTCAATTTTAAATTGATTGACCGACTGATTATAATAAATCTTCATCTTAATTGTATGTGACCAGCATTATTGTGACACCCTCTTCAGTCTTTATTGACTTGATTCTGTCCAAATGTGGATTCAGGCATTTTACATCATGAAAATTCAAAAATCATGAATCCAAAGCTCAGATGGCTAAAAGCTGACCATAAAGTGTTCGGTGCTGTGTTGTAGATAAATGTTGAGCGGGACTATTTGGTTCAGTTTGTTCTCACCGGGGAAGGAGTGGATAAGGAGCCAAAGGGAGTCCTCTCCATTGATAACAAGTTTGGCACCGTGTCTGTGCACAAAGCTGTGGACTACGAGGAGAAGACCGTGCTCAAGGTTAGACTCAACGCTACCACAGACCAACACAATGAACATGTGGGACAGTGCTTGGCCTCAGTCCTCTAAATAACAGGTCAAACTCAGTAGTGGGCTCTTCGTATCAAACCATTGCCATTACATCTGCAGCTCCTTCACAGTAAAAACAGAGATTCTGACCAAAGCGAAGCATGATGCCCAGACAGAACGATATTAGATGTGTAGAATATTGTTGCCATTGCCATTTAATATCAAAAAAGTTGAAAATAACTTTTAAGTTGTCTTTCTTACAGCAAATACTGTCAATTATCAGTCACACAACACAGTACAGCTGTATCAATCTTTGGTTTACCTCATTTCATATAACTGCCATATCCACTAATATGGTCATATTTTTTCTTTACCTTGTGTCTAACTTGGAATCATATCTTTCAATCCACAGCTGCAGTTTGAGGCCAAAAAGGAAGATTTATCAATGGACACAAAATTAGGAGTTGAGATTTCCATACTGGACATCAACGACAACCCACCACGCTTTAACAGGGAGCTATATGAAGTCAGCATTGATGAGGAAACCACACAAGGTAAAGGAGAATTATAGATGGTATAATATGCCTTTTCTCTTTTACTATGTCTTTTCTTCCTCACAAAGTCCACTCCTTTCTCCATTTTATCACTGTTTCTGAAAAAGGCTCCCATCTGCTGACCATGGCAGCGTATGACAGAGACCAGAGAGGGACACCTAACTCCACTTTCCACTATGAACTCAAATCCGTCTCTCCAAACCTTCCAGACACTGAATTCTTCATTGATGAGACTGGAACTATTTCATTCAAAGGATGTTTGGATCATGAGGCAAGAGTCTCTCTTTTTACTATATGCCTGCCATCACAGTGCATATGTTATGTCCAATTTTAAATTCATTTCCTGTTCCATTAGTTCATGAGAGGTTCAGTAAGCAGTTACTGTATGTATAAAGTAATGCAACGCTCCTGATCCATTCTAATTGTTGATCATTATATTAAGATGGCTGAAGTGGTCACAATAGAGGTGGAGGCAAAAGACCACGGTGAAGTAGTCAGCCTGTCCAGTTCAACCACTGTTGTCATTCATATCCAGGATGGCAACAACCACTTCCCAATCATCAGCGGACAAACGGTGGGCCCCGAGCACAAACATCCAGAAATTGACCAGTGCTGCAGCGCTGAAAGTTGATAAATCCATAAGTCAATGAGAGAAATCATACTGGCAGCAATTTTGATAACAGTTTGATTGTTTGAGCCATGTTTTATGCACAAATGCTGTCCTAATGTTTAATGTCAGGAAGCTCAATATGTTATGTTTTCAAATTCTGGACAAATTCAGACAAAAGTAATTTGAATATTTCAATATGCTGTTTTTCACAATGAATGATGGGGGGCCTGGTGTAGCTGATGTCATTTCAATGGTGCACAGCAATTTCTGTAGATCTCTCCCATGCCGTGTAAAGCTGGCAGAAACAAGTTTCACCAATTTAAACTTGGTTCCCCCCTGACTTCTGCACACTCAAATATTATCATATTCAAAATTCAAATAACAGGGCAGCTGCACAGTGAAGGAGGAGGAGACTGGGTCTTCTCCTCTGCGGCTGCATGTGACAGACAAAGACACCTCCAACGGCCCTGCATGGAGAGCCAGATATAACATACAGGGAGATGAGGGAGAACACTTCATGATTGCAACAGACCCAGACACCAACGATGGAATCCTTACAGTCATAAAAGTAAGGGCTGTCTGTCTGTATGCTTACATTACAGTCACACCCACCATAACATGCAATTACTACATGCATGTACACCTGCTCTACTTGATTTTAATGTTACTAAATTCTATACGTTAATTTAATGTTGATATTAATGATGTTTAATGTTTATGTTTTTGCATGAAATCAGTTAACAACTTAACTGCTGTATAAATTCAGCCTTTAGACTTTGAAGAGGGAGCACAGAGGGAACTGTCCATCTCTGTGGAAAATGAGGTGCCATATTTCTCATGCAAAGTGAAAGAGAGGACGTCCTTGGGCCTCTGGACGCTTGATATCAGTAAAGGGATTGGTCCTGGTGCAGGTCAGCCTCACTTTGTAAAAGTCGTCATCCAAGTGGAGGATACCAACGACCAGCCAGTGTTCAGTGTGACTGTCAAAGAGGCCACACTGAAGGAAAATGCACCCACTGGAACCTGGGTGGAGACTATGACCGCTGTTGATCCAGACTCCGCTCATGCCAGAGATTTTGTGTAAATGGGGTGTTTATTTTGACATATTTGAGCTCCTGTGTGGGATCTCTATCTCTCACTATTCGTTGCATTTGGCCACAGGTACAAAATTGGAAGTGATCCTGCTGGCTGGGTGATGGTGGATCCCCACACAGGTGACATCACAACCGTCAAAACACCAGACAGAGAATCCCCTCATGTCGTTAACAGTGTCTACACCATCTTACTGCACGCAGTGGATAACGGTAACTAACTTTTTCATATTTTCACAACTGAGGATGTGTTTCAATCATATCTCCACTGCTATGTGACAATATATATATAGATGATTTTCAAATCTTGGACAGGAAAGCCGCCTCTGACCGGCACAGCAACACTGCAAATCCATGTGACTGATCAGAATGACAACGTGCCAAAGCCAACAGTGCACGACTTGGATGTCTGTGTGTCTGACAGCCCCACCACCACCAACATCACAGCCTTTGACCTGGATGATGATCCCTTCAGCGGGCCTTTCACATTTGAACTGCTGGGGGATTTCAGAGGAAAATGGAAACTGAATCCCTCACAAGGTAGAAAAATCTACTACTAGTTAAATATCACAGCAAACATTACAAAAATCACGACCATTCAATCTTGTGATTATTTCTCACAGGATACACAGCTGGTCTGGTGAAGGAGCCTGGTGTCTATGCAGGAGCACACACTATTGACCTGAAGATCTCTGGCATGCAGGGAGAATTTGGCATTTACAACCTCAGTGTTACCGTGTGCGACTGCTCTGTGACGGCCAACTGCCGAATCCGCCGAAACACTGCCAGGAGAGCTGCCTCTGGTGCTATAGCTGCGGTGTTTGCCTCAATAGTTTCACCCCTGTGTAAGAAACTGCATCAATGCCTTTTGTTAGTATCAGTCTATACTGTAACACTGTTTTCAATTCTGATAACTCTCTGCAAGTTAAATTTTGCCATCTCTGTCTTGACTGCAGTGCTGCTGCTGATGGCATTCACCTGCTCGTGCAAAAAAAAGTTTGTTACTTCAGGGACAGGTTCTTCTGGAGAGACCCTCCTGGCATCAAACACTGAGAATCCAGGCACAGACTGCAAGGTCAGTTCTCAGAAACTTTTGTATCAGTGTAGTGGCATGTGTTCATAAATATGTAAGTAACAGTTTCATTTTTTAGGTGCCTGAGGGTGTCCTGGCAGTGTCCACTGCTAAGAAGCACCATGATCAGTCTAACTGGCAAAGTCTGCTTAATGTGAAACACAATAATGCATTAACTAAGGTGGGTCCTAATTTAATTCAAATGGACACACTACTTAATCTGCAAAACTTGTTTTTCAAAAAATGTTTTTCAGATTCTTTTGTGGAACACCAAGTTGACCTCTTACACATATTTTCTCACACATATACTGAAAAGAATAATAAAATAAAAAATATCACCATGACACGCAAGACTTTTGAAACTTAACATGTATTAGACAACACACTGCAAATTATAAACTTCACAGTCCAGTCAATATTGAGCGAACAAAAGGAGTGACACAACTTTTCATATGGAGCACATGTAGTCCCACAGAGAATTGAACAACATGGGGGTCAGTGGTCCCATTTCACGGCTCAGTATTTGGTCTCCATAAATGTTTGTCAAAATGATGTTGGTAATCTCACTTATTTTAAAGCTCATGATATGTACACAACTAAGGTGGAGAATGTTTTATAACATGACTTCAAAGACAACCTCTCAATCTTAATGTGCAAGGACAATCAGAGTACAGGCCTGAAGCTGCTCCCATGACAGCCATGTTTCAGTCGGCAATGTTTAAGTAATTCATATTATTGTTACTGTAATTTAGTCAGAACACCTAGATTTTTTAATAGATTTTAATTAATTTTGACACAACTTACATCCCCACATGCCCACACAAGCGGGGCAGGTAGCATGCACCGTTAACTAGCGCTAAGCTAGCAAACAGCTCCAGGGCTAAAGAGCTAGTGGAGCTAACACGACCTCTGTGTGGAAGTAACCCAAGTGCACCCTCCCTGTAGGGAGGGAATCTGTGCTGTGAGCTAGCACTAATCCAGATAGAAAGTGACTTACCACCGTGTTCGAACTACTTACACTTGTCCGTTATGTTTATCTGTTTAAGATAACTGAGTCTACTAACACTGATTTGGACAAACTCATGAACATAATTTGAGAGAAATAATCGGTTTGTGTGCTCAGATCTTTTAGGTCAACTCATAAAAAGCAAAAACAAGTGTTCATATTTTGTTCTATAGGCTTGAGTTTGGTGAAAACTTTGCTTGTAAATATGTAAGACACATATCAGGAATATGTGTTAATGTACTTGAACTCAGCTGTGGATCACAGTTGCTCCTGTCATTCTGTCCAACAGCGCGTGGAACAAAGTGCCATGGGCCGACTCTTAAATAAAGGGGATTATGGAAACGAATATCAGTTCTACATGCTCAGCGACCACTATCACAAAGTAAATATGCATCACTGAAGGCAACAATATCAGTCATGTCTGTTCATTCAACTATTCCGTTTGTCTTTTCTTCACTTTATTTCAAACCTAATTTCCTTCTATCTTAGATGACCTGGAATTCTTTTACAGCCAAAGACCACCACCGCACTAACCAGGTAAAGCGATGGTTGCTTGGTTTATGCTCACCGTTACCTTGAGGTGGCTGCTGAAGACACTTATTCATGTAAGCGCTTGTGTTGTAGTTTCAGGACATGAGCACAGAAAATTCCTTGGAGGCGATTGTCCCCACCCTGCTTTACCAGGTGAGTAGTGTACGTACAGTTTTCTGCCTATAGTTTAAGGGCAGGGCTGTGACATGCCTACTCATAAATGCATGTACAAACCAGTCACAGTATAAGAAGCACTGCATTTAGTTCAACTTTGATATTTTCCTTGGTCTACAGAAGCTGTTCTCTCTCTACAAGACAGAAGGCGAGCTGCTCGACTATCAGCCTCACCTGTATGCAGATGAGGGGGACTCAGGTGACCTCTCAGAGCTGGAGAACATCACCACTCCTGATAATCCTGATGATTCATTCCAGAAAGTGCTCCAGGACTTGGGCCCCAAGTTCAACCAGCTGGCTTCCATTTGCAGCCCACCACATACACAAAACTAAACATGCTCTTTAGCCAGCCCAATGTTTTTTGTTCAGTGATTGAGGAAACTATCTGGATATTTTGATAAACTATACAGGCTGTAATTCTATTCAAGTTTCAAGGTTAATCAATGTTTGTTATAAAAATCTTTGGGTGCAGTTTGTTATATATTTTTTCTTCAAATGAGATTAACAGTACCAGAGGGAAGCCAGTCTTTTAGTCACATTATTTAATAGCAACTGTTACACATTTCTCCAGTTTTCATTTTAGAAGTAGGGGAAAAAAATAAAGCATAGCTGTCCGTCCATTCAACTTGAAGACAGCCATCTAAGATCAATTTGGAGTTATATTTGTAACGTTTGCTGTCAAGTAGAAATATTTAATACATTCAGACACTCAGCAAAAAACAAAACAGAAAAATTATTGCATGCCAGCTAACCTGTTCAAATGGCAATTCCATATTGCATGCTTCCAAAACCAACTACCAATGAATAATTTTGCTTTTAGTGCACAGCTGCTGGATTAAAAATAAATTGCTCTCCCATTTCATGTAAGGATCCAATGTCCATTTGGGGTAATGTCAAAAAAAAAATATTTGCCTCGAGTGCTTCAAAAAGGGGGGAAAACAGGGAGGTACTTTTTAAATTAGTAGAAAAATCACAATATTCATTATTTACAGAAAGGAAAAACAAAAAGACAAATCAAAAGAAAAACCTTCACACCCTCCCACTGCCAACTTTTTGGGGAGGTCGCTGCTCAGTGGAGCTCTGCCCTCTGAGTCCTCGGCCTCTGAATCCTCTGCCTCTCAGGAAGCGGCCAGGCACTCCAAATGTTTCCATGTTCAACTTCTTTTCCTCTGCCCATGTGGTTCTCCTGAAGATGCACAAAAAAGCAAAATGTATTGCACAGCATAGCAAAGTCCTTTAGTGAGACAAGGACAAATAGCAAAAGGTCCTAACAATCACCTGGGCTTCAGGTCTGATGAGATGTTGTCAAAAAAGCATTTGGCTTTGTCGTAGTACTTATCAGCCAGAATTTCCTCCTCCTCTTCCTCCCCCTGCTCCTCCTCCTCCTCCATACCCTGACTTTCTGGGGCTTCTGTAGAATCCACCTTTTCCACTGCAGCCATTCACAAAAGAAAAGGACATATTAATGTACACCTGTAAATTGTTTTACATTGTGTCCACTGAAACTAGAGTGACGGATGAGCTCTGAAATAAACATACCTACAACCTCCTTTGTGAGATCATCTTTAAACTGAGCGTTTGCAGTTTCAAAATCAAAATCTGACTCAAACTGCAAAGTTGTAGCTTTTGAGTTTTTCACGAGAAGTTGGCCTCTGCTCCGGTTCCTTGACCTGCGGCTGCCTGCGTGTGATGTTTCAAAATAATTCAAACAAGTACAACAGACACTGCTGCAAAACTGGTCTAAAAAGTGTTCACAACAACAGGTCGATCTGGTTTTTTGCCATTTTTTGTGGACAGATGAATAGTATTAATTTATTTGGAAAAAAATCCTTCTGTACTTCTGCATTCCTCGGATGTTTCTCAAAACCTTTCTTAGAAACAGTCAAGTTAAAACAAATGTTATTCTGTCAGTAAAAAATAGCTTATATTGTGCACTTTTCATTTTGGTACCTTGTTTTTGCCTTTGCTTTTGGTTCTCAGTAGTTTGGCTTTGGATCTTGGCAGCCGTCGGCTGAGTTGTTGCCTGACCTAAACATGAATAAATTTAACATTTAAGATGTTTCTTGTTTTATTTGTTAAGAGCCACTGTTACGTCTGCTTACTGGCAGGTACGTTCTCCTTCTGAAGCTGGGAACCATCCCGGCCAGAGCGCGGCGTTGGGCGAACGAGCTGTCTGCTCTGTGGCTGGGTTGAACCTTTTCCTCTTTTCTGGGCAGCACTAGCCAGTGGCATGGTCTGGACAGCCTGCTCGACCATGGGGACTCTTCTGGCTGGGAATCCATGAAGTCCTGGTTGTTGAGAGCAAAGGAACAAACAAGTGATGTTTGACCAACTGCAAAACACATGTGACAAACAGACATTTCATAGAGCTGGCAGAAAGCTTGGATATATTGTCAATGAAGTCATGTATGCAAGATGTCATTGACCGTACCTAGGCTCAGTGCTGCATTGTATTGCTGGTTGAGCAGAGAACTAGCAGCCAGCTGGTTGTAGGTGGGCATCATGTCCCTGTATGGACTCCATCGTGGGTGATACCCAGCAGAGGAGCTGCCAATGGATGACTGAAATCATAAAAATTACAACAATAAAACTGGCTTCATCAGCTGTGAACATTATAGCTTTTTTTTTTTTTTTTTTTTAAATCTATGCCAAATACATCTACAACGTGGAAACTATTTCAAAAAGTCAGATAAATCACACACCTGCACAATAGCAGGGTCACGAGGCAGTCCATAGTGCGGTTTCGGTGGTTCTGACACAGTAATGTCCTTGATATCACTTCCTCTGAAAATTATGTATTCATAAACTTCATCTTTTGGTGGCACTGGTCTATCGGTGTGTCGGTCCTCTGTCCCATACGATTTCACTTTAATGAAGGTTTGGAGAAGCGAGATTTTGTTAAACGTTCAGCATTCCTAACTCACCACAGAATGCAGAAAATAATGTCGAAGCCATAGTGAGGGAAAAAGAAAAAGAAATCACGGATACTTCTCGCGAAGTATCAACCTACCTCTGGCTAAAGCCACCGTGGACCTCTCTGTGTCGACAGCGGACAATATCCCCTCGTAACGAATCTGTGCCTTGGAGATTAAACTTATTTTCGTGCCGATGTAAGGGGTTCCCGCTCCGGCACTCATGTTTACAGTGGAAACGTGTTCAAAGATTCAAAGCAGCGACTAAATCACAGAGCATTAACCCACGCCACACCTTACACCTAAACTTCTCCGCAATGTGCATAATCAGCCACCACCTGTGCGCTTTATAAGATTGGCAGTGACGCTTCTCTGCTTGCTGGGTCACCTGCGCGTGAAATAGGGAAATAGGGTTCGTTTCTTTAGCCTACAGGCGTACACCGCGAGGAACAATTGGATGTGGAGTATGTAGCCTGGGTGTCATTGGACGATCGATACTAGCTCACAGGCTGTGGCAACAAACTTACATATATACAGTACACAACAAATTGTCGATTTTCAACACTTTTCAAGTACTTGAATCACGGTGTTCCACTTAACCATCATTTTCATATCAAAAGAGAAATGGAAGATAAACTATAATTATCATTACATATTGTACATTACACACTCACTGGTTACTTCATTGTACACTTGTACGCTGCTTATCTAATTTGATCTAATACAAAACTCTGCTACAAATTCTGCCTTTACAAAGACAATAGTGTTCAATATTGATTAATAATGTTGCAGTGATGTGGTGATGTTTTTTTCTAATATTTTGTTCACCCCATTTATACATAAAAGGGCCAGAATATTAGGAGCGACTATCAACAAAAACTGAAACTTAAACTTGAATTCAAATTCATGGCAGAGCTGTTGTTGTTGTTGTTTGTTGTTGTTGGTGGTGGTGGTGTGTGTGTGTGTGTGTGTGTGTGTGTGTGTGTGTGTGTAAAATCTGACATAAAGATTAGACACATATTTTAAAAACACATTCCAGATTTAATGATATACGTTTTGTGGCACGTGTGGCACGTTTGGGCACCCGACCACAGGTCAAGAACTGTCATTAGGAATTGTTGCCTGATAGTAAATTATATTATATATTATAAATTCTCTGTCTTGTCAATCATGCAGTAACACTCAGCAACCATGGGCAACTGACAGAGAATCTGATAATTATCTTAACTGATGCCTACAAAGCAGGAAAAGCCTAAATATATTTAAATCAATGTCCTTCCAGCTTAAAATTCCCATCATCATTAAGAAATGACAGTTAAAAAGTTAAAACTGTGGGTGTCAAGACAAGGACTGGAAGATGAAGAAACCTTTAAGGCATCTTTCCAATGTCCTTTTCTGGAATTTGCCCTGTGGTACCCAAACGTTTGCATATGCAAAATGTATACCAGTAAAGGACAATATAGTAGTTGCTATAATATAGTATATAATATACAATATAGTAGTTTGCTGAGAGACTGTAAATTTGAAATAAAAAAAACATCGATACAGTGCAGTGTTTTATTATTTTGTATTGATGTATAACTTATTCACAAGTAGTTCACAAATAGTCCAGTAACTATTACTAATACAGTTAGCTCTTAACAGTCTCTATGGAAGGTAAATTGTATTTAATTTAATTTGAATAAGTGCCTTACAATATAGTTCAATTTATACTTCAATATATAGGCCAAAATACGGAGTAGCTTATAACTAACAGAATGGTTATAAAAAGCTTTAAATACCATAAATCCCATGACTTTCTAACAACACAGTACAATATTTCCTCTCTGAGAGAAGGGTGGGGCGCCCTCAAACGCCTCTTTATAACAGCAACTTCACTCGCTGGCCAAAAACAGTGCAGCCATCTTGCGCAGCGCATCGGGAGAGACTTAACTCTGAAATGTGGTTTGTTAGCTTGTTGTAAACCACGTTATTTTTCTACCAGGAGTCACTCTGCGCGATTCTGAAACTGGATGGTTGTCGAAACAGCGCGAACACGCCGGCTGCAGTGCAATATTTGATGGAAACATTTTCGCCTCCGCTTCGATGTTATTCCGTCGCGTGCGTCCCCTGGAATGACAGCTGAAGCCATTGGTACCGCCTTTTAGAATGTGGAACAGCCAATCACAACTCGGCGAGCTCCCCGCACCGAGACGTTTCGTTGTTGTGCGCACGCGCACGTCAGTTGGTAAGTACCTCACTTCTCACAAGCTCGCAGGAGTGTGAAGATGGCGGTTCGCCCGGGCCCGCTGGATAAGCTGTTTTTACACAGAGAGGTGAATAAAGCGGTAGTTTGTCATCCTGTCCGGTCTGTAGAGTCACAACTATCGGTTTTGTGTCACAGCAACCACTGTGGTAGGCACGAAGTGGCCGGTAATTACATGGTAATAGTTCCGGGACAAGGGGGTAGCGCGAGCTAATGTCCAGCTGGGACTTGGTCAAGACGATTGCTGAAGCAGGTACGCTGTAACTACTTATGTTCTTTTCCTCTGTGTCTTGAAAAGAGAATACACGAAAACCAAGCGCCGGAGCTGACAGAGAAAACTCAGTAGATGTGTCAGGGACTTACCTCATCACGTTCAAGATTGTTTGAGCTCAGTCTGAACAAGTTGAAGTGCAGGGGGTCTTATCACAGCGACGTCCCCATGGTTCAACTATGGACCCATCGACGACCAGCACGGACTCCACCACGGGACACGACCATGGCAAAACACTTGTTATTAGTGGGGGTGCAACTTCTCTCCCCAATCGCCAGGGGAAAGTAGGCACACAGTCAGTGCAGACTTTCAATGGGAGCCAAACTATGAACTCTCACAATTCAGGAAGCGCTGCCCCTCTCGGGGCGACGGTAACAAGTGGCAGTGGCAACAGCAGCGGTCCAGCGGTATCTGTCGCAGCTGTCAACAGTGGACCACTGTTGTCCAAAGGGCTGGTCAATGCGATAATGCCCCCCACGTCAAACAGTGTAATCCAGACGCAGAGCGGTGCTGCTTCAGCCCAGCCCGTGAGCCATGCAGCAGGACCCACCGTGACACTGGCCAGGCCGCCTATGCAAACCGCGGGGTCGGGTGCAACTTTGAATGGGAACAATAACGCGAGCCCCGCAGCGGTCGCCAATGCAGCAGGGCAGTCAGTAAACAACGACCAGCCGTCCAGCTCGGTGTCTGTCAGCGCAAGGTCGCACATTATCAAGGCAGAGCCGCCCACAACGATCATACAGTCAGCCCCGCAGCCCGTCGCTCCCCGGGCTCCGGGGACGGGAGCTGCCGGTCCAGGCGGGATCCGAGCGGTGGCGCCTCAGATGCTGGCCCCGAGGCTGCCCCAGACCTCCGCAGGACAGCCCAGTGTGCACAACATCCAGCTGCCCCCGGGTGAGTGAAGGCAGAACTTGTTATTGTGTGTGCACAGGCATTTGTTTCCACACTCGACTGGTTTCTGAAATTGATTTCATTTTCTTTAGCCTCGTGATCCACACTTGTAAAAAAATTAAAAAAGTGCATGTTTGCGTCAATATTGTTCATCCAGTTAAAAAAAAAAAAGATTTCCAGCATGAACTGATTATGTTTGGTGGTTTCCGGACTGGGCTCAGGGATGATGCTGGTGCGCAGTGAGAGTGGACAGCTGCTGATGATCCCTCAGCAGGCTCTGGCTCAGATGCAGGCCCAGGCACAGGGGGGCATGGCACCTCGGACTGCTACACCAACTAACGTGCCTCCTGGCCAGGTGAGATCACAGTCTGCCCAGGGGGCTTTATATCAGCAACAGTCATGTCTCACTCACTGTACCACAGGCAGTATTAAAGCCCCTGCTCAGATTGCCTTCCTGTCTGCAGCTCAGGGAACCACCTGTTGATTATAATAGATCAGTAATAGCTCATGTGTAGGTATATGGAAAGGAGCTCCGCTGTCTATTATTAGTCTGCTTTTATGCAAAAAAAAAAAAAGAATTTAGATGTAAATAGTACAGGCCTTTTCTGGTGAAAATGAAATGCGTGCTGCACATCACATGTCCATGTTTCACGCCTCCTCTCAGGCTCCTGGAAACATCATCAGCAGACAAGTGGCTCCCAGCACCATCATCCGACAGGGCTGCCCAGCTCCAACATCCCTGGCTGCGTCCACCACTCTTCACAGACCTATTCTTCAGGTACTCCCAGCTGTATGTGGCTGTCAGTAACAAATGAGTATGTGTCACATCTGAATCAGGTCCCCCTCAGACCATTACAAATGTAGAACTAATATTGTCTGGATACGTATTTGTCTTCTTTTAACATCACTAAAATAAAATATAAAAAAGTGGTTTTGCTTGTTGGGCTTTTAATTGCACAACAACAACATTGTTGGGTCAGCCTTCTGTGTCCAGGAAGCATGGTAAGAAAAAAAAATCTTGTGGACTTCTTGCTCTCACAACCTGATAAAGATTCATGTCTTTAGGCAAGGCAGGCTTCATGCTGAAAAGTGCCAGCAGCGTTTGCTAGTTGTACATGAACCCGTATATGATTAAATTATCAAAAACATATCATATATTCCTTGCAAGAGAAGCAAACCTGTTTCCTCGTGGGAACTAGAAGCTTTTTGGTCGTACTTGAGCAACAAAAACCCACACTCTCCATGGACTTAACAATCAGGTATTATTTCAACAAATTAAATAACATGCAACGACTGACACTGTATCCCTTATACCAGAGCTCAGTTGCGGCTGCAGTACCAGGAATCACCCCCAGGACTGTCAGCCAAACAGCGGGGACCACAGTTACCTCAGTAACAGTGAGCAAAGTGAGTTGTGTTCATCCAGGGGATCCAACAGAGCTGGGTGTCTGCATGTACTTTATCAGAGTACTACATTGTATTTGTGACAAATACAGTATGACAGAGGAGGGCAAAACATGCTGAGATACATAACATGCTCATTCACAAATGAGACGTGAATCTGTTCATCATCACAATGTTTCTGGCAGGAGACGATGGAGAATGTGAAGAAATGCAAGAACTTCCTGTCCACGCTGATAAAGCTGGCGTCCACCGGCAAGCAATCAACGGAGACTGCAGCCATTGTGAAAGAGCTGGTCAAGGACCTGCTGGTGAGTGAGTGAAAGGCACGCTGATGATGACGCTCACACCCTATATGTCGAGAGACACATCATCTGTAGCTGCAATTACGACAGCTCTCGCTCTGTGTTGTACTAGGAGAGCAAACTAGAAGCCGAGGAATTCACCAGCAGATTGTACAAAGAGCTCAATTCCTCACCCCAATCTTATCTTGTGCCTTTCCTCAAGGTGAGAAAACCTTTGTTCTGCTGTCATTATCGATGATAAACCCTCCAGCAAATATCAGCGGGAGGCGTGGTGTATGTTTGTTGGGCCACAACGTGTCTGTAAGTGCATTTCTGTCATGTCTCTCGTCTTCTGTAGAGAAGTCTCCCAGCCTTGAGGCAGCTCACTCCAGACTCGGCGGCGTTCATCCAGCAGAGTCAGCTCCCCCAGCCGGCCTCAGGTCCAGTCTCCTCCAGCTCACCCACCCCCACCCCCACCACGGTGGTCCTGGGCAGCTCCACCCCTCGCCTCACTGCCCAAATCAGCAGGCCCCAGATCCAGCCAGGCGTCAGCAAGCCAGGGCAGACCGCCTCACTGGTAAACTCTTCTGACTGTCCCGTATCTCAAATGTCTGAGTCTGAGTAATACATGTCACTGTGGCAATATTGACATAAACATGTGCAACCTATACAAGGTTCTCCAGCCTCAGCAGCAGAGAGCAATGCTGAGACCTCAGGTAACCTTACCATCGACCCCCATGGTGACTCTCAGGAATCAGGCCCCTGGCCGCATCGTGCTGGGGCAGCAGCAGGTGCAGCTTAAAGAGCTGCAGCCAGGTGAGGATGTGAATATGAAACCACCTCTGCGTCCGTGTGCGGGTCTTCCTCTTGGTGACCCGAAATACTTATTGGGATTTTTATTTGCGTCTCTGCCAGTTCCTGTGAGACCAGACGTGGCACCTGTTACCAAACACGTCTCTGCAGCCTTGACTCCAGCTCAAAAGAACAAGCTGAAAGAGGCGGGTGGCAGTTTCAAGTAAGAACAAAAATCAACGCATTCAAAACTAAACTTGCTCATAATCACATCAAACTGGAGACACTTTTCAAATTTTCATCAGCATGCCATAGCCACATAAACATCATAATGCTTTCACGTAAAGGGAGGCGAAAATCTAATAAATGAATAGCAGTAAACACATCTCACATTAGATTAGATTTAGATTAGATTAGATTTTTTTCTAATCTATCTCACACATCTCGCATCATACTCTCCAAGCTCTGCATTCATTTTTATCGGTCTGATGACTTGGTTTACCTCACTGCATTTCTGTTCACAGGGATGATGATGACATCAACGACGTGGCCTCCATGGCTGGAGTGAACCTGTCGGAGGAAAGCGCCAACATCCTGGCAACCAACTCTGGGCTCGTGGGAGCGGTGACACATTCCTGTAAGGACGAGGCTTTCCTCTCCTGCGCCATGCTGCAAAGGAGAATGCTGGAGATAGGTGAGACACTTAAACATCAACACCATCCATCCAGCCATCCACCCCCCAAAAAAGCACAAAGGTGTAGCGCTGTTTGTTTTCCAGGCAGGAGGTATGGTGTTACAGACCTGGGCGTGGAGGTGGTGAACTACGTCTCCCATGCCACTCAGCAGCACCTCCAGAACCTGCTTGAGAAAGTTTCTCAAGTGGCCCAGCAGAAAAATATCAACTTAAAGGTTAGTTTCACAGAACTGAATGAACCTACAGTAAGTGTTGCAGAGAAACAACACTGGTGCACTGACACCGTGGGTCTACCATATTTACAATGTTGTTTTTACAATGTTTGGGTTTTTTTTATCTGTTGGAAGGAGGATGACAACCACGAGCAGGGGAGCGATGTTCGCGCCCAGCTCAAGTTCTTCGAGCAGCTGGACCAGTTGGAGAAACAAAGGAAGGAGGAGCAGGAGAGAGAGATCCTGCTGAAGGCAGCGAAGGTACGGCATCACGAGCAGAGGGAGGGGAAACGTTAACAGACTGTGAGGTTTTTACAAATCAATACCTCTCTGCCAATAAAAGAGATAAAAAATTCTTTGGGAGCTCGTGCATGTCTTACATTCAGTAAGTGTCACTGACGATCTTCCAGGTTCATTTATTAATATTTTCCTCTGGTGTTTGTTATACTTTAATATTTAGAAAATCAAGGCCCTTTTATTGACAACAGCGAGCATGTAAGGAATGTCGTGTCTGCCTGACATTCAGTGCTCTGGTGTCACGCAGCTTTTCTTTTTTCAAAGTTACATTAATAGTCTCTAAATTTTGAGGTCATGTGTGTTTGAGTTTGACTCGACATCAGGATGCCTGTGAGTTAAAGTGAATAACTTCTCGTGAAGTTTTTGTGAAGTCTAAAAACGTTCCAGTTGGAAACTGAAATATTGATAGATGTGGGGATATTCCGGGGACTTCAGGCCGGGTCAAAGGAGAGCACTTGATGGGCTTTGGTCTGTCCACTGCCCACAACTTATTAATGTGTCTTACTTTGGCTCTGCAGTCTCGAGCTCGGCAAGAGGACCCAGAGCAGCTGCGTTTGAAACAGAAGGCGAAAGAGGTAAGATGAGGATGAAGGAAGCGACGGCCAGATTAGCCTCCGATGCCGCAAGCTGGAATTCCATGTTTGTTGTGCGCATGTTGTCCAGATGCAGCAGCAGGAGCTGGCTCAGATGAGGCAGAGGGAGGCCAATCTGACGGCACTGGCAGCCATCGGCCCCAGAAAGAAGAGGAAGATTGTGGACTCGCCATCCTCTTCTGCTGCAGCCGAGGTAACACTTGTCCAGTAAAGTCATCATGTACCTTTGTACGGCAAACGCGTTCATTAATCACAACCTTAACTATCATCTTCACTCTGTGGAGAACATCTTTTCACATGACGTCATTATCATAAACTGGACAGGGGCGGCAGGGAGAGCCAGTAATGAGTCACGCTTCAAATAAAAGCCACAAAAAATTTTAATATGAAAAATGAAGTCTGACGGCGATAATAAGGCCAGGTCACATGTGAAAAGTTACTTTGTGTGAGTATAATAACAGGAGCAGCAGTAACGGGCAGACACGCTGACAGCCTACGCTACGCTGACAGTCCAATCAGTCACATCCAATCAGTGCGACGTGGCAGCCTTCTTGATGGAGATGCAGGTCGTGCTCCGACATGACGACCCTCCACACGCTGCTGTCGCTGGTCGAGTTCAGTGAATTTAGTTTCCAGCGGCAGACATGTCGGACGGCGTACCTTTCCTCGCTTCATCATTTTCATGCCTGCGTCGGGTTCCGCTCCTTTTCCCTCCCCGCTGCATCTCTTACTGCTGTTCTGATTCACCGGGGAGCAGCTACAAGAGCAGAGCCTGTTCTATAAAATAAGGGATTAGCCATTAGCTCCAGTGAATGGCCCTGCATTCTTCAAGGGTCTCTGACAGGAACAGCCATATAAAAACAGTTGTTCGGGGGAACAGCGTGTCATCTCTCTCCTTTTATTTGCTGACTTTGACAAAAGGTTTTAATAATTTAAAGATGGCATTTACTCGTACAGCTCCTCTGCCCCCAGTGAAAATAGCACTCCTCTTGTGCTGTTTTTCTCCACGCAGGCTTGTTTATATTGTTTGTTGAGGATTACGAGAAAAGAAAAAAAAAGAGGCTCGGTACAGCTGGATCGAGCTCTGTGTTATACAATGCAAACTGCTCGAGCAGTGAGCGCGGGGTGTGAAAGTTGGTGAAATTAAACACATGGAAATAGAACCTGCCAAACCTGGAAACAGAATAAAACCTGCCTGTCTTTCAGCGAGTTCACCCATTAATCCACTACTTTTAGCAGACCTCTTAGCTTGTTTGCTAATTTTAACACACTGCCAACAGCAGCGTTTAGCATTCAGTCGTTAAACTACATGTCTTTAGTCAGTGGGATGATTCTGGGACGTCCTTGCAAGAGAACATGCAAACTGGTGCTCCCCAGGTGCACGCTCCATCGCCACTTATCGGTTAACACTATTAATCCAAATGTGAAAATATGAAAGACGTGTCGGCAAAGGTGCATGCAGCCACAAACGGCTCGATGTTTCACCCTGTCTTCCTCCCTCCCATCTCTCTGGTGTCTCAGGGGTCAGGAACAGGTCCCCCTCTGTCTGGTGGCGCTGGTCTGTCGGGCTCCAGACCCACACGGCAGCGCATCACGCGCGTCAATCTCAGGGACCTGCTCTTCTGTTTGGAGAACGAGAGATTTACCAGTCGCTCCCATTTCCTCTACAAGGGCTTTCTCAAATAGGTTTGATGTCGGGGGGGCGTGGGGAGATCAGCCGCCCCCAGCACAGAGACTCAGAAATGAGGAGGAGGAGGAGAGCAGCTACTTGGCACAAGGTTTTCCAGATATACCTGATAACCTGAAGTACAACAGTAGCTATGTGTGAAGGCCTCAAATAACGCCTGTCTCCTTTCAGAGAAGTCGTGGACGTACACCCCTTTACTTACCCTGCACAACTTAGTTTTCAAGAAAATGCAAAAAAGCATCATATTCACCTTTTTTTTTTTGTATGAACAAATGACTTGTACAGATGCACTGCAACACAGTACAGTTTACTTTCTGATTATTGGTATGTGCATTAGGCTTTGAAATAATGGAAATTTGTTTGTTTTAATAGATCACCAACTCATTTTATTAATGCCGATTTTATTTTAGTTTTTATCAGCGGAATTAGTTCCAGCTCCAAACTGTATGACCTACTGAGTTGCCTTCCTAACTATGAATAAGCCATATAGCCACCCCAAAGCAATTTAATCCTGCTGTAGCTTGCTTGCTCTCGAACATCTCAATTACTTTACTTGATTTGTCCTCCCCCAGCATATTTATTTACTAAACTCAAGCCGAAAGTAACGCTTAGTTATTTATTTCATTTCATGCGACACCTCAGGTGTTTCACGTAGCTTAAATTTTTAGAAGAAACGGATCTGCACGTTTTTATAATCAGTTCTGAATCATTTGTGGTGTGTATTGATTTCAGAGTGTTAAGAGAGGAGGGTTCTTTTTTTTTGTTTTGGTTTGTTAAAAAAAAAAATCAGTTGTTCGATTGTTTGACATGTATTAATTTCTAAAACTGAAACAGGTTTCAGAAAGCCTTTATCCTGTAGTGCTAAACCAAACATGCATCTACCTGAAACTGATTTCTATTTTTGTAGCTGCCCACCACATTTTTACTCTTTAAACAGTGACTGACAGTGTGTTCCAATCATTTCCTTACATGCTTATATTTTTGTGTGCTACTGGACAGACCCGTAGGTTTTTAGTATCTATAACTTAAGAAACTGGAGTTTCTTCCTGTACATTTGTAAATGTTACACCTAAAGTTTTACACACGGTTTTGTATAGAATTGAGAATTTACCCATTCAGCATAAAGAAAAACACATTTTCTCTATTGAAAGTTTGAATAAATATTGATTTTACAGTAAGTTTTGTGGTTTGCTGTTATTAGAGACTTCACTGGGTAGCTACAGTAGAAAGAGCGCAGACCTCCCCCAGAAATCCAGATAACTAACAAACTAAGAAACAGAGCTCGTCCCCATTGGCGGAGGTAAAATGAGTTTTGTGCAATGCCATTGTATTGCACTAGGGGGCAGCATCGCGCCGCTGGAAGTCCTGGACGTGCTCTGCCTGCGCTGCAGAGGACACTGAGTTGAGAACATGTACAGGAGTGGGCTCAACGCTTTTAAATCCGTTTTACTCTACCCGCTCAACGATAATTCCACGTAATCCTCACATCTGCAAAGGCACATGTCGCACACAGGGTGTCTCCCCTGGGTCTACACAGCATCATCAACTGAACTCAACACACACACACACACACACACACACACACACACACACACACACACACACACACACACACACACACACACAGCCTGTGCTCTTCTCAACCCCACGCTGGACATAATTAGGCCGTTCAGCCGGTGGGACAGTGGCCTGATGGTGCATGGATCGGGAGCAGCTTTTGGACCTGACTGACTCCACCACACACACACACACACACACACACACACACACACACAAAGATCGATATTACCGCTGACACATTATTTGACACTGACAAACTTTTTGATAAATGTCAAACCCACCACTGCTCGTTATACTGCCGAACAAGTGCATGTTTCCATCTGTCATCCCACTGAAGTCCCCGGTTATCCCCAAAACGTCCACTGTCGCCCCAAACCATCCCGGTGTGTTCCGTCTCTTCCGGGTCGTGGTTGACCTCAGGTGTTAAAGCGACGGAGGGGCGGGAAGGAGCAGCAGCTGATCACATAGCTTCAGCGGCGCTCGCCCCTCCGGGTACGGAGTTCTTAACACGGGAGCTCCATTTAGTGCCGATGCTAATGCCACTGACACTGTTGGCCCTCTTCAATCCCAGTGGACTCAACTGAGTCTGCTCAGCACGCCGCTCCGGGTCACCATCGAGTCAATACACAACTTCACAGTTAAGCTACATGCAGGCTCCTCAAAGGGAGTGACTTCGCTCCCCTGTGCAACTCTCTTTGATACTGCTCCGAAAATATAAATTGTTTTTTAAAATGATTTATTTCCCTTTGTTGCGTTTCATGGCTAACAAACAACACAATGGCATGTAATTTCAGTGTAATTTCACGTTCTGCTTGCGTTAACTGGCTGAATATGTTGGCGTGTGACAATTCCGTTGACGTCACGACACAATTAACCAATTGATTTTTACATAAAAGAATTCATTGATTTCTGATAGGCTGTGTGTGGACACAGGGAGGCAGTGATACAGTATGCGTGACTGCCAATGTCTGTATAAATTAGTGACTATCGATGGGGTCGATCTCTTTTCACGGTTGGTGTAAAAATATGTGGCTGCCCCCAGACACCAGCCCTATCAGTTAATGTCATGACCAAAGAAGAACATTATGCAGATATGTGTATGTTTGGAGTGGTTATGAGCCACAATTCAATTTTCTGTGGTGAAAGTACATCGAGGTGCCACTGGGTGGCAGTAGCTCATTTAGTCTCGTCGAGACTGCATCTTCAGGTTCCTGTTTGCAGTTAATATTACCTAGTTACATTTGGTTGACTTTATTGTTCACATATTCAACACCCACAATAAAGACCATGAGGCCAACCTGTCAGGCTCTCTCATCTTCAAATACAAGCGCAAGAGCAGGAGAAGCAGCCGCTATTGTTAATGAAATAGAGGCATTGTGCTGCTGCGAGAGCGCAGAGCCAGATAAGAGCCAGCCATTCTGTCAGGAGCACAGAACCAGTGTGGCCTGACAGTCCTCCGTGGCATCTCTGTCTGGTGGCGGTGGTGAGTCAGGTAAGGCCTCGCCCTTTATGCCTCAACCCAATCCAATATTTTTCCTGGTAATCCCCATTCCACTCCTCAACACTGCTGCTCTTTCAGAGTTAAGACCACATAAGCTCCCACTTGAGTGCCAGAGGCAGAGCAACAACAGGGATGGTGCGGTTGCCTAGCGACGTCTCAGTCACTGCACCTGAGGGTGTTGGGTAAACACCCTGAGCCTGCCAGAGGGAAGAAAGGGGTTTGTAACATCACAGTTTCCTTCCGTGGCATTTATTAATGTATAAAAATGTAACAAATTAATAACACCCCGTGTTATTAATTTGTTACATTCTGTGTTGTCATTAACGCTTTCACCCCAGGGTGTGATTATTTAATAAACCACAACTAAAGGAAGTTTATTTATGTGTTTGTGTGTATGTAGGCACAGTCACACCTGTGACTGTTCATCTATACTTAGTAATGGGTTCTCTTGTCTGGTTTGGAGATGGGGTTTGACTGCTCCGATCAGCCGGGTGTTCCTCTTGCACTTTTATGTTGAGTCTCCGATCTGAAATTCTGTTCTTGTTTACTCTCACTGAGGGGCTCAGTTTTAATGATAGTTGGAGGCAGATGAAAGCTCCCCCAGCCCCCATTACTTACATGAATCGGAAGGTTATGAAATCCTTTATTAAGGTAAGACCCCTATAGCTAGATGAATAAAAAGGTTGTGATATTTTTTTCATGGACATTTCTTTGCAAACCAATGAATTTGAAATTCCACTCACAATTCCACTGTATTCATGCTGTGAGACAAATGTAATGCTAAAAGACAGTTAATTAATTTTTATCCTTTTCAATGCCTCCTTTCATATTGTTGATTAAGCTCTGAGCTTATGAATAAATGTCTCCTAGGAGGGACACGAGAATGTGATTTGGATGAACTGATGTGGCACAGTGTGATTCAGTCGCTGCACTTTATCATCCATTAAGATGCACAAATCCAGTGGCATATAACCACTTTTATCCTGAAATGAAAGTGACTGATTTCCAGTCTCTCCTGAGGAATCAACCTCTGAAATATAACATGCGACAACAGCTCATTAGTTTACATGTCCTCACGACTCCATTTCCTGTGCTTCCGTGCCCTTGTTCCACTCGGGTTAATGCTGACTTTAGGATTCTTTTGTTATGGGGTTGACCAGGGCACTCTGCTTTGGCCCGGAGATGCTATAATAAGGCCAGTGTTTATGACCGCTGCTGAAATGGGTTTGTAAGCACGGCTGAACCTGTGAGGTATTGACGCGGGGGTTAATAGCCTGTTGGCCTCTTTAATGGAGCTGAATCAGGCCAAGCAGCAGGCAGTGTCAGCTCACAGGAGAGGAACATCTCCATTTACAAAGTCATCTCCTGTATGTCGTACAGGCACCGAAATGTGTTGCGCGTACCCACCTGTGGTTCACACAGAGACATGTGTGATATGATATTCTTGAATACTGAAACAAATAAGCTGAGGTGCCAGACTTTGCACAGGTTGATGTGCTATGTATGTGACTATCTCCTTCAGAGAGAGAGGGGAGCAGCGGAAGACGAAGATGAGAGATTGTGAGCCTTAAATGTTTTGAGTAGCAGGTCAGCTAATGTCTATCCCATATTGGGGATGCAAGCCAATTGGGGAGGTGGAATAAATGACTTGCAGACAAACCCCCAAAAGAGGAGGGAGAATGAAAAAAAAAAGTACAGCGATGACGCTACAAATAATTAGCTCCCTCCTTGAGAGTCTGGGGGCAGCTCAGGTTGGGAGACAGGCTCTTGTCACCTGGTTATCAGCCTCCTCCCAAAGGTCTGGAGCATGATGACTAAAAGGGCAACTAGTGTGTTCCTTGAGGTAAAATGCTGTTTTTGTCAGTGTCGTCTGGTGGTTTTGAAAAGAGCTATATAAGAACCGTTGTTTCTGATTAAACAAGGGTCTTACTGTTCAACAAAAAATGTATGGGTATTCTACCCATAATGTTGCCAGACACTGAACCCATCAGTGACAAAATCAAGCACATACTTTGACCTGGACAACTGCCCTTTGCTATCTTGTCACACTTGGTGTTTTGCAGGTGCCTGGTGTTCTTGCTCATTAGAGGAGTGACTGCAAAAGGTTTTTGTCTCTATGAATAATTTACACCCATAAAGATAAGGTACAGGTTCAAAATGCAAGACTTAACTCACTTGTTACTGTATGTGTTTGTCTTGCTTCACAGATAACATTTTTTTTTAAAAACCCATCACAACAACAATAAACAACAGCAGAAACAGCACCAGCATCAGCAGCAACAGCAACCATGAATTCACCATGAGTATCTGTACAAAACATCACAGTCCGATCAAAATCTTGAGATACAGTAGTTCAGTCTGGGGCCAAGTGGTGCACCAGCACACAGACAACCCTGCCATCCCTACCTACTAAATGCCAAAAACCCACCACATTAAAGTAAACTACACACTCTGAATCTGAGGAAAAATAAGAGACAAAGACAGATACTAAAATCCATAAGCCATGTGTAGGCCAAAGCATTTACTTGACCTTTAAGCACTCTTGAGGATTCAGGAAGACACAAATGAGTTGTTTGTGAAAATGTGAATCACCATCGATCATATGCAAATTATGCTCTTTTGACAGAATATGGAGTTTAACTACATAGGACACACAAATAAGATCAACAACAATACTGCAACTAATCAGCTAACATTGGGAATATAACCAGATAGCTTATCACTCCCCGTCATGTTACTGTAATTTCTTCATTACATTATCAAGACTAATGCTGTTACACACATGTGGTCCCAATTATTTATTTATAGTAATGACAGTGCTGTACATCCATTATTCATGGTGAATGTTGCTTTGTTTTCCTGGAGTGATGCTGGTAGAGGGAAACTGGGGGGCAGGTGGAGATGGAAGCTTGCATGTAAACTTAAGGACACAAGAGATTGATTTGGCTGCGAAGGAATCATCTCCTACCATTTAGAAGTGTAGCCAGTGTCCTGGGGAAAGCACTTAACCTGTGGCTGAGGTGAAGAATTACATCCAGTTGATGAGAGCAGCAGCTCTGCTCAAGGATGCAGCATGGATTTCCCACTGCTCTCTAGCATATAATCACCCGGAGAAGTTGGTCTCTGCAGAGTTGCTCAGCGGCAGAAGCAGCGGCATAGCTTTCATGTCCTTGTGTTGAGGGTGTCAACAAACAACAAGGGCATCATTCATCGTGATTATATTGCAGGTGCTCCTGAATACGGTAAGTATGTTTGGGCAGATATGAGAGCATCCACAGTGTCAGTGTCAAAGCGCATAATTAGAGGGTTCAGTCCCAGAAGTGAAAAATGCACGATGACATGTTCAAGTGTTCTCCAATTTGGCATCGCAGAGATGGTCACAATCGGAGCAGCAGGGGCACAGACATCGTCACTTTGAGTCTCCGTTAAGTGAACTTCATGTTTAAAATATAGGTGCCTTGATATGTATAAATATGGAAGTGTGTGCAGCAAAAAGTAATTAGGTATCACAACTAAAAGCCCTCGTACAACCTTTCAGTGTTGTGATCACAGTGTTATAAATGATTCATTCATTAACTAGTGAGCAGTACTTAAATAAGTAATCAGAAGCATAGATGGATTAATGTATGAGAGGGTCATGGGGCAAAAAAACAGAAAACACTAAGTCGTCAGGCCCGTACCTTACAGACCCCCACCAAATTTCATCCATCCATTTGTTATATGGCTCATCCATTTGACATTGTGCAAGGGCAGGATACCTCCTGGACAGGTTGCCAGTCTATCAGTGCTGATTCCAAGCAACCTACAGGCAATTTAGAGTCACCAATCAACCTAATCTGCATGTTTTTTTGTGAGGTGGGTGGAAGCCAGAGCACAGAGAGAAAACTCACGCAGGAAAACATGCAAAATCAGTGCAGAAGGGCCTCCATTGTGTCACCCTCCCCGACCAAAGTCCTGTTACCAAGCAAGTTTATTTAACATGCAAAACAAGAGCACAAAAAACACATTCACTGTCTTAATTTTGCATGACAGCACCCTTACCTTTGCAAAGCCATGCATTATTATGAATAGACCTCAGTTAACAGGGGCATTTCCTTTGGGACTTGGTAGGCCACTGTTCCACTACTGATACTCCCCGCCCCCAGCAGGAGGACATCAAATTTATTCTGCCGCTTTGATCTCATTTTAGACCAAGAGTCCTGAAATAGCAGGCAGTTCACAGTGGTGTCAGCAGAAAAGCAGCCAGCAGCACCAGGCCGTCCTAGCCAGAGCAACATTAAGTAGTGAACAGTTGATCATGCAGCCAGCAACAGAACCAACATCAGCTGGTGTTTTTCAGATTGGACTGTTCGCAGCACTGGCCCAAGAGACCCACTAGCTATATTGAGAGGAAATGAAAAGAGCCAGACTCGGATACATTTGAAGACGAGAACTTTATTTACAACACACAAAGCGCTGGCTGTGAGCCAGCAGTGAAGCTCTCAGTCTTTATATGCCACTTATCAAGCAGGCAACTCAAGTTTGCTTTCTTCTTTCACTCTGCCTATCTGCCACAGGGAAGCCAAGTGGACTTCAGCTAAGTCCATCAAAGAAACCTGCCCTTAAGTTAATCTCCTTATCTGCCAACTTGCTATGAAAAAGACGACTTTGTACAAACTTGATTATTGTTTCTGAGTGGTGGAGCCCACCTCTGATGGCCCTCTTAATAACATAGGTCCACAATTCTGCCGGGCACATAGAGGAATTCATTACTGTACTGCCGTAAAGATTAACTAAGGTTTATTACCGGATGTCCTCATTACTGGGATACTCCAGTGTAAATTAACAGGGGAATCAAAGCGCCTCTCATTAACTAGACCAGTATGCTTCATCAGCTTTGCTCACCTCTACCTGTCTTCTTTATCTATCCATTACCCACTCCTTGTAATTTCTGGCCATAGCGAACAATACCAGATGAAGTATGACTCTGTTCTCCCTCTTCGTATTTAACCTTTTTTTCAGAACCATTTTCTAAATGTTATGCATTGTCCCCGCTGTGCTTGAATCGCACTTCCGTTGCTCCCTCCCTCCGCTGACCCTCTCCTCCATCCTACTAATCACCTCTCCACACGGCCTACCTGCGTCTTGCCACTGCCTCATTTTTCTCCCGCTCCCTTACTGCCTGCCTCTCTGCTTTCTCTCTGGGTGTCTCATTAAAGGCGCCCTATCTAATGAGATTACGCCGTGGGGATTAATGGTGTGGCTAATTGATAGACACACAGCCGGAGAGGATTAAAACCCTTTAAGTCCCCAGTGGGTTTTTTGGCACTTCAGCTGACTAATTGAAATCACAGGATTGGACACAAATATACTTCCTGACCCCATACACTGCTGCAATGCTCCTATGTCTGAGACACAATAGAAGGACGAGTAGTGAGTGTTTTGTTAGAAAAGGAAGCCATATCCAAAGAGTATGGTCAAAGATTATATGCGTTAATCCAAAAGGGAGCCTGTTCTGCTTCATGGTTTAAATGCTTAAAAATACATTATTCCACTGTAAAAAGTAAAGAAGGTGCAATACTTCCGTTTGAGAATACAATTCAATCATTTTGTGAACAAATAAAGATGGAAAAGTGATGATATAAAGCAACTTTTTGTGGAATTTTATGTGATTATAGCATATTTCAAGTTATTATGAAGGCAATAAGTAGCTGTTGTAAAATTTGAAGTTGGTGAAAACTGATGCAATCTCTGTGCTGTCTTCAGCCCATTTATCACCAGCATTTCCAGCTGTGGTGCATTTTTTTAGTACAGCCACTGCAGCTTGCAAATGTCCAACTCACAAGTCTAAACTAGCTGGGATGAAGCTGTAATAAGTAATGATTTTAAAGTCACGGCAGCCCATTGGAACTTTAAGCTTTGAATGACAGTTGAGGTTCTATTATATAAATGATCACTATCGAACCAACCCGGCCACTAACACCAGATCATGATGCAAGCAGGGAATATTCAGGAAAGGATGGCACATTTTCAAAACATGTCTTGTTTATTTTCTAAAGCACACATCCAGTAACTAGATGAATGAGTAAAAGAAGTCAAATACACTGAATAATAGAACAACTATCAGCAGGCATGGCTAATGAACCTTCCAGTGTCCCAAGGCCAACGATAGGAACACGTCTGTCAGAGACAACACAGAGTGAGAGGGGAAGGCTGTGTTTTATATATAAAAGGAGTGTAACAAAGCAAAATGAGAAAAAGAGCAAAACGAAACAAAAAATGGTATAAGCAGGCATCTTGAAAAAAAATGTAATATTTTTGTTCCTCTAGACAAAGGAACAAAAATATCCGTGGACTAAAAATGAACGGGCCAAAAGTCCCCAAAGCCCAAAGAAGAGCCGAGAAAAGAGAGCAGCAACGTTTATGTCATCAATACTTCAAAAATAGGTATCTTACAGTATTTTTATTTTCTCAGTGTCTTTATACAGAGTATATTCATATAGTTTCTGCTGACTATTTTCACATTCTCACCACATAGTAACAAGTGCTTTGAGTAAAACATTTTGGAAAAAAAAAATCATGCACTTTTTAATAGTTTTGTTGGCCTATAAAAAACGGGAATGTTCAAGGCAAAAAAACCCCAAACCAACAAACAAAAAACCCCAAAAACAATCTGTCTCAGATGCCTTTGTTCCTAGTCATCGTTTCCACTTTCTGACTAATCAATCATGCCTACATAAGCTTTACACTGTGGAGAGAGCAACATAAAACCATACAGGGCAGGCAAGCGTCTAAACATAAAGGCTCCTAAACACATGGGCCCACAGCTGAAATGAAGGCATTCTCCACTAAATTAGAAAACCCCCATATGCACTGTAGAAAAATGGTCTCACGCGATATCGGTGTGTTGCTGTAGTTGTGTCGACAGGTGACGCTTGTGAAAGTCAAACTGAGCAGGTCCCTGGAGAAGAGGGTTGTCTTCACCCAAAGTGACTCGTATTGGCTTCTTTTGGGCCGTTTCTGATTGGGTTATGATATCTGATAGTCTGCCCTGGTTGTGTCATCCCTCCTGGGACTGGCTGCTGGGGTTGTTCATCTGCACCACTGTGACGGGGAGAGGAGAGTGACAGGCAGGGCTGGTTTGAGGAGCGTGGGGGGTGGGGGGGGACAAGAGAACGTGCCTCCACTGTACTGCACAAATGGCAACCGATCCTGAGATAGCAGGAGTCTGGTACAAAAACACACCACAAAAGGCACTTTATAAAATGACAGTGCTTCTGTTCTAAGGAAATTCAAGTTGACAGAGTGAAAGTCAGAGAGCGTCTTCCAAAAAAACATTCTCTTCAGTGTAAGACTAAAGCAAGAGATGGTTTCGTTTTAACAATCGATCAAAGCACAAAATTACTACTTGTGTCTCTCACGGCCGCATTGATTTGTCCCCAGAGAGCTCCGGGTCCAGCGAGGTGAGAGAGCGACAAAAAGAAAAAAACAAAACAAAACATCACACTACAAACTCGCCACTAAAAAATATAAAGCCAGAATACAGTTGCGTTGCAGCGGAATTCATGTTTGCGGGCTCGGCCGCTGTGAGCAAACTGACGCAGCCCATGTAAGGGTCCGTTCGTCACATGTCCACCATGGAGCCTGCGTCATGTCCTCAGCCCCTGCCCGTGGTTTCCAGGAGCGTCCATCCACCCGACCCCGCCTCTCCCGACCCCTGCCGCAGCCCCGCCCAGCCCAGCCCCCCAGCTCCGCTCTCAGTCATCGTCTCCTCCTCCGTAGAGGTCGGCCAGCTTCTTGAAGCGGGGGCCCCAGTCGTTGAGGTAGTCGTAGTCCTGGTCCCCTGAGCTGGTGGAGTTGAGCGAGCTGACAGAGCCAGCAGTCGAACCGCTGCCCTCGTAGTCAAACACCAGCAGGGAGTCGTAGGGGGGAGCCGTGGGGTCGTTATCTGCTGCCCTCAGACCCTGAGGCCACAGAGACAAGAAAGACAGAAAACAAAGTTTGAGTGAACCCTCACTCGTAGTATTTGCTACTGTGTGGTGAGAGCCAGTACTTATATTCTGTTTCAGGATGGTCTAGTCAAACCTGGTTTAAGCCAGTCCAATATAATGGAGGCAATGATTTTTCACATACTTACAGGTTCAGCGTGCCAGACCGTAAAAAATGCAATAAACTTGATCTAATCTGGCTCACCCACCCATTAGGGTTTTAATGTCCCATCCCAGCAGGTCTGCATGCTGTTTCAGAGCCAGACATTGAGCGGTATAGAGTGGCCAAATACAGTATTTCCAGCAGTGCCCCTGCTGACAGGAATACAATTCTGGAGGGAAAAAACAGTGAATCCCTGCACGTCTCTCTTGAAATATTTAAAGATAATGAATTCTGGTGATTGATTTTTCAAAAAAAAAGACTGGAGCCTTTCTGCCGTCAAAACTCATAAACCCTTTGCAGGGCTCAGATCAATGATTAACAGCCTGTGAACATCTGCTCATCAGTGTTCAGCTTTTGAAGAGAAAAAGTTAAAGGAACAACACAACACCAAAAACATTCTCTTCCTTCTACTTACATCATTAATGAAGTCACCTATGTCCCCAGGGTGGGGCAGATTGGATCTGATGGGGTACTGTGACTCAGTGATCGCAGGCCTCTCGTCCACCCTGCGCACCCCTGCCGGCTTACTGATGATGTGGTCCAGAGACTCGGGCTGCTGCAGCTGGCTCAGGTCGTAGTCCTGGATGAAGGCCACGGGGGAAAGCCGAGAGTCAGTTTGATGCTTGAGGTTTATCATCATCCTCGTTATCAGACCGGCTTCTCTACCTGCAGAAGTCTACATTCATTGTGTTCGGCTGTGATCGGGCTCGACTTGCGCGCCAGAATTTATTCTCTGCTCAGTGCTCGCATTCACAGTCGCACAGACTTTTGATGTGTGCTCCTGTTAAGTGTGCGAGGGCTCAGACTGACCCACTGTGAAATCTGTGCTGCAGCTCTTTCTGAAGAACTGCCTGAGCACTAAATGGATACTGCTGCAGACTTCAGCTGTGTCCCAAATCCATATCACATTCTAATTCTTTACAGGTTGGACTACATACCAAGCATCACAGTACAATGTTACAGCAGTTAGACATATGCACTAACAGGAAGTGACACAATGTTTGCGGCGCTTGACGTCCTTCAAACTGCCAGTTAAGATTGATAAAAGGAAAGCAAAGGATCTCGCTTAAGATTGGTTACTTATTTTTGTTTCCTCAACTTCCAGAAGTTATTTTAAGATTTTTTTTCCAGCTGTGCGTAGCTCCACCACTTGCTTTGTGCATCACACAGTCGGAGGACAAGAGCCCATCAAAAGCACACTCACACATTATTAAAAACGCACGCTGTCTGCATGTTTACATGCTGTCTCTTTCACAGTGTGAACACACTACATACGACTCACCAGCTGAGCATTAGCATGTAGTATGGATTTCAGACATGCTGACAGATTGAGGGAATTACCCACAAGTCATAGTGTTGTAATGTTAAAAAGAAGTCTGATAAAAAAAAACAACACTGAAGTAGCTTGCAAGAATATGTTTACATTCAGATGATAGCTGTTATTTGATCAAATATCACTGCTAATGCAGTAAATACTGTAAGTAAATGCCATATGCTAGTCAAGTACAAAAGAAATGAGAGCTTCATACACACACACACAAACAAGGGGCCTCAGTCTGCTGATATTTAAGTGCAAATCATCCTGACTGCTGGCTGTTCAATTTCTTTCTTTCAGTCTAAAGTAAATGGGACATAAAAGATGGACACTGCTGTTAACAGAGATCAACTGCATACAAATTTGGGCTTTCTTTCTTTTTTACAATGTTATTTAAGTATATATTGTAAATACCATAAATTCTGGACTATAGAGTGTACTTATGTATAGGCCGCACCTACCAATTTTTAAAAGAAACCAGAAATCGTAAATAAATAAACCGCACTTGTCTATAAGCCGCAGGTGTTCCCATTGAAACATGAGATATTAATGCAGCAAAATGTTACAGGAAGGATTTTATTTAACTTTTAATTAAATAAATGACGGTAACATCCACAACTACATACATACTGCAAAACAGTGCTTTTAACAGTACTAAAGCTGTCTTCTTCAATATCAGAATTGAACAGCCTGAAGGTATGTAATTACTTCGTCACACACTTTCTTGGCAAAAATACAGGAACCTATCAGCAAAAGTCATTGATCACTATCGCTATCGTCCTCCTGTGCACTAAAACCTAAAACTAAAACTAAAGTCCTCTTCTTCAGTTCCATAAATTAGTCACATCATTGTAAAAGCCGCAGTTCTCAAAGCATGTGAAAAAAGTAGCGGCTTATATTCTGGAATTTACCTTAAATAAGAGCAGGCTGTTGACTTATCATAACAACTCACATGCAGCTGAGAAATAGATACAACTACTAAATGCTCAAACAGGTGTTTAAGAGGGAAAATATCCCAAAATGCACTTCTGCCTCTAATACTTCTGTGGGTTTATGTGCTCTATACCTGATGTGTGTGGGCATAATTAATGATACATGTATAATTAATCAAGGATGTTGAAAATGACGATTGTTGGTTTTCATTGATGTAGAAGAAGAGTGTGTTTTGAGCATGTATGTTTGTTAATTATGGATTCATTATTGAGCTTTGAATAAGGAAAGAGGCAGAATCGCCCACTGTCAGCAAGAAACAGAAGGTTGAAATGTTTTCTGAAACAAATCTCTGGGGGGTGTCACGCTGAAACAGATTGAGTCGGTCAGAAAATGTTAATACTGTATTTAAAAAAGGCACAGGAGAGGTTGTTTTCCCTCAGGAAGTCCTTCACAGTGAGCAGGAAGTGGGCCTCTATGATTGGTTTGAGTGCTGATTCATTAGAAAATGTTTTGGAGGAAAGCACCAGTTAAGTGTTTTTAGTGTTGAAAGAATGATGCTCCACAGTAAAATTACAGTGACCTCACTGATGTGAAACCATGCAATGTTTGTTTATTTAAAAATTTTCATCTCATGTCCATTGCCTGTTTTATTGGTGCTTTTTCCTGTTGCATCACTTATTGATGCCTTTAAATCCCTAATTGTTGAGCAGCAACACTCAATAGACTGATAATTCACCTGCAACTCTTCTGATTATTGATGACTCCTTTTAATAATCAAAATATTCAGTTGGATCCATAATTAGTTGATCCATTTGACCACTGATTTTTTAATTTATGATTAAGCAGGCTGCTGAGCTGCTATAGGCTAATGTCCTTGCTGAACATTTATTAGTCTGTATTTTTTGATACTGGTCACTAACGATTATGGGAATTAATAATTATCTAATTCATTCTATCAATTAGTTCCTAACCCTCTGTAAGAGGGAGTAAATAACATGCAAAGATGCCACTGCTGCCAAACAGCTTTTCATGACTTTGGCTGATACAGGGTAGAGCATATTTACTAACTACAAAGGCTACCTGGTCTTCCTCTCCTCCTCCCTCCTCATCGTACTTGAGGATGTTGTCTCTGACATCGTCCTCAGGGTCGATCAGCAGGGGCTTGGCCTGCCGCTCCTTCTCTCTGCGCTTCATCCAAACCACGAACAGCAAAACCATGGCTGTGAGAAAAAGAAACAACACTGAAGCAGTCAGAAGTAGACACGCGACTTGATGTATGAGCAGCAATACTAATTTTCATGCTGTGCAACATGCACAAATAAGACGATACAGTCGTGTTAAGGCGTGACTGTTCCTCTTTGTTGTTCTACTCACTGAGCAGTATGATGATGCAGATGAGTATAGCGATGATGGCCCCGGTGCCCAGGCCGGCAGCTGCTACAGCCCCTGTGGCGCTGCAGTCCCCGTTATCATCACAGGGACACACTTTGACTCTGATAACAGAGCGGTTGGACAGAGGAGGGTTCCCTGAGTCGGACACGATGACGGGGATCTCGTACACACCTGCCTCGAGGTACGGAATCCTGAGCCTGAGCTGAGCATAGTCCCCTGGCGTGTGGGAGTGAGGCATCATTGGTGATTGAAAGAGTGGAAAGTAAAGAAACATTGAACAGATGCAGGGGAGTGAGTAGGAGGGAAAAAATGATGAACAGGAGGAGGAGAAGAATAAGAGGAAGAAAGAAGAAGAAAACAAGATTAGACAGTGGACTGCAGAGAAATTATGTTTTGTTTACTGCAGGATCTCATGTCATCATGTGCGAATGACACACCACATAAAAGCTGCAGCCAAACAAACTGTCAGCAACCACTCTGACATGTATGTGTGCAAGGACGCATTAAAGAAATATTGAAAAAAAGAAAATCATCTGAGAATGTATAACCTTCAGCATCGATCACTCAGTCGAGCTAAGACAAGAGCCTCAGTGGGAGAAGAATCCAGGTATGTGATCAGATTTGTCCTCAAGACAACTGCTGTGATACATCCATCTGGTTGGATTAGGTGACAGATCGGTTGCTCGGGGGACGGAGAGATGAATGGATCTCATTTGTCATGAACGCTAGATCATACGTCAGCACTGGATGGCACCCGTGTCTCTCACTGCAAGCTTTGTGAGACATTTTGTTAAACTTCTCTCACTGCTTACAGCAATCCCCAGTCCCCCGACTGATGTCTCCGGTTATTGTGCAGAGGGGTTCTGCATCCCATCTGTTAAGTTTATGGTTTAATTCAGCTAGGGATGTTGAATGGGCATGTCACTCCTCCATACCCCCTAAATTTTGCATCACAAGGCTACATTGCCTGCTAAGACATTGTAGAGCGTTTGCTTACCACTGAGCCTGGAAATGGTCCAGTTGCGGCGAACGCTGGCAGGAAAAGAAGGCAGCTCGAAGACAAAGGGCCCCACGTTGGGGTCGGTGTCAGCGTCCGACGCCGTGATGTTGATCCTGGAGTGTGGGTGCGCACGCTCGCACACTTGGGACTCCCGGGGTATCAGCACCGGAGCGTTGTCATTGACGTCGATCAGGTAGATCTGGAGGGTTCCTGTCCCGCTGGCCTGAGGCGAGCCTGACGTGCAGGTGAAAGGAAAGAGAGGGGTCGAAGAGATCGGGGGGAGGAGATGGTGAGGCCAACAATCGAGAGAGGAAGTGAACAGTGGTTCAGCAGAGGAGTAAAGATGAAATGACTGAAGATGGAGCAAGAAGCAGGAAGGGGGGGGACCTGAGAGATGGTGTGATGAGAAAGCTACAGAAGACTGCAAAACAAATCCCTCCATTTCAGCCACATTTTCCCAGCTGATTCATGTGTGAAAGAAAATGAGGCGTACAAGCAGAGAAACAACTGGGAAGAAAAATGTTTTGTTTACTGAGTGGCTGAGAGTGGAGGGACAATACAGTATGCGATTGTGGAGGAGCACCCAAACAAAGCAGCCAGAACAAATGAAAGGACACATAAATGTTTCAGTCCTGGTCTTCAGAACCGACTTCTTTCTGAATAAAGCTTAGTTGGGGGACTTATATTGGAGGGGACAATGCTCACATAAAAACGGCCGTTATCTGCGCTCTGCAAAGCCCACTGGGAAATGACTCAAACACTAATGCTTCGCAGCATCCGGCGACACAAGTTCATCATAACTTATTCAGGGGTTTTTTCACGACCACCAGACCAGAACAGAAGTGAATCAGGTTGGGAGACACTTTTGCGATGTTTCATGCACTGCTAACAGCAAAACCTCTAATCCACTTTGATGACAGCGTGCACGCTAAGTAAACTGCTCTTACTGTATAGTGGCTGACGACTGTTTTGCTGCCATTGTTTCTGGTGATTCTGTACAACACGGTGCTGGGAATAAGCACCTTGTTGTTGCTTTTTTTTACATGCACCACTTGCTTTGAAAAAGGAGACTGGACCCAAAGTTGTTTTGCTAGTCTGTCTCAACTCAGTTCAACACAGTAGCAGTGAAAACATTTGTAATCAGGTCGAACTCTCGTGTGAGGGTAAACACCCCTTAGGCTGACAATGATGAAGAGTATCTCTTTAAATATATATATAGATGCATATATCAATAACTCTTGTTGTTTTTTGTTGATTAAAGGCCTTGAAATTTGTTCAGTCAGCCTGTTCCTCCAAACAACCGTTTTGGTTATTTCACACAGTCTCTGTGGTTTAATGTGGATGGCACACATTTGAAAGCAAATCATGTCACATATTTCCAGCCACCAATCACAATCTAGCAATATTTGAATTCAAATGTGACGATTGGGGATTGTTTTGTTAGGCTGCCGGGCCACCGTCAATGAAGTCTGATGAAACCTTGCGCAAGCAGTCCCAAAGAAACAGATTAGCTGGTTTTTTTGAGAGCTAAACTCTTTTGATAAATAATACAAAAGGATGTTTTCTTGCAGAAATGACTTTGATTTATTGCTTATTTCATCATTAATATTTAATGTCTTAGAAGAAATAAAACACAAGGCTTTCAGGGGCTTAAAGTCATCAAAGCATTGTGCAGAACAAATCAGCAAAAGCAAGCCTGATAAATGATCGTCCCTATGATTTTAAAGTGCTTTTTTTCTTCAAGATGTGGTTCGAATTACTGACATTAACATATGGGTCGATTTAAAACAATGAGAAGACTCCAGGGTGACTTTGAAGAAACGGCACGTAATTGGAGTTTTAATCAGCTGGACCTTTCTGCACATTCATGGAAAAGTGAGTTAAAAGACTCAAATGCAGTCAGTTGATGTGACCACATAATTACTACAACCACCAGTACATTTCATCAAGTACTGTACTTAAGTACAAATTCAATATACTTTACTTTATACTATAAAACATGTTTTTACTACATTATAGAATGAAACATTATATTATTTATTCAACTGCAATTATTTTTCCCATTACTTTTAAAATTAAAACATATCTGTTTCTAATATATGATGATTTGTTTGGTTAAAGTAGGCTATATCCATTCATCCATTTGCTACAGCTAATCAAGTTTGAGGGTCACAAGGGCGGGAGCCACTCCTAGCTAACAGAATACTATATATCAATATTTAAAGAATTAGCTTCACAGCAGCTAGTTACAACAGTATGGTTATGTCATATGGTTAAAATTAATATCATGATAGATACAAGAGGATTTTTCCATAGCATTTAAACCCCAAATGATGAAGAGGGGTGACAGAGGTATGTGCGCTGCCCTGTTGAAACAAACAGACTGCAGTGATATATTGTGGCCTTGACATTCAGTTGACAACCTCCTGCACACAGACTGTCAGCAAGATGGACTAAATTACTAATGCAGTGCTGCCTGCATGGAGTTTACCTCAGCAGCCCATCACTTTTGTATTTCCACCCCCCCCCTCCCCCCTCCCCCCATCAGACAGTAACTTGGTGCATCAACTATGTAAAGGTCTGTTGCCCTGGGCCCCAAGGCCCATCGACCGTCTTGTCGGTTATGATTGGCTAGGTGCTTTGTTGCTTCTTACGCTCCGCTTGAGTAGAATAAGTAAAGAGAATTTCAATCAAAGTGGAATATATCCCCTTGTTGACATTGGGCTCCAGAATCAATAGTCAGTCAACACTTTGAGCTTAAGTTGGTGTGCTTCAGGGCAACCAATCCCTCATTTCTCACCGGACTAAAAACACCTGGGTCCCTCCTACTTACACAGAGATCAAGCACCTCTATTTGTAGTGCTTTAGTTCTTTAGCTGAGTAGACTGTTGCAGTTTCTGAGGCTCAAGACCCTCATTGACACATATTACTCTTTTAAGTTTTTTTCTCCCTATAGGGAGACAATGAGCTTCAGTGGATATTTATATGCAGCATACTGCATAAAGTACAGTATATGAACAAACCAGTTCACTCTTTCACAGTTCACCTACAGTGGAGAGTGAGTGAGGCAGGAAAATAGCAAACAACTATTAATCGTAAAGGTTAATTCATTGCTGTTTGTTTCACCTTCTGTGTGGCTATGGTACATTAAAGGATTTTATTAAGTAAAATAGTAAGTCAGCCCATCCATTATACTGATGTAGATTGGCATTAGCCTTTGTCAAATACAGAGACTGTTGTTTACTGTATTTCTGCATTGTTGCTGTAGAGACGCCAACTGCTGGAACTAAATTAACCCCTTAATGCCTGAATTTATTTCCAATTATCAAAAAAACATTTTGGTGTGTGTTTTTGCTTTCAAGTAGATGCTAAATTAAGTTGAGAGTGTTAATTTGAGTATAGCACATAAAATAGATATAAATCTATTATTATCTATTATCTATGATGCAAATTAGCGACAACAGGCAATAAAGGTAAAATATACCAGTTCCCATCTCAGGTATGAAGATTCTTTTATTAATGTAACAAAGCAATACTAATACAGACGCTATTTTAGCTGCATTTGGAGCAGAAGCAGTTTGATGCCAATTGCGACAATAGGCGTTAAGGGGTTAATTGTATAAGTACTGTACTTGAAAGTATACTTGCTGAATAAGTCTGACTCTGCGATTGTGAGGTGTAGCGAGGTTAATGAAACAGCTCCCAGAGCTGAATTCTGCAGTACACAGGCTGCTGATAAGTCATGTCTTCTCTGCAGTAACCCGGCATATTATCTCCTCTGAAGGTGTAGACCGATTATATTATATAATACATTATGTTTCATAAAGTGATCACAGTTTCAGATGATCAGTGCCTAAGTAGAGAGAAATATGCTGAAGAAAAGTGTAAATTGTTTATTTTATGGCCCTTTATGACTATCGTTGCATTTATCCCCTGTCTGTGCTACACTTTGACTATGACGAGGAAAAATAATGAAAAAAAAGCTTTTTCAATCAGAGGAGGCTTTACTAATGTCATCATATACTAACATCAACATAAAATTAAATAAACAAGATGAAACAAAGATGGTAGCAGCTCTCTGAGGCTGTGCAAGAGTAAAAGTGCCATAATGATAATACTAACATGATGATGTTTACATGTTCACTATCTTGGTGCAGTGTGCCATTAGCTTTGCAGGGACTAATAGTTCCAACAACTGCAAAAGAACTGGTCAAAGTGGAATTCTGATCCGATCATGGTACTAGGTGAAAAGTCAAGAGATCACCAAAGTTATCTTGAAGGGGAAAATTTACAGTTCAATCCATCCAATATTTCTTGAGATCAAGAGAAAAATTCAAGAAGTCACCCCACATCAGGAGAAATCTCCTGGGGTCCATGAACTTCCTGACCAAATGTAATGGCACATCATCCAATAGTTGCTGACATGCTCTTGTCTGGACAAAACTGGTGAAGCGACACCATTGCCATCCACATCCACATGTCCTTCTGTTTATGAAATCATCACAACACCCCCACTCATCCTGACTTACCAGACTTACCATTGTCGAACGCCAGGAATGTGGCCTCATACACATTGTTTTTGACGTACATGGACTCTCGGTCCAGCATGGCCATGGTGGTGATCTGACCATTGGTCCTGTTGATCTTCAGCCAGTTAGCTGGGTCTGACAGCTTGGAGTACCTGTACACGCACACATCCACAGAGACCAGATGAAAAAAAGAAAGACAGAAGGTTCATTAAGCAAATATACACAAACATATTCCAGATAGTAACGTTTGCAGCCAACTGTTCCTTGATTTCCAGCAGCTCTGAACCTTTTATTTGTGAATCCAAAGTACCCATTATCAGGCTCAGTGTTCATTACCATAATAAGCCATACCAGCCAGGCACCTTTGAAATATTACGGTGACATGGAGAGTGGAACATATGTTCACCAAGCTTATCATAGCAGCAGCTCATTAGCATGAAGACCGATGAGAAACTGAACCCATACGCAGAACAGCCAGGCAGCGCTCTTAATACTGCTCTCTGTACCCACACAGCCGCCACAGCGACTCTCATCACCATCACCGGTCGATACATCAGCGGGTTGGAAAATGACAGCTGCGATTACAGTTTATAAATCCCATTAAACTCGCTATGACGAGTCCTAACATCTGACAGAGTGCAGGACGTGCCTCTTTTTCATTTCTGGGGAGAAACAGTTAATTGCGGACAAGCGAGAAGTCTCACTGGTGGGTAAACTGGCGGGGTCAGCGTGTCACCATGATGACAGGAGCTGGGGGTGAGAGACACCGGGGGGACAGGGCGAGACAGTGAGGTGGGCGCATTTCTGAATGTGAGCATGATTGGTAGAAATGTGATGAGTGGGAAGGGGGGCTTAATTAAAGCAATGTGTGGGAGGTTGACACTAGTTAACCAACTAATTCCACCTCCAGCTAAAGATGAAACCTCCAGACTGGTAGGAACATGCTGACAGACATAACACACTTTTTACTGTTTATTTTCTCTTGAGAAAACATAATAGATGAGATAAATTGGATTTCTAGAGAAGGCTTTTGTCATGCAGTGTTGACGCGGATCTGATTGTTGCCCTGCAGGTTAGATTCTGGCTTTTGTTTGTGTGACATGTGAGATGCTCTCATCTCCTTCCCGTGCCATCAAGATGTCACCCCCCCGCCGTCTTTACTATATCTACAGCTGACAGAGCAGTACCTTACCACTCACATCTGAGCCCGGCTCGAAAAACAACAACAACCCTACATCAGTGTTTCATCACTTTTGATAGTTTATGAGTTTGCTGAATTTTATGAAAATTGCTAATTAGCGCGATTTTGAACCGATGACTTAAGTCCTCTGGAGAAAAAAGGACTTAACATTATTTGACATATTATCAGTAATGTTAACAATTCTTTTCTACACAGGTCTACATCTCCCCAATCCCAAATAAGTCTTTCTGTCAGCATTTAAGCATTTCTGTTACTGGAGTTTCAGAACGCAAATAGGCTAACACAAGAAGCTTGAATTTTCAATGGTATAAAAACACCAAAAATAAGCAATGACTCATTGTAGGTGACACACATGCAAAGTGCATATTACATATAAAAGAAAAGCTATTTCATTAATTGGTGAAGTAATAACAAATGTTTTATGGTATTTCCACATTTTGTTAACTCCAAAAATATGTTTAAACCAAGTTCTTGGAAAAAGTGAAGGGCTATAAAATGTGATGGAATTGAAGGGGGAAATTCAGAGGCAGGGAGGATCCAATGAAAAATTCAGTTGCATTATGGGAATTATAGAGTCCACCGTTTTCGAAGCATGAGTCATACTTCACACTAAGGGCTGTGCACAGAGGAAGTGTTTTAGATGTGTTTTTCAGTCCATCTCACATACACGTGTGACAGATGTGCTTCTATTTTAATCAATACAGCTATCCACACTCTCTATACACTTCAAAACCATTTTCTTCCATTTCACATGTGTTACTGCAGTGTTTGTGTGCTGTCAGCGCCGGTGACCTCCACTCATGCTGTGCCTGAATGCATCTTGTGCAGGCAGTGTCGACATTGTGTAAATTGTGTATTCCACCTGCTTTGCTTTCGACCACACTTTTTAAAATCTGCCTCCAGTGAGCCTCCGAACTTCACATAAGTGTCATGCTAAATTTCAAAAGGACCCCTTTAATCCTGAACATAAGCACTAAGCTAAGACCTTTAGAAATGAGGGCAGACCAACAAAGACAGAAATACTAAAATATACATTGACACAGACAAACACACATTATTTTGCTCTTGCTGCCACTTAAATCACATCTAGCTATCTAGCTAGCAAACAGACTTGGCTCTCACATCATCTTCTCTTTCCTTTTCTACAGAGAGAGAAAAAAAGCAACATAAAAAAGAAAACAATAGCTGGCTCTTTTCCCATCAACTGCTCACACACCGGCCTTTCACTCATCCTCCGTGGGCAATCATATGCATATCTCCTTGCACTTGTGAGTCTACATTTGGGCAATTCTGTAACTTTTGTGTGTATATTGCACAGGGGTTCAAGTGAGGTCACCTAAAGGGAATAAGACAGCAGCAGCAGAGACGAGGCTGTCAGAGAAATGAGCTGAACATCTGCTGGCAAGCTGCTCTGGAGAAGATGGCAGCTCTGAGCTCCCATCAATAACAGAGGCTCAGACTGACAGAGAAGAAAGTGACAGGGTCAGGAGGAGCGAGAGGGAGGGAGGGATGAGAGAAAATACAGTAAAAGAGGAGTTACAAAAAGGGCAAAAGAGCTCAGCACTTTTAGTGTACGTGAGAGGAGAAGAAACCAGATGTGGATATTGCTCATTCCTCTGTACAGTGTATGTAAGAGTACATCTCCCACTGCTACCCTTACAATTCAGTAACATTTCCACTGGGCTCCTCAGTGGAAGAGGCCATCTCACTGATATTAAGAAAAATCAATCTCCTCCGCTGGAGCTGGTGATGGAGCAGAACTGTGCCACTGGACCTTAGTGGACATGTGGGAGTTTCTGTTGCGCAAGGTCGATGCCGGGATGGCACGATGCCTGCTGTGTGTCATCCCAGTTAGGGAGGATGAAGGGAGCGATCAATGAGGAGGAAGAGAAGAGGAAGACAGGGATCTAAGGAGGGCAGGCAGACAGTGTCCACCTCATTACAGGATGACCTCTTCACACCAAGTCGCCTGGCAACAGGGCGGTAACTGGAGCTCGGGACGTGGGTGGGGGTCAGCTGAGAATGTCACAGAGGAGGGATAAACTGTGAAAAAGCTGTCTAGCACTGATTAAACATTGGTGACACACAGATTTAGAGAGAGATACAAAGGCCGGGTAGAAAATATCCTGGCAACCCTTTGCTATATACGAATATAAAGTAGCTTTTAGCCTTCAGAATATCTGACATATGACTCCTTTACTGCAAACATAACTAAAATCTAACACGATTAATAACAGCTACTGGGTTGGAATGAAAAAACAAGAAATTCAGTAGGTAGCTTGAACACTAATTAAACCGAGGCTGTAACTCACCTACAGAAACAAAAACCTTGTAAAAAAATCCTCATTCCCTTATCAAAGGAACTTGTATTTAATTTGTTTGTGAGATATTTTCCCTTTCCTTCTTATTTATGCCACTAATTGTAATTAGCATCATTGAACGCTGTATGCATTTATAATAAAAGAAGTTATATGTTATATAAAGGAAGCTGGATAAGAGAATCCTGACCTGTTAAATGTGGAACTGTTTAACAGTGTATGCCATACTGAAACTGAAATAGAATATCAGCGAAAGTAACATAATTTTTTCCATCACCAATTTAAAGCTGCAATAATTAATATTTTTATATTAACTATGGATCAAATCACTGTGTATAAGAGGTCACTTTAAGTAATGAACCAACACAGAGTTATCGTCTCTCTGCTTGATCAAGCCTTTCAGCTTAACTTTCAACTCATTTCTCCGGCTCTTTCTTTGGCCCACAACTTTGCGGTTTTGGTTCTCTCCCGCCACTCTCATCAGCCTGGTTTCATGACACGGCTTTCAGCAGAAATACTTTGCAAACCCCTTGTACACTCTCAAACAGCACAGAACAGACAAAATTAGCAAGTACCCAGAGAACACAGTGGAGCATTTAGGCGCTTAAAAGAGACACATCACTAAAGAATTGCTGTTGACCAAAGCTAAAAGAGCAAATATTGGACTTATATTTGCCATTCTCCAAATGACTGTGAATGTAACTTCTAAAAAACTGAATGTGCTTAGAACAGTAAGATACTCACACATACACATGTGTGGGTGTGTTGGTGTTCACAGCGCCCAAGTGTCCAAATTTCATTTTTGACAATGTATGTAATAGGATTTTAGAATGTTCAGTTAAGATGTCAAAACTACACCTGACGATCTGGTGGATGAAGTGGTCAGGATCCTGGGCAGCAAACACTGTAAGAATGGTCCCCGCGGCCACACCCTCCTCAAAGCGGATAATCTTGGGGTTGACGGGGAAGACGGGAGGCTCGTTCACATCCTGAACAGAGATGGTGACTCCCGCTGTGGACTGGAGCGAGGACTGAATGCCACTGGCCAGGTGGGCCTGGTTGGATACCACCACTGTGAGCATGAAGGCACGGTTCATTTCAAAATCCACGGGCTAGGAAGCACCGGGGGAGTGGGGGGGTTGACAGAGAGAACAAAATAATGAGACATGGGAGGGAAATGAGTGTAGATGATTGCAAGATTAGTTGTAACTGTGTTCCAATTTGAGAAATGACATATAATTCAGTGAAAATAATGTGAGACCACAGCACTCAGTCATCAGCATCTGGCACTTCAGAGCAGGTGGAAACGAGCAAGATCAATGCTGAATAATAATGAAAGGCAATTTGTTCACTTCCATACTGAAGGAGCTAATTATCAGACATTAGGATGAGTGCAGAGAAGCTAAACAAACAGACCGGTCTTTACCTTGACCACTGTCAGCATGCCCTCGTTGGTGATGGGGTTGGTGCGGATGGTGAAGTGTCCGGAGGGGTCGCCGCTGACAATGCGGTAGACGGCGTTCCAGTTGGGGCTGTGGGGCTGATCTCTGTCCACCACTGTCAGGTTGGTCACCACCACATTCACCTTGTTCTCTGGCACCTCCCCAGAGAACTACACAGTGGGTGGGAGGCAAATGGGAGAGGGGAGGAGAGGGGAGGTGAGGTGACGGTGGCACAGATAACATTATGCGGATGTTGTTCCAGCAGTCGGCTAATGCATGTTAATAAACTGATTCATTGAGGTTTTACACATTTGCTGGTGCCATCATCAATCTTTAGGCATTTTCCATAATTGTTATTATGAAAACAAACTGCTTTCAGGGTCATGCCAATAATGCTCATTACAATAAAACATGAACTGAAAGTGGTAGCAAAACAAATGGAGGAGAAATTAGAAAAACAGAAGAGGAAGGGAAAAAAAGACAGCGGGAGCCATATTTGTTTAAATGTGGATAATAGAGAATTATAGCTTGCATTATGTTAATGCTGGCTCTCATTGCACACCACCGTCTGCTCATATGAAACTCTTTATCTGAACTAATGGATTTGTTCAATTAAGTGTTTACCCATTTAATTTAGGTTCTGTGCATTCACCAAATCTAGGTCTTAATAAGCAATTACATAAGTACTGTAATTAAGGCAGCGGTAGGAATAATCTTTGGCTAATGATCTTCATTATGTTGCAATCTGAAACAAGTCCCCTCTGAACCAACTGTGGAGGAAACTTGGTGACAGCTGCAGAGCCCACAGAAGAATTTACAGCGTGATAGGATACATGTCCTACTCTATAGGGATTTATCTGGCTACAGAGGGATGGGCACTCAAAGGTAGACACACACATGCATGCACACACACTAAAAGCTCTCATTGTCAGGCGCTAATCTGTGTTTCCTCTAGTGAAGCGTTAACTTGTTTATGGTGTGTGTCTGCCAGCTGCTGTTCACTTCTCTTAAATGGCTTTATCATCACGGGATTGAAGCTGTGTCCAAACCGCCCGATTCATCCCTCCCTCCTACTCTCCCTCCAGCCCTCCTTCCTTGCCTCCCTCACAGTATGGCCAGGCTGATGAACACAGAAGACATTAAATATGCACTGGTTTGTGTGTGTGCGCTCCGCCATGTCGTTTTCCCCCCAAAGCTTTCGCACAAACACCACCACAAACCTTCCAAGCCTGTTTGGCCACACTGTGAGACAGCTAAATGGAAAATGCTCTCTCAGGAGCATTAGCACACAATGAGTGGGAGGGTGCATCCAAAATGGCCACTCTCTTTAAAATGCAATGTGGGTCCATTGATAAGCCACTCGAGACACAGACTTCAAGTTTGAAGGATTTTGTAGTTAGAAGGAAGCGGGGGAAGGAAGCAAGGCAAATTAAAATGTAACATCACAAAAAACCTGTTGTTCTGTCATTACAGATTCAGACTTTATAGGTCTTAATAAACAAACTTTCCCCTTCAAACATTCAAAATGGAGAGCTTTATTGGAGGCCAATATTAGGAAGGCCTGCAAAGAGAAATTTCAGGATAAAAAAACCCACCAAAACCTTTTTGTGTTAAAAATGAAGGTTTAATTAGATTTTGAGTCTTGAAAGTAAGAGTGCATAACAGCACTCTTTGTGGCCAGTGAATTGAAGATTTTTTTACTGACATAAACACATACAATAGTGATGTGATCACATTGAATGTACAGCTGCTAGTTAGCGGCTGAGTAAACTTCAGTTCAGAGCAAAACTAAACTATGCAGGAAAGGTTTTTCAAATTAACAGCGCAAAAGCTGGTTATTTGTGGCGCATTATCACATTATATTATTTCTGTGACTTTCAGTCTTTTTAATGAGGATGTAATAGATAGATAGATAGATAGATTACTTTATTCATCCCTGAAGGGAAATTATGTAGTCATAGCAGCAATCCGGTACATTAAAATACAATAGAAATACAATGACATAAAACACTGAGGTAGAAAAAATAGAATAAAAATGGTCTAGAAGTAAAAATAAAATACGGAATGGGACAAGGGCACTCGAGAAAACACAGGATAAATAGGTAAATAGGTAATAAAGTGCAGCAGCAAGATGATGTTAATAATACAGATGGTAAAAGGTTTATAAAAGGGTTATGTTACTTTTAGTAATAAAGTAATTATAACAGTAACATAGTATCACTAGTATATAATAATATAATATAATACTTAAAAGGATAATGTATAATATATAATATAATAATATTATCTATACTAATATATAGTAATAGTAACAGTAGTATCAACAGTATATGTCAAAGCAGTGAAGGATTCAGTGCAAACAGTGGTAGATTTAGTCCATGTGTGTGATTGTGGTTTTGACAGAGGTTGATGAGTTATATAGTCTTATTGCACATGGTAGGAACCATTTCCTGTATCGTTCCTTAGAGCAGCGGATTTGAATGAGTCTGTTGCTGAAGCTGCTCTTTAACTTGTCGAGTGTTTTGTAGAGGGGGTGAGAGGGATTGTCCATGATTGCCAGCACTTTTGCTAGCATCCTGTCCTCCACCACCTCCTCCAGGGTGACGAGTTTTGTACAACAGTGTACAACAATGCACTGTGTACCCTGTGCTTTCAGCCAGCAGTAAGTGGAGCTTTTGTAATTTTTTGCTATTGAGTTCAGTGTTGTCAGGTCATGGTCACTACATGTACTGACACTTGTAAAACACAAGTGGAGGACTCGTGAGGTTGGAGGTTTGACTCATTCATGTCTGTTACAAAGCTTGCTATCATTAGCTAAGCTAACATTGGCTGCCATTAGATAAAGGTCATACCAGACCAAGTAAGACTGTAGCCGGCTGAACTGAGCAGAGGTGTGTTTCATTTCTTTTTTCAAAAGTTGAAGCTTTTTTCTTCAAAGAAGTTAAGCAGACAAAAATAGATGGGTAGGGGGTTAGGCATTTCAGGTCAACAGTTATCGTCCCTGAGGATGATGGGAATTTTTTGACTTCACCATTGCATCATCATTGACACTTAATGCCAGTGTCTTATTTTATGAACCGCTGACATATCAGTACATCCCGCACGTATCAAAGACAAAACTAAACAAAAAGGGTCACTTGTGGATGATCGCTACCATTTACTGCTTCTCTTATCTTACACTGCCTGTAGACATGTCTAGCCTTCAGACGTTGGAGCTACAGTCCAGTCAGGGGAAATTAGAGAGACTGCAGAGCTGTGTGGACCAGAAATCATTAAAAAAAAGAAAATAAATCTGCATCAAGGTGCGCTGCACAGAGGGGGAAATCTACTGCCTTTTCACTGAAAACTGACTCAGCAAATGAAAATGTCCCTTTGTAGATCGCAGCGTTGGAGCTCAACAAGACAAAATGAGCTGTTTGTTCCCTTCTGGGGGTGTTGAAAACAGCACCAAATGGTAACGGCATTACTCACTGTATCAGTCCACTTGAGACAACAGTTATGTCCTCAATATAGTGTCATAAACTAGGCATTTGCCCTCAAACTTATTTTTCCTGGCATGCAGACATATGTGGCTTTTTCTTACAGTCTGCATGTTTTAATAATCAAAGAGTGTGAAGTGTGGGGAAGTGGTGAAAGCAATTCATCTCTGGCACTCCAACACTTTCTGCTATTTAGAAAGTGCAGTTCTTCAGGTGAATTACAAGCATTCCTCTTTTCAGTGCTGTAAGCCTGAGTGTCTGGGAGTTCTTTAAACCCAAGGCAACTCTCCTGCTCCTCTTCACTGCTCGGTGAATGACAGACCACTGGGTGCACTCCAGCAAGGGTGTGACACACTTGTTTAGATAGATTGAATACATAGATTGTGGCAAGTGTGACTGTCATTTTGTTTGTCATGTAATGACAAACATAGCACTAACAAAGCACATTCAGGCCCATGTGGTGAAATGAATAAAACATTTGCCTGTTTTTTTTTTTACAAGTTAGATGCAATATATCAGCTTCATTTATGCCCCCGCAAGCAATTTCACTTAATTAGTGTGCTTATGTTTTCCCTGTGCCTCCCGTAGAGAGCGAGGAATTCTTCTTAGTTCTGTCGTACATAAATAATTACCAAACTATTGCATTTGAGTTGCTTGTGTGGGAAGCTGAACAAAAAGTAGGGATTGACAAAGCAGCGGAAAAGGCATCTGGTGGAGAACAATTTCTTGTTGACGTAATTGTGACAGTGTGTCACTGTCTGTGTCTAAGTGAAGATAGTGCGACAACAACAGGTTTTCATTCACGTTTACTCACTGCCATCAAAAAATCACGTGTCAAAATTTGATCAGCTGCTCTTTTACTTAGCGGCTTTTAGCCATGACTAAGGAGTGTGTTACAAAAAGTAATGAAAGAAACAAAAAAGAAAGTATTTATCTCAGAGTGTGTCATACTGTTTATGTATGTGCACATGTCCCGTCATCGTGTGCCGCATGTGTCAAGGACGCATGTCTGCTGAAGCACGGCATGTCTGCGTCTGGCTGGTGGGAGGTATCTGGTCCAGAAGCTCTCCCCAGTGAAGAGCGGTGACAGAAGCCAGCGCCGCAGACGGCAGCAGAGCGCTTCTGAGCGGAGCGGCAGACTTGTTCGGCGAGCCCTGCCCCTGACAGCTGGGGAGCTCTTATCAGAGAATGCGGCTGGAACTGTACTGGCATGCACGCTGACGACGGCCCAGGCGAGGAGACGAGGATCACAGTGTGTGACGCCGACACACGCTCTCACCCTGCCTCTGAGCTCCATTGCAGACAGCATCTGTCTCCTCCCTGGAATCTCAGAAATCTATGTGCTCACACAAAAAGCAGCTACAGTACAGGTGGGGTCTCTCAGGCTGCGGTCAGCGTTGGATTCTGTTCTTTGAGCGGGCTGAGAAGAGCAGGAGAAAGGAGCAGAAACTTCCCTCGGCATGCATGCACGGACAGAATTTACACTCAACAGCTTCTGCTTTCAATATTTGCCCTCATCAATAACCTCTCACAGTAACCCTCACCCCCAAAAACAAACAACTCCAAACACCTAACCACACACAGCTCTATGGAAAAGTGGGCCAGCTGTAGCTTGGCTTGCTGTCAGACCAATGTGGAGGTATCAGGGACCGGAGCCAGATGCCTCCAGACAAACCCTGGCCACCAGAGGCCCCCGCTGGCAGGCAAAACAGAGAGAGAGGGGGGGAGGGAGGTGTACACTTCCCACCACCAAAACTGATCTCAGTCTCACTTTCAGTCACAGTTCCTTTTTCCATCTCCCTGTATGTTGCAGGGGTTTTTACATCTGTCACTGTGCTATTTATAGGAACCGGGAATATATTTTCAAATATCACAGATTAGTCTTTAACTTGGATGCTTGTGTAACCAGTTTAATACACCCTTGGTTACAGAAGGCCTACAGAATGTCACACAATGGCTCTATGGGACATTGGTGTGATGCACCGGCCAAATGAGCAAATGTTAAAATGACAGATAGAGGGTCAAGGTGATGAACTGTATGAAAACTATTTGGGTGGGGGGTGGGGTGAATCTTAATTTTCTTTAAAGAAAGGCCACTGCCAGTAAAGTTAACATAGTATACTAATGACATTAGAACATAATGGTAAAAATAATGACAAAATAAAGAGCTCTGAAATAAGCCACCAAATGGGAGAACAAGGAACAAAAATGAAGTCCTAATCCCAAGGCTGCTGCCAAAGAGCACATTTCTTATCCATGGCACACACAAAACTCATCTTTTTAATTAGATTATTGATTTTCTTTTAACAATATCATTTTTTGCGCCATAAAAAGAATGTAATAAGGCACAGCCTCCCCTTCCTTTAGCAAAAAGAAAATGTATATAACCCTTGCTTCCACCTCCTCGTAATTTTTATACTGTCACTTACACAGAGCAATAAAATCTGTATAGAAACATTTTGGTCTCACCGTCCTGACTGTCAGTTCCGGGGGATTGTCATTGATGTCCGTGATGGAGATAAGGGCTGTGGCGGTGTTGGACAAGCCGAAGTTCAAGTTGCCCTCCATGTCCGTTGCCTGGACAATGATGGTGTACTGGGACACTTTCTAAAAAAAGAGTCAGAGAAAGAGAAAACACACTCAGGGTCTGGCAGTTATCAAATGCTGCAAAAACAACAACACAGACATGGGACTGAATAAGCAAATGAATATTTCTCCCACATAACACAACATACAGTATATAAATGAATAAATAACTCCCCACCCCGACTCCCAACTATGTATAAACATCTTCCCCTTCACCATAAATGGAACAACAGAAAAACGGGCGTCTGCTCACGTGATGTGTTTAATAACAGATAGTAAACAGCACCAGCATCCGCACACATGTACAGAAAGAAACAGAGTTGCAGAGAGGGAGCGGTGTGCTGGTAAAAGGCCCATCCATTATTGCCTAAAAGTCTTGGCTTTCCGCTGTGTGAACAGACCTGGCTCATCACTCATTTTAATGGAGGCACCGCCACTTAAAGATGTGCCGTGGTGCTGCAGCTAATTCCACGAGGGGAGCGGGCCTTATTTAGTCCAGTTACGGTGAGGGGGGGGTCACCCCCAGAGCGTACTGCTGCACACACTGCAATATTACAGTGCCATGATGCGAAACAGCAGCAAACATCAAGGCTTTGTTTCAACACAATCCAATGAAAAGGAAACAAACCATGTGCATCCACATTCCACCATCACAACCACCATCCACCACCAACCACATCACTGAAAGTTCAGCGTGTCCCCAGACTCACCGCAGGACACAGTAGTCTCTGCTTTGTGGTCTCTTCCTCTTCCTACTAATCCATTTGGCTCAGGCCTCCATTGTAGGAGAGAAAAGAGAGGGAGCGAGACCGAGCGGACGTCAAGGACAGGCCAGTGCTCGGCACATGGGGCCTGCTGCTTTGTTCAACACCAACAGTTTGTTTGTTGCTCGGGCTCGTTTCGTCCACGACCGTGGCCAGTGGCACTGGTGTCAGGCACTGCCTGGAGGAATGAGATCAAATCCAGGCAGAGGTCTTGGGAGAGATAGATGGGGGAGGTTTTCCTTCCTGTAAAGATAGCAGCTTCTTTGCCTTTTTACTTTGAGTTGTGTCTTTTTTCTTTTTTTCTCTTCTGGTTTATTGTGTGCTCTTTGTTAACTCACATTCTGTGCTTCTTTTGATCTCTCGCTATCTTCCTCATCACATCTTGGTTGCTCAGTGTTCTCCGCCTGTCTGTTCTCTCTCTGTCGGTCTTCCTGCCATTCTCTGTGAATCTCCTCCCTCCCTCCCACTCTTTCTTTTCGGTTGCAAAGGATGCATCAGATTGTTAGATCAGTCAAACCACTGAGGCCAGTTAAAAGATGCATGTGGACTCATTAAGCATATCTCCGAATCGTCACGAAGTGCACAGCTGTTAATCGGCACCAAACCAATGCTATTAATGAAAACTCAATACTGGCTGCCCTTTATTAGACTCATAATGAAATATCAATACCATCTCCCCTCATAGAGCGCTTCAGTAAATAAAGCCTTCAGTGAATGTGTCTCTCGACAGGCTCATTTAGACCCGGTCACATACATCAATCTAGAAATAGCACCAGATGGCCGTAGGAAGCTAATGGGCTCGAACTTTGATGGACGCCTTCTTCTCTGGTCAGGTGAAGAGAAATGATTGGAGCGGAGCCAGCAGGTGGAGCTCTCACACAGCGGGGGATGTGGCTGATGCATCATACCCTGCAGGGTTATATCACTCATGCGAGGGCAGTTGCGGGTTTATGGCCCTTCTAGTGCTCCCGTGCACATCCTCTTATGCTCTGGTGAGTGGGAACAGGTGGGACACTCAGGCACACACACACACACGGGTACACATGTGCCTGGCCACATCAAACATACACACACACGCACTATCCAAAAGTGGATGCCCGAGCAAGCCTAGGCTCTCTAATGAGTCCTATGGAGAGGCTGAACAGAAAATCTCTCTGTTATATTGGAGTCCAGTGCTGGGAGCTTCTTGTCTCACGACCAACAATCAGACACACCCCCCCCGACAGGCCTTGGGCCTCACTGACTTAATCTGCAGAAACTGAAAGGCTACACAAACACCTGTACACAGAGCTCTGCCAACAATAAAAGCCAATCCCTTTTTTCACAGGGACCAAATGAGGTCGTTTACCATCCAGGAGACTGAAGGAAGAAATAGGAACATGGCTTCAGCCTGTCAATGTTAGCTTACCTGACAAGTCAAGGCGAGCTGCAGACAGGACAAGTGGAAAAAAACCCCCAACATGGCTGTTCATGGTTTGTAAGCAATTGGACTCAAGCTCCAGAGAGACTTTGTTAGTGCGAACACAGCGAAGGAAATAATGGTCTCAACTGGTAAGGCCATGTCGAACAAGAAAATGGAGAAGAGTGGTCTACTGGCAACACAAGTACAGTGGTGAATTAATTATACTGGAGCTGAGTGTGCTTTTTCTTTCACAGAACCACTCCTAAAAAAAGGGAGAGAGACTTTACTTTTGTCGTTCGTGGACTGTGTTCCGGGCTACCGGGCTCCTACTGGCCACAGTCATTAGCTTGTCACTTACAATCTGTCTCAAATGGCCTGAGACTGCGCTCTCTCTCTACCTCAGTGACCCTCAGTGTCAGTGACCCACCCACAGCAGTTTCAATTCAGTTCAGCTGAGATCACTTCAATTAAATTTGCTGGATTTGATTTGATGCCATTCGATTCCGTTTCATTAGATTTGAGCTCAGTTCAGTTCAGTTCAATTTATTTCAGTTTAGTTCACTTCCCTTACACATCCATGTCGCCAATGGAAAACTGAGAACTCTCCAGTTACACGTAGAGCACAGATATTTGTGGGAGTTGTGATCTGCAGTTCAGATCTACACATTTCTTTACACTTTGGTTCAGTAAAAACCAAAAATATGTCAAGAAACTTGATTTCTTTCCATCTTCCATGTTCATCTCAGGTTGGACACAAAAGGCTGAAGACTGGTTTGATGACAACAATCTGAGCTATAAACTCTGACTCCACGTAATTAGATACGCCTCCACATACACGCAAACAGTTCAGAGTCGCATACTGCATAAATAAAGGCTGTGAGTCATGAAAGACTAAACCCGCTAAAATAAAAAAAAAAATCACAGACAATGTGTGGCATTTAGTTAGGTATCAAAATACAATAGACATGATTAAGCAAATGTGAACATGATGAATTTAAATCTGCTTCTTGTTTTACTGCAACAGATCAAGTCAGGTGTCAACAACAAAAAAACAAATAGGGAACCTGGTCACCCAAACTGGTTACAGCAGACCAAGCATACCACTCCTGTGGAAGGATCCGAATGAAATGAAAGAAAAGAAATGTCAGCCAGTAGCATGGTGGGCAAGCAAGGTTGTGCAGTTGATCAAATCAAAACTCAGAGAGAAGAAAAAGAAGCAGCCGTGAGCATGAGTCTAATTTCTCCAATTTGAGGAAGCAAGGCAGAGTTATTAGTCAATATCAGTCATCTATCAAAAAACTGCAATGTAAGGTACAGAGAGAGGGAGTAGGAGAGATATTGAATGGAGCAGCTGATGAGTTTGGAGCAATCATTTACCTAGTCTATCTGATGCAGAGTTAAAAATCTCTGTCGGGTGGTTAGTTAAGGACCCGCCAGTGTGATTTACAGGGGAACGTTGACATCTATCACTTCAGGGGGAAACTTTATTCTAAACTTTAGATAAGCTGGCTCTGGCGTAATAGATGCTGCACATGATTTAGCACTGAATGAGGGAATGTCTTGCACAGAGAAGGGAGCTGTGCAAATTGCAAAGTCAGTATTTTCTGTCCCAAAACATGGGAAGCTTATGGGGTCTAATGTCTGACAATGTATTAGCTGAATTCCACTGGAACAGACAAATTAAATGAGCCATTTAAAGTTACATTCCTGAAGACTTTCACCGTATCAGGCCAGACCTTTGCTATTTTGCAACATTTTTGCTCTATACTGTAGTCTGAATTGACAGTGGTGGGATCTGCTGTTACTGTGTTTGATTCAAATAGAAAGGGATTCACAGGCGATGATGGGACAAAGTGCTGAAGACATCTTGTTTGCTCCTTAGTCTTTGTAATTATAATGAAATAATGTTGAGTTACCTCAGTCTGGGTGAAATACAAACATTCTGTGTGTTTCTAACAGAGCAGCATGCCTGCCCCCAGTGATCAATAAATGTGTCATGTCATACTGCTATTATTAGTGTTTTTAGCCTCAACACCAGTAAACATAGGTGTGACCAAATGCAGTACACTGAAAACAGCTAAAACATTAAGTATCATATCTTTAAAGAATGGGCTGTTGTGTAAAAAAAAAAGCATAAAAGGGTGTGTCTATGAGCAAATAAAATCTATAAAAGACAGACAAACAAGCTGTGAAACTGTTTGTGAACTGACCATTTATCCAAGAGCTGCTGAAAAGAGGCGAATATTTGACCTTGACCAACAGAAAACCATGGTTTGCAACTAGATTGGCGTAAGTGGAGCATCTGAAGACAACAAAAATGCCAAATTCAATACAGGCTGGCTGCACATAATAAGGTGGATACTGAGTGGATATTTTCTTGATTGACTGTTGGCTACGAGCAGTCCACCTCCACCTACATGCATCAATACTCTGCAACCCGCTCACAATCATCTGAAGGCTCTGCTGTCTGGCTCCCGCAGCTCGGGCGGAAGGCAGCGAGTTAACATAACTCATCGTCTCAGAGACAATAAAGCCCCAGGCCCATTTCGGATGCCTGCTTTCTGCCTGTCTCCCCAGTCGGGCTCTGCAGAACCTAATAGAGCCAGGCTGTGGGCACTCATGTCCTTGAGGCAGTCCAAGCGATGTCCTAATCAACGACGAGACGGTCCAAAACGACGCTGGCATAAGCACGGAGGACAGCCTGGCGCCAGCCCACGCCACGCCACGCCACGCCACGCCGAACAGTTCCAACTGAGGGCTCACGGGAGCCTGGGGTAATGAAAGACAACAGCTCTGCCTGCCAGTGGAACTGGTGCCATGGAGGGAGGGCACAATGGGAGACCATCCACGCCAGCTGTGGCACCCTGACATCTCTGACTCGGCTACTTGCTGCAATGAGTTCTACTTCATTGGAAATGTACTTCTTCTGCAGTTGATGGAGTCTAACTAACATGTAAACAAGTAAACCCATTAATGAACAAGACTGTGCAAACTCCCAAATGCTCACCACCTGCAATCCTAATTCTAATCTTAGTGATGTCTACTTATTCAAAATTTAGGCTGAGTCAAACATGCATGTATGTGACACGGGCCAGCTTGTTAACCTGTCGGTATGCAGCATGTGGAAGCATGCAAGGTCAAGGCAGGAGAGGGGTTGCGGGTGGGAGAGTGACAGAGAATAATTGGTATTCAGCGGTGTCACAGGTAACCTGATACCAAGCTAACCTCCTTGTACCTGCTGGTTCCCTCAACACGAGAGAACCTGCTTCACCCCTTAATTAGCACATGAATATTCCAATTAGATGCTGGCGCGGTGGAGGAGGATTAGCTAACATGTGAGAGGAAGAGATGGGAGAGGCGACGGAGAACGTAGAGTATGTGCTACAAAGGTGTTTATTGGGTATTCGGTGCATACATGGCCAGTATGCATATTCATGTGACATATCCAACATGACACCTGGGATCAGATTTGTCACATGTGCTGCTTCTCCTCACTCTCTGGTGTAAGTGTAACTGCGCTGTGGAGTCGGCATCTCTATGTTTGTGTTGGTGACCTTGGCAGCAGGTGGGTGAACTCCCAGGTGTGTCCCAGTTTTAGTGGGAGGATCAGAGGCAGGTGGGACCGAGCCCGGCTCGATGTGTCCAGATTAATGAGCGCTCCCTCACTCACATCAGCTGCTACTGCTCCCGCCTGGGCCAGCCTGGAAACAGGGACGCAGAGCTGGCCCACCTTCACCAGACTCGTTTATACTGTCCCACAAACGTATTGGGCTATCATGCCGCGCCAGCTCTGTGTAAAATTTGGATAAGGAACAAGCATTGATGTATTGTATTCTTTTGTTTTCAAAAACCTGATTCTGTTCCGGAGATTTTAACCATAATTACTCTCCAAATACACTCGCATTGCTGTTGGTAAAATCTTGTTTTAATTTCTAAACTGTGGCCTGGCCGGGTTTAATGCTGAGAGGGACCAGCGGGACTTCTCAGAATATAAACATTATGAGACACACTCATTGGCGCTTTTATGTCGGTACTAAAATCAACCAACTAAGATATGAGGCTGAGGATTATCCTCATAATGACAGCATATGAATTTGAGCATTTCCCTGATTTTGTCAGCTGTGATCTTTAAAAAAATCTTGAACCCCAGAGTGATAAGCAAGGGTTTGCGTCCGTTTGTCTGTGTCTGTGTGTGTGTGTGTGTGTGAGTTACTGAGAAAGGCTGCAGGATGAAGAACTGGACCATGAAACACTAATGCTCACAGTCACCTGATCCAGCTAGGGGTAAACAAAAGTCGACCCTGCATGACCTCGCTCATTAGCAGAATAAGATTTAAGACAGAGCAGGGATGCTGTGTGTTTGTTCTGGTGTCGGTTGTGTTGGCGCATGGGTTGGCAAAAGCAAGCAACAGACGCACACACACGCATATCAGTGGTGGATGAGACATAAGAAGACAACGAGGGGAGAGCTCCTGCAGCCTGGTAAGCAGAGATGTGCTGGACCTGCGTGACCATTATATCTGATCTGCTCTCTGATTTAAAGGGCAAACACTGCTGCATTGGCTCCTCATTTCTTTAATGCTCAGAGACATGATGTCAAATGGGAAGGCTGGCGAAAATTAGCAGGCTGAGATATTTATTTTGTAATTTCAAAGCATTGTGTATCCATGCTATACCGTGTACAGAAAAGGCAAATAACGTGTTGTAGTGAGCCGATTGTAAATGAATATTAAAAAAAACATTGACCAGTGAAATCCAATTTAAAGTGTTAAAGGTTTTGGCTGAAAGCATCGCTTTTGGGAATTGTAATTCATTTTGGGGTTAACTGATGGGAAAATGGACAGACCAGAAGATATCAGTCACAAACCTGTATTGCAGGGAACCTGCATTTGACTACTTTGACATTTCTCTGACCGCCAGAAACACAAGCTAGCTGGTGTGAATCAGCGCTTGGCTGTGTGTGGGTGGGAATTGTCCCTGCAGAGAGGCTTTGTGAGACAAAACAAATGACTGTGTTATTCTCAAGTTTGCTCTTGAGTGGGCGGGACGGGGGGGAGCAAGTCGGTGGTTGGCCACCAGAATGAATGACATGAATCTGAAAATTCAGTCAGACTGGGTTAGCAACGGAATAGCTGAGCATTTTGGAAATTATTTCATTCATTCTTATCTTAGCACAAAGGCTGCACAGACGGAGGCAACTAGCTATCTGGAGTTTGAGTCTGGCTGGGGACCCATGATGCATCTCGACTATCGTAGTCTAATAAAGGCATAAAAAATGCCCCCCAAAAATAATACAAAAAATTGTCTCTGCTCCGACTGGCTCTTGCCTTCTTTAATCACTGGATATATCAACCAAAGTATTTCACCTTTTGATGGGTAAGGCATTGAAGGGCTATAATAATAATAACTCATACGCAGAATAACCCTACTGAATCTCAGCTAAAGCTTTTTCTTATTGCTGGGCAGGCACACATGAGACGCAGAACACACAAATGATGAGTTAGACGACAGCGACAAGGACACACAGAGTGCACACAGTGGACACTGACCTCTCTGTCCAGGCCAGCTGCCACTGTAACTATGTCCCCGGTCTCGCTGTTGATGGTGAACATGTTGGGGATAGGGCTGTGGGGCGTCTGTGAGAGGATGCGGTAGCGGACCATGCCATTCGCTGTGGTGGAGTCGTCTGAGTCGGTGGCTGTCACCTGCATCACGGACGAGCCTGCAGAGAGGAAGTCAGGTTAGCGACGTGGGACTCAGGGTTAAATCCTCTGAAAAGCAAATGACGTACACCAGTGAACACAGCACGAGGGGGGGCTCAAGCTTGGGAAAAAGCTTTTATTCGTTAAAGTACAAGGATGAGCTATTCAAGGTCCTTTGAAAACGTACATTTTGAAATAAGTACAGCATAGTGAAGGTCTGTACTGTCATTGAATTTGTAGAAAATATCAAAGAGAAAGGAATTGGAGAAAACTCAGAACAGATCAAACCCATTTACATAGAAGAAACAAGTCAATCAGACCAGCTGTGACAGAAACAAAATGTTTTTAACAAGCCCCTGTTTTAAGCTGTGCTGTTTTCTCCTCTGTATATAGCCAAGCTCATGGGGCAAACTTTCCACCTCTGCAGAGTCCATTTAGCAATGAGCAGCGCCGTTCTGCCATTACCGCCATCCATTATTTGAGCCTTCAGTGGCACCGTGGATGCCCTTAATGCTCCCCTGCTCTCTCCCTATTTGTCTTAGAATCACAGATAAACACTTCCATTTAAGGCAGAGAGCACAGAGGTGGGGAGGCGGTGGGAGTGTATGTGTGTCTTCATGTGTGTACGTGTGGGTAAAGATTGCATGCCTGTGTTTACTCACAGATACGTGCGTGCATCTGTATGCATGTGCCCGTGTGCGTCCTCGCAGCACGCATCAGGGTGACAGGGCCTGTGCATCCCCGCATCTCCCCCGAGCAGAATTATTGATTTGCACGAGTTTGTCAGCTGGGCTCACAAATGCGATCAGGCAATTAGGAGCACTTTGTGCTGGAAAGACGAGAGATCACCTCGCCGCTCTCACAGGGTTCTGTGAAAATGTCACTTTCCATCAGGCAGCCATTTATTGGCCGCCGCTGAGAGAAAAAGGCCGTCAGCTCGCAGACGGGGGACAACAGGGAGACGAGACAGCTTAAGCACGAACATGCTCCAATGAGAAGACATTGGCGAGAAGAGGAAAACTTAAGAGGAGGGAGGTAAGAACATAGGAACTGAAGTGTAAAAAAAAAGAGAGGGAAGCAGAGAAAAGTAGAAAGTGGTAATTATAAGGCCTACATGTTAGATAGCCTTATCTAAATTAATTAGAAACTTTAAACAAATTCTGATGGATTTTAAATAGCGGGCACCAAAGAGCGTCTCAGCAAATTAATGCACAGGCACTATGGGGCACTCTCAGTGGGCAGGAAGGTTGGTGGTGGGTAACACGCTGAGGAGGCACGAAAAACCAGCAATGTTCAATTATCACATCAAAAGCAATTGGAATTGGTTGTTTGAAACTTATTTTTTTTAGATTGCAGCAGAAGTAAATTTGCTTCAGCACCTTTTAAATTATGAATGGAAATGTCCCAGTGGAAGCAGGAGAGCTGCGAGACTGGTGGCAGATCTGGCGTTCCCCTGTGGGTACGAGCAGCTACAGGTGTCTCCGTGCCCATAACTGTTCCGAGATGGCACCATCATTCCTCTGACAGCCTGCATGGACGGGATAATTGTAGCCTCGAATCTCTATTTCAAACTTCATTAAGTTTCAAAGCGGAATTTGTCACTTTGTCCAGCAAGGAAAAGAACAGAGTCCAGGTAAAGACAGGAGGCAGAAAAAGAATCGCTTCTGTGCCACTGAGGACAGCGTCAATCTATAATCAGTCTCTCCAGTCCCGTAGGGAGGGAGGCGATGATGAATCACATGCTTGCACTGCTATCTTCTGATGAGACTTCGGTGATATGATGATGATGCGCTTTTTGTTCCAAAGTGGGATGGCCATGCCTGAAAGGGTTAATCTCTGAGCCTGTTTAATTCCCCTTTAATTTGAACCCTAATTCCAAATCCTAATTGCTTTTCCACCAAAATCGCTGGGGCTGAAAATCTAAGTGGTTGGCCATTTTCCTCACGTGACCAGAGACTAGCAGTGAGGTCTATCCACTACCTAAACATTAGTCAGCCAGAGTCAACATCTGCCTTCCAATTAGGAATTAGAGAGAAGATGGAAAAAAGAAGATGGATATATATAGACAGCGCAGGAAAAGGGAGATAGGCAAACACAGATGCAAAGATAGAAAGCCCAGGAGGAAATTGCAAAGCAGAAAAAAATGTCAAGATGAAAATAAAGGTGAGAGGTTTTATAAAGACCACTAAAAGAAAAATAGCAAGGGGAAATCAGGGTGTGAGAGAGCAAGGGACGGATGGTATAAGAGGATAATAACTCTCATCAGTAGAGGGAAGATAGAGGTTGCCTTGGAGAAGGAAAGAGTCACGGCGGTATTGTAGATGGAGAGAGAGTGAGAGAAGGAGAATTAGAGGTTGAGAGGCATAAAGGAGGAAAGAGAAAAAAGTTGTAACCCAGTGAATCTTGGTGGAAGTGATGAAGAGCAGACACAGGCCCAATCCTATCCTCCACCCTCCACCCCCAGCTCGAGTCCACTGTTTTGCACATAGGGTCAGGCGGCTCCTCTTCTTGTGGTCATCTAGACCTCCAAAAGAAGCCTTTTCAGATGCTGACTTGAGTAGTACAAGAAAAATACCCAGAATGCTTTGTGAAACAAGTAACCAGAGGTGTCCCCTGTTGATACCTAAGTAAAGATTTCATCCCCCTCTGCTCTGAAGAGCCACTACCCCATCCAAGGTACTCGTGGTGGAAAACTGGAAGGGGGGGGGGCTGATTGGGCAATAGTGTTCACACAAAACCCTCTAATGGAGGCCACTGCTCTCACAGTCACACCATTCAAACCATTCACCATGGATCAGAAAGGTCTGTGCCAGAGTGAATGGTGATGTGATGGTTGAGTCAGTTGTCTCCTGTTCAGCATTTCAGTTGCTGAAAAGACAGACGGACGGCTGGAGCGCCTCCACAGCTCCACCAGGTCCAAAACCTGTCTGGTTGAACCGCCGGTTCTTTACAGCAGCATTTGACTTATATATATATAAATATATTAACACATGAAAATCATTAACTGTTAACGTTAGGAACTGCTGTGTTTTTCCTTTTAATTAGGAAATAATTAAAGAAAAAAGAAAGACAATATGAATAAATGGAATGCCTTCTGTATAAAGTCATGGGGGAAAAAAAAATCTCAAACTGTTTTGACTTCTAGTACATGACTGGCCTCTTCCCATCAAAGTTATCTGAAGTTTGAGTTACAATACTCCAGACAAACGTGTGCATTTTCGCAGGTCTATGCAAAAAAAGGAACTATGAGTAATTACAGATCATCTCCCAAATCTCTGCGTTGTTGGACTTGGATGAAAAACAAGATAACCGATTGATCCAACTCCTGTCAGCCAGCTGTTTCAAAACGGGAAAGAGAAAAGCCATTAACATTACACTTGTTCCGAGTATAAAAGAAGCAGCACCGGCACCATGGCCAAATGACCCATATGAACGTTTGCCTTTGCATTTGGCACAGAAAAGCATGTTCCAGCCTAATGGGCATCGTAGCATTTACCGCTGTCCAAGCGGAAAAGAAAAAAAAACAGACTTCTCGCAGCTGAAGTAATTAAAATGGAGCCTCTCTGCGATGGCACGATGACATACATGAACAACAGTGCGAGGCACAGCTGCTCTCACAGAGGTTCATCACACTGACGGAAACCTGGTTGGGCTCCTCCACCTCTACTCCTGTCATCACTCCATCTCTCTCCCCTCCTCCACCAATCCCTAATTACCCCCCCAGGCAAGATGGAACAAGAAAGTCTCTTAAATCTCTCTGTAACTGTTAGCAAACTTGTCAGAAGAGGGAAAGAGAGAGAGAGCGAGAGAGAGAGCGACACGGCAACCCTGTCCCCCCCCCCTTGGGAGGGCAAATCGACTGCGAGAGAAGGCACTCAGCTGTTGGTTTTGATCTAGCACTCTCATTTCAGGAGGCCTTTTCGAGAAAGACGGTCCATAAAAGGGAACAACTTGCTGCCGGAGTCGTGGAGAACATCACAGGGCAGATGTTCTGAGCACACTGCAGGCTCTGAATACAAGAGCCTTCTGAAGGAGTCACGCCTCGTCGACAAATCTTTATCTGACGCCACTTAACACAACTCGAGGACTGTCACAGCCTTGAAGAGTTACAGATCATTTTGGTGACCTTACTTGAAAGGTGGCGGTGCGTTTCATGTGTTTTCTCATTGGATGAGTGTAGTATATGTTAGCCTCAGCTTATATTGTAGCTTCAACTACCTAAAGAACCTATCCGCACCCATTGTCTGTTTTAGCAGGTATGCCAAGTTTATGTTGCTAGGCTCGCACCGAAAACCATTTACTCCTCATTAACAAGAACTGAATGTGATCAGCTAGACCATTTTGTCATGTGCTGTTTCATTAGGTTTGATTACCTGCGCAAATTAAATTCTATTATTCACAGGTTCATTTGCTGCTGAGCAGGAGGGGAGCCGGTGGCGGAGAGTGACAAATGAAGGCGTTTCGAACAGATCCTGACTGACAGTTTGATCGGATCGCCCCCTACGTAACATCTGGTGATGGTGATAAGGGTGGTTCCCTGGAGGTCTTCCCTCTTTGATGGCTTTCAACACAGTGCTAGATGTGAAGATGTGTTGTAATGCTTCAGAGAACCTTTGATATGTTTCTGTAGATACAGAATGTGATACTGCTGCAGCTTTACACACACTTCCCCTCTGCATGACATTTACAGAAGTACAAGCTTCTCCTATTACAGGTTTTTTTCAAATGATTACGAATATTAAATATTATACCATTTGAACTTGTTGTCTTGTATTTTGACTCTTCATTGTGCACAGTGAATATGAAGGTCATACTATACGTGCAGGTTTAGTCAACGTCTTGCTCACTGGTGTGGTAAAAACCTGACTGAACAAAACTCAACTCTACCCCCTTTCATGAGTCATATTTCATCTTTCCGCTGAGACAGTGCTGATTAAAATACCTTCAATTAACTTTCCACTGAGATGATGGAGCATGAGCACTGAACTGGCTGCATGCCATTAGGACATGAATATATTAGTATGACTTTAATTTGTGTAACTTCACATTTTTTGATAAAAAAAAACCTGTAGAGCTTTGTTCTACAGTTTTAATTGTTAACCTTTTTTTTAAGTTTAGAGAAATCACACTTCACAGTAGCGGCATCCAGCTATGCATATTTAAACAGATCCACTGCTGAGACAGCTGCAGAAACCACGGATACATAGTTATTCCTATTATGGCGTATTAGGTGCCCCTGAAACGTGGTGAACACAACAAATTAGGAGGTGCAAGGGCACTGGCAAGGAACCTGGTGTCTAGCGGACCCTCGTGCACAAGTGCGACGCTCGTCTTGGTTTGTGGTGTTGAACAACATCATGAGGTACTTACTAGGTAAGTCAGAACATATATATAACCCATTTTTTCCCAGAAATTTCAACTAAGAGCTTGTCTGTGCCGGAGCATCAATGTTTTGGAAAAGCACCAACACGTTAGTAACTTTGCAGCAGTGCGAAGCATCACTGTCCACAGCGGCACCTGTCACCTGCAGTACTGCAATCTGTTCTCAGCAATCCGCCTTGGGTAACACCTGAGGAACTTTCATGGTCATCTCTTGATTCTGCCGTATAATCTGGTAAGCCGCATGCAAATGCTGGAGGCCCGCTGGAGGATCTGTGAAGCTCAGCAGCAGCTCCTTTGATAATCGCTGAAAATGTCAGTTGACTTATGTCTGACATGAACTTTACACAGATGCATATCACGCCATCTCGTGAAGAAATTATATATTTATTAATGCTGCAAGAAGCAGGGAGAAGTGCCAGGGTTGAAAACAGTGAATAGCTATCGAAAAAACAGAAGAGCAGGCGAGGCGTTCTTTGGGGGGAGGCAGGTAAAGAGAGAAAAAGGGGAATAATCTTGGAGAATCTGAGTTTTACTTGTTTGTTATTTGTGTATTATTTGTGCTTGTCTTTGCCTCAAGCTCTCTATTTTATCTCAGGTCATTTAATGAGTGTTAGTATTTTTCAGTTACCTGAGGTTTTGTGATTCTCTGTGAATAATGGTGTATAGAAAAGAGTTCAGGCAAAGTCAGAACTGAGATTGGTGGCATATTTTACAGCTGGCTGTGCATCCCATCCTCTCACTGCAGGGTTCAAATCAGCTGGGTATAAAGACCAACTTGAGCAAGAAGTCCAACTTTTAACTCGAGGCCTAAACTGGGCCCATTTATATTGTGTGAAGCAATTGACTGACAGAGGACATTAAAAGCTTCAATGGGCCACAAAAGTATATAAGGTCTCCTTGAACCTCTGCTGGAGATGAATCGGGCTCATTCTCGTTTTCTTCGACTAAACAGGCAATTAGGCCAACACGGCTTTGCAGCCTATGTTCCTAATTAAAATTCATCAATTCAGAGACCGGTGACTGAGCTCCACGCACACAATATGCTTTGCTGACATCAAGCTCTCAACACCTGACACCGTGCGCACCACAAACAAATGTTACTTGGCAGTGATTGCTTAATGAAGAGCAGGGCAATTATACTGTACACAGTGTATTGTGTTTCCTGTTAATTGGTGTAACAGATTGCATTTTGTTCAAAACAATATTACGTTCTACAGCTCCTGTCGTTTCCTGCTCGCATCAGAGAGAAAAACGGAGAAAGTAGCTTTTGGAATATCTGGTTGCCCTCACTAATTAGGAACTCTGTACATAGACCCACGCTCCACTGAGGAGTAACAACTACACTCTCTGTCTCTCTCTCTCTCTCTCACACACACACACACACACACCCATACTCGCTCAACCCTCCTCACGCGTACGCACGCACACCATGCTTTCCTATATCATATCCCCATGAGACTGAACTGCAGCAGAACAATATCTCAACACTGTGAAGACAAACACGGGTCCTCGGGGTGTGATTGTAAGAACAACAGTTCTTCCTGTTGAGACATGAGGGCTACTTGCACATTCTGCTCTTGTCTCTCGCCTGGCACTGACCACAACTCTGTTCGCCCGATTCGGAGGGAAGGTGTATGTCTCTCCATGCTCCGCAGAATCTGATAATGATGCATCCAGCCCAGATACTGTAACACAAATATCTCATGAGCTTGCCCTCGCCTGAACCGACCGAAAACTTCCCAGTCACGGCGCATTCACCCCTCAAGATGCTGGTGCATTGCTGGAGTTCAAGTTTATTCAAGGCCACTGGAAGTAGGATTAGAAAATTATGGTTTATTCCATGGAAAAATATTGCATTTGATAGAAATGACAAAAAATGCTCTTAGGACATACAGGGACTTTGCTCTGAGAAACTGTTGGAAACGTTAAAGATGGAAATGGTACAAAAAGCAGTAAGAGACTGTGCGGTGTCGTGATTTCTTCTTTCAATTTTCTAACTATAAAACCTTTTTAGCTAATCATAGATGATTGCATTGATAATCGTCTGCAGAGTACAGTCCAGACATTACAAAATTGCCAGTAGAAGTGGTGATTTACATTGTCACATTATACAATTTAAACTACAATTGCTGGCACTTATAGGCATTATATGGCTCAGCTGTTACATGACTCAGCCATTCAGAATGGAACAAAGAGAGCAGTTCAGGTTCATAATGTGTGACTACAGCTCAAGACACTACTGGTAACTACTTTTCAGCCACAATAAAAGTTCTGAGCTTGTCTGATGCATGACTTTTCCATGTAATAAACTTATCTATACCAATCCCCACAAATTCTCGAGACCACCAAAACAGGTTGCAAGATAAATATGATCTGAGCCAAGAGATGATTAACAAAATAGGAATGAAGAAGAAAATACATGGTTCTGCTAAATCAGGGGTTCTCAACCTTTATAGTCAAGATCCAAATCTGATTTCTATTCAAGGTCAAAGGTCCTGAACGATTGGTGATAACTTTCTTTATTTTTACAAAATACATTGGAAAAAAACATGCCACTGTTTGTCTGCCATTAGTTGCTTAAACCAAAGAAAATTTTACTTTATAGCAACATACATTCTGTTATGATCCGTGTCCTTTTGGGTATCTGTCTGGTGTGTTTTCCCCTGGTTGCTTCCTCACATGTTTTGGGTGGTTCCTGGGGTTGCTATCTGTTAGGGCTCCCCCTGGTGTTCTTCCCTTATTGGTTAATCACCTGGCTAAATCCCTGCACCTGTCTTGTTTGCTCGTCACTCCCTAGTGTACATAAACCCCTGCCTTACACTTCCCTGGTGTCGAAACGTGACCATTTCATGCCTGAGTCGAGAACCCTGTACGCCAGTCTGATCTGTTTCCGTAGACACATTTTGCCCGACCACCGTTTCTTGCCCTAGCCCATTGGATTTGTTCGCTGTTTCTCTGGTTTTTGACTCGGACTGTTTGACTACGCCTCTGGTTTTGCTGCCCTGGTTTTCTGACCCTGATAACGGACTTGTGACACAGATTTTTGGATTTGCGACTTTTGGATTGTGTAAAATAAAGATCATTGCCAGCACACACTGTCTTGTGCCTGGTTCCTGTACTGATCATCACACATCCAAGTGTCAGACAGAATAAAAATCCATTTGAACCTTGTTCAAAATAAATGACACTCTTTGTCCCTAAATAGTTTGCTCCAACATATCACATTAAAAAGTTCAAGTGCACAGTTAAGTTTTAGAAGAAATTTTAACTTGAAGAGAAAAATCTTGACTGACTTTCATGCCTAAGCAAATTAAATAAGCCAAGCGTCCTTGTTTTCATGTCTGAAAGGAAACGACTTAACAAACTGACCTTCAGTAGCTCTCTCTTGCTGTCATAGATCTCAAAAACAACTTGTTAGTCGGTTCATGGGGACATTTTAACCGGCAAAGTTTTGTTGATCTGACCTCTGTATTCTGAGGATATTGCAGTTTGAAATATCTGCTTTGTGTCATAGTGCCGTTAAACATTTTCACTCTTCTCCACTCCAGACACAAGGGCTTTGTGCATCATCACCACAGTGGCGACATGATGTAACCTACACAGACGTTGAAGTCTCGCTTTCTCCTGCCCGCAGGACACAATGTAAGCGCACATTATCCAACCTCTTAACCCGCTAATTTTGTTAGCTGACCACTGAACATCACGTAGGTGAAGTGCTGGATGTCAACATTGCCATGACAACGATGCCAAAATGGGATACAATTACATTTATCTCAGGCCATGATCTCAGGCCTGTGACTGTGGATGATTGTGCATGTGTGAAAGGCAGCGATCTGTCAGCATTCAAGGGTTGTTTCATACAAATCCTTTACTTTGTGCCAACCACTTTCCAAAGTATACCATGGTATTTGCACTGTTGACTGTGATTTCCTTTCTTTGCAGAGTGCTATTTCTGTGCACCCCTGTCAAACCAAGACTGTACTCCCCCCAAACTCCCTTTATCATCAACCCCTGTGATGGTACGGATTCAGCGGGTTACAATCTCAGCCTTATTTAGCCCTTACATTAATAACATACAGTATGTTGAAGTATCTATAGTATGAGTAGTTCTTTCAGTATTCCCACAGATGGACAGAGAACTGTCACTGGAGGAAAACTTCAAAATGTGATAATTCTCAGACAGGTTCTGGAATAACAGAATAAGGAGCACGTTTTTTTCACGTGATTTATAAGTAAATTTATGGAGCGTCATGTGTGATGCGCACCAAAGATAATGATATCCTTGGGACATGAAAGTCATATCGAATCTAAAACTATATGTGGCGTGTCTGGGTGTTCTGATGTGACTGAGTTATGACTGAGAAGAACCTGAATTGCTTCCATGAGCTGTGGGTCACAGCCACAGTTACAGCTCCAGAAGAAGTCTCTTCTGGGGGCATTTGTTTTACCAAAAAATTCAATCATCGTTTTGCATTGTAGAGCAGACTTTTTGAATGAATCGGCCCCTCGCCTGTTTTGGAACGGCAGGTCAAGCGGGATGGGTGAAATAACTCTTACCTGGTTTGGACCCTTCAGCCACAGAGCCGTTGTACACCTGGTTCTGAAACTCTGGCCTGTTGTCGTTCATGTCGATCACATAGATGTACAGATCGATTGGATTCTCCACCTGGTTACCATTCATGTCCACTGCATGGGCTCGTAGCTGTGAATATATAGAACAGCACAATGAAAGAAGGATCACAGAATACTGAATATTAGCCTGATTTCCAATCTATCTCTGCAGTACCGTCTGGACCCAACTCAGCACACAGCACAACTTTGACCTTGTCAACTGGCAACTTTGTCTAACTGGCAGATATTCTGTCTGCTAACAGGGCATGAGTATCCTGTTGGTGTCTTGGCAAGGACCACAACAACACAGGAAGGGGCAAAGTAGCAAAATGTTCCTGACAAACAAACAACACCTATTTTGTTGTTAGCACAGCCAGAGGCCTAAAGATTATCATAGAGGTGTTGCTGCTCAAGCTGTGGCTTCCTTTTGTACGGGGAGGATGTTTGTCTTGATTTGTTTTGACAAAGCCAGCCGTTTGGATGGATGTCTGCAAACGATGAGCTGCTCCTTGACAATTCGCTGTGTGAGAACAGAGCGAGCGGAGAGGAAGAGAATGGGGGAGGGGGATAAGGCGGGTGAGGTGCGAAGGAGACGAGGGGAGAGACTGAGCCTCGTGCAAGCAAATGAGAGATGAAAACACAAAGAGGCAGTGTGGGGGTGGCAGGGCTCGAACAGGGAGGACTGACAAAGGCAATCATCATCTACAGTGGGACGTCTTAATCTCCTCTGCTGCTGTTACACACCCTCTACTCCCCACCAATCCCCGCTAATGATATCTAACATAACGCAAAGCTTTGTAATAGCCTGGAACCAAACCGACACTGTTCACCGTGACGTACATTACTCTCATTCAATTGCCTAGAATTCATATCCTCTGCACAAATGTTATTCAATCACAGCTTGGCTTGGTGAGAGGACAAGGGCTCTCATTCTGGCTAAAGCGGACACGCTGGCAGCAAAATATTTTGTCTGCCGCATCACAGTCGAGGAGGAGCTGCCTGCCAGCCTATTGACAGGAAGTTGTGATGCATTGTGTGCTGACATGAAAGATTGAATGGCGGCACCTGCCTTCACCACAACAAAACTCATCATGTCGGCTTTTGTGCCCGCCTGTCAAAACACACCCGCTCGAGCATTCACGCAGGCACCCAAACACCGATTCAGGCGCGTTTATGCATATTAACATGGACACTGACATAAGCGCGCAGCTATGGGCTGGGGACACGCACGCAGCCAATCAAAAGCGCCCTCTTTAGCCACTTAATGATCCTCAAGATGCTAGTTTTCCCATTGGCTGAAGCACAGCAAACAAACATGGAGAGGAGGCCCAACAAACAAACAAGCCCAATCTGTTTTCTCAGCTGTGAAAGCTGCACGCTGAGGGACGTGTCTGCTACAGTGCATGGGCTTGTGTGTGTGTGTGTGTGTGTGTGATAATGATTGTGCATTTATGTTTTTGTTAAAGTGTGAATATTTGTGTGTCCCTTATGGCTGTGGATTTGTGTGTGCAAATTCCTGAATATTTTCTTATATTTCCATATGTGCGTTGCCACTATAGTCACATCTCTGTGTGTGTCCCCTCCTGTGTGTGCCCTGCCGTCTGCTGATATGCTCCAGTGTTTGTGTGCTCAATGGAGGAATTGGAAATGTGACCTAAGGGCCTGGAGGAGTGTGTGTGTGTGCCATGCAGACAAATGCATTTGTGTGAACCAGACTGGACCAACCACAGAGGAGAAATACAGTTTGCATTTGGCCCATTGGTCCCTTTATCCAATATAAAAACCTACTTGCATGGTACTTTCAGGAGAGCCATGAAACAATTTCATACTGGATTGTGTGTGGTGCTTTTTTCTTTCTCTCCTGAGATACTGTGTGTAGCTACTGCTGCTGTTCCAAACTCCCCATCTATTAATGAGAGACTCAGACAAAATTTCTTTGTGTGATCACTTTTCATGGCTTCATCAAGGATTTTTGATTTTGAATTTGACTGCATTTACAAACCTACCAGACCGGCTGCAATAGCTATTAGTATTTTTTAGTCAGGCTGGGAATGGCACTGTTGAAATTTGAGAAATATATTCAAAGTTCCTTGAACATGAACTCTAACTCGATTTTGTTGATCTGATTTTTCATTCAGGAGGCCAGCAAGCATTCATCAGCATGTTGGCACTTAGTTGACAGCACCACTGTGACTCGGTGCAGCATAAAAAGGCCACTAGCACGGCTGGTGGCCTCTTGCTCACTAGAAATTACAAACATCATTATTTTTCCTTGATTTTCAAATTTTGAATATTTTGCATTCGATGGTGCAGCCAGTAGAGTGCAAATGTCAGACACACCTGTGTCTAAAAAACATATACAAATACATGCATTCGTTCAAACACATATGAAAAAACTAATCACACACATTCTCATATTCAACTCACCTTGTGCCCTGCTGGCTCACAGTAGCTCTATCTGACAAAACACCCACTCTCCTTACCTCGCAGATCACTACCCCCCCCCAGCTCTGGTCTGACAGAAACAGCAGCCTCGTCTCTCTTTTCTCTTGAACCCAAAACTAACAAGCAAAGTTTGGCCTGCGAGAGCGCAGCGGTGGTGTGAACTTCCTGTCAAGTTGAAAGAAAGTAAGCACTGGACTAAATTTCCCCTGGGTCAAACTCTGCCCACATTCTCCTGCACCAAATCATACATCACATTACAAGCAGCAAGGGTCCACGGAAGCCTAAATGGGAGCCACGTTCAACTTGAAGGGCCCTCAACCTAATGTGCTGTTTTCACTACAGGCAGCATCAAATAAGAACTGTTTACTGAGCTGCTGTCCTTTCCCAGGTACCAATAACCTCCCGGCTTTATTGATCCCAATTTGCTGGTTGAGTGTAAGAGCAGGTATTGAGAGACAGCAAACATGAACACAGCAGTGTCCAGAGCCTGAATGTAGCAAGGAAAGTGACAAGAGGCTCATCCAAAACCAAATGGAACGCACACAAGAGTATGAGACCAAGAGCTTTCTGTTTGTTTACAGTCATTGCACATACTGCGTGTGCGCACACTGGTGTTTATAATGTGTGCATACTGCACTGACAGACACTGAGGAGATCCCCTCTCCTTTATTCTATCCTCCCTCTGAGACAGGAGCATGCTTCTGAATTAGCTCTATCAGCGGCGCAGCCATCTATCATACTGACAGTCACGCGGGCAATGCGAGTCTGACACCAGCGCTCAGCGCCAGCCGAGGTGTTAAGTCTTTGCTGATATGCACTGAAACCTGCAATGTGTGTTTATTAACCGATGGCCTAGCGTTAACACAAGTCTCAAGTGGTCTACCTATTTAATTCACGCATCCACCGAGCTGTTTAACCCGAGGGTCCAGAGGGGCCAGTCATGAACTCACCCCTCCCGCTTCTTGTGTGTGTCTGTGTGTGGTGGTGGGGAGTCCTATGGGCCATAAGCAGGCTAACTGCACAGCTGTCAGCCTGCACCTTTGAACAGCACAGCTGCAGTGTGCACAAGGTGAGTGTGCAACAATATGTGGGGGAGGCAAAGTAAAACAGGGCGGCGGGGCACAAGGAAAAAGTGGGAGACACAGGGGGCAGATATGGAATGGAGAGCAGAGGGACCAGACTCGATGACCTAAAGGCACATCATATATAATGAACTTTTTAGACACACAAACATATGCGAACTCATTAGCTCTGATGTTTAGAACAATGATGACGGTTTTCTTGCACTCCACCTTGGTTTTCTCTTGTTCTCCCCGTCCTATCCTTCCTGTGCTTCTCCATGCAGCCAAACCTCAGTCAACTGTAAATGACAGCTGAAGTGGCTGTTTGCTTTTCAAGGCATTCTTCATTTCATTGCTGCTTTTGGCATCAATCATAGCCTGGAGAGGCTGGTGCGAAGGCACTGTACGGAGGCCAACAGCAACAGTAAGTCGTCCGAAGGAACTTGTGGTTGTGTTTTGACAGGCCGCATTAGTGTTAGCACAAAAAGGTAGATAGGGAAGAGAAAACCAAGGCACATTTCCACAGGGATAAATGGAGCATAAATGGATCATAAATGGAGCATAAATGGAGCTGGAGGGGGCAACGCAAACAGACAAGACAGACACTTTGTCCTCACATGGAAGGAGGCTCGTTCCTCTCTGTCCAGGGGCTGGGTGACAAACATGTTGCCACTGATGGGATCTATGTTGTATATACCACTTGGGGGCTGATCAGCGCCTGCTCCCGTGATGCTGTAGCGGATGCCAACATCTTTGTCCTGATCAGAGCGGATCTGAGGGCACAGAAACAGAGGGAGAGGTTCAGCAGAGAGGAAAATCAGTTTTTTAGTCAATTTAGTTTCTTGCAACAAAAGACACACAATGTTCAGGACATGGAACGTGACATAAATTGTCAAAAACACATTTTGAAAGGAAAAGTTCGAGAACAGACTGAGCGTACATTGGATGCTTGACACATTCATGATAAAATTACCACTGCAAGCTTTTTTTTTGAGCTGACGCTTTGAAACCTACGGTCTGAAGGTGAAAACAGAAAATTGCACAATGTGCAGTGAGGGAAAAGGATCCACTGTCAGAGGATTTTGTCTGGCCTGTTGAGTGTGGGTGGTTTACTTACCTTCATGGCAGTTTCTCAGTGAACTTTGAACAAGTGTAATAGGACATTACTACCTGCCATGAAGGCTTTCCTAATGCCTGCCCGAAACTGATTTTGTACCGTTTTTCTCGACGATGCCTGTCTGGAGTTTAACATCTCAATGTGCCTGTTCCATCGTAACACTTTGCTGTTATTTCACACACTATTGGAGAAGGTAAAGAGTGATATATTTCACTTTGAACAAGTTTCAATATGAACTCCTCCACTGCCAAAGCAATAATAATAATAATAATAAAAAAGAATATTTTTTCTCAGCACCTTGCTGACTTTTAAGGAGACAAAAGGAATTGGGACTGGAGCATTTCTTCCTGTGGCATTGATTTCCAATGAGCTCAACACAAAGCAACAACATTAATGTGACATTATTAAAAACGATGGGTCTGAAGGTGTTACCTTTATTAAGTGAGCATACAAACCTGCTCACCTCTACACCCAACTTTTAGCTTTTTCATCTTGATAAATAAATTGCCATACTTCCATTTATTAAATCATTGTAGTGTTCATATAGGTGTTAAATCCATTTGTTTGACATTCAAAGAAATACCGCCATTTGCTTTTCTGCCCAAAGTTAGATGCAAAGATCGATACCACTCTCATGCTTGTGTAGTAAAGACCAAGCTACTGCCAGCAGCTGGTTAGCTTAGCTTTGAATACAGACTGGAAACTGGGAGATTTTTTTGTCCTTTTGGACAGAACCAGGTGAGCTGTTTCCCCCCAGGTCAAATGGTACAGATCCACAGTGGTGTTATTTATTGTGTCATCTCCAAAAATGCATTAGCCCGACTCACACACCACACAACACACATGCCGAGACAAATTAAACGTACAGTACAGTTTTGTTTGTTTAATTACAGCAGTACAATTGAATTCATTCAGTAATTAAAAGGAACCTCTTATACTCTGTACTGTGTTTAGGGAAACAAAATGCTCGAGAACAAAATCTGAGACTGAAATTCAGACTCGGGCCATGGAGGGCTGTAATGTAAACTTTCAACATTATGAAAGTGTATATCATCTTTATTATGAAAAAACCCAGTCTATCTGCATTACAGAGCCATTATCACATACTAAATAAAATAATCAGCCTTAAAAAACATTAACCTGATGTGTTCAATGTGATCCATTGTTAGTAAAGCAATGTCTATGTGCAACTGCTCATAACTGTTTATATGTCACTGATTCAGGAGTGATACTCCTGCTTACACTGTGTAATCTGAATCATGTCTAGGGCTATTATGTCATAAAACTACACTTTATTCCACAAAGAAAGAGCTGACATGGGAGTCTGACAAATAATGATTATTTCAGGATGCACATTTCCAACTAATCCTGGGGCTGGTCCCACACAATACAGTTTGGTGTGTATACAGCATACAGTAATCTGATATGAGTTTTTGTTAAATAACTAATTTGGTTTTATAAGAATCTTTTTTTCCAATAACAGCAGTTAATGACTCCCTAAACCCAGCATTTAATGTCTTATGGGTGGTCTTATGTGAAGTGGCCTGAATAGTTCATTGTGTAGTAGCTGATTAAGCTGCAACTAACAATTAGTGATTATAGTGATTACTGATGATCTGTGATTATGTTTAAGATTGATCAGTTCATTGTGTCAGAAAGGCAAGCATGAAATCTGCAGGTTTGGGAGGCTGGGACCAGCGACTGTGACCAGCAGCGATTTGATAATGGCTTGTTTTATTTGATTTTTCAAAACAAAATGCCAAACAGTCCTCATATCATCAGCTCATCTTTTCACCGGCCTCGCCCTCAAGTTTTTTTTCCCACTGGGACTTAACCACCACTATAGTTACAAGAAGTCAGAGGGAATAATCGCAGCATCAAATGAAGAAAAAGGAATCAAAAGGACTCATTTCCCCCCCCTCTTTGTCTTTCTCTCCCCCTCCTGTGCAATTGTCCTGGTCTGTGGGGCTGCAGATCATGCATGAAAATGAAATTACTTCATCCGTTCAGCAGTGACGGCGGCTTCTGCATAAAACATCCCTCTGTTTGAACATGATCTCCTCTCTCTTAATTTCCAACCCGGCCCTCCCACACCCACAGTGTGGCAGTCTGCGAGCTGCCAGCTTTCACAGCTGCCATTTTCCTTTCCTGTGCTCACTTCACACCTACAGGATCCATATGTGCAAGTTCAAGTGTAACGCAGCCACGACCAATCGGCTGCTGTTTTTGGCATACATCTCACCGCTGCAGTATGACAGTGATACTGTAACACTAATTACATTTATTATTCACGATGCCCACCATCTGTCAATCAAAGCTGGGGTGCAACTATGGCATAAATAATAACATAATTTGATCATTCACCCTCATCATCAGTGTCATCTGTTTGGATAATAGATAATGTGGAGCAGATGGATTATGTGCCTCAGTAATGAGAACGTGCCGGAGAAATCCTCTGTCTTATGTGTGAAGGAGACAAACATGTTCAGGCCTCATTGTTCCAACCAAAAAGAAACGAACTGAGGCGCAGCGTGAAGACTCCCATCTGCTCCAACGGCAGGAACGCGCAGCAACAACAAAAAAGCTGCTATTTCTGCATAGAGGTATTTGCTGAGTGCATAAGAGCTGTTGCGAGGCCACGCATGTGTGTGTAGCGAAGGGTTTGACAGGTAAGGGATTCTTTGTGTGTGCACCAAAGCGCAGATCAAAAGGACCAGCTCAGTTCAATAATTCACAAGGCCGTCATGCGGGAAACACACATTTGAAATTTTCACCTGACATGGGTTTCTGCCTCCGTGTCCAGACGTGTGCACAGTGGCGTGTCTGAGTGCGAGTGTGTGTGTGTGTTCGTGTGAGATCTGTCGCCTCACTGGAACTTCAAAGAAGACTGTGTGTAGTTGGTGTAATAGCCCCAAGAGGAGACAAAAGAGCTCCTACACGTCACGCGGCCTGTGCCTCCATGCCTGCTTAAAATTCCATATCGGGGCCACCTGAGACCTGGTGTCACATTTGCCAGTGTCTCTTAATGAAGAGTCTTTATATCAATAAATTGAATAAATGAAGAGGCACGGCTTCTCTGAGTCCAGGGAATCCAATGAGTGACAACTGCTCAATTGAGCCTTTTGAATTGAATGCTAATGATGAAAGCTGAGATTTCTTTCCTTCTCTCCCATTCGCTCTCCATCTACATCACCACCTTTCATTTTCTCTCTCCCTTTAGTACCTACTGGCAGAAAGAATGGCTACTAATCACACTAAAAATGGCCGAGAGAGAGGCAGATGCAAAGGACTTAACAGGCTGTCTGTCTCTGTCAGATCAGACCAGACATCAGATAAATGACCTATTTGTAGCTCTATGAGTGTGATTTCCTTGATTACTGACAACTGTTGGGATCCTGTGGGACAAGCTATTAGCGTGAGAAGAAAGATGGCGAGGGATGGCGGCAGGGAGAAACAGGCAGCGAAAACAATGGGGAGTTGGGGAAAATTAGAAGAAGAATTAGAGCTCGGTTAAAAACTCCTCATGGTGACGCAGGACACACAAACAGATCGAGGGAACGGAGCGGAATACATTTCCATTTATTGAGCACAGCGGCTGGCTGCCTAATTAGCACACTGTGAAGATTCACTCTGTCCAAATCTCATTTCATTGATCCAACCCTGTATGATCACCCGATCTGCATAAATAGTTTGATGCCGACATAAACAGGGATTAATCTGCTGTGATTTGATGATGATGATGATGATGGTACTCTGCGTTCCATCCATTCACTCCATGCTGGACTTTTTCCAGCAATGCAGCAAAAGGAAAAAAAGTAGCATTCTATGTAAAGGGAAAGGGTGGGGGATTAGCACCAGCCACTAGCCAAAACACTTGTAAAATATGAAAGAGGCTGGTAGATTTCAGACACATAATAATGATTCACTTTTCAGTGGTTGCCAAATTCCAACATTGATCTGTCAGTGGTCGGTAGGTGTTCACATTTTACAAAGTTCATTTGCCAAGCTGGAGCGTGCGTGTAACTAATGTGGCGGCAACAAGTGAGAGCTGTGATTATTAATGATGTCACCTGCAAGGCACTGAAAGGAAACAGAGCACAGTTTCTAAATGTAGATGTTATGGCAATTCATGATGTACGTTTGGGTCCCAGGGGAGAGCAAATTTCTCTGCTGGGTCCCAGGCTGATAAAGTTTGGGAACACCCGCGTTAGAGGACAGTGTGCTGCAGCCACCCATGGGATCATTTAGGGTAACTGACTGCTATGGGCTAATGTCACACAATAATGGGACTCTGTGGTTTACACCCTTTGATCGCCTCTTTTTATGTCCTGTCTGCGCCTCATGGTTCAGGCCTGTGTTGTAGTCCAGAGCCTTCATACACACACACACACACACACACACACACACACACCATTTATTTCAGACAGCTTTATTGGCTCAGTCACCTTACTTTGCCTTTGAGGCACGTCAGGCACCCCCCACAGGCTACACAGGCTCAGGAGCCGCACCAGGAAGCCAGGGACTCATTCATTACCACATACTGTATCTATGCAACAAAATTTACAAACACTCACCTACACTATTATCAGCAGGACAATGCTATGTGTTACTGCCACTGATGATCACTTTTTTAAATGACTAACAGCTTGAGGATCAAAAACAGCTTTCCTCCACTATAAGTTAAAAAGGTGAAAATGTTACATTTGCATACAAAATGTGGGAGTTTGATTTTGTCTCTGAATATCTGGTGGCTATAGAAGTTTCATGACTGCAAAGAACCAACAGTCAGTTCAACTAGGCCCTGTCCCTTTAACCTGCTTTGTAAAGGTCAAATCTTTAAATGTGAACTGTTAGTTTGCTAACTGCTTGTTAGTTTTGTTAGTTGGAAAATGCTTCAGTGGGAGGACAACAACAAAAAAATGTGTCTCACCATTATTCAGTACATTGACCTTTCTAAATTAAGGAGGAAAAAAAGTGTTAGGCAATTGACCTCATTACAAACCTACCACATGCTCACAAACATAATGGAATACAAGCAGCACATACCAACACAGCTGCCCCCAGTCTTCACAAAGCCACCAAAACCTGAAACTTCTTCTGTACTAATTCATTTCATGTTGGACACTATTAAAACTATCACAGTGTATATCAACCTTCATAAAATACTGTAATTGAGAATCAAGCAGCAAGTACATTTTTGGTGTAGTGGGATAGGTCAGATTCAGAGCATTTATTGTGCCTTTATTCATAATCCTCCAGGACTTAGGTTTCTCCTGTGGTTTCTCGCAGGCCGCAGTGCTTGGGCTCTTGCAGCCAGTAAGTTAGTTAGTTAAAATTTTCATTGCTTTCCTATCAACGCTTCCTCTTAATCCTAAACCAACAAAGCTATATTTAACGTATGCAATAATCTGTGTGCATCTTAGAGTAAACAGAGTGCGAGAGACTGAAGCACAAATTCAGCTATTTATTTAGCTGGCTGAGACAGTAAATGTCACAGCTGGCACCACATGCCAAACGTGGCACCTCCAGTACAGCAGTTATAACAGTTTGGTCTGAGGGATATAAGTTTATATGTTTCAAGGACAGTTATGAATACAGTGACAGTAAAGTAATGGCATTTCCGTGCTAAGATGCATTATGGGAGGAAGCGATGCCAACGACTCAGGGCACAGACAAGCTACGTCTGAGCCCCTTCTGGCCGCCTGTCAGTCGAGCTTTAGCTGTCATAGCTGTCAACCATAATTAAGATGGTCTGGATGCCTTTAATAGACTGGATGCTTCATATACTCACACATGCTCCTCATTCAGACCCTGTCTCCCACTCTGAACCTTCTGCACATAGCACATAATGATATGGAGAGGAGGACTTTGTATTGTTATTGTCGAAAATATAAAATAAGGAGGCAAATTTATCAAAGCTGGGATCAGTTTGAGGTGTCCTGTGTATGCACCTGCATGGTTGTCTCTTCATGTGGAACTATTTTAAGCAGAAAAAAAATCACAAAAACTTTCTTTTTTCTTTTTTAATTTTAGAGATAACCAAATTTAATTTGGTCTCTGATGCTCTTACTCTTCCCTCTTGAAATGACTCAGATTTCCCTCAAGTAGTGTGAATTTCCAGTAATTTCAGCTGCAAGATCACACGTCTAATTTCTATTTGCTTTGCTGACACTTTTTACACTGCTGCCTGTCGACTTGGGGAATTGCTGGCAAGCTATTTAATGCAATTTAAAATATGCTTTCAATTTTTCTTTCAGATTTGTAGCAGGCCTGGCACCATAGTGAGTGGATTTAAAGAAAATGACACTATCACGCTGCAATAGACAACTGATTTCCTTAGCTTGAGCAGTTTGACTCTAGTGGCACTGCTGGGGTCAAAATATTCAGATCTGACAATAAACCTTTGCACTCGTGGGGATGCTGCAATTGCTGGGAACATGATTCACTGTGAATGGGTGAATTGCCATGTTAAACAGCATTATCAAACAGAACCATGAATGTGAAAACTACACAGGCATCTTTGAAAATCGTTGTGTTTGATAATGTCTCATCTTTCCCTGCTGTTATACAGTATCTGTTTTCTCTTTGTTGAACATGAGGGAAAAGGCAAAACTACATGCTTTTTAACTTCCTCTTAAATTTCAGTTTTGCATCGCTTTGATCCCTCCTACTGCGTGCTTGTCACTCTTCAAAGCTGATGTGCCCTACTTTTGATGTGGAAGAGTAATTCAAATAGGCTGATGGGCCATCCACACAAACATCCAGCAAAATAACATAGGAGGAAATGGTAGGCAGGATATGAAGGGAAAAAAGAGATGAGCTGACAAAATGGAAACAAAATCTCCAATTAGGGGAAAAGCAGGACCTGAATTTGCTGCCATCCTTCAAGCTTCCCTTCCTGCAAAATTAGAATTCTTGCCTTGTGGTTATATGCCTCCCTCAACCGCTCCATTTCAGTGTATGTACTGCAGACTTTGAAGCAATTTGTGTGGTCAAAGTGACCTTGACCTCTGACCTTCAACCACAAATTTCTGATCAATTAATTGAAAAAATTAAGTAATTACCTCCAGACATTCCTGAGAATTGAGAGATGGGCAGACAACCTCTGGCCACAGCTGTCGCAGATGCAGACGCATGATGAGAAGTTTGCACGCACGAGCGTGGTGATAAAAAAAATGGTAAAAGCTGTCAGTTTAGTGGCATGGTGAAAAAGGGGAACATAGCGGATGGTTTTAAAAATAGTCACACAGGAGGCGCGTGAGAGAGAAGCTGCAGAGAGCTCAGGTTTAATATCTCTCAAGTGAAAGCCACTGACAGCCACCGTCGCAAACGCTTATCCCTGATACTCTGGAAGAGCAGCTGCATCTGCGGCAGGCAGGCCAGTCCATTATAGATTGGAAACTGAATGGGATATGAATTGAGAGCCATGTAGCTCGGAAATCTGTTTCCTATTTTACTTTACATACCCTCCCTTTCATTTGCTGTGCTCTCTCATTCTGTGTGCGTTTGTGCTGCCACATCAGTTTGTCTATCTCTCTCTCTCTCACTCTCCCATTTCTCCCAGTGGGAAGGAAGCAGCCAGAGTCCCATCAATACAAATGAGCAAGAGCCATCACCTGAGGAAGGTTTGTTGGCTCTGGTACTGACACTGTTATTCAGCCATTCTTCTCCACTTTCTAACGCGGTCAATTGAATTGAGTTCTTAAAGGTTCCTGAGGTAATGTTTCTGTGAGGTGGATTTGGATTTAGAGATAATAGAGTAAGACTTATTTTTTCTCAACAATTTAAGGAAACAAAGCTGAAACCTTTTGGGTGTGATGTTTTAACTCCCTCCAGAGGGGCTGGTTTAATGTGAAGTATAAGTGGAAAAGACAATCCAGTTATAGCAGAGTGTGAAAAGAGGGAAGAAGCTGGAAGAAAACATCTGAGAAAGAAGAGGCACTGTCAAACAATATCCAACTATAAATGGAGCAACCTCTGCCTGTCTGTCTACCTGCCTGCCCGTCTGTCTGTCTGTCTGTCTGTCTGTCTGTATGTCTGTCTGCCTGCCTGTCTGTCTGTATGTCTGTCTGCCTGTCTGTCTGTATGTATGTCTGTCTACCTGCCTGACTGTCTGTCTGTCTGCCTGCCTGCCATCTGTCTGCCTGTCCGTCCGTCTGTCTGTCTGTCTGTCTGTCTGTCTGTATGTCTGTCTTCCTGCCTGTCTGTCTGTCTGTGTGCCTGCCTGTTTGCCTGTCTGTCTATCTGTCTGCCTGTCTACCTGCCTGCCCGTCTGTCTGTCTGTCTGTCTGTCTGTCTACCTGCCATCTGTCTGCCTGCCTGTCTGTCTGTATGTCTGTCTGTATGTCTGTCTGCCTGCCTGTCTGTCTGTATGTCTGCCTGCCTGCCTGTCTGTCTGTCTGTATGTCTATCTGCCTGTCTGTCTGTCTGTATGTCTGTCTGCCTGCCTGTCTGTCTGTATGTCTGTCTGCCTGTCTGTCTGTATGTATGTCTGTCTACCTGCCTGACTGTCTGTCTGTCTGTCTGCCTGCCTGCCATCTGTCTGCCTGTCTGTCCGTCTGTCTGTCTGTCTGTCTGTATGTCTGTCTTCCTGCCTGTCTGTCTGTCTGTGTGCCTGCCTGTTTGCCTGTCTGTCTATCTGTCTGCCTGTCTACCTGTCTGCCTGTATGTATGTCTGCCTGTCTGTCTGTCTGGACAACTGCTCCTCGGATCAACATCAAACATCTTGGGGATATTGCTGAGGACCAAAGGAGGTTCAGTGAAGATTTTCAGCAATGAGCAGTTTGAGAAAATCAACACATTCCTCCTATTAATAACGAAGGCTGTTACTGCTGTTACAATGGGAACCATGTTTTCTTTCACACCGAGAGTGAATTCTTTGATGATGTGAGTGATGACATCATCAAAGGTCATGCTCCGGCTTGACGGGCATTGCAACCGTACCTTTTAATGAAGACCAGAAAGCGTTCTGAACGCCGGCAGCATATCGCACAAATAACCTTCAAATGAAAGTGTGCTCTCAGATATGAGCAGATATGAAGTCTTTAGAGGAGAGATAGTTTTTTTTTTATCCTAAACTCATACGAATCACAAATAACTGGAGGTTGTTCTTCAAATTTTGACCGTGAACCTTTCTGACATCTTTCTCTGCATGTCATTCATTGTTATCGGGAAGAGAGGAAGAACTCCCACGGCTTTAAAAAATAGATTAGACGCTTTTCTCGAGCGTGCACGCTCACACGCACAACACTGCCTCCACCTCAGACCATTAACCAGATAGAGGAATGAAATGTTGGATCGGAGGAAAAGGGGCAATTAGAGGGAGAACAAATATTAATGGAAGTTAAGAAATGACTCACAAACCCAATTACGGCATTAGCCAGGCAATTTAGATGAGCTCTACAAGAGGCGAGAATCCTGTTGAAATGTACCGACAGTCTCTTTGCATTAACAACGGCATTAATTCCCTTGATTCACGGTACAGGAGAAGAATAGAGTGAATACAGCCATTCTGTCTGCCTTGTAAAGAGAGCCGCGTTCCCTGATTCAGTGATGGGAATGAAGAGGCAGAGGCTGACATTCTCCTCTTACCCGCCCCAAACAGGCCACAGACCCCTGGAGAGAATCTCCTCGTTAAATAGCTCCGCTCTTTCATTCTGCCCAATACAAGGACAATAGGTATACGATACTGCAGGTCTACAGTGAACAGATAATTATAGTGAAGACACGTTTGGCTGCTGGAAGGCTGACTAAAGGGAAATAATGGGGCATACATTGTTATTTAGATATAGGTAGGTTTAGAAGGAAGGAAGGAAGGAGGGGGCGGTGAGGAGCTTTCTGCTGCCCTTGCACATTTCTCCTCCACCTTCTGCCATTGTCAAACTGCATCCCTCAACACAAGCTGCTGCTGCACGCTCCCATAGGAGGCATGCGGCCCTGACAGCCCGGCCAATCAGCTGCACCCTGAGGCCGGTTGAAAGCCCTTCTGGCGTGCCTAAGGCTAGCAAGATCCAACCAATCAGTCAGAGGCCAGGCTTGAAAGGACGACCACGCTTGGCTCAGGGAGCTGCAAAGGCTGCCAATGAGCATCCAGAGGGGAGGTGGAGTGGCTCAGAGGGAGGCTGCCAGAGGGGTCAGAGTGGACGAGGGCAGACTGACAGTTATTTAGCGAGAGGCTGAGCCTTGTGTCAGTCACAGCAACACTCTGGCTTTGTTCTACCGGGCTGGCTCTAATGGGACTGTCATGTTCTAATTGTCCAACTGGGGATGCTGAGAATAACAGATGCACGCGTGCGCTCAAAAGCACCAACAATACACAGCCACATACCCTCACAGACACAAGCATAAGCCAGTAAACACATAAACACTTCTTTCATGCTGCAGGAGATTTGTGTTACTGAGGAAATTCACACATGTATCCATTCACAGCAAAGGCCTCTGAAATTGATATACTACGCCTGGTGCTTCACAGTGTGTGCATATTATCTGTATATATTTGCTGGGTGCTCCAAATCAAGTTCAGTTGAACCTTGTGTGATTTTTTTTGATTTTGATATTGATTTTGTTGATCTTCTGCTTATGTGTACCCAAAAAAATCATCATCATCATGTTTGGTGAATGGATACTGTCAAATAAATGAGATTAAATCAAACATCTGGCAAATGTCTTGTTTATCTCTGTGTCCACAACCACATCATTGGGTTTGTTCAATTCAAGAGATGATAAATAGGGATTTTCTATTTGGTGCACAAAGAAGAAAGTTGTGATATTCCCCTACAGGGGTTTCTATAAGTATGTGTCTTGAAACAGGGTCTGAATGCCAAACAACCTTGTGTGAAGAACAGTAACATGAACGAATAGCCCTGAACTTGAACTTCCTGGACTGTGAAGTATTTTGGCAGCTCTCTGGGAGGAGGTGGGTTATATGCTATACCCTCATCCCGGAACAGTAAAGTATGTGGAACAAGATTAAAAGGAGATATTCTGTTTTGTTTTTCCTGGAGACCTGGTTGTTATTGTTAATGATTCAGCACCAAAGAAACTCCTGGATTCTGGGACGCTCTCGGAGGATGGTGTAAGAAGGGAGCGAGGGGTGCCCCAGAAACCCTTACACCAGAACGAGACACGTCAACAAACACCGTCTGCTCCCTGAAGCTAAAAACCAGACAGATGCTGCACCTAGACTTGAAACTAAAGCCGAGTATTGTGATAATGGCATAGTCTGAGAACGGAAGTATTATGAATAACTGTATGAACAGCTTCTCAGCGGCACTTTCGATATGAACTATAACTGGAATTACAGACTGAGTTATTAGAGTCGTTTTTTGGTACTGGAATGGGTATGGTTAATTAAATGAAAGTGCTGTCGATTGCAAGTGGAAATTACCCCAGTCGTGACGGTGGAGTTGAGCAAAGAACTGTTGATGTTTTGAGGTTTTCATCATGTGACAAACACACAGGTATCTTGTAAGTTCTGGCATTAACAGCAGAAATGTCGTCACTTCCCCCTTGGTCAGAATTACGTGCCGTGTAACCTGAGGGGAAGCTGTTATCACTGCAGGAATAGAGAGCTAACACTCTATGTTAATACACTTCTTTGTTTTGATGTGCCGCTTGAAGTTGGAGGAAGAAAATGAAATGAAAGCCCCCGGCTACACGCAGCTGAAGCCGAGAGAAGCCACTGAATGAGTTATGACTCCCTGTCTCAGCTGTCCTGGACATGAGGTAATTTTGTGGGAAGAAGTTAACCGTGCAATAGTTCGGGAAGTGGTTTAAAAAGTTTATTTTGCGGTTGCTCTCTCACACTACACTATTCCTCACCGCCTTTCTCCCAAGTGAGGGAACGTCTGTCTCGAAACTGGACTCGAGAAAAAAAGTAATCAGTAAATAAATTATGTGAACTGTGCTAGGTGTTACATTTAGATGCTTTTTAGATAAATTTGGTCTTGAATAATGTAAACTAGCAGTGTGCGCTCTGTCCTCCTCCCTCATGTGCCCATGCACTAGTGGAAATGCACAAACTAGACACAATGAACGCTGTGCATTTCAATACACAGGGGATGCAATAAAATGGCAGACAAAACAAGCGGATCCATAAAGCATATTACAAACTCATTATGAGCTGTAATGAAATACACTGTGCAATATGAGGCTGTAAATAAGCCACCGTGTTTTCATTTCGGGCACTGAGCAAACAGCGATGCAGACATTACAAAGTCATGGAGCCAACTTGCTCCCACACACACACGTACAGTATATACTGTGCACCACATGCACCACATTTTAGCTGCTCAGCACAGTAAGCCAGATTTAGAAAACCAACACAGAGGCAGCATACATTCCCTCTGTTTCAAAAGGAAGAGTCAAGCTTTTTTCCACAAAAGTTAAGTTGAGCGGTGGGAGAACTTAATTGTCTGTTTTCGATTGTTTACCTCTGATAGAATCCATCTAAACGAGGGCCCTGTAGTTATTCTGACTGCGCTACACTGTCTCGCATTATATTAGCCGTGAGCACCACCATAATGGCCTTTTCAGAATAACGAGATAACCCGAATCGTACCGAGATGCACTCTAATAAGCCAGCTCACCTACTCACCTTGAGACCTTCATTTTTCTTCGCGAATGTGAATGTGCGATGAGGCTATCATTACTGATACAGATAGCAGCGCAGTTTCATTTAGCTCTGTGGAAAGGGCACAGAGTCGTGCAGAGGAAAAGAACCAGCAAACACAGACCCGTCTCTTTCCCTCGGCTGTGGAATCACATAATATTAAAATAACCGTTCGCCATGTGCTCAATTATTTCCAGCTCACATTGTTTGATTCCTTGTCCAAGCTGTGGGTCAGAGAGGGAGCCAGCGTTTGAGGCCTGGTTAAATGAAAGGAGAATCTTTTCTCTCCCCGTACTCACACTGCTTTCCATCAGTTTTGCCTCATTGGCCCCGGTGTAGGTGCTGCAGGAGACGGTTGAGATGAGAATGCCACAAATGGCCTGAAACTAATGTTGGCCTCCCTCACCTCGCTGATTTACAGCACTCTCCTAAGACTTTCTATTTTTTCTTCTCTCTTTTTTTTCATTTTCAGCCTGTCCCCCCGTTCTCTCCCTTTTCCATCTCCCACCCTCACCGCTTCTCAAAAGAAGCAGCTCTCACCATCTACCTCGGCACCCATTTGACTCGAGCTGTTTTACAACCTCTCCGTTTCCACTGCACTTACATCTGTCACCTCAAGTCATTTGACAGCGAACGCATTCCATTTGAGCACAATGGTAAATCAATGCCATCAAACGGCACCACTTGTGATTCTTCGTGACTGACTTATTCACATCAAGGTAAAAATGGCCGGCTGTGGAATGGAGCCTTTGCATTGTGTGCTGGGGGGATGGGGTTTGAAAATGACTCTCAGGAGCTGAATCAGAATACTGCCACCTGAGCAGGTGGTGGTAATGAAATGACAATGGAAATCACACCATATACATAATAGTGACACTGACTGACTGAATCAATCAAAAAATAAATGGATTAGTTTGTAAATATGTGAATATCAAATAAGTTCTTATAAAGTCTAATCAACAAGGACTTTGTGTCATATGTGTAATTGGATCTGTCAGTTCAACTGGGATTAATCCAATGTCCGACAGCAGCAGACTCAGCATTCTTCCACACACATCTTTGGGCATGTCGTGGATCATGTGACGGGTGCAAAGCGGTGATGACACGGCAAAGGGTTAACTGGTCTTTCTCAACCTGGTGAACCTGCCCATGTGAGGGCTCCAGTGTCAAACAGCGAGCGCCGAGCCTCCGCTGCGCAGCAGCTGGCTGTGTCCTGAACACAAGCGCGGTAGCTTTAAAGGTTGTTCCCGGCCACTTCTGAGACCGGGGAGATGAAGCACGAAATCCCCACCGCTCCTCTTCCTCTCCTCGGCTGCCTGTCAGAGCGCAGGGCTGTGCTGCACAGAGCGCCGGGGACACATGAGCTCTCAGAGCCACGAGTCGCAGCCCCCATGGTGCACTGCTTTCAGCCAAGACACACCTATCCTGCCAACAATATATATGCGAACTGGAAGATGCCCCCCATGCGCACACATGCACACACACATACACACACACACACACACACTAATCCAACATGGCCACACTTACAAAAGGAAGCCCTTGGGGTTTAAGGGCAGCACAATTTGGTGCCCCCGCTGAGACACCACTGCCCTGCTGTGTTTGCGTGTGTGTGTGTGTGTGTGTTCTATTTCTTTGGTAGAAAATCTGCCCTCTTGCCAACACATTGGTGAAAGGCGATTTCCGTAATCCGGGAGTGTAAGCCTCGCTGTACAAATGGGCGTAAGGGACTTTGTGTGAGTATACGCGCGTATATGTATGTGTGAATGTGTGTCAGAAATGCCAGCAGAAAGCTGCACATCTGTCTGGGAGACTGATAAGAGGCAGGAGTTTAGAGTCGCAGCGCAGACTGAAAGTGTTTGATTTTTCTTATTTTTCACTGTTAATCCACTGGTTGTCATTCTGAAGTCGTTGCACTGCACACATGTTCACTCGGACAATTTTCAGGATCGTGAGAACTATAGTCTGCCTCACCAGATGACCACGGGTGTAAGCCTTATTTGGGCAACAGCAACAACCTCTTAGCTAACAGTCTGTCAGTGGCATGCACTGGTGACTTTGACCAATGAACCGATCCACTCCACCTCACACACACACACTCTTTGATATTGGGTTAATAAATCTCTGCAAGGCTCTCAGACTTGCATACAAGCTTGCACAGCTTTACATACAACTTTGGGGCAATGCAAACTTGCGCCTCCACTGCAAAACTGAAATGTGCAGCATCATCATCCATCATACAAGAGGAAATAAAACTCCAGTTAAACTAAAGCTTTGTTAATTGCTTTCAAAAGCGACCCTTTAGTATTCTGATTCCTCAGACTCAATACGATATTGATATCATGAACACTAATCATTGTAGATTTGCTGATATCCACAAAGAAATGTACTGGCATGTGAAAAAAAGAAGTTCACAGGTTGCATTAATAGGTAAGAGAGAATACTCCTATATGTGATCCTTGGATCTATTCTTCTGAAACCAAGCAGGATTTGTATGCTTTGCAAGTAAGAATTTTTTTTGTCTGTCTACCTGTCTGTGATGCCCAGAGGCCAGCAGACAAATCACCTGGCATCATGACTTGAATCAGAGACAAGAGCAGCGCTTTTCGCCTGCTGGGTGTGCTTGATAGAAAATACCACAACGCTCACTCTCTTGGCCTCGTGGTGATTGTAAGAGATATTACAGTATATTCCCCACTCCTCTGTCTTGTCTTGTCTGAGTAAGTACTTAGAAAGAATATATAGCTTAGGTTGTCTACCTACTTTTAGCTTTTTTCTAAAAAGATGAGTCCTGTAAAAATTCTGCTGCGTACCTAAGACAATCCAAATCAAGGAAAGGCGTGTGTTATTTGCTGTAATCATACAAACTGTCACTCACCCTGACAAGCATGTGAGGGAACGGTCCTCGGGAGTTTTCGGGCACATTGATGGGCGGGATGACCCAGTCTCTCTTCTGTCGCCTCAGTCCATTGGCAGAGGAGCCTCGCTGATGTTTTCGAGGAAACTTGATAACCCTGGGTTGGGATTCCCAGACTCTTGACAGCATTTCTTCAATGCCGACCTGAGGAGAAAAAAATAAATATATCATATCAACCTGTATTTTGCATTGAATAACTTGCGTATTGTCGTTTGAAGAATGCTATTTTGTGGTGACAGCTGGGAAGATGAATCTATAAAGTGCTGCAAAATGACAAGTTTTCCCCTCTGCTAAAATTGAAGTTAAAGTACTGGGTGTCACACTGACAATAAACCCATTTGGGGAGAGTGACAGTGAAGCGAATGCAAGGAAATGTAAATAAACATTTTTTCCTGAAAGCTGCTGCATCACCTTTTACGTGGCCCTTGGCAGGCACCTGAGCCTGCCCAAAGTGCTCGGCTCCTGTCTAAGAAAAAGAAAGAAAGACCTCCCCTCGGCTACAGGGCTGAGTTTTGTCCACAGAGGTGCTGTGCAGCTTCTGCAGCTCTGCAGGCACGGTGTGGACACGATGACTCCAATGTTGCAAGCACAAATATTATGTCGACCGTCTGGATGGATATACTATTCCATACTACAGAATGATTTGCTTGTGTGTGTGTTGAGGTACATCATGTACAACCATGGTTTTATGGCCAGCTCTTATGTAGGAATGTATGGGGGGGTATATACAACCCCCTCTACCCACTGCAATGACTCCCCCTGGCTATAGCTGCAGAAAGAAGATTGTATTCTCACTCATCTTGCCAGGTGGAATAAGGGTTAGAAGGTTGTGTAAGAGAAGAGTGTTTTTCCACAATCCTCTATGGTGTCCTCCTGTGTAAGATGGTTGTATTGCTGTAATCCACCTAATCCTATTGTGGTCTTTGCGCCCTGCGTACACACACACACACACACACACACACACACACATTCACTGTGCTGCTGTCACCTGAAGCACAGTGGAAATCCTCCTGCTTATCCCACCTGGAACACACACAATGCCGTCGCACGGGCGAAGACACAGACGCGTGCGCACCAGCAGCCACTGGCACATGGCCATGCCAAACGCGTCCTATCAACATACAGCCGCTCTGCCTGTGAGAGAGGCTGTATGAACTGTAAGCTACACCTGAGCAAACACGCTGTGTGTTTGTCATCTTTTGTTCTGAGTCATTTGCATATGCACAGCGTGGAGGACTGGACCGCGGGCTCGGTGCAGGTCTCCGGACAGCCAGCGCAGCTGGTTTATCAGGGCAGGAGCATGACGGGGAGGGGGTGGGACGACCGGGGCGCGTGGTCAGAGGACAGAAAGAGGAACGAGGGGGACCAGATGCGGTTTCCAGATAAGATAAGTCTCCTTCCAGCTCCGCTCATCCACAGCACTCGCAGACACGGAGCATGGCCGTCTCCTCTGAGGGCAGCAGGTGGAATGTGCGTTTCTGGGGCTGCGTGGATTTGCAGATGCTCCTTTGTAATAAACAAAATCCAATGGAACACAAACAAGTGTGTAAAAAAAAAGAGAGAAACAAACATGCAACAGAGGATAAACAATGCTCCGGCAGATGATGATGAATCATCAGGACATTTGGTCAGTACATTTGGTTAAGAATACAGAAAACAAACACAGTAGGACATGCTCCTCCTCATCTGTGCTCAGTCCAGTGTGCTGCTACCATGATAAAATCTTGATCTGCCTCCCTTGCCATCAGCAGAAAAGCACAATGAATAAAGAGTTGCCCTATTCAACGCAAATCAGCCTGCTGATGAAGGCCTGACGATAAACAAGGTCGGAGCGCCCGATTGGTCAGGCCCCAGTGCTCCTTTGGAAATGTTGCCAAAGCAGAAATGAAGAAGGGAAACGGTCAAGCAGAGAAAAGCAATGAAAGGGACATCAGTTATTGCAAGTCTGTGGAGGACGATATCAGCGCCGAGGCTGCATGTGACTGTCGCTGTCAAACAGCAAGGCAGACGACGGGCTGCCGGCATGGTGACAATACTGGAATTACAAAGGAGACAATGGAAAAGGGGAACATGATTTCTGCAGGCTGCCATGTAGCGAGGTGCTTATTAGAGTTTGTGTGTGAGAATGAATGTGCATGTATAGTGAGTTCAGTCTTGCGTATGTGCACATATGGGAAATCATGTGTGCCTTGATGCACGCATGTGTACACACGTGCAAATGTGTAAAAAGAATGCATGAACATATGCGTTTGCGTGCCCCAGTGAGTGTGCCAGTGCATGTGTGTGTGTGTGTGTGTGAGCGCATGAACACATGACGGGGAGTCAGTCAGCGTGTCCCCGATGCGCTCGCGGCTCCTGACACCCAGAGGCAGAGGGAGCCAGCTGGCAGCTCTCTGCTCGCAGGCAGCCTGCACATTGCCGGGGCATCCTTCAATCCTGTGACGCCCAAGCCCCGGAACTGACATCTGGAGGTTATCAGTCTGACAAACAGGCAGAACAATACAATAAGAGTGTGTGCTCATTGCCCCTTCTCTGTTCGGCACGGCTTGGAAAACATTTGATTCAGGGTTTTTCTTTTTTAGTTATGTCTGTTCAACTTTAGTGCTGTACTTCCCTACTTCACTGTGATAAAAAAGAATAATGTTCTGCTCTGAGATGGCTCAAAAAGAAGAATAAGGCACATAATATTTAAACGTTGTGTTAAAAAACAGGAACTGAAATTCCGCTTGCTGCTATTTGCCTACAATGTGAGACTTGTCAACATAGCCCTTTCAACGACCCGTGGACTCCAGGGTCCTGTGTTCCGCCCTGCTGCTGGACTTTTCTGTAATCTACCTTGAACAGGTGAGGTCTGTCTGGGGGAGAGTGCTATAAAAATTCAAATCAAATATGCACTAAAACCCGCTCTGACAACCAGCTGACTCCAAATCCAGCGGTGCATAACTGATGGGCTCTAAGCTGGTGGAGAAGGCAAACCAACGTGCCATGAAATCAGCACAGTTTGTGGAGAGCACTCACCGCGAGGCCCAACCTGTGTGAGGTGCGATAGCCTGAGCACATAAACACAGCGGAAAGGGCTCTCAGGCCAAAGATGCTCTGGACTTCAACTGATGCGGTATTGTATGCAGGAAAATTAAATAGTACACTGAGATGGATGAACATGGAGCACATTCCAAGTATGCTAATGTCTGCTACTGAAAGAAAACAGAGCAAATCGATGCGCTCTCGCTGGCGCTGCAGACCAAAGGGAGCTTGACGAGAACTGTTGAAGCCAGTTCATCTGGTTTGGACCAAGTGTACAATTTGCGAGACAATTTGTTCGACCGGGAAGATGAGGGTATCCTGAGCTGCCGTGGCCACCTCGATGACGCGTCGACAGGTTGTGGTGAGGCGATGCGATTCAGATAACCTTTCTAAATTAACTTACTTTCAGAGCAAAGAGATGTGCTGAGATAACAGCTGCTCCTCTCTGTGAGCGTTTACCGAACTGGAAAAGGAAAAAAGGGGCCACGCGGGTCAAAAGCACTGCACTGATAACACTGTTTTAACTTGAATTCCCAGAAATCAAGTGAAGCCATTAGACTGAAATGCATACTCCTGCTACTGTCTTTGCTAGTTTGTAATGCTATATATCAAAGAATAAAATCCTTGCGGGTGCCCGCCTCCACAGACCAGTCCAGCTGCAGTGTGCATCCATGTCCAAATGAAAGGTAATGAGGGTATCATCTTATCTTAGGTGCACTTAGTTTTCACTATGTATTCTGAAATATGATCACAATCTCCCCTTCCTTTTTTTAGTAATGGCATGGAATACTGGGCTAACAAGTGTTTTTTGCAGAACATGATGTCACAGGAAAGTTGACCTTTGACCTTCAAGATATAGAGTGTCATCACTTCATCATTTTATCCTATTAGATATTACTGTGAAACTTTGTCACAATTACTGTAAAAATTATTACCTTTGACCTTCGACCACCAAATTCTAGTCATTTCATCCATTAGTGGACGTACCCAGAATGCATCACTAAAACCACGTTCACTCTGCTAATTGGTCAGTAAATACAGGAAGAAGGTTCTTCGTGCCTCGTTGCTTGTCAAAGAGAGACCTCGGTTCCTTCTCCTGCTAGCTGCGTAAGCTGCCACTGTTTGTGTAATGTACAGCATACCAGAATGCAAAGCAAACCTGACTATAAGAGCTCAGAGTTGTGGCATTCACCTGCTGGTTGGGTTAGATTAGACAGTTGCATTTTACCATTAAGTTGAGTGGTCGAGTGTTCAACAAAAATCTCACTTTAGCAACCCACGGAAAATCTGCCTGTTAAGAAGCTAGATATCTAATCGACATGAACATACATGTGATTCTGTGTATAAAACAACACTTTACAAGAGTTGACACTATTGTCGGAGGGATTTACATTGTGCAGTGATGGCAAGTTTGACTCAAGCTTCAGAGCAGTGTGTTTTATCTGTGAACAAACTTTCAAAATCAAAAGCAGCAAAACAGGGAAAGCTGCAGGGAAAAGGAAGTCCAGGGAAACTGGGCAGTCTGCATGGCTGTTTGACACTATGGAAGGGGCCTGATGATAATAATGATAATTTAAAATGCTAATAGAACTACTAATAATATGCTGGTGATTTTCCGCCTTCTACATTCAATTAGAAAGCGTAGCAGCATTTTAATAAATGTCCAACTGTGGACTGACAAAATGTAACACAAATTAAATCAACCAGACTGAAAACGTCGACAATGAATCTGTGGTGATTCAGAAATAGCAACACTGCCATTCAAGTCATAAATATCTGATGTCAGTAAGGAAAAACGGTTAAGGGGTGATTTTTCTGGGCCTCAGTGTTTTACTTTTGGAGTTTTAATAATGTGAGACATTTTGTAATTGAGACACTTTAAACTATGAAACAGGCAACAAGTATAATACAGTATCCATCCATTTGCTATACTGTTTCTCCTTAAGGGTTGTGGAGGGGCCGGGGCTAACCCCTGCTGACATCAGGCAAGGGCGGGGAATATACTTTATACGGTACACAAATTCAATTAATCCCCATCCAAAGTGGTTTGTCACATCACCCGTGTCACCCATGTTCCTGGAACATGTTTTCCTGTAGCCCATACTTAATAATACCATCTAATAATAACAAGTTATTATTTTAATTTCTGCTCAGGGTGCACCTCCAATTTTCCACTCAAGAGATTGGAGCTAAATTCCACAGTAGCACCCACTGTGTTTATCTGAGGAAAAAATGACAAAAATGCATGTAAATAAAAATGCATACTGTGCTGTACACATAAAAACTGTTTTTTAAAATTTCCATGACATTATGGAAAAGCCATTTATTGCCTGTTCGATTATTGAATCTTTCTCTCTCCCCACAATGTGGGGAACATAATTATACGCTGAAACTACATCACCTGGTCCTCGCAGACTCCGCCAGAGTGGAACATTAGCTCAATCAATGTCAATTATTTCCCAGTCTCCATTATTGCACTGCCAGGAGTGGGCAGAATTTTAATCCCCGGTCTGCAATTGCTTTAGCGACACGAGTCTTGGGCTTTTTGTCATGATTAGAAACATGACTGAACATTAAGCCCAGTGGCGTTCAACAAGTAGCGTAGGAAAAATGATAATGGGTTTGTCGCTCAACAAAGTGCAGCCTGGTGGTGGAGGTCTGTAACAGTGGCTGTACATTTGGTCCTGTGTAATTTTACAGGCTCTGTTAGCTCCCAGATCCTCAGTCGCAAATAGGGCCATGTTTCAGCTTGTCACATGCAAAGAAGCCCCGCTTCTTAACTGCTGTGCACGCACTCTTAAAATAGTGAGACCTTGGAGACAGCTGGAGACACAAAGACTATGTATATGTGGTGTAAATGTGAGCATGTTCAGAGGGACAGATAGAACAGTGTACTCAATGGAAATATTAAACGTAGGCGGCGTTAATGGTTCAAATCATTAAAGGTATGGTTCAGAGCATTTCAACCTGTTCAGTATTTTATTTGTTCTGTGAAAGCAATAATCAGGGAAGAGGCTTCACAGTTTCTGCACCAAACAATGAAGCATATCTAATCAGAAAACAACCTAGGATTAGGTTTCAATTGCATTTTATTGTGAGCCAAATCTATTTTTATATTCTCTTCTTTGTGTATTTTTTTAAATCAAATATAATTAGGTTGAGCTGTTAAATACAAAGATCCATTTTCACCATTTGTTGGCTTATTAGGCAGCAGCAGTTTTGATCAGCAGCCACTTTCACTTTCACACTTTCACTGTGAAAGATGAGCAGGAAAAGATACTGTATGAAGTGTTGATGAAATGTATCTGAAATCCTGATGTTACAGGTGCCACCTACGTTTTACTATATACTCATGACAATATTGATGACTCTGGTTATCTGAAAATAAATTGGTATAATAAAAAAATAAAAATTGGTATGATATGTAAAAACAATTCTCTGATGAATCTATCTTGTAAAGATGTAGAGTGGGGTTTATTTTCCATCACACATCATTTGGCTGAGTACCGACACTGATTTGCAGGGAGCACATTGACAATAGTTAAAAAAAGTTTTAGGTCTGATATGATTTGTTTCTGGTGATGTTTGTCATTTGAACTTGCAGTCAGTGCTGACTAACAAAGAGAAGCCTGCTACCTGTGTGTTGTTTGGAGGGAGAAGGGAAAAAAATGGTTTGCTGTAAGATTTGTCTGAGCTTGATAAACCAACCAGGAACCAGATCCAACATTACTGATTGCACCCTAACGCAAACTCAACCAGACTGCAATGTAGCTGTATAAAATGATGTCATCACTCCCACCTCTGGAGGGTAGACAGATGATTTAATGTAACATGCAGCAATTATTTACCAGTTATTATGTAATGCAACTGAATTATCTGATAATTTATTATACTGGCAGTTTAATCAGGAAGAAGCAGTGCTTGCACCCCTGTCATTTTGTGTTTGTTGTTCTTTCTAGTTACCTTTGTAAGTGCTAAGGGGTGGGGGTGTCCAGCCAAGGCCAGCTTAACAGTGGTCTCCCAGATGTGTGGGTCATGGAGCCCCCGGGCCGTCACCATGAACTGGATGGGCTCTGACAGGTTGGCCACTTCCTGCTCTGCGTACACCGTCCCGTCGGGCCTCACGCTGAAATTGGGGTCGCTGCTGACGAACCCCACCTCTCTGCTGCGCTGGCAGTCCTCGAACTTCACTGCAGAGACAGACAGAAAAAGAAAAAGGGGGTGGGGGACACAAAATTAGGCACTGTGAGATTTACTCCGTGAGGTTTTTCGCAAATCCTTGACACATCTGGCAGGATTAAGATTAACCCGCATCCATCAAGACGTATCTTGAAATATCTCATCCCTTCTGCTGTCACCTCTGATTCCCCGCTTTGACGTCTTTGGCAAAACAAACTGCTTATCTGTTCCAGAACCAGAATACACGGGGGGGGGTGTAATTCTTTTTCATATCATTCTTTTCCCAAACTAGACAGATCGCAATGTCAAAACAGCATTTGCCATGGCTTCTCCGGGGAAGGCATGAAAAGAAGGTCTAAAGCACATTAGGATGACTAGTCCGACTGCGCTTTGCTGCCAAGCACGTGGAGCACGGTCGTGAATGACATCTGCTTGGCTGAGACAAAAGAAGAAGGAGGTGTGAGGATGCTCGCGCACACAAACTGCCATTCCTGTTTCTGGAGTCTATATGAGAAGTATGCATGGGAGTGGTTTGGGTGCAGAGGGCGTTTGAAGTCTTTCCACTCTACGTGCGAGTAAGATGTTGGGACAGATCACACAGAAACAGAGAGAGAGAGACAACATGGGACTGTTGAGTGCTTCAGTGCAGATCCTCTAGTGACAGCTGACATGAATATGCCATTACACCACACAGAGTCTCAGCCATGGCAATTTGGAAACCCATGCAGCAAATGTTATCACAATGAAAATGTTCTCTTCAGTCCACATTGAGGATTATCATGATAAATGTCAAATTGTTATTCTTGCAAGTTCACTGTGGTTTTAGGCTCTACTGTCCGGTCAGAAAATGATAAACACTCGCTAAATAGTGAAATATTTCACGGGTCTGAGGTATAACATTAAAAACAGTGGGTCATATGTTTTATACCTCTCACCATGCCTGCACAATGCATACGATTTACATCCATAAACAATAACCTTACAATGTGTTGCTAATGAAGAATAACAATAACCTGACAATAAGTGTATTGCAGCGAACACACACACACACACACACACACACACATCACTCGTCTCCTTCCACCCCCGAGTTGAAATGCATATTCTCTGATCTCATCTCACAAACTCTGGCTGCTGATAACAAGCACAAATTGATTTCATAAATCACCCAAGGAACCAATCGCCTGTTATGAGCTATGGCAGCATGATTCTTTTTTCTTTCCAAAATCCAGCATGAAGAATTCTGCACAGCAAGCGTTTTATCAAGGCATCTATTTCATTCATCGCTCAGCTTCCTGTCAAAAGAGGCTCCCGAACAACAGACAAACAGCAACAATAAAGCGTTAGCGCTCCTCGGCCACTCGGTCACGTCATGCAAATGAGGCTACTTGTTTTCAGCCTCTGAGTAATTGCATGCGTAATGGGACGGGTGGCAAACACCGTTTTGACAATGCGCTCATCTGTCTGCGCTGCAAATGCAATCCATATTTTCATTAAAAAACACAAACTGTGACCCAGTGAAGAACGGCCTTAAGTGAGCGATAAGCTTTGTGTGGAATCATGGCCCTTCCTTTGGGGATCATCCGTGGAGGTGTGGGTGGAGGTGGGGTGGCTGATGTAAGACTGGGATGTGGCAGTATGACACAGACCTGCTTGAATTGTCCGCAGATGAATTGTGACGGCAGGCATGTATTATGTAAATGACTTCAATTAGCTTGAACCGAGCGGGCTAATTGTTGTCACTTAGACAGCTCTCTTGTGGTGCAGCTGGAGAAACAAGGCTCAAGGCCACGTGCACGGTGAAGCCCTGCTTATACATGTGTGCACACCTGTAGGAGTCAGGTTTGAAAGCTTCTGTAGTCCCATACGTCATGTTCGACGTCCATTCTCCAATTTAAAAAAAAGCAAGGTCTCTACAGGTCTGTCTGCTGCCTTTTGTGCCGCAGTGGTGCCAGTTGGCATGGGAACAGACATGTGGGCCTCAAAGTATTGCCACTGTGCAGCGCCGTCAGAGGAGAGTCTCAGATTCTTTGTAAAGGCTCTCAGTTTACCATTTAAATACCTACAACACAAGGGTCTGGGACCATGACCTGATTCCTGACGTGTCTACTTAGTGGAGGCTGAATAGCAGCACGCACTGTAAATGCTTTGCTATTCATTAAAAAATCGGGCTCACAAAGCACATTCGAATCAGATGGCGGGATCTGATCTGCCACGCCGTTAAATGGAGATGAAAGTGGCAGAAAGAGACGCAGAGACTGGATAGCGATAAACTATGCGTGTGTCTGAGAGAAGGAGATGGTAGGATAAAAAGAGAAGGCGGGAGATAAGCGGCAGATACTGCAGCACACAGAACAAAGAGATGGAAGGATATACAGCAAAATGTATACAATAAAGCTAATGGGTACAATTTTCACAGCCCTCAAAAAAATCCTTTGCTTTAAGATGAGGAGAGCTAATGAGGAAACAATGATGTGGAGTTCAGTCATTGCATCCATATCGTAATGGAAATGGATACAGCGACACTGCTGCTGACTAATCTGTGCTTATTTATTACCGTTCTGTTCTCCAGTGCATGTAATTTGCTTTGCCAACTTAAGCTCGACATCCCCTTGCATGAAAAATTGAACTTGAAATGAATAAAAAAAGACAAGGCTCCAGGCCGTTTTCTGAGCTGACAGCCCTGAAGGTCAGTAAACCCGCAGTCCTTCAACGATGTAATGACTAAACCCAACAAAGAAATGCAAAAATCATTCAGAGAGCACAGACCACTCCCAAGCCTGAACATTTCCCCACATCCACAGGAGTACCTGGATCACTTTGTGCTGGGGAGAGTCCAGGAGTCAAACTGGGGACCTGCTGGTCGGGAGATTCAGCCCATGTGATATGGGTCCTAACCATTCACCTGTACGGCGTTCATTTACTTCAAACATTTATGCCTCATGTTCATGGAGATAAAAATTTTCTCACAACAATGACAAATCTTCAAAAAGTTCCTGGATCCAGACATGATGCACCTCCGAGCTCTGGAGATGAGAGGACCGAGAGCAGCTCTGGCCTCTGGCTACGCCAAAGCTAATCAAGTGCTACGTACTGTTTAGTTATTTCACAACCTGCTGTCAGTTTTCATCAACGCTCACATCTGATGATAATACAAGACGTCAGACGACGCTGTCGGGCTTCTACAGGCAGCTCTATCCACCAGCCATCTTTTAGAAATGTGAACTGGCACTGCGCACAAAAAAGTTCTGAACATGTCTGAACATCATGAACAATGGCTAATAGACCTAATCAGCATCATGTCACAGCCAGAGCCACACGTGGGATATGGAAAGAGGCTCACCCATTGAGTGTCAGTGCAAATGAGCTTTTGCAGTGAGTCTCTCACTGACTTTGACAATATGTCAAGGAGATGGCATGATTTCCATCCACTGGGTGGCCTTGTTTACCCATCATACACCTCTCTGACAGGGTGAGGAGTGTCACTGTTCCCAAAATTTGCAAGACCTCTCCGCAGCCTGAAGCTTTGCATGTGTAGCTTCTCAACACATTCCATACAACTAAACTGTGAATTACTGCACTGGAGCTACTGCATCATCTTCGCATATGTAATATACAGCACATGGATGATTACAGTTCATGGATGTGGTTAATGCGCTGTATTGGAGAGCTGATAATGCGGTTTTAAACAGCACGGTCAGCAGTTGAGAATCAGCAAAGCATGTAAACTGGATAGAAATAGGAACAATTTTGTGCCTTGCTGGTCATGATAACAGCCCTGTGACACATTACTTCCTCTATGGGTGCATGCATGTGTGTGTGTGTGTGTGTGTGTGTGTAACAGTTTTTTTTACCTTAATAAGGAACATATTTGTGGTATTAAAGCACCAGGGTAACCTGAATGTGTGTGTTTGCTGCTGCATTCTGTCCTTCTCTTGCGCAGCCTAGATTTGTGCAGATGCGCGTGTATGTGTTTCCCTTTGTGAGCTTATCTGAGTGCTCCTGCATGCATGTGTGTGTGTGTGTGTGTGTGTCTCTGTGCGTCAGAGTGTGTCCTGTATATTTCAGCGCGTCCTGCCATGTCAGCCACAGCAGTGTTTGGCAGGCGGCTGAGGCTGGTGTCATTCTGCTCGGCTGCTCCTCTCTGGACTCGGCGCGGCACAGAACATGCTGTCCAACAGAGCGGCCAGCGCGGCACAGGCGCGGCTACAACAGAGCGGGCAAGCAGCCGTGACCGCCGACCACCACACACACACACACACACACACACACAGATAGACACGCTTATGCTCCTTGTCTCATCCTGCGTGTAGATCCACAATAATACCCGAGAGGACGCCACAACAGCTCTTGTATGGAAACATTATATGTGCACGATACAGATGGCAGGCACAGAGACTCTGCACCGTCTGCTTTGTGCATCCACACGGAGCACGCCTCCCTCATCCCCCTGCATCCACCTACACCGTATTCACCTGTCGACGGCACACGCCCCCCCGTCACCGTCTCCTCTCTGTCTCCTCCACTTCACTGTTCTCCCTCTCTCACTGGCCTTATTTTCTCCCTGTTTAACCCCCACCCCACCACCACCTGTCCTCATCTATCCTACTCTTGGATTCCCTGCGGACTGAGGCGCATTCACCTCCATGCAAAGCAGGACAGCCAGTCTGAGCGGCCAGCCCAGGAAGACATAACGACGGGCACCCCGGTGGGTCCACTATCACCATTGTTAAAGTGAGCTGAGAGCAGCTAAAAAAAAAGACATTGCAAAGTGGACAGATGATTTGACTGACAGAGACATGCTCTCATCTAGCAACCTTTATTACTGCTCTTAGCGAAGGCTTCTTGCTTTTAATCTGCATTTGTACTCAGACTTATTGCTTCCACTCCTGATTTGTTTCTGTGATTTGTAGGTTTTATGAATAAAGACTGTGATTTCAGCCTCAGCGGAAAATATAGACAGCAAGCAACGGTTGTTGTGAGAAACATTTGTGGAGAACATTTGTGATTTACTTTGGAGCTGGTAGATCGGCCCATACTAAACATATGGGGCTCCTTTTATCGAGGTGCTGCTCATCACCGTCGTGGCACAGCGCTATGTAAACATTCCCACTGGTACCCCGCTGCTTTCCTCGAGCCAACGGGAAAATCATCGACCACCCACTCAATTTGCAAATAACAGTATTTTTGCCAGGCTGAGGAGGTGACAGACAGCAGCAAGCGAACGTGCACTGCTAAAATGCAGAAATACTGTACCATGAGAGGCTGTAAAGAGTGTTACAATATCTCCATCAAAAGAGGACTCTGAAATCATTCGACTCGGTTTCACACGAGTGGCAACTCACTGTAACGTCACCCACTGGTGTGTGAAGCATTGAGTTTGGCGATTCAGCCGCTGCCATCTTTTGAAACCGGTCAATGCATTATTTGATCAACAGGGTGGAGCTGGAGCTGATTAAAAAACGCAGGCATGTAGTAATGTAACTGATTGTTTAATTTAATCATATATGATTCATTACAATTCTGGTGAGTATGGCAAGAAGTCAGGTCTATGGTGTTGGTGTTTCACTGTAAATCTCAGCACTGGTTTACTCAGCACTGTTACAGAATAATTGTGAAACTGAAACATGAATGAAATGCTGATAAGCAGTGTCACTCACAGCGAGCTGAATTTGTTTTTAAAGGTAGCTCCGTGGAACAAAACAATGATGCTCTTGATGCTGATGCCACGGAACTTAAAAAAGCAAAAAGCGACAAAAGCTTTCAGGACCTGAGAGAAACAGTTTTGTTTTCAGCCCGAGCGTCTCTGATGACCTAAAACGCTTCACGTTATCCTCGACTGTAAGTTTGAAAAGTGCAAGGTTTTTACAGTGATGCTGCAACAGCTCAAAAGCCTCTCAAGTTCAGCTAGCAGAGATGTTGAAGTTGTAATATACCCTCCACCTGCGGGAGGCAAAAGAAATGAGAAGCGTTAACACCATCAGTGGGCGGCAAAGTAGCTGCAGTGGAATGGCTGACTGGAAAGAAAAAGATGTAAAATCTATTTCCTGACGTCTTGATTTATCACAACCGGGAATCTGGTGACTACTGTCAAACCTGAGAAGCCCTGTGCGGTACATCCACAACCCTACAAAACCTTTTTGAAAAACAGCCCACTGTGTCCCCACAGGAACGCTTATAACTAATTCAATTTACACGCTGCTGTTTTTAAAAACACTGCAGGTACAATGTGACTTTCCCGAAAAGTATTTTTTTTTTGCCGCAGTTGGAAATGAATTTCTCTGCCTCTGCAGTTCTCTGTTTTAACAAAAGCCCACACAGTTCTCTCTGACAGCTCGCTTTCACAAAAGGAAACCACTGCGACTCAAGAGTGTGTGTGTGTGTGTGTGTCCTTGTGTGTGTGCGCCCGGGGAGCCAGAGTGAGGAAGATAAAGAGACGGACTGAGAGAGAAGGGGGACGGCGGAGTGGGAGTGTGTGACACCAGCTCTTTGCATACACAATTATTACAGCTGATGTGTAAATGGGAATGGGTGTCACTGACTCCCTGCGTTCCCCTGCCCGTGTTTGTGTGTGCGTGTGTGTGCGTGCGTGTGCGTGGGAAGACAGGGTGCTGTCAACCCGCATTTGTGCGCGCCGGCGCTCATGCCTCACTTTTTAAACACCACATGCTCTTTGTCTGCTAGCGCCGCACTTAACGGTGCTGAATGAAAACTTGTCACATTGTTAGTGCACTGTCAAGTCTGTCTGTGGCCAACATCCCCCCATCACACCTTTTTTTCCCTCTCTGTCACCTTCCTGCTTCTGCCGGTATGGAGGAATGGCTGCAGAAGAAGGCCTTGTGTGCGTACCAGGCTGTCAGGGTGCAGAGAGTCTGTAACATAACTGCACACGTGCAGGATGCTGTGCGGGCCACATGCTCTGTGGGGGTTTCTCAAAGGTTGTCATGGTATTTCATTGGATTACGAAGATTTCCTCAAAGATATTTGTTTGTCTCTGCACACCACATCACTCGCACATCATCGCATTACACAGCAAGCTTCGCTCTACGCTGCAGCTTGAATCCGCCTGCGTTAACGCGCTCCCGCGTCTGCTGCCCTGTGAGTTCTGGCCGAGGCACTCGCCGGTGGAGCGCTCGGGTTTTTGCATATCCGCGGCCCTCCCTCTTATCTCCGCATTAGCCTTCTCTCGTGGGCCCAGGCACGAGGAGGCTTGAGGAATGAAAAAGGGGAAAGAGGCGAGATAAAGAAGGAGAGAGGGAGCAGAGCAGAGCGGATGCAATTAAAAGACTGGGTCACAGATCGCGGTGCCAGGCGTCAGTGTGATTAATACACCACCATTCAGCCCAGGAGCTTTTCTCCTCTCTGTGTGGATGTGTAGTGTGTGTGTGTGTGGTTTTGTTTGTGAGTACGTTATCTCCTCGGCATTTCGCAGCTAGGGGGCACAAGTGCGTCTAAATAAGTGCTATCCTCAGGTGTGGCAGGATTAACCCTGTTTAAAGTTAGGTCAGGGATCCTGGTGACCCGAACAAACAGGTTCTACAAAATGATCTGTCTCCGTTTGACCTCTTTCAGTTCATTCAAGAGACATGACAACTGAGTTCAGAAACACTTCCTCCCACATTGAGAAAAAAGCGCGGACTTCAGAGGGAAATGTTGGGAAGATATCTGTAACTGACCAAATCCGTTGAAACTTTCAGAAGAAGAATTTATAAGGAGATAATCCTAAAATGCAGCATGCAAAATGTTAACGGGCACACACTGTCCTCATTTTTTTTTTTTTTTTTGCATGCCTTTTGGCGGACCATCTTTCAGCAGCTAAATTTCAGACCACGCCAAGCCAGTGAAATCTGGCTCCTAATCAAGCCACCCTCTGCAGAAAACTGGCATCAAGGCAGCAAACAACGCCGGGAAAAGTCCCTCCAATTGAGCTGGTGGCCCTTCTCTGCATCGTACCATAATGAGAAATGTTCCTTTTTTGAAACAGAGCAAGCTGCACAAACATATCAACTGATTATTTCTTTCATTTTATTTAATCTGGCTCCCAGTCACCAGATCTCGCCTTCAAGGCTTCCTCGGTGATTTAGCGTGAGCAGAGAGGGAGCGGCGCTTTATCACAGCAAAGTCTTTTTTTTAAGGAGGTGAAGCGAAGAAATTGCCTCAAGGCTACACGCTGTCTGTTATCTCCCAGTACAATATAATCATTTCACATAGCCCAAAGCGAGGTGATGGGACCTCAGCTGGGCCCAGTGACAAAGAGGGGAATGTGCGCAAACTTGGGGCAAGGATCAGGGGACAAAGGTGGCTTCTGGGAAATCTCTGTGACTCTCACTCAACCGTATGATGATGGTAATGAAAACTCATTATTTTAGTTTTGTCTGGGCTGAATCACATTACTGCACATGTTGTACAGCGTGGAGAACAAGCTTCGGGTTCTTGAGAAAAGCCAGCCTCTCATCACAACAAGGAGTCCGGTTGCAGCACGTACCACGGCGTTTATGACTGCAGCTGGTTATTTTTAACTGGTCCTGATAACCCCGGGGACCGAACTTAATAAATACTGTAAGACTGAAAACATGCTTCCACCCCCTACTCCTTTTCCCCCTGTCCTCAGAGAAGACTCACTCACAAGGTAATCAGCTTTTAATTTTCTCTCTTTTTATCTCTCCCGCTCAGCTCTCACTCCATCACCCTCGCTCGCTGCCTGAGCTGACCAGCAGTCCTTTCCTCTCTCTGCCCCCCCCCACAAGTATTAGCATAAAAGTATTTGCATCCTTCCCTGGTGATTGTTTAGCTGCTGTGTTCGGCATCTTGATTTGATTCCCCACAATTGCCCTAATTAGCATTACAAATATACACTTAGAGACGAACAGAAATATCTGTTATGCCTGACAGACTAATTTAGGGGAACGGAGGCCAGAGGAAAAGGAAGCGCTAAATTTGCGTGATAAAAGGTGTATCACTTCGGTCTCATTAATGAGGTGTCTTATCTGAGTGCGGTGAAAACCACACATTCGCCACATTTATATAAATCAATGACTTTAACTGAATGTAATCAGCCTCTGACAATGGAAACATATTGGACGTTCAAACGTGATAAAAGGCGTAATCACAACAACAAACATACGCCTTATCTCCTCTTGCTCTCTCCTCTCTGCAGCCCAGATCATGTCTCCTAAAGCTAATGATCAGACTTAAGACAGATCTCCTTCATTATCCGTTGCGCTCATCCATTTCTCTCTAATCCTGTCTCTACTCCAAAGTCCCCCGGGGCAAGCGATAGGCCACAGCTAGCCATTAGTCTCCAGGCCCCGAGACTACAGACAATGCTCATCCGTATTTTCCCTCGGAGGAGATCAGGGCCATCTCAGACATCAGCTGCACCGACTGCTATCACATACTCAGAATTGCTTCGTTGCTTCTTCGTCTCATTTGAGCATGTACTTGCTGTTTAAAGAGCGACCTTTCCACCTCATCTGATTTAAGGAGGGGAGACTCCAACGTGATGTTTAAGTAATTGTTCAGTCAGATTCTTGCCACCTGAAACTCAAAAGGTCGCTCTACTGATCAATCACTGGAGTAACTGGTGAAAGTAATTGGTGTCGTGATCGGCCAGCGCACACAAGTGCCTTTAGGTTGGCTCCTCCCGCAAAGCAAATGACATTCAGCTGAAGAGCACAGGCACAGGGGGGGGTGCGGGGACAAATTGTGCGAGCCGGGTGCCGATGTTGTCATTATAAAGGTAATTGCCTCTTCAGCTGAGGAACAGTAAAAACAGGAATCGATGCCGTGTGCTTCAGGCTGAAACAGAAGCCCTTTCATAGTTAGTGTCAAACCGATAAAGGTTTTCAAAGAACAGGAATCACATGATGATAGCAGAGGAAAAAACAATCAAAATGATCAGTACACCTTGTATCGTGACGCTGTCAAAGCTTTATTTATGGCCACCTGCAACAGGGGAACCAGTTTAGCTGATACAGCAACAGCATGAGCAAAGGTTGCCGCTTTAAACATCCAGCAGACATGTACTAACGTTAGCATGCATTAGAGGCAAATGGAAGTCCAACATTACAAATTCATTCATGTTCACAAACTCATGGCTACAGTAGCTTTATCAGTTGAATTATTAGGACTGAAACAAAATGAGGAAGTGAAAGATGAGTGCTCTATAGAGCTGAGTGACGGATCTCTAAGGGTTCATTCCTGCAAGTAAACCCTGTTCACACTGCATTGCATTTAATACCAGTGCAGCTTTCAGTTAGTCACATTCTGTGTAGAAGGCAGCAAACATACTATACTGAATGGTGAAAAGCAGCAAATACTTTAAATAAGCACACATTTCTAATCAATGCTGTAATGCAGCTAAAATACGTGGTTCTTCTCCAGTGGGAGCGTGGCCCTGCAGGTACTCCAATTTAAAAAAAAAAAAAAGAAAGGAAAAAAAGGTGCCTTTCAGGGCACAGCCCACTCTTAAAGCAACAAATCTGAGTTTCTTTCAACAGCTATTTGCTTTGAAGCCACCCTGGCCTGTTCCACAAAATCAATTAAAAACATGACTAATACATTCACACCTCACATTTTCCACTTCCCTTTTTAGTGCGTTTGATGTCCCCCCCACTGCCTAACACTGTGTAAATGCTGTGATCACAGAGATAGGGATGGGGGGTGGGGTTACACAAGGACCCTTTCTCACCCATCCACTGCTGCTTCAAGTGAGCCAGCGACCTAAAGAGAAATTAAAAATGAAGGAACATCAGTGGACTCCTACTGTGCTCCTTTTGCACAACACTCGATAGAGAAACGCAACACACCTCAAACGGCCATCAGACAAACGGTACGGCATAATACGACGCTCCCTGAACGTCAGGCCTTTCAAACCAATTTTTACATTGTGTGATTTATAAATAATCGAATGCAAGTGTCTTTTCTTCCCTCCACCACTCTGCCCCTCCTAACATTTACCACTTATATTCCCTCGTGACAGTGATCAGAGAGATCTGCAGTGGTCCTTAATACAAGCATACGCCTGTCCCTTAAGTGGGCAGCACTAAGCCTCATTGTCTGCTCATGATGTAGGGGGCACAATAAGAGAGGCCCAACCTTTCTACTCAACTCTCCGCCGGGATGGAACGGGAGGTCAGTCTCCCCGGGCCGTGGCGCCAAAACCATTATTCTTATCACTGCAGGACAACTCACCGCAGGCCAGACAAAACCCCTCTGAAAGGTCAAATGAGTGTGTCTCTCAGAGTGTGTGTTTACAGCCCCCCCCGCCTCTCTCACACCAGACACTTCTGTATTTCTCATTAACTGATAATACATCACTCATGACCTTGTGATAAAAATACATTAGCTGGAGACAAGTCATTAATCTATAAAGAATCGGGCTGTTTGGGTTATCAGGTGAGAATGGGTGTTACCAGTTATCGCACAAGTAATGGGAATCGGCCTAATTTCCCTGCTTAGGCAAGTACGAGATATATACTGAAGTGGATTGGGTTTGTGCGCTGGTTGATATCAAGCGATCTGCTTCAGGATTGGCTAGTTAAGCAAGAAGGCGGGTTGTTGGCAGACTAATCGGGACTGGAACCGTACGTGCTGAGCGCATGAACGGATCATACTGCAGTGCACCCTCCCCACACACACACACACACACACACACACACACACACACACACACACACACACACACACACACACACACACACACACACTGCACACGAGGAGACATACCCAACAACCACCTACACAAACTAAGGTGTGGTAAATAAGCCATCCTCTTGAACTGGATATCAAGGACCACAGTCAACATCACACTTTAATAATACATGTCAATGGAATCTGCCAATCTGCCAATTTAAAAAACAAACCACTGACATGATGTGGAAAACATTCATTCATACCCTGAATTCATAATTTCCACAGCACGACAGATTTCTCTCATTCGTTTCACCCTCTTTTTGCCTGTCCACCATCCCCAGCCAACACACACACACACACACACTGTGCCACATTCACAACAAACTGCTGACACTGGCTATGCTTTATTCATTTATTGTATCTATGTACAATACATACAGTGGAATCACTGTAAATACTGTATACATATATTCTTCCCCTTTATTGTCTTGCATTTATTTTTTCTTTTCACACAATGTATGTCCTTGTAAGGTCTGGAACTATAAGATAACATGACTGGTTAGAAATGTTTTGCATACCAGGAGGCAGTAAAACTTCTCTATTCTATCAGCAGGTGTGTTGCATTAGCTACAAGCCAAAACAACACTTACATGTGATGTTCAACACATTCCAAGAACAAGGCGAGGACAGTGGTCGTCCTCCCCATGTCCCTGGGAACTGGCCCGTTACATTCGCCGTGTGTACGTCACCCAGCCCAGGAAGATAAATGTGAACCATTTCCAAAGATTGGGGCTCACTCTGACTGAGATCCTGCGAGATCTCTGTCACTTTGAGCCCAGCGCTGCCATACTTTACCTGTGACCATAATAAATGTTCTGTTTCTGAACTGAAGATTCTCCAGTTTGTTCTTGGGCTTCCAACAAAAGAATCGGGCTAACATACACTATCTTGATCATTAATATGACCATTTATATCATGGATTTTTTCCCCTCCCCAGTCACTCCATACACACACACACACACACACACACACACACATCACACACAGCACACTCAATCCCACAACACAAGTCCCCCCCCCAGACAGTGGTGGCAGTTGGCAGTGCTGGCCCTGAGTTTGGCAATTTGTGGGAGCCGCCCCTGGTGCGTGATTGGTGCTGTGTGACAGGCAGAGGCTGGTGTTCTCTGGAGCCGTGAGCCATAATAACAATAAATAAAGAAAAAAGGCTGTTGACCGGGATGAGCAAACCCCTCCAAACCCTAATAAAACAACAGAAAAACATAAGGCTGTTTGATGGGGCTCTGCACCCCGGAGGGATCCCTGCCCCCCGTCCCTCCGCCGCGCTGTCTGTGCTTTGGGCCTGCTCCCATGGGGATTGTTTGCAGCAGCTCTGTTTTCGCCTTCGGTCTCCTACACACCGATCAGCTGGGACTCATATTGTATTCCTGGGTTTGTTGCTGTCCCCTTTGTTTTTGTCGTTTGTCTTAGTCTCACTTTGTATATTTTCCTTTGGCTGTTTATGTGTCCCTGTACTTGTCCACATTGGTTTTGTAATCACTTTATTGCACAATAAAAAACAATATTACGGTGTCTGGATCTGAGACTGTTGCAGTGTAATGGTTTGCTGCAGTTTTATGAAGAATATAAGGCTTGATCAGGAAGATGGATTTGATAGCTCCTGATTAGATTTGGGTGACTTCTCTTTCCGTACAGAGCTGACTTACATAGATGCAGCAACACCACAGCCAGTTGTCAATTTTTAGTTTGGTCCTGGCGACACCTGTAGTTACAGGTGTAACAGCAGATGATAGATGAAGAGCCACAGAGTTTTGGGAGGAAAACTTACCATTGTCATTTTACTGAAGCAGTACAGTAATAATTGTCAGCAGCTGTGATGTGATTTCACGCAGCACACAGCACGAGCGTGTGAACAGCAGGGCACAGATACCTGCAACTTCTTCTCTCCTCACTCCCTGCCACATTTGAAACTGCTGGAGACGCATAGACACATTTTTGATGAATGATAATGGTAAGAAACACGCTCTCAGTTTGAACAACAGAGCTGTTCACGCTTCAACCAAACTTGAGAGGCAAAGTACAAGAGCGGAGAAACTGGTGAAAGCAGCAAACTCGTTTTTCAACAACACTACACATGCCAAAAACTAAGAGATTTTATCCCCACTTCTTCAATTGATATGCCTGCCAAACGGTGAATCTAATCACTATCCTTATCCTACTTTGAAAATTCACAGTCTTACATTAGTAAGTAAAAGTTTTATTTTACCTTGGAGAATTGCACTGTGTGTGTGTGCGTGCTCTGCAACACATAAAAGTTGAGAGAAGCAAAGAGTCAAAAATATGGTTAATTACTCTAAGTATTATTTTTCATTAATTTAATATGAGCTATAATTACACAGAGCAGTTATCTCTCACTCCTATTACAAACAATTAAAATCCACCATCCATTCTGAGGATCTGGCAACCAAAAGCTGAGGGCTGGTTGCCAGCCTGGCAAAGCACTTCTAAAATTCAGTCTGGAGCCCTGGAGAGGTTGGCTACATTTTGTTTTCACTCAAATGAAAGCTTGAGGATCTAAGACGCAACCAGAAATAACAATGCTGAATAAACAACACAAAAGCACACCAAGGTCGTGTTTCCCAAAGCAGGATTATTAAATTAGCACTTAAACATCAGTCAGAATGGCTCTTTTCTCTTCAGTCCACGGTCGGGTTTCAGGGTCCTGCCTTTCACTTTTTTCATCTAACGTGATTACCTGCTGCTCGAGACAGGCCCCGACTCAATGACAAGGAAACAAAAGCGCGCTGCCTACGTATGCGCAGTGAAATGTGGCCTTAAAACCATGATTTTGTGCAAAGTGTTTTGATGGCTCGACAAAACAGATACTGCACCTGCAGAGGCTGCTGGAGCTGTCTGCAGTGTATGAGTTAAACGGGCTAAAGAGGAATGTGTCGTTTTCTTTCATTCCCTGATAATAATTGTATAATTGAAACTTGAAAACTTGAACTTTCTGATTACCATCTGGATAGACATGTAAACTCACAACTGGTGTTTCCAAACATTTCACAGGCTCACAAGCCTTCCAGTCTGAAATACATATTGTGCTAATAGGAAAATAGGAAGCAGTAGCTGTGGGTGGGAAAAGTGGATTTCAACCTGCACGTCACCCTGTGAACAAAGTCTGTGGTGGAGGGATATGCTCAGAGAAGCCATCCGTGCTGAAATCACAGCTTCCAGCTTCATATCAAATTAATTGCTGACCCTTATTTTTATGCCAAACCCAAGCCCGAGTTTGACTGTCAGTGTTCAACTTTCCAAATGCTGAGAGTTTCCGACACTGAGCCTCATCGAAGCTAGCCAACAGCACCGCCAGTGTCATGCACTGTAGCTTGCTAACCGATAACATATGCTCGGACTTGAGCTGTCTGCTATGCATAAATCTCCGTTGTGCCGCGGGCGCAGAGGTGACAGAGAGGTAGATGAGGACATCCAGTGCAGTATGAAGGATGGTGGCAGCTGCTCCCCCAGGCCACGGTGATGGCACTACATCGATCCAGCCACTCTGGAGCCTGAAGTGCAGAGCCCTTTTCGGCTTTGTCAGCACTGTCCGGCTCAACATTGCTCCAACTCCCCCGATCGCTGTCGGAAACCCGGGAGAAAAAGCCCAGAGAGTAGGAGGAGACAACGCTGATGTGTCTGGAGCCGGACAGGTGGCACAGGATTGGCTAAATGACTGCTAATTATTCACCAAGCGCTTCTTTATCATTTTCTAGCTGTTCTGAGTTTGAGAGATTAGCCACGCATAAAGCAGAGATTTGCTCGCCAGGTTACATCATATTACTTGCTGCATTCATCTCTGACAGTTAGTTGCTTTGTAAAGCAAATTTCTGCTGGTTTGTTTCACTGCGCAGTTCACGAGGTTACAATGTGGTGACCTGATGAACTTGCCATCAGCCACGTCTCCCTCAGGCCTATGGGGCAACACATGGGGTCCTATTAGACCCCGATGTCCCCTTTCTCACTTCCAATCACACCTTGAACCGATAAGCATCCATAAAAATCAATTAAAAAAAAAACAAAAAACACCTTGCGGGTGTACTGTATGCCCCTGCCACCCAGTGTGGGTGCAGTTTACATCCATGTCTCATGAAACAGGACTATATTTCTTGAAGACCTAAGATATGGCTATGCATTATGGTGAGGTCACAGTGACCTTTGACCAACAAATTCTAATTGGTTCATCCTTGACTGCAAGTGAATGAAGTGAATTCCCTGAAGGTTCTCCTGATAGGCTGCATTCAGGAGAATTGAAGGGGGGGTGCGTTCCATTAATGCCTCCTGCCACAGCTGTTGCAGACACAGTGGCGTACTGAATACATACAATCCTGCCGGGACTTGTAAAACTGAACTTAGTCTTTCTGCTGTGCACAGGAAAAAAAAGCTTTCATTCACCTCATAACTATTTGTGTGTTCAGCAATAACAGTGCAGCCAAATCCATTAGGCACAATTGCTAAGTTGGCATGGTTACGGTTAGGGTGGGATAAGCAAATTCTTGCTCATGCAGGCAAATTTGTAGGGTTGTCAGAGGTGGAGGGATGACAAATATCCATCTCCCTCTGGTTACATTTGTTTTCCTGGGGGACCTACCCCACATGATGATGCTGCATATAAATTTAAAAAGGCCGTTCCACCTGTGGCAAAATGCTGATTTGACAAACTGCTAATTATGTCCCGGTCATCAGTTTCGAGTTGCTGTCGATACCCAAATGTGGCTTTAATTATTTTCAGGTTTTTCAAATGTCCGACACTTCATGAGCTTGAAACCCTCTCGCTGTAAAGGTAAAGGTGTTCATAAGAGTTGATAGACATCCCACGCTGAAATAATGGAATGACATGGCATTTCCCTCCATTGTACTGGAAGAAAAAATATTTCAGAATGAGTATTTCCTGTGAAAAGCTGGCTGGGAAATGTCAAGTCTGCTATCATCAAAGACGCAGTGACATTTTTATACCATCTTTTAGAGCTGTGATTCCATCTCTCCCAGTAGAGGCCCCGATCTCCACTGCTCCACAGCAGACAGAAACCAGACAGATTAACTCAATTACTCTTTGACTTGAGTGAATGAAGGAAACAATACATTTCTCATTTAAAGCCTAATCCTGTGTGGGAGCAGCGAAGCAAGGATATTGCAGGTGGAGGGCAGCAGAGACGGTAGGAACGCATTCAGGCCTGAAAATGAGTTCCGATTGCAGCCGGCGCGTTTGCTCAACTTTTCTCATGCTCATTCTCGACGACGGCAGTGGGACGAGAGAGAGAGACAGCAAGGTGGAGGGCAGGAGGTCGACATGACGGAGTGACAGACGGGCAGAGCCCAGACACTGGGAAAGGGAAATGAGAGAGACAGAATGGGGTTTGCAGCTCTAATGTGTCAGAGACCGTTTGCAAGATGAAGCAGAAAAACAACGGAAAAAAAAAAATCTGCCAATTTCCACCGCGCTGACCCACCCACACTAATACCCTGCTGCATGGGGCATCACAGCCAGCCTTGTGTATGAAACACGGTGTGACACGTGGCCTCTCTATTGTCTGCCACATCTGTTGCAGGGGCACAGATGGCAGCGGCCATCCTCGCCACCGCTCCGCCGAGCTCCCCTCGGTCAGCGATGACGCGTCACTGACAGCGCAGGCCATCTGTCAACACATGACAGCACGTTCTCAACTTCCTTTCCTCTCCCACTAATGTGGATCAAGACACGCCGGGGTGAGTTGCGTAAAGGGAGTCGCAGTCAAGGAGGATGGATATTTGCACGGCGGGCACAAAAATGTCAGGGCCGGACGCTTACCGCGGTGGCAACATCAGTGAAACCCTGGAGCGGCAACAGCGGTGAAAACCCTGGGTCCTCAACAAAGCTCTGTCAGACTGCAGGAGAAAGCTGTCAGCGCAGACGCCTAAACCTTAACCGCCCTCCCCGCTCCCTCGCACTCTGGCTCGCCTCGCTCTGACTCACTGTATCAGCTCTTCAAACTCCATTCTCTCCTGCCTGAAGCCAGACGCACAGAGCAAAGGGAAGAATGAGTCCATCTCTGGCTGCGGTAAACAAAAAGAAACACTCTCCTCCTGTCTGCACGCAACATCGTACTACTCTGTTCCAGGCACAGGCGCGACGGGATTCTGCCCCCCACCCCCCCCACCCCCCTTCCTCATTTATTGGTCCTTTTGTTATTCACAGATGAAAATAAATTGAAGGAGGAGAAGATAATGAAGATATGATGAGGACATGGCAGAGACAGTGATCCAGGAATATTGAAATTGAGTTGAGCGGCTCCAATGTTTTCTCTGCGCCCACTCCTCACATACACACACAGACACACACACACAGAATGGTGATACGGGCTCATTAAAAATTCATCAATCCACTATGAAAAGTGTGGACGTCTGCATTTTGAGCGGACTGAGAGACAGTCAGCAAGTTTGGACCGTCTGTTGCTCTGGTGTGTACGACCACGTCTGGGTTCTGCAAAGACCGACATTCGGGATTAAAAGCACAAAGTCCAGACAGAAGCACAGAGGGTCACTGTGTTATTCAAAGCACTGTGTGTCAGAAATATAGTAACACAACAAGGCTGAGAGTCGCCAGCCATGCCTCAGGCTCTGTACAGAAGAGAAGTGCTCTGGGGTAAATGCCAATGTCAGCGTTCTAAAATACTCACAATTACAATGCTAACAAGCTGTTTAGCACGGATGGCTTTGCAACCTAAAAAGTTGCAAAATTAGTATGATATCCATCGGCCCGGTGGTTCTTACATCACGGTGGGGACATAGCGCCTGAGAACTGCTGATTGTGAGGCCGTTCCTGTAACCACTGTGCTACCAGGAACTAGTTCCTGTGGTGGGAACGTGCCTGAACCTGGCCCAAGGCCGAGGGGGGAACCAAGTCAAAGTCAAACAAAGGTGCATGATTCTACATTTCACTCACTAAGTGTTACATGAGTGTTTGCATTTAACTATATACATTCAAGGGCTCAAATAAGACAAGTCAAGAGTAAAGGGGGAAGAAGACAATCAAAGGAGCAGATAGGCCAAGGCCAAAAGATGAGCCAGGTATGGCAGGCAAAGCTGAGGCAAAGTTTCCATAATTCCTAATGGCTGGCCTGCTGAGGGGACATGACTGTCTGGACCAAGTAGCATGGCAGTCCAAACACGAGCTGCAGAGGTATCTAAGTTTAGACAGGGCTAAAAATGGCAGTGGCAAGAGATTTATTCAGAGACAGACAGACACAGACAGTCCTTCCCTCTCTGTCAGGATGTGCAGGAGATTTTCCCTTTCTCAGCAGCACGATGATGTTTCCTGCACCACATAATGAATGACTGTATATGCTAATGCTTATTCGCATGACTTAATGGCCACGAAGGACCCAGGCCAGAATGTATGCATAGGAAAGAAGATTCCGTTTTATATCATTTGGCCATTTTTTACCATCTGCACACTATTCACACCCCTGAGGTCAAAGTTAACTCTTGTGGAACAGTCACTAAAGTGACTGCTCAAGAGCTGAAAGTATTCAGCAAGAGCTGTGACATCTTCACTGGTCATTTTGTGGCATCACAGATCAGTACATCCAGCTGAGTTATTTACTCTACAGTCAGGATCTTCTTATCTGACTATAAATGGATGAATCTCTGTCTGCATCTGCTTTGATTTTCTCAAAGACCGCTCTCTTCAAACGTGACTGGTGTATGACTCGGGAACCAAGGACGGGGAGGGTGGACCAACGAGTAGTTTTTTTGGACGAGCGGTTCTCGCAAACGCTTCAAACATCGCTTTTCTACACGCCGCGTCACACAAAGGGAGAGAAGATGCTATGCCACGAAGTCAGCGCAGCGCCCGCACAATTTATGCGCGCACATGCCGGGATTTGAAGAAAAGCAGAACTCAACTGCGACGGCACTTTCTACGCCGTCGCCCACAAGCTGCTGGTGCAGAGCGACGCAGCCGACTCCAGCAGTAACAAACGAGAATGACTGACCACACACTCGGAAATAATGCAACGCCCGACAGGCAAATTCTGAAGGGGTGCCGCACTAGTGGATCAAATATCATCCACATAAATCTCACAATACAAAGCAGTATTCCCTCTTTGATGCCCACATGACTGCATTTTTGTGCTGCTGTGGGTTGAGAAGAATGGTAGAATACTGGTGGCGAGTGCAGGGCTTGGCCTGGACACAGGGTTGCCTGGTGAGCACGTCAATTTCTCGGGACGATTTTCAAATTTTCCACCAGTCATAAAGTTACCCCCAAATGTGGAGTGATACTTCAGCTTGAAATGCCCATTCTCATTAATTACCAAGCTGCAACACAGTTGAAAAATGTAACAAGTAAAACAGCAATTTCCACAATGCAGCTTTGGATATCCTCAGCGTTTCTCTTGCTGCAAAAAATACAAAAGCTGATGGTGAATGTGGCAGTCACTTGCACACCCCCCCCAAAACAAAACAAAAACAAAAAAACAACGGCTTTCAAAGTAACCTTTTGTATCCAAATTATCAACCCTGAGTGGGCAGATTTTTCTGCAGCAGCAATTTCATGTTTCATATTCAGTCCTACAGGGTTTTTTTTATATATAGGGGTGCAAGAGAAAAATCAAAATATTGATATATCGTGATATTTTATTATGTGATACTCATTATTGATACTGTACATTAAAAAACACAATATCAATTTTTCCTGAAAGGCAGATGATATTCCTTTTTGTCAGTGTGATGTTATTTAACAGGGACAATGTACTTCCCTTAACTATATACTTAAATTTTAATGTTTACCTGAAGTAAAAAGGATCTTCTACAGTTAGATTTAATGTTTCAACTTACAAACCATCATCATCATAATATATGGAGATATGTATCTCTATTGCCAATACTATACTCCCTATTTCAAGATGTGATGTTTTTATACTAAAGATCTGCTTTGCAAATCTCACAGATAAAGACTAAGCTGTGAAATAACTACAAGCTGTCAGGAATTATTTTATTATACATTTGATGACTTTCTATATTATAACAAATGTTTTCGGTTGTTTTAAATAAGAAACGACAATGAGAGGTGAGTGCTATCCATGATTCAGTAGCCTTCCTGTCTCATACATTTAATGTCTCAGTGGGACAACGGTCCAAATGTTCACCCATTCCTCTGTGTTCTGCAGCTTATCTAAGTCTGGGTTTTGGCTGCAGCAGCAGCAGACTCAGCACAGTATTGCAGATATCCTTCTACCAAGCCACAACCTCCAGCTCCTCTTGGGGGAACCTGAGGCGTTCCCAGACCAGATGGGATATACAGTACAATCCCTCCAGCATGTTCTGGGTCGACCCTGGGGTCTCCTCCCAGTTGGATGTGCCCGGAATACCGCCACAGAGAGAGAGGCATACAGAGAGGTGTCCTGATTAGATGCACCAGAATGACCCTGGGCTGCGTCTATGTAGTGAGCTGACTGAATACTGAGTTCCTCAGCTACTCCCTAAAAGAAAGAGGAAACTCATTTCAGCCACTTTTACCTTTTAGTCAATGCCCAATGTCCGTGATCTCATTTGAGAAAGAATGGCAGGGTGAATTCACAGTGAAAAGGATACACTATAAGATGACTTGTTTGTTTTTCTCTATGCATGCAACACATTCAAACGGTGATCTACATTCTTGAACGCAGGGGAAGTCAAATAAAATACCACAAATATAATAAAAATAGAAGAGCATCATCAGTGGGAGTATATGACAAATGCACACAAGCTAAAGGCAAAACATTGATTTTGGCAAAAACTGGAAAAAATCACCTATACACAAACTGCATTTCATCTGCTTCCCTGTAAACAGCTTCTAGCAGTTGAATTTGATTTTGCGGTATGCTTTGCATAAGTCTGCATAAAATAAACAAGAACCAGCTCCAGAAGGGTCTGGAGCCACTGCCGTCGCTCTGCTGTGTCAGACACACCCACGCAAACTACAACATTAAAGATCATTCCTCTGTGTCAATGATATACAGTGTGTAAAATTGTTATTGATTTACTTGCAAAGTGTTCTCATATGTGCTCAGGGCTAACATGGTACATGAGCTACAATGACCTTTACAAATGCATGCAGTTTACATAAAGTCTTTGAAAATCCCATTAATTGGTTGAGAAACTATTGAATATGAATGGGACTGTAGTTCTGATGTGCAACAAACCACTGGTATTGGGACAATTTAGATATATCCAAGTGTAATATATAAAGACCAAATAAAGGCCTGTTGGAAATACTGGAGCTGAGATTCAATGTGCATTGAGGGGACAATACTGGACTGGGGTATGACGTGCGCCTTCCCCGTCACTGGGATGGCAATTTAACCCAACCCTGCAGCAGGTGAAAGGTGGTATTTTTGCATAAACAAACAAAAGTTCAGTTTGCATTCGGTGTGTCTCCCAGTGACGAACCAACAAAACACGCCAGTCACCCTCTTCCTTGAGCATTTGCAAAGCAATGGTCTCTGAAGACTTGAAACTGCATTGAAATTGCACTCATTTTCTCAGTTTGTTGTCTTCCTCCTCTGTTGACACTTTCCTCTGCTTCTTTTGTGAATTATCTCCACCAACTGTCGATCAGGGGGGTGGTGGGAAAACAGTGGTGGGGCATTGCTGCAGCTGTGCTGCGTCACCCCTCTGCTCACACATGTGCACAATGCAAACAAAATCAGGACCCGCTCGTAAAACTCCACAGAGCTACTGGTCGAAGACTCAATGACGTACCTCTACTAAAGTTTGTAGAAAAAAGACAAATCCCTGCATGACAAAGTACCAGCTGCATAACCAGTCAGCACTCAGAGAGCGCAGACCCACCAAGGCTGAACATTTTCCCAAAATTAAAATTTTACCAGAGCGTCTGTGGCCAGCCAGGAATCAAACCGGGAACCTGCTGCCCAGGAACTTAAGCCCATGTGGTATGCACCGTAATGCGCGGGTCGACCCACTTACTTCAGGTCTTTCTGCATTCATCGAGATTTGCCTGAAATTTTGATGACCATCTCACAATAGTGAAGAATCCTTAAAAAGCAGCATCACTCACAAAACTGAATGGTTTTTAAAGTTTGACAAGGAGTCAACTTTTCACATAATCCTGCTGAAAAACAACCAAACGATCAAACAACGTGAACCAAAACCAGAACCACCTTGATGAAGGTCGAATCTAACTACCATCCTCACACTGTGTGACAATTTGTTTGCAACGGCATTATCCAGTCTCACAGTGTAGTCTTGTTCATCCTTTATGGTGGTGGTTTGGGGGGGGCGTTTTGCACAGACGGATCATTAGTAACTGACCAATGTGTCACTTTCAGTCAACACTGAACCACAGAAACAAGTTTCCAGTGAAGTTTGTGGAGAATGGCAGTAAATAGATAATGATACCAGTAATGGCAGAGAGGTCTTTTGTGTTATTGACTTACTCAAATGAAGGTGTGAAAAAAAATGCAACTGAGCAGAATAAATGTTTACAAAACCTACAGGCTGTGAAAAACAATTTCAGCGTGCTTTGCGTCTGACTGGCAGTGGAATGAACAATGGCACCACTGCTCATTTGAAGGTTAAGTCACAGAAACTTGTCTTTGTTTCCCTCAAGACACAACTATTTCAACACAATGGGAGCATAATAATATAATGAAAAATATGATAAATATATACAGTATATTTCAGTTTCTATGCCATCATATCATACATCAAATTAGAACACAAAATCAAAAGGATTTCACCGTGTGTGAGAGTGCTTTTGTGAGATTCTGTAATAGATTCGGTGGTGAACACTGCGTAAGTGGGTTTTAACAACACATTTCTTCATAAGAGCAGTTGATGAATGAAGCCCAGTGTGTTTTAGCATTCACTGTGATTAAATCCAGAGTCATGCTACCTTTGCCAATGACCTGATAGTAGAAAAAGTAAATAACTAACAATCGCAAGTGAACGTTTGACCGCACACTTCTCAACATGCTTCGACCGCTTTTCTAAAGCAGTCCTGTAAGAAAGCATCTCATCAATATGCATAGTTACTGTATACAGCAGGAAGTGTAAGACAAGTACAGGCAGACACCATGAGAGCAAGAGAGATAGAGAGAGAGAGAACAAATTGAGAGAGTGATCCTGTATAATTTAAGGACAAGTGGTTTTCCCCTGAGACATCACTGTCTGTTAATAGGTCACAGTTATTAACGCGAGACGCCGTTCCAGCCTGCGCGCTACATCCCAGCATTTTTGGAGGCAACAATGAAGAGGAGAATGAAAGACGAGGAGGATTAACATAAGAGATGAAAAGAGCCAGGAGAGATGGGGGGGGGCGTGAAAATTAGAGAGAACGCCGGGGAGCGTGTGATCAAGTAAAAATAGATGCAGAGGGGAGACGCGTTCACTGTGAAACCTTCCCACTAATACACAGAATGGTGGGCATTACATCAGCCTAAACACAAGAGGAGCATTCCTTGAATAAGCTCAATCCATCTAACGTTACTTCCCTGACTCAGTTTCTGCGTGAGTAACAACTTCAGCTCCACCTTCACAAATGAACAGGCGAGTAAATGTGAGTGCTGAGCTCTCAGCTCGTTCCGGCCTTCACTTCAGCGTGGCTCTTCACTGCGAGTGCCTTCAGTCACTCAGGGCTGGAAATGCTGCTGCACACAGGCTGAAGGAAACACTGAGGGGTTCGTTTCCATTGAATACAGACCTGACATTGTTAACATTCCAAGCCAGGTAATCGTAGCACGACGCAGGCTGCGACACTTAATTGCTTTCTGCTTTCTGTGAATGCTGGATGCCGACCAGACTTTATCTGCTTTTAAAAAAAACATAAAGACAGCGTTAGCATGTCCATAACAACACAATCATATCACAAAAGAGCTAATACGTCTGTAAATGCTCATGTAGGGGGTGGAGCCTCTGCAGAGCTGGTATTGGATTGAAGGAAACATTCACTGCAATCCCTGATAGTCTTACTCATCCTCCTGGACAGCACTTACAGGCTGGTCTGTGATTGACGTGGACATGCCACAGGACACAGGCCTCCTCAGCTGGACACGGGAGAGCTGAGGGTGAGGCAAAGATACTAAGTGTCTGAGTCACAAATCTCACTGAGTCATAGCTCAGTCAAATCTAAACACACATTAGCACATACTGAGACCATTCACTGGGACTTACGCTTCATATGTCCATCATGAATAGATCCAAAAGTAATCAAAGACTCAAAGTAATCCTGAAAAAACTTTCTACTATGCAAACTACACTGCAACAGCTAACAGCTCACAGCTAATGCAGCATACTTTGCCACTTTGCCATAATATCGATCAACTTTTCAATTTTCAATTTTTTTCAATTTTGTTATTCTTGAAATGTATAAATAATCTTGAAGCAGCATCAGGCTCATTAAAGCCTGAAGCCACAATGAAGCCTGCACAACGTTCTCAGCGAGCAAACAACTGAATCTTTGTGATTAAAGACACACTGCCACAACCAGTTCTCACACAGTTTGTTTAAGATGGAGAGTGTGTTTTCATAGAGGATGGGTTAAATATCGCATACATTAATAAACCGGAAATCACCCAGAGAATGCAGACCTGAACGCAGCATATGCTCCTGAAATGTAATAAAATATTTCAGCTTTCTACTTCTACTTTCCTATTAATGAGTGTGTGTGTGTGTGTGTGTGTGTGGGGGGGGGGGGTTAAGTTAAAGGGTTCTTCCTAAGTTTCAAGAAAATTGGATCAATACTTTTTTGCAGATTCGTGCTACCAGTATGTAGTAGAGCAGTAGAGTAAATTATGTATCGCATACTTTACTTTTGACTTGTTTTTAGTGCAAATTGTGTTCATGTTTGCGTCAGGATTAGCAGCGGAGGCATGAAAATCATCCCCACAAAATTTTCGTCATGTTATAATCAGGAATTCATCTCTAAATCCTGCCGTGCTCTGTCAGACACTTCCACTCAGCCATATATTTTCCTGCCTCCTGGGTCCCCACAGGCTGTCAGGCCTCTCTGCAAACACGGGGTGTCCCGAATACACCCCCGTTTCAGCTCCTCAGTGATGGGATCATCAGCCGCTGCCGTCGCTGGCTAATCTCTGCCTCATCAGAGCCGTATACGACTCTATAGGTTGTGTGATCCCAGCCGCCCTCTGTAGGGTATGGCGTGCGCGCAGCATGGAGCTAATCACTTAACAGGTCCGCTGAGGGAGCGTGCTAGCTGGGAGCCGGCATACATCACGGCTGAGTGAGAGGCAAGTGAGTGTGTGTATATGTGTGTGTGTGTGTGTGTGTGTGTGTGTGTGTGTGTGAGAGAGAGAGCACTGAGGGTGACTGAAGGGTTTTTGGCAGAACGAGGTCACTCTGTTCTTGCCAGGTGAATTTGTGCGGGGGTGGACAAGGATAAGGACGTGTATTTGTGCGTGTGCATCCGTGTGTGTGCACGTTGTGTACATTTGTACGTATGACTGCACTGTAATGCATGCGCCGCCCAAAATATATTTTCCTGATTGTAGTTTTGAAAATTTGATGAGCAAAACAGGGCCACGTTGGAAAAATCACTTGCGTGCCGGCATTTTGGAAATTTTAGCCATCCTGCACTAAATGCAGACACAAAAAGTGTTCTGTTGATCGTGTGTCATCAACTTCAGCGCTGAGCATGCTAGCGAGAGATAAATATATCCTTGTTTATTTTCTAATTCCAGGAGAGAGGCAGGGGGAACTGCAGGAGCCGGCGAGTTGTGGCTGATTCAAGATAAAACTTTGGCTAATAATCAGTGATACACCTGCTTGGAAGCAGCAGAACCATCCGAGAAACGACAGCGCTTATTTCATCTCACTGACAAGACGACTGCATTTAGGCAAATGCCTCCGAGGCCCACAAGGCAAATACTTGCATGTGCACGCAATGAAATATAAATAAGCAGCTAATGTAGCCCTCCGCGGACCGCCGCAGTGACGTGATGTCATGCGAACGCCGCGCTGCTTAATGAGTGTCTCAGGAGACGGCAGGTACGTGTCTTCTGTCCCTCCAGCCACCCCAGGGCACTGCCCTTCTTTCTCAGCATCATTAACTCCTGCAGTGATGGTGACAAAACACACACTCTGTAATGAGGTTAGTGACATTTTTGTGCATTGAGACTACAAAAACAACTCCAAAAAACGAAGAGCTCCATAACGTGTCAACACAAAAAGTCATCATAATGAGGATTATTAGTTGAGAAAATTCCCGCAGGAACTTGTTTATTGAAATAGAAGAATTTCAGAAAATCATCAGTAGCATTTGTAAAAAAAAAAACAAAACAACATACAAAAAGTGCTGATAAAATTGCACTGAAGCGAAGCTAAAACACAAAACTGCACACATCCTGTGAGATCATATTGTGGTAGTTAATCATATTGTTAATGAGTGACTAATAGGTTGGTTGCTTTCATAAATGGCCCTACAGACTGGGTCTCAGGAGAGCACCTTTTACTGTTTGATTAATCCGGTTGGAGGAGTCTGGGAGCCCTGTTTTTATTTGTTGCCCTACAGGGTGCATTTTATTTTCTGCTTCAGACAAACAGCCTTTCATTTATCACGTCTCGGGCTGAAAAGACACCTGTCGCATCGCTGGCACCAGAGAGGGAGAGGAAAGGGGAGCCTGAGGGAAAACTAATGTTCAGTCTGCTCCGTCCTAAATATTAACCAGCCGCTTCCTGCTCCAAACCTGCTGATGGTAGCCACTTTTGGATAGACTGTGGGGGGGGGATGCACCCCAATCCTCCGCGGACAACACTGCCCTACTTGAGCGGAGGTGACCCTCACGTGTTCTACACTGCCCCAACATTGGCCGCGGTTATTTATGAGCTCGCAGAGGTGTCCTTTTTGCAGGGAGAGCATGTGCCACCTGTTTTAGCAGCAGGTTAAAGCACAGCGCGACGCGTTCTGCAAAGGTGACACTGGATGTGCCTGGGCCGAGCTTTCCGACTCTGCAAAATGGAATACAAGTTTGTTAAGTAGGCTGCGAGCTTGCGAGTTCACTGCCAGCCATTACACACTGACCACTGGTGCCAGCTCCATTTACTGTCACAGTGGTATCACTCTTGCCGTCCAACACTCAGCATAAAAGCAAAGGCACATTTCCAAAACATTGAAATAAGAGCCCATTATATGAACTGGACATAAAACAATCAAGCAGAGACTGGACAAAAGCAGAACCTGCCAAGTGGGGTCTTGTTTCTCGACTGTAACTGTGGCATGGCCCTCACACTAAATGAGACATGCCACATTTCTTTTCAGATGTTAGTGTAAGGGTGTGCCTTACAGCATTTACAGTCACACAAAATCCTGTCTGTGCATTCTCCACTCCACATTCTTCCTTTTCTCGCTTAAAGTATGCCACATGTAAAGCATGGTGCTGTAACATTTTATTCACCTCTGGCTTCACAAAACCTGAAAGACCAGGAACCTTTAGCGGAGACACCTTGAGAAATCCCTTACTGTGGAATCTGTTATTTTCTGTTGGTGAAGCAAGGTTCCTATTTAGGCTAGCAGTCCAGCGGAGAATTAAGGATGTAATCAGAACTGAAGATAGTCATCGCCACTGTATCTGTGAGTGAATGCAGAGGACAGAGGTTGGCAATTTCTTTATTAGGAGCTGTTGTGCTGAATAAGGGCCCTTGGGGTTTTATTATCTGTTCTTTAAAATTCATGACATTGAGGAGAACTACCACAAAGGCCTACATCAGTCAGCAGCGACGGCGGCGGCAGCACTCAGCGCATCCAAGGATGCAGCGGGGGGGCTATTACTGATTTTGTCCTAATGCAAGCTAAAGCAGCTGTCTGCCAGGAAATATTCCTGTTTCTGCCTCCACATTTACTGATGGTGATTCATGTAAGCATTCTCTTTGCTGTTCTGCGAGTGCAGAGCTGCACCTTTATACTGACTGAACATGTGCATGAATGCACACATGCATACCTGTGCAGATGTAAGTGCACGCCCACACATGAACACTATAAGAGCAGACATGGCCAATGGACTCCGAGTGAACTTGCGCACCGCTTCAAAGCACCAAGGTTGAGCAGAGGACTCTGTTTCCTATAATGAAGAGGAGATAGTTAATCTAGCATTAACGCCTGGCCTCCCATGAGGAAACGCTGTGATTCAGGGAGGTGTGAAGGAGTCGTCTGCATGCATACAGACGCACACTATCTCGGCCCCTCTTTTTCTTTCTCTGCAAAGACCCACCACAAAGGCTGCTTGAATGAAAGGGCGTCAAACGGACATCGATTCCTAATAGGCAACTTTCTGGATCAGCATGGGGCTTGGCCCAAGTCATATCTGCGCTTTGGTCAAGGACACCATGTGTGGGAGCATCAACTGGACCTGTCTCCCTCCGCCAGGCACCAAATGATCCGTCGCAGCACGACACAGGGATCAGAGAGCAGTGGGAGCCTCCTTTCATCTCTTGGGGCTTAGCACTCCCATAGGAGATAAGTATACATGTGTGTATTTGTGCTGTGTAACACTCTAGAAGAAGTAGCTACCTTTTAGCCACAGGCTACACACTTCTTCGTTCTGCTGCATGCTGAGAACCCCCCCGCCTCCAAGACCACAAATATATTAGGCTCCATAGGCAAGAGAAGGATGAAGGAGAAAACAACCTCCTTGGGCAAAGTTTCTTAAAATAAACATGAAACTGGATTTATGCTCCCTTTCCTCATGTGCAGCCGTGACACCGCCACTGTTGGTTGATTACACTTAAAATATTCAGCATATTTAAAAAAACTGTTCAGAAATCCCCATTACGTTCTCGAGCTGAGCCATTTGTACGAGGCACTGGACCCAGTAACATGAAAAACGCTGACATGTGCTGCAGAGTGCTGTTCCTGGTCATTCTAGTACGGCCATTAAACATGCATGGGTACAGCGCAAGCTTCGCCGGGCCGTCGATGCAGGAGCGCCACTGAGCAAAAAGGTGAAGCGAAGCCACAAGGGGAGACAGGATCGCGTGGCGATCTGCGGGATCCCGGCTCACTGGCCACTTCACACATGCGGCGCACACGAGCTCACAGCGGCGCGGCGAGAGAGAAAAACCTCCTACGCATTCAATTTGCTCCTTCCTCTGCTTCATCTTCCCTATCTCGGAGGAGGTCGACGCACATGTGTACACAGCCCATTCTTCCCTCATTCATTAATTTCTGCCTCACAGCCTGACACTGATGGCAACTATTCACACACACTGTCAGGAGAGAGTGACTGTGTGTCTCACCTTGCGGGGCCCTACTCCTTTATTGATGTCACTACTAAGAATAAGAACGACTCCTGCTGCGCCCTGTGTCCTGGATACGGCGAACAACCACTCAGCTCGAACTCTTCAAAGCCGCCCGTCTGCACATCTCGAGGTACTTAGTCTCACCATGGAAGCAATTCAGCGAGATTTATGTCCAATTACAACAGTCCAAATGTGAATACATCATATCGTATTGCCCATTTACTGAATAAAAATTGGACAGCTTGCATTTGGTCTTATGTGAGTGAGTGATCCTCTCAGTTTTGATGACAGCGTTGTTTCCTAATTGTGTTTGCTCACTCCATACATCACTTACTGTAAATACGAAACCATATTCACAACTGTGTGCCTCCACAAGAACAGCAGAGTCCCATTTCAGACATCCAAAAGTGCTCCTTTTTTGTTTTTTTTTAAACAGGCCTAGCCCTGCCACTGCTGAATGCCCTGGCACAGCCGTCCATCTCCAGCGTGCCCGCCATGCCGGCCCGGGCCCGGACACCAGGCTCTGGGCGGTGAGCAGCAGGCCGCTCATAAATGAGTAATGGCAGTCATATTAACATTCGGCGGTAGGGCAGGCTAAGGGCAAGAAGGAGGGGGACCCAGGGAGTGCAGGCGCTCCCTCTGTCTTATAAAACAGCAGCTGATTAATGTTTGATCCGAGCTGGCCTCGTTCCTCCATCAGCACTGGGCAGAGCTAATCTGCAGAGTACAGGTGAGAGTGAGAGAGTGAAGAAAAACTGTTTATACAGCTGCTGCTCAGGAAGGTTGAGCCAGCAACACACCGTCTTTCCTCTGGCCCTGCGATGAAAACTACACTTCAGTCAGTTCAAAATGAAGAGGGGCAATGCTATGATAGGGTATGGAGCCAGGGATGGAGGATGAGGAGAGGACGAGGAGAGGACGAGAGTCGCAGATACAAGCGGCTTTACAGAAACAACACCTACACCAGATTACTTTTTCATGTCAGGTTAATCACATATTGGGACTAATTTAAGGACATTATATGTATTTGTCTGATGAGCAACACATTTGCCTGTAGTCTGAGGGTAGCAGACTCAATCAATAACTACGGTGCAGTGTTTACTCCATTTTTCATCATTAAATGAGTTTGAATACGAAGATTTCAATATTTAGGGCAAAACTGCGAAGGTCTGTGAGCCACAGAGCTGCTCTGAGCTACCATGTTAACATGTTAACATGCAGACATTCGCCATTTTAGGTTAAAGTGGCAATCTCATGGATTTTCATTAAAATATCACGTTGACTTTAATCACGAATGAGCCACAGGAAATGCAGAAGTGTTTGCTCGGTGAGCGAGGAACTCGATGAAGTAGCAGTTTAAAGTGTGACAGGGAGTGAGGAGAGAAGAAGTTGCAGGTAACTGTGCCCTGCTGTTCACACACTGTGTGCTGCATGAAATCACATCACCGCTGCTGACAATTATGACTGTACTGCTTTAGTAAAATGATAACGGTTAGTTTTGCTCCCAACACTCTGTGACGTTCAGTATTAAAGTGCATCTGCTGTTACACCTGTAGCTACAGGTGTCGCCAAATCAAGCAGCACTGAAATATGCCACTTCAACGTGCCCAGTTAACCTCTGGGTCCACGTCCATACAATTTAACTCAGCCAATGGTGGTTGAGATCACAGCCCAGTCCAAAGTGGAGGGCATACTGTCAACATGGCATGTGAGTGTATAGCATCAGAGTGACTCTGGTCACAAAAAAGCCTGACTTACGACTCACATCACTGTTACGGTCTCATTCGGTATAATCTAAAAAAAGAAATGAAAACATGAATCTCAGAGGATTCACAGTATCATCTGTTCGTAAAAGCCATAGGCTGTCCTCCGTGTTGACTCAGAGGTGGGTTGGTGAATGTGCTGTTTTGGATGATGAAGGAGAAAACTGTAAGAGCAAAGTGATTCTGACAGTCGCCTGACTAGGGAGTGGAGGAAATTAGACTTTGTCACAGGTGAGAAAAAAAATTATGCCTCTTCATACTTCACAGGAAATGCCAGTTTCATTTTTCTTTTCCAGGGAGAATACTTTACCGAGCGTTTTACATGCTCTCCTTGTGTCTCTGTGAAAATGAGCGGCAATACTTTGCATTGCATTACATGACAGTCCTGGAGCTAATCCACGATTAAAGAAGGAAACATCTCGCGTTTGGTCGCCTGAACAAAAAGGAGTTGATGTAAACAAACATCACTGAACAGAGAGGACCCTGAAATTATATGTTCATGTTAGCATGTTCACGTTAACAGAATAACTGGACTTGATTGCAGCAGTGTCATGCGCCACTTCTTCAGCTTTCAAGTGCACATGAGCAATACTTAGGCAACAGCATTATTTCCCTAATGGAGCAGGCCCCGGTGAGATTGCCTGAGCTCCACATACCATAATTTGCAACCAAATGGGACAGATTCTTTACAGCAGTGAAGCTTAAATGATATTAATGTACCAGGTTAGGGTTGATTAAAGTCATTTGGTAACACAGAGAGGAGTGCAGTTCGACTCAACGTCAAGGAAACAGGAACTCAGCGGGTTCTGTCAGCTGGGATGTTGACATGCACCGCATGAAGTCAGCTCCGGCAATAATCTTACACAAGTGACAGATTAGTACTTATAAAATGTGTGCCATGGATCCGTGCACACACAGATCCAGCACCGCCCCCCAGTAGCAAAGTAATGTGTGTGCGTAAAAAAAACGCTGAGAGGCGGCTGTGATTGACAGGCAAATCGTTCCCAGTGAAATACCCATCTGACACAGAGAAGCAACAAATGCAAGAGTTAAAAGCCAGTCACGGAAATCGCCTCAGTATACTTCACATGAAAGCAAGCTGGAGTATTTCGTGCGCCTTTGAGGAGTGAGAGTGTCTGAGGTGAAATGTGGGGGGAAAAAAATATCAGGCTTTTTTGTTGTTTTTTTTCAAAACGAAGAAACTTAATGTTCTTTGTGAAAACCTGGGTGCCAATCATGAGCAGGCTTCTCTGAGGGCCTATGCAGATATCAGCTCCATGAAACATTATGATTCCGCCCCAGATCTGGAAAAATGACGCAAAGCTGCAACTTGCTCTGCCACACAGCTCTGCCGTGGAGGGGAGAGGGGGGGCAATAAAAGCGGCTCGCCCTTTTGTTCAAGAGACATTGTAATTTAACTGTTGGTAGCAGGCAGTGGCAATTGGCCTTAATAATGCTCTCCACACTCTAATTGTGTAGGGATTTGCCCGGACCAGCCTTGTCTTGCAAGCCCTTAATGCTACTGTGCCATCCAAACTTGCCGTTGAGAAAATGGGCAGGATGTGCCTGAAAGGAGCGCGCAGAGGAGAGGGGAAAGATATATAAAGGGACGGAGGGTGCGGCAGAGGGGGGAAGACTCCCACAGCGGGAGGTGATGATGAAAAAGATAATAAAGTGTGCTTTACCATTTCCTGTTCCTCATAATATCACATAATGTTGGAGTAATTAACCTCAGGAAATGTGGCTTCATTAGTCCCAGCACGGATGTGAACTAATTGGTCAAGCGTGGCTGAAATAATAACGGCAAAGTATGGAGATGCACACAGGTGAAGAGACTGGAAAAACTCCACAAGCGTGGAGTTTTTCTCACGCTTCACAAAATGACCGCAGGTGAAACACGCTCCACTGTAAAGTGCTGTGACCCTGAGGAAGGCTCGTGCTGAATATCATCTCTATGTCCTTGTCTGGATCTCGGCACAAAGCTTTAGACTCTGATGGTTCCAGCCAGCTTCCTGTCTGCTCTCATCTGCATCACAAGAAGAGGACTCTTCTCCAGAAAGAGACTGATGGAGTCTTATCTTTGTGAAACAGTGGGAAAAGCTGGACTTGTGGCCATTAGGCGCTGTGGCCTTGAGTGACTGCCGTCTCAGCCTTTGGAGCTAAAGGCTGGAGTCAAGCGTGTTCCCTGTTCGGCAGGGACAGCTGGTCAAAGGCGTGAGAGAAAGCAGCTCTGGGCGACTCTTTTCCCACTCACAAACACAATTGTCTGCATAGTTTTTGGAAAAGGCATAAATATTCGCCACAGAACAAGAGCTCATGTTTTCCCCTGGTCCCCGGCAGGTTTGACAGCATTTTTGAGGAAAGGTTTGAAAAATTTAGAAATGGGAAGTCTTAAATTGGGTAGAAAACATGAGCTCCACGCTGCAGACAGGGCTGCCATTTTTATGCCTGTTTTTTTTCTCCCTTCCTCCTCTGCTGCTTTCTCTCTTCGCACATACTCTCGCTCAAACCATCTGCCGTACAGGTCCTGTGCGACTTTACTTCAAGAGCTCTTAGTGGCTGTCTTCATCAGCTCAGGATCTGCTGCAGAAAAACAGCTTTAATTGGTATGGGGGGGTGGGGGCCTGCATGCTCCACCACATCTTAGAGAAAAATGCTTGCGGATGATAAAGAATTGCACTCAGCGCAGCTTCTCCTCGGCACAGGGAGTCGACGCTTACAGCATCTGCACACAGGCCTTTTTTTATTTTTCCCTTTTGAACAATAAACCACATAAAAACTAAAATTATTAAGTACCATACTCTTTAAAAAGAACACCAACAAGGCGAGCTGAGAGACTCCGTCCCCTGCTTCACTCAGAGCCATAGCTCTTCCACGCAGGTAAATCAACTTGTCAGGTGGAAATTGCCAACCGTTATATTTCACGTTGCCCTGTCAATATATCAGAGCCTTGCATTTGCCCTATAAGCACTGCACTCTGCGAGCAGTGAATGCCAGAACAGTGTTGAGCACGGTGTCAGGATCTGACGCTACATGGCCAAAGGAAAACCCGACAGAGCGCGGCCCAACCATTCCACCAAGGCCACGAGGAAAGTTTGGCAACAATTAGGCTGACAGAAAGGGCCTCGATGACACTTTAGAGGAAACCAGGAACGTTTCCCCTCCTTTTCTTCTCGCTGCACTGCTGGGGGTTTTCCGCCGCCTGTGTTGTTTCAGAAGGGCTTTCAGACATTAACTTCTGTTGTTGCTCGAGCTTTGGAGACATTTCGCAGCCCATTAGCTGCTCTTTCAGCCCCGACTGCTACTCAGAACCAGTGAGTGAGAGAGGGGGGGGGGCAGACAGGAGGAGCGAGAGAATGGACTCGTGACTAGACAAGAGACTTTACACATTTTACAAGATTTAAAAAATAATCTGTCATTTTGGGAAATATGCTTATTTGCTTATAAGACAAGATTGATACCACTTCTTACATCTGCTGGGGGGGGGGCTTAGCCAAGCAGAAAAAATGGCAACGGGGGAAAATGCTAGTCTGGCTCTGTCCGAAGGTAACAAGTCCACCTACCAGCACATCTGAAGCTCACTCATTAATATCATAAATATAACAAGAGGTTCTTTAGGACTGAGCTAAACTAAGCCAAGCAGCGGCTGGCTGTGGCTACAGTATGAAGTTAGCACACACACAAGAATCTTCTCATCTACTTCTTAGCAAGAAAGGGCTAAGTGTATTCCCCACCATGTCAAACTATGGCTGCAATATATTGTAGTATTTAGAGGAATGCTGATGTGTAAAATCAGACACTGACACGAGCGTAATTGTGGGGAGATCGGCTTGTTAATCCCACCATAAAAGAGGCATTCATATGGTACACCAGGTGTTTAACTGCACTGTGCAATCTCTAATGTCATCGCCTTCAGCCAAAAACAGAGTGTGGAACACTTTGCGAGAACACACGACCAGCAGAGCCTACCAACCGGTGTACGGTTGGCTGAGGAGCACCGCCGGTCGGGCCGCGACAGAGTTAAGACGGTTTCCAACACCGGTGATGGAGTCGAACAATTTGCACAGCTGGCAGAAAAACCATAATCAATCGGGAGATTACAGATAAGGGCACTAGAACCAGCCAAGCGCAGCGTTTTCTCTTATCGCAATTACACCTTGCCCTCCCAGCCTCAGGTACAGCCAATTAAGCTGGGAGCCGATGCGCCAGCAGCCACTTCACATTGAGGAGGCCTATCAGACGACTCCAAACACACCCCCGCCGCTGCTGAGGGGGCAGCGAGGAGCTTGTTAAGCACAGGAATACGCCGGCGTGCGCTGCAGGTGCACAGTGTATGTTTGTGTTTCGCAGAAGGCGCGCGCATCATGCGCATGTGTGAAAGCTGAACGGAACGGCTTGGGTCGGCTGGATGGCTGCCTGCTGGCTGCGTTTCCTGGAGGTACCAAGGGTGCGCAGACCTTGCCCTCCCCTCACTCTTTCATCTGCTTTTTAATCCATTCATTACTTCCCTCTTCATTTTCTGCCTTTCGTAGTGGAATATCATTCACATGACGAGTCAGCAGTACAGTAAAGGAGAGAAGGTGTGGGAGGCAGAGATGAGGTCAAGTCAAGGATAACACTCCAAATGAATACAAATCTTTGCCTATTGTGACTTCTTGTTCCCCACTCTTTGTTTAAGACTAACTGCATTGAAAAAACCTGCCACGCTGTTGCTCCTCTGCAATGAAAAATTGATCACGCTTGCTCCACTGTGCCACACTTTGCCATCTCCTCTGCCAGTAGACGGAGGTTGAGCCGGTGCACAAAAATAAACCTCCGCCTCTTAATTGGAACCACAACTTCGCACTTGTCTTCCCTGTCCCCTCTACGAGGTTTTCCTCCACGCCCTGTGATGCCACCGCAAAAATTTAGCTCCATAATTTTGCCCCCAAACCATCATCCTTCTGGGGGCGGAGAGCAAGTTCAGCAAGATCACTACTTGTCTCAGTGCGATGACATATGCAGTTACACACATTAAGCAGTGCTAGCAAAAAATTGTGGCTGACACAACCCAGACAGCACACACACACACACTAATGCAAAACAAGGTGCTGCAGTACTGCAGACGGACTCTCTCTTTCAGCCCTTTTGATGAAGTGATCCAAGTGCTCCCTCCAAGAACAGAGTCATTAATAGCAGCACAACATGGGGAGTGAAATATGAAAATGAAATGAAAAGAGGGGCTGCCACAGTGGGGGCGTACACCCAGCCTTGATGTTGACGACATGGAGACACATTCTATTAAAGCTGGAATGAGTCAGAGTGAAAAAGATACTCCTTATTGGCTGCTTAGTGAGTACTGTTTGAGTCAAAAGAGGGCAAATTGACAAAGTAGGTTGGGGCAACATGCATGCAGGGGAAATGCGCTACATCCAAATTCTGATTGGCCACATGGGTCGTGACTTTCATTACTGCCTTCGCTTTTTTTCTACTCATTTCGGCATGTGCAATGTGATGGAGGGGAAAACAGTTTTCTGGTGATGCAAATGATTTTGTGGCGTTTGCATCCCGGTACCCTCCCCCCACTGAGACCAACATCTGACAATGGTTCCTTCCACATCGACACCAGCAGCCAATCCGCCACTGCTGGCGGAGGCCACGCACAGATGGCTCTGAATCAAGGGAGTGTGTGGCTGCGGTACTTACCACGCTCACTGGACAGGGTAGTATCTGTCACCAAGAGAGAGGGGTGGGGTGGGGGTGGGGGGCGAGGGGAGAGGGGAGAGATAAGATGATGATTAGAACATAATAGGTTTCAGTAAAAGTGGCACTGCAATACTAAAGTCACCGTTAAACAAGAGAGCAAACATATCCATTTCTGAGGATTAATGGAAAGTCACAGGCAATAGCCAGACAGTGACATATACTGAACGGAGGGCTACTATTGGAGAAAATTTGCTGTCACAACTGCGTAGTCGCTCACATTTGTCTCCGTCTATTATCTGGGCAGCGCCATTTAACCAGAATACAGTTTGTTTTCTCTCTTATACTTCTTGTCATTGCCTCGAGCAGTGGGATTCATCATTATCTTCACATGCTTGTTGTGATGTCTGTATTGCTCTTGTGCTCACTCAACGAAACACGGGAGAACGCGGGATAGCGCATGTGCGTGTTGCACATGCTCGTGTACGGCGCCGTGGGTGACGCCTGCTCAGGCCTCGGCACCACAGCTGGGTGACAGAAAGAGGAGAGGCAGCTGTGGAGGCTCTTGATAGCACTCTCTCCTGGTTGCCTGCCCTTCCTATGTCCTACAGCAGGGTTGCTTAGTGAGATTTGATCAGAAGCAATCTCCGTGGCTCGACTTTACATTCATTTCCCACAGTCTTTTTTTTTTTTAATCTAGAAAGCCTAAAACTGGACAAAACTCTGCTTAGAAACACTGTGTTTCTGAACTTTAGGTGTCATGACATCCTACTTCATCATGAATGCCGGCATCTTGGTGATGAAAAATAAGTGTTAAAGAAAGAGAAAGGCTTTCTGGTGATCCAAGGCCTCCACAGTCTCAGGAATAAAGCTGTTTATCAGCCACATGAACTTTGCTTTCTCATGAATGTTTGGCAAGAAATGCTGGGGGAATCAATCTGTTCCAGTTTTGAGCCACACGGGCTCCCGGGAATGCTGAGGAATTATTGGTTGGAAGTGCCATGAGATTTTGTGCAGACACACATGGTCCCAAGAAGAAGAGTCCTGCTGACCTTTCCTACTACGTTTGCAACTGTTGGATGGACTGCCACGATATTTAGTGCAGACTTTGGTGATACCTTCATGTTTCATCTATCATCACCTTAGTTAATTTGTTTAGCATGCTACCACACTAAAATACATAACACCTGTTACCATCTGACTGAGGCCGACCACGCCTCGTCTGTTCAGGCGTGGTTTTTTTTTTCAACGCGTACCTTGGCCCGACGGACATTCTGGAACTCCAGCATACATGTGTGAAGATTCTGCTGGGGACTTTTTACCTAAACCCTGTTGTAGATCTGTCCTACTTAAAGCAGATGTGCAACTTATTGACCCTGAGAAAGAGAGACAATGGCTGTTTGTTTCAACTGATTTATTCCCTCAGTTGGAGGCTTAGCTTATCATATCCTCTACTACATGTGTCAGGTCTGTGCTACGACCTTGGTTGCTGTAGCGACAGAAAATGAGAGCTGTGTATCTGGATGCCATCAGTGTCTTCTCAGTCATCCTATAGACTAGCAATGAACACAGGCTGCTTCATAATTACCTGCGGGCTGTAATGCCTAATACTACCTAAACACAGAGCCCAGGAACAACTCTTACAAGAGGAAAAATTCTCACAGCGGGCAGCTTGTCTTAATGGTCAATGCCAAACTCACTGACACTTACTGTAAGCCTAAAGTTGTGCTAAACAACATCCTCCTCTCATCTGTGTTAATTACAGCTGCTATGATCAGTGCTGCTTTTTTTCTTTGCTTAACGTAATTTGAAATGTGCCAACACTTAAAAATGTGGACTCAAATATAGGCATATCCAGGTCAACATTCACCATATTTTCAATAATCATTATGTTTATCTGGTCAGCCTGGTCTAAGATCTTACACATGTGAACATCTGCAAGCTTGCTCTACTGTTGCGTTTACTGGAGACTGATCTGTACTGGAGTGTCTGCTAAATTATTCAAATTTAAACATAAAAATGCAGAACCTGCTGGAATAAATGTCTCCCTGAAAGTGATTAAGTTATACAGATATCTTTTCAAGCCTACTTCATTTTTCAGTTCTCTGTGTGCTTGTGGCGCGCACTCACGGGATCGATGACGGCTTTTGGCCTCTCTGGTTGCAGTTTGTTCCGCTGATGATTTGTGATCAAAATGCATGAATGGAAATGAGTTGCTTTTTCTAACACTCGCGTCTCACCAGAAATCCATTCGGGTTCATCTCGAAAATTGCTCCAACTTTTTTGGACTTGTTTACAAAAAGCAAACACATCACTATCTAAATGAGAGTTTTGCTTGCAGACAGTCTCCATTCCCCCTCTCCATGTGTAAAGGTACCCCACTCTACCCCAACACAACTTTGCTGCGCACATGTTCAATTATTCATCTCCCTCTGTCAAGAATTCAGCCTTGCTAGCACTTGCCAGTATCCCCCACAAATTGGCAGACAGGCTCGTATTTGGCATATGGTGCAGAGCGCTGCTGCTTTTCCTCCTCTCTTCAGTTGGCCTGCTAGCACCGCAACACAAACGGGCACGCACACATGCGCAGTCACAAACACACATACGCATAAATGATGCACTGTGTCTATCGGTTTTCTAAGCTGGACGACACCCCCCCCCACACACACACACACACACACATACCTCCACCACCACCACCTCCACTGAGGTGCTGGGCATTCATCCACAACCTGTTTGCGACAGGCCTCAAGGTTTTCGATGGAAGTCGCTGGATGCGTGATTTGGTGTATGTGGTAATGCAAACGTCTGGTTTCTTCTGGTATTGTCACAACATACACCAACACAGGTGTTTTCATTTACTCTGGCTCATCAGACCTTTTATTCCCTTTGACGTCGAACAGAGCTACGCTAGCAGTTTGTTGAAGGCACAAAAAAAAAGCCGACAGACTCAACAAAGCTCACAGCAAGGTCAAGGAGCTGTCACTCAAGTACGGTGTTCACACCCACACACTCCTGAGAAGAAGTCTAATCAGACAGAGATTAACTTCAAACACCTGCGTGGGTGGAGCGGGAATGTGTAGGGGCTTTAAGCACCATTAATGAAGGCTGAATTTCATTTAGCTGCTCGAGTTTCAGGTCTGGTGCACGCTGGCTCGCTGTCATGACTTACTGGGACACCTAAATGAAAAAAAGATGCCGCGGCGAATAAGAAGTCAAGACGCCTGCGTGTATGAGCTGATGTGGTGTTCTCTATCACCTTCACACCTCAACTTTTGTACCTGACACATTAATACTGGATTATCATTTGAGGTGAGCAGTAGGTGAACACTCTTAGCTTTACTACACCATCACGATGAGCAGGAGGTGAGAGGAACAACAGCTTGTTCATACCAGCCGTGCCGGCTGATTGCTGGTGATCACAGGTGTAAGCTGTGAGACTATACATCACAAAACTATTTTCTATTTCTCAGTGGTACGCACACACACACTCACACACAGTGAATCTCAGTAATAACAAAATACGGAGAAAAAAAACATCATTATAAATGGCACAGAAGTAGTTAGTGTTGTGCGCACATACTCTGCAATGGGGGTTTTCCTATCTCTGAGAACTAGCTGGTGCCCGACCTGGAGGCAGGAAAAAGAAAATATAAAGTTGTTCCCCCAGCCACTCAAGTGAAACTGATCTGTCATAGAACATTTGAGTATTGCGTTGCAGATCATTTAATCAGGTCACTAAGCCTGTGCCATATCGTACCATCCACTATAACACCGGTCATTTTATGTGATAAAAAGTTTCATATCATGATTTCAATTACATCGAGGTGATAATGTATAAGACATTTATGTTCCCTGGTACAACAACGACACAAACGGAGCAGCACAATGGCAATGGAGACCGGGAGTGAAGGTGTGTGGGGGCATCGCATACGGGCACTTTCACTTTCACTTTCCATCACGAATCAGGAAGGAGTTGGGCTTTAAGCCACTGGTTAAAAAGATCTTTATTATTATGCTGTGTCACTGCCATTGCATTATAATGCTGCTGCGACGACTAGTCTCTCATCAATGACAGTAGTTCAAAACGTGCTCCATTTATGCTGTTGTTCAGGATGTTTTTCAGACAATTCCTTGAAATATCGTCATATAATGTTGAAGCTATATTGCCCCACCCAAACTGCCACCATGGCTTTAATATCCATTTTGTTTTATGATTGTGCAGGAGTAGTGCGCTGACTGAAGCAGGACACTGAGACTGTACTGTCCCATGTTTTCATCGCTACATACCATGCACATACCTGTGTGCGCCCTGTCACAATGTCTAAGAGTCATCCTACATTCTCGTCTGGACCGCACTGTTCATTTTCTTTTCTTTTCTCTTCATGAAGCTCTCTGCCGCAGCAGAAAGAATTCGTCAAAGCAAGCAATGATGACTCCCACGCATTACAAACTCATCTCAGAGGTCACAGTTACTCATTTCCTTCATGGGAAACAGAAAGAAAACATTTTTAGCTCCCACGACGCACCAAAGCACATCGACATTGACTGTCTGATAAAAGTTTCTCCCTGCACATGGCCATCCACAGTTCATCCCTTGCTGTGAATGGTAAACTCTTCAGATGTTTCGACATTCAAATGAATGTGCGTGGATGGAAAGTGCTTCACTTAAGTTTTATAAGCTCAAAGATGCAAAACAAAAAAAGAAGCTGTGAGTGTAAAAGACACCCTGTCACTGTCACATGCTGAAAGGTGTTCACAGTGTCCACAACATGTTGAATCACGCGCGCACGCACACACACAAACTGCCACCTGCACTGAGAACGTGGGTGTGTGGATTCGTATGAAAAAAGCATCTCTTTGCATGCAGATGCGTCCTTATGCCAAATCTTCCCATTGCCCTTGTGATGACTAATAACCGGAGAGCATTCCCGGGTAATAAATAATACATTTAAGAGTCTAATCAAATTGAACAAATGAGTGTGTCTAGAAAACTATTAATCAGAGAGCAAACGTGTATTTACAAATATAACACTGGCACAAACAATCAATTATTCATAAAGTGAATGCTGGGTAAGTGGGCTTCTTCCCGGGTGAGATGCTGCCATAATTGGAGTGGGACTACAGGAGTGCCTGCTGCTGTGTGTGTGCGGAGTAGCATGTGTATCCGTGTGCTCACAGACACACAAGCGTGCACACACTTCTCCCCATGTGCCAAACTTCCCCCCAAACACGACAAGAACAGGCAGAGTCGACTCATTACTGCCTAATGAGTTGTCTGATTAGTGCCGAATATAAAAGCCTTATTGTCAAGCGCTGTATGTTTATTTTGATTAATTATTATACTAAAGTGACTGAATAGCAGCACAATGACATGGAGCATTAACGCTTTGTGGTAATAGGACCCTTGTGGTGTGAGCGAGAGAATAGTCATGAGCCACAGTAAAGAGGTTTTATTTGAGACTGAACAGATACTCGTGTGTGTTACATTCTTTCCTTTTCAGTGCTTTTCCCTCAGTAAAGTCTGTTCACAAAATAAATGTGACCTGTAATAAACCAACATGGGATTCATCAAATGTGGGAAGCTCTCAATTTGTGTGCATCTGACGTGTGCGACTTGTTCCAGTGGATGTGTGTGTGTGTGTGTGTGTGACTGCTGACTGAGATTAGCGTGCGAGTCCTTGAGAGCCAAAGGTTTACACTGGACAGTGATGGAGAAGGAGCAAAAGCAGTTGCACCACCATCACTACACGCAATGTTCAAGGAATGGTACGCAGTGGCAAACCCACACAAAGTCGTCACCGAATCTCCAGCATTTTCAGCCAACTTTCACCGTACTCAACATCCTCATTTCCAGCAGCAGCCAAAAAACAAAACAAATTGTATCATCCTTCAGGAGGATGTAGCTAGTGGTGCTAGAGTGATGTTTCTGTTATTTAGTCAACCCTCATTGATACACATGGGGTGGGTTGAAAACTCAAAATACAGCACCACAAGGTGCAGCTTCCAAAATGAGAATACAGTTGAATCAATACAACCTGAGCATTGTAGTAGGGATTTATTGCAGAAATGTGGCATTTGGGTTGAAGTGAGGTGTGCCTAACACACTGACACACTGACAAAACACAAGTATTGATATTGAGGGAAAGAAAATTAGGTATAGACCACCCGGTGCACAAGCACAGAGTGGAGTGTCAGTGCAGTTCCATCATTTGGGTTCCAAACAGCTTCTTTGGTGACCATGTGTCTGTCGCTCCTGTGACGCTGGGCAGGCGTGCTGCTGCAGAACATGGGCTGATTGAAGATACCAGCCTGCACGTTCTTAAAAATATGTGTAGTATGACTCTCTCTCTCTCTCTCTCTCTCGACCATCCTGATGACGAGGAAGGTTTAATTACAGTAAAAGTGTTTGACTGCGCTCTTGTGGGTCTATTTGTCATAATTATTCACTTTGATCAGCATGTTTCTAGTTCAAAAGAAATGCCTAATTAGTTAAGTTGAGTGTGGTTGACACGCTTTGAAGTGCATTTTGCTGTAACGTGAGGTTGTGTAACCAATTAAACTAGTGCTGCATGGACGTGTATGTAGCTTGTGACCGAGTTCCCTCCAACGCACCTCTGGAAACATGTAGTTTTACATCTAGACCAAACACAGGTAGAGAAGAATAGATGAGTGCAAAAATGTGATGGGAACCAGACCCATTTCTCTTCCTTTAGTTGCCTCTTTCTCTCTCTGCACAGTGTTAGGATGGTACTGCTTGGCCTGTTGCTATGTACACACTTTAAATCAGAGTTAATGGGACATATCAGGAGACCGCTGTTGCACACGCGCAACTGCCAATATCCTAGAATCACCAAAAGCCGCTTCCCTTCTGAGATAAGCTTTGTTTTCCTGCGCTGGGGACGTATTGACGAGAACTTGGACGAACAGAACTTTCTGATTTAATGTGTAATGACTGCCTACATTACAAAGAAGCAGTGGGCCTGGGTGAGAGTTCACCCCACCTCACGCGCAGCGCCCTTTCACACGTCTCGTGCTCGCTCGCACCTGTCGAAACACATCTTCGGAGCCAGAGGTTGATTTTGTCTTGGGAGGTAAAAGCCAGGAAGCATCTCAGGAGCTCCTTAGTGTTCTCCACCAAAGAGCCTATCAGGAGCTCATCCGCTAATTTCCCCAGCTGGGTGCGAATTAAGACAAGTGGCTGGAGGGTCTGAGGCAAGGATATTAATCCTGCCAATAACCTTGTCAATGAGACTGTACAGTCTATTCAAATGAGCAAAAACTGCTTGGAACTCTAGGATGTGATCCAGACATGCAGATTACTTTACGTTTGTCGACGTTGGGCCAGGCGTGAGCGATCTCTTCAATATACTCCATGTGTAGCGGCTTGTTTTATGTGAGATGTAAAAAAATGACCACATCAAGAATTTTGACTACAAACTGTAGTGGGTTTTTTGTTGGTTGTTTTGACGGCATGAGACTCCTTTTGGCATTTCAATCTCTCCTGTGGCGCTCTCCCTCTCACAGACCTACAAAAAGAAAAAAAAAAAGTGGCATACATATGTCACCCGCCCATCAAGGCCGCTCTCCTGAGCCAGTGTGTGTATTTTTTTGTATCTTGAGAGAGTGAAAGAAATGAAGTGCCAAAGAGAGCTTTAGTTCAAAAATGGTAATGGAAGACGGAGGCGGATGAATTGGTTCTGAGGAGAAACTGCACTGGATCCATCAAGTGGCAGAGGTCTGGTTATTGCAAGGAGAAATGTGGAACAAGCCATCGCCACGAAAGGTAAGGTAATTGTTTTTTCACCATTTGATATGCCACCCACAGGAAAAACCAAGAACGCCTGAAACTCTGTCCACATCTCCCTTTGCTGCATACAATTAAACAGTATGAGGATTCTAGCACCTGCAATGTGCAATAGGACTGCATGAAACCATTCTTTTATTCATTGGTGGTTTCTGGAATCTGAACAATTTTAAGCCATATAAAAAAACACTGTTTATTCAAACTAGGCACACACAGGCTTTAAACAGGTGTTAAAACACGGGTGTGATGGTAAATGAATTCAATTAAGTGCTTTACAGGAAATTTCAAAATATCAAGATATATATTGTGTGTCATAGATATTATTTCTAGTCCACGTCAGCCAGCCCTGCGTTGGGCTTCTCATTTAAAAAGTGTTCTTTGTTTTTCTGTTCCACTCTCAACATTTGTCAACTGCATCAGCTATTGCGTTTAGGGAAACAGAGTATTATTATTTGACTACAAAAACTATGGGTGCAGACTATACTTTAGGTGTTTGTTGCTAGATTGTTTTATTTTTTGAATGATAGCTCCAATACTCACAGAAATTAGTTGACTGTGTACAGCTTGGTAAATGATTCAGATATGTACATTTTGCAGCAGTGGATTAGTGCTGCTTAAAAACCTCCAAGCTGCGAGACTAAAGACTGCGCATGACTCATTTTGAAAATCATTCTCCTGATGGAATTTCCCACATGGCCATTGTTTAACGAATACATAGCACCAGAGGCAGGACTTCTGCCTTCTCGTTTCTCTGTACGATGTCAAGTCACTGCACAGTAATCGCCTTAGCCGTCACTCTTCATAACCTCAAAAGCCATGTTGTGCAGAGCGGGTGCATTAATGCATACTGTATGCTGTTAGACCCGAAACATAAAATGGATCTGGCTTGAACTGAACTATTTGTACTTTCTCTCTGGTAACATTTCCGTGCTTTCCCTGGAGGCTAAACGCATTCAATGGGGTGACTCAACCTTAATGCTAATGCACTGAAGGTAGCGGCCGATTAATTGCTGTCGCCCAGTGGGTGGTTTCATTTCTGCATGTTACCATCTTGGCGTTCGTGGGCACGCGCTTGCATGCTTTTATTCTCAATCCCCATCCGTGTTTGTCCAGGCAAAAGCCAGCGATTTCAACCTCCGCCTGACGATTAAATCCCAATGAATATGCATGCGCAGCGTTCGCTGGTTAACGCCGAACCACCGTGGCGTTTCTCTGAACGCAGCCTCCCAGCGTGCAGCGACAGGCACGGAGGCAGAGAGGGGGAGGTGGGCGTGGGGTCCCTGCTGTGATGAACTGGTGCCGACACAGCCAGATGTTTAGTTAAAATGCAGCGCCCCAATGTGGGATGGAGGGAGGAGTTGACATGCGCTTCGGGGGCTTAAGGCAGCCAAGTGCTTGTCTGTAAGAGCCGTGTATCTCTGTGGGACACTGTGTGTATGCTTTATGATTTGAATCCGGCTGCGTCTGTGCGTTCGTCTGTGCGCGTGTGTGTGATTGTGTGTAAGCGATCACCTGGCAATGCAAAGTAAGGCCAGAACGATCAATTGCATGCATATGCGCATGAGCAGCGGTACATGAAACACATGTCTCAACCGCGCTTTGCTGTCGCAGTCTCCCCTCTGTGGGCTGTGTCAGAGCTGGAGGGTGATAGACTGCAAAGCCTCACACGGAGTTTGGCAGAGATCTCTCTCTCACACACACACACACACACACACACACACGCTGCTGACTCAATGCTTCCACGAACATGCAGGGTCTGACGCTGCTGTTTGGTGGAGAGCGATATCCCAGCGGCTTCTACAAATACAATAACGATGCAGCGTTGTAGAAGCCATCAGTCATGTCTTCTGGATTTAATGACATTACCGACTGATGACTTCAACAGCCTGTTATCATCATCGTCATCTTCAACAACACTATCTCCTTCCTGAATACCATTTTTGTGGCTTCGAAAGCTTCAGTGAGAATTACTGGGAGTTGTTGAAACTGTGACAGTGTGAAAAATGGCCCTGTCTGAGAACAACTAATAACACAAGAATTGTTGCGTGATGAATAATGTGTGATTACTGCTGGGATTTCTGTGATACTGCATAGATACTAATAACACAGTAATCAAACAAACAAATACAATACAAATACAAATAATGATTTGACTGTGGATTACCATGGCATTGGTTGAAGCTTGGTCTTCCTGCTGGCTCATGTGGACATACTGCAGTGAGGCATAATGGAGGGCGTGACAGAATGACAAGCGCTGGACTACAGTGGCATTAGTGTTGTTAAAAAAATAACTTGGTGGTGGGTGATGGGCTGTAGACACACACACATTCTTAGTTTATCTCTCCCTCTCATTCTGTCCGGGTTCAGCCGTCCTCCTCCATCGAAACTAATCTCATTTCCCAGTAGCTTGAATTAAATAAATGTCTATCATTAAGAGCAGTGAAGGATGGCGGGGGGGCCTGGGGAGATCAGGAGCCAGGTCAGCCGGGGAGGACAGAAAGTGCTTAGTTAAATGGTGGGGATCCACATGGGCTGGGACAGGGGAGATGCTGCTTTTTTCTCGCACGCTTTTTATCACATGCCATGTGCACTGGAGAAAATTTGAGAAAAAAAGAAAAAACAGAAGCAGAAATAGCAGCTAAACTGTTATGATGAGAGAAGAGGAGAGGCTGCACCTCTGCGTCAACCAGGCAGTCTCTTTTCATTTGCACTGTCAGCTCATCACCCCCACCCCCCCATCTCCCTGCAACCCCATTTAACCATGAAGCCAACAATGAGCATCACTGCCTGCTCGCCAGGCAACCCGCCCATCCCGGCTCCTTCACATCCCCCGGATTCTATCGACACCCAGCAGCTCACTGGTACCGTGAAGTATTTCCCCTCCACCCGGGACTCATCCTCCCAGTCAAATCTGTCCAACGTGCGACTATTAGGAGGCGGCTAAAGGCTGCCATCAATCCCTTAGGTGTCTCTTTGATGATCCCCACATGGAAATACTTCACTGCTGGTCTTAGCTAACCTGCCGCGTTATTTTAACAATGTCCCCTGGGTCTGTTAGGGGTCTATTATGTGTCTGCTGGAGGAGCTGTGCGCTCCATTATGAGATGCATGTAGACGCTGCTTCGTCAGGGTCCCTGCGGTGTGTTCCGGAGCAGGTTATTTGGCTGTGACTACAAAGACGAGTGGGTAAGGGGGGGAAAAAGAAGCTTTTAACAAACACATGAGCACTGCTGCGAGCAGCAGGAACAGGTTCAGCTGGACTGAAAAACCCACTTTATGACTTTTAAGCACCTTTTGATCCAAACTGCTTACTGGAGGGAGACGTGGCATTTCAGTAGCCGTATGGAGGCTTTCAGAGCATTCACACTGGAATCCAGTGTTCTCCTTTCTCCTCCCACAGCTCTGATTTACAGGCCCCTGTGAGCTAACGAAGGCCACAGAACCCTCGGACTGACCCTGGGTGCTGGTTGTTTCCCCGGAGACGTCAAAAGAACATGACAGACCAGGAGGGTAAATACAACCGGTTGTTACCTTGGCCCATTCAGACGTCCTGTGGAAGGGCCAGCGAGAGCATTTGGACAGGTGGTCGCACAAACCATCTGTCATCAAACCTTTTACTGAAGGAAAACTGGGGAAATAAAATCAACCTTTGAAATGCAGCATCACACCAGCCGCACTCTTTCACACTGACCCCTCTAAGCTTCTGAAATGTCAATAGTCTATAAATGCCACACTTCTCTAAATATAGCATTCATGTCAGTGATGTATTTATGGAGCTAAAGACTGTTTGAAACTCTGGGATTCCTTCAACTCGGTTTGGGAGCTTTAATTTGTATACATCTACAACAATCAGGAAATCTTTATGAATAGACATGGTATTAATACCTGTGTGCTCAAACATGGATTATTTTGAAAATCAAAAGGGTGCTTGGGGACTGGTTGTTACTTGTCCGTGTAGCAGCTAACTGCTGGTCTTGAAAAGTCTCCACTAGCCCATGTAACCTGGAGAAATATGGCTTCAGTTTGGTTTTTGTACCTATGAATTTCAAGTGGCTCTCCATTGATTTTCGGGCTTGTGTTTGCTACACTGTCTCTGGGTGTAGTTCAGGGAAAACGTCAGCGAGTGAGGCAGCCAGCCTAAGAGAGCGGGTTGCAGAAGAGGTGAGGAGCTCAGTTCTGGGCACAGAGACAGTGAGGAGGTCAAACAGAGCATTTAGATATGTGAGGGCACTAAGTGGAATAGGTGGACTGAGGAGACACTTGAAACCCCTCTGGTGAAGGACTACGTTAGCACTTAGGGGCATGTGTTTTTTAGCACAGTCTGTGACTTGGTCAAGTGTCTATGTGTGTGTGTGTGTGTGTGTATGTACATGTCTTTCTATGGTTGTGTGGACAAATTATAGCTTGCAATCATTGTGAGGATGTTTTGTCCACTCCTCACACCATGAAAAGGCTGTTTGAGGGTTAGAATTGAGTTGAGGTTACTGTTAGGGGAAGTTTTAGTGCTATGCATTGAGTTGCAATGGATCAAGGGACCCATAAAGGCGATTTGTAGGAAGTTTCTCGGGGCAGAAAAATTCCTGCTACAGGGAAGGTGCTTCTTTGCAGCCCCGAAAAACCAGTGGGGGAGCGCTTGACGCTGAATGGTGGTGACCTCAGGCGGGAGGTGACAACAACAACAAGCGCCTCACCACTCTTCCATTCTCCCTTTGCTCTCAGTGTCCCAGTCATGTTCCATAAGTGCAGTATTTGCATTTTTATGAGATGACAGTTTACTTTAACAACAAACATAATAAAACTAGAATGGCACTCAGTAGGGCGCATACCTCAACAACATTCCTCTTCAATTCAATGAAGCATAATCTAAAATGTAACTCAAAGCCCTCCAGCATTAGCATTTTTAAACCATGTAAAACTGTTCGACCATGATTTATGCTCACTGCATCTGTAACAGCTAGTAAAACCAACACAGAGCAGTATCCACACCAGAATTGAATGGGTTCTTCCTAAGCCCACATCCAATCCTTCCACCAAGTTTAAAGAAGATTGGTCCAACAGTTTTTGTGAAGTACTAAACATTATTATCAATTTATTAATGGGGGGTTCTTCCTTAGCCTATGCCTCATCTTTCCACCGATTATTATGAAAATCCATGGAGTAGTTTTTGGCAATCCTGCTAATAGTCAATCCAAGAAAACAAATGAAACACAACCTCCTTGGCCGAGGTGATAAATATGCGGTTACTCCCTCTACTAAAGCAGATGGTTGCATTCATGCTGCCATTTGTCTGCATAACCTTGGTGAGAAGAGCTTTCAATAAACTCCCCCCTCTGGAAAGCAGTAAAATTCCTCATCATCTCCCTACTTCAGTCTTGAATCGTATCAATAAGCAACAATGTGATGTGTTCTGCTACAGCGCCAGAAACCAGCCCAATATGTTGGCATTAGGAGAAACACAGCCATCACTGACACCTCCACAGACTTGGATACTGTTATAAAAGCCCCACTTTTTTATTTGATACACATCTTTATTTGATGCACAACATGCAGCACTGGCGCTCTATTATTCTGGCCCTCAGAGAATTTGTTGGAAAAATCCAACTTTTTGCCTTCTTTTGTGTGTTCAGGGGGGACAACAAAGATAGAAAGCACCCATGTGAGTAAGAACAGAGTTTGTCTGCTCCCTTGTCTATTTACTTCTGCTGTTCTACATTTCAGAAAACACTGAGCAGACTGCGGTGCGGAGGCCCTGCTGAATACTCTGGGCTGCTTCTGCAGCTCGGAGTGGGAAATCTTTTGTTTATTCTTAAAACTTTGCGCAGCGAAAAACTTTAATCATCTGACTTTGTGTGTCTGGGAAGGAATAAGCAGTTGCGCCAGGTCGCGCATTTCCTTTTGATTGCTGGCTAGCCGTACACAGGCATTTATGCTTCGGCACAGGACAAACTAAGGCAGACAAACAACAGCTCCAGCCCATCTAATAACAGTGCGGCTTATCAGCCGCCTCTGCCTCCTCTAATTTTCATCAGTTTTGACAAGCCCATTAAATGAATCTGGGACCAAAAATAAACATGTTTGTGTTGAGCTGAAGTGACAGGCAGTGATCTCACCTCCCAATGTTGGTGAGAGAGCGATACGACAACTTTTAATTAAAAAAGCGGCCCCCGTGCACAGCAGCCTGGCCATGATAAACAGGACGTTTGCCTCCAGCACACAAACCCGCGCGAGGATGCGAGGACAGAGTGTGATCCGAGACACAGCACATTACTGGTGTTGATGATCATTAACACAGAAGCTGAATATTCTGGAAGATTCATGGCGCAAGTGTTGGTGGAAGGATTATAGAGCAATCCTTCCTCTAATCCTGATCTAATAGTAATGAGTTTTATTATCCTTCTCCTTGAGTATATTAGTTGTGTGGTTACAAGGGCTGAATTCATGATAAGGGGACAGTCGACTTTTCTTTCTTTGGCTTTCCCACTCACAGTCACATCCCACGCTCCTCATCAAACACCAAAGACAGACCTATATCTGTTCGTCACATCTGCGTTCTCGCCGGACGTTATCTTGAGCAGGCCTAGTGCAACGCGCTCTTCAAATTTCAAATAAAAGCCTTCAGAATCATCAGCAGACAGGACACTACAGCTTTAACAAAGGTGGCGTCAGGGCGCTCAGGGCGATTGATGACCAATGCCTATTTTTCTCAGGATGACATCTTTATCAGCCGGCATTGTCATCCACTGGAAAAACACAACCACCCCGCACGTCAGCAGCACCACAATCAGCACAATCGGTTTCCATGACAACACCATTCTCCAAACTTAAGTTGAACTGTCATTACTTTTTTTTCCACATCTCCATCTCACCTGTGCTGCTTTTAATTTGACTTTGCCCCCCGTCAAGTTGTCTAGTCTCATTATTCCCATATCATTGTTCTGAGATTTGTCTCCTCCTCGCTCACATTTTCCTTTCTCATTTTTTTTCTTGCCAAAGCTGCACCCCTGGGTTAACACTGAAAACACAAGTGAACAAATGTGGGCACTAACGTCCAAATAACTGCAAGTTAAGTTTCTATTTTCCAAAAGGTGTAACGTGGGTTCATGACTTGAGATTTTTCCCTCTGCATTACTGAGTGGGTAATGAATGTGTTGGTTGTTATGCAAACATCATTCTGCGCTGTGCTGGACGCGCTCCGGACCCTGCATCCCTGAGCTGTTTCATCTCTTTTCATCCGTCTGCCAGGGGTGCCTCCCACTCGTCAAAGTTATGTAGCAGAAACATCATACCTGCAAAGTGCAAGAGTGAAAAGATATCGAGAAGGAGGGGCAGCGGAAAGGAAGGGAGTTGGAGGTCCTTGGGCACGTATTTGATTATTTTTTTCTCTATCCTTATATGTCCTGTTTAAATATCAGACTGCAGTGGGAGGAGGCCGGAGCAGATTATCGTTAAAATCTGAAACCTTCTCCCTCTATGCTAAAATGCATCAGATGCAAAACATGGGGAACAAGCTGTGGTCAGCTATGACTGCTGTGCCTTAAGTCCCCCCCATGACAGTCTACAGGACCATAAGCAAGGCAGAGGCTGTAGCCCAATGCCAAACCTGCAATTACAGTCACTTGCGTCTCGTACGATGAAATGAGTCATTGCCACTGCAGTATGAAAGCACAGAATCTGGCCTGCTCCCAGCCATCCCCCCACAGGGACTGATTTGTGATCGCATCTGAAGATAGACTGTGCATTCAATCAACAATGCAGCTTTCAGGTTTCAGGCCACCCTGCTGAAAGGCCTGAGGGATACACGAGATCAATAGAGATAAATTAATTACTACACTACCGAATGGGAATTCGGTGTGGCCAGAATGATTGCAGAAACACAAAATGGCACGACGGGCCGTAGGAAGAAACGATATTGAAGCTTTCATCTGCACTGCTACAAACGGGGTCTGAGGGAGGTCCTGGAGTCGCCCATGGCGTGCCGTGATCATTAGCTGCACCAATGACATTAAGAAATACCCACTGGTTTGATACAGGAGAGCAGCTGGTTGTGTGAGAACCATGAGTGAAGGGTTCCAGCAGCAAAGCTCAGATACTGAAGCCACCGGTGCAAAAAATAATGGCGCTTTGCCAGGGAGGTTTGTGTCTCATTAATGTGAGCGCAACTCATACAAATCCACAATATGACGGCGATTAAGACGAGAAGTAAGTGAGATGAGGATGAGAGAGGATGGGATGCCGTGGCACTTATCTCCTACCGTCCACTCGCCCTCAGCTTGCTCCACATCCAGTCCACAGCGGGGCCACAACGCAAACGCATTTCCTCTTGGCACACTCATCTATAAAGAGCAGCAATGTGCCGGTCGCCCCCGCCTGCCTGGGGGCTACATTTGCTACAACACTAATATCATACAGGCAGCCAATGAATTCCAAAAGAGTACAATCAAGGGAGAAACAACCCCTGCTGCTGACATTGCCCTGGCACTTGCCTCCATTTCTGCTACTTACACAAGCAATATTCCAAGTTGTTGTTTTGCTTCCATCAAAATTTCCATTAAAAGTGACATTTCATCTAAATCAAGCCCTTGGGGTGAGGACCCAGATGAAAAAAACACTAAAGGAGGTGAGGGATGGGGGAATTCTCATGCACAGTTGCGCGCACAGTCCTATGTGTACGCCTGCAGCACCTGACTGACTCCATAATCGTGGAGAGCGCCATTATTTGTAGCCATCAGGGCAGCATCAAAGCAATTACATGTGTCTCTGCATTCAGTGCAGTTATTAAAGCAAACAGCACTGTCATTTATCTGCGACGTGTAAACATTGCAGCGATCTCCCCCCGCCCCCTCCGTCTGCTCACACCACAAATAAAGGTGTCTGTGTGCGTGGAGGGGGCATGTGAGAGGGCACCGGCACTGGGCGACTTCAGTGGGACTCAGTACCTTCCGTAGTTAAAAGCATTTTTTTTACAGCTCCTGAGCCAAATGAACAAAGAAAAAACTAAGGTGAGAGTCAACTGTATTTTGGCTGCTGCAGGTTCTGTCCAGCTGTCTGTGTGAGCTGTTCTTCACCGAAGGCAAGGCTCAGGTCTTTCCCGAACAGCCAGAGCCAGCCATTGCAGAGAGACCATGTGAAAAGTCAAAGTCATCAAAAACATTGAGAGATTAGACACCAAGCGCTTTTGATCAAATTTATGAATATTCATTACATTCTGGATATTTTCCTATGGAACTGTTGGAATTTTGTTCATCCACCACATGAAAAGATACTCTTCAAATGTGGTAAAATTGTAAACACAGAATTTATAAATATTAATTTGGAAATGTGAGGAAAAATAAAACCGAGTCTGGAAAAAATTTAAACGGCTTGCATGGGGCCCTACACCAAAGAGGAGGGGAAATGAGCATAGGCAAGGAGGCAGGGGCACTCTCCTCTTTTAGGACTCTGGAGTCCCCTCAGGCGTCCAGCCGCCCAGTTGGCTGGGACTCCTCGGGAGACCTCACCACACCAGAACTGAAAAACTAAGACATAATATCAATACTGTGGGGACAGACACGGGCTTTGAAAAGCGAAAAGCAGCCTTGCCTTGAAGCACAGCTGCTGCGTTCAAGTGCCAGTTCCTGCCATTTCCTCACATTTAGCCGAGTCCCTGCAGCATGTGAGCAGCTGACGAAACAGCGAAGAGACCAGGCTGATGCCGTCTCCTCGCCGCACGCAGCGGACTCACGAGCTCACCGCACTGAGTTCATCCCCAGGAAGGGAACTGTTCCCATGACAGTTCAAATCAAAATACTGATGAGTGCAGTTTTAAAGAGATTCTGGATTTATTGTTATCAGCTAACCTGAGCTGGCAAGCTTCTTTTTTTTTTTGAGACATTAAAATAAAATCACAGACAATGTACCCACTCGACCCATAAAACGGATCACACTTTATGAGTGAATTAACGCACTGTGCCAATGCTGTGACAATGCAGTATGTGGCAGCGCGACATAATTCTCCATTAATCTGTCCCCAAACTCAATACACTGTGTCCCGGACACCCAGTCTTTGTAAGTACAAAGTAACACAAAGTTTGCGTTGCGTCATCGCACTGTCATCCAAGCACCTTTGAAACTGTGTTAAGAACCACTGGGGCATTCGTTTACACGTCTGCCGTGACCTTTACCTTCCTCCTTAATGAGATTTCCATCGATTCACTTTCCTCGCGAAAATAAATCAGTCGGAAACTCTATCAAAAATTGATACAGCGGCCCTGAATGTATCAACAGTTATGCCTCCAACAAGTCAATTGCAGGTATAATGAGACATCTTATAAAACATCCAGGTTATTATGCTCGACAAGCAACGTGTGTGCCTGTGTTTGTGTCTGTGTCTGTGCATGTGTGTGAGCATTTGGATGGAGGTCGAATGAAATCTTTGCCTGCTGTGATCCAATTAGCCGAATCTTCATATGGCTCATTACAGTTTGGGTGGGGTACAGGTGGAGAGGATATGAAGGATCAACAGAAGTTCGACTTCATGTCAGCTTTATTTATTTATTTAAACATATATCGCAAGTGAGTCTCTTTGCGAAGAGAAAAAAACAGTTGGAAATGAAAGAAGAGAGAGGAAAACACATCTCTCGCAAATTAAACACCAAGGCAAAGCCTCTAATCTTGTCAGAGATGCTTGGCACCAGCAGCCGTACAAAAAAACACAGAGGCAGGAGAGGCTGAGAGTGAGGAGGCTCTCTAATGCTCCCGTCATAATCAAAGACTGTGTCAGCACATTCAGGAATGACAGCAGCTGTAAATCAAAATGCTCTTTATCAATTACTCCACCTCCCAGCACAGCAGATGTATGTCCCTGCATTCCTTTTAATGTGTGTCCCATTGCAGAATGATATGTCCCTGTGTGTGTTAAACCAGCATCAGGTGTCAGCCCGATACAATGCTCATGTGCTCATATTCATAAAACTAGTCCAATACCGCCGTGCCTGATGCCACCGCTGACCTGTCGTAGAGTGAGCGGATTGATGCGGGAGCAATGTCTGCAGTTTGGAGATATTTTAAGATATGCCAAGATAAAACAAAACAGGGTCTCCCACACATTAACTAATATCAACACTGAGCGCCACACTTTGATGAATTGAGTTTTAATACGTTTGTTTGTTTTTTTAAATGGCACTTATCTCGGTTCATTCATGTGCAACTACCCAAATGTAAGTACTTGTACTTGTAATCGGTATGAAATAAAGTGCTCTCATGTGAGTATGTGCATCCACGTGGAAGTCCTGGTGCGTGGCAGCATCCAGCTCCGTGTGTGTGTGTGTGTGTGTGTGTGTGTGTGTGCGTGATTAGACAAACAAAGGAATGTTCTGGAAGGCGAACGAGTGGGAGCTCGGCAATTAGGTGTTTCAATTCCACTGATTGGGGATGACAGGGCCAGCACACTGCGCCGAGCCTACTGCAGTTAAATACACACACACAGACGCACGCTCCCTCTGTCACACACACACACACACACACACACATGCAGCAGAGACTACTCTGCTTCATTTACTGCGATCCCAAATTGGATCTGATAAGCAATTAATGGTGTAATTGGCCGTTGGAGAGGTTGTCTTCTCCCTGGAGTCTCGCTGGTTCCACTGGGCGGTCGAGTGGAGAGGGAAGGATGTGTTACTGATATTGCTGGGTCAATAGGGGAAAAAAACCCAGTCACTTGTTAGCAGGCGGAGAAGAATAACGACACGGGTCCAGCACTGAGCACCTCTGAGAATTTAAATTGCAAATAACAACAAGCAATACTTTCATTCTGCTCCATTCTGTTTCAGATGTGTTGGGCTGCTCACACAGAATGCCATGACAACTCAATGAGTCAGGCTTCTCCCTCGTGTCAGCTGAGGTTTAAACAAAACACGGAAATGGATGAGACTAGATTTTAAAAATCTGAATTTGTGATATAAGCTTCACATTAACTACATTAACAATGCACTATTTCTTCCATCTAGAATTTAATTCTGCTGGTTTCAGCAACATGAAAACCAAATCATATAAAAAGTCTTAAGTGTTTGTGTTTTGTTTTTTTATGCCAGAAGATACATAATCCACAGTGACCAACCACAGTTTCCTATCCACCTCCACAGGTAACACTGTGTGTAGGCTAGAGGATATAGCAAGTATATTTCCCATACAGTCGAACTCCTGCAGCTCCCCGCAGCAATTAGGGAACCAGGTTTCATTGCATGCAAAAATAGAAATTTGATTATCTGCCCTCCAATCATGAGCACACTCAAACTGCAGGGGAAGAGAAGGAGGGGGGGGCATCTGCCAGCATGTTATTATTAACGTTGTCTTCAGTGGAGATCCACATCACACATAGCACTTATTCTCACACACAGGTTCACCTCTTCCTCCCTCCATCTGTGACAGATGCACACTCTCACACAGTAGCTCTCTTCACTCTCAAAACAAATAAACACCTGTCTGCTTATACTGTCCATGACATATTTAAAAAGACTCAGTAATTTACTAAAACAGTTGGCCACTGTAGTTTCCATCTAACGTTAATCAAACAGGACTAAATAGTGCACTTGGTGGAGATTGTTTTCAGCTACGCTATTGTACTTGTCATTAACATAACAGTGTGCATCGAATTCAAGTGGCATCCCACTGTGAGGCCACCCACTGGTGTGTGAGCTGTTGTTCTGAAGGCTCAATTTTGCCGATTCGGGCACAGCCATCTTGGTTTTTTTGAAAGTAGACAATACCATATTTGGATGACATTGTGGATCCGATACTGAGAACGATACCGACTACGGGTGCTACCTGTGAGTATCTGTCAATCACATGTAGCCACGCCCCCAAAACAACCCCCTGGTTTTTCGTCTTAATGGGAGCATCATTTACAACATGAACATCACGTGGTGATGGAGAAGAGTTGAAACTAGTGATTGAGACCATGAACTCAGTTTGAACATGTTTACTGAAGTCATTCATCCAGTGAGAAGGAGGCTCATTTTCTCATCCACTTCTATACAAACCAACCAGATGAGTCGCCTCCTAGTGGTCATTCAGTAGAGCACAGGGTTATGGCACTTCTGCATTAGCTCCATTTTTCACACCCAGAAGATACGTCCATATATATATATATATATAGAGAGAGAGAGAGAGAGAGTTAAACTCAACTATAGTGCCTGTGTTTATAATAAAAATACCAAATATAACCAGAGCGAAAATATTAAAAATAAAATTTAGAGGATTCCTTCCTAAAGCTGTCAGTCACAGAAGTGCATCAGAAATATGGCCCTGATCAAATAATTTCCCCTCTGCTCCTGGTTTTATGGCCGAAGCACGAGAGCTGGTGATTGATGAACAGCGAGCCCCAATGTACCAGGCAGCTCTGGGCCGTACATTCATCCTGAGGCCTTCTTAATGGAACTGACCTTGTAATAAGCCCCACCCCCCCTTCTCTATTTTTTTTCTTTTATTACTTCTGTCCCCACCTTGTCTTGTTGCCCAGAAAAACTGCCTTTTCAGACTAGAAAATAAATAAATTAATTAACAAAACCACAGATGTTGCCCCCTGCTGCAGCCGTACTGCTTTTCAGTGAGTCAGCAGAATTATAAATGCACAGTTCTGTATTAATCTATCCAGAGTCCCAGGCTCTGTTCCAACTGGGAGAAATGCTTCTTCTCTCAGCTTATCACATGCTCCTTTTCTCTCCGTGTAATTAGGTGCCTGGTCCTCTTTCAGATCTCTTACACTTACACACACACAGACACACACACACACACACATATGCTGCTGTACCCACACGAAGATGCAAATGTAGTAAGAATGGTCACATCAATCCATTGTGAGCAAATCGCACACAGATGTGTGGCATTTCAGACGTCATCAGGTGCTGACTACATTACTACAATGTTGCCACTGGACATTTGATTGTCCAACAAAATCAGTAGCATCCCAACATGATCAGAGAGCTTATCGCTCCAACCAGAGACCAGATGCGCGGCACGCTCTTATAAGTAAAGCAAACCCCCGCACTGCAGCATGTTCATGTATGCTTTTCTGTCTATCTCACTGTTTCTGCAGGCGCTGCCCGCAGAAACAGTGAGACGATGCAAGCTAGACACGCAGAACAAATTCCCCATAGCCTGCAGCATTATCAACCACGTCCCCCAGGGGGAGAGAAGAGAGGGAACGCCGTCGTATGGACTGGCAGGCAGAATGAGAGAGAGAGACAGTCAGGGTACAGGTCGAACCGTGCACAAACTGTTGACCACTATGCTTTGATGTCCTCTATGCAGCCTCTTTCTTCCTATAGAATTCCCTGCTGCACGTTGTCTGTAAGCTGAAACACCCACAGGTGTGCTGCCTGCCTGCCTGCCTGCGTGTAAACCATACACAGCAGGAGCTCTTCAAAGCTCGGCTGAATTTGCCTTTCACATTTACAAAAATGTAACAAAATACGCCTCCCTGGGAGAGCATCTGTGAGCGACAGCAGGAAGGAGGCTGAGCTAAGGACTGGTAGAATACACTTCAGAAATGGGATTTGTAATGGCTGAATATTCAGCTGTCTTGCGTCGCTACAGACTGGGGGGGTGGTCGGACGAAAAGTGATGATTTTGCCTGGGGAATATTCTTGCCCTGAGTGTGACCTGTTTGCTAGCCCTAAGCTCCACCAATCAAAGTGTAAGATTTCGACATTAGTGTCAGTGGCTATGTTTAGCTCCCTGACAGGTTAAACATTCTGCCTTCCCTTAACATGGTGCAGAGCAAAAGTTTGATCAGAAAGGAAACAAAGAGCCAGACTGTTGTAAGAAGTAGAAAAAAAACTCATTGTTGCAACCAACCAGACTAGGCTGACGTTCACTTATCTGTAGCTATGATCTGCAATCATTGCTTCTGTGGCAGTTTTCCCCTGAAGAAGCGAGAAAACAGTTTCAACTATCTGAATAAAATTTAGGCCCAGTTAAACCAAAGATTCGTGACGAGGCGAAACCATTTTAGAGAGTCGCAGGGGGGAGTTGCAGCGATGTAAATTGGACCGTCTCAGCTGATGGCCACTGATGGCATCGCCAGCAATTCAACTTGTCATGCCTCAGCTGCCGTTGTATAACAGTAGGCACTTCATCTGTTTCAACAGCCAATTAGGAACACCTCTGACAAATCAGTCAGATACAAACAGTCAGTTTGCGTTTTGAGTTTTCTGGCGGAGGAAGGAGAGGATCAGCTGATCAATGCTCAACCCCCTCTTTTAGTTATTGCTATTTCATCAATACATTAACTGCATCTGCAGCAACTAACTCACCTTTTAATTAGACCTATTGAGAGCGTAGTGGACTGTCAGTTTCATAATGAACAGAATTTTTTATCCATTTCATAATAACATAAAAGACTGTGTTCTGCACCGTCGCTTCACTGTGTGCGCCGCTCTCTCGCTCTCCCTTTGTCTCTCTGAGGCTACCGCAAGAAGCTGCGGCAATTATGCTAAGCAAAGAGAGCCTCTGCTTACCATCTCGTCTGGTTGCAGCGGTGTAAATTGAGCAGGTTTCAGAACGTTGTGAGTTTCAGCTCATCCCTTTGGTGTAAACTGGCCTTTAGACACGATTTCATTCCATGAACCTGCTCGCTTTTGTGTGGCACTGCAAACAACAGCAGATATTTTCATATTATGAGGTGATTGGCAAAGAAATGAAAAAAAAAAAACAAGGGCCAATGAGGTGTAAACAGAGCCAAAACAAACAAATGGGCCACCTTGCACTCTAAATTTGAACAAGAAATTAAAATTTATTAAAAAGTAAGAAAGTCATTATGCCTGAACGTGGGAGTGACTCTCAACACCTGCTTTTTTTCTTATTCTTTTCCTTAAGAACTTTTCTTTTAATCTCAAAGATTGTGAGTCTGAGTAAAATAAAGCCTCTTGTACTACTGTGTGTGACAATAGCAGAGTTTTATACTTTACTAAGAATGTCAGGTCGCTGACCTGGCTCCTTTGATAGTCTCTGTGCTATTTATTTTCCCATGGGCAGAAAATATGTGAGAAGGATGCATGCACGATATAACATTTAGTATGGGAAGAATTGTTCAATTAACTATTCACTCTACTAATGAAATGCCACTTATTAGTATGAGACTGATTCTATTTCAAGTGCAACTTTCTTGAACCCCCTCTATAGCACGATCATGTACGCAAATCAGTTTTCCGTCCCCTCATTTCTGATTTCCCCTAACAGTATTCAAGGAAAATGGACAGGCCATACATGATGAAGGTTGCCAGATTTTAAGCTACGATGTCGCGAGTACATGGCGTGCACTTAATCCCTCTGAGCCAGGGCCCTCCCTTCCTCCACTCTCTGATAATAGTTAAATTTGAGGTAGGAATGCTGATGAGGCATCCCACTGAGGAGGATCTGAGGATGAGCCTGCCACAGACACCACCTGCTTACATGGCATCGGTGCCCGGCATCCCTTCTTTTTATCCTACGTTTCCCCTTTCCTCTCTCTGTTCTTCTCCCTTTTAAGTCCTATCATAGATTTGCAGATGCCTTCGCACTCCTGTACGCCCCTCTGTTCACTCCTGCCCATCTTTTAACACTACCTCTGGTCTGCATGTCTCTCTCCCTGTCCATCTGCCTCCTCCTTTATCTCTCCCTCTGCATCCTCTTCTCTCTCTCCTCTCTCTCCTTGTTTCCCAGCCCTTCCCTCCTACCCGACATCTGAGCCAACAATCAATGGCATTTCATTCCATGGCAGCAGGCGGTGAACAAAGGCTTTTCTGTGACTCCAACTCACCCCCTTACCCCACCCGCCCTCGCTCTGCAGCAGAGACCCCTGCCTGCACCAGGTCCCTATCACCTCTTCACACATACAGTATATACACAGGCCTGTTGTACATGGAGGGACACTTTGACCCTGCTGCCATTTACAGACTGTGGAGCTGCAGATGCTGCGGTTACCTAGAGAAGAATCAGTGGGGTAGCTGACGAGGGTGTTTCTTTGTGTTGTCCATAATTACTCCTTCTAGAGAAGAAGTAATTATTGTTTTCTGGATGCCACATGCCTTGGTAGGTAAACTGAATCCAGTGACTCTGTCACTACCAATAAATACTAAGAAGTATGTAGTAAGAACTAATACTAAGAAGATAAATGTGAACCATTTCGGGGATCACTCTGACTGAGATCCTGCGAGATCTCTGTCACTTTGAGCCCAGCGCTGCCATACTTTACCTGTGACCATAATAAATGTTCTGTTTCTGAACTGAAGATTTCTCCAGTTTGTTCTTGGGCTTCCAACAAAAGAATCGGGCTAACACCATTAAAGATAACAAAGCCAAATGATTTCAGGAAAATTGGAAGTTTAAGGTTCAAATTGTTGATCTGATGTGTTGTTTTGGTTGTTGTTGCACTAATAATAAAGATCACAAGAAGTCAGTTGTATTCACAGTGTACAAAACAAGACTTTTTATTCCTCTTGAATATAACGCAACACACCCAGCACTCCATCTGTGGTACACTACAGGGAGACAGGGAGGAAAAGAAACTTTCAGTTGTTACTTTACTCACCAGTTTAGCATCTTCTCTTCAGTTAATCCAGGTTCGGACCCGCGTTACATCCAGGACATTAATTATTCATAAGCGTGGTATTTGACGGGACACGCGACAGAAGAAACTAATCCTGCTAGTGGAAAACAACGCAATCAACTTGTTCCATGGCTGTAATCCATCAAATCACACTTCAGCATGTTCAGTTACCATCACAGTAATCCTTGAAATCAAGCTCCAGTATGTTCTCTAACCAACCAAAGTCAGAGTGACTACAAACCAGTTTCCCAGCAGAAGGGAGTCACGTTATGCATGATAATACAAAGTAGCACTCACATCACCAGGCTAGTTCAATTTTTACATGTCCAATACATGTCTAATTTCCTTGGAAGCCTCTGATAATAATATTTGCCTCTAACTTTTGAAAACTTCATCTGAAAAGCTTTATTCTGGCAATCATCTTAAGAAAACAATAAGTTCAGTGAGTTCAGAGTGAACTGACATTTGCAGTTTCAGAAAATATAATAAAATACAAAATTTGTTTAGTTTAGTTTGTGTAGTGCACCTTTCTGCTGTTATGTTTACTCATCAGTGCCGATTATTTGAACTGTAACTGTAACTGGAAATGAAATGATGTTGAAGCTATGGCAACTAAAACTAACTGAAGGAAAAACTGACTTTTGGTGGAGGACGGGATGCAAACTACAGTCCCAAGTATTCAAGTTGCACAGGTTGTGTCAGCAATAGGGCAAACAATTTTTAAAGCAGTAGTTACACGAGCAATGAAAACTACATGTTTTGTGCCCATCAGTAATGAAATTGCTCCGCAGGGCAGAGTGAATCCACAACTTTAATGTGGAGAGCTATCATAGCCTATTAGCATTACTACTTTTACTTTCACCTTCCTCTGTCTTAGAAATCTGACGCGCCAGATGGTTTGTTACTCAGAACCATCTGGGAAGACTTCATTGGAACGTGTATGGAAAAGGGCAGGCACTTTTAAGAAATACTTGGCTCGTGATTGGATGAACCATCTGCCTATCACTGTCTATCAAGGTTACTGAAGCCAGTTGGGAGAAGGCGGAAAACATCATTTCCATTGAGAAAAGCCTTCAGTGCTGTTCTCTACTCTTCTTCCAGTGAAATGTTCTGATATAACTGATACCGTAAAATATTTAAGAGCCACCACTGGTGTTAACAAATGGTCACATCTCCCTGTCATCCCACCTAAGAGCTACGAGTAGGTCCTCCATCACTGATTGGTCTGAACCACTGAGGTTCTGCCCCGGGTGAAAAGTTTGGAGCCTATCTACTCCAACTCTACTGTGCAACAGCAGAACCTGTTGCAGACGGTAATGACCCAGCCTGATGATTAGTTACCTGGAGCTTTTTCTCCCTCTTCTAACACTCTCTCCTAAATGAAATTCAGCACAATCCCAAGGGGAAGGGAATAATCCAAGAACATAGAAAGACATTCCAGAAGCCAGTGTCACTGACTCATTTGTTGGACTGGCAAGCACCTAAGCAGTGAGCTGGCAGGGGATTGCGAACCAGTCCTACAAGTCGTCACTACGTCGCCAAATATACAACCGCAGATTTCACTGTGCCACTATCTGGTCTATCTGGTGTTTTAAAAACATCAGAGACAAGGAAGTGTAGTAGGATGCATCGTATCCCTAACAGCACCCACCCCCCTCACCTCACCCAACTTTGACTACTGCACCTCACTATCTGCCAGCTGCATGGGGCTCCCTCAGGCATAGCCCTGCCTGGATGTCTGGCCAGCTGTGGCCATCCCGCTAAGCAAAAGAGAAACGGAGAGAGGAGTGCAGGGGGAACAAAAGAGAGGCAGAGGGAGAAAGAGTCTGTAAGAGTGAGAGAGTGACCAACTGGCTGTGAGAAGCTATTTCCCTCTCTCGCAGCTCGGCACAATCTATCGAGGGTAAACCCATAAAATGAGAGGGGAGAAGTAAGAGGTGGAACACACCCGAACACAGGATATGTGCACATGCACACACACACACACACACACAAACATAGGAGAGCACTGTGTGATTCAAAAATCGGATGATTCCAAGATGCTTAATATCACGGAATAAGCATAGCGTTACTACAAGGAACATTTAACGAAAGCACCGGCATTCCTGTTAATCACCATGGCCTGTCTGATGCTGTCCAGCACTGTGGGAGGTGTGAGCAAGTGGGTGAGAAAGAGGGAGGGAAAGAAAAAGTGGGAACAGATAATGAAAAACATAATGCATCAGCATACAGTGGATTGTGCAAAGGATGGCAGAAATAAGTCGTGGATCCCAGAGGGGAAACTCAGCCCCATGCGAGAGCAGCCCAGGAGGTCCAGCTCACATTAACACACATTATACGCTAGGCCAGACTTACAGCAGGACACCCATAACATGCTGTTAGCATCTCTGCTCCTTCTACTCTGTCCATTTGAATCTATGATAAGCTTGACCAGCTTTGTGTCAGCATGAGGCTGGTTATTTACTATGAATGCTGGTATAGCCCATCCCACATGTAGGGAAAGAGAATATTTATTCACACAACTTTCTAATAAATGGATGGGATTCATGCTGCTGCATGTGCAACTGATGCACATGAATACATTTAAGCTCACATAAAAGACATGTAAATGGCCTCAGGCAGTGTTTCTGCAGGTTAGGCACGTTCTCTTCTCTGTCCGACTCCCTCCACCTCCATGTGACAGCGGCGTCTCATTAATAAAAGCTTTTAATGGCTTATGCTTCAAATATTTGCATAAGATATTACAATGGCCACGGATTAATATGCTCCTTGATTTGGATTAGTCGCATTCAGAGTTTCAATTAAATCCCCATCCCTTTGCAAGTTGCATTAAGTGCAATCAGCACAGGGAATGGAAAATTACATTTCCTTTAACATGATTTGCATATTACATTGGCACTTGATTATGTGTTCAGCTCCATTGGCAAAGATTGTGCTTACTCAGTTCTAACTGTTAAAGACATCTGAGAACACTGCTCCTCACGCCTCTGTGTTTCTTGTTGTTGTGTTTTTCTTGTGAATACATGACCAAAACACATGCATTAGGCAGTAATGTTATGAAAAAAAATTACTTGGAGTTGTAAAATGACATTTATTTATTTAAGATTAAGTTGAGCCCTTTACCACACACACAAACACTTACATGCTGCAGGCAGGCGCACAAATAAACAAGCGTGCACTTACAAGCACACACGGGTGACTCCCGTGAAAGTGATAAGGGTAATGTGTCATGCCTTCAAAAAGTCTGCCACGTTTTTCATAAGCTTTTTAATATGCACTAATGGTGACAAGCAAGCAAAGAGGTTGTCATGTCTCTCTGTCACAACCAATTAAAATCCTCATTGCTCGCGAGTGCAGAATTTAGGCCCCGCATCCCCAATCACTCAGCCACACCTGGGCTCCTGATTTGCCTGTGAGCCACGCAGCCGGATAAACTGCATCAATCACCGCACCAAAACTCGACTTCCCTCTCCCCCGTCCTCTCCTCTCACCTCACCTCTCACCGCCAGCTCGAGTCCACTTCTCAATGACATCACCATCCGCAAAGCCCGCTGCTCACTGTACGCCACAGACAGCCGAGCTGACATTAAGGCAGATGGATTTTCTCTCAATCCGCTTAAGACATCAGACGCTGAGGGACTTTGTTCCATTTTTTAAAGAAGCATTTTAATACTGCTGCTTTCATGTCTGAGTGCCTCCCCACTGTTACAGATATTGAGTCAGTAGACGGCTGCATGACAGGCAGTCGGACATTGTCGAATGAGAGCGATGAAGTGCTTCCAAAACTCTGCCCACGTACTTTGTTTTGCCAGTCCTGATGTGAAAATAACATCTGGTGATAGATCTCTATACAGGAAAGGAAACTAGGAAGATCTAATCTCTAATTTAAAGATGGGTTTCAACACAGCATGTGTGCAGACACCCATGACCACATCCTGGTACAGTCAGCTACTCACTGGTGGATGCTTTTCAAAATTCAATATTCCAGTGGGGTTTTTGTGTTCACCCGAGGGAACCGTTCTGTATGTTAACTATGCTTGAAAAGTAATGGGGAGAAAATTCTACTCAGGCAGTTTGTGGTGGTGATCAAATTAACAAAAGGCTCCTCTTCACTCCTCAAACCTTATCTTCCCAGACAAAAGGACATTCTCTTCTCTTCTAGAACTTGAAATTCTTCCAAACTAATTCAAACACAGAATCCAGCAAATCCAAAGTTGCCACGTTCCAAACGTTTTTCAAAGGAAGTACGGACGAAAAGAGGAGATAGTGGAGGCCAGGGACGAGGCAGTTTGTCTGACGTGAATGTGTTATCACTGTGAGCGCCTGAGTTCCTATGCTGGCCCGATAACACACGCCGCTTCCCTTCTGCTTTTCTCACTGTCTGTCAGAGGGGCGAAGTCATTTTGTGTCAACACAGCTCAGCTCCGGAAAGAACATAAGTCAGACACTGTCCACGCTGCGTGGTCAGAGGTCGTGACCCCTGTGCCATCCTCTCTACAGAGGCTGCGTTGGGCTGATTTATGTTGGCATCACCTCGAGGGCATGATCATCGTGGAAGGGCAGTGTGATACTTGACTGAGAAAAAAACAAACGTGCCGTAACTATGGGAAAAGAAGAAAAGACTTTTTTTCTGATTTGCGTCTCCCTGCTTCCTCCCCTGCAATCTACATTCTGTCAAAGGCCTCTCCGTGGCTCTGCTAGTGCAGTTGCTGGCTTCATTGATAGAAATGAAAGCCTCACGACAGCTCCATTACTTTAATACATGCAACATGCTTGAATTGCATAGAGAGTGATGCATAATCCTCGACTGCGACATTCATCACTCTGTGTTATGGCTGCAAATCCCATGCATGTCTTAACCAAGTCTGATCTTGACAGCTCTTACATATTGAGAAGTCCAGATTTAACGATATGTGATACAAAGTAAGACTTGAAAAAAGGAAAGGAAGCATCAAAAACACAGGAAATGGTGAACGGTGTCTTTAGCCCTTTAGTGCCTCTTTGTCGAGAAAGCACAAGACAGAATGCAGGAATAATGCAGGGATTAGGCTCATAATCAATCAAATAGATTAGAGGCAGCGACAACAGTGCAGGCAGCGGTACCACATAGGGTCCGCAGTCAGCCGGGGCAGGAAGTGTTGAGTGCTTTGGCAGTGATTGGCTACAGAGGGGGGTCTGCTGGAGAGGAGCAGCACCGCAGTCAGTCCCACATCGTAAATCATGCTCCCTGCTCCTTTAGATTGGTTTAAATTGAGCTTCTCTTTTGGGCCTTGACTGGGTCCCTGGGCTTATTAGAGCCTTACGTTGAGAGAATAACCAAGCTTGCTATTCATCAGAAAGATCTTAAGAAAGAAAGCCAGGCTCGGCCCATTCATTTGGATCATCCATTTAGGTGTATCCCCTTACATTATACAAGAGCATCCTGAAACCAGAACACATTTGCAGCTCTGCACACTGGCTCAGTACATTTCTGGGGGGACATTTGTTTTTGAATTCTATTTAGATTTCCTGGTTAAACCCCATCCAAATAATCATATTGTAACAAAGGTCAAAGGTGTCATTTTAGTTACACATCCAGGTCTGGATTTCACACGTAGTGAAGCTGATGCAGCCGTACACAACCTCAGAGCTTACATGAAAGCTTTATTTCAAGTGCCAAACTTATTTGTGTGTTTTTGCTCTACAAAAGAGAAATAGTATAATCAATGAAGACTCCAACACAAACTGAAAAGTGTGCCACACAATTACCAAACTAAACATATTTCAGAGTTTCGGCCAGAGTGAAGAGCGGAAATGCCCTAAACTACACCTCAATGTACTTGATGTCAAGTGCAAGTAACAACGAACGATCCAGGCAGAATACAGAAGCCTAGAAGGAAAACAGGCACAACTTTCTGCTCTGTGAATAGTACCAACACTAATTCTTTACACAAGCCGAACAAAAGTTTCAAAAAGCTGGTTTTCACATCCAGGCTTCTTTGAATAGCAGCTCTTTTATCTGATCAATACAGATGGTGCTTTGAACAAATCCAATGGCCACATGAAGATGCAATGGGGGTGGATGCTCTTAACCTCTGGGCATGTCTTGGAAATGTATTTGGAGTGGCACACCATCATGATAGGCTCTCTGCTGCTCTCTTGCAGAATGTGTCACCAGCAGCTCTGCGATGACTCTCTCAGATCATAGGGGCACAGCTCCATCATGACACAGGGCTATTTTAAATCCCATTATACTGACAATCTGCACCTTTTTTGTAATTTATTATAATTTTAGACTGCGTGGCAGAGGGATATTGGCCATAAAGCTTGACGGGGTTTGACAGTAACATGAAAAATTGTGGGGGATTTTTTTTTTATGTCAGCATTGAAATCCAATAGCCTTAAATATCTGATAGCTCATCATGTAGATGCAGCAACTTGGCTTATCTCAGCGGGGTGGCCTTGAGAGCCATACATAAACACTGGCAGCTTTACATCACTGACAGAGCTTCGGCTTGATTCTGCCCTGTCAGCAAAGCCATGTGGACTACACTGTGGTGCTCTGCAGAGTCTCAGCAACACTGAGGGTGGAAGAGGAAAAGACAGAGGGAACAAAAGAGACGTGTATAAGTGTCCTCATGTCTATTTACATTTGCTGACTTGATTATTCTTGACTATTATTATTTCTTTGTAAGCATACAATGACAATACAGACAGATTCTGATTCTGAATAATGCCTTGATGAACTCAGCTATATTTTGCAGATGGGCTCAGGATTGCTTGTCACCACACAGCACGTCATTCAGAACTGCCCACACCTAGCCACTGATGGCTAGTCTTGACATGATTTTTAACGACAACATGCAATCCAGTGAGATATTGTGCTGAATAAACCTGTTTCTTAAAGTGTGAGAGCCCATTGATGCAGCTCATATTGATTTTTTCCGTCTATTTACTTCTCCCTCATGCAGAGTCTCCTCGAGCCTAACCTGTGCCGCCTGATAAAAACAGGCCGTCGATGCAGAGTGAGGCGACGGGATTAGGCAGGGACATCCTTCAGAATGTCTCCTTCTCGTTCACAGGGGACGGGTCAGTGGGAGGACCGAGCGCTTCCTGAATCTGAGACGAGGTGACGGGTGAAGAGTGGCAGGTGATAAGCCCACTCGAGGAAGGGCATCGTGTTGTTGATGTTGTTGATAATAGGTTCAACGGCGGGACAAAGGTCAAACAAAGACATGCATTTGCGTGGATGTGGTGCTAATCACAGTCACGCACACACAAACACGTCCAGGCACACAGGAGTACTGCACATGTCAGCCAACGCACAGTTACTCTTACATGCACATATTAAAACAGAAACCCAAAATAGAGCAGCGGTTAGTACATAAGTAAGTGTTTTGCCAGCCAACAGGTCAGTTTTCAGTGCTCAGTTGAAAAGATGATTCCACCAGCAACAGCAAATTACAGTGTGATGGACACTTACAATAAGTTTATGCAGCAAATATACACCTAATAAACAGCTTGATACAGTTGATACACCATTTCATGTAAACATACCCATATATTGCTGTTAGAAATCTATTTACTTCAACAGCAAGTTAATGCAGTTGTAACCTAATGTCATTGAAATTATATTCTAAAATAATCACATGTTTATGCACATACAGCAAAATCTTTATAGGAAATTCAATGAAATTTCAACATAGAAACACATATAACCTCTTGATAACATTGCTGTGTTCTGCGCATTAATTTTTGGGATCGGCCTGGAATTCTGCGCCTCAGGTTTGCCATTATTTTTTTGTTGAGTTTCAGCCATTGTGTCTCATAGCGCCTTATCATGATATCATGCAGGCTGTTCATGTCTGCATGAAGTCAGCCAGCCCGGCCACAGTAGGACTCTAACGCAGATGCAGTGTGGGCCCAGATATGTGGAAGCTTGGATAATGTTTTTGGCCTCTGGATCTCATGAGCACTTTTCACTGGAGTGAGCAGGAACATGGTATCCAGATCTTTTAATACAACCATGCAGAGTCTGCCATGGATATACGGGCCATTAAACTGTTCTTTTAAAAGGGCTGAGAGGAGCTGATGTAATTGGCCATCTTTAAAGGCCACCTCACGGGGTGGCCTTAAATAATGCTGCTGATACTGTATTTCTCCCACTCATAATGTATTCATCCTGCGCTAGCCTCTTCTCCACATGGTTCCACACAACTCTGGGATAGTGCTTGTGTCTCTCCTCAACAACATCATAAAAAAATGAGTGGTTACACCCACCCAGTTTCAGGTGGTAATTTTTAGAGACCTGGCTGTGAGGGAAGTCCCTTTACCAACCAGCCCTGTTACTGAGCCTGTGGCCTGTTGCTGAAAGACAGGTAAGCAGAGCAAACTGTACTTCCAAAACAGAGAATTATGGACAACAATGCAGGGGTTTGATGCACCATGCCAATCTGCTGCTGTTTTTCAATTAAAGTGTGTGGACCTGGTATGGGCAGTGGGGCTGTCCTGTTGACAGGCCAGTAATTACAGGCACTCCATTTGAGGTTTCACTGTCAGGTAATGGCAGACCCGTCATACTCACAGCACTGACAATACTTACTTTTATCACCACAACTGTGTGGACACTGCAACCGCACCTCCTACACACAACTTTACGACCAGCACAATGAGGCTCGATTCAGAGAGGCCGTTTGTGATTTAACAACGTCAGATACTGCAACTCACGAATGGGAATGAATCCATTTGTGCCAATTATCGTGGCACATCTGGGGACTGTGTTTCTCAGTTAGTGACAGATGTCTCTTTGTTTGAGATCGCTCTGTCTCAACTTGTTTTAGACAGATGTGTCACACTTTATCTGAAATGTTTTAAAATTAACCTGAAGACCACAAGGACCATTAACACCCCAGATGAAAACCAATACAGGAAGCAGATGTTATCACATCAATTACTGTATGGTTTATTATCACCATCTTATTATAGTCTTTTAGTGCTGGGCACTGAGACAGCTACTTGAAAACATATCCAGTGTTTTACGTTACAGGTTCTAATTCTATATCACATAATAAATATGTCCACGTAGCAGCAGGAATTTCTTCTGGAGCACAAAACCCCTCTGAGGTTAAGAAAGCAGTGTCAACTGTTTAAGTGGTCATAGCTTTCATGGGGCTATTCAGGCAGTAGTTCACACATTGTACTAGGTAACTGAGCATTAGTCAAGCAGTTGGAACAGAAGAAAATAATGTATCTTCCACCACAGTGCAGTGAGCTCAAGCTCTTAGATATGAATAGAATGAACATGAGGTTTGATGGAAAAGGGAGGGAAAAAGTCCAAACAATATTTCGGAAAGAACGCTTTACAGTACAATAACGTTTTTTTTTCCTCAGCAAAATGACTTCAGCGGATGAATTCAGCCTGAGATGGATGGCCCCTCAGAAGGAAAACACCACTGCACGACTCCTCTCTGCTCTGCTTTGTTTTTCTTGAGCTGCACAGCCAATATTCTCGCACCACACTATACTCTCTCACCCTAAAAATTGAAAGGGGGGAAGGTGGGGAGCTTGAAAAATGAAAAATCTGCAAGAGCCGGAGATGCTTGTCCCAGCAGAATCAGAGGCACTTTAAAGCATCAAACAGAAGAGGTGATTCTCACAGCCGGGCAATTTGAGAACAATCAGTGGGAATTGTCGAGGTGCTCCTTCTGGCATGACAGCGGCAATGGTACCATTGTTCATGTCAGCAGCACTAAACATGCCACTCCACAGCTCTCTGAGGAGGGAGGGGAGGAAGCTAATGCACGAGGGCCGTTTATGGATAAGGGCTGATTGAAAACAGGTGGTGAGCAGTGTACTGGACATGGCTGGACAAACCAAAAACAAAAACCCTTTGTCCCCATATTAAGCTTCTCACATTTAAATTGACCACAGAGCCTTTGGTCGATTGCCTCAATGATCTGCTCTGTTGCCCGTGTTCTCAGCTCCCTTCTGAACACTTAAATTTCCACAAGCCTCTCCTCAAGTAATCCATCATGATCAATCAAGTCACAAATAGCCATCTGACTTTACACTGAATCCAGCAAGCTGTGTGACAAATTCAGCCACTGACTATGCTGTATATGCGGCGCCTCCACATTAACACAGTTTTTTTGGCTGAAAAACGTATATTCTCATGATTGAAATTCATATGCTACCAACACTGTATTATTCCAAATGGAATGCTCATTTCCTGCATCAAGTAGACCATGAACTCATCACATAACTGGAAAGAGAGGCCAAAGCCAGGGGGAGAAGTAGGAGAGGAAGCTTTCACTATCTCCCAATACCTCATTTAGTACAGTGACCAGGGCATTAGAACCTGTCAGACTGAGTTTAAGTTGGGCAGGTATCCATCCACGCAGCACAGGATACCTCATTTCATCCTTGAGTGAATGGGCAACAGCAGAGAAAAAACCCTTCTGGGGGGGGCTATGTGCACTGAGATCTTTTTTTCCAGTCAAAGGAGAGCCTTCAGGTTAAGGTTGGAGCCTGGCATCTGGTCTTTGATTTGAAATCAGCAGTGGACTGGAGAGTTAAATGACCATGCAAAGCCTCAGGCTGGCCTGCAGACATGACTGTATGTATGCATACTGTATGTATTAAATCACAGCCTAACTCCTCACGGCTCTGATCCCTGATTATGCCTCTGAATCCCTCAGCATCTGAACACTCTTAAGAGTGAAAAGGGTTCAGTAAGTAGGATTATACAGAAGCTTTCCAACGACTTTAAGAAAAACAACTCCGCTCACTAAATTTAAAAGCCATCCCCTGTGAGGGCCTGAATGATAAATGTGATGTGACCTCTAAGGTACTCAGGATGAAAGAGTGTATAAAAAGAAACTATCACTTACACTTTAAACCCCATCTATAACTGCAATATAATTTTTCCTGTTGAAAAAATCATAACACAGAGAGCTATGCAGAGATACAGTCTCAGTAAGGTCATGTGACATTTTTAGCTATATGTCATTTTAAACTTGAGCTCTGGTTTAGTCAAAAGAAAACGTGAAATAATACTAGAATGTATAATGGTGAATAACCTCTTGCAACTTGAAAGTTGATCATTTTAAGAAACCAATTAAAACAAAATAATCATAGATAATAATTTGGCTGTGTCTTTAACTGCAATTAAATGTGTTAACAACATCCCTCGGGGCTCCTTACAGGTTTAACGAAACAGTGCTTTGATTAACATTACTGAAATAGCAGCCACTCATTATAAGTGCCATCACTACCATTCACCTCTTCTTTTATGTGAAGTTGTCTCCGATCCATGTCTGGCTTTTTATCCTTTTCTTGAGAACATAAAGTTATAAAGCATAAAACTATAAAGGAGATGTTAGACCGTCACACAAAGGATGAACCCTACAGATAGATAGATCTAACTGTCATAGTGATAGAAGTGTAGAGCAGGATTCCTTGCAGATACTCACACTTGTGTTTACAGAGTCACACATACACTACCTAGCACAAGTACACTTGTACAATCCAATACAAAACTCCTATAAATTCTGCCTTTGCAAAGACAGTAGTGTTGAGTCGTGATTGACAGTGTCAGATAGGTTCTCATTTAACTGCATGTTGATTATTTATGATTGTTAAGTATCAGTTTGCAGGTTTACATATCAGGGTCAGAATATTAGGAACGAGTCACCACCCAGTATGACCTCCATAATAAACATCAAATAGAATTATGACCCTCCTGACAGTGTCAACAAAAACTGAAATATTATAAATGTTGTCAAAGAGGATTCATGGTGCAGATGTTGTGTTGGACTGCCTAACACTGTACAGGTGAACCTAATAAAATGGCCAGTGAATTTATTCTGGTTGGTCATTAGCAATGGCTCATTGTATAGATAACACAGGCAGGTGCCTCAGGCTCAGGATGCCAGGAGGGTGCCGCAAAAATATCATGAACACAACTTTAGTAATCATGGTTACAAGAAACCATTATCAACAAAAACAGCCTTTTGACTAGGCTACAACAGTTAGCATACTGCATACTGCAATGTGTTGACAACCTCATTAAATTGCCGCTGCTGCTCCTCACAGTTTTTCATATGCACTGCACTGTATTTGTACTGTCGTGGTGCAAACGGAAAGTGGGAGACGATGGGTAGATGAACAATTGTGCATTGCTCAGCCCGAGTCTGCGACGCAACACTGACCGACTGATGCAAGATGTGATCAGCCAGAGGGACTCTACAGCTATTATTAGCTATAATTACTTCATAATTTCAGCTTGTGAGTGAGAGAGACAAGACGAGGACAGAAATCAGACTTCAACGTTATACTGTGTTAGCATGCAGCATTTTAGCAGTATTGCTTGCTAACAGTTTACAGGTGCATTACCAAACTTGAAACATAGCCAAACATGATATCATACATGCTATATACAGGCTTACAGGCCTCAAAAGTCATTTGCAGGATATAAATGTCATGATAATGTTTTTACAGCATTTTGGCTACTCTGTACAACACACATCTCCACATGGGGCTGACAGCACAGCCAGCAATTCATCTCTCCACTGGTCTAACATAGACAACAATACTTAACAAGAATCACACAAAGCTTTCAAAAGTTCTTTTACTATTAAAAGATAAGCATGGCAGCCCAATAGACAAATAGTTCATGCCACACCACTGCCCTTCTCCTCCTCCTCCCTGTCTCAGCTTCTACTTCTCCTCCACAGATCTGGGGTCAGTCCTGTGTGTGAAGCACCTTCAACTCCTATATGAACTTGTTATATCCAGTTTTTATCACATAGCACATGATACTCCAGGCTCTTAACCAAACTTAGAAAAAGAGTGTTTTGTTGCTGGGTTTTCCTCCTGCTGCAATGCGAGTCCCCCACTCATTTTTACTTTTTTACACTTATAATCTTCTCTTTTGTTAAGTGTTCTGACTGCCCTGCAAGTTTTAGCCCTTCCTTTTTCTGTGCGGCCTAATTACCTAGCATGCTTTTCGCTAAGTGAACACATGCACCAATGGTTGGATGAAAGAGGATCTCCCAGCTTTTTTATGACAAGACAGAGCAACTAACATGACCCTTACCCTAAAGTGAAGAAACATTATTCAGTAGCTTTTACATTCCTGAACACAAAGTTATGATATGCTCCTTCGCCTCAAGAATAACATTAAGTTGGTGTTTTACAATGCATTTTACAACAGGTAATTTTTTATTGTTAATTTTGAGTTGTTCAAAAACTGCATTGTCTATATTGAAATTTTTTGTAATAAATTCTTGGCAAGAGCTTGTGTCTCTGCTCTTCTTTGACTGTTTAACAGTGTGGACTATAACTTGAGAACTAGGGTGGATTCAGCTCAGTCTCGATTGCTATGTAAATTGTAACATTATAGGATTATTGACAAAACCAAACAATAAGTGATCAGTGTGTGGCCTCAATACTGCATGTCCCATATCAATAATGTGGAGGTTTTATAGGTCCAGTCCTCTTTAAATGCACACTAAGGATCCTCTGCATTACAAAGGATATTGATATAATTTGCAATAAACTGCAATTCTATTACATTCTGAAAATGTCTTCAATATTTTAGAGTGTAGATATTCTCATTGATGCTTCCCCCAGGGCTCAGCTATATCAGTGTTTGTCTTTGATAATCATTGAGGGGGCTTCTTACATTGATCCTGTCATGGCCTCAGTGAATATGCAGAAGGTGGTTTAGTGTTTTTGGGGTCATGGCACTTTTCAAATAGTAAAGCTTGTTAGTCTCTGCACACCATTAAATGACATCCATTCACAAGCTGACAGGAAGGCATGAAACACTGTAACAGCTCACTGAGAAGCTCATGAAAACCTGGTGTATGCTTGAACACATCTATGCTGTCTTTTATCATGCTGATCAAAATGTTTTGTGCTCAACAAACATCCAAGGTGAAGGGTCAACTGAGGCACCTCCATGTGTTTGGACATAGTTCTGTCTTGCTTGCTATCATCAGAGGGCCCGGGTCTTTTTAGTCACTGAAGACACTTGGAGGAGAAGTGATGAGTGATGTTCTATGCATTTGATGCAACATTCGCTGACATCCAGGTAAGTCTTGTTCAAACCAGAGCTACAGCACACATCACAGTGTTTCATCCAAGCACAAGGCTGCTTCTGATGCAGCCTATATTCATGCCAACACTGTGTGGCATCTCATTTATCACCAGTCACCTCAGGTAAATGTCTCCGAGCCACTGACCAGTCTCTTGGATTTCCCTTCAGGGATTTTGCCCACTTCTCTTTAATGAACTTGTTGAAGGTTTGAGGGCTCTCTTGCATGACCATGCCACTCTTGCCACAGCATCTCAGTTGGGTTTAGTTTAGGACTGTGACTTGGCGAATCCAAACTACTTAATGTGTTCTTCCTAAACCATTTTTTAGTAGACTTTCTGAACACTCAGGGTCATTGTCTTGTTGAAAAGCATTCAGCGCTGCTTTACTTTTTAGCGAGAAAGTCAATCATTTACACGTTCAGTTCCAGAGAGGGAAAGAAAAACTCAGACCCTGTATCTCTGACAGCTATGCTTGATTGATGGTACAAATAAGACATTCCGCAGGTGAGCAGTGTGGAAGTTTTGACAAATATGGCATTTTTGACCATATAGTTAAATTTTGGCATGGTGATGTGAGGAGAGTTTTTGGCTTTATTTGTTCTCCTAGAGAAAAAGCTCTTCCCTGGTTAGCCTTGCGTAAATGCCATTTCTACTCAGTGTCTTCCTTATTTTTTGATGGATGCACAATGACATCTGATGCAGCACTGAAGACTGAGGGCTCTCTCAATGTTCTCTTTTTATTCCTTTTATACTTTTAATATTTTGCTTTTGGCTCTTTGTGAGATTTCATTTCCATCTGAATCTTATTTTTCTTGGTGCACTGTTTGAGCCCAAAAACTTTTTATTGTGACTTTAGAACCTTCTCTCCATTGATGCATTCTTACCTGAGATTGTGATTTTCTTTGAACTGCACAGAAAACACAGAACATGACAGATTTCTCATTTGTATTCATGGGACTGTGACACAAAAACTCACCAAAACATACTTGATTCAATAACTTCTTGGCTATTTTATCCTTCCTGTTTATACTTAAAGTTATTTTCCCACAAGCTACATTTACAAGAATATTAGAAGATTTATTTTGCACCTGTGTTAATACAATTGTCATTCAACACTGGCAAAGCTGTCTGTTATATTTGGATTTATATTTGTTGAATCAAATTCAATTGAAAAAATAAATCAAATTTATTTACAATTCATTTGTAAGCCAGTTCACGTCTATCATAATATAGTCTACTATATTTTGTAAAACTAAGGATGCGCCAAAAAAATAAGACATATAAATCAAGACAAAGTATGCCACAATTACAATCAAATTGAATCACGTTGATATAAACAGTAAACTTAATTTACCACAGCAAAACAATGTAATCACAGCATTAAAATATCAACACACTGACAAATTACAACAGCTATTGATGACATGTTGATTCCTTTCAGGCTTGATCTGCTGATTTCTTAGACCAGTGTGGTTTCCTTCTCCTCCTCCTCCTGCTTCACCACAGACATTGACCACTTAAACCATAACCTGGTCTGCCCAGGTGAGAAGTCTTAGTGGACCATCAGATTCGCTCTTAATTTTTTTGCCTGTGTGCACTCCACATTTACTTACCTTCACAGTCCATCCCTTCCTGCCTCACACAAGTGTGTGTGTGTGTGGGGGGGGGGGGCACCATGTCTGGCTAAGGTCAGCAAATGCTGCAACACTAAATCTTCTAATAATTGTAGTGTTTTTCTAATCACTGTGATGGGGAGAGACAAGTTCAACATCATGCAGAAAATACACTGCAGTAAAACTTCTTGTTTTTTCCCAATTTCATAGTCCTTTTTGTTTTGTTTTTGGTGATTTAATTTTTAGCAGTCCACCGTTTTGGAGTATGAAGCTGAGTAACTCATGTAATTACCAAAATGAAAGAAGAAAGAATATTGAGAGTCATTAAAATAACTGTTTACGCTCAACAAACTCCACTAGCAACAGAATAAGGTACAGGAAAACACAAGTAGCCAATCACAGTGCTTCAATTCTTGCAATACACCATAGTCCAGTCTACCCCAGTTACTTTACCTTCTAAGTTTTAAAGAAGCTATCAAATCAATGAATAAATAAACAATGTTTTGCAGAAGAATTCTATTTCGAAAATATAAATTGTCCTAGTAGTCGTTAGCCTCTTCATGCTTCCATCCAAAGTAGAAATTGGTCTTTTAGAAGGTTAATTTCCTTCTCTATCCCCCTCAGTTTTTATCTATTGTACAAGTGGTCTGAAAGGGATATGTGACTATTAATGACGCACAAGAAATAAACAACTGTACGTAGGTGGAGGCAGAACAGGAAGCAGAAAAAAACACATGAGGTGAGGGACAAACAGCCTGGTAAGATGGCTGAGCGCGAGTCCACCTCTCAGCAGCCAGCCAGCCAACAGCAGGCTAACGTGATCTGCATCTCAACCGGGTGCAGCACAGTGCACTTGTCCTCTGGCACATTGGCAGCCCACCACCTCCATCAGAACGAGCTGCCAGGAGAAAGTGTGTGCCTCTAAACATTCAAGGTCAGATATAAGATCTAGATAGGAAACAGTAAACAAGTTTACATTGGCAGCCTTGTGCCTGGCCTGGACAGCCATTCAATTACAGACTGACAGCATAATACCTCAATGCTAGATCTGAGTGGCTGATTGAGTTTGAATTGTTGCAGCTTGTGGGATTATGAAACATGACAGGCTTTTTATAAGGTGTAATTAACGCTCTGATTTTAATGGGGACATGACAGATATTAAATTGGTTTCAGATCTCAATGTCGATGCTGACTGTTAGGTGTGTGCGCGTGTGTGTGTGTGTGTGTGTGTGTGTGTGTGTGTGTGAGAGAGAGAGAGATAAATGTTTGGTTGCATTTATGAGCATGGTATTATGACACACAGCATTTAGAGAATCATTAAGTGTCATTATTAGGAGCTTATTTAAAAAACAGCTCAACACCTTGTGACTTAAAAAAAATGCAAGATGCAATTAGTTTTTGAGAATTTAAGATACCTGTAAAAACTAGAAATATTTTACTTTCAACAATCCCCTACAGTAGTTTATCATGATTTGATCAAAACTGTAGTGCTACACCTACAAATACTAATAGTTTCATTCAGACTTATAATATACCGTATGTAGTGTAGACTTAAAGAATGAACTGAAGGAAGTGAATAAAAGATATGAGCTGTATTGGTAGAGCATTATGAAGTCACTGTGAACTTGAATATTTGGATATAAAATATTGTCACTTCATCATTTTATCAAATTTGACATTTGCAGTGTATTGATTTTTGAGTTCTGGCCCAAAATGTTTTTTTAGTGATGTTGCAGTCCCCTTGAACTTTGACCACTGACCACCAACTTGTAATCAGTTCACCCTTGAGTCCTTGTCCACGCCCGTGCAACATCTGAAAAAATTCCATCATGACATTCCTTCAATATCGCGTTCTCAATTGTGTGACGGATGGGTGGACCGCCAAAAACATAAGGACTCCAGCACGGCTGTCACTGGCACAGAGGCATAAAAAATCAACAAGTGTGCACAATTCAAAGCTGTTCCAACTTTAAAACAACCATCCTCAGCCTTAATTATGTCTCTAGGTACCCAACTTTTGTATTCATGTTTAACTGAACAGCTTGCAGTGGGACCCAACCATATGGCTCAAATGCTAAAGGAGCTTCAACAAACATATCTGAGGAAAAACAAAACCTGGGTCTGTTTTTGGCACTCCATTAAGGGAAAAAAAATTCAAATGAGCACTGACTGTAAAATATAATACTGTACACATCAATATGAAAAGGCAGGCTATACTTCGACTATGCTGAAAACCAACCACCCGTGATGATGATGACTATGTCATTAAGGCATTGTGCATGCTGGAGTCCTGTTGCACCACTCCATCATCCTATCTATCCATCATTGTTTTGTATCTCTCCTTCAATGTGAAACCCCGCTGTTCCTCACCAATGTAATGCTACAGCAACACCTGAAACAGCATTTATGTGCAATCTTCTGAGACACACACCCTCCTTGTCCCATCTCTGTGAGCGCCAGCTGCAGCTACCTCTCTGCGTCTCTCTGCTATAAATACTGGCAAATGGAGTGTACAATAGCCAGTAAAAACCAACAATTAGTATACCCCTCTCCCTGAGGGAGCGGCTGTCAGAGGTATTTATGCCAATCGACCAAATCTTTCTGAGCGCTTTGATTGTGCAAATAGAGTTGAATGGGACTACCGATGGACAATGTGTATAATTGTGTCTGCAGTTGTCAAATTTATCCTACAGAACCTGTCGAGCTCTTGCAGGCAGTCAGGTTAGGGGCTGTGGAGAGAAATTTCTCCGTCTGTATTTTCTTGTCTTTTTGTGCTGTCCATCTTCTAACCTGACATGAGGTGACACTATTTCTTGGCTATCTGACAGATGACATTGTCTCAGTTCAGAAGTGAGCACAGGAGTCTGAAGACACTGTCATTTCTACCTGTCTACCACTACAGCAAAACATGTAACGTGAGAGATCAGATTACAGAGGTTAAACTGGATTTACACTTCTGGGGCCGAATAAGTCTACCAGACACTCTGCAGATGGACAGATACCAGACACTTGGTCGACGACCAGCTCTAAGCCTAAAAATAACCCACAATATAAAACTCTTAAGGAAACATATGGATTCTGTATCATACTATTTCATCAATTGACCATGACCATGACCTGTTAAATACACATGACTTTTCAGTTGATAGTTCATAGCTGGGAAACAGGAGCATTTGCACCCTCTCTCTCTCCGATGGAGATGTTTTCACAGGAACAGTCCTGACAATTTACTTGCTCTACTTTCTAATGCATAAACATGTCAGGGAAATTACAGGCAATTTTCCACTTTGTTCCTCATGGATTGGTAAGCCAGACATCTTCATGCTGCAAAAACACAGCTTTACATTGAAAGCTGCTTCATCCAAGTGACAAGCAAAGCACGCATAATTATCAAGTTGGTACCTGAGAGTATTTTCTTTAAACTGGCAGATTCTGGTTTGCCTGCTGACCTGACATGGAATCCATGTTCTGGGGCACACTGATTTCAAACCTGAGGCGTGACATACAGATATCATCTTCCTCTTTTTTTTAATTAATACTTCTCGGAAAGCAACAAACAAAATACAAACTTTATAGAAATGTTGAACAACTATACAGACTCTCTGTGAACTAAATGTCAATTCAGTCCCTGCCATGTCATGACAGTGTAACTGATCCGATGCCACATATGCACAGATGACACACTTTAGAAAACAAACTCCTTGTGCTGGACTCACAGACGAAGCAGATTAACCTTAATGCCAGCCCACTGGAATGTGAGGAGGAGGCCGTCTCACTGGGTGCACCGCTCAGCCGTTACGCTCCGCCTCCACCCCTGTGGCTTGTCAAAAACAATTTCATCCCCAGGTCTCTGGGAGGGCCTCCTCTTAATTTGAACTGATAAGCATCTCCTTGCATATTAGCAGTGGGGCCCGGCGGTCACCCTGCTCCCCACAGATAATGGACTGGGCTGGCAAACAGCATTTGTCAGGGACAGCCACTTACCTGGGCCGTACACGACATGCTGAGCAATGCTAATAATAGCCACTCAGCCAGACTAGCCATTTGAAGGCCGCGAACCCCAACCCTGTGGCTGGCCAATCAATAGTCATTTACTCTCACTCTCCTTTCAATTCAACAGAGAAAAAGATGTATTACCGAACCCCCTTTTTGTTGCTTTAAAGCTGGAAGGTGAAAATATACTCTTTAAGTTGCTTAATGGCTGCATCCCAGCAGCTTCTCTCAAGTTTAAACGTGAATCTGAAACCTGCACATGTGCTAATCATTCAGCAACATACAGTAGAATTCCAATACAAGTTAACAGGAGCATGATGACAAGGAAATTGTATTAAAAAGCTTGAGGGAAATATGATAATAAGACATTACATTTCTCTTCATCTGGTGGCAGTTTATTTGTACACCATAAGCGGCCTAAGGCTTGTAATACTCCGGTGAAGTAACTAACGTCCATCTCTAATACAGTTGATGTGTTTTCACCTCCTCGCTCTATAACATTGTTACATGGAAAAAATGGGTCATGGTGATGGATGAACGGATAGATTGACAGATAAATGAAAAAAGAGTGAGGCGGCAAACAGAAACAGAAGGTTATTATGGAGCACGACTGTCTGGCTAACTAATAGTGAGATGGAGATCCAGCCAGAGAGATGGAGACAAGCAGAGTGAATCTCAAGAAGCTGAAAACACAGAAGTCTGGAGGAAAAGACAGTGTGATTAATTCCTGTTCATCATCTCCACTCATGCAGCACACAAGCAATAATGGCGCTCATTTGGCTGGCAAGTCCGCTGGAGTGAGCGTTGTTTCCTTATGGCTGCAGGTTGGCATTAGCCCAGCGCACTTATATCATTAAATCACTCATTAGTGGCAGAATAAATGACATAATTTGATTTACAGAGCCAGTATCACTCCCACTGCAAACAGGTGAGTTGCACAAATACAATTACGTGGCAACAATGACTTCAGGGTGGCGGAAATTATCACAGGAAGCCTGCTGGCTGTCTTTGTGCATACATGCATATCAATATTTACATGATGATCCAGATCAGTCCAAGTCATACATGTGTGTATTCAAATTCTCTTTCTCTTTTCATTGTTGACAAGGATAAAACTGTCTACACTGATCTGTGTTGCTCTCAGGCCTCATTCACATGGACTGTCAGGCTGACCAGGGTCAACATATTTGACATGTTTGACATCAATGACAAATCAAAACAATTACAAAGGTTAAAAAGGCCAGCTCAGAAAAAGCCATTTACCACAGGCTGTTCGAAGTGAACAGAGCAGAGCAAGACCGTCCATGAGCCATCACTTCCTTTAAAGAAAGAAAATAAAGAAACAAAAACAGAGAGGGAGGGAGACCGAGAAGTGGAGAAGCAGGGGACACAGGGGCTGCAGTTTGTGTTTGCACACTGCTAGGCATCTTAAATGGAGTCTATTTTGCCATTCGGTTTCTCTTTGGCTAAATGCATGCGTATCTAAATATGTCGCTGATAATAAATAATGTGCACACACTGCTGCTTTTGTGCTGTAGAATATTACTCCACCAAAGCATAATGCCAGGGTTAGAAAACATATTCAAACTAAGTGATTCAGGAATCCAGTGTAATGCGAGGGGGGATTTGGATACATTCCAAAACAGCCTTTATTCATTTGCATCTGAATGGTCAACGCCATCAGTATGGTAAATATGCTGTAACACATGATGAGCACATTTAAGAGAGAACACGCAGCAAATTAGGATTGAGAATGGCTGCTACAAAGTGTAGCATAAAGAAAGTTGCTCTCTCCCACACAGGCAAGCAGACACACAAACCAAGTAAAGCTTGCAGAAGCCTTTTGTACCTGTATTTCATCGTGGTCCTGAGAGGCATTTGCCTCCCCTCTGTGTAAGCAAAACTGACATCCTTTATAAAAGATTTATGAGCCAAAGATGCAAACGATAGAGCATGAACTCCCTTGGGTGCAGACTCTTCCATCTGTGAAGGATCACCTGTTCTTAGGTGGGCTAAAGCGCCTGTTCCCTGCCAGTTTACTAACAGGCGTCCAGGCTGCAGGGAGCAGGAAGAGGGCCGCAATGAAATGCTGTGCAAGTGTACGGCCTCTTGGAAGTGGCTGCAGTCTGTCTGTGTGACGCAGCTACAGCAGCCGACATGATGGAGTTCTCCTGCAGCTGACAGAACATTTGACTGGCTGTGGTGTTCGCTTAAACACACAACCAGAGGCGACTGCGAAGTGGATGATAAAAATCTGCCTTTGATGTGAAAGAACTAGACAAGAACAATTCCACATTCCTCACCCGGCTTTTTCAACTTCACACCGACCTGGGAGTCGGTGCTGCTTTAAAGGTTCTCGTGAGAGGAACGCAAGAAATGCTACGAATCAGCAAAATTAGCTCATTAAATGAAGGTGAGACCAGGAGGGGGTGCAATGTACGTGGTGTGAACGTTAGCACAAATGGGTGCTTGTTTATCATCAAAACACGATGCAGCACACCTTACACAGTGTAAAAGGAGCACAGACTGCCATAAGTAGGACAGCTCCTCCTCTACTGCTGCCAGCTTAATGTAGGAAGTGAGGAAGGCCAGGGAGACGCTCGCCAAGCCAAGAGTCTAAAACAATTTGCAACATCAACAGGATCTACAGTGGAGGATGAGTGCTGAGGAAAGCTCTTACATCAAATCCCAGGGAGCCCCAAAAGGATTACAGTTTTACACCTCTTTATAACCCCACAACTGGTCTGAGGAAGCCCGATGACCCAGCAGTGGCACATGTTCAGCACCGAGCATAGTGTCATCTATTGAAGTTCACTTTAAGCATTATAATCGGAGTCTGTGCGTAGCGAACATTTCCTCACCTGCACTGATTCTGCCTCGCCCTCTGCCTCATACCACTTGTTATTCAGATAATTGAATAGCTGAGCACTGTTGCCTTGACTGAGTCTTGCTCCTGGAGAGGCACATTCAGCCGACTCTCCCACAGGAGGGGGTGGGTGGGGGTATTGGGGGGGACACTAAAATAATGCTGGGCTTTGTGTGGGGATCTTGCATTATCCCCCTCTGTGCCTATTCACCATCTCTCTTGTGGTCTCCCGGGGCACCTCTGTGCACCTTCTTCCCTCAGTCCACAAGATAAATGCACCCTGGTTCAAAGTGGGGTCACACTTGTTGCTTTTGTAAAATTTTCTATTCATCCCCTGCATAAATCTGATAACCCCCCCCCCCATCACACACACACACACACATACAGACACTAAGGCTTAAACAATGGCTGTGGCTGTCTCCCAGAGCTACTTGCTAATATGGAGGGCGTTGAGTCTGTTCAGACAAATTTAATTGCCGACCTTGTTCACACGCCACGCCTCTGGTGCTGTTTTGGCCCTGGTTTATCTCATTTGCTCTCAGCAAGGCGAAAGAGAACTACTAAGGCAGTTGCAAAACAATGACCTTACATACAAGATACACTACTTCATCAGGTGGTGTTTTGGGCCACAGCATGTCCGCGGCAATAAAGCTAAACTGGAAAACACCGCTTGCAAGAACCGCATGCATCCACACTAGTTGTTAGTGTCATGATGATTCCTTCCTACCATGGAAAACAACAAAGCTGTGCATCACAGCCACTGCCTGGTAACAGCTCTCTGTCACATCCCCTCTCTCCATGGTCTTATCCTGTGTTTCGCCATGTGTGTTTCGTGTAAATCTGGCATTCAAAACTGGTGACCTTACAGAGAGCTGGAGGTGCAAGAGGAAGTTCACCTCTCAACATTTCTGCTACACAGCCCCCGACCGCAGCTGCGAGGGCATGCGTCATTATTTTGGCAAAGCTTTATTTTTTCCATTCTCACTACAGCATGACATTTTCGTTTAAAAAGTGTTTGTTTTTTTTTAAAAGCTGTTCTGAGGTGTGAGACAAGCACTATCCACACGTGGAAGGCAGAGGAAGAGATGCGTTTTAAAATGTAGTCAGCTTAGTGCGAACATTGCCTTAAATTATACCCCATAAGGAGACATTTTTACCTTGAGGGGACATTGAGAGTCTCAGACAAAAAAAAGCAGCTTAGGTTTGATAAAAGTGAGAAAATTGGCCCAACGGTCATTATCACGCTAGACAGCTGAAAGAAATTCCCACTGTGGCCTGAATAAAACTTGTGTCATTACCGAGCTTGGCTTTGTAAAGCCATCAGATCAGGAGGAAGGTGGGCGGTGGGAGCCATTATCCAATTGTTAATTGTGATAGCTAGTCATTACTCATCCACCTTTGACCTCAAAGGTTTCTGGAAGAACTCCCTGTCAGTCAGTACCAGGCCAGAACTGGTTTGAACTGAATAGCGATAGAGTCAATACGCCCATTCAAATCATTTGGCTCCCCATCCCCTCCCTTTCATTTGTTGTTGTTTTTTCTAATCCCCTCTAATTTTGCACATCATGTTCAGTTCAATCATCATGAGGGATGCCTACTAAACCTGTGAAAAATATTTATCCCTATGACACCAAACGCATCATATTTGATACATGAGTTTTTCAGACCTCCACATGAGCAGTATGATTATTTTTTCCCTGAAAAACCAAATATGATACAAATTGAAACTCATATATGGAAAATGATATTTGAATTTTTTTTTGTTTGTTTGTTCAGAGGGACCAATAAAGGCTCCAAGTTCAAAGAATTGGAATTTTCTGTCAATTATTTAATGGTTTGGGCTTTACAGGGTTAATAATGTGGTCTGCCGCTTGGCAAAGTCTTTATTATTTGGGTTATTTGGAGACGGCATTTGCAAACTGCATTATAACAGAAAGTCCATAAATTAAACTGAGTGTATGGAGTTTGAAAGACATGAGCAGAGAGGGTGTACTTTAAGATAATATCAAGCTGCGTTATAGGAAATGTAGGATCCGGTATTTTCATACTAAAATTCAGAATATTTCCTCTGCTGCATAGATTTCAACCAGCCTTTTATTATAATCTGTCTCTTAGAAGTCTCCTATAAGTCTGCTAAAATTTATAAAACTGCAGAACTAAATCGCTGGAGTGCCCCTTCAAAGACTATGCTGATTCAGGGCTCTCACCTTTATCAACTGCTCTTGCCTTAAAACGTCCTCCTTAACTGTAATCTCCCTCACATTCGAAGCTGGATGTCTAAGACGAGTGCAGGGAAAGACAGAAGGTTTACAGCCGAGAGGAGCAGAGACCGTGATGCTTAAGCTAATGAAACATCATCTTGAAGCTCATCCGCATTCCCTTAACTTTACTACTACTACTACTACTTACTCTCTTCTCTATTTCCTTTCCCTGGGGGTCTTCTGACTCAACAGATCAGTCCTCCAGTGACTGAGGCGGAATCTCACAGGCTGTCCCTTCCCCTTGGTCCTACACATCTTCAAAAATATCAAATTAAGGTGTCACGCCTCACACATACATATCTGTGCAAATTATACACATACAAACACACACAGAACTGCACATCAGAGATGCAGATGCAGAGATTTAAAGGGCGGACAGTGGATCCTGTTATATCTTTACTTCAAAGATGTCATATTTGCATATTTGCATGTGTGCATGTGTGCGTGAGTACATTCATGTATGTGAACTGGTTATAAACATTCACTGTGTCTCCATACAAGTTGCCTGCTTTGTCGTGCAATAACAGGATAAACACTATATTAGCCTCATTTAAATATTTGTGTCCTCTGCTATTTGCAATTCCAATGCTTTTGGGTCGCTCCAACGCTCCAATTTAGTCTTGTTCTGAACCCATTTAATGATGCTTCAGATTTAATGAGTCAAATCTGAACTTTATGAAGCTCATCTTACTTTAAAGAATAAATTGTGCCTCCAAGCCTTGACATCACCTTTGAGAGAACGTCATCGTGAGTGTTACATGGTGGCCAGAGGAGGCATTCAGCCGGGGAACAGGTGTTACAAGTAATTACCAACACAGCAAGCTTTTAATTATGCTCGCCAGTATGAACTGTTAATGAATGTGAACCTCATGCAAATAGCAATGCATTCCCACTGTGTCTGCACACACACACACATCAAGTGTTAAGTAGGGGGACTGGCAGCAGACAGGTCCGGTGTGGTGCCTCATCATGGCGTGGAGCAAAGCTCACTCGCCTCTCAATCCCCACTTTTGTTTCTCTGGAGTTCCACTAATAACACAAACAGTGACAGCTGGAAACTTGCTGGGCGCAGCCTGGGCTCCTTCACCTGGTGTTATCAAAGAAGTCACTACAGTGCAACACAAGACGTAAAGAGGTTTTAAGGCGTTGCATTTTGTTGAAACTGCCTCTACAAAATAAGCCTGCACTATTTATGGTCCACAGCTTTCTCTCCACAAAGCCAAACATGTCTAAAAACTCTACCTCTCAGGGCTCGGTTGTCCTCCTTCTTTTGTGACTGTCTTGTTCCTCCTGCTCCTTGCTGTGGGCTCTAATCCTAGTAACCTCCCATCCTTTCAGCTCACCTCATAGTGTGAACCTGCCTGCCACGGAAGAAAGCACTGATAATTGATTCACCATGAAAGCTCCTCATATGATTGGCCTGTAATCTTTCCCATATCTCTTTTTCTGTTTTCATGTAAGGTTGTGCGTTTTCCATTTGTGCTTTTGTCTGTTGGCATGCGCTCCATTTTTCTTATGAATGGTAGATGAATTATTGCTTAAGCTATTCAGCTTAAGCTCCCCAGTCTGGAAGAAAAACCGCAGCAGTGGAGATATTGTGTCGACTATGCAGTGGCTGTGCGTCCTCCTGTCTTCATGCTGGTTTGTCTCTCTCACTTGGCGAGGCTGCCTCGCTGCGTTACACTCTGTCTCTCCATGTCTTCATTTCAATTCTTTTTCTCTGCATCACTTTCTCTCTATGTCCTCATGTCATCTCTGTCTCGCAGATCTGTGATGTAAAAAAAGAAAAAGACTAGCCAAGCCAAGCAGCAGACTTAAAGGCTTTTATAAGGCATATACAAATAGGCTGCAAATCGGATTAGGGCAGAGGGCAGACAGCCTTTTCTATTGAAAATCCATTTTGTGATAGGGTGGACATTGTATGTACAATGACAGGACATACACTCTTCTCAAACAGTGTGAGGGTGACAAGCAAAGAGAATGCCACCAATCTGCATGAAAGAGAAAGCCAAAGAGAATGACACTGCATTTGAGGTTGACACCAAGGAATCGCTCCCATTCTTTTCATGGTCTACTGTTGTTATCCAAAAGAATGGGCCATAGAGAAGGAGAGAATATATGAACGTGCCAATTAATTTATATGCACCGATGACTGCCGCAAGCCTAGTGATCTAGGTTAAAGGATAAGGCTGGCAACAATCAGTGTTTTTGTTATTGTCATTAAATCGGGTGAAAGGTGGAGACCAACAGTGCATTAGTCCAGCTCGCTTAATTCTTCCCCAGCCAGTCTGTGGCACTAAGCACCAAGCACATTCGTTCCAAATCAAGATAAAGTGAAGACAAAATATGTAATTTCACTTTTAAAATACTATAATAAATACTATTTCTTTAAGCAGCTGGGCACCATAGTATTTAGCAAATCTTACTCAAACAGGAGTAAATAGTGTATTTGTTGGGGACTGCAACAGGTTACAGTAGCGGGACACTGTATATGGGATGCACTCAAAATAATCCACAGTGTGTGAGGGCCTGTCACACTGATGATGGATCATGTTACCGAGCACAATAGTGCAGCTCACTGATTACAACCGTGTACAGCAGCGGTGTGGCACTGAGGAACAAGCTAAACCAGACTTATCCTTACAGCCTTCCCCTACATAGAAAAGATCTCATAAGACATCTTAAGTCATTAAAGGTAGGCGATGTAACACAGCTGAAGATTGGTTGTAGGCCACATGTGACACACTGGGGCCTGCTGAGATCCACACTTTGAATGGACCCCTGTGGTCTCCATTTCCATTGTCCTATTGCTTCTTTCTATCTTTTGCCCATGATTGTGAGTCCGTGCAAAGAGAGCAAGAAACAGACTAACAATCAGTCTTCAAAGTGCACACTGTTAGACCCAATGCAGCCCATTATCACCATGACATTTTCTGCAAAAATGGAGAACACAGAGGCGTGTGTTCAGAATCTTACATAAAATGTAATTATGCATGGTATTTTAAAAATGTGCTGCACTGCCGGAAATGGCAATGGCTCGTGTATACAGAGAACAAGCGCATTACAGGGTATCTAAGCACAAAACAGAAGCCTGCAACTTGTCAAAAGTTTCCAGATTCAAACAGTTGATATTTTGGTTGCTGGCTGAGATGCACCAGTGCTCTGCTGAAGCTGAGCAGGCTCCAGTTGATAATCATCTGCTTTGTGGCAGGAAGCAAGGGGAGATGGAGCAGATGGCGCTAGTTTTATTTTGCCGCGGATGCTTTCTCCGAATAAGGAACGCTCTACTGAATGCCAAGCTCTGTGGGAGAGGAGAAGCAAATTGAAGCCCTCCTGCACCACGCTCCTCATCAGGGAAGGAAGAGAACTATTGTTGTGTGTGTGCTCCAATTCCAGAGCGACGGACGGTTTCTGCTCATTCATTAATGTGCCTCGATCTGGGATGGACAAGCCACATGGGAATTTCATTACCTCACTCACTCATCCTTTCTGTCTCCTCTCTCATCCCAGCCCCCCCCGCTCACTCCCTGACTAACTCACTCTCTCGCTGACATGCCCACGCTGATGAGAACTGATTCTGTTGTTCCAGCAAATAACCAGGAAAAATAGTACAACTCCAATTCAATTAAAGAGTAATGATTTAGTGTTTCAGTTACCGATGGCTTTCACCCTGAAAGGAATTGGCATTCCACTCCCAGTATAGCCATGATTTAACACTTCCTGGAGATATAGCAGACAACAACAGACCTAGTACGTACACCAAGAATGACTACCACAGTTCAATCACATAAAATCCAATACCCTTTTCCAGAAATGAAACAGGACTTTGGATGGTCTAAATGTCACAGTTGGTCACAGTTCAGTTTGCAGCGATGAAGAGAAACCTGTGAGAGTTCATATCATACAGTAATAAGCCACCCTCCCCAAGAGCCTATTTGAATGTAATTATGAAACATTTTGGCAGAAGTATAATTAAAGTTCAACACAGTCAACCATCACAAGCTACCTGTGAATTGTCTGAATGAAGCAAGCTGCTGTTAATGGGGTGTTTTATGCCGGAGAGAGGCCAGTGGGGCAAAAGTTCAAGGGCCATCGGTGAACAATAAAAACTAGAGCGTAGTAAAATATGAGACAGAAAGGAAGGGAAACAGACAGGTACAGCACATGGCCAGAAAGCAGATGTGAATCTCAAGTGATCGCTGAGTTTTGTCTCAGGACAGTTTGTGCACCTCTGATGTCTTCCTTCTCATTACCCTCTAATGTGTCACAGGAGACACAAGGATTCTGTCCTTTGTGTTGGTATATGTACTCATCAATACAGCACACTGTGAGTGCTTTGTCATGACAGCCCAACACGTTGCAGTCATCTGTCGAATGAGGCGATCATTTTACTCAGACATCCTCCGGAGCTCGGGCTGTTATCATTTGCTACCAGTGGAGCCCTCTGTGTACGTGGAAGCAGGCTTTGGATCAAATTTCACACATGCAGTGATCCAACTGAGGCAGCTGAGGTAGTTCCCTCTTTTGTGATGACGCCGAAAAAGAAGTGAATCGACATCACCTGCAAAAACCGCAGAGACCAAATTTATGACTGTCCCATGTTACAATATGGGATTTATTGGAAACTGTGCTGATTTACACAAACGCAGTGAGGCCATCTGAGGAGCAGGCTGCCACCCCCTGCCCACGTGCCATCTTTCCGTGCTGGACATGGACACTGGCACTGGCCAGCATAAATGATTGAGTTGGATGTCAGACATCGAGCTCTTGCCAAGAGGCCACAGCATCCATGCTAATGGGCTGATGGAGCTTAATCTAAATAAGTGTGAATAAAAAGGCTTTTACTGTGAGTGCTCACATCTTAAGCAGAGAAACATGCTGGAAATTGCTTAATCTTAATCAAACATTAGACAAGACAGAAAGCCAGTTCAATTAACTTTTGCCATTTAACTTTGACGTCAGCTGTCGCTGGGAAGAGTACATCGGTGCGTGCGAGGCGTTTCATCACATGCATCACATTGTGTAAACGCTGTTTGTTTGCCTTGTGAGTCCTTAGTCTTCTGAAGCCCATCTGAGATCAATCACCAGGCCGAGCATGATGGAGAGGCCTGTCAGAGCACACTGTTGTGGCCTTGATTCAGTAAAACAAATAAAACGGGCAGGGGCATTACAGAAAGGTTCAACACAAGCTAGACAAGAGACCACACCAAAGAGCATTCAGAGAGAGGGGTGAATAATGAAGAAGGGGATAAATGTCAAAGAGCACAGCCGGATGAAAAATGATGAGGGAGAGGAGAGAGAGCAAGAGAAGGGGAAATGTGCACAGAGACAGACTGGAACAGAGGCGGACACACCGAGAGCAGCAGGCACGGGGCTGTTGTCTGCCTACGTTAGCCCGGCGTAGCCCTTCACCCTGCTCCTGCTCGACAGGATGTCATCAGTGCAGCTCTCCTCTGTGCAGACCCTGCTGGGGATGCTGCCGTGCATGGCCATGTGATGAAAGGGAGGAGCCCCCGAGAGATGTTTAATTCAACTTCCCTCACACAGCCTTTGTATTCAATTATGTCAGAGCACATCAGCACCATGCCTGCCTGAATAATGCCGTTTCTCTGATGATCATGTTGGCCGAGTAACCTGAGCACTGCAGCACTCAGCTCGGCTACACTGGATTTGATTGTGCAGCATTTACTACGTATGGCAAAGCAGCATAGCTCTTTCCCTCAACATTACAAAACCCAAGGAAGCTATTACACACCCCTGTCAGCACTTAACCTTCCCCAAGCACTTTAAAGAGACATTCAGGAGAGGGTAGCTCAGAGGTGAGCCCCCCCCCCCGGGAGGCCCCTGCCAGACCCCCAGCCCACACGCTCACTGCCATCAGATACTGAGCAGAGCTCACACATCAAACTACTTCCTATGGTTCAACTATACTTCATACTGTACACATGGAAATGATGCTGCCATGCACCCTGTTGGCCTGGCTGGTCAGAGAGCGGTAGAGGTCAGAGGTCAGCTCTGCACCAGCTGTGTCAACTCAACCATCAGATGAAATGTATTCCCTTTCTCTGAAACACAGTCCTGGGCAAAGGGCAGTTCAAGAAGCTTTGGTCAAACTGCTACGGGGCCGTATCACAGCCATCAGGAGAAAAAATAAAGTCAACCACATGTCACAATGATGACATGTGATGACACGAGTTCTCCTTTTGAGTACTACATCTATTCAAAGAGGACATCGTAGTCTTTGGACATCATCAGAGATCAGAGAAATTAATAATGACTCATTTAAATTATTAAGTTTACTTGGTAAGACACACAACAAGATTTTTCCATTACACAGCAAAGTGGATGGTTGTATTTATGGGCATTTTCCAAGAATAAATGCGGCATATAGAAGAGTGTGCTTGGTATTTTATTATGTAACAGACCTTTACAAAACTTTCAGCTTTGAATTACATCCTTGCATTTTTTTTTTTAAAACAACTCTTTTTCAATACTTTTCTACTGATGAAAATGTCTTCCAACTTGGTAGTGGTTGAACCTTTTCCTTCAAATGACATGTCAATATTGACTAAACTTTTCTTTTTTGTCCTGTTAAACCAAAATGTTTGTATGTCATTTTAATGAGAAAAACATGAACTTAATACAAAAACATTGTAAAACAGAATCAGAAACATTTCTCATTATAATGAGAAAAGGAGCTGTATTTTTTGACATGGTGGCAGACCATGTGCACCCATAAAGCCGTAGCTGTGCACAAGTTTGGTTTTCCTTTGTGTGGGAGGGCATCTTTGACTTTTCGCCTTTTCTTTTGCTCCCTCTGAAACTTGGTTTCTGGGTTCCAATCCAAAAGAGCACGATTTGTACTTGACTTTTGTCTTCTTCCTCTGAGCATTTTGCATATCTTTTCGCATCAAATTTGACTTCTGAACTTGCATTCAGAATATGACTTCCAGTTTAAGGATTTTGACAGGTAATAGGACTAAGAATTCCTTACTGTGAGCATATGTAGCCCACATGTATTTTGAATCTCAATTTAATCCACCTGCTATATATATGAATAAATTAATGTTCACATCAGATGTTGCCCAGCTAACTACAAAGACTCACTGAGACACAGGCAGGCTGTTTTTTTCCCCAACAGGCTTGTATGCGTTCAAATGCATATTTGTGTAATTAGGCAGCTTATATAGCCCTCTCATAGTAAAAACTGACAACAGTTCCTTGATAAGTGGACAAAGTGTCTGTGCCCGACTGGCAGCATTCACAGAGACAGCCTGTAGAACACACCACAGTTCCTTCATTAGCCCTGAGGGGTCCGTTTGTTAACTGATTCAGTCCTGACACAACACTCATATCATGCTGCACCCCTGGCAGTAATATTAGGAGGATCCTGCTGTAATCTAACTGCCCTCCTGCAGGATCCTCCATCACTGCAGTGTTTGTCTTCCTGATGTCTCTGACCACACACACACACTACACTGGATGAACAGCAGCAGGATGCTGTACTGGTTGCTTCGGACGGCAGCAATGCAGTCGTCATCTCATTTAGCTTGATTTACATTTCATCTGTGTGCTATTTGCGTAGGTCACACACTATGCACTTCAGTTTCACATGGGCTGTTAGCTTTTTATTAAGGTGCCATGTTTGATGTGTACTCTGCTGTTAATGATCCAAAGCAGGGTTTTATAAATACATAATGATGTTTACCATGAGATTGGTACGATTTTTTCATTTAAAAACTTCACGTGAAGACCAAGGTTGTTGGCTCATGGGCTTTACAAGGATATTCAATCATGCTTAAGATGGCACAATATCTGTTAAGAAAACTGCTACAGAAGTACAGTACACAACCACATGTAGGAGCACACAAATCCTGACCAACATAGCGGCAGAGGAAGCCTGTCGTCACCCCACCATGAAGCGCTCCATGTGAATGGATGGAGGTTTGGCTCGTCTGCAGTGCGTCGGAGTCTCACGGGCTGGCAGGGCTCCAGTCCTCTACTCGCTTATTCATCTCTTCCTCCCACAGCCAACATCGTCTGACACACACACACATTTGGCACACGCTCACCCAGTAGAACCATATCACTGCATTCTCACAATGTCATTAATCTAAAACAAACCAAAATTCAGAGGCACCACATTTCATTTCAAAATCAATCTGTTCATGAAGATACAGTAAGCGCAGTGCAATGTACAATCAATGTACATTAGAAGTACAGCGCTGCAAAGTCCAATGGGGTGATTCCTGAAGGCGAACAAAGAATAGACTAAAGTCAACCCCCTAAAGGAAATATTCAGCCATGAGAGTAAATTATGAATACAAATGTGCCACAGGTTTGAAAAAAAGGCTATGTAGATTTGCCAGTTAGGTGGTTCAGGGTGCGGAGGAAGTAAATAAATAATCCTATTTAATAATTCATTGAAATTCATGTTGCTCTGCCTCCAGCCTTGAGAGTATTTAGAATGCAGCCTGCAAGGGCCCTGCTTCTGACTTGTGGTGGTGTGTGGTAAGATTATTGAAAACAGGGGGAAGCTCAGGCACACATACATATACACACACAACTACAAATATATGTATACCATGCAACATATGTTGTGTAAAATAGTGAAAAAGGACATCCACTGTCAACATCTTATCCCCTGTTTGCTCCATTTCTGCCGAGAACGACAGATATAATCTCCAGAGTGAGAGGAGAAGTTCACACAGAGCTTCAGGCTTGTGAATACACTGAAGCTGAGAGGGATGGCAACGCAGGCACAGGCAAGACTGCAAATTGGATCTAAAAGTCTTTCAGGAGGAGGGAGGGGAGAAAGGGATCAAAACAGTGAGGAGGAGAGGAGAGCATGGAGAGTAAGAGGAGAGGAGAGGAGGCTTAAGGCCAGTGATCCATGTGTGACCAATTCCTGATGATGTCTTTGCTTGATAGAATTACAGCAGCAAATAAAATGATCTTGTCTCACTCTGTGTCAGATTGTGTGCGTGTGTGTGTGTGTGTGTGTGTGTGTACATGTGTGTCTGTTCAGAGTCAGTGTGGTCACTCTGTGCAGTTCAGTTGCATCTGTACAATTCCTTACTATAACAATTTGTCTGCCTGTCTGTGATGCTCCTCATTCTTTTTGGGTGCTGTTCTTACAGGCTATGTGGCTTTTGCATAATAAAGTCGTGAATGACTGGAGGGGGTTGATGATGAAGAGAATATCATGAAAATAACATCTTCAAGCATTTGCAGGGTACATTTGGGCTCTGCTGCCAGTCTCTGTTAATGTCTATTAAAAAGACAAAGTGAGTGATTCTTTTGCATTTTCCCCTATGTTGACAGCAAAGACATGGGTGCTACAATTTGATTAATTTAGCGTGACAAATATGCACTGTGATTTAGGACTAGAAGTGCAAGTATTGAAATATTTAGTGGGATTCGACAGAGTAAAATGACTGTGAGAATATTTTTGGCACCAGTGTGGCTGTGTGCATTCCCATGCGCTCAACAGTACTGACTTCTCCAAATTGGCTCACCTTTTCAGCCTGCAGCTGTTTTTTTTAATTACTTTTCCTGCAAAAATGGAAGCTCACACTTTACCTGTGTGAAAAAAAAAAATTTCACGAGGGTAAATTTGAGTGAGTCAGAGTGCGTAATCTGGTAACTGCAGATAAAATATGCAGGCTGTTCAACAAGTGGCTACATCAGACATGCAAATCTCAATCGCCTAAACCAGAGTGCAGTGAGGCATTCAACAGGTGGAGCACTGAGTGCAGGAGACTGTTTTCACCATGTTAGAACAAAATGTCCTAAAGCAGTGCTCACATAACCAAACCATCAGAGCTACTGCACAAAAGCATTACTGAAATAGCAGCATCGACAATGTAGTTACATCAGATTAGCACTGAAAATAGGAAGGCCACATGTCATCAGCAACCTTTTTCTTTTTACAGAGACTTAACAATATTGTTCCAAGTGAAATTAAAGAAAGGGAACAAAATGACACGTCTCAATTTCTGAAATCATTAATTCTAGTTTTGTTGTGTAAATGAAGTTATGACAAGAAATCCCAATTTGACCAGAAAGTAAATGACAAGGCTGATAAGTGATATTGTTAACAGACTTGTTATCAAACCAGAGGGCCGTGACATACAAGATTACATCAGCAGCAATAAGCTGTCCTAAATGATGGATCCATCTGGAGAAGAGACATCTGCAAAGGCAGAACAGTTAACAGACAACCATTAAGCTAAGCTAAGAGGGCAGCAACAATAGTTTTTTCTTATTTCAATAGTGACAGGTAGCAACTCTAATAAGATGCAGACTCAACACAGGAAGAGCAGATAAGGAGAAGAGTCAAGCGATTAAAATAGAACATTGAGGAAGAAGAGAGCACAGACAGAGGTTATCAATCTCAGGGAGGTCATGGTGCAGTGTCGCAGGAAGCCAGAAAAAACATCGGATGTTCCAGCAAGAAACACATAATTAGCCCCTCTACGGATGATATACATACCATTTGTAATATCAAACATCCAGCAGAGATCAATTCTCATTATTATACAACAATATTGCCATCAACGCATTGCATGGTCTGATTTAAACATCTTTACCATTATAGTACCTTTGAAGTAGAAACTGACATGGAAATGGAACTCTGTACAAGTCAAGTACGTTTGATTCATCCGTAACTGTACTACAGAAGGAGTCCATTCTTACTGCCCAGTCTAGATTGTTGCACAGCATGCGATGTTGATCATACACATGACTTTACTGATATTCAGGCCTTGTTCCAACTCCTCCTCACATTTCATCTCTAGCTGCAGGGCCTGAAGGTAGAAGAGGGTCTTGTTTTGTTGCCAACATCCACCCGAGCTCTACGATAATGAGCTCTGCAGGCCCTGAACCTGACCCAAGTATGTAAAGCTATCAGTTTAAAATAACAGGCTGTGGTCGACTCATCATGTGGTGCTTCAGTAGTTTAATATAATCTTGGAAAAGCATGACAGAAATGCAAATCGAGCTGTGAATCACCATGTGAAATCAGGGAGAGCCACCAGATATATACGGATGGTGCATGTTTATTCATGACAGGTGAGTTATGCACTGTAGGCCTGTGGCCCTGCAGAGCAGCAGAGCTCATTCGACCAGGACGTTTAACTCTTCATAACGCTACTTTTAGAGAGCCGTTCAAATCTTTCTGTGTCCTCTGGTTAGAATGCAAAGAGGCAGATTAGGAGGGACCACAGCATGTTCAGCCAGTTACCTGTGGGCAGCAAATCAAAAGGCCACATGCTTAAGCACAGACGTGAGCTGCTGTATGCAAGTCATATCAGCATAACAATCCCTCTGCTTTTAGCGAACGCAGGCACAGCAGTAGACAGAGCCCCGGATGGCGGAGCTGGTGTCGAGCATCTTTCACTGATCTGCGGCAACTCTGACGTGTCCTCATTTGGATTAGCCTTGATGTTAGATTGGTTTACACAGCTATAAATTTGACGCTGCATTTAAATAGGTCCCTGGATGTAACAGCCATCATTCACTTCACCACAGCCCTGTGGTGGCTGTAATCATGATGACACAGTAATATGGCTGCATCCGTTTTTCTTTTACCCAGGCCAAATTGCTGTTTATGGCAATAAGAAGACTCCTATTCCCAGAGGCCACAGTTAGTCAGGCTGGCTGTTATTGTTTTACTGCTGGGTTGTGGTGCAGAGCACAAACACTGTTACCAACCACAACCCCCCCTCCACCTTCCTCCACCACCACCACCATCCACCCAGCCCTCGCTCCACCCCCCCCATCCACCCCACCCTATCCATGCCTGTCTTCTCTGTTGGTTCTCAGAGCTATTATTTTTATCTGAAAACCTATACGAGGCTACAGAGGGAAAAGAGACAAGAGAAAGAGAACAAGAGAGGAAGAGAGGCACACAGAGAGACAGAGCGGAGCGGGAGAGGAAAACTGTGATTCTTCTGAAGCTGTGATCGATGCTACCAGCGTGTCTCTGCATTGCACGTTGCCAGCACAGAGGAGGGCTCTATTGATTTGCTCCCATATTTCAATCAAAAAAGTGGCTTCTCAAGCCCAGATTTTCCCCTGCACTTGTACGAATTACCAGGCTCTCACTAAATAAAGACTGAAATGCCAAACAAGTCAAGTTTAAGCATGTTTGGGTGGGTGGGGGCCCTCCATATTGTTATGCATAGACAACAAAAGACACATTTGTGTGTGCGACTGGGACATCTTCAGCATAGTAATGACGCTTCGTGTGGATTCCTGACTGTTGCTGGCCGATGGCCACAATTTTGTCGTGGGTATTTGCAGTGTGCTTCAATCGACATCACACATAAATGTGTCAGGAAGTGAACAAGCAGTACAAATGGCACAATCAGATTTAGAAATGAATCTTTCTTTTTTCTGGCAGTTTAACTGTGTGCTTGTTCTCCAGAAGAGACTGGAAATGTACAAACCTGCAGGTGGATTAACATAACGTGGAGGAAACTCATCTCTAGGTCAAAGCTAACATTATAATGGCATATTTAACATTTGTGAAGATACCTACAGGGCCCCATCACACACAGTAAGTGTTGCAGTGTGTGTGGAAATACAGGTTAGGTATACGACTTATTTCCGTGCGAGCGCAGATCCAAATATAAATAAGACAAGTAAGCTGAGCTTTGTTCTATGTCTCGGTTTTTGAGGATTCATAACGGAGTCAGTGATACAAAGAGAGAGAGACCGACGGACAGACATATGAGATAATGTGCTCATGGAAAGAAAGCAAAGTAAGCAATGAAATGATTCTTCAGAGTATGGAGATGAAAGAGAGAGAGCAGGAAACAGAATGGACTGAATTCTATTACAAATCTACAGCGGAACATCTTCTGTTTATTCTGGTCAGCAAAGCATATTTGCAGATGTGTCAGCCTCCCACAGACAAATCTGAATCACAACAGCACAGAGCATGGTTCTGTATTGTGATTTCCAAATCTGCCCTCTGAATCCTAGCCAGAACGGGCTCTTTCAGACAATCTGTCTGCAGGAAGTACGATGAAAATTCACTCTGCTCTACAGCAACAATAGTGTTTTTTCAACAAGCAAGCCAGCCGTGGCTCAAGAGGTAACAGTTACCACAAATTTAGCAGAAATACAGCGAGAAAGCTTGTCTCCAACGTGACGAGATTAAAAGCAATGGCACTATATGAAAAATGTGAAAAACAAACAACATAAAAAAGAGAATAGTGAGTTTCAAACTAAACAAGACGATATGAGTGGCACAGCAGTGGGCTCTCCCAAGTCACAAGCCTGCCCACAGGCCGCTTTTTAGATCAAAACAGACAGGAAATTGATACAATCCAATCCAAAAAGCGTCACCGCCATAGGAGATGCAATTTCCCCCCTTTTTTCCATGATGGAGTCAGGATTTGTGTTTCTATTTTCTTTTATGGTGCCACCGTTTCCCAAACTGTTTCTTTTATGTCCCTCAGAGCCTGGTGAGAAATGGTAGGGATGCTGTATATCTTTCACCACCAGGGCTAATCTGAAGCACACACACACAGTTAATATGCCGCTGTAGACGTCACTGTAGTGGCACTCATTCATTTGCTATTTTAAACTGTGAACAGCAGAAACTGTGAGCACTTTGGTGCCAGCATATTAATTTTTACTAGCGGTACAATAAGAGTGTGAATCATTAAGAGGCATTCTAACGAACGCTGTCATGCTCCAGTTCAAATCCTAATGTATTGTAATGTAAACAGTTATGTAGTGTGACAACATCTTTTCTCCCAGGCAAGCTATGAGCGGTGAGTTGCAATCAGCAGTGCACAAAAAAGTCTGATTTCAAACTGGGATTAAGGGAAATGTCACATCTTCTTGTTGCTTTCTTTCAGTGTGGTAACACCAACATGTGTAATTTAACAATTCAACAATTTCAACATTGAAATGAGAATTTTACAGTTAGATCTTGCTGGAAATTAAAGTGTGTAGTGTTTCTCCTCAGATACTGAGGTGAAATCAATGCCTCTATTTCAGAAATAAAAGTTGTTAATTAATATGGGAATACAGCAAAGCCTCCTTTCTGTTTGACTGACAAGTTTTCATCTTTACCACTATAAACAAGGATGTCTCTCTCTCTCTCTCTCTCTCTCTCTATCTATCTGTGTGTGTGTGTGTGTGAGCATGTGCACGCTGTATTTCTCTCTCTCCCTCATCCGTCTCCTTTGCCTACTAATGAGCCGTGAGATTGACAGCTGGATTACTGGGCTGGTTTGTAATCCTTTAATTTCTCCATTTAAGATAATCACCCTCTGGATGGAGCACTGCCTGCAAGCAAACACACATACACACACAATGCACAAAATATGCTGTGTTGATACTTAAATAAACAGCAGTGCATTTCACAAAAATAATAAGCAAGAGAATATGATAAAGGCGAGAGCATGAGTGAGTCCTGATCATATATAGATTCCAGGCTGAATTAATCTAAAGGACTAAGTAGAGCGCAGGCCCCTCTGTGGCGAGGGGCCTTTTTGATATTAGAGTTTGTGGAACAAAGGCGTCTTGACAGTGTAGTCTTTTAATTAAGACGATAGAATAGCAAAAGCCGCGTGGCTTCAGAAAACGGCTGCACACTACAATACGGAGCGGTCCTCTGGAGATGCGTTCAGCAGCAGCTCAGAAGGATCTATGTGTTGAGTCAAGCCAGACGTAAATCATTTTGATTGGGCCATGTTTTCCATCTCCTCCAGTGCTGCCGACCCGGGATATGAGTGCCAGAGAACACGTGAGGTCAAGTGGTGGCGCAAGGTCAAACCGCGTGGCCGTAATTCATCAATAACGTGAGAAGCTATGTGTCACTCTGAGCCCCTGACTCAGGGATGAAGAGCAGGAGGGGGAGAAAAAGCAGGAGGTACATCTGAGTGAGAGGGCAGCTGTAGGGTAGACGGGGATGCTCGTAGCTCATCACTCAGTGAACACATTGTGTAAAATACGCACATGCAAGAACTTGGTGTGCTAAAGATTATTTGGTTTCAAACCTGGACCAAACTATCCTGCTAAATTAAACATTTCTGTCTGACACGCTGGACTTTGTGGAAATGTCGTGGTGTGCTTCACAAGTAGAGGCTGACTTGAAAGGATGATGCTCAAGAATGCCAAAAATATGGGATCCTTTTCTTCTACCTCCCTCTCCTCCTGTCCTTGTTGTCCAAGTCTCCTCCCCCTCATCCTCCGCCTTCATCACCCCAAGGTGAATGAAGGAGGACTGAGGACTGAGTGGATCTGAAGATTTGTGAATCCTCTCCTGATAGAGGTCCACTCCAGTGGCACATAGGGGACGGATGTCCGAAAGATATTTATAGTCCATGCAGCATGTGAATTCTTTCTTGTAATTTCCCCATGTATTTTATTTCTTGGAGGAAGAAAACATGACAGCCACACAGCTTTGAACAGCCACAATTTCCGACTGATGATAACGGAAATGGAAAATTGGTACAAACTGAGCTTTCGCACATTATTTGCACACAGTTTTGCTGTGACATTTCACTCTCTTCTTTTCAGTTTCCTTTGTAGGGTTAGTGTAGTCAGACTGCTTTCTCGTTTCTCTGTTAATTGCAATAATCTTGATAGTCTATCCAATAATCCACCTAAATGACACTGAAGTGAACCCTGCCACGACAACGCAAACAAGCAGGATAACACGAAACTGAATCATTTCAGCTAAAGAAGCACCACTTCATCACCGAAGACCGAATTTGTATTCAGATGCATGTAAATCCTGCAAGCCTGGAGGAGGGGAAAAAAACCCTTGAAACGAACTGGTACACTTGCAGCTGAAAGGTGAAACAGAGGTCTCCTAGTGGGAAAGTTGTTCATTTCTGCACTGCAACAACAACAAAAAAAGAAAATAGCAGAGTCTTAATCAAGGCCACCGATCGTTAAAGTGCACTGAGATGCAAAGCACTAATACACATTGATTGTGAGGGAGGACGGTCAATTAAAAAAAGGTTTTCGATAACAAATGCAAATAGCATTCACGCAATACAAGGTCATCAATGATAGAGGTGGTGTTAATGCTTTCCTCTACTTTTTGTTAGTCTGTGTTAAGGGACGTTTCCATTGGCAGGGTTGAGCTGGTAATTTAGAGATAGGTTCTAAGAAATGAGAAAGAAAAAACCCTTTAACTTTATCCATGATAACATGATTTTTTTTCTAAATTTGCCCCTGTCTCAACTACTGAAACAGTGTTGTAAGTCCCTACATCCCTGTCCAACGCAGTCCTCTTTCTTATCCCTTAATCCCTTTGCAAGGACTCTCTTTTTGGCTAACACCATCAGAAGTTCCTACTTTCTCTTTCTTTGCTTATAATCACTCCATGATTTAACCCACAGCTTTTGCAGATGCAATCTGGGGTCTGATGATATTGCGGTTAGGTTGGTTTGAAGGGCACAATTCAGGGCACAACTGGCTCACCTCCATTTGGTTCAGGAAATGCAGAACTGCTGCATAATCTCACCCGGTTGAGTGCAAACAGACAGGGCGCACGGCACTTTTAAAACACAGCTGGAGTCTCAGGCTCCGTCTCTGACAGCTTCGCTCTGTTTAAATGCACGGAGGCTCGAGATGAGTCGTGCCCGTCTCTCAAGATGGGAAAGCAATGAAACTATCCGTGTTGTAATGAAACTCCATGAGAGTGTACGCCGTGACCCAGTGACCACCCATCAGAGTAAAGCTAATACCAGCACACAGTGTGAGAAGATCAGAGGAGATCAGTGCACAAGAACTAATAAAATTCACATGGAAGCCCTGACAAGAGGCAATAATATTTCTGCTGACAGCCAGTTTCCCATCTATCAAACCCCTTTTACTTACTACCTCCACTGAGGAAATGACTACAAAACAGGATGAAAAGCATTGTGCTGTGGCATGTACTATATCTTGGGTGGCTTGCTTGATGGAATTGGCTCAGCATGTATGTCATGTTGCAGGGAGTTTGAGGGATATAGAAGCGTAGCTTGGTTTGGTAAGAAGGCAGGCGAGATAAAGAGAAATGATGTGGCTCATCTTCTGTACCTGTATTCTATCAGCTCGCCACAGACTGCGGGTCCTGGCTGCAGAGATGAAAGACTCTTGGGAGGACAAGAGAGACGTTCGTGAGTCAGAGGGAAAATGGCATCCCGCTTATTAAATGCCTGGAAACGTAATCCCACCCCCCCACCCCAGTTCGTGGGTCTGGACGTACTTTGAAAGCGCTGTCACTTTGGATAGCAGGTTAGGAGTCACAAGTTCTCCGCAGCGCCGCAAACACGGCGCTGGCTGTTTCAAAGCAGATATGGCTCCTTGCCAGATTTCCCTGCTGCAGTCTAATTGGGGTCATGTTACAAGTCATTCTGAATGTGTAACTGTTCGAGATGGAATTAAACAATAAGAAATCTATGCTGAAAGCATACAGTTGATGGAGGCGTGATCCTCCTTAAATTAATCTTTTCAGATTAAGATTAAAGTACAGTGTGTGTCATTATGCAGTGCAGCAGTTATAAAATAGCTGCAATAGAAAAAAAAAACATTCCACATTAAAAGCCCTGGGAAGAAGGAAGTGTGAAGAGACACTCAACTGTAGATTATTTCTTCATCGAGCGACTGCATCTCCTGTGACTCAGACACTGGAATTGAAAACATGCCCATTCTGTGTCAAAGGTGAAGTTGAGGTGGCACACAGGCTTTATGAAAAGACACTGTATGCTCAGTAAAGGCATAGACACATCCTTTGTGATGCTGTCAGACAGAAAAATATGCATTTATCACCGGGGTTTTTTTATATCTCATTTGCCCGCAGCAAACAGACCCTCTGCTGTAGTTCTAAAAGCATTCACTGAAAAACTGAAATCCATTTTTGTTCCATTAAATCAATCCATCAAAGTCATTTTCTTTGCCGCAAAACGATGACGACATAAGAAAAAACATACAGACAGACAGGTGTCGAAATCAGAGCTGTGTTTTTCATGTCTTTCGGGATCAGCAAGAGCAGCCCTCATCACTGCCGTCTTTCTAAATATGCGTTGACAGAGACTTAAAGAGACACTATCCTGACTGAACTGTATTTCAAATCAATTTCTTTTGTGCGGGGGCCAAAGCCCCTCGTCCGCGTTCCTAGGTGTCTGTTCCGGCTCTTGGAGCGAGGTGATGGTTTACACAGCGATGTGCGCTCACTGGAATATTTCTTTTCATGGCTTATCTGCCCACAGCGGGAATCTGCACGGACCGCGACTTGAGGCCCGGCTGTCTGCTTGCCTGTGTGCCACAGCCTCCCTCTCCAATCCCGACCCATCCCTCAGACAAACATCTCCGTGAGAGCATGGGATGATTTATTCAGCACAACTTAGGAGCAGCACAGAGATTTGCGAGTTAGTTAAACAAAGGTCTTTTATGGTCAACCACAAAGCCATAACAGCCTTTTTAACCTATAAAGCTGGAAAGGAATGACCAAAGGGGGCACTGAATGATGCATTACGATTCAAAAATGACCTTTCAAGTCTTCACCAGACACTTCCCTTTATCGACAAGAAAAACTAGAGAGAAGAAGAAAGGTTAAAAGATCACACCAATGTTTTAGCAAAATGTATTTGCCACAAATCATGTATCTTTTAGATTGTGATAGACACAAAGGTTGTGTTTTAGAAAGTCTGAATGAAATACTCGGAAATCTTACCCTCTTAAGTACTTAAGTAGCATGTTGAGAGGGGAGCATCACTCTCTGCCTAGACGGGCATGTGGGTGACAAGCCTACATGCTGGGCTTTTTATTTGTTATCAGTCCTTTTGTGTTTTTGTGTATTAATACAGATGAACACGCAGGTCAGCGTTGACCTTATAAACCGAACATTTGAGGACAGCTGAGGATCATTGTCACATGTGAATTCCACACTAAAGGCTTAAAAACCAGAAAACTAAAAGTGTGAGAAAACCCTGCTGGCCATAGTGCGACAACCAGGCACACACAAGACATTTAAATAACTCAAATTGGTAAATTTAACATTAAAAATACTGCGTGGTCACTCCTTAACTACACCCACACACCATCAAAACAGGACATGTGAGGGCAGACAACACCTCTTTTCAACTCAGCATGAAAGAAACTGCAGTCCACACATTGTTCAGTGACTGGAAACAGAAACCTGGTTCACACTGCACCTGCTGGGCCACAGCTCTTTGGTCCTTCCCCCATCGCTCACTGTCCATCCCTCCCGGGAGACAACAACCAAGGCCCACAACGGTCCAGCAAAGCCCTAGTCGGCTGTGTAGCATCCCACACCCTCCCTCATCTCATCCCTGGCCCATTCATTTTCTTGGAAAGTGACAGTTTCAGGTTAGATATACTGTGGCATTAGTATTAAAGGCTTCCTCCCGCTTTGTGTCCCACTGTAAAGAAAACAGACCTTCAATAAGGCTAGCCGATGCACATTAATCACTGCACGAGGACTTAAGCTGCTGAAGCCCACATCGCTCTGAGTGGCCGGTTGGGAGGACAGTGTATCTCTCCGATTGATTTTCACAGAACAAACACAGAAACAGACAAAACAAAAGAGAGACAGACTGCGAGCAAAGGTAATACAGGATCAAAGCTGGGGCTGATGAAGCGCATAAGCTAAATCAAATTGATACAGTTGAGCTTTGCTGTAACATTCACTTGAGTTGAAGCGAACAGCCTATATACCTGGACAAGTCACGTGCAACACCCCAGGACACATGTTCACAGTTGACACACAAACGCAGAGGAGGAGCCAACGTATGTTATCTGTGCAGACACATCATCCTCTGTTAACAGTGTTTGGGTCGGTAAGGACGCCTCAGCCCATCTCCAAACAGGCAGAAAACCTTCAGGCAAACTTACTCCCCACTGACTGGCCGCACTGTCCTTGTCAGCCTCCTAAACAACAAAATAACCTCCAGAATAATTCGATTGTTTTGCTCACAGCCGGAAAATGCTCCAACAGCTGTTACAATGAGAATACCATTTCCTCCTGGCAAATAGCATGTCGCGTAACAATAGACAAATATTTGGCTATAAAAGCAAAGTGTCAGGGGAGAGCTAAGCTTGTTGTACACTGTTGCTGAGCTGTTGCCCGCAAGTGTGAGTAACAGTCCTGAGCAGGTTCGAGAGAAGGAATAGGAGGAAAAGCACAACAACCTAAATACTGGGACTCTTACAACCTGAAACTCTGAAAAATGCTGAAGTGCCTCTCATCATGGAAGAAATATTCTCAGGAGTCGAAAGCTTTAGATAGAAGGTGGTCTGTGTTATAGATAAACATCCGCTGCAAGTCAGAGGTTTTGTTTATCTGTCAGTTATGCAAATAGGGATGCTGGGATGTGGCTGAGAGGGATTGATTTCCTTTATGATAAAGATTCACCGGTAAATAGTGGAGACACGCTGAAGATACCGCAGCATAATTTCACATGGCAGGAGAGGAACCTCGCAGCAGATTCAGTGCACTGCTCGCACTGGAAAGAAATGGAGCGAATGAAAACAGAATTGAATTCCTCTAAAAACAGAAAGAGTAAGAGGGCTGGAAAATGTACTACACTGGGAATGACAACAAAAAAAAGTTTGGGGCTTGCAGCTGCAAAAATGCAGATCAGGGAACAATGATTTAGATTAGTCTGATCACTCAGCCTGCTGCTCAGTCAATCAAAACACTGTTTGTTTGTTATTGTTTTTTTACTCCAATCAGTGTAATCTAGGTGTTCCTTCATCAATTAAACTCTGATCAAACGCACAACTCTTGAACAGAAGGCATTACACACCTGCTGTCATGACAAGTTCAATCACATCCCAACATTTTTTTTTCAACCAAAAGCTCCACCACAACTGCATCCCTGCGCATAAATCTACGCATATCCCTGCTCAAGACAAGCTGCAAGCCACAGTAAGAGCATGTTCTGACCTTCTTTAGGTGTGATGCAGAGCCACGCGCCATGATATATGTATCCCAACCCCAGACACCCATGCAGACGCACACTTACTCACTTAATCACACTGTGAGGCTGGGGACACATGTGGCCAGAGACATATCGGCAGTGAATAAATGAGCTCCAGCAGTGGCAGACTTACCTTTGAGAATGCTCTGGCCACGCAGCACCTCTCTGGAGACAATCACTGTGTAGAAGTTCTGGGAGAAGCCGGGTCTGCACTGGGGTTTGAGGGGCTGGCCCGCCTTACTCCCCTGAGGAATAAACACAAGGCGGCCTGTTAAGCATTGGCAAATTGACTCGCGGCCACAGGGTTACAAGCTGATCTCCCAGCCTTTTCGGACCGATATTGAACCTCGCAGCCTCTCTGGCTACAGTGAGTGATTTGCCTCAGACTACAGTATGTTGCACCCGGACCATCGCAGCGTGAACATCCCACCTCTGAAGGGGGGGCACCTGCATTAATCCACTGAAGTGACAAATCAAGCCTGGTGGAAGGCACTGAGCGTGAACAGAGGATTTTAATGACGGTGATCATCATTAAATCATCATCATTATGACAGTCGGTGCTGTGATCATCATATGCTGATTTATTGTAAAAACAACTCTGACAGATGAGGTAATAATGACAGTAATGATGGCCATTCTAAAGATGATAAATGTGGTTAGCATGACATTTTCAACCTTAACAATCAGTATGCTGAGGAAAGAGTGGGAGCTAAAGAGCCAGAGAGAGAGAGAGAGGGAGGAGGGAGAGAGAGAGAGTATGGGGAAAGACCGATAAAAGGAGTAAAATGTATTTAAGTCCACTGCTGACACATAAGCATAATTGCAGGCGCCCAGTATCCAGCAAGCTTTTCATTCTCAACAGAAGGCAGTTGCAGACATCCACTTCTTTCATCGACGCTTTTCTTTCAGAAAGAAAATACTGTATATTGCAGTTTGTTGCGTAACACAAGCAACTCAACATTTACCCAGCAAAGCGCTACAAACTACACCAATATACTACCTATACATTTATTTGGGAAATGAGGCCGATTGCAGTCAATTATTTTCCCCAAGTTTGCAAGTAAGCTAAGCCATTCATAATTGCTCGTTTTCTCCTTGTATCCCCCTCCATAAATAAGCACTAAACCAAGTCGTCAACTGAGACGTTAATCCTAGAAATCTAGACAAGGAGAAATGACAGTGCGTAAAATGATCGCAGCCACCACAACGAGCAGACCCCTCCAGACACCGCTGTCCTCTGCAATAAAGCACTGCAGTTTGTTGAGGCGAGAGGATGGGGATGCTAATGAACAGAGTTGTCACTGACTTTGTTCGCAGCACTTTGGGGCAAAAATAAATACACCCTGGACCTCAGACGTCGCCGCGTTAAGCTCCATTTACACGCACGGTGTCGCCTTCAGCGCAACACTGCGGGGGGGGAAGTGAGCGGTTCACAGCCACTTTCATGCGGCGCGCCGCGAAGCCCAAGTGTGCACCACAGCAGTGCAGCGCTGCCTCACTACTATCAGGCGAAAAGATGCGAGGAAATGAACTCATCTTACCGAGGATGCGCCCACAAGTAAGGTGCACGCCAGGATGACGCAGACAACGTTCATCTTTGCAAAAAAAAAACAACAAAAAACACCGCTGGATAGTGGGAGGGAAGGGGGTAAGAGAAGAGTCTTCTTCGCCAAAAAAAAACACCTCGGTAATTCCTCGAGCCGCGTTTCCTCTTCTCGGATGCTGAGTGAGAGAGGGTCCTTACTTGTCTGGCGCAAAAGTGCCGCTGAGACAGAGATGCAGCGCTCCGTCCAGAGGAAGCCGGTGCCCATTGGATAGCGGCGTCACTACAACCCCTCCCACCGCACGGCGGAGCGGGCATGGCAGTGTGCGAAGTCTGCAGTTCACATTGACTCCCTGTAACCGTGCCCCGCACGCTTATGGAACCCATGGGTCGGAGGGAAAATGCATTTTCCAGGCTATTTAGATTCATATTTTGACTTCAGATGGAGCAAAGGCGGGTCTGACGATGTGAGTGACGGCCAACCATCCGAGTCCTTTCATGTGTCCATCAGCAAACTGGTCTATTGGAGTCTATTTCACACCCCAGAGACCCCCTCTGCCCCTGATCCATGGTAGACGTGCGGCAAGAGTTGCCGAGTTATTAGCCTTCTATTAAAGCTGCAGCTGTTGTTGGTTAAATGTATACGGTTCAAATGAAGAGGTGTGTGGTGATCTACAAGAAACACATGTCCACTTTGTCAAATCAGCTGATCAGTCTTCATATCTTTTTAATAAAACAGGAGAAAATGTTGAGAGATTACTCCATTTATTAATATATCTGAGCAGTTTTATGCAACCATCACTGCTTAAGGGAAGAGTGTGTTAACCAGGACAAAATTTGGAAACAGGACTAAGCATCTTGTCCCATTTTGGTAGATTCTAAGATTTGAGAATCGGTATTATATCTCAGAGAAAAAGAGAACGAGCAAAAAATAGGCACACACATTTACTGTTTCAGTAATTTAAATATTAACTGGTCTCACAATTTAATAATGTTGACATTTCTGAAGCCTCAGATCCACTGCCTCAATTTCCATATCTGAGAGGTCATGACAATTTAATCCCATCAAAAGGAATAGGACAGTATTGCATTGTCAATCAGCACAGCCCAGTGCCTGCCCCCGTCACTGCCATTCATTCTTTACTGCTTTATTTTAAGCACACTAACTCCTTCAATTTTGGGAAAAAAATGTCCAAAGTAGGGGTTTTTTCATTTTCTTTTCTTTAAATGGTATCTTGAAAATAAACCGCTTGAGGCTGATAATTAAGAAGTACTTCTGGTGCACTTGACTACAGCTCAGTGGGTGTTTCTGTCCAGAGGGCAGGATTTTTTAAGGTCAGAAATATCAGAAATACACTCCACTCATCTCTCTTCAGGGCATTGTGGGGCCTCTGCTTTTATTACACCCTGGAAAACTTGGCAGAGGATCTGTGCAACAAGGATTTAAAACCCTCGCCTTGTACAATAAACAATGGTTCGAATAAATAATATCCCATCCCTGTATCAGTCACTGTCATTTCCCTTCACATGGGAGCAGCCGCTGACAGGAAGGAGGGTGAAGAGGGAACAGAGCTCCAAGTTCCAGTGGGAAAATGTCTGCGTGTGCTGAAAATGGCACGTCGTCAAATGAAAAAAGACTTTTGGCACCAGCCTTACTACGTGTTCCTAAATTCAGAACTTAGAGTAGGTCACGCACATGCTGTTTTAACTTTAAAACTAATTAATAACAGCACAGCATGAAGTGCCGTGGCCGGATGTCCTCTTTCTGCCTGATTTGCACACTCAGTCATATCAGCTCATCCCTCTTTATGCTCATGTTATCTCTTAGATGTGGATCTTGAACATACACCCACCCACCCCCCAGCCCACACCCCTGCACCCTCCCTCGTCTGCCACGGCAGCACAAACTCAATGATATTCATGAAATTATTGTTTTGCTGAATTAGTGCCCTGAAGAAGGGGGCCCTGAACTGATTCTCTGCCCAGTAAATTTTGCGTGGCTTGAAGGTTCCCTGCCAGTTTCACAATGCAAGTAAATTATTCCGCTCAAATATGGAGCATTTTTGCCTAATGAAAATACCATCTGGGCACTTGAAGTGAATTGGTTTAAGGCCGTGCTGAATTATTAAACAAATCTCACAAAATGGGTCCCAGTTCCCTTTTTATTGGGAGGAAAGAAGTTCCTGTAGGAACACCTCTACCAACTAAACACATTCTACTTTCCATTTGGTATTTCATGAGCTGCTTTTTCTCCCCCAGTGCAGCCATGTGTGCAGTGTTATATGTTTCTCTCAAGCATCTTTGAAATTATTGGTTTTCTCTCTCTCGCTCTCTCTGTGTCTCACTTTTTCTCTTTTTGACCTGCTTACAAGCAAAATTTATTAAGCCAAAATGGTTTTATTCATAAATTTGTCTCATGAACTGCAATTTTTTCCCATGCATTTATCACCAATGCACATATTTTGTAAGGGCTCTCTGTAAGGGAATTTAATGATCCTGCTTGCATAAATTAAGGCATTCACTTCATGATAATTCAGTTCAGTTTCCAATATAATAATTACAGAAGAAATTGAACCTTTCTGAGGAATTATTTTCATAATAACACTTTTTGAACGGCTTTAACTCTGTCAGCCCTAGCATACGCACCAGTGTTAACTCTCAGTCACTCAACGTGTCATTTGAGAAGGGGGTTAATAAAATGCTTTTCATCACAGAGGGTTTTTTAGGCCAATTTCAGTCTTGAAGAGAATTATTTACATCAATACTTCAAGCAACACTTGTTATCCTGGAAAAAAAACAACAACAGTGTTCTAGGTTCTACTTCATCACTGGGAAAGAGTCACAGAACAAATCTCGGGTGTAAAAGTTTACAGGTGTTGAACACCTTTATCTTAGTGCCATCAGTGAAAGCCAGATGCAGTTCAGTCGGTCAGTGAGTGCTGAGGCATTTTACTACTCATAGCCTTTGTGTTAAGGTTCACATTTACGGAAGAATGTCTATCTAAAAGGGGTTCAAATTGTTCTATTGCCTTTTCTGTAAATCTTAATACAAGTTTAGAAAAATTGTTCATTCTTTGTCTTCATCACTTAACATGCACGCCTGCCAAACAATAGTGTGATATTATAACAAATCCCAAACCATCTGGTCTAATAATACAGATAATGTAATTTTTGTAAAGGCTCTTGTATAGGTGCTGCTCTGTTGATAATTTGTTTATAAGCCTGCCAGCTCATTGCTCATTATTATTAAGCCTGTTGAGCAGATAAATACTGAAGATCTAACAGGAACCCAAAGAAGTGATGTCATGGTTGAACAGATAACTCTACACATCATGTCATTACCATGAATGCACACGTTCCTTTGAAAAGACTTATTCACAAGTGTGCAAAAGCCACAAAGAGTTCATCACCATGGCGTTCACAGCGATCCCACTCATGATGCAACCATTGCGACACTGTCAACCACGCGGGGAAGTAAGCGCAACTTGCCGCCAATTTGAAACTTTCCTCACTGCTGACCGAGTAGAAAACTTCACAGGCATCTCCGGAGTGATGTGACAGCAGTGTAAAATCAACAAACCTCTCCAAATTAACTTTCTCTCTCAGAGACAGGAGAGAGGATAACATTTCAAAAATGTGTTATGCTACAAAGGCCTTTTGAAACCTTTGGAGGGTTTTTCAATGACACAGGCGATTCAAGGCGAAACAGTGCTGCAGCCACTCGCAGTGCTGTGCTCCTAATCAGGCCTCTTAAATGAGTTTAGTCACCATGGAGAAATCATAAATTGTGTTGGGAGTTTTCCTTCCAAACTCTATGCAACTGTACCGGATTAAGGTTTTTTTTTACACACAATACCGATGCACTGTAGTATATTATGGTAACACCTACAGTGCAGTGTATTACTGAAACTTCAATACACTTTAAGAAAACAAACATCTATCATATAGTCAGTAGCATACTGTAACAATAATTTAGTGTGTTTTTCCCTAAGATTCACATTGACGTACTTTTCATCAAACTGATGCACACCAGGAGACTGAGAAAGCTGCAGCGATAGACAAGCTCCATTAAACTGTAACACAAATCAAGCACAAACTCCACAACACTAAGTCCTCTCAGACTTTCAGGCACAGTACCTTTTCTTCCTGAATGAATGGAATATTGATATGTGCATAACAGAAATGCCTGAAGGCCGCTGGCAGCAAATGATCCATCAGTAAAAGACCAAAGTAAACATTTACTCAACACTTTGAGAGAGGCAAAGGATGTGAAATGAATATAAAGCAATTACACCCATCATCAGATTTTTTAATTTAGCAGCGATTAGATCTTTTTTTCCCTGCTCTGTTCCAATGGGATTCACACATAGTTCAGCAGCACGGTGCAGCCGACCCTTTTACCTCCACAGAGATGGTATTGTGGAATCCAAATAGCAAGGAGAAATCAATAGGCTAAGGGTCCATTTTTATAAGGGACTATACGGCTTTGGTCCAAAAGTAATGACACGAGACTGCAGGCTGTTCTCCATATTTAACACAGCAGAGATGAGCCCCTGCAGATATCTGTATCCATAACCTTTTGACTGCCATTTCAATATAGCACGAGGGCCTGAGAGGTGTGTAGAGAGCGGCTCGACGGAGATGGATGACGGTGGATGTCATTTGATTTTCATTTGAACCAGAACACCAGAATCTACTCTGCCTAATTAACCTCTCTGTTTCTTTCCACTTGGCAGAATTCCACCACCATGTGGAGGGGAAAAAAAGCATTGTGCAGACACACCTTCAACATATTTCATGCGCAATTAATATTCCATGTAAGGCATTTGTCACATAAGGACAAAGAGTAATGCACGGTACAAACTCCGTCGTCTAATAACTTGTTTTTCCTATTACAATTTTGAGGAGAAGCACATTTACTGCGTGTATCATGTTGTGTGACACCATGTTTTTGTTTAGTGTACAAAACTACCACACACAGGTTGCAGGGAGGCAGTCAGGAAGGATATTGGGCACAGATTCCAGAGACCAGAATCCCACATGTGGTTAGCTGAAGGAAACAACGATACTTGGTTCTGTTATATTTACCACACGTCATGTACTGCAAGCCACCCACAAGAATTTTCCTGCCAATAGACGAGTCAAGTGAGTGCTTAAAACATATAAAAACAGTTGAATCATGCATCATTTGCTACAAGTGGAAATTTTCAGTATAGGCATTTGTGAACTGGCAATACTGAAGGCTCTGATAACCTCTTTTCTTACTGAGCTTCCTCCTATGACTAATGGGCCCCAACAGCACACTTATTTCTGCCAAAGATAGAGTGGCTTTAGTTATTTCTGAGAGATATTTATGAGAAATTCTTGTGTTTTTGCGTTTTTCTCTGATCTCCTCTCACTGGGTTGAAGTAGACTGGGCACAGTTGTTAATATATGATGGCAGATTTATGCAAACCCATCAGGATGAGAGATGAAACGTGATGACAAGTGGAAGGTTGTTTTGTTTGTGTCAGTCAAACCTGATAAAACCATACCTCTGACATCCCGATCCCGTGTGTGTTATTTACAGAGGTTTTAATTTACGCCAATGAACAAAGTTTCCTAATATATTGATAGAATAGGACATAATACTACATAATCTCAATGTCCTTGTTCGTTGACTGGCAGCGCTGCACATTTTTTCTTCCTGGGCAACCTAATCATCTTTACACAATGGTGCACCCATGAATGCATCATCAACAGTGCCAGTCTGGACATAGCTACTGTATACTCATTAAATGCTTAAATGCTGTGGCTGTAGAATCTTGGACATCATGTAGTAATGGGAAAAGACCATTATGGCAACAAAATTTGGCATTTGGACCCATTTCAAATATAATGCAGCAAGAAAATGAGAGAAAAGGTGAGTAGAACTTTACTTTCAGGAGAGAAGGCCTGTGGTTGCAAAATTGCTGAGAAGAAAATCACAAAGTTGAGGAGACAACCGCAAAGGAGTGAAGGTTAACATTAAGACGTTCAATAATGTAGCCAACCTCTGACTTACATTTTTAATGTAACTGTGGCCTTAAATACAATCCCCTGTGTTTGAGAAGGGAGACCCCTGGAACTATAGGCTAATATCTAAATTTCCAGCTGTAGCCAAAACTTTAGAAATGCCGGTTAGAGGGCAACTGAAACAGTTTCTAAAACCAAACCACTTCAAATGTGAGTTTTCATCTTTATGCTGAAGGAACAGTCAAGTATTCACCAGCTCCTTCTCTAGATGATGTCCTTGGAAAGCTGCAAGAAGTATTTAAAAGTGTGACAAAACTATAGGTTTTAAAAATCATATTATTTACAAAAAATAAGACTAAAACTTAGATCACTGACAGCATTTAACCCCTGAAGGAGGATTAGTTTTCATCTTTTAAATGTATTTTAATTGACAATTCTCTTTCTTTTAAACCTCGTGTTGACTTATTTTGTCAACTGGCACAGTCATTTGCGTCATGTGCAGTGAGGTTCCAAACATTTCCTCTACAAATCTATTTTTTATTGTGAAGAGTTTTCTTTCCTGTTTTGAAAGACAGGGTTTATCAAACAGTCAGCAGAGCTCGTAGCAACAACAGACTTACATTGCAAGAGTTGGATTGCATTAGACTTGCTGATGTTTATCCTTGTGCATGTGCGGGTGTACTGCTTAAACAAATGAAACCCAGAGCAGACACTCTGCCAAGCTTCATTTTTAATCATTCAGTCTGTCATTTTGAGGCTTATTTTCATTTCACTTTTCTTTTGACATAAAATCAGTTAGATGACATGTTATTTTAGAGCAATTTGCTGAAGTTAGACTGAAATTCTCATTCTTGGTCTTGACTAGAACTACACTAAAATGTTTGTGGCTCTCTTTGAATGAGACGAGACAAACACTGACTAAAATGAAAAGGATGAAGTTAAAGAAGTAGACTAAAACAAATGTGGACTTTTTATCTCAAGACTAAGACCAAATCTAAAACTAGTGACACCATCTAGGATAATTCAAGGGATTTTGTGTGGCTCCCTCTGGAACCACAAAAGGCTTTATGCAACTGATTGAATTTGATGTGTAAAATCAGTGGAGTTCCCCTTTGAGTGAGATGCTTTGGTGAGTCAATAAATGGATCGTCAGTATGTATTCACTGTAAATTGTGTGTGTGTCTGTGTGTGTGTGTGTCACTGTTCAACAGATATTCTTTGAAAGCTGATGTACTCTCCAGAGGCACTATAATTACTCTTATTACACACTGTATAGTTGCATTAAGCAAATTCGTACTTACTTAAGCAAAAACATGCAAGCACAGCTTTCTGAATTGTGCATTATTGCATGGGGCGGGGGCTTAATTAATAAAAGAAACAATCTTGGGGGAAGGTCTATTCAATAACAGCCGCCCCACAAGTTCTAAATATCTCCGAAAAAGAAAAAAAATGCAATAACACAGGAAACTGCTGTGTGAATAATTCAGAAGTAGAATGCATAAATAGTGGATTAGGCTTGATTTAATTATGTCTGTGTGAAAGCAGAGCCTGGCGTTAAACAAACAAACACGGGCAACCGGAATGAAGCAGTTCAGCACCCAAGTGGCAAGGCCTTGCAAAGGAGCCAAAAGCAGGCTTCTGTAGAGATCAAAGACAACCAGCAGCATTTAACTGGGGCCAGACAGAAAGACAGGTACAATAGACTCCGCTCCTCTTTTCACTGTTGCATAGAGAATTGGATGTGATTCTCTCACAGGAGTGTATCCAACACCATTTTCATGGGAAGATCATTGCATTGTTTACTTCATTACATTACCCTCTGTATTCTCATTTGCACGCATCAGGTGATATTTATTTCACTTTGATAGAAAACCAGTTTACTATGCAATGGTTGGCTTATGATGGAGCACTGTTTCCCCGAAAACTTCTATGATGTCAAATCCGTGCCTGCCATTGGAGCTGGATGTGTGCGCACTTGCTCCATATATTTCCCGCAATCTTTGTCCGCTGTAGAATGCAGGCAGCACATTGACATTCGTAAAGCAAATATTAGAAACGGCAAATGAATAACTACATTACCATAGAAATAAGTCTGCATGGGGGAATATGGCCACAACATTAACATCTTCATTCTCAGGCTCAAATTGATTACATCACATCACTCAGAGCCACTATTTCGACCTTGATAAAATTGTAGTTCATTTGTGAATGGCAGAGGCCTGAATGAGAGCAGATGTAGTCAAGTTGAGAGGGATATGGGGAGAAATGTGAACTGATTGCGGAGTTATTGTCTGGGCAATGGAAACCAATATGAGGAGCCAACAGTAAGCTCCGTCTACATGGCTGAATGGTTGATTGAGTTCAGTGGGAAGAATGGGACTTGGCAGCAAGGAAGGGAGCACCCCTTTCATCCACTTCCATTACAACACACCTTTGAATCCAGCAGCACATAATCACAACTGAAACTTGATCAGAGGGGAAGAAATTGCTACTGTATGCAAGCATTATTCAAAACTTCCAGCATTATGTGCACAATGCATCCAAAGATGTGAAAGTCAGAATATTTGATTTATGCTAATGTAACTTTCCTTTTATTGTTGTCCTTTCATTCAATTTCCCAGTTTCCATCCTTTTTTGTAAACTGTGTTCCATTTGCAAATGTTGACATTAATGGATTCCTTAAGTCAGGAGCTGTCAGCCACATTGCCTCCTGCAGCACCTACCATTGATAAGGTGGTTAAAAACTGTGTATGGGTGTCATACGTCTTACCCTATTTGAATTTGCACTGCCCTCTGTCTGTCCTTCCAGGTAGAGATATGAAATATTGACTGTTCTCATCTGGGCCTGCAGCCCCCAACCCCATTAAACCACCACCCCCAGCCACTCTGCTATCAAAGTGCTGGCTCAGCAAAGTGGAGAAAGAATGAGGGAGCAAGCGGCAGATATATGGGCGGAGGTGGAATGGGGTGGGGTGGGTGATGGGGGATGCAGGAGAAGAAGGAAGAAGTATGAACTGAAGAGGAAAAACTATGTAAATTAGTAAGGGAAGGAGATGAGCAGTGGCAAATGTGTAAACAAAAACTCGTGTGGGGTGCTATTAAATCAACGAAATCTATAATAAGTGAGAAAACAGAAAGCAAATGCCCCAAAAAGGGAGAAAAGTTAGAAATGTGTGAAAGACTAAAACTCTCTCCAACAATTTGAATGTGAGCCTGAAGAGTTCTGGCACCGAGGGTGTGACAAGACAGCCGATTGTGCAGTAAGTGGTAATTATACACCCCAGTCTGCGGTCTACTGCTGAGTGACAAATAGTCTATACTTGCTGTACACTTGCCTGTTACCATCTTTAAAGTGCAGGAGGGAAGTGCAAGTGGTGGGGCTGTGGCTGTATGACCATTCTGAAAAAAGAAAAAAAAAAAAGTAAAGCACGCTCAGTCTGTCATTAAGATCTTCTCAGTACAGTAAATCCAGTGGCAGGGACAAAGGCAGTTGTTAGCAGCAGACAGAGCTAATTATCTGTGGCCCGACTGTATTTCCAATTGAAAATTAAAGAGGACAAAGGTAGAGCTGCTGCAGCGTGCCCAGTGATGATGACAGGATATTAAATATAAAAAGCAGCTTGGTGCACAAACGGATGAACTTGAATGGAGTCAGAGAGAGAAGTTGGCATCGATCAGACACATCTTCCTGGGAAAGAGACAGTCTAAGTGAGAAAAGCTCAGAGTTAGCAAGACTCCAGTTCTCTGCCAGACTTTTTTTGTGTTTCATGCAGTCTTCACTTATTTTCCCATCATGATGAAACCTTGGAGAAGTATGACTATAAATTAGATTTGTCTGTCAATATATATACAGTAGTCTGTAAATAAATTCCCAAATATCACCAGTCTCATCTGGACAGAACTCAGAAGAATGGTGCATTTTCCAGCGTTTTGAAAATGACTGAGTGACTGCAATAACTTGGGTTGTTATTAAATTAAATGACAAAATTTGATTTCTCTGAAACCACCAATCTGATTATGGAGAAATTCTGAGGCAAGACTGCACCCTGTTTCTGACCTATGTTCTTGCATCTAGTAAGATGTATGATTATTTAAATATTTGCATCATTCTACTGTGATATGGATTCAAGCTTGACACTGATTTATTTTAATGGTTAGGATAAAGACATAAAAGACTTAAAGGCAAAAAAATACTGGAAGATATATGCAGGTGTGTGTATGTCTGCATATGTGTGCATATGCTTATACTGTACGTACATACTGAATGTTTGCATAAACCACTAACCCCCTCAACCTTTTTGCAACATCTGTTTTGTAGAAAGAGGTTTAATAATGTTAGTCACAACAGCTTTTAATGGCGCTGCACACCCACATGTGTCAGTTGTCAGAGGCTGATTATAAACTGGGTGGAGTTATGACAGGAACCACAGTATGCAAGCACACCATTGTCGACGCTTGACTGACACTTGGCTGCAGTGGTTCAGTGAATGCTGAGAAAGTTGTATTTTACAAAGTAAGCAAATCTTTATCCGTGATTCTCCTTTTTTTTTCCAACACAGGCCTGAGGAAAAAAAATGCAATGAAGTGATGCCTGTGTGGGTGTAAGATTTGGTGTGAAGGGGTTTGTCTGCCTACAATAAAAAAGAAAAAACCACAGAAAAACTTAGAAAAAAAACCCATGAATGAAATTAATTACTGGGACTCAAAATGTTGACTGTGAAGAAAAGCACTATAATGGGGAGCGCAAAGCTAAGCCCTGTTGATATCATCACTTATTAAAACAGCTCTCAGGTTTTTGCCTTTGTTTGGTTCTTCACCAGAGTTGGGGAAGTCGACCAGAGATACGTTTGGCAGTCTTCTCGGTTCAGCCACGTTCTCTCACTGTCAAGTTTTGGGAAGCTGTCGACCTGAACATTAACTGAAAGATTTTTCTTTTTCTTCTCTAACTGGTGATTCTTCCCGTTTCTGCAGTAAAGACATCAGGAGTCTTTCCACTTGTTTCCCCTCATTCTGAAATAGTTCCTCCCTGGCAGCAAACCATGTAAACAACTGTTGTCTGTTCAAGCCAATAAGACACAGTGTTCCCTGTGTTGCATCATGCATTCATTAAGAAGTTAATGTATGACTGTGATGTTAATCATGTTGTCATGCTCATTGTTAAAGTTTGTCTAAGTTGTGCACAGCCCACATGCTGTTCATGAAGTGCAGCACTGGGCTGTCCTGGTTCACACGTCTGGCAAAGTGAAATGTGAATACAGTCAGGCAGTGGGAGCGTTTACCTGCCCAGCGTAGCCATAACTGTCTGTCTTCACATCCAGGCTGGTTTGACCCACTGTCAGGTGTTTATAGAGACATCACTTCATTAGCTGTGGATGGTGCTGGACACACATAAGGGCCCACCATCTGCTCCCAGAGCCTGGCCAAGGTTAAATATTCTCCTAGTGAGATAGTGAGATAGAGAGGAGGACTGCAGCGATATTGTGTGTGTAATCAACAATTGATGGAAAAAAGTTGAGTTAGAGAGGAGTAATGGAGGAAAAAAGGCCAATATTTCATATGCCCTTTAATGGACTTAGGGCGACTGAATAATAGAGACATTTTTACTGAGGGAGGAAAAGCATTACTGCTGTAAACACTCACTGAAGGAGAACGCTAAAGTGGAGAGTGTTTTTGTTTTTCATTCAAATGTGGCACATACATACAAATAAGGAGTGACAAAAGTGCACAGTCTAAATGTTGCAAAAAAGATGATTGTGTGTTAGTGCACGAATGTGTTCATGATGCGTTGTGTGTGGACTGGCTATTGCTAAGACATTTGTTGCTGCTGTATTTTCCTTTATTTTTGAAAAGGTGTTTCTCAACCAAGTAACTGTGATGCATTAAAAAGATGGCCTGACTTTGTTGTTTAATGCATTGAGATGTCATGACACCTATCTTGATCTGAAAAGCTGTTCAGCCTCATTTCGTGCTGACATTTTGGTATAAACAAAGCATGAGGGCCAACAGGTACGGCCCCGCTGGAAGTCAGTAATTGTTGCAGAGATTCTCTGCACGTTAAACGCTCACCCCTACACCGGGGTCACCTCAGAGATGAGGGGATTGGCTAATTCGGCTAATTACCCTGGCAGATACTGATGAGTTCTTCCATTAGCAGGGTCACCCTCTCTTCCCTGGAGTCCCGGGTTAGAAATGCAATTAGAAATGGCTCTGAAATCAAATTCTGTACATCTTCATTCTGACATTCTGGTTTTGGAGGATGCACTGAAAAATGGCACCAGGAGGGAAAGGGTGTGTGAGGGGTGTATATTAGGCAGTGTTAGTTCATATTTCTGAAATATGGACACATTGGAAATAGGCGGTTTCAAAACAGATATATCTGAATAGGGCTTCAGGGAGAAAGAGACACCGCTCTTCCTCTGAGGAGCCAGCTGCGGCACCACATCCATCTTGTTCATTGCCATGTGGAATGTTCCTGCTAACAGCACACCTTTGTGCAGACTGAGCCGTCAAGATACTTTCATCCTGCTCTGAATGGACAGGATCACATATTCAAGGCCATTATGCTTTAGGGGTGAGAAAGATCAAACATCAAATTAAGGCTGATTTAGGGCCATTTAACTGTCTCTCTCAGACACAAAGGAGCCAACCGGGCTTTTTTCTCTCTTGAGATGGAACAATTTCCTGGGACCTCTGCTGTGATACATTATAATGTTTGAATTTCAACTGTCATCTCAGCCCTCATTAGGAAGACTTCCATGGCAGCAGTCTAATTGTGAATGTGTGTGTGTAAGTGCGCGTTTGTGTGTGTATCTTTGTGAGGACAGTGAGGACATTTTATCTGGTCCTCAAAAACTCAAATGAGTTAAAAGTCTGTTTTCTACAAAGATACAAGTACAGGTTTGTTTGTGTGCGTGTGCGCGTTTGTATGTCAGTCGGACTGCTTCTTTGTTTGCATGTGCGTACATGTATTTGTATGCATAAGTACTCGTGTGTTTGTGAGAATGAGGAAAAACATGCAGAGGTAATCTGCTGATCTCCTGACCGATCTCAATTTACATGAAAACCAATTACAGCTCTGGCTGAGGGACATGTCTCGTTACAGAGCAGAAAACAAAAAGAGATGCAGAGCAACGGATCAAAGTAAAAAGGAAGGACTGAATGGATGAATGCTGAGACACAGTGCGGTGGATCATCTGAGGGCCCGTGAGCTTTGATAATATTATGTTTCCTCTTACACAAACCTGAGTTTCTGCATGCAGACCTTCTCCTGCTGGGAGAGATCACAGTCTGAGCATGGAACTCAAACAGCGCAGTCTGCGACATATTTTTATCCCAATCATAATGATTCTTGCCGTAATGAGTCGCTGTTACACAAGCGCTTGCTCTCTTTTTTTGCCCACTTTCCATTTTTGATGAAAGCATACTGCAACCAAGTAAAGAAGAAAATAAACAATCTGCTAAAAAGAGCTCCAGCTTTTATCTTTGCACCTTGTGAAATTACAATTTGATAATCCACATTTCAATTTTCAGCTTCAGAACAAAAACACTGCATCAAAACAAAAGCCGCTTCAAGAGACTGTCTGTAAAAAAAAAAAAAAAGGAAAGAAACTTCTGTGTTTGGCATGGTTTTCCCTCAGCAGGAAGGAGGATGGGGTGGCGGGCTGAGGTTTAGGTGGGTTGGGGTTCAGGCCAGGGGAGCAGGAAGGAGGAAATGAGTGGAGACAGGCACTGCTCTCTGCGGTGAGCCTGTGACACTGCCTGGCCACCTGTCAGGCCTGGTTTGCTGCCTGTCAGGCAGCAGCCTGGGATGGGACAGGCAGGCAAGGACTCTAACATGGAGATGAGGGGTGGGGGGGGTCAGGAAGATGTGTGAGAAACTGAACTGACTGAACTGCACATGGCTTACATTTTTTATCTGGATTTACAGCTAAATGCTTACGTTGTGAGCAGTGACGGAGTGGCAAATAACAAACATAAATGAGCTGCTGCACGACCTCCGGTCGGTGATCATTACTCCACATCACAACAAGCAATAAAATCAATTTCCTAGATATTTTTTTATGATTATCCATTAAAAAACAAAAAGCCCAGCGTGCTGAGATTGATGGAATTTGCTATGATTTTTACAATAATAAAAATTTACAGCATTAGGTGATAAAACTATATACTTGAAATAAAAGTCAAGTCAATTCTTGATTTTATGGCACATTTCAAATAAAGGCTCTATAAAGTGTTCTATGAGTACAATTGGAGAAATGATGGAATAAAAGAAAACAAGATGCAATGGACTGTTATATTCATTATTGATTAATCTGCTGCATACTAACTGATTGATCCTTTGGTCTATAAGACATAAGAAACATTTTATTCAATCACTATGAGTCCACGATGACATCTTCTTCTTGTTTTGTCTGAACAATACCATAAAGATATGCAGCTGACGAAAAATTTGATCAATAATCTTTTATTAGAACTGTTGCCTATAAATGTTCTGTTCATCAAGTGAAAAGTTAATCAAATAATCATGTCAGCTCTGCAAGCGAAGATCACACAATACAATAGGTTGTGCACATAAGTACATTCAAATAAGGGTGTAAAGCAGGAAAATAAAGGAAAAGTGTAAGGAGATGAGATTCTCATTCGTATATTTTTTGCAAACGTCGTCCAGTCTTGCAGGAATAAAAAGACAATTTGTGTCCTGTGTTGTTTTTAAAAATGATTTAGTTTGATACTGTTATTTCTTTAGCTGCCTTATCATATGCATTATATGCAGAAAGGGAATCTGTTTACACCCAGCAGCCAAGTGTTCAAGTAAACCACTGCAGCGTGCTTCTGTTCCTCCCTTTGGTTTGGAGTCGACATATGCAATCCCCTTGATGGAAACCATCTCATCTGGTCACCTTGTGTTCTGTTTGAGCAAGTCGGTCTGCTCCACATAGAGAAGATAACTATTGAACAGTGGAGCAATATTGAGGAGGGAAGAGGGCAAATGCATGGATGTGCACTGTACGGACACGCAGAGACGAACAGGGGAAAGAACAAACTTGTTACACTTCGGTGGACACACACGCACATATACGCTCACGCCCTTACCATGGATGAAAGCTGATATCAGGCCCCGTGTTTGCAGCAAGGTGAGGTAGGGGACATACTGTCGGAGCTCTTCAACACCACAAACCTGACAACACCATGGGCTGAGATGCCAGACAGCTTTTCCCCATACACATTTCAGCTCTTTTTCTCTCCTCTTTGCACACTACTCTTTGCACAGACGCACACGCACACAAAAATCCCTGACCTCTGTGGTGTGAAATGGAGGGCTGGGGGAGGGAGGTGGGGGTGCAAAGTAAAGCAAGAGAGCTGTCAAAAGAATGCATCCAACACACACTTGACAGGATGGAAGTTCAGATGCTCGCCCTCATCATGCAGGCACAGCACCAGGGGCGAACATCTCAATTCCAGCAATTCAGCAAGCAGAGCACAAATCAAGGCACATTGTTCACGTCCACTCTCTGAACCCATACGGCCGTAAACATGAAACTCTACTCATCAATGGTTCTTACTTTTGATATGATCCCTTTTTCACATTACATTCAAAAATATCATTAAGGGAAATTGTCATTAGGAGTTAACTCCTTATAAACACTCGGCTGTGGGGTTTGTTGTTGACTTGCTCTACTGCAACAATAGACTGTTTAGTCATGATTGATGGTAACTAATCAGGTGGTTGCGCAGTAGCCCCTCACCACCCAGGGGTGTCTATGGAAATCATTTTCATATCCTGAAATTGATACCCACTCTCTTCTGTGCCCGCCTTTCTCCGTACATCTGACCTAATCAAGTGCACAAGATGAATATGGGCTGATCATGTGTGAGGTCTTGATCGTGTTTACGCTGTCTCTTTCTGCATTGCAAAAGATTGCTAATAGGCAGTGAGTTATGGCAATAATAACCAAGCTTCCTTATAATAAGCTAATCAATTCAATCTACTGTCAGTTGGTCCGGATGAATGCTCCATCTTTGTTTCCCATGGGGGGGGGTTCGTGACTGAAGGTTTCTGTGACTATTGACTTATGTTGAGTAAACATCTGTTCTTTAATATTCTTTGTTGAGTGCATCCATTAATTTTAATTGTTCCCAATTAACAAAGTACACATTCAGAAGGATATATTGGGATTCGATTTGTTCTCTGATGAATGAGGTATTGGCTTTCCTGTCAACATCACTCACAATTTATTTCTGAGTATGCTATTTCCCACCAGCACTTCTTAATATTCTTTGTTTTACAATCCAGTATAAACCCTCTGAAATAAGTGAACTCTGATCTGACTGCAAAGAATGAAATTTTATTAGCAAAACAATCACACAAACCACCTTTGGCATTTACACAACATATGCCTGTTGTTAAGCGCAAAGGAAACTCTGGGCGTTGCGTTCTATTGAACACCCACATGCCTGGCCTTTTCTCTCCATGGAAATGCTGCAACACCGAATCCTCAGAGACCCTCTGTGGTTCTGTGGGTAAGGGTTGCAAAGAATTTGTAAAAGAGAGAGGAGGGAGCGAGATTAGAGTTTCTCTCTTTCCTTCAGAGTAATGCATCGCTCTCTAAGGAGAAGAAATCAGAGGATGGGGTCAAGCAAGGATATTGAACACGGCTTCAGACAAGTCTGAATTTCAGGATATCTGTGCTGACATGAAACCACCAAATTAAATTCAGTGCAATTGAATCCCCCTTTTCTCTGCTCTAAAACTTCTTCTCTTTCAAAGCAGGCAGAGAGGAAAAATCAATAGTGTATGTATTGATATTAATGTTCAGCATTATGGGCCCAAATGAAATCATAGCAGCAGAGAGGAGCATAAGGCCCTCATTAACAACATGTGCAGAAATCAAATTACCATCTAGTTCTGTCTCTCGGGTGCCTTTTCTCCAGGTAAACCAAGCTGCTGCTTCTGCTGCCTTGTATTGTTTACCTCCCTCACAACTGGGCTTTTTGTGCAAAGAGGAGCCTGCTACACTAAACTGGTTGAAGTTGGCAGATGGAAAAGAAAAAGGCAGCTCATTGCATCTTTTTTTATGCCCTACTGGCACCTTCTTTGAAAATAACAATCTGACAATGCAATGCTAGAGGAAGCTTGCACCAGGTCAGCTGAATGAGGCATGGAACTACTTATTTCAGTAGCTGGTGTTCCTACTGGGTTGGACTTTTAGTTATGTAGTTATATGCAAAGTGGCATTGACCAAGTGATCTACAATACAGAATCATTGGTTTAATTCACACAGCGCAATTAAATGACACGCTCTGCCTCTATTTAACATTATCCTCACGCATTTTCAAGCATAATGTGCATCATAGTCATTTTCTTATTGAATTAATGGACTTCAGAAAGATACAAATGATCATTTGCATTTTTGTGTTGTTTTGTGCAGCAAATATGAAAAAATAAATCTTTTCACAGCGCTTTCACAGGAGGTGGGTGTCACAGAGATGACAAAACATGCACTGACTGCACAAGCTGCCAGTTATGCAAAAAACCTGACAGCAGCTAACGGGGTGTACTGTTTTTAGAGGAGAGTGATGACACTTTAAGCAAATGGCCATGCAGGTAAAATCTTGAAAAGGGATGGGCCACTTGTAAACATGCACATGTTCTGTTAACATGCACTTGAAGAGTCAGAAACAATGGAATAAATCAATTGATTCTCTCAGATATTTCAGACAATGCCTAACTTCTCTGTAAATATCCATAGTCAACAGATGGTGATCAACAGAATTTAGTCTCAGTTTATGTAAATTCACTTCTTAGTTAAGTTTGACTGACATCTCATACAACCTATCAAACTCAGCTGTGAAGGCTGGTTTACAGCTCTGGTGACTGAGAATTTTGGTAGATGTGGTCAAGCTCGAATGTTTAAAAAACATTTAAAAAACCAATGTACATTAAAACAATTCAACTAAATCAAACTAGAATAATGTTAAGATGAAATCACATCCATCCATCCGCTGATGTGGAGCAAATTGAAGAGGCCTTTTCATCCCCTCTCAGACGGCGGACAATCGGCAGTCGTCCATTAGGCTGTCTTCAGACCAGTTTTTGGTGCTTATGAAGCAGGGTTTTCAATATTCATGTCAAATCTGAATAGAAGCATGAACTTGTCAGGCCTGGACACATTTAAATATTGAGTAGCCGTCCATCATTTCTTTCCTGGGGCCAGCTCTTGAGATGAAAGGTAAGAGAGTGGAGAGGCCAGGCCTGGTCAAGCGATTTAAAAGTGCTGATATCTGCATCCCTTTGAAAATCAAATGCATTGCCTTTGTCATTCGGGCGCTCCATCTTTGATATTTCTTTCTTTTTGTCACCATGATACCCAGGCTGCCACTGTGTTATGGGTAAAGTGGTTCCAGGATTAATGTTAACTGACTGTTTTTTCACATCCATTTGATCCATAGAAGCAGAGGCAAGACAGTTACAGACTCCTGCTGTGCTTCTATGAGAGATTTGAACAAAGGAAGCAAATCGGTTATATGATTTTTTCATAAAATCTAACAGGTCAAAGTGACAGAAAATGCACTGGCTCTAATGGCCGCAGTGATTTACACTGCATCTCCAAGAGCAAGTTAAGATATATATATATATATATATTTAAAGAAACATAGACTGTTGACATGAAAACTTATTTTTTAAACTAATGAGATACCTTTACTTGGATTGTGATTACAGAGGCATTGCAACTGGAAGCCACAAAGAACTAATATATAGCCAATAGTAACATGAAAAAAATAAGGCTCATGCTTTCAGATATAAAAGCAGTATAAACAGCAAACCATTCAGTTGCTCATCATTCTCTTTATGGAAGCATCTGCAATCAGCATGTTTCTCCACCCATCAGTTCAGCCTTTTCCTTTAATTTGCCAACTGTCTATGCAACTAGTGGTTACACACTTTGCACAAGGAGTACATTTCGCTACTGGCCAGTCACAAATTCACACTAGACTATAGCTCATAAAGGTCAGTGTGGTCATATACAAAAAAAGGATGCAATGTGGCATTCTTCAGTTTGATTTTGGGTTGATTGACAAAGGTGCTGTGTCAAAATATGGAGCTCTGGAAGACCAAAAGACCAAGCCAAAGAAAACATTTAGCATTTTGCCAAAAAGCATTTTGACATAAAAGTATTGTTCCCAAAGTGGTTCTCTTTCTCAAACAACGACGTCATCTATGTCTTCTCGAGGTCCACTTAATGGCAGTGTTGCTGTAGACTGCTGTCAGAACTAAAAACACTTTGTTTTGTGTCTGCTTTCAGAACATGACTGAAAACTTTGATGATGACTAAAAACACTGGCCGTCTATGTCTTGTGTAAGAAACTTGAGAGAAATTTAGGATTTTAAAATCTTTTACTTGACCAAGGCCCCTGTTGCCAGATAATTTTAGGATTGTCTGGAATACTCTTGTAGAAAAATATCCAGCTCATTCAGAATGACTCACGCCTTCCAGGGAGGCCACTCCATGATCAGATGGCGTGCCAGCAGTCCTGACATGCCATCTGGGATCTGGGTGCAGTGATTTCCTTAATGATCACCTCAGCATGGGGATGAAGAGGCTAAAAGGGACATGAAGTGATGGGACTCCCTGCCAGGACACCGGTCCAGAGGAGGTCTCACCAAGTGCCAGGCCAGACGCAGCTCCCGTGAATAATGCTGGAAAGTCGCCTTCGGCCAATGTCAAGGCCGGAGTGGGCAGTGGATTGCGGAGCCGTGCCTTTGCGTGTGTGAGTGTATGTGTGTGTGCGCGTGCATGAATTTAAGTAAGTGCATGTGGTGTAATTACAGAGTGGTCTGCATACATGTATTTGGAGTGAAGAGCTGTTAATTGGCGCCTCAGGTGACACTGGAGACATACTGTCAAAACTGTGAATCCCCACAGGAACAGAAAAGACAGCAGCTATTCTGAGCTGTCCAACTGGACATGTCATGACGGACCGTGCCACTGGGACTGGTCAGACACAGAGAAGACGGGGGCCCAGCGTGGCGCAGTTCTCACAGGGCCTGCTTCTTCTCTGGTCATACAATACATACCGATGCTCGCCATCAAAAAAAATAATTCTGTACTCAAGAGTCGGCAGATGGCTCCCCACGGCACTCCATGATCTGTACAGCTCTGTCAGACCCGCATGTGCTCCAGACACACTGTCACAACATGAGTGCTTACTTTCACCAATCAGATGCTTCACAGAAGGTAATAAGTGTGTTATGAATGAGGTGAAAATTGTTTGACTCATTTAAACCTTAACAGGTTGATGAAGATTGACTTAATTCTTTATTCTCTTCAAACTGATTAAGCCATTTTTAAGAATCAAAAGGCAAGATGGAAGAAGACATGTGGTCAATGATTAAAATTTAATTTGCATCCTTAAAAAAGTGTTTATCATATTGCAAAGGTGCAGCAGCTAGCAACATGCTGCACTTCTATGTATGCTCATCCCAATGTTGAAAGATGGCTTTTTATAAAATAAAGAAACAAAAGCAATTTTAGATGTTATTCATTTTGTTCAACTTCCAGGGTGAGAACTGAGTCCCATTCCTAACCTGATCATCTGGGTGTGTCAGTCTGACTATGAGAAAGTCTGGTTTTAGTGGAGCTAATGCAACTAGTCGGACTTATAAAGTGTCATGTAACCATACTTGCATTTAAAACATATACACAACAGGAGAGAGTAACTTGTCACATTATATCAACCTTTAATTCATCAAAATTCTAAAGCAGAGAACATAATAATCTGTATTCCTACCCGAAAAAATAAAATGGTTTCCAGGGACCGCTGCGCATTCCGTCAACGTAACCACCACTCTGACTCCATTTTCTGAAGAAGCCTATAAAGTCACTCTGTATTCTCTCCCAGAGGTATTGAATCCCTGCATAAAAATGCGCTGTTACAGTGCTGGCTGCCAGCTATGATCTGAGCTTTCGCTTTCCCCTGGTGCAGCCCGCAGTTGCCACAATAACTCTGGAGTTACAGCAGAAGCAGCGACAGCCGCGAGCCGAGGGGCACACCCTGCTAATTCACCGTTTGTTTTTACTGGTGGGGATACATTCAACATCGTACTGGCCGAATGAGAAAAGAATCGATATGCCGTTGGCTCCACGAACAGGATTTGGCTCCAATTAGATTCAATTTCCAGGTGTCATGCTTGAGATTATTTTTGCTTTGACGGAGCTGAGGAGGCAGAGTGTAATAAGCAGAAATGTTAAATGAAGGAGCCGGACAATACAGGATTACCAGCCCAAGGTAACTGGATTGGGTATTTCAGTTGAAATCTGAGGTCGCTGAGAATGATATCCTCTACTGGAGAAAAGTTCAAAGTGGGGACAAGTTTTCCTTTTAGTTAAACTAAACCACAGTGTTGGAGGGCAATGGCGGTATCTGGGAAAATACTCCTCCTACAAAGCAAACTATTGGCACTGACAGCTGATGATTTTATGTCTGCTGCGTTCCAGCCTCTCACATCTCACTCACTCTCCCACCACACCACACACAGTTTCCATTACCTTTCCTGTCTCCTGGCACTTGGGCTTTCACCCAATATCGCCTGCGCAGAAACGGCAAAATACAATCATTAATTTTTTTTTTTTTGCCTAGGTGGAACACTCCAATTCCCTGTATGGATGGAGCCTGTTACGGATCAGACAGCACACGGGGGAATGTGTCATGCTGGATCGTAAGCCCAGAGAGTCACAGGTGGGCACGTGACAAGTCATTAAGGCTCAGCCCTGTCCCTGTGTAGGAGGGAGTGCCCTGGGTCAAATGGAGACAGTGACTGTAGAAGTGAGACAGACAGCGATCATAACAGGCCTAATGGGCAGGACTAATGGTGCAATGGGCTCCAATTACAGGCCGTTCTGACAGCTGCTCACCACCACTCTTGCTTCACCTGCACTGGGAGCGCCCAGCAACCGATGGCAGGACAGTTGAGGACTTTGTTAGCTCACATACAGTTATCTCCACGGACTCCCTGCAGGAAACAATGGTCCACTGCACACAGTTTAAGGGCCTCAGTGTGCATGGAAGAATTTTGCTGTATGAGCGAGGGGGCTGTACTCTTTATCTGCAGTTGCCAATCTTCGAGAGAAATGGGGGTAATATTGAGTCACAAGACTTTCCTTTCTTCTTCAACTTTGTTTGCTTTGAGAGAGGATTGTGTTGTTTCCTGTTTTCTTTGCTATTCTTCACGAGGAAGCTGAATCCAGAGCCATGTCAATGTTAGGTTTATCATGACCGTCAATAAAGTCTGAGGAGAGGAGAGTTTGGAGCCATCAGCTGACAACAGTGATTCATCAGTGAATATTATTTTCCCAGGGCTCTAATCAAAATATTAATTGTGCTGCTGTGCTGGGCTCCGTGACTTCAATCCATCTGTGAGGAGTACATTAAATAAAGACTGGGTCCTTCCTCAGATACCCTGCCCGCTAATGTTCCCCAGCATTATGCACACACATTTGTCTTCGAGGAGGGCAGCTTGTCCTGCTAGTGAATTACTCTCCAGCGCTTGAAGAACATTCATTCACTTACTGCCGGAGCAACCTGTCTGCATCCTGCCCTTCTAAATGGCTGCGGATCATTATCAGTGATAGAGAGGGGTTTTTTTCTTCCTCTTTGTGCATTGGCAAGAGCTTTGTTTACAGTATGTGTTCAACTCGCTCAGCATTTGTGTTGATGGATTAAAGCTTGTTAGGATGTATTGGGCCATCAGTGAGGCACATCACTCTGGAACACATTAATCATTTATTTTGAGATGCAGAATTGTAAAAAGGAAAATTCGAGTTTATAAGAGGCTGTTTTGATAGCGTTGGCGAGCATTTGTGCTGTTTTTTTATAATACTGATACTGTGCTCACCAAAATAATTGCTGAGATCTGGGTACACAACAGCATCACTTCTGCAAAGTCAAAAAAAAACATGTAGACTAGAGAAGAGCAGTGTAGATGGTACATATGTAATAATACTTGCACCTTCTGACTTGTTACATTGTGAAATTGGGCCATGTGCATCAACCACTCATCCAAACAGAAAACTCAAGAATTACATTTACAATACATTTACTATACTGTATGCATTTCCGTAACAATAACAAGTTTGTAAACCAACATTGTCAACATAACAGCAACGTCCTTGGTTCACCTCCAGCCGGGTATCTCTCTTTTCCTGTTTCCTGTCTGCCTCTGTGCTGTCCACTATTTAATAAAGGTAAAAATGCCAAAAAGAATATCTTAAAAAAAGAAAACTGTGTTATATCTATATGTAGATCCAAATGCCCCGGTCCAAAATTCCTCCTGAAAATTGTCCAGCTCTGATCCCGAGCTACTGCAAGATCTGGTTTGAAGTTACTGTTGCCACAGAAGATCACCCAGCTATTAAAATCCTGGGATTCATTTAATATCTCCACCAGTACTGTAGACATTTATTGGATGTCATTAAAAACACAAAAGGTAATAACTGTTCTCAGCTTACGCCCGTTGTGTTTGTCTGTACTTGAGACTTTGAAGAAGATGGGCTCACATTTTCTGAATACCTGAACCAGGTCATTCCAAAGGTTTGACATATTCTCCATTGTATATCTAGTCTATACAATGACTTTAAATCTCTCCACTCTTAACCTCCAGCTCAGCATTCCTCACCACAAACTGGACCTCTGCACGCCAATTACTAAACAGATCATATCTGTGGTGACAGTGTGACTAGAAGGTTCATTGAAACATTGAAGCTGCACCAACATTAGCCTCTCCCAAGTAAGGTTATATACATGCTCAATATTGCATTTCAATAGGCTGACCTCAGCAGTTGCGGTTTAACATGCCTACCCTCAGAGCACCGCAGAAGACTTCACAGCTCTATTATAAAAGTCAGTGGGTCATACGCTCAACAGACATTATTCTCATATTAAACAGCGATCCACTCTCACATACTGTCTTATTCAGACTATTTGTTATTCCACAGGAAACCGCCTGCTCAACATGGGAAGCAGGTCTGTAGCCAGGGCAAAATTTTAAATGAAGCTGTGAATTTGTACTGTTACTAATTTATTTGATTCTTTATAAATTCAAAGGAGTGAAAGACCCATTTACTGAGGTGGGTAGCCAAACTATAGGTATGATACAACCAAAATCATATTGTTCATATTTGCATAATAATTGTTTGCAAATCCCTTAGAGTTATACAAATATAATTCATTGAAATCAATTGATGAAATGGAATGAAATGTGCTTGAGAGTAAAGCTAGTGTATACCAAAAATGTAAGCCAAAGCAAACATCCCTTCTTTGTTACCACAACACACTTTGAAATATCTGCAATCATTTCACATTTAACTTTAACATCTAAGTATTTTGCCATATGATTATGATGAGCCCCATGGATGAGTGAAAGGAATATGGCTAATGAAAGTCTGAAAAACAACGGAAGATACATGTGACTGCAGCTGCTGTTTCCATGGACCATGGACAGCGCTGTGCTGTCCATGGTTCTGAAAGAAGCGGAGGAGATTAGTGAAAGGACAGATCACCTGACATAATTTGGTTTTCTGAGTCTCCTGGCTTTTCATAATGGTAATGTGCTAAGTGAGGGGACAGTCAACAAGAGAAATCAAAAGAAAGAGAGACAGAGAGATAGCTGTAAGTTGAAAACAGCTCTTTACATGTTAACATGCCATCCCCACTGATATTGAGAAATGATTGTGTATTCTCACATCATTAAATCTAAATAAATAGTGCTTTGTTTGTAATGACTGTTTTGTACAGTTTAACCAGCAAGCATCTACATGCTGTGTCAATCTGCTCCAGGCACTTGTGGATTTTATGATTTTTTTTCTCTCCCCTGACCCCTCACTCTCTCTGCGTCACAGGACCTCCTGATTTACAAATAAAGCACTATTGTCATTATTGTCAAATCCCTTCGGGTGAGCAAACATATTTCTGTTATAAACATGAAGGTTTTCCAAAATGAAGACAGTGTGTGGATGAGTAAAATGTGTGGATGTTTATTTTTGTATAAGTACTTGTGATACACTATGGCTGCATGTTTTACATATGGTTCTCTGTTGTCCAGTAACTGAAAATGGAGATGATTGCTCAGAGCTGAGTTATTTTTGCCTGTAAAAAAAAGGTCTGTTTGAGCTGCAAGTCTGTTTGTTGTGTATGTTTTGGGTTTTGGCTCTGTTTCTGTCCATGGTGTCAGTCATCAGGTTCAAAACAGCACTGGACTAATTCCCTGAAGAAATTTTGAAAAAGAGGAGGCAGAGGAAAAAAAATATCTCCTTTGCAGTTCTCATTCCCTTTTGAAACTAGTATTTGCTACATGAGGGACCTCTCCTCCCATTGCTGCATAGCTTTTGTCGGGTAGAGAGTGAAATAGACAAGTAAGTCTCTTCTTCCCCCCTCCAAACTGCATCTGTTTTATAGGGAGTCTCCAGGACTCAATTTTCATGTCATTTAAGGCCTGGCCTAAGGAAGAGTGGTAGTCAGGGTGTAAAATTTGCCCTTATTTACCCTGGACACACACACATGCACATACAGAGAGAGAGAGAAATATTTATCCCCCTGCTTCTTTACAACACACAGTGCTGTCATTTACAGCCAAATAACTCATAATGTTGGCACACAGAAAAGGATCTTTTTGGGTTGTTTGTTTAACCATAGCATTGGATTGAACATGTGTGTCTGTCATTTTAGACCAGGTAATGGCAGCTGGAGGACCTGCCCCTGTCCACCAATGAAAAAGCATGAAAAACAAAGAAAAAAAAACCACGTTGTTCCCTTCACTTTACAGATATGGATACAAGTGTAGAAATGTAGGGACACAGAGTGAGCGCTATCGCCTGCCTGTGCAGCTGCAGTGCTTTATAGGTACAATATCACATTTGCTTTTGTACATGTTAGGCAATTCCCATTTCTTTTCTCTGTTGTCACTAAATGTTTGACAACTGTTTGCTTAAAACACCACAGCTGATCTTAAACAGCTTTAGTTTGTACCTCTCCCTTCATCATCACGCTGCAGAACCCCTGCAGCGGCACCACATGCAGAATGTTTTCAACATTTTATTGTTAACCTACTTAGCATTTATACACAGTATATAAACAACAGGCTCTTTAAAACATCCTGTAATGCAGCTGTGAGCAGATATCAGATGTCTAAAGAGTGCTTAATCACGGGAGGGATTTATCATCACATTTCCTTGAAGTTGGAGAAACTCACAAGAGACCGTTTTAGTCAAAATCGAAGCAGCAGAGGCCAACACATCCTGACTTTTAATCATGGTTTGGGTCAAGCTACAGACATGCTGCATCCTACAATTACAAGTCACCAACATCTCTCATCAGACATCTCCTGCCTGCCAGATGTCCATGTCTTTCCAACTCCAGGTTGAAATGCAAGCTTTCTCTCTTACAGTCTCAAGCCTGACTTTTTTCACACAGCATTCACTCAGCAAAACCATTTTTCTTTCCTACTGGTAGAGTAAATGTGGAAATACAGTATACCATATGCAAAAACATGGCATCAGGTTCTAAGTTTAACATCTAAACCTAAGGGTTGCCGGAACATTATCACACCATTACTTTGCAAACAGCACTATATAGAAGGTAATTGTGTCAACAAAATCAATAGGTTGTTCCCCGTTTGGAGTGCTAAAGTGCACAATATATTTCAAGACAGCAAGCACAACTTCCCCTCCTTGGCAGAGTTAATGAGCCATTATATGTTGTTCTGTTAATAGAGCAATGATATAATTAACGTATTAGTGTTACAAAGATAAAAGATTGTTTATAGCATGGGGGCTGCAGAGAGCAAGCATCTATAGGTGTAATTGCGTAACCAAGAAAACCTGCCTACCAGAGCAAATAGCTCACTTCCTCTCAAACATTCATCCCCCACAAATCACCCAGACTCCACTCATCGCTCAGATCTTTACTTACTGCCATGGGACTTTTAAGGTTTGACTCTGAGAGCTGTGTTCTTTAATGGGCGTCATTTCCCTGCACACACTGGTGATCATTATTGATGATGTAGAACACAATGTTGTCATTATGATGCAGAGAAATTATCAGAGCGTCCATCCATTTATCTGTCAAACACACCGTCTCCTGTTCACAGTCACTGAGGGGGCTTGTGCATGCTCTGGGTGAAAAAAAATGCTGTGATGAGCCCAATTGCCCACAAATTATTATTTATTTTTTTTGCCATACACGTCCATTTAAAACAAAAAGGCTGCAGCAAACATTTTCAAGCCAGAGAACCCAATTCAAGTTTAAATACATATTTAACAGCAACCAAGAGCCAAGATCATTTTTGTCATTTATATGTGTGGACAGTGAGCCAGAGGATTTTAAAAGCAAGCTTTAAATGTGAGTAGGGTTGCCCGAAAATAATGAGCCACCATGTTTGAATACGATGGATAACAGCCAAAAGGGACACATCTCATGTTGTGTCTATGAGTCTACAGAGTCCTGTCAGTACCAGTTTCTGACTTATAGTGTTCACATCTGCATCCAAGTTTTAGTTACAACTGAGAAACTTTCTTGAAAAAAATCTCTTAGCAAGTTAAGAGGAACTGCAGGTTTACTATTACGGAGGATGAGTTCACTGAAGATAAATAATGATGCAGCAAAAAACAATTGTATGATGTCTTCTGTGGCACTGGGGAGAGTCTTAAAAAACATCATGATGTCATCAGGGAAACTCTACATTTGGAGGAAAAACTTTACATTAAGAAACAGGGACATACAAGTTCTACAAGGAAGGGATGGTTTCACAAAAGATACCATCAACTTTCATTACGGCAAGTGGAGGGTCGTGGTTTTTATGAGTAGGATTCATTCCTGACTTAAAGTCAAGATATCTCAGTTTCTGCTGCATTAACAAAAGTCCGTCTTTTATGACTTAATGCTTTTTGTTTGCTTTGAACAATTAGTCAGTGTTTTTTGATGCTCGATAGAAGCATCTAATGCCCTTTAAATTTTTAATACAACGTGCTGTGCTTTGCCAACAAAGTTGGAAGCTACGAAGAAAAAGACAAATCAGCTGTAGAGGATTAACCCATAGCTCTCTACAGCATTAATGTAAATATATGCAGAGTTTTGCTCGTAAATACCTGTGTAATTACAAAGAGCCGATCATCAGTTGCAAAATGGTGATGCTTCAGCAGCGTTTTAGTCCAGGTGAGGAGAGTGCTGCTAATGAAGGTTTACCTGAAAAAAACTGAGAGAGATGCAAGGTGCAGACATGCTGGGCTGCAGTGATGGATATTGGTAATTACTGTTAGTGATCTCATTTAACCCTACACAAGCGCACATGTTTAATTGCCTGGAACACAAAAAACACAAATCGAGTTAATCTGGTATAAGGGGATTTCATGTGGACTGAGTCCTGAAGAGTGATTGGAGCGGGCCAGCACTCCAGCTCTGCAGACAGGGCGTGGCCGAGGACTCCTACAGATTCTCCGTGGAGAGAAGATTAATATGACTCTGATCTCTATCCTGCATAAGAAATCAACTCAGCGAGGGAGCCAGAGTTGGTGCACTGCGTGTGTGTGTGTGTGTGTGTGTGTGTGTCCTAGAGAGGTGAAAATTACAAAAATACTGCCCAAACTGAAAGTATCACCATATTCTCTGAATAGTTTGTGGATGAATTATTGTGGATGAACCTGAACACTGAAGTTAAAACCTTCAGTCAGCTCTCTGTGTCACATTATGGCACCAAATTATCTGTGATCAGTGTAATCGATTTGCATATACAGTACATAGTCGCTGCAGCTATGTGTTGCTCCATAATGTATCTGTCTAATACATGGATCATCTGCAGCATCCACAAACCTGTCTTTGTTGTTATGGTCATGTATGTCTAACAGCTAGTCAATTATTAATCAATAAACACGTGAAATCCCTTGACGAATAAATGGAGTAATTTGCACTTAGTAGGGCATATCAATAGCGCATATGACAAACACGATTCTCCTGCCTCTGGATGCCTGAGATTCAATACTTCATGAAGCGACAAACATTTGTCCCCCGTCTGATCATATCTCCACAATGAGTGATGGCATCTCTCATTTTTTTTCATCAGCCAATCTAACAGCACAGGAAATTAAGAGAAACAAGAGCCAGATAGAGATTCTTATCATGTCTGCATTCTATTTCAAGTCTTTGAAGGTTAACAAGGATTCATCTGCTTTTCAGGGGGAACTCTTGAGGCATGTTTACCAGACAGCTTTGGTACACTTGTTGTTAAAAGCAGATGCATATATCATAGAGGAAAAAGGTTTACTTTTTTTTTTTTGACAAACTCAAAAGAAAAGTAAAAGTAGAAGAAGCAAAGAAGGGAAGTTAAATCAGAGAGGCTTAGGCAGTGAAACTGTTGTGGGTTGTTTTATTTTTCCAAAGATATGGTCACATTTGAAGGTTTCTGACAGCCAATTTACACCCAGTGAGAGAGATTTACTTTATAACTTTATATCCATTTCCTCCATAGTGACTACTGTGTTTATTTCCTAACATTACTTCTCTGGAGTTCTGTTTTCATCCTCTTCAGATTGTTTCAGGTCCTCACTTGTCAAATAGCAAGCAGTCGCATGCAATAACAACAATTTTCCCCTTCAAAATATCCTCTATAGGTAATGTGGTGATTAAAATGTCTTTATGAAATGACATGAGGTGGAAAGTCTGATCCGTTGAAGCTTGTTGTTATTATTTAATTGGGGGTGTTCTGCTATCATCAAATCTAATTGCCACTGCCTTTTGCTGTTTTGGATAAACAAACTTTCACCTCTTCCAACAAAGAACATAAAAATAATCATTTTTGAGCACATCTAATGTGCCTTTCGGACTGGGAAAATTAGCATAACCTACACTCAACCTACACTCAGCGTTTGTTCCTTCAGGTCCATTACAGCTACAGAGTGTTTCATCAGCAATAAAGAAATGAGAAGAAAACTGACATTTTCCTAATGTTTCTGCATCCATAAGCATCATTGGAAAGGTCTGTAATAATGCATATTTAATCATATTCCTTAAATCATGAAGGTCACTGCTGGTGAACTCTTCCAATAGATCAATATGTCTGCATGACCTGGCAAGTTAATATGACTGTACTCCCACGGCTGAGCACTGATCATCACGATTTCTGCTGATTCTCAGTCATTATCAGTCATCTGGCGATAAAAATCTGCTAATAAAACTATCGCTAACTTCTGCAGGAGAAGACAGCTTCTTTCCTCTGACTGTGATGTTATGCACTGCAGATGAAGGAAATTTGATTTGATTTTTCTACGTCTGCATCATCTGTGCATTCATAATTAGAGGTTGTGTTCTCTGCACTGACGTGGACATTTCACTGTCTTGGGTTGATCTGTTGCATTGTTCCTGTAGACATCTGATGATGCAAAGTTCCTCCTCTGCAGACCTCAGCTCAGTGCTTGACACAGTGCGACTGCCATCATTCATTTCCTGCCTCTTTTGCTTTACTGCAAGTTAAAAATGACCTGACTGTTCTGTTATGAGAGATGCTAGTTGTTTCTCTACCCAAAGCAATGATTTATGATCCTGTAAAAGTGGGTATGTGTTACCTATAGACTATAGGAGGGATCAATACTGCAGCTAGCGCTGCTCACATCTAAAGTATAAATCTCCAAGACATCTGAAGAATGAACAGCATTCTGTCCAAGCGCTAACTCCCTCCTCATCGCCCATGATCCTCAAACCTCCCCCTGCCTCGACCCCATCTCCCACACACACAAACACACACACACCACGATCACCGTTCCCATCACATCACCCTACTTTGACAAGGAGTGAGAAATAAGATCCAGTGCACTCCCAAGGTCATCGTCACAGTCTCTCAGCCTCCTGTGATGATACGATACACTTCACACTGTCTCTGAGAGTTAAATGAATCTTCAAGCGCAGACGTACAAGGGAGAGATCCAGCGATGCTCCAGACTTGACAATAAACAACATATCAGATGGTGAAAGAAGTCGAAGATATTGATAGCTCTGTCTGTAGAGGCTCTGCGCTGGAGCTGCTGGCGGGGGCCTGCCAGTTTTCACTTTCCTAACAGCACAGCGCGTGCTTTTAAACCCAAAGTAAACTTTGGAGTTTTTTTATTTCAACGGTGTACTGCTCGAGGATGAGCGTCACCCAACCTCAAACTAAATTATGAACCTGCAAAGAGGGGAAAGCATCTGCTTGAAAAAAGTGTTAAACTGAGCACCAGTGCAGACTGGTTTCCATGAATATTTGATGCCTCAGTCCTTGAGCACAAGAGTGCAGCTCATTATTTAATGTCCCTAATGTGGTTAGCTCCTCATTTGCGGATGTGATGTGAGCTGTTTTTCTGTAATTCTCAAATCTTTTTCCATGTATTGAATTGTACAACCGAAGCATTGTGTCTTTCGTAGTTTTCTCTAGAAATTACATTGCTTTCAAAAGGCACATTTCTCCACTTTAGTGAGAGGTGTCCTGTTACCTGAGCACTCTTTTTCTTCCTTTAATTAAAATATCCACTGTGGGGGCAGGTTGGAATGGCTTCTAAAAAGCGGAGCCATACGTCACAGGGAGGATTATGAGAATCTAGCAAGGGAGAGGAAAAGGTGCTTAACTGTGGAATTACAGCTGAAATGAGTTTTTAATCATGCAGTTAATGTTGGGAAATGTGAAGCCCAGAGACTGTGCAAATTGCATCCATGAGGGATAAGACACCATCAGGGGAGCCAAGTGGACAGATTACTTCAAATCAGATAGCATGTTGGTTGAGACAATAGAGTTAAGTGTCTTCATAGATACTTTCACCTCGGCTCTTGCTTCTAAACTCTAAAAACCAACTATAATTGGTGTTTTAAAGCATCTCATATTCACAATAAATGTACTGACAAAGTTTGCAAGTTAGCAGGCTGAAACTCCAGACCTGCTTAAGTTGCAACTTTTACCTTAGGTAGAATTTAAAGGCCGAAGGTCATCTGGATTCATTAGCTACAGCTAATCCTGTTTTAGGCTTTAATTCTTGCATGACTTCAATGCAACAAAAAGTGACTCCGCATTATTCTTTAGCCCTCACTGGAAGTGCAGGGGAGCTGAATGTGCTCCTGTTAATGAGATACTGGTTATCTCTATAGCACACTGCCTCCCACCCTCTCCCAGCACTGCATTATTGTGCATCAGAGAGGAGCTCTCAGTGACATTAATGTTGAAAGAGGGTAATGGAACAGAGTCTACCAAGTTTCACAAGGGGTTACCATGACCCAGGGGTAGTAATAGGGCCAGATGGAGACATCTGATTATGTGGGATCTGATATGTAAAAAAAAATCAGTGGCTGAAAATATGATGGAGACTCTTCAAGCACGGCACTCCCTCACAGGTAGTTCTGGGGCTTCATGTCCTGGTTTATCCATCTCCTAAATTAATGGATCACAGGGAGCAGTTATGAAAATGATCCTCCCTGTCATCAGCTTTGGCAAATTCTGCAGAAGAAGTTCTCAACCTGAAGATTTTTAAGGATCATTGGCAGCATAATGCGAGTGCGAGAGTCCATCTACCTCAGGAGCATGCCTTGCTTATGCATAAATGGATGATGAATACCGCTATGATTACAAATTCATCTTTCATCGCCTAAGCCATAGACACCAAAGTTCCCAAGAGCAACAAGTCAAATGGCTTGTGTAATCTTCTGCATGGAGGGCTTGTTTCCTTTTAATTCAGGCGGAGAAATCTGCAGAGAGGAGCCCCGGTGATTGTAATTCCCCAAAGCATTTCATTATTTCAGTCTGTGTGATAACATCTTTAATTCCATTTTAAATAGGTTTATATGTCCATCATAAAATACTCCCTCGTGGGTTTAATTATTGTTGTAAGATAAGAGATGCTATGGGAAGAGAGCAGGGACAAAAAGGAAGAAAGTCATTTCTAAAGCCTCAGACACAAGTTATATAGCTCGATGACTGATGGTGTCCTTGTTAATGCTTATCGCCTGTGACATCACTTCCTGTAGCTTTCATTCACTGGGCTTTATCTTGTCATCAGTTCAGCACAGACAATGGGAGTGCAGCATCTGCTATGAGCCTGACACAAAGAGGCTCATCATGGCAAGATTAAGTGTAATCTAAAACTTTCCTGATTCAAGAGGCTTTTGACACAGTCACAACACCGGAGATGTCACCAGCACCTCATTCTAACTTTGAACACGTTCACCTGGGTTTAATTTGTCTGTGGGGCTCTCGTGCGTGATACACTGTGAACACATGTACTCACACTGTATGCACGCATGCGTATATGCACACAAATGCACCGACCTTTTCACATGGTCCGTCCTGCTCTCTTTCTCCCACCTGTCCACGCACTGATACATATGCAGTATTTGATGTGCACCTTCATGTGCACGGATGACCAACAGCAGACTCTTTTAGCCTCTTTCTCTGGTCTGATTGGTGAAGGCGGCTCAGACGCTGGCCAAAACTGCTATGTCAACCATAAAATTACCTTCAATCCAAATTCACTTCAGATGCTTGGAAATTCTACTTCATGAAGCACAAACGTATTGCAGTGATTGAGCTGAATTCTCTTTTTTTATTCTACTTTTTTTCTATTCTGCTTTTAAAGAAAAAACAAAAAAATGGTGGTTTGAAGCCTGAAGAATGTGGGGCGCAGTAAAATGGGTAATCTCTTAATCTGTCTTCTTATCCACCCATGATGTTTTTCTGAACTCTTCTCTCCTGACTCACGGTAACCTCCATTACTCCCACATACTCTCTAACGGTTAGGTTTACTACTTCATCTGCTGCAGGAAATTATCACCTCTGAGAGTCTGCCTGAAGACACAGAGCTGAAATACAGCCTACTTCTGAAACTTCACTGCCAAACGACACTCCTCTTCTTAAAATAATAGACACAGCAGTCAGTCAGTGAATTCTTCCTCCTCTCTGACTATCTTAATCAGCACCTACTGATGTTTAAAATAAAAGGAAATTCACTCACTTCAAAACCAGCTATTGTACTACTGTATGTACTGCAGACAATGTTCAGTACCAAAAAGGTTACAAGTAAACACTGAGTATCCTCTGAAGTTTGAATTGCAATGACTGTATTGATTAGATGTCAGTTGCAGTCAACAATACTGACGGGAATTTTATTACTCCACTTAATGAATGATGTTTTATTAATGGCCATGTAATAAGATTACCTTTATCTCAATGGAAGCCATCAATCTTTGCCCCCTGCTGTTCAGCTCTGTGAACACTCATTAAGTTCTGTATAGATCTTCTTCTTTTAAACTATGTCGAATCCACAGAGCCCTGCAACATGCATAAATACAGGTCATAACTCACATCTAACTGGAAAAGAAAAAGCGTAAAACAGTCCATTTATCAGTCATTTCAGAAATAATTATAAGTAAATTAAAAATAAATGAATATGTGCATAATGTAATGTAAAAATAATCTGCTGCATTGCAGTGACATTACACATTAGGATAGTGAAAGATTTTAAGGGTGTACATTCCCAATTACAATTTTATAGCAACAGTCTGATCGGGGGAAGTAATGTGAGCTTCTCTAACATGGTCCATTGATTGAAGTCCTGCATGTGGAAGATTCACAGGAGACGAGTCAATATGAACAATTTAGCTTGAGCAAAAGCCATGTGACCACAAAACCTGCATGTTTTCTCTGCCGTATAGATTACAGCAGCTCAAGCATAAAATATTTGTGTGGTTTAGTTCCAGGTTTCCACAGATGTGTTAACTCCACCGTGACCTTTAACCTGTAACCTAAAAATGAGACACAGATGTCGACATTAAGAAGATATGCTGCTAACTCCTCCAGGATTCAGGGCTATTGTTGGATTGCTTGAGAGAAGATGAAAATGGTTGTTTGACAGCTCTCCTGAGGTTTGTTTTCCTACACCCAGTCTTGCTCTGTTTCAGTGCTGCACTGCACATGCAGTGGGAGGCTCGTGGTCTTGGAGGTAAAACCGTGTTAAAGAATGACAGCCCCTCCCCCGCTCCATCTATCAGAGGTTTGACACAGGTGAGAGATTGATCTCTCTCTCACGTAGGCCTGACACCCGCCAAGCTCTGGCAAGGCTTGTTTAACAAGCACCATCCTCTCTGCCAATAAAAAGTGCCTTTTTCCCCCTTAAGGCATCTCACAGGGCAACGCTAGGCGTATATATCAGCCATAACTTTTTTTAAAAGTGGGATTTATAGACCCCACAGTGGAGATGTATGACAGACCATGGTGAATTAATTATTCCAAAACAATTTGATATATCTGATTATTAATTCTGGGACACGAGCTCGCTTAGAGCAGAGACTGCTTGTAAAGGTTGGATTTATCATGTTGACATTTTGGTACAGCCAATGCGCCTCTCTGTCTCTCTCTCTTTCTCTCCCCCCTCCCTCCCTCCCTCTTATACAATGCAGTTGTTCAAAGCTCTGGCCGACAGTTTTTTTTCCTCTGCTGCACAAAGTGGCAGAACACAAATATGCCCTTTTCGTCTGTCTTCTGCCTCTTTCTCAATGAGAAAGCTACGGATGTTTTAGTAAGAGATTACAGGGCGCACACAAACATATTGTTCGCACACACCGGCTGTTGACAAGCGTTCCCTCTACTGGTGTGCCATGCATGGCGGCACACGCAAATGAAAGGTCAGGCCCATCAGCATCCATCTCGCCCCCAAACAGCAGAGACACCAGTCTAATCTAGCTGTGCAGACAAACAACAAAGACGCGAGAAAGCCAGAACTCCAGTAGATGCATCAATGTGAAAGCAGTAGAGAAGGTTAAGCCCCTCAGTTTGTTCAGCAAGCACTTGACAGCAGCTATGCACTCCGAGATCAAATGCATGCAAACGAACAAAGCAAAATGTTATCATCATGTTATCGGTTGGTTAAATTTAGAGGGTTGCGCTGTCTGTGTGTATAACGCCGGTTACTGCTGTGAGCTCTGCAGTGGTAACCTTACGGGAGTGCCGACCTGCTGACCCATCAAACCGCTGATCTCACCAAACCTTTAAGACATCAGACCAGGCAACATGACCGCAAAGAGACACAAACTGACTACACAGAGATGGCAAACAACCACAAAGAGACACAGAACCACAACACAAAAGGGGCAAACAATCATGAAGACACAAAGCAACTACAAAGAACTGAGTTTGTCATCTTTTGGTCTGGACATCTTCCTCTTGCTTCTACATCTCTGTGAACAGGACTCTCTGTTTTGTCATAATCCAGCCATGGCAAGGCCAGGGTGTTGCCTACGCACATTCCTACATGACAAGTGACCTTGAGAATGAGTTTCAGCCTAGTATATCAAACAAGCCAAAATGCACACACACACAGAATAGCCATTTCCCCAAGCTCTGAGTTTCATTACACCTGGGTTTCCTCAGTTCTACTGTGGCAGGCAATCTATGTGCCCTTGATGTGATGAGAAATGTGAATTTCCACACAGGACATACTTTGTAGCGTATAGCGCTGTGTTGCCTTCTCAGACACGCTGCCTCATAGTCATAATCTACATCCCACTTGAAACGTTTCTCTCCAGCTTCTGCAGCTTGTTTTCCACATACCCCCTTGCACATGAGCAGGCTAAAAGCACTGTCATTACTCCATCACGCTCTAAAAGCAGCGTATCTGACCCATTAGAGTGGGCTGGTGGGACTGGGGCTGTGAAACAATGATCACTAAGAGTTCTATAAAAAGAAGACCATAGCGAGCATTTGTTGGTGACAGCGGAGGAGCGATTAAGGCTGACTGATTGAAAGTGTCCCATGTGAGGGGACGTGTCAGACTGAGAAAGTTTTGTGATCGGCGTAATGGGCCAAATATCTGCTCCGCTCGGCTCCCCTCTCTCCTTCACTCCACAGCGCTCTGCTCAATTAATCCAGAGCCTCTTAATGACCCTCGAAGGTGACTCACTAGATAAGTGCAATTACACTGGAAACAAGGGTGCTGCCAATTAGTCCTCAAGTCTCCCTCCATCTTAGCGGCGAGGGCTGGCCACGTCCCACCGGGTCGGCCTGTTTGTGACTTCATTAGCAGGCTTCTAAAAGGGGAAAATGAACGCCTGGCCTAGATCATACTCCTGTGCGCAGGGATCAGCGCTGCACAGGATGCATTTGTCCTTAGATGTTCAGGAATGACAGAGGTGGCACGGGGACGTGGAAGAAGGCAAAGCTTTTGGAAACACGTTTCCCCGACACCATGACATCTCAGACTGTCCACAGAGATTAGTGGCACTTCTGCATGGTGACAGCAGTTTACATGCTTCTTTTTTGTTATTTTAGGCATGAAGACTCAGGAGAGGCCAAACTGATGTCTGAGGTTGTTGTCATGCCAAGGAGTGATGACGATGATGACGACGACGATGATGGTGATGATGCATCCACTGACAGCAGTAAGGTTTTACTCCTCATCCTTCCCCTCTCTCTCTCTAACGTTTCTTTGCTCGTCCCTAATTGCTCCCCCATTGTTCCTTCCTGAGCAAATTGTTAATGAGAATTTCCTGCTATGTAGACGTCAGGGGCATAGTCACTTGTTGTCTGCCAGCACAGAGTCTGTGAGTAATGGGTGTGACTAATGCTGCTTGGCAGCTTCCACTCTCATCCCTCCCTGCCATCTGTCCCCTGCCACCCCTCTGGGTGCACTGGGGTGCTCTCAGCAGGTCTCAGTAATCATACACACACTCACACATGCACACACACACACACACACACACACACACACACACACACACACACACACACACACACACACACAAATGCGCAAGCAATTCCAGTCATTTGACAAAATCCAAAGATTTTTGAAATGATGTTTTCCAAATCTGGAGTTTCAAACACATTGTGACTCTGCATCATGAGTCACCTTCACAAGATAGAGTCAACAACCAATTATTTTACTTTAAATAACCCGCGCTCTTGGAAACTTACTTGGTCTATGAAGTGAGCATGTGCAAGTTTTAGGACTCTCTCAATCTGAGCTCTCCTTTAGACAGAGCAACATATCCTCTTCACATTCACCTCACTAGAGCGTATTGACACAATTTAATGATATATTTGTTGCCAACACACACTTTCATGCAGCAACGCAATGGCAAATGAGATGAGTGTGAGTGAGTGTGGAGGATAAATGTATCCGGGATGTCAGTACCGGCTTAAGAGAGGGAGAAGCAGCATGAATCTCATTACAAAGGCCCCTGGACCTGCCCCTGCAGCCACGTGAATCACTGTGAGTGACTTTAAATTGGTGTCCAATGAAGTAGGAATTGATCCCTGGCCCTGTTCTGGTACTTTGAGGCAGTCTGGACTGTAATCTTCAGAAGCTGCAGCTTTGATGGATTTGTGGTATCTATTTAGTTTCCATACAGCTGAGGTAATTTTAGAAGTGGAAAGCAGTGCATCTGCAGAGAAAAACATTTGCTTCTTCAGTGACTCAAGAGGTGTGAACCTCTGCTGGGTTTTACTTTTTGCTATTTCGAAAGTTTCTGTGGAAATCTACAGGAAAATCTAAAACCAGGCTTTTTTTCTGTGAGCTAGATTCAGTTTGTTAGCGTTCATTTTGACTAACAAAAAAAAACAACAATCGCATAATCACCATGTACAAGAATTTGAGTGGAAGCTTCTCAGGTACTCCTGGGCTGCTGCTATGGTAGGAGTGTTTCCACTCTCTGAATAGCCAGAGGCATCATCACTCTCATACTCCCCACCAGTCATTAGATGAAAGCAGCTTTGGCAGGAAGACTGTAACAACCCCCCCCCCCCACCCCACCAACCCCCCTAAATTGCCAGTTATTACCTTTCAGCTGTTCAGTGCGGTTTTATATAGTAGTATAGTATAATAGTTCCACCTTCATGCTACAAAAAATAAGAATTTCCAAGCCTGAAAACATATCAGACTCAGACTGAATTGAATTTTAGCACATGTAGATGCAGGCAATGTGGTAACCTGTAAAATACTGGCAAATTTACTGTACTTGTAAGGATTTGGTTGCTCCCAGTATTCATTATTCAGTGTTATTTAGCAGAGTAAAAAGGAGTTAATAATTCAAAAGCAGCATCTGACCACAAGAATGGATGACAGCTGCTCAGGGCAGGCAGTTTGAACCAACAAGGTTGACTCTATTGGGTTTCAATGGGGTATTGATATTAGGCAGAGACTTTGCTGAACCTTTCTGAATGTAGTCACCAAACTGTGACCTCCCATGGTGCATTGCTGCCAGCCAGATGATGACTCACACCACAGCACATAATATGCAAAAGAAAAAAACATCATGCAAATAGAGGATTATTTATTATTATTTATTTATTACTTGACATGATAATAAAACTTGTAATTAAGCACATTCTCATTGAATAACGTAGTGAAAAGCAGTATGTAGACCATTTTTATGGTCCACCTCATGAGCAACACACAGACACACACACACACACACACACACACACACACACACAGGCACACACACACACTCTGCCCATGCATCGAGAAATGGATTTGCGATGGATATTTTTAGGGTCACTATGCTGGTCCATAATCTCATTTAAAGTGAATGAAATAAACATATCCATGGGAATTGGACACAGATAATTCTGAAGGGTGCAAATTGATTTTCTGTAGAACTGGGTATAGAGAGCACTTGTGCTGCATGAAGACACTCCAGAGATGAAAACGTCTATCAGGGTTATTTCTTTATCAGGCAGCATACAGTAGAGAATTGTAAGAATTTTAGCTCTTGGAAGAAATGGATGAATGCTCTCTTTCTGCGTTGACTTTCTATTGAGATGAAAGAGTGACAGAGTTTGAAGTTTGTCCATGCAAGTTAATGACGCAGTATTTATTTTCCTGCTGATCAAGGCTCCTGCATTGCAGTAACGCAATAAAAATGTCAGCAAAGAATATCCTGTTCACTTCCTCTGTAAAGGACATTTGTTTTTTTTATAGTTTAAGAACATCCTGGACTTGCCAATCAATGTGTCCAAATCAAATATACTGTTGACTGGAAAGTCTCCAAACTAAAGGCAAATCCAGTTGATTGACTGTGTCCTTCTGTGATTTGTAGCACTAAGGCCTGCTTTGTGAGGTGTCATGACGCTCATCTTCAGAATCAACACCCCTCCACTGAAAATTCTACCTCCAGTACCACAAAGCAGCAAGTACTCTCTTAATTCTGCTTCCCTCAACAATATGAAGACACTATGTTCACCATCAGTGGTGCATTTCAAACATATCAGTGATTATTAGAATCAGTGACGGAAAGCTGCTATGGCAACTCCTCCAGTGGTAATGCTCCTCTGTCAACACAAAGGCAAAAGCTTTCATGCTTTACCTTCAGCAACAGGTTCTTTGATAAGGTGTACATGTGTACAGTAGGATGTGAAGCACACAATTTTAATCACAAGATGCAATGCAGCCTGTTTCCATGGTTACTAATCATATCGCTGATTGCATAAAGGCACCGCCACTCAAAGATTGACCAACTGATTTCTCTACTATTCAAGGATTATTTGCATCTTTGTGCAACAAGATATGAACTTCTCCCATTCTTTTTTTTGCAGTTCCACACTCTCTTAATAAAATGGCCTATGAATATTTTTATGAAGACATTAAGCTTCCAAAGTTTACCCATTGTGAGGCTGAGAAAACACAAATGACAAGTTTATGACTTTATAATCTCTCTGCATATACAATCCTGCAGACAAGAGCTGGGGCTGGTTCCTAAGTTACTGAAATCAATAGTAATTCAGCAGAAGCCAGAAGGGAAGAGAGTTAATTATCTCATGGTTCTCAGGTATAATTTAACAGATGTGTTTTGAAATTGGTCAGCTCTCCATTGCAATGCCAGTAGTAATATCCTCCCACGCCGGCATGGTCTGCAATGCAATGCAGAAACCCAGAGAGAGAGGAGAGAAAGCAGAGCAGAATTACAGTACAGATTCATGAAATACAATTCACTCCCCAAAGACTGCTGGAAAGGCAATTAACCTTCGACCTCTCTAAAACACTAGCCATACGCTGCCTTCCACGAGCCAGTTTAAAACTTTTACCCTTACAGGACACTGATTTACAGCAGTTTGAGCCTGTTTTGAATTGAGTTAGCTCGGCACCATCATACATCATTCATACCCTGAGCGTGCTTTGGTGGATACCCTGTGGTCTCAGCAGCACCACGGCTCTCATCTGTGTGGGGCCCTCCAGCCACAGCCTGCTGCTGGTGATAAGAAGACGGTGGGGCCGAGCCCGACGAGTGGCATCTTCCCTCCATCGCTACTTCTCCCATTTCATTTCCATGCTTTAAAGAGGAGACATCAGGATGCACTGGCCTCAGGCTGCTACCTGCACTCTGCTTCCATGATTCACTCTCTTCTCACCACCCCTCATTCTCTCTCTCTCTCTCTCTCTCTCTCTCCCCCCCACCCTATGCTCTCTCCTCTCTTTGTTAGTCAACATTATACATACTGCCTCTCTCCAGCACAAAGGATCATGGGTGCTCAGAAACCTCCAGCTTTATACAAACAAATAAACCTGTTCCCCTTTCCTCACTCAAATACCCACAACATCGATGAGTCACGGGCCCCTAATGAAAGCTCAATCAATAAGGGAACCCGCAGGTCACATAATACCAAGAGACAATCTGAGCACCGTTCTCAGCTATTCTCACTCTGAAATAGTTGCCTTTGGATTCTTCCTTTGACATGCATTGTGTCATTTCTTTGTGTTGCATGTTGTATTTTTATAAGTATACTTTAAAGACATGAGAATTAACTTTTGTGGATTTAAACTTGGGGGAGATGGGAAGCCACCCAGGATGGGACAGTTTTGGGGCACCCTACTAGTTTGAGAGCAGCAGGTTTCTGCTTGCTGGAAAGTTGTCACACCCTGCATTAACCCAAATGCTAAGTGAACTTTCAGGAGACATGACACACATGCAAAGTCAATTGGCGGACACAAAGGTGGCAATTTGAATGGAGTTAAACTGAAGGCGATGTAAAATTAGCGAATCAAGCTTTCAAGATGAGTCCCCATAAAGACACGCGGGTTTAATATTCACACACTCACATTACGATCACGCAACAGAGTGCACGACTTATGAAGAAAGTAGCAAAACAACAGCAACGAGGCAACTTGATCTCTGCGACAGGACGCAACATGATTTTACGGTAAATGGTGTGAAGTAGAGGACACTGATCATATTAACCACCCTCTGGTTTGCAGGGCTTATGCGAACACCCCAAATAACTTCAGAATGCTAAACTGGAAAAAGCTGCATGTTACATGAATGACATTAAAAATGTAACTCCATAAATGTAATGTCTAGTTTCCATGGCTACCAAATGATCAAAACTGTCTTAATGTGATTTTAAAAAGTTAGAGGCTAACTATTTCAGTAGCTCATGGGACATTTAATATAAATGGTTGTAAACAAATGGAATTACCCTATCATTTACAAAGATCCAGAACAGGCCTCCTTGAATTCATCCTGTCACCCTGCGTTCCACGCCACCTCCACACGTTCATGAAGGCAGCAGCTGCCTGACCATATGCCTTGGCCTTTCCTCCCAAATGGCAACGTAGCAGAATTGCTCTCTAGTCGACTGTGAGGCAGTGTGTACTCTGAAGGCTTTTGTAATTTGAAAGTGAAGCTGCTCCAGCCTCTTCTCCACCCTGTCTTCTTCTACATCCCTTTACTTTACACACCTGTGTAAAGTACTCACTGCAACACACGCGTCTTGTATGCCATCCATTTGATGCTATTCTTGAGATCGTCAACATGTGGATGATTTTTTTTCCATTCCAATTTAAGCAAAGCATGATGGTGCTACTTCTGAATGCTTCATTTCCCTTTTCAGGGTGCACTCATTCCGAACTCATTTCCACACAATGCTAAACTTTCAACATAGAACAGCGTGAGTGTGTACAGAGACCACTGAGCAGAGTATCTTTGGTTTTCAGAGTGGGGGCATCAGTACCCCTGCTTCCTCCCCCTCCTTCCAAAACCACAAAGTCCCTCACCACCACTGCTACTTTCACCTTCCTCAGGATCAAGTGACACTGATAAAAGCTTTCAGTGGGGATGGGGATGTGTGGGCTGAGAGACCAGAGTCCAGATGGAAAGCATGAGCTGATGCACTGCTAATGTACACTGAATCCACCATGATGGAGGACATTCCCAAGTCTGCCCACACAGTCATCGTAGCTTGAATGCAAGCATCTTTTTTCAGTCTTTTTTCAGTTTTTCATCTTTTCAGTTGGGAGAAAGCATCTGCACTGACTTATGACATGTATAAAAAATATCCAGTTTGTAAGTATTTTGCGTGATGACTAGAGCCAAACTCAAAAACTAAACTGAGCCTGTTAATACCATTATGTATATTACTCATAATACATATCTAAATCATGAGTGTAATATTCAGCTTTCATCAGCTGGTTTACACCTTGAAACCCTGCATCACTTTGATCATCTTCCATCTCAGGATACTTTTATCCTCCATAATGCTCATTAATAACTTAGTCCAGTAATTCCCAATGACCTCAACAACCTGTGCAGTAGAGCAGGGTGGTATTAAGCACAGGTAATTTAATTACATTGTATGTGTATTTCATGTTTTAGCCACGAGGGACTTTTTAATAGCAGAGCTCTCTACGGTGATTTTTCAGTCTTTCTTCTTTTAGTTCAATCTAATGTTATGGGGCAAGAGAGTCTGAGCTACAAATGCACATTTGTGTGTGTGTGTGTGTGTGTGGGGGTCACACTACCAGAGGCTTCTCATGTATTAGTTGCTTCCTTCAGTTAACTGTTGATACGAAACAAAATCAAACAGAATCATATATCCAGATGAAAAATACAACCACAAGCAATGGAATAACAAGAATAATCCAAACTCTTCTCTCTTTGAACCAATTCTCTATTTCTTCTTCTCTATCGCGTTTCTCCCTGTCTTGGTTCCTAATAAGGGTGATCAGAGCTGAATGGCCTAACAGCCTGACCCTCATTACAACCAAAGGTAATAAGGATAAGACACCAGTGAACCAGGCCTCATTAGGCCTATAGCCGGAATACTTGTCGGGGGGTCATCACCCTGGACGTCTTGCACTGCTCATGACTCTTTCACATTGTCTCACAGCTACCCAGAAGTCTTTGGCCAACAGCATCTAAATTAAAACCGACTGTATTGCAAAGACCTCTGCCATTTGTGTCATTATCTGTTCATCACTATTGTTAATGTTATTTTTCTTCTATTCTATTTTACATGACGCAGCTTGCGGACCATGTGCTGTGTTCAAAATATGCAATGCACCACTGATGTTTTGCAACTATTTACTGTCATGCATTGTTTACAAGAGAGGTCTGCATCCATTGCTTTGCACCGTATTGCCCATGAGCAATGACAGGCATGCATGGCAGTCTATTAGTCTCTATCAATCACTTTCAATTCTGACCATGTGTATATGTTTCTATTGTCCTATTGATCCCATTTAAATAAAGACTGAATGCCTTGTTTCTGTCTTGCAGGTCAAAGACAAGGAGAACACTATAGAAAACCCTATTTATTTATGCACCCTCATCCAGCAACAATTTCACAGCTGTGGAGCTGATAGAAACAGTTTAGTTTCTTTTTTTATGATTTTCCAACAGCAATCATTTTCTTCAAGCACTCTCAAGTAAATAGCTGTTATTCAGAAATTGTGTTTTGTGACAAAAGTCTAATTCTCCAACAAAATGACACTGAATAAAGAAAAAACAAGAAAATCTCCATTGACAATAATTACAGTCCTATCTGTAGACACAACTGTTTGACCAAGAGCAGACAGGTTCTTTAATGAACAAGCCAGTACAAGGGGTAACAGTCAGTGCTGTCCTGAGCAGAGGAGCTCTTAAATTGATCATAATGATATTGAATGTTGCCACGAGACTGTATCCTTGAAATAACACAGCCTATTAAGGTTCCAGGAGCATGATCACTGCTCAGAGAAGAGCTGAAGGGCTGTTTTAAACCCATTACACAGCATTATGATGGGACAAGCACCGCTCCAGCCTCTCCATGGTCTTTTAATGTACTTAACAACAAAACCATACATCTGCATAGATCATTATGGCTGCAACCAACAGTTATTTATATTGTTAATTTTATATATTATATGTTGTATATATTTTATATTATTTATTATTATATTATATATAAGAATGTTGTTTTCTGATTACTCACTAATCCTCTGGTTTGGAAAATATCACAAAACAATGAAAAATGTCCGGTGTAATTTCCCAGAGTTCAAATGCCTTGTTTAGTCTAACCAGCATTCAAAAGCCCAAAAGGCATTCAAATTATTATAATGTGAGTCTTGGGAAAAGCAAATGAATTCTCACATTTGAGAAATTGGAACCTTAATGATTTTGGCATTTGCAATTATCTTGCAAGTGATTAAGTGATTATCAGTATAGTTGGTGATTAGGTGTTTAGTCTAATCTGAAGTGTGATTCAGCAGATTATGGTATCTCTCTGGGGTTATGAACGTGATCAGGCTGAAGCGCAGTGTTCAGAGGATCTGTCCATGGTGCTGAAGTGGATGCAGGCTGCAGCAGGGTCATCTTCAGCTGTCTGCTGATAAGAAAAAAAATACATTGCATGCTTTAAGACAAGTTCAAGGAGCTCCCTAGTTAAATCTTCCAGCAGGGCCTTCTCATATTTGACTATTTCTACCTGAAAAAGGTTTTTGTTCATAAAGTGGATACAGCTGATTGACAGTGTACAGGAATCTTTGGTCCCTCCTCTGTCATGGAGTCATTCAGCATATAATATCTGCTTGAGTGGTGATTTATTATTTTCCTGTATTATAAATATATCTGAGACTAAACAAATGCTCGATCTGAGGTTGATGCAACTACAATTTCGTTCTTGAGTTGAACTGAATATTGGAAAGATGTGCCTTCTCTATAGGTAAGCTAAATAATCGACCCAGTGTTCCTCAGCACACTCCCAGGGACCAAAGTCAATCCTGATGTGACAGGAGTCAATGCAGTTGCTCAGTGTTGAAACACACTATCCAATCAACAGCCTTCTTCCAATAGTCTTTTTTGTAAAGACACAAACATGTCATGCTTTGCTTGTGGCGACAATTCATTGATTTCTATGCTTTAACCCGAGCCCTAACCTTAACAACTTGCTGCTCCCCATTATAATTTCTTTTTTTGTCTAATCCAATATCCCAAATGGTATTCATGTCCACTCCAATTATTAGTTCAAAAGCAAGTAATTTCATGAGAAAATTATTGCAGCATCTGAAAAAAGTAGAATCAAAAACGCTAAAGAAGGTGCATTCCTTCCAAAGTGTCCATATTTTATATCAGTAACTCTGCTCTCTACAATATCTACAGTCCTTTCAGTTTCAGTTGACCACAATGTTACAACTCCTATGACTTTACGCCTTCGTACAATTGCTTCTCAATTTTATTTCCATCTTTATCCAGTTAATGTGTTTCTTGGCACACAGCAACATCCATGTGGCCAACAAATTTGTAATAACTTCTTGGCCACCACATGTGCCCCCAGGAATTAACCTCAGGAACTAAATCAAGAACAAGACATTCCTCACCACATTCAATGCCATAGTTCTAAAAACAGCTGATTAAAAAGTTATGTTTTTGGCATACAGCAAGCGATGACAATACCATGTCATTGTGTTCTGACGTGCACTTGTGATGTTTTAATTGCTGTTTAAGACAGAAAGCACAGAGCAGATTTTTTTTTCTGCTGCTACTTCTGTTACTACGGTAAAAGACACCCTAAAATGTCAGTTTTTCTGTAAGTCATACAACATTAACGCTACAGACCATTAGTCGACACGCTGTCATGTGACATGGACGAAAAGAGCAGGTGTCACTGATAACATTAACAACAGCTCTGTTCACTTCAAGTGTCCCAGTAAGATATGACTGTGTGACAGCAAGCCAACATTCAAAACCAGGACCAGGAAACTGGAGAAGCCCTCGTTCCATTTGTTATTTATACATGCGCTTTCCTTCACGTCAAGATGTCTGCTGTGAAAAAGCTCACCTGCCTCAAATTTACTGTCACAAAATGCTTATTTGTATATGTATAAATTTCAATGCACAGTTCACAGATTTTATTTTACTGTTGCCAGCTGAGTTACAGATGGCCCTCCTCTCTCTAATAGTACCCCCTCCCATCTGCGAAGCTGCTGTCCCACAAAATTACTCTTGTACCTGCCATTGTTTCCTTGATTGCTTCCTGTACCTCTGAGTTTGGCCTTAAGGATAACATCGATTAGGAAAGGCGCGCACTAGATTTAATATTAATCTGTTTTCTCCTCAGCCGGCCTCTGTTCCAAGAATTATTCCTGAACCACTGGAGCCAATTAATGTCCAGACAGATGTGCAACGCCATGAGCTGAGCCTTGCCGCAGGGTCAAGCAGCCTGAGTCTAATCTCCTCAACAGAATTACATTTCCGCCATCATGGCCACATACCTGCTGACCTGCTATGGCAGCTTTTGCGTAACCACATGTAGTCATTGCATTGGAATTACTCTACAAGATCCCAGAGGAGCACGGCGTAGATAACTGGTAACTCTGGCTCTCGACTGGTCTCATGGCTGTACAGATGGAAAGCTTGCAGCTTCTGTTCCATTTGATTTTTAATGTGTCATATGATCATGTCTTTGATGTGCTATTCCATGTCTTTCCTCTCCACATTTTACTCTGATTTGTGTTTGCAGGGAATGGAGAGATACAAACAGAGAAATGAAATACCTGAAGCCAAAGTGGGACTTTACACTTAAAAGTGGAAAGCATTACTAATGCATTAGGTATGTCTTTGAAGAACCCGAGACATGTGCATTTTCCTATTCCTTCCTGCCAAATAATACAGATAAAATCAATTATTCATTTGTAAATGTTTATTTCACTAAAAAACTGTTTTTGCAGTAACCTACACTCAGAATGCCCTCATTGGAAGTTTGTACTTCTGTTATCAAACCAGTCCATCTTTTTACCAATGTTAATGTTATCAACCCGCATGTTATTGTGGGCAAGATGACCCCTGGAAACAGAAAATCAGACAAGGATTCCAAGATCTAATGCTCGTAAGAACATTACTGTAACAAGAGCTCAGCCAAAATTAGCACTTTATTGGGAAAATGCAGATAAGACTCAATGTCTAATTAGGGCTACAGTCTTAAATACTTTGAACTAATTAAATATAAAAAAAATCTGTTTTTTAATTTCAACAGCCAAACAGATTAATCACCAGGTGAACTTTTGAAATTATGGATCTGTTGTGTTAATTTATTTTAAAACCACATCATACAACACAAGGTGTTGATGAGGTCCTGCAGATAAATGAAATATCTGCAGTAGAAAATGGGGCTGGAAGCCCCGATGGTGTCTCCAGTTACAGTTTCATAACTTTGGATGCTCTTGGCACTGTGCAGCCTTCTGATTAGTGAGCTTTTAATTTCTAATTTTCTGCACTAAGGGAAGGGAAGGGAGGGGAATTGTACAGCTGAAGCATCATGAAGCTCATAATTGAGCTTGATCCCTGCCTCTACCACACTGGATGTATCAAACACAAGCAGAGCTTAGCTTCTGCTTGTGTTTGTATATACTACTCCAGATTTGTATGTAACGTTTATGGTAGTAATTTATTTAACTTGTCTCCTCAGTAAGAAAGTTCCTCAAGCACCACTTTATTTTGAAATTAGGAATTCAATGTGCCATTTCTTTATTTCTGTATTAATGTGACTAATGTTTTTTGGGGGGAATGTAAAGTAAATCCTCAGCGTATTCTCTTTTTTTGAGAGCAGAAGCTCTCATATAAAAAGATAAGTTGGATACACACTATAGGTGACAATTTTATGAAGTATAACCGTTTCTTATATTTTGTCATGTTATGTATGTAAACAGGATACAAATATCATGCAGTTCAATGCATCATACTGGAACATTAAAATATTATTCAGATTGCACAAGTAATGTATGTTATATTGGATTAGAACAAAGGTAAGGAATGGCTCTGCTCAATACCTTTATATTAAGCCACTTTACATATAATTCAGTTAAACAACATGAGCAAAATTGTATAATATACATCAAAAGTATTTAGTAGTTCATGTAGAGCTGCTAGAATGGGGAAAAAACAATAGAAAAAAATCTAGGTTCAGTCTGATTGGTTGAGATAATAAACACAGAAATGTCGACCCTATGAGAAGGCTCCAACTGTGCTTAATGAACCAGGGTTGGTCTGAAAACCTAAGTTCAATTTATAGCTTTTTTCCACATGGTGAACTACATTAATACAGTTAGATATTGGCATCAGTATTACTGAACACGGTACCTCGTCTAGTATTCCGCACATCTAGGTCACTCCTGTCATTAGCAAATGTCTTATTCATTATTTATTATTATTTAAATCACAGGCAGGGTGAAAGGGGCAATAGCACCTAAATACAAGTGACGGACGTTAACAGATAAAGTGACACAGATGGCCATAACAAGGCTATTTCAGTCAGTAAGACAGTTCATTTTCTCTGTAAATGTTTCATTCCATAATTCATCTCTGACACATAAATTGTATTTCAGCCTCATCTTCCAAGGGCTAAAGTGAAGTCCCTCCTCTGCAATGTTAAATGACCTCTGGAACAATTTGATTATGATGTCTTGCTGACGGACAGATTTATCACGGGAGTGGAGCCGTGTAATGGATATAAGCACAGCTCTGGTGACAGGAGGGAGACGGTGGGAGTGAAGGATGAGGAATAGAGAAGCAGAAGAAGGAGAGAATGGACTCTAAAGCCCAGCTAAGTAAACCATTTACATGTGTGTCGTATGATAAATAAATGACAAATGACTCTTGTATCCATAACCCTGGCAAACAGGAATAATAATTTTGAACATGCTTAGTGCAACAGTGGTGCAAAAGCATGCACTGCACACAGTTTAACCTGCAGATAAAATCTGACTTGTAAATGTGTGATTGGTAATTGAACAATTGTATGCGCTCAGTAAAAAGGTGACGTCTGTTTGCTGCACCATCAACTCACTCAACATCAACATCAACATCAACATCAACATTATCAACATCATCAACATGCTCAACAACTTCAGTCCACTAGTGTCCACTGATTGTCAAGATATGGTTACATGGATATTTGACAATGGTTGGGGAGGCTGAAGCCACACAGTGGCAGCAACACAGCCTCCAGGGCTGCGGACACGGGACAGATCATGGAGACTTACCAGCACCAAAGTCATTGTAAAGACTCCAGCCACAGTTAGCCTAATTGTCTCAGGTTTAGTGCTTACTAACACCAGCTCACTCCTGTCTCCTGACTCAGTGTTTTTTGGGTTTGGTCACAAGAAATGTTAAATTTTCATCATCCAATACCTTTGCTGTTACCACGGACAGACATAAAGCTATGTGTATTTGCATGTTATGACTGTTTGATATGGATTAAAGCAGTGGTAGACACATAAACTGGGTCATAATCAGTTTCTGGAGGGTGATGATCACTTTTAGCAACTAACTTAGCACTAATTTCTAATGCAACCTAAGTCATTTTGTTTTAGAACGGGACCTGAGTGTGACCAGCAGCATGTTTACTTCACTCAGGACAAATGGATCCTGAAGGAGTAGTTTTGCCACAAAACAGCAAACACTGATTACATTTATGACCCAATTTGAAGCAAGAGTGCTCGACATCCATCCTGGAAACTTCCTCACTGCTATTACCAATTATATTTCCACTCGGTAGGTTTAATGAAGCGGGATGTGTTTTCTGTGGCTCCACCATGTATGCTTGACACTTTGTTAACAGTGCTGACATCTCTGCACACATAGCACAGGGGTCTTAAATGCTGAGATGAGCCACGATTCAACACTGTGGGCCAACCAAACAGGCATTTTCAAAATGTCACCGCTGAGCTGTGATTCCTCTATATTCACCGCGTCTTCCTCCCCTCACCAATTGTCTGTCAGCACTTGGCTGAACTCTGTAACACTGCGCACACTGGAAATACAAGGTAGACTGCCTCCTGTGACATTTGTTTGGAGACCTGCGTGATGCCTGGATTCTCTCTGCGATGGATGGAGGACCTGTGTTAACTGTGCCTCTGATGGAGACCTCTGCTAGGCAACAAGTGCTGACATTATTCTTCTGCCTGCGCTTTTCTATCAATCACATTTCCCACTGAGACTGGGGAGGACAGAGGTGTGTTGAGGAGGGGGAATGTGTTAGGACAGCTTATCTGTCAGAAAGTGCATCAGGACAGGAAAAATAATTTGACTGGCCCTGACAGACCTTTCACTTTGCCTTTCTCTGACATAGCCTGTCAAACTGACAGTGCTGCAGATTTGTTTCCTTGTGGCGGGCCAGGGAAAGTCACCATCAGACCACTGGCATACAGAATGGAAATGCAAATATAAAGAAAAATGAGTAAGTAGATATAAATTCACTGATTTATCATTGTTTTTAATGTGAAAATGTTGCTATGAGGAACAGCTAATTTAAGACAGCAAACTTATATACAGTAGGCACACCTCGAAGAACAGTTTATAGTTTAATATGACACCCAGTTTGGTGGGCCAAAGGTGAAATATATAAATGACTGTGATTACTTAAATACTGAGGCAATGTTATGAAGGCAATTAGCAGGGGGCAAAAAACTCTGACTCTCAGAGTGGATTACTGTTTCGGCACAAGATATTTTAAAACAACACTAAACAACACCACGTAAAAGTTTCCACTTTTGATAAAACTACAAACAATTACCACACAACTAGCCATTTTTGTATGATAGTTTAACATGAGCAATGCATGCTGTAACAGGTGCTAGGAGCTGCCAAAGACAGCACATGCGAGCAAAGTCCTTAAATATCCCACAAGTCAGCAGCCTCGGCCCCTGGAGCCCCATCTAAGTGACTGCACTTTCAATGAAATCTACATGTTTTAGTCCATCTTACTACACTGAGTGCTCAAAACGCTATTGCATGCATGTGAGGAAACAACATGAGAGCAGTTAACAAAAACTGATGACATTTGAAGAAACTGGTGGTACCACAAACACAATGATTTGCTTGTTCCGTTAAGATATGGTTAGCATGAGAAACTATATGAAAACAGTGCATCTGTTCATATTTTTCCATGTTATTATCTATTGAAAGATAACTATCCAACTCTGTTTGGGAAGTATGGTGTGATTTCACATCTGAATCTGTATAAGCATTAGTATTATTTACATATCAGTTATTGAATACATCAGTGCTATTGCACATCTTTAAATGCTGATGAAGTGAATACTTGAAGTAATCATCCACATAGTTGTGTGTTGAGACTTTCTACGTTGAGGAGATGGTGGTTTAGCACACCATGCTTTCTAGGGAGAGGCCTCTAATTTATGTACTGCATGTCATGGCATTTTAATGTTAATGAAATATTCAATTTTAAGTTGGAAATCTTCTTACACGGGTTCCTGTTGTTACCTTAATAAATCATGGTCATTAATCTTCTATCGAGGAAGACTGCAGACTGCTTTGGAGTTAACATCTCCAGAGATGATGCTAATGACTTTAACTGAGAAAAATGTTGCTGTCATCAATACATGCACCCACGAGGAGTAAACAGACACACGTTCACAAACTCACACAAACATGACTGATGGATTTTTTTCCTTCAAGCATCTTTCATATCGTCAGTCTTTTTATGTGTATCGATGACGTATACGTCGGCTGTTTATTTACTCTTTGAACCACTGCCGCTGTTGCAGCTTCATAACTCAAACATGAAAACAGCTTCTGATGAGCACACATCTCAGCAAAATTAATGACCGATATGATGCAAGCGCTTCGCCTCTTTTGCACAGGATTTTTTTGCACATCTCTCGCGTTGACAGTTTTGTGGGCTTTTGGATGAATTTGATTAAATGACTTAACCACTGAAGTGAAACTTATAGTTGATAAACCGCAGCCACTGTTAATAACTGCATGTTTGCTAAATGGCTCTGGTGACATTTCAGCATGTCACAGTGTGCCTTGATGCAAGCCTTAAGCTGCATCGGTAATCAGAGAACACGTTATCAGAGACCACACATGCTGTACATTATGCTGACTTTCCTCTGCAGAGACCTCTACAATTACTTGATAAACACAGATCAATTAATCACCTCACTAACTTAATTATATTACTCTCTGAAGTATATAATCCAGTGATCAAAATGTCCCTTGAAGCTCCTACATTTGCGCTTCAAGCTATACATGATAAGTTAAAACAACCATTTAAAGTCAAATTCCCATTGATGCTTCTTGTATTGTTTCTTGGTAATATTCCCTTTGTGTTTTTCCCTGTAAGTGCCAACAGAGAGACTGCTGACAAGGCAGCTGGCCCAGATCCGGCTTCCCCATGCAGCAGTATGATCAATAGATTGAGATTCATGAGGACCAGTGAACAGCAGCGTGCAGCTGCACCCACTTCACCTTCCCTCAATTGGCCGTCATGGGAAAATCAGTCAATTAAGTTCAAAAGAAAATGTACAAGAGATTGATTAGCAGGCAAAAATGGGCCTTTCAGCACTATCGCAGGTCACGCCACCAGACTCCAAACACTGGAGTCAATGCAGCAGAGCATGGCCGACGACGCTCAGTGTTCTTAGAGGCAGGGTAGTAGCAACATCGTGGTCCACACAAAATATGTGGCGTGTCCACAATAGGTGGCTGAATTGCTGTTGAATAAAGAGCTGACAGCAAATTCCAGTGCGCTGACTGTGATTCAGTCAGAGGAGCTTGTGAGACATTGGGATCAATGAGCATCATACCTCCTCAGGTTCATATACTATTTATTTCTGATATCATGATACAAAGTCTTCTGTGCCTTTCCCTTCAGAACCATACACCATGTAAAAACAACATTATATTGTTGACTACAATTTCCACATCAGCACTCAGCTTATCTGTCTAGTACACTGGTTATCATATGAGGATCCCACAGTCACACACTAATAAACTATCTCCTTCAGCCATACATGTTTTCATCCACAGTAAACATAAACAGCGAGTGGGGCAATTATTTATTGTTCTGGAGGCATTGTACTGCATCAACACAAACTAGAAACTAAAAATAGTCACAGTTTTAGAAGCAACCGCTGCTAATTATTGCATTTTTAGCCTTAGCTATTGCACTATTGCTTCCTCAGTCAAAACAAAATGCTCCATCTGAGGTGATGCAAAAACAAGGAAATTAGAATGGAGACTTCAAGTACGGTGCCCAGGTGGTTGAGCAAGATGCTGGTAGCCTGTTCATGGTGTTGCAGCGGCGCCGCTCATCAGACATAAGCTACCTGGGCACTGATTGTGTCGTCCAGCTTTGGCTCTAAATCTCTGAGTGTGTGCGCTTCATCCACTGCTTAGGCAGACGGCAAATTGGGAGCAGTGGCTTTATCTAATTAAGAGGCTGCATCATTAACAATCAGGCCCTTTGGCAGTAACCTCCAGATTCATGTGCCGAAGACGAACAGAGACTTTTGCCAAGGATGTCTGTAACAAAGCTGCTGCAGAGCAAGATGATACAAGAGGAAGAAAATGGTTTAAATATAAACAGTTAATGAGATGTGTGCTTTTTTTTTTTAGCTACACTGGCTAGCTACCACAGCTGTGGACAGTCAGTAGGGCCATGGAAACTTTTAGAGCTTACACAAAAACCAAAAAACGAAATGAAAAAGTACTTATATAATATAATTATTATCAGTTATTTTTTTAAGAAGAAGAAGCGACAGTTTTGTGTGTCAGTGTACTTATCTACTTTACCAACACTGACACTGGGACAGGGACACCTGACCATGTGGCAGGCTTACAGGTTTCACCAACACCAGCAATATGTCAAAAAACTAAATGGTCTGGAACACCTTCAAATTTTACTGTGACCGTCATGCTGACAAAACTATGAAGTCGAGTTTCTGTTCTCTTCTCTCTCGACACCCCCCCATCCCCGATCAATGCTTCAAATACTCGCTAGTAGTTCTCACTTTTTAAGCCCCAAAAAGGGTATTCTAGAAAGCTTGTTTGCAAGGTAAGAAGATATGTTCATGTTGACACATTTATGGCAACAAGTGATTGTTTGTTTTGGTGTCTTGTAAGTCCTAACAAAGTAGCTCACCAATATTCAACTATAACTGAAGCAGATCTCAATCAATGGAATCTCCTGTCTCGTACTGCAGCAGCAACAGAACTTCTTGATCAGTAACAGTCATCTGTTACAGCAGCTCTGTCTAATGACATCTGCTGATAGAATCTTAAAACAAAGTTTCATGAAAAAGTAAAAGTCAAAATAAATGAACAAAACCTATTTGAAACACACAGTCCTTGAAAGTTTATGTCCCTCAATTAGGAAAAATAAATCGGTCCTTTGAACCCAGTTGTAAACCCTGCTGTAAACTTTTAGCCTTCAGGCAATATTCCATTCTAGATTCAGTAAAGGTTTGTTTAAGCAAGCAAGGGAGGTGTGTTGTCTCAGAGAAATTTCTACATATGAACTATGAATTTTTATTAGTTCTAAAATACAACTATATATATATATATATATATATTTACAGTTGTGCAAAGTTATCACAGCAATAAAACATTGATCCATCATTTTGTTGATTGCAAGGTAAAAAGTAGAATTATGGCATTCTTTTTATAAGTACAAGTAAGTTACATGCAATGAAGAGATATGTGTATACGGACATATTTGTCTACAATTTCCTTTTACCAATACTTCTAAAACTACCAGTACTTTACAAATGACCTTACCTTTGGAATTGACTGGTATGAGACTTCTCCATCTGACATGCAAAATATTTTCCCTAATAATAATACTTATATTTTACTGCAGGCTGGATTAAATGTCCATTTGTCTGCCAGCTGAAAAAGAACCACATATATAGGGAAGGAGCAGCAGGCAACCTATGTCAAAAATGTTGTTTAAATGTATGCTTGCATTTTCAACCTGCAAGTGCTCCAGGCGCCTCTGACTAACCTCAGACAGAATGGTTGATGTTGGCAGCTCAGAGGGATTCACTCTCTTATCTCTGCTTAGAGGAAATGATGCAGGGTAGGTTATGCCTTTCGGGCTGTTTTGGCTAGAATGCTGGGAGAATTCGTAGAATCAACCAGTAGCTTCCATTTCACATGAGCTAACATGAAAAAGTGTGTCAGTAAAGCCTGATGTATATATATATATATATATATATAAACTATTTGTCATGTAGTCTGAGACCCTGCCCCCTTAACTGCGCATGGAAATGCCTCTATCACATGCCTCAGCATCATATATCAGCTCAAGCTCGAGACCATTTCTGAACAAGTATGTGTCCTTTTGCCCCTCGCCTCAGAAACTGGCCCAAAGGGAGCTCGCTCGCGAAGCTGTCGAGAGAGCCCCTTGTGAGCCAGAACTCACAGGTTTGAGATGAAATGTTAGCAGATTGCAGGAAGTTGCAACATTAAAGGACGAGCTCAAGACAGTTAAGTCCCATTGTAGCGCCCACAATAAACCTCCACCCCCATCCGCTGCAGATTAGTGCTGTGGGACAGACAGTCTACGCGACGTTACAACCTTTTGCCTGATGATGCCGTCAAAACACAATTTCTAAATCCACTTATTTTTAGTGTCTGCAGACACAACACAGCCGCAGTCGAGAGTGTTCAGTGAGACACATTTGTTCCTCCACCTTTTTAATGGCTTTGTGGCAGTCTTGTGTTTCTGTTGTGTGTTTGTTTGTTATGAATGAAAGTGGCGTGATATTAAACAGAAAGAAAATAAAGGCATTGTTATTTACCTTATATTGTTGAGTTTACACAAATGTTAAGTCTGCTTTTTGTTTTGGGTTTTTTCCATTAAAGTCACTGCCACAGGCTTCTCTTATATAATCAGTAAAGAGAGAGATAGCAAAACAATTTACAAGTTTTGATGATAGCTGCTGGGCAGAGGACTGGGGAATTAATGCAGCAGGAAATGTATCAATTATTTATATGTGAGACTTGGTTTATAAATAAAATAATACTTTGTATAGTATGTTTAAATATTGTTCTTGGTCAAGAGCATTTTGGTCATATTTGTACTTAAATCAAGTAATTCCATCTTTGTGTGGACTTCAGGAATATATCATAATACTACATGAAATTGACTGAATAATATTAATTTGAGCTACATTTTTAAAACCTACAGTACACTGCTGTTTTCTCTTACTGTGCCTGATTAGACCTGTACTCTAAGATGGTGGGGATGAACAGACTTTTCTTTCTTTCTTCTTCTTTTACTGAAAACATTTTATACATTTTTTTAAATTTGTTTGTTTTTTTTTAATGGAAAAAGAAATTTAGCTGTATTCCATTAACCTACTCTTTAGTTGTGTTATTTTGCATGTTCACTGGCCCACTGTCACTGGCTCGACTATACCAGGCTGCTTGAAAAAAGGTGGCCTGGTATCGTCATGCCAACGTGATAATCAAAATGTCTGTGATGAAAAAGTAGAACCATTAAACCATTAAGACCATTGCTATACAGAGGCTCTTGACCTCACATAATTCCCAGCATAGCTCCAACCACTTTCAGGCTGAACAGAGGTCTCAGTAACGCTGATCAGAATAACTCCAAACAGCTGTGCAGCTGTGCAGGACCTTAAAAAACAATGGCCTTAAGTACACCTTGAAGCCCATCTATATCCTTGATACACTCACACAGAGTGTACCATGGACGTTTGTTGTGTGTGTGTGTGTGTGTTTTGTCACAGCAGTACCACCACTTGGAGTGGCAGAAGGTGAATGTTTTAACAATCTATCCATTAGACTGAACTGTATTCTTCCAACTTCAAGTGTTTCAGGCAACCAAATAGAACCAACAATATATCTGGAGTAACACTTAACTCGTGCCAAAGCCTTTTTGACTCATTCATCAAAACATCTGTGCAGCAGTGTCGAGGTCTTGAAGGTTGGTGCCAGTCCTGACTCCACTGCGGTCCTGTTTCTCCTCTCTCTGCTGAGACCACTGTGTGCAGTGTCCCCACATCCAACTACGCAGAAGAGGGGAAATGATTTTTCACAGCTGAGACAGTCATGATCGCTCCCTGTCACTGAAGTGATAAGGACTGAGTGTAGTGCATGTAGACCAACTGGCTATTTAACAGTTTTGTTGTGTTGCACCATGTGTATCTGGCTCTTTGCTGAGTGTGTTGCGGCCCCTGATGGTGGTGGCAATGCTTTAAAGAGCTCAGGTTAAAATATGTCTCCTTACTTTTGGGTCTCAGAACAGAAAGTACAGCTGAGAGCTGGCTGTTTCAGTTCTATCTGCTTTCATTTTCCATATAAAGTTCACTGTGCAGAGAAGTAATATCACATAAAGGTCTACTTTTGTGCCTTGAACGTTATCATTTGATGTTTTGTTTTCACAAGTAAATAGTATATGCGTTACAGCAATTTCTTTTGTCTAAAGAGGAGGGAGGGCAGATTCATACATGTCAATATATGTACAGTATATTCACTGCTGTGTGCCGTCTCTACGCCGAAGCACAGGACCTCAGAGAGTTCAGCCGCTTTCAGTTCCTACAAAGCCTTCAGATATGTTTTTTTTCCCTCCTTTTCCTTTCAGTTCTTCCCCACGCTCTCAGTTGCCCCGTCTTTCTGTGCGAGTAAATGAATTCCCCCCTGATGGTGGGGGGATGTGTTGCAAGAGCAGCGATCGGGACACTTTAATCTCAGAGATCCATCCTGGAGGTTTGTGCCCTGCCTCGTCACTCTGTTCAAACACCGAACTTACCCACCAAGACGACGAGGATTATGGCTCGACCGATCACCCTCCTCTTCTCGTCTCACTCCGTCTCCCACCCTTTTATCCTGTCACTCTACCCCTCTCTCTCTCTCCATCTCCTCCACATCACTTCATTTTTTTTTACAACACAAGCACAAGAGCGTGAAATTTTATGTGAATGTCCCAATCAGACACAAAGACCAATAACATTACACATCTTCCCACACAGAAAAGCATCTTTCTTGATGTGATGATGTGCATTATGCAGCTCTCTCTCACACACACAATCATGATGTGCACATTTCCTTGGCTGGGAAAACTATACAAATCACTGGAGATCTGATTATAAGTACAGGGCAAAAAAAAAACTGTTTTGATGTCATGTTTGAAAAATGAAGTCAGCGAGAACTATGACAAACGAGGTAACACAAGAGCCGCACTCAAATAAAACCCCATGAGCTGTGAAATTATGTTTCAGACATCTGCACCATCTAAATGAGACAGATAGAGAAAACTGTTTATGAATAACTTCCCACAATTCATGTGAAAACTCCTGTGTGGGCTCCCGTGTCTGTGCATCCGTGTGCCAAACTTATGCTATGTTAAGCATCAATATGAATAGTCATAGGTGGTTTGAGATGTGTACAGTCAAATTCCTCCTGGAGAAACCATGTATACATCGCACAAACACATCCTTATGAAGGCTGGCAAACATGCCGCAGCGTACTATTTCAAGCATTGTCTCAGGCAAAAAATGCCGCCAATCAGGGGTACAATGTAACATCAATGTAACATCAACCCAAATTCAGTCACTAGACTTGACCTGACATTGTATAGCAGGGATATAGGGATTTTAGTACCATTATCCGTAGGTGTTATCAGAGTTTAGGCTTAAAAATTAAACAAGTTGATATTTCTGTTCCAGGATTAAATTCCTGGAAGACTTTAAAACAGCAGTTTAATTGGAAAATTTGATTGGAAAACATGCTGTATTTAAACTACATTAAAAATAACAGAAAAATCCGTAAAGCAACTGATGACATTTATAAATTTAGTAAAGGTTCAACTGTTTCTGCCCACAGCTGGGGTGAACTGTGTTGGGGGTGAATAGAGACACATCAAATTTTATTTAAGACAACTCTTGAGGTGCTGAAGGTACATGGGAGCAGATGGATTGCATGATTTGTGCTGTGGTGACAGTGAGCTGGCAGAGGGAAAATTTCTACTTTCAAGACTATTTTAATAATTCACTGACAAACGGTGAACCCAGTTGTGAGTTGTGTATCATTCGGCTCATGCACAGCTTCACATCTCTGCCGTCGTCGCCTCATCCTCCTCTCAGTCACGTACGGCGCCCTCGCTGTGACACCTGATTAATGTGTGGCTGAAATTAACAACTCTTGTAGTCACAGAGCTAATAATAATATGAACACCTACATGTGCAGTGATTATATTTTTGGCTTGAGGGCAAGTATGTTGTTAAAGCAGAGCCCATCAATATACTGCATGTGTTTTGGAATGAGAGGCAGCATTTGGTGCTTGAGGTAATGTAGTTTATGTTTCTCAGCACACCTTGTTGTTTATTTCATTCTTTTACTGGGCTGTGTATTTACATAATCTCAAAATGGTCAAACAGATAAATCAGCCATTATGCAAATGAGAGAACAACACTTCTACACCTTTCTGAGGTGGAGAGAGCAACATGTTAATTAACATACATTTAATTAGGTTGGCCTTATCCACACTTTAGTCGCTGCTAAAAGTAATGCAGACAACTAATGACTAAACCCCTAAAAGACACTTTACCTGTTATCAGGTAAAGTGTGTTATCAGATCTGTGCGTGGCCTGTTTCTCACCACATAGGGGCATGAGAGGGCTTTCAATATGCAGCATGAGAGGGTGAAACCTGTGCGACACAGCAGAAACGGCAGGAGTCAGACTTCGTTCTCTTCAGAAGGCCAAAAGAGTTTAAAGAGTTGACTGCAACTATACAGTGAACTCCAGTGGTGCCAGTGGTGCTGCAGCTGCCCTTGACAAATCTGAAGAGCCAGGGCAGCGCTGGGGAATGACGTGGCCATGTCAGAGCGTATGTCTGCTGCAGACAGCGAATGTAATGACGGCTGCAGGAACATCTGCTGTTCAAGTGGGAACCAGTGGAGGCCACTAGCTATAATGGGTGGAATTTTATTTTTAATGGCAGGACATAAGATTGCAAAGAAGCACATGTGTGCATTGGTTACAGGCCTCAAGCATAAGGTACATGTGAACATAAGACAAGTCCTGTCTTAAAGAGCAGATGTGACATTTTAGCTGTTCTCTCTCTTTATTAAATAGAGTTCATCTCATCTTCTCTTTCATTTAAACCTTGTGTCATATAACAAATTTCACAATTCACCCATGATCACAATAAATAATAAGTAAATAACTTACAGCTTCTGGATATAGAAATCTGCTGTTCAGTTCACCTGGCACTAATTTGCCAAATTGTTTGTCTTTACACACATTCACAAAATATTAACATTACAAACAGTGCAGGTGTCAAAGGGGGCAGGCAGGGAGGTGCCGAAAGGGAGTTAAATAGCTAACACAACTCAGGGATGGGGAAGGACCCAAAATTAACCAACTGAAAAGCACAGACAAAAAACTGAAAATCAGAAACATGAGGGGCACTGTAAACTGAGCTGAATAAATCCACCACAACAGAAACAAGGAACTGAGGAAGACAAAGGGACCAACCAAACGCTGACATACAAGAGGGAGGCGGGGATAAGGAGGCACAGGTGGAACACACTGGGGCGGGGCAGAGGTCACAAAGGCAGGAAGTAAAACTGAGACAGATACACTAGAGAAACTTACAAAATGAAACAGGAAATAAAAACCAAAACATGAGGCAGGCTGTGACAAAATGAGCACCTTTTGTCTTGAAGTACCAGAAAAAGCACAGAGCGAGTGACAACAAGGCCACCATTTTGTTTCAGTGGGAGCTAGCAAGGTTTTAAGTTTACAGCCTGACCATTGATTCCTGCCCGATGCATTTTTCCACATCACACTTCATCAAAACAATATTAGAGAAGTATAAATAGTCCCTAGAAAGAAGCTGTGATGAGATAACACACTACTAACCTATTTTTTAAAGAAACAAAATGTTAAAAGAACAAGCAGAGAGAGGAGAGTCGTTGAGTTTGTACAGCAGAAGCATTTTTACACTTCAATCGCACACTCGTGAAGCTACACTTTAAGAACTCAAGTTTAAACCCGCTGAAAATACACATTTAAATATGGCTTTTTCCACAGAAAAAGATTTAAGGTAACAACTGGCAGAGTACTTATTTCTATTTCACACACGCAAAATACTCTTGAATGAGAAGCTAACGACTAATGCCTTACCTGGAGGACTCGTTTTTTCATTCTCATCATCAGAGCAGGCGATATATCCTAGTTGTCCATCATGACGTGATTACTGAGGAAAAGCGGATGAGAAATAGAGAGAACTTACCCTGATATAGAGCAAAATGGGCTCAAGGTGATTAAACTGAGCATATAGATGCGAATTTTCAGCAGAGATGAGATAAGTGAAGCCGAAAGAGCCCCATTACAGGGGAATCTCAGTGTGAAATAGAACAGTAAAGTCTCATATTATCCTAATATGTACAAAGTAGTGAACATCTTTATCATATATACATTAATTCTGAGCTAAATCCCCTCTACACGCGGCATGGCTGAGCCACGTTATGGCGGTCATGACAGCGACTGCAATTATCAAACAGACTCACTGCTTACTTCAAACTGAACTCCAGACCACATATTGTTGGGGGGAGCATGGTGGAGCTTTCTTAGACGTTAAAGGAACAGTCCAAACCTTTTTGGAAATACATTTAATCAAGGCCTACCAACACCTCCACGGCTCACTTATTAAAATGAGTTAGTTGAATCCATACAAAACCTGAAATGTAAAAAAAAAACATGTTATGGTTTTATGGGAATGTTTTGAGCTGAACTACTGCTTGGTGGATGGGCAGATTTTGTTGCCAGTGTGTGTGCAACTCGAAACAAACTGCCTTTTTTTTTGCTGCTTCATATCAGCCATATGGACATGAGAGCTGTATCATCATCTGTCTCCAGAGAAGAAAAGAAAATGAATATATAGATTTCTCACAATGTTGACCTGTTCCCCTAAGACTGACACGTTCACCTCGGTCGAACCTGCTGTCATGTCATGTCATGTCATCAGTCAGTGTAGCAGCTCGCTATTTTCCTGGCTGAGAGTGCCAATAAAGTCTGTTCAAACCACAGCCACCATCACAAAACAATTTGTGCCGCTACATTTTATTTATTTATTTACTTTGCACAAATTGCAGGTAGAGGATAAACTTTTAAGCATGGCTGATTCAGAAGCAACTTACTTAAAAGGTGTAATAACCAAAAAAGAGAAATAGAAATTAGTAATTATAATAGTACCACCCAATAATAAAATCTGCTGATTGCAGTTCAGATAAATGATCGTTATTTTGCAATAGACACCATGTGTGCATGTACACATAACATTTATGAACACTTGTATATGCATCCTCTGACTACAATCTTCCTTAGTCAACAGAAAGTTTTTACCAGTTTTTTCAAGTTCATGAAATTTTACAATAAAATGTAATTTTTTTTATTAATGTTGGTCATTTGTTTTGTGATCGGGACACTTTTTTAGTTTGCTACGTAATTACTTATTTCATGATTTAGTCATTTGATTTACATGTGTTATTTGTTTCATGAACTGCAAGGCCCATCCATGCAGGCTGTAATATTGCATCAACAACTTTCATCCAGAATTTAAGCGAGAAGAAACATTAACTTATGCCAATATGAAGCAGAGGAGAAAATGACTTTTTCCTGTTTTTACAGAATATCTTTTCATCCAAACTCAGCTCTTACCAGTAATGACCAAGTTCATATTATCATGCAGTATCATATTCATCAAATGGGCATCACTCAGCCAATTCATCGTTGTAGCGAGATGAACGGAGGAGGAGGAGAAAAACAATAATGTTCCTGAGCTCTAAATTGTGTTTGCTGATAGTGCTACTGCTTGGCTGGCTGTTGATGGATATTACTTTCCATGCTGTTCCCCAGGCCATTGTGTGAAGCAGTGCCTTTTATAAATGAGTGATTGTGTGATGCTCCTCTTAAACTAGTTCAGCATGGCATTATTCATCATCTGCAGCACTGCCTGAGGGGAGCAGCAACGTCCCCATGTATGCCAGTCACAATGGGGTTGCGGGGAGAATTGCTGTCTGCAACCTCACGATGCTGCGCTTTACACTGGACCGCTGAGATAGCACTACCTCCACATTTCACATACATCCCAATATGCGGTGGTAACTATTTTAGAAGCTATTTAAAAAGTAATGCCACCCTGCATCAAACCTAAAGACTCGCCAGAGAAATATCTGTGTACGGTGCACCAGCAATATCATCCAAACAAAAACAGGGATTAGAACATCTTCAATGACATCTCCCTGTTTTGGATTCAATTAATGTTATTCCACAGTTACATGAATACAGTTTACCATATACTGAAGGGTGTCAGTACAATGAAATTGCAGCTTAGCAAACTAGCATAGTAATGGTTTCCCTCATTAAAACCTGCTGTTTACTCAGTCAGTTTGTTCATGCACCACATTCAGGCGGTGCTTACTTTGCAGCTTAAAAGCCATCTAAAATTCACACCTGACAATTCTTCACTCTCTGTGTTGATGAGTGCAGGAAATTGTTTGAGTAGGGAGCAAAAATATTGTTAGCGGTTAATTTATTTATTTAATAAGGCTGACTTGGGATCAGCTACTTTTGGAGTGCATTACCAGCAGTGTAAAAGGGCAAAGCTGACCTCAGCACTTCTCTAGAACATCTGAATTCTGATTTCTGAATACATTTTTAGGTGACTTTTTTTTAACACAACATTATTGTTGCTGAAATTAATGGGCTCAACTAGAAGTGCTTCCAAAGTGCAGCTGCCATGCTTTAAACCTGCTGTACACATGGAGCTGAGGTGCAACTTTAGATAGAGAGCTGTTGTTGGCCACGAGAGACTGGCAAAAAGCTAAATAAAACTCTGCTCTCCTTTGTGCTGCAGTTTCAAAGTCGTGAAAAGGAACATCCTCTGTGTGTGTAATCATACAGAATTGTAGAGGCCTGGCCACACCAGCATCACAATGCCACTTCGGTGGAACTGCCATGACCAGTAAACTGTCTTCACATTGTGGACATTTGTGGGAAAAGCATGAGCCTTGTTTTACCCCATTTCACATACACTTCATTTGCCAAAACTCCTCAAAGCACACCATAGTGTGGTATGGTGATGGTAATTTACTTTACTGTGATAAAAAAAAAGCATACTGTGTTGGCGGTGAACTGTCTTGATACCTCCAGCAACACTCTCTTTTTTATACAGTGCACACATACTGTATCCCAATGCAAACTCAAACTTTTAATTATGTCTTCGGCAGGAGGTGTAGCTTTATTCCTGAGGTGCTGCCTTCAATCTACACCACTGAATATTGTTAACACACACACACACACACACCTCTGAGCTGGCACTGGCAAGCAGGAAGCATTTGATCAGAATGCATAATTGGTGTTCAGCATCACTTTTCATTAAACTCTATAAGGGAAGTGTTTCCTTTTATCCGATGTGCAGTAAAAACGATGTCTGTCTGATGAAAAAACCAACAGCAATGGAGCAATGTCATCAGAACCTGCTTGTAAAAAACACTTTTACGGCTTAGCCTAAATTTATGAGGCCTGTCTAATTTTCAGAATGACATTAATTCTGGCTAGAATTCACAATGTTTGGATTCGTTTGCCACATCCCAAATGAATGTACTCTGCTGTAGATGTTGTGGGAATTCTGACCAGGATATTGCAAAGCATGGGTTGCTGGGCAGTGACGCTGTTATATAGCTGCAGGCCTCAAGGTCATTTACCAATATTTGGTTTCATTTACAAGCTACAATACTTTGCATAAGCAAAGTGCAGTTGAAATTCATGCCCCATTCTCCTTTACTCTGGGAAAACCCTTTTATATATTTGAACATTCTTTGTAATTGACATATTGTAGCGCTGCAGATTAAACTTGTAAACCATATGTAAAATAGCTCTAACTTCATATCACATTTCACATGACTGCAGCTCCACATTTGATTACATCAAGTATAAGGTTCAATTACTTCTAAGTGCCACCATCTGACAGCTGTCTGATCGGACTGTGCCTCTCAAACCACATATGGAGGAAGACAGTGCCTTTCAAGGGTAGACCTCACAAGCTTATGAGCCAGCTTTAGACTTCAACAAAAGCCAGTCCTGCTTAAGGTGGATTGTAAGCTGTTCTCTAGTGTGTGCATGTCCCAACGTCTGAGAGTTACAACCTAGAAAGAGCATTTGCTTTTGTTTTAAGTCTGGAGTGTGATACACAAAAAAACACCCTAGTCAGAAGACCTCGATGACCTAGTGGCAAGACATAGCACTGCTGACCTGATTTCTAAATTGAATGGGGGGCAGTGTAAGCGCAGGTTAACAAATTAGTCTACAACACGATGGGAAACATGACACTCCCACCATCTGTGATCTCCATAGAAGTGGTGGGAGTACAAAGTCTTGCACTGCCACAAACAGAGAAGAGATGACCTGCTGAGCTTAGTTGATGTATCTCAGGTGCTCAGAACTGGTAATAAACATGATGTTGAAGTGGAGAAGAGGTGCCAACACGTAGCACATGTGGCTGACATCAAGCAGAGCAGTGACATATGTATCCTGCTGGTCTCAAACAGAGAGAGACCTCTGGCTCTCAACTCTTTGTTTAATCACTTCTCCAAGGGATACACAACTTCACTGAGCCAAGTTAGCTGCAGGCACATTCACACACACTCACACAAGCGCAGGCCTTTCTCCTGGATCTCTTGTTGTTCTTCTCAAATGTGTCATGTCTCTATCCATTTCCTGGTTACTGGAAGAGTTCCCAGACATCTGCTGATGTGACACCACTTATTTTGAAGCTGGATGTTGATAAAAAAAAGTCATGAATGAAACAACTGTGATGCTCATAATGCATTCCATATTGCCTTTTTGCATGGTTTGAACCACAGTAGCCTGTAGACAGTTTGCTTGAGCACCAAAGTTGCTGCATGAGTGAGCAGAATTAATTGTAAAGCAAAAGAAATATGCTACTTTAGTGGCTGCCAGTCGCTGTTGCTTACTTAATGTTGAGTTGCTATCGGACTGCTGCACTGACAAATAATGGCACATGTGACACTATTTTTAACATAAACAAAGCAAACGTGTTCAGGCAGTCAACTAGTACAGCACTACAGCACTAAGCTTTAATATAGTGTATACACAGAGCACACTTTTCATGAAAGCAGTGAGCTTCAGATGTCAGTTCTACTCTCTTGTTACCATACCTACTGCCACACTGTCGGCTGTATTGTCATTTGCTCATGTCATGGCTGCTGATGTTCAAATTGCATTTCAAAGTCCCACTTCAATCCCAGCATCCACCTGTAGGCTCTGACTGTTCGTTCCCCACTCTCGCCACTCCCTGCTGTGCTGCACCTGGTGTTCCCCTGTGGGGAGTGATGAGGTTAGAGCCTACACACCACATATCAACACTGTATTCAACGTTCACACAATGACACATTCGGTGAGATTTAGCTGACTGTGATCGTTGTAAATGACTGCACTTTGAGCAACCTTTCTCTTTTTTGTTAGTGCTTTAAACACACAGAGGGGGGACATGGGCTTTTGATTGTTTGCAGCTAAACTGGAGAAAACTACAAGCAGCCCAGTTTTTGCATACGCTCAATATGTGACAGTTGTCAACTTATTCTGATCATTTGTGTAATGGCTGGAGACTCACAGCAGGGAATCAGGCAAAAATCACAGTCTTTAATGCAGGCAGAGGTCATACACAGGAGAGCGGTCAGTGAGGCAAAGATAACCAGTAATCCACAGGCAAAATCAAACAGAAAGTCACAAACTATAAATGAGCAGCGAGACTGACAGGGCACAGGCAGCTTCAGGAACCAAAAACAGGCAAGGGTCATACAAAGGAGGTATACATGCGGACAGAATGCTAGAACACTCGACATATGTGCTAGCAATCTGTCAGGGAAGTGACGTAAGAGCAGGTGTATATACACCAGGTGACTGACCGAACAATGGGAGGAAGTGAGGCTGGAGTTCATGAACAGAGAGAGCAAAATACAAAGTAAAACAGGAAAACAGGAGATTTTTCACATTCTGTGTGAAACAGACACAAGAGATTGAATGTGCCGAGTATATCATGGGGTATCCTGTTAGTTATACGTCCAGCTAAGGCTTAAAATCCATATGCACCCAGCACTTGTACACAAATCCAGCAGCCTTTGAACTATATATTTTATATTTTATAAGAGAGTCGGGTTTTGATATAAAATGCAATTCTGTAAATTAGTCATTATTGAATCAGTGTAGGCTATCATGTCAAATATTTCTCACAAGAAATGTGACCGTGAGACATTCCACTGTTGATGCAAGTAGGTGTCTGACTATGGTTATTCAGTAATATTCATAAATGTTTCCATATTTTGGTTTTATCATTAAAATTCTGGAAATAAATCAGCAGTGACCTTGATTTAGATGATTTCCTTAATCACTTTTTATGCAGTGCAGAAAATTAGATGAAAAGAGTCTTCTAAACAAAGAGAGAATCAAATCCAAGGTCTGTTTGAATTTAATTTGTGTAATTTAACTTTTTTCACCTGAACAACTATCCATGTGTTTTGAATAGCAATTATACAGTGTCAAAGGAGCTATTATGTAACGGGGATTTTCCCATTACAATCAAGGTCTCGCTCTACTGTTTTCCCCTGATATGTTCACACCCTCATTCACACTTGTTATTATAGCAAGGCACTGACCTCAGTGTCTAAGTGTTAAATCAAAACATAAAAACTCTCATTTTCCCACACATTTAAATACAAACTCAGCCTCCAAGACTAGAACGTCTCCTTTGTGCTTCTTGTGTTCGTCAATAGCCGTGTTTGGTAAAAAGAGAGCAAGAGGCAGTTAGACAATCTCTGCAGGTGGCGAAGCAGTTTGGGGACGATGAGCGATGGTGTGTCTTAAGCCCATCTTTAATTCAGATGTCTCATGCTTCTGTGGTGCAGAGAAAACAAGAGACTTAAAATACAAGATTGATGCTGGAGTGGGAGGCATGCGCAGCCTGTGTGAATCACACAGCTGGGGCTTCATGCAGCAGAACAACTGGTGGATTTGCAGTTCATATGTCATGCCATATCTATTGACTGGGCTGTCTGGTGTCGCTAGTTTATTCATTAATCACATCAGATGTTTTTCCATGTGTTATGTTGTACTAAATGATTACTGACATATCAACCAGCTGAAATATGAATGTAAGAGAATTTGTGTATAGAACACTTTCAATATTGAATGTAGCTGCACCCCATCCGCCCCCCAACTCTCTATGCATTATGTCGCCTTCAAGGACCCATCAGGTAAACTACCCTCAAACACTTAATTTGGGGACCCAGGATGTAGACAGTGCTCCTGTGCTGCAATATTATGGGTTTGCTGTCTTTTACTGTTTGGTAGTTTGGCGGAAAACAGAATGATTTAGGAATATGAGCCACACAGGCAAAATTTAAAACTAAATAACAAATGACTTAATATTACAGTTTTAAGGGCCTATTTACAAATCAGAGCCTTCAGATGAGGTTATAATATAGCACCCCCTTAAGGCCTTTATCACTTCATTTATATTGTGCATTAGCGGTGCACATTGGAATATAACTAGACAAGACTGAAGACTAAAAGCTCCGCGATCACCCACTAGAGGCTGCAAAGTCAATTACACACGAAAATATGTCAGACAAAATGAACAATAAACTGACAGTTATGCAAAGTCGGGTGTCGAAGGGAGATACAAACTAATAAGTGATGTCCTTGAAGGCAAAGATTAGTAACCCCTACTTTGGAATGGCTAAATTCATGATTCTTAATTCATAATTTCTACACAAGAATTAACAGAACTTAATGTTGAACAAAACTGTGTTAAATCAAAGTCGCTAATTTATAACAGACATAGGTTGTCCATGGCCTGACAACTTTTATTATCTATTTTGTTTCATTCAAATTTGCATACGAATGCAGGCACATGTTGGTATATTTTATATCTTGTCCAGAACTTCTGCAACAATAAAGCAACCAACCAGCGTGTTAAAAAAAAGTGTCAAAATGGCAAAGACAAATGTAATGAGTGCGTTAACATTAAGGGATTCTTTCCTTATTTGTAGGCACACCATGTCAAAACAGAGATGTTAGCCTGACATTAATAATCTGGGTGCACCAAGTATAGCTCACCTCAACAGCCTGTAACACCAGTTCTTGCTTTTACAGTAATTTGACAGTAATTTAAAGGCACAGAGTCCTGATACCTGTCTGGTTCTGTATGATTACCAGCAGCAGGGTTATAAACTAAAAATGTATCCTGAGGCTGGAAACAAGGTCAGTGAGTAATTTAAATCAAAATATCTTGCATCCCTTGAAAAGAGAATTGTGCTCGCTAAATCTAATAGCAATCTGCTCATTTGACTGTGAGATGTCTTGTGCTGAAAGTTCACATTTTGACCCATGTTGTAGGTACAGAGCAAACTGGGGGTCCCAAATCCAACCTCAAAAAAATCCATTACCAAGACAGATCCCAAAGAAACATAAATAAACAGAATAGAAGAATAAACTAGAAAGCACTCTGCAAGTGCAGACCTGTGCCAAGGCTGAATTCCTTGCCAAAAGCAGCACTTCTGATTCTGTGTCTTGTCTGAGGACAGTTTGTGGACACAAAGTGTCATGTTGTCTTGTATTTAGCTCTTGTGGCTGATGGGTGGCGATCATCCAGCGCCCCCCCCCCCACACACACACACACACACACACACACGCACACACCCAAGCCCTGTTTGCATCCCTCAGAGGACAGAGGGAACTGTAAGAAGTGGAATAAGACGACAGTTGCTTGAATAACTTGTACGTACAGAAGCTGCCCGTGTTCCTCCTGAGACAGCACACCTCAAAGAATCAAAGGAAGTACATAGGAAACACAGATCAGAACAAAAGTATGTCTTATCATTTACCCAAACTGAGTTCTGCTAGTGTCAGATCTGGAAATCACATACAGTATATCCACATTTCTCTCATACATACTTTGAACAACACTTGTAAAAATGAACTAAAGCAATGGAGGAACAGTCTAACTTGCTGCTTTTTTCTTTGTCCCATGGTTTTGTTGATTCTAACTACCCAGGTCTTCTCTTTTGTTTGAAGTAAACCACTGATACTTCTGTTTTTCAATCAAAGACAACAAATATACTATACTAATAAACTATACTAACTGTACTAATAAATTGTATATAGTTCAAATATCAAGCTTTTTTCATGGACATATTAATGTATGAGGTAAAATGGAAAAAACTAAAACTAACTAAAAAAATAGTGTGATACACAGTATGCTGTGTTTGACTATGAATGGGGGGAGTATGTGGAATCATGTCAACACTACCCTACTTTACACCAGAAATCTTGTGAGAATTAGATCATTCAATGCCTTTAACTGACACAATAAAGCATGAGGACGCAATTATGTAGAGCAGTGGCTCTGAAACTGGGGGGACAGCATAGAGCCACTGCATTGAGGGCATGGGGAAATACCTGGAGTGAAACTAAGTTGAATGAATATGATTTATAAATAAGCAAACGAGCATTTGCTGATGCCATCGTGCTGACCCTTATTTAATTTTAATTTGTTAGTTGCTTCCCTTTTAATGATTGCTAATAGATTTTTTTTTTTTTGCTTCTGAAGAGGTTCACAGGAGAAAAAGTTTGAGAAGTACTTCACATAGGAAGTCATGTGAAGGCAGCTGCAGGGAATAAGGAGTGAAAATAAGCTGCAAGTCACACCTGTTATTGAACTGTCATAGGATGGATGTGTTGGATGGCATTTTATGCAGTGTATGCTAATCAGTGATCACTTTAAAGATGACACCTGTACATGGGTTATAGTGTCACTGTTGAGTCTTTGACCTTTAGTGTGGACACTTTGCATACCTGATGGTTACAGGTATGTTTAGGATAATGTGAATAACCATGGTCAGTGAATTGAATGTTGGTGAATGCATGTGTGTATCCACCTATTTAGCTTAGTTAGACTCTCAGTCCTCGGTACACACCCCAATCATATTCCATATGTTCAGACCAGCTTTAACAGACATCAGTTGTTGCCCCTTATTTGGCTCTTAGCACCGCAATCCGACTTTCACTGCCAAACTAATTTACTCCTGCCGCCAGTGCTCGTCATAGTTGCCTTGGAAACAAAACTTGCTGTAGCTTTGCTGTTTAGTGAAAGTGAAGTAATTGATGCATTATATGCTAATCAGAAATAACAGTGTGGGTAGGATGATGTGGATGCTCACGCGGTTGGCATACCAAGCAGATGCAGATGAGCGTAAAGCTGTCTCTTTCCTGGGCAGACCTTTGATGATGAATGCCAGGCGCAGCTCTGCTGATGGAAACGTCTGCTTCCTGCTCAGCAGACCAGCAAAGACACAGTCAATGGAATATTAAAATCATTATATCTGAGAACGAAAAAAATGAGAGCACTGGAGGCGGGAAATGGCACTGCGATAAACAGCCGTGATTGTTCAAAAGAAACCATTTCACCAGGCTGGAAATTCTGAGATGCTGCTGTGGTCATCACTGATATTCCCAGGGCAGATAAAATGTCTCCATTTATGGTGGACAATGAAACGTTCCATAGAAAAAGATGATGACTTTAATTGGCTGTGAGGCTCGATAAGGTCATAATAGAGGAAAATATGCACATACTGGAAGGGCTATCACAGTAAAAAATGCATCACTTTTATGTCATCATGTGGCTTAAATGGCTAAATAAATGTTCCCACTTTTTGTTGCTTTGCTTTGCTGTTCCCAAAAGGCTATTCCTAATGAGCACATCACCATATTTAAAAAAAAAACACAGCGCTGCCTGTTGATACAGTAGCAACGATTTGGGTTCCTGACAGTTGACAGAGAGAAAAAAGGTAAAAATGGAATAAAACTGGAGTGAAGCGTGCTGAATTATTTAGTGCAGGGTCCATAGCAAAGATCTGAATACTCGCTCATTTAGCAAGATTAACAGATGTGGCAAATCACTCTGTTGTCAGTCTTTTACAGTCGTGAGCTGAAGAACTATGAATAAATCAGGTTTCATATCTCCAATGGGAGCTATTCTTTATATGAGTCCTCTTTTCTTCTCTTCCTGCACAGTACATCTAAAAATAAAAAAGATGTGTTTGTTATCAAATGGCCATTGTGCTGAATTTTTCTTTGTGACCTTATCTCACTCATTCAAATTCTGCTCCGACAGCAACTTCTGAATCAGCTTTACTTACAGGAGAACACATTTGTTCAAGTTCTGTGCAGAGCTGCACATAATGAGAAAAACATGACGCCGCTGGACAGCAGATAAGTGTGACCTGGTGACCAGGTTCCCATTTTGCAGAACAGACATCCTCATCTCACAGTGATGCATCTTGTAAGACTCAGCCACTCTTTTGTTCTACATTGCTGAGACGTCTGTGGGCCATTATTTTCAGGATAAGCTTCTGACTTCACCTCTCACAGCTGACTCTCTCCAACCTGTCCTGTCCAACAGAGGAGCACTCAGACCCAGTGAACACACTTCAGACCCAGACATTAATCTGCCACTGGTCACTTGCTTAGGGTACATTGAGAGAGAATAATAAGAACTTCACTTCACCACTCATCCCCTCTCTCCTCTCTCTCTCTCTCTCTCTCCAATCTCCTCCATCTCCGAGCTTCTGTTTAGACAGGAAGCTGTGTGCTCAGGGAATCTGTTGTCTTGTTAAATGGTACCACTGAGGAGGAAATGGATAACAGCCAACCTTGATAAATTTACATCCCCTGCCTCAGACAGCAGACCAAGTCAGTGGAATTTATTTCCCTCAAAGGCTAATCTGCCTTTATGCTGCTTTATTAGTTAGTGCTGCCATGTCTTATAACATTTTACCGCTGACCTCAAATTCCTCATTATGTCAAAAACAAGTCCTCTGTGTGCGGCTGTATGCCTGCTCACAGCTTTGCTAAAATGCTAAACGCACACGTCAGCATAAGAGCATGCTCACAGCAACAATGCTTACTTGCTGATGTTTAGCTGGTATATATATTAACCAGGTTCACCATAGTAGTTTAGCCTGACAGCATGTAACATTTGCTAATTAGTGCTCAACACAGCGTACACACAGCATATCAGCTGAGGCTGATAGAAAAGCCATTAATTTTGCAGGTATTTTGGTCATAAAGCACTGGACAAATAGAAATTGATGGTGGTGCATGAAAGGTGAAGGGACCACTAAAGTCGCTGAAAAAGTATCCCCTCGGGACCTTGACTATCTACAGCAAATTTCACAACAATCCATCCAATCAATGTCAAGTATTTCACTCTGAACTCAAAGTGGTGGGCCGGCAGGCATTGCTAACCCAAGAGCTGAGCAGCTAACCCATAATAGACCTGTGAAAACACCCTAGTTTCTGTTGTAGTGGGACATCAACTTTTTTTTTCATTTCTGAGTGAAAAGAAGAGGGATCTTGCTTGACGTCAAACACACAAGGCACACTCATGTGAACACTTGAGGGTCGTGGTGCACAATCTCTGAGAGCAAGCACTGAGAACAGTATTATTCACTTCACTTGACTGCAGGTTTGTGATTGCTGTCATCAAATTTGGGTGTATTTATAACAGACTTGTTGACCTGTTGATTATGGGGTGACTCAAATTTTAAAGACTTCACAGCCTTAATTTCAACTGCAATTAATCAAGCAGAGTGATCTCTTTGACACCAAATGTCAAAGAGGCCCAGCATGTCAAACACAGTGTCTGATTGGAGAAGACAACCACCGAGGAAAAAACACTCCTTTCACACTGTTTGAGGCAAGCAGCAAATTGGCTGGAAATTAAAACTAATGAGCAATTACCCCACCAATGAACTTCTATTAATGTCTGTTTTCTCAGCCCTCTCCAAGTGAATCCTCATTTCTACATATTTAATCAATCTGAATAAACATGACACTTGTTTTTAGGTCCTTAATCTGTCATTGTGTTCACTGTGAGCCACAGAGAATGCGCTTTTACCTCCAAGACAATAACTCATAATCTCCCAACTCCTCCTGAAAGACTATAAATACAATGTACACAGGCTAACATATTTCTCCATAATTAAAACATGGCAACCACTATTGGTTCAGTCGATGTGTACATTCATGAATACTTCACTTGCATGCAGTTTCTATTATGAACCCCCCTACCATATTTCTGCTATATTAAAATATTTACCCTTTAGAAAAAGTCGAGTTGCACTCTGGTTGAACCGGCTGTTTCCGATTTAATCTCGTATCCCCTACTAAGCAACAGCACATGAAAGACCCTTTAACATAGCAATGGCTTAACTAGGTGTGTTCACTAACAGAACTATCCAACAATATAATCAATTATTCACCCACTCTCTCTGCCCTGAACAACTACAGCACAGCAGAGGACAAGCATGTGTGCACTGCTTTGATAATGGAATTCAACACTGTAATCAATGAACAGTGAGGTAAACGGAAGGTTAGCCCACTGTTGTTTTTTAGTGTACTCAAGCATCGTTGGGTGGATAATAATATTGAGAGTTACATGTTTATAGATCTGCAGTCAATTTTGCTCTCTCAGAGCTGAGCATAATGTTCAGTAACCTCAGCGGAGTTTATGAAACTTGGTGGGGATTCATCTTTAAAAACAAACAAACAAACAAACAAAAAACCAACCAAACCTAACTTAATCCAAGAATGAGTGGAATCCTCGCACGGCTGCATTCTCATAAATGTGAACAGATGTGAATGTGAGTGAGCGCGCTCGAGTTTGTGCACGGAAACTGAACTCACCTGAAGTATTCTGCGTTCAGAAAAAGATCACTACCACCACCTGCAGCTCACCGCTCATAACAACATACATTATATGCACATAAAACATTGCCACTCTCTGATCCACACTTGAAAATACATCAAATGTGGGTGCTGCTCTTTGCCACAGTCACGCATGAGGTAACATAACAGCAAGAAAGATCATCATACAAAGGTCCCTGTGAGAGAGTAAAGCTCTTCATGATGCGTGTCTAATTCGTTTCATGTCATCATTTGTTTGTTCTGTATTGTGCTGTTTGATCAGAGGCCTGTGTAGATAGTCTGCAGTACTTTTAAGTTCAGGGTGTTGGAAGAGGGGGAGTTACAGATATGAGGAGGCATCATAACACCATGAAGTGAAGCACCATCAGCAGTTTTAATGGGCCAATTATGCAAATTAGACACCAGCTTTCTTCCCCCGCAAAACGGTGATCTTTATGCCATACATGAAACTCACTGTTTTGACATCTCCTCTTCTTCTGGTTCACTAATATCTTAATAAGTCAGAGCTGTTCATGTTGCACACTGCGACGTGCGTGGTTGAAGATCTTCTGCTCACCTGTCAGGTCCCCGAACATCTATTCCCACATAGCTCATGCGCTCACAGGAAAACTGATTCCCTCTGTCACGCTTTAATTCCACATACAACAGTGACGGCACGCTGGGTTGTTTGCTGCACTGTTTTTTAACACACACAAACGCACACACGTAAAATGAATACATCATTTTTCTGCCTCGGATTTTCAGAAATGAAGAGTTAAAACGTTACCATGCAGAGATTTTTAACAAATATAACTGCCTGTGTTGCAGACCTGGCAGAAGTCAGCCTGTGTTTCACGTAGACCAATGCTGCCCTCTAGTGTGAGAAACGGGAACAAGTAGAAATTCAATTCAAGTCACCACAGGAGGCTTCTGCTTATAATATAATGCAAAACTCGAGTGATCCTCAGGCTGACCCTCCAGAGAGGTCAGAGGACAGGTCAGCTAGGGATTACTGAAATATTAACAGGAGCAGATGGGAATTGTAATTTCAGATGAAGGCATCTTGGGAAGATGGCAGAGGTCAAATTTATTATCATTCAAAAATCAGCTACAAAGCAGCATTCCTGGAGCTTCACGGTCTTTCTCGATGGCGTTCTGCAATACAGAGAGTAAACCCCTGGCCCCTGCTTTTCAAGAAAACCAGCAAATGCAAGATGTAAATCACCCCTGATTTGAATACTCAAATAAATATCATCTGACGATCTGAGTTTGTCTGACTGAAGTCGAGAGTTTGAAAACTCGCAACACGTTACCCTGCTGAGTAAAAGTAGAAACACAAGTCCCAAACTGTGAATCACACGCCATCCTTTTTTGTTGTTGTTGTTTTTGGCATGGCTCCTGCCAGTGGGTTAAGCAAAAGTAACAAGCATTTCTATAATGTTGGGGGAAATCACAAGAGACAGATTAAAGGAAGAATGACCAAAATTGAAGCAACAGATTTCTTGACTTTTAGTCCTTCATCCTTATGGGTCAGGCTCCAACATAACTTGATCCTACATGTCCCATAATGCAGCCAGAAGCATAATTTAGTTGGACCGCCCCCACCTGCTTAATGCTCCCCTTTTCCCAACCTCTACACCCTCAGTTTGTAATGTACGTTGTTTGTTATAAATATTGTGGTCTCAAGCCCAAGACAAGATGATGTCATCTGGGTTGTTTCTCAGACTTTCAACAGCTCCTTCAGTGCCACAGGTGATATTCATACTGTGTTCACAGGTTGAGTAGTATTCATAGCATGTAACCTGACCTTTATGTATAAATTTGATGGTCTACCCTTTTAAGTTATTTTTCATAAGGTGCATATTTTTATATTAAACAAACAGAGCATTTTTATTTAAGTTATAATAAAAAAATGGGATTAAATGCATTTTTCCTTGTCTCAGTCGATTGTATTAAAAATCTAATTTGAATAATCGGAAGGAGTGAGTCAACCACACATCCAGGGAGGCATTAAACACTCATTTGGAGACATTTCTAATTTACCACCATTTTAGTGCGACTGCTCATATTTCCATTCTTCGCCGACACGCTCATTCATCACAGAGAACGCCGTGTGGAAAGCACAGTTTTAAAGTGGATGCTGCCTTCACTGCACTGTGTGTCCATCTCCACTTTTCCACTGCCCTAAGCAATGGGAATGGGAACGTTACCTAGGGAACCAGCCAGAGCAACAGAGTGTACGTTCCTATTAGAAGACAGCTATGATTACTGACTAGAAATAACTGAAGGTCGCAGGTGATAATGCTGAAGAAGGTCTGACACCAAACATTTTTAAATAGTAAGCATATCACACACAAAAAATATATATAATAAATTACTAGGACAATAATCATTTTTAAAAATAACACACGTATATTTAATGTTATGTGTTTTTTTAGATTACAATTATTTTCTATGTAGAAAAATACGTTATAAACTGAAAATGATTTTGTATGGTATGCTTCATTTAATCTGATAACAAGTAATGCTACATTAATGATTGCATGTTCCACCAAGCAGAAAATCACAGGGTTCTATCTGTTCTGTGGTGAGTCCAAAGAATCCAAAACAGCCTCTTGAGCTTAACTGTAAACCGAAGTGTCCACAGTGTCAGAATGACTTCCTCCTGGTGTGAGGGTTGATCTTGCTGAGACAGAACACTACGCTGCTGGGGGAGACCTGTGACGACACGGTGCAGGAGCTGCACGAGGCCCGGTCCACCCTGTAGGAGATGGAGTTGTAAAAGACTGGGTTGCTGTGGCCACACTCCCGGTCAGGGTGAGATGGTGGTGGGCTGTCGTAAACGTCCAGGCCACAGCAGATGCAGGAGAACAAGGCTCCCAGTCTGCGGGATTCAGGGGGCTCAGAGCGCTCCCTCTGCTCAGATGTTACACGCCTGAGATCCTCTGCAGGAGAGGAGAGCAGGTTCGTGCAGCTGGTGCCTCCCTCCATGGGCAGGATCAGGTTGCACCGGCTGCTGTGTCCATCTTCTCTGTCCTTATACCCCTGTTCAGAACTTTCTGCTTCAGCGGCCGACACCTCCCTGTCCTCCTGGGATCCCTGCTCCTCTACCACTGCCTCCCCATCAGGCCCATCAGAGCTTACAGTGAGGAACCTCAGGACCACCAGGTTCAGAAAAGCTCCAATCACTGTCAGCCCAACCAAAATATACATGAAGCTGAAGGCCACATAGGGCGGTCGCTTCTGGAGAGCATCTTTCTTCTGCAGGGCTACAAAATCCCCAAAGCCGATGGTGGTGAGCGTGATGAAGCAGTAGTAGTAGGCGTTGAAGAAGGTCCAGCCCTCAAAATGGGAGAAGGCCGCAGCTCCGGCACAAAGAGTGCTCATGCAAGACAGCAGGCCAACCAGAACCATGTTCCCCATGGACACCTCCGTCTTCTGTAAGCCCAGGCCCTGCTTGGCTCTTCGCAGGAGGTAGCGGACGGAAGTGTTGATCCTCTCGCCCAGGCTCTGGAACATGACCAGTGTCAGAGGAATGCCCAAGACTGCGTAAAACATACAGAAGGCCTTGCCAGCATCAGTTCGAGGAGCAACGTGGCCATAACCTACAGTACAAAGTCACAGTATATTGCAGGTCACATAATGTCAGGTAATGCTGTTTAATGTCTATGAGCACTCTCAGTCATCAAGATATACTACTGCTTTACACAAGGCTAAAGTGTTCACTTGTCACCAAGTCTTTAAATCAGGTCCCCAAACTACTTAAATCATGAGTTTTGCAGTCAGCTGACTTTATGGTGATGATTTAGCTGTTTATATGGTTAAACATGCATGAATCAGTATTCATGATCCATGCAGGTTAAATGTGAAACTGCTCATTGTGATAAAACCAGAGAGAATTATCACCAGCTCTACAGAGCTTTTCAGCTCATTTTTTGAGTTGTTCTCATCAACCCCAGAAGGCAGACATTTCCAAAAAAGGCTCCAATAAAATAACATTTGGCTAAAGATAGGCTGGAATGCTTGAGTTCACCAAATTGTATGGACCAATAAGAATGAATGGAAGGACTAATCTCTCCCACCCTAAAGGAACGGTCATGTTACACTTCCATCCTACAAACAGTTTGCCTCTTACTTCTGGTGCATGCTTTCGTGACTGTACACTTTTCCAGATACAGCAAAACTACAGAGTCTGGCTGATATAAAGCAATCAAGAAGAGGATGTACACAGTCCTTACACAAGTGGTAGTAGTAGAGTGTTTAACAACTTGCCAGGACACATGAACTTCTTGAGGAGAAAAGACAGGGAAATATAAACATTTCCTTTTAATCTTCCAATTTTATTCTGTTCTGGTTCACTCAAAGTGGACCTCTAGTCTTCTGCACTATTCCCTAGCCAATCAGGAAATAGCTGCCTAAATATTGTCACCAATAACTGGCAGTAGATGACCTATCTTGAAAGTAAATGAGAAGTTTCAATGTTCTAATCTATTGATGATAGGTGCCATTTCAGGGGTTGTACTGTGTCACTTTTTAGAAAATCAGCTGCTGTTGTACCATATGCTGCTATTTTGTAGTTTCATCTTCTATGGAGGATACGCACTGGGAATGACATTTGCAGTGGATTAGTGGATTACTGACCAGATGTCACAGTGCAAAGAAAAAAGGAGATGTCCAAGTCCCCCTGCACCCCTGCAAGACTGTTACACACTTCTCTGCTGCTCCCTGTGATCAATATCTCCATATAGCCACTACTTTTATCCAACTTAATTCTCACATACTCCTAGAAACTTATGCAGCAATAGTGCAATGTGCTTGTTGCCAAGTTTTGCATGAGGCTTATGAGGATGGCTTTATTTTTTGCCTTTTTTGAACAAAAATATTACTGTTCAGAACAAACATAATGTGAATTTACACATGTACGTAAAGCAAATAAGTGAATTATACTGGATGATGTGGGGGGGAAAAAGTCAGCGCTGGAACCCATTCGAACTTGTGTGAATCCATGCTGACCACAGGCTGTTTTTTCTGTGAAGAAAGAAATTACACATTTTTTTACAGCCACATTTCAATCCCACAGGATTGGAAAAAAATCTAAAAATATTCAGTGGAGTATCTCCAAGTAATGCTATGCATTGCGGGTTGTATACTAATCGCTAATTGTCCACAAGTTGCTATTCAGAAGCATCTTGTGATAATCCCACCCTTGAGTCCTCTTCCTGCAAACACACCCAGTGTTGTCCTTTTCCTCTTCAATGTGGCCCCTCTGACTTGAGGCCCACAGACGGGGCTCCCCTTTAAACTACAGAGCGCCAAGCACACAAACACGCACACATGAAGAAATGCTGCTTGTCCTGTGTTGTAACAAAACAAGCGGGTATGAAAGAGATTGCAGCCTACTGTTGTACTTGCCAATCGTGGTGATAACAGTGATGGCAAAATAGAAAGAGCCGGCGAACTTCCACTGCCTCCCGGCTCGGTGCGGCTCCGACAGGAGCACCACTCTCTCGATCTCCATGTAGTCACCCTCGGTGAAGCCGTACCTCTTCTTCAGCTCGCTAAGCCTCTGCTCCAACGCCTCTTTCCTGGAACTCTCTCTGTCCGACTCGAGTGCGTCGAAGACGGCGGCTCCTATGAGCAGGTAGAGAACAATGGAGATGATGAGGGAGACGGTCCTGATGTTCTGCGTCTTCATTCTCAACTCCGGAGTGCGCGCGGCGCGGAGGAGAGGGAGGGAGGGTGCTGCTGCTCAGAGGACCCAGGAGCATCCTCCGTGCGCTCCGCTCACCGTCGGCCTGCTGAGAATACCACTGTAAACAGTTCTGCGTGTTGAAACTGTAGCCTGCTTTATTAGCTCAGGTGTGATCGGTTGAAATGGCTCCAAAGCCCACGTTACCTGAGCTCAGAGGCTGGCAACACCTCGAGTTTCCACAGCCTGTTACTCTGGCCTACTTAAAGGTGCTCACGTGGCCTTATTTATTGTATACTGTACCCGGAAAGGTTCTCATTGCACTCAAGAGATCTCATCAAAGCTTCTTATTGTTTGAAAGATATTGGTGTCAATTTACTGATTCTGATGTTTTCAAAGAGGGACAGGGAGGTGTGTTTTAAGTGAAACATACATTATTATTCTAGTCAATGTATAATTATTAATAAGTAAGTAAGTGAATATATAAATAAATATTCTGTTGGAATGGTGACTTACCTGAATTAATAGGGAGTTTATATTTACAAAAATAATTTATGAAGAAATATGGGAATTTTGAAACGCAGAAAGGAAGGATTACAAAAAAACAAACAAACAAAACCCCGCACAATTTAGCTTGTTTGTAACATCAACCCATTTTCTAAAGTATTTGTGTTGCAAACTTTCTCAGTCTGACTTTGTAAGCTGTTACTGATCCAGGGTTTGGAGAGGTTTGGCATACACAAGTGTCAGAGTGTCTGTGTGTGTTGTGTCTGCAGTCTGCCACATAGAAGCACTGCAGAAACAGCTGGCCTTTCCAGACTCTACTCTCTTGATTATTTTGCCCTGTGAAGCGTTCATGTGTGGAGTATTCACAATACGCTCGGCTAAAGTATTACTCTGAGCAATGAAGCATTAGCTGGTGGCAGCACTGACCTTTATCAAGCACATTTAGTCGTTGAGTGATCCGCCGAGGCGTCATCATTAACTAAGTCCAACACAGGGACTGAGTGAGAGAGACGGTACAGATTATTTGTGGGTATGTATCAGTTCAACTATACATGTTCATGGAGCTTCGCTGAGGGTTTTCAGGAATGTCAGCTGGGTTTTTCCTCAGTGTCATGCTAATTGGGTTCACAGCAGAGCCACCAGAAAATAGGCGGACTGCTGCACTACGCTTCAAGTTATTTCAGTTTCATATCCTGCATGAAGTTCCCATCCATTTCCAATTTGCGAGGCCTATTCATGCACTAAACCAGGCCATAAAGAGCCGAGGATCTGCCATTAAAATCCACATTTATTGCCTCCATTCCCTTCAGAACATATGGCTATCTCTGCGCTGTTTTTATCTTTCAGAGACAGTACAGGACCTTATCCCACGTTAGTAAGCACAAATGAATCTATTAGTGAGCAGATGTTAACAGTGAAGCATGCAGACGAGTCTTGATTTTCTTCCACCAGCAGAGAGAGCAATCACGGTGGCTCCTTTTGAAAGGACTTCTTGAGAGAACCTCGCTTGGCCCACTCAGTAAGAGCACACAGTGCTTACATCGGTATTATTCAAGATCAATTCCAAATTCCACATTGCGTGTTGGAAACAAACAATGAACAAAAGAATGTCATCGTCATACACTGATACATAATTTCAGCAGTATACTCGCTGCAAAGGACAAATTACTTTTTTAATGAGTTCCCTGTGGTTTAACAACTCTCTGTCCATGAAGCAATGCTGCTGCATTATCTGATGCACTCATCTCATTTTTCCCAGCTCTACAGGATGCTTCATACATTCTCTTTATCTTCCACAGGAAGACATTAAGAGCAGGATGTCCACTGACTGGAGTCGAGACTCTCATCTGTCCAAGTGCCATCCCCGAAGAAAATGAGGCGGGGAAATATATAGCAAACATGATGCTATCTTTCCACTGATAACAGCAGGTGATAGCAGTGGAGATAAAGATGCATTATGATCATTATGATGATCATATAGTACAGAGACACTCACAAACTTTTTTGGTCATAAAAAACATAAAACATAAAAAAACTTCTTTTAAACATGTTTTATTAAAATATTATACAATATATATATATATAATAACAAATAAATACATTTAAAACTGACTAAACCTTTAAGATTTAAACCTTAAAACTTCACTTCCAAGAAAATGTATTTTTGGTGTCACAGAGGGAAACATGTCTGAACTTTGCAGATAATATGAACAGTCCTTTGAGCCTTATTTGGCAAAAGGGCAGAGATATGGTCTTTAATTCCCCAACATCACCATCACACAGAGAGTCTGGTGTCAGGATGACTGTGGCAACAGAAAATCATTTATCATGTGGCTCAGTGTTTTCTCAGATGACGTTTAGCGGGCTGCAGTTTGGTCATTGTGTCATTTTCTGCGCATAATCGCATAGTTAAAATAAAAAAAACCTTTTCATGTTTTAGCACCAGTGTAATTTCATACTGTAAATGTGGTGATGAGCAGATGACCTCGTGCTGACCACGTTTTAGGATCTAAATCAATAGAAAAAATCCAAAAAGAAAATAATTTCTTTAACTATACTATGGCATGCAAAGATTTGGATAGTAGGAAGGATGGATAGTGTAACAGAACAGTGTCACACTGACATTATTAGCCCAAATGGAAAAGGGGTCATGTTCTGCAGACTCATTGTAGTTTTTTTCATGTTTAAATAAATGATAAGCACTGACCGACACTGGAGTCGAGCGCACTTAACACTGAACAACAATACTCTTAATTAATCCTTAATTTATCCCTGAGAACACACTTAACACCTTTATCTAAATCATTGCAGATCCCTTAATTTATCTATTTTACATCATTTGAGAAGGGAAAAGAAGAAATATTAAGTGAAAAGGCTACTAATGACCTTACCCACCTATATTCTATTAATTATTCAGTTACGGTGATGTTAAGGTCAGTACTTTGCATTAGGGGTCTGAGATACTTTCCGTGCTCAGCCACTGCACAGGTGTAATCCACATACCATATGGTGTGAAATGACGGGTAGATCATACATATGAATGGATTGGGATATATTAAGGGGTTAAAACCCCGTCCCTGAGCTTTAATTCTTTTAAGTCTTCGACAGTTAAGTGAAGGCTTAAATCGTGACTTTAATTCATTAAATTAATAATAAAAAAAACCATTAATTATCCAGTTCCATCGCCTTAAAAAGCCTGTATTAATTTGCAGAGTTATTAATGTGTAGATGAAGGGCAGCTTCATGGGGACAGAGGGGTGAGCTGCCTCTGTTCCTCAGCCCCATGCTGATGTCATCTCCATTACAGTGGAAGCATCTGGACATCTCGGCTGCATGAGCAGCTGCAGTTTGAGGGAAGCAGGTTTCGGTGAGGGGGAGGCCGGATGTGCAGTCATGGAGTTGAATGGTGTTGAAACGACGGGAATACCACGTCTGACAAGTTCTTTTTTTCAAAACCGAGCCCGAACACCGAACACTTGACAAAAAAAACAAACTGCTGTTTCAATTGTGGGCGTCAACGTGAGTTGACAACAAAGTTTCGCTCGCCTGTAGTGAGAAGTGAAAGTGAAACAGACATTACGGCACACGCAGCCAGTTCCTCCTCTGGCATGAGCCGGTTGTCGAGTCTGCGTCGCCAGATCCGCAGACAAGTCGCGCTCATCATGGCCTGGCTCGCCTTTAACCGAGTCTGTCGTCTCGTCGAGTGGTTAAGACGCAGCGGCTGGGCGTTCTTACTGCGGCTCGTCAGACGATCGTTCGCTCCGCTCGTCGGATATGTGCGTTTAAAGCTCGGCTGGCGAGACGGCGACGCGCACGGCGATGAAGGCGGGGGATCTGTGGAGCAGGCCAACGGGGGTCAGGAGGAGGCCGGCCTCAGCCGACCGTCTGGAGACAGGGTGGAGGTGGAGGTGGAGGACGAGTTTGACAGGGAAGAGTACCGAGTCGACAACACGGACGAGTTATACTGCGACTACGATTCAACCTGGGAGACGGATGGGTCTCGGGAGGTCAACGTCACCAGGACCAGGCGTCCAGCAGCGTCCAGATATGTCAGTGTAATCAGTTCCTGTTTTAAACCGTTAGACCTATTCAGTCTGATGTGAGGAAGTGGGGAGATACATTTTTGCTCACTTGTTACATTGTCGACTTTTTTTCTTGAAAGATTTTACTGTACTGTGTGTTGGTGTGTTATAATCTCCAAGTGTTTTGGTTATAAACTCATCTTCAGTTATTGTCCATGCAGCAGTTCAAGTTTGGCAGATTCCAATGTGCTGCAAGAGATATGCAGAACTACAGACACGACTATCCTGTAAGCCACACACACACACACACACACACACACACACACACACACACACAGCCCACATTAAATCATAAATCATGCCCGCCCACATTTTTCTTTTATATTTCCCCACAGTCTCAGATCAGGCTGGAACGCTGGAACCAGAACATGCCCTCTGTAAGTGCACTCCACGCGTATAGAACGCTTTTATTAGACACAGTAATGAATTAATTTTGGAAAAAAATATACTCCGTGTTCAACTCTAATATTAATTTCCTGTGTATTTTGCTGGGCAGGATAACAAGCCTAATTTGGGATTTTACCTGGGAGAGAGGCCCTCTCTGCCTGATGGTAGGCCTACAACTCATAGTGCATGGGCCTGTTGGTGGTGCATTATATACTGTGGTTTTTAAGTGTAAATCTGCCTCAGGGAAGTTTTTTTTTAATTATTAGGAATAACCTTTATCTGTGTACGTAGCCTGACATGCAGTATATTCAAAATAATTCACTTATGGATTGATGTATCTGCATTTCTGTTTATCAGGTGTCTACATTTATGATTTCCATGACAATTGGTATGGAGATTATGACACACTTGAGTATGTACACACCTATATTCAATGGTAAGCTGCCCATTAATTCTGTAACCACGGGTGTGATGTAAGATATTTAGTTCATGTTAATAAAATGTATATCCTTTTGACTCTCAAAGGTTGTTTCCACTGCAAGAACCAGGGATGAACCACAAAGCCAGCACTCTCACAAAAGACGAAATTAAGGTAAAGCGCTAAAAGCCACTGAGTTCAAATTTCTTAAGAAAGTGCTTTACATTTCCTTCCCTGCAGGAATTTCTTAACAACAACACTGCAAAGGAAAATCTGCTGAAGTCATATGAGCTGATGCTGGACTTCTACGGTATCAAGTTGTTCAATAAGACAACAGGAGAAGTCAAGAGAGCCTCAAACTGGAGAGACAGATTCTACAATCTAAATAAGTGAGCTGTCCATCTTTTAATGAAACACTCCTCTGAAAATCCTCTGAAAACGCTTCATTTGCCTTTTTATTGTTTGTCATTGACAGTCACACTCACAACAACCTGCGCATCACTCGCATCCTGAAGTGCCTGGGAACCCTGGGGTATCCCCATTACCAAGCCCCGCTGGTCCACTTCTTCCTGGAGGAGACTCTGGTCCACAGAGAACTTCCAAATATCAAAGACAGTGTCCTCAACTATTTCTTGTTTGCTGTCCTGAATAAGAAGCAACGTAGGGATCTTATCAAGTTTGCCTATTTGAAATATGAACCCAAAGATGAGTTTGTGTGGTGCCCAAGGAAAATACAGATGATGTGGTCAGGGCTGCCAACGTCCAAGCCACGGAAGGGAAGCAAAAAAGATGGTTGTGAGTTTGACCTGAGTCTGGACCATGAAGATAAAGTCAAAGAGGAAGCAAACAAAGCTGTCGCAGCACAGTCTGTCTATGACATTTGATAATAGCTCTGAAAACCTGTTCAGTTAACACTGCATCTGCAGAGCAAGATGCCTCATCCAGGGATGCTTATGATGCCACTTAAATGTTCATACAATGGATTATTGTGCATTACATACCGCATCAAACGGCAGTTATCTGTGCAAACCTGTTTACATTGGCATTCATATTTGCCTGCAGGTTGTTTTTGGTGCCCTCTGTTTTTGTTTTACTAGGATTGTGTGAAAAGTAAAAAGTGGGGAACAACATTTCAACGCTCTCAAGAAAATAATATAATATTAATTTAAAAAATGTAATATTTACTACATTCCAGGAGCATATGCTTCCACAAATTTTGTACATAGGTATGATGAGTTGAGCAATGTACACACTAAGAGTAATTTTTGGTAAAAAATAAATAAAATTTTTAAATTAAGTTTTGTGGAAATGTTGATCCTTGGCAGAGGTCTGTGCTCCCAGTGCTTTGGGTTCAGTAGGTTCACATCCTGCTGTTTTATATCTGACTGACTTATATGAGCCCATATTTATCACTTGCATTTATTATCAAAGTATTGTGTACATTCATGTGATCGGCCTGCATCAGATTTTTCAACTGTGGTTGTGTACTGGCAGCATCTAAGGCTTGATCAGCCCTGAAAAGAAAGGGGGGGTACTGTATGTTCTGTTCTAACTCCACAAAGTAACCTCATGGTGAAGCAGCAGGGAAAGCTGTGCCACCCCACCTCTGTTTACATACAGGTGGAATTAAACTTCAATTTGTGCCACCTATAATACTTTAAAAAACAGTTTTAATATTTTGGAGGTGAAGAAGTGCAACAGCCAAAGACACAGGTCTGCAGTGGTATTGATCCATCTTGTTTTGTAATCCCTAATCACCGAGTTAATCTAACACAGTTCACACAGTGCACCAGCAACAAAATCAGTCACGTTGCTTTGGAACTACGCCTTCGTGCAGAATATTTTACACAAAAAACATGCATTACAATAAGATAAATATCATCAAACCGGTTTAATCATTTGAGCTGAAACAAAATCAGGACATTTCATGAACAATCACTGATGGGGTGTATACTGTGGATAGTTGAAGCCTTTAAGTTGAAAGCTGCTTGACATAGACACAATTTGTGGATCGACAGTGTTGCCTTTACTTTCACATTATCCATCTCAGATATATGGCTTTTATTTTCTCTACTTAGAAAAGTATGATTAAAAACATCAGTATATACACAAATATATTCATATTTACATACTCCAAATGGTGTGTTAATCAGTTGCATCTTAAAAAAAATGCTTCAACAAGAGGAAGGTACATGTCATCGGAGTCAGTCACCCACTGTACACCTTGAACACAAGCAACTTCGAGGGCCTTCAGTACTTTTGTTCTTCAAATGTGTTAAAACAAACTTCCAAACTCTGACACGACAAAGAGAATACAAACATTTCTTATAGTAGGAACAAAAAGTGTGGAAATTTAACGATTTCAAGAGTCTCACAACTGGGATGCAGTGTCCATGAAACAGACTAGGACGTGATTTTGTCATTTTCTGCAGTTTTGTCGCTCTCCTTGCGAGCATCACGTTTACTGTCCTTTCTCTCGTCTCTCTTTTCTCGGCTTCTGCTCTTGTCCCGGCGATCTCTGTCTTTGTCTTTGTCCCGGTCTCTGTCCCTCTCTCTGTCCCTGTCCCTATCCTTGTCTCTATCCTTGTCCCTATCCTTGTCCCTATCCCTGTCTCTGTCCTTGTCTCTGTCCTTGTCTCTGTCTTTGTCTCTGTCTTTGTCCCTGTCTTTGTCCCTATCCTTGTCCCTATCCTTGTCCCTATCCTTGTCCTTGTCCCTGTCCTTGTCCCTGTCCCTGTCTCTGTCTCTGTCCCTGCCCCGGTCTTTCCCACGGTCACGGTCTCGCTCCCTGCTTCTGGATCTGTCCCGTCTCCTGTCTCGCTCTCGATCACGATCACGATCACGGTCACGGTCACGGTCACGGTCACGGTCACGCTCTCGGTCACGATTTCTTCCACTTCCACGGTCGCGGTCACGGTCACGGTCACGGTCGTTGTCCCTCCTGTCAGAGTCTCTTTCCCTGGTTCTGTCCCTTTCCCGGTCTTTGTCCCGGTCTCTCTTCTTGTCTGTTTCTTGATCCCTGTGTCGCTCGCCCTCCGTGTCCCTGTGTCTCTCACTCTCCCTCCCTCTGCTGCGTTCTCTTTCTCGACTGCGCTCTCGATCCCGGTCCCTGTCTCTGGTTCTGTCCCACTCCCGCTCCCGGCTCCACCGCTTTCCCTGTCCCCTGTCCCATGATGGCCTGCCAGCGTGGGGTGCCTCCCGCTCTCTGTCCCTCCTGCGATCCTCAGACAGCTCCCTCAGCCTCTCCTCAGTGGGTTGCGAGGGACCAGGAGCAGGTTCCCTGAGCCCTACTTCGAAGCGACTGAAGCGATCTACACTGCGAGGCTCTGGGTCGTCTTGGGCGGCGGTGCTCCTCCTCCTAATTTCAGGAGAGAGGCGGCGCCATAGATCATCCCTATGCAGGTCCGGACTGTGGGCTCCAACGCGACTTGGAGGACCTATGGGAGCCTCTGGAGGAGTTGGCAGTAGCGGCCCACTGTGGCGAACGGGCCTAGCTTCGTCTGAGAGCCTATCAAAGCGGTAGCGCTCGGATCCCCCAAATGGCAGAGAAGGATGAGGTCTATTCTCCTGAGGCAGAAGAACTCTGTGCTCATCAAAAGAGCCTCGGTGTGGTGGTGAGAGCGGTCTGGAACTCCCGTACTGGTTATGCTGACTGAAGTGTTGTCCGCTCATTTCCCCACTGGAAGGCGGACCTCTTCTATCCTCATACTGGCTGGATGGAGGTCCCCGGTACACTGGACCAGGCACGGGGCCCTGATTGTCTTTAAAAATATGGTGCGGGTTTGGAATCTGATCCACATTTAGTTTGAAAGAGCTAACAGCGTCTTTGTTATACTGTTCTGTCGGGCCTCGAGGTTGGTCTGCCAGCGGGGGTTGGGCCCCGAGGTCACTGTACGCAGATGGAGAAGGGCCCCTGGGGCCTGGGAAGTGGGATGGAGGTGGAAGCCTGTTATCAAAGTGACCAGGAGGTGGACCTGTGAAAGGTGGAGGGGGCCCTCTGTTTGCAGGGAAGTTAAAAGGGGGTGGTGGACCTGCGAATCTTGGCGGAGGTAAACTGTTCTGTCCATCATAAGTAGGAAGCGGAGGCAGGCCTGGGGGGGGGGCTTGTTGTCCAACATGCTGAGGGGGAATGGAGTGATCAAACATTTGAGGAGGTGGGCCTCTCTGGGCCATTGGAGGGAAAGGTGGCGGTGGTCCTCTGGGTGGCATGATATTCTGAGGAGGGGGTCCATGAGGGGGCTGCTGCTGTGGGGACTGGGTGCTGGGCCACTGGCTCTGATAGGGAGAGTATGCGGCCATCGGAGGACCGTACTGCTGACTGCTGTCGCCTTGCATGGGGGGAGGAGGAGCGCGGACGGGGGGAGGAACATGGATGGGCAGAGGGCGTCCCTGCATAGAACGGGGCCCCGACATTGGAGAAAGACCTTGCATGGGCGGTGGCATGGGCATTGGTGGAGGCCTCATGATCATGTTTTGTCCTTGCATCGGATGGGGCAGGGGAAAGCCGGATGGAGGGGGGATGTCAGCTGGAGATCTGTACTCGCTATTGAAGCCCGACGGTGCTGACGTGTGATGCGACAGGTGATGGGGCTGCGTCTCAACCATCGCCGTGCTCTGAGTGAGTACTGGGATCGTCGAAGTTATCGTGGAGTTGTTTTCAGGCTCTTTATAGTAACTAGTGTTTGGTGTGTCTTGGCTATTCTCCTCATACTCTGAGTCTTCGCCAGCTTTTAAAATACTGGCGGCATTTGGCCAGATACTATACTTGTCCATCTCTGTTTGCATCTTGACTGGCTCAGCTTCCTCAGTTTTCACTTCTTTCTCATCCATGTAGTTGATCTCCATATCGGGTTCCACCTCCTCTCCTAATAAAGGAATTGAGACCTCGTCCGACTCCATGAAGGGTAGGGTCTCGCTTTTCACTTCCTCTTTAGGCGGGGACTTCTCGACAGACTGTGAGCAGTCTGGGACCTCCGGAACATCGGGCAGCTTCGGCTCTGAAGGAGGAGTAGAATCTTCCAAAAGAGCAGGCGTCTCCTCTTTCTCCTCGGGTTCTTCAGTTGATATCCTGCCAGTGGAAGCCTGCCGAGGATCCCTGCTCTGTCGAGGATCTCTCCTCTGGTTGATCAAGGGAGCAACTGATGAAGACTTCACTAGTTCCTCAACCTTCTTGCCGAGCTGCAGCAGGTGACTATTGGCCAAAAGAGATTTGTTAGGTTGCACTACGAGGGTGTCTGGCAGCGTCAGGGAGGCCCCAAGCGCCCCTGTGGGTGACATTTTCTGATCTCCAATCTGTTTCAGGCTCTCCAGGATCTTTTGTGGATCAGGCACACATTCAGTTGCGGCCTTAGCTTGAGTTGGGACCAAAGTTTTGACCTCTTCAAAAATGGAGTCATCCTCTGGGTCATACGCCACATCATCAGCATCGCTCGCAGCCTCCTCAGGCTGCTTGGGGCCTTCAGGTTTGCTTACTATCTCGACAGGCTTCTTAGGCAGACTGTAACCCCTGCTGGGGTCATACTCTTCTTCGGGGTCATACGGACGGTCATCTTCATCCTCCTCCACAGGCTTCTCTTTAATCTGTGCAAACTGCTGCACGATGGGGTCCAGCATTGTAGCTGATGCGACGGGCAGCTCTCCACCCTGGTCAGACGGAGAGTTAGAAGCTTCAGAGTCGTGCTTTTTCTTCCCAAATAGAGTCTTGAGGATAGTCTGAAGAGGAGTGGTAGTTGTTGCAGAGGAAGCAACAGAGCCGGATGAGGATGGGGAGTCCTTGCCAGTGGTCGTGGATGATGTGGCCGGAGCTTTGACAGAGGACAAGAGGGAAAGGACAGAGGGGGCTGTGATGGTGCTGCTGGAAGTTTCAGAGGAGCTGGCTGGAGGTGAGCCTGGAGGAGTTGTGCTAAAGGGGATTTCTAGACTCTGCCGAGTGTTTCTTTCTGCTCTGGCCACGGGAGATGGCTTTGGAAGGCCGGTGTCATCAGCATCTTTGCTTTGAGTCTTGGACCGTTTCTCCTCAGACTCCAGTGGAGCACCAGCACGCTTTCTGTCCTTCTGGCAGATCAACAGCCCCAGGAGGAGGTTTGGACGAGCTGGCTCAAGCCCTATAAGACAGACAAAACAAGAATCTCAGTAAATACTTACATGTCAACAGAAACAAAAATTGCAAAAGCACATGGTTTGATTGAGGTATTAAGTGTTTGACTCATTTAATAAAGGACACCAAGTGAAATGACAGCGTCAAAAGACTTTAAGCAATACATACATAAAGTACATGCAGAATGTAGTTTTATTTAATATAAAACCAAAGTTCTTTCAACTCCAAAACAACGCTCTCAACGGTTGTAAGCGTATCTACATCCAAGCTGTGAACTGATGAGTAAAACACATGCTCACATTAGTAAATAAGTACCAGCAGCAGAGACACATGTGTTGACATTAAGCCTCTGCTGGTTGTTGAAGTGATTTGTGGGTGTTCTACCAAATATGATCAAGATACAAGGGGAAATAAAGACTGGCAAAACAGGGCTGCAGTAAAGTGTGTAACTATAATATTGTAAGGTGCATCAATGAATTCCTACTGAAACTGGATTTGGGGTCATTACCAGCCTGGTGACAGGAACAAATGACAACTTCACAATGTCTAATTCCATTGTTCATTGTCACTTCATCAATCAATAAATGAAAAAGCTGACAATCTTCATATTCTTTTGTGAGACACACTACTGCAGGAGTAGATCTACTGGCATTTGAGCCCCCCTGAGATGGACAACCTTTACTTACCACAGCTGCAATTGCCATGTGGTACTGTGGGAGAGTGTGGTACTATCTGGCTGCAAAGCTCAGACCAAGTGCTGATTCTTCATTTAAGAGGACACGCATTAAAACACAGGTGTATTCCAGCAGTTCATGTTACCATGTGAACATCAGCATCATATGAAGTGGCAGCCAAGTCACCTCACGGCAATTTATTGATTACACATGTATTTAATTTTGTTCATATCGAGCCAAGTCTGAAGAAACAACAGGCTGAGACTGGACTCACGTGGCACCAACCTGAGATGCAACTTCCTTTATTAGAAACGTGTGATACAAAGTCAGTTTCACAGCAGCTGTAACATGCACAGGGGAGACTCCATGAGGAGTGAGAGTGCCCCCTACAGTACAAACCCATGAATCAAACAAGCTCTCATTTCACTTCAAATCCACCATGACACCAAGTATACTCACCACATGTACAAGGAAAATACAACAAAGACAATTACATACAAAGATAAATTTGCATATCCCTGTAACTGCTTACCTGGCCCATCAAACGGTAATAGTTTGGAAGGTAAAGGGTCCTTTGAGCCCAGTGGGATGAGATAGAGGTCTTTGATGCGCTGGTTGCTATTGGCCACCACCCCAAACCGTTTCCTGCTGCTAAAGTAAGAGAAGAGAGAGACATACGCCACCTCCTCTTCCTCTGTGGCTGGGTGGAAACGGATCAGACACAGCTCCTGTGAGCACAGGTTTAAGAGAGAGAGCAAACACCAACGGATGAGTAAGGCAAGGCCTTTCAAATTAAGATGCTGGACACTCTTTTACAAACTCATCTTTGCACAAACAAACCTTTGAGAGGGAGGTTTTCAGCTTCCCAACGTAGTCCCACACCGTGTTTGGAGATATCCGTCCTCCAATGTGGATGGTGTCTGGCAAATCCTGCACAACGTTGATAAAGCGATGATGCTTCTGCTTCTGTTTATGCTAAACAGTGCTGCATTTATTATAAGCATTGATTTCTCCTATTATTAGTCAAAAAACTAACCTCCTTCAGGTGGTCAATGGATCCAGAGACCAGGTAAGCCTTGGTCACAAACTTAGCCACGGACTGCATGTTGATGAAACCTTTCCAAATCTTCTCTTGACCGTGGAGGAAGATTGCAGTCTCGCCCTCAGGAGGAGGCTCAGTTGTACTGTAAAACCAAAACCATGTTGCTTTGTCAAAATCCCACTCTCAAGCCTGGAAGCAGGTTCTCATATACAGGGCTTTTCTTTAAGTAGAGAACAATGACCCTGCACCCTCATACTCACAACGCTAAGGTGTAAAACTATCATTTAAGTCTACATTCTCAATTTCATCAGACAGTATACAAAACATATTGCCCATTAACAAATATAAAGCACCTTGTTTTCACTGACTGGGAGGCAGCCGATGAAGACGGTGACGCCGGGGGCATCGGCAGCGGTACCCTGGGTATAACCTCCACTGGAGCACTAACGGGAACGGGGAGTGGTTCCACCGAGTTGTTAGCGGGCTTCTCTGGAGCAATGTAGGTGACGGTCACACCGGAGCTGTGCCTGGCCATGCGCGGGTCTCTTCGGGTGATGCTCACAGAGGAAACAGCGGGGGCAACTGTTGCAGGGACCTGGGCCGGAGGTACCAGCATGCTGAGGTCCTCCTGGTAGAGCTGCAGCGGCTGTTGTGATTCGGGGACGTCCACGTTGGGCTGGTACGCTGGAGGGACCAGGTGTTGGTAGGCTAGGGGGTCTTGTTGCTGGTAGACCACAGGGACCTGCGCCTGGCCCACAGGAGAGACATCCCCCGACCTGGACGGATGCAGCTCATGTCTCGTTGGCTTCGGGTCAGGCTTCTTGCTCAGTTTGGCTTTCTTAGCTGCCGGCTCATCTTCAGTCTTCTGACCTAGAGGGCGAGATAAAAAAAAAAAACAACACAAGTTACACGTTGTACAACAAATGACTAACCAGATGAACGATACCCATGTCAGACTCTCATTTACCCGTGCATATTTTACAGTTGAGGTCAAACAGATGAGCCTTGTGTTCTGCAGTGGTGTCTTTGAGCATGCTGCTGATAATGTCTGGCACGCTGCTGCCACCGCTCCCCTCGGCAGAGGACTGAGCTGAGGCTGACGGAGTGGAGCCGACCTCGTCTGGGTCCTGAGGACAGGAGGAAAGCAGAATCTCTGTCACATATTTCCTGAACTGGAACAGACGATAATCAGTCACTACGCTCATGATTCTTCATTAATACAATGTGCACCACTGTATTTTGTCAAGGTAGATGCAAGTAGGTTTAGTGGTTGAAATAAAGCTTCAGAAAGAAAGAACAGAACAGTTGGCAAGATAACAAACCTGTGACATCTTGGCTACTGTCTTTGCTTAGTCAGATTTTTTTGTGCATTAAGCCCCCCCACCACCATGCAAAGGTGAAAAGAAAAGTGTAAAAAGCTGGAGAAGAACAGCGTGCCACCACTTACTGCAGCAGAAGCCATGCGAGATGAAGTGGTGGCAGAGATACATACATCTGCATCGGATGTTGGCGGAGCGTCCTCCATGTCCATGCTATGAGAGCTAGAGTCATGCCTGTTGCTCAGTCTGGACTGCCCTGAGTGGGCTCTGGGAGACTGGGCCTGGAGGAGACACCCCAAAAATGTGTTATACGCCATTGTATTCATCCTGTTGAAAGGTTGCAGACACCGAACACAAGAGCTCTGAGGACCTCGTAACGCCACGTTGTGTACTTGGTATTTTGATAGAGGACGTGACAATTACCTCAGGGGCGTCAGGCTTCCTCCACTCAGAGATCTCTTTGAAAGCAGCTCCTCGCCGCTGAGTCTCACCAATCTGAAGGGACTAACCTCGCCACCCATCACCCTGTAGAACAGGCCCTGACACCAACACGCAACAAGGTTGTTCAACAGCTCAACAGTGAAACTAGTCACACAAACCTCTAATAAACACAACGATATCTGCACTTCACTGTAATCGTACACAGCATGCGCCTGTGTGCCGACTCACTTTGTTTTTGGGATCTTTCAGGTGTAACATGAGGGACCTGTATTTGTTCTTGTACTTGCTGTCGGTGCTCAGGCAGAGGTTGAACATTTCCTTCTCAATGGCGACTGAGAGCCTCGCCACCTCGCACTCGGTTATTTTCAGATCGTCACTGTCGCACACCCTGGTGATTAGAAGTACAACAAACGCTTGTGATTGGCTGTATCTAGCCAAGGATTTACTTCCAAAGTATTGTATGTACTTGTGTAAAGGTCGCCTGAGTGGTGGCGGGACACTCACCTCTTATACAGGATGTCTGTGAGCGAGCGGCGGATGTTCTTCCTCATCTGGCTGTTGTGCGGAGGCGGCATGGAAGACGCGGGATGCACTGACGGGCCTGAGTGAGAGGATCTGGAGGATGACGAGCGGCCGGAGGGAGCTGAAGAAAGTGAAGACGACGGGACTCTGGAGGATGAGGCGGACTGACTGTGGGACGACGGGTCCTTTTGCTGTGGCTGCTTCTTAGGAATGGTGAAGTTGGACTTGGTGACTCTCAGCGCTCCCGTGACGTGGATCGGGCCGGGGGGGAAGGGAGACGGGCGGGACGACGGGCCCGGCTTCTTGGACTTGGCTGTGGGTTTGCTTGAGGGTTTTGCAGGTTTCTTGGACGCCTTTGAGCTGGCAGCCTGAGGGGAGGGCTTCTTGCCCTTTGGGGAAACCTTGGCTGCTTTAGTGGTCGGGGATTTCTTGTTTCCTTTGACTGGTTTTGCTGGGGAAGGTTTCTCAGGTGCTGGGGCTGGTTCTTTCTCTTTCTGTTCCTTCTCACTCTGCTTCTCTTCTTTGGGAGGGGCTGAAAGTAAAGAACAAGATCCTAGATTTTAAAATATGTCATGCGCCAATAGTCTACTGACACTACAAATAATCCCGTGCATATATAACTCTACAATGACTACAACGCTCTGAAGTTAAAGCACCATGTTATTTGCTGACATTGATCAATTTCCCAGCATAAACCAATTCAAATCACAAATCATGAAACAGATCCGTTAAATGTATAATGAAACCGTTCCAGCAGGTCCAAAAAACAGTTGACATTGACACAGGTACTCTGAAATGATCATTCTGAAAGAAACACAATGCTGAAAACACTGGACAGACATGTAGTCCCTCTTTATTTGTTGCTGTGACAGCAGTTACAAAGTGCTGTGTGTGCAGGCCCACTTGAGGGAAAAAAAACAACTTCATTTTCTTCCTAAAAATCTTCTGACGACGAAGCACTTTAGGGATAAAAAAAAAGGGGGGTCCTTGAACCCCCCATGAGCCGGCTTGACTCTCTGTACCCATGGATGCATACAGGACAGAGGAAACTACACCACCAGACACTGACACCAGCTGATAAAGGGATGAGCCCTGACCCCGAAAGCAACTCCAGCCAAGTCTTGTTGACAGTTGTGTCGTGGGAATAAATTGTGTAAGTACTTCACATTTGACCATCAGCATTCTCATAAAACACATAATGAAAAGCGTTATGACAACCAAGACTGATATGGTAATACACTACTTGTAAAATCTCTCAGCTGCTCTGCTCGTGCGTCATCTGTCACGCCCAAGTTGCATTGAAACTCCACAATAGTCTACGCAGTAAACGCACAAAACCGTTCACGCTAAAAATGTAGAAACCACGAGGATTTGGTTCAGAGGAACAGGACCGAGAACCAAAACGACCCAAGTGGACAATTTTCTGAGGATCTTAGGTTGTCACATGCATCCCAATGTCACAGCTCTGAATGAGCTTTTCCTCAACAACAATCAGCCGCCACACTGATCACCTGACAGGAGGCATTTACATGAGCGTGCATTACCCATTCACTCTATATCCTAACGCTGCCTTCAATGACCCCCAGATGAAGGTGAAAGAAACCAAGTGGCCACAATTCATTGCAATAAACGTTGCCATCAGTGTACATCACTTCTCATCAGGTGCAAAGTACGTGTGAAAAGCTCTGGAGACGGGTCTCCCTCTTCTCAATCTACGTGCTGGGCCCTTGTCTTCAGCTCCCATCTTCTGCTGTGGCCTTGCTCAACTGGTCTGGTCTCTGCACCGCACCGCGGACAGACAGGTTCCGGCACACGGCATTTCTGTTTCAGCTCTTCGCCATCTGGGGGCTCCTAAGGCTCAGGTCTCCACAGTGTGTGCGGATTAAATCAGTGGTATATGCTCGTGTGAGCTGACGCGTCAGGACATCCTACAGCAAGCCAACACTGCTCACATAATCAATCGAGGCATCCAAAACTCTGTTATATCACCTTTTATTTTAAAGCCACTAGAAGGGATGCATCATAGTCAATATGAATCCAAAACTTTGAAAAAAGTCAAGGTTGTTACCCACAAAACTGAGGGTGTGGGGGAAAAAAACAAAAAAAACACAAGGTTGTGCTTAACAGCTGATCTCGATATGAGATACGTTAGCTTCACTGCTCCACATTAATATGGGGGAATCCTGAAACACCTACCTGTCGGAGAAAGGGAGGGAGGGAGTGTTTTTGGGGACCGGCGGCGGAGGCGACGGGCCTGGGAAGTGCAGAGACTGGTACAGGCAAATAAAGCAGGCGGTTTGATCGGGCGCGCTTTAAAGACGCGTGCAGCCAGCATCCTGTTCCTCCTCTCAGAGCCGAGCGCGCCGAGGTCCAGATCACCGCCCTTCATATCGCTACCGCCTTCCTTCATCAGCTTCCATCTGCAGACCCGCATTTTAACCATGTGGCATTCAAAAGGGGTACTCTGGTGATTTAGTGCTGCACTTCCACAGTCATCTTAAAAAGATGATCCAAAAACGCCGGCCCCTGCAATCCCCACAATACACGAGCACGGCGACATGGACCCCGCCGTGCTCAAGGCGCAGATCTTTCAAACTACCGTAACTTCCATTTAGTAACGCAGGCGTTGTGTTTTGTCTGAATTTTAAGTATCCAATCCAAAGCGGAGATAACCCTGGTGTTAGTTCTTCAGACCGGACGAGACTGCCCCAGAGCCACGCAACGTTTTGTAAGCGTTTTCACCCGCTGGCTCCAGCTGACAAAAACGAGTTTGATAATGTGCGATCCACACAGTGCCCCTTTTGAAATAAAACTGTTTGGGATTATTCAATACTTACCCAAAGCCAGGAACGCCACTTACCTTTTCCACAGCTGCCAACATTTCATTGAATAAACAAAACCTTCACATTGATTAAACTCGGCCCCTGGCAAAAGCAGTCAAAAGTCTAGTGTGCAACTGAGTTCATGTTCTTCCCCCAAACGTACGGCTCGCTTCTAAACTGTTAGCATGAGAGGAACCACATTTATACTGGGAAAACAACGTGGTCGCAACAACAGCTCAAGACCTTCAAAGAGATACATACACTTTTTGTTTAACACTGTTGGTGATATGGGTGTAGTCTTTTCTGGTGGTACTGCAATGTAATTATGGTCGCTGGACCAGGACGCGGTGGCCGGCGGGGGCGGGTGCTCCTCGGCGTGCTCGTCTTCGTCGTCCTCGTCCGGATCGGGGCTGTAGTCTTCGTCGCTGTCGGACTCCTCCCGGGTCTTCTTCGGCGACTTCTTCCCGGCGGCGGCGCTCCTCTGGGCGGACGGAGGAAACACACAGTGGGGCCGTTTAGTGACAGCACTCGGCGAGCGCGGCTGGATTAACGTTACAAAGCGAACAACCGCGGCGGGTGAAGGACTAGCACGTGAGCGCGCAGCCTCGTACGCCGCTCTGCAAGTCGCAGCTGGGCTTCTGTACGCTGCCTCCTGAGTTACTCCTGGCAGGTACATGTGACTGGTCTGAGCGAGCGAGCGAGCGAGCCGGACCTCAGGACCAGACTCAACCCCTCGACACACACATGAAATGATGGAGATCACTATTCATTTATTTCTTACTCCTCCATCCTTTGACAGTTTACATCAGTGCGCTGGAGCCCTCAGAATAATGACGACACAGGAGTTTTAATCCAGCTGGATGTGTGCGAGAGATGCAGAATGTGAGTATAATAATAATAAACTATATATAGTTAGAACGGTAAAACCCATAAAAACTGCAGTGTGAGCAAAACTGGAGTTAAGAGTTTTCCCCACGGCCTGACTGCATGTTTAAATGCAGCTTATCATCAAACTACATTGGGTGTAGGTGCGTGGGGAAACCGATCCACTTACACGGTGGTGTTGCTCTGGGCGACAGCCCTCATAGAGTCACCCCACAGTCGCCACGAGGGCCACTTTATCACCCACGCAACAAGTTAGCTCGGAAAGTCGATCGATTCTGGGCGTATGAAGGCGCTTGCTCGGCGCCTCCACGCGCTGTTAGTTCAGCCTGCACGCAGCGCTTTCGTCCACGTGATCCGGGGGGGAGCGGCGACGTCGTGGCTTACGCGCGAGCCCGGCCGCTGCTCCAAACCAGCAGCGTTTCTGTTGCCACTTCAGCATCAACATATTCTAGCAGCAGAAAGCACCACCTGCCAAGTAGCGTTTGTAAATCAGCGCTGCTTTTTTTTTTTCTTTTTAACGAGTAATAGCGGCGTACTCTGCCGAGCCACTTTAATTGCAATAAAAGTTGACTTGTAACATTTTCAGAATGCAGATGGTGCAACCAAAGCAAGGAAACTGTCGACAGCAATCTCAAAATGGGTTTTCACATCATGTGTGTTTTCTTTAACGCTAATCAGATGTAAAACCAAACGATCGTCCACGCGTGTGCGTAAAAAGGTGTAAATTATTAGGTTGTGATCCGAGTCCTTTCGGAGACGGGAGAGCAGAGAACTCGTCTCCAGCAGCTGCACCACACGCAACTCTTCCATGTGACTAACGACAAACATTCAGCAACTACATGCACTTTCAGTTCAGACGTGTGATCAGAGAGCTGATATGACTGTTACCATGACAGATTGTTGGCGGTGCCGATATTGTAACTCAGAGCGCTGTTGCGCTCCTCATGAGGTCAAAGACATCAACAGTCCTGCTTTAAGGAAAGGTGAAGACCATCATTTCGGGTGGTCCCATTTACCTTTGGTGTGGACTTGGTTTTCTGAGGCTGGGTCTTGTCCTTCTGCTTGGGCTCTTTGACGTCGGTGATGGACTTCATGGCGGCGGCGGCGTGCCTCAGGATGCAGTCGTTCCCGCAGTACACCGAATCGGGCTGGGCGTTGTTCTCGCAGCCGGGCCCGATACATTTGGGAAGCGCAGAGTCGTCCTCCGGCGTGTCGCCCGCCGGCGTGGTTTTCACCTCCACGTTGGACGCCACCTTCGGCTCCGTGTCCGGGAGCGCTTTCTGCTCCGCCGCGGGGGCCGCCCTCCTCTCCAACGCCGCCGTGGCTTTCTGCTCTGCTTTGGGTTCGGCCGTCTGCTGCATCGCCTGCTTCAGTTCGGCACACAATGACATAAACAGCTAATGACGAATCATTTCATTTGGCAGTGCTGTCGCAACACCAGAAATTTCCAGTTTAATGTTCATTTTATTGAAGAGTAATTTGGGGAAACGCTTCAGGTTTCGAGATGTGGCCGCCTGCTTTATGCCAACAACATGCCTTCAACCATCGCTCGCGTTCATGAAGATGTGTGTGTGATATGAGACGGATGTGGAGCCGCATCCATGCAGAATCACCGAGCCACGACTGGGGGATAAATTCATTCAGATCCCACTTCACCAACACACGTCAGGCCCGCGACATTGATGGCGGCGGGAACGGAATTCAATTTGGTTCAAGTATAAAATACGGAATCAAATCATTCACCGCGGCATCAAAGGGACATCACTTGACATGCATGAAGTACTGCACAATACAAGTCAAACGTTTAACAACTGGACTCATGGAGACCACCGTGATGAAAGGCATTTAGGTTGCAGTCACAGCGAGGACCTACCGGCTGAAAGATCTTGATCTTCTTTTTCCCAGTTGGATTAGTGGCCTTCTCTATCCTGCCTTTGATGCCCATGTCCTCCGTTCCCTTCTCTTCACCTCCGGCGGACGCGGCGGACGGAGGCGCCGCCTGAGCAGCTGACGGCCCGGCGTTGGCTCTCTCGGCAGCCGCGGAGGCCGGAGGAGCGGCGGCCTTCCCGACCTCCGTGCTGGCAGCGAGTAGAGACGTGGCGGGCCGGACCACCTGGTTCTTCTTTACCGTGCAGTTGGGGCAGATGTAGTCCTCCCCGTTTCTCTCCATCAGGCGCCCGCGGGCCTCGGTGATGCCCACGCAGTCTCCGTGGAACCACTCCTCGCAGCGGTCGCAGCAGATCATGAACCTAGTGAGCAGAAGACACACGTTGGGCCACTTCTCCCGGACGTCACGCTCACCGCAAAACGGCTGGCTTTTCTCATCGTTTTAAACTTAGAAATGAAAACTGACTAAACTGAGTTGAAGCAAAACATCAGTCGTCGCTACCAGATGACAAATGGGAGAAATAACACTTGGGAACGATAAATATATTTTTTCAGAGCGCATGATAGATAATAAATTTAATGATAAGGCAACAGATAAAAAAAAATACCTTTTGTTGTGTCTCTGACGACAGATGCAGTACAGTGCATTCGGGTCATATCCTCCATCATCCGATTCAATGGATGACGATGACGAAGATCCTGAAGAGTCATTCTCCTCATCATCATCATCGTCGTCGTCATCATCATCATCATCGTCATCGTCCTCTTGCGTCTGGGGCTGGCGCGTCTTTCCAGTGGCTTGTGGTTTAGTTTCCCTCTTGACAGGAGCGAGGCTCTTGCTGGCCGGAGCTTTAACAGGGGTGCTGTTCTTACCGGCCGCCTTCTTCTTATTGACGTAAGTTCTCATTGGTCCACGCTTCACCACCATGGCCGCAGGCTTGTCTGCGCTGCTCTCGTCAGTCTCCTTCCCCGTTGTTTCCGCTCCGTCTTTCTCCTCAGCGCCCTCTTTCTTCTCAGAGTCCAGCTCTGGCAGAGGCTGCGCTGCGTCGGTGCCGCCTCCGGCTTCGGGACCGGGGTCGCTCTTGTCCTCTTTTTTCTCCTCGTCGTTGTCCTGCAGCTGGTCTCCCTTGTCGGCGTCTCTGCTGTCCTCGTCATTCTCGGAGCTGCCCTCGTCGTTGGCCGCCGCTCCGCCGGCTCCTCTCGTCTGCCTGCCGCTTCGAGTTTTCCGCTGAGCCTGCTTCCTTGAGGCGCTCCTCGTCCTCCTCTCCGGGGACTCCACCTTGTCCTCCGCAGTCTTGGCGTCGGCGTTGCCGTCGAAGCTGGCCTCTGAGGCCGTTTCTGCGTCGGTCGGGGTCTGGGAAGGTGGATCTCCACTTTCCAGACTGGGAGGGGCGCTCTTTCTTGTCCCTCTTTTAGCGGTCAAGAGGAATTCCTCCAGTTTGTCCGTACGCTTAGCCTGCCTGCCGCTGCGCCGCACAGGACAGCGGTTTTCCGAGCTGTTGGTTGCCGCCTCCGCCGGCATCTCTCTCTTTGCGACAGTGGACTGACGGAAACCCCAAGTTTTCTTTATCTCGCTGCTGGCCCTGGAAGATTTTTCCGGCTCCTCTAGTGTCTCTTTGGCCACATTCTCGCTTTCGGTTTGAGACGGATCCTTCTGCTCGCTGTCCCCGTCTCCGACGCCTGCGGACAGACACAGGAGGCGGTGAGCAAACAATCAGAGCGTGCAATCACCAGAGTGCAACATAACACTGCCAAGAATCTACCGATTGTGTTGTGATCAACCATGCATAGGAATCAAAGCAAATTTGAAAAGGATTGCTTGAATTGGATTTGACCCTTACTCACCCTACTAATGAATTTTAAAATCACTCAAAGATCCCAGAACCTGACACCCCTAGTGTGCCAGCACTACTGCAACATTCCCACCCCTTACTGATGAAGGAAAAGAAGCTCGTTCAAGGTACCTTGAGAGCAGCTATCCATACGGTCCTGGCTCTGCTCTGGCTCAGGAGCTAGAGAGAGCGCAGGGCTCGCATTCTCCTCCATAGATGATGGAGTCAAGCACTACTTTCAAACTGAGTGTCTACAGTTAAGAGAAGAACACAAGAAACCAGCTCTGAATCACTTTTTTCAGTTCATAATGTGACAAAGACTGAGGGCAGCCAGTGCTACGACTGCTCCATGGGTTAAACATGTAGATATGCTTGTTTCTGTTACATTCCTGCTCCAAAGTACTGTTACAAATATAACAACAAAAGATCTATTTGTGCATTACATGACGAGTTCATCGTCTCTTCTGTAGCAGTTCTACTGAGGGTATGCAATGATGTCACTTTTTCACAGGAGAAAGCCGCCGTCACCGAGTAGCTCAACATCTGTTACAGCTGTCATGAATGGATACAAACAAATGTCTTTAAATCAACATGTACAATGTCCTCTACAGTACACTGCAATGAGCCTGAAGGCCCACTGCACAGAAGCCTGGTGCTGCTGCGCCTCATCCAAATCACAAGGACGCTGTCAAGGAACAGGTTTGTCAAATTATTACATTCCTGATTCAAAGTGTTATGAAGCCGTGTACTCGGCCTTTAAACATCACACAATAGCATTTGGTAATTACAGCTTCCATGCTTTCAATGTTTCTCACTCAGAGGGAGGGAACGTAGCAACTTCTGTGTCTAGTCACATCACGTGCATACCGTCAGTAGTTTGATGCTGTCAAACATGGAGATTAAACCCATAATACAATGGTCAGTAGTCAGGTAAGACTTACACAAGCCTAAAGCTAAAGCTACTGTGGCCCAACACAATTCAGAAATGTTTCACAATGATCATGAACGCTTTCTGCAGAGTCTTACTACAAGTGTAAAGGAAAATATTCTTCAAAGATTGTCAAAGGGCCAAACTCACTATTCTTTAATTCAGGAACCTATCATGAAAATAACCCATATCAGTACCTGCAGTTTAGCAGTGATGGGTGGCAGAGAGCTTCTTCCAACTAAACAAAGGCTTTGCGGAAGTAACCATCAGGCTTGGTAAAGTTTAATGGATCTGCCAGGAAGAGGAAAACACAAGTTAGGATCAAAGTACATAGTGCTTCACAGATATAATCAGATTATCAAACAATCATGAACACATCAGGTACAATGAGATGTTTACTGAATCTGATGTTTACCACCCACACACACACACACACACACACACACAAGTTTGCAATGAAAACGCGAGCTTTATGTAACTAAGATTAAACAGATAAATCCAACATGAATTGGGCCTTAATTCAAGATTAATAATATGAAGGGCCACGATCATGACTTTGCAGGGTTAATCCAAGCAGCTGCAAATGAAAACAAAAAGAAAACGAGTAATCGCTGTGCAAAACAAATAACCTGGCTGTTTCACTACAATTCAGGATAACAAAAACAACTTAGTGCATACGTTGATACATGTCTGCGTGTGTGTACAACCAGTCCATCATTATTATCTCACGTGCTTTTACATTCTTTAAATCGTCGCTGATGAACCGTGCGCGCGACACCGACGTGCCGGTGACAAATCTCCGCTCCCCGCGGTGTGCCTGTGCTCACGACACCGCGCCACGTGAACGGGAGGAAAGCTGTTGCCAGGAGAGGTGGGAGGGGCCCGAAACAAACATCGCATTCAAAAGTACAATATATTCACACTTCCAGGCGAAGCACCGAGTCGACTTCTGGACGCGCACGGATTCGGCGGCACGACCTGTTCAGTGTGGGGTCGAGGGCTTAATGGCTGCCGGGCGACACCGACAGAGGGACGCTGCACACGGCCGGAGTGCGCAGGACAGCGTTCTGCATCCGTTAGCGCAACTACGCGTCGATGTTGTGCTCACAGTGGCACGTATGTTGGTATAAGTCACTTGTGCATCTGTGAGAAACGCCACACTGTACCGGAGGGGGTCAAACAATAAACTACGACAACAGGCTATACACCCTGCACATCCACAATGATGGCGGCAGCCTACACGCTTCCGAACCACTTAAAAGCTAGCTTCTCTGCCGTTAGCTAGCGTACGATGTGCGCACAAGTTGTGCTGGCTCGATGGGCGGGCCACAGTTGGCAACGTGTTGTATAAAGCTAAATATATCGTTGCAAATAACGTCTCTTCGTTTTCGTCGTTTCAGTTTCAACACGAGGAACGTTGCACAACGTGCACTCGCCACACAGCGAAGGAGCTTGGCTTACGCGATTAGCCACCACGGGCACGGTCATGCTAACGGCAGCGTATATCTGTAGCTATTAGCCGTTCTGACAACTCTAAATCACACCATTACCCACAGTAAATGCCACCAGAGACATTCAATCCGTCGCGAGGGCCAAATCTCACAAACCGATGCGACCGTGACCAGAGTGAAACGCAACAGCGCAGTTTGCTCGTACACAAGTTAGCGTTAAAGCTAGCGTCAGGCGCGTCATGTTCAACCTTGCCTCGGATATGTGGAGCGGGACAACCCCTGCGGTGGGACAAAGACGGAGACACGGCACAGAACAGCACAGAAATCACCGCGACGCCACTAATATTTCAAAGTTTTGCACTCTACCCACCTACACGATAGAGATAAGGATGGCGTGCCCTCGCTCTTTCTTCGGTCAGTCCTCCATTTTCCATTCCCGCTGGCGCTAACTGACTGCGGCAGATGGCTGACGGTTTACAGAATGCGCTCGGCGCGTCTACAGCGCCCCCGGCGGCCAGGAGGAACACTGAGCGGCCGCAGGCAACAATGCTCATAGGTTACCACTTGGCCTAGATGGATCAGATAACATTTATAAATACACAGCATTCGGCCATTTTCAGTTTAATATCAAGCAATACAAATGAAGATTTACACACTGAAAAGTATCGTGAGCAAAATTGCTGACTTTCTGCAGGAATGATCGAATGTTCTTGATGGAGAAGTGCAGAATTCTGACCTGTCGTGAGTCTGCATTTAGCCTAGCGCCCAAATAAACCTTATTCAGGACTTCTAACAAACAGACTTAGTAAATATTAAAAAGTGCTATAGCTGTTAGTTCAAAATACCGTCAGCATCAACCAACAAACTATAAGCTTTTTACATTTACAACCAAAACCAATCCAACAACACGTGGACAAGTTGTTCTGAGGCAACTGTAAAGCTTAAGATGGCACTGTCAGTGACCAACAATTTCAATATCTTATCTAAAGATGAGTTTCACAAATCCACTTCTCTGAATAAAATCCACCTGCAGTTGTACTTATTCTGAGTGCAGACTGCTTCATAACTAATTAGACCACAGTATATCCATAGAAACAGCTCATTTAAAATGTTTGTATTTGTTATTTTCTTTGCAGTATACAGCAGGCAACATTAGAATAACAAATAAATTAACATGGAATACAAAATAAGTCATTTACAGACATTTCTGTCAACAGTCCTCTGATCTAAAACTGAGGTGGTCCATTAACATGGGATACATTTTTGCAGTTTTGAACTGTTATACAGTTGTTCTTTACACTATGTGTTTGTTTTGTGACACTCAAGCATGCTCTGAAGATCTTTGTACTGACAGCTCTCTTTAGACTGCATCAAGGTGCATGAATATGCAGTGTACATTTTTAAACTGATTACTATCTGCTGGCAGTCTTGTCTCTACATTTAAAATGTTTCAAAGACCACTGTGCACGGGGGTCAGAGTGTGAGCCCCGAAAGGCGGACAAAAATATATAAATAAAGATAATTTGGAATGCTCCCTAAACAACCGCTTCAACAGAACAATTTACACATACATATCCTGGTAGTGAAAAAAAACAATATATACATTTACATTTTCAAGTATGGTAAGGTGGGTTATGACAGAGTGACAGCAACACTGTCAGCACTTTTCTCCATGTCACAGTCTTTGTCTGGTGGTGCAGAGGCTGGTGTGTCTCTGAGAGAGTTTGGGCCACTGCTAGTCTGCCCTAACCCTTTGTTTGGGAGGTCTGCTGTCGACTCAGCCTCAGGTTCTTGCTGTGGGGCTGTGGCTACAAATAGAGCAAAAAGTGAAGAAATGCATTACATCTATGAAGATGTCAGTGGTATAGTGGCTGGTGAACATGCAGGCAAGCAAAAGGGATGGAGACGTCCACACAGAGCACAAGTACTGCCCTAAGAAAAAACTAAAACAGCAAGTTGAGGCTTGCGTGGGCAGTTACCTGACTGAGTGCAGGACTTCATGTGTTCAGGCCAGTGGGCCTGCTGACAGGGGTAATCGCAGTAGCTGGTGTTCCAGCAGCAGTAGAAGATGGCTTCTTTCCTGCAGTTAGCGCACCACTGTTTCTTCTTTGTCTCATCCACTGCTTGTTGCCTCTCCATCTCCATCTGTTTCTTCACCTCAGTCACCAGCCTCTCTCTCTCCTGCTCCAGACTTTGCCTCATCTCGGCCATTGTCAGCTCTTAATTGAAATACACAACCACGGTCAAACACAAGTAGACACGACTATACCTTTTTTTGAGGGGGGGAAGGGTCAGCATGCAATGTATTTTTCAGATTCCCCAAATCTCACCGAGATTGTGCTTCATTTCTGACAACTCTTGTTGATGCAACCACTGTAATTTTTCTATTTCAATTCTCAGTCGTTTTATCTGCAGGAAAAACACATGAGCATGTAACGGTACATTAAGGATCACATGCAAAGCTGCTGTTATGACATGACTCTTACTCAGTGTCTGAAGAGCTGAGAGTAAACTCCTACCTCTGCTATTGTATTCCCTGAAGTACTCTTAGAAAGGTCGTTGTAGATTTCCGTCATTGTACCTTTGATTGCATCCATTATCTGAAAAAGAGAAAACAATGACATATGAATGGACAAGATTAATATATGAACTAACAGGGGTTTTTTTACCTTGTATTTGTTAAATTCATTCAATGTGCCAGCCAAAAAATGTGTATGTATATTTTACACAGAGTTTATCAGACTCAAAAACTGACCAAGAAGTCCTAAAGTTACAGCAAAAAAACCTCAATAAAACCCAACACAGGGACCACAGACGATGGTACTTCACAGGGCAAAAACTTATACTAACTTTATTTGTGTATTTGGCAATGTCTGCAGCCACATCTGCCGAGGCAGTGGGGATGTACAGGTCTGTCGCCACCGGTGACGATGAAGCAGCTGTGCCGAGACTTGATGCTGCCATCATGGCAACAGAAGCTGGGCTACTGGACACCAGGGTGACAGCGGACGTGGATGCGCTGAGTGGAGTGTCTTTTTGTTGAACAGCTAGATCAAAGGAAATCAGTCAATCAACAGCATCAGCATGGACCAACTGATGGAATCACTCCTCATGCACAATGGTTGCTGTGGAATAAAAACTGGTAATATTCCATCTCAGGATTCGTTTGCACACCCCTAACATTCCATGTCTCTGCTAAAGTGATACTTGAATACTGTAAAACCATGTTATCTACCTTTGACAGCCTGTCTGGTCTGATAGCGCGTGCTCTGTGAAGACTGCTGCGCTGAGGACGAGGGCACCGCCGCAGAGACGTTCCCAGCCTGTGTCTGGGTCAGTGCTTGAGCTTGGCCTTGCCTGGGTGACGATGCCTGGATTTGGGTTGTCGCCCCGGGCTGCTGGCTCTGTTGCTGACGCTGCACCTTCTGCATGTGCCACTTCTGTGAGGATGTCTGAAACTTGGCTGTTGGGTTCCACACCACAGCTCTCTGCACCACCGGCACGGTCTCTCTGGGCAGCAGAGGGCGCTGTTTCTTCAAAGCTGGAGTGGTGGAAGTGGTGGTGGTGGAGGAGGAGGAGGAGGAAGAGGGGGGTGTGGCTGTGGCGCTGGACACGGTTGCAAGGCTTATGGTTGCGGGAGAGGGAGCAGCGAAGGAGACCATGGTGACAGGAATGGCCATTGGGGACTGCGTAGAAACAGTGGAGGGTGTGGAAAGAGCTGCACTGTTTTGAGAAGGGACAGTGGTTGGGGTCGAGGCTTTACCTACAAGAAAAAGTACCGATATTATTTACCAGTTTTATCTGCACAAAATTTTGAATGTTGCACATCGTGAATACTTAAAAACTGACATTACATACTGTGTTTGTTTGATAATTTCTCACGGGATCAGCAGAGAAAGTTGCAGCTCTCACCTTCTGGCTTACCAGCGGATGACTCTTTAGCAGTGACTGCTTCTTTCCTGGTCCTCTTCCTGTCTTTGCCTCCACGTTCATCTCCCAGGTCAATAACTAGCTCCCTCTCTGAGTCCGAGTCTTCCACTGGCACAGGCTGCTTTGCCTCTTCTTTCGCCTGAGCCTTCTCCCTGGGTCCAGGTGATGCTGGAGGTGCTCGGGTCTTTTCCGGGCTCTCTTTTTCTGAATCTGTGTTTATTTTCTCTTTAGTTGGAGCATCTGACGCTGTCGCAGTGGCATTGCCCGCTGCAGACTCAGAAGCCATGAGTGTATCAGCTTTAGCCTCTTTATCTTGGCTTGGAGAAGGTTGGTCTTTGACTTTGCTTATGGTAGGGTCCTTCTGGGCTTCATCATTGGTTGCTGCATCCTGGCCATCCTTGGTCTTTTGCTCGTCATCACTGGCATACTCACTGTCGCTCGAGTCAGATTTATCAGAGTCTTCAGAATCACTGTGGTCCACACCTTTGTACGCATCCACAGAGATCTCATCGATACCTGCAAAGCAAGGGAACATGGACGATGTTACACTGCAATTAAACAGGTTTCAGAGTTAGGTAGGATCAGAATGATATAATGGAAAACACATCTTTAGAGACGCATTCCAAAAATGTATTTCATGAGGCTGCCTTTTAGTGAAGACACTGCTATTGTTCAATATCAAAAATTAAGGGGAATACACCAGAGATGTCCATGTTTTCTGTTTCTTATGTACTGACCCAGCTGTGCCTTGCAACTCTCAATAGTTTTGTCCAGGTTCAGCTGGAAACGGCTCTTAATCTGTCTTTTTGGAGACGTGAGGACTGGTGTGTTTCCTTGCTTCTGCTGAACTGTTTCACTCAGCTCTTTTAGGTCCATTTCAGCTTTGCTTCGATCTGGAAGAATACAATGTAATTCCAAACAGCAACGTGTGCACGAGAGAAATACTTTCTTTCTGTCCAGTGGTGATGTGTATTTGCTCACAGAGAATGGACATTATTAAACACTTACAGATGTATTGTATATTGGGCATGAAAGACTCACCTAGATTGAGGTTCAGGATGCTTCCTGTCTGTGGCGTCTTCTCCTGCTTGCCAGGAGCTTGCGAGTGGAAGGGTTTAGGGCTGTCCATTGAACTGCCGGCAGGACCGAGTCGAGGTTGGGCAGGTGATGCTGTTCAGAGAAAGAGACTGTTATATTAAGTCTTGTCCGAGTAGACACAACATACTTGCTGTAGTACAATGCGTCTGGTGGAGTACCTGTACAGTCGTTGGACTCTTCTCCTGCACTGCACTGGCTGTTTGGAGCTTTTGCCTGTGACTTGTCTGCCGTCTCCTGTTCCCCATCTGACCCGGTGTGGCCAGAGGAGTTGGTGCTCATGGGGGAGCGAGGCATGTCACTGAGAGGGAGCCGCCGCCCAACGCTGCCTCCTCCCAGCCCGGCCCCAGACAACATGGTCCTGGCCAAAGGGATTTTGGGTGATGCTGTCATATCAAAGCTCAGCTTGATCTTCTCCTGTTTGTCAGATTTGACTGGAGTGGACAAGGGGTTGGAGGGATCCAGCAACATCTGGAAGTTGTTGTCAGGAGTGTAGGGTGTCCTGAAGGGGGCATAGTTAAACACGCCAAACTTCTTCCTCATGTTCTCCACATAGACCTCCATCTCTTGCATGGCACTGTTGAAGATGCTTTTGGTCTTCTTCACAGAGAAGGGAATCTCTTTGGACATGAGGTAGCAGTTGTTTAAAGGAACCCATGCCCTGAAGGATGATAAAACTCACATTATGATGCTGTGTTACAATAAACAATTAAATGCGCCTCTGACCCAGAGTAAATGAAGCATGAAGGTCTGATACCTGTCATGCTGACCAAAGAAACGAGCATCCACCTGCCCGTCTTTGTCCCGCAGAGCTTTAGCAGGCCAGAATGGAAATCCTTTCAGTTTGGCCCACACTAGAGGATGTGGGTTACTCTGCAGACACACAGTAAAACACTGGATCTGAGTGGTTGGATTCCAGTTATCTATTGTTCAATGGGTAAACAATATGGCGGAATCATCAGTGGAAACTACAAGTTCCTGTACTAGCTTACACAAGGCTCACAAAACCAGTTGTCTCTCTTTTGGCAGGCAGACAAATAACACTCTGGACAAACTTCAATCTCGTTCATCTGCAAAGAAAAAAAACGTGTCGGAAATAAGATTCAGCTTTCATGAGCTCTGTCTTAAATCTTATGTAGGATGTCTTAAATACATTTTTTTCTTTTCTGCCACAAACTGTATTCACTCACCTCATGTTCACAGATTTTTACTATCACTTTAGCTGTAGCTGTGAGTTTGTGATTGCCTGAAACAAGAACATATATTTGTGTTAAACTACTTTTATACAGGATAGGCAGCTTACTGCTAACTGAATGAACTGTATGATTTTGATTATACCGTAGTTGACATATCATGCTATGCACCAATATTGGAAACCAATTCTTATTAATACTTTCATATTCATTAATATCACCGAGCCTTACAGGATTATGTTTGTATGGTGCCCACAATATGCAACATACCTCCATTGTATATAATGCAGTTGTGCAAAATCCATTTTGCATCTGCCAAAAAAGCTTCTGTGCAGCCATACATTTTCTTTTTGATATTCTGCAGTGCACAGAGAAAAGATAATGCTCATCTATCATACTGTTCAACTTTTTGACATTTATCGTGACAACCAAATGTGCGACAGCTTGTGTTTTACCTTCTCGAGCGTGCAAAGATCCATAGGATGAAAAATGTACTCTGCATAATCTGGATGCTGTTCAAGAGAGACTGGTTTCTGGAAGGGTTCAGTCTATATCATAGAGACGAGAGAGAAAAAGATTGAAGGTAAACAAACTCTCAGGCCAAACCACCAGAACCCTTCCCCTCTACCGCACATCAACACGCTAACACTGTGCTACTAATTAAAACTCTGAGAAGCGCTTCAAACAAAAGGAGGAAAACCAGTGGAGGAGAAAATCATGACGGGGTCTTGTTAGTGGTGTAATTGATTACCCAATTAAAAGTCTTTCTCTGCGTGGAAGCTGCATGGGGGGAGCGAGATGACAAGCGGGGATGATCCTGAAAGAGAGTGAGAGGCGCAGCTGTATCCTCACCACCAGCGAGCATGTTTACCTTCATGGTTTCCAGCCATGACAGGCCCATCAGAGCACAATGACTGTGATCGTTAGTCCTTTTATTAGACATCACTGGCACATGCAAATCAATATTATATCGTGCTGGACGGATATGTGGACAGGTTAGACTTCAGGGTGCAGATCTTAACTTCTGGCACCGCTGATGGGAACACGATGCTCAGAAAAAAAGCGTGTCTTTTGGTTGCATAAGCGATCTAAAAATCAAGCCTGGCTGGAAAAGAACACATGCCAATCGCCAAGCGGGAAATCTGAATGTATAATTAGAAAAGGCAGAAATCTGAATGAGGATAAACAGAGTAACCCATCTGTGATAAAGGCTTTTTTCAGTTATGTAGCATGAATTTCCTAGACAGGCAGAGGGCCCAGAATACTTACACCTGGTTGTTTCATCTTCTGAAGGGCAAACTTTAGTAGGTAAGACAGCTGGTCTATAGTTAGCATCATCATGGCTTTGCTCTGAGTCTCTATGCACTCGGCAACTGTTATTTTCTAAAAGACATCAAGAGGAAAATAGTTGAGCACTTGGTTTATTTACCATGATTGCACAGAATTTATGCAGTTTTTGTAATTAAGGTCCAAACTTATTGAGCGGTCCTCTGTAATTGTGTTATATATTTGACTACAGGCTGTGCACATTCCTGGGATTAGTACCTCACACTCCGGACAGAACCAGTCGCCCTCGGGCTCGGCTGGTAGTTTGAGGCACTTGGCGTGGTACACCCTGGGGCAGAGCTCACAGCAGAGCACCTGGCCCTCGCGGTGGCACAGCCAGCAGTAGAAGTCGTTCCTGCCGTCCTGCGGTACAACATCAACAGGGTCTGTGGTGAGTGCTGGCTGCTTCACATAGTAAAAGGGACCATGTCTTAGTTCTGACTGGAATGCAGGCAAAAGAAACACAAGGTTGGGGAAGGTCAAAATCAGGCCAGAGATTAGAGAAGCCAAGCAGACATGCACAACATCAGCAAAAGGTACACTCAAGTCAGAAAGCCCACAACACAGACTGCTGTGGCTACTAATCATTTACAAAGGTCAAACTAATGCTATACCCACTACACGGGTCGTAAGATTGCTGTATTGTTCACACTACACGACTTGTTGTCCTGTAATCAGGAATCTGGAAATTGTCATGGCTTTGTACACTACACAAATACAGATATGAAGTGATACTATGCGCAATGATTTATATATATATATATATATATACAAAAGACATGATACAATGCAGTTTGTCAACAAAATTCTTTGGGGAATGTAGTACAATATAGAAAAGAATAACATACATATGTCATTTGGAATAATAAGGAATTTGCTTGATAATGATATTATAGGTTTATAAATTTAATAGAGTTTTCCAACAACTTCATGTTATGAATGTTGTGAATTTGGCTAAAATAATGAGCAAATGAAGGACATATTGTGATATCCTTCAGGTGTCTGGGATGCACTGACGCAGCTCTCGGATCGTGTCCAAACAGTTTCAATATAACGCGCAAACGTCGATTTGCATCTGATCTGGGGCTTTTCTCAGAAACCTCCAAAAACTGTTGGGAAATCAGGGCTAAAATTGTGTAGTGTGAACTTAGGATAATGTGCCAAGTTGTACGATACAAGCAATCTTTTACTTATTGTGCTTTTGTGATTTGCTGGAAGCACAAAGTCAGCAAAGCGTACACTTAAAAAACACTAGCTAAAAGACAAGGCACAAATAACCACATGATTTTCTCGGACTGCTGAGAACTAGCAACTAAAAAAACATTTGTTTTAGAGCGGCACAGATAGCAGAATAGTATAACACATCTGCTATTTAAATATTTATCTTCGGTTATCAGTGGTGTTCAGTTAGTCCATTGCTATTCATGGCAGACAAACCTTAACATAACAGTGTAAAACAGTACAAACACAACACATTAAATATAGTGCAAAATAAATGTGCAACCATTCGCACCATACTGAGCCTCAAAAACTTCAACAATTAGGTCTAAATAGAGCTGACTTGAGGTGGAAATCACAAGGTAACTCATGGTGTACTGTAATACTCAGAACATATTTAGCTTGTAATAGAAACTGACAGCTGGGAATGTATGATTTTTTGTTTCCGGTAATGTGCCATTATGCACACAGTCATATTGGAAATGTCTGAATTACCAGAAAGTGAACAGTTGAGGGCTAAAATGTCTAGAACAGGGAAATAAGTCCCTCTGCCTCAGTATCATGCATGGTGCTACTGATTCCACTTTATAAGTAATATCAAGCAAGACACTGTATCACTTTGTCCCATCCCAGGAGCAAACTTTAAAAAGTTCTGATGAAAGTCAAGGACAGAATGGGGCATTAAAAAAGGATATACAGTAAAAGTCTCAACAGACAATATCTCACTTTCACAGTTCATGTAATGAATTTAGATTTAGAAAGAACCCTGCCCCTGTACGCTCCAGTGGAGCTGCTCTGTGGCCGACAATCGGTTGTAGTTTGTAACTTCCACATTTTGATGTGTGTAACTATGTATAATGAGTGTTGAGGTGGAGCAGGGGGCTCCTGCAAAACAGCTTAACCCTAACCCTGAATAAGTACAGGCCTTAAAATATTGACAGAATATGTATTATTGATCACAACCAACCTCTCCTCCCTCACGACAAAAGATGTTTATTATAATTTAATCTCAACAAAGTATTGGTCATGGGTCAATGGTCTGAGAAAGATAAATACTTGTGCAAGCACCGCATATGAGCTCTATCCACACCTACACCCATGCTTAGATATTTTGATTATCTTCCTGCTGCACAAGACAGTGCACTGTAGGGACTGTAGTTCACAGTCAGCACTGTCCTCATCTGACATCTACAGCTCAGAAAACAGTTCCAGATAGTGGAGACAAAATACAGAGAAAAATGAAAAACTAAATGCAAATTATGCAATAACAGAAGTTAAAATGTAGAGCTGCATGACTTATTCACAGAAATGTTAGTTTTATTGATATGCCACATATTAAATGTGGAAATAAATCTTACAACTACTACATACAGCAGTTGTGTAATTTTAGTTAAGCATTTAATGGAGAAACTAATGTTCATTTGATAAAATATTGGGTTCAATCAGCAAATCCATGGCCAAAAATGTCATTTTTTTCATTTGTAAGAAACCATGTACAATATTAAATATAGAAGTTGCCAGGTTATGTATGGCACCACAGCTAGCTAAAAGAATTTAAAGCTAACAATTAATTGTTTAATAGTAATTTCAGTTTGTTTGAGTTGTAATGACTGAAAGGTCTTCACCAAACAAACACTAGGAATAACTTATTTGAATATAATTTCTTTGGATGCTTTGAGGGTGGATGTGAGTCTCAGACACGTCAAACGTTTGACAAGTTAAAAATGTCCAGTGACACGACCCTTTGAAAGGCAACAATTTTAGATGTGTACTTTTGAACCATGTTTTGCTTTATTTACATTTTTCAACTCCTTGAGGATGATGATGCAACATAGTATTAAGTGAGTTGTTGCCTGCTGTGGACTAGAAATCCTTGACTTTGAGAGTGATGGTGGTGGAGGTGACCCTCCTGTCAGGTTGGCAGGTTGTGCTTTGGTTGTTACCTGGTCTTTGCTGCTGCTAACAGCGCCGGGTTTCTTCTTCTTTTTCATCGGGCAGGGCGAGGTTTCAGCAGAGGAGTGACCGTTGGATGAGTGAGAGGGGCTCGGCATCTTCCGTTTTTGGGCCGTCCGCTCTGTTGACCCCGTGTCTGAAAACGGAGACCAACGTCAGAGTTTACAGAAACCAGGAGGGAGCGCGCTCACTGCCTCCTCTAACCAGAAATAAATACAAGAGACGACCCACCAGAGTTTCCCTGTGCTCACACAGTCAGGTGCTGCCAGTCAACATGGTGTCATATTATGTACAACCCAAACAAAACCACTTTACAAATCACTGCAGTTCACAGAGCTTTTCCAAGCTAACTAAAGACAAAGTGGTTTGTTACCTTTGGATCGTGTTGAGATCTCCATTCCTTCTGCTGCAGTCTCTTTTCCCTCTTCCTCTGCCACACTGATACAGAAAAGATCACCAATTAAAGGTTTGTCAGTCAAACATGAACAAGATTTTCTTTATCTATGATTCATGCTGATGTTCATTCTTTAAATTGCAAAAAGGTTCTTTGAAAGTGTTTCTTAGAACAATGGGTTGTAGTGTGGCTCCCCGGTGGCCGAGGGGTTTAAACTGTTGGCTCCTCATTTCCTGTCAACCATCTGTGATACTCCATCTCATGAAGGCAGGAAAGAGCCATCCCCCAAAAGATGTGACCTCAGCAAATGCTCAGTTTTTCAGAGTTAAGACTGTAACACATTCCTGCACCGGCTTGACACGAATCAGTCTCACCTACGTCTTAATACCTCCCCATCATCCTACTACAACAGACTGGCTCTGCACGTGAAAGGTCAGCTTTGCCAACAGGCTCTCTCTCGTCACTAATACAATGCTTCTTCGATTGAGTGTTCCCAGCTGGGAGCATAGGCATCGTAACACTTCTGGGGGGAAATGATATTAAAACACACCTTCCAAACGGTATATCTCCCAAAGCACTGTGCCAAAACCAGGACTCTTACAGGCCTGGTATGAGGCGATTGACTGAGTCAGGACAAAAAGATATCGCCCGTCACAGATTGCTAAACTGTGTCAGCTTGTGCTTTTTACTGACCATTCATTTCTAGAAGTATTTCTATTTGTCTAGGATGGTGAGACGCTGGAAATGGACTTGTAAATTCAAAGCCTCAGTGTTATACCCCGACAAAAATGACACGATTTCAATAAACACACCTGCTGAGTGAGAACAAATGGGCCAGAGAAAATAGCAATGGCAACTTTCAAAATCCATCATGGCTGAAAATACTGATAATAGAGCAGTCATATCACACAAACAGCAACACATGTACATCTAAATGTTACAAATATTATATATATAATATTTTATATATATTTTAAACTTAATTACAGCAGTGGTTAGAGCAATGGCAGCTCAATTTGTGGCACCAGATATCAGCTCAAAATAGCAGGTTCCTTTCTCCACTAGCCACAGGTCTATACATAGTACACATGAAAACTCAGAACACCACAGAACCTTTTCACATCCAGCAACCGAAAAGCATGTTAATAGACCCCCCTGCTGTTTTAAGTGACCTAATAACAGGCAGCAGATCATAATAGACTGCACACTCACAGCCCTGTTTCTGCTGAGAGAAACGGCTTTGAATTGCACAATGCCACAGTGCGCTGTGAACCACCCCTTTATTCACGAGCTGCCAGACGGGTTTTTCTCAAAACCAGTTCACCTTGGTTTGCAGGCGCCCTGGTGTCGAGCCTATTATTGTTGCTGTTTTCTCTGACGCCACGGCGGACGCACCGGCCCTGCTCTTCAGACGGCCTCAATTTTGGCCAATTTTCACCTCACTTCCTCCTGAGCAAAGCATCATTTAGATGCCTTGCATGAAAAAAAAAGAGACAGCCATTCCCTGAAAACAAAACTACTACTTCCATTGCAATTATATTGTTCACCAACCCCCACTCCCCTCCTCCTCCGTCACAAGATAAGGATGAAATGACAGACAGAAACACGGCAAATGTGCAGACACGGGCAGGAGGGCAGTGAGGTGTTTACTGGCCTCCTCAGCTAACCTGGTCTGTGTCTGCCCCAGCAGCATCCTGTCCTGTCCTGTTTTGTCCTGTCCTGTCCTGTCCTGGCCAGGAAACACAGCAACAACAGGCAAAGAGAAAGACCTGGACAAGGAGGAGAATCAATGCTGCCTGTCCTGACAAACATTTTTCAATCAAATACCACAGAGCACATAATACAGCCTATTATAACCTACTAAATCATCCCTTTCCAGTCCCACCACTGCCATCACATCCATGCTCCAATGAAGGAAATGAACAGCATACCTTTTGCCTTCCTCACACACAGATTCTTCAGCCTATTCTTTAATCTTTTTTCAATGACTGAGGGCGTTGGGGGATGAGGGAAACGATGGGTCCAGGTTTCCCAGAAGGCCTTCTCTCCCTGCTGCTCTCTCCTGCAATTGTCAATCTTTAACCTCGGCCACGGACTGCCGATTGGCTCGGGCACCACACGGAGGCGCCTGATTGGGCGCTCGGCCTCGGTGTGCCACACGGGCTTCTCTTCTCCCCGCTCTCCTCAGCCACAGTGCTGCAATGCAGAGAGGACTGCTCCTCGCCGCTTACAAAAACCTCCTGAAAACCGAGACCCCCGCTCCCTTAAAACCCCGTGCAGTCATATAAGAGGGGCCGTGCGCCTTTTATCACACATGTAAGATGCAGCTCCACAGACGTTATGGGGGAGGATCACATTTCCTCCCTCGCTGTGCTCTCAGCCACTGTATGTGTATGGCGTCCATTTTGAAGTCTCTCTCTCTCTCTCTCTCTCTCTCCCTCTCCCCATCTCTCTCTCTCTCTCTCTCTCTGACCACCATGTGCACAGCACACACACAACACGTACGCACAGCAGCAGCACCAGTCGAATCCACTGTAAGGGACCGCATGCAGCTTATTATGTGCCCCAGCGTGTTGATATGCAGCATGGGCCCTCAGAGTGGACACAAAGACGGGACTGGAAATGTCACAGGCCTCTCAGACCGTGAGGGAGACATGACCCTGCCCCTCCCTCTAATTCTTCTTCACAGCCTCATCATCATTAGCTGGGGTTTTGAGTGGGAGCAACAGGAGGCAGAAAAAAAGCGTGAGGACACAGCTGAGAGCGAGACTGCACATGCTTAGGCTTCTGTTTGGCCACCGCTATGCATTTTGTTCAATCAGTGTAGAACTTTAAAGCATGAACACACGCACTGGTGGCTGACCCAGTATTCAGCCCGAGCACAAGCCCTCATTCAAATCCAGGCCAGAATGTCAAGGCCAACTCTATAATCTGGACAAGACGGTCATCTGGTGGATTTTTTTTTTAATTTTTAGTTTTAAAGACAGATACCTAACTAATGCGGCTGCGTGTCGGTGTAATGCAGATTTAAGTGTGCCCACGCCATTCGTCACACCACAGTGGAATGAGGGGATTAAACGCATTACTGAGCACCATTCACAAAACACTGAGGGGGGTTTGGGGGGGTTGCTGTTTCAGTCACTGCAGACAACTCCTGAGCCTTAATGGTCAAGCAATGTTATGTGCACATTCGCATCCAGGCCATAGTTCCCCTGGTTAGGTTTAAAACACAGCCTTTGTCGGACATCATAAGCGAGTAATGATCTGTCATCTATTCAAAAATAAAATAACACTGCTGATCAACTGTGAGACACAGATACAATCCTTCACTGAACTGATTTTTATCTGATTCATGCATACAGGAAAACCAACACCAACACTGCCACATACAAACAGAACGCAATCAAACCTTGTCGACTTCAAACGGGTTTCTCCAAGCCCCTCTGATGAGATGAGGTTTGTCTGCTGAGCCCTTTTCAGAGGAAGTCCTTCCCTTCTTCTTTCCGTCTCCCTGACATACAAATACCCAGTGTGCTTGGAGCAGAGGGACAGAAAGGGGAAGCTCGCTAAAATGGCTGACAGCTCGGCAGCAGCACAGAACAACACTGGGAGGCAGTGCACACCATTAGGCTGAGGCAGTTCCTCCAGCCCTGTGACAAATAAGCTCCATATTCAGTCTGGAGATAATTGGTATTTTAGAAAACTGGTGAGCAGCTTACAGGATTAGGGGATGTAAAAAGCAAGGTTTTTTATTCACCAAGTAAAAGGGGTGAACAAGATGTTGGCGTGTTTTGTTGGTCTGGCAAACAATTAACAACAGTGCCCTGCTGCCTGGTTCTGGTGCCAGTCTGAGGCCTAAATTAAACTTGCTGTGCTGTCAGTTTACCATCTGTTAATTCCTCTGGGGAGTCCCCCTCGCAGCGCTCCCTTGTCTCTCCCATCCCGCCCGGGTCCCTCACCGGGCCTGCCGTCTTGACAGCGCAGGCCGGGGGAAGCCACGAAAGCACAGTGCTCCCTTTAATCTCAACACAAGAGCAGTGTGTTTTCACAGTCAGTCTTCTGTGAGTATACAGTGACCTTACAGTTGACCTGCGGCCCCCTGCTGTACGTGTCCACACCGCCACCCAGTTTAGCAGAGGCAGTCTGCTGAGCTGTACCGTGCTAGGCTCTGTTTCCCTGCTCCACTCCTATGCCGTGGGGTGACAAACACTCCTCCCCCCTCCCCCAGTCTGTCAGACAAACATGTATTATTACTCGGGCACGGATCTCACACACAGTGGTGCCTTATCAACGGTGCAGAATATGTGAAAGAATGAAAATAAGGCTTACCTCTGTGGATGCATGGCTAAAAAACTCTGTGTGATATGTCAATGCTTATTAAAACATGGAGGACAGCTCTGTCAGCCCTCACCCTGCTCAGAGCAGAGCCACGGCTCTCCAAGCTGGCCGACTCGCTGCTCCGATAGAAGGCACGCTGGGACTGGCCACGCGCGCTGACAGCATGTAAGGCAGCCTCCGATTGGCTGGTGCATTTCCTGGCTGCTCTGTCTTTTGTTCAGCACAGGCGAGCAGTGCACAGAAGCAAGGCCCACATAGAAATAGTCAGGCAGAACACACCGCTCAGCCACCAGGAAGACTGCACGCTGCAGCTGTCCTTCTGTCATAAACATGTTACAGAGGAGCCCTTGAAGGAAGGGGAGTCAGCAGAGGTGAACATGCAAAACAGACCCCAGGCTGTGTCCTGAAGGAAAAATTTCCCTCAATAGGTCCCACCCTAGAGTTCAACTAACCATCACAGGAAAGATTTTTTTAAGAAATACTAGTGAAATGAAAGGAAAAGTGTAAACTGACACTAAATGTTTCTTTGACCTCTGAAGTTTGACAACATTACTGAATAAACAGACTAAATTACAGCCATGTGATTTTGCTGGCCTTTGTACTTGTGTGATCACATGGTAACAGTGCGGTTCCAGATAGACCAAGATTACACTGTGAAAGACACAATGACTTTCAGTTTCTCTTGTGTCAGTCCACCATTACGTTTACATGAAAATGTACCCGGCATTGCATTTCAAGTACAGTGCAGTCCCGCATTTATCACACGTCTGCCTGATTTGGGAGTTTTGCTGTCTTAATCAGGTCTAATGAATATCATGAGACCGTTTGCTTAACATCATGAAAATTTGAAAAAGCATTTTTCATCACATGAGAAGGAAGTAACGTGCTGGAAACTTTGAGACTCTGCTCGGCATCGCATCATCTCTGCAGATTCACGCTGCAGGTCCCAGAGATGCTCTGCTGGGTCCAGAGGTGGAGGTCACTGAAGTTCACTGAGCTCACTGTCATGTTCACTGAATGCAGCCCGTGGCATTCGCACCACGATTTGTTGGCATTAATGGGCCCAAAACGTGGCGTAGACACGTTCCCCCCCAGCACTGTTGAGCTAACCGCTCCTTCACCAGGAAGCAAGGCAGCAGCAGCCTCTTGTGGGAAGGCTTTATAACGGCACACACGAGCCCAGAGATTATTCGACTTATTGTACCAAAGAAATGTGTAATACATCGTGCTAAAGTGGGGGGTATATTATGTGGTCGTTACATATTCTATACATCCCCCCTATGTGCGAATTAAGTGTGAAATATTAGTGAGAGAAACAAATCCAGTCGACATGTGCACACTTAACTTCCAGCTGACGTGAACCAGCGACTGAGTCAAGTTGAGGTTAATCCACCATGAGCTCGTGAGCTGTGCCACACTAACAAGGTCAACACTGGGTTGTGGTGTGATACAACACGAATATATAGATTGTGTATAGATTGTATTATTACATGTCAACCTCCGCTGTGCCGTTCCGTGTCCAGACATCGACGGTGACCCATGTGTTTTTTTTCAGGTGGCGGGCCGGTAACGGAGCCGTCAGTCCTGGAGATGGCGCCCCAGTTAGCCTTTCACCGCTCGGGCCAGCTCCGTCAAAAGCCTCAGAGTCCTTGGATTCAAGGTTTGGAGGATCACAGACGAAGAGGTGTTTCTGTGTTCTTCTGGTTTTGCTTTTTATTTTTTCAGTGCATTCCAGACGTAAAATAAATCCTCACTGTGCGGTGCTTTATCACTTTTTTTCTTTTTTGCCAAAAGCCTTGACATGTATTTGTCAAGACATTTAACTGAAAATGAGTTAAGGTCTTTAAACTGCACACAGCTGTGTTGCAATAAGTTCAGTGTCTCTTTACCCACTGTTTGAGACTTGTACTGGGACATATTATACTGACTTCATCTTAATTAGACACGGACGGCGCTTTACTGACTCATTTGTTTCTGACGCATTGTATTCATGAGGGAGTTCAATGAATTTCTAAAGTGAAATGTCAATGTTTTTTTTCATTTTACACAGTAAAAGTATAGATGACAGTCATGACATGTTTTGAATGTTTTCTGAAAAGAAAGAAAGATTCTTTCAGTATTTTTTGTACTCATTTTAATGTTTCCCTGCACTTCATAAAAATCACAGTACACAGAAATACACCAGCAACCGATCAGACAAGTATATGTTTTAGTTGAACTTTAAACTTGTAAACATTGGGCATGGTACTGGAGTGTGTACCTTTTGTTATCCTGCCATCTGAATGGTTTTATATGCTGCTTGGAAATGACAACTCAAAATGTATTCTTTTTCTGTCTCTTTAGTGGGACCTTGTTTAGTAATAACTTGTGGCTGATGTAACTGATGATGGACATGCAAGCTCCTTGGTTTTTGCTGTGCCTTATTGCATTTGCATAGTGCTGAAAAGTTGGGGGATGGGGATGAGTTTGGAACAAAGAAAGGCATGCTGTTAGCTGTTTGCAGGTAAACCCATCTGAATACATTAATGATTATGGGGCTATCTCCTGTCCTTTCAAACTGTTATCTCCTGTCCTTTCAAAGTAGAGTGGGCGAGTGGGGATGGGATAAAGTGTCTCACACTTACTGAGGGGGGAGGTCAGTTTGCAGTGTTTTGTGGGGGAAGGGGCACAAACTGATGGCCATTGGGCCCCTCTGAGGATCTCCATAGATTGGAATTGAGTCTCTCTCTTGAAGGCAGACATACAAACAGACAGTGGCACTAATCTCACTCCGATTAATCGAACTGATTTATTAGATTACAGACAATGGATGCAGGACTTTGGATGTATCAAGCTGCACATATTGGCATGCAATATAAACATAAATCAGTGCAGTATATATATATATATAAATGGCGATTGCAAACCACTATTTGGCAATTCCATGTATCCCTTCTTACTTCAGACCACATTTTAGACCTTCAGCACACTTGATCCTGCCAAATAGGCCGGGCATATTTAATGTCCCAAAGAAACAATATTGGAGAAAAAAAACATCCACCTCTTTACATCTTGCTTCTTCATAAGTTGCAGGAAAAACAGGTCAGCCTCATACGATGCAAACATGCTTCCCTTGAACAAATTCCAATTCAACAGAAGTTTTATTCTGTGCAACATCACAGCCTTCAATCTTCAGTTAATCTGTTTAGTTTTAGTGAAAATGATTCTGCAGTGTTATAAAGAAGAAAGAGTAATGTGATTCACTGTGGGCATGAATAGTCATTTGCACAAAGCTGCTTTTCTACGAGCCTATAAATACATTTTTAAATCTCCCCTCTAATAATATCAGTGACTGCTGCTCATATCACCTATGGGTAGTGGTGGAGGTGTAGTTCGTTAGCAGGACGTGTCGGAGTGTTTGACTTGACTCGCCAAGGAAGGACACTACACTACCCAGAAGCCCCCTCGCTCTGCTACGAGCTGGCTCCCCCCGCTCTGGGAGTGTTTCCCATTTAAACAAACACCGTCCTGCCGAAGATGGCGGAGAGTTTGTAGAGGCGTAAAAAGAAACTGCTCCACTCAATGAAAGCGTCGAAGCCGGTGAGTTTCCCCGCGAACGCTCGGAGGGGTTCGGGTCGAACCGAGTTCCGGACGCCGCCGCCGTTGTGTGTTCGAACGCGCTGGTTCGTTTCGGGGGGACGACAGTTGGCGTCGCTCCGCTTCCGAGCAGGCTGTGGTTTTTAAGCTACCGCGACACAACGAGCCACCTTACTACAGCCTATTTGTTGTGGAGTGTTTGTTGTGACATTTTTGGCCCCGAAACTGCAGACACGACGACAAGTTCGCGTCGACTCGGACTTGCTAACGCGTCGCTCCGGTCGGTGTTCGTCGGTGTGCCCATTATCCGTTAGCTCCAAAGTTTACGAGACACGGGCTCTCCGGTTCGCCGCAGCGGTCCGCTCGGTGACACTCAACGCTGCTCGGGAGTTTCAAAACGTTCGCGTTAACTTGTTTTTTAGCGCCACTGGGTCGTGTCCATTGTCCGCGGCGCAGCTGGACGCCCCTGGGCGCGACGGGACGACATTCTTTCAAGCAGACGGCGCGACCCGCTCCTCGGGCTTCGGTGCGACCGGGGCTGCGGGAAGCCTGCGCCGCTTCCTGCTCGTTACGGCGCGGCAGCAAAACCCGACCGTTCGCCGCGAACGCAGGAGAGGGTTGACACGTTCAAACACCACGTAGTCTTTCCTTACCCGTAATTTACACACAACGACATAAATGGCAACGAACTGATTTAGTTAAGGCGACAGCGCGCACAGATTGCTGCTCGTCGGGCTCGGAAAAGCCTTATTTTTGTCGGTGGTTGGGAGGTTTGTGCTGAGTTGCGGGTCGTGATAAAGTACCACGTATCCGCCCGCACATCACCGTCCCCCGCTGCTGACAGTCAAACTCGGTGTGACTGGCTCGGCTCGGCTCGGCTCGGCTCGACTCCTCTGGCAAATCCACAACATCTGTTATGTATCTGCGTAGATTACATATCCGTGATTGTAATGGCTGGTATAATGGCCCATCACACTCTGATGAATGTGGGTTTTCACCGCTGATAAATCATATTTAGCTGCGTGTGTGTGTGTGTGTGTGTGTGTGTGTGTGTGTGAGAGAGACAGAGACGGGTTGGCAGAGGGTGATGGATGGGTTTCAGTGCAGGGGAGGTGGAACGCTCGCAGGGTTCAGGTAGAGTCCAGGTTTTCTCTCTCTCTCTCTCTCTCTCTCTCTCTCTCTCTCTCTCTCCCTCCATGAGGTGAATGCTGAGCACTCAGATTTTTGTTCAGAGTAGTAAAAGGACATTCCTGGAGAGCGTGCTCATGTGTCGACAGACAATGTGGAGGTCGGTTAGTCACCGCACGGAAGCTGCCGAGCCGAGCCGTGCTGAGCCGTGCTGAGCCGAGCTGAGGTGTAGGTGTGCTGTCGCCCTCTGCGCCCGGGGCCATCCCTGTCAATACTTGCAGGCATTTGCAAGCTCAGTGCTCTCTTCCACGTGACACTCTGAACTCACCGAGCTGTTTTTTTTCCCTCTCGTCCTCTTGCTTCTAAATTGTTGTTTACTGGAGGATATTCCTGCTCAAACAGTTTCACTCGGGGTGGACGGGGGGGCTGTGATATCTCAATAATGTGGGCAGCATGGGAATGAACGAGCGCGAACGCCGCCGCCGGCAGCCTCTGACCATCAGGCGAGCCAACTTGTCTTTATTTCCAGTCCGATGGAATGCCATTACTCAAACCCACGTATGTGGTATTTTCGTAAGTGGCAAAACGAGCAGTGTGGGAACCTGTCCAATGAGCCGCTCCTGCTCATATTCTTGGCAAACGGAGCCCCCCCCCCCCCTTCCCCCATTCTCTGTCCCTTTATCTGCCACTTTCTTTCTCCCTCACACAGGGTGTCAGGCAGTGTTAACAATGAATCAATCTTTGGGGGGATTCTTTGACTGCAGATGGGGCGAAGAAGTGGCCGGGATGCGTGGCTTTCGCTCTTTGTCTGCCGGCCCCCGCGCTCTCAATAATTCATTAACTTATCACTTTTTCTCATGGGACCGGGGAAGAGAAGTCTCTCTGCGGTTAGATCAGCGCGCCAGCGTACGTTTAGCGGCGTCGCGGCTCGCGCTTTTTCACGCTGAACGTCCCGGCAACAAAACGCAGATTATATTGTTGTGCGGGACAACAAGACCAGCAACTCTTAGGGAGCAGGCACGGCAGGTAATGAATGCTCTTTAAAAAAACAAACCAAACAAATATGTACCTGCTCGGTGAAGCCGGCCACTTTTGACTGCTGTCTCCACCTCGCAGCGTTCGTGTGAGGCCACAGAAGTGAAGCACAGCGGGCTCAGACTGCACTTCCTGCACTCACTGTGCTGAATTTAAAAACAACAACAGCTGACAGGTCAAAACTCCAAAACTGCTTTAATGTTTGCTGCAGTATCTATGTTCTAGCGCTGTTAAATGTCCCTACTGTATGTTTGGATTAATTTATAAGTACTGATTGGTATCAGGCAGAAAGAGGGGGGGGGTTGGTACTTTTGATAACTGTCTTCAGTGCGTCTTTGTCATGCTGCATTTTTGCGTCACTGGAGTCTGAATAGATGGCATTCTTTTCGCCTTTCGTCAGACTGAGTGCCTCAAGTGAGACGGAGAGACGGAGATAATAAGTTTTGTTTCAAGCAGCTGCCAATCGGTCATGTGGTGCGCGCTCGGTTTCAGATGAGCAGGAGCTCTGAGAGGAGCTGAGAGGCAGCCCGACTACGACCGCTGGTCTGCGTACCTTCTTTCATCCTTTTGTTCGTGGGATTCACCTCGTTCGGTTTCTCAATCGGTTTCACGGCTTTCGTTCCGCGACGGCTCGACCCGGCGCTGACTCGTCGTCAGGGGCCGTTTTACAACCGGGTTTCCTGCGGTCGTTTCAAGCTGTGTAAAACGTCCCGCTCTGTCCCGGCAGCTCGAGGTCAGTCGTGCCGCGGACATGTGTCTTGGGTGATGGGGTCACAGGCGCGCAGCTCTGAGTTCAGTTCACCCCTGACGCCGGGGACGGTTCCCCACTGCTGCGAGCGCTGGGATCTCTCCTCCACAAGCAAATAAAGGCGTATGTCCAGGGCACATCCCCTGACTCGTCAGACAGTACGGAGTGGGTTCGTTCTTTGCTGCGTCACCCAAAATGTTTACTGTACTCTTTGTTTCACTACGGACGAGATGTCGTGAACAAAGCCTGTTTGTGCACTTTGACGGTGTACGTGTACACATACTTGGGCGTCAGTTGAGAAGATGGTCCTCAATGGGGCCAAGGAACTTTTTCCCAGATTAGGTGGGCAAAGAACCCCCTCCAACCCTAACATATAATCTCTCTTCATGCCCAACCCTGACCAACCCCACTAATGAAAGCAACTGAGACTAGCCAGTCAGAAGCCGGGTAGGTGCGGCTCTCTGCCTACCTTGGGTGGGAATAAAATGAAGCGCCACAGGGCAAGTTGGAGGACACGCTTCTAAAACAAAAAAAAAGGCCATATGTGCCAAAGCACCCCTGAATGTGGTGCGAGTGATTGGATGTCAAAGTGTCCCCGGTGCATTCACACCTGTACGTCCAGCTGTCCCCTGGTGATCGGCTCACCGGGACACACGTTAATGCCGGATATAAACTGGGCCACCGTGTGACGGTGCGCGCGCGCGTGTGTGTGTGCGTCACACTGGCATGTTGGCGTGGTAGCGTGCTCAACAGGTAGTTCTTTTTTTTTTTCTCTCTTTCCTGCTTACGCTCCAGAGCTAAATATAGAAAACTCTGCTCGACAAGATCGACGCGTTTCCACCGCTAAAATATTTACAGCCGCTTCTTCCGAGCGAGTGAGAGCGTGGGGCGAAAGCGGCGCCCGCTCTCGGCCCCGTCTTCTTCGACTCGGAGGTAAGACCCGAGCGTGAGCGGGCCGAGCCATATGTGAGCCACGCACACGTCTCAGAGCCAAACGGGCAGCCTGAAGCAATCATTGCACCCAATTCCACTTTATAACCAGCCGGGATTTGGAACAGTTCGCTCTCTGCAGCCCTCGCTGATTGGATGAGGGCGAAGGTTTATTAGGGAGGGGGGTGCCAAGAGCTTTTGTACCCCCACCCCCACCCGCCCTTCCTCTTTAACTTCAACTCCCCCTTTAACTTTCGCTCCCCCCAGCTGAAGAATGCTTGTAAAACGGGTTCACCTGAACAAGCCGGTGGGAGGGTAGCTCCCTGGCCTGGTTTTGTTACCATTGTAAAATGTTAGCAAGGCCTTGTTTGTGTTTTGTTTAGGGCCCCTTTTACAAAAAAAAAAAAAAGGCAGGGTGAAAAAAGTTTGGTTTGTGAGATAACTGCTACCAGATGCTCTAAGGGGAGGCAGAAGAAAAGTTGTCATCTGCAGCGTGGATGCTCACCACCTTCTGCACGCGGAAAGTTCTCTGCTCCCATCTGTAACACGCAGGGTGTGCGTGCGTGTGTGCGTGCGTGCGTGCGTGCGTGCGTGTGTGTGTGTGTGTGTGTGTGTGTGTGTGGGGGTAAAATACAGTAGTGAGTTTGAGACCACAATAAGGAGAGGCTTTGCGTACCCAGCGTCTCAAACCTTCACCAGGCGTACCTTTACTGCTGCCGCGCTCCACCCCCTGTAACTCAGCAGTGTCAGACGGTTGGCTGCCCGTTGACGCCGTCTCCCCTCTTCCTGTCCGCGCATCTCCCGGCCCCGGCCGTTTGATGTCGGACCCGCGCGGCAGCGGGGTGTGGCCGCTGGGTCCAGTAAACCGTAAGAGGATGCGGGGCCGCTGGAGCGCCTCCCCTGTCGCACAGCTCCAAAGTTCCATTCATTAAAGCGAGGCTGTGCTGGACACCGTTTTGGATTTTTCCACAAGTACGATTTCTACTTTTATTGCGGCCTTGAGTTCAGAGAGATGTCACGCCGGCGAGGCGTGTGTCACATAATTTATTGTCGCCCCCCTTTTTTTTTTCTACGACACTTACTTCTTAATTGGTCGTTTTTTGTGTTTTTTTTCCTCCCCCCCTCTGTGGAAAATGTTCCCTCCACCGTCACTGCCCCTCACTCCGCCCGCTGACGTCAGCCCTGTTTATGTGGCCCGTCGTTAAGGCGACGCTCCCATCAAAAGGTCGCCGCTCCGGAGCCGGCGCGTCACGTCCGGCTCCGCTCCTATGGTTGGCATACGCAGAAGCCGGCCATCGGTCCGGCCCGGCGCTCCGTGCGGAGGGGGCTCCGCTTTTGGCAGGTGGCCGCCATGTTTCCATTTGGCCGGCTTCCTTGCGGCGCTCTTATATGATTGCTGTTGCCATGCTGCAGTGAGCCATTTGACTAAAATAAGAGAAGTAAAGGTGACAGTCTGTTCCATGTGGTCACCCTCTACGTTGGGGGCTGGGGGGGGTGGATGCAGGATACAAGGTTCACGACTCCGTGAACACAACTCAGTCACCCAACAATACCGTCGTCTGTCACGCTGTTTGTGTATGCTCATATACCATATACATATTTGGTAGAAGCAGAAAAAGGAAGTTGTGTTTGAGTTTAGCTTGTGCTTCAGCTTCCTGTAAAATTCCCTCTCATTAAGTGAGCTGCGTTTCACAGGTAATGCAGAAATAAGAAGGCTGTCGTCACGGAGAATTACTCCAAACAGAAAGACCGGCCTCGCCAGTCGTCTCTGAGCAGGGTTTGTGTTGAGATGTGGCGGCGAACATATTTTGATCTGGTTGGGGCGCCGTTCAAGTTTCGAGGTGTAATTCTACTACAGACACTCTTAGGGGAAAACGTGGTCTGCAGACAACATGTGCTAACACGTTGCCGCTAAGCCCCGACACATGGCGACGGACGTGTCTTCAGGCAGAGGACCGCTTCCCCGGTCAGTGTCGACGCCTGCCGGCCCTCGCGCCGCTGCTCCTCGGTGATATCGCGATGCAGTTGGAACGGAGACGCGTTTCTGACAGAAGCTGGCTGTTTTCTGCTCGTGGCAGAAACGCACGTCTGCACGACGTCTCGCCGCTCGCTCCAACGCAAGCAGATACAGCACATGAGAAGCGTTTCGCAGCTCTGTGGGGTCCCAACACCAGTTCGACAAATCTCTCACTCTGACTCAACTTAGCAAAATCCCTGACGTGCACGATGACGAAGTGAATTGTACTCATGGCTTGACGACGTAGAAGCCCTTGTGCGGCCATCAGACGTGACCTGGCTTGGAGGCGTGTGCGGGGCTGCCGGAGCCCCGACCCCGGAGGTTTCCTGTCCGGCAGTCTGCTCCGGCTCCGGCTCCGGCTCCCTGACGGCGCCAGGGGACTTGATTAGCAGAGCAGGATTAATCGCTCGGCAGATGGGAGCGCGGTGTCACCGGGACCAAAACAAACGCACAGTTGGATTAAGGTTTAGCGCACGCGTGCGCGTACACGGCCTGAGCGAGCTCCGACGAGCAAACGGCCTCTGTGCTGTGCGGGTTGAGGTGCGAGGTGCAGAGCTGCCCCCCTACATCCAGCCCATCCTCACCAGTCATTTCAACACACTTTTAATAGTGTTCACTGGGAGCTCAGCGGAGAAAAAAAACAAGCGCACAAATATTAGGTTACGTTGTATGTAGATATTTACTTAAAAAAAGTTGAATCTTTTATTCACCATGCATATGAAACAAAGCAAACCGAGTATATGAGTGTATGTTTAATCTGATGAAGAAGATGAACGTTCCCCCTCGCACCTCATTTCTGGAACCTTTTTCTTTTTGCCGACTCTCTGTCAACACATGAGACCGGCCGGTCGAAAGAAAGGAAAAGGAGTAGTAAGGGGAAAAACTGGCGGCGGTGGTGGGGGTGCAGTTGTGAAACTGGCTTCGCACCATCCTTTGAGCGGAATTCTTTGCAGGGGTCAGAGTTCAGGCGCTGCAGCGTGACGCTGTGATTGGCTGAGGAAAGGTGAAATGAAAACCACAGTAAACTTTTGACCCCGGCGCAGGAGCTGCGCAGGAACGCCCAGCCCCAGCTCTGGTGCGGTGGAACAGAGCCCGCTCTCTTCCTGTGTTTACTCCGCCAATCCAACAGGGATGGAGGGGAGGGGAGGGGGGGCGAGCGAGCAAGCACGGAGAGGGAGGAGAGAAAGGCACAAGAGCGGGAGGGAAGGGGGGGGAAGGCACGAGAGAAAATGGTCAGAGCTGCGCTGCGGTCTGAAAATGAATATCTTGCCTTTTTCGCGGAGAGGCGCAGCTGAGACGTGCGCACAAGCTGCTTCGGGATCGCACGGTCGCACGCGGCCCGCGCCCGCGGAGCCGCACGAGGTCGCTCCACAGGACGGGCAAGAAGCAATTCCACTGGCTGACGTGTCCCCGCGCTGAACGACGCGCAGCTCGGCCAGATTTGTCTTCCTGTCTCGCTCTTAGTGAAAACGTGTGTGTGTGTGCGCGTGTTATCGCGCTGGGCAGCGCGGCGCTCTGGCCTCCCAGATAAAAGGCTGTTTAGCCATTGATTAATGAAGTCATTTCCATAATATTAGCCCCGAGCGACCGCGGCGGAGGGAGGGCCGCTCTCGTCACCTCCTCGGGCCGCTGCGATCTGGGCCCGCGTGGCTCTCTTCCTCTGCCCTCTCCGTTCTTTGTCCGTGTTGATGATGGATAGTTGTGGGAGATGCTTGTGTGACACACACACACACACACACACACACACACACACAGTGGAATCTGCCGTCACTTTGTTTCCACCTTCATTTATTTCCCCTGCTTTTTCTACACGTTGCAGTTTGCGCTTGAAAAATGGGGCGATGCACACGCAGCGTGTCGGGCGAGGGTGCGGGATGTTTGTTTTTGTTTTTTCTTTTTTCTTGGGGAAAGAAAAAAGAAGGTCCTCCTGACCACCTGCATCCATCAGATACACTGATACACTTAACTCAGACACACGCAAAGAGTCTGCAACACGCAGTGGATCGCTGGGTGTGTGTTTCATACCCAGCCCGGAGTACGTGTCGGCATGAATCATCACATCTTCTTTATTATAGGTGGTCAACAGGCGTGTGTGTGTGTGTGTGTGTGTGTGTGTTGCACAGAAGGCCGCAGTATACAGTAATAAAGTGTGATGACCATGACATCAGATTTTTAGTTTCAAATTGTAAAAAAAAATAATCTAATAATAATTTATATTTTTAAAACATGACTAGGGGCATTAGTTTGTGGAGTTGCACGAAAATGTGCAATGGTGTGTGTGTGTGTAAAATGCAGCACATACAGTGGACCTGTTAATGCTTACTGTGCACTCATCTCGTTGCTGCCGCTGGTGTTTCCTGAAATCGCTGAATCGTTGAGGATGACCCTGTGTGTGTGTGTGTGTGTGTGTGTGTGTGTGTGTGCAGTTATTCTGCTAATAATTGTCACCAACCCTGAAGGCAGCGCTCTCGTCTCATCAGCAGCACACAACTTCTACGCTGAGTGCGCGAGCACGTTTTTCTGTCATCGAGCAGAGGCCAGTGGTTGTGAAATGTACGCCACCTGTGTGTGTGTGTGTGTGTGTGTGTGTGTGTGTGTGTGTGTGTGTGTGTGTGTGTGTGTGTGTGTGTGTGTGTGTGTGTGTGTGTGTGTGTGTGTGTGTGTGTGTGTGTGTGTGTGTGTGTGTGTTGGTGAACACAAAGCCAGCTTCTGGAGGTGTGCAGTTGAGAAACGCGGGCCCCATCGCGGTGCAGGGGTTTATCTGTAATCATATGCAGCACCGCGCATTTGAAACGCCGCGCAGCGCCAAAAAGACAAAGTCCCGCCCAGGAAATGAAACGCCAGAGCGAGCGGCCCGGAAAACAAATGCTCCGTGAAGAAGCCAGTGTGCGCGGCGGCTCTGCTCTGAATCAGTGCTGTTCTCTCCCCCTCGTTGCGTGCAAATAGTTGCGTTTTTAATGTAGACGTGTTGCGTGTCATCACGCTGGCGTGGCTGTTTGCAGCAAATGGATAGAGCCAGCTTTTATCAAGAGCTTTAGTTCTGAGGTTTAGGTGTTAAACGGCGTGGATGTGTAGGTAAGAAGTGGCCTCCGTCAGCCGGGAGGCGTTCAAGACTCGCTTCCTCACCTCCACCTCCCTGCGGTGCGCTTCATTCCGCAGCGATTTTAATATTAAGAGTCGGCGAGCGGGTTCGGTAGAAGAGCCACGAAACAGATTCTTACTTGTTTTTAATCTCGGCGGCGGCGGCCCACGACGGAGGCGTCTGGCGGGGGCCGCGTGTCTTCAGCCCGCCTTTCAAGCCGCGCTGGAATTTCCCCGGCTGTGTCTGCACCTGATTGGAGGCCCTCTCGCAACAACTTACAGCTTCGCCTTTTCAAAATCCGCACTTGTGCACACATGCTCGACATATGTCCTCCCCGTCCCCCGTCCTCGACCCTCGCCGTGCGGCGGCACTGTCAAACCCCCCCGTGCTCTGTGTGTAACGCTGGCGAGAAGACAGTGCAACTAGATGTTTATAATTCCGGTGATAATCTTTGGCGTCGCAGCTCTCGTCTTACCAGTTTCAGCGGCACCAGTCATGCGTCTGCCCGCGGCTTCGATTCGCGGAGCTGACCCCCAAAAACGCAACGGAACACCACAAGTCTACAACCAACAAGTGTGGTAAAGCATCACAAGTGTGAGCTGCAGCAGCTCAGCAGGGGGTGCAGGAAGTCATTCTGTCCTTTTGTCTCCGTTTTGCACTTGATGTCGCCGAGTTTAGCGCACACCTTTTTGTTACTTTATTAGCTCCTGTGTGTGTGCGTGCATGCGTGTGTGTGTGTGTGTGTGTGTGTGTGTGTGTGTGTGTGTGTGTGCGTGCGTGTGTGTGTGTGTTTAGTGCAGTGAAGTAATGGAAGTAGCTGATTTTGAAAAGAAGGAATTTCATCGTATTTTTTTTTGTTTCTCCCTCTGTGCCTCTCTCTCACATTCACAGTTTGGGTGTGTGTGTGTGTGTGTGTGTGTGTGTGTGGGTGTGTCCGGTTTGTCTGTTCTTTGTTCTTGGTGGGTCAGTGTTTATTGTGGGGCCTGCCGCTCTTTGTCTCAGGAGGCTCAGATTTCAGGCTTTATTTCAGGCTGAGCAGGAATGTCCTCGTCACTATTCTGGGCCTGACTGACTGGCTGGCTGGCTGACTGACCGACCGACTGACTGACCGACTGACACCGCTGCTGTCCTGGCCTTCAGCCAGACCCCTTTATATTGAAAGGAGGCGTGTTTTTCTAACAGGGCCTCCTGAGCGTGAGCTCATGCTGGGTTTGAGAGGTTTGAGGCACGTGACGTCGGAGCGCCCGCAAGACCATCGGGTCACAGATGAGGTTCAAAGACGCGCCGTGTGGACGGGTAGGTTAGAAAGTACGAGGAGCTGAAGCCCCTCGCCGACAGCGGGGTCAAGAAGACTGATCGTTGGTCCCGCCGCTGCCCACTGTTACTTTAGACCAACTGAACGAGTAAAGTCCAATCTCATTCGCTGACACGCTGAAAGAAGCAGAGTTGAACCGGCTGAAGCATCGCCGCGTGATCATATGTGAAGCGCGTGAACCTCACGACCCTCGCGCCATCCTGGAACCTGACGCCGTTCACCACTTTACCACAGAGACGCCAACAAAAAGAGAAGTCAAGTAGATGTGGGACAGTCGGGCCGTACCACGTCATGATGGGGGAATGGGACGGGGCACGCCATGAGGTGTCCCTCACTTTCTTGGCATTAACATCCATGAGCTTGTGCAGCTGGTTGCAGATCATCAGATCGCTTCCTGTGGTTCTTCAACGATAAGAGAGGGGCGGACGTGTGCCGCTCGAGTTTGTTTTTGATTTGCAATCCAAAGCGTTGTTATCAGCGCTCCGCTGAAATGGTCCAAATGAATAATACGTATTTACATGTTGGAAACCTCTATTTCTTCATTTCTGGTCTGATCTCAGAGCAGTAGGCGACATTGAACTTCACCAGCATCTACATTTCTCTGAGCGATAGCCAGCGCTGTGTCGCCTCTGTCCTCCCCTCCCCCTTCCTGTTCCCCGTCCTCCTCCCTCCCCCTCTTTATTCTCCTCAGCCTGCCCTGACTCCGCCTCCTCCTCCGCCTCCTGCAGCCCGTGCTCATATGATTCACGCTCTCGTCGGTAAACAAGGGCAGCGGTGGACGAAGTTTGAGAGCAACCTCCGAACCGAGCGCGAAGGCCGCCGGTGCCCAGAGTGGCGGAGGCGTGTTTGGACAGCTGACGGAGAGGGAGCGCTTTTCTCCCTTTCTCACTGTTCAATTATTCAGCTGCTGCATTAGCTCAGTAGCAGCCCTGCGTTTAGCACTGATGTGATCAGTGGTCTGTGTCGGAGGATGTCTCACACACACACACACACACACACACACACACACCAACTGCAGCCAGGGCAGGCTTGTGACAACTCCCCACGTCCCGCTGCAATGACTGGGAGTTAGATTTAAGAATCATGAGGCTGAAACATTTCTCACCTCCAGCTTTGAGTTGTTTTTTTTCATGAAAGCTGCAGATTCTATTGAGAAGGGCAGTCGTTCAGAGGCAAATTTGCGATCGGTCTTGAATCCCACGTTGTCGTGGATGTGCGTGGAGAGTTTGTGCTCAGAGCTGCGTGGGTAAATGCCATGAAAGGGGGGAAACCCTCTGACAGGCTTATCTGTGGCAGAGGGAAGACGGTGCTGCAGCTCAGCACTTCTGGTTCTGAAGCAGTTTGTACCTGAACACCGGGGGCGGGGGGGTCCCGTGATGTTTTTAAAAAAAAAATCCTAAGCACACAGAAACTTCTGATACTGAAGTGTAACAGATGTTGGTGACTTACCCAGCTGCTGCAGCGGTTCTTCGCTGCGACGCGTGTGCGTCTGTTCTCTCGGCGCCGGGCTCCGGCAGCCACCGCGCGGGCTGCGAGCTGGGAGCGGGACGACGGGGGAACCGGCCCGATAAACACAATATGTAAATAGTGTGGATGAGTGGCCATATTTCCAGGAAAGGGAAGTGGTGACGCAGTGGAACGGGCTGAGGGGAGGACGCAAACAGGATGCTGTGTGCTGCGGCTTCCTGTGCAATTTTAGTAATCGTTTTTTTTCCCATGAATGTCTGCGACGGCGGAACAGATAAAGAGCCCGCGCTCTTTTCATGGGAAGCGGAGCAGTGGCAGCATCATGTTGAGACATCCAAACTCTGAGTCCAAAAGTTCCTGACCTTCTTGTTTTCTCTTTCTCTTTGCAGGACATGTTAAGACACTGAAGAGACACTAGACCCTGAATGGAGCTTGACTGGGGCTTGTGCTGGCCGAGGTGAGCGCGCGGTATGAAAGACACGCATGCACAAAACACACACGCACCCACGCATTGTAGGTGGAGAACCCATGCCAGCCAACCAAAGGTGGACCCCGACTGATGTTGAACTCTGAGCCTTTATATTTCTCCCGCTGGCAGCTGCAGTTTGACAACTTGAGGGTTTGTGCAACACGTCCTCCGGTCCCCGAGCAGGTTTCACGTGACGACCTGAGGCTGATTCAGGTCAGCGCCGTGCTGCCGGGCCTGTTCACGCTCACCCGCGGGTTGTGGTGGCCTGCCGCTCGCAACCTCACGCTGCGTTACGGGCATCGTCTGCTCGGGCCCATCTCAACATCAACATGTCGAGTGAACGGGTGAGCTGATGAAATGCACGACTGTGAGCACGGCATAGGTATTTTGCTGCAGTTGTTTGAACGAGGCGACTCGAGGCTTTTTTCTTAAGATAAATGTATTTCAGAGTTGAAAGCTGTTTACATTCGCTCTCCTACTCGCCTGCCGAGCGTTCCCTGCTCTCACCGTGGCTCCCAGCAGCCCCCGGCCCTGCTGTTTGTCCGTTTCAGGATGTGCGGCTGACTGAGGGCTGATGTCATCTCTCTCTGCTGCTGCAGAGGTGAGCCTTAGGACAGAAAGCAGGAAGGAAGGAAGGAAGAAAGAGAGAGAGGGGAGGGAGGGGGGCACAGCCGGAGCAGGGAAAGGCCGATCTAGGGAGGGGTGCTAAAAGGTAGACGGACAAGAAGCATGCGTTGCAGATTTACGGCGCGGAGTGTGCGTCTGAGACTGGGTGCTCCTCTGAAAGTGGTGGTGGGTGCCCGGGCTGCGTGTCCCAGCCTGCTGCGGCGGAGCAGGCGTTGCATAACAGCCGTCATCCGTTCTACAGTTTTCCACTCGGGAAGTAGTACAACAATCCGGTGGAGCGGCCGCGCGCCCCCACCTCGCGTGCGATGCTGGCCGGGAATAGGGACGAGCCGTGACCGCAGAAGCCCGGCTGCAGAGGTTTCCTCTGCCGTGACCTCTGAGGGGGTCAGACACGGGGTAATGCCAGAGCAAGAAAACAAGGGCAGGGCCTCCAGCCCAGCACTGCTACACCCAGGGAGAGAGGGAGGGGGAGAAGGGAGGAGTTGGAAGAAAGAACGGATGTCGGCTAGTACGGAGAATTCCAAGTAAAGAGAATGCGGAAGACGCCGTGGAGCCCTGCCTGGATCATTTGGAGGCTGCACAATCCTGAGCAGCGTGCGTTTCCCTGCACGCGCGGTCCCAGGCAGTTAGACAAAGAGGTGGGCCGGGGTGGGGGGGGGTGCACCTCCCCGGTGGCCGCGGCTCGTAGCGCGCCTCTCTCCCGCAGGCCGCGCCGCGACGTGCCCCAGCATGCGAGCGCGCCGCGGAACGCTTTGTACGCGCTGCGCCGGACGTGTGCGCGGCCGCTGCTAGCAGAGCGGCACGGTAGTAGCGGGCGGGCTGGCTGAACGCCGGATGACCCGTCTCCCCGGAGGCTCCGAATCACTACATCATCATCAGTCGCTCCTCGCAGTGGAACAGATGAGATTTCACTCTGCTGCTTCACTAACTGGATAGTCCACACTCATAAAAGTGGAGGAATGTGCAATCTGCTATTCCCCCAGAAGTCACTTCATCTCTAATCTCTGCAGCTTGGGGACTTTGGTGCGTTTTTTCATCCATAACTTGACTGCAGGCTTTCAAGGTTTGAGTGGGCACTTTCAAATCCACACTTATCCTCTCATTAGATTGTAGCACACACACACACACACACACAAGCAAATAACGCCAGACGCTGGGTTCATTCCCTCAGATCCCGCTGCACCACCTCCAGCATACGTGTGTGTGTGTAATGAGCGGCCGTTTGCTTTCAGGTGCTGATATGTGCTGAAGATGAGTGGCGTAGGAGACAACTCGTTGGAGCCGCTGTGCTCCGACCGCAAACGTAAACTGTCCACATGCGACACACCGGGCTTAGGGTGAGTGCTGCACGTTCTGTCGAGCGATGATCAGTCCACGTTTGGTGCTTGTTTTGTGTGAATGTGAAGTGAAGTGCACCAGGTCTCTTCTTCCTCCCTGCCTCGTGTAAACATCCAGACTTCCCCATTGCTTGCATGTGTGTGCGTGTTTGTGTGCGCGCGCGCGTGTGCTGCTGGCAAAACAAGCGAAGCATCAAAGCCCCGGCCGTATGGCCTCCATACCGACGGGGCATCGGTAGGTGAGGTTGCCACGGCAACACGTCTAATCCCCTCGGCGCCCCGGCAGGTGTGACAAGCGTCGGAGGGAGCAGGAGAGCAAGTACATCGAGGAGCTGGCCGAACTCATCTCCGCCAACCTCTCCAACATCGACAGCTTCAACGTCAAGCCTGACAAGTGTGCCATCCTCAAGGAGACCGTGAGGCAGATCAGACAAATCAAAGAGCAAGGTACCAACACAGCAGCACACGATGAGAGCTATGGGTTTGTGGAGTGAACGCAAACGGGGAATGAAGTTAGTCAGAATCGTGTCAAGAATCCTGCTGCAGCAGAGACCATGCCACTGATGGTGGGCTGCCGTTTGTGTCTCCGGTAAACGAACACCAGCGACTGAGACCGATCTGCGGCTCGAGGCCGTCAGCGACAGCGTGTGTCCGTCAGTGCCAAACCTGGCTTCTCTTCAGGAGACCAACGACACTGGTGGCTCAGAAATCCGACCTTAAAGAGAGCCGCTCCCATCCCCAGGCCATTTTCCCAATCATTTTGCAGATTTGACATGATTAGATACGCAAAGCAAGATATTTTCCTCCAGCTCGATTGAGATTAGATCTGCGGGGTTAAGTGGATGAGGGAGAGAGGAAGAGAGAGCGAGCGAGCGAGCGAGCAATCACGCTGGAATCCACTCGGAGGGTCACAGCTGGCTACGGCTGGCCCCAACGTGCCGCCGGGTTGCCATAGTGACAGGATAGGGATGATGGAAGGCTCCTCTCCTTTTCCTTCTCTTGTCCGTGTGTTGTTCTTTCAACCCACCTTTTCCCTCCCACTGTCTGCACGTCAACTTTCTCGTCATCTTCACGTAAGCCCCCGCTTTCTCTAGTTAGATGAGTTTGAAATTGAAACAAAATCCACCCAGTGACACATTATTTTTCATCTGGCCCAGTGTCTCGTGCCACAGATGACCTCGCTATATAGAGTGAGTGGTATCTAACAAAGCCTCAGACACATGCTGATTTTAAAAATAGAAAGGCATGCAAACCATGCGTCTGTGACATGTGCTGCCACCTGGTGGCCAGGAGCAGCACTGTAGAACTCAGGGTGTGAAGCAGCTGTGTGCAGAATGGTTGCTTTCAAAATGTGGAGAAAAACACCAAAATGGAAAAAAGCATGTATTATACTGTGGCTGAAAACACACGTGCACTTTACCAAACTGTTCTGAGGATATTAGCTTTACATGTTGAGCCATGCACTGATAATAATACACACCATTTAAGTACCAAGAATAAAAATGCAGATGCATAGATAACATTGTCTTCATCAGTAGTGTGATGTGCTTCGTCTGTCCCTTTAGGAAAAAGCTCTTGCAGCGATGACGATGTCCAGAAGGCGGATGTGTCCTCCACTGGTCAGGGGGTCATTGACAAGGACCATCTGGGACCACTGCTCCTACAGGTCAGCTTGGGGACAAGCCCTGTGGGGCAGAGGACCAGCACCAATTAGCTGCCCCTCCACACGCGGGACCAGTGCTCCCCTTTCATTTGTCACCCATCTGTGTCTAATGTCCTCCTCTTCATTTTCGGCGCCCTGCTGCTTTTAGGCCTTGGACGGCTTCCTATTTGTGGTGAACCGAGAGGGCAGCATAATATTTGTGTCCGACAACGTGACCCAGTACCTGCAGTACAAGCAGGAGGAGCTGATCAACACCAGTGTGTATACAATCATCCATGACGAGGACAGGGAGGAGTTCCATAAGAATCTGCCCAAGTCCAACGGTGAGAACACACGTGGAACGTTCATACGCACTTAAACGCACACTCGTTCATTCACATACGCGGGCAGAGATGGTGGAGCACTCGCACACACAGACGCAGCCTCCCAATGATCTTTTTTTTTGTTCTTCTCTTGGTAGCACCAAACGGGGCGTCGTGGGGTGGAGAGGCTCCCCGGCAGAAGAGTCACACCTTCAACTGTCGCATGTTGGTGAACTTTGTTCACGGGCAGAGTCACGGGCTGTCAGAGGAGCGGCCCGCAGGCCAGCGCTATGAGACCATGCAGTGTTTCGCCCTCACTCAGCCCAGGGCTATGATGGAGGAGGGAGAAGGTACACGTCATTATTAACAGTTGCGAAAGTTTGTTACTTTTTCTAGTTTAAAAAAAAAAGAAAAGAAAAATATAACGGTTAAAAATGTGAAATCGCTCTACATTCACAGTTATTGATAACAGAGGATGTGATTTAACCAAAGCAGGGCTTCTTTACATTGTGTGTGTGTGTGTGTGTGCGTGTAGCAGTGTCTTCTACTATGTCCCGGGGTCTGTTCCACAAAGCAGGTTCAGTGAAAACTACACATTTTCTCATTCATACAGTCAGTCAGAGCCCATTCATTTCCACATGTTAATGCTGAGCAGTAGTTTGTACCAACAGGAGTGGTCACCAGTGCACGGACAGAGAGCCATGTGTCAGGGTGTCAGTCAGAAAACTCAGGCCACATCTAGTCTTGACTTGCTTTCACAGCATTCCACTTACTGTACTGAATTACAGTCATTAAAAGCTGTTAAGTCAGATTTTGAAACGTAAAAGAGACATCCATAAATTTCCATGAGATCCAACCGCACCAAGATGAGGTTATAATCATGGATTTATAATCTGTGGGATCTCATCTCATCTCATCTCCTCCCCCTGGCAGCAGCTCTTTGTCCCATCAGGTCACAGCTGAATAAACATGTTTAAAGGCTGAACGGAACAAATGGGAGGAGTTCAGCACTTTATCATCCATTAAGGAAATTCAGTTCTGCTGAATAATGTGGTGTAGTGGACTGTGCTGAAGAAAATGACATTATTTTCTCCAGCTCAGGCTTTGTCACTGCTGCTGTTTTTTTTGTTTGTTTTTTAAAAAGTTAAATGTGCATTACTGCATATCTTTCATATATAGCAGCACAAAATTAAAATGGACGCTCTGCTATTCATTTCCCCATTGAGTTGACTGAACTAACTCAGATCAGCCGCTCAGGAAGTGGAAACTCAGAGTTCAGGTTTGACTCAGACTTTGATAAACCTGCTTTCTGGAACCCCCCCGTCAGTCTGTGTCAGCACTGCAGATAAAACTTCACTGACGAGCGACATGGCCTTGTTGTTTCTGTTTCCTCAGATCTGCAGTCATGCATGATCTGTGTGGCACGACGCATCACTGCGGTAGAGAGGACAGAGAGGTTTAGCACCCGCCATGAGCTGTCTGGTAAGTTTCTACTGCCTGACCTCTAAAAGACCCAAGTACTTCTGTAAACATGTGACTCATGATGCATGGAAATACTTATGTCAGGCACAGCCCCCCACACCTTCAAATGAAACGAGGCTCGTCCTTTAAAAAAAAAAAAAATTACGTTTCAAATTCCTCACTCATACCATCTCTACCTGTGCTGATATTAGAATGTTCAAGCCATATTATTCTTGATATTTAGAGATGTACAGCGTCCCTTTATTCTTTGTCTAATCTCAGTTGTGCGTCTTCTGTCGCAGGTAAACTCATTGAAATTGAACACCAGAGCTCTCTTCACACCACCATGCGCCCAGGCTGGGAGGACCTGGTGAGGCGCTGCATGCAGATGTTCCTCCACCGCAGTGAGGGACAGCCCTGGTCCTACAAGCGTCACTATCAAGACGGTACGCCACTGTCACGCAGTCATTACTTCCTGTTAGCATATAGCGGGCGTGTGCAATAGCCACTTGACGTCTACATGTGTGAATGGATCAGCTAGAATTAGAGCACTGTCGCTGACACAGACATGAACCATTATTATGAAGAAGAGGAACCTTTCGTAGGTGGGCCCCTTTGCAAGTGAATATGAGGCTCGAGCCATTAATCTTCAGTACATCAGGAGACGTTACCAGACTCAATGAACAGCACTCTTGACTCTGTGGTGAACTTCTTCAAAACAGATCAGTGTTTAAAAGGTGAATTATCTAAGAAGCAACAGAATAAAAAGACAAAAGGTGCATGTGACTCAGCGTTATTAGAGTTAAAACTTCTAACATGTAAACAAGTTGAGCAGCAGCTTTTGCTGAGTTCTTATGAAATAATATGTCAACCATGTTGGAAATTCAGCTTGAGCCTGTGCCACAACCTGTGCAGCTCTTCACTTAGTATTAGCATCTTTTTATGTCGTTGCAGTCTGCATGCTTTGTCCCATATTCAGCCACTTGTGGGCTTGAATCATCCTTTTTTTTTTTCCTCCCTAGCTTTCCATAACGGCCACGCGGAGACCCCGCTCTACCGCTTCTCTCTCTCCGATGGCACCCCAGTCACAGCCCAGACCAGGAGCGACCTCTGCAGGAATCCCAACACCAATGAACCACACTCTTTCTTGTCCACACACTTGCTACAAAGGTGCAAAAGCTGACAGTTCACTAAACTCTGATGAATGTCTTTACTGGGCTGTACAGCCTCAACTTAGCTATGTTTCATGTTTTCTCGTAGGGAGCAGAACGGTTATCGTGGAAACCAAGGAGGAGGCATGAGGCCTCAAAACATGGGCGTGAACAACCCCAACCAACAGATGAACATGGGCCCGGGAGGGGGCATGCCCATGAACCGGGGCTACGGCATGGCCGAACAGGGCAACATGCCACAAAGAGGCATGCCTCCGTACGCCGGGGGCAACCGCATGAATCCCATGAACCAGATGAATCAGATGAATCAAATTAATCCCATGAACCAGATGAATCCCATGCATCAGATGAACAACATGGGTCAGATGAATCAGATGAATCCCATGCATCCAATGAACTCCATGAACCAAATGGGGCCCATGAACCAGATGAATCCCATGGGCCATCACGGCATGCATCCGCAGCAGCACCAGCACCAGCACCCGCACCAGCACCCGCACCCGCACCCGCACCCGCACCAGCACCAGCACCAGCACCAGCAGATGGGTCAGTTCCATGGAGGAGGAGGTGGACCTGGAGGTGGACCTGGAGGCGGAGGGTACGGCATGGGAATGACCAGCCCCCCCCAGGCCAGTCCGGGGATCAACGGCCCGCCACACAATGTCATGGGCTCCCCCAGAGTCCGAGGAAGCCCCAAGATGAGCCCCTTCTCTCCTGGTGGTACGAACCAGTTTCACACTCTCAGGCATTATCAGCAGCCTTTGTTATGCAGGATAATCAGATGGAGGAAATCAAAGCAAACACCTGTTGTCCTTTGATTTAATGATGAGTTGCTCACCTGCCCACTGTCCTTTTACAGGTATGAACTCCCCCATGAGCTCAACTCACCCTGGGAACTCTGGAGGTGCAGGAGGAGGAGGAGGCGCCAGCTTCTCCAGCAGCTCCTTGAACGCCCTCCAAGCCATTAGCGAGGGCGTGGGCAACCCAATGCCCTCGCCCCTCACCTCTCCTCCGCCTCACAAGCCCGACAGCTCGCCAAGCATCAACTCCACCAACCAGTCCGCAGGGGGGCTGTGTAAATCGGGCCTGCCGGCCTACTCCGACTCCAAGAGCCCAGGCAGCTCGCTGGGGGCCGGAGGAGAGCAGCAGCCTCAGCAGCACCCGCACACCCCCACCAGCGAGGGCCCTCCTGACAAGCCCGACAGCCAGGCCAGCAGAGAGACGGGTCCGGCGGGGGGGGAAGCCAATCGAAGGGTCCCCGACACCAAATGCCACAAAAAGCTCCTGCAGCTCCTCACCTCGCCTACAGACGAGCTGGTGCTACCGGGTCACGCACCGAGCTCCGGACCCAGCTCCACGCCCGAGGCCAAAGACGGAGCTGCGGGCGTCACCAGCCCCTCCTCCTCAACAGGAGTGTCCTCCTCTACAGGCGGCAATCACGGAGCTGTGTCCTCCTCGGGCGGCCCGGGACACGTGTCCAGTCAGTCGCTGCAGGAGAAACACAAGATCCTCCACAAGCTCCTCCAGAATGGGAACACTCCCGACGAGGTGGCGCGCATCACAGCTGAGGCCACGGGGAAGAGCAGCTTGGACTCAGAGCCTGGGCCTGCGGCGCTGGGAGGGGCGAGAGGATCAGAATCAAAACAGGAGCAGCACAGCCCCAAGAAGGAGAAGCCTCACGCCCTCCTTCACTACCTCCTCAACAAAGATGACTCAAAAGAAGGTGGTGATATCAAGCCAAAGCTGGAGGAGCTGGAGGGGAGAGGAGGTCAGGGGGTAGGAGTCACCAGCTCCGACCCTCACTGCATGGATGGAAAAGTCAAGCTGGAGCCATCTGATGAGGTGAGATGGAGCTCCCAAAATAACAAGTTGTTAGATGAAGTTGAAAGTTCCCAGTAGACCATTGTTTTCCAATCTTTCTTGTATCTGTGGTTCAGACGGAGACCCTGGAGACCATCCTTGGTGTCCCAAGGAGCAACTCCGGTTTCTACCCGGAACCGGACTCCAGAGCAGGGAAGGAAGTGGGAAACAAACAGGGAAATATGCCTGACAGTTTACACGGTACGTCAGTAAGATCTAAAATATCCTGTCATCACATGAGACTCTGGACTACAAACAGTCATTACTTGCATGGTAAAGACACCTCACCCACAGCGATGTTGTTTGATGCGTATCACACCGCAGACAATCTTTTTTTTTTTTGCTGTGAATGTATAACCTCACCCTGGTGCTGCATGTGTTTCAGATGGGGAGAAGGGACCCATGCCACCAAGCCAGCGTACTGTCTATCAGAGAGCCTTGTCCATGGACGCCAAGCCCATGGGTGGAGATGGAGGAGTAGGAGGTGGGCTGGCTGTCAGAAGGAATGTCCCCTGTCCCACCTTGGTGAAACAGGAGAACGTGGACGCTCCGATCCGCCCTGGTGTACCCAACGGCTTTCCTGGAGGCATGGGTGTGTGTCCACCACGGGGCAATCCAACAAGTAATTGAAACACTTTATTTCTTTGCATGTCCGAGACAGCGTGACCTTTCTAAAACGAGCTTGGTCCCACAGCGTTGGGGATATCGGTTTTCTCAGCGCTAATCACTTTTAACTTTAATCTCTTGAAGCGCAGAATCTTAGGGCCCGGTTTTCACTGTGCAGCTGAGCTCGCTGATGTAACTCTCAACGGGCTTGTATCTTTCAGGAGGTATGGGCAGAGGTATGGGGATGCCCCAGCGCCCCCCCATGGCCGGGCCAGGGGAGTGGGGGATGCCGAGGTCCAGCGGCAGCCCAGTGACCGGGCCGGGACACCCTGGCATGGGTCGCGCCGGCCCGATGGGAGGGCCCATGATCAACCGGTCCAACAGCGCACCTGGAAACACCAGGTCCATGCTGCAGCAGCAGCTCATGGATATAGGTGTGTGAGAAGCTCCAGCTACTAGTCTGTGGTGCCGTTACGTAATTGGTGACTCACATGATCATTTTCTGTGGATTCACCTGCAGGTACCAATGAACCCAACATGAGTATGAGCCCATTTGGTGGGCACGGCCCACCCCCTCAGTCCCCGTCCTGGCCGGACTCGGCCATGGGTATGGAGAGACCGCAGAGTAACACAAACAGGTGAACAACTGATCCCAGCCCCGTCTCCCTTCATTTTTCCAACTCTGGAGAGCTCAAGTCCGAATTCAGACAGGGACATTAATGGTGTCTGCGATCGCCGTCTCAACACGTGTCATTTCTTGGTTTAGGGACCAGTTCGCACACCCCCTGGACGAGCTGCTGGGGCCCCTGGCCAACAGCGAGGGCCCGAGTGACGAACGAGCGCTTCTGGACCAGCTGGACTCTCTGCTCAACACCACTGATGTCATTGCTCTGCAGGAGATAGACCGAGCCCTCGGCATCCCTGAAATAGTTGGCCAGGTACAAGACATGCTTTTGTTTTGTTAACAGGAGATGATGAGCCATTACCGGCTTCAGTGCCTACCCGAAAGCAATTCTAAATTATGCAGTGATTACTGAATAAAGTCAAAAGTGTATTCTTCTTCAGTGTAAAATCTGAATATTATGACCTAAAGCGCTTGTTACCGTCTGTGAGCATTAAACAGAACACCACAGAAGCTCAGAGTGGTCCAAAATCACTGTATGAATTTAGATTAGCATTCCTGCTCTCCTGATGAGGCCTTTGTAAATCCTCAACTTGAATGTTAGCTTGCATCAGTTTTTATGTTTTTATGTTCCATTAAGAATGATTGTGTCCCAACTAGCTTGACATGCAACTTCTCTGTACCCCAGAACCACGGACCTGAAGGTCACCAGCAGGCCCAGGATCAGGGTCAGGGTCAGTGCCCACCATCTGAGCCTTTCCCAGGGCCAGAGTCCTCCATAGGCATGGATCAGAAACCAATGTATGGCCAGGGCTACCCCGGGCCCCCAGGACCCCCCTCCATGGGCATGCAGCCCGGTTACGGCAGCAACACGATGCAAGGCCAGTCTCCCGGAGGCTTCAACCCCATGATGAATCAGATGGGCCAATCGGGGGGCTTCCCTGGCATGGCGGGCATGGGCGGTATGGGCAACCCCCGCGCAAACATGATGAGACCTCGCATGATGGCCACCAAGCCTCTCCGACTGCAGCTACAGCAGAGACTGCAAGGGCAGCAGGTGATCACAGACAAATAACAGCGGGTCATCTTGTTTATCAGGGCGAGCAGTGGGAAGAATGATACTAATGAACATCAAAATAACAAAACTGAACTATTTTTATCCTGTGTCACCTGGCAGTTTATGAACCAGACCCGACAAGGCATGAAAATGGAAAATGCCCCCGGAGGAAACCCTGCCATGCGTCCAGGCATGCAGCCTGGCATGCAGCCTGCAGGCATGGGTGGGCAGGTATGTAGTCAGCACTTCCCTGCACCTAATGCAGTGTGCATGCACTTGCCCCTTTTTTAATAAAGCCGCTCAAGCCCCCATTTGCAGAATTGAGGTGAAAGTATTGATTTCTCTCAGCAGCCTGGTTTCCTGAACGCACAGATGATGGCTCAGCGCAGCAGGGAGGTGATGACCATGCAGATGAGGAGGCAGCGCATGATGATGCTGATGCAGCAGCAACAGCAGCAGCAGCAACAGCAGCAGCAGGGACAGGGCGCAGCAGGAGGCTTCAGCCCTCCTCCAAATGTCACTGCACCAGGAGGCATGGACAGCCCCATGGGAGGCCCCCCCATGAACCAACCTGGACAGCAGGGCTTCAACTATGGAGGTAACTATGGTGAGTCGACTGAAACGGAGCTGGATTCCTGTCATCATCTCCTCCCTCTGCTTCCACGCTCATGACCCGACTGTTCAAATGTTGTTGTACCTGCAGGGATGAACCAGCAGGGGGACCCTTCATTCATGACTCCAGGCAGCAGCCCACCAGGAAACATGATGCAAGGACGAATGGCCGGCCCTCCCCAGAACACCATGATGCCAGGAATGCAGGGGAACCCGCAGGGAGGGCCCATGTACCCCTCTGGAGACATGAAGGGCTGGCCCCAGGGCAGCATGCCGCGTAATAAGTACGTAGCATCGGGCTGCTTTGAGCTACATCTTATCACCTGTTAAGCAAAATACTCAAAGGAGGCTCATCCTTGTGTACTCTTACAGCTCATACCCCCAGCAACAGTTCCCACAGCAGGGCAACCAAGGCCAGTTTGGACCCATGATGATGAACAACTCCATGGGTGGACCCGGGCCGGTCAGCGGGGCTGGTGCGGGACAGATGGGCCAAATGCCAGGACAGATGCAGGGCCAAATGAGCATGAACCCCATGGGAATGGGCAGAATGCCAATGGGACCTGATCAGGTTAATAACTTTAGTGGCATTACATGAGACTGAGCTGATGTTGTAACACTTAAAATATATATTTAAAGGAAGATGCTGCCGTTTTTTACAACTCCGAGGCTGGTTAAACACATCTTACTTTTTTTCCTGTTTCTGCAGAAGTACTGTTGAGAACGTGTAGCTGACAGCAGAATCTGAAGCCTTTCAGCTTTGGCAGAATGGCCAGGGCCTGGAGAAGAGCTGGACCCACCCACACCCACACACACACACACACACACACACACACACACACACACACACACAAGCAGCAGGAGTCCCCTAGCGTAAAATGTGACGCAGGAAAAACAACACGCTGCTCATCCTGAAGGATGTGGGCTACAAGGACAGGCAGGTTTCAGCTCCAACGGAAGCCTCGCACGCTGTGGCCTAACCCTATTTAGGTCCTGCACAAACACAAAACATGCGTGCGTGTGTGTGTCTGGGTGCGTGGGCGGGTGCGTGCGTCAATGCGAATGACCCGCAGCTGTCGGGCGGTGCGGAACTACGGTACAACTGGCTGTGGCTGCACTTCTGTGTGGGATAGAGACGTATGCAATATTTCTTCATCATTACAGCCTTACTAGAGATTCAATGCCTTCAACACAATGGGTTTCTGTGTTTTCTTTTCCTGCCCTTTGGATGCGCCTCATTCTTAAAGTCATTGGAAGCTATAAGCACAGTTTACTATGTTATGCAGATCGGAGCAATAACTCTTGCCTCTATGCTTTAGACTGTAACTGAGCATCATTACCCCTGTTATAAGCAAACAAATGGTACTGCAGTATTAGATGTCTCAAATGTCCTCTGTGAATAAGAATTGTAAATATTCTACAAAATATATCGAACCTGCTTTTTAAAGGCCCATTATTGCACAAAGTATGAGACCTGGTTGTATTTTTGTGTCCCATAGGTCAATACTCATTTGGTTGATTTGCTTTTTTTTTTTTTTTTTGGCTTTTGCAAATATTGCAGGCGTGTTTGGGTTCTCCATCCCTCCTTTGTCATTTTCTTAATGTTGTACTTTTTTTTTTTAATACTCTGAAGTCATGTATTTCATTTTTTAGCGAGGCACTTTTTAACTCGTGACGAGGTTTGAGCTTTCACCCTGTCAGAGGTTTTATCGGAAGGTGGCGGAACTGAATTCTGTTGGGAAAGTCGTTTTACCTAAAAACTGCTCCGTTGTTGGATTGTGTGCGGGGTTTGTACGTTTGTGTGCGTGCGTCTGCAGTACAGTGAAGACAGGAGCACACTCTTCAGTTCACCCACAGGCCAGGTCCTTGCAGCGTTCTCCCCCTCCCGCCAGCTTTGTCCTTCGACTGTATTTTATTCACCGCATCTTCTTTTGACTGTTATTCCCGACTCGCTGAATCTACCTTCTCAACGTACGCAATCCAAAGATATTTTTCCACATCTCTGTATAGTTTCTGAGGTTTCTGGTGTACATTTTTTTATGATATGCGTTATATTATTCTGATGGTAAATGGGTACATATCATGGATGTGTAAGAGCATATGATGGTTATGTACTGTGCGCGCTGTCAGTGCAGTGCTAAGAGGCCTGGAAGGTCTCAGCCCCACAGCAGAAAGTTTTTACGTTCAGAAGATAAAAAAAAAAAAGCATGTTTTGCTGTGAAAGAGAAATACCAATGGAATGATATCCACTTTAAAAACATATCAATATCTCTTCTATTTTTCAGGAAACAACTTCATTTTGTGTCCAGATTTTGTTACTTCAGGACAAAGGAACTTTGTAGAGTTTGAATGAAGTGCAAAAAGAGGCAAGAGATCTTGGTTGGTTGGCTTTTTGTTTTTGTTGGTGTGGAGGTAAGATAAGCTGTCATTTTACAGGATGTATATTACAGATTTTTTTTTCTTTTGATGTTGATATTGATGTAAATACAAATTTCTATTTAAACACTCTTGACTCTGGCTCTCTAATTGTATACCAATTATGAACAATCGTGGATGCAATGTACTCCATTGTCAGTCTAACGGTGAACATCTGCCGGTATACTGCGCTGACATGATGATATATGAATGATCAAGCGGCACAGATGAGGGCTGCAGCCTGTTGGGTTATTTGGAGAAACAAATGAAGGAATAATCCATGAGAAAAGCTGTATTGGTTTGATTTGAGGTAAAACAATTCTTAATCAGAAAAGAAACTAGTAAAAAAATATATATTTCCCTTTGAAATATAAATAGTGGAGTAGAAATATAAAGTACAATCAAATGCTCAAGTAAAGAGAGGCGATGACGAGGGCCAAACTGTGATTGCTCAGTGACGGCTCCGAGCATCTCCAGAACAGAACTACCAAAGGAGGTCCAAAGAAGGAGAGCTGCTGAGCTAACAACAGGCCCCCAAGGTTCACTGACAGACAGGGGGAGTGAAAGCAGGCCTGTGTGGTCCAGTTGAACAGAAGAGCTACTGAAACACAAACTGCTACAGGATAACCTTAATCCCGGCTGTGATAGGAAAGAGTTGGAACACACGGTTCATCACAGCTTGTTGTGTTTGGGACTCTGCAGCTGCAGACCAGTCAGAGTGTCCGTGCTGACCACTGTCCACTGCTGAAAACTCCTACAATGGACACGTGAGTGTCACAACTGGACCATGGATCAGTGGAAGAAGGTGTCCTGGTCTGATGAATCATGTCTTCTTTGATGTCACGTGGACAGCCGGGCGTGTGCGATGTTTACCTGGAGAAGAGAAGGAACCAGGATGCATTGTGGGAAGAAGGAAGGCTGGCAGAGGCAGAGTGATGCTCTCGACAATGTTCTGCTGGGAAACCTTAGGTCTTGGATTCATGTGGACGTTACTTTGACACCTATCAACCACCTAAATAAGGTGTTGACTTGGTCTCCAAAGTCCCCAGGTCTCAGTCTGATCCAGGATCTGTTGGATGTGCTGCAAAAACAAGTCCAATCTACAGAGGCTGCACCTTGCAGCTTATAGGACATTAAGGATCTGATATACATCTTGGTGTCAGATACCACAGGACACTTTGACAGGTCTTGTGGAGTCCATACCTTGACGGGTCAGGACTGTTTTGGTGACACAATGTGGACCTACACAACATCAGGTTGGTGGTTTTAATGAACCTGAGTGATAATTTGTGAATTGAATTATGTATATTCAGTGGTTAACGAATACAAATGTAGTAATGTAGTACCAACACCATACATTAAAAAATTTAGGCCGGTGTCACAGTGACCAGAGGGGGGCGCTGTCGTCCACAAGGTCTTCTCCAGCGCGTCCACAGTCTCGCACAGCGTCTCAGCCAAGCGTTTCAACCCTGCAATTCACTTCATGGTCGCAGGAGGGCGCTAACTGCGAGTGGGAGTTGCAGGCACAGACTGGAGGCTGAGTTCTTGTTTCTGGACTGAGTGATTAAAAATAGTCACAATCATTTGGACTGAAGCAAATATAAAAACCCATGGTGCCGCCACAACGGGATTTCATGGTTATAAAATAACAAAATGATGGTAATAAAATGAAGTTTTGTAATCGAGTTCAGACCTGTTGAGGAGGCCGCGGCGGCCTGGTCTTCATTTTCTCCACAGCTCGACCAGATTACGTAAGAGATTTGTATCTGCCATACAGACAATTATATGTGATTAAGTATTCAAATAAGGAAGCAGTATTGTGATTTATCAGCCCGAAAGAAAACACTGAGGAATTAGTGTACGTTAAACAGCTCTGTTCTGCTCCAACAGCACAAGCAGTGCTGCTTTCCAAAAGCGTATATATATTAATAACAAACTTCTAACATACGACTGTACTGTGGGAATCTCTCTCTCTCTCTCTCTCTCTCTCTCTCTCTCTCTCTCCTCTCTCTCTCTCTCTCTCTCTTGGCGTGGTTCCCGGCCCATCTGCGGCCTGGCCCGTGGATTACTGTTTGTTAATGTTTCAATCAGCTGTGTGTTGAGGAATGTGGAGCTATTTAACCTGAACTTCCCCAGGTGTGCCGAGGCGCCGCTCAGTCTGGGCCCCGCCGCCCTCCCCTGCCCTTGGCACAAAGCTATCACACAAACACAATCACACACTGGCCACGCCGGGGCTGCAGCTGTGCGCATCGCACCGCAGGGAAATGGGAAAAACATTGCACCAGGGAGACAGAATAAATCTTATAACGAATCGCCTCGCCAAAGCAATTTAACCCCTGCAGTGCCGGCGGAGACTAGAAAAAAACCCGCTGATTTACGCGATAACATATTGAAACACATTTAAAAGGATGTTTTATGGCGTGAAACGAACTTTTTTCCTATTGATTTCATTTTTCACTCCAAATAAAACATCATTCTATCTCTTGTCGCCGAATTCGTTAAAATAAAAGTAGAGTTCTAAATCACATTTTTAAGTCATTACTACATTGTCTTTATTTGTCAAGATCTTTCGACTTGACGATTTAAAGTGAGACTTCCTCTTGTAATGTGATACGTTAATGACCCATAGAGAGGCAAATTACCAATTTAACTGGCTACGAGCCATTATGTTGACCACCAGCTTTGGTTTTATGTTACCCCGGAGGATTTAACAGCTTCTTCTAGGTGTAGCACTTCTTTTAGTGACAGCCACACTCCAAAAAAGTACTCAGCTCCAAGATTCAGATGAATATGAGTTGGCCTGCGATTAATCACAATGGCAATAAGGTCATAACAGCCCAGTATAACCACCCAGGTGTTAGTTTGCAACACATTGTCCCAGCTGTAGTATTTGTTAAGTAATCGGCAGTGAAACCCCACAATGTGCCACTCTATAACACTCTCACACAAACACGATGACACAGAGGAATTCTTGTTTAAAAAATAATTGTCTTGTTTTAATAAAAACACCAATAAGGTACATTGTAAGAAAACAATATCTTCACATAATGAGGCATTGTAATATACAATACAGTTTGTCGCTCAGGAATCTGAGAAATTTACAATTTCTTTTTTTTTCTTTACAAAATGTTGAATTCTCTACAAGGTTTTACACAAGATACAAAGAGCATGACAGAAACATTAGCTTTCTTGAGAAACTCTACAAAGCAACAAGCGATGCTGGCTGCACTGCACTTGTCTTGGTCCCCCGGCTAACCCAGTCTATATCTGGACACCACCGGTCTTCTTTCTCTCCGGACCCTCTGATGAATCGAGAGCCGTGAGGGGCAGAGATCCTCGCCATCGGAGGATGTCCACGCGCAACGTTAAGTTTTTTTTCTAGCATCGGGAGTTCGAAACGTCCCTACACAGTTCAAGGTTTTTTATTTGATGTGCGACACAAGTCACATCAGGTAGCCTTGTTCGTTCCTGGCGGTGCTCGCGGTGGGGTCATGGTGCGATGCTCCGCGAGCTCTTAACGGCACATTATCCTGTCGTCTGAACATCCGTTCTGCGGAGGGAGAGAAGAGAAGGTTGATTAGTACATCAGCTCGAGAGACAGAGGGAGATACAAAGCAATCGCAGGCAAACCGGCGCGCAAATGGAACGTTTACGCACGCGTGACGAGTCAAACCATATGTTACAAGGTATACACCTCTGTAATACAGTAGACTGACTGATCTCTAAGAGTTTCATAGCAACGATCTGAAGATATTCACCTCCACTGAGATACTGGCGAGCTCTGCGTTCAGCGTGGTCAGCGGTGTGCGGGGTACGCTGCTGGCGGAATGCTGGCGGCTCTTCTCCGGCTCGTCCAGCTCGACCTGCAGGTCCCAAATGTAGTCGATGACGTGCTGCAGGATTTCCACTTTGCTGGCCTTCTTGTTGGTGGGCAGCGTGGGTACGAGCTCCTTCAGCTTGCTGTAGCAGCTGTTCATGTCCTGCAGGAAGGCGCTCATCTGCTCGTCCAGCAGCGGGATCTTGCACTTGGAGATGGTCAGACTCTGGTCGGACAGGCAGCGCACCATGTCCTCGCCACCGACCTTGCTCTTCAAGGCGCAGGTAGATCCGACAACCTTCATCTTATTTAGTGAACGAGGAGTAGTTTCCAAAGACGGCGTGGAAAAAGAAACGTTCAGTTCAGGCTTCTCCTCTTCTTAGAGCTGTTGGCAAGTCAATGTTGACAGTTTGCAACATCCACATGGGCAAACCTCCCGCAGTTTATAGCAGTGCTGGAGTAAGGGGCGTGCCCGAATCCTCCTGTTTGAAGCGGTTGAGCCAATGAGACGGCGGCGTTTGTATTGATGGGTCGAGCCACAACAGCATTCTCAGCCAATGAGCGCGCTCGCCTGGTTATCGGGGTTTACAATCTGTTTGAGGGATGGCGTTACAAATGGAAACAAATGTGTGTCTTTTATGGGTAATATGTGGGAATCCAGCTGTCCATGGCTTGGGGACTCTGCAGGTGTAGATTGCCTGGGGACAGTCACGGGGTGCTGAATGCCTGCGTATGTGCTGCGAGGATGTGTGTGGGATGGGACAGGATGAATAGGGTGAATGGCTAATGATAATTAGACTACCACAGTGCCCTAGATTTGCCTCTCACAATTTGCTGATGGCACTGCAGATGTGCATGACGATGGTAAAGTGAAGTTAGACAAGCGATTACATAGAGTGGCCAAACAATTCTGGGAAGAAGACTGACTTTTTATTAACTTAGATTAGTTCAAGATGATAAAGTTTGTTATGAATCAAGTTTTTTTGTGGAATGCAGTTACAAAAGAGGTTAGCAGTTTATTCGATTTATCAGATCGTTAGTGTAATAACATTAACATCAGACTGCCGATTGTTTAAGAAAATTTGCTGCGAAGTCATTCCCACTGCTCTCTGGACTAAATCTTTTTACTCAGAGCTTTCTTTATACTCCCGAACTGGATTTTTTTTTTTCGGAGCACAGAGTCTCCTTTTCCTGCGGCTGAAGGGAGCCCAGTGTGCGCAGCAGCTTCACGGATTCCTTCACATGTTTCTGCAGTGTGTGCTCAGCCTTGTGTGCACACTCAGATCGCATCGCTCTGTTCTGAATCTTCCCCCCAGATTGTCCAAACAAGCCCGAGCAGACTGGCAGGCGCCAGCGCGGTGACGTCACCCATTCATCCGAGCCTTGACGCCTGTCAGCCTGGCGCCGCTCGGGCGGTCTCCATGGAGACGTCAAACAAGAGGGCTCGCACTCGGCGCTCCTCCGCTCACCTGCGTGGCGCGCGGAGCCCTGAGAACAAACCGGCTCCGGAGCTCTGTCGTTCATTTATCACCTCCGAGCAGCGGGATGGGATTACCGCCCGGCGCACCTGCAGAGCAAAGGCTGTCAGCCGGTTAACAGAGGCGGGAGGGGGAGGAGGAGGAGGAGGAGGAGGAGGAAGGCTCGGCATTATGTTGTTACCTCTAAATAACTGTTGCATTCCTATACACAGAGCGCTTTCACCGCTATATGCCCCTCAGGTTCATCTAAAAGTAAAAAAAACCCAAACAAACAAAATAACAAAAGTATCTTACAGATAGCTCAATTTTTAAAGAATATAAAAAATTGGCTAAATAAGTTTCTGAACTACTTTATTTAATTTACAGACTCTCACTTATTTTGCCCCTTTAAACTTTTCCCACTCTAATACCACAGCAACTACAGTAATGCAGTACTTCTAGTATTTATAATACTATGAAATAAACTATCTATATAAACTGATATAAACTATGATATAGTTGAAGAAGTAAGTTCTAAAGTAACATCAACTACATTTATAAACTTCATTAAAAGTTGCCCAAAACCCCTTAATTCAAAAAAATTACTTCAGTAAAAACACTAGTATCATCAAACTTATACTGAGAGTATCAAAAGTACTCATTATTCAAGACAATGAGTGTTATGAGTGTATATGACTTGAATATCATTAGAAAGGCATTAACATATAAGCAGTATTTGTATGTTGTAGCCAGCCAATGTTGATCTATTTCCTACTCTGTATTTTTAAGGTTATTTTATCAAAATTTTAGCAGCTAATTTTATAGTTCTATGTAAAATTGGAATATGCAAAGTGCCATACCTGTACTACACTGTACTAAGTACTATGAAATAACTGTGGCTGTGAAATAAATGTAGAGGAGCAAAAAGTACATTATTTCCCCTCTGAAATGTGGTGAAATAGAATTAACAGAAAGATTAAGTACACAAAACTGTGCTTGAGTAAATGTACTGTGTTATGCTTGTGATTGTTTTTACTGATCATGATCTGCGGCATCTAATTTTTTACAATGCATTTGTTTTTGTAAATATAAAATATGTGTATATTTACACAGACTGAGCTAGTGAAGTTTTTCAGCAAGTTTGAAGTGATCGTGCATCATCCTGAGGGAATAAAAACAGCTTGTTCTCATCACATTTTAATATAAATGCTATTAACAGCAACTGCTAATATCTGCACAGATGTTACACCAGACCAAAGATAACATCAGCTTTGCTGTCTTGTAACAAAGTTAACTACCACTGGGACTGTTTCTTCTAGCTGTTTGCAGTAGCCTGTAAAAACTTTTTTTTTTTTTTTTAACTTTCTCTCTCTCTCTCTCCTCCCCCCCTTTCTTTTTTTGCCCTCTGTCCTAGGTCGCAGCTGACAGGGCGGAGGGAGGGCCGGGTGGGTAGAACAATGGGAGTGCGGTGCAGGGATTGTGGGAGAGAATCTAGGCTGGAGCCACAGTGTCTGGAGCGCCCCTCCACTCCCCTCATCCAGCTTTTGTTCAGCTGCAAAAGCTATCAGCACTTCCTACTGACACCAACAATAACTCCACACAGCTGGGCCCTTTTTAGCCTGTTTACAGCACATCAAGGCGAGGGGAGCGAGAAGACAGAGGGATGAGGCAGAGGAGGGGAAAGAAAAGTGAAACATATTAGCTCCTGATTTTAACTGACAGAATGGCAGTGCCCTCTCTCCGCTCCCCGTCCCTCCTCCTTCGCTGACACAGACTTCAATTCCCAGCGGACTCTTTATATGTGAGCCGATTATCACTCAGTATTTTATTTCTGCGAAGGGGCTACTGTTTCTGTCAGTCCTGTTGCAACATCCTGCATCCATCAAACAGCAGAAAGGCAACACTTTATCTGTTTTTTTCAGGACATTGTGTATCTTGGCTTTATCTGTGCCAACGCACAAACCGTTTCCCAGTAGCGCAATCCAGGATAAATTGTTCCATTTGGTGGAGGGGAAACGTATTAGCCAATACGCCCTCTTTATCGCTATAGCAAATAGATCTACAAAAGCACACTACAGGAAGCCAGGGGGAAAAAGTTGGTGCAGGAATTCATTCAGAGGAAGTAGGACATTCCAGCAATGCTTTCACACTTTTGCTGCTGTTATTATTGCTGCGGGGACAATAAGTAGTACGCATACTACTTCCTGAAACATGAAAGTGACCAAAGCACAATGATGGCGGTGGAGAATAAATGGTTTCTTAGACAGAGGATTTTACTTCAGTATGATTATTGACATACACTGTTGAAAAGAAATGGGGAGGAATTTGATAATGAGAGCAGAGCACCACATGCAAGTTTTCAACAATTTTTACTCACGCGCAGACACACACACACACACACACACACACACACACACAGCGACATCTCCTCACAGCTGTGGGATTAGTTTCCAGTTCCCAGTCAGACTCTTCCTGTTTGCTTGATAATGATCACACCTGTGTGCAGGTGTGTGGAGAGGCTCATAGGAGACTGGGAGGGGGGACTGAGACTCATCCGTCACACTTACAAGTAGAGGAAGTTTGTGCTGAATGCGAGAGTTTACAATGCAACGCGTCACCGTGTCTGTGGGTGTGCGCTGTGTATCTTTCCCGCCCAGATTCCTGGTGTGCCCCGGCGTGGCCTGGCACCTCCCTGGGCAGCCTGGCCTCTGTAATGACTGAGGGCTCGTGGTTGGGAGTCACTTCCTGTGGGAGTCCTGGTTCAGAGATGTGTCATCAGCAGCGCAGACCGACTGGAGCCTCGCCGCCTGTTGGGTGTTTTTCCTGTGTGCAGGCAGCAGACTGGGTGGGAGGATGGATGCCTGCCCCTAAGGTTACAGGAACACTATCTCCATCTGATAGTTAGTGTGCAGCAGAGCCTCACAGAGATCCTTGAAGCTCCACAGGTGTCCACTGCTCTGTGTCCTTGGCCCCTGGACGACTCACAGGGACAGTTTGGTTACTGACTTTTTCTCTCACTTGTGTATGTGTGTGTTCATTCACCGGACCCAGCGCTCACCCCTCCTTTACACCCCTGTGGCCATCTCCCTCCGCCTGGTTCCCACACACACTATCAAAGCCCTTTAATGGCTTCTAATTAGCTCCCCATCTGCTGGTGACAGCGCACTGGTGGCATGCTAAAGCACCCATTGAGAGCATAGGCATTGTGCTCTGGAATACTTTCCACTCCAGTGGCAATTGCCTGGTGAGAGAGCTTTAGTTGGGGGAGTGTGTGGGGGGGTGTTGGGGTGGGGCTGGGGTGGGGGGGGGGGGGAAGGGGATGCTGGGTAGAGTTCTCTACGGTCAGGGGCTTGGGGGAGGGCAGGGGTGGACGCATACACAATGGGAGACACTGTTACGGCTTGTTGCAAATCTAATAACGCCCGAGTTCCCTTTCCGTCGGCTCATCACCCCCCCCCAGCACCACCAGCAACTATTTCACCCCTCCCGTGACTTCTTCCACTTTAGCAACAGTTTGCCACTGCCATTACACAGCGGATGCTCGGGTGAGCCGAGGCTGCGGTGAAACTGGCAACACGGCCCGATGAGGTGCTCTATTGTCCTGGGCAGCCCCCTGGCTACAGCTCCCCTCCTGAACAACTGGCCGAACAATGCATGCACCTCTATAGAAACTGTAAATGTAGCCTAATGAGGCCTCTTCATTAGCCAGAACCTGTCTATGTGTGAATGCTGCCTGTTTGTCACATCCTATAAGGCCTTCCCCTTTCCAGGACTTCCAGCTGGGCCCAGGTCCACTGGTAGCAGAAGGGGAGACCAGCTGTTCCCAGCTGGTAGCCAGAAGATGCCTATGGGGGACAGGTCTGATTGCTGCTGGCCAGCTGCCCCCCCTGCTGCAGGAGGGAGATGGAGAACAAACAAATGCTTCTGGGAAACCATCAGGTCAGCTCCAGTATTGTCCTCATTCTATGTCCACTGTTTGCTAATTTACCTCTGCGACAGCTTGTTAGAATGGAGGTGGGCTTACAGTATGTATACTGTACCAATATTTCAATTAGGCTATACAGCCGACTCAAATACAGAGGGAAATCTAATCCTCGTCCTCAACGCCCAACTTCATGGCCTTGGCTTGTTTTCTGTGAGGAACATATAAAAGAAAAACAAATTGAGTGAGTACACCTGCTGGCATGCCCCCACACTCACTTACGTCCTTCATGCAATGTTCTCATACACACTGAGAGAAGTGCAGAAACAAACACTCACTCACTCAAATACACCTGCTACATTACATGCTGTCTGCTCCTCTCTTTTCCCTCTTCTTGGCGGGAACACACTGTACCCCTAACACCTGCACAGTGGGGGAGGGACAGAACAGATACACAACTTTTCATCACAGTGCATCAGTCACTTCAAGTGAAGTCCTCTGGCAGCAGTACGACCAACAGGTTCTCTGCTCAGAGAGCTGGATGAGAGTGAGATACATAGTGAAGTGGGTTGTGTCAGAATATGAAATGTATATTTCTGACACCATGTTTTTTTTATTATACTGTAAGATATTCCCTTGTTGACATTCCAACAAGAGAATACACAAATGTGTTCAACACAGGAAGTCATTCTGGTGTTTTTAAGATTCCATGGCAACTGAATGCAACACTTTGAAATGACAAGCCAGGCCCTACATAAAGCCACGTATTTGTCTGTGATCCTGTGTGTGTGTGTGTGTGTATGTGAGACGAATGGTCTGTCACCTGACCTCTCTGTCCGTCCCGCACACACACATACACACAAACTCTGCACATCCCCACAGCTGCACGGAGGCGTCCAGTCAGCACGGCCAGGGGACATGGGAGCCAAAGCCCAAAGATGGAGCATGGACAGTGGCAGCTGGGGCACTGACAAAGCCCCATTCAGAGGGCCCAGGCCTGGGGACAATGGCTGGGCCAGGCTGAGCCCTCTCCTCCACTCTTCCACCCAAAGATTAATACTTCAGATGGGCTTCCCAGTGGCAGGCAGGGCTAAAAGGAGAGCCCTCCTGTTTGTCACTGGGCATTGTGCAAGTCGCCTGAGAACCAACCTCTTGGATGGGCTTGACAAATGAGAGCCGCCATTGACAGTGAACAGATTGGGCCTGCCACTTTTGTTTTGATTGTGGAGCGGGTATAATCAAGTTATTTGGGCCTTGCAGAGTTTTTGTTTCTCTCTCCTGATGCTCTTGACACCAAAGTCCCACCTTAACAGCCTCTGCTGGCTCAGCTGTGATCTGAGCCCGCTCAAGTTCCCCTTCTTGTTTGTTGTTTCTATTTATCAAAGCTGTATAGAGGGTGCAACAGCAAGAGGAAGTTAATTTGCTTGGGTGTGGGAATCTGGCTATCTATTCATGTGGTCTACAGAAGGCAGCGCAGGTGCAACAGGTGTAGGTGTGTGTGCTCTTGTCGCAGTCAATAGAGCGACAGTGGAGTGTTATTGTAATGTTTTCTATGCAGATGTCCCCTGTACACCTGACCTGAATAATGTTTTAAAAGAAACAGCTCAGCCAGGGGACTACAGTAACCAGAAACCCTGTTAGGTAAGGGTGGGGGGGTAAACACGAGCAGCTCGGGTGTACCCCCAACCTCCACCCTCCCTACCCTTTTCTCTGTGAGTGCAGCGCAGGTGTTTAGCCCCCAGCAAGGCAGCATTTCTGGTTAAACTGTAGGAACGCTGCCCCGCCTTCTCACCGGGAACTAGAAGTGGCTGCAGAGTACACAACGTCACGCCTGCACACCTGTGCCCCAGTCACGGCGTGTTTTGCCACCGTGATCACATCACACGATTTCACAAGAGGAAGCATTCGGCCACGGAAGCTTGTCAGATAAGAAAGCGTGCATTCAGTCAGCATTTTGTTTGCAAATGTCAATTTTAGCCTCATAGGTAAATTAAAATGGCCTTTAGTTCACTTTGACTGTTTGATAATGCAACAAGCAACCACTGAACCTTTGTTTTCATGTGCTGTGGCTACAGTTAGGCAAGACAGAGGCCATCTGCCCCATCTGTCCTGGTGTTATTGCCGTACGTGGACCAGCCATTCTCACGATAAAGGAATGCGCCCTCCTTGTAAACATGCATCGACCCCCCGCAAGTGCCACAAACTTCATTCCCCTTCCCTGTTCCCTCCCATCCCTCCTCTTACTCATGCCCGGGTGTCCCTTCATCCACCCCGGTCTCCATCACCCTCCCATCCACCCCCACCACCACCACCACCACACCCGGGTCCTTCGACTGCCAGTCTCCCAGTCCTCCTCTGGTTCCCACGTAGAGACGCACAGTGAAGACAAGCGCCCTGCTTTTCATCCAGGGCCCTCTTCCAGGAATACGCTTGTGTGAAACTTCGACGCAGCAGAAGGTGCCCTACTTTTAAATTCATTCTTCTCCCTGGGATTGTTTCGGGGGGTTTAACAAAAGAGGAAAGAGACTGTGTGGCGGGTCAGCAGGGCTGTGTGTGTGTGTATGTGCATCTAGGTTATACTCGTGTGTTCACATGCACGCCTGTGTTTATGCAACAGTGTGTATGTGTGTGTGTGCACGTGACGGGAGGGCTGGAGGATTATAAAGAGGAAGTGAATGGGAAGTACACACTCAGTGACAAAGTAAGAGGGAGACATTCCTTTGCTGCCCCTCACTGCCTCCTCCTCCTCCCTGCTCCCTCTTTCTCTCCTCTCTCTCCACTGTGGCAGGGCCCTGGGAAAATCAAACAGGTGGTTTGGTCCTGGCAGGAAAGCTGGCTGGGCCCGGGGTGGGCAGGCCTACAGGCTGCTGGGGGCTATCAAAAGCTCTTAGGCCCAGCTTTAGGCCAGCACTCTGAATGGCCCCGGGCTTCATTATCATGTGAATTCTGGGAACTGCCCCGGGCCCCCAGTAACACCAGTGAGCTGCCCATATGGCGTTCGCTTGGCAACTAGGGACCCCCCCCCCCCAGCCCCTCCAGTGCTACTCCTCCATTCCAGCACTCCTGATATCAAAAGAGGACAAGGAGGAGAGGGAGGCAGAGGCCCAGAGCCCCGAGCCCCAGCACTCTCCTGGGGGGGCTGGACCACACAGAGCAGCACTGGACAGTCCTTAGGGACCCAGGATAACACCGCTGCCCTATAGGGCACTACAGCTACCCTCTGGCTCTGGGTGGATTTACCCACTGAATTAGCATTAAAGACACATTCTAAAGCTGTCAATTTAGCATCAGAGCCCGAGCTCTGACAGATAAAGATGTCGGCAGCCTCTTCACTTCACAAGCGTGCTCCCCTAATCAGCTGCCCCCCTCCCATCATCCCATTATTCATTGAATTTAGAGGGTGATTGATCGGTATTAAGGCCCAATCACAGCAGAAAGAATTCTCAGCACACATTCATCTGGGAACTTTTTCAAAATGTGGTGTTTTTGTTTTTCTTTTTTTATGCTGGTGTGACCAGGCCCACTGAAAGCCACAGCAGCCAAAATGCCATCGATAAATTTTCCTCTCACTGCTGTCTGTGATACATCTGGAGTAATACGTTGTAGGTGCGCTGGTCCAAGCAGCCCCCCCATAAGCATTCCAGTTACGTTAGCATTGACATTAAAACCCCAACGAGATCCATCTGAGGTAAATAACCTTATGAGTCATCTGATTTTCCTGGATGTGGAAGGAGGATACTTCTACAGAGGAGATGTCACTTAACAACAGCGCAGGAATGCTGCTGCTGCTGCTGCAGTCGGCCACCTGCGTTTGCAGCGTGGCGGGGGCTGAAGGAGGAGGAAGTGTGTGAGCAATGTGTGTTATATATGTGCCACATGATCTCATGCTGATGAAGAGAGTTTGGATGGCTCCTGCATTGTTCATTGTGATTACTGATGCGGGTGTGGGTGTGTGCGTGTGTGCGTGTGTGCGCACACGTGTGTGAGATTGGGGAGTGAACTTATAGAGCATATGTGGATAATCTAGTCAGCTTACTTCATGTCTTGCACCTGTGATGGAGGGGGCGCGGCATGGAAAAAAGGAGAGAGCAAAACAAGGAGAGAGGGAGGAGTGTATGAGAGGGAGAGAGAGAGAGAGAGAGAGAGGTAGAGAAAGAATCAGAGAGCGAGCTGAAAGTGTGATCTGACTTCTGAGGAACTCTGCTGGTGATTCATTCTGTTACACATGGAGGGATTCACTCCCTGTGCAGCTGTGCGGGCCACATGCGCAATATGATTTCACAACATCATCCCTGTCTTTGGAAATTCCTTTTTTTCATAGCCCCCCCCCCCAGTGTACTGGTGCTGTTATTCTGACAGAGAGGCAGGTGCACGACTTAGTCACTGTTCTTTTCCCCCAGAGTGACTCTGTGCTTCACTGAGGCTGGCTGGAAGGGCTTGACCAAAAAAGCCCTGTCAGAGTCATGTGTTTATCACACAGTGGGCTTCACAGTGCTGCTGGTGTATGGTGTTGTTGTTATCAGTCAGCTCATCACTGCTCCCGTAGGTGTCAACAGCCAGCTGGGAGCAGTACAACGACGTCTCAGCCGCAGAAACTCGAGTGACTCAGCATTTCTCGGTTTCAGTTCCTGCTTTTTTTGCACTTTGATCATCTTCACAGTATCACTCTCTCCTTCTTTTTAGGATTCGATCCACTCCATGTCCAGTTGTGACCCAGGGGAGCGTCTGTGGGATCCCACCCAGGATGACGTGTGTGTGTGTGTGTGTGTGTGTGTGTGTGTGTGTGGAGCTGTGAATCATCTAACAGCTGCCCCCCTGACAGGCTCCAGTTCTGCAGGAGCAATGCAGCCAAAGTTCAGACTGCTCTGTTAACAACAAACCCAATCTAATAACAGTGAGTCAACTCACTTTTACACGGGGAGGCAACAATGATGCGGGTTCAGATATCCAGGCAGCATGATGGTACCTGATAGATAAGGCTGTGCTCACATGAGACTCTGCAGCTTCAAAGCTTGATCACGTTTAAATTTATTGTCATTGCATGGCAGTGCACTACAGTGCAGGATCACTGGACTCATGTTACCTTAAAGGGAAATGTTATTCAATAGTTTCTTGCATGTGGAATAATGACAAAGAGAGAATTATGCATCGATCAATAATCAGTATGATTAGTACCCCGATAGATCAACAGAAAACACTGCTGATCTGCTGCTTTTGATTTTAGAAATGCTAAAAGCATATTTAACAGAAAATCAACCCTGGCTGCTGTAACTCGCTGACACAAACACTGGTACCTGCATAAATAAGGTTGGGCGCAAACATTAAAAAAAACAAAATCCACAGAAAGAGAACATTAACCAAGTAGTGGATTAGCATTGTGTGACTACATAGAACTTGATAAGATAACAGTGGGGCTACTTTTGTGACCATTGTTAGAGAATTACATGTAGTAAAAAAATTACAGAAAGACAACAAATGACAAATGTTTGAACATAAATCAAAATCATTTGTCACCACTGAGTGTTATGGGTGCTGTATTTATCTATTTAAATCGTTAGTTTACTTTGTTTAGACAAAGATCTTGTGTGAACTTTGGCTTCTTCTTTTTTAATTGCATCAATGCCTGAATTGTTTTGGTGTTGGTGTCAGAACTCTTATCAGCACTATGTCAGTTCTAGCAAAGACAGTTATCAAATGCTGCTCTGCCAAAGTCATGAAATTACCTTTGACATAATCATTCAAAGGATATTTTGTTGCAGCAAAGTAAGTTGAGGTGAGTAAGCTGACATTCTCTTGGTTAATCAGTTAGGTGGCAGGTATCTTTAATAAATACAATGCCTTTAATCAATATGTTTGATATAGAGTATCTATTAAGAGCTATATTCATTGTTTCATGAAGCATTTCAATTCCTAATCCCCCTCTCCACCCACACACACACACACACACACAACTTTTATCCCTCTTCGCGCCGAAAGAGCCAGCAGGAGAAAGTGAAAGAAAAGAGAATGGGTCTTCGAATGGCAAGGAATGAGAGTTGAGTTGAGGAACAAGTGAGTGAGTTAGAGAATGAGAAAATGAGAGGGAGAGACAGCATGGATTCTTTTCTTTGGGGCCTTAAAGACATGTTTCCCTCAGATGTTGGCTCTTCTTCAGATGCTAATGGTTCACTCTTATTCCCAAGCTGGGCCTTAGCATAACAATGCAGTGGAAGTGAAAGAGCTAAACCTCTGCTTTCTTTAAGAAGCCAAAGCTGGGCTTTTCTTGTGGACTAATGCCCCTCTCCCTCTTTGTGCTCCCACTGAAAGGCCTGTGGAACGCAAAGGCAAGGTGATCACAGAGTTTACTGAAAATGAGACTGAAACAACACACGGGCCTGAGCTAAAATTGCATCGGTGAAGTCATTGTAAGCCAGGAGAAATGACCAAATATAGAGCAGCAAGTTGGCTGGCCCCAAGCCAGAGTACTCACTCTCTTGAGTATGATGACAGCAGTCATTTTGAATATTATCAGCTTTTGCTTTTAAAGCTGTGCTGAATTATGTCTGTTGGAATACTCCAACCCAAATGTTATGACTGTGTGTCCTGTGCTGACTCCAAGACGCCGGAGTCCCATCTGAAATGCAGTTGGGAGCCTGGAGGGTTTTTGGATGAACTGCAGTCTGACCTTGACATAGTAGATGCTGTCGTAAGGCCCTGATATCCTCTGATAGCGAACAGGGAGCATATGCTTTTCTGCTTTATCATTTATCACTGAAGAATGAACAGGCTTGCACGTAAAGGACGCACAGGAGGACAAGAAGATACTGTACACGTCACACTGGCGGCAAGGAAACGTCACGCCAGCTGCTTATCCGTGTCTGCGCAAAGTCAAACTGTTCCTTCTTATTATACAGCATGTCATTCAATTTTCTGCCTTCCTGCAAAAAAGTGGTTCTCCAAAATTTGGGCGCGCTCTCAAAGGGCACGTTTCGAGATGCGGTTTCAAGGCTGGCTGGCATTTTACGGCTGCATGTTTATGACAGGCGCGCATTAAAATATTGTGCACTGAAAATATATTTTACTGTTTTAAAGAGGTTGTTTGCAGTTTGTTACACAGTTAATACCACACTAAAAGATGATTATTGAACCCATTCAGGGAGAGGAAGGACAAATGAGAGAAAATACAGTGAAAAAAAAAAGAAAAAGAAAGGTGCTACATATGCAGTGTATAAATGATGTATCCAGTGCTTTAGCAACAAAAGAAGGGATGAAGAGGAAAGATACAGAAAGAAAAGTTGCACAGTATCTGAGGAGTTAGTATGCATCACCGCTTTAAGTGACATGTGAACTCTAAGAAATCCAAATGAGGCTACATCTGTTTTCCCTCAGGCCTCACAATGACAATAGGCGACTAAGTACCCCCCAAATTACCTGGTTTTGACCTATTAACACCTCTGATGTTCTCCCTCTTCCTCTCTGTGCTTGCATGCAGCCCCCCTTTATGCAGATGAGCGCTCCGTCCAGGTGCAAAACAGAGGAAGCTAGCACCTCCTCACCACAGCAACACTCTCTATTTACATGCAAAACGCTGGGCTTAGTCAAAGAATGTGTGAACACAGGTGTGTGTGAGTGGGAACGTGGTGGGGATGTTGTCACCGGAGCCACTAATCTGTTTGTCCCGACGTACTCTGCGTTTGCTCTCAAACTGTTGAATCACGCCGTCGTGTAATTAGATGTTTTGTGGAAACGCATTTCAGTTTTCTATTGTGAGAGATCGCAGACGGAGAAAAGGCAGCTGAAAATACGCCCGTCACAAATACAAGCCTGCATTTACTTGTGCTGAATTGAGCTTTTTGTGCTCTTTCATTTGTGTGTGTGTGTATATGTGTGTGTAGGTTGAGAGGAAGTCGGTGGTGGCACCCAATGTCATTTGAAGCAGAGCGCCTGGCGCCACAGCATCAGGAACATCACTCCCTGGTGCCAGGCTCATTTTTATAAGCACTCACTAAATGACACACAGCTGGCGGCGTGGAGACAGCTGTCACTGCCGTCACTACGCCCTAATCTGTCTCTCCCTCTATGCTTCTTTCCCTCTCTTTTCCTCCTCTCTCACACTCTGGTGTTCAGCTGGGCTGCCTCCTCTCCTCCTCCCTCCTCCCCCCTCTTCAGGATCCAGACTTCGTGGAGCCGAAGCTGCAAAAACTCACTTCCTGGAGCTGGTGCTCACTTCCTCTTCTTTTTGTGGGACTTCCTGTGCTGCCTCTGTGATCAGACTGGTCAGAGCTGACTCTCTGGAAGAGACTTCCTGATGCACAGACAGCTGGGGAGATAATTCTCTCTTTCTGCCTTTGTCAGGATTTTTGTCCTAACTTCTGTCTCCAGAGGTCTGCTTTTCCCCCTGTACTGTTTTTCCATTTACTCTGCTAAGCTGCAGGTTTATTTGGATACGCCGCGAAGCGAATCTGGTCCCCCAGAGGTAGATCACCTTCTGAGAGAGCAGACTGATGAAACACGACATCAGAGGGAAATGAGACTAACAGATATCATCCAGCCTAATGATATCGGACCAGTGCACAGAGCAGAGTGCATACCAGCTGGTCTGGAGAAAATATATTTTCAATATTGCACCAGGCTGTCCCATCCATTAACACTGATGTTCACCTCATCCAGCACCTCACCCTCCCCTCTGGCTGTGAGCAGAGGAATGCAGTGGGTGTGGATGTGTGGGCCCTGGTAGCGAGCAGAGACTGGCTCTAGTCGGTACGCCGAGTCCGACAACAGGCTCCTGTGATGGGGCAGGCAGGACAGAGCACAGACAGCTTGCGAGAAGGAGGCCTCAGTGGGTGAGCAAACACAGGCCTACACAGAGAGACAGGGAGCAGAGGGAGTGGGAGTGCAAAAAATATAGTTTGATTTCAGACGCCTCTATGTCTGAGCTCTTGGTATATCCCATCCTGCAACACTTCACTCAGCAGCCATAAATGTTATTTTATCACTGCGACTACTGTAACATTTTTTGTGTGTGTAGCAAAAGACAAAAAAGAAATAAAGGCAAGACATCCGCTCCTTTTTACCAGCATATGTTAACCTTATGCCACTTCCTCTTCCCCTTTATGTCCATCTGACCACCTCGGCCACTGGTGACAGCGGGGTACGAGTTCCGGGATCAGGAGAGCGGAGAGAGGGCGGCCGAGAGCAGGACTCGCCTGGGGATAGAGGCAGAGGATGGGGTGCAGGCCTTCGCAGCCTAAGGAGAGGCGATGGGACACCTCGACAACCCCCCGCCCCCCCAAAACACGCACACACATGCAGAGGCCAAACTGTGAGAGGCTCCTTTGAACCGAATGGGACGTGGCTCACACATGGGCTCCTTACAGACAGAACGCGTTGTGTGTCGGCGCACTCTGTGCCTTGTGCAACGGACAAATGGGTTGAGTGTGTCGCTTCTCTGTTTGCACGGCTGCTTTCATATGTTTGAGGTCCTCTGAGGGGAATGACCTGGCGGGGGCAATAAATAGTTGCACTGGATAACTTGTGTTGTTTCACCTTAACACTCAGTCTATAGTCAAACAAGCCCAAGGGATACCTATTGAAGTGCACGGGTGCTTGAGGTTTATATTACCTCAGTTAACATCTACTCAGATAGTATCAAGGTGTCTAGAATCTGAACTATGCAAACAGACAAGTAATACTGAAGGAGTGAAGGTGCCCTGGAGAGATAGCAGTGGTAGCAACCTGGAACAGTTTCTCTTTCCTTACACAACTGAAAGAACTGCACCAGCGATCTAATCTCATGCTCAATCCATCATAATTAAGGTAATATAGTTTTTTGCGGCTCATCCTCAGGGGTGGAGGTTTGGAGAGAGGGAGGACAAGGCCTGTACTCTGGGCATGTTCTGACAGAACCCCCCCCCCCATCACTGCCGTGCTCTGGCCCCGGTCCGCCTGGCCTGGTTGTCTATTCCCCAGAGATCTGAGTGACAGGAGTACACGGCGCGTACTCCCCCACACACTTCCTGAGCCACCACTGGGCTCGGCAGCCTTCGGGAGCACCACATGGCAGCGGGCTAAGTACACACACAGGAAGAGGTGACATCTGCAACATCTGCAGCAAATGCTGCAGTAGTTTGTTTTGTCGTCTCTTCAAACCGGTGAAAGTTGTGAGTGCGCCCATTGTATCCCAGGGCCAACTCATCACACCGGAGCATCTGCCAAACAACAATATCCAGCGTTCAAATCCAGCATGAAGAGTTTAATTCATTTCATGATGCTGCAGTAACAAAAATCCAGTTTGTTCATAATTTTGTTGATGCTACATTAGAAACAATGACAGATTTGGCATTTCTGAAAGAATATAAAGTAAATACATATACAGTACAGTGTATATTGTAGCATCAAATATAAATGTGTGAACAAATGGGCTTCAATACCCTGGTACATTACTTTTTTTCACAAAAAATAGCAACTATTTTATTACTTGTTATGTAGAAAAACTTTTATTTGTCTCCTTCAAATCATACAAACTTGCTTGACATTAAAAAATCTAATAATGAACACTTCCAAGGTATTAATCAGCTTAGCCCAGAATGTTTTTTTCATATAAAAGGAGATGCTTTAGGAGAGCTCAAGGATGAATGTGTAATGAGCTTGAAATAACCTAAAGCCCTTTTTTTTCTCTCTTTTTCTCTTCTCTGTATCCTCCCTCCCTCCCTCCTCCCCTCTCTGCCTTTTTTTCTCCTCTTTTGGGAAACATGCCTTTCCCAGCTGCACAGCCCCCACAGTGCGAGGCCAGGCCAGGAGCACAGCTGGCCAGACTTGGTGGAGCCAGTCGACAGGCGCATGGAGCGCAGCCCGCCCAGGGCCCGCTTCCTCCGCAAACATGCCCAGGTGTGGGGCCTCCGAGCTGGGCTTCTGATCTCCACCAAACAGCACTGTGTGTGTGTGTGTGTGTGTGTGTGGAGGGACGGAGGGATGAGGGATCAAGAAGGCAAAGGGTGGGGGGAGTGGGGGTCATGGTGTGTGTGTGTGTGTGTGTGTGTGTGTGTGTGTGCGGGGTATCCCTGCCGAAGCTGTGTCAACATTGTGTGTTAATGTGCGCAAGTATGTGTATCTGTAGCTGCATGTGTTTGTGTTTGTGTTTCGGGAAGTGAGGGGTCACCCCTGGGGGAGACAGTGGGCAACAACAATTACAGCAGCATTGTAGCTAAATTGTGTCTGAATTGTTCGTCCCTGCCCACAGTCCGCCTGTGCCAGGAGAGAGACGCTCAGAGTGGATACGTAATTACTGTGCAGTGGCTCGTTTGAAAGATTCAACAGTGCTTGTTAGCATACAATAGAAAATAAATGATCACCTGCAGGATGAGCACACACTCGTGCAGAGCTCAGAGGGCTGTTTGAACAGTGTAATTCTGTACAGATTACTGATTACCCTCCACATTTAACCACACTGCCGACTACTTTCTAGAGTTCTGCTCTTCTCCTTGAGCTCTGGTCTTAACACACTTAAACAAAAACACACTTGTGAACGTATCCAACTCAGGCCACAGCGCTCGCATGAGTTACTTTCCCATAAATCACTTCATAAATCACTGCACGAATGTACACTTAAACGATTTCAGATTGCTTTGCGGCAGTGACATTACCTGTGGCTGATTTGATATGCAACCCCCGCCCCCTCACTGTGTTATAACTGATGGTGACCTCACTCTGGCCTGCTTGACATCCAGGCCAAGCATTTAACATTATAACCAGATTCCAACGCACGCGCTGCAACAGATGAAACCTCGTGTAACGGGAGGCGTATGAGCTGGGGTCAGACAGATAAGGCGAGGCCAGACAGCCTCAGATAAGCTCTTTGAACGGCTCTATCTGCAGCGTCAGGGAGACGTTCTCCCCTCCAGCCGTTTCACATGACGACTGCTGGCCAGGCGGCTGCTGCTGGCCCTGTTTGTGGCGTAGCCCTTCCACTAATTAACTGGGAGAGCCCAGGGCCCACTGACTGACTGCCTTGTCTCTTGCAATCCCCCCCACTCAGGATTGCTCATGCATGCATGCTAACAGACACGCAGGCAAATACACACTTGGACACACAGATTCTTATCTGCTGTGGACCCCAGGAGGATCTTAGATGGTGGAGGTGGCCCCCTTGTGGTACAAAACAGAGCAGTTCCTTCACTAAATCCTAAACCCCTGCCTAAACCCTAACAAACAAATAGTAAAAGATCTCAGTGTTAGCTGAAACTGCGAGCTAAGCTTGAAACTGCCTTTTTGTATAACCTGTCAGTTATTTTTAGATATAAGCAATTTATCATTTGGTCCCTGGACTGTCACCTCACAGCAAGAAGGTTCTGTGTGGAGCTTGCATGTCCTCCCTGTGCCTACGTCGTGGGTTTTCTTTGGGTACTCTGGCTTCCTCCCACTCCACCAAAGATGTGCAGGTAAGGTTGACTATATTACCTGTAGGTGTGACTGTGAGTGTGAATGGTTGTTTGTCTCCATGTGTCAGCCCTGTGAGAGACTGGCGACATGTCCAGGGTGCACCCTGTCCTTGCCACATGTCCGCTGGGATTGGCTCTTGCACCCTGCGACCCTGAACGGCTAAGCGGTATAGAAGATGAATGGATTTGATGCCCCTGACATGAGAGTGCCTGGAAACCAGGGGACATGGACACATCAGACAAATGAGGTAGGGGACATCTTCAAACTGCTTCTTTTGTTCCACTCTCTCCCAAACGCAGAGATATTCAGTTATACAAATGGGGGAAACAGCAAAGTCTTATATTAGAGAAGCTGCAATCAGTGAATGATTGGCATTTCATTCTTGATAAATGACTTTAAAAGCTTAATTTCCTACTGCTCATAAACGCCATGTCAAGTCATGCTGTGGTCTTTAACAGTCTCCTGTACTTCATTGTCTAATGTAAGCTTGTGATTAGAGGCCAGCTGGAGGTCTGCGCTGTGTATTAGCAGTGCTCTCCTCCCACGGTGCAGAGGTTAAAGCCCAGTTAACCTCATATGTCCAGGAGCATTCCACAGACTGTCAGCTGTTTTTGTTCCTGAAGCGTCCCATCGAGGGTCTGGGCCTTGACGCTGGGAACCTCCCTTTGTATCCCCAAGACGAGGAACAACACAACCAAGGTGTTTGAAACAACTGTGATGTGCACACACAAGTGCACGCACATATGGAGGAGGCAGCTTTGTGAGTGCTGCTGCTGCTGGAATCTCACCATGAGTAAGCAGAGGAGGATCAGCTGGGACTTGTGTGTGTGTGTGTGTGTGTGTGTGTGTGTGTGTGTGTGTGTGAAAGTATGTGAAAAGATTTAGTTGTGTGTTTCGGTTGGTGCATTTGTGACTACTGGTTGGACTAAAAATGGTGGCTTGCTCACCTGTTCACACACACACACACACACAGTGGACAGAAGGAGAAGCACCATGTTTTCACAGGGCCACAGTCACGGCTGAGTGTACACACGCAAACAGACACACACACACTGACCTCCACATTTTTTTCCCTGCACTCACCTGTTTGTTCAGAGGATGTCTGCAGCCTGATCAACCTAAACACCGCTCCAGTGTTTCCACGCTACCTGTTTGAACAGCTGAGTGAGGCGTTGACTTTAGCACTTTGCACAATAGCACGGGTTTGGTTTGGAAGCACACACAGGCCTCTTCCTCCTGTGCTCCTTCTGCTCGCGCGGACTTGCGTGGATGTGTTAAACGCTGCCTGGTGACCCATTGAAAGCCACCTTCCCTCCTCTTCAAAATAGCTCACTCTGGTCTGATGGAGTACAATAAGAAATCTGGTTTTAAGTGCATGTTTGCGGTCTGCATTGCTTACTATATATGGGCCGTGCCTCCCAGTCCAACATCTAATTATGTGTTGAGCGCTGATGGGAAGGGATTACACGCACACACACACACACAGTCCCATCCAGCAGGAATCTGTAATTGTGTGAATGCGCTCTGTGGATGTTGGAGTGGATGTGAAGTATGGGAAGCAGTGTGCTATTGAAGGAATGCCCTGGTGCCAGTGAGACTAGGGAGCAGAGTGGCAGACAAACTGCGGTGGGGTCAAAAACAGCCGCATTCCTCTCTGATCTATAGGCAGCTGCACACTGGTGCGCATCACGTGCGTGTCGAGGAACACGCACACAAACACACATGCTTAAAAAACAAAAAAAAAGTTTACATGGAAAGGGTGGTAACTCTTAAAGCTCGGACCTTTCGGGCTCATATAGGCAGTGAGGGAGACTATTACAGGCGTAACGCGGCACAGCGGGCTCATCGGCGTCCGTCTGTCGCTGGCCGGCCCGTTTCGGGGGTCCGGGCGGAGGGGTTTTGTGGCTGCGGTGCTGCCTGAGGCCTGGCTGGGCTGATTTACAGGCGGCGTGGGGACATGTGCTGGGGATACTCCCAGAGCAGCCTGGTGGGGGCCAAAACAGCCACACTGCTGCTGCCTGCACATCTGGAGTCTAGACTGAGTGGCTCTGCCGAGCGCCTCACTCCCTCCCTTCTTCCCTCTCCACATCCATCCATCCATCCCTCCGCCTCAGCTGCTGTGCCCCCCCCCCTCCAACTTCATCCACTGTTTGTGTAGCTGCCGGGGTTCAGTTGAAATTTAAGATCAGCTCTCACTTTTTCCTCTCTCCCACTCACTTTCTTTCAGCCTGGTCTCTCTTCTCTCTCTCTCTCTCTCTCTCTCAGCTTCGTACCCAGCCTCCAACACATCTGATGAAGGCAAAACAGTCCGAAAAAAATGAGTTCACGTCATGGAGCGCATGTGGAAGACATCATAGAAGTGATTGTTATTCCTCTCCCTCTGAAAGCCTGAGCCTAAGTGTTCACAGGGGGACCCTTCAGTGATCTTGCAAGGAATTGAGGATCAAGCTCCCGAGCCAAATAGCGGTCATATAAACATATTGGCTCTGACATCCATAATAAACAGCAGTGCGATAAACATGATACTTTGCGTACTCGCTCTCTCCGACACACAGCCTTGTTTTAATGGTGGCTCCTGTTGGCTCCTGTCAGGGCAAATGTTCCTTGCTCTGCTTGAAGACCTTGTAAAGATGAGGGCTGCTGTCCGATCTGACACTCCTGCACTTTATCCTCCCCTCCTTCGCCCCTGTATGTCCAACGCACATACACATCTTCTCTTACCATTTGTTTAAAACTATCATTCTCACCTCACTTTGTCACACACAAACGGATAAAGCTCCTCATGCCTTTCTTTTTTAGGTTTGTGGCATATACATCACATGAAGGGAGCACTCATTAGCTTTGTATGGGAGCCAGTCATGAGCGAACAGAGACATATGTGTCATCATGCTGAAAGCAGCACTCAGCTTCATAAGATAAATATGTTTTGGGAGGTTGGATGGTTTCGGGAGGCGGTTCCGAACTTCTGTGTTCTAGCTGTGATGTGAATTGTTAAGCAAATTATCCACTGAGCCAGACAACGGCCGTTTTAAACTGCTTCATGCATCAGGGTTTTCCCCCTTGGCACATGAACACAATCACAATAGTGTCTCCCTTTTAAACAGTGGAAAGTTGTGGCAGAAACAACTTCTGTCAGTGGATCCAGAGAGGCAGGCGTCAGTGTAATTTACTGCAGACAAATAGCGACCTCTCTTTCTTTCCATGTAGCCTGATTTCCTCTCCCTGTAATGAACATGAGCTTTTTTTTACTGCCATGCTCACCCAATCGCATTCACACCGTGTCATACGCTGCGGGATAAATGGCTGCGTTCAACTCTCTGGTGTTAAACAGGTCGTAAAAGCGGCTACGTGATACTCTCCAACAAGGCCCGAACCTGTGCGGCTGCTCGCCTGACTGTCGCCTGCCTGCTTCCCCCCTCCCTTCAAATGGAACAAATTATCAGGCTACTTGGGTAAAACAAGGTAATATTCATTTTAAAAAGGAGGAAAGAGAGAAAGAAAACATCTGGATAGCACTGGTTGGTGTTTGCCTTCCCTGGAAGCCATTAGAACAAACACTGTTTCTCCTATAAATGGTCCTCTCTCGTTCTCACGTTTCACTCTGGTTGAACCTTGCACATCCTCTCGCCACCTGTGTCAGCTCTGGTTCCCACCCTAGTTTTTTTTTGGGGGGGGGGGGTTGTCACAGGACAGATATCGACGGTGAGAGAAGGGAGAAAGGTATCAGATACAACAGAAGGGAGTTGGCACGAAAGACAAAGAGAACAACTACTCCCAAGTGCTAGAGGTGACCTCAGCTCTTCAGATTACAGGTGCAAACTGTCGGTAGGCCCTCACCTGCGTCAAAGCCACGGGGCTTGAATATCACACGACAAAGGTCGAGGAGGCAAGTTCGCTGCTGTGTGAGAGCCACGCAGAAATAAGGTTTGCCATAGCTGCTATGGGAACCAAGCTGACCCTGGTCGATGTGTGAGACAAAAGGTGCTCCCCGCTGACGTCTAAAATACCTCTTACTGGTCGCTGAATGCAGCTTAGACCAAAGCGTTATTCAGCGGAGGATCGTTAGAACATTTTGTGATCCTTCCAAACAAGGCAGCAGTGGCTGAAAACGCTGCTCACGTACCTATTGTTGCCCTATTGACAGCCACAAATAGATTTTTAATGCCAAGTGATTTACTGTAAACCAGGCTGAGAGGCAGCTGAATGGGTTTTGTTATTTAGAGACTAAGTGCTGAATCATATTGTCCTGGTGAGACCCATATATTGCATAACAAATGTGTGCGCATCCAAGAGAGAGAGAGAGAGAGCATGTGTTTGTACTCATGAGTGTGCACAGCCAAAGAAAGTTTTTGGTGCCCTGTTGTTGCACAATAAGCCACCAGCTGGCTGGCTAGGCGTGTGCGCCGTTGGTTGTGTGTTGAGACCCGTAGATTGGCACAACATTATGTGTGAATCACCAGGCTGGGGCAACACCACTGTCAACCCAGGCCTGCCCGCCGCCGCATTGGTCGAGGCTCCACGGCAGCGGCGCAGCAGCCAGACTGGTATTAGCTGTGTTTGTACTCAAGAGAGTAAGGCAAACACAGGCTTAACGTGTTATCCAGCAGCTTAGAATGCGTTCTCCCCCGTGATAAAGCCAGGCATGAAGAGAAGCAATCAGGCTGCTACAGTAGGTGAGAAGCGCTGTGTATGTGATCTGGCTGCTGATAAAGTCCTGAACAAAGGTGTGAAGAGAAGCACTTACACAGCACTAGCGGGTGAGAATTGCTGTGTGCATCTTCCGCCTGCTTCGATAAAAATCAACCTTGTTAATGCTTTCTCAACACTGCTAATGTTTCCCTCAGTATCTATAAGCTTTGAGCCCTCCCTCTTCTTTCTGATGTTTCAGTACCACACTTGAACACAAACACAAATTGGCAGCAAGGCCAGTGGGACATTATATTCTCCAGATCGTGTTCCAGCACTACTCTGAGGCTACGTCACACTCTTTGCTGATGAAAAAAGAGAATTGTAATCCAAAGTATTTCAGAACTGAGGTCATTCATCAATGGAGAATTCCAGTTGTGTTGTTTCTTGCCATCTGTGGAAATTTAAATTTTACTGTTTGAAAGGTGATTCGCATCATGACAGATTTGCAATAATTGATTTACCAAAAGGTTTGCGTCTGTGACATTTTAAAAGTTTCAACTGTGATCATTTTTAAAAAACCAAACAGAAAAGATTTGATACATCTGATCAAATGTTGTTTTAGGATTGAATTTGGGAGTTAGATGAAAATGAAAGAGTGTGTCAGTGGTCATGCCTTGTCAGGTTAAAACCAGCCAGAATGGTTTCAATGACAGGTGATAGAAGACTTGTTATTACTGCGCTGACTCAGCTGGATATCATCAAAATGAAGGTCATTGTGCCATAATCTCTGTGTGACTCTTCATGTGCATGCGAGCCTGTGTGTGCATGTCAGCTAACCAGTCAGTAAAGTGCTTTACTGCGCATCAGCCCAGCTGTAAACTGCTCCACTGTGTTAACCTGCTTTGTAACAAACTGCCTTAAGAGCGGTTTTTACGGCTGTGTGATGACGCCCTGAACAGTCCGCTGTCTGCAAGTCTCACTTAACCTTTTCGCTCAACTTCTCTCCCCAGCCGCGTCTTCTCCCACTCTCGGTTGGTCTCGTCTTACTCTTCGATTCACCGATTCAGCACGGGAGCCGAAACGATTCCTTTCTCTATGGATGTCTCATCTATCATCCACCTATTGTTGCCATCTGTGATCTCACTTTGCCTGTGACAGGGAAGCAACGTTTGCCAGGCGATGCTTGTCACACTCACCGTAATGCCTGTAATAACAGCTCCATTGGTAGTCACAACAACAACTCTCAGAGACATATTTAAGAAGATTATGGGCTCCTCTTGCCTGGGTGTAGGCTGCTGTTTCACGTGCAGAGCCTCTACCGTCACCTCGAGAAAACACGCAAATATAATGTGGTATTCATGGTTACAGTAGTTTCGGGGACTAAAAATAGGACTGTAAAGGTGGAGCATGTAGTTTGGATGAGTCGCTGTTCGTGTGTATGAGGCCTCTCTCCCCGGAGCTCAGTGCCTTTACAGAAATAATGAAAAATACACAGAGCCTTGATGTTGACTCAGAGATAAGACCCACAGGTTATTACTGTACTCCTCTCACTCTCCCATGGCTCTTGGATGAGTTTATGTAATCTAAGCAGACCCCCCCACACACACACACATACACACACACACACACACACACACACACACACACACACACACATGCACCTCCCTGGACCAGAGATGTCATGTCTCATTTATACCTACTACTTTGCAGCTGTAATGGATAGATGAGGGTATTTATGACGCTAGTCTACTTGAGCTGAGGTTCCTCACCCAAGGTTTGAGTCAATTCACATTATCTTATTGATACAAATCAAAACAGAAGCAGCAGTTCATTGTCCAAAGATGCAGCACCCATAAATTCTACGGACTGGCTATTTGGACCTATAGCTGACAACTGACTACTTCTTCTGAGTACTTCTAATGTTGTATTTCCATTTTCCTGTAAAAAATATGGTACATGCATACATGCAGGGATTTGGGGAAAAATCTGTTAATGCTCTTACTCGTAAATCCTCAAAGGTTCAAGTTTTACTAATACTCCTCGGTCTGCTCTTATAATTAAGGTATTAAACCACTTACTGCAGTGCATATTTTCATGTCTTCTCCCCACCATAAATAGGTAATCTGAGAGATTAAATTCAGAGATTTAAGGGAGTTAACATAATGTATGGTGGACATATTAAGGAATTACAAAGGCATTCTAAGATTTTTGTGAGGTATGTTTGTCCCTTGTCTACATTAATCCATAGATAATTTCAAGGAAAGACATGTTTCAATCTGAAAAGAGATCATTAAATAATATGTGGACATAAATAAGCAAATATGACATATAAAATTTGGCCATTCATAGGGACACAGAGAACAGAGCCTGGAGAGGTGGGTGACAAGGAAATTTCACTAAGGGTTCCTGATGATATGACTGGATTATGTTTTTATGATAAACTAGCCCACACACCTCAAATACACAAATTTCCCTACCCAGACAACTACCTGCCACACTAGCGTTCAGAAATACTTTTTTTAAAATGCAGATAAACTCACACACTTTGCTCTGTCCCGTCATCTGAACCAGTCTGTCCTGCCTGCCCTAAACTTGCAATACTTCTTAAAATAAACCGAGCGGGTGGCGCCCTCTCGTGGGTCAAATTGGTTAATGCAGGCCAAAAGCCACCGAAATTATGTTTGTTTTCTTTTTAATTAAAACTATACCAGATTAATTAAGAATTGATTATTGATTATTAATCAAGACTTCTACAGGAGTTCTTACAACATGGTGAATGGTTGACAGGAGACAGTAGTAAAATACCTAACTTTGAATTAAAATTTTAAATTATTTCAGGCTGCAGTCCAGTTAGAGTTTAATGTCCTTTGATGTTCTGATATTGTGCATGCTGACCAGCACGCCGCCTGCGACATCTTTAGTGACGGAGTCATCAACCCGGTGCACCTGTCACAGCACACCTGGAACCGAATAACACTTCAGATATCAATCCGCTGCGTGTAACCGCTGGCTCACCGTTCTCTGCTCGGCTCCTCGCGTTTGAAAACAGCTGTTTATAGACTTTTCTCCGACATACAGCCACTAAATCAATGAAAACATACGCTAAACCCGACTAATGCTGTTTAATTAACGCATGAGAGTTGACTATAGCATCGTTGATGATCAATAGAGGTCGCTGCGCAACAGAGGAGAGGCTTCATGACATACACACACACACACACGTTACAGGTAAGGCTCGGATGTTTGGATCAGTCTATTATTAAGAAAGGCAACAATACAGGACAGCCTACAACAACTGTTACAAATAGTAACGTATCTTGACTGCTCCTGCAACTATAAAGTACTGTGTTATACTATATAAACTAGTATATAGTCAAGAAAAGTAAAATACACAAGTTGCTCACATCTAAGTTTAGTGTTAGATGAGTCCAAACCTTGTGTGCACGGTTTGTTTTGCCAACAATTAACTTTAAGTGTTTGCGGTTGTGCCATGCATGCAGAGGCACGGTTTGTGTGAACTCGATATTAATAGAGTGTGAGTGATGTTTGCCTTGTTCAATAGACTGAATGAATTATAGATGATGTGTTCTGGAAAATATCTCTCTAATCTCTGAACAAAACATTACAGACCTCAGGACCTGTTTTAGCTTCCTTTCCAGTCGCAAGTCATCCAGCCAGAAACGGCTCGGCCAGTTTATCTGATCCTCTCCTCTCTGTGAACGTGCCTGTCTCACACACAGACACAGTCACACATCAGTGTTGTGGCTCGGCCCCTTGTTTGGTGTAATTGGGACAAATGTGTTTTCAAAAGAAAGTTCATTCACTCACTGCATTAAAAAATGTTTTTGTTTTTTTTAACAGAGATCCTGTGGCAAACGCTGTTGAGTGGAAGCTCGGCCTGACGCACGTCTCAAATGAACTGAGCTGTCAAGTCACGCGTGCACAAGGTAGGAGAGATTACTGCTTTCAAGTGCTTGAGGATGGATTCCGGTTCCTAACATAAATAACAACAGCAGCTCTTCAAAGTAAAAATAATCTCTTCCGCAATTTAAAGTTGTTATTACTCATACTCTTTAATTTTAACTGTCACCTTTTACCTGCAAACGTGCTCATCTACTCATTGCAGTAAACTCCCTATAAGCATGCTGTTTGTTGTTGCTGGTTGTAATCAGATTACTGTAATGTAATTGTGGTGTGACACATCACTCCTCAGCCTCCTCATAGGTGTTTGAAATTCACCTCATCTCAGCTGCAGGTTCCTCTTGCGCACCAGGAGGATACTGTGTGTTGACCACCCGGTTGCTTCTCCTCTGTTGGGCGTGCCTTTGTCTGCCCCCCCCCAAGTCCCTCCCATCCATCCATCTGCGCTCTCCTCTCTCGCTGACTTTGTCTCTCCTCTGAGTGTGTTCCAGCCATATTGTGGTTTGAAGTGTTTCTGCTTCTAATGAGCCAATTGTTCCTGTGTTTTGTTCCCCTCGGGGAGCGTTGTGTAGCTAACAACATTCTGTTCACAACCATTTTAAAACATATTCACTGCACCGGGGAGGGATTGAGGCCAACAAAACAATAATGCCTTGGAGCGTGTTCAACATTTTAAAAAAAGGAAAGAAAAAGCGTGTTAATGACAGTCGCGCTAGCGAAGTGACAGCACATTCTTTTCCTGTCAATTACACCTTGGTTATTCAAAAGCAATTTGCAACTCCCCGCAGAGTAAAATGTGTGCCATCTCCCAGGCCTTCCCCTGTGATTGTGTAAGTGAAGTATTCATTCCATTTCTCTGTGTGCGTCCTAGTTTGGGCGCTAGAAATTATATTAGTTAGTCAGACACAGCACTGGTGTTCCTATGAAAACAGAGGGAATGTATAGGTCTATTTGGAGGTGTGTGTGTGTGTGTGTGTGTGTGCACAAGTGTGCCCATGACCGTTTGCAAGGGGTATTGATACAGCTGGCATTCAAAGCCCTGATTAATTGCCATGGCATTTGGCTGTCCTCGGTAAATGCCATATCCCATGCTGAGTGCTTGGTTAATGGATGTCTGCCCGTTGCAGCCCTATAGCGTTGGCCCTTTCTCCTTGTTTCCCTCTCCTCTCCCTCCTTCCCCTTTCTCCTCTGTCCTCTCCTCCTCCCCTGCTTCCTAAAAGGTTAGCTGTGCTTTATCAGCAGGAATAGACACACGAGTGGACTGATCCCATGCAGCTCAGATGTCCGTGCTCTTGACAGTCCGGTCCAGAGTGGAAAGGCTCAGCCTCCTCTCTCTTTCTGACAGCACCAGTTCAAAGGTAGCTCGAGGTGACGGCCTCTTCCTTCTCCTCTTTAATCTACAGTAAATGTGCTATGATAAGAAGTGGGAAGGAGCTCTACCTTCAAGTGCATATACCCGCAAGGACCCAATTTCAGTTTGTCTCTATATCTCCAAAAGAAGAAGAAAAAAAAAAAGATATGAAGAATTAGCTTTCGTCCTCAAGTGAATTACTTTGCTCTATCTTAATGAGGTTTGCCATGTCAGAGGGAACAGTTCAGAGCCTGCATGCTAAACAGACTGAAATTGGAATGGAGTATTAGCTCCTTAACTGCAAAAATACCTCCTCTCTCCAGCTCTAATTCCAGCACTGCCACGCAATTACCCTTATACACAATCTTATCTTGTCACTTCCAAATGGGAACAGAGGCCCAAGCAAAGGAGAAATCATCTGTTTTTTTCTTCCTGTTTTCTTTTTGGAAAACTAATTCCAAAATCTAATTAACTGCAGAAAAACATGTCACCAGTTTGGCTGGAGACATCGAGCGTAGTTATGCAAATGGACCCGCGGTTTGTGGAATGCGATTTGACAGAATCGCATTCTGGAGGGTGTGATGCTCGATAGAAAGATTAGTCAGCCGTATCTGAGTGGAGGCAAACGAAGCGATGAGTGGTAATTTATTGTGTTGGTATTTCTGCTGTTTGATTCAGACAGCTCATTAAGGGGCAAGGTGTCACCAAAGCGGACAGAGAGACAGACAGAGAGACGGTCAGGAGCATTTCTCTAATGGGCCCTCCTCTGCTTTGTCTGCATCAGCTTTTTCCTGCCTTTTGCGTTGCTGGCTTAATCTCTGACTCTTTTTTTAATATGAGGTTCCAAATAAGATTTTACACAATTCATCATTTTGCTTCTCAAGGGGGAGCGGGCGATGCTATTTCATCCTCCCACTTGTCTATAGTCTGCTTACAGGGCTGTTTTCAGGGCAGCCACTGAGAAATGGCCAGAGAGCTGAGATAAGGAGCAGAGGTGTGCCTTCATTTTTCTTTCTTTTTCTTTTTTGTAACAACAGGATGGAGAGACAAGAAATGCTGCCGTGTACAGGTGTCATTCTGCTCTGTTGAGAGGGAGTGGTCCATATACTGAAAGTTAATTAACATTTGCCTCTGCCAGAGGGCACATGCTTAAATGCACACATGGTGAGGATATGACTTTGACTAATTTGACAAAAAGTGATAATGACACCAAATGACATTGAGATGTTTTCGGGGATTTGGTTGATAATGAGAACTAAACAACATCAACAATGTGTTTGTTAAAGTTGTGCTAGCCTGTTCTTGTTTTCTGCTGGGCAGATCTAAAGTGTTGTTTGAGTTGTTTGAAATCATCTCTCTCCACCATGTGAATTGGAACCATGTCTTTTGGGTTTGATCGGTGACAGCATTAGTTATGTATTGCCATCTTTTGGCGAGTGTGTTGTGGTGCTGGCAAACTGCTTTGTTTAGGCCCGTCATATTCTGCGCAATGTTTTTTTTTTTCACAGATGGTGAATGCAGTTAGTTTTCAGGCTGCCGTTATCAACAACCAATTCCTGATATAATTTACAGTCTTTTCAGCAATATCTTGTATTTCAAAGCCAAATCAGCTCCATGTGAGAGGATCATAGATGTCTAGAAATGAAATATAATTGACTGTCATTTTGCCTCCTGTTGCTGTTTGCTCTCTAATTTTTATCTTCAGTCATGCATTTTTAGACAGCTACACTTAATTTGAGGTGCAGTGACCATGCACGCTTATAATAGTGCACTACATTTGATTAGTTTTTGCAGCGGGAGAGACATATTCCTTAATGACAGCTCACCCAATGTTAGATGTTACCGTGCATAGACGATACATATAACACACCCCTAAATACACAGTCTTTCCTCCATAACCAACCCAAATCTAATCTAATCTTCACTTTAGAGAGTTTGTGTGAAGTATAATGAATATATTCATACACTATGAGAATGCCTCCCCCCCGCAGCGTTGACCTTTGGTTGTGATGTCAGTTCCTACATCGGACTCTTCAGGAGCGGCCCTCCCACCCTGACAGCTCCTGATTGCATGCCAGTGAGTGTTTGTCTGCAGACACAGAACGCTTTACAAAAAAGAAGCAGGGTCCACTCTGGTACAAACAAGTCATTAATTATTGAGGACACCAAACACGACTGCTTGCTAATCTACATAGCCATTTAAAGGCGCCTTGATTTATAATTCAGACCCTTTTCGCACTCCAGTGAGTACCCAGATTGGAAGGCTGCACTGGAGGGCACTTGAAACGTCCCCGGGGCCGAGGTGTGTCTGAGCGTTCTGTGTGACTCTGTGCATGCATAGCTGCGTGTGCATTGTCAGTACAAAAACAAACAAAAAGTTGAGCTCGTGCACCGAGCAGGTTCGCACAAATGTTCACGAAATCGCATTGTAAAATTCACCCCTGTTTCCGAGTAATTAGACTCCTCTGTGCTGCCGCTCTCTCAATGTTTTAAAGCGATTACAAATGTATTTGTGCTAAAAACACTGGGGTGCCTTGTTAGACAAACCCACAAGCGCTTCTTATTTAATATGTGTGGCAGATATAATACTGAGTGCTGTACATTAGGAATGCAAATATCATGGCGTCAAAGGGGTTTCAGTTAATTAGCTGGAGATGTGATGCTGGCTCTGGCCCATAGCGGCTTGTGTTCCTCGGGACTGCAGACCTCAACGGGGGGCCACGCTTTGATCTGTGGATCCCACGGTTTGCGAACTGCTCCCTACCTCTGCAGTGCTGCTGCGCACGGACAGATGGGAAGGATGTGTGCCTGTGCACGCCCGTGCGTCTGACTGAGCCAATCTATTCTGATCTCTTTTTTTTTTAAAACGATAACTTCCTCTGCTGTGAGTCTGTGAACAGGCATGTGAAGTTTAATAAACTCTGACGAGTTCACGTTTCTCATCTTATGTAAGTGGGAACTCAATAGCATTTCGAGGTTGGTTTCACTTCAAATAATCAGTCAAATCATCCCATTCTGCCCTTGATAGAATTCAACACAATTTCAATATGATAGTTTCAAAAGTAGCACAGCTCTAATAATGTGATTCATAAATAATTAAATACATGTAAACACCAGAGCAAAGCAAAATTTCAAAGGCTGACATTTATTTCTGAGACAAAACTCTGGCTCCCAAATACAGCTCAGTACATGCAGGTAGGAGAGGGGAGGAGAAGCATCACAGGGTGTAGACAGTTCTTAGCATTATTATTTCAGAGGACAGAATGAGATATTTAGATTAAGAGATATAATTCACTTTTTAAATCAATACCTCAAAGTGACGTACTGTTATTTTTTCACATTCCCTGTGCACAGTGGCTGATTTATTCCTACCAGACCTGGGTACACCTCCCCCTGCTGGCTGATGATCAAACAACACGTGCTCCCAAAGAGAGACTGGCAGAGGGTCCTGATTCTAATTACTCTGTGCTAATACACCATGTACCCATGTTGACAGCACACTGATTTGGCAGATAGAGTACACAAGAAATCAATGTAGCGCTCTGTCTCGTACTAATAAGGAATGATACGAGCCATATGAGACGTCAGTCAAGCTGCAGCTTGTGAACAGCAGTTTTTTAAATGGAAAATTGAACTATACATTGGTGAAAACGTTGTGTTTGCACTGATATTTGGACTTGTCTGAAACAGGCGTGACAAAAAATGCAGTTAATGGCTTTGCTTCATTCAGGTACTGCACTGCTCTGGCTGTGACGGATGAAACGCAGCCACTGTTATTGTTGTAACATTGTCCTTCTGTGACATTTCGAATGTACGCCACGAGAGAGGTTTATATTCTCACTTCACTCCCGCTGACAGCAGCGCTTTCATATCCGTTGTGCACTGCTCTGTGGGACAACAGTGGCCAACAGCATTGCACTTTGAATTTTAGTACGCGTGGTGGCTTTTTTAAGTGTAGTTAAGTTTGACATTTTTCCAGTGTGAATGCACTACATACTCCAAGCAGCGTGTAAGATGTGGAGTAACTAAATATATGCAACTGGGACACCATATTAGCTCTTATTTTCTTTCTGCTTATCCAGTTTTGTTTTTATTTGTCCTCGTCAGTTCCAGAGCTCCGGTATAAGAATCAGACAAACCTCCTCACACTGCATGTTGTCTCGGGTAGGCGCTGAAGGGAAAGCTACACTCTATAGTAATTAAAGAGGATGAAGGTTTCTCTCTGTTTTATGTGTTATTGTGTAAGTTTTTAGTCAGAGACTTATTCAGACTTTCTTCTGTCTGAAAAATGTCTTTCATCAGAAGCTTAGCAATTAAATTTGAAATTTGTGATGGAGGAAAATTTGCCGAAACCTCTTTTCTTTTTAATGGAACCATTCACTAATGAATGAATTACAACATCACCTCAGGATACGGAGCCAACCGCTGGATGACGATGGTCGCTCATAACTGACTTATTAACCATTTATATTTTTGGTGGGAGTGTGTGATGTGACACTGGCAGGCGGGATGGAACAAAGAAGAGGAGCGTACTTTAGACTTGACAGGATAGTGTGTGGCGTGCATCACTGGCAGGATGTAATGATGTCGGGGTATTCAGCTAATCCCTGCCTGGCATTCTGACGACCTTCTGGGCCAGGGGAACTTGAACAGAGGAAACACATTCCATGAGCAGTGAGCACAGCTGCACAGTGCAACTGATTCAACTGTTTGCATTTAGCCAAGAAGGCTTTCCTCTGGACCAATGTTTCTGTGTGTCCCCTGTGTGTGACCGTTGTGTTTTAACACACTGGAAACCATGTTATAGCATGTTTTCAGGTAGTTGTAATGAGGCTGTCTGCAGCCACATGCTCAGAGGTTCCATGTGTCTTTTACTATTCTACCAGCAGTACTGGCCGTGCTGCTTTCAGGAGGATTGTTTCACGATGCCGGGACATGTCTCCTCCTCAGTTCTGACATCCCATGTCCCCGAGTCCCCTCATTGTCAGCTCCTGGGTTGTTCTCCTCTCCTTCCCCCTCACTTATTCTCTCTATCTCTGTTTTTCTTGCTAATGTAGCCATGGTGATGTAGAGATGTCTCAGTGCAGTGGACCCACTTGACATCCACACACATATGCACAAACACATTCAACAAGGGATTCACAGAATGGATGGATGTGCGCGGGATGCGTGTGTTGAAGAAGATCCCTGGTTATGCTGCCTTTGCTTGTTTACACTGAACCAAGCGAAACCGGTATAATGAAGCCCCAGTGTGTGATCTTAGATAGCACCCAGAATCGGAAGCATGTTGTATAACACTACGGCGTAGGCGTCCCTTTGCACAGACGTTGATCGGGCTCAGTCGGTATAAAGGCAAACAACAATACCCCCCCATTCCATGCTTGTACTTTTTACACAGAACGGCAAGGAGGAATAAAGGCTAAACAGGATGTATGAGTAGGGGCTTGTGTGTGCGGTGGTGACGGGAAGTCAGCCTTGAAGTAACTAGCCCAAACCAAGAGAATAATAGGAAAAGTGCTGTCAGAGATGGAGAGAGCTGGCGAGTAGGAGGAAACAGTGAGGGGGGTCTGCCTCATTTGCACTGAGTCCTCCCCTCTTCACGCAGCCGGCTGACAGGGGATATTTTTATCAGCCTGGCACACACAGTGCAGAAAAGGAACAAATTCATTTGTTACACCACACTCCCAGCCAAGGACAAGATCTCAGCAGGATAGAACATAGCTGTCTATCAGAACAGAAGTCATTCTTTCTTATTTATGCACCTGCCCTCGGTGCTGTTATGCAGAGGTGGTGCACAAGGCAGTGCCCACTTTGTGTCCAATGAAGCTGAAAACAGAGAAGCAAAATGTGTTCCCCAAGGTCTGGACCCTTACTCTGGTTTTAAAGAGCAGATACTTCTGTCTGCTGACACACAGATGTTGTCTGTTCTCTTCGCTGTTTTGCCTGTTGTTTTTTTTTCTTGGTTTGTCTTTCCACGTCTGCCTGCCACTTTTCTTCCCGACCCTCTGTGGGAGTTTCTCCAGAGACAGTCGGTTTGGAAGATGTCAACCCGTACAGAACATAAGGAGTGCTGACTCTGTTCATATACATTGGTTTGATGGAGGACGCATCTGTTGATCTGAACCCCAATTAGACATCAGCGGGATGACGCAGCGTTAAGTGTGCGTGAGAGCGAGCGAGCGAGAGAAAGAGAGAGAATTGGAACATGAATAAACCATGTGCTAAAGTGGTGTCACTGGGCTGCCGTGTTGGCATGTCGGCACTGCTCAGGAAAAACATGTCCGTCTCTGGGGCATTGTCTGTAATCCAGCATGTAAGAGCAGCGAGATGGCTCCTTTATGTAAGCAGCCCCAGTCTCAGACATCATCTCATATACAGACAGTGAAAAGAAATCATTTTCCAGCACTATTTTTTGTTCTAGAATGATGATGAATAACAGGCTAATCCACTCATACAAATGGCTCATGGTTGCAATTGGCTTGAATGACAATGTCTTTTTTTCTAACCAGGATTAGTGGTGAATGCACCTGAAGTTAAAGCAGGAAATATAATTTTTTATCCTCAAATGCCATGCAAATCCCCTGCTCAGTTTTGCATCTGCAAGGGACAGTCGTGGCCAGAAAAATACTCTTTGATATTTTTTTTTTCAAAGCAGCATGGTTTCATCTCTTTGCAGTGACACGTTTGCCAAGCTGACAGATAGATGATCCATTGCAGCCACTGTAATTGAAAACACTGAGAGGGGGTGGACAATTAATCTCTCCCTTTCTCCCTTACTTCAAATTTCCATGGAGAAATATCCCGAAATGCAGATAATAGATAAGGGTGTTATTGATTAGATGGGGTGGGAGGAGAGGCAAGTAGGTGCAGAGGTTCTCCATCACTAATCTCTCGGGCTGTGACTGCATCTAAATAACCTGCAGAGAGGGATAAACAGGCACATTCATCATGGGACGGCGGGCGAGGACAGTGATGGATGCCTCCGCCCTCCGCCACCCTCCTGCCGGCACCTCTCCCTCCCGGTCAGGGATAAGAAGCGACACCGGCACTCAGGAGAAATACCTGACTTAAACCAGGCAGGAAAATGCCTACTTTAGCCCCGCTGTGATGGAAAGATTCGGGGCAGGCTTTGTGTGCGCGTCTGTGCGAGTTTGTAGAATCGTCCCCTGTCCCCCAACCCCTTGTCTCTTTTAGTTTGTAGGATTATCTATCTTGAGAGATCATGTTTGTTTTCTCCACTCCAAGAGGAAATTGGTTTTGTGGATTTGTGTGTGAGTGTGCGGTCGGATCTCTCTCTCACACACACACATATATATATGTTTTCCTTTTGTGTGCTTGTGTATTAATTGATTTGGGTGTGCGCTTCTTTTTTCTTTTCTATCTGCATGCCCATGCACTGTCAGCCAAATCCCCTGTGCTGCCTGGACCCAGCTCGCCTGAGAAGTGCCAGCCTGATAGATACGGTGTGTGTGCCAGGCTGTGCCTTCCCTCCCCACCCCTGCAGCATTAAGATTGATCCCTCATTCCCTCCCATTCCTTTCTTTCCCACTCCTCTGTGTGCCTCTGCTTTTATGAGACTGTGAATAGGTGAAGCTCACAGGCTCCAACAGATGGCCGGAGCTGCCCTGTCTCACTGTCTCTCACACACACGACACACACACACACACACACACACACACACACAAGCGAGAGCCGAGAGAAAGCAAGAGGAAGAGGCAGAGGAAAATGTGACGAGAAAAAGAAGAAACAGAAGGCAACAGAGGTGGGGGAAAGCAAAAACTAATGGAAACAGGGAGAACCAGTGAGGAAGAACGCGCAGGGAGGAAGATGAAAAAGGGGAAGAAGTGATAGAAAAACAGCCAGAATGAGCTACAAAGACGAGAAATAGCAGAGGAAGACAGAAACGCTGCTGAAAAAGGGAGTGAGGGCAAAATTGAATTGTAGATTGAGGGAGCCTCTCTCCTCCCTCTTTCCCTCCCTCTTTTATTTATCTCATGTGAAACCACGCCTCCCTCCTTTCACTTGTCAGTGCATCTATAACAGCGCTGTCTGCACCGGACCGTGTGGGGGCTGAGACGAGCTCCTCACTCCTGCCAGCTCTGAGGACCGGATCGGAACGGATCGGACGGGGCTGGATGGTACCGGACTGACCGGAACAGGTGTGTGAATTTGTGCTTGTGTGCGGCTGTGATCGATGACAGAGGGCAGCATGTGTACCCCTCGGCGTGGTATTGCCTGTTCCTCCACAAGACTTGATTCCAGAGTAGCGCGTCTTGACGGTACAGTGCTGGAGCTTTGCCCTAGTTTACACTTGAATGCTCTGATCTGCTAGATTCACCTCTGAGATTTATGCATGGAGTCACTAACGGCGCTGCTCATCGGGGTAAGAGAGATGAGTCCTCTTGTTCGGCGCTCTTGCGGAGCATCTGGCTTTTAATCAGAGCAGCGTGGAGATGAGCTGCTTTTTCTCTGCTGGAACAAGTTGGTAGTTTGGAGACTCGAGCCTCCTGTCATGCACTGTGTGAAGCTGTGTGAGATTTTCACATTTCTACATATATATAGTATGCTGCTGTAGGACAGTCAATACACTGCAGCTATGTTGAGAATCTGTAAGAATCCACTTTAGTCCATGAAACTCCAGCATTCACAGCTCGGTTTCTTGGTGTCAAATGCAGTTTGTGTTTACTTTTGTCTGTCTGTCTGTTTCACAGTCCGCGGTGCTTTGAAATATGGAACATGCATTGTCTCAGCAGACAAATATGATCCTGACCTTTGCTGAATAGTTTTTGTGTGTGTACCTACACTACCACTACACTCCACACTACCACAGTGCCAATGTTACTTTTTCCAAAGACAGGACTGATCCAGTTTTGGACTGTTTCTCTTTCTGGGGACCTTTTTTTTTTTTTTTAAGAGACTGTGGACGTATCCGTCACTCTGTTTATTCAAGACTCGCCATTTCATCAGTTGCAGCCGCTGCCACTCCTACAGGAGCCTGCGCGGTGGCTTTATAGTCTTGGAGGCGGGTCCCAGTGAATGTACTCACTATCAGTGTTTTGTCAATATCTTTATGGGTCAAAAGGCTGTGTCATCACCAAGTGGTGACGGTTAAGATCAGCAGAGTGGCGGCGGCGGTGGTGGTGGGGGTGTGTGTGCGAGCACTGACCTAGACACTGAAATATTTATGGCGGAGACAGCTGAACAGCCCGTGCTGTTAGTAGCAGTATGGATGGAGGGGTGAACGAATGCAGGGATGGAGGGATGGATGGAAAGTAAAGGAGCCTCGGAGATCTGTTCTTTTAAGCATTCATTATTTATCGCAACACACTCTGCCACGGAAGCTCTAACCCCCACGTCAACTGGCCTCCTTTCTCACCGCGATGCCAGTGGACTGAGGGAGGACGCTCCCGCTCAGCCTACCTGTCAGCTCGTCCCCGGGCACGTTAAGACTGCAGTCGCACAATTTGTTCGCCCACGCACCCACGTGAACGCACGCAAACATTTTGTTCGGATTTACATCGACGCGCTCCGAGCAGTAATTGAACAGTTACACTCACGAATGCACAGGGAATCACAGTCACTGTGTTAACCAAAACATGCAAATGGTGCTCTCGCGCTGCATAGATTTTGTGTTCCTGCTCCAAACACCACACACGCCCAAACCCCCGCACACACAAACACAAATACACACATATACAGTCTCATTGCACCCTTTCAAATTTGTATTTGCTCGCATCTTTCTTCAATTTATATTTTTCTGTTGTTTTTTTTTTTTTTTCTTCTTGAGTTGATTGCACTCTTTTTGGGACACACTAACGGCGCAGACACAAAGACACACACACAGTCAGTGGGAGTGACGACCTTGAGACCTGTTGATGTTGTTTGCCGCGGCCGTGCGGCGAATGCTTAAGAGGCCATGGGGGACTCCCGGCGAAAATGGGGCGTTTGACGTGCAGTTTGTAAAAAAAAAAATGGCTGGAAAATGTGCAGGCGCGCTGGCGATGCAGCTGAAGGGAGACACCGGCATGAATATGTATTGTATGCTAATGCCGTACTCTGAAGCTGTTGACTCAAGCTGTTGGCGAACGCAGAGGACATGTTCCCCCATCGTCTCCACTCTCGGGGAAGCGCTATCGACGAAACCCGTTGCGGACGCAGCCGCACCCCTGGCCGCGGGGGCGTCGTGGTGACAGGTGGCAGATATCAGTGACAGCAGCCAAGGTGACACCGCTCACTGGTCTCTGCAGACCCGCGGGCAGCCCGGGCAGCGCTGCTGTCTGCTCATTTTACCCCCGCCTTGGCCTTACGTGGTTGGATTAGAGGGTCCTAAATCTACTGTTTCTCATCAGCTTCATCCAGCGCTCTCAGAGCCACACCTTCTTCCATCCGCTCCACTTGCTGTCTATATGAAGCTACGCCCCGTCTGCAGCGACACCACTTGGCACATTTCCACCCTTTTCTTTGAACTTACATTTTCAAGTTGCACATAATTAAAGATCCACACGTAAAAATCGGAGTAGAAATGCCATAAAATTGTTGCAAAAAAGTTTGTTCGAGATGGAAAAGGTGATATTGTGAAGAGGAGGGGATGTAATAGAAGCTGATTGAAAGAGATTTCTGCCAATCCAGGCTGATGTTACTGGACCTGCGTCTTCTGTTGTCAAAACATCCATGTCGTGTTGCCACAGCGTGCACCATTAGATGCACTCACTCCACCAGAAAGACCTAAAAAAGATACCAAATGAAGAGTGCTGAGTTTCATATCACTTGTATAAAAAATGAACACCTGGGTGGTTGAATGTTTAGTGTGCGCACCATATGAGCAGCAGGCCCCAAGTTTGACTCCGCTCTGTCCTCCACTCTTTCTCCTTCATTTCCTGTCCATCTCTACTGTCCTATCAGAGTAAAGGCCAAAAACCTGCATTAAAATGCAGTATAAAAATGAAAAGCAGAAATTAAATGTCATGGCATGTCAGAGTTATCAGTGTTAGATTAATGCAGTCTTGCTGCTTGAACAGATCAATATCCCTCTTGGCCGTATCAAAATATATTTGCATACGTTGAGTGAATGGAAACCTGCGCCACTTTAAATTTCATCCAGCAGAGTTTCCATCTTAAAACGCTGAATCATTAATGTCTCATTAACCATTCAGTCACACGTGGCTCCTTTACGGCACATTAAAAGTGGCCTGACAGCACGTGCTCCCTCTCTGAGTCCCTCTCCGTCATGAGGCGGCGTCCGGAGATCAGTGTGTAAATCTGGGTGCTGCTGCTCCTCTAACGATAGAGAGGCCGAGGGGCTCTGCGACGACGCCTCGTGCGCTCTCCACCCTCCACGGCATTCAGAGGAGGACCACATAAGGAGAGGCGGGTCGGTGCGCGCTGGTGTGCACGCGTTTGCGTTTTGCTTTGCGTTTGTGCCCGCGCCGCATCAGCTCGGCGTGCACGGTGCGCGTGATTCCTGGCGCTCACATGTGGACAGCCATTCCACTGGTGTGTGCAAGTGCAATCAGATTTCAATCTCTTCCCTCTGTATGGCTGAGCTGCTGCAGCGGAGGTGCCCCGTGGGGAAACGTAATTACACCCTGCTGGCCACAGAATACGGGCTTCACTGCCCTATCTGTCTCAAGAGAGACAGCGGCTGGAGGCCCCTTCTGCCTCGCCATATCAAACAGCAGAGATGTCACTAAAGGCCCGCTATATCTCAGAATTTTGTATTAAATCCTTACTCCGATCTCCTCCTCTAATCAGCTTTTAGATCCCGGGGTTATCTGTGGCCTTTTGCTACAGTTTTGTTACACTTGTGAATAATTTATGACAGAATTAAGAGCAGTTGCTAAGAGCAGTGATCGGGAGATTTTGGTGCACAGCCAAAATCTCGCTCAAGTTCAAAGCCATTTTTCCCCAACAGTTTTTCTGTCTAATAAGCAGAACCTCATCACCGTGGCTGTAATTATTACCATAATTATTTTCATCAACACTTCCACCCCCTGACTCCCTCACGTATGGATGTGAATCGTTTTTATAGATCAACCCGCTGTAATTCCTCTTGTTTGCCGTTCTTTCTCTTTATGGCCCCTCCACCGCTTGCTGCTGGCAACCCAGCGCTCGCGGAGGTGTGCGCTCAGATGGTGTCCATTAGTACGGCAAAAACAAACAGGCACTCCCCACTCTCCTGGATTTAGGCAAACAATCAATGAGCGCACTCAGAGTCCAGCAGTCTGAGTGGCCCATTGATGTTTACGATTAAATGAATACAGGATGCATCGGTGGCGGTAGGACACGTTAAGCCAAACCTGCTGAAATAGATTACTTTCCATATACCAGTGTGCAATACACAACCCAAACCTCCTGCCCCCGCCCGGCTTCTTCGAGCAAAGACAGGATTATGTGGTAAATAAAGGAAAAGAGAAGAGCCATGACCAATTTAAGACGCTAGAAATTACTGTGAGACTTGGTTGAAACAAGGACAACGAGTTCAGCGCCAGTGAGGACACTGACTGTAAAATTGCCAAGTTGAAAATTTCACTGCGTGAGTCTCAGTGTGTTTCATCATGTTGTACCTAGTCATGGTAACTTAGCAGGAGTGCGGCCGTGTTAGAGCACTTCTGTCTTCTTCATTTCCCTGATTTGCTACACCCCAACTCCACCTTAATCTCCATGTCTGTGCTCATCACCCTCTCTGTGTCCCTGCGTTTAGCTTGGTCACAACTGCAGCTACCCCCCCACCCCCCCATGCCTCTCGCTTCGAGTGTCGCAGCCATTGTTGTGCCTAATAAGGTTTATGGAATTACAGATCTCTGAAATTGGATTTTCTCACTCCACCAAAGCGGTGGAATTACGGGTTTCAGGCTGGGTGCATTGGGGCACGACTGACCTGCGACTGAACCGCTTTTTCTGACCGCACCCTCGAGGTGGCCAGATCAAAACACTGACATGCCAACAGCTCTGGAGAGAGACCAAAAGGTAGGTATGTACCTGACAATTAAACTGATTGGGAGTCAGACAGCTTTCTGGCTCCTAAATCTGGATTTCTGTTCCTCTCATGTCGACCACTCTCGCTCTCACACACCCCTCCTCTGTCTGTCCTCGCAACTTTGGCTGTGTTTGATCTAATTCTAATCTAAGGAATCTTTTGATCTTCCTTGCCTGACACCCAGACACAGCCCAGATTTCTACATCCAAAGTAGCTCAATTCGTTCTAATCCTTAAAATCTGGCCGCTGGTGAAGCAATTGGTTCCCAGTGATGTACAGAGATTTGGACTGTCTACCCCATGTGTCTGTTTGAGCTGTGGGACTCCTTTGCTTACCCTGATCCCACCAACCAAACGCTACCTCATCGCAAATCCTGATCCATTCCACTCTCATTGTTCAGATGTGACTGAGCATTAACTACAAGTGGAGTGGAGGAGTGGCGGACAGAAGTGAGAAATAGAGTGAGAGGGCACCAGAGACAGGCAGCGCAGTGAATGCAACATTGAGATGTTGGCAGGAAAAGTGATATTCATTAGGAACAGTCCATAGTGGCGGCTTAGTGAACTCTTAATTGGGGAAGAGACAGAGCTGGGGATGAGGGATCAATAGGGGCAGAGCCGGGGTTCCAGCCCACTGAAATCAATCAGCCTCCTGCAGCCAATCAAAGAAAACACGGCCTCAGGCTCCTGCTCATTTACCCTCGTGGTCAAACTTCATCAGGATCAGCCTGAGCAGACAGACAGCTCATTCCAGCTCATCTCAGTCACAGAAGGCCGGAGTCGATCCGTGGCTTTTATTTGTTAATGTGGCCATTTGATCTTGCTGCTTTGGAACATCATTACACTCTTCGTGTGGCTATGCAAAAAGCACTATATTATTTTAACTAATAAAGCGTGATTCATTAACACAGGAGCCATGTATGAAAAGGAAAATAAAACAAAATCCTGCCGTGTTCTCACACCTCTGCTAAAAGTGGCTCTTTCTCCTGTTCTTCCTCTTCCTCTTCCTCTTTGCCTGGGTACTAGCCATCTTTCTGCCTTGTCACTTTTTGATGTATCATCCTCTTATTCACATCAAGGACAAGGCCAGGTGTCGAATTTTCTCTCGGTTGCCACGCTTGTCACACTGCCTTGTCACCTGCAGCCTGTTCCAATCCCGTCCCTTCCTGCTCCCCCTCTCATCTTATTTATATTAAATCTGTCACTCCTTTATTTTAGCGAGAGAAAAGGAAAGTAAATCACTTTTGCCACGTTTGCAGCCTGCGGTGTCTGCCGAATGCTGCAAGTTTATGTGGATGTCATCTTTGGCCAAATAAAATCCTGTCAAAATAAATGATTTCTCTGCTGTTTTGTATTGTTGTCACACAAATGAAATTCCTTCTCTTTGTTGTGTCCTTGGCTTCAAATGGCTGTGTCCATTATGTGGTAAACTATCTAGGAATAAACTTTACAGTGGGAGGTAAGCCTTGACAGAGTTTTTTTTTCTTCATTGCTCCAGATGGACAGACACAGGTGTCCAGTCTCACCTCTCTTTGATACCCATGAGTGGCTGACAGAGCTGGCTCAGGCAGAGAGCAGCTGGGGTCAGAGACGTGCCTTGGCGGTGAGATACATGTGGGCTTATAAGGTTCTCCGGCGCATTCTTCGCCTTGGTGCACATACCAAACGGGCTGCGTGTCGTGTGCAAAGCATTTCACCAAAGACTACATGTGAAACATTAGAGGCTCCATACATATAGAGAGATTAGGGCCTAAAATCTCACAGCGCCGCTATGGAGATGTCGGTCCGTCTGCCTCGGCTCAGGCGTGCTGGACCCTGACGCCTGTCCAATCAGAACGCGGATCAGACAGCTCCGATCCTGTCAGCGTGTCTCCGCAGGCAGACACAGAACAAGGCCTTGTAGTTTACAAGATCGCAACTCGACGCTGTCGGAGACGTGTAGACAGTGCGTTAGATGGCAGCTTGATGGAACGAGGCGGGTGAAAACTGTTATTTTTCTGTACCCCAGCCGCCTCTGACACTTAGTTTGAAGCATTGTAAAGATATACCTGTCTGCTTGACTGAAAGTGAGCAGTGTTTACAAAGCATTACAAGCAGAAGTTGACTATTATCACAATCACTAAAACAGTCCTGTAGGGTGAGAAGTAAATATGTTTAAAAGCACATCGTTTTTTCCTCTCTCTTTGTGAGAGGTCTAATTAAACACTTCATGAATTTTTGCCTGCTTCCTCAGGAGTCACAGCATTTATTAAGTCAATACTTCCAGAAATATGTAATTACAAAACTGCCATGCCATACATGGTTGTTGATGTCCATATCCTACTGTTGGCCACAGTGTTATGGTCTAAAACCGATGTGTCACCATCCTCAGGGTACGTGTGAGGGGGGAGTGGTGACTGGGAGGGGCATCTGGACTCACACCGACTTACTGTGTCTGTTAGGGAGGACAAAGACATCCAGGCCATCGTCAGGCATGGATGAATCAGAGTGCATAAAATATTCATAGTTTTTCAAGCTTCTTTTCTTTAAAACAAGCCAGAATGTCTTAGATATGAGATGAGTGTGGCTCACTCTGAGCTCCTAAGTGGAAGTTGCACACGTTCAAAGTATTCATCCACTCTGGACTTTGTGTTTGCTTACAGAACTTGGCAGTCAGACACTGATTTCAGTGGGAGAGGAGAACTTCAGAGACAGCTTGTTTAGAGAGGAAGGTAAGGCTGCTCACCTCGCACTCACTGTGAAAGTGGAGATCTAGCTTATTTCGCTGTCACACGTGGTTACTTACAGATGTGGGTCAGTGCATGCAAAGTCACGTCTGCATGTTTCAAATGTGAAAATGAGTGGAATGTATTCACAGTCCTCCATCGCAGTCTGCCAGTGACCTATCTTGCACCTATTTTGTATGTTTCCACTTATCTGGATATCTCTCCTCCAGCTGAGCAGAAAGAACTCAGGTTCTGATCATTGTTCCTGTTATCATGGATTCTACAGATCTCAGAGGAAACAACAACCCAGCAGGCTTCAGTTAATGTCAACACATTATTTACAGTCGGGGAAAGATTTGTCACCTCCAGAGGCGGACTCTTGCGTCGTGCTACTTTCATCAGTCTCAAAATCACATCGCTTCGTATGATCCGCCTGCCAGTGGTTAGCATTTCATTCTGCACAAACAAGAGCATGGTTATTGTTTTTACCCACTGAGGTGGAATCTATGATCAAAGGGAGCCGTGGGTTGTGCTGCGGCCACAGCAGATGCCCCCTCAGTGGCCGCCAGTCCAAACGGTAATTAGGAAGAGATGAGAAAAGGCAGTGAAATGAAAGATGCAGAGAGTGGGGGTGAGGTGAGGCAGAGGGGAAAAGTCACGAGAACTAATGAATGAGCTACAAAGCTCAGAATTATTAAATCAGCGGCTGAAAAACTGCCTTCACCCCCTGTGGTTTTGGGCTGTAATGTAGCTTCACGTCTTTACCAAACAAGCCATGATAACATCGGCCATTTGTTCTGCTTTAAATCTGGATTCTCAGAAACACAGAAACACGTTGGAGCAAATATGTTGTAAAGAGGCAGTAAATCTGCGAGGTGTGCACACATCACCACCCTCCTGGTGACTGTTTAGCAGTAACATGCCTGTGCTGCTGCTGTGATGGCGCTCCTCCTGTGTGAACAGTTGGACGGCAGCAGAAGAAGCAGCTCTCAGCACATGTGGGCATTATATATGCACAGCTGTGCACAGCTGACTCATTATCACTTGCAACAGCATCAGTGTGTGCGCGACTGTAATTAGCTCTCCTCTTTGACTAACAAATGACTCGCTACAAACGACTCCTCGTACAGCCATGGTAGTTTACTCTTGTCGGTGAATGAAATGTTCCTGGCGACTTAACTTTTCTCGTCGGAGCATTTGAGGGAGCCGAACTTTGATTTTCTTTCTTGTCTCCGTGACACTAGCGAGAGCAGACAGGTGAATGATGCGCCTTTGGTAAGCTATTCTGTTTGAGGACTGATCTCCACTTCAAAACCCCAGCGTGAGGACAGCGTTCACCTCTCTTTTTCTTCCCCCGCTCCTCGCTGGCAGAGGGGGCCTTCGGCTGTGCAGGATAAAAACCCGAAAATCTTCAAGAGAAACTCTTCAAAGGTGCAGTTCATCTGCTGAGAGAGGACCTCATCACTTCAGTTTTCTTCTCTTAAACCACTGTCCCTTCCACAGAACTCCGCTTGTTTACGAGCGGAGTTATGTGATATTTCTCATCCATTCCTTGCAGTGGGTTGCATAAGGTTCTTTTGATGTCTTGTGAGTGATGAAGGAATATTTTCCCTTAACACTTTGGGGGATTAGCCTGTTGTTGGTGGCAACTTTTCGTCAGACAGACTCCTCGCATCCTCCTTAGGGTATACGATGCACACTGTGGGAGCATTTTCCTGACCCTCATTTTCCACATCGGCAAGATGGAAACTGCCAGCTTTCCTCCATGCCCCTGCCTGCCTTCTGCCCACTGATTAAAAGTCAAATATTAAAGTGCTCTGTTGTGAGCTCGGCCTAATTGATTCTTTCCGCCGGGTGCACACAGAATGGGCTGACAGCAGGCGATACCAGGCTTTGTCAACATCGGGCATGCTGCCTGACGCTCAGGATGGCACCCCCGGCGAAGCCCCCTGTGAGCGTGCCAACCTGCGGCACCACACACAGAGAGGCCGCTCGGCACTCTGGCCAAGCTTTATAGTAACAACACCGGAGCAGCTCATTCTTTTGCTGTGTGTCAGCTCCCATCGGCCGCCTGGGAATTGGCTCTGTATTTGTAACGACGTGTGTGTGTGTGTGTGTGTGTGTGTGTGTGTGTGTGTGTCTACTCTGAGAAAAGAAGAAATCTCCTCTGCCCACTTGGATAACCACTCAGTTAAGTTACGGTATCTGGGGCGCTGGTGCTGAAAGGAGGTCTCATCTCTCCACAAAGAGGTCTTCTTCTTGTCTGAACCCTGCTCTCCTGTTGTTAAGATAATTGCTTTAACAGCTTTTAATCACAGCCATGTTTAACAAGGAGATTACCCAACACAGGATGACACCGACTATATCATCACTGCCCACCCTGTGAACAACACAGGCCAGCTGCAGGAGATTCTGGTTGAAGCCTCACAGCTTTTCCTTACAGTGTTTAACCCTCCCTCTACCATGATGCACGGATGATTAACAGAATCGTTCCAGCAGTAAAACAGTGTCCCTCTATCCTCCTCAGACAGAGGCACTGTCCCTCTCTCGTCTGCTTACCCTATGAATTTACAGGCCATTTTATGTGCGCCTCGGACTGGCTCTGCTCCCCATTTATTTTTAACGCTCCTCTACTTCACACACAGGAGAGTGCCGCAGTGATCTTTGTGCTATACAGCGTTCATTAAGTGCAGACATTCATCCACGACGCTTTTCTCATGAATCTGATTGACCTTTTTTGCTCAGCGTGATCCACAGTAAAAGGTTATAGGCGCCTATTAATCCCCCCGTACTTGAAAATCTGGGTGTATCTCCCGTCCTGTCTCTGATGCTTTATGTTCCATGGGTGTTGACGTGAAGGTGTGTGGGGGTTGAGGTCAGAGAGCTGGCCGACGGGGCGGTAATGACTCTATTAGTGAAATGGGGCTCTGACACGGCACTAATTACAACACAAGGGTGATGAACTTGAGCAAGGTGCTGTTAATTCATGTTTAATAGAGGAGAGGGGGGAAGAAAAGTAAGAGGGAGGACGATTGGGTTGCCACCAGGTGTGTGTGGAGAAAATTTTGTAGATGACACAGTCGCAATATGTATTTCAATTCAGTGCATTCGGTGCTCAGGGTTTTTCATTTCACGTTTCAGTGTGGCCGATCGACAGCGAAGCAGCAGAATGGTCTCCCGACGGCTTCAGTGGTAAAGGCCACACAAAAGTAATCACAATGTCCCCTCCCCAGAGAAATGAGCAAGGGTTTCATTTCTACCTCCATCCCGTTACTTCCCTGCTGTAGATGCCAGTGGGGGTCCCAGAGGTTGAGTGGGGGTCATGATCACAACTACGGGGGGGCTGACAGCTGGCTGCCTCTCTGACAGGCACCTAATGGAGGGCTAATAGGAGACAGTGAAGTCCCAGAGACCACTGCTGTGACCTTGACATGAGCCTGTGGAGGCAGGCGGAGGTGGAGGAGGAGGAGGAGGAGGAGGAGGAGGAGGCAGGACAGAAAGGTGAAGTGCCACTACAGAGGCTGACAGGCGGTTTAAATATCTCTCTTCCTTCCTCCCTCTGGACCCTCTGTCTGTCTGTTTGAACTTTGCTTACATTCATCTGTTGCTTGTGTGTGGGTGGCTGACTCAGTCAGTTCATTTGTGTGTGTTTGTGTGTTTGCATGTACAGCACCAGAATAAATGTTTGAATATTATTTGATTTTTCTTAACAGCTTAACTGTCCTCAATGTAGTTATTTTTTAAATAGCTGCTGTTATTTCAGCAATTCTCTTTACTGAGAAATGTTTCAAGTATTTAGTTCTGTGTAATTATTGCTGATAAATTATTCTGGTTTGGAAAAGAATTACAGAAGTTACAGCAACTTGATGTTTTTATTGCTACATTTAGACTTTTCATTTTAGAAGCCGATTTCAAGCTTCAACTTACTGCCATTAGTTTTTTAAACTCCATGACTTGGGCGACAGGTTGAGTCCATTCATAATTTGTTTCAGCTCCATCAGACTCCATCTGAACCTTCAAGAGTATGTTTTTAACTAAAGCAGACATATTTAACAGAGAATATTTTACTTTCAACTAAATTTGACCAGTGAAGCAATTTTTTGCAAAACAAGTTTGGAATTGGAACTGCAAGTCAGGCAATCCCTCCCATTATATACAAGGAGGCAGTAATGTGTTGAGAGCAATAGATTGTGAACCCCCTTCCAAAAACAATTATGACCATTTGACTGGGCATCTTTTCTACAACTGTACAAAGCTCTATGCATATGTGCATGACTGTGTGTGTCTGTGTGAGTGTGTGTATGATTGAGTGTCTCAGTCAGTGATACAGAGCAGAGGGAGGTCAGCCCCGTGGGGACGGCCAATAAGCATCATCCACTGTAAAGAGAGCGCCACTACTGCCTGATCAATCTGAGCTCTCATTAAAAGGCTGCCAAGCCCCTCGCAACCCGATACAATATCAATACTCTAACACCACAGAGAGACCTCAAGCGCTGTCAGGCAAGCCGCTGGCAGCTTTGCTGTCATTACCGAGTGGGCAGCGTGCCAGAGACCCCCTTCGTGGACCACTTAGGCTCCCCCCGCGGTCTCAAACACAGGTCAGGACAGACAGATGGGCCGTCTGGGCAGCTGTCCCGGGGACCAGGCAGAGTGAGATGGATGCTGACCTGTGGAGGAGGAGACAGCCTGTGCTCCCTCTCTCACAATATGGAGGGATGGTGTGGGCTGCATGTGTTGACTGCGCGCGGTTACACACCGCTGCGGTTTGCACCCGAAGGGTTGCTTGTTTGTTCGTTGGCGTTTTCTGCGTAGGTCACTTTCCGAGGGTGATTACAGGGGCCATCACACATGTTTGTGTTTAAACAGAGACAAAGAGTGTGGATTAAAAAAATGCACACACACAGACACTCACTGAACTTTGTCAGTGTCGGTGCAGATTCAAAGTTTTTGCCCTGGGTTTTGGCCAAGATCCCTGCTGGGAAAACCACAAGCTCTGAATAGTACACTGTGGTGATTTCTGAGTCGAGCAAGTAAAGGGGGGGGCGTAAGTGGCCATACATAGAAAGCCTCTTTAATTCAGATCATTGTGTGAAGGTCTCCCCTCTGTGCTCTAATCTTAACCCCCTGTGTGGTTCCAATCGGGGAGGGAAGGATCGTGTCTGCGTCTCTAAACCCCCAGTAATCCATCGACAAAAGGGCAAGGGCAGCGGTGATGGGGGGTAGGATAGAGAATGGGGGGAGTGAAGACGTAAAGAAGTGGTCATCACCTCTCCAACCCCCAAGGGTGTGCTTAACATCAGATAAGATGAGCCCGCCGCCACAAAGTAAAACCTCCCTCTCGTCAAGAGCCATTGTTTATCGAGCGAGCCGCAGAGTCTCTGCAGACGTGATCACTTGTGCCGCGGCTGAACTGTAACTTTGAGGCAGCATATTGCTCCACCTGGGCTATCTGTAACTTATTCAGCAGGCGGGCGGCAGTTGTTTACTGAAAGTTGAAACTTTATTGTCTGTAATCATCATTACGTCAGGGCCATTAAGAGTGGTCCCCACTGCAGGTGCTAATTTGATGATAGTAGAGAAATGGCATATAATTAAAACACAACAAATGACAGCTTAAAATCTATGAGCCCCGTGGAACGGGATCTCATTACACCAACACGTGTGCAGTTTATGAACTAGAAGCAGACAGCGGCATTGTTCAGGGACATAATTGCATTACCCTGAGCAGATAAATATCACTGTATGCACCCCAGTAATGTTTTTCTCATCAAGCTCTTTTAGTATTTTGGAGTTCTTAGCAGTTTCAAGAGATGTTTGATGTCTCATTGCTGCAGCAGTTATGCAATGTCATCTAGAAGTCACTTGGCTCCTCTGAGGTCTCAGCAAGGCAGTTGGGTCAGTGGAACAACGGTCCCCGGCTGATTTGCCTGTAATCCATTTAGCTGAGATGTGACACACTGTAGGGGGGCTTTGCCTCTGGTCAATAAGTGCCAATAAGGAACAGCCATCACTCAGCGGGCTGCCCTGTCCACCAGCTCGCTCACTTGTTTCAGCTGTCAACCCCTGTCTCAAAGGAGCTGGCGATTGTGCCGCTCTTTCAGATGCACCACAAATGGCTTTCCCATACAAATCTCAATAGGACAGGAAAGGCATGGACGCTCGTGGACTGCAAAGCAGGCGAATTTCCCCCGACGTCTGAATAAACCCATCTGAAGTTAAAACGGCAACGTATTTACAAAACACCATTGACAGTTGCTCATTCTCTGAGTCCTGAAGCCCTGGAGGTGGGGCTGTGGGGGTTGAACCCAAGTCCGGGACAATCGGGGCTCTGTTTGTGTTTTCTCTAACACCTCCATGTTCTCTTTGGGCTCTCATGGAGCGTACTGCAGGAGTGCAGTGGAGGAAGGGTAAATGCCCTGACCCTGCCGTGGACCCTGACTGAAGCCCCCCTTCCAAAAAAAAAAACCTGCAGACCACCACGCTAGCGCTGCATGCCACCCGGTTGCCGCTGGAAACAGAGAGCGAGGTGGATGCGTGTGAATGGAAGTGAAAACTGATGTCTTAAAAGATCACGACTGAATGCAGTCACCACAACAGCCGGGCGGCAGCAGCTTTTGACAGTGTTATTTGTGGCATGGCAGCAATCCAAGATCACCATGAGCAATATCTTCTGCGACTTAGTTTGTCAAACCTGGAGGAGACAAAAAAGCAGACAGCAGCTGTGTGACGCCTCCCCCAGTGCTGCTGGGGCCGAACAATTTGCGAACAATACAGCAATACAGCACTGCTCATTTCCTCCAGATTCCGAGATAATTAGCCCGACTGCTGTTCTCTCATTTTCTGTCCCCTTGTCGGAGAGAAAAATTTCAAGTCTGATATGCAGAGTGTGGGTGTGTTTGTGTGGCTGTCTACCACGCTGCCTGCGTGTGTGTATGTGTGTCTGTATGGTGTACATTTATAGTCAACAGAGAAGACCTAGGGAGTCTGTCAGAGTTCTTTGTTCTCTAGCAAGAACACATCATGACTGGGCCTTTTGTCTGTACTGACACCATCATACAGTCTTTTCCTCTCTCCCTCGCTCTCCCTCTCTCTCCTAACTATTTACTCGACACCCCATCACTCTCTCTCAAGATAAAACCATTTAAAAGATAATGGGTCCTGTGGATTATGGAGTTGCAGGGATGGGGATGATTCCCCCCCAGAGATACAAAGGTGTAGTTTAGCGTGACTAAGATGACTTCAAAAGTTTCTCTGCGTTAGCATTTCTAATTTATCTTTATCGAGTTAGTTTGTTTGTTGCCCTATGCTTACAAATCAAGCACTGTATGTGCTACTGCATGAATATTATTTGCACCATAAGTCACCATTTAAAAGAGGAAACTACATGGCCAAAAGTATGAGGTCCTCCAAACATGGCGCACAGACGTGAATGCTGAATTTCTTTTTCCAAAGCCACGGGTATTAAAATGCTACTAAGATTCTCCTTCAAGATTCTCAGAAGATTTTGAATCCTGGCTTCTAACATTTGCTCCCATTCAGTCACAAGTGCCCGAGCAAGGTCAGACACTGATGTTGGCTGATGAGGCCTGGTTCACAGTCACTGCTCCCGCCCCCCCTCCGTGACACACTGTGGCCTGCTGAGATACACACTTTCCGTAAAGACAAGCACAGGACGGAATGAATGGACCTGTGTGGTTTATGTGCCAGAACACATCACAGCATCACCCCTTCTCTCAGGGCACCAGACTCACTGCAGGATTAATGATGTGTTAAGTACTAAAATTACACTCATTCATATTTCACAGTCTGGGCAGAGCATTCCACACGGTACCAAAGGTTATGGAAGAAAAGAATTCATAAACAAGAAAAGAAAAACACAGAAATGAAGAGGCAAACTGTTTAATGGTAACAGCAGAAAGAAATATTTCACACTCGAGTCCCCTCATCACAGCAGAAATCTCATTTTTGCACTTTTGAAGTCTGAGCGCTGCTCTTTTGTGTCTGCGTATTCAAACAGAAAATTGCTGCGCAGGTTCTGACTGTCATCTCAGAATGTCTGCAGAGCGCCAGGCTTATCAGAACCTGAGGGAAATCTAAATTAAATCTTCCCGGTGAATGGGATCAGCCTCCGCATTACCTCTTGTCATTCTCAACTATTAAAGTTAGTTATTAGGAAGTAAAGGCGCATTTGTTAAAAGAATGCGGGGGTGCTATTTTAAACCAAAGTGCAGTCGGAGAGTTATTGAATATGATTTCAGGGTTATCGGCCGGGGAATGGAGGGTTTGGACGGACTGTTCTAGTCTGTTAAAGGAGCCATTGTTTTAGATGTCACCAAGCCAGCATTAATAACTGATAAGCTGTTAGTGTAGAGGTCGCTGGTCGAGCAGAACATATGGGACACAGCTCTATGACCAGGATGCTTAAAGCACCTGTCACAAAATGACAGCATTGATCAAGAGGTGAAACAGCTTAAATCTCCCCGTGTTTACATTTAGCAACAAAGCAGAGGCAGCACAGAAGTGGGGTTTGAGATAAGCACACTAAAAAATCACTAAAAAGCTTGCTTTGTCATAAAATGTATGATGAGACACTTAACAACAGTTCATGTTTGTGCCCATTTGCTATTATGCCACTCTTTCCCCAAGCCTAACCAAGCGTGTCAGTGTTTATAAGTCAATGCAGAATACCCTGTCAACAAATATGCAGTATTTTGTCATTTAGGTATGAGATTGACAAGCCTGATAGAAAATAATGATTTTGCTTGGGTATTTTTTTCCAGACTGGCGGTGGCGCAGAGATTTGCAGGCAGAAAATGATAGATGTAGGATGGCAGCAAACCATGGCTTCTTATTATCATGAGAAAAGCATTCCATACTGTTTTGAGAATCGCAAACCCTTCCCTCCACTGATGCACACACACAAGCATGCATGCATGCACAACACACTCGCACATAAACATCTCTGAGAGAACGCTGCTCTCACATAGATGCATGCCGTTGCAGGATTTGCATCTGAATGCCAACTTTTGTTGGTAAATTCAAGGGTCCTTGGAGATTTTGCACATTCGGTTTCAGAGCGAGACAAGCCAATGGGAACAAAGTCACACATTAGCAAAGCCCTGCCAGCCTCAATTATGACCAAAGGGATTGGCTTGATAGTGTTGCAGCGGGCTGCATTCAGAACTGGATGTGTCTATTTAAACTTTCCTGGCCACTTCCTTTATGCTTTCCAGCACTAGAATACAGTGGATGGCAAATTCCTGCTTCGAGGACAACACAGAGGAGATTCGGAGGCTCTCTGCTCCTGCATTCTGTTTCATTCTGCTCTGTTTTATATGGAAGCCGCGGTCTGTGAATCTAGTTTTAATGTTTGGGAATCTGCAGTGGAAGTGCTGGAGCTTTGTTCTCTCCAGACTGTATGCCTGGAGGTTCTTTCCTTTCCCCATACTTTCTCTGTCTTCTTTCTATCCATTGCTCTCTGTCTCAGAACGCATGTGATAGAGGATCCAGGAGATAGGCTTCAAGCTTGTGGGTTTTCGCCTCCATATTTCATATGCATTATGAGACACCGCTGATTAAATAAAGTGTACTCCATGACTTCAATTTGTTATAAATGTCTGTTTTTTCCTGGGTTTTCTCATATTCTGCCCGCGTTTCAAGCCTCCTTGGGGGGCTGCAGATTGTATAAATCAGACTTTATGCCTGTTTCAAAGCCCAAGGTGTTTTATTTATAGGGAAAAAGTACATTAATGCCTCTGAGAAGTCTTTGGAAGATTTATCAAGCGCTCGCTCAGCTTCCTCGCTGTGTCAGTCAGTGTGCAGCACAGACGCGTGTTGCCGGGCAGCGTAACGTACGTCTCTGTCGAGCTGGTGTGTGTTTTCACCCCGCCACTCTCGCCACCGTCTTACCATCATGCCCATGCTGTGACATGGCTAGCTCTGTTGTCACAGCATTTATAATTCAGTCCTTTTAATAAAAGATGGAAGGCATTAAGTTTTTATTTGGCAATGCTGTGCTTCTGTCTCTTAGAGCCTCTTTACAAGCGAGTGACTGAAGAGCAAAACTTTCCTCCTCTGTTCTGACTTCCAGGCATCACTTGGCATTAGTATAACCTTAGATGATCCTTGGTCCTCAAACATGCTTTTAGAAGCTTATTCCCTATGATCTCATATTCTGCCAGCTCACTCCCCAGCCCTTCGTCTCGAAGCCCCCCAGCCTTTAATGAGTTTTGCTGAGAGTTATATTTACTCATGTTGTCTTGTGCCTCAAATTCCTCTTTCATTCTGTCTTGTGCGGCTGAATCAGCATTGTCGTTTCACGGTTCACTTAGTGCAAAAAGCTGATGTGGGCAGAGCTCTGTCATGAAAACGAGCTCTAAATCATCCCAGTGCACAGAAACAACATGGCTTGCCTCGCATTCCGAGCGTGTCCACACCATCACGGTGCTTGTGTTACTGGAGACTCCAACCAGCTTGGCTAAGCACCGCCGTTTCCTAACGGTTGTCCAATTCTGTTTTTCCACACATCTTCAAGGTATAATGGCTTCTGTCTGTTTGAACGTCATGGTTCCCTCTGCTTTTTCTTTTTCTTTGTGGCTTCATGTAGCATCTGTCACCCAGAGAGATAAACAATGCGGCTTGATAAAAGAGGGAGAGTGAGAGCAAACTGGGAAGAAAGGACCGTATGTGTCAGTTAGAGCCGATAAAAAGCCTGAAAATCCAATTAGTCCTTGGTATCTGGGGGAAGGAGGGAGGCCTCCTGGGAGTAATGTCCGGAAATATCCACCACCGTTGCATGTCAATAACATAGCATTTACATACTTGGCTATTGATAGTTCCTTGTGTTAAAGTGAGCCGGATGTTTTCTTGTAAATCAGGGCTATATTTGGTGTTCATTGGTGCCTTGATGGGTTTTGCACACATCAGCTTTTTCATAGTCGTATCAAAGGGAAGTATTGTATCTTAATCTGAGAACATTGAATCTGTTCTTCATTCACTGTTGATGTCCTGTAATCCATTTTAGTGGCTGAGTAATTATGGTTGATTTCTTTTTTTTTGTGGATTTCCTCATTTCTGCTGTCTTGTTTTCATCCCATACCAGATACCATATGAAAGAGAGACTCAGACAGCGAGAGAACATAAGAGAGGAGCAAGTAGAATTTCAAAAACACACAGCACCCTGGGTCAGAGCTCATGTGCTCCTCTGGGAACAACCACATACCCTGGAAATAGGAAACCAGACCAAACACAGCTGCTGTTTTCATATATGGTTTTATATGTGGTGTGTGTGAACGCACATATTCACATGCTGGCCGTGTGTATTTGTGTGTGTAGGTTTGTGCCTTTTGTGCAAAGCAAGAGCACAGAGGAGGATGGAGGACATGTGTCGATGATTGTGCTTGATGGGGAAGATGTAATGGGCGCAATCTGGAGGACAGGGAGCTCTGTGTTAAAGAGGAGGCTCACGTGTGCTTCATCTGCTGCGATGAGTAAAGTTCCTCTTGTGATCATCTCTTGCCTTAAATGTTTAATCCACTTTGGCTTTTTGTTTGGGGATGGCTTCAACCTGTCTGTGAGGATTGCGTCAGCTGCGTGCGCCCGGGCACCGCTGCGTTTGTGTACGCTTGTCTCAGCTCATCCCCGTGCTGAGCTGTTTTCCAGTCAGGTAGTTATGAAGGAGGAGCTCCGGTCCCAGCAGAGAGAGCTTGCAGTTGTGCCGTTGTTATTGTCTTCATCTTCAAACGAGGATTGCTGTGGCCGCATGCTCCTTGTGGACTCACAAATACACACACACACACACACACACACACCCTTCCCAAACGCCCCACCTTCCTGTGACAGTGGAGCGTCTCACTGGTGACCGAGTTTTCACTGCTGTCTGTAAACAGTGTATGATCATGGTCACTGGGGTGTGTGGCCACTCTGATTATGTCCCATGATAAAATAGACATGATTTCTCTTAAATAAATGGATAACGCCTAACAGCTCCATGAAGGGAACATGGAATAAAATAGTACTATTTAATTAAGCCTGCTTTTAATCCAAAGTCCCTTTATTGATGCTAGGAGATACTGTGATGTATGCCTAATGTCTGTCATTGTTTTAAACATATTTAGGGGACATGTTCTTGGTTTAGATTTATTATGGAGTGAATGTGGCTGAACAGAAGCCAAGCAGCTGTTTCTATTGGTTTGTTTCCTTTCTTTTAGACTCAACAGTCATTGTTCCAACAGTTCCATAATAATTGGGTTTAAGATTAAAAGTCAGGTGCTGCAGCGTGTTTGCAGAGGAGAGCCTGCAGTTTCCATGGTAAACTCAGAGGGCATATACTGTTAATGAGGAAGAGTTATTAGAGAGCTAATAGGATTGTAGTATAATTCTGGTGAACTGTATGTAGAGATTAATTAAGAAAAAGCTCTATTTAACACGCACTTGACTCTAATTGTTATGTTAAACTTTCACAAGGAGAGCAGAATTTGTAATTTTCTGAATATCTGGAGGCAGTTTTCTTTTATCAACCTTGGTGATACTGCCACCATTATTTTTCCTGCTTTCATTTTTCCAGGTACTTTTTTGTCTGTCACACGCTGTGCGTCGACTTGGTATCACGTGAAGTCAGGGTCATCTAAAATTGGAGTCCTTTTCCGTCTTCACGCTGTCACTCTGCTCAGTGACCCCTGCCTTCTTTTTCTCCCTCTCATCCTCCATTCTCATGTCTTTCTCCTTCACCTCTGCTCCCTACCCCTCCCCTCCCCTCATCCCTCATATCCATCCTAACCCTCTCAGGGGGAGGTGAGGCCGGAGCTGGCCCTGGGCCCAGGCCCATTAGCCCCAGCCTGGCAGCCATGTGCTCATCACCGGAGATCATTACACCCTGCCAATGACACCACTCTAATGCATCATTAATGATTGATTAACGAGCTGAGCTCAGCCTAAACGGGTGCATTTGTATGGAAGAGCAGCCTGTAATGGCTCTGCAAGGCTTACATCTGCTATTTTTTGCCATGTTTAGTGGGTGTCCCTGTGTGAGTTCTTTATTTTTATCAGTCTCCCTCTGTGTCTCGTCCGTCTCTCAGGTTAAGTGAGGGAGCTGCGGACTCCTGTGTGTGAAACGAAGAGCTGAGGAGGTGACTGCAGGGCAGCGCGATGGCAGGGCCGGTGCTCTCCACCCCTCTGCCTCTTCTTCTCATCTGTCTTGTCCTGGTGGGAGTTCTTCCTGTGGCTCGTGGCTCTGGCTACCTTTCTGGATATCGCCTCAGGTCTCGCCTGCAGAGGGACCGCCACGTCCGCAACATCCGGCCCAACATCATCCTGATCCTCACTGATGATCAGGACATAGAACTGGGTAAGACATTTTTCTCCATTAATCCTTTCCTCTGTGTGCGTGTGTGTTTACTTGTGTATTTGTACACCCTCCTTTCTCTGTTTACGCTGTGTCCCATGTGTATGGATGTTCTCTCCATGTGTATCCAACGGCATCAGCAAGGGAAATTCAACCTAATGCTGCCTCTTGGCATCATAACAACTGGCCCACTCAAAGTCATGTGCTCCCCTTGCCAGCTCCTCCATTGCTGGCATGAAATGAGGGCGGCCTATGGCTTCTATTGTCTGGGTGCCAAACCCTGGCCATCTCCCTACCCGCTTAAGTCCTTTAGCGGCGTATTGGACTGGAGTGCCTGCATAATGGCCTTGGTGACATCCTTTGTCCTCCTGTGATCGCTAGTGAGAAGACTCCCATTGAAAAGCAGGAATTTATGGTCAAGCATCTGTTTCCCCAAACAATCACCATCAGCCTGAAAAGCTTTTAGTACACAGGAGTCCAAATGGGTTACACTTTACCCAAAAGATTTATCCCCTCATTTACTTTCTCCCCTTATTTTTCTCTTACCATGTCCAAAATGGTTTTTGCTCTTACCCCCTCATGCCCTATGTTTATATTTTTTACATTCCCCTCTCTGTTTTCCTCGATCCTTCACTCTTTTTTTCCCTCTCCAACTGCTTTATTTCACTCTGTGTCCCTTTCATTTTGATCCATGGCCTTTCAATCTCATCTAACCCCTCCCGCCCCTCTCCCCGGTTCTCTCCCAGGCTCAATGCAGGCCATGAACAAAACTCGGCACATCATGGAGAAGGGTGGCACGCATTTCACAAACGCCTTCTCCACCACGCCCATGTGCTGCCCGTCCCGCTCCTCCATCCTGACAGGGAAGTACGTGCACAACCACCACACCTACACCAACAACGAGAACTGCTCCTCGCCCTCGTGGCAGGCCCACCACGAGCCGCACACCTTCGCCGTGCACCTCAACAACTCTGGCTACAGGACGGGTGAGCGCTGCACGTCTGACCCACATGGCTTCATGCGCAGAGATTGAGTGGAGAGTTTCACGTCATTAACATACTGCTTGCCCGTCCCTCACTCAGCCTTTTTTGGAAAGTATCTGAATGAGTACAATGGCTCCTACGTGCCCCCTGGGTGGAAGGAATGGGTAGCACTGGTGAAGAACTCACGCTTCTACAACTACACTCTCTGCAGGAACGGAGTCCGAGAGAAACACAGCAGCAATTACACAAAGGTATTCATTCACTCCTCTGCCCCCGAGAGCTAACATATCTGTCTTTACAGAAGTGCTCCCCGTGTGAAAAGAAAAGCCAGACCAAACATTTTACATTACATTTAAGCATTTCTTTATACAGCAACCACACATTATAATTACAAGATAGTTAGAATAGGGAAATGCATCACATTTATAAACTCTTAATGGGCATAATTATAATGTGATGAACAAGACATGCAGACTATATTAGTCTCAGTGGGATGAAAACATGGCTGAATATTTCCCTGACACAATCCAGGAATAATGAGTGAGAAATCTTGGGATTATTTTGTGACTCACACCAAATCAATAATGGGCAATGACCCAGCACAGTGAGACCGTGACATCTGCTCTTTTAGTCTCCTCTGTCACTCGCCGAGTGCCTGATGGACAGTGTCTGCCCACTCCGCAGGACTACCTGACGGACATCATTACCAACGACAGCATCAACTACTTCCGCATGTCCAAGAGGATGTACCCTCATCGCCCCGTCATGATGGTCCTGAGCCACGTTGCTCCGCACGGTCCCGAGGACTCTGCCCCGCAGTACAGCTCTGCCTTCCCCAACGCATCACAGCACATGTAAGAAAATTAGTGAGCCTCAAACAGACATAATATTGATATTATTAACCAAGTCGCGTCTTCTGAATGTTTTATGGTCACATTTCTCACCTACACAATTTTTTTGCCTATTTGTAATTACCAAGTTGGTTTATGTTGGAGAAAGCTGAGAAGGGAAAGGGATTTTTTTTAAAATATCGTCACATTCACAGCTATTTGCTTGCATATGAGTCATCCTCACATTCACGCTCCCTTTCACTTGACCCAGAATGACACAAATTCCATAATCTCTGCTCGATCTTATCTTCCTCTGCCTGCAGGATGCTGTTGGCAGCTGAGCCCTCCCGCCCTCTCCCTCTCCACAGCCAGTGTTTCACTCCACTTTATTTTGGCTCCTGCGTTGTTCACATTAGTGTTACCACTGTAATGAGCTCTGCTAATTTGTACCATTTTGTTAGCCTCCATCAAAGAGAGGCACGAATGATGTAGGTTCAGTGCATAGGTAATGATACAGGGGCATATGTACACGCATACGCTTGCACACGCACGTATATACAACACGAAAGCCTGCTTCTTCCTGACCGTCCATGCTGGTGACTGGCTGTGTGGTGCTGCTGGCTAGTTGGCAGACCTGCTACGGGCCTTGAGGGACAGATCCCAGACCAGTAATGAGACTGCAGTTTCTGCCCCCTCCCTCCAACACCCTCATACCCTCCTCCTGCTTCATCTAATCCCTCCAGCATCATTAACCTGTGCCACACAGGCTTTATACACAGAATATCCTGAAAACTCAGCCGCAGTGTCTCTGTACAAACTTTTAATTGCTCTTTCTCCATAAATTTGCTCTCCCCCGGGTGATGTTTTCTGAGCGCACCCGCACTAGCTATTTTTCTCACTCCATCTCCCTCTGCCATTATCAACCACATAAAGAGAGAGAGAGAGAGAGAGAGAGAGCAGCAGCAGTAAATGCCCAACACTCCTCTGGTGATAAACCTTCTTCTCACCTTGGCACCTTTGCAGACACATCTTCACACTACATTAGAGCCTCTACTCTGGACCAGGCTGTGCGAGATATTATCAAATTGATCCACTTTAAATGTTAAATATAATTCCTTCTTGGATCTCATTACCTATTAAGCAGTGTTTATTCTCACAGAATTAAAGTTCCATATGGCTTGGAGTTAAGTATTGATCAAACTGTGCTCACTGTGTACAGGCTCATCGATTGCATTTCTTTGCATTTTCCACGGGTTTTGTAACCTTCGGTTCAGTATTGTATAAACAGTTTTCTGGAGGCTTTGGGAAGAAAATTATAAAAGCAGGCAGATAATGCTGTGAATGCACAATGTCACTGTACATGCACTGGTACATTTTCTTCTTTTACATCCAATTTACAGCATTGGAATATGGAACCTCCAAATATACAGATGGAAAAAACTGTTGTATGCAAATGTTTTGTGAAGTACGCTGACATATACTGACTCTTGTACTTTGCTATTTTTCCCTTTAGGTTGTAAAAGAAGCAGTTAAAAATGTTAAATGTCAAATGCACCACAGTGACTTTTTTTTGGTTGAGTTTAGTGTTTTTCTATCTTCTGCTGCTTTCAGAACCCCCAGCTATAACTATGCCCCAAACCCAGACAAACACTGGATCCTACGCTACACAGGGCCCATGAAGCCTGTCCACATGCAGTTCACTAACATGCTGCAGCGCCGGAGGATGCAGACTCTGCTCTCTGTGGACGACAGTGTGGAGAAGGTAGGCGGACCAGCTTGCAGACAGACATACTGTATGCTTAAACACAGGAGCCCATGTAGACACTTAAACTCACCAGACACACTCACATTTCATCTGACACTCTCAGGTCCTGAGAGATCTGTTCTTGTTCTGACTGGGATTGTATAATGTATTCACTGACACACTTGGTAAATTGTTCAATCCCCTTTTTTTCATTGAAACTGGCACAGGAGAGTTGAACTATCAAACTTGGAGTATAACTTTTCACACGCTGGGAGTGTTTGATGAATTATGTCCTCCGTAGATGTACAACATGTTGGTGGAGATAGGGGAACTGGACAACACCTACCTCATTTACACCTCAGACCATGGCTACCATATTGGCCAGTTTGGTCTAGTCAAGGGCAAGTCCATGCCCTATGAGTTTGATATCCGCGTTCCCTTCTATGTACGAGGACCTCATGTGGAGCACGGTGCCACGTGAGTGACTGTTATTTTCCTCTTATACATTCAGCATTCTGATATCTGAATACTGTATCATATATTTGAGGTGAAGGACAATGTGATTTTTGTAGCAAAATGCAATCCTGAACATCACTGTATTCATGTTTCCCTGCAGTAATCCTCATATCGTGTTAAACATTGACTTGGCACCGACTCTGCTGGACATGGCCGGTGTTGATATCCCTGCAGAAATGGATGGCAAGTCTATCCTCAAGCTGCTGGACACAGACAGGCCAGTCAATAGGTGAACACATTTATCAGTTATTCACTATTTTGGCATTCAATAGACAGCTGAAGAATTAATAATTTGAAAAGTTTAGATTAGGTGGCTACATGGAAAAAAAGTGTATGACTTTATAAAGTTTTAAGAAATCTCTGTACTTGGTGTTTTCTCTGACATGATAAAACCTACAATCATAATATAAACATGTAACCCCACTTTGTTGTCAGTGCTCTACAAGGCTGGCATTTAAAAATGGACTGCATGTTTGTCCAGTGCAAATATCACAGAGCGGTTTGACAGGATTTGTTTTCTTTCTTTTTGCTCATTTTCCAGGTTCCAGTTGAGCAGGAAGGGCAAAACATGGAGAGATTCTTTCCTTGTGGAGAGAGGGTATGTTTTATTGATTGACCTTTTGCAGGACATGTTCTCATCTCAGGCATTGTCTCCTGGTGACATCAGGCCTCTTGTCTTTGGTTGAAACTTCATGTGTTTTCCTGTTCTTTCAGGAAGCCTCCACACAAGAGAGCAGATGGCAAGGAAATGGCCCAGGAGGAGAACTTCCTGCCAAAATACCAACGGGTGAAGGACCTTTGCCAGAAAGCAGAGTACCAGACCTCTTGCCAGCAGCCAGGACAGGTATCTGACCTGCAGGAGTTGAAAAGTTTGAGTATAACGTATGCAGGGTGATCATTTGCAATATGGTTGCATTTACTGTGTACAAAATGCCCATGCTGTGCTCTCAAGGTTCCATTTAACATCAAAGTCTCTCTTTTAGTCCTTCAAAATGAACAGAGATTAAATACCCTGGTTCTCTTCACCAATTTGTCAGACTAGCTCACCCAAGTCAGACCAGCATGAACTGATGAAGCCTTTTGGATGAGAAGCGAAACGTCTTCAAAGACCTTTCCAAGTCCACTTGATTTTGATTAACATTTCCTTGAGATAACTATGACCTGGGCAAATGAGGATATTCACAGCTTTCAAAATGAAGTGCATTGAGTATGACATGTCTTTGCATTTGTGTTTATGCGTATAAAGAACCCTCCGATTTGCTAAGAAATATGACTAGAAAGATGTATCTGGAATATTTCATTCATTCAAGGTGTACAAACACCATTAAATGTCTGTCTACAGTTTTTCATAGGATAACCCCATAACACACTTTACCTCAAGTGTTTTTTTTGCATCTCAACTGATGCTGTGGCATAGCATGAAGCCCCATGGTCATTATAATTCCCTCTGCTTTGTTTCAGAAATGGCAGTGTGTGGAGGACCCGACTGGCAAGCTGAGGCTGTATAAGTGCAAGGGCATGGCGAGTCTCTATGCTCCACGTATGCAGGCTCTGATGGCCAGCGGTGCCTCCCAGCTGTCCCTCGCATCCGACTCAGACAGCTGCAACTGTGGTGATGTGGGCCTGAAAACGTCGGTCCTGAAGAGGAAGAGGCTGCTCACCAAGAAGAGTATGCTCCTCTTGTCACTCATACATACCACTGTTCTGCCTGTTATTAATAGATGTGATTCTTCGTTGGTTCAGAACGACACTTGTTCCTTACTTTGAAACGTCCTTGCAGTAGCCTACAAAGCCTTGCCAAGCAGGGCCATTAATCTCAAGCTAAAATAGCTAGCGTTGGAAGTATTCATGAGATGAGACGTATGTGTCTGTGCTGCCATCAAGTGGTGGACTGGAGGCGACAAGTTAGCCTTTCATCACAGGGCCCTGAAAGGAACAGATACAAAGCCATTGATTAAAAATGTCAGTAAATAATAGTAACATTGTTGTAAATTATTCGTTGAATATGATACCAGCAGCATGAAACATGATTTATATCAATATTTTTGTCATGTGCTAGTCTTCACTTGTCATTTATCATAGATCCTGATCTACACAATCAAAAACATCCCTCTTTTCCCCCGTCTTATTCAGATTCCTCTGTCTCATCTTATTCAGAGATGAAATCCAGTAAGACCGCCTCCAGGAAGCGCTGGGCTCGTTCTGTATCATTTGAGCTGGATGGAGACCTGTACGCCGTGGACCTGGAGGAGGGCTACCGGCCCCTGGGATCCAGGAACAGCAGCTGGGCCAGAGACCGCAGGAAAGGTGCGGCGGATGAGGAGGACACAGAGGAGTTCAGCGGCATGGGAGTCACAGCCAAACCCTCCATGAGCAACACACTCACACCACCTTCTGCTCTTAAAGTTACTTACAGGTGTGTGCATGTATGTACATCTGTCTCCGAGGATGTGTAAGGCTTAAGGTTAAGAAGGAGACAAACAAATTGTTACTTCAGACTGTACATGGTGGATTTTTCGGCTAACATGTTTTATTGTTAACTACAGGTGCTCCATTCTTATGAATGACACAGTGAAGTGTGATGGGGGACTCTATAAGTCTCTTCAGGCATGGAAAGACCACAAACTACACATTGAGCATGAGGTACTGAGAAGTTTTCCTCCTTGTTAAATTGGGCCCATATAACCCATTTCATAGGTTCTCAATAGCCTGTGGTATTTAATGAGGCTTGGCTGTTTGTTTGCTCTTCATGTGTTTAGATTGAAACGCTGCAGACCAAGATCAAGAACCTGCGTGAGGTCAAAGGTCACCTGAAAAAGGTGCGGCCAGAGGAATGTCAGTGTAACACTCCCAGGTGAGAATTCATCAGGACCACACTGTCACCAGCAGCAACATGACACAATCAGGACATTCATAACATGACAGTTTACTATTGTCTTTTCAGTTATGTCCTGCAGCAAAAAGACATGTTCAGTCTAAATGCAGGAGGCATGCACTCACTTAGGTAAAGTTTTCTATCATGTGACAATAAAATAAATGATGGCTCTTTATTTCTTCCTTGCAATATATTAAATGTCTTTTGTTCTCATCAGAATGCCATCTAAGCAGAAGAGTCAGTGGCTGCAGAAGGAGCAGAAGCGCAGAAAGAAACTCCGGAAATTCCTCAAAAGACTCCAGAACAATGACACCTGCAGCATGCCAGGCCTCACCTGCTTCACCCATGACAACCATCACTGGCAGACTGCCCCTTTCTGGACAAGTGAGGAATGACATGTGATTGTATTGTGTTGGAACTTTTTTTTGTACTTTCCAGAGCAGATATGATGAAGACAGTATTTTTGGAATACTGTTGTCATGTCCATTGTTTTCCACTCTCACCCCTCCCTTCCTCTCTTCCTCAGTGGGTCCATTCTGTGCATGCACCAGTGCCAACAACAACACCTACTGGTGCCTCAGGACCATCAATGACACACACAACTTCCTGTTCTGTGAATTTGCTACCGGTTTCCTGGAGTATTTCGACCTCAACACTGACCCATACCAGGTTCGTCATTTGTACAGACATACATGTAATGGCAGCTACAAAAATAACATACGAATTATAACTACAAATTGATCCCACACCATGAATAATATGCATTCCTGTGAGCACAGGGGGCACAGATTTTCCAGAGTTTCCAAATCTCTTGCTGACACGATGTCCTTATTATTATTTCTGTAGCTGATAAATGCTGTCAGCACCCTCGACCGCAACGCCCTGAATTCAATGCATCAACAGCTCATGGATTTACGAGGCTGCAAGGGACATAAGCAATGCAACCCGGAGAAGGGTGAGTAAAAAAACCTCTAAGGCAAAAATGATTGATTACAGTGTCTCTGTTAATTTCAAACTTAGACTGATGTTACTTCCACTTCCTTTCAGGAGGCAAGGAGCGGAACTACTTCAGCGAATACAGGTATTTTTTCATCCTCTTACAGCACAGCTCATTGCTTTTACAAACACTGCAGATGGAATTCATGTTACAGTATGAATTCGGAGAGGTCACAGCTCACTGGGGAGCAGTGAGTCTTTGGTCATGTGTTTGCTCATTGCGAGTCATCTGAGGCGTCGAGGAAATGAAATACAGTGATGTTGTGCTGAATTGATCCTCCTCTAACTTTCATGGTTCCAAACTGTTGTGATCAAAGCCTTTTCTGCATGCAGAGGCAGAAGCCAAAGAGGGCCAAAACACAAGCCTGCTTTTCAGCTCCTGCTGTTCCCTTGTTGTAATGAAGCCTAATTGCTTGTCTCTGCGGTGTGTGTGGGTGTGTGTGTGTGTGTGTGTGTGTGTGTGTGTGTGTGTGTGTGTGTGTGTGTGCATGTGTGTGTGTGTGTGTGTGTGTGTGTGTGTGTGTGTGTGTGTGTGTGTGTGTGTTTGTGTGTATATACCTGTGTGTTTGTCTACATGCACATGCATTTGCCCTGCGCGTGTTTACGTGCTGTGCATGCTTCAGGCCAGTTCATCGTCGAAAGAGGCCAAAAGTGAAGAAGCCTTCCTCCAAATCGCTGTGAGTTTGTCATAACCCATCTGTTTCTTTGTAGTCAGCCAAGCTCTACCCCATCTCTTTCCAGATTTTTTTAGCTTGGTCAGATGACCCAGCAGCATGCCCCCCTTTCTCCTATTGTACTTCTGTACTCCTCTAATCACAGTAACTCCCATTTACCTGCATTGCAAAGCTCCCCCATCTTCTTTTTCATTCCCTCACTCAAGTCAAATTCAGTATAGCAATGCAGATGTGAAATTGTCTCATGATGTTGCGTTCACAGTCCTTGTCATTGTCATTTCTTACTTTTCCTCGCGGTGTGGGTAGGTAGGAAGAGACCACAACTGGACCATGGTTTCCAGTGAGTGCCTCAAGTGGCTCGTTTAACTCACAGTGTTTGTTTCCCCGGCACAGAGGGCAAATCTGGGAAGGGTGGGTTGGTTAACCACCTGCGTCCCACAATGAAGCACATCAGCCTCCTCCAGCGAAGGAAGGAGAAGGGGGAGTGCACGCGAATTCAAGGACCTTGACTACACTTCGATGGACCATATCCTGACATACCACTCCTCTCTAATCCGGGCATTCATTTTTGAGAGAGCTGCTCTTCGTAGCCCTCGCCCAGACAGAGGAGACGCCGAGACTGAGAGGAAGCTTAAAGACTCTCCAACTGTCAGTTCTACCTTGGCACACATTTCATACCCATTTATATCCTCTATTCCCCCCAGCTGTCAGGACTGTTAACATCAACAAGAGGCTGTGAATCAGGTGGGACAGTTTGGTGTCCACAAGCCATTTAGTCTAACAGCACTGCTTGTAGATAATATATATCAGCTTTAATCAGCTTTCGTTCATGTCATATGGGACTAGGTGGAAACATGGTGAGTTACACGTCAACTCTGCTGCTACGCAACAATGTCATGGCCTCATGATGTCTCCGTGGCACGTGCTAAATCATTTTCTTTCTCTGCACCAACGTGTCTGCACATGGAATCGGTATATGGACTTTTAAAGAACCGACGGTTAACAAACTCTTTGCCATAATCTTTTGTATCATAGTAGATCTTAACTCTGAAGAATGTCCGTTTTGAAGCACCATCTTTCTCAAAGCTGTGAGATGTGAGGTGACTGCCTTGATCCAACCCCATACAGCGTCAGCCGCACCTGGACCAACGCCACACTAGCCACTGTCTCACAATAATACAACCCGAACCTCCAGAATATTTGACCGCTGGCAGAAATCGTCATTAGTGAATGCCATTTTACTCCTTTGAATTTTCGGTACCACACTGTAGAAGTATCCAAAAAGTTTGTTGAGCTTGCTATACATGGTGCTACAGGATAACAATACAGAAGTAAAATCTTGCTGTACAGTACAGTATGTATTTGAATGTATGTTGTGCAATTAATATAAATGTTTACAATATTTTTTATAATACTGAAGAGGCAGACCTCATTGTGTGATATGAGTTGACAAAAAATTTATAGGGAGAAAGGTAGCTTGAGAAATTCCATTGCCCTCAATTTGTATGTTTGTCCTTTCCTTATTTACATGGGAAAAGCACTTAAAGGGTTCACTGTGAAGAGACGCGCCATGTACATTTACTGGATATATAGTTTACTCTGTGCCAGAGGAAAAACACTGCAGTGTAATACTTATTGATGTGAATTTTAGGTACCTGCGTTTGTTAGCTTCTTTGATTTTTAGCAAATACTTCCATAGACCTGAGTGCCGATAGTTATTGTGAATAAAGTGTTGTTTGACCATAAAGATGACCCGACTTTTATTCTTTGGTGACATGTTGGTGTGGATGTCTCCCTGTCCAGCAGGTGTCTCTGTCTCCTTGTCCAAAGCTAAACACTGCAGCGACATGGCGCTTAAACCCCACTGCAATTACTCCAGGGGCTAGACAGATAGTTGTTATAATAACAGAGATAGTTAAGCCATACAGCTTCAAGTGAGAATACGTTGCAAAATGAGTTTAACATATATTTGATATTCAAATGAATGAGACAGAATCTTTGTCCTACTGGTGTGTACTAATTTGCAAAATGTGGCTTGAGCGGGGCCTAAACTCCAAGCTAAAATCCGGTGTTGCATTTGCTAACTGTTTAAATGTCAGGTTTTACAAATCAATAAAGTGGTTTTTTTTTAGAGCATTTTTGTAAAAACCAAATAGAGAAACATGAACGACAAAGTGTCTTGGGGCATCATGGTTGCCTCGTAGTCACACACTTTGCTCCAGCTCCACCAAACGTTGGGAGCCATGCTGTTCTCTTCCAGCCTGACAAGTTTAACATTTCGGCCAACTGAGTCACTAACTGTTTAGCACATGTTTGGGCTCCTGCCCTCTCCCCCTGTCCTGGGGGGTACAGGCTGGGGGTGGGGTGGGTGGGGGTGCAGACTGTGTGACCCCCATACCGACCTATGACTCACGTGCGGGGGCGGAGACTCCGAGTCGGATTCACCGCCGGAGGACCGTCCCGTACTCACTACTCGGACTGCCCCGCGCTCAGAAAAGCAACTTTGAACCCCCGGTACCGAGCGAAAACACCGTTTCCCCCCTCGTTTACGCCTCGTTGACAATGTGAAGAAAATGGCCGGGACAAGGTAAGCGAGCGCTCACTCTGATTTCGCACCGACGCGCAGTTTGCCCCGGAGAAAGTTTAAAAAGCTCGGGCCGCCTCGCGTTCAGCCCGCCGCCGACAGCTCAGTGAGGGGCGGCCAGCAGACAGTGAACGCAGCACCGCCGACTCGCAGGGTTTGGAGGTCGTTTTAAAGTTCAAATGTGAGCTTAAGTGTGTGAGAACCAAGTACGCGATTGAGAAAAAAAATCAGTAGTTTTGCCTTTAAATATACTGAAGGTCATAGTCTTTCTGTTTTATTTACGTTGAGCACTGTTTCGTTGCTTGCTTACACGCAAAAAAACTGAGAAGTTCCACTCATGTTTTGTCTTCATCTACTTTGTGTAGTAAAGTGAAATGAGTTCAAGCTGTTGGGGTTGATTAAAATCTTTTTTCATTTCCCCCCGCGCTGTTCCACACACTGGTTAAGTGTTTTGCTGTGGCCCGTTTGTTTCTCCAGTCGTTACTGGTGGGAGGTAACTGGGACTCGGAGCTGCAGCTACTGGTTTGATCCGCGGATGCTGGCTTTCCTCAGCATCAGCAGATGCGCATTAAAACTTTGTTGAGCTTTCATCGGTCGCCTGAGACAGATGGTTTGCTTTAGCCGGCGCGGTCTATTTAAAGATGCATAGGATAAACTTCTTTGGTTCCTTTCAAATGTTCCCCTCAGCTGTTTTGATTCACGTGTTTAAGATGGAGCTTTTTTAGTGCCCTGACTTTATGCAGTTCTTGGGGGCTTAATGGCTGGAGCTGAAGTTATGAGGGTCTTTGATGTTTTGTGTGTGTGAGGACCTCCTGTTGGATACTGTGCCGTGTACATTGTCTGGCGGTCAGATGTCACTTATAGAGCCAGGAGCTGTGTGAGTTTGGCTGGTGAGTTTTGGCCACGCTGACCTATCTTCCTGGGTGCGGCGGTTCCACCGCCTCCCTGCCCGCCTGCTGCCCCTCTCGTGGGTGTTGGTAGGATTTGCGTGGGGTTGTTCTCAGTGTTTCCGCAGGCGTGTTAACTTTATCTGTCTCTCCCCACGTCCTTCTGGGTCTACTGTCTGCCACATCGCAGACAGGGAGGGCAGGAAATGACATGTGTCTTTGGTTCATTTGGGGCTTGTCGGTGCGTGGGGCCGGCTTATAGGTGAATGCTGTCACAGTGTTTGTCCCGCTCGCTCACAAAAGAGAGCAAACATCCCTTCAGCAAGAAGATTCAAAATTGGGTCTTTGGACAAAGACAAAGCAGGATGTCCATCCTACAGAGGATCTGACAATAGGCGTGTTTGTTTGCCTGTTGAGAGGAAGTGATTTTGAATCTTGCGCTCCAGTGACAAGGTGTTATGGCTCGAGATCTGTTCATATTATGTTGACTGTGGCAGGGCCTTTTTCTTCCTGATGTCGGACTTCAAATCATATTTTTTCGGCATTCTCTCCCGTTTTCTGTGCCGACACACAACACCCACTCTTTTCTTCTGACGAAGTTAAGGTGATTTGCCCGAACACATTTCTCTGCGCTGCCGGTGACACTTTGAACCCTCCCTCTGCGGGGATTAATGGCCGCTTCAACTTCCTGGCCCACGGTAGGTTGGACCCGACGCTAAGAGTGCTGATCATCACCCAACAGCATTACACAGGATAATAACCTGTACGGTGGCACAAGAGATGAGAGGCTGTAAGGATGAATGAGTCACCTGCTGTAAAGGAGTTGAGTACGTCTGTATAATCACACTGAGCTGTCACAGAGCAAATTGCAAAACTTACATGATACCTACACACACACACACACACCGAAGTGGAACATTAAAACAAAGGGCTGAATTGCAGTAAGAGGCCGCCAAGACCCGTTGCAGCCTCTCAAACACACCATCATGTGTCTCCTTCTAGCACAACCCCAAACTCTGGGGTTATTGGGAAGCTATTAATCTGTTAATAGTCCCCACGAGTTGAGCCCCTGCGATGGCCTCTCCTAATCCTCCCCTCAGGCCTGCCGCAGACCCGGCATTATCGTCCTCACCGGGCCACTCCGCATTTCTAATCCCGGAGAGCCCGCTGTCTGCACCTTCACTTCCTCCAGAGAACAATCCCAACGTGTCGCTCCCGTGGGGCTCCCAGGCCGGCCACTGATTCCCCCTCCACTCACCCTGTAATTCTACTCTGGGATTAGACCCTGGCCTCGTTTGTCATGTCAGCAGGGGGTGGGGTGATCCGGGGGGGATGTTGTGGTCCACCTCAAAATGAAGTTCCAGACCGCGGCTGTTGGCGGGCGAGCAGGTCAGATCCTGATGGAACACGTTGTTGTGGGAGCACGCAGGTGGCACAGATCGAATGCTTGTTCGTTTTCAAAAGGCCGCGTCTTCGCTCATGACGCGTACGACCCTGAATGACAGGACCAAATAAAGTTTGGACAATGAACGTTTTGGGTTATTGAGCACAATTACGTCCTATTAGGTTCACTTGTTTCTCATGTTTGGACAAGCGACCCCATTGTTCCTGCTCCGACAGCTGGTGCGCTGGACAGAGAGGCTTCCCTGTATGTGGCAAACACCCTGATCCCGTCGTCCGCCTCTCCCCGCACATGTTCGCTCTCGTCCGGAGTCGTCTCTGACCCCAAAAGGCCCCACATGCTCTTCAGCTCAGCGCGAGGGGTGGATTTTAGGAAGGACGGGGACTTCTGTTTGGACAGCCTCGCTCCTATATAAGGGAATTTATTGACCCTGTTGCCGAGCGGTGTCTCAGACAGACAGCGACTGTTCAGCGGGGCGGAGAGAAGGCCGGAAGTTCCCAGCTTTTCCTGCAGAAAGCTGCAGTGTTCGTGGGAGAAGGCGGGATGGCCGGACAAGACAATACTCTCCACACAGAGATCACAGAGCGCTGCTTCTCTGCGGTTGGTTTGTGGGCGATTTGTGACGAGGGTATCTGAAGCTGCATTGAAGACTGCCAACACAAAAATGTTCTCCTGGAACCGGTGGCGAGGTAGGCACGGTTATCTAACATCTCATGAAGAATCGGTTTGTTGCAGTGTGGGGGGGTGGTGGTGGTGAGCACTTTGGCAGCTAAGGGGAGTGAATTCAGCGAGGCCATGTAAAATCGGGAGCTGGAAGGCAGCATGGGAAAGACGGGCCTTGCCGAAGGTGGCCCGGCGACCTTGTGAGATCCGGTCTAATCCAGCGCCCGTGGAGAGGAGATACTGTCTCTGGTTGTGGATTAGGGCAGCTGTCGAAGGAGGTCACCGCAAACCTCGCTTGCACGTCCCAAGCCCCTCCCCGGCCCGTCTCTGATTGGCCGGGCTCGCCCGTGAGCAGGCAACGCACAGAGAGTTCTCGTTGAATGAAGCCTGCCTGTGGATCTGACAATAGTAGGCATTGTTCTGTCCCATCACAGGCTTCAGAATAGGCTGCATTTCACAGCCTTTGTAATGCATATGGCTGTGAGTCATCGCAGGCCATTCTTATCAACTAGGTAACCTTTTCTTTTCCTATTCCCACAGAGCCCACACACTTATCTCAAACAAGAAACTGTTGGTGACTGCCAGTAGAGAGGAATATTGCGATATTGCCACTTCTCCTCACATCGGCTCGTTCGTGCGCTCGTCTTGCACGAGCAAGCTGTCACCACCGTTGTGTAATCGTGCTGAATAGTACGGGCTGGTGTGGTGCAGAAAGCTTCCAAAGGCAGTGCATTTAGTCTGAGAGGAGACCCCACGTCCTGCAGTGGCGCACACCTTGCTATGGGCCAACCGGACCGTCTGGTTGTTGCAGTCGCAGGTGTATGCAGTCATGCCGGTGACTCACAGCTGCCAATCATGCTGTCAGGCTATACCATGCAAGGTGAAAGAGTTGACTGCAGGTGTACTAACTCTCTGGGGGATGGGAGTGATTGCTGTGCTTGGTGGTACAGATTGGCAGGAAGGCAGCACAGGTGGTCAATGTGTTCACGCGGGCCACAGCATGGGAGGCAGAGCCGGTGCAAATGTGCACGTCTCGGGGCTGTTTGTCTTTTTTCTCAGTTCACCGCTGTCACACCCCGTCAGAGTCTTATGGTGGAGGTGAATCAGGTGACTGGGTGAGCCCAACCCCCCGTTCCTCTTTATCCTGCTCCACCCCGGCCCCGCTCTCTCTGCCAGGCATGTGGCCGCCCAGCTGTTGGGTCTTAAAGCACTTTTACCTCTCTTCCCCTCCTTGGCAACCTCGCACAAGCCCGGCCCTGTCGAGCCTGACACGTCTTGCCATGAAAGACGACCCCCACCCGGACCCTTTTGCCAGTGTCAGCACGTGGCGAGCGAGGAATGGACACTGACAACTGTTGCTGAGGGGTGTGGGTGTGTGTGTGTGTGTGTGTGTGTGTGTGTGTGTGTGGTAGCTCTGTTTGAAGCCAACTCCTCATTAAGGAGGTCCAGTTTGAAAACTGATGTGTCCACATTCAGTCTTTTGTATTTATGTTAACATAGCAAAAATTACCTTTGCATATTAAATATTTTTAATGCATCACAAATGCTGCCTGTTAAAAGGCTAATGGTATATGGTCATATGTTAGTGTTCAAGATTGTTCAACAACACTCCCTTGGCTTGGCGTTGACAAAAAGCCCAAGAAGTGTGTATTTTCAAAGTTATATGTCATTTATTTATATATGTAATTTGCAAAATGTAAGTTGTGGAAACGGTCGTCCATTCCCGGTCTCCATTAACCTGTAGAAATCCTAACGAGGGGCAAAAGAAAGGAAAAGAATAGACAGGAGGCCCGGTGCTGCCCCGTGGTTCTGGTTTACGCAGCACATCACTGTAAAAGTCCAAGAACAAGATAAGTATACAGCCTCCTAACCCCTAACATTAACTTTATGAGGCTTTCTGTGGGGAGGGACACCAAGTCGCCTCTCAGAAGTCCATTACTGTGTAACAGACTCGGCAGACTTTATGCTGGTTTGGTTGTTGGTAAATTAAATGACACACACACACATAACAGTTGTGGCGTGAGTTTAACTGACCTCTGACCCTGGTAACACGGCAGGAAAGGGAGGTGTCAAACAAAAGGGCCAAAGAATGTGTGTATGACAGGTGCAGGGTTTTTTTTCCCTGTCATCTGAAACATGTGCACTACTCCTGTCCCTCTGATTGTTCTGGACGCCTGGGTGGAGCGCACGCACGCCCCGCTGTCCCAGCTCTGCCTCCGGTAGAAACACGACACGAGCTTCCCTCCGACCTGGTTCATGTCTCTGCGCAGTGTGGTTGCTCCTTTCTCACAAAAACAATAATCGAGATTATTTTGAGCTGAAACTGAAATTAGAACAATTCCTCGTTCACTTTCGAAACATTAGTGGAGGGGTGGGGTAGCACAAAGGTGCGTGCGGGGATAGCATATGAGAGCTTCCACTTTCGACCATGATTCAGAGAGAGAGAGAGAGAGCCGGGCGGGCAGGGACACGAACGAGCTGGGGAAAAAAACTGAAACTAAACTAAACTAACAAAACTCGATGACATTGTAGCGACCCCCCCACACCTGAGTCTGTGTGCTAGAAACCCTTTTTTTGTCCACGCGGGATTTGTGACACGTGGCAAAAGGGGAGCGTCGCTGCAACGCAAAATCTCCACGATGTTGTTTTTGTACTCGCCGGATGTCAGAATCCTAATGAGAATTAAAATTCGATTAATCTTTGTTACGTCCCATGGAGCCGGTACACTTCCTGTCAGTGATGTCAGGACGTGAACTCTGGAGCACCTGTACACCCCCCTGACGTTGACTGCGTTCAGTGAACCCAGCGATCTGCCGGTGCAGCTTGGATTCTGAAGTGGAGAGTGGATTGGGATGTTGTTGTTTTAGTTTTCCCGGCGTGTTCCGGTGCGGCCCCGTCTGTGCAGCGGCGCAGCCGGGGTAACGGCGGCGGGACCCCGCCGGGCTTACGGTTCTGCTCTCCGTTCGTCACAGCTACTGGAACTGCTGGCAGGCGCTCAGCGGCCGCTCCGTGTCCCTGCTCTTGTTTTACAATATTTAGATAAGCGGGTTGCCTAGCAGCCGCGCTGAATAGACTTTGCACATGGTTTATACATAATCAAACAGAAGTCTGCTTTTGGCAGAACGCTCCCTGCATTATATGGAGGTTCAGGCCTCTGCTTGTCTCCGCGAGAGCGAATCGCCGCTGGTTTCCCATTGTTGGCTGCAGTTTTAATAGTTTTGTACCTGTGCAGAGGTGAACTCGAATTCCTCCGTCTCCCGCGAGCGCCGGCTTATTTTAAGGCCAGTATCTGAGGAGAAAGGTTAGTTTTATGGCTCTAAATAGGAAATAGCAGTTCTGCAAATACACCGGCCAGGGTGGACTTTGGCACTCTCTGAACAGAGAGCTAAGGTTTCCTGGATGAATGGCAGGCCCTGTGTGAGAGCTCGGCCCGCCCGGGTCCACAAGAGGCCGTCGCAAGCGGCAGCAGAATGGTGTTGTCGGAAAAGGTTATAGGTTGCCTCGCGAGAGCGCCGCAGGGAAAACGGGGCGTTCCGGTGGCGCGCTGGTTTTGTCTATTCATCTCAGCCTGACAAATTCACGGACACGTGAATGCGGCGATACCCCCCGTGTGGCTCCGTTTCTGAACGCATCCTATCTGCCCATCTGAAATGCCACGATGGCGCCGCCGCATTAAAAGCTGCAGTTCAGCCGCTGCTAGTTTATCTGCTGAGACACTGCTGCGAGAGTTCAGTCAAAACTTTATGCTGCACAGAGAAAACAATCTTTTTTTCTCTCCCCGCGTGGTTTATCTTTTCGACGAAATCAACGACCACGCTGGCGTTTGAGTCTGTGTGAAATCCACAGCTCGACAATGACGCCGGCCTGCACGCTGGCCTATTTCGAGTGAGCGCATTGTCTAGTCCTCTGTGTTTACCGTTGCCGGGAAAAGTGCCATTTACACTTTGGCGTTGGCTTCGAACAATGGGGCAGATTCCATGAGCTATATTCTGTTGTTTCCTGGCTCTGGGAAAGCGCTCTCGCTTCCAGTTATTTTTGGAGCGGACTGTAAATTGTGGATGACAGATGAAGTAGTTCTCCTTCAAACGGAGACCTCTGTCTGCGTCTGTCGGGAAGGTGCGCACGTCTTCCTCTCTTCGTCTCGTCTTTGTCTTCTTCTTCTTTTTTTTTTTTTTTACAATTTGAGAAGCTATATTTTGAGCTGCTGTGGAATAACCATAGGCTGCTGAAGCGTCTTCCTGACCCAAATGGGAGACAAAGGCGCTGTGTGCCATGGGAGAGCAGAGAGGGTGTTATTACACACTGGAGTAAAAACATTGGATTGCATACTTCAGTTTCCAGATATTTCACAGCTGCAGTAGTATTTTTGAAGACGGAATTGTCTGGCATCATCAGGTGAAGCGTGACCCCCCCTGTTGTGTTCACAAGAGCTCGATTAAACAATATGTAGCTTATATGAGAAATGAAAGAAGTTGTCAGTGGGTACTGCTGCAAAAAAAGGCTTCCACGCACAGAATCGTGAAAGTCTTGTGGCAACTGAAAAGATATTTCTGGTGGAATGCATTAAAAAAAAAACCCAAACTCCTCTTTGAGCTCTCTGATGGTGTGGAGGACCACGCAGACCCCCCCCAACACGGGTGTCTGGCAAACAAGTGGGCTTCAGTCAGACTGAAGAGCTTCCCCGGAGGTGAATCAGGTGCTGCGTCCTTCAGTCGCAGGGCCCTGTGTGTGTAACAAGTTAATTTTAGATCGATATAAACCCTTTCTGTCTGTGAGTTAAACATCGCCGAGCGGCTGCAGCCTGCATTCCAAACCATTTATGAGCATTTGCAGCGCGAGGCAGACGGCCTCGCTCGTTTGGAGTGCTGCACTATACTTTTGTGTCTGCCTGCCGAGTCGGGGAAATCGAAGGAAAACGGCGGAGTCGGTGTTGTGCCGACAACACGGCCGGATCCCGCTCAGAAGACGCGCTCCTCTGTGCCTCGCGTCTCGTTTGACTGCTCGTTCCTGGAACTGCAGAACCTGAGCACCGGCCCGTCTTCCTGCTTATCTGGTCGTGTCAACAGAGCCCAGCAGGCCGGCTCTCAGCTCTAACTGCTGCGTGTTTACCCAGAGGGAACGGTCCTCATGCAACCGCTGCACCCCGTGCTGCTAAACTCGTCAGCCGTGGCCTCTGCAGTTGACCCTCGAACCCCCCCCCAACACACACACACACACACACACACAGTTTCCTGTTGCGGTGCACAGGAAACCGTTGCAGCACGTTTAAGTCTTCTCCAGTTTCCTCAGTGTCATCGCCGCTGTGGAATTTTTAAACTGCAAGAAAAAAGCAGAGAGAGGAGCTTTCTTCCGCTCCGTGTTCAAAGTGATCAGTTTATTTGTATTCACATGCAGACGCTGCATGATACAGAGGACGATGACAAACAGAAGTGAATGAGCGGGGAGAGATCAGTTTCTCAGTGTGGGAAAGCCTCTTTGCGAGGGCGGGGGCAGTAAGGGGATGAAGGCTGTGGTATGTGTGGGGTGGTGTTGACTGTTTGGCCTCCGCTCTGAATGCCCCATTATCTGCTCGGCTTCCCGCCCATTAAGTGTTGCGGATCTAATCAGTCTGAAAGTCATCTTCTAAAAGTTGGGCCTCTTCTCTCCCTCTCTCTGAGAGACAAGCGTACATCCTGACTTATTTTCCCTCCGGTTCCCCCCCTCCGGTCTTCTCGTCCTCCCAGGTGGGTTAAAAACACGGCACAAAAACATCCACATGACAGCGAAGTCAGGGCTGCGTGCCTGGTGTGAGGGACCGGACCAGATGGCTTCCCCGCACACAGCAGCGGGGCACATGGGTCGACAGCATGCGCAAAGTTCCTACCTCCTCGCCATGCTCTCTCTTACCTGGCTGTCAACCTGCGGGGGGTGGGGGGGGTGGGGTGGGTGCTGGCAGCACATAAATGGAGCCACCCATCGACGCTATATGCTCGACGAGCAAGTCGGCCAAAATGACTCAAGGCTTTGCAGTTCAAACCGAGAACAGCTGTCATTCCCAGTGAGCTGCGGCCAGGAGAGTGACACTGTAACCCTGCCAGACCCGACTGGCACCGCCGCACTCCTGTGTCTATTTCTGAGCCTGGGGGGTGTGAACGTGGGGTTGCTTTGGAAGTCACGCAAGAAATGGTTGTGGGTATTCGTAGGCCCCCCTTATCCACGCTAAGCTCCTCGTCCCTCCTGATCATCACAGGTAGCCTGGACCGCAAACAGCCATGACGACAGGGAGGAGAAAAGCTCTTCTGTCCTGAGCAAGCTGGGGAAAAGATCCAGCCCTGTGGCAGATTCTTGTGACACTAATCCCCCCCCCGGCACTTTTCTCTCAAAGATGCGAGGCTAGAGCTGGGTTGGCCGCTAAGGAAGAGAAAGGACGTAGGCTTGCCAGGACCCTCAAGTGGTCACCGTGAGAGAAGAGAAGGGAGCGTTGGGATTTACTGGATATTCGTTCAGACCCAGAGTCCAAACCATCCATTGTGATGCCGAGCCTGGCTGTCTGCAGTGTTCCCACATGGATTTGCTGTCACAGTTAGGGCCTGCATTACAGAACTAGATCAAAGGACACATAATGGAGCGCACCAAAGGGTAGCGTGACCTACATATACCAGCGAACTGAAGGCCTCACTTATTTGTCAGATGTATTCACTGGCCCTGAGTTTGTGTAGGGAGGTAACAGCACATAGTTTGGTCACCCACTGGTGTGTGAGCTGTTGTTCTGAAGGTTCCAGTTTCTATTCGGCCACAGCCATCTTGGTTTTTTGAAAGCAGACAATACCATATTTGGACGTCCTCTTGCTGAGGACGATACCGACTACAGGTACTACCTGTGAGTATCTGTCAATCACACATAGCCACGCCCCCAAAACAACCCCATGGTTTTTCATCTTAATGGGAGCATCATTTACAACATGAACATCACGTGGTGATGGAGAAGAGTTGAAACTAGTGATTGAGACCATGAACTCAGTATGAACATGTTTACTGAAGTCATTCATCCAGTGAGAAGGAGGCTCATTTTCTCATCCACTTCTATACAAACCAACCAGATGAGTCGCCTCCTAGTGGTCATTCTGTAGAGCACAGGGTTATGACACTTCTGCATTAGCTCCATTTTTCACACCCAGAAGCTACATCCATTTTTTTTAACATTGTATGTATGCCACACACTTTGTAATATAGTTTATTAGTATATGTTCTAATGTGTGTTATGGTTGTCCCTGTTATCCGTGCCCTTTTGCCTGCGTACTGTTCTACTGGGCTGTGTTTTTCTCTCTGCCTCTGTCTCGCTTCTTTTTTTTTTTTTTTTTTTTTTGCCCCGGCCCTCTCCCCTGTCTCTTGTTTTTATTGTCTCTGTGTGTTGTGCTGAGCTGGCTGCTGTCACCCTGTGATTGTGGCTAAGCTCTGTGGTTTTTGCGTTAGCAGCGCTCCGAGCGTATGGTTCTCTCTGGGCCCTGCTGACTCTCGCTGAGCGCGTCCACCTGTCTCCTTATGCAGGACAGCACGCACGCCGTCTTCTCCTGCCGACCGGAGAGATGACGTCACCTCTGGCATACAGATGGTTAGGTGTAGGGGACACAAACGCTGACGTTCTGTCCATATGGGCGTTTTAGAGCCTTTCAGTTTGTCAAACAGTGTGAGTGGTTCACCGTGTGTTGGCTCGATTAGCAGTGCGTGGCCTCTTGTGTGCGAAGAATCGGAATTGGCCTTTTCAGCTGTGTCTCCTTCCTTCTCATTCAGCTCTGATTGGGTGGAGATCCTGGAGCCACGCTCCCGTGAGCGTATGTATGTGAACCTTACCACTGGTGAGTGCGGCTGGGATCCCCCTGCGGGCGTTCCTGTACGCCAGGCTGACGGCAACCAGTGGTGGGAGCTGTTCGACCCGCACAGCAGCCGCTTCTACTACTACAACTCAACCGGCCGCCGCACGGTCTGGCATCGCCCCCAGGGAGCCGACATCGTGCCCCTCTCCCAGCTCCAGGCCATGAAGCGATGCAGCGAGGCCAAGCGAAAGGGGGCGGGCGGGGACAGGCCCCACCACGGGACCGTGGGCAGCGTCGGCAGCGTCGGGAGCCAGGGGCGCTGCACCCCGCTGCCCGAGCAGGACCGGGACGACTCCGTCCCCGGAGCCTCGGAGACCGGCGAGGACGACCCCCGCCCGGAGGAGGACCCGGCAGCGGACGGCAGGTCGCAAGGAGACGGGAGCAGCAGCGAACACGACGGCAGCAGAGACTCGCAGAGGTAAGACCAAACGTGCAGTAGCTTCTGCAGTGAGTCTGGAAAGAGTCTCATCGTAAGTGGCTCGCATTACCAAGAGGAAAGTGGGGAAACGTGATAGTCATCGCAGCATGTGGCGTAGTGAGACGTAATGACTTTCAAATGCCTCAGCTATTAGAATTCGCAGGATTATTTTGACTTTTGACCACGAGAGCCGAACTCAAACTGCTTTGTTATTTTAATTCTCACTTATCTGAACATTCCATATGTCCCGTGTTTCCATACTGCTGCCTGTGAACCGTGCTCAGCCATTTCAGCAAATCGCTACCAAATGGGGAGAATGGTCAGTTACATTATAGAGCACGACACCCCCCACACACACACAGAAACGCATGCACGCTAGGCTTACTGGTGCAGAACGGACCCTAACAGTAACTCATTCAGAGACCCCATCATGTGCTCGGCACTGCGGCCGGGTCCAAAACCGCCGTCTCTTCCCTCTGAGCCAGATTCCAGACATGCCACTTCTGTTTCCCCTGGCGCTGAGCCACTGAGGCCATCTCAGTGTCCTTCTGTGTGCTCACCGCCACCCTGCCCCGCTTTCTGCTCCGCTGCTCGTTTGGTTTTCCTAAAACAAATCCAAAGGACCGTAACGCCTCTTATGGGGGAGAGCTAAAATGAAGCTAAAACGTGCGGTCACGAGAGGCACGTGACGGAGTGTCGTCTGTGGTGAAAAACAAGCAGAACCTTCGCATTCAGGACCCTGCTGCTTTTCAGACCACTCCCCCCCTGTAGTTTGGGATCTGGTGTACTTGTGGTGGCAGTAATGTTGGGGGGGTTGACGGGGGGCGAAGGTGTAAGGGAGAGAGGGGGGCGAACGTGTAGGTGGAACTAACTGCTCAGCTGAGGTTGTTGACCGCTACTCGCTGAGCCCTGTTGGGTTGCCTTTGGTGCGCGTGGGGAGGGTAAACACACACACACACACACACACAGGGTCCCCTCTGTCCCGGTGACTCAAACTTTCCCAAAACCCTTTTCTGTCCTCCCTTTAAAACAATGGCCAGCTGTGTTCCTTAAAGGAAGGATGGCGTGGCTGAATACCCTCCTCAGCCATACGGGCCCTCGCACGCTCATTAGCCACCGCCGCTGCCTCTCTGCAGGTAACTGGAAACCAGTGAAGAAGAAAGAACGCACGGGGAAGGTTGAACGTGACAGGTCGCAATGGAGGGAAACAAACTCTGAGACATGCTGGCCTCGCTGATAATGACAGAGATCAGCGGGATGGAGCGGGGGCGTGGGGTTAAATGAAGAGTCAGAGTGGTCACGGTGGTTTGAGGTTCGCTAACTCTTCTGTCCCGCCCAGAACACGCGAGCGTTACAGGCTTTCATGACAATACAGTGGTCTTCCTGTTATTTGTTTATATATATATACACACACATGGCCTCTGGTCATAACTTTTTTTTAGTTCCACAGAGTAATGGTGAGTAATTTCATTGTTTCAGGTTCCTCCGTGTTTGGTTTGTATGTCTCAGCTATTTTCAACATGTCCTCGCATGTTCGTTTTCCCTCCTTTTTTTTATTCTCCTCCTCCTCTGTGAAATTACAGCAGAGATGAAATGTTATTAACTTCTGACCTTTGAAAAACAAAGCTGTCCTTTGTGGAAATGGGACAATCCCAGTCCTTCCAACACCAGTTTCCTTTTGTTTTGGTCTATTCATATATCTGTTCATCACAGAGAGACAGTTCGGACAACAACACGCCCTTTGTGTTATTCTAAGCACTGGTTGGTCGATGCGGCCTCCTTCTCTCTGTTTTTCTATCACATACTGTAGTTGTCTGCGCGCACGTCTCGCCGTTACTCATTTACCAAGCCTTATCGCGTGCCCTGGGTGTTTCTTGGGACTTCAGGCCTGTGGAGCTCATCAGGGAAGTACCGCGGTTTCCATGGGTAAACATGTCAGTCACACACGGCCGGAGCACAGGAAGCCGCGGCCAGCCGATCTCTTTACACGCTGCAGCGACCAGAGGTGTTGCACATCAGCGAGCTCGTTACATCTGTATTGAATTTCGCTCACCTTCCTCCCCGCCTGTTTTTCTCCTCAGCGGAGAGCGGGGTAACATCTGCGCGGGGTGTCACGGCGGACGGTTAAGTGCGCTCCTGTCCTCGCCGTGTGCGGGCTTCCCTTCCCGCGGAGCCCGCCGAGGCTGAGCGGTTGTTAAGAGTGTGCCGATGGCTGGATGGCAGCGCGGAGTAAGACAACCCACATGTGACCCAAGGTGGTTCACATCAGGGTCACGTTACTCTTTTGTCTCGTGGGCTGGGCCCGGGGACGCATAATGGACCACTAAAAAGAACAAAGGCCCTCCACCCCCCCCCGAGAGCTTTCTCTGAGCAGGAAGTGCAGGTCTGCTGAATGGAGAAGAACCCCAGATGACTTGTGCGCCCTCTCATTTAGCCCCGTAATGACATGGTGGAGCAGCAGCGTTCAGCAGCAGTCACGCTGACATCAGACGCTCAGAACTCGCCTTTCCTGCTCGGCGGCTGGCGGCGGATTCCTTCACAAATGTTCAGAAAGCCGAGCGCCGACTTTGGGCGCGTAGGTCAACTCAGCTCTGCCTGGGCCACTGCGAGGTTGAGGCTGATGTGTTCGACGCGACCGCCACGCTCGCTCTTTACCTTTTCCCGTAACACATCAGACTCGAGAGAAGCCCCAACCCCCAACAACCCACACAGAGCTGAGTCGTGTTTTAATTTCTGTTTCAGTTTCTCTTGTTTTTTTTTAAAAGCAAAAAAAAAAAAGTTTGTGAAAGCAAAAGTATTAAACAACAAAACAAATCAGACTTCCTCTTACATGCCTGACTGTGAGTCACGGAGGAGAAACCACCAGAGCGTTTATTTAGGAAACAAGGGGGCGTCTTACGAGGTAGATAAAGTTTGAAAGTCTTTAATGAGTCACACATTGTTTGCATGTTTACTGCGAGGGCCCCGAGCCCGTCGCGCTTTTCATGTCCCGCCACTCAGAGGACGTAGCCACAACATTTTTACGCACGCTGGAAAGACTTGTTTTTTATCTGGGCTGGCGTGGTAAGCTCATACTCGGCTCCTTCCAGATGGCGTTCTACGCCTGCCTATAATAACAACCCCCCCCACCCCCCACCCCCCGAATAGAAAAAAAAAGTTGCAGTCGGGACTCGTGATCCTGATATGTGCCTCAGTGCTTGGTGCTCTCCACATTTGTTTTTGGTTTTTTTAGTTTGAGATATCATTTGACACACTTCTTTTACACTGAACCTCTGTCCGCCACCGTGATGCGGTGGAACCACTCTCGCGCCTTCATGAAGAACCAATGGCACAACATGTGAACTGGCCTCAGGCATGCTGCTGCTGCCGCCTCAGCTGACTGAGAGCGTGAAGAGAGGGTGTCTTTCAGGGTTTCCACTCCCATCCGTCTCTAATGGGCCGCTAGTGGGGGTATGAGACGTGAGACTGACTGGAACAGATTCCGTCCGTGTGTGTGTGTGTGTGAAGGGGATCCAGTTTTGATCATGCCGTCAGAACAGTGTGCTATAAGCGGGATCTGGCCCAAGAGAAAGAGTCGCAGATACACTATCAAATTGCAGAGGCGGGTCTCTCTGGAATCTGGCTGGGTTTGGCCTCATCCTGTCCCCGTCAGAACCATCCCAGTGGCCGTCCTCGGGGTCGGGCTGCCGGAGCCGCACACATGCACAGCTGGTAGACATCTTGGCTCAGAGGAGGGAGGTGCGTCAGTTCAGCTGTTGCGGGACAGCTGGCTCTCTGGAGGTGTCTTACAGGAATCAGGGGGCCACAAGTCCAAAAAATAAAAAAGCCATTTCATTTGTCCTGCGTGACATTTTTGTGACTGATGGCGTAAAAGTGAGAGGGGAGCTTTGAACGCCAGGGAGGTGGATACGGCATTGTCCTCGGGGGATCCTCTTTGTCTTCTCAGTTTCCTTCCTCTACGCAAATCGCAGTGTTCCCATTGGCCTGTGCTCGGAGGTGTTTGTGTAGCAGAAGCTTGGCCTGCGCAACCTCATTTCCTCTTCCTGTTCAGCTAATGTTAATAATAACCCCTGTTTTTCAGACCCCCACTCTTCCCAGGGGGTAAATTTAAGAACTTCCAAATCCATATCACGGTCAGCCAGAGTGACTCAGCTGATGGCTTTTCCAACAGCACTTATTCTAGACACGGAAGAGAGAAGAAACTGAACATCTGCTGACAGTTATTGAGACGGCCTGACCACGGCAGTATTCAGAACAGTGACAGAGGTGCTGTATCTGACTGTGAAATCGAGACTAATTGAGATTTGCTGACCGTTAACTTGATTTGCTGCCCCAGAGGCCAATCAGATTATCCCTTTGGTGTCCAAAGGGCCTCTAACTTCATTTCATCCTAGATTTTTCTGTCATTGTAAATGTGTGGCACGCTAGCTCCGGTGACTGGGGTGGGGGGTGGGGGTGTATGCGCCAATGTGGGCGTGGGCGTGTGCGCATGCGCCATGTGCATGTGTCACAGCATCCTGGAGAAATGGCTGCAGGGGAGATAATCTCTCTGCAAACAGTGAGAGGTTCAGGAAAAAATCCAGAGAAAGTTCTTACACTCCCAGTCATCGTTATCACGTCTCCTTTTTCTTTTTCTTTTTTTTTTTTTTACCTCTGTGGAAAATTGCTGTGCATAATCCCCTACTTTAGCTCACATTCAAAAAACACCTGACATGCAGGCTACGAACAGGCAACACACCCTTTCCAAACAACTTTCATTGTGAGAGCCTGTCTGCATGTGGAGACTGAAGATGACTCTTTCAGGATGAGATTCTCAACCCCCCCTTTTTTTAAACTCCATTGCTGTCATTGAGGGAGGCGTCTCCGTGACGATGACACAGCCACTCATTGTGTGAGGCTCCCCACGCCGCCGCCGAGGCCCCTGAATGGGCCCTGAGGAATTCCAGCCTTCCCGCTCATTCCCCCGCTGCACTCTCCCACGACTAATCCCCACCCCTTCTCATTTACACACACTCACACCCCCCTCTCTTGTCTCCAATCTCCTTCACCCCCCCCAACCCCCGCCAAATGTCTCCCCACTCCAGCCCTGTTGTTTTTTCTCACCATTTCTCACCATTGTACTCTCCTTTGGTGTGGAGGTTGTAATCGTACAGTATTCGGGGTTTTGCTGATGCGTGAGTTGCTCTAGCTGTGTAATGGGATTAGAGGCTTTGCATTGGAGATGGGAGATGCTGCACAACCTTACTGCTGGAGCTGGCTACCGGCCCCCCGTGCGACAGCGATGATCATGGCCCCCCGCCGACATCTAACACAACGTGCCGGTGCTGGACCTTTGGCCGGGCCCGGCTGGAACAATGGCAGGCAGACAACAGAGACAAAGCCCAACACAACCCCTCCGTCCCCAGCACTGTGAGCTGGTTGTCTCATGTTGCTACCAATATCATCATCAGAAGATTTCATTTGGGGTTAGTGTGGGCAAGAAGGAATCATCAGGGGCGATGGAGTGTTTTTTGGACGTGAATTTGAACCTCAGGGGCTTCTTTTTGTCCAAGGAAGTAGAATTAGCCATTAATGAAGTCAAACATTTTGTGAAGCTATGTGTAAGCCCCCGTACTGAAGACTTGGCCCTTACTTCCGGCCTGTGCGCAGTGTGTGAACCTTACATAAGGCATTTCCTGTTTTGTGCTACATATGGGGAAGCCCTCTCTCCAGCCCGCTGTAGGACCTCCTCAGACAGGAAGCGGTGGTCATCACCCAGCCCCCGACAACACAGAGAGACAGATTTGTGCAGTTGTTTTTATACAGTGGGTTATTACATGAGACTTTCTTTCGAGTACGAGTGAGCAGATTTGATTTGTTGGGCGGTAATGGACGCAGAACGTGATTGTTGTGTTCCCCCGGCCGTCTCGATGTCTCATGTGTGAGCTGCTCTTTCCTGTGCTAAGCGGTTCGCTGTGTGTCAGCTGCTGAGGTGGGAATTTTTTTTTTTGTAGCGTTTGCATCACCTCCTCCTGCTCGACAGGGCCGGAGTGAGAAAACATACACCGTTTCAAAGAGTACTAGCAGTGGCTTCTCACGTTTACATCTGTCCCCCCACCCCCCACCCCCACTCCCGCTTCCACACCGTATAACCTTACACTCGCACGTCCCCGTCACAACCAAACAGTGGTGGTTTGGGGTGAGTCCCGACCATCAGAGCATCTTGTCTTCACACGTGTCTGTCTGTGTGTTGTGCGTTGTTTGGGCAGTAAACCGTCTCGATTGGTGGTGGTGGGGAGGCTTGAAGATGAGAGCCTGTTTACATTCAAACCGCTGAGGTGGTGTGACTCACTCTGTAGAGCTGGGGTGGCAGAGGGTCCTGAGAGCGAGAGAGAGAGTACTGGAGGAAGTTTGCCGTTGGCTTGAGGACCACAGGGGAATTGTTTCAGCATTGTTCCAGAGGAACGGGGGAGGAGGGGGGGGGAGGGGAGGGGGGGTCACTCCGCCTCATTCTCTCCTCCCTCTGCCTCGTCTTCCTGCCGTTACAGCCCAACTCCCAACCAGTGCTGTTGGAAAAGAGAAGCCTGGCCCCACACTGATCCGGGTCTGGATTTACGAGGACAGAAGGTGATCAGCTGTGGTCCAAATTAATCACCCCGCTGAATGTTAAGTAGAGGTAGGAGGGGAGGGGGAGGTAAGTGGCCTTTGCCTGCCTTCACACTCATTGACCTGTTTGGCCTTTGATCGAGCGACAAAGTACATTGTGTATATATTGTACTTGTACATTACGTACTGCGTCACACATCTCTCACTCGGGCCAGCTGCTGACCGCGTCCTGTGTGTGTGTGTGTGTGTGCGTGTGTGTACAATAACAACCACTTTACACAACGCTCGATGTTTTAAGAGGGCAAGTTGTTGACCAGTTGAGGAGTGAAAACTCCCGATTGCAGGGGGAAGATTAAGAGGTGACGGCCGCGGCAGATAGTTTTACACGGCCGGGATTAGCAGTGGGCCACTGGGTTTGAAGTTCGCCCAGCTGCTCGGCCCAGAGGAGGAGAATTAACCTCTGCGCCAGAGCACAGATCCTCTCAGCTGAGAACCACTGCAATCCCCCGCTTCTCTCAGATCAGCCCCACGTTCGCGGGATGTTCATTCACCCATTCAGACTCGCACCTCCCGACAGATCGCGGCTTCTTCGCACACGTCCAGCACAACCGTGGTGCTGAGTATAACGTTACTGTAGCAGTGTGATGTGCCGCGTTCAATCACTCTGTTTGCACAACACACACTGGAGTTATTGTCTCATGGGTTCGACTTGGCCATTATGACTGCCCGACTAAAAATGGAGCGCAGCCTTTGGAGGTCAGCAAAATGTTTGGAGAAGAATTTGGAGGTCGCCGCTGATTTTCCCAGCCCTGTCAGCCTCGGCTTTTCTAAAATAGATGAAATATAATGAATGGCTTCATGGCCGTGTATGTTTGAAGATGAAGCTTGTGTGTTTTATGGTATTTTGTGTTGACTTTCATGTGTTCACTCAGACTTTGCCTTGTTGCTTTGACTGGTGTCAGAATAACGCTGCTCGTGTCTTCTCTTCATCAGGGATGCTTCGCAAAGATGGCAGCCTGCGCCTGGTTCCAAGGCCGCCATGCTGGTGAAGGTGAACAGCATGAGCCGTAGCCAGCCCAGCCCCGGCTTGCAGCAGCAGCAGCACCTCCAGCACAGTGCGCACGGCAAAGCCAGCACCTTCACCCTGCACCCCCCCAGCAACAAGGCCCAGGGAGGACACAGCTCCACCCAGGGATATAAAACGGCTCCTTCTGGCAAAATGGCAGCGGACGCGCGTCAGGCCCATCACCTGAGAAAGGCCAGCAATGGCAGCTTCTGCCTGGTGACATCAGACAGTAGCCACCCCAGCCCGATCCTTCACAGGTCCCAGACCAGCACGCCACGCCCCATTTCTCCCCCGTACGGTTGCACTCCCCCAATCTACGATGAGCCAGTCTCAGACTGTCCCATATATGACGAGCCCCCAATAGATATGGAGGTAGAGGGAGCGCATCTGTACAATGGACAACCTCTGTCTCGCCTGACTCCGACCCACAGCCTCCAGAAGCCCAGACACCTCCAGCACCCGGGTCCAGCTCATCCAGGGTCCCGGCACAGGAGGAATCCGTCTGCTTCTGACTACAGCCCAGCTGGTCTGGAGTGCATCAAGCACATGGTCAACGTGGACCCCAAGCAGGGGCCCATATCCGGCTCTCCCGTACCCACGCGTGCCCCTTCCCCTACCTCCAGGCAGGACCCCGTCCTCGCCCAGCCGCAGCCCCAGCCCCAGGCCCACTCTTTGCCCCAGCCTCGAGCCCAGTTGAGGGACAGAGAGCCAGGGACCCCGGGCCCAAGTACACTGGACAAGAAACAGAACTGGCGGGTTCTGGAGGCCACTGTGCAGCGTGCCATGGAGGCGCGCCACAGCAGGCAGAGCAGCCAGGCCTCGCAGGACTTCCCCTCCTCCACCCCGCAGGCCACCGCAAACTATCAGGACTCCGGCTACTCCACCGGTCCCTCCCCGAGTCTGAGGAGAAAGAGCAGGAGGAGGGTGGGAGCCGGCGGCGGCGCAGGAGGCAGGCCGGGGTCGGTGGGCAGCAGCGGGGAGCTGTGTGCCCTCAACGAGAGGCTGATGGCGGAGATGAGGGAAGTGGTGAGTCGCTCCAACACCATGAGGGAGGTGAGAGCGGGGCTGGACCCGGAGATGGCCGAGAGGGGGATCGTGCCTCGTACGCGCTCCCCCGCGGACTCCCTCAGGTGGTACGGAGGAGGGGGAGGGGGCTCAGCGGGCAGGTGCTCGTCGCGGGAGGACCTGCCCGGGGCCCCCCGCTCACTCAACAGAGCCGGCAACCTGGGCAACCCTGGCCTCGCCCCTCTGGAGATACCAGGGAGGCAAAAAAGGACATATGAAAAGGTGGACACCCTGGAGCTGAGCGTGAACAGCCAGGTCAGCCTCTCCTCGCCAGAGACCCCGGGACCGCCCTCCCAGGTAACCCCTCCCCCTCTCATGTTTATGTGTGTGTGTGTGTGTGTGTGAGGCAAACAGCAATAAGTTAAACTGTTGTTAATAACAAAACAGATTGTAAGAGAGCACTTGGTAGCTAATCCAATATTATGATGCTTTCCTGTGTGATTAAGAGCTCAGCGGAGTCTTGTGCTGTTGTGTGGTCTGTTCATCACATCACAGGTTTGCTTGGGTTTGGCCTTGCTGGGTCTGGAGCAGCTCTGATTTACTGACGTCTCTCCAGATCCACTGTCAGATTACGGAAGAATTCGCTCTCGTTGTGTCACACGAGGCCGAGGGATGCATGAGTAAAGCATCTGCGTATTATGGGAATGTTTTAGTAGCTGTGTTTGTACTGTTGAGTGTTCCTCGTCCTGGGAGAGCTGTGAATGGAGGAATGGACATGTCGGTGGACATGAAGACCGTTTGGCTGAGCAGCAACATTCCTCTTGACTACTGGTGCAGATCAGATATTTAAAAACCCTTGATGAGCACAGCAGATTCAGTGATATTTTGGCTTTGCAGAGACAGGTGGACGGCGCGCCTGCGACACCGGTGTTATCTTAACGTCGAGGGTCCTTACGAAAGGTGCGCGTGACCCAGGACGTGTGACTTTCTCAAAGCAGTTATACAAGTAGCAGCGTGTAGCAGCATGTGGACCCAATTCCCAGTTCTGCTCCTTCTAATCTCCAAAGCCTCTCTTGCAACAGAAGCACAGCACATGCCTCCACACATCACAGTGTTGTTTTCAGCAGCTGTAATAATGAATGTTGGATTCAGCAGGGAGCTCTGGGATGAAGAGCGTGAGGCTAATCACTCTTCTCTGAAAAGAGCACAGAGCATTTTGTGAGTACTGCCTCTTACATTCCACTCTTGAATGCCTAAATGTCCCCGGGACATTTGGCGACGGGCAGGCTGGGCACCGCTGACTATAATGGCCGCAGTCCCAGCATTACCTGTCATCCTCTTACCACCATCCATCTGCCCTGCGCCGCAGGTGCCTTATACTCACATGCCAGCTCTGTGCTCGGGCATCTGGGGCCCGTGCCAGGCCAGAGAGATTCAGGACATGGCCTCCCCTGGTCAGGAAGGAGGGCCGCTGCGGCCCATATGGCCCAGGCTTGGCGGGGCGACGAGGAGGAAGGGGTCGGCCGCCTGGTACCTTATTGGTGCCACTGCAGTTCTCGCATGTTAGACAGCAGCCGAGGTGCACCGAGCGGGCCCCCTAAGTCTGTCCTGGAATGTGATTCAGACCTGCTGTTATATCACTCACACACTCACAGATTAGGACTGGCTGTGTATGAGCGGCTCGACATTTTCCATATTTGAACATTATGTTCTTAGACCTTTGAACTGACTTCAAAGGATGTGCTGAAACTCTGACCGTTTCCACAAAGACCGTGAATAATTCATGTTTTTCTACGGCGAGCATTTTCCACCGCTTTTCCACCGTTTCGCCGCTGCGTCCCGTTCCGTAGTATGACGAAATCACCGTCCTGCGGTGGTGCATCTGTGAGCTCTCTGTGTAATTTACTCAAAGCAGAAGTAGCACAGCGTATGTCCCATTCCTTAGTGAAACATGGTCTTTGTTGCGTTCCGGCTCTGGCCTCTGTCGCCCACGTAAACGTCAGCACGGTACGACCGTACGGACTCCCTGCCAAACTTCAGATCCGCTCCGTTTGACCGAGAAACCAAAATCTAAAGCCCAGCTTGTCTGGCACTCGTCAGTGACATATTACCTCAGGGTCTCATTGAAAAGATGTCAATGCGTTTTATGTTCCATTAGTAAACTTGAGCTTTGATTCTGGCCCGCGTTTCGTATTGTTCCTGGCTGTTTGCAGAGTGTATCTGGATTACCGGCTTTCTCAGTTAAGGGAGCTGAGGAGCTCCTTGTGGTCTTAAACTCCACCGCAGGGATCACAGGGAGGTCTTGTGCGGAGGATCACTTTGGTTTTGAGGGGGAGGCGAGCCTGGTGTCGGGAGGGACAGCGTCTGTCTGCTCACCTGCTGCTGAGATCAGGGTTCATGAGGATTTGGGGGGGTGTGATTTTTTTCCAAATACGGTGCTGGCGTTAAGAAATTAATGTGCCGATCCTGCAACTATTTCCCCTTGAGCCCCGGCGCTGCGGAGCAGAGCATAGTAGGCGGAAGGCAGCCCAGCTCCACAACGGCTCTGCTGCATTCTTCCCTCACTCCTTCCGTGTCCTCTCCGCCTGGACAGCTCTTCTTCTCTGTCTCATGTCCACCTCTTGTTCCCCTGCAGGCGGGCACCCTCGAGCTGCAGGCGCAGTTGGAGAGCCGAAAGAAAGGCATGGTGGATGGGCGGACCGCTTCCTTGGGCCCCCACCGCCCCGCCGGCCACGACAGCAGAGAGGGGGGCGACGGGGCTGGAGGGAGAGCAGGGGGATCCTCCTACCAGCTCGCCTACGCCACCCTGCGGCAGCCCCCACCTCCCGACATGGGCATGGAGGACTGGGCCAGCAAGCACCTCAACATGCACACGCAGGGCCTGTTCCGTCGCCGCGTCTCCATCGCCAACATGCTCTCCTGGAACCGCGGGTCCATCAAGAAGCCCATGCTGGTCACCAGCAACCGCGCCGTGAGGAAGGAGGCCTGCGAGATGTTCAAGCTGGTGCAGGCCTACATGGGAGACAGGCCGTCGCGCCTGGACCGCCGCCACTGCGCCCTGCTCATAGTCACCAAGTGCTGGGACATGCCGGGTCTGCGCGACGAGCTGTACGTGCAGCTGGTGAGGCAGACCACGGGCAACGCCAGCCCCAGAAGCTTGGCGGCGGGCTGGGAGCTGATGGCCGTCAGCTTGGCCTTCTTTGCCCCCTCGCCCAAGTTCCGCTGCTACCTGGAGGGCTACATCCAGAGACACACGGAGCCCACCAGCGACAAGAAATGTGAGTCTCAGACTGAGCAACAGGGTGGGTCACCTTTCTGTCTTCTGTAGCTCCCTGTATTGTCTGCCAAATAGATTCCTCTTTTATATTAAATTTTTGCCTCTATCCCTTTCCATTATCCTGCGGAGTTGTAATTTAGTTCAGTCTGCATGATCATGAGAGAAAGCACATTGTTGTTTCTAGTAAGCCCAGTAATCTGATTGTCGGCCTTGTGTTTATATAACTGACCATCAGAAATTTGACTTTTGCAATTTTCTCTGTTTCATAGTGACTCAGTTCATATTGGAACAGCAGGAGCTAAAGCTGAAGAAGAATTCAAAGTCCAGAAAGAAGCGAAAACAGAACACAGAGGAGGAAGAGGGTAAACCTTTTTTTTTTTTTTTCATTTGCTCGCTCTCCAGTCCAAAGTATTCCTTGAAGAATGTTGGACTCTCTTTATTTCCCATTTGTCCGAGCTTATCTGTTTGACAGGGCATGACGCAGGTAGGTGAGGGAGTCTCAGAGATGTTTTTCTACTCTCTTCAGAAGCTGCCTAGGGTCTGTAAGCAAGGCGAGCCGTTACAAATCAAACATATCGCTCCCTGCAGAGTGACCGCTCTGGAGTGGGGTGGAAAGTTCGGCACTGTGCAGTTTGTCAGATGAGTACAAGCTGACATTTGCAGACACAATGAATGGATTTCACAGAAAGCCCAGCTGAACAAAAAATGTATCTGTAGGATGAGAATTTCAGACGGTGTTGTACGCGTACAATGGAGCGTACTGTGAGTCATATTAGTGGTCTCTCTTGCGACTCGCATGTCAGGCAGCCGTTTCAGAGGATACCTACTCATTGGCACGTGCTCTCATTAGAGCAGACCACACTGCCAGCCCTGATGATGATGTCACCGGAGAGAAACCCTATCGACTCGCAGCAGACACCACAGAGGCTGCCTCACACATTGTGCTGTGACTCAGACTCGGCGCTTTATGCTGGAAAACCTCCAGCTGACTAAGAGGTCACGGAGAAGGACCACTGAATATTTGTGACTAAAAGGAGACTGAAGAGGGAGGGATCTCGATCAAAGCCAGCAACAAGAAAAAAGAAATGTCTCATGTACAAAAGCAGCATAATGAAAGCTTCTGTTTACTTGATGGATGGAGGAGCTGGAACATGGTGTCTGACCAGAGCAACAGCTGCGAGCAGCAGGAGTGGGAGTCACGTGTGGGAACTGAACAGGCCCGACCTGGCCCGGGCTCAGGAGCAGACTCCTCTGGGCCCGGGGCGGCTCGGCTCCAGCCAGCACTTGGATGAGCGTCTCATCAACAATAACCAAGATGTGACCGAAGTCGTCTCCACGGCCTCCTTTCATGGCTCGGTGTTTTTGTTAAGTTTAGCCGCGGCCCGTACAGACAGGTGTCATGCTGTTCCCTGCCTGGTGCAGCACACTCAAGCTCCTAATGAGCTCCTATGTCTCCGAGGCCGTGGTTGCCTAGCTGTTGTTGTTGTTTTCGTGCATCAAACCTGATGTAAATATAGACCACCGGTAGTGTTCAAACCCTTCTTCATGCAGCAGCAAGGGGCTCTGCACTCTTACTTTTACAGTTCCAGCCTCTGTGTTGGGAGCCCTGGGAAAAAAATGCCCGTCTTTGCCAAGATCAAGGGAAATTATTGGTATGATCTCTCTAATTAGACATAATTATAGTCAAACTCGGTCAGTTTCACAGAAGCTGTGAGCATGCATGGGAGTCACCTGTTTGCTATAAATCTAGGGGCTTTGGCTGCAGGGAACATGCTGCAAAGTGTTTGTTACTTTTTGAAATCCCGTCAGCAAGTTTGTCCATCTGGCTCTGGTTCGGGCGCCTGAGTCTGGCGGTGGAGATTCTGGGAACGGGAATGGACCCCGTGAGAGCTCAGTGTTTGGTGTGAACCAGAAACAAAGTTGTGGATGCGTCCTTTTTTATGAGCGCGCAGGATGACCTAACAGTCAAGGTTTGTTCACGTTTAGCTTGAGAACAAGAAGTGCTGAGATTTTCTGGGGACTTTTTTTTCTGGGGCAGATCAGGTTCTTCTGCTGCTGCGGTCTCTTGAAGCGCGCCCCGCCTCCTCTGACGTGTTCACTCCTGAAACAGATATGCATCCTACAGTAGCTTACCTAGGACAGGTAGCAGACAGGGAGCCTCCATGTTTCCCGTTTCTCTCCGGAGGCTTTTATGTCTGCTGATGATTCACCTGAACGTTGGATGTGTAGGCCGGATCCTGTCACCAGAGCTTTTGTTCAACAGCAGTAAATCTTCCTTCAGCCTGACAGTTTAGCTGGGCCTGCACTAATCCCCATATGCCAGTCAACATGTCTCTCCAATTACCACCGCCTGCCTCTCATACTCTTCTGTGACATCTGTGGGAAAAAAAACACAGCTTGGCCTGTTTGTGGGAAAGAATTTGAATCATTTATTATTTTGTGTGTTCGGTAATGCCTGATGCTTAAGGGTTTTACTTTGGGTTCTTTGAGGATATCACAAGGGTGTGCATATTGTTTCTCGTGAAGTTGGGTCTCATTGTTCCTCCTCTGTCGCCCCGCAGGCCTGCCTATCAGCACATACGCCAAGTTCTGCCATCGGAAGCTGCAGAAGGTGGCTATCACTGGTGGCAAGAAGGTGAGCTGCAAGTATCACGGACGAGCATTGCGTTTACATGCCATGAAAACACGTCACGTCCGTGTCGTAAAAATAGGACGTATCGGTGTGAACGCTGTGATTCACATCTGAGTTATTTTAGATACTGTCACAGATAGAGGCATAATTACAGGCCCGCTGACACAGTCACAGGCAGAGACATAAACACAGACCCGGTCATGGTAGCGCAGCTGCAGACACAGTCATGATTAGTATCATAGTGCATGACAGACTCGGGTGATAAATCTTACCTCCCGCCCCTCCAGGGTCTACGCAAGCCCACCTTGGAGGAGATCGACCACAGCAGGCGGGCCATTGTCACCCCGTCCCTGTTCGGCAGCTCTCTAGAGGAGGTGATGGAGAGGCAGAGCGAGCTCTTCCCAGACAGGAAACTGCCCTGGGTGCAGGTCCAGCTGTCCCAGTACGTCCTGGCGCTGGGCGGGGCTCAGACGGAGGGCATCTTCAGGTAAGACGGACCCAGCTCAGCCAATTCCACGCCTCGGCGTGCGCATGCGTGGCAGTTTAGGAAATTAGGAGGGGATCTTATGTACTGCATGTGTGTGCGTCTGCTGTATTGTATGGATAGTGTATATAAACAAGTGTGTGTGGTCTCCCGCACCCCCCTACTTCAGAATAGGCTCTCCCTGTGTACAGTACACATAACAGCCAGCAGAACAAACACAGCCCTGCTTTGCTCCTGAGACCAGCACTGTTTAATACGGTACTTCATAATATGTGTTTACATTACTGCCTAAGCTTACAAGCACGTGGGAGCTTCACAACTGCGTGTTTGTGTAGGGTTTTCTCCAGCACATTTAATTCTGTCACATCTCCACTTGTTTAGAAAACTGTCCCTTTTTGTCAAACATACTATATGCTGAGCTCCCTGTGAAACTCCGCTTCTACTGAGGGACTTTCCTGGACAGTGTGCTATTTGGTTACATTATGTTTTTTTCCCCGGTTTTGTTTTGTTCTAAAGAGGCACTGCAAACAAAGAATGGCGAGCTTTCAGCCACCAAGCCACATTTGAAGCCAATTGGGTGTGCACATGTAATGGATTTGCCACAGCGCATGGAAGAACGTGCAATGATGGGAGGAGAGGTCCCTCTTGTGGTCACTGAGTGTATCTGACGTGTCCTGTTTAACCCTCAGGGTGCCTGGAGACATCGATGAGGTGAACGCGTTGAAGCTCCAAGTGGACCAGTGGAGGATCCCAGAGAATCTTTCGGACCCCAATGTTCCTGGTGAGGGATGCGTTGTATGCGACTTTTTTTTTCTGCGTGTCTGCCTTGGGTATGAATGTGCGTACTGAACCCTGCGCTCGTGTTTTTCAGCCTCCTTGATGAAGCTGTGGTATCGGGAGCTGGAGGAGCCGCTCATCCCCATGAACTTCTACAAACAGTGTGTCACCAATTGCGACGACCCGGTGGCGGCCATCGCTGTGGTGCAGTCTCTGCCTGAGCTCAACAGGCTGGTGCTCTGCTACTTCATCCACTTCCTGCAGGTAACCACCATGTTGCTCTCACACTACTTTACCCTAACCAGGGTCCCTATTCCACTCACACAGTCCCCACTAAATCTCTACAAGTTTCTGTTACTTCCTCTTTCTTTTCTTACATGAATCCCTCTTATGTTTGTTTTTAATGATGAAGCACCAAAATATGGTTATTAAATATATTATATTGAGCCCTGAAAGTAAGGCAGTTATTGCTGACAAAAATACAAACATGAATTCACAGTGTAACCTTGTGAGAAAAACAAATTCTATAATGTTAGAAATACAACTCTGTGTCAAATTATTCAGTTTTTGTTTCATTCCATGTGTCTTAAAAGTATTAAATGAAATGAAAATTAAAGAAAGACATTTTTAAGATGTGTCATTGTCATTTTTATGCAAAGATACTTATAAAACTTCTGTAAAGTAAAATCCTCACAACTTTCAAATATATTGCCCCTAAAAATTAATCAATTCAAAACAACACTTCAAAGTAACACCTACACTGTAAACCAACAGATAAAAACTGATCAGAAAATGAAAATATTATTCATATGATCTTTTTTATGTGAGTGTGGCACTGCTTGCTTATTGGTTGCTCTCTCTTTGCATCTCCGTTATCTCTAGGTATTCGCTCAGCCATCCAACGTGGCTATAACCAAGATGGATGTGAACAACCTGGCCATGGTGATGGCCCCCAACTGCCTCCGATGCCAGTCCGACGACCCGCGCATCATCTTTGAGAACACGCGCAAGGAGATGGCCTTCCTGAGGATGCTCATCGTTCACCTGGACACCAGTTTCATCGAAGGGGTGGTGTAGACCACCTCTGGTGCTGTATCAGCCCCTCAGCAACTCCAGTTACACATTTACAATCATGCATAAACACTGTCTCTGTTCAGATCACACTGGAAACTCAAGGAGTGTGAAAGCAGCTTGGACTTTGGGCCACTGTGTCTCTTGCTTCATTGCTGAGAGACCATACACATCACCCCAGGTTTCACTGTGGTTTTTCGTACTAAGGTCCAAAGTGACGGCATTAAAGTGGTTCACTTTAATGGCTGTGATTTCCAACTGCTGCATGTGAAAATAGATTTGCTCTTTCATACCTTATTAAATGGGTAGTGTTGCAGTCACATTGAAGAACTGGGCTGTGTAAAGTGAGAGTCTTACAGTATTTACTTCAGAAGTATTCACTTGCACAAATCACTTAAGGCAGCAGTGCTGATGCTGTGCTTCTTTTGTTTTTTGGCTCTCTGGTTCCATTCAAGTGTGTTTGTGTGTGTGTGACTGTCAGAGTGTGAAGGAAAGACACAGACTTCTTTCATCGTGTACAGAAAAAAAGTGAAAAATATGAAAAGTAAAAGAACTCTTGTTATGGTGTCTTATTAATAAGCTTGCCTGTGCCGTTTTGAGAGTTGTACTGATAGCTGGTCTCCTTGTATTTCATTTTACGAGACTCAAGAAGCCGTACTGCAGTGACTATTTTGACAAGAGTACAGAGTCTTCATTTCAAAACACAAACTGGAAGGATGTGCAGGAAGCTCTTCATAACAGATGGTGCTGATATTTTAAGCAAATAAACTTGGAGGTGCTTTGAATTTATGACTCTAAGGACTCAACTGAAGCCAGACAAGAGTGTTATTCAACTTTAAGTCATAGTGATGTGGGAGGCTGGTTATTCAACTGATAATACTCGACTCTACTATCTATTAAAAAAACAAACCTCTTTCAATTGGAATTGTGTTCTCTTCTGTTTGTAGTCTGTATGTTTTGGGTTTTTTTGGCTCAGGTCTTTTGATAAAACGGGTGTTGGATGTGAGAACTGTACATGGCTTCCCTCACAGAATTTGATCCATCTACCACAAACTCCCGTACTGAGAACTGAATATTGCTTAACTGTCAAGCACTATGAGAATGTAGATTAAGCTCTTTGTGTCCCCTCTCAGGCTTTGCTGATGTAAATAAAATCCGTGTGTAAATAGTATTAACTCTCCTTAAGTGTATTCTAGTGATCCAGGTTAAGGGTGAAGTTAAATGTTGCTGTAAAAGCAATAAAAAATAATGTTTTTGTAATTAACTGTTAATTTCTCTGCTGTAACCGCCTGCCGTTGAACACAGGACTGATTCAAACCACTTTCCATGTATGTATATGTGTGTTTGCATACCATCTTGATAAATATGGAATGACTGTCCATAAATAAAGGTTTGTTCAATTGTAGATTGGATGCTTCCTGTTCTTTTTTTTGGGGGATTCCATTCAAATTAACAAAATAATACTACATGCAGGCTATTCCTTCATTTGTCCCTAAAATATCTGAATTTTTCAATTGCAAAGTCAGGCCCAAAACAGTAAGAGTAAGAAATGCATGAATTTGTGGATTGTAACATGTAGCAACATAGCATTTTTAAATGAATTATTCACAGTATCTGAAGTGATTAAAGCCCTTTAAAATCTACATAAACAGGAAACCTATAACTTAACTTTACCCTGAATTGAAAAATTATGGTCTTCTTAATTTAGAGATTCTTTAATTAGTTTAGTCAGGAGTTTTAAAACACTTAAAAGATGGCTAGATAGATAGAGAGATAGATAGAGGCATTTATGTCAGCCTAAAACAGTGGTCAAACTAAAATCCACAAATATTACATTAAGTTTTGCTTAATACTTCACTGGTGGTGGGTGGACGTAATGGCCAGTGAGATAGAGGTGTGAGCCATGATTTATAACTGGCTCAGGACTTCTGACTAACTGGATCCAAATATCTTCATATGAAAGGGTGGCAGCTACTGATGTTTGCCCCCTTTTGACTAAAGTATGTGCTCATAGTGGAGTGGTATTGCCTCTGTTGTTAATCAGGGTCCGTGTTTAATAGATCTGAAGAAGGTTCGTTTAACAAATTTGAGCTGATTCAACACTCTGTGATAAAACATGAAGACGACGCATTGGTATTTTCGAGGAGATAAAGGGTCTTATCGGAATACATGAAGGCTCGTGGCCGTTGAGCGCGCATGCGCATTGTCGCGCCACACAGCCCGCGCCGGTGGTGAATGCAGCGGGGAGAAATTAAACTGCGTGGTCCGGAGAAGACAGGCGGAGGCGGCGGTACCTGCAATTTTAAAGGGATTATATTGCACATATAACACTCAACCGGACAAAGACTGACTGGAGAACAGGTAGGAAGCTCGATTTGTGTCACCCTTTCGCATTTCAGAGTTCAAAATACCCAATTGCATCGTGAATGAGGCCCGTTTTGTGAGTGCATCAACAGCATAGATGGTGCGATGCCGCATGTCGGCTTTCTGAGTTCAAAACAAACGTGACGAAGTAGGCAGTAAAATATTATGTTTGTACATTTCGCTTGTCTGTCTTTGTAAATATCGTTGTGCTTTTGGTCGCGGTATACTTTTTCGCTGGGGGGCTTATACGCGGCTCCTTGGTTTGTCCGTTGGGGAAGTTAAAACCTTCGAATTTCCACGCCGCTCGCTCACAGCAGGAAAAGTATGAAAAAGTAGGCCTAGCGCGAGGCCCCGACGAGCTTTGTGAGTGACAGTGGCCTGGCCAATCAGATGTGAGCAACATGTTCACGTCAGACTCTTTCGACCAGTCATATTTACCCAAGTCACTGACATCCTGGTTGTTGCTTTCGCGCTACGCCCACTGGTTATAAAACACCGGACAATAAAGTGTCAATAGCAGCAGAAGTGTTGAACAATAGATTATTAGGCAAAGCCAGAGGCAGCATGTTCTCGCCATATTTTTTTGTTATAACACAATTAATACTTGTGGGAAGTAACGGCCGCACGCTTGGAAAACAATTTAAAAAAGACACGGGCTACTGTTTTCTCCCTTATTACAGTAAATGTCAACCTACGATTAAATGAGTGATTTCAAAGTATGTCTTGAATTCCCCTTTTTACACGAGTAAGCATTATTCGCTCCTGGTTAATGCCAGTGCCATCCCCAACTCTCGATGCGCGCCCTGCCTGTGTCGCTGTCGTCTGTCTGGCTCCCTGTGCGGGCCATTAAAACACCCAGTTTAATTTTAAAGCTCATATTTTAATACAAACTGATGTTGCTCGGCCGTCGATCTCGTGCTCAGAATCTCCCTGCAAAAGATGGAAAATCAATGGTCTCTGCCATTGTCTTCTATTGTGTCTGTTCGTGAAATCGGCTGACCAGAAAACACGTGGGCCGAGTAGCGTTAAGATATCCGGTCTGAGGTTGGCATCGTAAGCTAGCAGCTCCACTATGGTGAACGGAGCCCCGCCGGAAAAAAGTAAGTCATTGTGACATGTAGCGTTAACTGTTTAGCTTTTAATAAAACGGCGCCGATATCGCGATCTGTCCGCGTTTGTGTGCCTGACAGCAGAGGTGCCGCTGTCGGGAGGACGCAAGACAAAAAGACTATCCTCCTCTAACGAGCCCATCGTTAAAGCTGCAGGGCGGAAAATCAGCCGTAGACCGCGGGCCTGTGTCTGAAGCGACTGCATAGCCAAGGATCCATTTCAAGAAGGATGTCTTGTGAAATCATTCTTGGTGTATATACCCCCCCCCCCCCCCTTACTGTACCGATGGGTGCTTTGAGCGGGAAGTGAAAGAGCGATGCTGTCTCCTTCATCCTCGTGCCTTGTTGATAGGGAATCAAACGCTAGCGAAATGAAGTGTTGCTCAGTTTTATTTGATGCTCAGGACTCTCATAGGAACCTGCATGAGGTCCTTCCTCGATCACTGAACATCTGGTATTAGTTACACATTTCACCACCATTTGAGGGGCATGGCTCACCATGACTTGTCAGTTTCCCCATGCTGTACGCTGTGCTGCACCACGTTACAACATGTGTAGTCTTCTGCTTGTGTATGTTTACACTTGACAGCCTGGACTGCATTATTGTTCTGCTGGCTCACAGTGGGAGTGGCTTACTTGCCTTTTTAACACCAAAATTGGTACTCTGGTGCAGAGCTGGGATTTGCCACTGTCTGCCAGTAATATAATTGTTAGTGATGACCTGGGAGAGACGGAGCTCACCGCAAGACTGCCTGTTAAGTCCTTGATGGTCATGTGTGTTGTGTTCTTTGCTAGTCATACTGTGTTTGTTAGTAGCATATACAAGGTCATATGGGTGTAGTTTTGATTGGTGTTTACTGGTTAATGTGTGTGTGTTTGCGTGTTTGTGTGTGTGTGTGTGTGTGTGTGTGTGTGTGTGTGTGTGTGTGTGTGTGTGTGTGTATATGTACAGGAAGGGAGCCTTGATGTGGGCAGTATGAGTAAGACGCCCCCTAACAGAAGAGGGATAACATTTGAGGTGGGAGCTCAGCTTGAGGCCAGAGACAGCCTCAAAAACTGGTGAGTCATGGCCTCGCTCATTTCTCTCCATCCATGTTATTGTTCACCTCGCTCACCCTCTCACTCGAATCCTCATGCTTTCCTTTCTGAACCTTGGGTTAGCCATTGTCCCGTTAACCAAGCATTAGCTGATGAAGAAAAGAGTGCAGGAAGCCGCTCGGAAACATATGTTGCAACACTGCTCTTCTGTCAGTAAACAACAGCTGGTGCTGGGTGTGGGTTCTCAAGTAGCCGGCAAACCAGCCTTTGACCTGGATTAATAATGACAGACTGAAAAAGTCATCCTAAATCATATCGCAAATTATTTTATGAATATTGTTCCAAAGCGGAGCAAAGATGCTCATTATTTAAAATCCAACCTGCATGTGATGTTGGCCTCCTGTGAGCAGCCTTTTTGAGTGGACTGAGGAAAACGTTTATCTGCTTCCCACTTTTTAGCCATTAGAAAAGAAGTATAATTCTTCTGCTAATTGCTCTGTGCCGTCAGTTATTACTTGCATCACTCATTTCATGACCGCACTCACTTTTATGGACGCATACACTATGTGGCGCTATCAAACATGCACTCGCTGCGACCCTGAGCTTATTGAGGTATTAAAAGGAGGAGGTTTGTGTGAAAACGCTTATGTCCAAGACAGTTGGACTGGACGTTAAACGGACTTCATCCTGCCAGCTCCTCGGTGCAGAGTCCTTGTAATGTCTGACTGATGCCACGTGTGAATAGAGGAGGTCATTGTCTGGAGAATTCACAGCCAGTGAATAGGCGCGTTGATGATGTTTCTATCCTGCCTCATGCAAGCTCGACCCAGGCGCCGCCCCTCACCTAAAAGTTTTTTCCAGTAGGTGAGAATGTGTCTGAGACAGACAATCTCCTATTGTCTGCTACATGTGTGAAAGAGCAAAACTGCTACAGAAATACAGGTGCTACTGGTCCTACTGGTCAATACCCAAGCTATCAGAGTAACAGATTGTTACTTCAGGTTTTAACGTGAGCTGTAACTCAGCTGTATTTCTGTTTGCCTACATTTTTAACCTCCAGTCATTTCTCCCGACTCGCTGCCCTCGTCATGTGTTAAACTTTAACCTGTGCAAGAACCCTTCTCTCTCAATCAATCTAATTCCCAAATGCGCATTATTGAATGTCTTTTTTCCTGTAGGTATGCCGCTAACATTGAGAAGATTGACTACGAGGATGAAAAAGTGCTAATCCATTACCGCCAGTGGAGCCACCGTTACGACGAGTGGTTTGACTGGACAAGTCCGTATCTGCGACCCGTGGAGAGGGTCCAGCTGAGGCGGCAGGGCCTGCAGGACGACGCCCCTGTGCCTGTAAGCTAACAACACTGTTCACCACCTCTTTTGTGAGTTGCATTGAGAAATTGGGAGTTGCGCTCCACTTGTGGGTTATCTTGTGAACTCCTAGCCTTTGTTCCACAGTGTATTTAAGCATTAAGTAGAGGGGTGCTTATCTCTGTTTCTTTAAAAAAAAATAGAATGGAGCTCAGTAGAGCACATACTTCTGGCAAGGCCAAACAATCCTACAGATACCTGTGCAGCTCTTTTATAAAGGAAGGAGAAAAGGTAAAAAGAAGTGGTCTGATAATTTGCACCAAAGATAGAGATCTCAATGTTTTTACATCTCCATCCAGACGTCATTTCCTGAGCCGGTGACAAAAATGGCGGAAGTTTAAAAATAAAAAAAATGCTGACACATGTTATTTACGCATATTATTTATACGTTTTAAGGTAACGTGTAATTTATAAAGCACATTCCTCATTTATGTTGCTGTCACTAAGATTCTTGATCACCAGTGATGACGCAGTGATGATTTCGTTGGCACTGAACATATTTTGGCAGCACGCCTGCACTGTGTGAGAGACTGAATGTCTCTGTCCTTTCTCCAGGGCTTTCATGTGAATGACAAGGTCCTAGCCAGCTGGTCTGACTGCCGTTTCTACCCCGCTAAGGTCATTTCGGTCAATAAAGATGGTGGGTATTAACATGTTCAGGTGTTAAGTGTTGAATTCAACAATTGAACATTGAATATGTAGAGGAAAAAAATTTGAAATGTTTAATATGCGGCTCCATAACGACTTGTTCAGGTTGTGTATTTTTTAGACTAAGATGTTGCATAGTCTAGTCACCATTCAATTGCGTAACATTGCAACACAAATTAAGAGTCCAAATGGAAGAATATTTCACAATAAGAACAAACAGAACAGAACAACACATCTGGTCTCTAAGCAGCTATCTGACTCGCACCTGGAACACATGTAAAACATGGTTTGCATCCTTTATCCCTCTTAGCATCCTACACTGTGAAGTTCTATGATGGCGTCATCCAGACAGTGAAGGGGATACACGTGAAACCGTTTATTAAAGAGGTAAATGTAATTAGTAACCATGGATATGTGCTGTCTGTGTATGCTTCCTCCTCTGTCAGTCACATCTTGCATGTCATTTTCAACTCGTTTCCTTCTTTCTCTTTGTCCTGCTGGCAGAGAGGTGGAGTGAAGTGTCGGTCTTCTGAAAGGAACATGGTTAGGAGGGTCCCGAACCGCAGAGACAGGAGGCCTCAGGAGAACGGAGGCCCCAAAAACAAGAGAGCCAGGCGGAGTACGTCTGACCAGGAGGAGGACAGCAACAGTGAGGATGAGGAGCGGGAAGAGAGGATGGTAAACGAGAAGAACAAGAAAACAAATGGTGAGGTAGAGGCTGCGCCTGCTATCAAGCAGGAAGAGGAAACATCAGAGCAAGGAGATGAGAACAAGTCAAGGGATGCAGGGAAGGGGACAGGACTCACAAATGGAGTGAAGGCGGAGAAAGATGACAGACAAAATGACGACAGGAGTCACATCAACGGAGAGGTGAAGGAGGAAGAGGTGGAATCAGAAGGGAGTGGAACAAAGCCATATACAGAGCCCCCGAAGCCATACACAGAGTTACCCTCTCAGACGTCAGCCCCGATGGAGCAGGTGCCCGTCACTATGACGACCACAGAATCCAATGGAGATGTGGAGCAGAAGCCAAAAATCCAATCAGACAGCACTCAGCCTGCAGCGGACGTGCCGCCTCCTCAGCCTGTCAAACGTAAGTGTTAATGAAGGAAATCGACAGAAGGCTTCTGGCTGGCTCTGACTTTTGTGAAAATGATTAACTGAGTGGAGTAAACATCACACAGCACCTAATGTGTTTTCTGAATCTCTGTTAGCTGTAAGGAAGCAAGGTTTCCACAACCCCAACAGATTCAGCAGAGAACCACGTGAGTGCACCCCCACACGTACATTCATCACTCACGGCTCATTCTTTGAGCCACTTCCTTGACACTCTTCACTCTCCATGTTCTCTGTCCACAGTGTACCGAGTCATCAAAAACCAACCTCCTCCCGTCCTGTCCATCAACCTGGACCACAACCCGTTTAAGTGCAGCGCTCCTGGCTGCACAAAGTCATTTCGTAAGGCCAAGCTGCTGCACTACCACATGAAATATTACCATGGCGAGGAGCAGCCTCCAGAGGAGGAGCGCAGCCCCACCAGGAACGTCCAGACCAGGGCCTCTGACAAACAGGCTCCTGCCACCGGGTTGGACGGCCCCAAGAGAAGGCGCACGATCTCTGCTTCGATGCGTGAGTTTCTCTGCAGTTCCTCTTTTTTCTGCCCACTGCCAGTCATGCAACAAAAAAAAAAATCAGAAATGCTGAGTCACAAAATGTAATTATTAATCATGAAAACCCGTAACAAAAGGTGGAATGGCAAACATGAATGTTGCCGGCTCATTTTGGAACTTTCCTCGGATTTTCCTCAGACCCCGTTGGAGGCGCCGTGGCTCCCCGCGGTGAGGTGAAGGCAGCGGGAAGACGCATATCTGCCCCGCCTGCAGTCAACACCCAGGGTCAACAGCAGAGGGCACTGCTGAGGGAGAAAAGCAAGGAGAACCAGCTGGACAGGAATGGATGCCAGCAGCAGGACAAGGACTCAGACAAGAGCGCCTTTGACATTGGTCAGTACGATGCTGCAAGAAAATAATTTGACTTGTCTTTTCTCTTCTTACTGTACAATTATACTTGTAGTAGTAACCACACTGGGCTTAACTTATGCCTCTTAATGATCTCCAGGGTCAGTAAAAGACAAACTGAAAGAGAAACCGAAACAGAAGGACTTCCTCCGTATTAAACTAAAGAAGAAGAAGAAGAAAAAGAAGGCCAAGTCTGGTAAGAAGGGGTCCCCGGCGCCGGGCCTCCTCGCGTCCCCGCTGCTCTGCATGTGCACTCACTGTGACATTTGTGGAAATGGCTCGCCTGCAAAGCATGAAGCACTCCATTCACTCCTCTTGGTGTGGTGGCTGAGCCTCTGTGTGTGGGAGAGGTGTTACATCTGTCGCCGGCCACCGTGCCAAAGACAAAAAAAAGTTCCAACTCATTTCTTTTACCTCCTCCGCTCTTTTTTTTGCGTGACAGTACTGGTGCCGTTAGGTCACAGTTTACCGTGGCACTGATAGTGACTAATCCAAACACGCCTTCAACACGGTTTTCTCTTATTCACACTTGTGTATTGGCATGGACACGCGATTGGTCGTTACTCAGTTCAGAGGCCTGAAACATGGGCTTCGTGGATTCGATCGGAGCGTCCCTGACTGTCGCTGCGTCGATCTTGTGTCCATACTGTTTGTTGTGCCACGTTCTGTCACTTCTTGATGGCCGTTTGTTTAGCGTTCTCAAAAATGACATTTTTGTTCTGCGTCTGCTTCCCCCCCTTCCCTGTATTAACAGACTACACAGGTAGTGAGGAGAATATTGACATCTCAGTATTGGGTCTTCAGTCCAAATTGAATTTGCCACTCAAACCCCCCCCCTCACACAATCACAAGCCCGAGGCCTACCCCAGCAGGCCCGGATACAGCTACTCAGAGCAGATACATGTGGATGGTGGGTATCTCTGTGATGGTGCGTGTGTGCGTGCGTGTGTACGTGTGCATTTGTGTGTGTGTACATGGCCTCCTGTCCCCTCCGTCCTTGTGTTTCCTTTGGATCCAGTCCCTCATGCAGCTGTGTTAGTTGCACCTGTGTCTTGACCTGCCACATAAAACTGGCTGCTGGCACATATGTGATCACGTTGTTGTTGTTGTTGTTGTTGTTGTGTGTGCTTGGTTGGTCCAGTCCTGAGCTGTTCTTTGCTGCTCCAGCTTGCTTCTTCATGTAGTCCACAAATATTCATTAATGCTCGCATACGCAACACATTTTGTCACGTTAAAGAATAATAGTTGAGCTAAAAGCTGATTTAATCCCAGCTGAATCGTCCGGAGAAGAGTTGCGTCCTCCCCATGACAAACCAATAGATCTTTGTCCCCGTTACCATAGATGAGGACAGCATCAGTGACTGGTCCACTGACAGCTGTGGGTGGAGTGACGATGACTTTGGGGTGGATTTGGACGTCACCACGCCGCCCCTGAGCGTGGACTCCGGCGCCGTGGACACCAGCGACCAGGAGATCGTGCGGTGCATCTGCGAGGTGGAGGAAGAGAACGACTTCATGATCCAGGTGAGCCGGTCGTTTGCCTCGGAGTTCGTCCGTCCCCGAGGCGTCGGCAGCTTTGTGTTCGTAATGTTAGCGTTGTGCAGATGTAAAAACATGATGCGCTGTCCTTCCCTCAGTGTGAAGATTGTTTGTGTTGGCAGCACGGCACCTGCATGGGGCTGCTGGAAGAAAACGTTCCAGACAGATACACCTGCTACATCTGCAGAGACCCGCCAGGTGAGGGGGAACAACAACCGTCTTTCATGCCCGTGTTTGGCTAATCTAGTAGAGACTGGATGCTTGTGTACGATTACCAGTGGACAGAAAAGTATACATTTTAAAATAATTATTATTTCATTCTACAATAATGCAGCTTCACACTGATTTTATTGTTCATTATCTGACATTTTTATCATTTTACAATCTAAGACTTTTATCATTTTTAGAGAATGAGATGGTTCACACATATTTTTGCCTTGATTTTATGTTGTTATGATAAGCAGCTGTTGATTATGCGTCAGTTAAACCCTGAAGCATGCTAAGTCCTTCCACATCATAAAACGGTGAAACTACAGAGCGCTGGTGCCGCACATTTCTTTCTGTCGTATTGATTTTTTTAAAAATGGAAACTAAAAGCTGTTGAGCAGTGAGCTCTTACTATTCTCCCGCGGCCTGAGCATCCCTTTGGGTCGTAGCGCTCAGTGACGGAGCCTTTTTAGAGGCCTCGCAAGTGAGTTCACTGTAAATGTAGAAGCAAATCGCTGCGTAATAAATAAAAAAAGACTCGTGAAGCCGAGGTGGAAGACTGAGCTGGTATGTACGATCAGAGCACATGCAACATGCTGCCTGTTTAAACTGAGAGCTGTTGTAATTGCACAATAACACGAGCTCACGCGTGGCTCAGAGTTGACTCAGAGTTGTGCTTAGGCCGAGCAGGAGTGGCCAAGAGGTGACCGTGCAAATGACGACAGCGAGATTCATTAAAAAAAGCAGCAGAAATCAACAGCGGGTGTCTGGTGGATGAGCAGAAAGTCGACTTCATGACCGGAGGCACGCAGGAGTCACCACAAGATGCAGACCTCAGTTCACAAAAGCACGACAACGCATGAAAATGTCCGATGGAGAAGAAAGGAACAGCTGTGAACCAAAGCCACCACCTCATCTGTCAAACATGGTGCTGGTTGTTGATGATGTCACAGTGGATGGACCCAGCTGTCAAATCAGGAGCACTTTACGCTCAGATTCAAATTCCTCACAACCGATTGGACGACATTTCATCGTTCGACGGGAGAAGCTTCCTGAGCATGTGGTGGAAGAGCTTGTGAAGTCGCTGCGATCTCAGCCCGACTGGGTCTCCTCGCACTGAGTGAAGACCAGACCAGAGACAGACAGGCTGCACTGAGGCTGTGGGACACGTGTCCGCTGGTGTCTGTTTACGACTGCAAAGGATTGTCTACAAAACATTAAACACGATCATTTAGTTTCCCTTCACATACACTATATCGGTTGTTTTGATGGCCGTGCCGCTTTCTAGATTGAACCTCATCACACCCGAGCAGCGACTTGGCACTTTACTGTAGGATCCATTATTGTATTTCCAATCGAATGTGCTGAAGCTCAGAGCCCGAACAACAGGGATGCGAAACTCTCCAAATATTTGCTGTCGACTCCCTGTGTGCCAAACCCAAGATGCCTCGCACTCGTGTTTTCTGCTGTGTGTTGTGTGGTTGCACGTGGACTTTACTTGTCTGACATCTATAATTCCCTTAAGCCGATAAGTGTTACCCCCCACTAACCCAGCTCCTGTAGGCTCGTCCTCCCTCAGCGAGGAACGACTCGGCTCATTGTTACCGCTCCAAACCGACGCTAAAACATTTCACTGCTCCCAGGTCAGAGGCAGAGTCTGCGCTACTGGTATGACCGGGAGTGGCTGAGCAACGGTCACATGTACGGCCTCTCCTTCCTGGAAGAGAACTACTCCCACCAAAACGCCAAGAAGATCACCACCACCCACCAGCTGCTGGGAGACGTGCACCACGTGGTGGAGATCCTCAACGGACTGCAGCTCAAGATGAACGTCTTACAGTGAGTACACAGGGGCCGCACGGGAACGCTCCAAGTAAAAGCGCGTCGTGGCAGAAGGGATTTCACCTGTCCCCAGTTTGTGACGGTCTTTCCTGTCGCCCTTCAGGAGCAATACTCACCCCGACCTGCAGATGTGGCGCCAGCCGTGGAAGCATTTGGAGAGGTCGCGGACCGGCTCCGACTCGTGCCGGAGCAGCGACGCGGTTCCTTCTCCCGTGACTCCGGACGAGGACATGAGCCGAGGAGAGATTTTAATGTCCAACGCTTTGGAGAAGCTGAGCCGGGCCGCCGCGGCCGCTACCTCGTCGTCCTCCTGCTCCTCCTCCCCTTTCCCGTCCTTCCAAGACTCGTACATCACCAGCGAACACTGTTACCAGAAGCCGCGGGCGTACTACCCGGCGGTGGAGCAGAGGCTGGTGGTGGAGACCCGACAGGGCTCGGAGCTGGAGGACAGCATGAGGAGCACGGAGGAGCTCCTGGAGAGGGAGCAGCGCTACGGAAGCCTGCTGGACACCGACAAGCCCAAATCAACGGGAGCCAGTAACAAGGTCGGGGTGCGTTCCACAGCAGGCGAGGACGTTTTGAGTGCAGCCCGGGTTGTCACAACACAGTAATACAGTAACAATACTTATAGATGGAAAATACCAAAGTGGTTGCTTTGTCAGCCTTACAGTCAGTAATGAAATACTGGACGGATATCGAATGAATCATAATTCTGCATGTGATTTAATCGCATCATCATAAACTGCTGAATGGAGTTGACAAGTTTGACAAAGGTCAGCCGCCGCTGTTAGCGCCACAGGCGACACATTTTCAGGCTCTTTTTTAACCACGATGTTGCTCAGGAGTTAGTGTTTATTATCGAGCATTTCAAGGTTTAACCAGCGGTAACTGTGACGTGACCATCCCTTCCATCCCTTTTGGTTGTGTATCTCTTGTGTGCGTGAATAACACACACTGATTTGGCAGAGTGCTTTCACGTAACGGCGGCTGAACCTGGCTGTAATGATAATCTCCCGATTTCACCCGACTGTCTCCAGCCTTCGTCGGGAGGCTCGCGTCCGCAGGCTGAGGTGAAGGACGAAGGCGGGAGAGGTCCCGCGGAGGCCGCAGACAACAGCAGACAGCATCAGCAGTGGCAGATCAATCTGCTGGATCACATAGACGCGGTTCAGGACGAAGTGTCGCACAGGATGGACTTCATCGAGAGGGAACTGGACGGTAAGAGCTGTGGTGGAGTGAGTCCAAAGCATCATGGAATGATGAGAGGCCCAGTCAGCACACCAACTGTTTAATGTTAATAACATTGTTACATTTCCACCCAACAAGAAGTTTGATTTATTTATAGATTTTTATTTATTCAAGTTAACTATCCCTCAGTGATGAATTGAATGAAAACACATTGCCTCTGATGATGCGTGAAATTATGCAGCAGCCCAGAGGTCATTGTCCTGTGAGGATTGTGTTACATCTGGGTTGGCGTGGGCTGAGATGAATGCATTGTTTGTAAACCCCCCATGCTCATCCCTCCCTCTTCTTCTGCTGGTCCTCCTCAGTGCTGGAGAGCTGGCTGGACTACACCGGGGAGCTGGAGCCCCCAGAACCTCTGGCCCGCCTGCCCCAGCTCAAACACCGCATAAAGCGGCTGCTGACACAGCTGGGCAAGGTGCAGCAGATCGCTCTGTTCAGCTCCACATGAGGGCGCCAGAGAACAGCAGGAGCCTCGGCGAGCGCACGGCGTGCACAAACAATGCAGAGGAGGAAGCTCCCTGGCCTCTCTCCGGCCGCGAACTCAATGCAAGCGCAAGGCTCAGATTGTGCGGCACACGCTCTCTGACCCGACTTCTGCTGCTGTTTGTCCCTTTTTATAAAAGGTTCTGTGTGGTGGAACCTGATGCTACAACCAGCCAGTGTCTCGTATGAACATTTATATGAACGCGCGTGGGGAGTCAGCATCACAAATCAGGATTGAACACAAAAAGTAACCTCGTAAATGCAGGAGAAAATCCTTAGGACCACAATACACTTCTATGGTTCCCATGCAACTTTAAACCTTCAGAATGCCTTCTGTCTGAGCTCCTGTCTCTGTCAGTACACACTGCTTTACATGCAGAAGCTTTATATCCAAAATTGCAATCGAGTTCCTGAAACCTACATGGCCTCTTTGCAATCGTCTTTTTGAACATGTTTCTAGATGGTCACTGTCTTTGCATTACGTGTGTTCAGTTTCTCTCACCTGTCAAACTTTTGCTCCGCGCGTGGACAGGTAGTAACTTGAAGACATCCTGTATGTGAGGACGCTGTGCAAGCAGTCTCCACAGATAATTAGTTCTGGTTTTGACCAACTCAAGGGTTTGTTTTATACTACACTGTGAAGTTGATTTTCATCTGCAGTCAAAGGCGTCTTATTTCCATCTTAAGAGACGGTAACAAGTGTGATTTCTGTTTTGTCTGAAACTGTAATGCCTCTCTCCTCAGCGTACCAGTTTTACCACTTAACCTTTGTGTTTTGTCCGTTACCGTATACCTTTCTTCAGTTACTCTCTGCATTGTTGTTGCTGTAGCACTTGACCTATAAATCACTGAAAACTGTAATGTAGGCTTGTCTCTTCTTAACCTAGCATCTTGTGCTTTGTCAATGACAAATACTACTTAGAAAACCTGTAAAATTCTCTTTTTTTCTGTTCTCTTTCCTATGTTTATTTACGGTATTTTGTCTCTCTGTAAATATGTTATTCAAAAATGTGCTCTTCTTTATTGAAAACATTCTCCAAATACAAATATTGTATGCTACTGTACTGTAAGTGTCTGGCTTAGAAGCAGGGAAAATGTCCAAAACAATGCAAACAGGTTTGCTGGTACATAAATAAACTATCATTGTTATTAATCACTACGGAGACGTTCCTGGCTCTTTTCTGACTGCTAGTTGAAGAGAAGTGGTCCTCGTCATCCTGTTTACCCAGCTGGAGGCTGCACTCGGCGAGGTCAAAGGTCACAGTCTCAGTCACAGTCAGATGGAACATCTTTTCTTCAGTTGCGTTTGTGCTCTTGCGCAATCCAATTGAAATTAGGGACAGCTGTAGACTTGAGATTGTGAGTGTGTGCAGCAATAGAGCCAAAAATGGCCTTCCTGCTTATGTGCCACTGAGCACGGCACATCACTGGATGTACTGGGGAGCCGCATGAATGGGCAGGAGCTTTCTGAGGTCCAAAAAGAGATTGCGTGCATACTTTGACGTAATATGTTTTTATTGCATAGCCGATTTGCGCAGTTACATAATCAGATCGCAAATAGAAAGTTGATGGGAACTCTAATCACTTAATCTCCAAAATTTGAGGCTGCATGACGTGGTGACAGTGCAGGCACAAAATCCTACTGCCCATGAAAAACTTCCACAGAGTCAAGTCAGTGTTGGTATCTGGAGCTGAAGGCGCTGGGCCGTTACCAAAGGTGGCGCAAATTAGAAAGATGTAACTACGGCAGTAACATTCAGGTAAATAAATGCAGTTATCTCCGCGGTGGGCCTTCTCCTTCAGACACGACAGGCGCAGCTCCGTCTCATGGTTGAACTCAGTCGTCATAAGACGTGGTCGTTAAATCGCTGGATTGTTGGGCCTTTTGTTTTCTGCGCACGCTGGCAGAGGACCTCGTTATTCCGGAGCGGAGTGAGACCTCTTCCTCCTCTTCCTGCTCCTCCTCCTCCTCCTCCTGTCTGTGCCGTGTGCTGCCTCCTCCCATTGGCTCCTCCGCCGTGTCTGCGACGCAGCGCGTAGTTCCGCCCCGAGTCACAGCGAAATACTAGTTGAGACCGAGGAAGCGGCAGGCGGCGGGAGACGTGTGCACCGTGTGCGGGGTGGGAAAAATAGACGCTTAACCGCAGATATTCCAGCAGATACCCAGCGAGGAAGTGAGCAGGACCCGCCGGGCGCTTATTTCACCGACGAGGTGAGTCGTACCTCCGCGCTCTCGCGTCGCATCCCCCCTCCCCCGGTCCCCACTTGCAGATGTGCCCGATGCTTCAGGAGATTATCTCCGCTCGCTGGATTTCCCAACCTGTTCGCGTTGCTGTCTGCCTGTCGTGTGGTTTGCTGGGGGGGTGGGGGGTGGGGGGAAGGGAAGGGACGGTGGCGGCCGTTAGAAGAATAACGAACTGATGCCGGTGTTGAGGCGCGGGGAGAGCCAGCGGCGGGAGCGCGAAGAACTGCGGTCGGACCGGACGGAGTTCGTCGCTGCTGCTCCTCTGAGCAGTGATGCGACACAATCCCCGTTTCCCCCACGCACGGTCCTCGCGTGTTCGCGTCGGCTCGTCTCCGTCTACCCGCCTCACGGGAACTTCGGCTCCGCTCGCGTTGGACGTGAAACGAGGCCGGTCGCGACGCGTTACATCGTAAACGTCCGTGCGAAAACAACTGGAGAAATGTTAGCCCAGGAGCTGAAGTCCTCCAACACACCGACACCACGCAAATACACGGGAGAACGGCTATTAGCCTTATTCACTGAACCGGGATAGTCTTAAAAAGAAGAGTTCAGGTGATGAACTAATTGTGGAGTGCAACACAACGTACCGTACCGTTTAGTTTCTTATAAAGGGTGATATTAATATGATCATATGTGAGGAGTTTTGGCAGCAGAGCTTTAGTTAAGAAAGGCCCAAGTCAGTGTGTCGGATGTGTTGGACCCGCCGTCTCTCATGGTGTCACTGTAGCAATCACTCTTTATTCCGTGTATTATATTTATTTATTTATTTATTTATTTTATCAAACGCTGTCCCGGTCTAGACCCGGCTGATCCATCATCCCAAATCAGATCAATCACAATGGTGAAGCTGCGGGGCGTTAAACCATTCAGACGCCACATGAATGATGACAATGTCACCGGCGGCCACGCGAAGGTCACACAGCTGGGAAGTGTGAGAGAGCGGCATCAGGTGCTTTCCCCTTACTAAAAATAGCCAGCGTCTTCCTGCGATGCATTTCATGGGGACACTGGGTGATCAGGATTAATGGGGCAGTAATTCTAAGCTGCAGAGAGAAAATAATAACAGGAAATACCAGAAAGTCATCACAGCCTTCGTATCGTTTGCCCCAGACACACTATCTGTGTATTAAATAGTTTGATTGTATAGTTTGATGCTGGCGGTAACTTCAGGTGTCCTATCTCCCACAATGCTCTCCGCAGGGTCACATGATCGGCGGAGGGGCTTACACAACAAGCAGCCGGGCGTTTGTTGTCACTCACAACACTGTTGCCAAAGTCCGTTGCGCGCACAAACAGCCAGCAGATAACAATCTGTTCCCGGCTTTGTTGAGGCCGACCTGCAAACCTGTCTTTTGTTTTGAAAGCAGGGGAAACGGTGCACGGGGGGTGGTTGGAGGTTTATTGCCCCTGGTTGTTCATTAGAGTGAAAACCCACTGCTTAACTAATGGGAGTGCCGAAAGTTGTTCATTAAGCCACACATTGAACCTGAGACCTTGAAATCCACAGGCACACTTGTCTGACCACTCGAGGCTCCGACTGTTAGCGCTCGGGGAAAAGCGTCGAGATGATTTCAGACGGGTCCCTGAACTTTATTACAACACTTTATTTTGAAGCTGTCTCACTGTTCTCCTGCTCTTCTAAACTTCGGAGGAACTCGTCCCTCCAAAAGTGTCGGAGAAATGAAAGTAACGTTACCTCAGGTCAAACAGAGGCAGCACAATGCAACACCTCTAGACTACAAACAACGCTATTAACGTGCCCCTCAACCGGGATTACAATTTACACATGGTGTGTTACAGGGATTACAGAGTACATAAAAGTGAGAAATGCTCCTGCGTGTAAAAGGGGATTTCTTGCAGGGATGAGTGTCAGGGAATAAAGCTCACTGGAGAGATGGAGACAGTAATTAAGCCACTGTGCTGACAGTCAGTCTGGCTCGTGCTCGCTCTCACCTCAGCGTTACTGTGGCGATTGGTTTGCACCGGACGGGGGCGGCGGCTCGTCTTCGCCTCGTTTCGCTGTTGCTTTGCAGTCGTCTGGCGCGGGGACAGATGCAGCTATCAGGTTTTGTGCCTCTTTTCAAAAATCTGGCCCCACGAGAAGGACGTTCGCGCTGACGCTTCCTCCTGGAGCTCTGGTGGCGAGTTTTTGGAACTGAGCTGCATCTGTAGGTTAAGCTGTGCCGTGCCCAGGGCGACGGCGAGCGCTCTCCACGGCAGCTTCGAGCTTTCGCTGCAAAAACAGCTGATGCGTACACACCTCTGCTCCAGGTCCACCTCATCAGTTCCCCGTGACCCGAACAGCGCGGGCTGTCCCTTCCAGTCCTGCAGGGACTTATCGCAGGATGAATATACTTGAGACAGCAGCAGGCAGGCTCCTGTGGGGCAGTGACGGTGTTCTTACCTGCTGGATGACACCCCTGCTCCGCCCGTCCCCGTTTTATTTCATCAGCAGGTGGTCGGGTTGTTGATCCAGAGTGTTGGACACACGCCAAGCCAGACCGCCGTCCTTCAGTGCTGCCGTTAGTTTCCCATCGCAGGTTTTAAGGAGCACAGCTCATACCTACTTGCACATACAGCACATTACCACAGCTCTTCCTTAACGTGAAGCCAGCTGCATCCACTCATCACGAATCTGTGTGTGTGTGTGTGTGTGTGTGTGTGAATACCAAGAAATGTCGAGCAAAGAAAGAGGATGTTCCAGCTTTTCTTTGAGACAAATCCCTCTCTGTCACCGGTACAAGTAAGCCGGTGCGCACACACACACACACAGACACACACACACTCGGCACACTGGGCCCTCTAAACATGTAAGCAGCGTACAGCTTCATTTCCAATGTCTCACGGTAGGCTGCGCACGAGCATGAGTCATTTCAGCCTCATCTTCGTAGGGAACTCCCAGGAAAGTTAGACGCTTTAGTGGCTGTTACTATGACTGTGCAAATGGCAGATACAGTGAAGAATCAACCCCCCCATCAGGTCGTGTTCCTGCTAGAAGCTGCAGAACTCAGATAGATGATTCGCAGTCGTCAAACGCTGGAGTATGATGGAGGGACGGGGCTCCTGGTGGGGTTGTGTGTAGCTCGGTGTATGAGGTTGTCTGTGGCTCCGTAGGGGTTGAATGAAGGAAGTAAAGCCGACAGGTAAAGACCTTTATGCAAACGATGGTGGGAAAAGGTCGTTCGATTACAGCGGCGCCACCAGCTGAGCTGAGGGTGGCCCGGCCTCGCCCCCCTCCCGCGGTTGCCAAGGACACCGCCGGCCTCCGCGGCGAGCGTTCGTGAGGTGAAGGCGCCAGAGGAGCCACCTCTGCGTTTCGTCCGGGAGATTGAGTTGTCAGTAATCAATCACTGCGACCACATGGGCGACTGTGTTAGCGGAGGCCGCGGCCCTGTGAGGCAGGAGGCTGAAGCGCGCGGCAACACGCTCTGACTCGGTGTACACAAAGGCGGAGGGCCTCACGATCTCATGTCTCTGCCCCGTGAATGTTTTATGGAAGTGGTTTCTAGTGTTCCCGCTGAGCTCGTGGAGCTGATGCTCTGTACGTGTGAGACAGAGAGAGCTGCTGGCTGCAGACTGGAAGACGTGCCTCCTCGCGTCCACCCGCCGCCACCGAGGACAAACACACACAAACACGAGCAGCCCCTCTCGCGCTTCGTCTCCCTCACAATCGAGCACGGCAGAGGAAACCCCCACAGACTGAGCGGCAGCCAGTCGAGCGTAGCGGAAAGGGGGCAGGTACTCTGTTAGCAGCGCTGAGTGCAGGGCCGACAGGTTTGGTCATTCAGTCTTATTTATAGCCAGGAGGAGCTGAGCCAGGGGAGCCTCGCTCAGCCGGGCTCACGCCTCTGCCTGACCCAACACCGCAGATTTATCGAGACTCATCTGTCCCTCCGCGTCCCCCTTAGTACTCGCGATAATGTTTTTTTTTTTTTTTCCCGTTCATCCGTCCCCCCCGTGCCTTCCTTTGTGTGAGACCTGTCGTTGCTATTGATTTATTGATGTGTGTCACGTAGCTCCAGCTCTCCAAACTGGTGTCTGCGTCGTCCTTCTCTTATTAGTTGATTTATCATCGTTTGAAAGGAACGGCTGCTTGCAGCTTATTGTGTGGAGTCAAAGGAAAGATGCAAAACATTATTCATCTGTGTGCGCGTGTGTGTGTGTGTGCATGCGTGTGTGTGGCCAGCACAGGAGGAGCATCTTGCACATTCTTAGAACCTGTAATGCAGAGCCACTGATTTCTTTTGTCAGGCCTGATGATGTGACCTAAAATCAGAGGCAGTAAAAAAAAAAAATGGATGTAGCTTCTGGGTGTGAAAAATGGAGCTAATGCAGAAGTAACAATAATAACCCCCTGTGCTCTACTGAATGACCACTAGGAGGCGACTCATCTGGTTGGTTTGTATAGAAGTGGATGAGAAAATGAGCCTCCTTCTCACTGGATGAATGACTTCAGTAAACATATTCAAACTGAGTTCATGGTCTCAATCACTAGTTTCAACTCTTCTCCATCACCACGTGATGTTCATGTTGAAAATGATGCTCCCATTAAGACGAAAAACCAGGGGGTTGTTTTGGGGGCGTGGCTACATGTGATTGACAGATACTCACAGGTAGTACCTGTAGTCGGTATCGTCCTCAGCATCAGATCCACCCTGTCGTCCAAATATGGTATTGTCTGACTGATGGCCGTCCATTCGTTTTTACGGTCTCTGCCTAAAATCTGCGTGACGATAACTTGTTACCTTTACCTCGGGAGTCATTAAAAAGAGAGCATGTAAGCGCGTACTCTTTCACACCTGTAGGTGTCCTCACTCCGCGTAATAGAAGAGACGGAGGGGACACGAGGAGGCGGTGCGTCTACGAATCAACGCACACTCGCTAAAAAGCGATACGCATGTACTCGCACACGCAGGCCAGGATAGATGCTCGGCCGACGTACTGAGCAGCTGCCCTCTCGCGCACACACACACCGTACATACACATGCAATATTCATCGCCGCTACGCACACTTCCTTGTCTGACACAGAGTATAATGGAGACACTGAGCCTCCAGCTTGCTGGTCCGAAACATCTCTTCAGCCGTGGAAAATATTGCCGTCGCTCTCTGGGCCCGTGTTAGTGCGGTAAATTTAGCACGCCACTGGAAGTTGTGACGAATGACTGCTCGAACCGCGGCGCCGTGGTTTCGTGGAGCCGGTCGGGCTGTCCCGCCGGACCGTCCCCCGGCCGATGACGCCAGCGGATGCGTGGCCATAAATCAGCGCAGCCAGATGCTGCTCCTTAATCTTAATCTCTTTAAGCCATTAGCAGATAACGTGGCCTCTCAAGGAATGATGTCATTTTTTAAAAGCCCCGGGGGAGTCACGAGAGGGGTCCTGTGCTCGGCCCGAGTGCCCTGCAGGAGTGTGGGGACGTCTGTCTGTGAGTGCAGCACGGGCTGTCCCCAATCCTGCAGGAGTGTGTGTGTGTGTGTGTGTGTGGGCGGGACTCTTTTGGCAGGAAGATCCGTGCAAAGGCTCCGACATGACAATGAGTATCTTTGCTGTTGATCCAGGCTTTTCCTCACAGACACACACACAGTCTGGTTTCCAGGACTTGAGAGGACATTACATTCACTTCCATTCATTTCCCAGAGACCGACCGTAACCTTTAAACATTCCTTCACGCTAAAATTGAATGATTTTCCTAACGGGCACCTGCTTTTTGTCCCCATAATGTTGCTGTGTGAGGTGTACCACACACACACACACACACACAGACAATGATGGACACTAACTGTAGGATCTCCTCAATGGAAAAGCAGAGACAGAGATGTGAGAGTGAATGTCACGAGTCTCCTCCCACTGTGTGTGTGTGTGTGTGTGTGTGTGTGTGTGTGTGTGTGTGTGTGTGTGTGTGTGTGTCTCTCACACCGTCACAGCCGCCATGTGCGTGACGTCCCACGTCCCGTCCAAGCACAGCCTCTCCTCTGTTTTTATCACTTGCGTTCTGAGTTATGACAGGCCCGGGGCTCGGGATATTAAACCTGGTGGTGACTGAGTGAGCGTGCCTTCAGATCAGGTTCTCCAAAGAGAGGATGAGTCAATTGTAGTAATGCAGTGTTTAGCGTTGGTTAATCCTGGCCGGATCAAACGAGGAGGAACATTTGTTTCTCTTACTGACTGTCTTAAAATAGCTCCTGGTGGAACGGGGGCCGTTTGTCTTTGCAGCCAGTGACACGTCGCTCTCGCTCAGTCGCCGTGTGCATGTACCGTACGCTGAGAAATACTGGCTAAGAACAACCACTGGGACGGGAGCGTGAGAGAAAAAGACGCCCGAGATCCGTCTCGTAGTTTTTGCCATTTTGTCAGGAGAGTGGAAGCGAAGGATCCGTCAGCCGGCTGTCGTTTAATTAAGCGGACGTGAGGCGTGGGGAGATGTGTGCGAGCGAGTGTCTGCTGACAGCATCAGCAGGGGATGTTCTGTGCTGGAGGTCAGCTTCCCCGTGAGGGAGAGCAGAAGAGAGCTGACTCCAGGTCAGATTTCCCTGCTGGCCCATATCCCTCACCACTCCAATAGAACAGATTGAATAAAAGCCCGGCCTCCCGCCTATCAGCCATGTTGTTATTGACCTGAGGGGGGGGGGTGGATTTTCCTTTTCTAAGTCTCTTGGGTGAGAGCAGTCACCCGGAGCAGAGCCTTGTCACGGCCCGTTAGCTTTACTCCAGTGCAGATTAGGACCTCAGCGGTGATGTCAGAATAATTTGGCTCCCACAGAGAGCAGGGGATATGTCTGTTTGAACGGTGTGTCCTTCGGCGACTTTCGGCCCCTCTGCTCTCGGGGAAGAATCACGGCTGGTTTGGATGGAATTTGACAACGTGCAACGTCAAAAATAATTTGCGAGGAGGATTAAAACGTCAAAAAAAAAAATGCCTGGTGAATACGACTCGATCACACGATCTTTGCGGACTCTACCTGCGAGCTTACACCGATCGTGTGTCGAGACAAGTCTCATTGTCTTGTTCCTCGGTGTTTCGGGGTACAAATGGCACCATGGGAGGATCCAGTTCCTAAATTGGGACACGCTAACAGCGTTAGCAGTGGATGGGCAGCTCCAGTCATAATGAGGTGTCAGTGTGGCTGTGATGTGGAGGAGGAATAAAGGATGACGACCGCCTCTTCCTCTGTGTGTCATACTGTCATCAAGCGGTCATTTTGTCTCCTGTGGGGAAACGCCTTTCAACATGTCTCGCTCAAAATTCTTCGCTGTAAGTCAGCAGAAATACAGGGTGTGCGTTAGAGAAGACATTATTCAGATGATCTTCAAAACTGGTGGAAATCGTACATGAAGAGAAGCAAAACTTTAAACTAAATATATGTAAATTTCTGACTGGTTATAAGTAAAAACAACAACTTTGGCACACCACTAAAAACATCCTTCAAGCAGAGTTTGATCCACACCAGGGGATCTGATGAGGTTCAAGCAAGTAAATAAACCGTCGTGTATTTGAATAAATAAATGCGTGGGGTGGCGATGCTGAGGCATCACGTCCGCGAGTTACGTCTCATAGCTACACATCACAACGTCGTCATCCCCCTGCAGCGTGTGAGCGGCCGAGGACGTCGGCTTCGCATCGCCACGGCGATGAGCCTGTTGGCTGAGTCACGGTCTCCATAGAGACGCAGAGGCGGGTTAATATGGGGTCATCGAGGTGACATTCGCCTTGGCCAACCTGAAGCCAGAGGTCAGAGTGAAAGCGCGGTCCTGATGTGAATGATGATGACAACAGGTAGACCTGAAGTCCGTGTTGCCATGGCAATAAAGAGGGAGGAGGACTAATTGAACGGGCTGAAGGGAGGGGTCAGCGTCGCAGCGGTGCTCTCCATCATCCATCGTCCATCGTGCAGCCAGCCTGCCCAGACTTCCTGATGGTCCACAGTGAGCTGGAGACGGATGGACAGAGACAGGGGGAGAGAGTGCACACAGAGAGGAGGAGGAGGGTGGGGGAGAGGAAGAAGATGCGGGAGGGAGGCAGGAAAAGTTGGAGGGGGGGCGGGGGAAGGTGTTCATCGATCACTCGGAGCCGGCTGCTGACATGGCAGCTACAGGACTCTTTGTTGGCAGAGACACCGTATACTGTATCTACAGTAGGTGTCTTTGGCGCACACCTCTGTCGCCACACACACACACACACACACACACTGGAGACGGGATGATGCGTGTGAGGCAGGAGAGCGGAGAGGGGAGCGATGGCCTCTCAAGTTATCCATTTGTTAACCTGACAGATTTCAACACGTCAGTGCAGTCCTTGCAAAAAAAAAAAGTCACCACGTCAGAGCTTGAAGCGTGTTGCTCCCCCGCAGGCTGACCTTCACTGCGAGGAAACTCAGACCACAGGGTTTTCATCAGCCCCCCCCCCCATCCCTCTGCATGCGCCGACATCCTCTGTACATTGAAGTGGCCCTGAGGAGCAGATGCAGGAAATCATGTGTGAGAGGCGGCGCGCTACTCGCGTGTTACTCATCCTGGAGCTGAGTGAGAACACAGTCTGGTGACGGGGAGACCATTTGCGATCTGTCGCAACAGATAGTGCTGCTGCTGTCGACTAGAGTTTCCCCCCCCCCCATCCACGTTCACATTAATGGAAAACCCTGCACAGATTGCAAATGGAATTTCCCTCCCGTCATCTGGGATCTCTTCTCCTCGCACAAAGCCTCGCTGTCATACCTCCGCAGTCGAGTTTGTGGCATTGTCCTTTAGCTTCACTTAGTCAGTTCCCCTCATTCTGCCGTTGTCTTTTCCCCTTGTCTCTTATCTCTCCCATGGGGCTAGCCCAGCTCAGAATAAACATCGGCAACCGGCTTTGTCTCTATGGCAACCGTTGCGCAGGCTGAAGGGTAGAGCGAGCACGGAGCAGGTAGGACAGGGGTGCGACGGCGGTGGATGCGGGGATCTTCCAGGTGATTTGATGCGAGGCTCGGGCTTGTGAGGTGTCTTCCCTTTGGAGGAAAACCAGAGGAAGGGGAGGATGATGGTGGCCGATCCAGTACGAGGGGTCAGTCTGACCCCGTCTCCCCTAACACCTCCGTTACCCAGTGAGCCGCCTCCATCCCACACTCTGTGACGGCCTGAGGAAATGTTGGATTGATCCAGCCAATTCGCTCAATCCGCTCAAGCACGCCGAGTATTTGTTTTTCTTTTTTTTTCCTTGCTCGCTTGTCTAAATATTATTTAGTTCCACCCTTGAGCCGGATTTGTCAGCAGGGATTTTGCCGGGCATGTTTTCACTGACCCACGCTGACAGCTGAGCACTTCCACTTTTTTTTGTTGTTGTTGTTTGTTGTTTTATGTGCGCTGAGGAGCAGTCGCACCCGACACAGCGTGATGTGGCCAGGGCCTCCCGCCGTTCACCGAGCAACCCTGAAGGTTATCTGATATCAGCAGCTCAAGGTCGTTCGGTTGGCTCCGACTCAGGAAGTGCTCGTAGCTGCTTTTCCAATTGGCTAGTCCTGCGCCCAGCTGCATTTGCCTCGACTTCTTGCTTTTGTTTTTCGTCGCGTTGGCATCATGTGCGTCCGTTCAGGTAAATGCAGCCCTGAAAGGCTGGTTGTGCTGTGCGCTGCAGGCTGGTCTGGCTCGGTCTTCCAGTTGTAAGCACTGACCCAGAAGAGGCTGAGGCTCCATCTGCTGTTACGTGCAACGCGAGCCGCTCTCCTCAGCGCAGCCAGGTAATTCAATGCCACTTCCTGTCCTCACCTTGTGCGAGCAGGCAGGGATGAAGAGGTGGCGTTTCAGGGAGAGGGGGAGGGAGACATTTCTGTGTCAGTGTTCTTGTTCAGTAATTATGTGCGCGGACAAACGGCTGGCGTCAAGGGGAAAACAAATGACTTGGGCTTTAGAGCGTCTTGTTAAACCTGCCCTGATCCATCTCTTGTGTGTGTTTGTGTTTGTGCATCGCCCGTGTGGACTGAAAGTGCGACCTTTCCCTGCGAATTGGATGCCCTCTATCTATACATATCGTATTGTGCAGGCGTGGAATCAGGAGTGGGGGTGTAAGTTTACCCTGGAGAGAGAGGAGGAGATGCTGTGACCTCACCACCTGGCCCCGCCTCCTTCGACCCCACGCTCATCCGTATGAGAGCCGTGAACTGCAACTGGTGCTAAGACGATTAGTTGTCAAAGTGGCACCTTCTATTAATGAATAAATCCCATTGGCAGCTTCCTCCATAATAATGTGGGCCGGTGGGCCGTTTAAAAAAATCCATTAAGTGTTTGCCTGTCGTGCGGGTGTGTACGCGCCCCCCCCTGCTGCCGCAAAACCCTGGAACTACTGAAACTGAACTGAATACCTGTGGGTTTGGAACTGTTGGGACAACACAAGGCTCTTCAATATGTCGACTTGTGTCTCGGGGAGTTGTGATGTGCGTTTTCGACACATTTGTGACCTTTTGTAGGTTGATCCGTCATTATTTGACAACGACAGTTATCGTGAGTGTCAGCAAGCAGAGAAACCATTTAACATAAGTCAGATATCAGCTGTTTATGGTCCTCTTCCTCACCATGAATACATATTTTATTTCTCGACCTGACTGCTGTTGGTTATATCAGTGATTATGATGGGATTATTTCTCTCTCTCCTTTGCTCTCAGACAGAGTGGTTCACAGTGACCAGAGAGGAAGATGGACGAGCTGCAGGATGTACAGCTGACTGAGATCAAGCCGCTGTTGACCAATAAGGTGAGTGATGAGGAGAACGGGGCGGGGCTGAGCGGCTGAGGAAGTAGACGCACTGGAACAACGTGTGAACAGTACGGTGTGTCCCCCACCGTGTCGCGTTCACCGGCAAATACAGTACGCACGCCGACACGCTAGACATGCACACTCCGCAGTCCTGTTCATCAAAGTGAATTATTCATATCTCCCCCACTGTTGAGAGGGGGAAGAAAAGACAGGGGGGGGTGAGCGAGTGGATTCAAAAAGAGAGGTTGCGGACGAGAGAAGAGGAAAAGCGAGGGCGCGAAATGAAAGAGGACGAGAATGAGATCTGAGGAGAAGCTGCGAGGAACTCATCTCTTCATTTCAGAGAGCGTGAAAGATTCCAGCGAGCGAGCGGCAGCAGTAACTCACACGGCGGGAGGAGAAAGGCCGTTCCCATCCTCAACCGGACTCTTCTAGTTCGGCTTGTTTGGCCAGTCAAGGTAGCTGGCGTGCGCGAGGTGCGAAGATGAGCGACAGACGTCGCTCAGACCGTCTGGGCGAGGAAGACTGAAGGCGCTGACCTCTCACTCCACCTAGTGGCCAGCCCATCAGAGAGACGGACCAGGTGTGCTGGAGGTCGATGGAGACGGTGACGGAAAAAGTCGGAAAATGGATCTCCTCTCCCGCCCTCTGGAAATCCAGAAAGGCAGGAGGGGGCCGTGAGTGCTGTGTGCAGCCGCAGAGCAACCACAACAAGGGGGTAAAAAGGACAATATCGATGGTGACAAAGTAGAACATACCAAGAACCCCCCCCCCAGGCTGTTGCCGTAGTGTTGTCATGGCAACAAATGAGACAGAGAGGCGCAGTTGCATCTCACCGTCTGTCACGTATGGTGTCACCTCTGTGTTCGGCATGTGACCTGGGGCAAAGGAGGTAGCAGATCCTTTACTGTCAGCTCAAACAGAGGAGCTTTCACTTCTTCCTTCAGTCACTGTGCTTCTGCAACACTTGGCGCCTCAGAGCTGCTCCACAGAAGAGGTTTTTACCGCGATACCCGGTGGACGGCCGCTGTACTTCATCAGGAAGTAGAAAGACAGAGCGTCGTAGCTACCATTGGCCTCCAGAGCCTTTGCACCCGAGGGTGTAGAGGCAGATGGTGGTGATGATGCCTGCAAATGAGTCCCACAGGAACTTGGTCTGTTGTCTGCTGCCCACTCTCACTTCTCTGCCCGTCTGCTCTGTAGCCTCCTGCTGACAGATAGAAGACAACACCCCGGCTGAGACCATGCTCTGTGTAAAAAATAATACTCCACCATTTCTCACTTTCCCACTGTTGAAAACTCAATTTTGTTTGTCTCCGATAGTGATGCTGATTCAAGATGCACGGAAGAATCTAATTCTATATCATCTAATTCTAGCAAAATATATTGGTGACCAAAGTTGTCAACACCTCCCAGATCAAGTTCCGTACACTCGGAGCAGGACGCATGTTGGAATAACGTGACATCACGTGACGCCTGCACTGCAGCGCCATCGCTCGACAATGAATGAGCCGCCGTCAGTGTCATGGCTTCTATGAGCCTGTGGTGCTTTCATTCTAACTTTCTGCTTTTCCTTTTTCTCGCAGAACGCTCGCAACTTTCAAGACTTCGACTGTCAGGTGAGTGGCGCGCTCCGCTCCTCGATGAACCACTGCCTTGCCGTGTGTGTTAGTGGAATGGGGGTTGGGGCACTGGGACATGTCCCCATTGTCCCCCCATCCCCCACCCCTCCCGCTGAACCCATTTCTTTGCTTGCCCTACATCTGAGCATTGTCCCTCTCCATGTAAGACATGCTTATAGGGTGTATGTCGGTCATCCACCGCACCGCTCATTATATTTCATGGTGGCAGTGTTTGTTACACACAGCTCCTGCCCTGTTTGTCCTTGGTTCACGCTTGTGAGCGAAACCCTTCCTGATTAACCCACTGTGACTGGTACTAACGTTACTAATGTGCATCTGTGTGGCTCATTCAGTTGTATGAGTAAGTGACAAAGCAGCGGGAGGCTAGCTGAGCATGTACAGTACATATAATGTAATACTGTAAGAGGCTCATGTTGAGCAGGGTAGATGTTCTTTTGAAAAACGTCAAAAAAAGTCATCATTTTTGCCTGATTCTTTTCGTTCACACTCGGTCGAGGGCTGGACCAGTGGCCGCGGGCGTTGCGGGTGTGGTTGGGTGCTGTTGGATCCGTGAGAATTTACTGTTTGTGCTCGCGCTGATGTGAAAAGCCCGTTCATTCCCCGGAGCAGCCCGTGCGGTGGAGTAGGGGCAGTCTACACCTACTGAAGACGATTTATCGATCAGCTTACTGGGACTCAGCAGGATCCTCCTTCCTAATGATGAGTGAAAACTGTTTAATCACCGAGGTAAGGTCGGGCACCCTGACGACAGTGTAACCACCTGTCTCACATGTGAGAACCCTTACTTCACGCCATGCCGCCTTCTCCCACCCTGGTTACGACCTACTGTCAAATCATGAGACAAAACTGTAAACTGTAAAGATAAAGGAGCTAACTGCAGGTTGATGTGTTTTGTTTGTTCCAACCAGTCAGGTCATAGTAGATCCAGCAGCTGCTTGCTCTGCATCCAGGAGACTTTCACACTCTTACACATTTCATACCACAAAACGATCAAAGCATGAATGAAGGTGGTTCTCTTATCTCTGCATGTGTGATATTGTCTCAGGTAATGTCTTCCACATGATGGTTTATTTTCACAATGAGCATTTCAGCCTCAGCCTGGTCTATTTATGTGATAATCGGCGGGGCGGCGTCCCAGATCCATTTCTGCGAGCTGGGGAGTGGGACCGCACGTTCGCTGCCTGCCAGGGGTCTCCTGCGAAGACCGCGAAGGGTTAAACCTTTCATCCCTCCCTGGCTTTCTGCAGTCACGCCTGCTTCCAGCATCCCACCAGAGCTAAATATAGCTGCTGCAGGCGGGGGGGGCGGCCACGTTAGCCGGAGCAGGCGTGCTACGTGTTCCCCGGCGCCCATTATTCCAGTCTGCATTAATGCACTGAGAAAATGCTGCACTCGCCCAGCCGCTGCTCACGTTCTCATCCAGACGTGTCCCCGCTGTCCTCCACAGTCCTGGTCCTGCAGTGAGACCTCGAGGACAGACCGGCACGAGAGCTGGTCTCTGTGGCTTTGAGGCAGACATAAGTGTGTGTGACCTTATTTCCATGGCAGCCATTTTGACCTCACACAGTCACATTCAGGAGTCTCAAGAGAACGGGATCTGGATTATTATTCATTAAAGACGTTCTGCCACGTCGCTGCAGGAGCAGCGCAGGTGTAAATAAGATGATGTAATTACTTAATGTCGACTTGATTACATTTGGCTGCTTCAGTTTCTCACTGCGATTGGTTCCAGGACCACCTGGACAGATCAGGCCCACTGTCGAGAGGATTTTCTGTCTGAATTTCTACTTGAAAATGTCAGAAATGTTTTGAACCACTGGGGCGGAAATTCGGAGAAAAGGAGCGTTGCCAGCTTACGGGCTGTTGAGTTTCCAGGCTGCTTTGGTCAGCTCAAGCGTAAACGACAATAAAAGGTGAATTAGCCTGTGCACATCGGTGGGACACAGTTGTGTGGTACCTGACTCCCACGGTCACGTGTCTTACTGCAGCAGGAGCTCGCGTACAGTACAGTACATTTGATCCCATCGTGTACCCAGCAGAGCATATTTCTCAGTACTTCAGAGCATGTTGCTGTCGCCACTGCAGTACTTGCATCGTGTAATGCAGTACATTCTGCTTTGTATACTGAAAACATCCAAACTTCGACTCAGTCTAACTCGGTTCCGTGCTGCAGGCTGCAGGCGGCCTAATGTCAGCGATGCAGTTTGTGTTTAACCAGATGTTTTATGATGTATATTCCCCACCAGGTGTCCCCAGGGGTGACACACACGTTTCTTTTTCCACTGCGTTACTCTCCCGACAACGTGCTTCTCAGATACTGAAACTTGGCATCCCTTCAGGTGGTTTGAATCTGTGCTTGGTAGCACCGCTGACAGTCGGCCAGCATTTGTAAAAGTACTGAACTCAGTACTCCACTCAGTTAGCAGCAGACTTGGCGTCCTGCGGGGGGGTGAGTGACCATCTCGAGTCGAGCTGCTGTCCTCCTGACTGCCCTGCTGCTAAAGCTCCCACCGCAGGCGCTCCACCAGTACTGCAACGCTCCTGTCCGAACCCTGAGCACCTGCAAGAGGAGGGGGGTGCCCTGAGGGCGGCGGCGAGGTGGGGTCGCTCAGAAGAACCCGCGGGTGTGGCGCTGCAGTCCTGTGGGCACCTCCGATGTCCTGCTTACGCCACGGAGAAGGGAGGGAGGGAGGGAGGGAGGGAGGAGTGAGTCAGCCTCCGTCACCCGTGAGACCTGCTGCGTTTTAGAGTGCATACTTAAGAACACGGAGTTACTTCATGGACATGGAAACGGCTGAGTGCACACTTTAAAAATAGAACATGTTTGGATTGGTGGAGGCGAGGTGCAGAGAGACTGTGTCCATACAGCGTTTGCTTGGGATGTTTTAGTTTGTCTCAACATGTTGGTCACCTCATGTAGATAAGATAAGATAAGCCTTTATTAGTCCCACAATAGGGAAATGACATTATTGCAGCAGCAAGTGGATAGGAAAAAACAAAAAAGCTAACAGTAGAATAAATAAATACTAAGCACAAAGCAATAAAAAGGCAATAGTATTATATATTTTATATATATATATATAAAGGATATAGTAAATGTAGTAGTTACAAATTGTGTACAAGAGTAATGTTGAAAGTGTAATTTATCACTGTGAATATTTTTTTACATAGTGTATGCATCATCTGATGTTTATCATCATCTTCACCTCGTGCCACTGCAACACAAAGAGCAGGACAAACCGTCTTTTACAGACGTCGGCCTCGTGTCTTTTTTAAAAAATTGTCACTGTCTCAGAAACGCCAGCAGAGGGCGCCATAAGACTGTTCCTTGTGTGGCTGGAGGGCTGCGTCTCTGTGTGGCCTGTGCTTTTCATGTTGTTGACGGTGCGCCTCGAATGTCCTCCAGTTAGCTTGAGGCTCCACGCAAATGTAGCCAATCGGCCGCGCCCTCACAGTCTCGGGAAAGGATGGTGTTACACGGAGGACCACGTCACGCTGTGAGCGGCGGAATAGAAATTCGTCTGAGCCTGTGCATTTTCAGTGTGCTTGGAAATCAAACCTCGAAAAGGTGGAGCTGAGCTGTGCAGGACAGCGTCACTGAACTGGTGTGACTGGTTGCATCTGTATTTGTTGACTCTGTGCTGCAGGTGTTTGGTCATTTTTAATGTACTGTACCTGGACAGATCAATAAAGTGGATGCATCACATTACTCTGCGGGAGATTCTGATGAAAGAGATCCTCTCCTGTAGGGTTGTAAAGGGCTCAATGAAAACAGGAGCTGGGAGTTGCACTTTGTGGTAATAGGTGTATCTTATATTTGATATTTATTTATCTGAGATGAACACTGGGCTGATACAAGGTTTGCATGGTAAAACAGTGTGTCAGTATGAGCCGGTAACAGCAAAGCTGTTGTGGTGTTTATCAGACCGTCACATTTCACCTCTGACTCTTTCAAGTCAGAGGTCAAGGAAGTAATTCCACATGGAGGTATTTCATATTTGGCTGTCGAGGTCATTTAGACTCTTCTCCATCAGCAAGGTGAATCTGATCTGGAGCCAGCCGTTAAATCTCAGCGTGGAGCAGCCATGTTGCTGCAGAATATCTCCCAGGGCGAACTGTCAGTCAGTCTCCTCTACTCCTCTCCTCTCCTCGTTCCCTCCTCTCCTTTCCTCTCCTCTCTCCCTCCCCTCTTCTTCATTATCCGTCCCACAGCGTGACGTCAGCAGCCTTCCCGGACTGCGTCCGCATCCCTTGCACCCCATCACCCCTCTTCTGCATGCCCATCCCTCTCCCCCTCCCCTCACTGTTCTCTCCTAAGCCCCGCCCTCTCCCTCTACCCACCTGACCCTCTGCAATCCAATTAGACGCACCGATGGCTGGATGTACAGACGCGCTGTGACTACCAAGCACGAACTGCAGTCTCCCTCTCCTCCCCCTCTGCCTCTTTTCCTGCTCTCTCTCCCACCTCTTGTCGTCTCTGCATCTTCCCCACCCCTCCTCGTCTGCTTTCATTCACATTGTTTACCCATCTCCTCCTCACTTTCTCTCTCTCTCTCTCTCTCCCTTCAGCTCGAGCTTACTTCACCCTACAGCCCTCCCTCCTCCTCTTCCTCCTCCTCCTCCTCCTCCTTTTGGAGATCTTCAAAGCTGCCCTGCACACACTTGCACATAGCATAACACACTCCTCTCTTGCGTGGGAAAAACATGTCAGCTATTCTGGATCTGGACCAGATTGCATGCTCTGGGAATGGAGTGGTGAGTGACAAATGCGTCTCGTCTGCCTCGACACACCTGGCTGGGTCCTTGCAGCGGGGGGTTCTGGTTCAGATCAGGAGGGGGGGGCGTTGTTGTGTGGTTTCCCCATAGGCAGGGTGACAACAGCTGGCTCGAGGAAAGGGAAAGCTGGTGCTGGTCTTTCCTGGGTTGCTTGTCACCACTTTGGGCAGACGGCTGAGACTTAGGGCTTTTTGTCTCTGGGCAGCTGCTGTGTCTGTGTGTGTGTGTGTGTGTGTGTGTGGTGTTGAACATTTGTTCTGTGTGTGTGTGTGTATGTACGGGTCACACTGTGTCCATGTGTGCTCTCAGCACAGGCTCAACATGCCCAGGGTGCAGTGGTGCATTTTAATGTGATGATATGAAAGATGCATGTGTGTAGCGCTCAAATGTCTCCGAACCCACAAAACGCCACAACCAGGGGTTGTGCGCATGCCTCTGGCTGTGTGGGTGTCCATCAGGGTCACTGCTGTGTGTGTGTGTGTGTGTGTGTGTGTGTGTGTGTGTGTCCTGACATCTCCGATGTGTTTCCTGTGTGTAGAAGAGCACGGATGTGTGTTTTGCCCAGTGAAGGGAGAACGGCAGTCGACGGCGCATTGTGCCAGCATTGTGTTATTCTGTTATCACTGAAAGCAGGCTGGGAGGTCACTCACCCCCCCCCCCCCCCCACCCCACCCCCACACACACACAGACACACACACTGTAGCAACAACACACCAAAGCCAATGTGGTGGCTCCCTCCCCTGCAGAAACCTTGAGTTTGGAGTGTCAGCCCACTGCTCCGATGACACACACTTACTGTGCGTGTGCTGCAGGTGGGGAGTGTTTGTGGGATGATCCCGCCAGAGCACACGCACAGAAGATGTGGACGTGTGTGTGTGTGTGTGTGTGTGTGTGTGTGTGTGTGTGTGTGTGTGTGTGTGTGTGTGTGTGTGTGTGTGTGTGTGTGTGCGTGTGTGTGCGTGTGTGTGTGTGTGTGTGTGTGTGCGGGGACTGGCAGGGAGGAGGGGCAGGAGTGATTGCGGGAAGACGAACAGCATGACACGCTGCTCTGCTTCTTGTCACCTCACCCCACCTCCCTCCCGCTCCTCCGCTCAGGGACCACAACCCAAGACCTCACCTCCCCTGAAGCTCCTACTCTGTATTCCCGTCTCACCTACGACCCCACCCCCCCCACCCGAACATCCACACACACTCTTTGTCCAGCTGCTAGCCAGCGGGAACGTATGCAGGGGTAAGAGGGCTCCTGTCGTTGCAGTGCTCCTTCTTTTTTCCCGTCTGGCTGTCTGGGCCGGCAGCCCCGCCCCGCGCCTGTTTTCTAATGCCTCTGTGTCTGTGCACGCACGCACACACACACACACACACACACACACACACACACACATATCCATACATGTGTCTGAAAGGAAATGAGCTTCCAGATCAATACAGCTTCTCAAGCATGCTCGGAGCTAAATGGAGAGATAAGAGCCCATCTTCCCCTCCACAGCCCTCTCTCTCCAGGACCCTTCACCCGTGTTTGTGCCAGGCCCCGGCCGGAACGTCATGAGAAATTAAAGCCGTGCGTTCCTTCTGTTTTTAAGGCACAGCCTTCTGTTAGTCACCCAGGACTCCTCCTGTCTCCTGTCTCCTGTCTCCTCTCTCCGTCCCTGCTTTCACGCTCTACTTCACTCCCGCTTCCACACTCTCTCTATCTCTTCTTGTATCCCTCTCGTCCTCGCTCTCTGTTTCTTTTCCTTATCGCTGGTGGGGTGCACATGTCGTGATTTTGTGCGGCGCGCGCACAGCACACGCGTAACAGAATGCAGACGTTTGAACAAGTGCGCTTGCCTTGTCTCTCAGAGCAAAGCCTCTTTTTCTACAGCGAGTGTCCTTGACTCTGTCCTTGTCTAAAAATGAAAACTCTGCAGCGCCACAGAGTTTCCTGCCCCCTACGAGGACGAGGATTCTGCAGAGTCATTTTTAATTTAATCTGTGGAAAGGCCTTAGATGAGCGCAGCTGGAGAGTTTCCTCAGGGCTCATTCCATCTCAGGCAGGTGTGTCAGGAGGTTACATCGCCTCATGTTACTTTCCTTGTGCATAGTTTCCTTGTCTGTGCGACAGGCTAATCTCTGTACCAACACCCACTCGGATGAAGACGTCAAGGTCCGCTGCGGGCGGGACGAACAGTTTCCCTCTCGCTGTGTCCGTTACAGACTGCAGACGTAAATTGCTGCAGCCTTGTCCTTGAGAACGAACCTTCCTGTGCTCTGAAGAGATTGTAGCACACGTCCACATCAGCCCAGCGTCCGCAGTGGAACCCAGGACGGCGTCCCGCTCCCTCGCCGTCTGTCAGCCGTAACCCGCGTCTCTCGTCCTCCGGGGCTCGCTCGCTTTATTATTGATGACCAGCGGGCCCCGGGCCCCGCCCGCCCGCTGCTCCCTCTCTGTGCGGTGCACAGACACACATGCACGTAGCTACGTCGCGGTTAGAGGCTGTATGCAGCACCGAGTCACGCTGACCTTGGGAGATGTGTGTGATATCAGATGACTTGTCTGGAAATGGGCGTTTTACCCTTCCTGTATGTCGTATCACTTCCCATGAAGTCACGTCCTGCGCTCTGTCTGAGCACCAGTGAGAGCGGGTTTTTTGCTGCGTCATGTTGCACGATTTCTTCCGTTTATGTCAAGAAAACGAAGTGAAGCCATTGGATGTGTTTCTCTTTGCTAAGCACTGTGAAGCACTAATGCCAGGGAAAGCAGTGAGGCACTAAAGCTGGTGTGAGTGCTGTGAATTTCAATGGGTCTTTCTGGGGGGTTTTTGGAGGTGAGTTTGAGACCTCTTTCTCAGAGAGGCCCCCCCAAGCTGGGCTTTGTTTGTCCACACGGCGTGTGTGGTGCAGACAAGAGGTGCATGCTTTGCATCCTCAATCTGAGATGGAAACCGCAGAGATTGCGTTGGCACTTGTGTCTCCTGTCTCTTGTGAACCTAAGCATCGTGTAGCCAGGATGTAGATTGAACTTTTTCACTTTTTTTGTTTCGAAGCCCCTGCCCACTTTATCTGCAAAAGTCTCGGGCCACCACCAGCAGCACCACCACTGATCTTTATTCCAATCCAATTCCACAATCTAATGGTGGCCCTGGACTTTAGCACAGCACTGTATATTGCTCATTGTATCTGAAAGAAGATTCTATTTGTCTGGGGACTGACGTGGATAAACTGTTATTTTGTGCTTGGCTGAGATCACTTTCGTTTAAACAGAAGAAGCCCACCCAGCATAAGTCATATTTCACTGGTTTATTTTGGGTTTTATTATCAAATCAGTCACGTGATAAAATGAGTTTATCCTGCTGATGCCCAGGAGCTTATGCTTTCCCATCCTGTTGAACAGTGCCTTTAAAGAACCACGCATTGTGTAACATTATTCCATTTGCCCTGAACAGTGACAGTTTATTCTGCGACAGCGTTTTGTTGTCTTTGTTGTTGTCGTCAGTGATTAGCTGTGAGTCCTGCAGGCTTGAGGATCCTCGTTCACACTGCTGTTTGGCGGGGGAGAAGAAATAAGCTGCACGGACTGGCTCTTCTTAATAAAAGAATACATGAGTCAACTCTGTGGCTCCTTTGTGGTGTTTGTTTCAGGGACAAACGCTGTATCACTACAGAGACCGATTTGTTTTCTTAATAAAAGAATGGGCCCTTCCATGTGCCAGCGTTGGCCGGGCCTCACAGCGCAGCACTCGTGCGCAAGCCTTTCCTCTTTACATACGGCGGGTAGTGGTCCGTCAGGTCAATGCTTCTCTTCTCTCTGTGGCTGCAGGAGCACGACATCGAGACCCCCCACGGCGTCCTCCATGTGACGATGCGAGGCGTTCCCAAGGGCAACAGACCCGTCATCCTCACCTACCACGACATCGGCCTGAACCGTGAGTCGTCGCGTCCTTGCTGTGGTCAGACTGTTTGACCCCTGCAGTCTGAGCATCAGCGTCCTCTCTTTGCGCCTCCCCAGACAAGTCGTGCTTCAACACCCTGTTCAACTATGAGGACATGCAGGAGATCACGCAGCACTTTGCAGTGGTTCATGTGGACGCGCCCGGCCAGCAGGAGGGAGCACCTCCCTTCCCCAGCGGGTGGGTGTCACGCTGTCATTTTTTTTTTTATTGTGCTGATAAATGGGAACTGTTTATTTCAGTGCTGGTCGAGGAGCCGCAATCACTTCATTTAGTTAGAATGTGAAGTGAGCTGCTAGTTCATTTGTTAATGGAAGCACATTCAGCGTCCAACCCATTAGTCAAAAGTGCCTGAGCGTTTAAAATTAGGATTAATTTCATTCCTCTGATTAATTCAGACATGTATTACTTGCATTGAATCATGCGTTTCATTTGTTTCCAGCTATCGCTACCCGACCATGGACGAGCTGGCTGAAATGCTGCCCTCTGTGATGACTCAGCTCAAGTGAGTCCACCCCCCCCCACCCCCACCCCCCAACAGACAAACACACACTCTTTGATCAGTGACAGTGTGCATAAGTTGAGTATTCCTCTGCAGCCTCACGGTAACCGGTGGTTTCTCCGCAGGGTCAACAGCGTGATCGGCATCGGCGTGGGAGCCGGAGCATACATCCTCACCCGTTTTGCAGTGAGTTAACATCAGGATGAGAGTGACCCTTTTATTCTCCCGTCTCTGACCTCCCCTCCGTCCTCGCTGCAATAACATTCAGGCCACACAGCTCGTCACACTGAACGTTTAAAGCCTCCCATCAAGCCCACGCGTCAGGGCGTCAGGTCGCTCTGCAGTCTGCTGCATATGCGGCCGTTCCCCAGATGACGAATCACCTTGGTGATTCTCTCCTTTTCATTCGCTCGTGTCGTGTTTCCACACCCATAGCAGTGGAGCTAAAATAAGCACAACCTGTGTACAATAGAGCAGAAAGAGCGAGAAGTGACAGAGAGGAGCCAGAGAGCACTGAAAGATGAATAATGGAAAGAGAGGATATTTGCTTAAGGATAAAAAGGGAAGGTGTTGGGATTGGGAAATGCAACACGGGGCTCTCTGTGGAGAGTCTGCTCTTGTTTAGAGTTAATGAGGAAAAATTGATTTTGCAGCGCACTTACCGCTTGAACCGACTTGAAACGAAGCGTGTTTACCCTCGATAGATTTATGGCAGCTGTAGCTGCAGCATCCGCAGTATTCCCACGGCGTCGGGTAAGATAGATCCCCGGAAATCCTCTTGCTGTCTTCAGGCAATTCCAGAACCGCACCCCTTTATTTAGACAGACACGCTGATCTTTCTATCATGTTGGAGAACATTTAGCGTTTTATCCTGTACCTGTGATGTTGGGGGATTCACGTCAAGAATTACTCAGTCTCCCTGTGAAGATGCAGCTATGAGTAGGCATGATTCCGCCAGTTCACGGTATGTTAAATGTACAGAAGAATGAAAGCTCATCTGAAAGCTGTAAGCACACAGCACTTAAACAGCAACGTAGCACCCACGTAAGACTGGTCATCTTTGTCAAATATCGTCCTGTTAAGTCTCCTCTGTCCCCTGTCCTCTTCCCTTTCCAGCTGAACAACCCCACTCTGGTGGAGGGGCTGGTTCTGATTAATGTTGACCCGTGTGCCGAGGGCTGGATCGACTGGGCAGCTTCAAAGGTCTGTGTCCCCGCTGCATGATTACCTAGAGAGTCCTCAGTGCGCTGTGCAGCAGGGAGCTATTACTTAGCCTTTAGCCTTTTGTGTTGTATTATTGTACTTGTGGACATAATGGAATTAAAGACACAGGCAGGGGTTCTAATCCTGTGTTCATTTGATTAGAGCTGCTGCTTTTGGGTTGAAAGCACTTCAAAATGAATAAAAACTACACGTCAGTGGTTGCAGAAGGAAGTTGTCAGAACAGCAGCAAGGGTTTCACTCATTTGGATTTGTTCCATTCGCAGTGGAATAATTGTGTACATCGTTGTGTGTACGATGCTGTTCAGGGAGCGCAGTCTTTGCTGTGTTACACACAGTCATGAAAAAGGACACTTTTGTCCCACATTCATTTAAAACTGCTCCGCTGATGTGTTTTGGCAAATTATAGAGAAGAGAAATGCTCCACAATTTCTATTTTTTTTTTAAGAGCCTGTTGCTTTTGTACTTTTATTGGCTAATGACAGCAGAGAGAGAAAACTGAACTGATATTGAACAGTGCTTACAACACAGGCAAAGCTATATTTCCATGACAACAAGGTGCCTGAGTAATTAAGTAGAGTCAGCTCGTCTGTTTTAACTGGATCCGTCTCTTCCTCTTGCGCGCAGCTGTCTGGATGGACCAGTAATTTGGTGGACATTGTCATGGCGCACCACTTCAGCACGGTGAGTTTGTCGTGCAGTGCAGTATTACTCACCCTGTGCTGGCTCTCAGTGCTGCTGACCTCCTTCATAGACAGTATTAAACAGTAACGGAGCCTCAGAGGCTTCTCTTGATTTCCCCTGACAGCTCATCTCACTCTTGTAACAGACATTTTCTAATTATTGTATTCCCATCCTCCTGGATACGGACACTGCTAAATTGTGGCATGTGGGTTACTGGCTCAGTTTAATAACTGACAGCGCTGGAGCGAAACATACTGCCTGTACAGATTCCACACATTTAAGACACATTTAACCAGCTCCCCTACTGAGGTGCATTTTGTGTGGAGCCTGCCTCTTCTTCATTTGACCCTTCATCGCCCCTGCTGTGAACCAAATGACTTTTTAAGTCGACTGAAGACTTCCTGTTTGGATCAGACGAACTCTTTTCTGTTGACCAGGATGAGCTGACAGAGAACCAGGAGCTGATCCAGACCTACCGTCTCCACATCGCTCAAGACATCAACCAAGACAACCTGGCCCTCTTCTGTGGCTCCTACCAATAGTATGACACACTATAACTGTTTTCAACAAATTCATTGTGTTCTCTATTAAAATTATGGGTACAGCTGAGGCACGTACATGAGAACATGCCATCAGCCAGGCCAAAATATAAAGCATAAGGGTATAATGCGAAATAATGAGGCGCTCCGCAAAGCAGCGTTTCTGCTCACGTTTCAGCCGGGTCACGTTTGTTTCAGCGCCGCTAACTAGTCGTGATCTGTCTCCCTGCACCAGCCGTCGGGACCTGGAGATCGAGAGGCCAATCGTCGGCCTGAATGAGGACACAGTCAACACACTAACGTGGGTTTTCACACTAGACACGTTTGCCTCTGCGCACACGCGGGGATTTGAGAATGATGGCGCCTGATGTGTTTCTGGACAGGTGCCCTGCGTTGCTGGTGGTCGGCGACACATCACCTGCTGTGGAGGCTGTAGTGAGTGACACGTTAACATCTCAATAACTACTGTTTTTTCTCTTTCTTGAGTTCAGCGGTAACCTCTTATTTATGTTTAAGGTGGAGTGCAATTCCAGGTTAAATCCCACCAAGACCACGCTGCTTAAGGTTTGGGTTTGTTTTTTTTCAATAAATGTTATCATTTATTGAAACATGAGGCCTTGGTGGATTTATTAATGAGAGTGCCGATGCTCTTTCAGATGGCTGATTGTGGAGGCTTGCCCCAGGTTGTGCAGGTGGGTTTTTATTGTTTGAGGCACATATCTAATTCATCTCACAGTTTTCTTGTCCCAATCATCTTCTAACTTTTATCCTTTTATCTCATCACAGCCAGGGAAACTTGCTGAGGCCTTCAAGTACTTTGTTCAGGGCATGGGCTACAGTAAGTAAACAGGCTCATGTCTTTTCACTTTTTCAGTAAAGAGTGTAAAACTATAGGTAAAACTGGTTCAAACTTGCTGAATCAAGTGGTCCGAGATGTTGTTACAGATTAATACCTCTTTGGGCTGACGTGTTTGTGGTCCAGGTTTGTCTGTTCTTCACCGTATTTCCTGTTGACGTGAGTGCAATGACAAACGTTACTCAGTGAGGATTGTTTTCATCTCAGCCCTCAAAGCGCGGTTGCTCAACACCCCTGCTGAAGGGGTTTGGACGGTGGCCACGGTGATGCATGAAAAGACACAGTCTTTTGGCAGCCTGGTCACGGAGAGGCACCCTGTGCAGCTACGTGGATGCTAACGTCATTTCCTCTCTGCTCTTTGCAGTGTGTGGCAGCCACAACCCTCAGTAGGTGAGGCGTGTGTGCTTCTAGCATGACCCAAACGACAGCAGCACTCGAGATGCACTGAACAGCAATTCATTTCCTGTTCGGTTCAGAGTGGGCGTCAAAAAAATACTCTTTTTTTTTTTTTTTTTGCCTGTGTGCTTTTCTTTTTCTATCCAGAACTGTTTAATGATGCGGCCTCTTCTTACAGAGACTCAAAGTGCATACTTAAACAGACCTGCAGGTTTTTAACACTCATTCATCTACAAAGACCAAAAAAACAACACATTTCTGTCAGACCATACGGACGTATTACAACACCACAGACTCTGATCCGTGGATGGATGAAGCCACGAATGTAGGTCTGCTCGCTCTGGCCACACAGACATGACTCCTGTCTGTGAGCGTTTCTGTAATGCTACGTCTCGCCTGCGCTCTCCCCCTCTCAGAACCCTCCACCATGGGAGCCACTCTCGGGTGCAGCTAGTCTGCCAGTGCCTCAGCGTTGCTTTAAAGGCCACCGAGTCCCCCCCGTTGAGTAAATGCCACTGCAGGATTAGAACAGATTAAAAAGAGTGCTTTTGAGGCAGAGGACGTGTGGAAAATAAATCTTAACACCTCAGCATGTTGGTGAAAGCAGTTTTCCCTCATTAACACATCACCCCAGTGTGAAATCTGAGAGGGAACGAGCCAAAAAGAGCAAGAAACAAAGCCTCTAGTCTGCACACGTACCGTGATTTCGTGCCCATTGCTGCCAGCGCACAGTTAGGACCATCGAGCTGAGAATCGGTTTGAATCAGAACTGCTCTGAGGTGGGATAAGAGCAACATAAGAGTACCTCTTCAACATTTCTCCCTTTTTCTTCCCTTTTCCAATCACTGCTTACAGTTCCCTACGTTCTTCTCAGTCACCTGAGCAACGAATCAGGTATCAGGTTCTTGAGCAGCTACCAGATTAGAAGGCTTTGAACCCACTGGCCTTGTGACGCTGCAGTGGATGAATGTCAGTGTATGCAGAAATTCTCCAGAGAGCACTCTTTCATGAAGGTGTTTGACAGTGGTGGAGTGTCATGCACAGTGAGATGGTTTTGCATACTCTGACACACATTCATCTCCCCGCAGGAGTTTAGTTCCTCCTGTTAGCATGGAATCTGTCCTCAGTGTCCCATTTTCCTGCATGACCTGCTGCTGTTAGTTCTCGTCACTTGAGTTGGATTGCAAATGTTGCATTCTGTTTTTGTATTGCTTTTTTTGTTTGTTTTGTTTTTTTCAAATCCACACACTCAACATTTCTGTTACATATTGTATTTCCTTTTCTAGTCTCGGTGTTTGGCAATTGTTTGCATGGTAAGCACTTTTGTTGCCGTGGCTTTCAGCTCAGAAAGCGATCCCACGCTGCGCCGAGGCTGCGCGTCACGTGAGGGGAATATTAATGCGCGTCTCTGTGTTCCAGTGCCATCAGCAGGAATGACTCGCCTGGCTCGCTCACGCACCACCTCCTCCTCCAGCATCACCTCCATGGACAGCAGTCGCAGTCGCAACAACCTCAACAGTCTGCTGGAGGGCAGCGCCGCCGGGGGCCTGGACAGCCAGGCCAGACCCCAGACTATGGAGGTCTCCTGCTAAACCCCACCCCCACCCCCTGCACCCTCCCATAGTAACTTATGTGCCCCCTCTCTCTCTCTCTCTCGCTCTCTCTCTCTGTCTCTCTATCATCCCACTCCTAAGCAGTTCAGTGCCAGGAGGATCTGCGATGAACTATGTGATTAGAAAAATGGATGTAATAAATATATTAACAGATGCATATTATTGAATATTATACTACATACTCTGTCAAAGTCACATTCCTACCAGAAACCATAACTATATTCAGATGTGTTGTATATTCAAATGGTCAGACCATGTAGTTGACTCAACTGTCCAACCTCACCCTCTTGTATTTATTTTATTTTCCTCATTGTCTTCACACACACCAGAAATCCTCAATGTGCTCAAAGTGACTTGTCTTTTTTCATTTAATTGCATGGTACAACACTTTTAGCATTTTTACTGGTCTCTTCTGCCGTGTGCGTAGTACGGGCTACACTGATTGTGAATCATCGCGTCTTTGTTTTTATTCTCAAAGTTGCCGCAGTGCAGATTAGTCACAAAGTGAGAGGGGAAACTAAAACGACTGTAGCTGCAGAAATAGTATTGCAGTCCATATTTAAAACAGTGTCAGAGAAAAGATAGATGGAAGAACCACTGTATACTGTAGCACACTGTATGTAAAACTGTGTTTAAACACGTTCAGTGTTAAGGAACAGTTGTGTACCTCTGTCACCTCACATTCATTCCTTCTTCATGCGTTCTTTTTGTACCTAAACTAATCATCTCCACTCTCCTTTTGATTTGTGTTGACGTTTTTGTTGCGTTGAGTAGATAATTCAGTGATGTTTTAACAACCTCGAACATGTGGGTTCTGATGTGAAAAGTGTTGAGTCCCTTCACAGAGGGGCCCAGTGGTGCTTCTCACTGTCTGCTGATTCAACTCATTTATATTACTACTGAATAAAGTTACAACGTGACAACATGTGTGTCGTTTAGTAGTGTGTTGAGTTTATTGGACTGAGAGAAGTATGTGTATCTCAGTGCAGTACATGCTCGTACTTCTGTGAGTGAAAAAGTGAGGTGACTGTGGTGAGATAGTTTCCAGCCGCACTTATTTCCTCACCTGACAATAACTGCTGTGGAAACAGATGAGCCGGCCTATATTTAGCATACTGAAAGAAACACAATGGTCAGCGGCTGCGCAAGTGAGATGCAAAGATGTACTGTGTGATATAGTCTGTTGTGTTGATATATACAACAGCCAACCCCTGTGCACCAAAATGTAAACATTTTAAGATAATACTCTTATTTATTTTGCATTTAATTGCAATGGAAACAAAACGTTATATGCTAAAAGGCTTGATGTAGCGGTGGACAGAATTATAAATCGGAAACGTGCAATATTTCATCAGCTGTGTGAGAAAACCATTTGACCGAGATATGGAGTGACTGATTTCCTGATATAATGTTCTTTCCACCATTGCTGACTGGCCCTTCTCGAAGATTCAGCACAAATTTGATCCATCAGCGTCACCACTGACTGAAGACTAGGATGAGAGAGCACATACCATTTAACATCTTATCAAATTCTCATTAGAATCTGTGAGCATGAGACTAGCACCAGAAATGGTATTTCTGCCATCCCAGTTACAATTGTTAATTCTCTGACTTTTTCAAGTCCAAATGATTTTCATGTACAAAATGTCCTTGTTGTCGTCGGTCACATTGTTTCACTTGTTTGATAGAATCTGCTGGCACTGAACTTCTGGGTGAACTGCTGATAAATCAGATCAGGAGTGGGCAGAAAGTGGAAGCTGCATCATACTTGTGTAGATCTTTGACTCTTGTCTGATTGAAACATCGATAGCAACATTTTGTCACGCCTGAGAAAGGCTGAATGTAAGGAGAGCAGTGTGCTGACAGGGGAAATGTGGTCAAAGGTTTCCATCAGCCAGACATCATCGTTCAGCTGTAAAATCAAAATGGAATGTAAATGAAGCATTGCCCACTGTGAGCTTTTTTACACAAGCTGACCTTGTGAAATGATGTCACTACATCTACCCACCGCACTGTACCACAGGCTGCACGTACATGTTTATGTAGATCTTGCTTACGCAGTCATACAGTTAATTCCATAAACAAGTGAGGTACAGAAAACAGTTTTTGCATCTGAGAGATCAGCAGAAACTGCTCTGAGTCACAATGTCGAGTCTTGAGCGTCACAGGAAGCTACAGCTGAGGGACATGAAGTACATAAAGACCATACAGGAAGCCTCGTCTCTTCATTTTTCATCAAGCCGATGTGGGATTAACTCGTTGCTCTGAGAAGAATCTGGGTCATTAGATTGGAGAGTATCATTTCTGAACAAACACTTCTGGTACGGGAATAACAGGAGGTGAGTGTGTTTGTTGCTCTGATAAAGGTCTTTTGTTTTCTTTCATTCTTGTTTTTCTATTTCCTTTTTTATTTTTACTCAAGACCTGACTTTACCTCTATAAGATATATATAAGCAAACATACAGCCTCATCATGTGTATCTTATGATATATCCATTACTTGCAACTATGCAATGATGATGCACTATAGATGAATCACAATAGTTTGCATTGCTTGCTTAGATTATTTGAGATATTTTATTAACTTTCTGCTGCTGGTATGAAAAAGAAGGAAGCCTCAAGATGATAAAATCTCATCTTATCATTATATTAATATATTTTTCTCATGTAATGTAAGTAGGCTGTATTTCTTACAAACATGTTGCCTGGAAATTTAACACAGGATATCAGTGGTGCTTGTTGTGGTTAGGCACCTTCCTGTATACATCTATAGGTTTTGCTGCTGGGTTTAAAAACAGTTTGCCGCAACTGTAAGCTGTTTTGCTGATGGCATTCATAATGTGATACCTGGGGAATAATAAAATTATGAATATGTGTTATTGGAGGCCTTTGAAGACTTACCGCTTTTCTAATTCCCTATCTCACCTCTTTTTTAGCTACAAGTCCCTTTTCCAAATCAGCAAGAAGACAAAGAACATGGGGACCTGTTCCATCAAATGTCAAGCCGACCTGCCAATCATGGAAGAGCCACCTGAACCGGCATCACCAGGTAGATACAGTTCCCAAAGCATCAGCAGAAAATAGAAACGAGAACCAACTTTCTTTTATCATATTTATCTCATTCTCTCCCTCTGCAGCCCTGCAGGAAACCATGATTGTATCCCTTTATAACTACCCGTCCTTTGGTCACACTGAATTGACCATGTGCATTGGTGAAAGGCTCACCATCATTTCAGAGTACGTTATTCTTCTCCTAACGTTTCACCTTCAGCCCTGTTGCCACCCAGGCAGACACAATTTGTCACGCCTGCTTATTTTCTCCAACAGCGACGGCGATTTTATGATGGTGAGATCCACGACCACAGGCAGTGAGAGCTATGTCCCCGCCAACTACACCGCCAAAGTGACACACAGGTGAGTTACAGTCATGACCACACACGTTAAGAAGCGTGTCTCAGTACCGTGGGAGTGAGAGATGCCAGAGGAGCTGTGCGTGTTGTGTAAGTGAGACCTGAAAGCCGGGGAGTTCCCTGACATGTGGGAGGAGTCTCTGTGTAGGTGAACTATACCTCAGTGGAGACAGACGGCTGGAACAGTGACAGTGACATCAGCCTCTGCCTCCTGTACTTTCACTCCTCCTCCTCCAGTGGGGAATGTACTTTGATACTGTTTTGATGGATTTTCCAAACCACAAAATTAACAGCAAATTATAATTTATTTTTTTTTTGGCAGCATGACAACACTCTGTCTTATTGTCCTATGTGTCTAAATGTCTCTGGTGTTTCCTCTCTGTCCAGGTGGCTGTTTACAGGCATCAGTAGGTACAAAGCAGTGGAGCTGCTCATGCAACCCAATAACCAGAGTGGCTCTTTCTTGATCCGAGAGTCAGAGACAAACAGAGGTTAGAGGGCTCTTTCTTTTTTCCTTCCTTCTTTCCATCCTTTCTTTCTCATACCAAAATAGTATCTAAAGCAATTTAAGTTTAAATGTGGTCCGTTTTGCTGTCTTCAGATTGTTACTCGCTGTCTGTCCTGAGGAGAACCAACCCCTCATACTTGGACAGTGTGAAGCACTACCGCATCTCTCACCTCCCAAATGGCTGGGTCTACATAGCTCCGGGACTCACCTTCCCCTCCCTGCATTGCCTGGTGGAACACTATACAGGTTTGTACTGCAGATGTATTGCTGTTTTCTCAACCAACAAACCCCGAGTGCTATTAAAAAATGTTTTCTCCCTTTACAGAGTGTGCAGATGGGTTGTCCTGTCGGCTGAGGGTGCCTTGCTTCATCCAGGGTTCGGATAAGGCTCGAGAGGCCAGGCCTATACCCACGACTATCAGGAGGCCTACCATGAAATGGAAGGACATCAGCAGGTGTGGCAGACACTTTAGCCTTGCTTCTATTAACGGCTGCCGAAAGGTGTCGCTCTGTTACTTGGTGTGGATCACTGCCCCGATGGTTCAAATAATTAATAAATTGAGCGAAATTTATCATTTTTGTTGACACCGTGTCACCAAGGTGTTGATTCAATTCTACAAAAATAATTTGTGTTTCAGTGTTGAGTAAATGTGAGAGCTGGGTACAGTAAAAATACTGACAGACAAGACTGCAGTTGCACTGGGTATCTGCTAAGTTTGAAGGTCTGTAAGTTTGTGAGTGTAGAGTATGCTCCTGGAAAAAAAAGGCTCAATGGAAAAATGTAGCCCACAACAGATGAAAGCTCAGCGCAGCTTCTGTTCCTCTATGCGCAGCAGTTAAAAACAGAAACTTCATCCACGTTTGGGCTGTTGTGAAAAAAATAAAATTGCAGGACTTTCTCATCATCAAGACTGTTATCACTTTACTCATACAAATCTCAAATCCTGCTCTGTCTCCTCCAGGTCGGTGATTTTCAAGAGGAAGAGAACAGAGTCAGATCACTCTCTGGTGAGCGAGGGGCTGAGGGAAGCCATCAGTTCGTACCTCGAAATGACAGAAGGCAATGACCACAGCTGGGACACCTGAGGAAAGCCAGGGGAAGCCTGTGAAAGCATGAAGAAAGCATGAAGGCCCACAGAAAGAGAGCAGTCACACACTTGTCTCATCTGCAGTTTGGGCGAGCCCATGGAGGAGGTCGCCTGCACAGGCCAGCCTTTGCACACCACCCTGTAGCGGCAGGAGGGACGACACACTACAGTGCTTGGAATTATGATATACTGTATGTCACTGAGAGACTGTTTGTTTGTCTGTTTTTTTTTTGTTTATTTGGGGTTTTGTTTTTTTGTTGGGGTTTTTTTTTTGGGGGGGCAGAAAATTAAAAGACTGAAATATATTTCCACTTGTTTTCAAACGTTGAATGTATCTTGTAATTTATAACCTAATGAGTTCATGTTGGTTGAAAGTTATTGGAATCCAATAAAATACATTAGTGAGCATCTCATGCAAATATGACATCCTAATCACACGGGACTACGGCTTGTTTTTTTAAAAAAATTGGTATTACACTGTACACTATGACAACATCACGAACATTTTCCACGAAGTGCATGTGTGACTGAAGCCGCTCGATTCCGCGCGTGGCGTGCTTCTCTGCCAGCAGATGCCGCTTAATTACCTCCAATAAACCATCAAAGCCTTCCACTTCCTGCCCGAACAGTTCAGTTCAGGAAGAAGAAATAATGGCGACGCTTCTGGGGTGCGAGTCCCCCTGTACCGGAGGAAAACGAAGAAATTGCAACAGCAACATTGTCACAAAGTTCACGGCCAGTAAAATTACAGGCCGTGGTTTCAGTCGAGGGACGCAGGTAAGAGAAACGACGCGCGTTAAGGCAGTAAACACATCCGAAAGTTGATCCACCGAGACCAGGGACTTGCGGTTGGAATGCAGCCTGAAATCGAAGACGTTGTCCTGGAGACTTGAGTGGAGATGTGGCCGCCCCTCTCAGCCTTTGGCGTTAGAGTTGGCTCCAGCATTGCGGAGGATTTTTGAAAACACATATCTTAGAGTTTGACGCCACTGACACCCGTGAAACAGTATTTGCTCGCTGTCAAGACAAATAACGTTAGCACCAAGTGTATGAAACAAGCTCCGCTTCAAATGGCTCTTTTGTTGTTAGCTCCACGTTAGCTTAGCATTGTAGGCCAGGTTAAATACGACACAAATACAATTTGAACGGACTGTTTGACGGGATATTGTAGTTTATATCGAGCATGTGGGTGTCAGTGTTAATGTGACGCCCACAGTACAGATTTAGAAGTGCTTTAAATCAGCCGACGTTAATCAACGGCAGGAACATGTTAGCAAACAGGGTAACGTCAGCTAGCTAGCTAAGCCAGCTGAACAGCTCAGGTGATTACGTAAGGACACACTAACCACAATAACTATCGTTTCCATAAATGGATGCGCCACAACAGCTGTTTGGACAAGTTAGTTCTACCCAGTTTATTTTTATTTCCACACAAGGAACCATTTACGCGATCTTTGTAGCTTCGGGGAACACATTGTTGGGTTAGTTTTGATGTAGCGCTAGTTTACGTCAGCGGCTGTGTGTTGTGTTGTGTGTGTGTGTGTTTTTTTTTTTTTTTTTTGAGGGGGGGTGCTCGGTCTTTAAACACGGGGGACCCGCATCTGTCCTGACATTTTGCCACCGTACATCCGCTCCACTTTAATGGCCACACATCCGCCACTTTAACATTTCGACTCTAAACCCGTCCAGCGGCCCTGCAGTGTTCCTGCAGGTCACTGTCGTGCCTTGTGCCCTCCTTGCTGACTTGCAGTTTTGGGGGTAACGTAAGGTTGAGCGTCTCGCCGTGGGTTTTAAAGTGAGGCGTCGACATGACGTCAAGACAAAGGGTCTCTGTTCGTGGACCAATCAGACCACCTTTCTGTGTCAGCGCAGTAATTGCAGGTGTTGGGTGTCAGGGAAGGGACCAGGTGTGTGGGTCGTCAGCAGTCATCAGTGGGCTTAAAGCTGCGGACGCCAACATCACACAGCAACACACATAGGGTCCAGCCGTGTATGACAAACATGATACAAGTTACACAAATATGAAGGATTCCTCTGTCTCTGATTGGAGATTTTAAACCACTGCAGTTGGTGTTGTGATGGAAATCTGAAAAACGAGAGCTGTTGCTCTGACAGCGTTGTCTTTGGTTTTTAATGAGTACTTCCTGAAAGGATCAATGTACAGTCATTGCAGATTCATGTGGGGTTATGGCTCGTGCTCACACGTTTTATTGAGAAAAGGGCAAAGGAGGCGGAGTGAGGATGCGCTGTCCACGTGTTGAGATGGGACAGCTGCATAGTCGAGGACGAGCGACTCGTTCGTTCTGCACAAGCGGCTGCATTGTCCGAAGGCAGGCCCCTCGGTCATACAAAGCGTGGGTTCTCATTCATCTACTATGTGGTTTGTCAAATGATTCAAACAGTTGATTTTTGGCCGGGAAGCAGCATTCAAAATAAAAACAGGCCGTGTGAGAGCTTGTTGTGTACTGTTGATGTAAGAAATGTTTCACAGTGAGTAGTGTTTGGATCAAACGCATGGCCTGCCTGGATGAGAGCTGTCATGTCATGACACAACCACAGAGGGTGGATGCATGCTTTCATCACCTGCGTATTCAATCAGTCCGTCTGGTGAATACAGAAACAGAAATGGCTCTGCTGCGCTCCACTTTAAGATTCTGCTTGACCTTATGGCCTTGCTCACGACTATGAGCCAAACTAGGACTCTCTTGTGTTATGATTTTAGTTATTACAATGATATGATAAAAACAAGAATGCAGAAGCTGCCTTTAGTTTCAGTTCTGCACAGCATTTAGTTTGTTGTACATGTTTTCATGGACACACAATGGGGAAAGAGGATGGGTTCTTATAAGCAGTGTGTGTTAAATTTCTATATTTGATAGACTACATGTGCATGTATTGCATAGACTGTGTTTTTTTTTTTTTTTTTACTCTGAATCATGTTGCTTTCCTCTGTATGAAGAAATGCTAATGGGGCCAAAGCTTAAATTGCAACTCGACATCCACAATCGTTCTGAAGCCCCAACACAAACGAACATGCGTTTTTCTCTGTGTCTGTCGCACACCGTTAAAATTTGCCTCTGTTTGTGTCGTAGCTGCCAGGAGGCCTGCTTCAGGAGAGAGATAAACGAGCCAAGTGGAATGGCATCCCTACTATGCTGCATAAGCTCTACGAGAGCAGCCATCCCAACAGTGACCTCGCCCATGCCCACAGCTTTCTTAAGGTAGCCCCGCGGCCCCGGTCCACCAGCAGCGAGGCTGCTTCTGCCCACTTGAGGGTGAATGTGTCACTGTGGAGCCCGGGTGATGTAAATGACATGTGCGCAATGGTGTTCCTCAGGTATTATCATCCCAGCTCTCCATGGAGGCCATGTCTTTTGTCACAGAAGACAGGAAGACCGCTCAGGAATCCACCTTCCCCAACACGCACACCTTTGACCTCTTTGGTGGAGTCGATGTAAGTTTGGCATTCCTGACGCCTGATGCTCTGTTATTGTTGGACTCAGAGGCACGGAAGCTTGTTCCCTCTGCCGTCATGTGTAGTAACTCGCACCGAGATGCCCTAGAAATCAAAACAGTACTGAATACTCATTTTACTGTTTCCCTGAAGCTGCTTGTGGAGATCTTGATGAGACCCACACTAACTATGCAGAAGAAAAAACCCAAAAGTAAGTCGGGCTGACATTACATCCACACTCATGTCTGTTTTTACTGGGAAGTTCTCATGATTTGACATGAAAATCACTGACTTGTGTTTCTGTTACAACAGTGAATGATGACCTGGTCAAGGACTGCCTTAGTGTGCTCTACAACTGTTGTATATGTGTAAGTATCATGTTTGTATGCAATAGTGAAATGTCAGAGCGGGATCAGACCTGTCTGTAACTTTGCATGTGAATGGTGCTTCCCTGCAGGTAAGCTTTCTCACAGCAGGGTCATAAGAACAGACAGGATTTACTGATAATTGCGGTTTTCTTCTCTCAATTCGTAGACGGAGGGGGTCACGAAGAGCCTGGCAGCGAGGGACGACTTTGTCCTGTTCCTCTTCACCCTGATGACAAACAAGAAGACCTTCCTTCAGACGGCGACCCTAATTGAAGATATTCTTGGAGTCAAAAAGGTCAGAGTTATACTTGGATTTAATCCTCAGCGTGAGCATGAAATAGTGTTTATGGCCCGGTTGACTCCGCAGTTAAAGTGTCTATGAAGTCACTTCAGTCAGTCCGACACATTCATGTTTCATCTTAATTTTTCTGTGAACATAATCAGCCCTTTAGTCTTTGTTCTGCAAATAAGGTCATATCCTTAGCTGCTGCTTCTGAACATTTCTGCCTTGCAGAGCAAAGGCGGAGCTGCAAAGAACCTCAAGTGATCATGCTGTGCCTCATTTCAATTTCTCTTTGTCAGTCAACAGCTGAAAACTGTATTCTGACAATGCTGGACATGACCAGATTGTTTGACAAATGGTGCATTAAATAGTCTATTTGTGTTCTCTGTATATTTTCTTGAGCCAGGATGCAGTCATTCCTGACCATGGTCATGTTATTAAAACTAATATCTAAAATTTGGCACCAGTTCTAACCACCTCCTCACTTTATATAACCAAGTGAAGGGATGTGGCACATAATGTTTGAGGAGCAGTGCCGCCTTGTTACAGTTGACATCTTAAATGCTCTAAGGCCTCTCGCAGTTGTTATATTGAATGGAGCAACACAGAAGGGCAGCACAAGGGCTACTCCTCACGGTCTACAGAAAACTGTGCTCCTGAATGTGTCCCATGGTAACATCATCACAGATACACCGCCTGTGAAGCCTTTGCTCTCCCTGTGTGGGTCAAAGGTCCCAGAGAGGCTGAGATCATTATTTCAGATGACAGTAGATCATGACGTTACAAAAAAAATGAACCGCTGCTACAATCCTGGAGTGAGAAACACATAAAAGTCACAATTTGCCCTTAATGTATGGTGTTTTGTTGTTTTCTTGTGTCACATTTGTGAATGAAAAGTTTTAATTGTGTTAGGTTAGATTAATATTGAAGTTGTTTTTTGACATCTATCTATCTCATCTATTGGAATATGGAAAGAACTACAGTTTAAGCAGGTATATTCAAGTCCAGGGTTATGCTCATGACTCAAGTGTGGTTCCAGTCTGTTTTCAGATTGCCAACATTTTTTTGTGTTTGCGTTTTTTTAGGAGATGATCCAGTTGGAAGGCATCCCCAACCTGTCAGGCCTGGTCCAAAGCTTTGACCAGCAACAGTTGGCCAACTTCTGTCGCATCCTGTCTGTCACCATCTCAGAACCTGATGTAGGAAATGACGACAAGCACACCCTGCTGGCCAAAAATGCCCAGCAGAAGCGCAACGCTAGCCCGTCACGGGCGGAGGTCAACCAGGGTGCGTTGTCGCGTGGAGCAGAAAGCTCAAACGGACCATGTAACGTATCTTGTGCCGTTGCGAAAGAACGGAGCAGCGAGTTGTGAACTCTCGCATCTGGTTTTCCTCCAGTCACCCTGCTGAACATCCCCGGGTTCATTGAACGGCTGTGTAAGCTGGCCACTCGGAAGGTGTCCGAGGCCACGGGAGCCAACTTCCTGCAGGAGCTGGAGGACTGGTACACGTGGCTGGACAACGCCCTGGTGCTGGACGCTCTGATGCAGATGGCCACCGAGGAGGCTGAGCAGAGCAGCACAGGTCAGACAGCGGCGGCTGGTGCGGCGAGTTCCTCCCCCCTCTGAAATCCTGTTGATTGGGATCTGGATGCACTTGTTTTTTTTTTTTTTTGCTATTTCACAGAGTCGTCAGATGAGAGTTCTCTGGCCACCAGCCCCCTGAGACATCGACTGCCCCAGTCCATGAAGATCGTCCACGAGATCATGTATAAAGTGGAAGTGCTGTACGTGCTGTGTGTCCTCCTCATGGGCCGACAGAGGAACCAGGTACTCCACGACGCTTCCCTCTCCTTGAGTTTGAAGCGGGGGTGTCGGCTCTGAGCAGAGGGTAGTTCACTGTGTTGTGTGTCCGCACAGGTCCACAAGATGCTGGCGGAGTTTCGTCTCATCCCGGGGCTCAACAACCTGTTTGACAAGCTGATCTGGAGGAAGTACACCGCTTCCAATCACGTGGTGCACGGCCAGAATGAGAACTGCGACTGCAGTCCAGTAGGAACCTTTAACATGACGCTCTATTACTCTGTGGAAACCTTTTAAAGTTCAACTTAACTTGTAACACTCTTTATTCTCATCATACAGGAAATATCCTTCAAAATCCAGTTTCTGAGGCTCCTCCAGAGTTTCAGCGATCACCATGAGTGAGTGGCCCCTTGATTCAATCACCTCTTCCTCCTCATCTTGAGTCGAGTTGTTTTTTTTTTTTTTTTTAAACGTGTTCCCTGTCTTTCAGGAACAAGTACCTCCTGCTGAACAGCCAGGAGCTGAACGAACTCAGCGCCATATCCATGAAGGCGAACATACCCGAGGTGGAGGCTCTGGTCAACACGGACAGGAGCCTGGTGTGTGACGGGAAGAAGGGTCTCCTCACGCGCCTGCTGGCTGTCATGAAGAGAGAACCTCCAGACTCCTCCTTCAGGTCAGCACTGCACAGGCCAAAGGTCGAGACGCAGGGGATGAGGAGTTACATATGTTCAGTGTTAGCCAGTCAGGAAAAAGTCCCACATCCCCATAATGGAACATCACACTCTGCTATTAGAATAAAAGATTTCTCAAGATTTTTCTGGTTAGTTCTGCTTTTTTTTTTAAGCATAGCTTTCTGTTGTGTATGTAGATTCTGGCAGGCGAGAGCAGTGGAAAGTTTTCTCAGAGGAGCCACCTCCTATGCAGACCAAATGTTCCTCCTAAAGAGGGGACTACTGGAGGTAAAAACCACGGCCACGCATTCTTTTTCTCACTCCACGCTGCTCAGGTTTCTTTTGATTTTGACTTCTCTTCGCTTTTCCTTCTCGACAGCACATCCTGTTTTGCATCATCGATAGCGGCTGTACGTCTCGAGACGTCCTGCAGAGCTACTTTGATCTGCTGGGAGAGCTCATGAAGTTCAACATCGATGCCTTCAAAAGATTCAACAAATATGTCAACACTCCCGAGAAGGTACGGCTGTACGCTTCGTGTGCCTTCCAAAAAAGCTCCTGTGACAAAATAAGAACCCGCGAGCTCGATGTGTCTCCTGTAGTTTCAGACCTTTCTGACGCAAATCAACAGCTCTCTGGTGGACTCCAACATGCTGGTGCGCTGCATCGTCCTCTCGTTGGACCGCTTCGAGAGCCAGACCGAAGATGTCAAAGGTGACGCATGTCGCACGCACAAAATGTATTGACCGACCCCGTCGAAGCTGACGGACAACGTCCGTGTTAATATGGCTAAATCTGTGTTTCATCATTTATATTAGTGTTTTGGGGTTGTTCTGTTTGGTGTCCATAGTCATTGACCCCAAAAGAATACATGATTCCTATAAGAGGTGTGTGCGCATTAGTTTCACTGTTTTGTCCCCCCGGCAGTGGTGGAGGTACTTTCTGAGTGCTGCCTGCTGTCCTACATGGCCAGAGTTGAGAACAGGCTGTCCTTCCTCTTCCGACTGATCAACATCATCAACGTTCAGACTCTCACACAGGTCTTGTTTCACTTTCACTTTGACACAGTCGTTGAATCAAGAGTTCATAGTCTCTTAAGCCCACTTGAGTTTAAACTTAGGCAGATGTCAGCTGCATTTAGAAGTTGAACTGATGCGATGCAGAATGCTTCATCTCCATTCTTGTGCCTTTTTTTTCTCTCTCTCCCTGCAGGAGAATGTGAGCTGTTTAAACACCAGTCTGGTGATCTTGATGCTGGCCAGGAGAAAGGCTAAGCTGCCCTTCTACCTCAACGCCCTGCGGGAGAAGGAGTATGCTGAGAGGTACCCGGGCTGCCTGCTCAACAACTTCCACAACCTGCTGCGCTTCTGGCAGCGTCACTACCTCAACAAGGATAAAGACAGCACCTGCCTGGAGAACGTGAGTAGCTCTCGTACTGCTCGAGCCTCAGCAACTCTCTTATCTGTGTTGCACAACTGGCGAGCGAGTCCTCAGTCTCTGACGTCAACACATTCAAAATGTGGTGAAGTCGCACGTGCACGCTGCGTGAAACAACAGTGTTTTATACCATACACGTCTGGGAGAGCGCAAGGGTCTGCTGCCGTCTGCATGAGGTAAATTTCACCAGCACGAGTGCAGGCGCGCTCATGTGCGTATGTTCACGTACCCTCGGCTCTGTTGTGTCCACATGGCAACTGTGTTGCAAGGGCACCATCTCCGCCTGCACTCCCACGAGCAGATAAGACGGAAGCATAAGACCAGCAGCTACCAGCCTGTGGCGTTCACAGCTCTCTGTGCGTGTGTGTCCGCAAGGGGGGTATAGCTGAGGCCGAAAAGTGCTGACAGTGCTGACAGCGGCTCGTGTGTGTGTGTGTGTGTGTGTGCGCACGCTGCTTCTGCTGCCCCCAAGTGGCCAACAACATTGGCCGTGCCTGCCTCAGTGTGGACAGTTTCAAATACATCCATCCAACCTGAGCCATTATTATTGAAGCTATAGTTTACACCACCGTCAATCACTTTGATTTAATCTCATTTATTATTACTCGTTAAATGTATCTTTGTTGATCTACTTAATGTAATTCGCATGAGCCCTGTTCCACAAGACATCCATGAAGCTGGGCTGTTTTCACCCTGCACACTGTCCCTTATACAAGGAGGCTCAGTTGCCAGCTAATTGCAGCTAACAACCGTCAGCACACAGTGTGCGTAGCGAGCTGTGTTGTTCTAATTCCTCTCCTGCTCTCTTGGTTTGGCTCCTCAGAGCTCCTGTATCCCCTTCAGTTACTGGAAGGAGACAGTGTCAGTGCTGCTGGGCTCAGACAGGACTTCTCTGTGTGCCATAGCCAGCTACATTGACGAGCCCTTCATGGATCTGGACAGAGACCTGCTGGAAGATTGACCTCCAGCACGTGCACTCAACTGTGCCGGGGTGGGGGGCGGGACGGGGCAGAGAGGGGTCACAGGGAGCACGGACACCTAAAGCTGGTGATGACTCCGCTGAGCTGAGCTGAGCCGTGCCGTCCGGGCGCTTTGAGACTGCGTTTCTGGATGCGAGGACTCACCTGTCGGCCGTCTGTACCCAGGCACGGAGGCTGTCATCACAGACGTGAGGCGACGCAGTTTGTCCCGCTCTCGTCTTCTAAGGGAAACCCGTACGCCCCATCCCTGATTCGCCCACATCGTACAACAGACTATTAGGGGACCTTGGGAAATTACACCTGCATTGGTTGTTTGCTTTAGGTGAATTCAGATAGAGCCTTTTATATAACCCGTAAAAAAAAAAATCTATGAAAAAAATATGTATGATTCAACAAATTATATGTTAGAAAAAAAAGATTCTTTTCACATGGACTTGGTTTGGAAATGGCCACAGATTAAGCTGCCCCCCAGCTGAGCATGTCAGTGGCACGTCACGGGGCCGCCGGCGGTCGGCTGCCTCGATCCCTCACTACCTGCCTGCTCTCTGCCTCACCTGTGTGTGTGGGCGGGGCCCGGCCAACAGCATTTTCATTCAACCTGTCTGCGGGTCAGGTTTTATTAGGTGGCTGTTGATGATCGGTGCTTTCTGGCTCGACTCAGAACGCTTAGGTAGCTCGCAGACCGGCCCACACGTTTCACAAACCACCCACTCCGTCGTGGCTTCAGAAGCTTCACCCAGGAACTCGTCTTTTTTCCAGGTTATTTTTTTGCTGATCTATTTTTGTCTTGTTGAAAACAATGGCTTTTAGCTCTGGTTAAACTGTAGAATAAAACGTTGCACAGATGAAATCGTTTTTATTGTTTATTATAGTTTAACAGGTCTGTTGATTGAGAACACCTTCATTTTGTAACACGATTTGTATCCATTCTGTGAGCGATGCTTTGGGAAGAGAATAAACTATGCAGGTGCTAATGTTAAGAAACTGCTTTCATTGTTCCCGGCGACGCAAAGTTTGTTTTAAGAGAACGAGCCTTCAGCCCAACGCCTGCTGCTCTCTCTGCTGCTTCTCATGATTACTGCGAGCTGAGAATGACAATCTTTCCAGGTGATGGGGCTTTTTGCTCGGTGCCACCACTTGACCTTTCAGCTTGGATTGAGAAGAAGCAGAGCTGAACACATATCTGGTGTCTCAAACGAAACGGGCCAAACCCACGATAAGTACAAATAAGTGAGCTACCTCATATTTTATCCTGACTTATCCGTACAGATCCAATCACTTCTCACCACAAGTGTACAGTCACGACACATGTTCATGTGAATGTATGAGGGCATTTCTACAGGTCGGCCCCTGGTGCTCTGCCGCCTCGGGGTTCTGACGCACATCCTTTTACGCTCCTGAAGTTAATTAACCAGAAAAGGTTTTCTCGCTTTCACTCAGCATGTCTTAAAAATCTCTTCGTGGGTGTGCACAGACTTTGAATAAGGTCGTCTTTTGTCAACTCTGCCAGTGCTTCTCTCTCATGGAGTCTCAGCTTCTCGCTGGCAGCCCAAGACAAATGCAGCGTCTAACATGATGTGATCTGACGCAGCCGTGTTGCATTTTTAGTGCTCATTGTGTATTGTCATGGAGCTGAATCCACGTCAGCACTCCAGTCGTCGATCAAGCAATTGCTCTAAAAGCACGAACGAAACGAAACGACCCCTGACTTCTGAAAGATTGATCCCTCTGTACGATACACAAGAGAACTGGTGCTCCACAGTTCTGCCACGCGATGCTTCTAGTACGCCTTAGATTTCATTTGTTAAGATTGTACAGAAAATTGTGAAATCTTGGTTGGCCAAGAACATGCTGCATAGTGTTTAATATAACACACGGTTTGACTTTTATTTTCGGTTCCTGATATTTTTGCTTTCTTCACTGTAGATTGATGTAATGTTTGGCATGGCGAGGATATTGTTAGACGCGTTTTGCATCCAGTTCCAAACCCACATTCAAAACTCAGACCACACGGTGCTTTTTTTGATCATGATGATGATGTTATTGTATCTCACTTCAGCAGGATCAGCAGCAACTACGACAGTGTTGTTGAAAACAACAACTACTCAGACTCTTGACAGTGGATCCTTCACGGTGTAAAAGCTAACCCATCAACTCATTTTAGAAAACAGCCCATGTTGTGTTTTTTGCATTTGCGTTAAACTCATTTCTGCACACTTAATCCCTGACTAATCCTTCTTCAACCACTTCTGTAACCAGCTTTAACCCTCATGTTCCTCCTCTGATGCTGGTATTGAGCGTCATTTTCCTTCCTTAACAACTGTTTGTTAAATTAATAATATAATAAATTCTTCTTTAGACCTTCTTTGTTGAATCTCTAGCTTTGTCCCATGTTCACGCACAAAAAGCAGTCGTGTTCAAAGACTTCAAGGTCTTTATTTGGACGTGTCCACACAGTTGAGAACATCTGCTGCAGCTGGCTCGCTGTGATATGTTTGGCTGCAGCGTTCAGCCTCACCGCATCACTCAGCAAGCTGAAAGGGACGAGACAAGGGTGTTTATTAGCAACCACATACACAGTGTCATAGAGTTACTCGTGATCACTCGAGAGATCACATGAGAGGGCTATGTGAGGTCAAATAGAGGATTACATCCCGTCTCTTCTAATATTAGTCCTTGTTATGAAGCCTGTCGGCTAATTTTAATAAATTCTTCCAAAGGTCATATAATTCTGCCTCATACTGTAATATGAAATGTATTATATGTATTTAGTTTACCAACCTTGCCTCCCTGATCGCGGGTGCGGACCCGGAGCTTGTTGGCCTGCGATTCGGCTATGTCAGCTCTCTCCTCTGCATCGTCGAGCTCATGCTGCAGCTTCCTGTACTTGGACAGATTGGTGTTTGCCTGCTCCTCCTGCAGAGAGAAGGAAATGACCAATATTTAGTGTACACTGAACTGAACTCTCCGGGGAACTTTTCCACTGTATAAACCACTTCAGAACTCTAGCTGTGGTTGGTGATGTGCTTCAGATGACATTTATCATGAACAACTAATAGTGGACTCACCGCTTCTTCAGCCTGTCTCTTGTAACTCTTCACCTTGACCTGGAGCTTGTCAATGAGGTCTTGCAGGCGGGCCAGGTTCTTCTTGTCTTCCTCAGCCTGCACAAACACCAAACGGGGCTCTTAACCTACTTTCTATGTGTTTAAAAAAACATGCAGTTGTATGTTATACCCCACTAAAGCTCGTTGTGCAGACAGTGGTGGTTTACCTGGTAGGATAGCTCTTTGATTCTCCTCTCATACTTGCGCACCCCCTTCTGATACTCTTGGCTCTTCTTTTGCTCAGACTCCAGTTCACTCTCCAGTTCTTTGACCTGCCAGTGAGATCAGGGTACCAGTTCAGTTACAAGGATAAGCAGATGAGACAGTGACCACATGAAGACTGATTTCAGCTCTTACCCTGGCCTCCAGCTTCTGAACCTGCTTCTTGCCACCCTTGAGAGCAATCTGCTCGGCCTCATCCAGACGCATCTGCAGGTCCTTTATGGTTTGCTCCATGTTCTTCTTCATCCTCTCCAGATGGGCACTGGTGTCCTGCTCCTTCTTCAGCTCCTCTGCCATCATGGCTGCCTACAGATATGGAAGATGAATGTTAAACAAGCACTTAGCAATCTTTAACTGGAAAGGAACCAACAGCAGCAACATTAACAGACCTGTGGCATGGATGTTTCCTTAAGACCCTGGGTAAGCAAGTTATCTATCAGTTATCTATTTTTAGTGTAATTCTTGTGTCTTGTAAGTGTCTTATTCTTGCTTGAAGTTCTAAACTCTTGCTTTTGATTGTTTTGTTGATTCAAGGTCTTACATCAGTGATGGCCTTTTTGGCCTTCTCCTCTGCGTTGCGGCACTCCTGAACAGCATCTTCAACTTCATTCGACAGCATGGACAGATCACTCTCCAACTTCTTCTTCTGGTTGATCAGCCCAGTGTTCTGGAGCAAAAGAATCACTTTTAAGATTTCTGCCAACATTTAATTGTGAATGTATTTTGTTTTCAGTATGGCTTCTTTTATTTCTAAAACTACAATACAGGATTCCAAAGAACCAAACATACCATTGGAGACGCTGAGCAAGACATTATGTAAGAGAGAGTTAGAAAAACTTAATTCTCCAGCAGATTTTCAGCTATCAACCACAAAAAGATAGCTAGCTAGCTTTTGGAATACAAAATATCCTCTTCACACTCATCTGCTGAAACCAAGGGACAATCCATTGATAAGATCATTTATTTATTTGAGGTGATTCTGCAGAGCAGTTTTAAATGCCTCTCCCCACCTGAGAGTGCAGCAGGTTGACTCTCTCGGTGGCCTCGAGCAGCTCATGCTCAGCCAGCTTGCGTGCGCGGTCGTTCTGCTCCAGCTGAGCCCTGAGCTCCTCCACCTCAGCAGCCAGCAGGTTGTTTCGGCGCTCGGTCACCGCTACCTGCTCCTTCAGCTCCTCATTGTTATGAATAGTCTCATCCAGCTCCATCTGAATATCCTGGAGTTAAAGATCAAGTGCAAGCAAAATAATTTTATGGAAAGTAACACTTCAAATGGATGTACTAATCAATCTGACTAATAGGGCCAGCTCACCTGTTGGCTCCTATGTACTCACCTTGATCTGAACCTGCAAGTTTCTTAGCAGTTTCTGGGACTCCGAGGCCTGCCTGTTGGCATGGTTCAACTGCACCTCCATCTCATTCAGGTCACCCTCCATCTTCTTCCTCAGACGAACTGCCTCATTGCGAGACTTAGCCTCAGCATCCAAGGTGGCCTGCATCGACTCCAGTGTTCTCTGATGGCTACGACTACAAAGTGATTAAGGGATAGACGGAAAGATTAGGTGGGTACAGTGTATGTGGAGTGGCAGATGGAGAAACAGTCGTAGGTCTGCAATAAAGTGGAATGAAAAAGAGTAATCCATAAAACTCACCGAAGATTGTCGATTTCCTCATCCTTTTCTGCCAGTTTCCTGTCAACATCAGCTTTGATCTGGTTAAGCTCCAGCTGGATCCTGAGAGTTTTGCTCTCTTCATGCTCCAGAGTGCCCTGAGACAGATAGACAGACAGACACACCACTCAACACTTGAGAGTATTTCCCTGAGTCAGGAATATCATACACACCACAAATAGGAGGAGAGAACTTAGCAAACTGCTTACTTCAGCTTCCTCCAGTGCAGCTTGAATCTCACTTTTCTCCATGTCCAGACCCTTCTTGATCTTCTCCAGCTCCTGGATGGTCTTCGCTCCCTGACTGATTTGATCAGACAGATCAGTGATCTCCTCTGCAGAAGTAAAGACAGAAATGATGTGGATTTTTCACATTAAGTCCATATAGTCAGTCAGGTGTACTGAATGCCCTTCCAGCTGGGATTTGATGATATCTGCTGTACCTTGGAGGTTCTTGTTCTCCCTCTTGATGGTCTCCAGATGATCCAGGCTCTCCTCATAAGAATTTTTCAGTTTGAAAAGCTCTGTGCTCAGGCCACGAGACTCTTTTTGAGAGGTCTCCAACTCTGTCTGGCACTCTTCATACTTCTGTTTCCACTCAGCCAGCACCTGGAGGGCACAATGGGATGCATTTTCAGCTTTTAAATTGCATCTCTTCAACAGAAGACAAAGTAGAGTTACGATGGAGTCCAGGTCCTGAGTTGGACAGTAGTTGTCAACAGGAAACACAATAACTTTCAAGTGGTCTGTCCCAGCTTCTCTTGGCTACTACCTTGTCAAAGTTGCGTTGCTTCTTATCGAGGGCAGCAGCTGCAGCATTGGAACGCTCGAGGTCTATGACCAGATCCTCAATCTCTGTCTGGAGCCGATGTTTGGTCTTCTCCAGGGAGGAGCACTTTGCATTGGAAGCTTCCACAGTCTCCTCAGCCTCCTGCAGACGTGTAGCCAGCTTCTTCCTAAACAGAGGCAAACAGATTTGACTCGCATGCCTTCAAATGATCATTCTGAACCATCTGATTCTGTCAAAACACATATCTATGACTTACTTGGCTTCCTCCAGTTCCTCAGTCCGCTGGATGGCATCTGTTTCATACTTAGTCCTCCACTGAGCCACCTCAGCATTGGCCTTGGACAAAGCCCTCTGCAAATCTGCCTTGGCCTCCTGCTCCTCATCATACTGCTCTCGCAAAAGATCACAGTCGTGTCGAGATGACTGCAGTGCATGGGCCAGGGCATTCTTAGCCTGTAGAGACCAGTCATGATGGTAGAGAGAAATTAGTTAAACTGGAACAACTCTGAATCTCTGCAAGTTAGATTTGTAGATAATCAACTTTTGACTGATACATTGATAGGTAGCTGACCTTATTCTCCTCCTCCAACTGTTTCTTGAGTTCCTCAACATTCTGGCTAAAGGAGTTCTTGGCACGCTGGAGCTGAGAGACCATGGATTCTCGCTCCTCAAGCTTCCTGCACTGCTCGGCTACATCGGGGAGACAAAGGTATCTGCTAACTAATCAGTCTATGAAATCCTTATGTGAGATTTATGATTGACTTAAAGTTCTTTACCACTCTCAGCCTGAGCACGGGCCTTTTGTGTGTTGGTATCGTTGAGCTGCCTCTGGAGCTCGTCAACCTTGGCTTTAGCCTCATTCATTTGGTCTTCATACAGACGACACATTTTCTCTGCAGTGGCCTGCAGGCCAGAAATGTAAATTAATGTTCTTTTGTTTGACAGACTGATATAGCTTTGTCACACTCCTTCTCTAAATCTGGGTTTCTTGTTCATCTATCTACCTTGCCCTTGGAAAGCTGCTCCACAGTGGAGGCCAGATCGTCAACCTCCATCTTGGCCTCGCTCCGCTCCTTCTCCAGCTTCTGTTTGACACGCTGTAGGCTGTCGATCTGCTCGCTAAGCTCTGCCGTGCTATCGGCATGCTTCTTCCGCATGGCTGCTGTTGTGGCCTCGTGGTGCAGCATGGCTTCCTCCAGGTCTCGCCGCAGCTTCAGAAAGTCTGTCTCTCTTTTCTTATTAATCTCAATCTGGGCTGAGGTGGCCCCACCAGCCTCTTCAAGGCGCTCGCTCAGCTCCTCAAGCTCACGGGCCACATCGCCACGCTGCTTCTCCACTTTGGCCCTACAAGCCCGGTCGGCCTCCAGCTCCTCCTCCAGCTCCTCTGTGCGAGCCTGGGGGGAAATAAATCAGTAACAATTTTGTCAAAATGACGTTTTAATGCACAGTTAGTATTTAAGAAGACAATCTTGTACCTGTAACTCCTTTATCTTCTTCTGGAGCTGATTGACCAAGGCTTGCTCATCCTCAATCCTTGTGCTCATGGCATTAATTTCAAAGTCTTTCCTGGTAGAAAATAGTTGGTAATTAGTACTTGCTTCAATGACAAGATGATGATGTTTTTTTTTCCTCTGTGCATTTATGATAACTCACTTTTTCAGCTTCTCTTCAAGTTGCTGTTTGTCATTCTCCAGGTCCATGACAGACTCCAAGGAGAGTTTCAGATCTCCCTCTAGCTTACGCCTGACCCGTTCCAGGTCCATACGCAGTTTCTTCTCTTGTTCCAGTGAACCCTCCAGCTGATTCCAATTAGGAAGGTAAATGCTGCATGTTATTGTATGTACACAATATCTCACTCCTTGTTTACTGCATGAACTCTACTGTTTGGAAATGAGTGGAAGTGAATAAATTAACTCACATCATCTACTTGCTGCTCCAGTTTTGTCTTGGCTTTGGTCAGAGTGTTGACTTTGTCTTCCTCTGCCTGCAAGTCATCCAGCGTCTGCTGATGAGCCTCCTGAAGAGCCTTCTTCTCCTTGGTCAGCTTCAGAATGGTTTCATCCAGAGCTGCCATTTCTTCAATCAGATTTTTCACCTGCATGTAATTATAGGAAAAGAATTTTGATACTTAGATAGTGAGAAATCAAATTAAACTACACGTTTAATCTCCTTTTGCCTCCTCTGTCATGCAGTACAGTCCAACAAATATACTGTGGTATCTTTTTGTGGCCTTTTAGTGCCATCTGGAGTCCGCTCACTGCTCTCCTTATCCACTCTCCTCACCTTGTTCTCAGTGGCATGTTTCTCCTTTTCCACTTTAGCCAGGGTGATTTCCAGATCGTCAATGTCTTTCTTCAGCTCAGCGCACTCGTCCTCCAGCTTGCGCTTCTTGGCGAGCAAATTAGCACTCATCTCCTCCTCATCCTCCAGCCTCTCCATGATTTCTTTCAGTTTGGCCTCCAGCTGGATCTTAGTTTTGATGAGCAGGTCACAGCGGTCCTCGGCATCTGCAAGATTGTCCTGCTCCTGTGGGATAGAGGACAAAGGAGCAGCAGTGGTTGGTGCAATTAAGCACTACCACACTGTCTGAATAATCTGAAAGCAAAATGTTTGAACACTTACTGCCTGTAGCTGCAGAGAGAGGTCATTCTTCTCTTGGATCAGGCTGACCTGCCTCTCCTCTAGCTCTTTCCGCTTAACCTCAGATTTCTCCAGAGCCTCCTTTAGCTTGGCCATCTCCTCCTTTAGAGAGGCCAGCTCTTTCTCAGTGGCGGCACTCTTCAGTAGAGGCTTTATTTTGAAGAAGAGCTTCATCCAGGGCCAGTGTTTGACAGCATTGAAGGCCCGGATATTCCACTGGATGATCATCAGAGCTTCTCTAAAAAAAGAATGAATAGAAGGAAGGAGTAGAGTAAGGATTTTTCCACCACTGAAGATTGTTGTGTCTAATTAAATAAAATCGAAAAATTTATGCAGATCAGTAATTACAAACCATGGGTTACTTCTGCAGTTGCTAGGTGGTTTGTGGAATAGTTGAACTAATTTGAAAAAAAACTAACTATGATCTGATAATTATAGAAAAAAATTATAGACGAACAGTTAAAACACCCAAATAACCTAACCTATCATGTGAAAATAACATTCAGTTCAGTTTGATCTGATATTTCTGTGGGGGCACATTTGAAAAGAGGTTGGCAATTGCTGTAGACCACATGGCGCTTTAAAACCAGGAGAAGCATAGTTGAGATCAAGTGTATCCAGAGAAGAAGGTCAAAAAGATCCTGGACTTCCCCGTTTATTTATTTAGTTACTGTACTTCTCCTTGGAGCTTGATTTTTGGCACTCATCCTGCAACTATCTACTCCCTTGTATCTAATCATACACCAAGGGATGCGACATGAAATCATACACCTAATGATGCTTTTGATGTTTGGCGGCTGTGACCAAACAGGGTTACTAGATTGATTTAGTCTCAGTAGGATGGCGTCTCGCAGCCCTAAATATGGACCCAGAGCAGATTGGTCAAGGACTTCCTGTCAGTGTTTACGGGCTGGGTTTGAGTGAGCATGCACACGCTGGGGTGGAAGGTGACTGAAGGAGGGTGGGGGAGCTGATTGCATGTTTGACATGACTCCATGCCGAGTGCCTCTCAAAGGTGAGCGTCTGTGTTTATTTAGAAACTAAAACCCTCTGTCCAACGGCCGGCTTTAATCCTCTGTCACCCTCCACATATTCCATCAATGCGCTCACTTAGAAGTACAGGCGCCGTGGACAAAAGGGGCCAGGGGCCATCGGGCATCCAGGGAGGGGGCTGAGAGTTGTATTTTTAGGGAGGGCCTCAGCAGCTGCTACTTGACACATGTCGCCACCTGGCTCTGAGGACACCATCAGCATTGTTTAATTTAGAGAACACGGATGGAGAGAATGGACTGAGACCTGCAATAGTGGTGTGTGTGGGGGGGGACAGGGCCCTTATTAACAGTAGGGCCACACACATGCCTGGTAACCATACAAGGGCAAGCACACGCCTCACACACGCCGATAACACTGCCCTTGCATGCCACACATACTAGAGCGAGGGAGTGAACACTAAGGTATAGTGTATCACAAGCTGAAAGGCTCGCGGCCGATCGTGTTGCTATTGAACCTGTTCACAGCAGCAACTGGTGTTGGAGGTCTTTCTTTTTTTTTTACTCATGTCTTCACCTTCCTGTGAGGTATATCGCTCAAAGGCCTTTCTGTGCCTTTGAATATGTTGTCTATTCATTCGGGTTCATGAAAAAAATTGTGATGACAAAAGGAAAAGTCATTTTGGTCTTTTACCTCCTTTCTGTCATCCTCGTCAGCTCTCTCCTCATGATTTTGCCCCGAGCGGCTGCTTGCAGCAGTGTCAGGACTTTGGCCAAACGAATGTCCCTTAGCTCCTCGAGGTGACCCAGCAGACCGGCCTTGAAGAACACCTAAATGAAGAGAGGAAGCAAAGATGACGCTGACAGCACAGCTGTAGAAAATAAAAAATAAAAATGTAAAACCCCTAATAAATTAATGAAATTTGGTAACTGATCACATGAAGTTGAAAGATTGTTTTCTGTGATCATAGTAATCATAGCAATAGAAATTGTCAAGCTGTGCTGCCAATGTATGAGTCAATTGCAGGGCCTACTGTCTGATTATTTTGCCATACACAGCTGGTGGTAGTATTTATACATAGCAATGGTGAAAAAAAACTCATTAAAAGTATGTCTACTTAAAAGTGCAGAAATATTATCAACTAAAGGTACTATGACTTTTAAAAGCAACAGTATTCTTTGTGTGGAAAACTGAGAATTTTATATTGTTATATTTTATATATCGTTTGATTTTTAATATTGATGCATTAATGTGTGAAGACATTTTAATCCTGTAGCTTGTCACAGTATTTTTAATATAGTGTTGGAAAATGTAATATGTTACAAAGCATAATTATATATTTTGTGTTAATTTGACAAGGAACTAGTAACATGGAGTACAGTAGAATGTAACAAAACTGAAACACTCAAAGTACCTCGAAATTATACTTGAGTGCAGAACTTCTGTAAGTGATTTGAATAAATGCACATCATCACATTCCACCACTGGCTCTGTATTACACAGGGGCTGTTGTCTCCTACCTTTGTGTGTCCAAATCTGTACTGGTTGTGGTCGATATCCAGGGAGGCCAGCAGCTTCTCTGCAGCTTTCCTGCTGTCCACAAACTTGTCATCTGGGATGGCAGATGGATTCAGGATGCGATAGCTGAATATATAAAAACAGCATTTCAGGACTGATTATCACTGAGACTGAATTTTAATCCCATGACAATCAAAAAGGGAGTTTCGCCTCTGTTTGTGTGTGTGTGTGTTTGGTTTGACTCACCGCTGCTTGAACTCAGCGTAGAGGATGCGATTGGGGAAGCCCTTCCTGCAGATCCTGATGCCTTCCAACACACCGTTGCAGCGTAGCTGGTGTAGCACCAAGAATGGATCTATGATCCCTGCACAGGAATGGATTCCAAACGTTAGCCTAATCCCCATCACTCAGCCTCTGGTGATATGTGATGATGTGCTGTGTGTTACCTGGAGTCTTGCTCTCATTAGGGATGATGCAGCGAACAAAGTGGGGCTGGGTGCTGCGAAGGTTGGTCATCAGCTTGTTTAGATTTTCCTGGAGTAAAAGAGAAACACTACAAATTAATTAATTGGGTCAAGGAAAATCCACTATTCTTCTTCATTTTGCACAACAACAGACGCTCCATGTATTAATTTTATTGTGTAGGACTTTGTCCTCCTGATGTGAAATCCTTGACGTAAAGGAGAGAGGAGCCAGCACAGACTTAAAGTGATGTTCATGTGATCATTGCCCTAAACATCACTGCAAGTCTTAACTGCCTCCATCCCTGCTGTCCAGAGCTGCCCAAAATTTCTCACATCATTGGAAACATTGCTATTTTGTGTTGACTTGTGTCTACATGGGTGTGCATCGGTAGCGGTGGTGTCAGACTCACCTTGTGAAGCTGAGACACAGTCTGGAAAGAGGCCGCCTTCTTCCTCTTTTCCTTGCCGCCAGGCTTTTGTTCGAATGCTGCGAGGTGAGTTAGCAGAGTGACTCAATTGACCATCTTAAGGTGGACTACAAGCTACAGTCAGAACCATGTTTACTATACCTGCATCTGAGCTGATGTAATTCTCATACAGAGAAGCTAGCAGCTTGTTGGCAGACTTTTGGAAACATACCACCACTGTCTCATTTAGTGGGTCTTTGTTTTTGTCCAGCCAACCAATGATGTTATATGGCACCTGTGAAACACAGAGGGAACATCCATATTATTGAATTCTGTTAATTGGTGTTGCAGAACTGCGTTAGAGCTTTAGTAAGCAACACACTTACCACTCCAGCATAGTGCACCAGCTCAAAGTGGGCCTCGTACTTGCGTTTCTTGTCTGGGCGTGGCTTTTGAAAATTAGGTGACTTGCCAATATGATTATCATACATCTTGGCTTTAAAGCTGCTGTCTGTGGCCTTTGGGAACATGCACTCCTCTTCAAGGATGGACATGATGCCCAGCGGCTGGAGGAAGAACAGCGTGTCAATCTAATACCCCTCCATGAAACTCATCTATGTTTAAACTTTGCCTGTTATGAATGTAAGACTTGCTTCACCTTTTCAATGAGATCAATGCAAGCTTGAAGGTCCAACCCAAAATCTATGAAGGTCCATTCGATGCCCTCACGTTTGTACTCCTCCTGCTCCAGGATGAACATGTGGTGGTTGAAAAACTGTTGCAGTTTCTCGTTTGTGAAGTTGATGCAAAGCTGCTCGAAGCTGTTGAGCTGCAGTAGGAGAGGAACAGGGGTTCAGAGGAAGCATGAGAGGTGAACAGCTAGAAAAACACGTCCTTCATCCTGCAGCATAGACAACTTCAAATCTGCATTAAGGTGGGAAATATTTTGTAATATAGATCAGCTTACTTCAAAGATCTCAAATCCAGCGATGTCCAGGACTCCTATGAAGTACTGGCGTGGCAAGGAGGTGTACAGGGTTCGGTTGATGCGTCCCACAAGCCATTTGAACATGCGATCATATGTGGCTTTGGCCAGAGCACCGACAGCATAGTTAACCTACAGCAAATACACACACAGGAGTACAGCTGTCATTCACGCAGATAGCTTCTGTTGCTTAGATACCAGATTCTGGTGTGTATGTGTGTGTGTGGAGTGGCAAATGTATTGATGATCTGAGGATTAAGAAGCTGTCCCTCATTTCCAACAGACTGGAATGAGGCTGAACACACTGAATCTTTACGACAGTGTAAAGTACCTTTCATACCACAATCCTGCTTTTATTTAGCGGACATATTGATAGATTTGTTCTTCAACTACAGTATGCCTTATTTTCAACTATGTTGGCTGTTTGAAAAAAAATCACATTAAATCTGAAATAATGAAACAAAAGCACAGACGCTACATTGCCTCACCTGTTCGACATTCTGTCCCTTCACCACATACTCGTTCCCCACCTTCACCCTTGGGTGGAGGAGGCCCTTGATGAGGTCAGCTGAACTGACTCCCATCAGGTACGAGGCCTTGTCTGCACCTGGTCACCAAACAGGACAAAGAAAAGATTGAATAACAAACTTGCTGTTAAATCTGTAGCTGTCTTCATGCCAGATGTAACACAGTTTCTTACTTTCAGTGCCGTCAGCCTCCGCCTTGCTCCTCACGCTGCTTTTGCTTGAATTTCATGTTGCCAAAGTGCATGATGGCTCCAACTATTTTATAGCAGCCATACTTCTCATCTGGCAGGAAGCCCAAGATGTCCATGGCATGCTGCGGAGAGGCCAAGGAGAAATGCTCTCAGGGCTCGATCTAATCAGTGTCCTGTGCTCAAATTCAGTTGAATTTCTCTCTGTATGGAAAACATAAAAAGTTCTCACATCAGTTGCCATCAGCTCCTGACCGTCATCCAAGTTCTCCACAGTGGTGACTCCCTGTGAGCAGAAGTGGAAGTCGTATGGGTTGGAGGAGACCAGCAGCATGTCTGGAACAAAGAGTTAACAGCATCATGTTACAGTCCTGCATAAGCATGGAATGAATTCCCCACCGCATTCACATTGACGGACCTAACAGTTCTGGTTTCTTCTGGGACATTATCTGGTAGTAGATGTGGTAGCTCCTCTCACCGGGCTGCTGAAATATCACTCTGGATTTTTCCAGAAGGTCTGAAGGACAAGTAGAAGGGTGACATCATATATGTCATGAAACACAATGAGAAATGGATGGTGTTGAAAAACAGCGTGCAACCATTAACTCACATATATCAACATCAGCCGAGGCCAGTTTGCCAGTGGGTCCAAAGTGGATCCTGATGAACTTGCCCTGTGGGAAAAGTGATCAAAAATATTTACAAGATACAAAAAATGACTGTAATATTAAGAATATTAAATCAGAGAATTTTCCAAGTACTCACAAAACGGGATGAGTTGTCATTCCTCAGCGTTTTGGCATTACCAAATGCTTCCATGGCAGGGTTCGCCTCAATGATCTGATCCTCCAGAGTCCCCTGGAAGAAAAACACCATAAGTAAAATTTAATGTTGATCAGTCCCTTTTTCTACGATTTGGAGTTTATTTTATTTTAAATTACTGTTAATGTAGCAACATTCAATTTTTTCTGAAGCTTAAACTCACCCCTGTTTTGGTGGCCGGACCCTGCTGTGAAAGGAGAAAGTGAAACGCATGTGAGTGTGACATTATTCTAACTGCGATTCAATAATGGTCTCACAACCAAAGGGGAACACCATGATTGACTGGAAAATTAGAAACTGGTTGTTAAAGCTGTGGTCAAAAACAATGGCCACCTTGTTTTATATGATGATGAAGTGTGGTGAACGCAGGGGAGAAAAAGGGAGGAAAAAGGAGCATCAAACCACAAAGAAAAGTCAAGAACCAAAAAGTCAAAGCAAGGGGAAAGATAAAGGCAAAAATTTGGAACCAAAAAGAAAAGAGACATAGAAAAAGTGACATGGAAAGGGGAAAAGAAAAAAATATTCAAAAATCAATGAGGAAGCATAGCAGAGTGGCTGGGAATGGCTACACAACACATGAGGGTAAAGACTCAGACATTAATGTAATCAGTTGTCACATTCACCACTTATGGACACAGTTTAAAGGGAATGCACTGAAGGATTTCTGGGACCAAAAGAAAATAAAAAAATGAAGAAAGTCAAAATAAAATGCAGCAAAAAAGCTTTTAAAAAAGGGGGTGGAAAACAAAAAATATGGGTTGCCACATCAGCCTTACTGCTTTTTTGGCAGTTGTGTCCCCAAGAGCTGCCACAATGGCAAAATACTGAATGACACGTTTCGTGTTGACAGTTTTGCCAGCACCGGATTCTCCGCTATAGCAGTGTGAAAAATAACAATACAACAGGTGGAGTAAAAACTGTTCACAAAACTGGTAAAGGTAGTGTAAGTCAAAATCATCACACTGCAGGTTACAAAACAGAAAGAAAGCGAAAAAATAAGTGAGAAATAAATGTCAGCCAAAATCAAAAACTTTTGTGTAAAAAAAAAAATCTGTGGCTGTATGTGGAGCATCTACATGTTATACAGTTGCTCATACAGTTACAAACTGTCTGTCTCTAAAGTGTGACATGAATCAAAACAAAAACTTGAAGCAGTTGATACTTACGTAATGAGCATGGACTGGTTCTCCCGATCTGATGAGGAGTAAATAAGCATGTGTTTACATCTGGTAGGTTATCTGTATTTGGTTTATATTCTGTATGTTTGGTCTGTGTCATCGCTTTTAAATTCTGCATGTTGTGTAATATATATTACTGTATGAAAACACTTACTGCGCAGCATGTCATTGTAGGCATTGTCTGCTATGGAGTAGATGTGTGGCGGCACCTCAGAGCGACGTTTGCCTTTATAAACAGCGACCACAGGGGGTGTGTAGACAGGCAGCCATTTATATGGATTCACTGTCACACAGAAGAGCCCGGAGTAGGTCTGATGCAACAAGAGGACATCAGAGGCCACAAGATTAACCACCATACATTACATAAACCCAGAATTACCAATCTTTGCACTGAAAGGTTGACATTGGTCAGGCTTTCATTTAATTCTGCCCTTTGGGGAACATGGAAACATGGGAGAGGGGAAGTGCCAGTTTCAGTCCATAATGGGATACTCACATAGATCATCCAGGCAGAGTAGCGTCTCCGCAGGTTGTGTAGCACAGAGGCCTCGTTGAGGTGCGTCAGCATGGCCATGTCTTCGATCATGTCATACTTAGGAGGATTCATCCACTGGATGTCCCCGTCCTTCACTACCAGGGTCTGAAGTAACAAACACAGGCAGACATGAGGAGGGGCTCACTGAACCGGACTGTACAGGCTGTTTATGTTCAGCTGTCTGTGGTTTAGGTTCTCATTCATCACTGTGTAATCATAAAAGAATCAAAGAAAATCTGTTGGTGGATGGATGATCACTTGCCTTCTTATCTTTGGTCTCAACAGTGACTTTGTCACCGCTGAGCTCCTTGATCTCAATCTCAGTGTATGCCTCTTTTTCATCAGGGATCCAGGCTCGCTTCTTACCTAACAGTACAGCACAGGGGTGTGTATTGAGAGGGTGTCGGAATAACTCACCAAAATCCAAAAGTTGGCAGACAATATAAACTGATGAATGAATTCATTACAAAGCAAAAAAAGTATTGCACAAATTAACCTCAGTGTAGTAATAGTATTTTTTCCTGAAAATTGGGGAGGGGATGGTTTTTAGTTTCACAAAACCAGAGAAATCAATTTTACAGATCCAGAACAATTCAGTTCTATAAAATAATATGTGTTGAAAGTGTATTATGCCTAGTTTAAAGACTATAAATTCCTTCTTAAAAACAAAATGAAATTGCAATGCCAAATTTTATATCACCTGCTCTACTTCAACCTCATTTAACAACTGATACACATTTATTATTGCATCCAAAACGATATTTAATTAAGATAAGTTTTTTCATGTGATGTGCCCTATAAGGGTCCGTTCCTTTGAGGTGTCCTTATTAGGCCTACCGTCAAAAGCCACGGTGTGCGCCGTCAGCAGCTCCAGTTCAGATTTGCGTAAAAACGATGCAGCCTCCCCGAACTCCTTCATGTCAAAGCGCGACATGGTGGCAACTCCTCACCGGCCCCCTAAACTGGACGCACCAGTAAGACAGATGAGTTGTGGAATTCCTTTGGTAAGAAGACAAGGCTTTGTGTTAGTCGGTGCTTCTTAATGCGTTGACGCTGTTTTTGTTACTTGAGCCTTCCGTCACCATTTAAAACAATACGCGGCCGTAGGAACAGCGCTCGTGCGTAAAGAGCGCAAATCCTCTTAATGAGAGTAAAAATTCGGACAGGCACACGTGCCAGCGAAGGTAAAAAGTATGACTAAGCTGGTGAGGATGAAATTAAGACTCTATAAGAAGTTTTAAATGGCAGCCAACCCGCGCGTAAAATGCGTAATGATCAACCTACCAAACCGAGGCAAAAAAGTTGTCCACTGACCTTAGGACGACCACAACGAAATAACAGCTTGGTGAGATGTGCCCTCCTTTATACTGTGTTCCTCAAGGTCACGGTCAGTGGACATTTGTCCCTCATTAGCATATGCCACCTCCTCCGACGCCTATTGGTGCTGAGCGCCTGTCTCAATTGACACAAAAGGAAAGCTACGTTTTTGTCATTGCGCTAAACCCAAGCCGGCTATTTTTGTATCCCAGTTATTTTATGCACCGTACACACTGCGAGGGAATGGGAGAGAGTTGCATTAGGAGCATCCCTGTAGGGGGGAATTTTTTTCACTCCACAGATTTTGAAGGGCATTGCATCATTGCCTCTACCCCAGCAGTGATTTGTGTCCACACCTAAACCTGGAAATTGAACAGTAGAACTGGGTTATTGTTTTTATCCACCCTTGACCTCCTGATAAACACAAATAAACTCCCACTTTATGTGACTTTGATGCTCATGAACTCATGTCAGCCTCTGAGTAATAGCCCTGCAGCGTCTGTGTTGTGAAGTGCCAACAGGGATGTTGGCTATTGTGTGCCGCAGAGGATGCAACCCTAGAAGAGATTATTTCAGGAGTTGTGTGGCATTAAACATGGTTCTATAAATACACAACATTATATTAATAGCGAAAAACATGGCACGTGACTCCTACCAGAAAAAATAAAGTGCCTCATCTGAGTTTAAAACAAATACACGTGAGCGACGATTCAGCCAAAAGATGTGATAAAAGATCCAAAAATGTATTTTTAGTTTTTCAGCGTTTTTTTCAGATTGTTTCGTCACCACCATAGTCAGAAACATCCAGAGCTCAAACACTTTAGGCCTCAGATGACAATTATAAGTAGTCCTGTAACCGTTCACTGATAGCACAGTGTGTTATATTGTCATACGTCGCTCTTGTAATTTTGTGTATCCAGTCATTCTGGCATAAGGACTGCGCCTCTCACACTCTGGCTCCACCAGATCTGACCTTCAGAGCAAGGGGAGAGGTTGGTGCCTGGTATGAGAGCAGGGTGACAGTGCAGCACGGGGGGAGGGAAATGGGACCACAGTTTCTCAGAATAGACAAAGCCAGTGTCCAGCATTCCTGATAGGGAGATTGACTGTTAACTGTTGGCCACGCCGAGTTCTGCAAAAGCGGCACAGATAAGCTGAAGATGGCCATCTACAGCCAACGTAGACACTGTCGCTTTTACAGATCCTGAGGGGTGATTGGTCTACCTGCAATATGATAAAAAAAAAAGGATTTGCTCTCGTCTCTCTCAACACGCGCACAAACACAGAAACAAGACGGGGCGGCCATCTTTGTTGACACCGTTATCTGTTCCTGTAGCAGATTAAGAGGTGGCTCAAACTTTCTTGGGCATCAGTTAGATAGAGTGGACCTGAGCTATTCTGGGACAAGGGGCTCTTCAGAGGCAGAGGCTGGTTTATGTACTATGTCACTTGGTGCACCATTTGAAAAGCTGGCATGCTGATAACACATGAGTAGGAGATGAATCCCAAAGTCCCCAGAGCCACTAGCTTTAAATAAGCTCACATACCCCGGCACGTAAACACACACACACAAACACATAGCGAAGTGCATGCAGTGCTAGCGTCGTGCCCCAGGCACATCTCTCTGCACCGCTATACTGCAGCCCACTGCAACAGCTGACTTCTCAGAGCAACAGCTCTCCTTACGGTCCCCAGTGTTCCTCAAAATCATTTAGACCCTAATGTGGCCAGGCTCCTTAATGCTCATGTTTTGATTATTGGACATTTGTGCAGCTTTGAATTACGTTCCCATATAAAATGACCAAACCGATGTCCAGCTGTAGGCCTCAGCCCCAGAATGTCGGTACCAAGTCCTCCGTTCATTCTTGGGGACCGGCCAAGCGACTGTTTGGTGATGTGCATGTGAGGAGCCGACATTTTGGGCATCAAGACTTGATCTGGGGGTCGGTCACAGTTGTTTTAGATCATCATACGCTGAATGCCAGCGGGCTTAGGCAGCGAGATGGAGAGAGATTGGGAATTATGACTGCAGTCATTCGCAGCCACGTTTAATCGGACACGACGCAGTCCCATCTCTCTCCATGTTAGGGTTCTCCACAGGTGGGACTGCTCATCACAAACAATACTGCCAAAAGAGTTATCCAAAATATTCCGTCTAAAGTATCTCACTCTCTGTATTTATATATTTAAACTCTCAGATAAGCTAAATATGTGCATTTATTCTTCTATAAATTTTTCTATAATTATATTCTATTTCTATGTTTGTAAATCTTTAACCATATATTTTGTGAGGTTCGTGTCCTTGTTTTTGTAGGTTGCTTGTCGTTGACTTTTATCCCGTCCTTTCCTCTTCTTCCCTCAGCAAGCAGTTTGTATCTGCTGTTTTAAAAGGTGCTACGTAAATCGTGTTCACTCACTCGAAAGAACAAATATTAAGGTAAATATCTTGCTGTACAGCAGTAACCTAAAAATGGGCAGTGAAGCAGGGTTTCATTTTGGATTAAAGCATTCATCGCTGGTGGATATTTCTGTAATCGCCTTGTGCCTGCCCACAATACCTTGCAGCAACTGTGTGGGCTCAGGTCTTAGCCGATGGTTCATCAGAGTGGAGACCGTCAGACGCGTGGCACAAACACACTCTAAAGCCCCAATTACTCTTCCACACCCACTCCACCCTGCTGACATCCACCCATACACAGGCAACAATAACACACAGCAGACTTAATCAGTCTTTTAGCGAGCCGTTCGGGGGTTTGATACCTCAGCTATTAGCCTCTGGCTCCAGACAATACCCTGTCTCTCATTGTGCTAAGTTGTGGTCTGGGTCAGTGGGCCCGGCCAGCCCTGCCCTCAGTATGCATGGCAGCCCTCAGCTGTCTTTCTATTTCCAGAACATGGAGGCATACCTCAGCCCAGCTGGGGCATCAGAGACAATGGGCGTGCAGCCTTATCCAAACACAGGCTCGCAGACAATCTGACGCACTCCAGGATCCCAGTGAGAGCCCCACTGCAGCCCCCTCCTGCCCAATAAAGCAGAAGCAAAGGGTTAACAAGGCTGTACAGACACTTAGACACATCACTCAGGAGCTCGAAGCCTCCCTTCAGACTCACTATGATGAACAGTCCACGGCAAGGAGAGATTCATTTACTGTGTGATTTGTAATGATGGTCATGAATGCAGTGGAGCATAAACACAGCGACAGTACATTTGTGAAGGAGAAGAAGAATACCGTTGGGTAGTGATTAAGACTGACACAGTTCCTTCTGATGTAAATTGTTTGCTTTAGATCTCTGCAAATAAAGTTACCATGACATAAAAAATTATCAAAAAATTATCAAAAATCATCAAAAATGAATGAATTTCAGGGGAAAAGAAAACTAAATTCATTTCTTTATAGTGATGGATGATCCCAGTCTGGTTCTTGCTGACTAGATTTTACAGTTCATCTCCTGTCACGTCACTGCTGTCAGACACATTCCTACCACATTTAAGATGATAAATGTTTCCCTCATGGATTTGTGCTCAAAGCCACATCTATACAGCACGGTTCACACAAGGATACTCCTCCATGTTTTTAATCTCTTGTATTTAGTTTCCAATGAAATCACTGTTTCTAAACAGCGGACCATGACTTCAGTTGCTCTGCTTGACTTTAAATAGACTTGGAGGGAAAGCCTGTCTAGCTGCCTGGAAAGACCTTCAGTTATTGACCTACAGCATCTCACTGTCAGGGTAGACATAGCTTCACCTAATTTACTGTCAGTCCCGTTGGGGGTCTTTCAAGATGTCCAGGGATGCAGGTGGCACCACTCGGCCCCTGACCACAATTGCTGTTTAGACAGAGCCGCTGTCACAATGAGAGGCATTTCAGCGAGCCGCGTGGCAGCGCTTTCACAGTTTACACAGGCTCCAAGCCCTCGTATATTTCCTTTATACACACGTGCACGTGCATTCATGCATACACCAAAGTGCACCTCTGCCACAGAAGACAACCTGTCGCCCACGGCAACTGTTCAAACACAGAGAGAGAGAGAGAGAGAGGCCCACAGCTGACTGAGGACACGTGTTACACCGTCAACTTGTGAGTTCAATTAGTTCACTTGGTTGCCAGGCAGAATCTGAGTAAAATCATCTGAAGTACAGAGACAGACTTTCTGAGCAAGCAAACATGAACCGAGACTGGATGAGACCTGACCCAGCTCTCAAAGAGATATGCATTCACAGTTAATCCAATAATAGCTTAGTTAATATCTAATAATTGATTTATTAATGCTTAACAACATTTGGGCTGCCATGGTGTGGGAAAATGTCTTTAACGATATATGTCCTCCTACCACACAACTTCATCTAGCTCCTTAACCCCCTGAAAAAATGTGTGGGCTCCAGACCAAAATCTTTTCATTCACAACTTTGCAGTTGATGTGTTATTGAAGTGGGAACATTTGTATTTATGACTTCTTTTCATTTATAAGTGCAGCTTTACCATGAAGTGAGAAAGTCTGTGACTGTGTTTCTTTTCTCAGCACAAGTCATTGAACCAAAATCACAATCTCACTCAAAACACTGTATAAAATTCTCAAGTCAAGGGGATATTTATTTCTTGTTGATTCTATACACAATTCAAACAATCAGTACAGTTCTCTTCAGTCCATCCACTGTTAGTCTCTCTGATTACTGCTTTTCTGTTGAAATGTGTTACTTTTACATGTTTTAGATTAACAAGCTTAATATGGAAGTAATTCACATGCAAAATATAAAAGTCTGCTTGAATAACCTCTCAAGCACAAATTGTTATATTTTTAAAAGTATGAAGGTCATAGATGACATAAATTTTGAAACTGAATTAGTATCATGTTCCTTCTCACATTTAGAGCAACTTATCATGTTATCAATTTGATTTTAAAGGTAAAACTGTGTCTCAAACACATTTACACTAGAGAGAGAGGTTTTCTGTTGGTTCCGCTATTAAACACACACACAGAGAAACGACAAGTGTGTCATACAATATGTGATGTGTTGCTCAAAGTGAGAGGAGGACACAGAGGAAGAAACATGAGTGGCTGTAATGAAATAGTAGAGACACGTAAGGGACACCACCATGCTGAGAAGACCTTTTGTGCAGATATTACTAACATGAGTACTTGTTCCCTTAAACCCCTAAAATATTATTTTATCATTACAATTACACGGTGACAGAAATTGAATTCTTTCATCCAAAGGAGAACTCAGATTTGCCGTGTGGATGCTCCTGCCATTGTCTGTTGGAATACAAATAACAATTCATTACTCAAGTTTCTTTTGGTCCTTGTTTGCTAGATAGAATATTCATTCACACTTCACACATTTCACCAACTGTCAGCCAGTGATTTGTTGTATGGCTGTAGGTTTTTTTTTTCCAGCCTCGGCCCGACCTATAGGCTCCCACCCCGGCCTTTGAGAGATTCTGCCAACATTTAACAGCTAGTCGGAACTATGCGGGGCCCCAGGATGTTGAGCAGTAAGGAGCTGTAGCAGGAGCAGGTGAAGAGAGTCCTGAGGGAAAGCCCTGTGCTCCTGCTCCGCTCTCTGAGACGTAACAGAAAGTTAAGCTTGGCATTCATAGAAGTGCTAACTTCCTGGCAGCAAGCCAGACACTTGGACAGCTGGCACTGTGTGTGTGTCTCGGTCCTCCTCTTCTCCCACTCTGCATTTAGCGCACAATACGACAGTGTGTTAGCAGTCTGTTGTCATCTCCTAAATGGCAGTACCAGAATAGTGTGAACATCAGAGGTTGGAGACACAGAAGGGGTCTGCTTACCTGTGGTCGATACAAAAACAGGGGTGAATGGTTAAAATTCAAAATTTTGTGTGTTTGTGTATTTAGGGCCGTTAATTATTGTTAGTGCATGTAACTTAAACAAGATTAAATAGAACTCTGAGAGCACAGACCTTTTCCCCAAAATGAACATTTTTACTGAAAACGTCTCCTGTCGTGTTGGGATCCCTGTTTTTCTGTTTAGCTTGGTTTTGTAGTGTGTGTTTCTCTCCCCCACCCTCCACCTCTATCTGCCTCTGGTCGTAGCATTCTCCCTCCTCCTGGCGACTGGTCTGGGCTGCTGGCAGGAGGACCTGCGCGTTATCACAGCTCATCAGTAGCAGTATTTAAACCCCTGCTCCGCTGCCGCTCGTCACCAGAGCTTGATGCCGGCAGCAGTGGTGAAACACACCCCAGGCTGCTTGACTTTCAAATTGAGTTTTTGTTTAATGTGATATTGGAGATTCCCAGTGTGAACTCCTTGCTTGTGTCTGTGGTTCAGTGTGACCGCTGCCAGCTGACCAAACCTCCAACTCACTCTGCCGTAGCCCAGCTGACCTCGGCACTCTCCTGTTCATGGAGCGCACATCCACAGAAGAAGTCTCAAGCCTGAATCCACGCCACTTTTCTAAATATTCTAAATTCATCCGCAACAAATTCTTTGAACCATGGTCAGTTGCCTCTGTCTGCATTTGTCCAGAATCTCTCCCAAAGAATGCAACATAATGTACATTTCTCAACTGATCCTTAAAAAACCTCAGGCATGTAACATTTGTGGAAGCACATGCTCCTGGCATGTAGCCACTATTTTGTGTAAACCTCATCCTCAGACCCAGAAGAGTATCTGTACTGGAATCAGTTTCTGCTGTTTTGGTATTTGCAGGATTTTTACAAATACTGAATTCATAAGTCCCAGACAGGAACCCAGCCTCCTCAGAAAGTCCGTTCAATTTCCTGTTGAAGAAGAAATAATTCACTAATCAACAAACAGTGTCACTTTTCAACATACACACACAGACATCCCCCTCCGCGCACCGTGGCTTCTCTTCTGAACAGACTGCTCTGTCATCTAGTGGTCATCAGTACATACTGCGTCTCCACTTGCCTGATGATGTTCATTTACTCCCGCAAGAGGTCAGGTTGCAACCTCTTTTTTTATATCTTCTTTCTCTCCATCATCACTATTGTCTTGGTCACTGCGGGGACCTGTCGTGTTTCTCTTATATAATTTTGGTTTGGATAGTTCAAGGATCAAATCCAGTGTAGAACATTTACATATTTTTCATTTCATTGCCAAGTGCTGCATTCATGAGGAAACTGAATATTTAAGGCAGGATGATAGATAGCCTTGTGCTACTATTACAGCCTTCAGTGCAGAGAGTGTTGGGTTCAAATCCCAACTGTGTGGGGTTTTTTTGAAGTGGTCCTATTGAGATTGTGCATAGAATAGAACAAACCAACCACTAACCACCATGAGAGATGCTTAGGACAGGTGAAAGATGTACTCGTCTTTGTGAGAAGATGACTGGTTCAAGACCAATCCCCAGCAGTGGGGTGTCAGACCAAAAAAGACAAAAATCAAACTGACTGGAGTTGAATCAAAATTTTTGGGAGAAAACTCTCTGTAACCAGTGTGACTGAAACCTTCGATCTCTGGTATCACTGATCTTTCTCTTATATCAACACCACAAGGTGCTTAACTTTAACTTCTATTTGACCGAAGACCGAAAAAGGTCTTGGGAAACACATTAAAACGTTTTTATTGACAGTTTTAAATGTTTAATGTTACCATATACTGCTGTGTTATTCTTGCATCTCCTCCCTAGAGGGTCCTGTATTGAGATAGGGCGGTGTAATATAAATGTTGTGAGGGCCAGAAAATGACACATTATGGGAACCCAGCTGAAATGGCCTGGTTCCATTTCTTTTTCTGTAAGGGAGTATTGGAACCCTGCTGAAAAATGTGCTGTGGTGTTATTGGTCCAGTCTAGTTTACTGTTGATGTGAAATCTCATGGGTTTTTATTTCAAAAGCCAGCAGCCTGTGCTGTTGGCGTAGTGGTTTAAATTTGCTTGTGCAGCAATCCCACCAGTGATTTAAAAATATACTGGACAAGCTCTGTTGTAAAGTAAGAAATGAATTACTGAGCCATGAGTCAGGACACGCCTGCGCTCACCTGAGTCATATGTTCCCAGTTACCTGAAATCAAAATGTAGGTTGCCAGCAGGGCCTCAGCCCTCGTCACTTTTTTTGGTGAAGCTGAGATTTACACCCAAAGAAAAAAACACACAACATTCTGTCGGAGGGAAAAGTTTGGTTTTCATAACCTATGAAATATCAAATTATTCTTCAACTCACTGCAGCAACAAAAGCGTGATGTCAGAAAAACAAACTGTGTTGGTCTGTGCTGATAGTGTGTGGGTGGGGTTGGATGTTAAATCCGGCCGGACAGAGAAACCACACGGTCAATCACGGGTCACAGGTTTTTTACAGGTGCTATATAATAAACATTATTATAAATTTCAAAATTGTGATTCTGATCACTGCTGCCCTCTACTGCCACGGATTATGAATCACATTTCCCCATTTTCTGCAGTGAAGTGAAGCAGTGAAGTGCACAATACACGGTCGCCTTTGAAATGACGATATTTATAAGATGTCTCACATTGAATGTCTGCATTAATATATATTTGTGCTGTGGTGGCTGCATCATGATATTCTGAAATAGAAAATTAAGAAGTTTAAGTTTCAAAAAGGAGAAACGTAACTAATTTGTTTTGAAGAAGTTAGTTTGGCATCAAACTACTGCTTAAAAGCTAACACTATAGTATAATTTTATATTCTTTACTTGAAATCCTGTTGGTTATCAAATACACTAAAGCAGTAGCACTTTAAAATTTTTACATGTGTTTTTTTTTTCTTTCATGTCATGTGTTTTGATGATCCGTCTCTACAGGTATGATTTACTCTGGAGATGGAAAGTCAACCCAGGGAAGTTATTTTACCAGCAGGAAGCCAGACTCGGAACAGGAAGCACCTACAGAAGAAAAGAAAGTGCCAAATATAGAAACTCAAGTGTGAGATTAGCCTCAGTGGGTCATGTAGAACTTTTTTTCCTCAATGCCTAGAATGTGTTGTATTACTGTTTAAACAGTCGTGATGTTTATTAATGTTTAAAGATCTTGTTTCCAGCTGTAACACAGCAGAACTGTGACCTGATGTGGACTCGCTGAGCTCACGATCATCTCTATACATCTCACGAAATGGATACAGGAACTTGATCTCGTAAGTATTTGACCTTTGACCTCAAACTTCAACAAATCCAAGGGCCTGTTCAAAAGGAGGAGGTCTGAGGTTAATTCGTTGTCTGCCAAAAAAAAATACTATATTGCTGCATCGCCTGTAGATTTACAAGGACATTTTGTCTTTTCTTCCTTTCAGTTTGGTCATATCAGCCTCAACGAAATTCATAGGAATTTCATTGATCTGGATGTAATGAAAAGTTTTGGCTCCGGTGCCAATGACATCCATTGATGTATTGTGATTTCTTCCAGAAAGATTTGCTGATAAGTCTCCTTATCAGCAATAAGATAAGTAAGACCCCTTGAGCCACATGCAATGTACAGTCACTGGATGTTACCTGAGTGGTGTAATTTCACAAGGGATGGTTTTAACCTTTAAAACAGTGTTCAGTTTCACACACAAGACAAGTTAAGACAAATACAGATTTTATTTGGGGTGAGGTATGGGTAGGGCTTAAAGTGATATTAGGCCAGGTAAAGTACATGTAGTACTGTATCTAGGGAACAGAAAAATATATAATTACCATTAATACCTTGATCGAGTTCCGTTTACATCAAATAAAAGGACTGTTTGTTATTAAATTCAGCTTTCTGAGTTTAATGAGACTATTTAAGTTGATGAAAGTGGCCTTGATGTTAGAGAATCAGGAGGTTTACAGTGCTTCACCGTCACCAGCAGAGGGATCCATGCGCCAGTCTACCACCAGTAATGTCAGTTTTACATCTGCCCACATGTGGTCAGCTCAGTCTGAGAGGAAGCACAAAAGGAACCCTGTAAGTGAACTGCACCTTGCAAGCAGTTGGTTAAACTGAATGGTAATCCAACAGCAGTGGGGGAAAAAGCTACATTTTACATGATACAACTTTCTAAAAGGAATTACTGGTTTTATAAAGTCATCAGGTCCATACAGTAAAAACTCTACTACACTTTTATCGTTGTTTTTTTCATAAAATAAAATTCATTACACCTAAAAGTCATTAACTTGGTGTTTCTCAATGACAGGAAGGGGCTATCTCATAGGAAGTGGAAGTAGGAGCGTCCCTTGCTGTCACACACACACACACACACACACACACACGCACTCACTCTCCCCCCACGGTCATCCACTCTTCTGCCCATCCTGTAGCTGTGAGCAGTGTGAGCCAGGAACACCCCCTCTCTGCAGGGCTATGGCTGCCTGCTAGTATTTTGGTAATCGTCATCCTCCCTGACCTGCTGGCCCGATCCTGGCGCCAGGAGTCTCCAAGCCTCCCCTCCACCTCCCCGAGCCGACTACCCCCAACCCCATGGATAATTCAAACCAGCTGTTGCAAGGTGCCTTGCGTACTCCCACCCACTATACACTACACTCACACTTGCCTTGTCTACAGCCTTGAATTTGTCCCGTAGTGGGCTTTTCTGGAGGCCTCTCAGTCTTTGCATGGGGTCTCAGTGGTGAATAAAATAAATTCAAGTCAATCACAGGCCAGGTTCTGGCTCTGCAACAAATCAGCGCTGCGTCTGGATTTGATGTTGCAATATGGAAACACACATTCAGTGAGCATTTTGCAGTGGCAGGGAGTCAAACGCTGATATTTGCTTTCCCAGTCCCTCACGAGTGTCACTGACCTGAATTTCCCTCATTCTTCCAACTGTTCAGTCGTAATGAAAAGGAATGTGTGTCACTGTGAAATAAGAGTCCCAGACAGAACTGAGTTTTGTTGCGATGTGCCTCTGCAGAGCCATCCCTTCATTGGAGTCACATGAAGAGCATGTGTGTCCTCGATGATCAAGTGATACTGTGAGAGGATTGAGAGTTTCTGCCAAGGAATGCATGACGAGAAGAACGAGAAAGAAAAAGTCCTTGATTTGCTACAGATCATCTTCCTCCTGTGTTGAATTTGTGTAGCAGGAAAGGAAGTGTTTGCAGTGCAGTTGTGTGCTTCTTCTTTTGTATACTTGAGTGTTTTTGGCATTTGGGGGCTCTGTGTAAAGTAAGGTGCCTCTCTGTCTATAGCCTAACCACAGTGGGACTTTGGACTGAGATGGAGGGGAACCCCAAGCTTTTGATCCCCTCTCCACAACCCCCAGCACTGCTGAGTAACAGCCCACGAGTGAACTGTGTTCATGTGTGTGTGTGTGTGTGTGTGTGTGACAGAGGTTTGGATTGTTTTTTTCCACAGCGGTGGTGGTAGTGGTGCGGTTGCCTCGTAGAACAGCAGTGGATGGTTGTCAGAGACAGAGGCCCAATGGAGGGGGGTGGGGGACTGGTACAAAGAGCTGTTCTGGTGGAACTATGGAGGAAAATAGTTCATGCTGCATTGGGATTTCCTGCCTTTGCCCTGGCTAGCTCCCCCTCTCCTCCCTCTCCCGTCTACCAGCTCTGTTCTCGGCGCCCCTCAGCAGGATGGAAACTAGTCGTACAATATTTCAGCTGGAGATGGGTGAAGCAATTGATTTAATGAAAGGGATCATGGAGTGAGAGATCCATTGTTGATCCAGACTTTTGCAATCAGGATTCCATAATTCTGTTTCCTGCACTAATGTGTCCACCCACATGCTTTGGTGCAGAGGAATAGTTTTGACTGTGGACAGCGTTTAATCTATGTCTCTGACGTTGACATGCAACATATCTGGATGGTGTTATCTGATCTCCTATCATCCACAGCTGGAATACACATTACTTTGCCCTGATATTCATTGTGTGAATGGAAGCACAAGATAGCCACACTGCTGCTTGTGTTAAATGTAGAAAGGACAGGTGTGTCACCATTTGGCTGCAGTCAGACGTATCGTATGGGTGTCAAAGAGGAGGCGGATGGGGGATGAAGGGGTGCGGGTTTGAACCTTCCCTTCCAGGGCTTTGATCTTAGGTGTCATTGGTGGAGCTAGGGGGCATGTGTCAGTCATTAGCAGTGTGGTGAGAGTGTGTTGGCTCGCAGGTTTGCCCAGTGTGGAGTGGAGTGGAGCAGAGTGGAGAGGATGCTGTTAAAATGGCTGCTCACGGGGTGTTCCTGCTAATAAACCCTGAGGGTGGCATCAGGGCTTGGGGGTGGGGAGCTGAAAAAAACCTCGACAGAGAGCAGTGTAGTACAGTTTAGTAACTGCCGATGAATTGAGCATTGCTTTCCTTGCCCTTTGTGCTGCACACACTTATGCTAAACTGATAGCACAGGAAGTCGAATAGACGATTTCATTGAAAAGCCCCGCTGCCAGCACTCACTGTCTTGGGAGAGGAGGGAAATGGAAACCAGATGTCTGAGATCCACCATGAATATGTCAAAGCTCTCGGACTATGTCAGTTCCTCCATGTCCCATTGGTGGACTGAAACTTTTCTGCACCGTCATCAGTAATGTCTATAATACTCCCTCCCTGTGGATATTTCATACAGTCTTGGCTGCAGCTACAACCTGGAGACTCCGGGAAACAAGCCTCACTGTTCCAGAGGATGATTTTTTTTAATGTTCCTTAGGTTTCAGACCTCACCACATTCCTCAAATTTCAGGGTAACTTCCCATATCCCAAGGCTCAGTCGGGTGGCAAATCTCTCAGCACTCCTTTGTGGATAGATTGCTTTCTCTTGCTTGAGAAAATAACAAGCTACAGAGTAATGACTTAACAAGCAACAGGATAATGGCTTCAACATGTGCAGGACTGCGTGCATGAGTCTATGTGCGTGCATAGACTTAGGATTGCGCGAGTACTTGCTTACTCGCCTGTGTGTGTGTGTGCGTGTGTGTGCGTGTCTATTGTTTAGGAACCAACTGTGCACAATCAACTGGTTCTCTGTTTGGTTGGAGTTGTTTGAAAGCTGGACTGCAGATGAATAGATTGCTCTCCTCCAGGTCTGGAACCTCGGAGCCGTTTGGGGAATCAGCAGCCCTCGGTGCGTCACAATGACAGGGACTGCCTGTTGGGTGTCGCTGGGAGTGCCGGGTGTTTTCCATCATAACCAGCTGCTGCGTAGGCCTCCCACACAGAAGAGCGCTCCTCAGTATCTCTGCCTGTGTGTTCACCTACACTTGTGTGTTTGTATCTGAGGATGTTGGAGAGAGTGTAAAAGAATCTGTGGTGATTGATGACAAGATGACAGCTGCTGTATGTAATCTGTGTGTGTACATGAAGTAGATTGTTGGTGTTTACTATCGGCAGGAGTGTTGGGATGTTGTACATCTGTGCCTTGAGTCTTTGATCTCTGTTGGAACAAATGGGAAGTACTCCACACCTCAACTTTCAACAGCTGTGACAAACCAAACTCCTTCTTGCTCCAAACATGCCTATCTCTTACACCGGTGTGACTTTAAGACTCTTTGTCCCTGTGAGCCTGTTCATGGGAAATGACATGCTGCAGACACAGTCATGAATCAATTAGCAATCCTCTTCCTGTCAGTGATATTCATACGTGCAAAACATTCAATAATGGCATGATCAGGCTTGCCCAAGTAGGTGGTTCTCCCTCTTCACACACAGGTTTCTAAGTTTCAACAAACCAAAACCCTGAAAACTGAAAAGAACAAGACAATATGTTTCCCAGCTCATCTTGTGATGCTATTTACACACTATCGCACAGTGACATGTCCCGACAAGTGAGCACTATTTCGTAATTCCCTGTAAAAGCCTCCAGCGACAGCTCAACGTCCTTTTGCACCTTGTCTGGGAAAATATGCTCAGGTGCATTCCAGTGTTGCCAGCAGGTGATATTTCCCCCACTGTCAGGTGAACTATGGGTTCAACATGTGAGGATTGACTTTCTGTGTTTCTATCTTTAATGGCTGTGTGGTTCTATGGATGACAATGTTAGATTGTTGTTTTGTTTTTTGATTGTTGTGGCCCACCGCTCTGAATATCTCAGTAAATACTCAATGGGAATTACAGACATTCATGGTTTCCACAGAATTAATGCTGAAGAGTGCAGTGATAAGCACCACCATGAAGACGAAATTGAACATGCCCAGTTAACCTGCAAAACTAATGACGTTCCTATCAGCCTCAGCTCGACTGTGTGCTTTGTGTTAATTATATGCCATGTTAACATGCTAAACTAGGATGGCGAATCAAAAATAATCTCTATGCAAACTGTCTTGTAAAGGGTCCTTGAGTGCTTTAAAAGTTGCCTATAAATAAGACGTGTCATTATTATTATTACACATCTCCATGTTTTTCCATTTTTACTGTGATGTTAGCACCGCTATGCATTAGCATTAGGATCTATTTTTATTTTTCATTCTATTAAAATCACATAAAAGTTTGTTCTGGATGTTTTTGCGTCAAGCAGACATACTGCTCTTCAGCTAGCTGAGATGCCACACAAGAATTTGGGAGTAATGATGGGTAAGAAAGCTGGGTCAGGATACTCCCTGAGAATCTCTCGTTTCCTGTCCCAGGGTAGAAGTTGGGTTTATTTTTTCCCCTCCTTCTCCCCTCACATCCCATCATCCTCAGCGTGAGGCAATGCCCATTAGGACACACAGAGGAAAAGCAAAAAAGTCAGGCGCCATCCATCCTTCCACCTCTCCCCCTTCTCCTCTCTCGCTATGCTTCTCACTGGCATAGAGTCCGCAGCAACACATGTCTCTGATCAAGTCCAGCCTGCGTCATCAGTTAGTAAACTCCAGGCTCCAGGAAAACCAACAGAGAGCACATTCATAGCCGGCGACCCTGTGACTGAGTGTGTGATTCATTACTCTTTAATATGCACCCCTACCCCCATCCCTTAACCTACCCAACCACTTCTCCAATCCAGCCTTGGGGCAACTCCACAGCCTGATCAAATCCATCATTAAGCATACTTGTGGTGTTACTGCTGTTGGCCTTCTTATTTACCACATGCAGCGGCTGTGTCTCTGGTCTGTTTGCAGCACAGTGGAGGAATTAGCTCTGCATTCGGACACCTACGTCAGTGCTCTGAGCTTCACTGTGTGAGAGAGGGACAACAATGCTGCAGAAGATCTTCCAGGGATAAAGACTCCCACCAAACTCAGACAGGGAAAGTCATTAACATGAAAACATCACTAATGAAGTGCTCTTGAACAAGGTGACAGACTTTGAGAGGTGTTAATCTTAGTGAAGGAAGTCAAGGGGGTAATACATGAGGTGAGAGGTCCTTGGGGAGTACAGCTGAGGATAAGATGATGTCTTCAGTGAAATCAAAACTGAAGTCTCTCTTATGCATAATGTGTGAGGATTGCTCTGCTTCCATTCCCCCACACAGCAGCCTTTTCACACCACCCGAGAACACCATTCACCCACTAATTGTCGTGATGGTAAAAAAAAACTAAAACTAAAATTGCTTATTACAAACCTGTACTGTTGTCAAAATGTTCATGTTTACTGTGTTAAATTCATCTTTTACACATCAATGGCCACAAGCAAAAACAGCTGATGCAGCAATCATGTGCACTTTCTTCAGGCAATGCAGATTTTCTAGTTTGCACATTGTATTTCCCCAGTAACATGGCAATGCAGTCAGGCTTTATTTAGATTGACCACCGCTGATAATCAGCCAGTTAAACAAGGACTGACACTCAGGTGACACTAGTGTGATAGTCAGCTTTCATATATCCATTGTCTACATTGTGGTCCATCTTGAACACGTCATTAACAAGCACCAAACTGAACCACACTCTGCTTAAAGTTTCTGAAGGTTTTTCCGGGGAGAGTTCTGTCCAGGTCTTGTGTGTTATGAGTGCAGGATGAGTCCTGTTTATGAGATGCTGACAGCCCCTTCCTGTCTCCCAGGCCATGAGACCAAACTGCTGCTGCACCGAAGGCCAATCTCTAGTTCCTGGTCACCCAGCTCCACCCCAAAAACTTGGCTGAAGGAGCAGCCATGGGTGGGACAGCTGATGGGGGGATGGGACGCGGTGCTGGCAGTGGCAAAGTGCAGCAGCGGCGGCAGCAGAAACAGCACTTGAGCTGTTTAGCTCCTCGACCCAGCTCTGCTTTTTTGGATGAAGTAGGCCAATGTAAACTCCCACTTCCTGTCGGCCTTGTCTCAGAGGGGGAGAGATGATCCTTCTGTGAGGAGGGAGAAGGCTGCAGCTCTGTAGGGACCGTTTCACACACACACACACACACACACACACACACACACACACACACATAAATAGAAATACAGCCGAGGCAGGCAGAGTGAGTGGGAGAGAGCAAGCGAGCGAGAGAGCGAGGAATACACAAACACAGTGGGGTTCAGGAATGTTAAACACATGCTTTATGGCATAAATAGCAGCCACTTTTGGTAAATTACAGTGAGTGCTCTGGCACTGTAAAGCACACAGCAGGAAAACGCTCTCAGATTTCAGATCCAGGCCCTCCACTCTCCCTGAGGAACAAGAAAGGGGAGCATGTTGTGTTTTCATTTCTCTATAAAAAGGCAGAAATAAGTACAGCAGTGTGTGATGCAGCAAAGATTTGAAATGTATGAGTTTATACTGGCCAAATGTGGCTGCGCAGCTTCTGCTGCAATGCTGACCTCATACAACTAGAGAGAAGGGTGAAAGCAAGATGGGCAGAAATGTTGACACACTGAAGAATTGTTCTTTTTCTTTTTAATTAAAAACCCTCACCTACTGTGTGGAGGCAAGAAAACTGTCCAACAACATACAAACTTCCGAATGTAAATGAGGCACTTGTTTCTGCTGTCCATGCTAGTGGAGCTAACACCCTCACCTCAGGACATACCAGCTGACATCATCAAAATAGTCCTGAGCTAACCTGAGCTAACCTCCTACAGCTGAGATTTTAATAGCCCTTTTATCCACCCCAGAGCATCCTGGGCAAAAGACATGAGAACGTCATGGCCAAAAGGAGCCACAGTCAAGGCCTCTCACATTGGACCCCGTTAGCGTTCATGCACACACATGTTTTAGATACTGTATAAGCAGTTCTGTTTGAAGCACATTGAGTGTGTGAGGTGAGTCACTGCTACATGCTACAATGGTCATTCCGGCTGGTAGCGGTGAGCACATTTCCCTGACTCAGAAGGAAATAAGGAACTGTGCCGTGGAACAGCTTACCTCACACTGCGCTGGCTCAACATGGCCTCAGCCCACGCACACCGACTAAATGACTGACAGACTGACTGACTGACTAGGGCCCTGACTTACTAACTGAGAGCAGAGGAGCCATGGGAACCTAAAGCTCCAGTCTGTGCAGACTCTGACTCACTGTCTAGGCAGAGGAAGAGGAGAATGTTATACTCTCCCTGAGGAGGAAAAGAAATACACTCACACACACACACACTGCAATCACGGACATGGTTTACTAGAATTCCACTTTAGGATCATTTCGAAAGCTGTGGTGAGTATGTATGAATCCATGTTAAATCTTGGGATTGATTGAAAACAGATGTTGACTTTCACTCAAGTTGTCTTTTAACTATGTACACACAAACACACACTCGCATTTCACATATCCAGCAGTGTTTGCACAGTGACAGTGAGACGTGGGGATGGCAGGTGGAAACTGGAAGCAGGTGCATTCATTTGTTCCTGTCCATCACACAGTGTGTCCACCTGCACATCTGCAGTTCAGCTTCAACAAAATGGTCAGTTCACTCGCCACGCCTAATTTCAAGGTGCTGAACAGAAATCTCCCAGTCAACGCTCACACGGGCCTTTTATAACAAACGTATCAAGGGCGTCCACTTCCCCGTCATATCAAAGAGGAAATAAATGTTTGCAAGTGCAGATTGTTTTTAACATTCATGCAATTGATGGGGCAAGTTTTAATAAACATAAATTACTTTATTGAATGAAAATTTATCAGTACAACATACAAGAAATAGAAGTGAACACACAAGCATGGTACAAAGTTGAAATAACACATCATCTGCACATTGCACTATAAAACACTGCCATAAAATGTTTAGGAAAGTTAAAAATTCATCTTTGTACTGTCCATTGATAGGGTTATGATCACATATTAGGCAACCATGTGTCCATGGTGTAAACTTTAAAAATCTTTGGTCCCAGCCTTATTGCATTTACAAACTGTTCATTCCTAATTTCTACTAATACTGCAATCAATGTTTTTCTGAAGCCACAAATACTGAGGTAAAAAAGGCACATTTTTGGTTTTTAAAAAGTAACACAATTTGAAAGTAAAAACTCATTTAAGTTACAAAATATGGCTTTGGCTAGCATTATTAACACTGTGGTAACCTTGAGTGCATGGCTTACATTGCCATCCACGATGCAGTGGAGCTGCAAAGTGAAGCTTCTTTGGAAAATAACAGACAGAACGGCTTTTCCTATCTCTGAAGTTTATCAGATTAAAGAGGCTTGGATGTAGTCAAAATAGAGGCTTAAAAGGATCCCCACTGGTGAAAAAGACTAACCGATGCCATTCTTTTGTGATGACATGCTTCCTCTTTTTTTCTTAAGCAAACCAAGGGCAGTGGAAGTCACCTGCTATCAACCGGCAAAGGTCACGGCTATAGCACCTGTTAGCACCTCGTCTATCCACACCACAGTACCAGGGACAGCTGTGTGTGCATTTGCTTTTGAGCGTGTGAGTGTGTGTGTGTTTTGAGGCACGCTGAGAGATTTATTCCACCCACGCACCCCTACCTCTCAGCAGCTGTGTCTAGGCCATGATCCTGAGTTGGCCGGCACCAGGACAGAGACAGGAAAGAACACCTCTTACCCCAATGAGTTTTCTACATATTTGGTCTTTGGAATGGGCACAATAGCAACAGAGGGGCTGATATCAAGTGAGTGTCAGCATTGCTCAGATCAGATTTGGTCCAACCTCAAGACTTCAGTCTAGAGTGGAAGAAAAAATCTGCTCCTCAGCTGTTTTTTTCATGGAACAGAGAAGCTAAGAGGCTTGTAAAGTCAGCTCCATAATGAGGCTTGATTCCCTCCAGGTCTCTTAAAGCAGGCCATTTAGCGCCTTTGTGGCCTTATAGGTCATCAACAGGCCAGCTGGGCGTGTGTAGGCCCCTTCTCCATGTCCACTAGCCCCCCACTGCCCTGAGCTCTTGAGTGGGTCCCTCTCTCTCTCTCCATCAAGTCTCACACCGTGGTGGAGCAGCACCCTGAGGAGCTGTGTTTCTGCAGCAAAGACATGCGGCTGAAGGTACGAGAGCAGACGCCACACTGATACTTTTTCACTTCGGCGTGGGTCTGCAGATGGGCCCGCAGGTTGGAGCGGTCAGCGAAGGCCCGGTTGCAGTGGGGGCATGAAAAGGGGCGCTCACCTGGAAAGAATAGGGTGGAAACACATCATATGACTTCACTCCCTTTATATGTGGCAATAAAAACTGACATGCAGTGACAACAGTCAAGCATCTGAGTTCACAAGAGCTTTCCACTGACACCTCACACCCACACCCACACACACACGCACACAAACACAAACACACAGGCACATTCTCAAGATAATGAAGAAGCACATGGTAGGCTGGTGGGGTCAGAGCCTGACTGAATTAGCATGATTCAATAAGGGCCAAATGAGATTAGCATCCTGACAATTTGCTGCAGGTACTAAGTGCTCAGTGATAGCAGAGAGCCCTCAGGTAATCTTCAAACGCTTTGTTGCTCATGTGTCCCTATTTTGTTGTCTTCTTCAGCAGCCGTGTTAAGATAATTAGCAGACAAGTCATTGTGGCTGGCACATTAAAAACAATGAGTGATCAATGAGTGCAGGGTCTACAGAGGGCTTCCCCTATATGATAATCTGATCAAGTGTTGAGCTCATCAAACTCATTGTCATGGATATTCCTCTCTCTTACTTCACAGCCCTCATGATGAGGGGGTGACCTGATGACTCACAATGACAGCAACTCAAATGTAACAGTTTAACTTTAACATGTACACTCACTTTTTCAGCAAAAATTCAGCAGAAGAAGAAGGGTGTGTCAGAAAAGGATGTGTAGAAGTTCTTTTGAAAAACATATCTCACCTGTGTGTGTGCGAATGTGACCGCGCAGCAGCCACGGCCTGGAGAATGCCTTTCCACAGGTGGTACACACGCAGGGAAGGGTGTGCGAGCGGATGTGCATCTTCAGAGCCCCCAGGCTTGTGTACTCTTTGGGGCAGTGTTTGCAGAGGAAGGCTGGCCTGGCTGCTGTGACGGGGGCCTCTCTCTCCTCTTCCTCCTCTGGGGGGCTGACGTGAGCCATAACGCCAGTGCATTTCATCCGCTGGCGAGGAGCATACGTGTGTACGGGTTCGGGGCTGGGGGGGTCTGATGTGCGTCCTTCGTCCTCCTCTCCACTGCTGCTGGCATTGCTACTGAGGCTGGATGGGGAGCTGAGGTCCAGGGGGCCTGGGGTGGCAGAGGGCTCTGTTTGAGAGGTGGGCAGGTACAGGGTGGGCAGGACACTGAGGTCCCACACCAGGCCTGTTGTGAAGCAGGTGGCAGCAGAAGTATTATCCGCTGAGGAGAGCTCAGCGAGAGGATACCTCTCCAGTGAAGTGTCTGAGGGGAAAGGGAAGAGGAGGGTTCAAACACACAGCCAATGTAGGACAGTTCACCGAAATTCAAGGACTGAAGTGATTAAATACACCATATAGAAGAATACACAACAAATCCAGAATTTGAAATGCGTGTTTCTATGCATGTACTTTCACATACCACTACACACTCTGTTTGCACTTATTTCCTTGTAAAATCTTGTTTTCCTCAACATCGACTGAGCATAAAGCTGGAGCCATGGGAAGCTTTCATGGGCCATTTCCTCCCACGTACTCACAAGAGCTTGTAACATGAATGGTGCTCTGTCTGGTTGCAGAAAGGGGGAAAGCGCATCTAACGGGCCCCGACTTGAACGGGGAGTTGCCTGGTTTATTGTTAAACCAGACACAAACACAGTATACGTGGAAAATACAGTCTAATTTGATTAGAAATGTAAAAAAAACTACACATTAGAGAAAAAGTGGTTTTTTTATAACTTCAGTTTTCGAACTTATGGGAAGTTATGCTTTCATAATTCATTCAAGGAATAAAACAACTTCTTAACTCACCGTTCTGACATTCCAGTTCACTGTAGTTGGGCTTTTGTTTGGCGAAGTACTTTTTGACCAAGAAAGATCGAGGCATCGTCCTTTTTGAGTGTTCAATAGTCGTGCGTAAAAGTATCCGGTGGTCACGACGCCAAAGTTTCACCGAAGAATAAAAAAGGAAATCAAAGCGTGGTCCTCGGATCCGAAGGAAACAAAGATATATCCTCCTATGGTCCACAAATTAGAGTGGACCTCGGCAGACAAGTGTGTGTGTGCAGCTTTCATGAAGAATGACTAAATGCTGGCCTCTGTTCTGAAATACTCACAGGCGGTAGGGGTGTGCTCGCCCCGAGGGCCCTCCCCACCTTCCGAAGCACCGCTCAAGTGCGCAGGAAGAAGTCTTTATGCTTTACACACTTAACGACAACCAAAACATGGGCCTTAGAGCGTTTAGGCACAGGAATCCAACGGTGCAGGAGACAAAACGGGAAGGAACTTTAGCAAATTATCTCAACTGCTGTATGTAGATGAAAATGCGTATGTGTCGTAAATTGTAGTCGCGCGCTGTGGCACAGTTACGCTCACATTGGAAATGTGATGGAAGACAACACTACAGCTTCTAACAATGATGTAATGACAATATGAAGTTTCCAATTTGCGAATCCATTCACCCATCCTTTATGTTGTGCTGGACAGGTCGCCAGTATATTAGTGCAGCGACAGAGACAATCAAAGCTATTCAAACATATGACTAATGTGCAATAATCTCCAGATAACCTAACCTTCATTCTCAGACAGTCAGTCACCAGTGTTTCCCTGATTTGGGGAATTTGAAGTTGATTATGTCATGGTAACTTTCCCTAAACCCAGTGGTTCCTCTTTTGTTTGAATTACTGATCTAAGACTGGTCTGTGTTTTAATATGATAACTATGTTAATGTCACCTACCACACTTCATTGAAATTACACGTCGATGCACTTGCCACCGTCATCGTCAACAGCTGCAGCAGAGTAAGTGCACCATCTTCTGGAAGAAAGGGAATGATGAAATCAATGCGGTTAATGCCAATAAACAGTGGATGGCGCTATATGACAGATGTTGACACATTTATCAGAGCAGGGTCTATAGATATGCCAAGATTGAGCCTAAACAAAGTGCGAATTAAATAAATCTCACTCCCATAGGCCGTCTTTCTAATTGTTCTAATAGTTACCGCACCCCACTGTCCACTTCTCATCTTCATGAACACACACATGAAATATAGACTGCGAAATACAGTGAGGAATATAGAATTATACTAGTCCAAATAGTATCGAACAATTATTCGAGAAACATTTGAAATTACAATGAATCACAGAAACGGTAGAGTCATTTCAGATGTTTGACTTCATTGTACAGAGTGATGTATGTGTCCTAATCCAAAACCAGGAGATTTCAGATTCATCTGCTGAAGAGGTAGTTTCACAACTAGTTTGAAAGACATTTGGTCCAAAATGAAACTTCTTTATTACTTTGGGTTCGGGCAAACGTGAGAGAAAAAAACATCGAATTTGGTCGGGAGTTATCTTGACAGCCTTGTTGGTCTTTGACGAGAATCAAATCAAACCGCAGGCTCACTCTGCGACCGCTGATTGGTGGTTTTCGCATGGTGGGCGGGGCCACGGACGCGTCCTGCGTTTTCCAAGATCGGTTGACTATTTGAAATACAAAACGACAGCCTTGTTTGGCTGCTTCAACTGTAGGCTTTTATAGGCTTGTAGAAAAATTGTTGGATACCTGCGGGAAACTGAAAATTGAGGGTCCACAATGATCTGCGAGTCAAACTGAGAAACACACACGGCAGGTAAGAACACACTGCAGAGCTGCAGCCAATTTACAGAAATTCATGTACCAATACGTTAAATGACAATATCCTAAATAGCTGAAACCTTTTTTTTTATCCCAATATGTGATATGACGTGTTGCTTACTATCACTGGTTGTCTCGGTTTAGCTTAGATGCAGCTGTGCACTTAATTGGTTTAACACTGAGGGCGCTTAATGCTAAATAATGAAACAATGTATATAAATGCATTTAAAAGGAGTTCGGTGCGTGATACTAGTTTGACTGATACAACAACACAACGGCAGAAACCATTACCACACCATTACAGTTAGTGTGTTTACTGGAGAAATGAATTGAGTCATTTTTGATTAAGAACAATGGCTCAATATAGAGTAATCTTAGCCACTGAAAGGTGCAGACCAAGCTTTGCACTGACTGCTGTTTGAGAAAGCCCCTCCCCCATATAGCCTATATAGAAACAGATGGACCCTAACAATGAAATTCTGGGGGAGTGGGATACATTATTCAAACCACTGTATTGGAAGGGATTTCATTGGATGTCCAAGTCAGCTGACCAAACAGTGCTCGAATTTAAAAAAATATAATTATGAAGGCAGGGACTCATGGTATCACCCACTCCCAAACAGTCAAAGATGGATGACAGTAAATGTTACTGAAGGAAACACAATGCTGTATGAGCTGCACATAACTGCATGAGACAGTCATTTCTCTTTGTCTTGAGCAGCTAAAGCCTCCGGCAGCACCTGACCTTTCTGCTGGACAAAGAAAGTAAGGAAGACAGAGACAACAGCAAAGACAAACGCATCAAGAGAGGACCAAGAGAAATGTTCAAAACAATATCCCGTTTGATTTTTGGGGGAGAGGAGGAGACCCCTGAAGAAGTCAAGTCTGGGGAAGTGGTGGAAGAAGGGTGGCTTGTTGTCAGTCATCAAGGTTGGTCATGTGGTTATTGGTTATTATTATTTTGGTTTTCTCCAATAAACGAGTATGTTTTTAATTATTCATATACATATACAAGTGTGTGTGTCATCTTAAAAATCTATTTTGTAAAGATGTGTTTGCCATGTACCATATTCTGGGGTTTCAGTAATGTACCTCATTATTATTTAGCCAGGGGACTGTGCATCTTAACATATGAAATACTCATTGTATATTGAAGTATACGGTTCTCAGACCTACTTGTGTCTCCACAGAGACATGCTCAGCAGAGAACCAGGATGCAGAGCTGACTGACCCCCAACCATTAAACTCTGCTTCTCATGGAGTCACAGCTGCAAACATGGAAACTGATACAAGGTTAGGAGGCAAAGGAACTCCTGTTGTATGTGGGTCTGGCCAAATGTAGAATTTAAACTTCAGTAAATTGTTACAGAATTAAATTAGAGGAAAGGAGAATACTGAACTTTAGTAACTGTAAAAACAGATTATTTAAAACTTGGCAGTTAATGCACAACTTTTTTCATTTCAATTATCCTAACGGTGTAACTTTATCTCCAGCGCCGTAGATCCAGATCCCACCGTTCAAAGCAGTCGAGCCATCTCCGGGTCTTTTTCTCAGCCTCAAACTCTGGCAGAGGTGACACAGTTAACCTGCATCCAGAAGGCTAAGGTCTGGGCGGACCGACACAACATGTCCCGCAACGCCATCCAGCGCCTGAACCGTGTTCGCCAAGGAGTCCAGCACTACTCCTTCCACCTCCAGCAGCCAGGGCAGCGCCATTTCAGCCACTGAAGCTCTGTTTCAGCGTACATCATGCACATTAAACACATACTTGAGTACACACATACACACACAGCTCAGAGTCCATTTGCTTTTACACATTTTCCATTTTGTGCAGATTTAAGCAATACATCTAATCCTGATGTAACCTAATATAAATCTTGACAACTGTTAACTGTTGAAGTAATAGGCAGCTACATTATAATCTGTACTGTATATGGATTTGGAATGAACCTCATGAAATGAGATACACTATGTTTTGTTGTGTGTGTGTGTGTGTGTGTGTGTGTGTGTGTGTGTGTGTGTGTGTGCATGTGGATTCACACATGTGGATAAGAATAGTGAAGCCTTTGCAGAATGATGTGATATCTGGTTGACATGCATTTACCCATATGTACTTGGTTTAAAACCTTTTATACAGTAATAAAAAAGTTTGACTTTGCAGCTTGTACTTGATTTATTAGTCAAATTATAATATCCAAATGACATTGAACTGCTCATACTTTGACATTTGCCAATGTTGAGATCTCATTGGTTGGGAGATAATTGCACCTGCTGTGGCCCATTACATGTTAAGCTGAGGGGAGAGTGCTGTTTGTGGGGTACAATGTTGTATAATAAGGGGGTTCTTTGCTCTGTTAATGATTGAAGTGAGGATGGACGTTTCTCCTGAAACAAAACTCAACAAGCAGTCAACATGTTACAGAAGTTTTGTGGGTTCATTTCAAATGGCTGGTGGCTCATCACCCTGTGACTTGAATAGAAAGCAGGGTGAGCGGATATAGGTACAGTGTAAAGTGATGGTTTACATTCCTAGTTCACAGCAGTCTACATGCTGCTGGATTTCTCTCCCATTTGCACCTGCTTTTATACTGAAATGCAACTTTGCAGGTGTGAATCACATGATTGTGATGTCAAGGGAGAAAAATGCAGGGTCTGTAGGACCTGGGCTGAAAACTAATGAAGATTTTGCAAACTAATTCATCACATTACCATTCTGCTTAAGTTTACAAGATGTTGCCTTGCTGCTCCTGCCACAGACTTCACCCATCTCTCAAGAGAAAGAGATGGCCTCTGGTGGCCCCAATCTGTTTGGCCAAAGCCTGTCCAACCTCAAAGAGAACAGGAAGGACTGTTTAAGTCAAGACTGCCTCGTCCTCTGTTTGCTCTTCCTTTCATCTTTGCCATTGGAGTGACCATTGCTTTGATTCTCCATTTGTACCTGGGGGGAACTATGGTATGTCACGTATAACATGTGCAGGTTAAACCACTACTGCATTGTTTATCCTCATTACTGTTGCTTCTCAGGCGTTTGTGGAAGGTGTGTTGCTGTCGGATCATGAGCGTTGCACTGCACTCGGTCAAAAAGTCCTGCAAGATCATGGATCGAGCGTGGACGCAGCTATCGCTGCCGCCCTATGTCTGGGTGTTGTGCATCCACATGTGTCAGGTATTGGTGGGTATGTGACTTACTAGTGGTTGATATGCTTGCTGTAAAATTTCAAAGACTGTGTCCAACTGCACATTCATCCATTGCACATTCTTTCTGTCTCTGCAGAGGTGGGGTGATGCTGGTTCACAATATGAATAAGAAGGAATCCAGGGTGATAAATTTTCAGGGAACTGCACCTAAAAAACTTACAGAGGAGGTGCTTCAAAATCTTTCAGAGGTTCAGGTAATATGAAAGTGGGGAGTGGGCCAGTATTTAATCTTGCTGATGACATTATAGAGCTTGTAAACACCATAAAATCTCTTTTCAGGCAGGTCTACAAGTAGGAGTGCCAGGTATGCTCAGAGGGCTACATCACGCTCACCGCCTGTATGGGAGGTAAGAGTATGAATAAACTATTTTTGGTTACTGTTTTTTTTTTTCTGACGTTTACTTTGCAAAGTCAAACATGTCTGCAAACACAATCACTGCAGTCTATCCTGGGAGAATGTGGTCACCAGAGCTGCTGCTGTGGCCAAAGAGGGTTTCAATGTGTCTTTCAGTCTCGGTGAGTCAAACCAGTCCCTTTTCTCACTTCCCTACATGCTCACAATATAACCCTGATGATGTCACCTGATGATGATATACCAGGATGCAACTCATTAACCATCTCCTACAGCTGAGGCTTTATCGAAGGTAGAAGGTGAGCAGCTACCACAGAGTTTCAGGGGTATGTTCTTCCCCGGCGGCCGAGCTCTGCGCCTTGGTTCATTTCTGAGGATGCCCGTTCTGGCAGGAGTCCTGGAGGCTGGCCTGTCAAACTTTTATGAAGGGAACTTCTCACAAGAGATACTGGATGAGGTGAATGATATCCAGATTCGAAATAACCTGGTGTGAAATCTTATTTTGGTCTGAGCTTAGGAAATACAATGATTTTTTTAAAAAAAAGGAATTTAACAGCCTTTTCTGTGGTTTCATACACAGGTGCTGACTAATGGAGGGGTCTTGAGCAGAGAGGACATCTCTGAATACACTGTAGAAGTTGAGCAACCAGTTGAAGCCTTGTACAATGGTACAGACTGAAATTTGACAAACAATATACTGCAGAAATGCATGTATATTCTTAAAAATGTTGATCTATGTTGTGTTTCTTTTGACTCAGAGTTTATAATTCATGTTGCTCCTCCCCCGTCTGCTGGTGCTGCCCTGATTGCAGCACTCAATTTGTTAGAGGGCTTACATCACAGTGGGAACAATAACACAGAAAATCAAACATACCCTTGGATTGCTGAGGTACTGGATTGCAACAAGGCTTTTTGTGTTATGGACGAGTTGAAAGGGTAGTTTTAATACATAAAAATATTTTCTTCTTTTTTCTGTATATAGTCTGTGAAAAGAGCTTTAGCTATGGCCAGTGGTTTGGGGGACCCCAAATATAACTCTTCAGTGACTGAGCTGCTCTCTGACATGCTGAGGTAAACTGCAGTGAGGAATTACATAGTGCTTGCAACTGAAGGTGCAATTCAAGGCCGATCAATCTGTTTTCATGATTAAATAAATAATTGTTTTTCTCAATCAAATGTCGGCAAGTAGGGAATATTCCCATTATATCTGAAGTTTGTCTTATCAGACAACATTCTGAATCTCCACATTTTCAGTTTAATATTGCATATGACAGTGGAGAAGCTGAAACCAGAGAATATGTTCCATTTCCTTCTTGACAAATGACCCAACCTATTTTTCATGCCATTGCTTTTTTATGTTATAATTGAGAGCCAACTGTACTACACAACACAAACTAACTTTCAACAGGCGATTCAGGGAATTTCCTGTTCACTTTCTCTTTGCTTTAGCAGGAGTCCTGCCGAAGTGCCACTCTGGCGAAGCACTTCGGCAATCTCTCCTAAATCTCCACCCAGGCATGACCCCGCTGTCCACTCCCTGCAGCCTGAGGTACAGGCTGGACAAGTAGTAGTCATGGGACCAGATAACCTCATGGTGTCAGTGGTGAGGTGATGGTGTTACTGACTACAGTCTGACATATATCAGGAGGATATGTGTGGTATGTGCTGCCGGGCACACGCACATTCCTTTCTCTTATCTCTTGTCTTTATGATCTCGTAGTTCCTTAAGCAGGCCTTTTGGGAGCAGACTCATAACTCGGTCAGGTGTTGTTCTCAACAGCCTCATCCTTGACTTCTCCCCACCAAATAAAAGAAGAGGACAATTCCAAACCAACCAGGTGTCTCATCCATTAGAAATATCACCAAATAAAATTAGTTTCTTGCAAAACAGTGACTTAAATATGTCTAACGGCTTGGCATTTGTGCTATAGAGAAATGGAGTCCAGCCAGGTAAGAGGCCCCTGTCATTCCTCATGCCCACAATAGTGGTGCCAGCCTGGCATAAATGTGGGATCTACATGGCACTAAGCAGCTCAGGTGGACAAAAAAGTTTCAGTGCAATCACCCAGGTTCGATCTCTTGACATTACAAACAGTAGATATGTGAATTTTTAGTGAAAGTGTTTCCCATGTATGCTTTCTGTGTGCTTTAGGTGCTGATCACTACACTGTCCAACCACATACTGAAAAATGACAGCCTCTCCCTGAAAAGACTCCATCTGCCAATCAGACATCTTGTTAACTGTAAGTTTATGATACAGTGCTGGTCACCATTATTGCTTTCACATTAGTATTTCTTCATATAAATTTTTTCCTGTTTTTGAAATTCTTCCTCCTCAGCTGAGCTTCCAGAAGAGGGTGGGCAGTTACCTCATCGAAAGGACCATGTAGTTCAAAGACTGAAACCTGTTGTCCAGGGGATCATGAGGAACAAAGATGTCATAGAGATTATAGTAGCACCTCAGTTATCTGGTGGTTCATCATAGTTTGGTAGTTGTGATGAATTTTACTTTTTTTCAGAAACATTTTCTAAAGACGTGTGTGGTGATACCTGGAGGAGCAGTTGTTGTTGAGTGGTGCAGCTTTATGTTTCTGCCTTACTGTGATCACCAGCATACAGATGGTAGTCCTCCTACAACTACTTTCTATTCAACAGCTCTATTCATATCTATTGTCTTAAAAATGATTAAAGCAAAAACCATGATGTACTTGAGCCCTGGCTAATAACTTCCTCGTTGGGTTCTAAGGCAGACACGTTTGATGCAGGTTGAGGGAAGAAAGTGTACGTATATGCATGCTGAAGAAAACAAAGGCTGTTACGTAAAACTGATATGCACTCAAGATACCGCCAGACACGCATACCGCTTATGTCACAGGGCACAACATGCCTTGCTTTATGTCTGCGTGCAAACATGTCACTCAAAACACTGCGCTATAAGCAGTGGTTACTGTAAACATGATACTCTTTCTTTGCATCTACTGGTGACTAACATTCCAGCAATGACATGTCACCAAGATGCAGATGTTGACTTCAAAGTATATTCTGAGAAATTAAGTTTCACTGGAATTTAGGTCAATGCAGTGTCAAATGTCAGAGACCTGCATAGGTCAGAGTTTTGTGCATTTCCTTTACTTTAAGGAAAGGCACAAAGCATTTCAGGCTCATTTAAGGCTTAAAGACATCCACAACTGAACACAGAATAGAAACTGTTGGGCTATGTTGAAGACAGAATGAGTTTAATCCAGACTTGACCTGCTGCACTTGTGGTCCCCATGCTGCGCACCCATTTTGCACTTTTGAGTGAGTGCCAAGTAAAACTGGCAGTGGAACAACAAGTCACAGTCAACGTCGTCCTCCCTGTCCTTGTCACATCCACGGTCATGTGCTGCTGCGGAGATCTCGTTGAGAGGACAGTTTATGGGGCGGGGAGTGTGTGAGCTGCCAGGTGGGCGTTCTCGATCACGTGCAGGCGAGTATTTAAATACATGCAGATTCTCCGCTCTCCTCCACTGTGGTGAGGAGGGACAGCGCGGACGCTTCCGGAGTCACCTGCGCCCCTGCGCCCCTGCGCGCTCCACCTTCCCGTTCCCTGCGGAGTGACTGGCGGCGGAGTAACGGCTTCTGACAGATAGACGCGGTGAGTAAGAACACGGTTCCGGCGACTTTCTGATGAATGTTCGAGTCAGGTCAAAGTCAAGTTGGCAGAGTTATTAGGAATGTGGTGAAGTTTGTTTACCTGAACAGGAGGAGCGCCCTGGTCATATGAATGCGCAAGTCCTGCAATCATATATTTGTTTCTCTTTTTTAAAAACATTATTACACGAGGTGTCCGAGCATGTTTAATTGTATGCCCAATCATATGTTCGATATCACGTGCTTATACTGTCCATGACACAATGAGTTCTGTCAAACAGGAAGTTATGGAGTTTTTATTCGAAATTCAGGGGGTAATTGACTTTGTAATTCCCTGACGTGTTTCTGCTGTACTTCCACAGAACACCTGCTTGTGTAAACAGCGGTTCAATAGTCTGTACTAGCTCGGGTGGGAAAGGGGTTCTCAATGGAGACCAAAACCGCAGTAAAGGAGAAGTTTTTCATCGTCATCCGCGGGAAGTCGAGGAAAGGCTTCTGCCGGGGGTGTATCGGCCGCGTGGAGGCGGAGACGCAGCGCGGGGAGCTGATGGGGCTGCTGTACTGCAGCGGCAGCAGCGCCGGGAGCCCCAAGAGCGGCGGCCTGGTGAGGAGGGAGGACACGTACCCTCTGACCCGCCACCAGGCCCAGCTCCTGCTCTTCGTCTCGTCCTCCAGCAAGCGCCTGGAGCTGCTGTGCAACCCCCAGCTGTTCTCAGCCATCTGCGAGCTGTCTCAGGACGACCTGGTGGTGGTGAGGCACAAGAAGGGACACCTGCCCGGGCTGGTGAAGAACCTGATGCAGATCGGGAGGAATGAGAACAAAGACGACCTGCACATGCTCGGCTTTGAGGTGGAATTCGTGGTAGGTAAAAGTTGTTTGTCTTGTTTGTCATTTGTATCACTAATGTGGGGGTGTGGGGGTATCTATATAAGGTTACCTTGGAGCCAGTAATCGCACATGCACACTGGGAGGAGGATTGCCACAGTACCTCAAAGTCATCAGTCAAAAGATTGCAAATGAGATATGCAACTTTCAGTGTCATTAGTGCAACTTACACATGCTCAAGTGCATTTATCTGTGCGCTGTAGCCTGGTTGCATAAAAGTGTTACATGTCTGCATTTGTTTTTCAGTTACTCTTATATTTTGTTCTTTCTTGTAGGACAGTGATCACAATTTGTCATCCAAGAAACCTGCTCCTCTGCCCTTGTTCAGTGCTGCAGACATCGTCCAGGTGGTCCCATCTTACTCCACCCCCCTCGGTCTGCACTGGAAAGACGGCCAATGTGGGGGTAAGTAATGGGGTCAAAGTTACAGCTCATCTGCCTCGTTCCAAAGTTACATAAAAAAATCTTTTTTTTTGTTTAAAAGGCAGTTTTCTGTCTCCTAATTAGCAAATGAAATGCTGCCATTCACAATTTTTATCGAACACCTGTGGCTACAGAGGGGGCGCCAAAGTAGCAGACCTTGTACACAACAGGACAAACTGGTCCTGTTGCTCAGGAATGCAGAACAGTAGATTCATCACATGGTCTGGCGTGTTAGCACATTGTGCACTCTGAGCTGTCTACATACCTCATATGTAGGCCTGTGCCGTGTTAGCTGGAGGTCAATCTGATGAGGCAGCATGTGACAAGTTTAAAAAATGTCACCTGACTTACTTGCCCCCATCCTCTCCACCCCCCCACACCCGCCATATCTCTGTGCAGGTCTAAACAGAAAAGCAGTGACGCGCATCAACTCCATGCCCAGCATAGGATCTCGTGCACATCGAGCGCGAGAGAGCCACCCTGAGCAGAGTGTCATTCAGAGCCAAAGTCTGAGGACATCTCATGTACCCCTGGAGAAGGGATCCATGGTCGAGGTGGTGTCCAACTCAGGGATCACAGTGTATGGGGTCATCCACTGGTTGGGCGTCCCCGCAGGAAAGACCAATGAGTGGGCTGGGATCGAATTGGTTAGGCACCAAAATTTTGGATGTATAAGTTTTGTCAGCTTCAGGCATTTAAGACGCCTTACAACTGCTTTTGTTTTTTTTTTATTGTTTCAGGACTATGAGGTGAATGGCTGCTCTGATGGCACATATGGAGGCCAGAGATATTTCACCTGCAAAGGGAACAGGGCTTTGTTTGTTCCTGTCACAAAGTGCAGCCCTGACAGTAGGTTCGTCCACTCCTTTACAGGAAGGGAGACCCCAAAGCCCACTGAAACACATCCAGGTTAGACGCTTCTTCTAATTTGGTGGAACACAAGCAATTCAAATTTACACACTTCACTCATTTGAAATGTTTATTCCATTGGATTTTGAAATTTTTTAACTAGTGTTTTATTTTACTTGTACAAAATATAAGTAAGCAAGCTCTTCTTCAAATCCTTCAGAAATGCTTGTTCTTATCTCTGCATAGCACACTGCACAAAGTTCTAGTGTTGTGCAGGAAGATTTGCAAACCAAACTTTTGATCACGGCGCAAAAATGATGTTGAGCTGGCTTGAAAGGTTCAGCATAGATGGTCGTCCTTCCTCTCATTACCTGTCATTTCACAAATCACAAGTGGTTCAAATGACTTTTCACACCCTTCGGACTCTGGCCTGATTTTGTGAAGACAAAGGACATCGGCAATACCTAAAAACAATGAGCTCTTTGATCAGCTGGACATGTCTGACAGTACTGTGAACGTAATCATTGTCCTTAAAGGCTTGTGTCACTGTCTGGCTCAACAGTAATGAAGCCTCGTGAGAAACTTCTGCACACTGCTATGTTTCTGAAATCTACAGCTGCCAGTGAAACGATGAGAACTGTGTTAACAATTCTAATTACTTCTTTGTGAATGTTTTGCTTTCTTCAGTTCCTCCATTTGAGGATTCAGAGGAGGATGCAACGCCTATCCCTGAGTCAGAGGCGTTGTCTTTGTTGGTGGGAAGAATGAAGGGGATTCAGGGTCACATCAACTCCTGTTATCTTGATGCCACACTCTTCAGGTAAAACCAGTTCACCAGCCCTCTGGGCGTTTGGTTCTCAAGTAGCACACTGTTGCAGACTTGGCTCAGCTTTATTTATTCGCACATGAACTGTTTATTAAAGTGTGCAGATGAGCACAGCGAACTGTACTCAGATAAGCACTGAGCTCATAAAAGAATGGGACTTTCTCTTTTCAGTTTGTTCAGCTCATCTGTGACCCTGGATAATATCTGCCAGAGGGCTGCTGACACAGAGCAACCCATAAGCTGCACTCTGAGAAAAATAGTCAACCGTTTACGCAGGTATAAATACTGCCTTCAAGACAGTGTTGTTTTTCTTAGTGTTTATCTTATTATGTGCTAGTTTGCGTAGCAAGAACATCATGACATTTTACAAAATCTCAGCTGGTAAACAAGTACTCTCTGTCTTCATGATATGGCTCCTCTATATTTACTTGCTAAGTCATGCTTAAATAACGTGCGTCTTTGTGTTTACTCTTGATTGTTTTGGCGTGTGCAGCTATTCCATTGTGTGGGTTCTTGTTTGCTTCCTGACAGCTAATGTATTTATTGCAGACAAGGCTTTGTGCCTGCTGAGAGCGTGATGAATTTCCGCAAACAGCTTGGCTGCGACACTTTTCAAACAGAGGAAAAGGGTATGCACCCACATCTTGAAACAAACACTGATAAAGATATATATTTTAACAGAAGGTCATTGTAGCATGGCATAGGGAAACCTCTTTTTTGCAGTAATGTGGTGTTTTGAATTGTTTTGCCTCACTGTAGACCCAGAGGAGTTCATCACAGTCCTCTTTCAGAAGGTGCTTTGCATCGAGCCACTGCTCAAGCTCAGGTATGAACCCGTGCTGACCACTTTAAAATATCTCTGTCCTGTTTGGCTGCATAAAAACTGAGTGTGCGAAACATGCGTTTCCCTTTTTAGATCGAGACGCGATACATCTCAGGGTGCCTACACCTTCCAGATCTTTCTAGAAAAAGAGCAGATGGGACAGATGCCAACTGTCCAACAGCTGCTTGACACATCCTGCCTGTCCGGTGACCTCAAATTTGAAGAGGTGAGTGCTCCTCTTACTAGGCAGGGAAGACGTATTGGGTTTATCAGATTTTCCTTTACACAGTCATGCTTGTAACCACAAACATTTCCTTCCTGATTTGTCCCTCAGGTGCCATCCTGCTTAATGGTTCAGATGCCAAGGTTTGGAAACAAGTATAAAATGTTTCCTCACATCATTCCTTCCACTGAGCTGGACATCACAGACCTTCTGTACAACTGTGAGGAACACCTGTAATCTGCACTGGTTCAAATCATGTAGCATATGTGAATGGAATACTTTCTTTTCATACAGTGTCTCAGAAGAGGTTTAAGATCTTTACGAATCACCTACTTTTACCTACAGCTCCGAGAGAATGCTTTATCTGTGGGCGTTTGGCAGAGTACGAGTGTCTGCAGTGTCTACCGGATCGCAAACTGCAGCCAGGAAGAATTAAACAGTACTGCACAACATGCAACACACAGGTAAACCAGATGTGACCATTTTAGTTGTCAAGTGTCTCAGTGACTCAACTTCTGGTGGAAAACTTTCTACTTTTTTTTTTTTTTTTTTTTTTTTTTACAGGTGCACATTCATCACACGCGGCAGGGTCACTGCCCCAAAGCTCTAGAGGTTCCAGCAGATGTAGCTTGTGACCCCCCTGTGCCCAGGCACACCATGCAACTGTTTGCTGTGCTCTGCATTCAAACCAGCCACTACGTGTCCTTCGTCAAATACGGCCCCGACCCTCACTCCTGGCTCTTCTTTGACAGCATGGCAGACAGATGTGGTAAGATTCAATTCAGATTGTTTCATTTCCTTTTGTTAGTGGGTTATTTCCTGACCTTTCTTTAATTACCTCTGGCAAGGAGGTTGTGTTCTTTGTTTGTTTGTTAGTAGGATTATGCAAAAAGTTGAGGAGGGATTTTTACAAAATATTTGCTAGAGGTGGCTCTTGGTCTAATTTAGGCATCATTAAATTCTGGGAGTGATCCAGAGCAGTATTCTGATCCAAAATGTTTTTTAAGGATTCTTCACCATTGTGAGATTGGGCACAATTTCACATTTTGAGTCATATATCCATTCAAGCACAAAGATTTGAAATAAGAAAAATTGATGGACACTTTCTCAATGCTCTTTAAGAAAATATTACAAAGATATCCAGATCTGGATACTCTTATGGTCTTGCCATGTTCAGCCATAGCGGAGGGCTGTGCTCTCTGAGTCTTTTCTGGTTTTATTCTGATGTTCGTGCAAACACTGACTTTTCTGATTTTCTGTGAAGTGGTTACCCATGACTGCTTTATTTTCTGATAACACTGCCTAGACAGTATTTGATAAGAATACACTCTGACGTCTCTGTTACTGATTTTTATCTCTTCTTGTGCTGATGTCTAATCTTGAGGCCACTTTTTCTTACAGGTGACGATCAAAGTGGCTTCAACATTCCTGAGATCCGAGCTTGTCCGGAGCTGGGTGACTTCCTGCTCCAACCGGAGGAGGAGCTGGCTGGGGCTACCCCATCCCAGGCTCCTGAACTAGTGCGCCGGCTGCTGTGTGACTCCTACATGTTTTTATACCAGAGCCCAGCCATGCCACTTTCAAAGCCAAACAATGAGGAGCCTTAAACTTATGTGAGGATGAGGACGCGATGTTCTCACAACAGAGCCTTAAATAACCTTGCATCGCTGCTTAATCAGCAAGATGTTGTTTTGGTTATTACATTCAAATAGAAGGAACTGAAATGGATGCTTTCAACATAATGGAATGAAACAATATTTTTGAGGAGGAAGACAATATTGTAGTTCAAAATCTGACTTTGATCTGAGTCAAAGCTGATGTGTAAGGAGAGAAAGAATGAGCGATGAAAATGTAATACTTTGCACTGGACCAATGTTGCCTTCTCTATCTTGAATGTCTTGCTGTTGTTACATTTAGTATTTATACTTTTTCAAAGGAAAAGGCATTTTCATGACTTTATTCTTATTTGTTTTTCCTATTATTTGGTAAATTAAAGGTAATGTCCACTCAAGCACTTGGTGACATGGTTTACTAATGTTACATAATTTAAACTCTGGATTATCACTTGTTACCTGAACACTCAATGCACTCTCCCAGATCAAACAAGCTGTGTTTTTTTTTTTTGTTGCTGATCTCTTTTAAAAAAAGGGGGTGAAAGTATGAATGGTTGTATTTTAATTACTGCACTGTGTGCAGATATTGCAGGTGGATATTACTGGATCTGTAATGTAGTGTTTTTATCAATAAAATGTAAAATGCTAAAGAATTTTATCATACAAAAACAGGCAAACACAATTACACACTGAATTTTAATCAGATAGAACTTTCAAATATAGATGCACTACACACTACCACTGTACATTTTAATAGCCTCAAACATTTAGATGTTTTCGACTATATCTGAACTATGAAAGACTAAAACTGAGGTCTGAAATCTTTTGAGTCTGGCCAGAAAATAGTGTGCTTAGGCTCCAGGTTAACCCTCAAAGGTAATACAATGGACAACTACGCCCTCTTGTGGACGGAGAGGAGGGGAACACCATTTACTCAGATCCACCGTTAAGTCTGCAAACGGTATCCATAAAAAATATGCAAATATTTCATATAACCAGAATGTATGTATGCAGGTTCATTAACCCACACCAGTACACACATTATTTTCGTTATCTCTGAGAAGATCATGATTAATTATATTCTGAAGTAATTATTGCAATAAATATGTGCAACATAGTGTTTTTAACAAATCAGCATATGAAAACAAATATAAACTGTTGGCCTAGAACTAATACTTTTTATCCTGGTGTGTCTAGATGCTGTCCTGTGCATATAGATTACATTCAAAGTTGTTCAGTGATCACCTATCACCCAATTTAAGAATTCCTATAAAAACACCACACATTTTCATTTATCATTTTAAGAGGATCACAAAGACCACCGGGTATGAGGCCTGCTTTTAAGGCAACTAAAGATGGTTACTTACCATGCATTTCAATCTCGCTGTGACACATAAACTCTGTAGTCTGAACCTCTTTGCCTATGAGTTGATATGTGATAGGTCTGTTGGCTCTCAAGGCTTGGGGGTGGGGGGGCATTTGAGCCCCTGTCTGTTATGAAGCTCACATTCTGGCATACACCATTTATTTGAATCACTACACCAAGGCCTTAAAGGCAGCATGTGCTGTAAATTAAGGTCATTCTCACTAAACTAACATACAGTATATGCTGATTTTTGGCAGTTATGTCTGCAATTTGTTTCAGCCATGCCATTAGATAAACTATGACGTATACCTGAGTTCAGAAGAGTATATACTGAGAAGACAGATGTCTTAAGACATGATGACGATTTTTGTTGTTATCATTATATGTAATAAAAAGATATGAACACAGAGCTGCTCCTTCCTTTTGCTGTTGTCCAATTATCAGATCAAGAGAATACAAACAACAAACGGATAAACAAATGGAGCACTGTCTGTCAGGAGCACCGTGTGCTGCTGGTACATGTGTGCCCATCGTCCGCCTGGACAGCAACACGTTTTGTCAAGAGGAGGAGCTACGCTGCTCTCTCCCATTTAAATTTATGCGCATGCGCCTTGGCGTACAATTGGGACTTACTCTTACACAACCGTATCTTTTCTTCATTCTGCCTGCACCTACTCGCCGGTCTGTGGTGTCTCTCCACGTTTCTCGTTTTTAATTTTACACTCAACCGACTCTTAGGAAATGAGTGGGGACCATTCCCACAGCGAGGACCAGGTGATGTGAAATGTATTCTGTAATGTCATCACCGGTAGTTAACGGGTACAGGTTTTTTGCCACCGTTTAAATTGTTTGGTTTGACAGGGGAACTTAGCTGACTGTGAATACTGCCTGCTAGCGCGCAATTTGTTGATAACAGCGTCTTAACAAGTTTCATCAAATATTTATTTATATAGTCGCGAATAAGTGATGTCTAGTTAGCGTGCCGGTGTATGTGGCTACGCATGAACTCATAGACTAAGTGGGATAACGCTACATTTAATTTGGCGTTAGCTCGAGCCAATGCTAGCTGTAGCGGCTTCGCATTAGCTGCTAAGCCATATTCCCATCTACTGTAGCAAGCTAGCCTAGCTAGCGGCGTAGCTAGCAAACTGTCGCTTTACCATCCAGCAAGTTCAAAGTTAGTTAGCCGGCTAGTTAGCTACTACGGAATTTAATATTCGTCTGTTTTTTCGCCTTTCAGATTGACTGCGGCTCTCGGGTCAATGGTAAGTTCATTAGGGTAAGATACCAAGTTGAAATGACTATTTTCTTCAGATTCGGACTTGTCTACACTGATCAATATAGCGTTACGTTAGTTCTCAGTAGAGGACAGAAATGGCGTCCAGAGACTAAGTCCTCTGTCTCACTCACAAGCGCCTATTGTTCAAAAGGGAGGTCTTGTTAAAGCTTTTCCGCAAATAATTTTCTCGTTTCGAATCATTATTGGCACGCACGTTGAGGTGTTTTATCAGTTTACCGTATTAGATTTTCTTTTTGGCCCGCTTTTAATGGTACATTTCCCACCTGAAAGTGAGGGTTTGGGGGTTGAGGACTTAGTCTCTGCGCCATTTTCTTTTTCGGTGTAGCGGCCTGACTGACTGTGCTGCAAGCTGAACCCAGGCTGTGGAGTGCAGATGGCTGTGTGGAGGAGAAATGCGAAGGCATAGTGCTCCATTAACAGGAGATCCCATGTGGTGAACAAGAGAATCATTTTTTTAACTACAGGAACTTAAACTCCTTTTCATAGCGAAGGTTGTTGTTTTTTTTTTTATCAGAGCTACAGGGTCCTACCATTCCCACGCTAGTAGAAAGTGGAGCGTTTTAAGTTGAATCAACATTTCATTACTCAGCTTATCAGGTCCTTCACTTCAATATATCGCCAGAGTGCGAGTTTATTAACAAGTTACTGCATATATGACGGCATTGTGGGTCTTAAAGGAAAGAGTATGTTTAGTGCTATTATAATTTTTTTTTTACATGTTAATGCTCCAGAAATCTATTTTGAACATTCAACACACACCTTTAGTGTGTTTTGTTTGATTCAGCTCAGCAGGTCTAACACAGGACCACATCTTCAGCATGTCTGCTTGGAGGCAAATCATTTAGCCTTCACATTAGATATTCCAGCAAATAAGTGCGGGGGATCATTGATATGAGCCGGGCTTTCATGTGCACCCTAACTGCTCCTGATCATGTCAACAGCCACAGCACTCCACTTATTTGGTTTTCATTCTGCAGCAGTGGGACAACATTTGTCTGTGTTACACAAAGGGCCGTGCCCTTACTTTTAGTTGTCGGAGAATGGTATTCATTCCCTTAAGACGAGACCAAACGGTCTCATCTTAATAAAGTTAAGAGGCAAGTCGCCACAACTTGTTCTAGGCCTAGCTCTAAAAAATGTATTGTTAGCATTCAGCAGTCTCTTCTATTTACTAGAATTTTTCTCAACGCAACTTGTTTACTAGTCAGTGACACTGGCGTATGTTCAGAATTGATATTTTTCATCAGATAGCTGCAAACTGTAGAGGGCTGTCTCTTGTGCCCCAAGATTCAGATATGTTCCCTGATGTGTCTGCTGCTGTGTGATGTGAATCATACAGTGAGTTGGCTTGGCTCTGAGAGGACAGCACACATCAACTTTGTCTTCTTAAAGTAGCGGGAGAACAAAAACATGGAGATTTTCAGCGATAGCTCAGGTGTTAGTGAGTCTTTGAGGCCAAACCACTCACTGATCAAATTTTGCAGCTTGAGCGTGTGTGTGTGTTGTCTTTACATTGACATACCATAGGAATATGGCCACCTTTATGGACCTGCTCACGCAGCAGGCTGTTAGTTCCCAGCTCTGTGTTGGAGGGCAAAGTTTGTGTCAACACTTAATTCTGATAATTGCCTTTTTTCCCCCCCTCAGTTAAGTTGTGTTTTTTCAGCTGTGGCTTACGAATTAAAGAGAGAAAGTCTACTTTGTTCATGTGCATGTTTCAACCTGTCACTAGTTTCACATTGTGTCATAAACAAAGAGGCTCATACGGGCAGTAGGAGGTGCTGTGCTACTGTGTGATGAATCTTCTGTTTACAGGCTGCATGACTTTCACATTTGTAGTGCCTGTTCAGACCTTGTGTAGGTAGGTGGATTTAGAGTACGTCGTTTGACAACTTGCCCCTTGCGTGTAGAGTCATACTGGTCACACTCCGGCCTGTAGGTAGTGTAGTTCTTGGTGCTAATATTAGATGCAGCACAATCATACTATTCATTCAATGCTTTGTCCATCTTTAGAAGAAGGTAACCCTGTTATCTTCTCCTAGATTCTCACAAGCATAAAGACAAGTACAAAGAGAAGGAACACAAACATAAGGACCACAAGAAGGATAAGGAACGAGAGAAGTCCAAGCATGGCAACAGGTATGGTGTGTGCTTCCAGACTCCTCACAAATGCACGTTTCTGCTGATGTGGGCTCAAAGTGGACACGACCTAACTCCACAATGGGCGCTGGAACCTCTTCACTTAGTATTTTTGTGTTTCTTTAAAAAATCCAGTGACTACAAAGACTCCTCTGACAAAAAACACAGAGACAAGGAGAAGATGAAGCACAAAGATGGCAACACAGACAAATACAAGGACAAGCACAAGGAGAAGAGAAAAGAGGACAAGGTCAACTATCATGCAAATAATTCATGAAAAAACATGTGCTGTGCTTTAATTTTTTTCTTGCAGAATTAGCAACTGGTTTCAAGCGGTTAGGCAAATGTACTTGTGTTTTTGGCAGAATCGAGAATTTGGTTTTGCTCTCCCTTTGCCTGCAGTTGGGGTGGATGTTGAGGGCAGATGTTGTATACACAGCAGCTGTGCAGATGTGTAGCACTAAATGAAGGGTGTCACCAAGAATCTGTGGCTTTGACAGCTGAGTGATTTCGATGCTCTGATTTAACCAGTTATACCCGCACATTGTTAAAACTTTCATGATTTGCCATTGGGTATCTGTCACTTAAGTTTCATACTTGCTAATGCGCTCCCAGCATTGACAACTTTGTAAACCTTTCAGATGAGGCCGCTCGATGTTAAAATCAAAAAGGAAAAAGAGAACGGCTTTGCCAGGTATGTCTGCGCTTCACATTTCTCTCAAGTGCTAATCACACACCACCAGCAGGCGCCTTTTCACATAAGCCATCTCTGGTCTTGAACGTTGTTTCTGCCGCAGCCCTCAACATGTGAAGTCCGAGCCTGAGGATGACTTTTACCACTCTCCTAAACACGAGAAGTCTCTGAAAAGAGAACGGGATGATGATAACGAGTAAGTGGCCCATGTCTGCTTCTGCAGCGTGAAGTCATCAACATAGTTTTCTATGCAACCCAATCTATCAGACCCGTGACACGTGGTGTTCTTTTTCAGCTATGAATTCAAGCCCAAGAAAATAAAAACTGAAAATGACAAGAAGGCAAAGAAAAGGAAACAAGAGGAGGTAAGCAAGTGGCCAGCGGACGCACGCAAGGAGGATGAGGCAGCACCTGGGGAAATGTTGTGGCTCGAGTCTCAACCTTGTGCGTTGTTACAGAATGTTTACTTGTTTTTTCTGCCAGCCTGGGAGAAAAAACTCAGTTTCTCTTCTCCTTTTAGGACATAAAGCCCAAAAAGACAAAAAACAAAAAAGGAGAAGTCACTGATGGAAAAAAGAAAGCAAAGAAGGAGCCAGAGGAGAAGTGGAAATGGTGAGTTTTAATCATGCAGGCCAGCTTTACTGTACCTACATGCTAGTAATCAGTGGTGATGGGCCGAGTGCGGCCGCACTGCGTGCTCTCCTCCTCAAATGGCTCTAATTGTTTGACCCCAGGTGGGAAGAAGAGAGATACACAGACGGTGTCAAATGGAAGTTTCTGGAACACAAAGGACCAGTGTTTGCTCCACCATACGATCCTCTTCCTGGCAATGTCAAATTTTATTATGATGGTAATATTGTCTTGCCCCTGGCGTGCTCACTTTTTTCCTTAAATCAATATGCCTTCTAACTATCTGATGGCAAAACTAAATGTTGGTGACTGTTTCCTTGTGTATGTTTTAGGTAAAGTTATGAAGCTCAGCCCAGAAGCAGAAGAGGTGGCCACGTTCTTTGCCAAAATGCTGGACCACGAGTACACCACAAAGGACATTTTCCGCAAGAACTTCTTCAAAGATTGGAGGAAGGTAGGAAAAGTTCGCTTTTCTGGATAAAAGCATTGACGCCAAGCATTGTAAGGTGACCGTTCAAAGATTCCCGTGTTTGGGTCAACTGTGTTGTTGGGATACAGGAAATGACTTCAGACGAGAAGGCCAAGATCACAGACCTGAAGAAATGCAACTTCAGTGAGATGAGCGAATACTTCAAGGCGCAGTCTGAGGCCAGAAAGGCCATGACAAAGGAGGAGAAGCAGGTCAGCTACGACTCCACTCTTCTCTTTGCTCTCTCTTTTCCTCCTCCACTGTTTTTCAGGTTGTCAATCACAATGGATGCGTTCAGGCTTTTTGTCTGTATTCAGACTGTTGATCCCAACAAGGCTGAGTTCTTATGCACCTGCATTTCTGTTTCCCCCTGCAGAAAATAAAGGAGGAGAACGAACGCATCTTGCAGGAGTACGGCTTCTGCATCATGGACAACCACAGGGAGCGCATCGCTAACTTCCGCATTGAGCCCCCGGGCCTGTTCCGCGGTCGTGGAGACCATCCTAAGATGGGCATGCTCAAGCGCCGCATCAGGCCCGCGGACATCATAATCAACTGCAGCAAGTGAGTGAAGACTTTCTCCTGCCCCGCTGATGTGTCGAGTGAGCGGCACGATTTAAATGTTAACGCGCTCCTCGCAGGGACTCCAAGCACCCCGAGCCCCCTCCAGGAACCAAGTGGAAGGAGGTTCGACATGACAACAAGGTGACATGGCTGGTGTCATGGACGGAGAACATTCAAGGCTCCATCAAGTACATCATGCTGAACCCCAGCTCCAGGATCAAGGTGGGCCCAGGCTCCGTTCACTGGATTGTAAAAACACTTCTCCATCTCCCAGCGCATCAGTAAAAATGGCTGGTTACCGTGCAGGGAACACTATAAACCTAATTTCATTTTGAGATCCTTTTGACTGTGACACACAAACACGGCCCCGTCTGATTCTCAGTTAATCTCGTCTCGTGCATCTGTCCGCAGGGAGAGAAGGACTGGCAGAAGTATGAAACAGCCCGGAGACTGAAGAAGTGTGTGGACCGCATCAGGAACCAGTACCGTGAAGACTGGAAGTCCAAGGAGATGAGGATCAGACAGAGGGCTGTGGCTCTCTACTTCATTGACAAGGTGAAGAGTGTGATATATGTTGACGGCGACCTAAGTGTGCATAGCAAGAGCGTAGTCACTGTTAAAAAAAAAAAAAAAAAAAAAAGCAATTACGCTGCATAAAGCGATACCTGCAAGTGGGGTTTAGCGGGAGCTTAAACTGTGGCGCTGCAGCGAGGGTAATGTCTTCATAAGCCGGCTTTAATCCAGCTGCCCCTGTGCGCTGCAGCTGGCTCTGAGAGCGGGCAACGAGAAGGAGGAAGGGGAGACCGCCGACACCGTGGGCTGCTGCTCGCTCAGGGTTGAACACATCAAACTCTACCCAGAGAAGGACGGGCAAGAGTACGTGGTGGAGTTTGACTTCCTGGGTAAAGACTCCATTCGCTACTACAACAAAGTCCCTGTGGAGAAAAGGGTAAGGCCCGGGGAGCAGTTGTTTCTGTTTAACACGTGCAATCTTTGCCTCCATATTCACGTTCTGGCTCTTCCAGGTATTTAAGAATCTTCAGTTGTTTATGGAGAACAAGGAGCCGGATGATGACCTGTTTGATCGGCTGAATGTAAGCAAAACAGGAAACTAGAAAAATCCTGGTTTATACGTTTTACTCGTCAGTTCTTTATTTAGGAAGATATTTTTGCAAAATAAGCTCCCTTTTTGTGACCTGCAGCGCAATGACCGCACCCGCTCTCTCCCTCTAGACATCTATTCTGAACAAGCACCTTCAGGAGCTGATGGACGGTCTGACAGCCAAAGTTTTCCGTACCTACAACGCCTCAATCACCCTGCAGCAACAGCTGAAGGAGCTCACAAATGGTACATATCTCCCCCCCACCCAGAAAGATCCGAGCCCAAATCAACCGACCGTTATTTCCTGATTCTCATCCTCTTCATCCTTATTTTGAGCTTTTCTGCTGTTAACGAACATGTTTGCATACAGACAACTGATTATTTTCTGCCTCTCCAGTGGAGGAGAACATTCCAGCCAAGATCTTGTCCTACAACAGGGCCAACAGGGCTGTGGCCATCCTGTGTAACCATCAGAGGGCTCCACCCAAGACGTTTGAGAAGTCTATGCAGAACCTCCAGACTAAGGTGAGGATCAGGGTTTTTGAATCCTCAGGACAACTTTTTGCACAGCTTTTCTTTATTTTTAACTCAGGCCGAGGTGGAAATTACATTATATCTCATTTGCAGATTTTATTGAAACGCTACCTCGTCATAGTGTTGACATCCAGAAAAAGTGGTTCATTGTATGCACTATGACCATGTGCTCAAGGGGAAAGTGCTGGATGTTTTTTAAACATTGCAGCAGCAAAAAGATTTTCCCAATGCATTTTAATCATTAGCAGATTCTGGGGAATGTGTCGAGAGGAAAAAAAAATCTCGATGGTCCTTCTTGTCTCACAAGAGCCTGCCAGATATTTACATAGATGTAGCACAGCAGTCATTTTACATGAATGTTTTAATGAGCTGTCTGGACATTTTGAAACCTGTAATTTGTCCAAAAATGTTACTTTCATATTACAGTCTCTTGCAGATGATGTAGACGGTCCTGGTGAATGTCAAGTGAATTGTTACACTGTCATTTTTTTTTTTGTAGATTGATGCTAAAAGGGACCAGCTCTCTGATGCCAAGAGAGAACTGAAGAGCGCCAAGGCTGATGCCAAAGTACGGAGAGATGAAAAATCCAAAAAGTCAGTATGAAAGGATCTGGTACTGATGAAGATTTTTCTCCCGGTCAGCCACGTTAACCGCGCGTTTAACCGTTTGCACCTCCCGCCTCCGCTGTAGGACTGTGGAGACAAAGAAGAAGGCAGTTCAGAGGATAGAGGAGCAGCTGATGAAGCTGGAGGTGCAGGCGACTGATCGTGAGGAGAACAAGCAGATCGCCCTCGGCACTTCCAAGCTCAACTATCTGGACCCTCGCATCTCTGTGGCTTGGTAAGTTCATACTCCCTAAGCTGTAAAGGCTTAAAAAAATGCTGGCTTTGTTTCTTTAAGCATCACAATTTTCGCCTCCCCTGCTCTTCTTGTTGTGGATGAGGATGCACAAGTAAATCAATTACACAAGGAGCATTGTGCTGTTGAGGTTGTTTTTTTTTTTTTCCTCTGTCTTAAATTCTGAGTTTTTATTTTCCTAGGTGTAAGAAGTGGGGTATTCCTGTTGAAAAGATCTACAACAAAACCCAGCGTGAGAAGTTTGCCTGGGCCATTGACATGGCAGACGAAGACTTTGAATTTTAAATCCCAGTTTGTGGTTTTAACTATGGTACACTCATTTTTTTTATCGGATACTTGTTTTTTAGCTTACCTGAATTTTGCTCGATGGCCAGACTTGGCAAGGAATTTCAGAAAGTCTGAGCAGAAAAAAAAAAAAAAAAGTGGCGGCGACATGGTAAGATGAGATGATGAGGCCATAATGAAGTGGTGCGAGGGTGTTGTGGGTCCTCTAACCATCTGATCTGAGATCAGGCAACAAGGCTCAACTATACCCACAGCTGAGCATCAAGGCATAGTCCCAGTCATTGGATGACCCCTTTCTCCTTGTCTCTCCCCCTCCTCGGGGGCAAAACCCGACAATGCCTGAACTTTGAACTCTGTGGTCCTATAGCTACTGTATTAAGCAAAAAGAAAAAAAATGCTTTTTATCATTATTTTCTTTGTTCACTCGCTCTGTATTTTAGCCCTCCCATGTATTATTAATGAATTTTATATTTTGATAGACAAAGTTAAATCAAATGAATTCCTTAAATACACCCACACGCCTTTTGAGGAAATGTGAGCTTGGCTTTTGAGGTGTGTGTGTGCGTGAGTGCGTGAGGGATTCGACCATGGAAGCTGTCTGTCTGGCTGAATATTTTAAACTGGACTATGTTGAATTGTTGAGCATGAAAGAGAATGTCTGGGCAGGCAAAGGGGAAATTACTGCAACCATGTCAATATTTACTTAAGCAGGCAGAATGTGAATATTTTGTTTTACATCCTCTATCAGGGACTTCTTTTTCAGTGTAAATGTGAACCAGTCATTTGTATCCTCTGAGTTGCAAGCATTCTCTGAATCTCTCTGCATAGCCCTGTCGACAACTGATTTTAACTTAATTTAACAATCGCTCCAAGAAAAAAAAAATACTTGCGTATCTGTTACTTGAAGATAATGCTATGATAATGTATTTAAAGTCAGTAAATTGAAAGTGTTTTTCTTCCAGAAGGGTGTGTGAGGGACATAAACTTTGCCAAAAAAAAAGAATCACCAATCTGTTACAATTTAGGCAGTTTTTTTTAATTGTGTAAAGGTTGAGGATAAAGTAATGTAACATTTAATGTGAATTATCAGTTCATTTTATTCCACTCTTACAATAGGAAAGTTGATGTAAGTAGCTGTAAAGTCAACATCCTATTCCTGTTTTACCTTTTTTTTGTCATAGCTTTTGATCATGTTTTCTGAGTTTTATGCTCATTGTAGGTTGAAAAATGAATAAAACCCTACAAGTAAATATTCCCTGGTACTCGAGGTCATTCATTCCTCGCGGGTTCACACCTGAATATATTGAGGACATGTGATTGCGACCCACGTGTTTTTACTGATGGTGTCGAGTGTTGGAGCCGGTGCCCTGCTCCCGGAGCAGAGGCCCCGAGTAGCACAGCTGCCTGTTGGTTTTGGACTTGCAGCGATGGTGGAGGTCTTGGCAGAGGAGCACCGTCCTCATATTTGCTTCGTCAAACACAATTGATCCCTTCTTATTTTGAGATGAGCTTGGGCTTTCTCTGAAAATTCTCAGCCCTTGGGCACATATTCAAGCTGCACTAAATGTTAAAACTGAAAATTCCAAGAATTTTTCTCTCTTTTCGAATGTCCTCAGTTGGACAATGAGCCGTGGTATGAGTGGACTCGGTAAAACCTTGTACTTTCCAGTGATGTTCTCTCCCTTGAGTTTCCCCATGTGCCTTCCTCAAGGATTTCATTTCTCCGGCAACTTGTTGGGAGCCTTGTTCCCATTCCTTTGAACCAAAACACATGATTTATTTATTTCTCCAACATAGCATAGATCTGCATACACACCTAAGACTAAATATCTGACGATACGCCTTGCAGACAAAATAAATTCTGCAAGGATTGCTTGCCATGGAAACAGACGGTCCTCCCGTGCACTGCCGGCCTCTCACCAGCAGGTGAGGCTGTATGCATTCCTCCAGTTCTCGTGCACCGCCAGTTACTTTCACATTCATCACTCAAAGTCCAAATTTGACTGGTAACCAAAGCAATTCATATTCACTGCTGGTGCAAGGCGCTGAGCAAATAATGAGACAGTAGTGCTTGGTGAGTATTCAGTTTATTCTGTAAAGATTCAGAAGTGTAGAAAGGATGATACAACAGTGCTTTATGATCAGACTATTTCATAAAAGTTTTTAAAGTGATCATAACACCGTAAGTCCAGATTCCATTTATCTCAAACCAAAATAAATTTGTAACATTCGACACAAGTGCATACACTGCTGGTAGGAGATCAACCTCCAATTTCACTTTGGATGGTATAGCACCGTTCTTAGCTATTAGCAGCTTGACAAAGATGCAGCTTAATAGGATTCATGTAGTGACTGTATGTTTATATAAACACAAGAAAATTCAGAGGAGAGCAAAGATCTCCTCATTTGGCTCTCTAGCTAGCACAATATCTCACTCTGTCACTGTCGAGGGATCAAATTGATAATTTTGCTTTAAACAACATTTTGCCAGTAACAATATTTGATACAATTACAGCTTAAAGTTAAACATCTCCAAGTGTACAGAAAGCAGCACAAGATTTATTTATTTTTTTCACAGATATAGACCAACAGTGACCATCGATGCACTGGCATGTTTTTTTTCCGTTTTTTGTTTTTATTTTTTTTTTTTCAGGACAGCACAGTAGCTGGAAAGCAAGGTGATGGACAGACAGGTCATAATAAACACATGGACAGAGCTGAGTAAGGCAACGTTAGCGTGACAGGCTTCTCTCTGTTCAGTTTGCAGGGCAGTGTAGTGTATTGATCTTGACAGCGCTGTCAATACCTTTAATGTGGGGCAGTGTGATTTTTAGCATTGCTGTCTTCATTAGTGCATTGTATATAGCCTCTTGCGTGTAGCTGAACTGCAAAGTGATCACCAACATTTATACAGATCTAAATAAAACATGTTTGATTGCATCTGGACTTACAGTGACTATAGAAGAGTAAATAGAATTGAAAAACCAAATAACGGAAAAAGTAAAATTCAAGGCAGTGCTGAAGTACTGGTTGCTAAAAAAGTAAAAAATATCACAAAGCCAACAATAACATTTCCTTGACACGTCTTGTGTTTGTCCAGTCAGTACAAACCCTCTTTTATAGTGCAGTTTCAATCATATATATATAGATTTCTCCCTCTGACCCAAAAACAATATCTTTCGGCCCTCTCCTATCCTATCTTCGCTGATTCAAGTCAGTTTTCCAGTCAGTGTGCGTCTTTTCTCTTTCTTTTCTTTGATCCCTCGTACTGACCTCATTGTGCACCCTCCCCACACAACCACAAAGAAGCATGAAAGGCTTAAACATCACAGAACTCAAAGGTGAGAAGTTCTTTCTTTTGACGATGGCAGGAAGTGATGGCAGATGGGAGAGGAGGAGGAGGAGGAGGAAGAGGAGGAGGAGGAGGAGGAGGAGGGGGGGGTATTCACAGTTACAGTCAGAGTCCAACGGTCCAGCTACAATCACATCTGCTGTCATTATGAACACTCTTTTTTTTAGACCACGGCCAACATCGCGTTCCTCTGGCGAAATTGCGGCCCGCTTCATCACACCTCCAGCAGCTCCATCCTCAGGCGATCCCTATCAGCAACACACGCACATACACACACAAACAGGCAAACGCAACACGCACAAATCATGAGGACGTGATTGGAAAGCTCCTGTTGTATTATATTACTGTTGTATTTGTAAGCGAGGTACTTTTTTTGGGAGGGAGCGTTGTACAAAGATGCCTGTGTACGGGTTAACTTGCCTCTTGGAAATCCATCTCACCAAAGACAATTGTCATGATTTATTCACATATATTAGCATGCGCTCTCAATCTATAATTCAAGGGCCAGACTTCGACTTATCTAAAAATAGCTTCTTAAACACAGACCTTTGATTGCCTGAATAAGCTACTCAGCATGAGTACCTGTACACACTTCCCCTGCCTCCTTTTTACTGTACATCACACAGCAACAACTACAAACAACAAGCTGTCAGACTTTCATCACTCCGCCTAGCTTACACTTTTTTTGGTTCCTCGATTGATAAATAGCACTAAGCTTGTAAAGTATCACAAGGCACTTGAATGAGAAGTGTGTGTTACTTCAGTAACTTCTGTCACACTTTGTGGTGCGAGCATAATGACTGTAGTACCTGGCCTGACTGGCATCAGTCTGTTGTTCAATGAGTGACTGACTGGCCACTGGCTGCTGGTGCTCCTCTGCTCTCTCTGACCAGGGATCTTGCAGGACTGCTGGCTGCGCTGACTCCTCAGCCTGGCCTCGCGCTCCGCTCCCCTCGGACCCCATCAGACCGAGCAGCGGCGAGTATGAATCCTGCCACACGACCCGCTGCCCTGAGTTGAGTTCCGCTTCTCCTTCAAGGTGCTTGTTCGTCTCTTGCTCAACAAGTTTCTTTTTGGCTGCTTGAGGGCCCTTCGGTGATTTGGCTTCGGCGTCTCCGAGGCCCCTCGCTTCCTCTGACTCCGCGGGCGGTTGCTGATAGGTCTCCAGCCACTTCAGCTGCCCGTTCTTGTGGCTGTACCGGCTGTCGCTGAACCAGCGCACCACCTCTGACTTGGGGAGGCCCGTCTGGACACTTAAGTCCTCGTACTGCTGACTGCTGGGCCAGCGGGTGTTGAAGAAAGCCTGACGGAGGATGTGCAGCTGCTGGGGGGTCTTGTTGCCCCAGGGGGGGGAGAAAGAAGGCAGAGAAGGAGACACCTCAGCTACCTCAGACTTGTGTTCTTGATGCCCACTCTCAGACGCAGTCTCTGGTTCATTCATTTTCAGTCTCCTAAAGTTGATCTTGATGGGGTCAACTTTGAGCTCCGGGCAGCCTCTGTCCCCTGCAAACGGGTCCTCATCTTTAATGAGTTGCTTTAAGATTGACATGCCTTTTATGGGAAAGTCCTTGTTGCATTTACCCTCATCTAAAATGGATGAGCTGCTTTTTGTAATGACAGTGGTGCTGGTGCTTTCAGTTGGGGATTTGCTGGCATGGTTCAGGTTAGGGACACTGTCATTACAGGTAGTACTGGGGTATTCGCTGCTAATACTGCTGTTGTTGGGCTTGTGGATGTAGCTGTTGCGTTCGTCACCGGGCTTTGTGGCGTGGGCCTGCGTTTGCGGGGTGATGATGCCGCTGTTATGATTGTTACATGTGATGTTGGATTTGCTGGTGTCGACGATCACGTGACTCTCTGTACTGTTTGAACCATCCGATCCGATTGGTAAACTCTTGCTTTTGGGATTTGGTTTGCCATTGGTGTCAGCAGCACAGTGCTCATCATTATTGCTAATGTTGGTAGAGCAAGTGGGAATGCTGTTGATGCTATTTGTCGGGCTGCTGTTATGCACCAGTTTTCTGGTGACGATCTCACCACCATTACTACTGCTGGAATAGCTGCTGATGCTGCTGCTACTACTGCAGCTACTGCTGCTACTGCTGCTTCGACTGCTGCTGGTGCTACTGACACAACCACTGTTTCCGGCCATGTCCAGGCCGAGGCCGTTGCTCTTGTGTGGCTCCGCAGTGGGTTGAGTATTCTTGGTCAGTACCTGTGTTGTTCTGACTACGGATGGAAACTTCGGGGGGACAATTGGAGTAGAATACGAGACCCTGGTGACATGGGGGTTGGTTGACATGTTGGCTTGTGTTGCTATGACTCCGATAGGCCTGGTCTTACTGCCATAGGGAACTTTGGCCATCTGAAAGTTTGGTCCTTTTGAGCCGGGCTGGGCATTGACAGTGTGGTGGGTTACAATGTGATTGACGTGCTGTGGTGTATTGGGCTGCTTCTGAGGTGCTCCACCTTGGAACACAGTGTTAAACATCTTCCTCCTGGCCTCTTCGATCTCTTCGGGAGACCAGCTTATGCCCTGCTTGAGCCTTTGGGCAGTAAACCACAGTTTGATCTGCTCTTCGGGAAACTCTGAGACCACTGTTAGGTAGCAGAGTTCGGCTTTGGTCGGGTAGGGGAACTTGCCAAAGGATGTCTTGAGAAAGCTGCTGGTGTCCATAGCAGCATCGTAGGTGGGGATGCTGCTGAGAGGGATCATCACCTTTGGAAGGTCTTTATTGGAATCAGAGGAAGAGGGAGAGTAAAGGGAGGGAGTGTGCTGGTGAAAGACTTGGTTGGACACTGTCGTGGTAATCACATGAGTGACAGTGGTCCTCGGCATAGCTGGGGCGGCAGAAACACTGAGAGCCCCGTTTTGGAGTTCAGGCACATTTGTCAGCATGCTGGGGTCTACATCCTTTCCAGTGTCTAGCTTCCGTACCTCCACGGTGTGAGAGACCACAATCTTCTTGTGCTCCCCTTTGGCTTTCATCATCTTTGCAATGGGTGTTTTGGTGAACGAGATCCCAGATTCTCTGTAGTCTTCTCCGCTGTCCGTGAACAGACTCTGTTCCACAGTTGTTACTCCATCCCTCTTGTTGACAGCTAGGGAGGCAGTGACCAAGCCCTCCATTATCTTAGGGTGAGCTTTGGCGTTATGCAGAGCCAGAGCCTCGAAGCGGACGACTGACTCCCCACAGTTCAGGCAGTAGAAGGTGGGCTGGGCCCTGAAGTCTAAGTGGCAGTTGTGCATATGATCCAAAAAGTAGTTTAGATCTCTGGATTCAAAACGGCATGTCGAGCAGCTGTATGTACCTCCTTTTTGCATCTCGTTGCCACTTATCTCAGATTTGGAAGAGCTGTGCGAGAAATGGCCAGACTCTTCTCCAGAGATGCTGAGTATGCTATCTTCTGGGATAGTTGGTAGGAGTTCTGGTAGCGAGCCCAGTATGATTTCCTCACGCACATGTTTGGATTTGGATGGTATCATGCAGGGTACAGTGGATTTCCTCTTGCTGGCCATTGTGCAGCGTTGTGTAGATGGGAGAGTGAGTGATTGGTTGTCCGGTATGATGAGAACTGAGGGCGGGTGGATAGTGGAGAGGGTTGAATGGAGTTTAGTGTCATGGACCAGCCACTATGATATCACAGTGTTGCTTCATGCCTTCTGCCACTTCAGGACTCCTGTCACATGGATGAGTTTAACAGCTCCCAGGGAACCTGTGAGGAAAGAGCGGAAAAAAAGCGAGATGTGAATCTCTCAGCCCACATTTATTTCAGTAATTACAGTAAAAGAAATGAGCGTGTGACTAGATGGAAAACATAGCGGTCTTAATTTAAGAAAAGGATTTTAATAATTCAACCCAAACTTCTGGCAAATGACAGATAAAATCTACACCTATGGACGGTAAAATCATTGTGTATTTTTCAAAATCTAAAATGTTAAATGTTTATGCATGACATATTCCAGCGAGCAGGATGCAGGAGAAGCTAATAGCCCCACACAGGGTAATAAGTGTAGATGGAAATACAGTGTGATCAGCGTAGGTGGTATTTATCAGCAATTACAGTACTAAAGAAAATGACTCCAGGGCTTTTCTCTTCAAAAGAGCCATATGATTTACGCTTAAAGGTAAAGCTACAGAAGGAGGCAGAGTGGATCTCGCTCAGTCTCGACACATAATTTATAATAAAAAAAGTGACATCGGAGAGCAGAAACAAGATCATTACTCATATTTTTAAAGCGTATTTGACTGATTTCCTAAATATTCAAATAATCCTATTTACCGTTAAATATATTGAGAAGAACAAAGAAAAAAGCTTTTCAATAATAAAAATAATTTAGGCCTCCTCTCATACACGTACACAAACACACACACACACACTCACACATATTCCTGCATTCAAGGCAGCCTGTCATTGCTCTGGTTATTTACTAGGATTTACCGACTTCTGTCTAGCTGTCACTTTTTATGACTTCAGAAAAAAGGAGCAGAATAATCAGCAGAGCCAGAAATTGACAGTCTAATCTCAGCGATGTTTGTTGTTTTCCTCCACTGCTTGCCTGTAGGCTTGGCTCTACTAATTACTGATGGCACATGTCCACAGAATTATTTTTAGCAAAGCCCCACGATTTTAACAAAACATGTAAGAAGCAGCAAGTTTAAAGCTGGAGTAAACACCCTGTACAGTAAATGTGATGTGCTGGGTCTGAATCAGTGTGAGGATCTTTGTTGCCAGATGCCACCTGCCGCCCCACAGGAAAGGGTTATTATCAGTAAATAAATGTCATTCACAGACTGCCATACCTTGGGGATTTTGAGCGGGATGCACTGCGCCTCTCCAAAATTGTTCGTGGCGGAAGAATCTAACCTCACCAGCTGTTTCATATTATCTGCAACGACCGCAGAAAATATCCACACAGGTTTGTGTCTGTCTGCGGAAACATTTAGCACTCATTAATTGTACGGATGTACAATATTATTTTTAATTTATGTGTCTTTTTACTGGGGCGTTTTTAAAAAATGTTAAATGTTTTTTTGTCATTTGTCACATTGCACTGTCCTGTTCCTCTTTGGTTTGATTTTGTGCAGCAGACATACGAAGGTTAAAAGACTCTGCTAGTGAGAATGAGTGTTTCACTCCCACACTTGGATGTCAGCCCCATGTTTTACATTGAATGTTACAGTGTATCTTCCAGGCATGATGTCGTGTCGAGAGGGGATATCAGGTGACCTGTGTGTGTGTGTGTGTGTGTGTGTGTGTGTGCGTGTCCCAGCAGTCAGCTGACAGCAGCAGCAGAGTTAAGGACCTGAAACATTCGCACAAGGTCTGAGCACATTACTACAAACACATCTGAAGTCATTTACAGGCTGCAGACTCAAACCGCCTCACCCTGCATTTGTCACATGCGTGCATATGAACACAATACACAGACCACTGGGTGCTCACATCCATTAGCAAACCACATCCAAAGGCTTTCCCTTCATATAACGCTCCAGTCATAAGGATGGATACGGATTGTGCGCAGCCTTCAGCGTGTCTCCTCTTTCTTCTCTGCATTATGTACGAGAAAAAAAAAACAAAAAACATGCCTCTGCTCTCTCACAAAGCCACAAATATTTCACAAAGTATGTAGGACAAGACAATGGATACACTCCCATCCGCGTTTCATTAGCTATACAGCTGCTTTTGATCGTTACTTTAACACTGGAAAGTACAAAACTTATAAAACAAATGATGAGAATAAAAAAACATATCAAAGTGGAGCTCTGCACCCTCTGCCCTTTGCATGAACTCGTGACACACACATAACAAAGCCTTTGCATATCACTCTGCTCTTCTTTTCCAAGTCTGGAGAAAGCCTTGACGTGTGACAAGCTGCTGAGAACTCGTCCCGGCCTATCGTCATCTAGCCATATCACTTGGGCTTAACTTCTGCAAGTTTATCATCCTGGGAAAAACATCAGCTGCACCAAAACCCCCCGAAAAAAAACAAAACCACGATACCAACTAAAACCAGCATTCTGTTGAACACCAGTATACCCAATGTACTTGCAGGTTTTTGATTCGAAAGAACTAATTTTCACATGCATTCAACTTTTTTTTTTGGTCACACTGAAAAGCACAGACTTTCATTTTACTGCAACTGCGTGCACCATGGCTGGCTGGCTGGATGGTAAATAAAAGATGAACCTGTTCCAGAATTAAAACCCTCAAATGACTGCCCAAACAGCACACACTGATCCCAGACAGACTGTGACATCCTCCTCGTAACTACCTCTTTTTTCATCCCTACTGAAGGCTGCTGCTTTCTGATGGATGAAAAAAAAACTAAAACAAAACAAAACAAACAACAAAAAAAAAAAGTAGGTCACCAGCATCTTATGCAGTAATCCCGGTTCACTGCATCCAGACGCGGGCATGTGCTGTATGTTTTGCCGCCAGAGAGGTCATGATATCCTCTGACGGCACACTCGATTAACCCCTGGTGAGGACACAGCGCTCATTGAGTTTGCTGCGCTGAACGAGGGATTTGGAAGTCGGCTTTCACGCGACAGAGGGATGTAGCCGTGCCCGTCCCAGACATCTGTGTGAGCGAGGCCGCTATGTTATAGAACTTTGTGAAAGATCTGCAGGCTCGGTTTAGCCGTGGCGAAGTGATTAATGTTGTTTGTGCCGCAAATAGCACACTGTGCCAGGATGTTTCAGTAAATAATGTGATGGGGAGGGGGCGTGATTTGGTCACGGCTGTGGGCTGTGACTGGTGTGGTAGCGCCCGGAGGGGATGCCAGACCCCGGCCGAGCACAGACGCTCCCCTCCCCGAAAGAAACACTCCACTTCCTGCATGAGAAAAGCCAAGACAAGGCAAAAGTTGGGAAAAGGTTACATAAAGAATCAGGTCACCTATCAAAAGAATGGGCTGCATTATCTGGCCAGCGAGACGTGCGATCAGACACAAGACAAGGGCTTCCCAGACAGGGAGCCATTGAATGGTTCCCGCTGAAAAGCCAGGCCTTGTGTTTCAGCGGCGAGGTAGACAACACTCAGACGATCACTGTCCCCGGTGTGTCGTATGTCCTCGCACTGGCACTGCCTCTGTGGCACGGGAGGGTGGTGGGGGGGGAGGGGCCCTCTTTTCATCTCAGAGGACCGGGGGGAGTCGTATCTGAAGTGAAGGAAAGTGGCAGAGCTCTCAGAAGTGCTTCCTGGACACCCACGCTCAGCGTAAGCGGCAGGGCCCCGCTCGGCGCGCAGGAACCGCGCTCCAGCCATTCAACTTTTGGAAAACAAGCGTTTCAAAACAAATGGGATTAGGCTAGGTTTAAATTCTGATGGGGTTTATTCGTTCCGCCTGATTTAACGGCGGCTTTAACATTTTACAGGAGGGCCTCCCTTATGTGCACTCACACTGGCATTTCCATAACAATATTATATTTACATCTCATTAATATTTAATTATATCCGCTATATTTTTAAAAGGCAAACAGTTGAGTGCGCTGCTCCCGTTTCAGCAAAGCAATTGAAAGAAAGCAGCGTGTATTCCCTTTCATCACCTCATAAACTGCTGCAGTAATTACAATATTACAACACGAAAAACAGGCCCAATCTACAGCAAGCTGCTACCGGCGGGAAGGGGAGGCGAGGCTGCAAAGTGGTTTGCAAGACATTAAAATTTAATTCTGAACAGTCCACTGATTCAGACGCTCCCAGATTGCTGGGTCACCTACAGTTGACATTAACAAACAGAGATTGGTGTTTCTGTTGTGGCGCCTGTCACATGAATGAGAATGTGAAGGCTGGAAGGAGGGAGAAGGACAAAGGAAGGCAAAACTCAGACATCTGGGAACGAAGGGAGAGGATGACTGATGATGATGACAGGCTGCGCTGTTTCAATATTCCTCCCCGCTGACACCTCGCAGGCGCACGCACGCACTCCCTCCTCACCTCTGCAACATTTAGCGCCGTTCTGAAAATCTTTCTCTTTGAACTGAAGAGCCGGCGAGGAGTCTATTGATGCGACAGTCGCAGAACAGCTCCCCCCTTCCCCAAAAAAAGGCGTTTTCTTTCACTTGTGACAATATTTATTTTGCGTGTAATTTGCTCTGACAGTGATCCGTGGCTGTCTTGAGGATCTGCTTAAAAAAAAAATCAGCACAACAAATGACCCAGAGTCCACTGGGGTTTGGGGCTGAGAGGGGGAACTCCTGACAGATACATTTAAATGATCAAAAAATCTGTTTAGCGGGAACATTTTCTGCCAAATGTCCATTAAATAGATTAACGTCATGTGAGTGGATCAGCTGGACACCCAAATATAAGCCAGAGACAGAGAGCAATTACTGTCTTGCACAGAGAAGAGCTTGAGAACAATGGTGCCTCATTTATAAGGGAAACGTGACCCAGCGCTGGGAGCCTTTAGATGGCTGACTGTCGAACTGCGATTGTTCTGTTTCCTGCGTGTCTGGGTGTCTCCTGTGTCCATCAGGCTGCCAGAGTGGACCGATGTGGGGTTCTGTCTGAGGCTACGCAGGATTTCAGTCTGGGGACGTCTCCGCGCGTGCACGGCCCTGTTCGTTTGCCAGAGGGACTAAGTTTCACGCTCCTGCTTTACGTGTGCTGGAAAACAAATCAGGGCCACTAGCGCAGCTCTAATACGAGTCCACGCGCCCGCACCGCCTGTCCAGCTGAAGACTCTGTCTCTTTTTTGTCTTTACATGGGAGTGTTTGTGTGGGTATTAGTGTCTGAATGTCTGAGACGCAGGTGTTGTCAGCCACCTCCTCCTCCTCCTCCTCACACACACACACACACACACCCCTTACCTCCGTGACTGCAGCCTTGTCCACTGGGAGACTGGTCGGTGGTGCCACTCATGTGTTAACATCGCCATGGCAACCCCTTCTTCCCCCTTGCCCACCACGCCACACACACACACGCACACACCCACCAATCTCAGGACACGCACACATGTACACACTGAATTCCTGGGACCGCATCCGGTGTGGGACAAACTTAATCCACATGCCCTGCCAGCCATCTTTGAAAAGTCCCTTCAGGGTCGGGGTCTCTTTCAGATAACTTTAGGTGAGGTCGGCAAACGACAGCTCGGCCCTTTTCTGTCTCAGTCAGGTGGCAGCGACACTGAGCTGCGTATGACAGCGGCTGATGAAAGAAATATCGCAGCTGCACGTGCAGAAAACGACTCGCTGTCAGTGTCGCTGTCCTGCTCGATCGGCGCTGGGGCCGGCGGACCGATGCAGCGGCGTACCTCGCCGCCCTCCGCCCGCCTGAGCATCTTTTCGTCGCGTGCTCCTGTTTTGTGTTTGAGCGAGCACGCTCGCTGTCGAAATCTTACATTGTTCTGCGAACCCTTCTGTCTGTGGCCCAGATGAATGACAGACAAATAAACCATGGTGCGCAGAGAAATAACTCTGAGTCATGCATCCTTTTGCATCACTTTTTGATGAATAACTTCTTCAGTTCTGTAGCCAAGACTACAGGCATTCATTTGGCAACTTAAGATGAAAAGGAAGAAAGATGGCGGCGTTCTGCACATTGTAGTGTCCATCCTAAAATGGCTGACATCACAGCCTCCTCTTACTGCCAAAGCCTGGCAAATGCCAGCTCCCGCTGACCAAACCTTTCTTGCATGGGACAGAGAAAGTGGGGCTCTTTCCCCACTAGCCCCAAGGCCCCCCCACCCCCACCCCACCCCCCGTCAGTGCACAGGCGTTTCTTTCGCTTGGAACTGTGCAAACATGCTGTTTCAGTGAGGCTTTTGAGCGGACTGGGCTTCGATACGGCATTGGTTCGCCGACAAAAGCAATACCAAAAAGGGTGAAAGCCCCAAATAAAAGTGAACCTGTATAGAGCGCCGGAGAAATGGGGCTCGGCATTGTGTTTCAGAGAATTCATCTGCGAGGACCATGAGGTGCGCCGCTATCGGGGAATGCTTGTTTGTGTTAAAAATGGCTGGAAAATAGATCTGGTTGGCATTAGATAGTTGATTTTCTTCTCTGAACTCAAGGAATGTTATACACTTCATGTCAGCTAAATCTGCAAATCATGACCATATGACCTCCCTCGGTATTCTCTGGCAGGGGATTCATTTTGAGCTGTGGGAGGCACACACAAACACAACATCCACAGTGGCTGCTGTGAGAAATCAGAACACCAAATCCCCCAAAAGTACAGTATGCCAGGTATATGAGGGGCGGCATGTGCAGAGACGCCGCTTTGCAGAGGGGAGTGGGCACTCTTGGCCCACTACATTGTGCCTGTGTATACAAACACTCCGCTGTGGCCATAACGAAAACTGCGAGCTGTGCCTAATTGCAGGGAGTGAGGGATGAAAGGCAATATGCCTGGCCTCATTAGAGCGGTTCCGAGAAGGGAGATGGAAGACCGTTCCCAGGGATCCACAAAGGGAATTGACATTCCCCGAGTGCGAGCGTCCTGCCGGAGTGAAAACTTCCACGCACGCTGAACTCACCGGGCCAAGCCGGACCCGCTCTGCTGGGAAGCTGCACAGCCAGAGCTTACCTTTGTTTTGCCGGTCGTCACACGCGCCTGCAAACCAACTATCGGAGTGGAGAGCGTCCACCGGAGACTGGACTGCGCTCCCCACGCGGAGACGCTGTCCACAGACCAAAACGCCTCCTCTCTTTTAGGGAAAACCTCAATGGCACAAGTGTTGCACAGCCATTTCCATGACCTACATTATATGTAACAAGCTTACATGGTTAAATAATTGAAATACACTCCCACAAATTGGCAGCAATTCACACTTGTTTCTCTGGCTGCTTGAATAACTCCGGGTTGTCTCTTGTGTTATGGAAGCTGGACCCACACATGATCCACACAGGCAACATTAGTCAGCACAGAGGTCCCTCCCTTAAAGGCAGAGGGAGACACATGGCATTCGAAGCTGGGTCAACATGAATGTAGGGATACAAAATGTGAGTGTACGGGATCTGACATTTTCAGTACAACGCATCAGAGATAATACACAGTGTGCAAAATAGCTACGTGCTCCTCTTACTGTACTGTGCGTGTGTGCGTGTGTGCGCGCGTGCGTGCGTGTGTGTGTGAGTAGGGCAGCGGCACATGTTGGTAGGAGGAAGAGGAGGAAATGAAAGAAAAAGTCCAGTGCACAGAGATACAGGCCTACCTTACTGCTCTGGCAAGAGGAAGAAATGTGCAGAGTGAGCGATCGAGAGCCGAGGATCGAGAAGCCTACTTGGCCGTGCAGTTTGAGCACCTATGGCTTCGGAGAGGCTCCTTCACGCCAGCCGATAAAGCTGGCACTGGCACCGTGCTCACAAGTCTTTCACAACTAAAAGCGGCCGCACTCGCGGCGCGGCGGGGAAATACGGGCGCGTTGTGCAATAAAATAAGCAGATACGCCACATTGTATAGCGCGAGGGGGGGAGCGCAAAATCCAGCCAGACGGAGGATCCGTTGTTGTAACTGTAACAAACTGACGAGTTAACCCGTTTCACTCCACTCACGAGGCTGCGGGGCAACACAGCGCCTCGGAGCCGACTTGCTAAAGGCGATCTGGCACTCTATATAACCTTATGAATATTCCCAAAAATCCTCCACCCACCTCCTCCACCTACTGTCGCCATTTTATACATTGGCGACTTCATATAAACTGCCTTGACTACAGCACCAGATGAAAATTCAATATTCAATAGCGAGACATAATTTCAGTAAACAACTTTGGGGATCGCACCTCGCCAATAACGGGGGGTATTCGCGTTTCGGAAGAGTAGATGTGTCCTTACCTCAACAGTCGGTGGGAAAAGATGGAATCCGACATTAATATATAAATGAATAATATTGGATTAGCTCCGATCGTTGCGCTTTGAGAAGAAGAGGAGGCGAGCAGGGGGTGGGAGCTCTCCTCAAGTGAACCCGGTGAACTGGCGTGAACCCGTCAGTGACCACGGCAAGGTACATTACATTACATTACCTTTCCACCCCTCAGCCACACTGTATGAAGACGGCAAAAACAACTATGGTCGGCGGCGCAGGACGAGGCAGCTCCAAAAAAATTTAGCGAGTGTATTTCCTATGAACACGTGATTCGGAGCGTCATCCAAAATCCAAAAGCCCTTTCATCTAAAATTTTGGAGAGGGGCGGGGATGAGATGAGGATGTGTGTGCGTGCGTGCCAGTGTGTGAGTGTGTGAGTAGAAAGGGAGGGGGGTACGTATACTGAGCCTAGTGCACATTTGGGTATGTCGTTATAGGGGCAAGGCACGGCTCTAACAGATTGGGTAATACATAGTTACAATGGCGGCGCGGAGCGGGCTGAGCAGATATGAACAGATTGTAGTGTGAAAATTTGGGATTTGACAGGACTTCGGTGATCTGCCGTTTCAGTGAGCTTCATCATCCAAAAGGTCCTTACAATTAGGTCATATGTCTTTTTCAATACATGGCTGTCGTCTTTCGAAAAAAAGGCTCTTGATGGGCTACTATGAATATTAAGCGTTGTGGGAATTGTCATTTAAAGCACAGGCCTATTAGCCCGCCGTCTTAAAATAGACTTTTACACACACACACGCGCGCAATAGTGGGAGGTCAGTAAACGCAGATGTAATGTAAATGTAACCTAGTTATTCCTGTCCATTTTATAGTAAAACATATGTGGAGATTTTTCCTTGAGTCAAATCACCAATGCGCTATATGTGTTGTTGTATAAAATGTGGTTTGCGGTTGTGACCCTCGTGACCTTGTTGGCCTTCTGTGCGTAAAAGCCCACTGAGAAAAGTGCGCAACAGACAGAGACAAGTTTAGAATAAAACGGATAATTACAGTATAATACGGTAATACATTTTAAGTATATTAAGGAAACTTATTAACAAGAGAATCAAAATATGGTGGTAATAATACAGGAATAACACAGGCTCTCTTTGAATATTATTGACACATTACATGTATGCTTATGCTAATATAGCCGATTTGGACATGTACATTATGTGTAGCAGGTATTGGGACAAAAGCCTATTTATAACGTATAGGCCACAGCAGACTTTCAGCATTTGGGATACATGGATTTGCTCGTCCCTTCCAGTTTTTTTCCCTGACTGGGTTCAGACGTTGTCTGTAGTTGTGGCTGTATACAGTCAGGGAAACAAAGATTATCTACTAGCAAGATGAATCACTCAATAGCAAAACAAAAACCCAGCCCAGGGTTCAGGTCTGCAGAGTGGGATTCACAAACAACTGACTCATATATGACAAATTTGAACTGTTCTTGTAGCACCAGTACATGTATGCTGATACTATGCGAATCACAGGGTCTCAGTAGATCATTTGAATTTTTAGCTACAAAGTGTTTGCATTTTGCATTTGTACAGTGGTGTGGTGTGTGTTTGAGTTTTTGTCTGGTTGTACAGGCACTGCTCTTCTGTGCTGGTTGTGAGTCTGCCCACTTGGCCCAGTGGGCCCACTGGACATGATCTGTGTTGAATACAGATTAGATGGTCCCAAAAATAATAGAACATTTTCTGCTGGATCATCTTTTCATTTAAAAACAAGTAGATTGTTGGTTTAATGATTCTTTTCTACCTCTAAATTTCACTGTATAGGAGCTTAAGGATATGTAGTAAAACAGCCGATGAGGATGGAGATTGACCACTCGTCATCACAGGTGTCACCAAAGCCACTTGACGGTTCTTCAGCACTCTTGATGATCAGACGGTTTGCAAATGAGCCTGCCCGCTGAATGTATTTGTATATATTGTGTTTGTTCCGCAGACGTCATTATATTGAGAGTTACATACGCAGCATCCAGCAGAGCCACTGTTGCTATGGTTACCTACAGTTTGCGCACCTTACGCACTGATTTACAAAGATGACAAACCGGTTGACCGGATCTTTCCTGGTACGTGTCACACCTTTTCTGTGACCGTGACATTCGCGAATATCCTGTTGATAGTCGCAGAAGTCTTTTTTGGGTTACCATAATATTTAGGTAAAACTGCGCTGATTTTTAATTATTTTTTATTTGGACATGAAATCCATCGGGCTTTCAGGCCTAAGTGTACTTACCCTAAATCTGGAAAATTCTTTTTTTTTAAATTTTTAAAAACAAAATAGATTAAGGATACTGATTAGCTGTCGCCTCCGATTTCGTGAGAAATGACAGCGCAGTCTGCTTCACACCGTAAAAAAGAAAGTGCAAAGAGCTTCACGAGTGTTCCACTCGGTGACAGAAAAAGTGAGCATAACACTACTTCCTATATGTTTATTTTCTTATTTTCTTCTAAAATAGGAGAGAAAGACATGTCACGCAGTAACTTTTTTTTTTTTTTTTTAAAGAAATGCTCTCAGGGAATCGTAAAGTCCGTGATATCAGGAAAGAGTGTCAGAGTGAGCGCTCCTGCTCGTGCCCGCTCTCTGCGCTGTAACTGGATCAGGGCAGAGCAGAAGGATGTACAGGAGGCTTGTTTGCCTCCAAATGAGCCAATGAGACGCGCTTTACATTAGACTGACAGCCCGACTCGGCGAGCCCGGAGACGCCGTTCAGGTCGAGCAACTGTGCGACAGCCAATGCGGATCCACGACGGACAGGAACGGAGGGAACCAAGAAAATACGAATTTGTCTTCCTGTAGGTCAAAGCCGTTACCTGCCACCTGTGGGACAGTGGAGCCTGTTTAAGGAAACAGGGTGAACGACAGCCGCGACGATGGCTCTGTCGCAGTGTTTGGACGAGTCACCTCTGAGATTGGGTCCGAAACACACCGGGGTCGACGACCTGAACGTGCAGGCCCTCTACAACGAGAGACACCGACTGGCCCTGGAGGAGTTGCTGTCCGGAGGACTCGACAACTTCCTGGACTTCCTGGGGAAAGAGAAGATCCCCAATTTTCTGTCGGACGACGAGATCCGGCTGATCCGGAGCAGGGCCGTGCCCCCGCGGTGCGCGTCCGTGCATGGGGAGGACCCGGCGCTGGAGCAGTCGCTCAGCAGCTCCCAGGACTGCTCTTCCCTCACCTATTTCCCCGAGGCGTCGGACGTGGAGCCCCCGCTGCTGGAGCTGGGCTGGCCCGCCTTCACCGCGGGGTCCTACCGGGGAGTCACACGGGCCGTGGCGCACTTCCAGCCCAGCTACGGGGAGTGCATTTACAGCTGCAAGGAGGCTGCGAGGCGTATGATTAAAAGTGCCAGAGAGGTATGCAGGAATTAGGCTAAACAACAACAACAACAACGTGTTTCATAATTATTAGCGTTTGCAATTCCGTAAACTGCCAGATGATTTTATCATTTCCATGAAAAAAAATCACTTTCCTGCAGACACTGCGAGGCCTATCATGTCTTGTCACTGTATTTTTCTCATTTTGATAGCCCTAAAGCGACATGCATTTAATAACTGGTTTCGGTTTATTTTTGTACATCTAGCACCCGTTATTTCACACTATAATATCCTGTGTGAATATTCCTAGAATTCTTGTAGCAGTCTATTTTCCGTGCCTAAAGGCTACAGTGTTCCAACGTCAATGTGTGTAGTTGTTTAGACATCCTGCATTAAGACTTTTATTTTGGTTGCGTGACATTTCAAATCCACATTTCATCAAAAAAGACCTCCCACTGCAAAACCAGTGAGAATAGTCACTTATTAATATAATCTTGAGGGAAAACTCAAGTTCCAAATCCTCTTTGTATCATCCTTAAAACACATGCCAGATTTGTCCCCGTGGAATAGCCTCGATCAGTCTGAACATTGGAAGGTGGGGTTTTTTGAAATCTTGATTTGAACGATAAAGCAGTGACCAAAGGATACGGCACGAACCTTCACGGAGACGCTGCTGACGGGAGCTGTCAGGCCGGCCTCTGGTCTTGAAAAGAAACATTCCAGCATGAGGAGCGTGGAGAGTCTGCGGCTTCGGCAGCACCTCGGGCCTGTTTAGGGCCTGCGTGCCAGATGTGCCCCGACTTGCTCTGCTTAAGTTTGCGTTCTCTCTTTCATTAGAGAGCTTTAAGCTCTGGATTTCCTCCCTGGTTTACAGCTAAAAGATGGCTGCATACGCAGCCGGTTTCTGGCTTGTCGCCAGTTGAAACCTTAGAAAATTATTCTCATTCAAAGGTCGCCTGTCCTTTTGTAATGTTAAACCACCCACTGCGCACAGCCTTTATTGTACACAGAAGCCACTCGCTGTAAGAATGCGCCGTGTACGTACGTCTTCGCTGCTCAGCTCAGAGAAACAGTCTGTATTTCTGTGAAATCTCAGTCTGTTTTTACACATTCTCCTAAAAATAAGCACCCAGACACTGTCATCCAAATAAGGTGGGGGAACTCCTGACGAAGCTGCATGTGGATAGCAGTTTGAAGCAATAAATCGGAGATATGTAAACATCTGTGTCTAATCCTCCACACACAACCTTTACCGCAGCATGTGAAATTCCATTCCTCCTCAGGAAACAGAGAAATCTCAGTGCGAAACAAAGCTCAGGAAAATGGAGGCGAAGCCCTACAGTGCACCTACTTGTCCCCTGTATAAAAGTCATTTGTTTGCTGACCAAGCGTTACTGCCGATTGCCATGGTAACAGACCACAGTCAATAGAAAGCTCATCAGCACATGCATTACAGGGAGTGTGTCTGACAGAGATTCGCAGCTCTGTTTGAATAAGGCCCTGCATTTGGTAATAATGAAAACACAATCATGTGCTACATCTGAGAGAGCACGGCAGAGAGCTGCAGCCATGAAAGGAATTCTATTATATTACCTCTGTAATTTTCCACTGCAGGTGATTGCCATAGTTACAGACTCCCTGACAGACCTGGATATCTTTAAGGATCTTCAGGAGGCATGCTCCCAACGCAAAGTCCCTGTCTACATCCTGCTGGACCAGTCGCTTGCTCCCGCCTTTCTCAAGATGTGCAGAAATGTCGGTGTTTGCCTGGATGACCTTTGGGTATGTGGTTGGTTCAGTAAAGCTGGGTGTGGCTCTGTGTGCACAACACCAACATCAGATGGCATAGCATTAAAATATGTCCTTATGATTTGATAGGGTGGGGCAGGCCTTTGCATATCTCTCACTCCTGTTTTCTTTCTCTTTTTCAATCCTTATAGCAAATGAGAGTGCGAACCATAACTGGCACGACCTATTACATGAGATCAGGAGCGAGGGTTACTGGGGAAGTTCACGAGAGGTTCATGCTGATTGATGGAAACAGAGTCGCTACAGGCTCCTACAGGTAACAGCCTGCTAACCATTTTACCTAAAGTCAAGGAGAACACGCTTCAGCAGGTTATTATGTAGCATGGAAATGACAAAGTCTGACCCTTTTCTTCCTGGTTCAACAGATGTAGCCACTTACTTTGAGTCATGTATGTTGTTCGTGTCGTTCGTGTGCAGGTTCAACTGGACTGATGGCAAACTGAACAGCAGCAACCTCATCGAGCTTTCTGGCCAGATAACAGAGAAGTTTGATGAGGAGTTCCGCATCCTCTACGCCCAGTCTCTGCCCATAAATACTCGGGGACCTCCAAGTGTCCGAAACAGCGGCATCTATGAGCACCTCCTCATCAAGCCCTCAGTCGCCTCCTCCCCTCACATGGCCAGAGAGAGGCCCGCGGAGCCGGCGGCCTGTCTGACCAGCACGCCCCGCCGCAAACACGAATCCTTAACACTGCCTGACTGTGAACCTGCAACTGCGGCTGATCATAAAAACAGTCCGCCGTCTGACTCCTCCACCATAGGTGAGGACTGGTCGGAGCAACGCCGCGCGCAGGAGGAGATCTTGGCTGGTAGCACGACGCAGCGTTTCCCTGTGGAGCAGCTACCAGAGGAAGAAGCAGCGACCCCCCACGCTGTCTCCTGCCACGTCTCCACTCAGACCAGCGGGGCAGTGAGGGACAGTGGCACCCAGACTGACGCTCAGCTCACAGAACAGTCCGAGCTCATCGCTGGGATGAGCACGGGACCAAACCAGGCCGCCGCTCCCTCCTCTGCCTCGTCCAGGCAGATCTCGCCCAGCCTGGCGGCTCCAGACAGCAGCTTGAAGGACTGTTTCCACAAGCTGACCAAAGAGCGCCAGCACCACTACTCCATCATCCGCTCCAAGCTGGAACACATGGTGACTGCCCTGTCGCAGAGGCGAGAGCTCGCGGACGTCACCAACATGATGCAGGGGCTCGGCGCTCAAAGCGGCCAGAGGGCATGCAAAGACCGGGAACAGGAACCGAACCTCAGATTAGGCGGCGAAAGCACGGGCACATGGCCAAGAGCCAGATGTGTACACTAGTTTAACCTCAGGGATTTTGGTGGTGGAGAGCAGTGGGGAAAGAGCTATTGCAAAGTTTCTTGTGGATCTTCTGTTACAGATAAATACTTTTTGGCTCATGCAGTAGCATTTCATCTATTTTTCCTGTTTCTACTCTTTTCCACAGCACCCACTTCTGTCCCTGTCGTGCTGCGTGTATCCTGTCCGTGTCAAATCGATATCTGGTGAAATGGTAATGCCTGATTGTAACTGACATTAACATTTTGCAAATAATAATTTTGACCAAAGACATGTTGTAATAATCATTTTTTGGCTGTGTCAGTTTAATGAATATCATTTGCTGAGGTTGTTGAGACTGGATAATATCTGCTGTAGTATGAGTGAAATGCATTGAAGTGCCGTTTTGGTTATTTAAATGACATTTGGCTGCTGTCGCTGTATCTGATCATCATTCCCACAGAGCAGCTGGCTCACACTGTGCCTCGCTAATAAATAAAGTGGTATTTTGATAGATGGGGCCTTATTTTTGTCGTCTTTTCTCATCTTTCCTGCTTATGCACCCCTAGTTTTCCATTTTTGACCTCACTGTCTTTTCAGTTGTAATCAAATCATCTTGGATGACATCCTAGAATGTGTTAGGAAATATTTGTTGAGACGTTCCAGGATGCACAAGGAAGCGGACCGCTCCAAAGTGACTTCACAAAGACAATGAGCACCTGCACCTTATTCACTGCAGTGCCTTCATGCAATTAGTTTAGAGACAGCATCTGCGGTACTGGCACCTCTGCTGATTATGTAGCCAATCAGAGTCGCTGCGCGGGGTGAATTTGGAGAAGGGAGCTCTGTCACTGATGACAAGCATAGATTAGGATGAATTCTAAACGAACACTTCTTCGCGCGCACAGATGGGGTTTTACAACTGGCCGGTCCTTGCTGTTATATTGTGTTTTATATTTATTTTCCACACGGATTCTTTCAACAGGTTGCGGTTTAGCAGCCAAAACACAGCTATTTTTTTTAGCAGAATTCAAACAGTGGATTTGGTATAAAGCCACTTAAAGTTATTCTGAATGTCCACATGGGCACCATGTGCTGCTGGGGCTGGCGCTAACACTGTTTCAGTCCTAATAACTCACACTTCAGCACAAAGATCCCACTGTGAGCATCGAACCACGTCACTCTCTTGGCTCTGGTGAGGAGGGTGCTGAGAACGGCCTGTTAGAGATGTATTACTTCCTCTGAGCTTTACGTGACTAATGTTTAACTGTGCCGAGGAGCTGAGAGGCGTAACTGTTCTATATCAAGATGTAGATATAGCTTTATTGACAAAGGAAGGAGGCCTGTTGGATGTGGTGTCTGTACATAGTGTAGAGCAGGAATCAGATGATCAAACGATTGTACTTGTAGATAAACAGCCACTTAGTGCAGTAGTTAACTAATAAGCTGAAGTAACAATCGTGTATTGCTTGCAGCTCAGTATTATCAAATGTAGGAAACTTTTATGGGTTTACTTTTCTAATGCAGTCAGTTGTTCACCATGTTATTTATTAGACATATAGCTGTTATAAAAGTTGCCTTTCAAGCATCTTACACAGGCTTATCTAAGAGGAAGGGGAATGATTTAACAGACTGGCCACTATTTCAAGATACAGTAGATGAACTAACTGATGGTGTGACGTTTTCCTTGCACAAAAAACATGATACAGTGGGGTTTATACATTTCATACTCAATTACATTTAATATCATTCATATTTTGAAACCTTTGACAGATAATTATTGCTGTGTTGTATGGTAGTACTTCTCAAATCAAGTACGTCATCATTTGTATGATGGTTTTTATCCTAGTAATTAAGTGATTAGTCAACTACTGTACATTTTTTTTACATACTTGTACTTTACTTGAGTGTTTTCATTTTATATTTACTCTTGTACTCCCTTACAATTCAGTTGGAATTATTGTACCTTTTACTTAACTATATTTACTGTACTTTCTTCCAACACAGCTTTATTCATGAGATATTTTACCTGCTTGTTCCTAGCCATAGATGACTTAGTCAATATCAGTTAATTAATTTACTGGTTAATTGCAGTTTCCACCATATCAATATTGTTTGATATTGTGTGAGAAAAAGCTGATATTGTCTTTGGGCTTGTTTAACAGAGAAATGGACTAAAAAGTCACAATAAAGCTTTATCATAGTTAAATTCAACAACGATTTTATTTTAAAAATGATTGCTTGTGTTTCAGCATTGTGAATGTTTTCCATTTACAAAAGGCCACACTATTACCATTCAGACATAATACCAGCCCACACTTCATACTATTAGATGGCAGTGAGGTAAGAGCAGCGGGGCCCTCAGTGGCTCCACCTGCGGAGCGTGCAACTCCTACGAGGCAAACACATCAGAAGCCTCTGCCTTCATTATGTAGAATGGCTTAGCTGGAGGGAATTCATCTACCAGTAAATACAATGGTGGTACTATGTGAGAGAATGATATTTGATTGTAATTGGATGCTGCAAAGCAACCACTGGCTGTAATCAAGGAAGCAGTGGGGGATCCACAAAACAAAAGTCTGCACCCATTAGGCTCGGCTCACTGGTGAACAGAAGTATTCCCCTTCACGTGTGACAATTAAACACTACAGTATATCAGTGATTTACTTTTTAATTGATTTTTTTTTCTTTGATAGAAAGTTATTATTTTTACACATTTCCTGGATCCCGCCTGTGCCGAGCATTAGCTGCGACACTGGCAAGACTCAGCCACCAGAGGGAGCCCTGTCCTCAGCTAAAAAATACTCACTGCCCCGACCCCCACCCCACAGCCCAGTTTGTCCTGCTTCAGTCGCCTCACAGATTGCAGGTGTTGGAATTATGAAATACTCTGAAATAATATAGATTTATTTAGCATCACATCAGTCTTTTCACCACAAAGACTTTGACACAAAGACAAATTTTAGACGCATCTGTCATAGATAAAGTGTGGTGGCTCTCACACCGTCTTAAACTGTTAAAATCATAATTATTGAGTTAAAGTGGACATATTGTAAACAGACAAGCAGCCACTGTCTGATGTCCTCGTCAGGTCACTTAGGATCCCAAGAGAGTTGTGGTACAGCCTCTCCTGCTGCATGCTGGGTACAATCCCTGTGAATGTCAGCATATCTGACAGAAGGTGTAACATTATATCCAACCAAATATTGTGTTAAGGCCTAATCCAGTTAGTAAGCATACAATTAGGCTTTGTGCATAATGACAAGTCACATCCATCCAGATGTAAAATAACTTTTAAAATGCATCTGTGTAGAACCAGGGACAATGCCGCAGGGATTTAATTTTCTTTTCCAAAACTACTTTGTTTATATATCATGTGGTTATTTCTGTGGAATAATTTGTAAGGTTTAGCACATGTGAAAACAAGGCTTTAAAGGCCAGGGTGTGTGTAACACAATGACAGTTTTTTTTACACCAAAAGCCTTCCTCACAGCTCTGCAGAGTCCCACAGGACAGAATAGATCAAAATGACGCAGACAGACAGCACTTGTCATGCAGCTGATTATCGGATTTATATCCATCACCGCAGACATTTATTGTGCCTGGGTGTGAATTTGCAGATTGGACTCCTGAGTGTCACACAATGTGTTTGTTGTGACATTATATTATCGCAAACACTGAATGAACAATTAGGGAAGTTAAATTTGTGTCAAATGTTCTAATTTTTCGCTTGTGCTCCTGAAAGCAACAAACATCAAGTTTGGCTCCTGACACTGACTGACGGAGTCAAATGGCTCTCCTGATGCTGAGCATAAACCTTTTAATTACTGCAAACATGGCTGATGAGTTTGAAGCTTGATTACTTGGCCTTCATTAGTCAGATTGTGAGCTATAGTGACTCCCAGAGGTGTAATTTGGCACCTCTAAACACCACCAGTCTCTGTGTTAAGCAATTACATTTACCCTACAGAAGCCCACACCCAAACAGGTGTGCGCAGCCAAATACACATGAGCTCATAATATGTGCGTGCATTCACACTTTTTTACTATCAGCCTGAACAAGCAGGGCTGGATGCAGGAATTTCAGTCTGTCCTTTCATTTAGAGAAAGAGCCTGACTTAAAGAAAACACTGATAAAATGTGCTTAGTGTGCTGACTTCTACTTTGTTGAACTGTGCCTGTCATAATGATTTCGTGTTTGTGGTGCCATCTTGGCCTTGTTTTCCATCAGGGTGGTTGTCACTACACTGAGGAGGGAGCGTTCTGCCTCAGGCCACGACACACTGATAATGAACGTTCAGCTCATTGGAAAATGAAGTGTGTCTGAGTTATGTAGTCAGGATCTGGCCGTTGTTTGGGCATGTGAGTCAGACACAGTGACACGCACGGACGTTTGGTTTGCACAACAGTCAGTCACTTCCTGTAATGCTGATGCCAGGCTGCGGCCAAGCTAACGCAGGTGGATGGTATTGTTGATCGGCCCTTTGTGCAAAGCTGCATGTTGAGATTCAAAAACATGCTGTCCGGCAGCAGCCTTGCCGCTATTTTTAGACGGGTACAGCTGCTCCTTAGCACCCAGCCTTAAACCAGCCACTCACCAGAGATTTATGGCACGAGCCCATGAGAAACAGCTGTAGTGTCTTGCCACTTCGTTGTCCAGGGAGTGCAAGCTGCGGTCCATCGTTCATTTTATTTACCGTGATGCCTATTCATAACAGCTGACACCAGTATTAAATGCGGTTATCAGTGAGTGGGATGCCTGGCATTGTTGCATGCTTAAACCACAAGTCTGGAGTGTCCAGTGCTGCAGCGATGATTCAGACTTCAGTCACAACGCCACCTGAGTCGAGCCTAAGTTAAACACTTGTGGCGAGCTGCTCCCCCGCTTACACTGTGTCTCCCAGCACGGTGTGGTGCTCAGCATACTGTTTTAAACCTGAAATAATAAGACTATGATTTGTTTAACGGCAGAATGTACTTCCTGTTTCTAATGAAAATGGCCTTGTGTTTGCTCATACATACCCCTGGTAAGGACAGTGGACAGAAAAGATTCCTAGGACTGTGTGTTTTTATACAAAACTACTACTACTACTACTAATGATAATAATAATAATAACTTTACACCCCATCAATTTTCTTCATACTTCATCCACAGTCCAGCTCCATGGCCTCAGTCTGACTGAAACTGCCACATGATTACAGTTTGGCAGGAAACTGCTGTGGAGCTACAGTCGGCAGAGAAATTATCCTGATGGTAGCTGCTTATATGAGACAGCGAGAGAGAGAGAGAGAGATATATATGTGTGTGTGCGTGTGTTTTGGGGGGGTGGGCACTAAATATGCAGCTCCTCGAGCCACACTGTAGCAGCTAAGCTTAAGTTTAGCTTATCCCTGTCAGTTTGTTGTCTGCATTATTCAAAAGGACACCTTATCAGCCGGGGCTCCTTGTATTAGCCTCCTCCACTGTGTGCTCCACACAATGATGTTCTCCGCTGCTCCACATTAACTTCGGTATCTATTTCAGCAGCTCTCTATCCATTTATTGATGCATGTCTTCCATTGATCCCAGCATTGATTTGCCATGCAATCCATTACCCATCTGTCTGTTTCAGCAGGCTTTTAAATGATCCGTCAGATTGAGCTATTAAGGGGAGTAGTGGTGAAGTCCAAAGGTTGGCGATACATTCAGGGAGAGAGGGGTGCTCTGTGTGTTTGTGTGTGTGTGTGTGTGTGTGTGTGTGTGTGTGTGTGTGTGTGTGCGTGTGTGTGTGTGTGTGTGTGTGTGTTTCAAGCGTGTGGCTGTGCGCGTTGTGGGGTTGGTTTCAGGTGTTGTCAGGCATTTAGAAGTGTGTCATGAAATTTACAGAGTTGTAGTGCTGAGAGAGGACCTCATAAGCCTTAATGTTTACAGGGTATCAACATCTAAATTTAGGGTAGCACCCAAAATATGTAGGGCGAGGTATCAAACCTCAACAGCCTTTTTGGCACCAGCTGATATTTGTCTATAGCACAGAGTATCTTGACACCAGCACAGAGTATCAAGAAGAAGTGTCCAATGTCCTGCTTTCGCTTTCCTCTGCCGCTGCTTCTTTTCAGTCTTCAATAAACTCGTAGCCTATAATGTAAAAATCCCTAATCCCCCTGGAAATATCAGGCACTTGGTATTTCCCAATTAGTCACTTCCTGTATTTAGCTTCTACTCTTTAGCAGGCATATCCTTTGCTTGGGCCCAGCAAGGCGTCCTTCCAGCTGCAGCCAGCACCACGTACCTTCCACACTGGCATCTCCAAAATAAATATAATTAATCCACCTTGAAATCCTAAACACAAACTGAAGTATTACTACACAAAATATAATTAAATGAATGTCATTGCCAAATGCTAAAGGAACATGAGTGTGAAACAAAATGTTTCATGTTATTTGTGTTTGTGTGCGTGTGCCATACGGATGTTAACCTAAAGGAAGAAATAGGAGTGAGTGCTTTTCAGCTGTGTTGCAGCAGGTGTGACCATCACAGGTTTGAAGAAAGTCAACAGGCCTGAAGCTCAAAACCTTTTACAGTTCAATTGGGTAAACTTAAAAATGCTTGGTCATCAGGCTAAAAAAACAGGCTGGGTTTCTTCTGACAGTTGGGAGGCTTTCACCTGACAACGGCATTATTTTTGGAAAAAATTTCTTGTTACACAGAGAAAATCCCATGCTGGGATTTTTGATGTTTTGTGGGGGGGTGTTAAATTAGTGTGTGGTGTGGCTTTTTCAGGCTAACACTTTAATCCTCCTGTAAAAACACACTTTGAGGAAACAAAGAAAATGCCACCAGCCAAACATACTGTAGATGTGGAGGCGCTAAGACGGGAGGGGTTTCAGATTGAGATGCAAGATGGATTCATATATATTCATGAATTCAGTCAGAAAAGTCAAACGGAAGCAGTATGATAATCTTGCAGTAATTGCATTTTTTCCCTCCAACTGTTTTTGGCAGAGCTGAGAGCCACATCCTGAGACATGCGATGGGGAAAGCAGCAGCAAGGAGTGTCACGGCGGTGTACAGTGGATACACTCTGACCCTGTACCTAAGGCCAGGAAATCCACAGCGAGGTCAAGTGATGGCTGTGCCAAATCCACTGGATTCATGGGTAATGGGATGGCTATCATTAGCCCCTGGATGGTCAATTATATGTTTAATTAAGCAAGACAGACGTCAGATAATTGAACTACTGACTGGCCTCTCTGAGTCACATTTGTCTTGTGATTCAGGGAGGGCACAGCTGAAATCATGTTTTGTCAGTTTGGGCAGAGGAAGGAGATCCTGATGAGGGGGATATAAAATCCAGTCATTTTATTTGCTTGACAGGTTCATTTGATGTCCTGGCCTCTGACAGAACTGAAGAACTTTTTTTGCTTAAATATCTGACTTTGCACTCTTTAACTTCCATTATAAGCACACAAAAAGAAAAGGAAAATCCAAAGGATCATATTTCAAACTATCAAAATTTTTTCACACATGTCACTCTGCTAGATACATGTCAGCAGCCATCTGAAAAGTGCTGACATCGCTGCCCTCCTGTCCGGCAGCCCACTCCCTCTGTGTGAACTTGGATTTAGCTCAAGGGTATAGCCACCCTGCTAATGTGATGTAGCTCCAAGAAGGAAACAAATTGGCCTGACATCTCATACACTGCCTTGTCTTGATTGTGTGATGGCTTCTACTGCTAATGTGTTACGATGGGTAGACCTGCACGGGGAGGGAGATGGGTGTGTGTGTGTGTGTGTGTGTGTGTGTGAGAGAGAGAGATACAGAGAGAGAGAGAGAGAGAGAGAGAGGGTGGATGGGGGAAGGGCCCCAGTCTGCAAGATCAGCACAAGTGGAATTGCATTGATTCAGTTAACTGCAGAGTTGGAGCGTGATGTGGAATTCTGTTTATCGAGGGTGGAGTTTACACGATGGGCTCCATTTTGATCTTATTTTCTACGTTGTATTCATAATCAACCCCTGCTCCTTCTCCTTCAGCAGCAAACTGTTAGAGCCTTATACATCGAGGTTAGTGCCGCCTGAAGTTCCGCATTATCTTCAACAAAGTGGGCAGATATGTGTTCATTGCTTAGTTTACTGTCGGCCCCATAATATATCTTCCAGCGTCTTCATACCAAAAACATGACTGGAAATGCTTGCAGCTGCTCCGCTGTGATGATGGCAGACGCACACCGTCATAATCTCTATTAATCTACAAGATCAGATGCGAACCACCGTCACCGCGTTCAGTAAATCACCAGGAAATGTGCCTCACATTCCAAATAAATACTAACTCATGTTTTATATTCAAACCAAAGCCACGGGCCCAGAAACAACATCTGTTGAATCTTAACAGACTGCAAAATAAATCTCTGACATTGTTTTAATTAAAGGGAATAAAGCACAGAGTTGTAGCTCTGTAAAAGGCTGTTTCCTCTAAATGAGGAGAGACTCAGAGCTGAAAATATGCTGACAAAAGATGTGATGTATTAATTATACTAAAAGTACAAAATGTAAAATAAATTCTTAAAGCGAGTGAGGTTCCTTTATCATAAATCTATATGAGATTGGCTCATGTTGGCCAATTTTCTTAAAAGAAAAAAATGCGGGTGGTGTTTTATGTGTTTGAAAGTCTTTTGCCATGTTTTTGGCAGTCAAAGGATACACATATTGTAAATTAATGAGGCTCTCTCTTAAACATTTAAAATCATCATATTGCAGATGTATCTTTTCTTTTCTCTTTTTCTTTCTCTGGCTTCTTTTTCCTCCCCTCATTTCTCTGTCTAACTGTAGGGAATTTGTCTCTGAGGGTTTATCATGACTGCCTCATACCCCCCCACCCCCAACCCCCAGTTTGTCATTTTGCTGATCCAGACGCTTTTTCATATTTCTGTATTCTTATCATCCGCTGGCAGTAAGATGATCCATTTCACTTATTTCTTCGAAGTGTGACTGTAGCCTTAGTCAATATCTACAGAATGAATTCAGTGAAAGGAGGGCTTGCTGAGGAGGGGCAGCTAGTTAGCGTGGTGGTGGTGGTGGCACTGGTGGCGCAGGACACTTTTTTTTATCCAGAGTCAGCAAGGGTAAAATGTCAAGCATTTCTTAGGGAAGCAGCTCCATAGGATTCCATTCGAAGCTTTAATCTTAATTGAGAGCATCACACATTGATATTCCATAGGCCTCTTTGCCCTTCGCCTCTCAGCTACTTTCATTTAGAGGACAGCCGTACTGCACTAGAGCATGGGGATTGCTTTGTCAGACAGCCAAGAGGCCAAAGGCAAGGTCAACCTCTCTTTGTAACGGTGGCTCACTGTGGAGTGAAGGCGTCACCTCTTTGATGCTGTCAGTGCCTTTGTGAAACATTTGTGAGACTTCTTACAGTCAAACTGAATGAAATGTTTAACATTTAACACCATAGCAGGAAATATTGTGGAGGACTCACACTGTAGTTTAATCTTTCTTTATGAGTAATGTTAAAATAGTGTCCTGGTTTCCTGACTTATGGATCTAAACATGCTACCCCACCCACCACACACACACACACACACACACACACACACACTCAGCTCAAGGCCAAACAGAATGATGATTTAATGCAGTGTGGTGTAAAAGGGGATATTTGCATACTGTGCAGAAAAAGAGAGTTCATCGTAGCAGTCAAGGAGATGATTTAATTATGCTTAAGATTATCCTGAAATAATCGTCTAAATATGGCCTCCCTCACAGAGGAGGAGCTGTGTGCCTCCTCCGTGTCAAAAAGCTGCCAATTTAGTGGCCTGTGGCTCACAGTTGTCACGGCCGCATCCCCGGATCCTCAAACAAAGGCTAAGGACTAACTGGCCAGGCAGATGCAGTGATAAGGCCCATGTCATCAAGTAAGGTGAGGGACGGCAACCCTCTCGCCACTCCTGTGGGAAGACTCATCATGCCACCTTTCCATGTGATGAAAACAGATAGAAATAAAGACTCGTCACACACACACACACACACACACACACACACACACACACACACACACACACACACACACACACACACACACACTGTTTACAGCTGAGTACACAGCCCCTATCTGTGGGACTGAGGACCGAGCCTGCCTCCATTTCTCATGCTCCTGCCTCAGCCCACTGCTGACACAGATGTACAGTGGAGAGATAGCAGCACAGATAGGTGTGCATGTCAAAGAAGCCCTGGGGGTGAGCCAGTCTGAAAACACAAAGAGTGATGAGCTAACACACAACCCATCTACCTCACTTAACTCATTTATCTCAAACTTTTATGTGACACTTAAATCTGTTTTGGGGGTGGGGGGGTGGCTCAAGATAACAAGTGTAAGTCTTTGCAGCAAACACAAGTGTTTCTTCTGCTGTTGAAACACTGACTCAGGATTAAAGGATTAGTCCTTCAAAGATTTGTTTTACCAGGACATACTATGCATAACAGGTTCCTATGGTTGGGCTGCTGCTTCTGACAGATTTATCAGGTGATCAGGGTTTGATAAAGCTTTAGAGAAGCTGCTCCAATTTCAAAGTCTTCTCCCCTAGTTCTGTGGGAAAGCCCAATGCTCCTGATTTCCACTCCTTCAACCCATCATCCACAGCAGACTTTACCAAACACCTCAGCTGTCAGCAACAATGCAACTTAGCCTCCAGATCTATCCAGACAACAAAGCAACTGAACTTCTCAGCTGGACATTGGGGAGAATCTTTAAAGAAAGGCTTCACTTTATCACATGGATCAATAAAATCTATTCTAACCAGGCAATAACACTTTACTCCTGCCAATACTATGTAACCTTCTTTGTAACTTATCAGGGGGCATGAGAATGTTGTCTGAGCTTTTTTTTTACGCCACTGCTCATTCTTCCAAAATTTGCTGTTCGACAATATTTGCTGCAAGCAACAGATTACACAGTCACTCATAAAATAATTGTTGTCGTTTATATTGATGCTGGACATTTTATTTAAAGAAAGAGCAGTTTCATTTTTTGTGTGGAAAGAGGATGCGTAGGGTCCACACATGAGTCAAGGCTGTTCCTCTCCTTTGGGATTTAAATATAGCCCCACTCACCATTACTGCTGTCACTCACAGACTTATGGTGACCTCCTGACCTCGCCTGTGCAAAGAAAACTTGAAGCTGACAAACTCACTCCAAATGTTTTTCACCAGTGCAGCCAAACAGAGCGACATTTTCAGATCGTTTTTTTTTTCTGGGCCTTGATGCTATCAGTCTGATATTTGGTCATGGTGTTGTTTTCACTCATCTGTCTGATTTTGTCTGAGGTTTCATCTGCGCGTCAGAGGACAGTGTAAACATATGGGAGGCAGGCAGATGGAGGGTTCCCACAAGTGTGCGGTTGAGTGTTTCTCAACACCTGATGTTCAGGCTGAGGTCAGAGTTTGTTGGGTTACAAGTCAGAGACCACCAACTTGTGTTGTTGGATAACTTGGACATGTTGCTGCTGCAGGCCATTGCTTGGCCATGTGTGAGCGTTGTGTTACACTCTCTTCCCTGTCACTGGACTGCTGCTATATCTCAACAGCTGTAAAACAGATCGGCATGACATTTTGTACAGATGATAATGGTGCCCTGAGGATGAGTCCTAATGACTTTTGTGGTCCCCCGCCTTGTGAGAAATGATGACAAGCTCCATCATATGTCAACATCTACCTGAAGGATTGGCACCACATTTGGCACAGACATGCATGGTCCCCAATGTAATTTAAGATCTTTGGTGATCCCCTGACTTCTGAATTTGATGTTATGTATGAAATGTCTCCACATACTGTATCTTTGATGGATTGCAATCAATGTGGTTCAGGTATTCATGTTCTCCTTTGAATGAATCCTAACAACTTTGGGAAACCCCTGAATTTTAAGGTCAAAATCACTCATCGTGATGAACCAACAGAGAGTTAGCACCCCCTCTGCAGTTCCCCTCAACTCAACAGTGCTTTTTAGCATCTTTAAGGCTGTTGTTTTGGTTTTAGGGCACTCAATCTCATCAGCATTGTCTTTTGAAACAACAGGCAACTGTTTTTTTTTTCCTGTCTGTTTGGAACCAGAGTTGCCAGTCAGAGATGGCATCTACCTGGTTGTCACTGCAAAGCATTTAACAGCTAAAAAGTCATTGGCGTTGGTTTTGGTGGAGAATGAAAACAGTAGTGAAAGGGTACTGAATACCATCCATTTGCTAGTTGGCAAGAGACACAACTACAAGTGAATGCTAATGCTAGAAGTGCAAATAAGAAGCTGCGACAACGTTTGCCATATTTCCTTAGAAAAACAGTTTGACATTTCATTAAATTTGCTTCATAGCTTTCTTAAATGATAAATGAGCTGTATATCTTGTGGGTGAAACTTCCTTGAGCTCGGCAGTTACTCATAACAAAGAAATGATCTGGCACATCCATAAAGCTTGTCATGTGTATATTTTGCTTTTTGTACCAATTTAAAATGCCTTGTATTAATTGGTGAGCTTTATAGTGCTGGTAAGTAACCTTTGGACAGAGTTAGCTGTCTACATCTGTCTTCAAACCTTATGTTACCCTAACCATTTTCTGACTGCAGCTTCCTAAAGGGTCAAACTAGTTCTTTAAAAGGTGATAAATCGTAGCATTATGTTTACGATTTTGTTCCTGCTTCCCCCAACTGCCCAAAAATTAAAGCAAATTGGATTTATTTCCAAGTAACAATGAGATTTCTGTTTTTCCAACAATCAGGTCTCAAGAAGCAGATTCATGTGACTGTGGGTAGTTTAAAACAGTGTTCGCCTTACAAGTGAACTGTATCTTAAATTCAGTGGGGAGTCTTATCACACCCTCTGTTAAGTTTGTTGTTTTCTTGTAACCTTTCATTTAACGTTTTTTTGAGAAGTTAGGGCTTCTTTTTTTCTGCCGTTAAATCCAAGAACAAAGTACTTCCTGTATCTTGCCCACAAAAAGCACAAACAAGTACATGGGTTCACTGTAGTGTAAAGGCTTGCATCCCCTTAAATAGATCCCTTATAAGCGCTGTGTCAGCCAATGACAAGCTTCTCTCCCTGACAGTCCAACCACAGCACACAGTGGGTTGTTTCTCAGTTGTTTCAGTGGAGGTTTAACATCGAGCATGATGACAAGGATGGCTGGAGAATCAAAGAATGGGCGTGTGAACACTGCTCTGCCAAATCCTCCAACTGTGTAAAGGGCAGAGGGATGGTTACGGCTGTGCTAAACTCAGCCGAAAGGGAAAATAATATGGCTTTAAGTTTAGCGCACTGCTTCTGAGAAACATGAAGGAAGAGTTATGACATAAGGGAGATGTTAACATGACACATTAGTGGGAGAGTGACACACCCAATTCCAAGGAGGCCTGTCAGACTTCACCAGAGTGTACGACACTGCTGCCATATTCTCAAGTCACTGACACCCGCAGAAAGTTATGAAGAAGGGTGTTGAATGGTGCATGTGCAGTGACAACTGTAGTTTCAATTTCAAAACCCATCATCTGTTTGTACTTTACTTATTCTTTTTGTTGGAAATCTATATCTTGCCTACAACATGTCAGGAAAATTCCCTCTATATTTTCTAGGATTTATTGTTGCTGTTCTCACTTTATGGGTTACCATTCATTTAAACTCACAGTACCATTACCTTTCTGCTACACATAGCTTATTTTCTCATCCGCAGCACTCTTCCCAAAAATCTGTGTCCTACCATTACTTTTCCCGGATGCGAGTATGTTATATACCAGAGACACAATATGGTCCCTCAGGGCCCAGGTTGTGTTAAACTTTTCAGGGTTCACATGCTGCTGTCTGAGCATGAGCTGACCCTTAATCAGTGAAGCTTTGCCAACAGCAACTGAGGGCCACAATTATCTGCCCTATAGATAGGTAGGTTGTATACAGGGGTCCATGGGCTGTGGAAAGGGAAGAGGCTGTCAGAGGGGGGGAAGAGCCTGAGTTAACCCCTGTGTCTCGTGTTTCTACTGTGCACTAATGGATGCCTGTCATCATTATGGACAGAAACAGGAGGGCGCCTGCCAGCTGCATGACCCCCATAAAACAGGACAGGAAATCCTAGCAGGGAATGAAAGGGAAAGAGATCTCTACTCTTCTGTTATTTATGCTGTAAAAGTGCAGTGTCCACTGTGGGAGGGAATGCCAAGGTATTGAGGGTTTCGTGGCCGAGATGTATTTAAAATAATTAGTCACTTTCACATCAGCTGGAAAGTTCATTTACCTTGTTGTGTATGCCACCCCTCTGTTTTTCACTTCTTTTAACAGGCTCAGGCTGTTTCATGTTTGTGTCACGTTGGGAGAAACCTGTATAATTATTACATACAGTGGTTCACCCTTTGTTCTCTAACCAAAGTCCATGGTCTGTAATGTAACAGGACTTTGTCACACTTCTCTCAGTGGTGTCCACTGAAACGTGACAAGCACTTTATCAGAGGGCCTTCCTATCAGATCCCCAGGAGTTCATGCACGAACACGCTGAACACAACGTCCCCAGGAAGCCAGATTCCTTTTTACAGCCAATAAGATACCAGGGCAAGCTTTATTGTAGCTCTGAAGCTACACATTAATCCACTCTGTTGGATCCTGCAGAGGCCATCATGTGATCACTTTAGTCATTACCAGTAGTACAATCATAATTACTGTGCAATCTTTCAGGATGTGGCAACGGGCAAAAAAAAAAAACAACACCTTCATAATCCATGCAGGAACTCAGGCAACTGGTAAAGAAATTGATGACAAAAGAAAATTTGTCACAATCACATGATTTAATAAAAAAAATATCTGAGTATTACAAAATGCACATACACACAAACGTCTTGATTTGCATACGCATGTCTGTGTGTGTGTATGTGTGCCATGTCCATGGAGACGTCTGTGTGCGTGTGTGATCGCTGCATGATTCACAGTGTCACAACTGCGCGCAGAAACGACTGGACATCCTGAGCGGAAACCACAGCCGTCAAAGCTGCGTTTTCCTGCGACATACAACCTAACACTCTCACAAAGAGTCACTTGACTGGACCCTCATATAGGAAGTGAAAGAGGAAGCCCCTCGTCCATCCTGTCCTCCATCCCAATCTCTGCTCTGCGCTTCACGTGAAGCCACTCTTATAGATGAGCACACAGTATGAAACACTTTACTGTTGCAAAACAATGGTGAAAAGAACTGGTTGGGGCTGGAAATGGCTTGCTAGTGGAGGTCAAATGTCTGGTCAGTTGACATTTAGCTGAAGAAGATTAGTGCCACTCATTATTGTGAATGTTGTATTCACTGACTGATCAACAGGGTTTGTTTGAAAGAAAAGAGTATTTACTTAGCTGAACGCACTCTTATTTGGCAGGCCTTTTTTTGTAGTTTTTGTGACAGTCAGTCAGGAGCTCTATGACAAGATACTCAGTGTTTAGACAGCATAGCTGCACCAAACCAATACTGTCCAGGGGAGATGGGTATGATATCACAGATGGAAGTGGTGAGCAATGTTAGACTGTGGCCCGAGGCTCGAGGCCCGTGGCTGTGTTCATTGGTGTCAGTGTACGTAGCCTGGCAGCCTGCATTCCTCTGCCTCTCCCTACACAATGGTGAGTATCTGCAGCATTCCTCTGTCTGTGTCCGCTGTCTGAGATGCAGCCAGGCCTTGGCAAAGCCCAGTACTCAGCCAAGAACTTGGCACCCTGTCCCACTGATTCAGATGGACACATTTTCACTGAACACATTCATAAGTATCATTCATTGTGTAAAACTGTGTTATTGCTAAATTTAGAATGAGCATTTTTTTGTCTTATTAGTCACTGTGAAATGAAAAAGACATCTGCAGTGGAGATTTAAAAATTTAGGAGATGATGATGCTTCCTCTTTAACCTGCATAATCATCATGTTTGCAATCATTCTCTCTCTGCATCTGTTAAAAAATGCAAGCATGTCTTTTCCAAACCATTTTCACCGCTCTTTATCCTTCTCCAGCTATTTTGCTTTCTCTCTTGTTCTGATGCCACAGCCGTGCAGACACCTTTCCCTCCTGCTGACTCAGTAGCCAGCCTCAGGCGCTGTGGGCTTGGGGTGTTGGTGGCGGGGAGGAGGGGAGGGGGGAGGGGGAGGGGAGTGCGAGGCTCCCACATCAGGCCCACCAGCCTATCACATGCGAGGGAAAAGAGCTGGCTAATCGTTTCTACAATGGCACCCTGCACACTGTCACACGGTACCACAGCCCACTCTCCTCCCCAACACTTCTACTTTATTATTCTGCCGTTGCTTGGAAATCCACATATGATGTCTGCAAGTGCGCAAACATTTGACACCGAACAAAGAAATGCCCTGTTTTAAAAAGCACACTACTAATTGCATCACGAGATACAATATAAAATGTATACAAATACACATATAGAGGTATAGATTTTCTAAAGTACAGGATTTGTAAACATTAAGGTAGTTCAATCTTAAATGCTAAATTATTCAAGACATTTGTAATCTATGTCAAGCAAACAGTGTTTTATGTTTAAACTGTCATTTACAAATGGCATCATGATATGGACTATTATACTGATTTGTGACAGAAGAGTTGAATTAACATATAATTTAACTCAGCTAATTTTAAACATTTTTTGAATAAATGACAGTGAATGTTTTGGGCAGTAGTCATCTGAGTAGATTTACTGTAAATGAGTATACTTTTAAAATACAGAGAAACCTCATTTTTAAATTAAGCTGTGCCTGTAAATGCAGTCTAGCGCCATATATAAGAGCCCCTGATGAATGACTCCTTCCCAATAATGTTAAAATATAGATGAGCATTATTCATTGCTAGACCCACCTGGTTATTTTCTGCTACATCCTTGATGCTCACAAACGCATTAATGTACGTCATACACTCCCAGCGCAGCCGGTCGACCTTCAGGGATTAGGCCTGTTTTCAGAGGGAAAGTGCTTCTGCACCTGTGGTGTGATGTTAGAGCTGCTTTCCCTCAACAGAGGGTGAGGTCAAAACTGTCAGGGGTCACACTTGAAAAGAGAACCTGGTTTCCAGGCTAAAGGGTGGTGCCATTAACTGAGCCACCTGCCCGGCTGAACTCTTGCACAGGGGGAACATTGAGACAGTGAAAAGCCCTCAAAGATTTTCTGCGCGCAGGCCATCACAGAGGTTATAAACTCAATTTACAATGTGGCCACTTATCATACATTATCACAGCGGCCTTGGGACTATTACAGTCATCCAAATATTATTGTAGTCCTGAACTGAGAATGGTCTGTGTACAGGAAATTAGCTTGAGGACTTAAAAAAAACATATCAAGTGAAAAAATTCCTCTGGAGCTGCCTGGAGGAGCAGCGAGTAGTGCGCCGTGCTTGTTGTTTCTCTCTTCCTCTGTTAATGAATGCAGAGGTGATCTGTTTGTCTGAGGAAGAGAGCAGAAGGGAAGCCTGATTTCCATTCCATTTTATCTGTGCCCCACAGCCCCTGCCAGTCAGCCCCCTGTGCTTTCACATGCCTGGGTCCCACAGGAAGCAGCACTCCATGAAGGGCAAAGGTCAGAGGAGGAGAGAAAGCCACTCGTCCTTTCATTCTCCACCAAACTAACAAGTACACAGCCCTGACTGTTATTGTTCTTGTTTTTGGCTGTCCAGCACTAATGTGACTTCTTGAAAGTAACAGTTTAATTTATGGAGTATTTTCAAAATTTATGGTGTCATAATTTAATTTAAGAAGAAAGATTTATAGTGGAGACAATGTTTTGTTATTGTAGTCTTGCAGTCTGCGCTACACGCAACTTAGTCAATGTACTTCCTCATTTATGTATGGACTAACTGACAAACTTATCCTAATTTGGTTCAGTTTGCACAAATGTTATGTTGATCGCATCTGCTTATATAGGTGTAGGAATTTTTTATTTTTATTTTGTGAAAATTATTATGAAAAATGTTGAGATAGGTCTCGTAAATTACATCTCCATGATGGAAACTGCAAGGAAAATTGTGCATGTGAGGCAAATAATTTACTGTTTTTTGTGGGTCGGTACTTTGTCAGCAGATGAGGCACAGTTTTAAAAAGTCACAATAGGTTTATTGATCCATAGTAAATGAAAAAAACACAGTAGATGAAAAACAATTTGCATAAATGTATATTATATTTTCAAGAACAGCAAATAAGGAACACATCTGTCCAGCAGAATCAGTTTCATAAAAATAATATGAACGTCATTTCTAGCATCAATCGTTTCAGTTTTCTATTGTAAGGAAGCTGAACACAAAATATAATTTGAGCTACAAAAACTAAGCCAAGCTAAATCACGAAAATAAACAATTGAGTTGTAACTGAAGCATAAGGATTAAAGGTGTATATCAATAAAAGGGAATATTCTCTGATTTCAAGTATCTCCTTTCAGACAAAATGCAGATATGCAAGTATAAAATAAAAAAAACATCTCATACATGTCCTGCATGCATGCTTCATAGTAATTTTCCATTCATAACTTCTTGTATCTGTTACAATTATTTCAGTGATATCCTTATGTCCAACGTTAATCAAAACTGGATGAATCCACGGGATTGTTTATTAAGGAGCAAGGCGAGCTGTCATCGTAAATGCCTCCCGATGGGAAAGAATCAGTTCTGCAGGAGAATGAACGAACTCACATTAAATACTCGGGTGAGGAAGGGTTGTCACTAGTAGACCCGGTTTCGTGGTAGCAGTTGGCACCGGACAGTTTCTCACATTTAAGTTTGTATGCGTCCCTCTCCCGCATCAGTCTGTTGAGTTCGTGTTTGAGCTGCTCGACCTGTGACACCAGGCTGGTCTTTTCGTGCTCCAAAATGTGTTTCTGCTGGACGCGCTTGTGGCGGCAGGACTGTGCGTAACCTCTGTTTTTCAGGGTCCGGCGCTTCTGCTTCAAACGCATCACTTCGTCCTTGCTGAGGCCTCTGAGAAGCCGGTTGAGCTCCCTAACGGACATGGACACCAGCTGGTCGTCTGAGAAGTGGACGTCGGCGTTGGATCGCCTGTCGTGGCGGCTGTGCTGCTGCGGGAGGTGATGGTGCGTACCGAGGACATGCTGGGCCTCTGGCGACTGGGGGGACGCACTTCCCATGTCGTCTTTAAGATAGGCGTCTTGGCAGTGACTGCTGGGTATGCCTTGCATGTCGGGGTGACCCGGCAGTCCCGCGTAGTGCTGAACGGGCTCGTTCAGGTGGCCGTACCCATCGTATTCAGCTTGGAAAGGTGGCGGATGGTGGCTGTGGGGCGCAGATGGGTGTCCCTGCTGCGCCGTCGCGCTGATGAGGGCCTCCACTGCGTCCTCGGGTGTAAGGCCAAAAGCTTGAGGGTACATATGCTGGGGGTAACCCCCGTTGTTGGTTATCCAGAACTGGTCGCTCCCTGGGTTATTTCTCTGCTCATTTGGGTTGAGGTTTGGTGATGAGGGTACCGAGTTGCAAGGTGTGCTGCCAGGGGTGGAACAGACGGAATCTGGTCTCTGAAGCTGGCTGCATGGCCCGATGAAGGAGCGGTCGATCCCCTGCATCGCTTCCTTCTTGACACCGAACTTCATTAAGTCGAAGTCGCTGACGAAATCCATGGGGTTTTTCTGCAGTCCCAAATGTGCATGCGCCTCGGCGGTCATATTATATGGGGGAAATGGTCGCTTCAAAGAGCTCCAGATGTCCACAGCTATTTCATGCAGTCAGTGAAAGCACGCTCACTTAAAAAAAACGACAGTAATTCCAAACTTTGATTTCAGCTTAGAAGAAAAGAACAAAACAGCATGCGCGCGCAAAAGCCTTCCAGCCTGTCAAACTCCGTACCGAGGGGTGATTCTGAACCGCGCAGCCCGTTCGGTCTCCGGAGCTAAAGACTAACAAGTCCACAACCGCCAGATGAGTGGACGCACCTCTGCCTGCTCCGGAGAAGCGCACTTTCTTCATAAAGCTGCATTGGCATGATGTCACGCCTTCCAGACTACACCTCCACGCTTCTCTCCAATGAAAACACAGCGAAGGGGACAATTTGCATAAAAGCTGCTGAGAGCCTGTCCCCACGCGCTGTTGGCGAGGATCATCTGACCAAAACCTATAAATGCACAGAGGCTCACATACTCTGCTGCGATGTGTTTTTTTTTCTCCTTATTTTACATGTCAGCCGACTTATCCAACAGGGGTTTTCAATGTATCACAGTGCATATCAGGTCCACTCATACACTTACATACTCAGACCGGTCTAAGTCTTTGATTATTTTTTCAATTCACTAAACACATCGGTTTACTTTTTTCTACTCCAAATCTATATTAATGTAACTGTACTTCAATTTGAAATATGATTTCAATATTAATTTGTTTTGCATTGGAATCTGAATTGGTGGTGATTAACACGCTGGGACGACTGTACGGTATTCTCTTAAACAACAGAAAGGAGGCTGGAAAACGTTTCATTTGACGCCGCTGCGGCTGCGTGTGTTCCTCAGTTAGCTCGCGGGTAAATGCTGACATCTTGTGGCCCAAAATTCCCACTGCAGGAGTCTCAACATCCACACTCGACCAGTAAAACGAGGCTCATATTACATTTGAAAACTAAAAAAAACCTGGGTGTTTACTAGAGATCATCAATATCACGTCACAAGGTCATTCTAGTTTATTTAATGTTGTTTTTTCTTAATAGTAAATGTATTGATGGTTCAATTTTTGTTTCTATTTTTGATTTTTTGGGATATTTCCAGGCTCGCTCCTTGTTTTCCCAGTTAAAATGCTCTCAGTCTATAAGACTGTGCACATGCTGTGCACACAAGACTTAAAGCACCTGAGGGACACAGGCTTAGACACTTGCTGATTTTGCAGTAGGTCTACCCTCAGGCCCAGACAGCCAAAGAAGTGATGGAAGGTTTTATCAAAATTTCTGATCAGCAACTGCCCTGACATGAGAAACATCTCTGGCATGTTCCGGGGTTCCCTGTCTGGTCCAGGTAATCACCCCACCCCACAGTGGTATCCATGGGTTACACAATTGCATCGGGTATCCAAGGGTTAACCATTGTTCCTGACCTGAGGTGACCTTCTCAGGCAGCGCTTGCTCCAAAGATAGAGAGCATTTCACTGACAAGATAGAGGATGCAAGCCAAAACCAATAGAAATTGCTGCCTGAGTATGGCGAGGGGTTGTTTTGGGGCAGTTTTCATTGCTGGGAAAAGCGGAAAAGAGGAGACAGTGTGACTGAGCGAGGATTGCTCGGGGACACATACTGTAGCAGGATTTATGCCAGCGGGGCAAGGTCACAGCATGTGGGTATAACTCATGCTAATGAAAGAATGCTAACAGTCGAAGTGCACCTCACCGACAGGCCATCAGATCACGCATGTGTGAAAACAGTCACACCTTCTAAACAAAAATTAATTTTCATATGCCAATATAAGCAATTTAAGAGGTGCATCATCTGAACACCATTGGCTTAAAATGCTCCTATAAGACCATAGCTACTGTATGTACCAGGTGATTACAGTTCAAGGATAACCTGGCAAGGCTGGCAATTCAGTGTGTGTTTGTTATTGCCAACAAAAACCATGAAAGGAGGAAAATATTAGTCTGTTAATGCTTTCATAGTTCCCGTCCTGCCTGCCTGCCTGCCTGTGTGTGTGTGTTCATAGCAATGAGGACACATGTGACCTTGTACAAAGGTGTGGCTCATTCATGTGTTTTTAGTCATTGTTGGAAAACAAGGGAGCTCTGCTGCAGAGAGGAAAAACTACATCAGGTTTTGGCTCCACAGAACACACTTGTTAGTATGATCAGTTTGTAATTTTAATTGTAATTTTGGTCCGTTCACACAGTTTGTTGACAATAAGAACAATATCAACTATAACTAGAATTGTCCTTTAAGTTTGGAGCTATGGGTGGGATGTAGGTCTGCCAGCCCTACTAAAGTAATCAAGATTTACATGTAGCTTGAGAGGAAGGGCTGTCTGGCAGGCTGATTTCAGAACAGTAACCTCTAGGCAAAGTCACATGACCTGTGCTGTCATCGGTTACAACACCTACTCTAAATATAAACACCTGAAAACAAGGACTGTCACTGACGTGTCTTTCTGGTTCTCTGTTTCCAGAAAACCATACGATGGCTCTTCACTTTTGACTTATGGCTATGGTTATTATTTAATCAGGCCTCATTCTAATTCATATCATCCAAAGACACATCAGATAATCATAAGGGTTTTTTTCTGCACAATGCCCCTCATGTTGCTCTCCATGAATTCTAGAAGAGCATTCTACACTAAATGTACAAAACCAGTGTCAGAAAACCAAGCCTATACCACATCATCCATTAACTGGCTGATTAGCACCATGAAAACAGTTAGCAAAGTGTTATAATGTGGATTTCAACAGTCATGCAGTTGTTGCTCTCAAAACAATAATATACAGTACGTGACTACTGGAGAGCAGGGATCCAAGATGTTGTGTGCACTGTCAAAAAGCTGACAAGAGACACTGACAGCTTCAATCCTAAGAGACGAAAGGAGACACCAGGAAAGCATGAATTTCAAAACATGTCAATGGACAGCCTACGGTCGGGATGCCTTCTCCCAGTGGCATCCTGACAGAAATGCATCATGTCTTTGCTGCTTCTTCTCACTGTATACACAACATCTATCCCACATGGTAATGGGGTTCTGTGTGTTTCAGAGACTATTTTGTAAACACAAAGGATCATAACCAAAAGTGTGCTGCACTTACTTTTTTCATCCAGAGATAACAAACATGGAGAGGACAAGTAGCACTCGGAGAAAAGCCATGGCTAGGCAACACAAGGCTGAAGTCATGATTGCAGGAGAACAACTCAGGTATGAGCAGGGGGTGGCGGACAGACTGAAAATACAACCATTTCAAACTGATAAAAGTCTCAAAGTAAGACTTGAGATGCAAGTTTGGACAGGTGGCAAGTTATTGTTATGTTTAATTTGGACTTCATTTCAAGGATGAGACTTCACGATGGAAAACTGATTAAGGACAGGCGCTACCACCTGCGCACGTATCCCAACTGTTTCGTAGCACAGGAGCTCATAGACTGGCTTGTGCGCCATAAGGAGGCTCCGGATCGGGCAACGGCCATCTGTCTCGTGCAGCACCTCATGGATCATGACATCGTTCACCACGGTAAGGAGCAGGCACCAAGGTCAGCCTCGGCAAAGACGTTTCTAAAGACCTTTTGTACGAAATGAAAAGTAAGTTTCTGCTTCTTTTCTTTAAAAAATGTTTCTGCTACATTTGAGTATAATTTGAAACTGCCTGTTGCCTTTTCTTAGTTTGTGATAAGAGGCCAGTTTTCAAGGATGCGAAGCTGCTGTACCGTTTCCGCAAGGATGATGGCACGTTTCCCTTCAATACAGAGGTGAAAATCTTCATGCGAGGACAACGGCTGTGTGAACAGTAAGAGCTGCTGTGTTTGTGCTTGGTTCAGCTGCCCTTGAAGTGTGATGTTATTCATGCTAATGATCACATGCATACCAATACGGTTAATAGGCTTGTGTTAAAATGTACCACGCAGCACTACAGCAATCTCTTGTCAGACGCACGCACGGTTTGAATGATCCTTCCAGAATTTTTAAGTAATTTGCACGTTACGAGAGACCTGACTCGCGCGTGTTGTGTCTGTCTCTCCAGTCTCATCGGGGACAAGAACTCCATTCTGCAGCTGAGAGAGGAGCATGGTGTTGCATATCAGCGCTCCTTCCCCGGCTGTCAGTTGATTGACTGGCTCCTTCAGAACGGAGAGGCGGAGAGTCGGAGTCGGGGGCTGGAGCTGTGCCGCGCGTTGCAGGAGCATGGCATCATTCAGCACGGTGAGGAGAGCCCTCGTTTGCCCTTCTGATGTATGATACCAGAAAGGGGGCCAGTCAGTGGGCGGCCAGTTGGGACTTTTGCAATCCAAAGCAAACGCACTTGTCAACTCTTTGTGAAAATCCTGTTAATTCTAGAACACGTTCCACTGTCGCCCTGTGCTTTGTCTCACTCCCACCGCCAGTGGCAAAGAAACATGATTTCTTTGACAGTGGACTACTCTATCAGTTCTGCATCAATTTTCGCCGCCGTCGCCGCCTGTCTGAGCTGCTACATGAAAGTGAGCAGGACAATGATGGTGTGGCAGTGTCGACACAAGAGGACAGCCATTCTGACAGTCCATTTATTGTGCGCAAAACCTCGCCTCAGGAGAACAGCAGTGCTTTCCAGTCTGGTAAAAACAACAACAACAACAAAACAAACATCACTTTGTTGTGAAGGCTAATTATTGCATTGTAATGTCGCCACTAATTTAATTATAGTGGGGTCCAGTAAAGACCTGAAACAGGTTACAAATGGGCGTCGAGGCAGCTTGAATTCCCTTCAGCTTCAATCTGCTGGATTTCCACCTCTTGTCCAGCTGTCTTCAACCTCAGTGGTGAGATACAACCCTAAATCAGGCAAGTCTGTAATTACTATTTACCTGACAAATGTTTGACAAATGCCATTACTAATAATATACTAATAAGAAGGCTGAATATACTAAATGCTAGTATTTTGTATATTCAACCTTACTCCTGAAAGCATATAAACAAAATCATCTCACGATTTTACAGTCCTTCGAAGAAATGTTACATGTGAGGAGTTATTGGCACCTGGTGCACCCTTCATCAAGAAAGTGTTGACGGTGAGTTACGGTATATACTTAACCTGGATAATTAACATCAGTGTGATTTCTAGGATGGCATTGCATTGACCTGAACTACATTCCCTCACTGTCTAAAAGTGGGTAATAAAAGCCTTTATCTGCACTGCCATTAAGGGCCAAAGCTGAACTACTAATTTGATATGGAAACTTATTTAGTTTGAGCGTTTGCCTCCAGATTTTGAGATATCAACATGAAACCATTCTCATCTATGATCCAATTAAAACAAATCAGCAAAAGCAAAACAAAACACACTTGCCTCCCTTCATAGTGCAGATTATTTTGGAGTGTTTTTACATCTCAACTGGTATCTCACCAACTCTGAACTATACAAACATACTTTTGATTCCAACTGAATGTGTCATTTATCTCTCACTGTAATCCCAGGTGTTGGGAGATGCCCTGGGCTTGGGGCTTTGTGGTCAGAGGTGTGGCTCCCTGTTATGTGCAGGCTGTTGACCCTGGAAGCCCTGCAGCAGCAGCTGGAGTTATGGTTAGATACACTATATAAGACACACAGGGCACTGAGAGAGAAAATGATATTAGAACTTTAAAGGAAACAAAAATGTGACCTGTATTGCATGATATGATCTCCTTTAGGTGAGGCAGTTTGTGTGCCAGGTGAATGGACAGTGTGTTCTGTACCTGGACCACAGGACCCTCTCCACACTGGTGATGACAGGACCTCGCACTGTTGTACTGGAAGTGATGGAACCACTGGAATGACAACAACAGGCTTAACGTCTAGTTGTTGTTTTAGTCACAACTACATCTGCTGGTACTGAAATAATACTTGAATGGCACTCAGTAGGGTGCATACCTCCACCAAGGCGCAACATTCCCCTTTAATGAAGCCCAGTCTAAAATGTAACTCGAAGCCCTCAAACATGATCATTTAAAAAATAATTTGTTTTTTTGTTGAGCTGTTCAACATATTTTATGTTCTCTGGATCTATGAAATTCAACCAACAAAGCAAATATTCATTTCATATTCTTTATATTCATTTATCATGAGGGAGAGTATTCTTTTGGCCCATGCCCCATCTTTCAACCAATATTTTAGACCAACAAACAAAACAAGTAAATATTATGAAACATCTTCTTCACGTTGTATAGTTTTTCAGTTGATTACGGGGGCAAAGTTCATGGGATCACTGAAATTTCCCCGTTGTGGAAGTAATAAAGGAATATCTTATCATTTATTGGAAGCAAACCAATCCTAATCACTCAGTCAAATTGTTGTAAGTAAACTGCAAAGGATTATGTTTTATCGAACCTGAATACCTCAACAAAGATGTTAACTTAGTAATAATTGGAGATAAATCATTACAGTTAAAATAACACCGGGAATAAAAACTTTTGCCCATCCATCCTGTGCCGTGGACGTCCTCTATATAGCTCATTGCTACAACTTCCGTCTTTTTGTCGTCGCCATTTTGGATTGAGAGTGAGAGCACTTGGTATAGATAGCGTTAGCCTGCAGCCTGGCCTGACCACCGGTGCAAGGAAAACAAGTACACGGGGGACATCAGGTGGTGGTGGCAGTCTTCACTTTTGGAGTGTATCGTTTTCATGAAATGTGCACCACTCCGCCCTGCCTCTTGCCCCCCTAGCTAGCTAGGAGCTGCAGCAAAGCATATGTGATAGCCAACTAACCAGCGTCGTTAGCTAGCTGCGGAGCAGCAGCGCATCAGCGCCGGCTTGGAGGAGAGCGAACATCACTGTCAGTCTGTACGTCGCGACCAGACACTTAACTTCTCCGGTAGCTATTCGTGTAGCGAGGCAGCGCGTGCAAAGCCAGTTTTCAGACGCATCCCGAGGTGAGTGAAACGCGCCGATACGTTTCTGCCTTTGAAAATGAAGGAATGAGCAACGCCAGCCGGGTATGCAGTGCTAGCTTCGGTGCTAAGTAGGCGACCAAGCCGCCAGGAGCGGGTAGCATTGCTAATCGAGGCTAGCGGTGTAACCCCAGCATACAAAGCAAACCACATGTTCTTTAAAACTCTGAATTCCCGGAACGCGGTGACACAGTGGAGCAGGACAGGCCACAGACCTGCTCCATGGCTCAGTATTGTTGGCGAAGAAGGTTAAAAAGCTTATCCACTGAGACAGCACCGGGCCCCTGGAGAACACACATAACGCTATTTGCCATCACAAGTAAACACGCTGACAGTGATTTATTGAATGGAGGCAAGTGCCGAAAGGGCGTGTTCTCTGAAGTCACTCTCTTATGATGTTGGCAGTTGAACTCTGGTGTGTTTCTTCCGCAGCATCATATTTTCAACACCAGCTCGGATCAAGGCGACTTCAGACTAATCAGTAAGGTTCTGTTTGACAGGAGAGATGTATCAGCTCCCAGTGAATAACCTCACAAGAATCAGGAGAGCAAGAAAACAAGTGAAAAAGGCTCTTGGAGACATTGGTCTGGAGTACTGCAAGGAGGCAGCCGAGGTTAGTGTATTTCCATCTGTTGTGTTGTAGAATTTCTCAATTAATTTTAGAAGTACTACTTATGATGGAGTTTATAGATGATTATCATTCTTATTTCAAAATCATGTCTGAATAATGTGCAGTATGTGCTCAGCTCTGATCTCAGATGTGAAGGAAATAACATAAGCTTTGCTGATTCTGGAGAATTTGTCAGAAGCCAGTGTGGCTATTAATTACAGAGTACTGCATGCTGTCAAACAGGCCGTTTTATATATATAAAAACACTTACTGAGAATAACTGAGGTGCGTTAATCTTTTCAATTCTTTCCGCAGGAGTTCAAAGAGTTTTGCCCTGATGAGCAATTTGTGAAGAGCTCTCTTTGCCTCGATATCTGTGCATGGGATCCATCATACTCTAAAACACAGGTAAATCTTATTTCCTGGACTCACATTAAGCTAGTTTGAGGGATACATGTACAGCAGATAATAAAATTGAAGATTCCAAGGCACTGTCTTTTGAAACAGTTGGCCTTAGTATCATGGCATGGTCATACATGAGCCTTTAAAATCAAGCATCAAGCCTCTATCAGGTCCTCTTGTAGTGGTTTTCCACCTATGGGAATCTTCCACATGTGTTTGTGGCTCAGAGAGGATGTGGATACATAAAATCTCCAGCAGGTGGCACTAAACTTGGCCCACAGGACTCACCACAACTAAACAATAGGAATAAACATTGGCGATAGTATGAAAACAAGAGAATATTTGCATTTAATGTTTGCAAAAATGTTTGCGAAATAAGAGCCAAACCAAGTTCAGATGAATGTTCATGGAAAACTGGTTAAATTGAGGTCCTCATTGAGGCCTGGCTGTTTTGTGAGCTGTGTGTTTTAGACCCCAAAAGCTTCTGCTGGTTAAGTTTCCTTTCTGTCCCCTCCTCCTAAGGAATATGGGATATGGTCAGTGGGTTACTGCTATGAAGGTCCAGATGGGTTTAGGACCATGTTTTCTGGCTATTAGATTGAATATGACTCCATCAGTTTATTTTGAGGAGAAGGACAACCCTAAAGTGGGTTGATGGTTTAAGGAAGAAGATCTGACTGTATGTACTGTCACACTCATATCAATATTCCAATTTGTTTTAATAGTTTCATCTGCTCTGCCTTTTGTTTGTTTAGGAGCTTGACTCTAGTCTATGCTTTTCTGTTGGGTGGTGATAGTATATCTGGACTGTCATAACAGTATCCCATCCACATGACAAGCCTTTGGCCTTGACTGTATCCCATCTTCCATAGGAGGAAGGGATAGACAAAGGAAGCTTAAACGACTGGAAGCTTCTGGGATTTAAAAACTACGGCTCACTAAGCACCCTAGATTTAGCTGTTTTCTGTAAACATCTGCATTTGGTTTGTCTTTCTTCTTTTGCCCCTTTTTTTCTTTGCAAACGCAGTTGTCTCTTGCAACTATTCACCTGTTATGTTTTTGCTATTCTGTGTTTATCCATTTGTTTTTTTTTTTTTTTTTTTTATTCCTGTGGGCCAAGTTTAATGCCATCTACTGGAGTTTTTATGTATCCACATTCTCTCTGTGCCACAACCGCATGTCTGAGTGGAAGAGTCCTATAGGCTGAACGTCCCTATAAGAGGACCGTTTGTGTCCCTGACAGAGGTCCAGTGTTTGTTTATAAAGCATCATGCATGACCATGCTATGATGTAAGCTGTTTGAAAAGTGACTTCTTCCATTTTAAATTGTATCGCTGTTTTCAAATGCTTACACTCAAATCATGTTAATCTTAATGCCATTCTTGTTTGTCTTTTTTTATCCCTTTAGGATTACAGATCAAAGCCATTTTGCTGCACAGAGTGCTCATTTTCTTCCAAATACTACTCAGGCTACAAGAATCACTTCCGCAATGTGCACAGGAAAATCTTCGAGAGCAAAATCCTGCTCAACTGTCCCTACTGCACATTCATCGCAAACAAGAGAACTCTGGAGACGCATGTTAAAATATTCCACATACCCAGCTCAGCACGGCAGAACTACGGCAGCTTACAGGGCGGCGCGCTGCGAAAAAAGGACCGAGCGTTTTTTGATAGAGCCAGGCAGGGAGACGGTGTGGAGAGAGCCATGTACTTTTGCAAAAAATGCACCTTCCGGGACAGTCTCTACAACGTCGTGAGAAGGCACATCTACAGGGAACATTTTCAGCGTATTGTCTCACCATATCTTGGCATGGTTTCTGAATCGTCTGTCAAAAACGGGGCTAACTCCGTCAACGGTAACAACATCCTGTGTAAACGCTGCCAGTTTTCCACCCGTAGCTACGAGGCGCTAGTGCAGCACGTTATAGAGTACCACGAGCGTATTGGTGCTCAAGTAACCACCATGATTGGACATGCTAATATCGTTGTCTCCAGGTCTCAAACGTTACCGGTGGCGCCTATGACCGTTAACAGGAGCCACCCACTTAGGGCTGAGTCAACAGGACAACCAGTGATTGGCTATTTAAAGCCAGCCCATGTTAAAAATCAGTCCCCCATCGTAGCCAATCAGGCGCGTGCTCTTCACAGCAACACCGCTGTGGCAGAAAACAATGCTACCGGTGTATGCACAGCCCAGACGCAGAAGTGGAAGATATGTACAGTTTGCAATGAGCTTTTTCCCGAAAACCTCTATAGCGCTCATTTTGAAAGTGCGCACAAGGCCAAGAAAGTGTGGGCACTGGCCAAGTACATCATGAAGATCCACAACTTCACCAGCAAGTGTTTGCTCTGCAACCGCTATCTGCCCAGCGACACGCTGCTCAACCACATGCTCATCCACGGGCTCACCTGTCCGCAGTGCCACTCTGCTTTCCACAATGTCGAAAAGATGATGGAGCACGTGGCTCAGACTCACCCGGAGGACTTTGTCGGGCCTCCCGGCGCGACGCCGCTCACCTTCGACCTGACAATAAAACAAGATAAGTCGAGTAACGTCCAGCTTGTCGTTCTCACTTTTAACATGAAGGAATCCATCAACGGGCAAGATCAGTCTGCACCTGCTCAGAACAGCGCTCCGCCACTGGCCAAGCTCACCGCTCCGAGAATGATCGAGACCAAAAGCGAACCGCTCACGAGAAGTTTCCCCTCAACGACTAACAAGAGCGAGGTCGGGAAGACGCTGTGCCCGCTGTGCTTCACCATCCTCAAAGGCCCCATCTCTGATGCGCTGGCCATGCATCTGAGGGAGCGACACCAAGTGCTCCAGACAATGCATCCGGTTGAAAAAAAGATGACATACAAGTGCATTCATTGCCTAGGAGTGTACACCAGTAACATGGTGGCCTCCACAATAACATTGCATCTCGTGCAGTGCAGAGCTGTCGGTAGGAACCAGGCGAGCCAAGGCTTCAAGTCTGCCTTGACTCTCAACTCGTCCGGGGCCGGCTTCCTCAAGAGGCAGCCACCGACACAGGCCATGTCCGGCCCCAAGAGACTAAAACTGAGCAAGGAGTCCAAGATTTCCACCTCCAGCATTGGAAGTCAGGCTGAAACGGATGGCCTTGCTTTGGATCCCAGAAGTTATGAGCACAAGACATATGAGGCCAGGAAAGAGTTCCTGACAGCCTACTTCAACCGGCGACCATACCTTTCTCCTCAGGAAGAGGAAAAGCTGTCTGCAAGTCTGTGGCTGTGGAAATCCGACATTTCCAGTCACTTTGCAAACAAGCAAAGGATGTGTGAGAGATACTGCGAGACCAAGAAGGTGGCCGTGCTGCTCGGCTTCGACATGCACGCTCTCAAGAATGTTCAGCACGACTTGATCTTTGAGGAGCGCAAGATTGAGGGCTCCTCAGTGGGGAGATCTGGAGGCCTCAAGTCTGGCACCCCGAATACAGACCAAAACAGACGGTGTGCGACACTAAACTGTACCTTAAAATTCAGTACAAGCACAGAGACCATTTCTATTGACTCGGACAGTGAACCAGAAACAGAAGATAGACCTGCTGAGAATGGACAGGTTGACACGAACCAACACCACACTGTAAAATCCCAGAAGCCGGTGAACCTGACAGAAGAAACTGAATCTTTGATCATAGACGATCCTTCGAGAGGGATGGGGAGCTTTTGCTAGGAGCGAGTTGGGGAAGTGCTTGGGTGACTTTCTGGCAGCATCACTTGGTGTGCCTTGGTCGACTGTGAGGGAAGAACCAGGTCTAAAGACAGTTACAAATAAACATTTGGGAAAATGGCATGGGTCAATAAAATCCCTGTTTCCACATGTTGACCTCATTACCTGAGTTGGACAGAAAGAAAAAGATGCATCATAGTGCATAAATCTGTGGCATATGTAAATATATCTAGCCATTGTTCTTTGTTAGTCTCTTCATAAAATTGGTTACTCACTGGTTAACGGTCATAAGATGAGATCATACCAACTTTCCTACTTCCATAGTTTTTTTTTTTTCCTCAACTGTGACAATGAACTGTATCATGTACTCCTTTCACATTTAGAACGTGTAGGATATGCTAAATGCTTATGTACGCGTTTTAATGAAATGTTTGATAAAAAAACAACTTGTTTTTCTACACCAATCACCACTCAGTTTGTGACAGTTATCTTTTGTGACAACATATTTATTTATATATATTTTTTTTAAAAAAAACTCCAAACGATCTGATTCACATTTGCAGAATATAATGGAGTTGAACAGGGCAGCAAAATAGGATCCTCAAGTTTTTTTTATGTAATTGTCCCTTACCTCAACAGCAAAATTATGGAAGATAACCTAAGTTTAACTTCTAAGTGTGTATATAAAGCCTGCATATGCTGCTTAACTTTTAATTTATCGCCGACCGCAACTGTGTTAATTCAAACCTTCATACGGATTTAACAAAACGTAAAGACGTGCTCAAAGGGAAATCTTTCTTTATTCACAATATGTGGTACAACAATAGTAAAACCACTTTGACAACACTTTAATTAAGGTGGCATACTGTCTTACTTCACAGATAAAACGATGGAAGCAGGTTTGGCAGCAGTCCGTTCAGTTTCGTGAGCATGAAACGTAAACACACGAAACGCAGCTACGTCTTTTTCGAATTATTCCGACGTCATATCTCGGACCCCAAGTTTCCGCTGTGTCTGGCGCGTTGATTGGTTTGCAGGGGCAGCAGGGGCGGGACTTCTGGCTTGTACAGTAGCAGAATTGGCCAACCGCCAGCGTGCATCACTGTCCAGGCCACAGTCTGCAGCTGCAATAATGTCCATATTGTGTCTGCATGCGCATATCCAGCTTTTACTAACTCCATAGCTGCGCTCTGAGAGGGAGAGCACGCCTTTAAACACTTGTAAGTATACTTATAAATGGTGATTGCCTCGGACCATTTCCATGAATGTAGTTTGTAGTTGTTTTTGATGCGTTTCCCGTGGACTGTTTAGAAACAGCTAGTTAGCACCTGAAGCTAAAACTGGTAGAATCTACGCGACTTGAAACTGTCACGTAGCTGTCATCGGGGGCGGACTGGCACCTAAACGTAACTATTTGGCTTGATATACATCGGAACGATGTAGTGTTACTTGGTTTGCTAGTGCTAGTTCCACAAGTCACCTCGGTAGCCCTTGTTAGCTCATGTTTCTTTTCAAATGGTTACAGTTTTTGGATGCGATGTTCTTACCCTTCCAGTTATGTAAGAGTTTCCATTCATTTCTGTGCATCAGCAGGGTCTATTGACAGACTGCTGAATCATGCAGGACATGAGCATCAAGTCTGCATTAGTCTTGTTTTTTGGATTTTTTTTTTAACTATTATTGTTGTCATTTTACACGTCATCATTGTGTGCTTATATCAGTTTGCAGAAATGATAATGTGACTGACAACTATGTGTGCAGACTTGATGGATCGCATAACTCTCTCTCTCTCTCACATGATTCTCCTGGTGGATATTCATGTCATAAAGAAATGACCAATGGGTTGCTGAAATATCAGCAGCGCAATTGTAAATTATTCATGTGACTTTTTCTCCCCCTTGTGTGCTTCCAGACTGTTAGTACAAGCTGCAACATAAGGTGAAGAAGCTCTATTATGATGGCCGACAGACATAGAGGAATGGCAGGAGAAACCGTGGGGTCTGTCTAGGCTGGCTTTGTGTTGGAGGCTCACAGTGTGGAAATAATGTCGCACACTAACAGAGAGCTGGTGGAGTTCTTCATATGCTACAAGCTGTCTCTGAGTAACTACCCAACCTCGCTGCTGAGGCCAGAGGATGCTGGTGGAAGGGCTGGGGGTGACAAGGCTGCCAGGAATGGCTTACTGGTCAACAGTGGGCCGCCGGAGACATCACTGGTCCTACAATGTGACATAGAGGCTGTAAAGGCAGCTCTGAGAGACTCTGCTGATGAGTTTGAACTGCTCTTCACGCAAGCATTTAGTGACCTTTCCTCACAGCTTGACATCGCTCCTGACACAGCCTACCACAGCTTCAAGAGCGTGATGGATGAGGTCTTCAAGGACGGAGTCAACTGGGGACGTATAGTGGGCCTGTTTTCCTTCGGGGGTGTGCTGTGTGTGGAATGTGTTGGGAAGAATAGGAGCGAGTTGGTTCCCCGCATCGCAGACTGGATGACCATGTATCTGGATGAGCACATCAGTCTGTGGATTCAGAGCCAAGGAGGCTGGGTGAGTCTCCAGGAGATGGAGTCAACAGAAGAAAATGAAATGAAAAATACACATACATAAATTTTTCTGTAAAAGTGCTAATATTTTTGGCCACAACTTTTAGGTGGATACTTCCCTTAATGCAGATGGAATGAAACCTTAACATGTCCTAATAGCAATCCCCCCCCATCACTCATTATTGGACTTGATTCTTCTGTTGCAGGACTGCTTTGCTGAGATTTTTGGACGTGACGCCGCTGCAGAAGCGAGAAGATCTCGGGAGAATCTGAGGAGATGGCTGCTTGTCGGCATGGTGCTGCTAACAGGAGTGCTGGTCGGTGTGCTCATCGCTAAGAAACAGTGAAGGTGTTGCGTCTCATTTGCCACACCCTGTGTAATGCTACGCCAACAGAAACACAACTAAATAGTTAATGTTTACAAAAAGCCCAGTCTGTGTGTGCACTGACAGAATGTGGATTGTTGGAGTGTCCATTAGAAATTGGCAAGAGAAAGTACGTGAAGCCTTAGGAATGTCCTGGTTTTCTGTGTGTATTGTTGGGCTGCATGATATGGGCAAAATTTCATACATTGATATTTATGCTGATATCTAGATAGCGATATGATACATGATATGGGGTATGACTGGGGTATGAATAATGCAGTCACTTCACAGAATATTTTATTGATCATAACAGTCCAATAACCATGTTAGGCTGCATTAAAATACAGTTGAAATCCTCATAGTGATCAAATCTGCTTGGGTCAAGTTGATCACTATAAGCAGATGATTACTAAAACCACTTTTTCTTTTTCTGTATTTCTCATGCAAGCGACCATCAGAATGACAGTCATATTTATTACATGAATAGAAAACTGCACAACGCTGCTATTTCCTGATTTGAAGATAAAATAACATAGGCTGTGCCGCGGGCCTGCCCTGCTCCGAGTCTGGATGGTCAGAGTGAAAGCATTCCACTCCACTCACGTAACATAACCTGCTGCTTTCATTTCCCCTTCCATTGCTTTTAGAAATGGAATCATGATCAATGTATGTTTTGGCTTTTTGACAAGAATTTACAAAAGACTCTTTGATGTGAAAGTGAAAACAGAAAAGTCAGTTAATTATAAATATCTAATGGAAAAAATAAGTGATTGAGCAAATATTTGCCCTCTTTAAAGTGACTGAGCAAATTCAACACAGGTTCAGTCAGTCGGTGCTTATAGTCTCACAATCAGTGAAATGACCTGAATCACTTGAGTGCAGTAAACTTGATTGACAAGTGATTGTAGACGCCTGTGTCCAGTCACTGGTTTAATCACTATTCCTGGCTACAATTACAGCATGTAGACAAAACCCTCCAAGCAACTCTGACAAAAGGTTATTGAAAAGTATAATTCAGGGATTGGGCACAAAAAACATTTCCAAGCCACTGAAATGGAAGGAATATGGCACATGTGTAAATCTGCCTTGAACAGGCTGTCCTCACAAACTGAGTGACCGTAACTATTCTGATGGCTGATCACACCTGATCCCTGTGCCACCTGACAGAGCTTGAGCAGTTTTTCAGAGGAGAAAGGAGTAAAACTGTAGTGTTGACATGTGCTGGCCTGATGGAGACCTGTCCACACCGACTCAGAGCTGTGATTGTGGCCAAAGCAGCATCTTCTAAATACTGACTTGAAGGAGGTGAGTATATATGACTTACATTAGATGTTTTTAAATAACTGACATTACTTTCTTGAGATCTCTTCTCGCTTTGACATTAAAGAGTTTTTTTGTCAGTTCTTGCCAAAAAAAAACGATATTGACCATGATTCCACTTATAACAGCAGTCAAAGGAGGTAAATACTTTTTATGGGCATTGTATCTGCACAGCAAGCACACATACACACAGGGTGAGCGTGAGAAATTGGATATCGTCCATTTTTATTGTTCTTGTGTGTTATCTTGATAAAGCTACTGTATGATAATATAATGTTCAGCCCTAAGTCACTTAAGTCAACATGTACAAACACAATGTGCTCAAACTAATAACACACAATCATTTATCATCATCTGTAGACACGCACATTCACAGCTGTGGTAGAAAATGTAAGTGAACCCTTGTATTAACTGGTTGAGCCTCCTTTTTGACAAACCCGGGGATTTGTTTTCCCCTCAATGAGCGAGAGTTTTTTTTGTAAGCTAAAGCAAAGATGCCATAACCCACACAGCTTCTTGTTCCACTGACTGGACTCCTGGTTTGCTAACTCCTGACTCCAATTGGTTTTTGTGGGTGTCATTAGCCCCGGGGTTCACATACTTTTTCCTACCTACACTGTGAATGTTTGAATAAAATACAATGACTCCTCTGAGGTTAATTAAAACACATTGTGTTAATTGATAGTTGTAACTTAGATGAAGATGAGATCAATTTTGTAACCAGTTAGTGCAGAAACCAGCGAATTCCAGAGGTTCACATACTTTTTCACGCCACCGTGCAGAGCTTGGTGAGCTGTTGGACTTCTTGCCCCACTTTGTCCTGTGTCTTTTTTTTTTTTTTTTAAACACACAGCAGAGATTTTCAGCTGTTGAAGGCTGTTAACACACCAGACTGCAAGTGCTTTAAAAGAGCCTGATAAGCTAAGAAACATGAAACGACTGAGGTGATTTGATGAGACTGCTTTGTGTGTGTGTGTGTGTGTGTGTGCGTGTGTGTATAATCCAAGGACCAATTTTTATTACTTACATACTGACAGCGAACAGAAAATATAAGTTATATTTCCTTTTCACTGTGTAATGCTCAGCTATTGTTGGCTGCACTGCCCTAAACTCTTAAGGCATGCTTCAAAAATAAATATATTTATGTTTTTTTCTTGTGCTTTATTTTGTTTTGTTGTATGGGGAGAAAAAAAGTGTAAAAAATACACACACACATCTACGGTTTATTGCTAAACTGAGTCCCAAGTCTCAGCTCTGAGTCTGGCTCACAGCACTGTCATGTTCCCATTAAAACTTCTTATGACATGAAAGAAAGTGATATCCAGGCTCCAGGCCTGTTAATCATTGTCAAATTCTCAGATTTATTCAGCAGTTCACATTCCTGGAATGAAGTGAAAAGAAATGATCATCGGGCGGGAAAACTCATATCAACGATGGAAAGAACAGACTGACTCCAAACAAAGTTGTTTAAATGTCAAATCCAAACACGTCCATCTCGTCTCTGACACATGCAAAAATGAATCATTCAAATATTTTAAGTGTGTAAAAAAGACTTAAAATATACAGTCTTATATCCAAAAACTGATAAACTGTAGTACTAACTATAACCACTGCACATGATGGATGCGTTAGTAATGTATTTAACCTGAGGTGTGAAGCGTTTTGTTTGGTATTCATGATTGAGTCCTCTTGTAACGGCCTGAAGAGTAAAGCTGAAATGTTCTCCTCTCAGTTCATGTTCACCAATGTTGTCGATGACGAGCGTGTTATCTCTGAGCTGCAGCGTTCAGGGTTCTACATCCTGTGCAGAGCGTCGGTTGGGGTAAAGCAGGAGCTGCAGTGTTGTGTTTTGACCGTTGGAGGGTGCTTGTGCACCAGATATTTCAAGATGGCGTTTCTCCACATGAAGCTGAGGCAGTTGCACTTACTTATGATTTATTTCTTGTTGTAGATGTAATGGCATCAACGTGTCTGCTGGTTATTGCAAATACATCAAATTCATTTTTCAGGAAGGGCTGTCTTTCAAAGTGACGCACAATCCAAGCACGACTTTACACAGGAGTGAGTTTAAACTGTCTTGAAGCTTGACACAACGCCTCATCACATCACTTGCTTCCCTGTTGTAAATGCTTCTCCTGCGACTAAGGACGAAGCAGGGTTGAAGGAAAGGAGCAGTAGGTTTGAGAGAAAAGGTCACTAACGGATGGCCACGTGAGCGAACAGGAGCAGGCCTGTGGTTGCTAATCTATCCCTCTCATTTGTTGCCGTTTCCCCAGAGCAGAGCCGGCAGCTGCAGCAGATAAACAGATAGAGACAGCTAAGGAAGAGTATAAATTATGGCCAAACAATGTTGAATTCTTACATTTCGTGTCTTTTTTTTCTCTTTACACTCAGTTGCCTGTCTCAGGATGACTTATTCTGATTCGGCTCATTCTTGCGGAGGGAAATGGCGGGGTTTTTCTGCATTAATGTGATTCAGCGTAAACTCTGGGCATGCGGTAAACGGATTCTGATGGGAAACCCCTCGTCTTACTGAAATGAATGAAGTGAGACTAAGGAGTTAATACGTGCTATGTTAATGGCTTTGTTCTACTCAGCGGTTTGATGTGCAATTTGACGAAATGCCAATGATCTTTTTTTTCCCTTAGAGGTGGGTTATCACCAGTAAACGCTGAAGAATGTGTTGGGTAGTAGGCTGAGTCCTTACTGCAGCAGCCTGTGTCCCTCTACTATGTCTAGTCAAAGTCCAATTTCCGCACACCTGCAAGGCACGCCTCGACTGTGAAAGCACACCCAGCCATGTGAGTGGTCTTTTGTAGATTTGATCTCAAGTGACATGCCGTGTGCTCCCACAGATTATGAAACCTGGTTGGATTCATTTAATCCAAAACTGACATGTTGATTTTGAACGATGAGTAATCTCTTTAGGGCAAACAAAGGGAGCATATCTAAAACGGCGCTGGTGGATTTACAGGAGCCTTTTGTTGTCCCTCTGATGATACCAAATGTTATTTGTTTGTCATAACTCTTCTTTGTGTCATGCCCAGACACGAGAAAAAAAAGCGTACGCAGTGCCCCTCTCTGCATAACTGACAGGGAGGGTGAGAGTGGCGGTGCCAGCAGCAGGTGGATGGTTTGGTGTCTGTGGCCTCAGTGATAAGTTATCAGTCATCCCCCAGTCCTGAGCGAGCTACCCCTGCCCTGCCGCTCAGCATGAAAAAAATACACTGAACGCTCACGCCACTGTGCTGCGTTTACTGCATGGAAAACAAAATGCTAAGGAAAGGGCACTTGAATGATAATGCATCAATATATTTGTCATAAGGACTATGTTTTTTGCTTTGTGTTGTGTCAAATAACTTTCCCTGAAAGAGCCACTCAGTGAGGACAACATGACCACAAGTTTGATCAACAAGAAACTGAGTGGGATAACCTCCATATTAACAATCACAGGAGCATGTCTTGAACTTACCGGTACTTTAGTTGAATATTTTACTTTCCTGCTACTTTATACTTCTAATTAACATTTAATAGGAGAATAATGTGCAGACCTATGTTCATTTTTCAGCTCTTTACTCTCTCTCTCTACTTTCCAGATTAAAACATGTTTATATGACAAGCTAACCAACCTGATGCATCTTCACAGATTAAACTGGCTAACTGTTTGTAAGGTTATGAAAATCACCTGCAGGTGAATTGTGCCACAGGTGTTTATGTGTTAGCAAAAATGAGCCCTTAATAACTGTACAACACATTCATTTTATTTTGAAGGAGCCTTTGATAATACTTTTGCTTGAGCAATATTTTGAATGTAGGACCTGTATTTTTACATGGTGGTATTGCTACTTTTGGTCAAGTGGAGACTCATTATCTGTAGCAGTTAGAATGTGCACACGTAAACACAGTTCACCTCAAGGCATTTACAGCCTGCTGATGCAATTTAGCCACTATGAATCTTCAGCTTTAATGTCAATGGGCCTCTTTAGGAAGTTGTTTAGAGCCATGACGCCATGAAAAACATGTTACTACTTTTCATTATAAAGCAACTGGTGTGAGCATATACAAATAATGGTATAATAATAATGAATGCAAACATGACCCTGTGAGTGCATTTGAACTTGAGGCCCACTTGTTCCCCAAACTGGCAGCACTTGTCAAAATCGCACTTTAGTTGAATATTTGTCACTTCTGCGGGTTGGAGAATTTGCATGGCCTCTGTGTACAATTACACTGTCAAAGTGGAGCTCTGCCTCCACAAAGAAGCTATTATACCTGAGCAGGGGAGTACAATAAAGGCACACAGGAGGCTTTACTGTGGTCAGTTCACTGAGCTGAACGGATGAACTGAGAATTCAAATGACTTTAAAAACAAAAGCCTCAATTAACCATACTTCAAGCAGAAAAAGTCACACGTTTATTATTTTCTGTGCAGAGCTCAATGGACTATGGTAACATCAATAATGCAAATGCAAAACAGATCCAACATAAAACTTAAGTAGACTTTCACATTCTGTAAAATAAAAGAGGCAAAGATCTGGCTGTCAAGTGAGATTTGTGTTTGTATTTACACCTGACAGTTTCCTCATCATTGTGTTTACACATGCATTAACCCCCAACAGAGTGAATTCATCTGACTTCCAACTAGGGCCTGCCTGATCAAGATAGTATCTACAAAATTATTTTCCCCCACAAAATACAGTGAAAATATACAGAAAACTCCATGCACGTGGCATCCAGCATAGAAACACATATGTACAAATCCACACAAGTGAGCGACAAGCAAGCAAGTGTGCCGATTCCTGAACAGGCCGCACAAAGGTGCCTTGTTTTTTCACACTAGCGTGGGCACCATGCCAGTGTTGAGGTGGTGTGTGTAGGGTAAGGAGGCAGAGGGATGCAGAGGCGAGGGTGCAGGGATGAGGTGTGGCGCGTGGCTGTAGGTCAGGAGAGTCCCGGGCCCGAGGGAGTAGGGCCCGCCGTTGTCATCCAGAGGCAACGGCTGAGTCACCTCCGAGTACTGCTCCAACATGGCCGCCTTCTTGCTCTTCTTGTTCTTGTTGGAGACTTTTCTGTTTCGCGTCTGAATGCCGTCCTTCTTCATGGTAAGGGGTCGATTGACCTTGGAGAGTAAAGGAACGACATTTCATGACTTTTTTATGTACACGCAGGCCTCTGCAGACGTTTTCTGGATTGCGTTGTAAAGAATGGAGTTGTGAACTTTATCTGGATGAGTGACTCACATTGTGCAGTTTAAAGTAGAGCCCGCAGGCATTACACACAGGCTCTCCGTTAGCGTTGCGTCTCCACAGGGTTGTTGTGCTTGTGTGACAGTTGGCACACATTGTACCTGCCCTCTTGCTGACAATCTGAAACACAAGAAAGGAAATGTTCAGGGTTTCTAACAATGAGAAATGATTCAGTGAATTGTTAACGAAGGAGCCAGTCAGAGCTAATCAGCGGACCATACCAGTCTTTTCTTAGGCCGGATTAGAGGCCTGTTTTGGCCATTCATCTTATGGTACAGTCCACAGGCATTGCACAGGTAATGGCCCGTACCATCCCTACGCCACAGAGGGGTGGCTGTGGCTCCACAGTTGACGCACTCTCTGGCCTCTGTACAGAAACAAAAATAAAAAGTTATTTATTCATGATATAAGGGGTTTGTTAATATAGTTAATATATTTGTTATTATTGTTTATCTATATTAAATATATAATCATATTGTATTTATTGCTTACTTTTTAAATACTTATAATAAAAATAAATAATATATTTTATGTGCAAATGTCTTACGATGACATTAAGAGAGTATAGGTATAATGTATATCTCTTAAATGAACAAAATCCTTTTTGACAAAACTATCACCTGACATTTAGCTCATTGACCTGTAGATACCCAAAAGCACTTCTCGCCATGTTAGCTTCAAAGTTAAGATTGAAAGTTCATTTTTGACCTGGAAATTACATTTTTAAATTTAACCATCTGCATTTCCATGAAAACCTGGGAAGTCTCAGTCATTTGCATGACCTGAAAGGTCACTGAATGGACCTTGTGGTGAGATTGTCTTATCCACTGATGTCTCAGTGTGTCCTCACCTGGAGTGGATATCCTCATCTTGTTGCGGAGTTTAGGAGAGTACGAGGGGCTGATCCAGGCCCCGGGGCTGGAGTATAGTGCGGCAGAGCTGTACTCCTGTGGACTGGTCATGTATGAGCTGTAGGGGCTCAACATGTGTGGGTGGGAGTGGGATGATGGCGTGTACATACTCCCGGCAGCAGGCGTTAGATTCAGAAAGCTGCTGCCAGCCCCAGACCCCCCCAGAGGGCTCAAGCGCTCGACCTTTAGGGCCTCCTGAAGCCGGGGGCTCTCCCTGTTCTCTCTGCCTGGAGAAGAGTATCCATCTCTGGAGGCGGTGAAGGAGGATGTTACTCCGGAAGTGTAGAGGGACGTCGGGGTGTGGGAGTGCAGTGGGGTCTTGCTGCTGCTCCATGTGGAGGGTGGGGGGTTGTAGGATGAGCTCAGAGAATGGCTGGCAGGCCCGTCCAGCAGCTGCAGGTTACTGAGGAGGCTCGGTGCAGTGAACACCTGTCGAACTTTGAAAGACAAGACAGAGTAGATCGAGTCAGATTGTGATTTTGAGGATGGATGTGGAGGTGAATTTGGATGGGTGGCGGTGGGTGGGAGCACTGACCCGAGCTATGTCTGTAAGCTGATGATGTCCGGCTGTGGCTCGGGTTGGAGAAGAACGATGGCAGGCCGGTGTAGTCAGCATCCTGGCTGGAGAAGAAGCCCTCACCCTCTTCCCCTGGAGGCAGCAGGCCGGGCTCGGAGGAGAAACCGGCGAGAGGATCTGAGCTGAGCAGGGCTGGAGACACCCAGTGGGACTGCTCTGAGGAATCTTCCATGCCAACAGGGGAAGACAAGCTGCAGCAGACCATGGTATAGGTAAGATTTCAGAATTTGACAACCCTTTTTTTAAAAGTCAAACACATTCTCAGGCTAATTCTTCTTTAACTGAAAGGTGGAGTCAGATTTTGCATCTTTGGTCACACTGGAAAAGAGAACAGGCAGGAAGTAACAACACAGAGCTTTACAGTAACTTTGATTGAAGCAGATCATTATCACCCTGCTCTTCACCTAACAACAACCAGTGCAACTTGGACAAGATCTCTCGACAGCAGATTTCTTCAAATTTCCTCATTTGACTGAAAAAAAGTCGAAAGTAAAAAGTAAAAAATAAAGGGTCTATTTACAGTATGTAGTGATGCAGCCAGTGACCATACAGTTATCAAGTGGCCTTTCTGCAATAGGCGTGTCAGTTAGAAGAATGCTAAAGATGTACGCCCTGAGGGAGGCTCTGCAGGGTGGACAAACAGCGCACCACTCTAAAAATACATTCTTTTAAAAAGTGAAGTTGTGTTTGCAGGCAGATCGATAGTGATCAAGTTTTCACACCAGTCTTCTAAATTTTTGATTTGGGTGTATTGTTTCATTAACTGTCCAATGGTAGTTGTGTGATTTTAGGCAAATGTGCATTTGTACAGGGAAAAATTGGGATAAAGTGCCTTGTCTGCTGGGTGAGGAAATGAAGCATGACAATCACATTTGCTGTCCTTTAGAAAATAAATAGTTCTGAAAATGTCAAACGGGTGTGACAGAAACTACGATAGCTCATAGTGGTGGAGCAGTATTATGGGAAGCGCAGTAACAGACAAGGCTGCTCTGGCTCCATATCTTTAGAGGAAACAGAAGAGGCTCATAGTGTCCGATAAAGTGTGAGAAAATCTGATAGACAGCTTTGTTGTAACGCTAAATATATCCAGCTCCTCTGATACAATGTGACCCTAATCTCATCTGATTAATAGAAATCTGTCGGACAAGAAACGAGACAAATTTGAAAACACAGCCACACATGAGCATGCCGTGGAGAGCCGATCAGAGAACTGCGATGAGAAATCACAAATTTCAAACAGGTGGCATTTATCACTTTTAGATTTCAATTTATCCTGTTCTCAGACATTCAATTAATAAACAAACATACTTAATTAACTTAAGGTTTAATTGTTGTCCTAATAAAAACATTAAAATGCATGTATTAACACATATACTGTACATACATTATAAACAGGATGAGACATTTCATATGAATTAATTTAACTTATGAGTAGTAGTCAAGAAAAGCCGAAGCTCACTATAATACAAGGTCACTGACAAATGATGAAATAGATAAATAATAAAATAGATGAAAAGAATAAAAATGTAAATTAACTATCAGAGTTTAAGTGAAAATATGCATTTCATTGAGAAGGAAACAGAGTTCCCATCAGCCCAAGCCAAAGCAGAGTCCTCACCTCTCATATTTCTACAAGTCACCCAGTCAAGCAATATTTGGCCTGAGTTGATATTCAGCCCTCACCAGCAAAAGTTTCTGATGCACAAATGTGCTTTCATGAGCCAGATATTCTTTGTCGGAGGAATTAGATCACACACTGGTGCTCACAGGGAGAATATTAAGATGGACATGAGATGAAGAGTGTGTGTGTGTGGGGGGGGTCACCTACCTTGGAGGTCACAGATGAGCGAGGTGAGCAGCAGGACTCAGGTGGCACAGCGGGAATGTCTACCTCAGCATAGGCTGGTGGCTACAAGAACAACTTCTCCAACCACCAGCAAAGTTTAGGGCTAAGAGACAGTTTGTGGGCGGGGTTGGGGACAACTTTTTTGAAAGACACACCTCTTTGTCCAGAGAGAAAGAACTTGTATGAAGTCAGAGCCAACATGTTTACGGCCCCACATTTAAAATGATGCCTGACTGTGTAATTTGCATTTTTAATTCACCAAAAGTCTCTGGCTGCTTAAGTACATGCAGAAGGTGAAGGTGTCGGCTTCAAATCGTGGTTCCCCTGCTCTTCCTTTATGATGGCAGTGTAGTATTGATAACATGTTTCTATCTCTGATGATTTCCACACAGGAAGCTCCACAATATAAAAAAGCATATCAGCACCAAACAAAGGCTATTTTCACACTGAGGTATAACTGGGTGGACAAAAATGAGCCAACTAAGTTAATATTATGTGATATAATTTTATTTGAAGGATTTAATGTTTACTTAGGCAGACACATAAATGCAAAAGATATCACTGAGCAGTTCAAGGCAGGACAGTCAGCATTCAGGATGTGTGCTTTTTGTCTGTTGATGAAATGTGCATACAGCTCCTGATAAGACCGGGTCCACATGGAAAAGAGTTTGACAGACATTTGAACAAAGCAAATATAAAATGCAAAGACTCCATTTCTTTGTGGTCCAGGAAAGCTTATAGTGGAACACAGTAATGCAAATTGGGAGACGAGCAGCAATCATGGGGGAGAGATATGGTCTGGACATAGCCTGGCTGCGCACAAGCCCGACACTGTGCCCATCATTTGCTAGTCAAAACAGTTCCCCAACTTTCCTCTGTCTTTGTTCATTTGCAGTTTTCAGGGAAATCAGGGAAGAAAAACAGTTAGGAAGAGTCTGGGCCTTTTTTTCTGTGGAACACTGGGTCTTTTTCTGCCATTTAAGCTGTGGTTAAATTGAAATGATTTCCTCCAAAGGCAGTGACGGGCTGATAAACGGCATCAGTTGGACAAGATGCAAATCAATAAGCAGTTCGTGTGGCACATCATTGTCACCTGTCGACCCAAAGCTGTCAGTCCATCTGGGAATAAAGCAATGGAATGGTTTAGAAACTGAATATTTGATCAAATGGATGTCAGCAAACACACAGCTGAAATGAATTTTCTTTTTTGGTGGAAACCTTTGTTTTTCATTTTCAGGGGAAAGAAAATGTGTAAATAGTCGTCCAGGATAATGACTGACTACAGTCTACACAAACTACATCAACTCCTATTTTGAAATGTAATTCTAGTCCATTATGTCTGATCCTGTGGCGTATATGATCATATGATCGTGTTTGTTGTTTTGAATGTGTGTATACTGTCTAATATTAATGATTCATGATCAGGCAGGCAAAATCACTTATCACCTATGTATAATAGTTTCATCTGGGATCCATGCATAAGGATTTAAAAAAATGGGTAATCTAAATTTATTTTGGTTTATACCAGTGAGAGGGGAAATCAAACAGGACACACTCTTTTATTGACTCCCAATTATTTTCTATTACGAAAGAGTACAATGAAGCTGCTGGCTGCTCATTGAGGAAAAATTCTCAATGAGACAGATTGGAAAATAACACTTAGGTCACTGCAATGCCCCTAATACTTTTAATTTTTAAGGCTAGCCTTTGGATATGGGTTAATGCTTAGCACTGCTGCCTCAGGAAGAAAGCCTTGAGTTCAAGCTTCGGAGGTCAGGTGGTTTGGAGACTCTACAATGCCTGCATGTGCGAATGTGTTATTTTGTTTACATGAGTTTGCTCCGTGATGATCCTGTGCAGGATGTCACCTGCCCCTCACCCAGTGCATGATGGGTGTAGGCTCCAGTTTGCTAGGACCCTGACCATAACAAGTGGAAATGCTGTATGTGGAATGACAAGATGGTGTGTGATGCTAATTTACTGTGTTATCTAATCAAGTTTATCCCTTTTTTTCCTATTAGGTTTTATGCATCTGTCTGTAGTTTTGGTTTAGAGACAATAATATCAAAACTAAAAAAAGTGTGAGAGAGCGAAGCTGCAACATGGATCGCAGCATGAGTTAGAGTAATACTACGAATTGAAGAGGGAAATGAGCTCTGTGCAGCAGCGCGGACAGCTGGGCAGGGATGTGGCCGCTGCCGCTGTGTGAGCGGGCTGCTATGCTCTGATAAGAGGCTATCAAGATGAAAGAAAGAGGCCAGGAATTACAGGCCCGCTGCTCACTGTCATCCAGCAGCACAGACATACGCACAGACCTCCAGGACGTTGCAGCACGTCCGTGGTCATGCCATGTAACGCACACAGGCCCGTGCAAAGCCAGCACAAACGCACGTACACACAGCGTGCCTGTTGACAGTATCTCGACAGAAGCGGTTTGATCTGACACTGGAATGTCTTGTTGGACAGTTGGGAGTTGGTTTGAGCCTATTGTAGCTGGGTGACGGATGGTGTTGCGTGTCACCAGTGGACTTTGGGGACAGCTCTCTAATTCCCAAGAAACGGGCTTCTGGGTAGAGAGGGGTCTTATCTCTGCCATGCAGGGCTGCAGCCAAATACCCAGGAGAGCTCTCTCCTCTCTCTCTCTCTCTCTCTCTCTCTCACACACACACACACACACACACACAGACAACACTATTAGTTTTACTCATTTTTCTTAGCAGCTATTCACATTTTTAGTCGTCAAAGACTAAGTGCTGTGTGTGTGTGTGTGTGTGTGTGTGTGTTTGTGTGTGTGTTCGGCACATTATGTCGACCTGCATGTGAGAATCTGTGTAGGAACAGAGTGATATGAATGCGTGCCCCCGCAGTGGCAAAAAAGTCAGGTGCTTGACTTTTCAAGGTTTGCACCACTCATTGAGATGTCGCAGCTGTATATATTGCTGATTTTGTGCAATCTCAGTATCCTGCTGCACCTCTGACAGTCTCAACAGGACACTTATGCAAAAGCGCATATGCCAACATTAATGTTATTATGTTTTTCTTTTTTTTTAAATCACCTGGCCATCCGATGCCTGGCATTGGACTTGGCCATGGAAACCGTTGACTTGAAGCTGAGTTGCTGTTGTTCTGGTTGTCCCACTTTCTAATAATATCACGTACAGTTGACTGTGGAATATCCATCAGGGATGAAATTTCACAAACTGTCTTATTGCAAAGGTGGCATCCTATCACAGTACCACACTTGAAGTCACTGAGCCCTTCAGAATGACCCATTTATATTTCAAATGCTTGCAAATGGACACTGCATGGCTAAGATCTTATACACCTGTGGCAACAGGTCTGACTGAAACATGTGAATTCAATAATTAACCGGTGTGGCCACATACTTTTGTCCATATTGTGTGTGTGTGTGTGTGTGTGTGTATTTGGGAACCTTGGGAAGTCTACTTGAATTTTTGATGAAGCACAGTTTTCCTGCACTGAATGAGTTGAATCACTGGCTCACAGGTGGGTCAGTAAGGATGTGTAAATGTCATTTTGCAGTAGGATTTTCAGAGTGTAGCCCAACTTTCCTTATACCTATAAGGAAGGGCCCTGAGTTCTTTTACTCCCTTATGGAAACTTACCAATCACCAATAACTGTGTACTAATGTCTCAGCTTACAACTACGGTTAACCAATGTATCGTGGATGTCCTGTTACTAATGGCTGTAGTGGGCTGTAGCACAAACCACTTAAAAAAATGAACATGTATTAGTTTCAGCAAAATAGTAAGAATAAGTGATACAAAGGAAATTAAACAGGGTCTCTTCAGAGCTTCAGTTTCAATTTGCCTTTGGCAGGAGCTGAGTTGGCTCCACAGTGGCCTAAGTCCAGTCACTTGGTTAGCGAACGCTATGTAAGCTAGCACACGATGCTACTTTCACGTCGTAACATATACTCGGAGCAGAAATATCCTCCACAGCTCACAAAAGTCAAGTAACGTAAATATCGCGCAGATGTCGATCAAAGTCCCAAGGCATCAGCTGCACACTTTATGGCAAAAAGCCTTACAACTGTCATCAGCGTCACACACGCGATTCTCCTTTTTCTTGTCAAGTTCGTTCCTCTCTCAATTACCTGCACATATACTTCATTTCCTATCTGGAACACCATTCACATGCTTCTCAGACATAAATGACCAGCATTACACACATACACATGGATTATTTACTATGTTCCCCTCAAATTAAACCAAGTGACATTACATTTATGATTTTTAAAAACATATTTATCACAAGGCACATTCTTAATCTTCCATGAAATATATTCAACCTTTGCTATGAATTTACAATCATCAGTTTATTGCACCATTTATATATTTGCTTTTAACGTAACTTATACTACTGAATGGTGATTTTTTTCCCCAGGTTACAAGAGTGTTTAACTTTATGTTATAATAATGACTTTAATATTAAGTTCATATTAAGTCATAGATAACAACACCTGCCAGCTCCAACAGAAAGTCAATCCCGGACGAAAGGTGAATCACCTGAGACTCATACTGTCCTCTGGTGGTATAACTTAAGAAGTGTTCAAATGAATTTCCAGTAAAGTACATGTTGGATGAGCTTTTGATCTTAAATCCAAAACTATTGTTAATCTGATATCAGCTGTGTATTTGGGTTATCACTGAGAGGACAGAGGTAAGTTATGTGCCAACCAGATGAAGTCTGACTGTCAAACGATGCCTTCATAGCATACTTAAACAGTTGTTTAAATATAAATTTTTTAAAAAGTTTTTAAAAAAGTAACTGTTAAGACTTCCTTTAGGGAAGGGGGGTTATGACCTCAGTAGTCTTTTTAAACACTGTGGCTTCGGCCCTGATTTAAAACACGGCACACTTGCTGCTGTGCCACCCGTCAACTCACCGGAAGAAACCGGCAGGAATTCCGAGAAGCCCCTGAAGGCAGCATTAGCAGCTGTAGCTGCAGTGGAAACAAATGTGGACATGAGCGAAGGAAAGGGTCCCATCACCCTGAAAATAATCGTCATAGGAAACGCTGGGTAACGTTAACCTACCTCTGATTTCAAATCTTATTTCTTTTTATGAAATATTTTGCTTCGCTGCTTCAAGGACATTTGTTAACTTCCGTTTACTGGAGCTCCTTGATTTATGGTAAGCGGATGTTTTATAATGTGTTGTCAGTGTTGCAGTGAGTTCGTACACTGTATGTGACTGAGTTAGAGGAACAAGTGTTGAGCGTCTGTTGAAGGGGGGACACAGATTTGAGAGTTCTGTACCTTTACTGCTGTGTGTGTGTGTGTGTGTGTGTGTGTGTGTGTGTGTGTGTGTGTGTGTGTGTGTGTATGTGCGTGCTTGTGTGTTTACTCAGGGTGGGCAAATCGTCCTTCGTAAACAGATATGTGAATCACCGCTTCACCAACCTGTACCGGTCCACTATAGGCACTGACTTCCTCTCCAAGACAGTCACCATAGACGAGGACGCAGTCACCCTGCAGGTCACTCTTCCGTCCACCAGCGCAATCCCACTGTGACACAAACCAGCGACCAGCACACTCACGCATGTCCACATTACTGTATCATTTGCTGAGTTTGCTTCCCCCCGCCTGTTGCAGATCTGGGACACGGCAGGTACAGAGAGGTTCCAGTCTCTGGGTACACCTCTGTACCGAGGAGCCCACTGCTGCATGCTGGTGTTTGATGTCACGTCAAAGGCCAGTTTCTCTGCCTTGGACGGTTGGAGGAAGGAGTTCCTGGTGCAGGGCGAGCCCCAGGACCCATCTGACTTCCCTTTCATTGTTCTGGGCAACAAGACTGACCTAAGTGACCGGGAGGTCAGTCACAGTAGTTTAGTTTTATACTTATCAAGTCTTATACTTATACATATACAAGGTACTTATACAAGAAAGAGCTAAAGACCCATTCACCACTGATGCGTCACTGATGAACACTTTTATGGAACCATGAGAGAATAAAATGTGCATGTACATGTTTGTTTATCCAGTCAAGCACATGGAAGTCCAAGTTTGTTCTAGTAATGAGTGTACATATAATTGTGTGTAATGTTAATGACTCAGTCATATAGGCTGTCTTTAGAAGAACTGGCAGGAGTTAGATGGAGGTTTTATTTTCAACTTAGAAGATGTTTTTGTTGTTTTTTAGCAGCTCACCCAAGAGATGATTGGTTCAGTTCTTCTTGGTATGGAACTGTGAAATGACACATTTGGTGCAAAGTAAAATATGCTGTGTTGAGTGAAATAACTGACACACAGCTCACAGGATGTGAAGATTAGAACATTACATTTAAGTAGAAATGCTGTACAGTAAACTGATAGATGCACTATTAATGCAGTTGGAAAAAAAACCCTCCAGGATTCTAATATTTGTTTTATGAAGTAACATGCAGTCAGTTTGATAGCTGATTAATAATTGAATCATTTTTAAACCAAAAAAATTAATCATTCTCTGGTTGCTGCTCCTCCAGTGTAAGGAACTGAACTGATTTCTTGAGTTTAGTAATTTTTTAATACTACATTCTGACATTTTATTAACTATGGATGAATAAACTGCAGGTTGTTCTGGCAAAGAGACTGAGCGTTATTACAGTAGATGGTGTTTCCTCACAGGTGTCTAGCAGGAAGGCTCTGCAATGGAGTCAAGAAATAGGAGCAGAGTACTTTGAAGGAAGCGCCAAAGCAGATCAAGACGTGGAGAAACCGTTTCTGAGCGCGGCGCGGAGCGGCTTGCAGCAGGTGCGTTCATTTGCTCTTTGTTTGGGTTCGAGAGAAGAAAGACGACAAACCTCTCTATGTTTAACATGTTTATTTTTTTGATGATAAAAGATACATTACTCCCTACAGTACAAAAAACACACATTGGAAAATACAGGACATTTCCAGATAACCTGCGAACAGCCGACAGAAACTCGCAACACCTGTGAGTGCTGAGAGCAGCACTCGCCCCAGTGTGGGAGGGAAAGTTCAGAGAGACCTCGGCACTGCTGATGATGACCTATCTAACGAGGGTGCAAAAATAGTGACCCAGCAAAGGTACTGTGGAAGGAAAGGACACAATTGTATACCACATGGAGAGAGGAACAAACTCATTAAATGTTTTTTTCTTTTTTTTTGTCTTCTTTTTTTTTTTTTGAGAACCTTCAGCTTATGGTCTAACTTAAGGCATCACTACTAAAATACACTGCTTTTGCATGCATGTCTAGTTTTGTTCAACAGACACACTGACACGCACAAAATTATGAATGCATATGAAGAGAAAGTTCGTTTCTAGAAAGAAATCGGGAGAAAAACCACAAACGGAAACCAAGGTGCGAAGCCGGAGAAAAGGCGGCAAGCGGAAACCTTGGCTCTGAGCTTCCTTCCTGGCCGTTACCATCACAACTGAATCCGCCCTTAAAAAGTAGATATACACTCATGTCCAGTCAGAAACCTCCTCCCTGTACAAGTTTGTATTGTAATGAACCTAGCAGTGATTCAGACTCCTACAGTGAATCAGCCTGACAGAAGCAAATTAGAACAATCAGGGAGACTATATATATTTATATATATATTTGTTTCTTTTATAAGTAAAGACACAAAAAGGCAATCAAGAGATGACCAACATGTAAAAACAGTTTGTTACAGGTAATTATATAAAAGGCCAAGATGTTTTTTTTTTTGTTTGTTTTATTCTTGCTCTATGAACGAACTAATTTACAAGTGAGTACACTCCGGCTATGTAAGCTTTCTTCCCAAGACATCCCCATTCAAAGACATACGGGTTTTACACGTCACAGTTAGCTCGCACACCATCTGTAGTCTGAAATACAGAGCCGTGGAAGGAAAAAAATTAAAATTTATTAAATGGATTCACATACATCAATAGGATAGGGAAAATAGGTCTACTAATATAAATTTGCCATTCTAAAAATTAAAGAAGAGGCGAGACACCACATTCATGAGCATAAAAAGCGTAGAACAACTGATTGGGATATTAATGGGAAACGGTACGAGAGGATCCGATGTTGTTCTCCACATACCCGGTGAAATCCCGTGTTTGGCAAACAAAGCAACACAAGCATGGAGTAGTAAACAAAGTAAAAACTCTACTCTCCCTGGGTCCACTTCAAAGTTCCCTTCAGTCCTATAACCTCTGCGGTTCTACTCGGAACAAATACAAAAGTCTTTCTCTCTCTCTCTCTGACACTGTCTGTTAACAACAGGAACATACGACCAAACTCAATGAAGATTTTTTTTTTTTTTTAAAAATATAGTGGCAACCTCAACACAGCCACCCATCTTCCCACGAACACAAACTATGGGGATGAACAAGTTAAAAAAAGTGATGTTTTTTAAAAATGCACACAACATACACATACACACAGGAGAAAAAAAGCTTAAAAAATACAAAAATAAACTACACAAAAGATCTTCTGCGTCATTGCTTGCTAATTTTTTGGGAAGATTTTGCAAGATTTTTTTCTGCGTGTGCTGCAAGTCTCAGTCCTAGCAAAGTCTGTCGTTCATTCTCTACAAATCTCTTCCTTTGTCACTCTCGTTTGTCCACTTCGAAGTGTCGGCCACCAGTCCTCATCTTGGGGTAAAAAGCGCACAGTGATGACATTACCAGGAGACTGGAGTCCAGTACGATGACTATACAGACTTGGTTCTTGTTGAAACAAATTTGTTTTGAGCCAAAAAAAAAAAGAAAAAAAAAAAAAATTGATGTCCTCTTTCGCTGAGGACAAGTGCTTTATTTGTTTCCATACCGATTTTTCCTCTCATCTAAACTAATGCTTCCACAGCCTTTTTCAACACTGTACATCATTTTATGTAGTCTCTCTCTACATCCCCCCAGGATTCACAAAACAAAAGACAAAAAAAAAAGGTAACATTGCGCTCAGGCTGGCTCCCAGTTTGTGAAGGATGTAAATGCTTCTCTATGCTGCTCAACTACTGAAATAAGCCAAAAATAGATGTTAAAGGATGGAGGGGGATGTGACTGAAAAAGATAATGTGCTTCTAAGTTTGTGTTGCTCTAAAAATAGTACGACCAACAGAACGAGGAGGAAGAAGGGTTTTATCTACAGAAACATCTCTCAGATTGACTTTCATCTCGGCTTCATACGGTTGTTCTGCCTCCACTGCTGTCTTGATCTGAGACTTGAGGGTGGAAGATGAGATTAGGATGAAGATGAGGAGGAGGAGGAGGAGGGGTGAAGGTCAGTCTTCCTGATAAAAGGACAGCGAGTGGAAAAAGGACAAAAGACTGGGAGGGGTCTCTGGGCAACCTCACTAGTCCGTCCTTGCTTTCTTTGGACCAGTAGCCTTACTGCAAAGCACACACAAAACCAGAGTAAGTACTGCATGTTTTATTCGTCGCTGCCATGTCAATGTGGAGCCCGAGTACTGCACTTACGTATCAGGAGAGGTGCCTGGTCTTTTGGGGGCCGGTTTTGCGGAGGCAGCATCTTTGCCGGATTCTGCAAAGCACAACCGTGGTTTAAATATCTTTTACCACTAATTACTTGCTTCCGTACATTTGAGTAACACTTTGACGATGCGCTTTTGTTCACCTTGCAGCCATCGAACTTGGGTGGCGGGACCGTAGCCCTTCTCGTTGCGGGCGGCGATGCGGAAGATGATGGCTGGCTTGGTGGTGTAGTCGATGTGGGCGTTGGAGAGGCTGGACGACTGCACCAAGCACGAGGGGTTGGGTCCACAGTACACACGCATGAAGGCGAGCTGGGCCGGGGTGGAGGCCTTGGCCTCGGCCGTCTGGTTGCTCTGGATGGCCAGGTACACAGAGTATTCGATGATCTTCCCCGACGTGACCGAGGGCGGCTCCCAGGTCAGGTGGGCGCCATCTGGGCTCTGCGGAGGAACAGGGCACAGACACGACTCAGTGCCTGAGAGCACGGCTCGCCGGAAACGGCTGGTGGGAACTGTCAGCCCGGACGCCTCGATGTCGAATCCACGGCAAAGAAATGAAGACGCCTCACTGGTGCGTTTACCTTGCTGATTTTGATGGCGCAGGGAGCCCCCGGGAAGCCTGGTAGGCAGGTCTTGAAAGCAGATATCTCCGAGAAAGCTCCACGACCACAAGCGTTGATTCCAGCAACGCGGAACTTGTAAGCCGTGCCAGGCTGCAGCTCCATCTTCTTCATCTGGCTGTAGTCTGGCATGATGCCGGAGTCATCCTACCCAACAGGAAAACAGAATAACGGATATTAGATGTGCACCGAGCAGCGGACGGACGGTCGCGTGAACACGGAGGAAGAGACACTCACATCTCCTTGAGAATCGTCTGCTGGCACATAGAAGTGTGTGACCACCATATTTGTCACTTTAACGATTCCAACATCAAACCACTGGTTCTCTTTCTTCACAACAGGCTTCACCGGGGTTGGCTGAGGGGCTTGCTTCTGCACGGAACGAGGGAAAACGCAGTTCGTGAAAAACGTTCTCTCCGTTCGACCAGCTGTTCGCCGACCCTGCGCCACGATGACTCACCTCGCCCTCGATGCCGTTGGCGACTTCTGCCAGAGCGGCTGCTGCTTGCAGCTTGGCCGGACTCGCCACCGATACGGAGGGCGCGAAGGTGCTCGATGGAGCGAGCGCTGTGGAGTGAAAGGAGTGACACAAAAAGGTCAGTCTGCTGCGCCCAATCACGTCCCGAGTCAGGATGAAAAGTCACTAAGTCTTACTCTCAGCAGTGGTGCGTGGCAGTAGAGACGCTACAGCGCTGGTGACGGCGGCGGCCATCTCGTTGTGTCCGTTGCTCTCGACCGAGGGGTCGTTGAGGCTGTCGGCGGGGGCGAGGCCCTCGGTGGGCAGGCTCGTGTCCACGGTGGCCTGCTGGGCCGCAGCTTGAGCCTCCTGCAGCTGCTGCTGCTGCTGCACCAGCGCTGCCAGCTCCTGCTGGGTCAGCATGATGGGGATGTTGGTGGGTTGCTGGCTCTCTCCAGCGGAATCGCCTTCGTCTGCAAACAGAAGATATTCAGGAATTCTCTCTAGTCGCGGCCCTGCCGGCTTCGTGAGGAACGACGCAAGTCGCCGCTCAACTTCTCCTTCTACTGAGGATCATCCGGTACATTCAGTCAGATCCTTCACGACGCCACCACTGGAAATCAAACTAAATGTGCGGAAACATCCAGATTCTGGTTGGACTCACTCATTACAGCTTGCTGAGCTGCCTGGAGGACGGCCTGGATGGCGAGGGCCTGGGCTTCTTCGGTGGCGGCCGCCTGCGCGGCGGCCTCTGCCGCTGCGGTCACGGCCAGCTCCTCGTCCGACAGGCCCGTCACCATGAGCGTGGCGCCCTGACCCTCAGACATCAGCTCCGAGGGCAGGTTCAAAGCCGTCGCCGCCGCCGCTTCTCCCTGAAACAAGGGATATCAAAGGTGCCGTCAGAAATGACTGCACAGATCCACTGGCAGTTTGGAATGTCATCACGCGGAGCCGACACGGGCTTTGTGTGACAGTGTACTGCATTTACTTCTGCTTGTGTCTCCATAGCGGAAGCTCCCTCCTCTGTGGGTGCAGCTTCAGCTGACGCTGCCTCATCAGTTTGCATTGGTTCCTCTGCGGAGCTGGCAGCAGTGCTCACGCCCTCTGTGATTGATGAAATCGACTGGATGGAAACAAAGAAATAAAAAACAGAAAGAAGTGAGCACAGGCATTTTCAAAAATGCCACGTTTCGTGTCGTACGTTACGACATCAGACTGACACACGCTGCGTTCTTACCGGCACAGAGGGTCCGGGGGCTGGTGTAGACTGAGTGACAGTAGTGATGGCCCTGCCCTGGGTGGTGGTGACCATGCCGGGCGCTGCCGTGGTCGAGGCGGCTTCTGTGCTGCTGGTACCTTCGGTTGCCTCCTCTGTCTGCTGGGCTGCTGATAGGATCAAGAGGACATCATTTAGGTTTGACTTCATCTAATTACCTGAAAGCATCTACTCCGTGGCGAGTCAGCACGCCTGGACGTTACAGTGCTTTTGCTGTGTCGGTTAACACGAAGACGACAGACTCACATCAGGAGTCATTTTCAACGCGCGGCTGGATCAGTCGCGAGCCGACGCCACAACGCGAGCGCGTACCTGTGCCTTCGCCTGTCTCCATGCTGCAGGTGGCAGTGGTGGCTGTGTTGGTGGTCCCGGTCTCGTGGGTTTCGCAGGGCGGGTTGGAGCAGACCCTCTGGACCAGGCCCGGCGCCGAGCCGGTCTGGTCGCCTCCCATGCTGGAGGTGGCCGTGGACGGGGTGTTGGTGGTCCCCGTCTCGTGGGTTTCGCAGGGCGGGTTGGAGCACACCCTCTGCACGGTGCCGGTCTGATCTGCGTTCATGCTCGACGACGCCTGGGTGGCCGTGTTGGTGGTGCCCGTCACGTGGGTCTCGCAGGGCGGGTTGGTGCACACCTGCTGGACCCCTCCCATATTAGCGGACGCCGTGGTGGCTGTGTTGGTCGTCCCGGTTTCGTGGGTCTCGCACGGTGGGTTGGAGCACACACGGAGCGCAGACATGTTTGAGGATGCGGTTGTGGCTGTGTTGGTGGTTCCTGTTTCGTGGGTCTCGCAGGGCGGGTTAGAGCAGACCTGCCCTGTCCCGATTGTAGCAGAGGAGGTGGTGGCTGTGTTGGTGGTTCCGGTCTCGTGGGTCTCGCAGGGCGGGTTGGAGCAGACCTGTCCGGCGCCGATGGTGGCAGAAGAGGTGGTGGCTGTGTTGGTGGTTCCGGTCTCGTGGGTTTCGCAGGGCGGGTTGGAGCAGACCAGGGTGACGGTGCCAGAACCCTCTCCGGCTGCTCCGGCCTCGCTGGAGCTGGGCTGCTCCGAGGTTGGTGAAGCCAGGATGGACACGGGGAGATCCTGCACCGGTTGAGCTTCTACTCCGCTGGGGGTCGTGATCAGAGTCACCTGGGTGGGCTGGTTCTGAGGAGAGGACAGCCAGTTTCAGTTGCATCATAGTCTGGGTGATACAGCAGATTCAGAAATCATTTTATTCTGGCAGACGCTGTGCGATTGTTCTGTACTTCCAGGGATAAATGTGTTTGTTTGTTGACTGCGATGCAGCAATGAAAAGCTTCTGGCGCATGCTGCTGCCATCCTGTAATGTCCAAACACAGAACATGGTGTCTCACCTGCACCGTGATGGTGGAGGAGGGCAGTGTGGAGGCAGAGGTCAGGCTGGTCTGAGCAGCCGACACAGTTATGGCAGCCGGGCTGATGACCTGGCTGGACAGGGTGGCGATGGTTCCCAGCGTGGTGATGGGGGTAACCAGAGAGGCGTTGGAACTGTCCACTGTGCCTCCTGCCAGGCTGGTGGAGACCGTCCCCGTGACTGTGCCAAGAGTGGTGACGCCTGGAGGGGAGAGCGGTGGCGTTAAATCCAGAGTGCAATACAGGAAATCTGCGAGGACGGCGTCTAAATCAAGGCCCTGGTCATTCTTACCAGTCGTCCCCTTAACAACCAGAGTGGTGACAGTGGGCTTAACGGCAGACACCGTCACTGGTGTAACAAGTCGGACGCCGCCCACTGTGCTCATGGGCACGGTACGCAAAATAGTCCCCGGCTGTCCAGGAGCACCCTTCAACACCACCTGAAGGCAAACACAGCTCAGGATGAGTCTTCACAGGACAAGTCCTCCAACACATCTGACAATACTGCAGCTACAGAGCCGCGTGCACGCACAGAGCCAGCTCACCTGGGTCAATCCTTGCTGGCCGGCTGCAGTGGCGAAGCTTGGGCACTGCAGTGATGATTTTACCAGGCGTTCCAGTGGTCATCACCTTTGTAGTAAGGATCGTGATGGGCGTTTTCATGCCTGCGCTGCTTGTCACACCTGCATGGACGAAAGCATGACTGTCTTTATGCCAAAGCAAGAGACACGACTCTATTCCTAAACCTTGGTTAATGCGCCACTGCAGATAACGCTCTCTTTTTTACCCACGCCAACTGCCGTACTGTAACTTCTAAAGCAATCCAACGTAAAGAGACATCGCCACTCTACTGGAACATTAACTAGGTGACAAACAGAAAATCATTTTGTCCAGATGTGCATCTGGTTCGGGTTTTGTTTCTACTTTTTACACTGTACAATCCTTCTCCTTCAGAACTTTCAGGCTGTTGAGGTATGTGGCTGTTAACACTGTCAACTTGAGTGAGTTGGACCTGTGGCTCCAGGCTGGGTCATGATGGCCGACATGGGGATGGTCTTGATGATGGTGGTGCCCTGCTTGGTGGTGGTAGGAGAGACACTGCTGATGTTGAGGATAGTGGGCTTGTTCCCTGTGCCTCCTGCCTGGGAAGTGGTGATGATGGTGGTGGGCTTGCCATCTGCGGAGGTCACCAGCTTCAGGATGGTGCCGGCTGGGAGGGGACCCTTTGTCTGGGGAGAGAGGCACGTGTCAGGCAAACCATTTGGAGAAAGCCACCTGGTGCCTGTTCTCAGGAGTTTTAAGCTCCCTCCTGTTTTTGTCCTGCACTCATGCAGATAGCTGACCTGTATGATCTGTGTGAGAGGGTTAGTGGAAGCCTGGCCTGTGACAGCTGATGTCTGCACTGGCTTGGTTTGTACCACAGACATCATCTTGCCAAGGTTGGAGATCTGCCGACATAGGAGAGAGACTCAAGTTCATGAGTCACCAGAAAACACCGGACAGCACAGGGAGTTCAGTGGGACGGTGGTCCCTAAGAATGGCTGCAGCTCTAACTGATGGACAGTCATGCAGATCACTAACATCATGCTCCCTGTTTTCTGAGTCGAGTTCTCCAACGGTCAGTGTAGGCCAACCTTTACTCCCTCCCCCACTTGTTCAAACTCAGTGCATGTTGTCACTGTCTTGTGACAAGACATAAAAAAAAAAACAAAGCGCACACACACTAAGTGTGAAAGAGCAATTTACACAACCCGGGACTTTACAGCATGCATTTGAAAGCACCATAGGGTGCTCTCAGAGTGGCGTGTCCGTATTCCGCTGTGCTAAAGAGTGCTGTCTTCTTACCAGAGTGCCACTGCTGCCCATGGTGAGGGGACTCTTGACCAGGGTGATGGTCTTTGTGACTCCTCCCACCACAGTGGTCACCACCTGGGCCTGCTGGGCCACCGTGACTGCACCAGACTTGTGCACAGTGATGATGGGTCTGGTGGTGGTGGGAGAGGACGCGGTTGCTGTGCCCACCTGAGCGGCGGCGGTCTTCAGCATGCGGGTGGCTGGGTTGCTGACCTACGGGCACAACGCGAGTTCAGCAGCTGATCTGTGACACGCAATGTCACGCACAATGTTAGAGACGGGAAGGTGGAGCGGGCTGCGTACCATGACCGGAGACGCCACTTTCACGGTGGTCGTGCCGGGGGAAACGGCGACTGTTTTGAGAATGGTGGCGCCCGCAGGAACATTGAGGACAGTGCCTGCAGAGGAGGGCGGGATCTTCTGTGTCGCTGCTGCTGCTGCAGCTAGAGCTGCCATGCCACTCATCTGAGGGCTGCTGCCAATTGGCTAAAAAAAAAGAAGAGAGAAACGTAAACTACTGTGAAGCCCGTTTGCTCGTCCGATCATAAACATCACACCAGGTTTTAAAAATGATAAGATGCGGTGAAAAACTGCTCATACCGATCCTTGGGTCGTCTGGGCAGGAACTACCATTCGGACACCTGGAGGAAGTGATGTCACAGTGACGGGGGATTTCCCAGGCTGGCTGGGGCGGACTGTGACAACAGATGTGCCTGTGGCAGACTGCTGAGCTGCAACCTTCAGAACAGCTGTAAAATATGGGGAACCAATGATAAGACTTTACGTGCGCAGTACTTGCAGTTGTTTATCTCCCTGGTGTGTTGACAGTTATGGACAGGGAAGACAAAGAATTGGAAGCAAGAGGAACTGTTGGCGTGTGTCCTACCTGTCTGTGGCAGGCTCTGAGCAGAGGGTGCTGCTGCAGCTGGTGCGGGGCTCTTTGGAGAGTTCAGAGGCTGCGAGGGGGTCGCGCTCATGGCTGGCGAGGCGGCGGCTGGAGTCGCAGGGATGTCATACTTCTGCAGCTGCAGTAAGTAGGTGTCAGCAGTGGAGACGGCACCCCAGCTCACCTCCAGAGAGTTCGTGTTAGCACGGACTAACTGCACCCTGGCAGGGGCGTGTGGCCGCTCTGGGGAGGTGGAGAACAAGAAATTTAAGAACGACATTGATGACCTGAGCCACTGAGGTCAGTCAGTCCATGACAGACCAGTCAGCAGAGTGATGGCGCACCCACCTGTTTCCAGGTACCAGAGGTCTTTACAGCAGACCTGGTTGTTCCAAGCTTTACGGTAACCGTCACGGCCGCTCCAAACATAAAGTCTGGAGTTGATGGCCACGGCGCAGTGGCCCGCACGGGCCCTGGGGATGTTGTCTTCAAGAGTATCCATCAGCACTGTCTCCCAACACATGGTATCTGCAGGCAAAGACGTGGCACAAAATTAACACCAGTGAACGCCATTTTACTCCAGTGCTGATAAACGTGGGGTTAGACATACCCAGATTTAGGCAGGCAAGAGTGTTCGTGCACTTCCACTCCTTCTCGTGTGTGGCCACTTTGACGTCATCCATCACCAGAGGAACCCATCCTCCAAAAACATACATCCTGCACAGCGAGGAGATGAAATCAGTACAAGCTGTTGCTACAAGGCACAGCTTTTTTCCATGGGGAATCCAAACATGATTAAAAGCTGGAGGTGAAGTGATTCTCTCACTTGTTTGTGATGGTGGTGGCAGAGTGAAGACTTCTGGGAAGTGGCGCTGTTCCGCTCACTGAGGGCTTGTTCCATGTCAGGGTATCTGGAGATGACCGCAAGCAGAAGGATTTCACATGAATGCAGCTTAATCATGGTGTTACAGTTAATGGCAAATCCACACACTTTACCGACAAACATGAACTTTTTTTACTCCCCTCATGAAAGTTTTCCACAGTAACCGTGATGATATTCAATCTCAAATGGTGTGACTGAGTGTAAAGGACACCGTGGTCTCTAGTGGCTGCCAGCAGGACATGTATAGCTGCACTGTGATTTCTCCATTCACACTTCAGAGACGTACCAATATCAAGTGTCCACAGATCACCAAGACGACAACCACTCATCCCTCCGTAGATTATCAGGCGAGATTTCCTGCTCGTCTTTTCTGTGTAAACCACAGCGGTGTGGCTCTCACGGGGAGGAGGCAGAACTCCGTATGTGATGGGAATATCCCATCCAACCACACTGGAACCGGCACGCAGCTCCAGCGTGTACAGATCATTCAGGTATCTGAGAATGAAAAATGCGGTGATTAGTCACGCTCGTGTTCGTTCGCTGAAGCAAGGCCTCAAGCCGTCACATCACGGAGCCCCACCGGCTCCTGCTGGAGAAAAACAAAACGTGTGTTGTACCTGGGAATGTTGTTTTTGGGGTCCTCGCTGTCATTGGCTAATCCACCAAACAGGTAGCATTTGTTGCCGACCAGGGAAAAACTGTGGCCAAGACGAGGACAGGGAGGGGGCCCGTTTTTCGGGTTTTTTGCTTTCAATTTTTTCCATTCCCATCTGCTGGCCTGTAGCAGAACACATAGTCAAAACACATCGTCACTTAATTAGATTACAACAGAAGTTGTAAAAAAAACAAAACAGCAACAAAAAAAAAAAACAAGTCACAAGCCGACTCCATTCCCTCCCTGTTCTGCCAATCTTACTGCAGGAGAACAATTTTTCTGTCACTGATCTCTGCAGATAGAGAAGCTGAAATGTGACCATGCAAATGTGAACAGATCCAGTGGCTTTGATCCTGCAGCATGACCATGACAGCCCACATTTAAACAGTGTTTATGCTTTAAACAGCTCCTCCACTATATCTATTTCATGCTTACATGTACTACAATAACTGTAGCTATATGTTTCATTGATACACATTTAATTAGCTTGAAAATGAAACACACATGTGGGTTAACGTTTTCTGCAGACAGATTACCTGTAGCTCATAGAGATCGTTGCTGTACTTCCCATACTCCACCATTCCACCAAACACCAGCAATCTTGTGCCATCACAGACAAAACCATACGCAGCACAACCAGGGGGGATATCACCACGGACCGCTGGGATAAACCACTGGTTCGTTGCTAGATATGGAAACACAATAGTGAAGTTATCAGTAGAGATTCATTCAAATCATGAAGGAAGTCTGTGTTGAGACCAGCAGTTGACCGATAATGTTTTTGTATCATTTTTTCTTCCTTTAAGAAATAATTGAAGATGCACCTTAGCGTGCGGAGAAATTAAAATGCAGCTGCTACATTAACGTCAGGGTTCAAAGAAAAACTTTCAGATAAAGTTGGTGACAAATGTTTGTTACCCAGCCCCCCTTCTCATGTGTGTAATCTGTTTTTCTGTTGTGCTTTTGCTGAATTAGCCAATTGGAACGTAGTAACCCCCTCGACCCGATTGGTTCGTCAACGTCTGGACGTGCGGTGAACGAGCAGACCGCACTCCTGCCAATGATCGGACAGGCACTCAGTCCAGCGCTCCAATCATGTGAAGGCAATTTGGTGACAAGGCTTCGAAAGCCCAACCGGCGTGACAGTCAGGGCCTCTGTGCAACTTGTCATTTTACTAATAGACTTACTACTGTTAGTGAAAACCTTGAGACCCTTTGTTTCCTGGGGGCAGGGCCAGGTTAGTTGACTTAGCACTGATTACATTTGCTTTAGGTAGAAAGTCTGTATTTCATACACTGAGAACAGGGGCACGGTTTTCACATAGCAACATATGATGCACACAGGAGGGGTCCCCAATAACGTAATCACATAAACTTTAGGCCTGTGTTTGGGGAAGAAAGTGAACAAGCACTTTATTACTTCTATGTCAGCGGAGTTTCGTACTTGTGTTAAAATCTGCCTACTTCACTTCTGCTGTGGCTGCTGCTTTTGCACAGGAAATCAGTTTTGAGTCTTTCTGAATTTAACCATTAGTAGGAGAAGAACCTGAAGTTTGATATCACAGATTATGTTGATGGAAGGGGACGTGATTAGCTTCTCCTGCTGTGCATCCCATAACATTGTTAAATGCTGCTCTTCTGAATAACTGATGTTCTGGACATTTCTGGAATAATGTGTGATTCAATGTCATGACTGGACAGTCAGATGGAGTGAAGTCTTAACTGGTAAGTAAACAGCTGAAAGCTTTGTTCCCTCTCTGTCTGTATTGTATTATGGACACAGTGTCAATAGTGTTATGTTATATATGAGGTAAATAAACTGAACTGTGACACCCCCCTCCATATTTTGATCAAAACTGGCCCTCAGATTACCAGAGGTAGTTGAGATAGACTAACAATTGCCGATCATCTATTCATTCATCCATCCATTGGTTTCTGTGCAGAAAAGTGGGGCAGAGGATATGCTTAAACCAACCAGCATCATCCATTTTATTTTAGCCCGCCTTTTTTAATGTGCTTTAAATACCTTTCTCCAGCAGAGGGGGCCAACTTTAATCAGATACGGATCCGCTCGGCCTACTGAGGCCTGTACGCTACTTAGTTGTGCACATCACGAATCGATCATTAGAAATAAAATTGAACGGATTTACGACGGAGATTCGATTTAGAAATGCGCTCGATGTTATTGTACATTCGCACATTCGTAAATTAAATCTTCGTGCTGAATGAAGAACACAATTGCTTAACGTATAGATGCAAAGTTAATCTTACCGGTGTTGTATACATGTAATTCATCCACAATCCCTTCGTTCCCACCGCCGAAGACAACCATGAGCTCCTTTATAGCCACAGCTCTGTGTCCATGTCTGGGCCGGGGAACGGGACCGGACCATCCGAGCACCCGTTTCCACCGCGGCTGCAGAACCGACGCCGTGGTCCCAGACACCGCGGAGCCAGGGGCAGACATGACTTCTGCCAGAGGGAATAATAAAGGAGCATCGGTCTTAACTGGTGAAGTAATTGTGATGTCTCCACGTTAAGGATCGTAGAAACGGTCACAGTCGCATCTTGCCGTAACACAGTTGTCAACTTCTAAAACAGTTTGTGCGGCCGCAGCTGCTGAAAGGCTTAACAGTTAGCAGTTAGCTTCCGTCAATGAATACACTCAATCAAAACAAATGGTCGAAGTAAATACAACTACTGGCTTGGAATCCTTGATGGTGATTTGACGTTGCAGGTGTCCTACGAAACGCATTAAATCTGCCCCTCGCCCCCAAGTTGTATTTTAATTGTTTCTGGCCATTGAATTCAATCCATGGAAGCAGCCATCTTGCAGCCAAACAAACCTCCGCTAACGCCGCTGCCAGTCTGAAAAATGGCGGAAGCGAATGAAAAAGAAAAATACATGATAGCTAGCGAACCACACCGGCAAAGAAAAGCGCCACCGTAATAAACAAGTTTAACGAATTCAATGTGGGCCAGCAAAGCACAACAACGCACACATGCAACGTACACTCAATCCACTGTTAAATCCGTTAGCAAGAGTCGGCTATTTTCATGCTTCTGTGGGAGTCGCCATATTGTAGCTAGCAAGCTTAGCATTCTCTGTATCCCATTTAACGTCGTGATTATCATTAGAAATGAGTTCAACCTCACTTTGACATTTGTAGGTACTATGAAAACCGCGGACCTGAGTCCCCATCGAAACATTTACTGCAATATACAAAAAAATAAGCGCAATCGCGGTATCCAAACGGATTCTGATAGCTGTACTCCGTTAGCACTAGCGGCTAGTTGCTCAACCTAATTTGCCCAAGCTAACAGCCGTTAGCTGTGCGGCTGGCATCTGTCAAAGCGTCGCTAGATTTTACAATTAAATGCAACATAATTCCACGTTCCTTTGACATGCATAATTTACCTGATACAAATGCAGTTGCAACAACACTCTTAAGACGTAGCTAAACGGAGTTTAACTGCATAAACAGAGTGTTATTATGTTTCATGCCGTCTCTGGAAGCAGCCATCTTTTCGACAATCGGCCTACTTCTCCAGCTCCCTCAAGAAAAATGGCCGGGCGGTTTGCCACAACAAAACATAACAAACCGAAAAACGCGCACATATTTTCATTTTTTACTTACTTATTTCGATGCAGTAATCGCAAAAACGCGGGTATGTGGTCGTATATTGCTATAAATATCCAAATTCATTCGATTTGTGAAGAAGTATTTCCTCTCATGCCTGCCTGGAAGCTGCCATCTTCTTGACAACCAGAGGCGGAGGAAAATGGAAGAGAATTGGCGTCACCCAAAGTAAACATGGCGACAGAGCTCCGCTCACTAACCGTTTCACACAAAAACGCATTCACGGTTTTTGTTATTTACCATTGTGAGTCGGCACCGGATGCTCTGTAAAGTGAGCTCCCTCACGGAAGAATTGAAATCTATATAAAGTGAAGATATCACGAGTTTCGGCAAATTACAACAAGTTGTGTTATAGTACTAGGGTTATTGTCCCTTACTAAAGATGGCGACATCCGTGCAAGAACCCCTTTATATTAATACGGTGGTTGATGCTGATTTTATTCCACTCTAAACACACTTAGATATGCCGATACATGAAAAATAATATTGTATAAGCACTATTTTGCAGGTTTAGCGCTCGCACATATTGAAATTGCCACGCCCACACCTACAACAGTGCGCCCTCCACTGATTCGAGCACTGCATTACTAGAAAACGCCATAAACATCAAAGATAAAGGAGCCCCCGTTGTCTTTCGTAATGTTTTCAAGTGTATGCTGAGCCACATTTCTCTGCTGGAGTCGTACTGGAAGTACAAAAGGACGCAGTTAAATATTTGCGTTTTTGAAGGTTTTTGAACTTCTTCAATATTTCTAATTTGCTTTGTGGATGTGGGTCCTTGTGTGTCATGTCAACCAGTAAGTTGTCTGGTTGTGCAGATGCATGCTTTTTTTTTTCTAATTATGCTTCATGGAAACTATGATCATTATTACAATATGGGTGATGTTTTTATACTAATTATCCTGTACATTTGAAATAATACTGCTAATATATTGCTGCATCAAGATCTTAAATCCAGAGGATTTAGTATTGCACAAAGCACTTGATGCTGACACAGAAGACATTTGTAAATAAGATAGCTACGGTCTCAAATTTCATGTCATGTAATTAATGTTGGCCATGGCTTTGATTTCAGTGTCTTACATATGCTTTGGAGCTGTAACTGGGGATGGATGTCTCTGATGATTCACTAACATTATGAAATAATGACATTTAGTCATGTTATTCAGAGTAACTAAACTTGAGCTGGTTCCCTTCCTCTAAAGGAAGGCAAAGTTCTTACCATTTTTGTACACTGAAAATGTATGCATAAATTATGTCAAATAAAATGAATGTTTACAGAAGTTCAACATTTTTTTGGAAGACAGTTGTCCTTTGTAATACATAACTAGTCCTTTAGATGGCAGAATTGTGTTGTTTTTGTTTTGCATGTGCGCTGCAGCTCAAAATCACGTCCATATGTAATAAGGGGAATTTCCAGGAAAGGAAATTTCCGAACGTATAAAAGGTCACTCTTAGTTATATGTTAACTGAATGATGAAAATATCCTTATGAAACTCAAGACAGGGCACCACATTTCCTCAGTTTTATATGTAATAACGCAGCCACTGCTCACATAAGTATGTGTTCACACATTTTTCTTTTTGCACATTGTTATTTATTAAAACAGGTGGTTAACTATTGTGTGTGGAAGTGTTTTCATGCTTAACTGCAGCTTAACCTAATTTTTTATACATCCCTCATTGTTAGCATACAGTGTGCTGTATGCTATCCTTGATATCAACTGGAAATATCATCGACTTGTTCAGACTTTGGCTTCACTAGTTAGACATTTGGTTGCATTAGTTTTCTTTGCTAGTACTACAAAAGTGCGAGTTAGTAAACTTCTTACATTGACTAGTGGTGCTGTTGTCCAACTAGCATAGCTAGTAAGGCTGAACACGGTACAAGTACAGCAAAAGTCAGCAATAGTTGGCTTTTTGTGGACTGGTGAACTTCTTGATTAAACTCGAAAGGCTGAAAGTCACACTATAGTTCACTGGTGCTCTGCAAAAGTGCTGACATGTTAAAGAGTTGATAATGAATTTAGCTTACTAGTTAACTAGTAGTCTATAATTTTCCACATTAGTTAACTAGGACCAAAATAGCCACTATTGTTAGGAAGGTCCAAAACGTCCGCTAATACCATTCATTGGGCATTTTTTATGTCGGTCTTTTTGAAAAAGAAGGTTCTGGGCAGGAATCCCGCTTCAACTGGATTGTTGTCTCCCTTCATCCATAAACATGCAAGTAAAGTGAATTGTGACTCTAAATTGCCCATAGGTTTGATGGAGACTGAATGGTTGGTTGTTTGGACCCCAGACTGGCGATCTGTCCATACCCTGTCCCCACCCAGTGTCATCTGTGACAGTCTCTGTCCTTCCCTTGACCCTCAATGGGTAGGCTAAGTGCTAAAGCTATTGGATACATGGATGCTGAAAAAATTTCAACTTGAATTTTTTTCTTTCCAGTTTTCATTTTTTACAACATGATATACAGTTTTTTTCACTTGTTTTTATTCTTGTAGCTTGTGGATTGTACCAAAACTGTATTTCGAGATCCAACGAATGAGTCAGTGTCACAAATCAGCTCAAACTCAACACAAAAAAGGAAAACTCATCAAGTGTTAAAGCAAAGTACATTTACCAAACCAATTGTAAGAAATACACACATTTACTGAAGAATATGAGGGTTATATCAGGGATTTGGTGCGTGCCTGACTGTGTGTAGATGTAAGGTATGAAAGGATTAATGGAAATAAAGTTAACAACCCAATCAAAATCCTGCTTTCTGGGAGGGAGGGAGGGGAGGGAGGGTGTGTCATGTGGGACTCCTTTTCTCCTGACACATTCACCTCTGCTTCTGTAACTACTGTATTTCCTAAACAGAAAGAGGAAACAAAGAACACACACACATACACACACACACACACACACACACACACACACACAGGGAGCCACAAGCAGAGTGGGAGGGGTCATCACGTCATATGGAATGACAGTAAAAATTAGGTGTCACAAAAATAAGTAAGCAAGAACCTTCACTTATGTCTTTGAACAATAGAATTTAATATTAGTTCATTGCGATAATTCCTCAAAATATTTTTATTTAACAAAAATTCATGAAAACAAAAACAAATGTAAGTTGTTGGAAACTTGTCCACATGCTTCTCTTGCAAGAGGGATTTATTCTAATGTCGCGGAAAGCATATTTAAACAGATCGGAGACTCATTCAATATTCCATTGAGATAGTGATTGGATAAATAAATGAAAATTTTTTAGACACCGAACCCAAGTTTTTTACTATCATTGTCACTGGTTGGACATTATGTAACATTTCATCTTCTGCCATTTTCACGACTCTTAATTTATTTTAGGGATTTGAATTGGAGAAAGGAAGAAATCTTCAATCCTGTGTTTTAATTTACAGTAATACAGCTCATCAGTCCAATACCGAAGCTGTTAGAATTAGCATTAAGGAAATATGCTTTATCCTCTTTTCTTGTACAGTTTTCAGTCATTCCTTTTATGATCACATAATCAGCAAGCATTATGTGTTCATATACTCATGTATTCACAAGTACACTGGACAGTGGAGCTTAGACAAATGCCTTGACCCTTCATACTGCTCTGAGCTCCAGTAATTGTTTACACACGGTAAGACTCTTAGGAAATGGCTGGAGAACTGAACCTTGAAAGCCTAACGGGATCGTGACGTAAAGCCTCACAAGTGACATGGATCAAGGATTATGGTTTTTGAAGGGGTGGATGTGGGTTTTCAGCCACCAAATCATGATCATAACTGATCAGTGTGTGAGCCTTTGGTTGCAGACATTTTTTTGTGGACTAAAATGTGCTATTGTTTGGATTCAGGAGTCTGTTTTATGTTAACATGTAGTCAGGCTTTGTCAAAATTGAAGCCAATTATCCTAATTGCATGTGTCCTCTTGGATGCTCAAGATGATTGAAATGGCGTCATATGTAAACCTTTTTAACCTGCTGAAAGATTCTAACAATAATGTACAAATGTATTTTGTTTTTGTTTTTTAACATTGGCGGTTTGATTAAGTTCCCCAAAATCCAGTTATTAAAAAAAACCTTCTCCAGACATTGTAGAATAATTATATAATTCACATATAATTTAAACTAAAGATGTCTTCTGGTGCACTTATGTACTAATGTCAGGTATTGCTTGATAAACTTAATAAAGAGGCTTTTATTCTGAAAGCTTATTCCTTTTACATTTTCATCCACATACTGATATTCACTCTTTACTTTCAACTTTGTAAATAACTGTCAGCAGGTAAGCTTTCACAGAGTACTCCACACCTTCCTGTCTGTCCTTTGAACCATTTTAAAAAATAAAGGGGGCAATTTGGGCATATCTCTCATGCACCTGATTCATTGATCAATAAAAGCCTGTTTGATTTAGTTTAAGTGCTTTTGAGTGCTTCACTATGTAGTGTGGATTTTATTTGAACTAAAGTATATATTTGTGTCCAGTAGAAACCATAGTAACCATTACCATCATTCAAATAATAATAATAGTAAGTAATAATAGTTAGCAGATATAGTGAGAATATTCCTCACTTACTTCAGTGCATTTGTCACTACCTGGCTGTAAGTGGTCTTCAACAGAACAGTGACCTACAATATCTGACTCTGATGGTCTGGTTTTCTGGTGCTCAGATTCCCGCTCCACATGGGGTAATCCTGTCTTGATCCTGATACGATAATGGAGGTAGAGATCATCCACCCTAATGCTAACTGAAAGTAGGTTGCACGAGGACAGACTGAATGTGATTAGCAGTTGTAATAGCGCTGATGACTGGATTAGCTGATTCCAAAACCTGTCCTTCCTTACAGATTGGATTCAACTGAGCCAGCTTGAGCACTAAGAGACTGAGCTGTTTACCTATGTCACCATGTACATGTTTATCTCAAAACATGTACAGTATTTGTGTGTGTGTTTCTCTATCATACATCATGTCTCATGAAATAAGATAAGAACAGGATATGACTGATAATATCCTGGTATCTTGTACTGTGTTCTGTCTGTTTTATTGCATTGTGTGCCATGTTTGTAGATGATGCATTGTGTGCTTTGTCAATCTAATTTCCTTCACCAAAATTGGGGATTGGTCTTTGCTGATTAAATCAAGCAATCAATTATTCAATCATTTAATTAATTAAATGTCAAGTCAGCCAGCCCTATAAATTTACTCCTGATCCTCCGTACTGTTGCATACCAGTGCACCTGCACGAGAAACCAAACTTTGCCATCATATGAAAAGCAAATTTTGATTTATTTATTTATTTATTTTTATTCACAAGCCGGGCAAAATGAAGCATGGCCGGGTTTCGGAGCTTCCAGAGGATTTCTGGATCCCCATTCCTCTGGATACAAACAACATCACATCTCTCAGCCCCTTTCTCATTCCCCAGGACCATCTAGCAAGCTCAGGCACCTACTATGCAATGGCCATATACATGTTTTTTATATTTACTGTGGGCACTACCATCAATGTGCTTACAATTGCATGCACCATCCAATACAAGAAGCTCCGGTCCCACCTCAACTACATCCTGGTGAACTTGGCCGTGGCAAACCTCCTTGTGTCCTGTGTGGGCTCCTTCACTGCCTGCTGCTCCTTTGCATCCAGATATTTCATTTTTGGACCTCTAGCATGCAAGATTGAAGGTTTTATGGCAACACTTGGTGGTAAGATGATTTCTGAGACAGAGGTATGTGACTGCGATGCTTGACTGTGATCTTTTTCAAATTTTACTTTATGTTGTTCCAGGTATGGTAAGCCTGTGGTCTCTGGCTGTGGTAGCTTTTGAAAGATGGCTTGTCATCTGCAAACCACTTGGGAACTTTGTTTTCAAGCCTGACCATGCTTTAGCGTGCTGTGTATTCACTTGGGTGTTTGCGTTGATTGCCTCAGCTCCTCCACTGTTCGGATGGAGCAGGTAAGCACAGAAACTCACTAAAACCCATTGAAATTCTTTTCACAACTAGGAAGTGGGGATGTATACATAATGCCCTTGTTATTATCTCATCAGATATATCCCAGAAGGCCTGCAGTGCTCCTGTGGACCAGACTGGTACACCACAAACAACAAATACAACAACGAATCCTATGTGATGTTCCTTTTCTGCTTCTGCTTCGCTGTTCCTTTTGCCACCATTATCTTCTGCTACACTCAGCTGCTCATTACACTGAAAATGGTGAGGCAAACTTTTAAAATGAAATCGAATGGAGGACATAAAATTTTGACCAATGATTATCATGAAACTCAACTCATTTCTCTCCCTCAACAGGCAGCAAAGGCCCAAGCTGAATCTGCCTCCACCCAGAAGGCAGAGAGGGAGGTGACCAGGATGGTGGTGGTGATGGTTCTGGGCTTCCTGGTGTGCTGGATGCCTTACACCAGTTTTGCTCTGTGGGTTGTGAACAACCGCGGGCAACCATTCGACTTGAGATTTGCTTCTGTCCCATCTGTCTTTTCCAAGTCCTCTGCAGTCTACAACCCAGTCATCTATGTTTTACTCAATAAACAGGTTTGTTGGATGCCTTTTCCGACTAAAAACATACATATGTGTAGGCACAAAATCATCTTAGCAATAAATTCCCCCAATAGTTTTGGGGGCATGTGAGGCTCAGGCCTCTAGTTCATAATTACTAACCTACAAAAGGTAGTATAAACTGCAAATATACACGAAGATTGCGTATAATAGCAAGCAAGCAAGTGTGAATGTAATAAAAGGCTTCTTAGACCATAGAGAGACTTTGGTCTAAACAGCTCATACTTAATTGTTATGGATGAAAAAATGGCATGAGGTTGTGTGGCTGATTTGACATAGGCTGACAATTTAAATGTCAACAATAATGGTAAATGCTGTAATAATAATGTAATAATAATGCTGAATGGTCAGGAATTCTTTCTTTTTCTTTTTTCTTTTTCAACAAAATAAGAGTTTTTAAAGGTGTATCCCTAAATCCACTTTCCTCTGATGTTTTCCAGTTCCGTTCATGCATGATGAAGATGCTGGGGATGGGTGGAGGTGAAGATGAAGAGTCAACGACGCAGTCAGTAACCGAAGTCTCCAAAGTTGGACCGGCTTAGACTGAGAATCCACACTGTTTTCTTTCTATTATCAAAATACTGCTGCACAGGCAAAAGATCATTTGTGTATTTGTGTAAATATGTACACACAATGTTGTTTTGTGCAATAAATTACATAAATATTGCACATTATTTGTATAGGGAATGATTAAAACATTTTTTGCACAGCAAATATTAAAAAAAAGAAAAAAAAATTTCAGATCAATGTTTTCAGTAATACCAGTTTAATATTGCCTTGTTATTTGATTATTTTGTGTTTAATATAATTATGCAATTCAAAACAAACCTTTTTATTTGTTCATTTCAAATTCATCCTCTGGCCTCTGTAATATCTATAACCTGCCTCTTCTGGTACACGGGTGATAATGTTACGTGCACCTCCTGCTATGACATTTCATTTTCAATGTCTTACACACCCTTTCAGTTTGGGGAAGGAGGCAATAAGTCAAGAAGATAACACAACGCTTGAGTTAAACCGATAGAGTGGATTACAAAGGGCTACAGCGTATGAGATTATTGGATTTAATGTTAATGGAAACCAGATTAGCCAGTCAAGACCTCCTGTGCTCTACTTTAAGAAAGTGGGATTAACCTGTCTAACAAGGGTTTGATCAGAAGAAACAATCTTTATGTATATCTCCACAGGTGCATGGTGCACATATTTTTGCAAGTGCTTGCATGCTTTTGTGTTCCTTGATTCAGAAGGCTATAGGTAATGTTTCTACAAAGGACTAAATCTTGACATTGTTACTGAGTACAAGTTCTCGACTGCAGGATGTGGCTAACTGTCAGCGTTCATATTCATAATTTAAACAATTGGCTTTATGTTCTTTCCTTTCATACGTCACCTCTTAAGCACCTCTAACCTCATTGGCAGCCTTGCCAGAAAAGGAAACCACTAAATGACTTACATTAACTAATGCAGCCCACAATAAATCAATTACTTATTCAATCACTTAACATCTTAACGCGGATGAGTGGCATCCTTCAGACCTTTATAAAAGACAAAGAGATGGCAGTTAGAGATGTTTGGGACACGTCTTAAAACTTGTATTCCTTTACATGATAGATGTGCTATAGGTAACATATCACCATTAGCAGGGAAAACTTTTTGGAAGTGGACAACCTCGATCAATAACCATACAAGAAGAGCAGTATGAGGGCAAATCGTGGTACGGAGTTGCCAGAGGACTTCTGGATACCCATCTCTCTGGACACTAACAACATCACATCACTCAGCCCTTTCCTGGTTCCTCAGGATCACCTTGGGGGAACAGGCATCTTCTATGGCATGGCAGGATTTATGTTTTTTGTATTTGTGGTTGGCACTGGCATCAACGCCCTCACTGTCGCATGCACCATCAAATACAAGAAGCTCCGTTCCCACCTCAACTACATCCTGGTGAACTTGGCCGTGGCAAACCTCCTTGTGTCCTGTGTAGGGTCTTTCACTGCCTGCTGCTCCTTTGCATCCAGATATTTCATTTTTGGACCTCTAGCATGCAAGATTGAAGGTTTTATGGCAACGCTTGGTGGTAAGCTTCATAAGCAATAAGCATAAGCAAATATATTTGATTTGGGTCTGACTTCCTTTTGCTGCACAGACCGGACTATAGTGATTTGCAAAGGGGCTTAAACTCTCCGACTTTGTTTTTCCAGGTATGGTAAGCCTGTGGTCTCTGGCTGTGGTAGCTTTTGAAAGATGGCTTGTCATCTGCAAACCACTCGGGAACTTTGTTTTCAAGCCTGACCATGCTTTAGCGTGCTGTGTATTCACTTGGGTGTTTGCGTTGATTGCCTCAGCTCCTCCACTGTTCGGATGGAGCAGGTAAGCACAGAAACTCACTAAAACCCCCTGAAATTCATCTTATGACTAGGAAGTGGGGATGTATACACAATGCCCTTGTTATTATCTCATCAGATATATCCCAGAAGGCCTGCAGTGCTCCTGTGGACCAGACTGGTACACCACAAACAACAAATACAACAACGAATCCTATGTGATGTTCCTTTTCTGCTTCTGCTTCTCTGTTCCCCTTGCCACCATTATCTTCTGCTACTCTCAGCTGCTCATTACACTGAAAATGGTGAGGCAAACCAATCACATGCACAAAAGTGCTTTAAATTGACATAAAGCTTAAATGTAGTTACTTTGGTTTGCAGAAAAGGATTTGAAGAGACCTAATCTTTCATGTGACATAAAAAAAAGTCTTCTCGTGATTAGGGATATTTAAATAGACTCTGCTCAAACTGATTTTGACAAGCATGGTTCAGATATCTACACCTGCTTTTTGACCCTCTCGTTATAACAGGCAGCGAAGGCCCAAGCTGAGTCTGCCTCCACCCAGAAGGCAGAGAGGGAGGTGACCAGGATGGTTGTTGTCATGGTGCTAGGCTTCCTGGTGTGCTGGATGCCTTATGCCTCCTTTGCTCTTTGGGTCGTGAACAACCGAGGGCAACCGTTTGACCTGAGACTGGCCACCATACCCTCCTGCTTCTCAAAGGCCTCTGCAGTCTACAACCCAGTCATCTACATCCTCTTAAATAAACAGGTCTGTTGTAATTTTGGGATGCACTTTTTACCTTGTTGCAAAGAAGCACCTGGAATTCTGAAAGAAATAAGGAATCCCATCCCCACCCCATCCCATCCAAGCCTTCACTAGTAGGCACACAATAGTCTCTGTCTCACAGACTGTTTTTTATTTTATATTATATCATTATTTTTAAATTACAACAAACCCTGGTTCAGCCAAGAGTTTGCATGTCCTACCTGTGCCTGCGTGGGTTTTCTCTGGGTACTCCAGCTTCCTCCCACTGCCCCAAAAACATGCAGGTTAGGTTGACTGGTGATTCTACTGTGAGTGTGAATGGTAGTTTTTCTCTGTGCGTGAGCCCTGTGAGAGACTGGTGCTGGAACCAATCCCCTCCACATGCACATGCAAGCACAGACACACGCATAAGTGGGGTATATCAAATAGATGGATGGATGGATTATCTAAACTGTCCACATTTACGAGTTCAACAAACAATAACTTGGAAAATGAAGTGATGCACAGATGCTTTGATTCAAAGCTCTATTGTACTAATTTGAGAATACCTCATAACTACAACATAACTTTTAAACAACGAACAAACGTTTAACAATTCATTTATCCCCTTAATATATGATGATGGTACTTACTTTTTGTTCATAGAACAATTACATAATCCCACTGAAAATTGCGAATTAGGTGTGAATTACTGTCTGCCAAAGCGCATTTTCAATATAACATCAAATTGTCATAAATGTTCCACTTTTACACAAAAAGACTTTAATGCCACAATTGTGCTCCCTCCTTTAATAGTAATTTGCTTTTTCCCCTTTTCAGTTCCGTTCATGCATGATGATGATGCTTGGGATGGGTGGAGGTGAGGAGGAAACGTCAACAACACAGTCAGTGACGGAGGTCTCCAAAGTGGGACCTGCTTAATCTGCACATCAAGACCTGATGATTCCTTTACCATGAATGATTTGCGAATTGTAAATAACAATCAATGTATGTATGTTTTGTCATATGAAAAATGCATGTGCAATATTGCAATTCAAGTAAGAAATCATAGATAATCTGCAATGTGAAAAATAAAAAAAATACAAACAAGTTTAAAAAAGTGTTACTTTTGATCTCAAAAAAACAACAGTCAGTGGTTTGGGCCCTTTGCAGCAAGACACAGGACCTTGTGTTGTAAGGCGCATATTAATTGCAACACACAATAGGCTTTTACACAAGTTGTTTTGAACAAGAAAACCATATACTTACCATACACACAGAAATTCATAAAAGCAATGCTTTTTTTATTGAAAAATTATTTCTGTCCAATATAATGTGTTTAAATGTGTATAAGAAGAAAGATCTCATGTGAAACAACAATCTTATTCTAGTTAAAGTAAGACAAAATCTGGTTTCTTCTCTTAGTTAAATTAACACTGTTTAGAGAGTATAACAAGAAACTTCCTTTCACAATCCATAAGAAGTGTTTTGTAAGGCGTTATTTTATTACTTTCTTTGGCTTGTGATTTATATCACATCATTATCTCATATACTGTATGTTACAGTGTCAAAATATGTAAATTTCCAAGTTTACTAAATCTCCTTTTATACAGGATATCACTCCAGAAAAAGGGGAAATTACTTTTTTAAAAACAATGGTACTGTGCCAAGAGACATAAGGTAAACCAGACCTAACCTGGATTACTGAGGACCAGTGCATGCAGCTGACCTCCAGAACATCACTGATGATCAGATTATGTGGTTCACAAAGACAGGGCTCTTGGAGTGTAATGAGATAATCCCTGCCAGCTCTGGTATTGAGATACTTAGCTCTATATTAGCTCAAAGGTGTTGTTATGGGAGTGCGTGATTTGTGTGCATGTACATGTAAGTGTGGTCTGTGTATGTGTGGTCTGTAAACCTTTAAATCCCCTCCTTGAGCCAATTAAGTTGCACCTGAGTAATATTTAAAGTTCTTATAAAAGCAGCTTTAGCTCCCCATCAGAGAGAGACAAACCTCCATTAAGACACTACAAACATCACATCTCTTGTTAGCATTGAAATTATATGTGAATCATTTGTAGCCTTTGAATAATAGTATAATTGTAACATTTTTTGAACAGCATTTTAATTTTTTTGACACACAACTGGAGAAAAATGAGAGGAAATCGCCCCGTGGAGCTCCCAGAAGACTTCTGGATCCCCATCCCTCTGGACACCAACAACATCACATCCCTCAGCCCGTACCTGGTCCCCCAGGATCACCTAGGAAGCCCAGGAATCTTTTATTCCATGTCAGCTTTTATGTTCCTCCTGTTTGTGGCTGGTACGGCCATCAATACACTCACTATCGCATGTACTGCACAGTATAAGAAGCTCCGGTCTCATCTGAACTACATCCTGGTGAACTTGGCCGTGGCGAACCTCCTCGTCTCCACTGTGGGCTCCTTCACCTGCTTCTATTGCTTTGCCTTCAGATACATGATTCTTGGTCCGCTCGGATGCAAGATTGAAGGATTTACAGCAACTCTTGGGGGTAAGGAGCACGAATTCTACCAAGCAAAAATGGGTGATATGCAATGCTATCATAGAGGTGGCAATTTTCACGTTTTATTATCATATAGGCAAACATTTTTATATGTGCGATATATATGATCATGCTGATTCCTTTTAAAGCACAATTACAATAAAACTGAAAGCCTAGTCTAAACAGATATTTTCTCACAACCTTTTGTCAGATAAAACAGCTAAGTGAAAACACAGAATTTCTTCCCATGACAGATTTTATCTTTTTTTTTTTTTTTTTACCCTTTTGGTATAATAACTTCTGCTTACGAGTATATCTGGGTTGAATACCAATAAAGTGAATGCTCCTGAGCCTGTGCTGTTATTAAACCCATTTATCCTGTTGTAATCTCTATTACAGAAATATGTACATATAAGTAGGGCTTTCAAAGTCAATGCGATAGTGAAGAGTTAATTCAATTTCTTTTGTACGCCACCAATGTTCAGCGGTCTCAAATACTGCTGACCAAACGCAAGGCTGATGCAGAGAAGCCCCTGGTGAAAGGGAGACCATGCTGGTTAGTTTGCAGTGGAGGTCTGTTGTTGATGGTTGGGCTTGAGTTTGCCATGTTAAGCTTTCACCATCTTTTTGAACTTTTGAGGATATTCTGGGGAATATAATGGACAGTATTTGTGAGTGTTTTGGATTGTTGCAATAAAAATAAACATATATTTACACATTTGTCTCATGTTGATAAGAGTCTTCAAAATATCAAAAATATCCCTTGAGGATATATTTAGAACAGATTTGTAGTTAATCACAATTAAATATATTAATTGATCGATAGCCCAAAATAGTTGCTAAGTGAGTGAAATGTAATCAGTATCCAAATTTTCTTCTTGTCTTGTTCCAGGTATGGTAAGCCTGTGGTCTCTGGCTGTGGTAGCGTTTGAAAGATGGCTGGTTGTCTGCAAGCCACTTGGGAACTTTGCCTTCAAACCCAACCATGCCATAGCTTGTTGTGCACTCACTTGGGTCTTTGCGTTGGTGGCTGCCATTCCTCCTCTGGTTGGATGGAGTAGGTCAGTATATACAGACCAAACACACGCCACTTTTATTCATTTCTTATAGTAGCCCTATTATTTTCATGAAATTACAACTTTTTTGTCTAACAGTGCATATGTAGATGGATTGATTCATTGTCTTCCTCCCCAGGTATATCCCAGAGGGCATGCAATGCTCCTGTGGACCAGACTGGTACACAACTAACAACAAGTTTAACAACGAGTCCTACGTGATGTTTCTCTTCTGCTTCTGCTTTTCTGTCCCTTTCTTTACCATCGTTTTCTGCTACTCACAGCTGCTTTTCATGCTGAAATCGGTAGGGAATATGTCTCAGCTTAAGTATTTTTGTCTCTGATGATAAAGTAGATTACATATAGTTTAAAAAAGAGAGAATGAAACAAGAGAAAGAGATAATATACCAACCTGATTTCATAGATCTGAATGCGCATGTTTATCACTCAGACCTACTACGCTATTCTGTGCTTCTCCCTCAACAGGCAGCGAAGGCCCAAGCTGAGTCAGTCTCTACACAGAAGGCAGAGAAGGAAGTGACCAGGATGGTTGTTGTCATGGTGCTGGGCTTCCTGGTGTGCTGGATGCCTTATGCCTCCTTTGCTCTTTGGGTCGTGAACAACCGAGGGCAACCGTTTGACCTGAGACTGGCCACAATACCCTCCTGCCTCTCTAAAGCCTCCACGGTCTACAACCCAGTTATTTACATCCTCCTCAATAAGCAGGTGGGTTTATTGCCAGATATTCACTCTGATTTGAAAGTTTCAGTGAATTGAAGTCATACTGAAGTTAAACAGTGGCAAATAGAAAGGGCATGTTAATCATGAGTGAGTAGGCCAATGGTGCCTTCTAATGGTGGCTTTCAAAACATACAGACAGCTTGCTCCTTTTTCAGACAGAAAACCTGATATACAGTGATAAGTTTTAAATTTTCATTTCTTGATTTTAATTATTTGGACAAAAAAGTCATCCCTAAGTCATCAGATACCATTACACTATGTATCCCTGCTATTAAATTACATACAGTAAAGGTAAGTTATTGCTCTCAACAACAAATGTGATCATTTTGTTTTTTAGTTCCGCTCATGTATGAGGACGATGGTAGGGATGAGCGGAGGCGATGATGAAGAGTCATCTACAAGTCAGTCAGTAACTGAAGTCTCTAAAGTCGGACCTGCATAAATTATTCACTGTCACACATTGTAAATAACACTGAATGGACAAATGAAATTAAAAATGGAATTATATTATTCTTACAGATAGAGTTATATGCAATGGAAATGTTTTAAAAAAATTAAGAAAAAAACAATGAAGAAATAAATACATAATCCCAGTGAAGAAGTGATTATTTGTGTTTGTAAAATCTCACATTGGTATGTCATTATCTGCTGATGTGCCCACTAACTGACAAACTTTATGTGCAGTAACACATTGCAAAGTGGTCAAAGTCTGTGACCGGAGACAAACACCAATACCATGCTCTTACTTGCATGTGACTTCTTAAATAGCATTGACTGAATCTTTTTTTAATGTTATTCACTTTGAAAAAGATGCCCCAGCTAAATCCGCATTTCTGGTTTATTTACATTCCTTGGATTTGTTTTGTAGCTCATCAGAAACTTTATTTCCAAACCACTCTTGATCTTTTGGCAGCGTCGCCATTGTACCGGCAGTGCTGTAGTTGTTTCAAGTCTGAATTTTTTTTTTTTACCATTTTCTTCTAAATTATTATGCGTGCTAATGAACACATGCCGATGGGGTAAAGGATGTAGACATGTTTCGCATTTCACCTACAGATGGCGCCGAGCTTCCCAGCAGAGATAACCATGTGTAATTTATAATTGTACAACTGTTAGTTCATCAGATCAAGTTCCTGCCAATCAAAGGATTTTTGGACTGCAGTCAATGTCTAGTCTTTGTTTTTATTTATTTTTATTTGACCCTTTTTGACTTGAGGTAATCGGTCTAATGAAAACACAGCCAGACTCAGATTAATCCACTCTGTCAGTCATTCTTACCTGTCGAACCACAATGGTGCAGTTACTTCACCCGTGTAATCACCAAACAGACTTAAAGGCTTTACCTTACAGAATTTAGAGGATAGCTGGCAAACACACACACGTACACACACACATCTTTGCATGCGATATGAGCAGTGATTATCAATTTGGGCGCAAATTGATAAATTGCGAAGAGTGCTACAGAAATATTATTATTTGTATAAATTGCTCAATGCTTAAAGTTCATATATACACTTGTTTTCAAATGCACAATAAGATAAAGAGAGTTACCTGAGTGGATTGCCCATTAAACCCAGTTGAGGCACTTAGACAAGTCCTTGTGTTGGCACAGATCAAAAGATTATGTGAAACATCTATACAGTAAGTGAAAAATGCATGATGTGGGACTTATTTTACAGTATTAGTCTGGGTAATTGTGATTATACTGTTGAGAATTATACAAGAAATATTGCAAAGAAGCCCTTAAGATGTCATGTAAAAATGTGAAACAAACTGTTTCCTGAATAGATTACTGTCATCATGGAAAAGGCAAAAGTAAAATGCATGCAATGCACATACAAAACCTATGAATATTACCATTAATATAAGGGATATCTGTACAGCGAGGGAAAGCACACCCCTCAACAACATATACACAAAAATCTGAGGAAAGGATTATTTCCTGATGTGAAGTGACCACAAGACCATATGAGTAGCAAAGTTAGACTTGGCTCACTTCACACCAGTGTAATTATTTCATGGTCACTAACCATCACCACTCATGTAGACCACTTACTATCCAGATAGAGAGTGTGAAAACCAGCCGTTCACCTCTGGTCATCTTGGCCTCGCAGATTCCTGTCGGTAGTCGGGGGCAAATCCGAGTTCTGCTGGTAGTGAACTTTTACGAAACATGAATAGTTCAGAACCAGCGGAATTCCAGACCTACCCTCGAAACATCCCAGCACTAAATGAAATAAGAGTCAAGTTGGATATACTTGTTTAAATCAATATTACTTCAATTAAAGCGGAACATTTGGTAAAGTTAAGTACCATTATAAATAAAGATAAATAGAGGAAAAGTTTACAGATTTCTTCAGATTTAGGATCCATCCTCCTCTTGATGTGCAGTCCTTGTACCAGATGGAGTCCATATGAAAGTCACGAGCCAGCTACCTGTGCAGGCAGTGGACGCGAGAAAAACGTGGATTCAAAAAGATTAAAATAACCCACGACAGCAGCTTTGGTTAACCTCTGCTTTCTCCTGAAGTCAACCGCTTTTCCGGAGAGATTAAAGTGTTACGGAGTGAGCTTGTCAGATGTAATTACTCTGTGTTAATCCGTTTTGTGGAAGAACCTGAGTTGTCCGCATAATCTGCTTTGGTCTGCTGGGTCATGAGAAGTCTTCACCAGAATCTTCCTGGGTCAAGCAGATTCTGCTTGAGGTCAACACTAGGAAGGGAGAACAACAGCTGCTAACTTACAAGAACTCAAATAAAATACTGCGAGGCAAGACATAACGGTTTAAAATAAATAAATCAAATGGAAATAGATGAAATATCCACAGTCAAATAACCTCCTTCAAAAATACTCCTCTCTACAGTGCTAGGCAAAAGAAGAATTCCTTTCAAACTAAGATATGTGAAAACTAGTAAAAAAACATTTCTGTCTGAGAGAAATGACACCCCTGGTTTAGTTTTGGTAGTTTATACTGAACAAGAGACTTTAAATCGCATATTAGAAAAAAAAACCCCATACATGCTCAATAGAAGTGGCTAACTTCAAAACGATAGAAGTATCCACACGTAGAACAATTTGTGGTCCGGCTGGCAGGGAGTTAAAGTGGGGACTTACTGCTCAGGAGTCCAAGTCCATTTAGTATGCGCCCTAACCATTCAGCTGTTCCACTTGTTTTGAATCATCATGCATACATGGAGATATAACTCAAAATGTGAGATTTTACTTTATCTTGCAATGATGACGAATACATTTTAAAATCACTTTTTATCTTATTTTATCACTTCTACATTGCTAAGATCCACCGCTGGGGAAATTTTCATGTAAATCCATCAATTAATTTTTGATTAATCCTGCTAACAAAGACGACCGATTACTGTAACCTCCTTGGCGGATATGATAATAATTCTGTACTACCTAAAGGCTTCAATGGAGGAAAATATTTAGATTATACTAAATGTCTTGGGCAAAGCTTTCATTTTAAATGAAGTCTTACCCTCTTTTCTTTTATTTGTAGCAAAAGGACTTCTACAGCAAATAGCTGGTATCAAATTAGCATAACATCGCTGACCAAAGTAGGTATGGCACGTATGCCAATACTTAAAAGACAGATTGAGCAAATTAAGAAGTCAGCAGCCACATACAGTAATTAAGTCGGCAATATGCCACTAAAATCCCTAATCACTGGCTGCACTTTTCCATCAAGATACACTGTCCTGTTGGATATCCCCAGAACTAAAGGGCTTTGGACAGACACAGCTGACACCCAGTGCCACTTTGCCAAAAATCTGTGCACAGCATTATACACATGTGAGATTCATATATACACATGTGAAATTCATAGATAAACAACTGTCATACTGTGAAATTGGGTTATCCCCCAAAAGTGTTTTTCTTCTTTTGAGTCCCACCTCAGAAATGAGGATCCAGATGCTTTACCCCCACCACTTTGCCCATGCCATGTGGACTGACGTGAGTTGTAGGATCAGAGTGTTAAAACTTCCTATGTTCTGAAGTGAACTGTCTCTTTGGCGGGATTAAAGATGTCTTACTTCCCTCACATGACACCAACTCCGACTGTCACATTATAGTTCCGTGGCTCTCCATTTGTCCACCTAAACTGCTTTAATTTCAGACTCCATCGTCCTCTCATGTCCACCAAGGTCCATATATTCACTGATCAAGACCACAAAGTCAAATACAATATGTTATGGAGAATGTGCACAATCTTCCAGTGATTGTTTTAATTTCCCTGAATTATTTTATTACCATGAAACTGATGTGATTCATGATAAATCATTTTCACTACATAGAATCATACCTTTGTATCCAAATAAACATTTGCTTTAAAGATTAAATAATCAAATGACACAAATACAATGCTGCTTTGTTACAGTTTTTACATTGCTTCTTTGCTATAGCTGTAAGTAATACAATATCAGAGACAAAAGGGCAATATTGAGGGACTCAGTAAAGGAAAATGATCACTCAAAATTTATGTTAGTAAAAGGTCCGACAACTAATCTCGCTTTTAGCAGAGAGGGAGGAAAGCCGCTTTCCAGCAAGATTATTCTGGCATTTTGTGTCTTAACCTGATTAGCTGGTAGTTTTAATTACAGTTCAAAATAAGTTGACTGCATTGCCACTGAGTATCACTGCCAAGAGTCACACTATGGCTGTAATTTGATTGTGGCCTAATCCCATCAGAAGTCTTTAAAGAATAAGTATAAAAGCTAAAGCTAAAGCTAAAGTCAGATGTGAAGCCCAAGTCACCCACGGAGGTTGCAAGTGTCGAGGAAGACTGTCTGCTGAGGACCTCCTCAAAGATCAGAATGGCAGAAGAGTGGGGAAAACAGGTACTTTCTGCCAGGCGGTACCATGAAGATACAACAAGAGGATCTGTCTTTGTTTACACAAACAGCAACCATACCAGAGGTATAGTATTATTATTGTATTTTTTAAAATAATTTAGCAGTCAAGTATATGAAAGATTACAAAAAGGAGGGAACTTCAATATGTCTGACTTTAAATATATACATGTATACTGGCTAATAAAGGACAGTGTGTACTTGTGAGACCAATTGTAAATTGTGAGACAATATTTGATTGGATTTTTCTTCCACAGATCCCTTTGAGGGTCCCAATTACCACATTGCTCCTCGATGGGTTTACAACTTGGCAACAGTCTGGATGTTTTTCGTGGTCGTAGCATCAGTCTTCACCAACGGTCTCGTCTTGGTGGCCACGGCAAAGTTCAAGAAACTCCGTCATCCACTGAACTGGATCTTGGTCAATCTTGCCATTGCTGATCTCGGAGAGACAGTTTTTGCCAGCACCATCAGTGTATGCAACCAGTTTTTTGGTTACTTCATTCTGGGACACCCAATGTGCATCTTTGAGGGCTACACAGTCTCAGTTTGTGGTAAGTGTTTTCTTGATGAAAAATGTTTGGAAGCAGTTCCATAACAGAGGATCTTGCTCATGTGTTATCAGTGAACTACCTTTTCACAGTATCCTAATTTTTAACACAGGAATCACTGCTCTCTGGTCCCTGACCATCATCTCCTGGGAGAGATGGATAGTTGTGTGCAAACCTTTTGGAAACATAAAGTTTGATGCCAAGTGGGCCTCAGCTGGAATTGCATTTTCCTGGATCTGGTCAGCAGCGTGGTGTGCTCCCCCCATCTTTGGCTGGAGCAGGTAGTTTTTTTTTTTATTATTTAAAAAAAATGTAAATGAATTTTGAATTTATCAGTTGAAAGATCAAGATTGCCAAACATTTTCTCATCAGGTACTGGCCTCATGGACTGAAGACCTCCTGTGGACCTGATGTTTTCAGTGGAAATGAAGACCCTGGGGTCCAGTCCTACATGATAGTTCTCATGATCACATGTTGTTTAATTCCCCTTGCTATTATCATCTTGTGCTACTTTGCTGTCTGGTGGGCTATCCATAATGTAAGTTACCCGAAGTTTTCTACTTCAGCTAAAGTAGATCACGGGCTGGCCGACCCTCACACAGTGCTGATTTGTTGATCACAGGTTGCCATGCAGCAGAAGGAGTCAGAGTCAACCCAGAAAGCTGAGAAAGAAGTATCCAGAATGGTCATTGTCATGATCCTGGCATATTGTTTCTGCTGGGGACCTTACACGTTTTTTGCCTGCTTTGCTGCGGCCAACCCTGGATATGCCTTCCATCCTCTGGCTGCTGCCATGCCTGCATATTTTGCAAAGAGCGCCACCATCTACAACCCAATCATCTACGTCTTCATGAACCGACAGGTGGACACAACAGTCACAAACTGGCCACATTGACCAACTTTCCATGACTAAATCAGATGTGTTTGAACTTTGAAACTTTTTTATTCTCTCCCCATCAGTTCCGCACATGCATCATGCAGCTTTTTGGCAAACAAGAGGATGATGGCTCTGAAGTATCCACATCAAAGACAGAGGTCTCGTCCGTGGCTCCTGCATAATTCTCCATGTTCTCTGTTTCGGAACAAAAAAAAAACTGAGAACCCTTGTAATTTGTACAGAAAATATTTATTGTTTCAATTTAGTTTTCTAGCAAATATAGCTATCTGTCAAATGAAAAAACAAAACAAAAAGAAATATACTTAAAGCAAATGAATCATTGTATCACTGTTTTTTTCAGATAAATATAAAAATATTAAGCGTATTGAAAATTTTCTATTTGTTGATTTTTATGACAACAAGTGAGACTGTTAGAACCTTGACATTGAATATTTTCCTTTTTCTCTGATGTTAATATTATTGTTTTGTATGATATCGTTCAACCATTTTAGCGTATTTAAAACTGCTTTAAAATTTGGGTTATGGAGCAACATTTCTGAAAGTCAGGAGTCCAAAATTACTCTCCATGGACCACTTTTCCACTCTTCCACCTGGGAGTGCAAGTTTTTTACCAGTGCACTTTCAAACCATCATCTTTCTTACTGATGAAAGCAGTGCAGAGGAAGGCACTGTGAGTTTGTCTATATTAAAAGCCGGAGACAATTACTGCAAGTCTGTGCCTGTGGCTAAAAAAACATACATTTTTGGTGAGTTGGTAACAAATCGAAATCCTGCCAGTTGTGAACTTTTACCACACACCAATGGTTCAGAATCGATGGAAAATCAGACCAACCGTCAAAACATCACAGCACTAATGCAAAATAGCAGGCAAGAGCGGGAAAGAAGCAATAACTCATATCAACTCAGCAATTTTATATACTGAATGCACAAATCTTAATTACAGATAAAATCGATTCATTCTACCATTAAGTACATATAAACATATGGATACATAATCAAGGAAAATGGAAGAAATGTATACAGACTTCCTTGTCCCATATGGAGATCTAAAAAAATGTGAGGTGGTTTGACACAAGGGAGCTGGACCTGTGAAGAACACACTAACATGCCGGATTAAACCATTATAGTATCCTCGATTACCCTCTGCTTTCTCCCTGTGTGAACTGCCATTGCGGAGAGATTAAATGGTTATGGAGCAAACATGCCAGGTAATGGAGCTAATCAGTTTTGTGTCCCTCTAATCCAGTTTGGTCATTGTGGACCTGGGGTGCTCAAAGTGAGTGAACAGGAAGAAACTGATACCCCTATGCTATAAATACCCATGATGCTTTAAGCAAGTTTAGATAGAATGCGAAACAAATAGAGCAATAGTCAATGAAATATAATTATTGTACTCATTTTAACCTGCTGGTGGTGCTAGATGAAAAGTCAAGTCAGTAGTCTAAATCCACTGGGGATCATCAATATCTGAAATTACCAAACTATCAAATGGTTTTGACATATCTGAGTGTGAGCCAAAGTGATGGACAGACAGACTGACACAGCTCTCCCTGGAACCATGCCACTTGTGCAGCCTAAAATCAACCATATATTTTATATGTAAAGTCTTAAATTGAAAAGTTACTGAACGGGAAATATAATGCGACAATAAAGCAGGCAAAAATGAAAGTCTGAGCTGGACTGCACTTAAGTAGAATTCTTGAGTAATTCATCACATGACACAACCATTTCTATTCTTTTTTTTGCCAGCTTCATAAGACTGGTCAAAGGTCAGGGACAGCTACAACAGCACCATGGAGCTGATACTGATTCTGTGTCTTGTTAAGAGTCACTGTAGCTGGACAGCTGCCACACAGAGATTTCATTGAGGTCCTGCTGAGACACTGTGGCATCAAATTATTCACTCATTCCGCTCCTCAGCTTTTTTCAATATTCTGATATATCTAAAAAAAGAATCTCCATCCTCCATTCCTTTGCTATTCCCTCCCACGTTCTATCTTCCCCCTCTCTCATAGTCACATGCCTCAACCAGATTTTCTCCTCTTCTGACTGGGTTGAATCCTACCTTTGTTGGATTAAAGATTTGTCACTGTTTGGTAAAAAAAAAAAATCTGGCCACTCTTTTATTTTGACACTCAGCCGGATGTTATGGGTGACGCCACTGGATGCGCATGTCCACCCTCTTGCCACACACGTGAGGCCAGAGAGGAGCGAGGCTGTGGCGAAGTTATGTCCAAAGCCAGTATGTATTTTCTCCGCTTTGACTAAACATATCCTCTGTGTAAATAACCGCTGGGAGCTTTTGAACGGACTCTGTCGCTTCTTGCATTTTACAGAACAAAAACGGGCCAAACGCCTCGGCTTCCTCGGAAAGCTGAAGGTAAGCGCTGCTCGGGCTAATGTGGCTAACGTGCTGGTCCTGCTGTGCTGTGGCTGACAGTCAGTCTTTGTCGGTTCAACTGTGGTTCACATCAACATCATGTTGTCATGGAAACATAATCATACTACCGGGCACAGATTATACATATATATACATATACATCGGTGGCGCTGACCGGTACACTGCTCCGTCAGTACTCATACTGTATCACCATACATGGGTGCACATTTGGCAACAAACACGTCTCTTTAAACAACCCGAACAACTATGTAGTGTTGTGAAGATGCACAGTGAAGAACCTGCTGTCCACACATTTGTTATCTGTCTACATTGTACCATGTGGTCAGATATTTGTAAAATATGTTGACTGGTTGATTATAATTGTTGCTGTTAGGTCGTTTGTTAAGTTTACAAAGCCTCATCGATGTGCTGCATGAATAAATTTAATATTCATCCGCCCAGGTTGTGATGCCTTTTTAATGAACTGTAATAAAGACATATTGAGGATGATTTTGTTTCCAGGCTAAAGATGGACAAAAAGGTGATGCTTCAGGGCAGACAAAGAGAAAAGAGCAGTCACTTGCACAGCATGCCAAAGACCACAGAAAGCCAGAAGAAATCAGGAAGCAAAGGGTAAATCTTTGGGTGACATTGTTGGTATTTTCTTGAGGTGAAGTCATAACTCACTAAGATATTTTCTAACTAGCTGCTGGACCTCCAAGAAAAACAGAAAATCTCCAGAGAACGAGAGTTTCTGAAGCGGAGGAATTTGCAGAGCTTTCAGAATGACATCCTACAGCGACAGAGAGAGTTTGAGCAGAAGGTAAATGCCTCACTACCATTGGAGTCACTACATACTATGCACTTTGCTGCTGTTGTGATTTGTGTTGTCTTTTTTTGTCTGTCCACAGGAGACAGAGATGCAAAGTTTGGAGAAGCATGTTAATTTTGAAAATGAGAATTCAAGAAAGGCATATTACAGAGAATTTAAAAAGGTACGCAGCCTCGAACAGGCCCATATTTGGCAAGTATTACAGTTTTGCAGCCATATATATACCTTGCACATTAACATTGTATTTTTTTATTATTCTAAAGGTTGTGGAGGCTGCAGATGTGATTTTGGAGGTTTTGGATGCACGAGACCCTCTTGGCTGCAGATGTCCTCAGGTGGAGCAAGCAGTCATTCAAAGTGGAACAAACAAGAAGATAGTCTTAGTACTTAATAAAATTGGTAAGTTCTCTGAATAGAGTTAAATACCTAATGTTCTGTATATTTGATTGGACAACAAAGTAGTTCTTCAGATATGTATTTAATGGTCAATTTAAATGTTTTTTTCCTTTGACTATAGATCTGGTGTCGAAGGAAATAGTGGAAAAGTGGATTAAGTATCTCCGTAATGAGTTTCCTACCGTGGCTTTCAAAGCATCTACACAGCAACAGGCAAAGAACTTGGTATGTGCTTAAATATTTGATTGGATAATGTATAAAATGCTCGATCTCATCTCAGTTGTTAGAGCTAAAGCATAACAAAACGTCCCCCCTCTATCTCCTGCCATGGACAGAAACGCAGTAATGTCCCAGTGACACAAGCCACCACAGAGCTCCTCAGTAGCAGTGCTTGTGTTGGCGCAGACTGCTTAATGAAGCTACTTGGAAACTACTGCCGCAACCTCGACATAAAGACAGCCATCACTGTAGGTGTTGTGGGTAAGCACCAAATCCAGTAATACACACTTTTTCTTATTTATAACATGAATTTGTTCAAGGTAAAATAATGCTCCTGTTTTGTAGGGTTTCCTAACGTGGGAAAGAGCAGCTTGATCAACAGTCTGAAACGGGCACGGGCGTGTAATGTCGGAGCCACTCCTGGTGTCACCAAGTAAGTTTACCATCAGACTTCTGTTCTCCTGCAAAACCCATCTTGTTTCCTACTTGTTTCACCGATGGGTCGGATGGGTTTCAGGTGCCTTCAAGAGGTGCATCTGGACAAACACATTAAGCTTCTAGATTGCCCCGGCATCGTAATGGCAACGTCAACGACTGATGCAGCAATGATTCTTCGCAACTGCGTGAAGATCGAACAGCTTGTAGATCCCCTTCCCCCTGTTGAAGCCATCCTCCGACGTTGCAACAAGGCCCAGGTACGTCATGCTGCTGCAGCTGTTGTGAATGGTGCTCGACGGTGTGATTTGCACACTGCGGGGCTACAGTCTTTCTGTTGGGTGTACAGATCATGGAGCATTACGGAGTTGCAAACTTTCACACTGCTCTGGAGTTCTTGGCTATGCTTGCGAGGCGCCAAGGCAAACTAAGGAAGGGAGGACTGCCTGATACTGATAAAGCAGCAAAGAGTGTATTAATGGACTGGACAGGGTGAGTAAAACAAATAGGATTTTGGAATCATTAAAAATGGTATTTAGTCAGCGTTTGTATCCCTGTGCTAATTTCAGCATGTGATGTTATTCAGGGGAAGGATCAGCTACTTCACGCACCCACCAGAGACGCACACTCTCCCCACACATGTCAGTGCAGAGATTGTTACCGAGATGGGTAAAGCTTTTGACTGGGATGAGCTGGAAAAAGGAAATCAGGAGGTTCTTGCAGGTAAGTGAAAGTGTCAGCTTGGCCTTGGCACAGACAACGACAAAATTATCTCTCAATAAAGTATTCCTGCTACTCAGGATAATCCGCAGACATCACCATCATAAGGTTTTCACTGAGAATAACTTCTTTGTCACAAATTAATTCTCGTGACAACAGTTCAGAAGTCTTATAGTCTTATATTTAGCATGAACTGGCTTTGGCAATGAATGTAAATTGACCGGTCTCGGCTTGAGTCAAGCCGGCTGCTCTGCTGGCGTTACCTGCAACTCCGCTTGTCAAGTCACAGCGGCTGGTTTTAGAACATTAGAACATAAGGCACGTCATCTGTTTCAACAGCCAACCAGTTCGTAGCCAAATCAGCTTGCCAAGTCAGTCACAAACGACCAGCTGGTCGTTCTCACAGTTGCATTAAAGTCTTGTCAATGTGGTGTTTTACACGTTGCTTCACTGTAGAGCTGCGCTTTCAGCTCTCTCTGTCTCTCACAAACACATTGATAACAGACTCCTGCAGTAGTCAGACTGGCCATCTGTGCCTCTGGCCAATCACAACAGTCAATCTTCATCAGTCTGACCTGAGTTTCCGTGTGACCTCCCTTTTGTCTAAGCTGCTACAAAGCCTGAAAAACTGTGGTTTTAAAAGAAGAACAGAGAATCGTTGCTAGTTGCAGTGGTGGAAATTCTGCGGGTTTTCAGATTGTTGCAGACCAGCATGCTGCAAGTAGTTGCAAATTTCAACTGGTCATGAATAGTTGGTGGAAACTGGCCATTACAGTATATCTCAAGCCCTCAGAACATGAAAGTTGTCCAAGCGTGTGTGCTTTCAAAGTGCTTTCTAGTTTAAAATATAACAAATTCAAATATGATAATCATGAACTTGGCATTGAGGGGCAAGGAATGTGGGGATATTCCTAAAATCACCGTAATCTATTCAGATTATCTGATTTGTGTTTTTAGAACACCCAAAAGCAGCGATAGTTGCCCAACACTTAGCTTTGATTTTTGCTGTGTTTCAGAGTCCTCTGACATCCAAATGGGGTTCTGCATGGAAACCTCTGGAATGACACAAGCTGGCCAGGGTGAACCGCCTTTTGAGCTGGAAATAGATGCAGGGTCCATGGAAAAGCCAGAACTAAAAGATGAAACTGAATCCATGGAGGATGACCAGGACCCAGAGGTGAGAAACCACTTCAGTGTTAATTTTAACTTTTGTAAAATGCAGCTCATTCACTTTTTTATCTCTGATATCCTTCCTGCTCAAAATAGTTTGGACCCATGACAGTGGAGATAAAATCTCAGAAATTGAAGACTGTCCTACCTGCAAATGATGCTGCATCCAGGGCCCCAGATCTGAAGGATATCCTGAAGGTAGATCCTCTACAGCAGGGCCAGGCTCTCCTGGCTGCCAGCAAGAAGAGGAAAAAGCAGCAGAAACGAGCTGGTTTGTATAATAATCAGTCCCAGTTTGAAGTTGTGCATCATTTTATCAGATACACACACACACGCAGGCCCCTCTCTGTTGTAATGTGGTTTTCTCTTTGCCTGCACTATTTATATCTAGTCAAGCAAATGTGATTAATCAGTTCTTCTTTTTCTTTCCTCTGTAGACAAAATTGCTACCAAACTTTCAGACACCCTGACATCTGCGATGGACTTCTCATTTTCAGACAGCTGATTAAAATATAATAAAAAAAATGCAAAAAAAACCCCAAAATATTATATGTTTTTTTCTTAATTGGTTTAGCTAAAGAAGTGTAGTCTTTGGGGTGTGCAAGTCCTAAAGAATAATTTAAGCCTTTAATTTAAGGTTTTGCACTTGGATATTACATTTCTGTTGCTATGCTGTCAGCACAAATCTTAGGGTTTTTTGTTTTTTGGGGGGTGGGGGTTTGTAAATTTTGCACCAGCCAACGCTTTGACAATTCACATCCATATCGAGGAATCAAGTAATAATATTTATTATATACAATAATAATAATAATAATAATAATAATAATAATAATTATTATTATTATTATTATTATTATTAAGGACTTAACAGAAACGTGATATATTACTTTGAACGCATCCGGGTAACCCTGCACCGTGGAGGCAGGTATGAGAACGTCGTTGCCGCCTCACCGCTGTCAACAAGTTCCGGGTAACAGACGTCGGATGACCTCACCTCGTCGGCCCGAAGTAAACAACGCTGCCCAGCGCCGCGGCTGGAGTCTGGTGAAGCGCTTGTATTCACAGGCATTTAACAACAATGGCAAAGAAAGCGGAGGACTTCGGGGATTAATGGCCGCGTTTGCGTCAAAGAAGTTTATCACCACAGTAGGTTCTTGTTCTCGTTCTTAATGGTTGTAGCGAGGTAGCGTTAACTTGAAGGGGAACTAACGGATGCTAGCTGGTTAGCTAAGCTGCAACTTCCTATTTTTTTTACTTTGGCGAGGCTGTGCTGTGCGGCGCTGCTGAAACACCGCTGTTTTCCACAAAAACGGCTTAAGCTCCTCGCGTGTGGCTGCTGGTAGGTGACTGTAAACCACCGTGAAGCCCCCCACTGTGCGTACACGGCAGCTCTTCGTGCTGTGTTTACACTCAGCGGTGCGGGCCCGGCAGCAGCTCCGAGCTGTCAAGTGAACTCCGCTAACTCATGGCGCTAGACTAGAGCTAGCCAAAAATAGAGATTACGAAAACAGCTAAAAGCGGGCTGGCTAAGCAGTTAATGTGTCTGTGGAAATGGCTCCCCAAACGACCCAGGCTAAATCACCAGTGTTCTGGTGTGTTGTCAACAACCACTTTCCCCGGCTTCACTTGACTCAACCTGACTGATTCACAGGGGAAGACACGCTGACACCCCAGACACTCTCTCCACACATGTGACACGTGAGATCGCATTTGTTTTCCAGAGATGGTTAGGGCATGAATCGTTTGTTTCCCCCTTTGGGACTGAATGAAACGAGAAGTCACGGCGTGCCAAGTCTGAAATCGGTGTTTGTGGAGACACTGCGAGACATGCAAGTTTTTGTAAGAACCATTATGCTAACAGCAAGTAGCGTGGTAAAACTGAGGCTTTAGTCTGCGCATGTTTGAGGATGAAGAGGGCGTTTCCAGGTACAGAACACGGATGCAGATGTGAGTTGCTGTAGATGGATTGTGCATAAGGTAAGAGGTCTCATGTGTCCACACGCTCTCAGAGGAAGGTTAATGAGATAGATAGATAGATATATACTGAGGTGATGTACAAGGATGACTTTGATAAGGAATGCCTTTGCCTGAGTTGGACTGGACCAGTCGTTGCTGTCGTTCACAGTCCTGAGCAGTGTGATAGCCAGGCTGATTGTGTGTGTGTGTGTGTGTGTGTGTGTGTGTGTGTGTGTGTGTGTGTGTGTGTGTGGGGGGGATTCAAGGTCATAATTGTGGAAGTGAATCGGCAGTTTGAGGTGGTGGTTCCCTTTCCAAATTTCAAATGTACTTTCCAATAGTTTCTCAGTTAATGCAGAAAATAAATATGTGTAGTAAACTGAAACCTCACTTTCATATCTTAGTGGGTAATATGAATAAGACGTGTTACCACCTCAACTGTGGGCTCTGGAGTAGAAGTTGTATCATGTGTAATGTAATGCTTTCTCTCTCTTTCTGTGAACATTGTCACCTTTTAATGGCCACAACCACAACATGTTATTCTATTCTGTCATTTTAAAGAAAAGGATTTCCATTGGAAGGCTGCTTTAGAAACCACTGGTGGAAGTAATGCCTGGACATACTGTATGTCCAAAACATCATATTGTGGAATACTCATATTACCTGTCTGTGAAGCTCCTTTCTCCTGTTTTTGTTTTCCAGCTCCATCCCTAGATCAGGACCTCTGTCCTCAGCCATGTCGTCACGTGTGTTGCTGCGGCAGCAGCTGATGCGAGAACAAGCCCAGGAGCAGGAGCGACGCGAGGCGCAGCAGCAGGCCTCTGCCTCTCAGCTCCGGGCCTCCGACTCCACTCCAGCCATCTCCGTCACACTTCCCCCGAATGCTGCGCGCCCCCCTCCGGCACAGGTGCCCGTGGAGGTGCTGAAAGTAAGAGCGCGATGTTTCTGTGCTCATCACTTGTGCTCTTCATGATCTTCGTGAAGTTTGATTATGTCAGACCCCGTAACGGCTGTTACGATCACCAGGTGCAGACCCACTTGGAGAACCCCACCAAGTACCACATCCAGCAGGCACAGAGGCAGCAGGTGAAGCAGTACCTCTCCACCACTCTGGGCAACAAGGCTGTTACGCAGACCCTGGGTGCGTCCCCCATGCCGCAGTCCAGTTCTGCCCCCGAAGTTGCCCCGACTGCCAGCAGTGCCCCGAACAGTCCTATGGCTCTGCTGAACATCGGATCCAACAAGGAGGAAGTAAGGGAAATTGCAGAGGTTTAAGTTCTTGTGTGAGGGTTTGCTCTGCCTGTAAGATAACACAACCTTGTGAAAAGTTGCCTTTCTGCAGACTTCCAGTGATATTTTTGGGGGAAGAAGCTAAATGTTTAGCCTTTTGCTCACTTCTTGCTTAATTGCTTTTTGTTTGCCCTGCGGTGACGTGCCCAGAGGTCCCACTGTGATGGTGCATGCCTTTTTTCATCATACCCTTGTTGACCTGTTGTCACAATAAGATGTTAAATACTGCACCCACTGTTTAACCATGCCGGCACTTCTCCAGCACGCTTCTCTTCCTTTGAAATCCAGCCTCTTTCAAGCTGTTACATTTGTTTAAATTGGTTTAAATGTTGAATGCTAGTATTCAGCCCTCATTTAAGACTGTTTGAGGTTGCCCAGCACACTGTGCTGTATACATACATGTAATGATGATTACTTTCACACATCGAACCAGGAGGGCTGTGCTGACTTTGTGCCACCGCTGTTTTCTTTCATCTGCTCTTTCTAGATTGACGATGTGATCGACGACATCATTAGTCTTGAATCCAGTTTTAATGACGACATCATTACATTGATTGACTCAGGTCTTCAGTTGCCCAGCACGGTATGAAGAACAACTGCTTATTTGACCACTGAATACTTTCTTTTTCAGGTTCACTGCTGCATTTAGTACAATGACAGACAGACTTTATATACCCCAAGTGTTTTTTCTGTGAATGGACATTTCTTTTTTATGTGTGGAATTCTGAAGTCGTGGGAGTAAATATACACTTTTGGCACTCAGCTACTATTCGTCACAGAAGTGCTGCCTGGGTGGGGTGAAGCCAGAGAGGATACAAGTCAGGGAGAGGCGAGACAAAGTGAAGTGTGCTCATGGGAAAAAAAAGTGCATTATAAAGCTGCCAGGTTGACAACTACTTTGTCAGATAAGACAGGGCTTGCCAAAAATTCTGCTGTGACACAAAAAATGAGGATTATGGTGATGCTGTTGGAGGAAAAGAAAAAGAAGCACAGCGAGGTAACAACCCTTTTCTGATTTTTTTTGAAGTAGCGCCAGGTAGCTGTCGTTCAGCTGTAAGACTTGTATATCATACACCTTTTGGGCTTGATCTTTTTGAACAGTGTCTCTTTAGCAAAGGCTTAGTTTCACAAATGCATTTGTAATGCCTGCCTGCTCTCGGTGGGAGAGTTGCACTGTGCAACATGATGCATTTGTTGGCTACCACAGAAACCCGCTTTGATTCAGCTGAACTGGAGGAACTGGTTGCTCTGGGCATTTGAACGGGAATGGGGAAGATGTCCTTTTTACATATTTGTGTGTATGGTTCTGGCAATAAGGGAGCATTTAGGATATGGACATGTACTTTTTTGTAGCTCCCAGGAAATCTGTTGGATGTGTACCATAGCCCTGGAATGGCAGCACCTACTCTTACAGTCAGCAACTCCTGCCCGGCTGATCTTCCAAAAATTAAAAGGGAAATTACTGGTAAAGTAACATCTTTTTACAAACATATGCTTTGTTTTTTTAATGTTCAGGACAACTGTCTTCTTCTTTAATTTTTAAGAGTTTGATAACATCTTAATAGTATGAAACACTACGACTTTTTCTTCCAGATGCAGATGCCAAAGCGCTAATGAAAGAACGGCAGAAGAAAGACAACCACAACCTCAGTAAGTCAAAGTTTTTTTGATACCATGCTGAGCACTTGCACACCTTTTGTTGAATCTGAAAGCAACAACAGTGCAGTCATGTCATGTGGGACATGCAGTGCAAATGTCAGTTTGTCTGCTCATGTCCATGCTTACCAACACCGGCCTAAGCTTGTGTAGTGACAGCTGATTGTTGGAGGAAAACTTATTGCTTTCCCTCTCTCCCTGCTTCTTGCCTGTCTGCAGTTGAGAGGAGGCGGAGGTTCAACATCAACGATCGTATAAAGGAGCTGGGTACGCTAATACCCAAGTCAAGTGACCCGTAAGTGCAGTCCGCTTTTTCAGCCTACACATTTATTTCTGCTGCTTAGTACCGATAAAGTTAAGTTTGAATTTCAGGATTGAGCCCCTGTTGCGTAGTAAAAAGTGTCATCTCGTTTTCTGTCTCTGTTGCATGTTCCATTCTCCATGGCCTCTGCAATATGGACTGATACGACGACAATGACAGCGAGATGCGCTGGAATAAAGGCACCATCCTGAAGGCTTCAGTCGACTACATCAGGAAGTTGCAGAAGGAGCAGCAGAGAGCCAAGGACATCGAGATGAGACAGAAGAAGCTGGAGCAAGCAAACCACGGCCTGATGTTACGCATCCAGGTCAGTGTTCATTGGTCGGCACAACAGCTCTGTGTTGACACCATGCGAGCTGAGACTGATGTATGCAGATTCACTTGATGGCCGTGCGGCTGCAGGATGTCTATTCCATGTTGTCTTTAAGCTAGAACGTCAGTGTTGCAGAGAAAGAATAACTTGGTTACATGTGTATTTCTACGTACTGAGCAAACAGATGTGGGTTGACAGTTGTGTGTTTTTAAAAGAAGGGTTCGTGGGTCTCTGTTTCTTATCGAAGTGACAGGTTTCGAGGTTCTTCTTCAGGGTTAGAGATGCAGTTCATGACCTTTCTAGGACAGCACGCTCACTATATGGCACCAGACTGTTTTTTTGCAGCAATGCGTGGAGCCCGTTCTAGATTAGGCACCAGCACTGAAAAATGCTAATTGTCAGCGGTTGCATGACTCTGCATGTGTGTAAATTTGCTGCTGCTCTTTTCAGGAACTGGAAATGCAGGCCCGGCTCCACGGCCTCTCGAATTCCACCAGCAACGCCTCCGGTCTGAGCTCCGATGCCCCCCTCCCTCCGCTCCAGCAGCAGCCGGTGCCACAGAGCATCCAGTCTCTGCCTCCCGGCGCAGGAGCAGCCGCCTCTCAGAACCTCCTCGGCCTGGGAGGCGTCGGACACCCTCTGCCAGCCTCCTTCCTGTCCCCGCCCTCCTCAGACTCTCCCGCAGGAGTCACTATCAGCAGCCCTCTGGACCTGGGCGGCCTGAGCTTCGCAGAGCTAGACGACACCTCGGCCTCAGCGCTGTACCCTGACGTGGGCTTGGGAGACATTCTCATGGACGACGGGTGCGCCCTGTCTCCGGAGAGGTTGGCTGACCCACTCTTCTCCCCTTTGTCACCGGGTGCCTCTAAAACCAGCAGTCGCAGGAGCAGCTTTGACATGGACGAGGACTTGTGATGAGCCTTGTGTCTGGTGGTCAGAGACTGTCTACAGGGACAAGTACAAGCACGTCAGGAATTGCAGTCTGTTTTTACATAATGTGAGACTTTATAGGACTGAAGGGTTGAACTGAAACGAGCAAAACGAGCTAGCGCTGAGATCAAAACTAACACGATGATTTGCATCAAGAGAAAGTAGCTCTTGAATTGTTTTGCCATACAGACCTAATTATTACTGTTCCTGTTTGCAGCAGGTTGGGGCGATTATGTCTGGATTTATAAATGCAATCTTATTAAAATGGAATATTGTATAATAGGAGCATGGAATTAGCATTAAGAAATATTATGTTCTTAGTTTTTAAGATTTTCTTCAGAGATTTAAGAGGGAGATAAATTTTGCTTGAATTTATTACATGCTCATTTATTGAGAAGAAAGCTGTGAGGTTTCTTTTTCATGACAATAATGGCATAGCCAACTTATTAAGAGATGTCTGCATACAACAAATATTTTTATTTTTTTCTTGTTCAACTGACTGGAATCAGGGTTTGTTCATAGCAGTCACATGCTCCTCTATGTTGGGTTGTTTCACCAGCAGCTGCAGAAGGGATCTTTGTAAAATGAATTGGCACATTGTGGAATATTTACTGCATATTGTATATAAGAATATTTTATTTTGAGCAATTTTATTGCACCTTATTTTATGGCAGTCTATGCATTTTATGAGAGCCTTTGTCCTTTTTTATTACTATTACACACAGTGGAGCTGAGGCCCAGGTTGCATGTATTTGTAACACACCTCCAGAGCTGCTGCAGCTAGTTAGCCAAAGCAGGACTTCTTCCAGAGTAGCTACACATTACAAATCAGCATTTTATTTTTGAATCTATTCACTCAGTCAGTAGAAATGCAAGACAGTATGAGAGATGCAGAACAATTTCATCCTTTTACAATAGTACTGTAGTTCATGACATATTTTTTGATACCTGAATATTGGTTTGATTAGTAGATTTCTCCTGAGTAATATTTGTGTTGTGAGTAATAGTTTGTCTCATTAACCTTGGTGATCACTGAGTGATTTTACCAGTTAGCATGTTCAACCAAGATTGTTGTTTTTGTATCTTATTTTATTTTTTTTGATGATCAAAATCTAATAATGCATTCTAGCTCACTATAGTATGAACTCAGAGGGCTCTGGCCTTCTTCTAAATCAACCACTTATCTCACCTCTTTAATAATAAAGTTTTACTGTTTGTTGTGTAATACCTGCAATGCAATTATTATTCTATAAAGTAGCCACAAACTTTAGAAATGCATTTAATTTTTCTGATGCTTAACACAACTTTATGTATAGTTAATGAATGTGTTTGAGTAAGTACCTGCGTATGTGTAGTTGTTTTGTTTTTGTAACACTGGTGTACTGTATTTTTTTTTTTTTTCTTCCAACACAACCTCCAACTTATTGACATACATAAATTTTAAACTATTGGAGCTACAGTAACAGATTATTCAAAAACATTGTACATCATAGTATTGAGTACAGTCCTCTCCTGTTCATTCAGAACTTTGAGGTACTTTGTTATTGAGCTAAAAGCAGCTCTGCTCCACAGCTCTGATGCATTAGTGGCGTTGTTTCTAGTTCCATAAAATGAAGTACCAAGGGTCAGCTTTTTCCACTCATACTTAATCACCCTCCACAATATTAACCATGTCTTACCTTAACATATATTTGATTGCTAACACGTCCTGTTAACCATGAACGTAACATTTGTGGCTTGTTCCTACAAGTTGACTTTCATAAGATTTTAACAAATAAATTATTCCAATTGGTTCGTGCCCGTGCATTTATATTTGCTGACACGCAGCATTAGTGGTAGAGCATTTGAGAGATTTCCATAGCGAGGTCCAGACACTCTGTGGCCTGGAGGCAGATGTCGCAGACGGGACAGTCGCACAGGAAGCAGCGAACACCCAGACACCCGCAGAGGTCGCAGTGGTGGGTGACGTCCAGGAGGGGCTGCAGGGTGGCGGGCTCGCAGCCGCACAGCCATGAGCACAGCGACCACATGCACTGGTTACACCCTCTCACAGTGGCCAGCAGACAGTCCAGCGGATGGCAGAAGAGACAGGCCAAAAGGACTGCAGCACAGAGGTCTCATATAGGACAGATAGTGAGAAAGAAAAGAGGTTAGAGAGGGAGGAAGCTTTTAAAGAAAGAAGACATGTAGCAAAGACAACAGTTTTTCTGGTCCTTACCTTCTTCGTCTGACTCGGTGTGGACACTTGTGGTTTTGAGGCTGTCTTGACTCCTGCTCATCGATGTGACTGACTGACTCATTTCGTATACTGTGCAAGCCTCCATGGAGGGTGACAACAGGGCACACAGAGGCTTTGGCTGGTCTCTCTCTATGCAGCTTGGACTACAGATGGACACTGTCCTTGTCACCCCACCTTTTGGAGTATGGTGCACACAGGATTCAACTGGGATTTCTGTACCAGACATAAAAATGAAAAAATCTTTATAAAGTCTGCTTTGCTTGGAAAGAAACCTGTGTTGGGAAGTAAAATTAGCTTTACCTAATACTGCATTCACATTAGTACATCCAATAACATCATATTATACTCACAGGGGTCATCCTGCATGAGTGCTTTTACTTTTGATACTTGTTTACTGTGCAATATTTTGCTGCCAATACTCCTATTCTTTCAGTTACTGTAAGGCTTTGCATATATCCCAGTGAAGTCCTATATCAACTCTTCTCTGTGAACATACCTGCAGAGATGCTGTCAGCTTTAACAGGTGCCTGCAAAACTGTGGATTTATGGAGCCGTAGTTTGTCATCACTCTCATCATCCCCGTCAACCATCTTTTCATTCATATCTGCCGATTTTATTTTGCCGTCCATCGTGCCTCATCCAGTTAAAAATGTCTCCTACTTCAGGACAAAAGAAACAGAAACACTCACATGACATGAGAATTCGTATAAAAAATCACTCATTAGTATAAGTTAAAATGAAAGTAAAAATGACATGTCTTGATTCTGTGTACTGCAGACCCAGAGTCCGGTCTATAGCTGCGGTTTAGTAGCTGTTAGTGATGAGTTGACATCTTGAAAATCGCAAAGAAGTTAATCTATTATTAATCTCCATTTTGGGAACATTTATTATGTAGATGGATGGCAGCACATGGACATCCTGGCAGCTATATGGGAATGTTAGATCTTGATTTTGCTTTCATTAATAATTCATGTCTCCAAGTAATACTTACCTTATGTGACATCCTGACAGAGTTTTTTTTTCTTTCTTTTTTGAAGGTAAAACAGAAGAAAACACATTTAAATCTATCTAAGAATTTTATTCAAAATTCAAATAATTACATCAAGTGATGCATCAACGAATAACTTTTAGAGTATCTTGCATATTTAAAGGACAATCAAAATGATTTACATTCAATAATAGAATTAATAGCCACAGATATAAAACCTTGAATATTGTTTTTCAAAAATGCATTCACAACACATATTCTCTGTTTCTGCTGTGTTTATCTTCTTATTGTTCTCTACATAGTAAAAGCTTTGTAAGAATCTTACTGTACTTACTTTTCGTGGCATATTTTAGAGGTGGGTGATCCCATATACAGCCTTAATCACAGATACCCATCAGCGGTCAGCAGTGGAGGTGTAACTGCATCACACATTCTCTCTCACTCTCTCTCTCTCTCTCTCTCTGTCTGTCTCTCCCTCCCTCTTGCCTACATCAACATCCATATCTAACAGGAGATAGTAACAGTATCTTTAAGCAAGTATTAATGAGATTTTAAATGATGCAGTATTATCACTTATAACATTCAGCATATTTCAGTTATACTCTATACATTGCTCTGCAGAACACAACATCACAAGGTAAGACTGAACATTTGCTGTGTGGTCCAATTTCTTCCTTTAAGAATCCCATTTGTGATAATCCACCAGGTGGCGACAGTGCAAAGTTGAATACTAATTTTCTACCAGCGAAGAAGAGACACTGGCCAATAATCTACCATATTTTTACGGAAACTAACGAGTTCAGCCGATTGTGAGCGATGCTACATCCGCGTAAACCTTAGCATATCGCTAGCTGTCGAGCTAGTAGTTTTCCCGTTTTGCGTTATTTTTCCTGCCTTTTTCTTTGGTTGTATAAGGACTGAAGACTGTACCATCTCTCACAATGGTAACGAAACCCGTTTTCCTAACAGACTTCGTATTCAAGAAAATGTGGTCATTTCTTTTGGCCGACAAATGGGTTACACGGCCTTTATTTCGCATCCGATACGAGCATGTTGTGATCCAACTTCAGTTACATTGTTTAAATATAAGTCATGTTAAGGTTGTAAATATAGTATTGATCTGATAGCCTCGTGTATAGTTGGCACAGCAATGTAAGCTAGCCGACAAATGCTACGTAAATGTTAATTTCGCCGATGCTAACTGAGTAACTACTTTACAGCTAACTTTAGCACGTACAGTCATGTTGAACTGTATGTAAATAAAGCAGCTTATAATATTATAGTTAGAGTTTACTATGAGTGTTGAGCAGCGCGTGATACTTTAAACAGTGTCTGCACTTCAACACAGTCCAAAATGTAAAAACTAATGATAAATAACGTGCGCGATGGAATATCGTGATAAACTTAATCACGTTAGCGGACGTTTGTTATTACATCAACATGACCCCTGCCTCTTTAGTGTAGTTACAGATATTACACAGCAATTCTTACAGTGTTATAACCCTGGCGAACGTTTCTAACAAATGTGGGAGCAGGAGGAAGACTGGAAAACGTCGCGGCGATAGTAGAAGAGGATGTAGCTAATACTATAAAACCTACTATGTAGGTTTCAGTCTGTTGGAGAACGTTGTACTGTGTGACCGATCCCCTGTTATTACGCTGCGTAATACAGCAAAGCTACCCTGTACTGTGCAGTAAGTGGCTAGCTAAGTCTTCTGCTGTACAGCTCAGTCTGACATGTCATGTGTGTTAAGTAAAACTCTACGGAGGTAACATGGTTTGAAAAACACTTTCTGCTTTTCAGGACAGTGAAATGTCTGACTTCGACCCGGTACCAGGACCTGAGACCAGTAGTATGGAGGGGGAGAATGCTCCGCTTTACTGCATCTGCCGGAAACCAGACATCAACTGCTTCATGATGTACGTTCACAACACCACTGCTGTTGTTTCAATCAGCCACTTGCCGTGTATGGATGCAACAGTGCACAAAACTCATTGTCTACTTTTTCTTCCCCACTGACAGCGGTTGTGACAACTGCAATGAGTGGTTCCACGGCCACTGCATTCACATCACTGAGAAGATGGCAAAGGCTATACGGGAATGGTACTGCATGACATGCAGAGGTGATGAGAAACTCCTCTTTGATCACAACATTTGGTAGTGCCGTGCTTATTGTAAACTATATCGCAAACTATGTTGATAATAGACATCATTGCTTTATTCTTCCTGTTACCAGATGAAAACCCCACATTGGAAATAAAGTACAGATCGAAGAAAAGCCGAGATAAGGATTCAGAGCCTGACAGATCTGAAAGACAGTACAGCACCCCGAGTACTCCAGACTATAAGAGTGAAAGGAGGCGTGGATCAAAAGTAAGTTTCTGACCTAAACATGTGTTTATTACAGCATTAATAAGGATTGTTTATATATTTTATATGCACAGTTTGGTCTATCTTTGTGTCACACATTAGGTTTCCTAGAGTGCAATGGCTCTTATTTTCCATTCTTTAATTGTCCTCAGGTGAAGCGCTCAGTCCGAATGTGTGGCGAATGTGAACCCTGCAGACGCACTGAGGACTGTGCCCAGTGTGATTTCTGCAAGGACATGAAGAAGTTTGGAGGCCCGAACAAAATCAGACAGAAGTGCAGGTTTAGGCAATGTGAGGTTCGAGCCCGGGTAAGTGACTCCATCGCTGCCGTGTTTTTATGCTTCTGCACTGGCGACAGCTTTTGTCCTGTCCATCCCATTCTCAGGAAATTTGTTTTTAATTCAGAAAAGTCAGAACGATATGTGTTTTTAAAATCCTTGAAGCTGTCTGCAGTCCCTGATCTCTGGTGCATTTGTGCACTCCCCTGTGGCTTTGTCAGTAAATGTACAACCTGTTGCTTGTTGTTTTTGCACAGAAAATGCTGCGTGTGAAAGAGGAGGAATTATCTTTGCGGGAAAGGCGGGAAAATTCCTACCACAGGCGGAGATGCTACTCTGACGACTATGACAGTGAGGCAGAACTGTACCAGCAGTACAAGACGGCGGGACTTGAGGACATGGTAGCACAACAGCTGTCGTGATATTTCTGCATAAACTTTCAAAATGGATTCAGACCCCTTCTCTTTATTTATTATTATATTATTTAGTTATGCTGCAGCCTCATGCTAAAATTGCTTAAATTAGTTTTTTCTTTCATTAATCTACATTCAATATCCCATAACGACAAAGCAAAAGTAGAATGTTATAAATTTTTGGAAACTTATACGGAGCCACATAAATGCCAATGGTCTTAATAGTTGTGTATCAGCAATTGCATCATGACAAGTATTATAAGCATCATAAGTTAAAATCAAAAAATTTTAGCTTTAGATTTTACCATAGGGCTGCACCATAACAAAATGTGAAAGAACGTGAAGGAGTCTGAATGCTCTGATCAGTATCTGCATGGTGAGTGACTGTTTGCGCTCCTCTCACCCAGACGTGGGCCAGCGATGACGACGAGGAGCCGCCATTCAGTCCCGTCATGCGCAAGAAAGCGGTGAAGGTGAAGCACGTCAAGAGGCGAGAAAAGAAGTTTGACAAGAAAGTAAGTACCTGTTTCCTCGCGTGAATAATTATTGAAAAGGCCGCCAGACGCAAACCAGGCGGTAACAACGCGTGGCAACATCTGGTCTGCTGTCGTCATCTGTGCAGAAGGAGTCCCGTCGCCACAAACAGAAGCAGAAGCACAAAGACAGATCCAGGCACAGTGAGAAGGGGGATCTGCGGGATAACGTGGGGCTGCGTCAGTGTCTGGGGCCGAGCTGCGTGGAGGCAGCGAGACCCAACTCCAAATACTGCTCTGAGGACTGTGGCATGAAGTTAGCTGCCAAGTAAGGACTCTCACCTCCACTTTTCACGCATGAGTGATGCAAAAACTGTATCGACACTTGCTTACAACAAACTAAGTCAATAGAACTGTCACAGAAACTAAGTACTCCTGCTCCACCTAGTGTTAAAGAGTGTAAATGAAAAAATGGCACTGTTTTTTGATTACTTGTATTGCACTGATTGCATCTGATTGGCCAGTAATACATGATAATACATTATTATCCTCGGTGTAGTGTCCCATGGAAAGTGTTTGTGAGTGTTTTTCTCCTGGCTACTTTAATTCAATTCAATCATGTTGATCTTTTTTTTTTAGCACAGAAATCAATTAATCATGTTGATCCACAGCCGGATCTATGAGATCCTCCCCCAGCGTATCCAGCAGTGGCAGCAGAGTCCCTGCATCGCCGAGGAGCATGGGAAGAAGCAGCTGGAGCGCATCCGCCGCGAGCAGCAGAACGCCCGGCTGCGCCTCACCGAGATGGAGAGACGCTTCCACGAACTGGAGGGCATCATCGCCAAGGCCAAGCAACAGGCGGTTCAACAGGACGAGGAGGTGAGCTGGCAGCCGTCTGTTTTTGTTCATTCAGTCACACACTTTGGTCTGAAAAACTGCTTTTTTCTTAAGGGTGGCCCTGGTCAAAGTGAGGGCCAGCTTGCCAATTGCAATCTCAAATGTTCTTTGTTTGAAGCTGTAGAGGAAGAACAGAGGTAACACTTGGTAATAAAAGTAACATAGAAGATTTCCCTCCTGTTTTGCAGGTGAATGAAGGTGACAGCGAGGACACAGATCTTCAGATTTTCTGTGTGTCTTGTAGCCATCCCATCAATCCAAAAGTGGCACTGCGACATATGGAGAGATGTTACGCCAAGGTGATTATGTTTGTAATGTGTGTTTCTGCATCTACGCACAAATGACAATGAACAATGGAAACATTTCTTTCCCTTATCATTATCTTGACAGTATGAGAGTCAGACCTCCTTTGGATCCATGTACCCTACAAGAATTGAAGGGTAAGAAAAAGAAATCCTGCTAAAGTCTATAGCAGTTTTCCCAAGTTCACTTGCTTAGCTACCTTTTTTTCGCCCACAGAGCAACCAGACTCTTCTGTGATGTGTACAATCCCCAAAGCAAAACGTATTGCAAGAGGCTTCAGGTTTTGTGTCCAGAACATTCCAGAGATCCCAAGGTCAGGAAACACTTTTTCTTTCATGTGTAAACTTCCAGTATAATTTCCACGACTCAGTAAAATCTGCCAATTCATTCTTTTGTGGTAATAGCCTGTTAGGCTTTAATTAGTTTTGGAGTGGAGTCATGGTGTTTTTCTCTCCTCTGGTGTCCAGGTCCCAGTAGATGAGGTGTGTGGGTGTCCTCTGGTGAAGAATGTGTTTGAGCTCACAGGAGAGTACTGCAGAGTCTCCAAAAGAAAATGCAACCGACATTACAACTGGGAAAAGCTTAGGAGAGCCGAGGTGGACTTGGAGCGAGTCAGGGTGGTAAGTCAGACTTTGTGACTGGTGCTGTGCTGTAAAGGGACAGAACGTAATGTTATCTAATGGAAATTCTGTAGATCTCCAACGGCAAATGCCTCTTGGCCCCTCGGCCCCTTAATGCGTGAAGCGATAACTCTCAGACATCAGGCAACTCCTGGCGCTTAATAACTTAAAACAGCTTTTGAGTCGACCCAGTCTTTGGCATTAACCTGTGCTTTCACTCCCCGCAGTGGTACAAGTTGGATGAGCTCTTTGAACAGGAGCGAAATGTCAGGACTGCTATGACCAACAGAGCCGGTCTGCTCGCTCTGATGTTGCATCAAACTATTCAGCATGACCCCTTGACGACTGATCTCCGTTGCAACAAGGATCGGTAGTCGACGTCGTCCACATCTGTGGATCACTGTACATAACGTGAGATTTGAGTGTTAAGGATTTAAACTTATAGACCAATAACTACCATACTGATGAAAACTGGTTTTCTAACTAGATAATTATTTTTCAAAACTTTGTATGATGATAATAACTTTAAGTGGCAAATGGATATATATTTTTTCCCTGACTTGTAGATGAAAACTGGTGTTTCTGGTATGAACACCCTGAATAAACACCTTTTAAACATGCTCCAGGTAAGGTGTGTGTTTTTGATGTACATGCTATTTATTATGTTATCATTTTTGGTGGCCTTGTGTACATAAAATGTGCATAGAGTGCCTTGATTATTATAATTATTACAACTAAATCTAAATCTAAATCAAGAATGTGTGCCGTCTGTGAACTGACGTATGCTGTATGTAAGGACGTCGCAGCTTAGGCAAAGTGCTGTTATAAAAAAATACTGATGTGCTGCAAATTTTACACAAGCGCCTTCTTTGCTTTTCCTGTGTCACTTCAAAAAGTTGACATTAAAGAACAACCCAGAGCCTGTACAAAAAAAGTGCCACAGTACGTTATATTTCATTTCTTCATTGACTGAAAAGCATCAAACTGTACAGAACTTCATACAAAGGTCACATTTAAACTCAGTGTTCAGTTTTTCATTGTAACAAGCACAGCTGCCTTCAAGCGCTAAGCTTTCAATACTGTTTACCCAAAGCGACAAACACAGCGACAACACACAGTCATCCCTATCAACACAAACACACGGTTTGTCAACATGGAAAACGCGACATTCAAATGCATGTGGCGCGCTTTCGAACAAACCGTGAAGGCAGCGTAGTTAAATTACGGTTGATTTTCAAAGAGGATGGAAGTAGGATTAGATAATTCACCCCTTAGGCCGTTACCGTTTGTTAATATATTTATATTAGCATCTACGTTGATTGGCTAAATCTGTCATTTACGTTTCTTTCCAAATATGTTTGAATGAAATAATCGATGTGAAACCAACGTTGGGTGAGCAAATACATGTATTCAGATGTGTCACTGAAAGGTTGTGTAGTGAAAATACTGTGTTGATGGCTTATAGAGGCAACTGCAATACCTTAGTTAACATTGCGTATTCATGATTATGTACAGTAATTATCTATCGTATAAGTGAATAAAAATGTTATGAAAAACATCTCAGAGTGATAATTGTAACACTTATGACACTAAGACAGTGTTAAAATGAATGACGTTGGCTCTTTCATCTTCCCGTTGCATTATTTTTCTGCATTCACTTAAATTAAAAACAGTCATTGTATTTGATAATGGAAAGTATCCGTTTAATTCACACGTTTCTGTGTGATGCTTAACACTGGTAGTCCCCTTTGCCGCCATCACAGCCTACGTCCGTGCTCCACGCGGATTTCTATCTTTGCTGTTGTGTCCTCTTTGTCGTACCACCGTGTCGGTCAGCGCTGGCTGCTTGGTAGCTAGCTAAGTTAGCTCTATCTCGTAAAGTGAAGCGGTGCATATTGTGACTAGGTTGCAAAACATCTCGGCAAAATTACCCCAAACGCGTGTGTGCGCGTGCGCATGTAGGTTTGCTGTCCCACCGAACCGCAGACATTTGTAGAGGTAGCAATACACACCTCTTAATTCAGTGGCATCATCTCAGCATTGTGGAACAGGAACCATGGAGGAGGGACGCTATAGCTAACGGTGGCCACCGCTACTCCCACTGTCACAGTCTGTGTTTCATCTCCAGCTGCCTTGCGTAAGTGCTTCTGATGCCGCACTGCTGGTAGTATACGGTAAAATACGCGTTGAGGAATAAGCGACACGAGCATCGGAGAATTATATGACTCTCAGCAGGCACAGCACTCAGTTGTCGAGACTACTTAGTGTCGCTAACATTGCGTTTGTTGGCTAACACTTGCTACACCCCATTGCTAGCCAGTTAACCGTTAAGAAATGAAGTCTCTATATATATTGAAGCTAGCTAGCTTCAACAAGACTAGGACATAACGACACATCCAGTCACTTTATAGCTTTACTTGTAAATACGTAATGCCTGCCGGTTAAGTCGTTGGCATCGCGTAGAAGCAGCAGCTCGTTGTTTGACACAACATTGAGCTCGGTTTACTGTACATATTGCACTGGACATGTGGCGTGTGTAATATTTGATCATAAACAACACCCTCATTTCCAGGTTGTGTCATGAAAACCTGAATAGCTGTGAATCGCCTTGACAGTCCCATCTGCCTGCCCCAAACCTCAGCGGCCGAGGCTAAGTGGCCACATCAACGGACAGCCTGACTTTACACTACTTTAAATGAGATGCAAGCTCGACTGTAGAGGATATCTTATTTGTCTCCAGCACAAACACTGTGGGCCGTTTGTAACCTAAACTGGTGCATCGATGAACGAGGAACCCCTTCAGAGCCCGTCACCTGGCAAAGAGCCTGCGGAGGAAGATGTGCGACTGGGCACAGAGGAGCAGAGCAGCAGCAAAGCAGAGAGGAGCTGTGAGGCGGCATGGACAGAGCAGCCCTCAGCGCCCTCAGCGCCCACAGACAGCCCGCACACACAGGAAAGCCAGGGCTCAAATCTCGTAGAGGAACTTCCAGACGAGGCGATCGAAGACGAGGCGATCGAGGACGAGGCGAAGCACATTGATTTCGAGCCTCTTGTTGACTGGTTTGAGCCCCTTGAGGAGGACGATGAGGAAGATTATGATGATGATGTCTATAGCATTGGTAGGAATTTTGCAGAGGACGAAAGCCTGGCAGGAGAAAGTGAAAGGAGTGAGAGTGTGGCTGGCAGCGAGAAGGCCTTCAAACGGATGTATCAGTAGGTTACATAATGTTTTCCTCCGCTCTGTGCTCATATGCTCACTTGTCACTTGTGCCGTGTTCTCTCACACAGTGGTTCTCTGCACAGCCCTTCTATGTTTGGATTAGGGTTTTACGGCCACGTGCAAGACACACATTATTACCTTTACCTCTTTAGAGCCTACATCATGGTTTCGCAGCGAGTGTCGTCAGTTAACAAAGGGTTACAAGTTGAAGTACACCAGCAAGGGCTTACAGTTAAAAGCTGTTTGGTAATAAATGGGGTATTTCATGTTTCCTACATTATCTTCCTTTTATTAAACAATGACATTCAGTGATGTTCAGCAGCCGCCATTGAAAAGTTGGAGGGTTTTTTGAGGGTTCTTGCCATTTGTGTCAGCCTCTGTTGAAAGAATCAGTTCATTTCAAACTTCTGGGCAGCTTTGTGTCCATCTGTTGAAAGCAAATGAACGCAACATACTTCCGCTTGTCATATTACCATTCTGTTGGACGGCGCTTCTGATGCAGCCTGTTTTCCCTGTGTAGCATAATGACTTCTCACATGCATAATTCCCATCTCCTCTTTCCAATCTAGTCTTCACATTCCCCGACGTAGGCGATCATATACTGACAAGGGATGGGAGGAATGGCCGGCACTTGGAGAGGGTTGGAAACGCAAAGAAGTTGTTCGGCGCTCAGGGTCCAGTGTTGGCCAGAAGGACGTGTATTATCTAAGGTATGTACTGTCCAGGAGTCAGATAACAGATAAACCAAAATAAAATGATTGTTAGTTGCAGCCCTAATAAATAAAAGTGGTTGAATAAATAATATTTTGTAACAAGCATGAGGACTTCAGAAAGAGAAGCATGTGAGCGGATGTTGCAGTTTTTAGTGGTTGTGGCCCAGCTCTTCGCAACTGTGATTGTTTTTCTCCTTCACAGTCCAAATGGTGATCGAGTGAGAAGCCGAGTAGAACTGGCCTCGGTGCTGGAGGGACTTCTCGACTTGAGCAGCTTTGAATACAAGTCAGGAAAGTTCTGTGGTGGCGAAGTACCAGCCATAAGAATCCGAAGCAGAGTGAAGGTATCGGCCTCCTTCATCACTTAAAACTATGAAGATGTCTGACCAAAGATTTTCCCTGTGGACTAGTAGTTTCATGTTGATGTAACATTGCTGACACTGCGCTGTATTTTATATATATATATATACAATACAACAGCATCATAACGAGCCTTTAAAATATGCATTCTGTAAGTACATGCACAAATGGAGTTGCAGTTAACGACACCGGCAAAAGGAATGATCCCACACTTTGGATTTCCTGCCGTTCCTGACGTATGTAAATAATATCTCATAACCGCAGAGTCATCATCACTTCCTGTGGAGATGGATGTGTTTTTTCTCTTCCTGCGAGCAACTGACCAATCAAAGCTCGCTTGACTAAGAGGCGGGCTCGGGCACTGCACGCTGCTCGCGTGATCAGTGACTGTCCCCGAGCACAGAGCTCGTGCCCGGCGACTCCAAATACACCTTCATGTTTGATCAACTGTATGGGGGCAGCCACAAAGATGTGCATGTCTTAAAGGGTCACTTTTCCCCACGTTCTCGTCCATCAGAGAAAGTTCCGGGAGCGTTCCTCTTCAGAGTCCAGCTTCATGGAGAGAGGAGAGGGGGCCGACACTCCCGACTCTCACCACAGGCTCACCCCCAGCCTGGGGCCCAAAAACGTCCACTCCAACCAGACGAGCATAGCGGGAACTACATACCAAGTCTCTCGCCACGAGGATCCACCAGAGGAAGGGAAAATTAAACTTCCCCTTCCCTCATCATCCAAACCGCTCCCTCTCCCTTCCATAAATGGAGAAATTGGGTCAGAGGACAGCACTCTGTGAGTCCATGACTTCAGTTCCCATCATTAATCAAGTTCATATATTTAACCTTATCTTTGAAACTACAGATGTAACCAACTGGAAACTTGAATGTTTTTTAAATTTCCATTTAATGATCAGAGTTTACTGTGCGGTGTCTCTCTGCAGGACCTGTGCCAGGTGTGGCTCTTGCTTCACAGGTACGTGGTACGACAAACAAAGGAAGAGGCCCCTCTGTCCCTCCTGCTGGGGTAAGTCGGCGCATGAGTGTGTCGTGTAATAATTCTGAGAGCAAACTAATGTTAGAAGTGGAAAAAAAAACCATCAGAAAAAAGCCAGCTTCTTAGAGTTTTACTCATCCTACGCTGTTTTATTCCTTTTGAATTTACAGCCGCCTCCAAGACAAAGGAGCATCCCATGATTCGTTTCAGAAAGGTAAAGCTCTGTATGAACACCTGCTTGTACAGCTGCACTGGTTTGCCAGAACTAGTTTGTTTATGCTGAACATAAACTAATATGAAAGTGATGAGACAGCGGATTCAGAATTCCCGCAGTAAGTGAATGTTTGTAGGAGGGTGTGTGAGTGTTGAAAATGACAGTGACAGAACATTTAATCACTTTTGGCTGTATGAAAGAGTTTGTCTTCGAGCATGAAGAAAAAGAACATCCGTATGCTCCAGCACTAAGAAGACAAGTTCTCTCTCCTTCCGGAATTAGGCAGCTGACAGATGTTTTATGAAACGTTAACCAGATCCGCCTTTTTGTTCTCATTCGCGTCGGCTGCAGTGGATTCCTTGTGGCCAGTGTGTGGGATGTCACAACACAGTGAACTGCGGGCAGTGTGCCAACTGCAAGCATGGACTGCAGAGCCCCGAGTCTCGGAAGCGCGTGTGCCGGAAACGCAAATGTATATGTCCCATCCGCAAGGTGAGCTGCCAGGCACACACCGGGTCTTTTTTAAATTCTTATTTTGAGGCTTATTGTTTGTTACATCCATGCCTTTTATTTCTGTATGTCCCGTCAGGGCGCTGGGACTGGACCCTTCCTGCCGAAGAGGCCTCACGCTGACGTTCCCGAGCCACACGTGGACGACACGCGCACGAGTTTTCAGGTGAGAGAAGCTGCGATCGTCCGCTCACACTTGCGGTGCTGTCGTGTCACAACCAGATTATTTTCTGCCTCAAATTTAAAGCAGCGTTTGAAGTCGCTGTTATTATTCTACGTCATGACTATGTCACTGAGCATCCTGTAATTATGTTTAAAATACACAGACTCTGGCCGAGAATATTCTTTTGATCCACATGTTTACAGTCAGACTTGCTTCAGTTCACACTTCAATAGAGACTGTGTACAGTGTATTACATGTCTGTACAGTGTGTAATCATGCACTTTAACATAGAAAATACTGACAACAACTGTTTTTATTTTGCAGAGTGAAATCACAGACTCGCAGGTACATTTTTGTCGTGTAATCATTTTATTTCTTTATTAATAGCGCTCAGTGTTATTGTCACAGCTTTTTTTCCTCCCCCACTCTTACTTTATTGACGCAGCACCTGAGTTTCAAAAGCAGCGACACGGAGAACTTCTCCGTCAACGTGGACGTGGACGACGAGGACGATATGTCAACCGACGACGACGACGACGTGAGTCTTTTCCAAACGCTCCCGCGCGCGCGAACGCAACACTTTTCATGGTGGGAAACCAGCAGCCAGAGCAGTTGCAAACACACACACACTGCACCACGTCCATGTTGCTATCATTCGCCAGAATGTGCCCGAGTGTCGCCCCGGGTCTGCTACTCTCTCATGGAGACAAAGTTGCACGTAATGTTACAGCTGTCTGTCAGTTTTGCCACAGGCAGTGTTCAGTAAGTTCAGAAACTCTTTATCCTGTACTAATACTTGACTTTGTATTTTCTGAGGTTTAGAAGTCTCATTTTAGTTTACTCTTCACCATAATGCTCATTCGTCCTGCTGTACAGCTGACGTACGATGCACTTGCCGCTCGTGTGCTCGCTCGCTTGTTTCATCGCGCCTTCGCATTTGTCCTCTCGTCGTTTTCCTTCGCAGTGGCATAAGAAGAGGAAGCGACGGTCCTGTGGAGAGTGCAAAGCCTGTCTCTGCAGGAAAGACTGCGGCACATGTGATTTCTGTATAGACAAGCCCAAGTTTGGAGGCAGCAACAAAAAGAGGCAGAAGTGTCGTCTGCGGCAGTGCCAGAGACAGGCGATGGTAGGACCCCGGGGATTTTGATTGTGGTTTTGTTTCTCGCAGTGAGGATGTAATAGTGTTGGATCGGAATATTTCTGTGCTTATGTTTGACAGAGACACCTCCTGCCCTTCCAGATGGGACAAGGAGACTATGGCCCAGATGGCCCGCTGCTGCCGGGCAGGCCGAGACCTCACTACACGTACAGCCGCAAGTCCACTTTAAAGAAGACCAGGGGGCCGCACGCCAGCTTGGACTTCACCGACAACGAAGATGACGACGGTAACTTGCAATCGGTGAGTGAGCAGTGCCTGTGTTGTTAAAGCCTTTCTTTATCGCTCTCCTCTGATGTGGTCGGCCGACTCGCGTTGTGCTGTTGCAGATGAGCTGGAGCTGTGATCTTGCCACGCGCGACGAGCTGAACGCGAGGAACCACCAATCGCCTATGCAGGTTTGAAAATAGATCTCTGTGCATTTTTGTGTTTGGGAAGCTCGTTTCCAGATGAAACCGAGTTTCAGCTGAATTTTCTGTTTTCGGCAGTTGAATTATACAAATTTCGTACAGCGGAATGGACTGTCTGACCGAGTCCCCCTCATCAGCAGCCATAACAACTCTCAGCGAGTAAGTTGACATTCTTACCTCTGTTTCCTCTCAGTACTTGTGGACATTTTTTGTGCATTAGCGAACAAATGTGATTGGTAGTAATGTGTCTTTTTCTTGAGATGAGGCTCTGGTGTAGATATTTGTGCTTGTCTGGCTGATGGTGCTGCTCAGTTCAACGAGACCCGACTGGTCATGAGTCACCGTGGCCGTCTGTTTGCACTCCCCGCCCCACCCACCCAAAAAAAACCCTGCTCCTGCCTGGCACCTTGTCCATTTCCTTATATTTTGGTCGTCATACTGTTCTTTGGCTCTGGCTCTGGCTCTGGCCCTGCTCAAACTCTTGACCAGGTTGGTTTTTTTTTTCACCAGCGTGTGGTGATGCCATCTGCATCTCTAATTGTTCCGTCGGGGGTTGTGCTTGTGTAGATTTAGTCTCGCCTCGAGTTGGAATGGCATGTGACAGCACGCAGGTAAAATGCTTTTCCCTTTACTGGACAGTTAGAGGAGAGAAAGAGAGAGGAGTTTGACGTACGACAGCGTTGAACTGGGGATGATGCAGCCGCGTGGCACCGGGCCACACACGACAGTTAATTTGATCTGCTTGTAGTGGATGCATATCGCTGCCAAGCCGTTTGCTCTCTCCACTTGTCACTCCTCTCTTCTTGGCTGTCCTTCACTGCTGCTGGTCACTCGTTTTGCCTCTCACTTGATCAGATGAAAACGTCTCATCCTGATTCGATCGGCTTTTCTTTCTTTTTTTCAATTTCCCATTAAGAACCCGTAAGATGAAAGAATATATTGCTTGTGTGTGTGTGTGTGTGTGTGTATTCTGCAGCTTGCTCCCATTTTTTGGCGACGCAATGTGATGTCGAGCGAAGGTTTTTTCTTGTGCGTACTTTTGTGTACATCTCCCCAAACTTCAGCCTGCCATATCTGTGATCTTTGGAAAGTTTGGAGTCTCTTGCAGGAATTAAAATAAAGTTCAGCTGCTCAGATGGACTTTGTATTATCTATATTAAATCAATAAGAGGTTAAATGGTTCTTGCCAACTGCCCCACTTCCTCTTACAAACAGAAAACTGCAGTATTCATGTTAAGTATATTATGCAGACAAAGGCTGTGGAATGAAGCCACATATTCCTTGAATGCAGATGAGGCAGAAATTTAAAGACACTAAGATTGGTGATTTTAAATTGAGCATAAAGAAAATCCTATCCTTAATCCTGAAGAAAAATCCAGTCCTAAACCCACGTCAGCCTGATGAGACCCCAGCTTGCCCGCTGCCCATCCGCTGGCTAATCCCTGTAAATCATCTGGATCTTCTCTGCTCTGACCCGTGTCCCATGTTGACTCGACCACTCAGGTCCCTGCTTCGACTCCATGTGGCTTCTGTATATTGACCAACAACCTATTATGCAGTTGACATACACATGAACAATATTTTTTTCATGCAAGACAGCAAACCTCTTCCTTGTGTACAGTTCACTGGTACAAGCTGGAGCAGTGGGCCAGCGGTGAGCTGCAGCTGGTTTCCACTAAGTGGAGGTGTGGTTCCATCCCAGTGTAAATGCTGGGTTGGTATAAGGTGGTTCATAATCATAAAGCACAAAGAATAGATGTGTTGATTTCATAGTCTTTAGCTTAGTTTTACTTCTGGATTCAATATTTTTAATTATACACAAATTAATTGTAGTTAAACGTTGGGCTGGTGATCTCACCTTTGTCGATCCAGGACCAGCTAACCAGATGGGATCCAGGGAGATCGCTCGCAGTCAGAGAGGGTCAAACCCACGCCGCAGAAGACGGAGAAGATGAAGATGAAGAGGAGTTGCCCATGGTAAGTATCCCGCTGAGACTTGTCTCGTTGGCTCGTACGTAGACGAGAAAGTAACCGTTTTGTGGACTTGCGTTGACGCTGATGTTGTCTGCAGATCACACAGATCTTCAGTCTGGCTGATAACCCGGCAGGGAGCGGCGCCGATGTAGAAAACCAGCTATTGAAACTGCTGCACTCATTGCGCTCCTCTGTACTGCCAGTCCTCTGGTATGCCATAATGGTGGAGGGCCCACAGCTGCAGCTCATTCAGTGTTCCAAACAGTCCAGCATGGCCGACACCATGGTACTGATCGACCCAGGCTTCTGCTACCAGGTCACTGTGCAGAAGCAGCCGCTGCTCCCCACCCATCCGCTGTACGACAGCTACCCCGTACACTTGACCTCGGTAAATGAGGTGGTCGGTCTGCTTTTGGGCCTGGAGAAATACGTGGTGTGCCAGGGCCTGTTCCCCAAAGAGTCATTACCGAATAGAAACCCAATCATACTGGAGCGCGCATCGACATGTGATTTCTTGGTCAAGAAGAATGTGAGCATCTGTACTACCTGCAGAATGCTGCGAAGACTTTAACGCAGCACAGACGGAGGAAAACAAGTGGAGACCACCCAGCCTCTGGTGCAACTTTGTGCCACGCGTTTCCTTTCGCTCTGTTAGTTTTAGGTAGTCATATATATATATATATATATATATATATATATATGACATTCTACAGATTTACCTCTGGACAGTAATTGTACGATTTCATTATCTGAAGAATCACCAAAGGCATTCCAAGAGCTGTGTTACTGTCTTCAGTCATTGGTCGTATGGAAGGAAATTTTTTAAAAATTTTCTTTTCATGGCTGTTAAGTCGGAGTTGATGAAGTGTGATGGGCAGAGCTGAACTCGTGTGCGAGCTCCTTCACCGAGCAGTCCTTGACCCCCCCCCACTTTTTTCAGTCTCAGAATGAAAAATAGAACAGACAAAATATATCATGTCTTGCTACCTGAATATTCTGCCCCATACTTGATTTAAAAAAATATTTTTCAATATTAACAATATATTTAATTTTATAGTAAGTTAAAAGAACAATGTGTCAGTTGCACTTGCTTTGATAGTCCTCACTTGACTTGAAGCATATTGGTGGTTTTCTTTTATGTTCATGCTGCTCTTCAGCAACAGTTTCACTGATTCATCAGAGGTTTTGATCATTTTCTGTTCAAAGCTTAATGGTTAAATAATTATGTGTAACATTCTATTAAGATAAAAGAGCTGAAAAGGAGGTAGGGAAATATGCCTAGTATACTGTACTTCTGTTTCATTAGGCAGTCTTTTACATCATTCATATCAGAGGACTCTCCAGTTTGTTTCAAAGGTCACACAATATGACACAACAGATCAATAACAAAGACACTGAAAAGTACCAGTGGAGAAGGATACAAAAGCATCGTCAGTACATTCGGTATCCCATGGAGCATAGACGTCAGTCATACTGACCCGCACAGCTCCATGGCTGAGATGGGACACAGAGTTCAAACAACAACTTTTGCTTAAACAGTTGCAGCTTTATGTCAGAGGCAAAGAGAAAGCCACCATTAAAAAAAAAAAAAAAAAACTCAAGAGACTGAGAGCAAGTTAATGAAGGCTGAGTGGTCTGCTTGGCTCCTGGAGTCCAGACACCAGCTCTCTGACATTTACTGCTCCCGACAAAATCTGATAGAGGGTCAGTTTTGCAAAGAATATGTTCCTCTCCCTCGTATCGACTCAACGCGGGCTAATACTTCAGCAGTTATTTTATATGATTATGTTTGTTATCATTCAGATCAAGTCGGGATCGGCAGATTTCTCTGGTGCCTGATTATGTAACAGTCTGACCCTATTTTTTAAAAATCGAATAAAGATGCCATGCTTTTTAAAGGCACTGGATTTACCATGCAGTAAAGCTGTTCTGTTCCAATAAGTCTGTCTGAGACAGCGCTCGATTCTAAGCAGGAACACAAGAAAATGGTGCCATTCTTTCTCATCTCCTGGTTGTAGCACACTGGTTGTGATTTGGAATAGCAACAAGTTAAATATTCTTTAATGCTGTATTTTCCAAAATGATATCTGGTGAAAAGTGGTGGCATTCTCTTTTCATTTCTGGTCTTGAGTTGTATGATGAGTGGTTGTTAATATTGCATTTTAAAACTTATGGTGGATTTTGTTTGTGTTGCACACACACTGACGCACAACTGAGTAACAGATTTTAACAATGTGAAGGTTTGTGGACTCTTAACATCTGTCAGACTTATTTTTGCTACGTCGGTTTCTTGGAGTAACTTTTATTTTGAAATATTTGGCCTGTTGATAATTTCTTTTAAAAACTATTGTTATTTAGTCTTTGCATTAAAACACTTCCCACTGACTTCCCAGACTGTCTGTGTGCAAATAAACCTGCTGAAGTCGAGTCCAGTTGATTTCCAGCTGCTCGTTATGGAGACATTGACATTTGTTGCTCCAGAAGAAGGGAAGACTTCAGTCCAAGACGTGCTTTTATTTGTGTTGTAAAATTGTTGTCCTGTTTACTTTTATTTTTGTGATATTCGTGTGAGGACAACACGCGTTAATCAACAATTCTGTAAATGTTGCAGTGAGCCAGAAAGCTCATTTTAAATATTTTATATAAAAAACGCCTTTTGTATGAGAGTTTTACCTTTTTCCAAGTTTGATGAGCGTTTCTCGCTGTGTTTTAATTTGTGCTGCGACGCCTCGATCATGGGAACAGCATCCTGAGCTTCATGCACATCGATCCATGCTAATGTTGGTTTTCTGTGTGTGTGTGTGTTTTTTAAACCATTCGGTCGCGTGCGCGCCCGTGCAACAACAACCGGACAGCGACCGCGTCGGTGAGAGTGGATTAAGTGTCGCACACTGAAGGCATGTCACGGCAGGGAGGGGCAGGGCTGCCGTGACAGCGTCGAGTCGGTGTGTGAAATCGAAGGTTCTCATCCGGTGCAGAAGGGAAACCTTTCTTCTCCCTCAGAGCGGGTCTGCTGAGATGCGCAGGGCTCCGACGCAGCGGAGGTCGCGACGCTGCTGCTGCTGCTGCTGCTGCCGCCGCCGCTGAATTACAAGTGGGATAACGAAGCCACCATGCCGTCAAGCGGGAGGCGTTTTTATTCGCGCACCACGAATTGCCGCACGTTTTATTAGCTGAAGCTGTGTATGTGTTTTTTTTTTCCCCATCCCGTGGTCCGGCGCAGGAATGATTTTTCTAGCCTCGGTTTTTCCACACAGGACCGCGGAGACCTCCGAAGACATCGGTCATGCTCTGTGGTAAGAGGGGATTCTGCCCCACGACGTCCTTCTCCCCTAAATGGGCGTATTATAGATGAATAGACACAATTCATAGACACAACCTATATTGTCTGCTTTTTAAAAAAAATAGCTCGGCCTGTGTGGGACCAAACAAGACGTTATTTGCGCGTCTCTTTATTATTTCTTTGACGTGCATTCACCTGAGCGTAAAACCCGGGTTTGACACGGTGTCAGCCAGTAACACCGGCGATATGTCACCGCTTCCGTTAAATCAGCCCCGGTGTGTGTTATTATGAGCCGGGGCTGCCGTCTGCAACGACTATGCAGATGCGGGATGGCTGCTGTTGCAGCTCCAGGAGCCGGACTGCGTGTGTGAACACATGCCTCATCCTCCCCCCACCTCCCGAGTCAATAAACAGGTCGTTGAATTTTACTGTACGAAATGGAATCCGTCATGTCTCCCTCCTTCGCGCTCACGATGTTTTCCAGCGCCTGTAAATAAGAGCGTGCTGTTTGTGTGGCACGTTGTTGAAAAGAGCAGGAAATGCCGCATCCGCGTGAATTCAACGGGCAGCTCCGAAGGAGTGAAAAATCTGTGTCATGCTTTTTGAGGATATACACAACTTCCCCCTGTTGCTGGGTTGTTATGGAGCAAAAGAATAAGATACATGCTGCTGCTGCCTGTGGGCCCTTATTGATTTCACTGTTCTCATTTAGAAATAGTGCTTTCTTCTCATGCAGCAGTGCTAAGCCCTATTATTAACAGATTCCTGACAAGGATGTCTGTCTGGATCTGGGGAAAAAAACCCTCATCCAAATGGGTTGTGTGGGTCTTTCAGTGCCTTCAGGGTGATTCACTCTTAATCCACCTTTTGGTCTGTCTGGGAAACACCTCTCTGTTTTCAGAAGGGGATTTTCCCTTTTCGCCGTCAAGCGTTTCTGAAACTGCTGATGACTCCTATTTTGGGGTTCCTGTGTTTACTAGGGCTTTGAATTCACGGACCATTGGGCCATTTGCAAAGATGTTTGGTTTAGCTGTTTCATTGCAGGGGAAGCCAAGAGACCATTCATGCTCGGTTTCATCTTGATCAGGGGAGATTTTGACACATGTTGGTGTTTGTTTTCACTCCTCTCCATTTGCTGTTGTCTTGCAATTGGTAGCATGCCACTCTTCTTCTCTCTGAAGAACTCCCTGCGGTTTTTATGCTGCTGTGAGTGTTACAATTCAATCAAGCACTATGAAATTGGATCTTGACCCAGATTGGTTCAAACACAATCATTTTTCCTCTGCCATTTTGTCATGTCAAGGTGACACTGCTCCTTTTATGATGCCCTGAAGGCATGGACTGACATGATTTGAGCATCTGGTTCCGTAGTAGTTGACTGACAACCATGTACGGTCAATGGGCGGTGTGAAATGTCACACACTCGCCTCTGGATCCAGATCCAGGCACTCTAAGAAAACCCTTTTACCTGGACATTTGCGTGGCTTAAAAATGAAAATATGCTTTTTGCTTCATATAAAGTGTAGTGTTTAGTGTGCAAGCTCAGGGAATCAAGTCCCAGACCTTATCAAGTGTTGAAAATTAACCAGCGTGGCAGGGCCACGGTTAGGAGACAGAACTCAACCACATTTCCTCAGTTATAATAAACTTGAAAGGCACTGAAGAATGAGATCAGGCTGCAGTGTATGTACAGTAATGAATGTAGCTGAACGGCTGTGGTTGCACATCACAAGCAGCTCTGAACTCCCTCCAAAATCAACAAAGCGGATTACGGCCACAGCAGAACTTGAAAACGACTCAGGGATACGTGGAGAAATCCCTCCAGGTGTTACAGAGCAAAGGGGGAAATGTGTAGGAATAATCCCCTTGGATGTTAGAGCCACATTCCTTTCTTTATTGCTCCCCCCACCTTAGCTTAGCAGAATCCAGGTGGATAGCAATCACCGAGATTGCTTTGTTTCACCCGTGGTACTTGTGTCAAATGTGCAAAGGTGAGCGCCAAGGCCAGAGAGGAGACACGGCAAGCCGCACGATGGGTCAGTCCGAGCCTGGCTGTCCTGCTGTGTGATGCTAAGTGTGTTATAAATCAGTACTTCATGGATGTAGAGAGCACATTAGGAGATCATATTAGTGTGTGTGTGTGTGTGGGGGGTGGGGGGTGGGGGGGGGGGTCACCTGACCTTCCACAAGCCCTCCACAGTTCTTTGGTTGGGGGAGATCAGGTGGCAAGAGGTCAGTTGAAAATCAGCATTGAATCAGCTGTAACTGACGCCAGCTGATCTTTTTAATATGAGGCCAGAATTGCATGCCTCCATTTTTCTCCCTGATCCTCCTCATCACATCTTACCAGTGGGTATGTAACAGAGTTAGATGTTGAATGGCAGGGAGCGCATGCGGAGGAAGGTCACGTTGCTGTTTTTCTGTACAGACTAACAAAGCAAGGGTCACGGGTCAAACTCATTGGGAAAACCCACCGGATGTGTTTTCATGGCACTTTGAAAGGATCACGGGAGCCAGACTTGCAGCATGTGATATGAAATATTAAAGCTACACGGTCTGTCGCATCATTGGCCTAGTTGTGACTCGTTGTGAGACCTTTGTGCTTGTCCAACAGGAGCTGTGTAGTTGTAACCCTGCTCTGGTTACCATGTGTAAGTTCACAACAGCAGCAGCTGTGTCAACACCAACAGTCAACATGAGGGCTGCTGGCCTCACCTGTCCACGGTGGAGCTGGAGGTGATATTTCAGCTGCTCTTTTACATCTCAGCTGCTGCTGTATTGCCTGTTGAAAGACACCAACAAACATATTGTGCATCCATCGCCACTTTCAGCGGAAATGAGATTGGTGCGGAAGGTTTTACTGTAACGTATTTGTTGTAAGTCATGAATACATCTGTTCTGTAAACGCTGTTGACAGCAGTAGCCTGTTCCCGGGACTCTGGGGCCAGATAAAAGCTGACAGCACAGAGAGTGAATCTCTTTAAGAGCTAGGAGCCATCCTGTTTGTCAAGGGATATAAAACTGTTGCCTGTAGGAATTTAGCTTTGCTACAAATGTTGCCATGGAATAAGTATGACTTTTAAGCTGAAGAGAGAGCAGCGCAGTTCCTTGTGTGGACACGTAGGAACGGACCTTACCTTACAGGCTTCATTGTTTAGCCTGCCGGACTTGAATATTAAACTCCTCGCTTATTTGCATTCGTGTGATGCGTGCTGCACAGGGGAAGCTCACTCTCGTTGCACAGCTCATGTTTTAATCAGCACGGCTCCCTCGGTGCTATCATACCACCATACCCGCACCTCATCCCCCCTGCACATGCTATGTCAACATGTGTTTGATGATTGCGTTCACATTACTTGTGTTCATATCTTCTCTGATCCTTCCTTTGATGATTTGCGACTCTCTCGTTATCTGGGTCTTCATTGTCCCGCCATCTCTCCCGCAGGCTTCTTTCTGGAATGTGATGCAGTCTTGTGTTGTTGTACCTGTGCCTCAGCAAACATCTGCACACCAGATGTTTAGACTGTTCGTGCTTGACTTCCACCAGTGAGACCACTGATCCTTTCAGGTGTGTTATTTGTTAGACGCAGTGGTTAGAGGATGACCTATTGCAGCTGACTGATTCTCGTTCTTTCTCTAGTCATGCTTGAAAGTGATGCTTAAGTTTGTGGGAAGGTTGGAGCACCTCACTGTATTGTCTTATGTTGGATATTTTTAGTGAATTAGTCTTAACCTATATAGTATTTATTTGTGCATTTTGCAGAGACATATTGAGATGGCTTTTTGTATTCTTCCTTCAGTTTTGGACTTGTATTTTGTAAGTCTTTTTGCTGTGTACATGTTTCAGTTTAATGTAACCAGTGTTGCTAGCTATGTACTGTTTTTTTCTGTTAATTCTAAAGAAATTGCAACAGATGTTGTTGGAAATTCTTCCATAGAAAAGACAAAGAACTAACATTATACAAATTATTGTTCAGTAATTAATGATATTATTTTATCACCCAGCCCTATGCTAGAACATGCACATAAGGGCTGTGTGATGGAGTAAACTGTAGCAAACTGTACACATATAGACAGAAATAGTCGTGATACAGTCGTCAGGATGTGTGAAATGTAGTAAAATCACTGCTCTCTAGAGAGTGGATGTGTGTCGACTCTGAGAAATAGGACAGTGGAGCACCCTGACACACAGCATTGAGATGCCACTGGTGTGTGTTGTCCTGTAGAGAGGTACCGAGAGGAGAGCTTGCCAACATGAACTAACAACAGCGCCATTACCTGCAGGTCATACCAAAACAGGGTAGGCTGAGTGTGCTGAAGTGAACAGATGTGTTCTTAATGGTAGAATCAAAAGTTACATTACATCAGTTTAAATGACGTATTGATGCAATGTATTATATTAGTTTTAGTAACAAAAAGAAGCAGAGCTGGTTAACCTGGAGCTTTAAAATCCAGACACATCGAACACATTTTAGGAAGTGAAAAGGGTAACACCAGGTTTCCAAGCAAATGTTTTGGTTGCTGGACAAGAGGCATGGCAGCCTTTTGGCTCCATCATTGAACTTCCCAGCAACGGTCCAGATAAATACCAAACGTCCCTGTCTGTCTTGTCTTGACTGCTGGACTATGTGGATTTACTACTCCACTGTTCAACAGAGCATAGACATGACAGTGTATGTACTTTCCCAGGTGAAAGTCCTTCTCAGTATATTAGATTAACTTAAAATCTGATCACCATGGACCGTGTAACAAGATTCATGTGATGAGCTTTTGTCTGAGCAGCGGTCGTAAGTCTGCCACTTATGTGTGTGTGAAAGGCTCCTACTCGACTGCTGATGGGAGGTCAAGCATGCTGAGGGGGAGTTTCACACATCTAGGAGCAAACAGTAGTTACTGGGTCAGTTCCAGGACAGAAGCCAACGCAAACTCTGTGCAAGTATTTCAAGTATGCCTTCGCACAAAGTAAGCCTCGTTCTTTACGTTGTTGAGTGAACACAAAACAGAGCATTATGTCTTACTAACCCCAAAACAGAAAAGGCCTGGTCAGTTTGCGTGCAGAACCATGGGACAGCTGCTCTGACTAATAACATAGATAGATAGATAAATGTTTCCCCTTTGAAAGATGTGATGCTGACAGAAGCAGTCTTTGGATGGGCAACTTTGATTCGGCCCTCGAGGCTTTCCGTCTAGATTTGTGGGTTGAAGCAAGTCATTTTATGATTTACTCGACTGGCAAGGAGACAGCAAGATGCTTGTTTATGGCAGCGATTTGTGAGCAGAGTTGAGTGAAAGGCTTTTGGCACAAAGCGCTATCTCTATTTTAGTCAAGTCTCTATTGGGTATTAGGGAAGAGGCTTTGTTTGTAATGAACCTCCATTATGTGGGGAAAAGTGCACATGAAACATTGTTCACTTGCTACAGTTAGGTGAAGGCTGCATTTCCTGTCCGGGGTTGTAAAGAAAATAGTGTTACATTCAGCAGCAGATTTATCCGATATGATCACATATCTAAAAGCTATAACATATAATGCTAAACAAAATGACTTTCATTTAACTTCAGTGTTTATGGCAACAGCAAAAGAGGAAAACTCCATTTAATATTGCATTTACTCCTCGTCCGTGTTATTTATTCCACCACTTAGCTCCTGGATCGGTTCCTCTGGCTCCCTCGCTGTTTTGTCGTCGTAGCTGTTGAGCTATTAGGACATAAAACACACAGGGTTTAGGTTTCGCCCACTTCCTTTCCCTCCATACATTATTAATTTCACTTATCCTGTCTCATTTTTCGTTCTCTTTGCAAATTAATTGGTTGCTAATGCGTGTGAGAGCTATCTTTAGACTATGACTCACTTTCAATATACCTTAAGGTGCAAGTCATGTTAGGATGAGACTTTTGTTGAACTTTTGATATAAAGCCAATGCATATTTTAAATATGGTTCTATATAAAGTCAAATCTTGGGTTGTTTTGTTATCACAGCTGTGTTAGTAATTGAACTTTTTTTTTCAAGGTTTCAGCTCTAGATACCTGAGCAGAGGCGCAGTGGCTCCCCCTGATGGTACCTGGTATATTCTGATCTAGAGGACACCCATGCTTATCCACTGCTGACTTGCTAGGAATGCAACAACTGACTCTCCACCTCAGGACAACATATGGCTGATACTGCAAAGTTAGAATTGAAAAAAACAACCAAGCTTGAATATAGTTTGTTGATGCATATCAGCTGGAGTTAGACCTCAATTTCTTTTTCTTTCAGGTGAGGGTGCAGTTGGGAGTGTGAGTTAAAGTCCCCAGAATTACATCACATGGAGGTCAAAGGACATCTGATCACATCCATGGGTTTGGGGGCTCCTGGTGAGTCACAGTGACTTCTCAGTGTGAAGACCCACACTTGCATGTCTGGGCTAGCCTGAAACGGCCTGGCAAATCTATCAGTTTGGGTTTTTTCTGACAGTTTCACAGAAGGAAAACAAAAGTGTTTTTCTCAAGGGAACAGCCAGCTGAAAAAATCTGTATGTGTGAAGGCCTTTTGTTCACATGCTGTCACCACAGTTGTCAGATAATCTTATCAGAACAGTGAATTACTGTGAACAGACATCGCATTGTTTTAAACAGACACTTTAAAATACAACCCCTGTGCAAACTTTTTGCATTTTAACTAGATGCAAATGTTTTGAATAGTAAAGTTTCTTAATTTGATTCCTTCTCATCTCAGTACCAGTGATTTGGCCTAAAATATCTGGGCTCCAGTTGTTTAAGGAAAAGTTTGGCATTTTTCTGCAATTTTGCTGGTCAGCAAATCCTGTGACAAAACTAAAACAAGTTGGATTTTCCTACCCTGTCAATGTTTTAAGATGTGAATCTTTAAAAAAACAGATCGCAAATATAAAGTTTCTATTTCAAAAAATTCTCAATAATTTCCCACAACAACTTGCCACTATAGTTTGTTCTGTTAGTAAACTTTACAAACACAAGTTGTGTATTTGTTGAAACTATTTTTATGTGTGGATCAGTGCATATTGTGTCAAGTGAATACTTACAGTAGCAGGACTGACTCATAAAACCTACAGTTCAGTGTACAGCACAATGAAGGGACATGTGCAATGGTGTGATATACTGATGTGTCCCTGACGGGAAGTGTTGACAATAAAAAAAATAGGGAATATTTCAAGCCACAACCGCAAAAATTGCTTGGCCCTATTCTGATGTGTTGTTCTGTGATGTGTAGATGTTCAAGGCAGCCAGGACAACAAGCTGCAAGCTGAGAGGATAGCAGCTTTACAAGAGAGGAAGCAGGCCCTGGAGGCTCTCCTCAACACCAGAGTGGGTGAGCTCAAACAAGTCTGCTTGCAGGAAGCGGTGAGTGGCTCTCACTTCACTTTTCAAACACACATTGCTCATTCTCACTCCAAAAACCTCAAGTGTGATGTGTAGATGATGATTGCGTTCTGTTAATTTTTTCATGTATTGTGTTATTACTTAAGACTGAGGATGAGATTGTGTTGAATACAATATATTTTTATGTTGTGTAAAAACAAAAACCTTGTTGCTTAGATTGAAAACTTGTTGAGAATCAGTGAAATCTTTCTCTCATATAAAATGGGCTGCATAATAATATTTGCCAGGTTGCTGTGGAGAACTTGTCAGCGCAACTTAATGAAGCCACACCTTCCTCAGCTTTTCATTAACAGCTATTTAACACATCCCTATGTGTTCAGCCCCACTCTGTCTCTGTGTGCTTTATTCCTGGATTCACAAGTTGCCTGCTCTGTTCATGTAATTTCATTTGTTAGCATGCACAAGTCTTAACAAATGAAGATGAACTCCATATATCTTGTGTATGCTGGAATCTCTACTGTATGAATCTTTCACCAATTGTCCTGCTCTTATCATGTTATGTCATTATTATGTTATGATCATCTACACTGTTGTCAGCGTAGCTCCTTTAATTTAGAATTTCGAAGCACTACTTATCTGCAGGTCTTTAAAGGGTTTTACTTGGGGAATCTGGAACGTGGTATCATTTTATGGAATACTTAGAAGCTCACAGGCCAGTGAGAAGGATTTTAGTAACTAGATGTGAATGAATGTCCTCTATAGGAGCTGACTGGGAAGTTGCCACGTGCTTTCCCCCTGGAGAGTGGAGAGAAACCCCCACTGGTGCAGCGCAGGGCTGGCCTGGCGCCCAACACCAAGGCAGAGGTAAGTCAACATCTTGAATATCAATTGTGTTTACGCAGCAGCTGTGTGTGAATGTGCTCTAAAACAGGCCGTCTGTCCCTGGCTGCAGGATGAGGCCGCCCAAAGAAAGCAGATGAAAGCCATCTTCACTGGTGCTCTGTACAGACACTCAGAATCAGAACGAAATGTCCCAAATAGCAAGAGGACAGTTCATCGGGGGTGTCACACAGGTATAATTACACAACAACACTCCCACAACAGTGGCATTTAAAAAAACTCCAACACAACCTGGATGCATGAATAAAACCAGGCTGCATTGTCATTAACATTTTATGTGTACAGTATGCAAAACACATGTAGCTATGCACCTATTTTTAGCTAGGATATCAGATGTCACGCTGCATCGTCTGTGACCTGAATGGTTGTTGTCTTTCAGAGGACACTGTCATGTCAGAGAGTACAAGCTCCATGTCAGATTCAACATCCCATGATAATGGTGAGTCAACCGTGCACAGAGTGTCTTCAACAGCTCTCTCTGTCTCCGGTGGATACTCTGCTGTATGTCCACATTCACAATGAGCTGTACTGAAAGACCAGCCGGTAGAAATAGCTCAGTGTATTTGCCAGTGTTACTTTTTTTACATTCAAAATTCATCACTCACACTTAGTGGGTGTTTTCACTCCTGCTGTTAAGACAACAAATGAATATGCAATTACAATTCATTTGTGAACTCAAAATAGCGCACTTGGCTTGTTGTGCTCTTAATGAAGGGGATCTGTTGTCGTCATCTGTGATTGAGCTTCGATTAAAGGTCGTTTATTTGTTTTTCTTCTCCCAAAAGAGTCCTCTCCTAGCGTGGCCGCTGATCAGCGCTCTCTGTCTCAGCCCCGGCTCACGGTGGGCAGCCCAGACCACAGGATCAGCAGAAAACTGTCTCCAGTAGAGATTTACTACGAGATGCGAACACGGCGCAACTCTGTCACAAGCTCTGTTAGGTACTCATCCTGAAGTCACCCCATGCTACAGGACTGGATGTTACTGCACTGTCTGTTTGATCTGTCTGTGTCCACATACTCATTATTGTTTTTGTGTTTGGGTTATAAATTGAATCCATGTCCTCCTGGTTTGCTTCGCACAGTCCGACTCACTCTTTACCAAGAAGTGCATCTAACGTTGAAGGCAGAAGTGTTCCAGCGACTCCTCTTTTGGCCCGAACTGCTCCGATCAGCGTTCATGTCAGGTAATTTGTGATACTGGACTGCTTTTGTCTGATGCAGCACAGCTGCAGCTCTTCTCGCTGTGGTAACTGTGTATTTGGAAAACGCTTAAAGACTTAGTTTAAAGCAGGCACAGAGTCACAACGATTAGTGTCATATTTAGCTACCAGCACGGCTCATTGTTTGGTCTTAAAGCATTAAAATTGTGTCCCTTCTTAAGTGAATTCCTGTGAAATACACTTCCACGGTTTTGATTAAAATTGCTTTCAGCTGCTCTTTATCCGTAGCACTCAGAGTCCTCTCCTGATGTAAGCTGAGCTCTCATCTCTGCCTTAGGTCGGATGCATCGGGGGGTAATGGGTTGAAGCAGTGGTCTGGCAGCCTGGATGTGCCATATATGATTCCTCTGGCCCAGGAGGGCTCTTCCTCTGACCGCCGAGGTTGCCCGTACAGCTCCCGGGCCAGGCGCAGTAACAGCTCAGAGGCCCTGTTGGATAGGTCGAGCCTCCCTGATGATACAGCACCTAGAAACGGGATGCCACCGAGGGGAGGGCCCTACAAGAGCTCAGAGACACTGACTGACGGCAAGCTGCGACACATTCACTTGGGCAGCCCTGAGAGGCATGTGGACGGCTCTGTGGACCAGGCCAAAATGCGTCTGTCCATGGGCGGGAGAGGGGCTGGGGGAGGCTACAATGAGCTATTAATGGATTATATCTGGGGCAAACAGCAGAGGATGCATCACTTGTACCAGTCCACAGGCAGGATCTGGCAGGACATGCCTTCTCCTCGCTCCTCCACAGCGGTGGTGCCCCCCCATGCCAACGGCTTTTCGCATTCCCAGGTGCATCTCCCCAGCGCTGCACCTCCTTACAGCCCCATGGTCCTAAGAGGGTCCCAAGCTGAGTTGCGCAGGGTCAAAGTAACCAGAACCAAATCATGTGGACCCTTTATCCCTTTGCAGCAACACCCCCAGGATGCAATCCTATTATCAGCATACGAGTCTCCCCTTCCTGCCTCTGGAACCACCACATCCTCCATCCCCAACTTGCACCCCTACCAGACTGAGCTGTCTGGCCCCTCCCTCAGTCGCAGACCCCCACAATTCTCTCTCCCGACCCCGGAAGACTCGACCAGAAGTCTGCATAAAGCCCTGGCTCTGGAGGGACTGAGGGACTGGTACCTGAGGAACGCCCTTGGCTACCCACCAGCTGCCTCAAAGGGCCACGAGGCAGGGATCTCTCGGCTCTCACACCCCCACCCAATGGTGCACCAGGCCCAGTCTGTTCAAGGTGAAGCAGCCAACCTCCACAGGCCTCAGATACCCCAGTCAGCCAGCTTCCACGGCCTCCCACTGCATGGAAGGTCAGTAGTTCTCTTTTTAAAATCTTTGTTCTTTGTCTTATTACATCTGTATGTCTGTTGGTGGAAATCAGCACCATGCTGTGAGCTAAGTCGTACATACATTGAGCAGCAAGTGCCATTACTCTCACCCAGTCCCCAGCCAATCCATCTATCACCCTGACTTTTACAATCTTGGGTGTTTTTTATATTTGTTGTTATTTGTTTTATTTAATTAATTCATTTCTTTTTGCATGGTCAGCATTATCTTCAGCTGCTGGTTGCCTCTTTCCAACATCCAGGCTCTTGGTTATTTCAGATAGTTCTCCTAGGTCTCCCTTAAATAGTCCCATTTATACATGTAAATGTAAGCATACATTAATGGAGCCTTAATTATGACAATTATTACTTTTTTTTTCAAGGGATTTTTAACATTTTCGATGCCTCTCTGTAAGCTCCAAACTATTTTGACAATGTTTCATTCTTTTTTATTTCATAAAGTTGTATTCTCACCTTGATTTTTTATGCTTTGCTGCTTGCCTCTTGTTTGTGGATTGATTTTTTCTTGCCTCCCCAACAGGTCGATGGAGTTCTCTCTTTATCAGGAGACTCCTCATCCACAGATGCAAGAGGTGACTCCAAAGGAACCCAGTGCAGATCCAGGCACCCTAGTCTGACGCAGCAGAATACTCAGACACACTACATCATATGTGCAAAAACACTGTAGCCTCACACACACACTCACACACTCACATAGTCACACACTTACACAGACATGTTGATACAATGTGACCTCAGTTGTAAAGCAAAACATGGCAACCTCAGCAGAAAGAGACTGGAGTAAATAACAAACTGTAGCTGTGCAGTGTAAAAAAAAGCCTTGGCAAGTTCCCTGTGTTATAACTACTCCACCAGAATGAAACTCAAACCCAGTGTTTTCATGTGGACATGCACTGGTGTTGACTCACTGAGTATCTAACAACAACATGGTCATGATGTACTTTATGTTTCAATATTTTTGGTCCAACATGAGCAGTGAAATCCTTCTGAATAACCCTGAAAAGTCTCCCAAGATATACTTTTTTACAGAATATATACAACTCTAAATCACTATTTTGTATCTTCTGAGATATAAAGAACAGTTATATTAAAGAGGTAGTTTATTGGTCATTAATCATGTGATATACAAAGAAGATATATGAGCTCATGTCATTTGAAAAGTATTTATACATGTCGGTGAATGTCTGTTTGTATAGAAAATGCAAAAACATGCTTCATTCCTCATCTGCCGTTAATCTCACAGCAATTTGTCTTATTCAAGTTTGATAAATGAAATGGGCCATGAACTGTAGCGTGCTGGTGTAGCAAGATGGGAGTGCCTAAATGTTTTAATATTGAACTAAACCTGTGTTAGAAAACTTTAAAGTGCTTTCTAATAATATGGAATGCTAGCATTAAGCCTCTGTGAGCTTAGTATAATCAAAAACTGAAAGCAGTTCACGATGTCACTAAATTAGGGTATTTGGAATGATGTCATGCATATTGTGATTTTTTTCAGTTTTGTTTTCTAGATTCGGCTCAGTGCTGGCTGACAAATGTAGCTTTCTCTGTGCTGACCTCTCCAGAAGAATTAAACCAGTTATAGGAAAAAAAAAATCCTGAGGGCTGTTATGAGACCTACTGTATAGCAGTAGCACATGACTGTATGACAACAATTTGCTCATATCAAATTTTTTTTTCTGCACGTAGCTGTGGAGGATTTGAGTGTCATACAGAGCACTTTATGAACATCTTAAGCCTTAATTCCCTATGAAATTGTCACCAGTAGATGTGATGGAAGGTTCAGACAGGGTTTATAAGGTGGCAAGCTTAAGGAAAGTGAGTTTTGTCAACATCTGCTGAAGGTCTACGTAAGTGTGAGTCTGTATATAGCGTGGATTGTACTGATGAGTTTCAAGCTGATATTTTATTCCCATACTAACACTGTAATTTTTAAACTAAACTACATAATACATATTTAATCACAACAACCTCCCCCAAGTCCTTCCACCCCGACGTGAGCACTATTTAAGTGGTTTTAAAAAAGTGAGGCTGGTGGTGTGAAGAGAATAGGGCTGCTGCGTATTTAATAACGGTGTGAGCCGGTCTCATACCAGTAAATTTGTTTATGAGAATTCATGCTGGCTGATTTTTCTATTTGTCGGGATTTCGACTCATTTCGTGTGTTTTTTGGTGTCAACTTAATTTTACATTTAAAAAAATCAGACGAGTTACTCATCGTAATATATTTTTACGTTTTTGTAAGTCTTAGTAGCATTCTAAAGCGTAAACTTGAGAAAAATCAGATTAAGAAGTAGTCTTCAGTGAATCTGAAAATATTTGTCTTGATGTAAACAGAACTTAACATATTTTTAAAGATTTTTTTTTTCATTTAATGTAGCCTACTTGATCTTTGGCCATCTTAGGACTCATTTGAATGTAATTCTTTACATGTGTCACAAGCAACGTTTACTCTGAAATAGTAGCATTGAATGTTACCTGGTTTCTCTTGCTGTCTGATGTGTTTGCATCCTCAGAGTATCCACCTTCATAGAGCTTCTTTAAGCTGGTTAAAAACCTGAAATCAAAGACCAAACTGCTGTGCACTGGGGGTCGTAAATGTATTTTTCATATGTACTCTGTAAGTTTCAAATAAATGATATAAATTTAGCTCTAAAGCAAATTTATTCAAACTATACTATATTTATGAACCTATAACATTTTGTAGCTATCTACTGTAGCTCTTTCTCATCAGTGCAGGAATTGGTAATGTGTGTGAAAACCATTTAATGCAGCAGTGTGATGTGTCAATATTTGATTATTCAGATTTTTTAAAAGATATTTAAGTGCAGCTGTTTTCTTTTTCACTCTCTCTTTATAACTAGGCCTATGAAATAAGGCTAATTAGGCCTGCCCTATACTGTATGTATGAGACTGTGCATTCATTCTACTAAATAAAGTGTCATGTTGAAATCAACACAGAATGTGTCAGACACGTTTGTTCACTGTAAGACAACAGACCCTCATCACAGCAGACGTTTTCAATGCAGTCGATGGCAGAGACAATCTTATGAAAACTCACTGGATGAGTGGATGAAGGGGTCTAATCAGCAATAATAACTGAAAAGCACCTGCTGTGGCAGACCACAGGTGTGATGAGGCTTTAAACTAGTTTTCTTTCCTCTTCAACCCTTTCACAGTGTACCTGTGGTATTTCTGAACCATTACAATACATATTGTGAACTGTAAAGTAGTAATATGCTGTCGTCTTACACACACACACACACACACACACACACACACACACAGTAATTTGTTTTAATAATCTTTCCATTAGGACCCATGCTATATGATATTATGATATATGTAGGGTGTAGCTTCATTCCCGTATCCCACTTGGATTAGGAAAGTCAACGATAAAAGAAATAATGAACAAAGAGATAAGAGAGTGATCTTTTGTATTATAATTATTATTATTATTTTTACCTCCTCTGGAAACAGAGGTGCTGGGCACACAGTGAAAAATGTGGTCAGAAACGCACTGTGCTGCTGTTGCAGCACCAGCCTGCTATTCCTGGACCTGACCGTCTTTCAGACACACGGAGCGGAGGAGCACAGCGCGCGTGCTGAGCGGCTTTCCTGTCCTCGTGCCAGACCCCTTTCATTTCCCGCGTTACAGACGTTACGTTAAACTGGATCAGGTGGTAAGTAACTTTTCACTATTAATTGCGAGCGAACGAAGCTCACGGCGCTTTCATGCAACCGAGTGTCGGCAAAATTGGCAACGTGTGGCGCACTTTTTCAATCCGGCAGTTTTAACAAACGAGACTTCCTGCCTAAGCCTTCAAAATAATACTGTGTTTGAGTGGTTGTGGCTGCGAGAGCAAACAACCAGTCAATGAAGAAATGACAAGTATACAGAGTATAGGAAATACATTTTATACGACAACAAATGTGAACATTAACTATGAGGCAATGCAGACAATGTCGAGAGTTTGGTTAAACAATAATGCCGTAAATTGTCGTAAACAACAAACAAACACACTGGCTAAACAATTGGCAAAGTAAATCAATAAATATCAATAAATAGCTGCGTGCTACTGTATGCCAACCTCTCTACGTTTCCTTCTGCTACTTTTGTTTGCCATGTTGTTCCAAAATGTTGCAGAAGTTTTAAATTGTTCATTAGCTCAATGCCCAATGTCCAAGCAAAACTGGAAAAGATAGCAAAAAACTGGCAACATTAGCATTAGCTCGTCGGACTAAAAGACTCAAACAAACATGGCAACAAACTGATTCTGCACATTTTGCACATGATGAGACGGGGTATGAAAGGCCTTCTCAGGTTTTAAAAAAAAACTAACCAAGATGTTGATGCTCTGTCGGACTTTTATTTAGAAGGTTCTTGGCATTTTTCCATTTTTTTTTTTTTTTAATTTAACGTTAGACCACTTGATCTCTTGTGGACATCAGTACCTTTGGTTAGTTCTATTACGTTAAGTGTAAAACCACTCAAAAATAAGCCCACCTTAGTTACTGAGTGCAGTGAGTGCTGGTTTTAAGACTGTATTTGGACTATCTCAACAAAGTAAGTGCCAGACATATGGCCATGAGGAATATCTAAGCCAGATAACCCTTGAATGTGGTAAATGAGTTTATAAATGATGAGGAAATGATGAATGAATTTGATTTGCCAACCGTTCATGTTTACAACTGTGGCGTGGACACTGAAGCGGTTCATGCAGTTTCAGGAAGAGTTCAGTTGCAGCTGGGTGAGTGTCAGGAGCTATTTACGTTGACATGCCATTCGTCCAGCTAAAAATAAACATACATATTCACTGGCCCCTTTGAAATGTCATGGCAAGCAACCTACTGCTACTGCAATTGGTAGACGGACAGCCATTGAACTGTGGTCTGAAGACCTCCTTCCATTTTTAAGTTTCCCAATGCATTTCTCTTGTAGCTTTCTCTCTGAGCTGCCTTCACCTGGGCCCATCTGCAGCTGTGCGCAAACTCATCAGCCTCCAGCTAAACATGTCGTCATCATATGCTGCTGCTATATCAGCCCTCCTTTCAGCCAGCTCTCCTACTTCACCCATCAAACCCAGCCCTCACCCCTCCCCAGGCAAAGAGGGGGGTTCTAACCCACCCCCCCAGCCCACCCAACCCCCCCACTGCCCTCCAGTTGTAAAGACTCAACCTCATGCATCTGGGGCTCTGGGATCTTATGAGGAGCAACAGGAAAATCCTGCAGACTATGGCATAGGTAGGCAGCATCCAAATGCCAAAGACCAGCACACCAGTTGAGATCTTTTCTTTGACGTAGGTGGCACTGTGTGTTGCAGGTGGTTATTACCTCGTGGACATTGGAGAGATATTTGTTGACCGTTACCAAGTAGTCAAAAAACTGGGATGGGGTCACTTCTCTACCGTGTGGCTCTGCTGGGATATGGTGTAAGTACAGGTTTGACCCTTTGACCTGTCATAAATAATTCTCATTATAATATGATGTAAAATAAATGTAGGGTTTAGCTAACTCCCATAATGGTTTGCATGCAGGAAAAGCCGTTTCGTCGCTCTGAAGGTGGTGAAAAGTGCTCAAACGTTCACAGAGACGGCGCTGGATGAGATCAAGCTTCTGAAATGTGTCAGTGGTGACCGCGTTGCTTCTCTTTTTAGTAATGTTAGCATACCCTTACAATTCACATGTAGTGGACCTACTGTAACTGGAGCATGGATGATGCAAGTGAGAGTCTAGTTAATGTAAAGAAAACACTGATGTGAGGTAGTGATTATACCAATATGACACAACCAGCCTCTCTGTGGCTTATATTATATCATTAAATCCAAATAGGGGCCAAGTTATGACATCATTTGGTCACAATGCTGCATCTTTATCATTCTTGTACATTCCATCTTTTTGATGATACTGTGATAAGCTCAGTATGTGATCATCAGGTCAGGGACAGCGACCCCAAAGATCCCAAGCGAGAGAGAATCGTGCACCTCATCGATGATTTCAGGATCTCTGGAGCCAGTGGAGAGCGTATCCTTTTTACACAGACGTAAGTGTTAGTGTGCCACTGTAATCATCAATGCTGCGCCCTGTGGTGAAGATGGAGCTTTTCCATCAAGTTGTTTTCACAGCTTTCTGTTCACAAGTGTGAACCTCTGCATAGAGAGAGACAGACCCTGAACCAAAGTGGTGGGATTTTCAAAATATATGGATCATGTCAACGTCTTTTATATTTCTCCAAATGGCCAAGAAACTCAGAGTATTCACTGAGATCTGTATGAAACAAGGTCCTTAGTTGCTCTCCAGATGTGTGCATGGTTATGGAGGTGCTTGGCCACCAGCTGCTGCGGTGGATCATCAAATCCAACTACACTGGCCTCCCCCTGCCCTGCGTGAAGAGCATCCTCAGACAGGTGCTTGTCACAGCCTGCCTCATGTTTTGGTTTTTATTTCCTGTTTCATTTTGTAAGTTTCTCTAGTGTATCTGTCTCAGTTTTACTTCCTGCCTTTGTGACCTCTGCCTGCCCCAGTGTGTTCCACCTGTGCCTCCTTATCCCCGCCTCCCTCTTGTATGTCAGCGTTTGGTTGGTCCCTTTGTCTTCCTCAGTTCCTTGTTTCTGTTGCGATGGATTTATTCAGCTCAGTTTACAGTGCCCCTCATGTTTCTGCTTTTCTGTTTTTTGTCTGTGCTTTTCAGTTGGTTAGTTTTGGTTTCTGCCCCATTCCTGCTTCCCGTCTGCGTTTTGGGTGCTGTAACCTTGAATCCTTGTGATAGGTGCCATGCAGCTCTTTATTCCACTCTAAATCATCCTCCCTTTTGAGCAGATTATTTTCTAATGTTGCTCCTCACTGACAGGAGGAGCAATGACAGTGACTCTTTCATTCCTTATCACAGGTTCTGCAGGGTTTAGATTACTTGCACACTAAATGCAAGATTATCCACACAGACATCAAGCCAGAAAATATCCTCCTGAGAGTGGACGATGCCTATATTCAGAAGCTGGCGGCCAACACCAACCTGTGGCAGTTGCCTGTGTGTGCTATCACTAGCTCCCCAGGTTAGTAATGCTATGTTAGTTAACATAACATAGGTTAACATAGGTTTGATACTGATTCTCAGTACAATATGTCTGGGTTAAACATTAGGGGAATATGTATAATCTAACATATTCACAATTTTCTTTAAATTTTATGAAATTCTGTGCTTCTTTTCGCTCTGTGATGTTTTGACTGTCTGCCAGTAAACAGAAACTCGAGAGAAAAGAAGGTATGTATGTATGAAAATAAGCTCTTTTTTAGCATTCACTTCCTTTTATTAGAAACATTTATTTCATCATGTTACGATCTATGACTTTTTAAGAGATTGTCCAACTTTTTGGGGAAGCTGACTGGAGTTTTCCACACTCTTGGGGAGTGGGTAAGATAGAAGAAGTTAGTTTTTTTTGCACTCCAGCTTCTCAACTGCATCTTGATGACACATAAAGTGTGGAGCAGGCTAGACATTGCACCTTTGGGGGACATAGAGGGTGTCCAATAATCATTCTGCCTTATTTTTCATGCCATAACCCTTTTAACGCATAGGAGACAGTAGAAAAATGGTGTTGCATGTTTCCATGTTACTACATGCTGGTGTTTAATTTTGGCTCAGTTTTCCTTGCCTGCTCTTGTGGCATTGTTGTGTCACCATCAGGCTCCTGTAGCTCAAGTGGGTGGAACAGGAGATGTGGACGGGACACAGCCTCTCAGATTTTGATGTCCTTCCAACAACCTCCACTGTAGTGACAATATAACCACTTGCTTGCACCCTACCGTGCACAGAAACAGATTCAAAATGTATTGTTAAAGTGCTCGTTCATGGCTTTCTTACAAAACACTGTAGGCTTATCGTAGCTACAGAACATATGCAAAAAAACCTGAAAATTTATGAAGGGAATCCATGGCTCAAACAAGATTTTTAAGATCTTTGAGATTTTAGAACAAGCTGATGAACAGTCAGAGAGAACATAATGCTTCATGTTTTTAAACATATGATTAGGAATTGCACTGTACTTGGCACAGTGTCTGTTTTTGATGCTACCACTGGGGGCGCCATAGTCAGACATTTTCAAATCCGACTCAAAGTCGCTTCAATTTGCATGATTGGCTGCACTTTTGAAACAGGCATGAAGTTTTTGCGGTCATTTTTTTTGTGTCAACCCCTGCTCACTCCTGATTTTTCCCACAACTGACTGCATCCTTGCAGTCCAGCAAGGTCTCCAGGAGTCCAATGAACCGACTGACGAGGAAAGACCGGAATCGCCGAGGGCAGGAGATCACGTCTGACCAGAAACAAAGGGACAAACCTCATGTGTCTTTTTCCGAGGTCACGCCCATCTAGCACCCATAGCTCCACCTGCCACTCGAAGCTAGCAGGTCCGAACCTTACATTAAGGAGGCAGACCCTGCTGTTGGAGGACGGACTAGACCTGGCCCCACACAGCCCCAGAGACTCCATCTGCTCGTGGCCAGACCTTAACACAGACGCTCCTCTCCGTGACTCTAGATCAGTGTTGTTATGTCAGACTGCAGACAAAGAAGCACCTTCGCCTTTGTCCTCCTGTCCCCGTGGTTAGTCTCATAACATCTGTGTGGTCCCCCTTCTCCAAACTACGACTATGCTGCATGATGTGTGTCCTACAGTGATCTGATCCTCTTAGGTGTCAGTTTTTGAATGTCTTTCAGGCGTCAGTGACTCTGATGCACTCTTGGACCTCCTGAAGCCGCAGAATGCTGATAAAATCCTCATCAAGATTGCTGACCTGGGCAACGCCTGCTGGGTGGTGAGTGTTTTTTTTTCAAGCCAACTAATCGTGAAAAACTAAAACGTATTCATCCTCAGCAGCATGCAGATCTTTATTTTCACATCCCAATACACATAAGGAGAAACATGCTGACCAGCCAAGATTCGCACATCAGGCTTTAAATTATATCTCTTTGTGTTTATCATGCCATTGTGTTTTGCAGGATTGCTTTGAGTTGAGTTGTGCTTATTTCATCTAAATGCAGCTGCAACTGCTCGCCTGTTTTCATGACTTGCATCAAAAAGGCCACACAAAGAGGAGTGGTGAAACAAATACCAAGCAAAAAATCGAAATGTAATCAAATGAAAACCCGTTAAATCTGCTAAGAAGTGGGTGGAATCAGTGTTGCTTTTACACCTCATAGTTGTCAGAGCTGCAAACCTAATTGCAATCAGTTTTATAATTGGCCACATGTCTAGTTTATACAGCACTGCCAACCCATAATTTCTCCAGAAGTCAATGCGACAGGTGCTTTCTGTGGAGCACAGTATGACAGCCATATTTACTGTGCCCTCAGGTGAAAGACACAGCTGCCATATGTTTCCAGTGAGACGAAACTGTGTGGGCTGATTTGAAACGTTGTGGGGGAGATGAACCGTACGATCTTTGCTGGTTGTGATGGTTCTCATTCATTTGGCAGCGTCAGAAAAAGGAGACGATGGTGTTATTGATTTTATCGATCCACACAGAATTATCTGACGGCTATGTGATGGATTGCCATGCGCTTTGGTGCGTGCATTAACACCCCCCTCAGGTGGAACTGTAGCCACCTTGCAGATCCTCTGGTTTGTCATCCAGCCTCACCATCAGACCAAAATGTCCAGTACCTTGTTCCATTAAACACCTGATGACTTTCCCATGAGCCTCAGCGGCATGCATGATGAGCCTAATTGACATTATACATTTGTAATATCAGCATGTTAGCTTGCTGACATTAGCACTTAGCTGAAAGCCCTGCATCCTCTTATGTACAGCCTCAAAGTCAAAGCTGTCATGGCTGTAGGCTCTTAGTCTGGTAATTAGAAATAGGATTTTATTTTATTTTATTTTGATTAGATCTGATTTCATTTTTTATTTCACAACCACATATAATGAAGCATAATATTGGCTAAACCCTACATTTATATGCTCTTACTTGAATTAAAAGTAAAAAGCCTGTAAGTTCATGAAGTAAGATGAATAAATTGTAGCTGATTTGCATTGAGCTGAACGAGAATAAAGACACTTTTGTTTAAATGTTACTGCAATAGTCATAGATGCAGATCATTCAGTGAAAGCATTAAAATCCCACCTGTCTTGTTGTCAGCACAAACACTTCACTGAAGACATCCAGACGTGTCAGTACCGCTCTGTGGAGGTCCTGATTGGCACTGACTACGACACACCAGCCGACATCTGGAGCACCGCCTGCATGGTGAGACACACATCTGCATAGATGTGTATATAAAGAGGGTTGTTCTCCGTCTCAATGTTGTATTCCAGCATTTCCATTTCTAGATTTTCCCTGAGCACCTCAGTCTCTGTGTGTGTTCTGCAGGCTTTCGAGCTAGCCACAGGGGACTACCTGTTTGACCCCCAGTCAGAAGCCACATTCTCCAGAGAGGAAGGTTTGTTTTGGACACTACATCCCTTTTTGTCCTTGGTTTAAAGTAAGTATAACTGTAACACAGTGCCTGCCCATGTCCCTACTCCCTTCAGATCACATTGCTCACATCATCGAGCTGCTGGGACCCCTCCCATCCAAGTTTGCCCTCTCAGGGAGAAATTCCAAACAATACTTCAATCGTAAAGGTAAAATGCACTCAATTATTTAAATAAAGTGATGTGCTTCATACCATCAAATTACTTTTATGTGATATTTGGACTTTTACAATGCTCAGAATATAAATGCATATTCTATGTTATTGTATTAACTGTATATTTGCTTGAAATACTTAGATTATTTAATTTTTAGTTTCTTCTCTGTTTGTTTTAGTGGAACCCTTGTACTTGTTTGGTGTTGTTCAAAATGTTTGAGAAGAATTACAAAATTGATATTAAGAATTCATTTGTAGAAACAGTTTAGTAATTAAAAGCAGACAAAGTTGTGCGTCAGTCGACTTTTCTCTCTCTTTTTTTTTTACCTCATCCAGGACAACTGCGACACATCTCAAAGCTCAAGCCATGGAGCTTGCTTGAAATCCTGCAAGATAAGTATGAGTGGCCCCTGGAGGAAGCCGTCCAGTTCAGCTCTTTCCTCTTAACCATGTTGGAACTGCTGCCAGAGAGAAGAGCCACAGCTGCCCAGTGTCTGAAACACCCCTGGATGGCCTCCTAGACACACCGGCCCTGTTTAGTCCAGAGCTCAGTGGACGAGCCCTCTCTGTTGAGCACTCAGGCATATTGGATGTGACACGGGACTTGGGTCAGCTGTGGGAGTAGTCTGGTGCTGGCATCATGAGCACAGCTTTCATAAATATTTATTAGCCTGACTAAAGAGCTTTTTCCCAGTTGGGTTGCTTGGTCTTTTACTATTTAAATGCCCATCACTTCTAATTCAGGCACAGCAACGACCAAAGAGAAGTTTTGTCTTACTGGAAAAGTTCCTTGTATCATGATGACACAGTTCTGGAGTTTCAATAAACAGACTTAAGATTGCTTTTACATCCCAGTGGTTATTTATGATGTGTATGCTGGCTTCAGACCTATTCTCTTCTTGCACTTAAGTTGTAAAGGGATAAAAATACCATTTTACTTATCAAGCCACAATCTGTAACCCATAATGACAATGTGGAAACGTGTTTTTATATATATATATATTTATTTTATTTTTTTTCAAATTTTACAAAAATCTAAGCCTTAGATTCCTCACTTCTCCCCTTCTCTCGGGAAAGTTGCATTGCATACCAGGATTTGGGCAGTTCTTCCCATTGTTCCTGTCAGCTCTGTCAGACTGGATGTCAAGTGCCAGTGACCTACAATCTTCAGGTCTCTTCAAAGATATTCTCGAGTTTTTGTCTGGGCTTTGGGTCACCCAGGGACAGCTGCCCACTAGTCTGCAGGCCACTCTTGTGTTTGACTGCATGATTCAGGTCACTGTCTCGCTGAAAGGTGAACCATCGCCCCAGTCTCGGGTTGCGTACACTCTTGAGCAGGTATTCCACGAGGGCCTCTCTGTGTCCACGTGCATTCAGCCATCTATCAAGTCTGACCAGTCTCCCTGAGCCTGCCACTGAGAATACTCCATGCTTCACTGGAGGTGTCCGATTATCCGGTGATGAGCAGTGCCTTGGGTTTGCCTGTCCTAATGCTTGAAAATCTGTTGAAAGGCCTCAATTTCTGTCTCATCAGTCCAGAGAATCTTTTTCCTAATTATACCAGAATCATATAAATGCTCTTCAGCAACACGGCCTGTCATATGCATATATTACTCAGTGGCTTTTATGTTGCTGCCACTGAGGACTGATTGATGGATTGCTGAATTCTGAATCAGAAATCCAGGAGCTTTGGACCATACCCAAATTATGCAAAGTCCCCCCCCACAACCCCACAACCCTTCCAGTGTAGTTCAGATGTGTTACTATAGTTTTTTAGTGATACATTAAGTATTAAAAGACTGCAGCCTTATGAAATGGATTTTATCAAGGCACAAATCAGTTACCAAAATGATGACTCTCCACAGAAAAGGCGGTTTCTATGGCAGTTTATTAAACTGTGCTCTGACAGTAACCTCATTTTAGGTGAAAATGTAATCAAAATGAAATGAGATACTTTAGAATTTGAAGTTATTCACAACGTCAGCTTAAACATTTAGACATAACTAAAAGTAGTGGTTGCAGCAGAATTAAAAGTTAACCCTATTAAACCATTGAATGCCATGAAGGAATTATGCCCCCTTAATTTTCTGTAATCCTTCTGTGTGTGTGTGTGTGTGTGTGTGTGTGAGTGTGAGTGAGAGAGATGTGTTGACCATTGAGATTTGGTCTGTTGTGCATTCCTTGCATGCTCACATTCATCCAAGCTCGGAGAGGGGGATGGAAGGAAGAGGAGGGAGGAGTTAGGCTTGTGTAGAAGCAGGCAAATGTCGGACTGAAAAACTCCCAGATTCCCCTCTCACAGCTCGAGAAGGTGAGAAGAGGACAGGGAAGAGCGCCTGCCCGCACACGTAAGTCTCATTTTCTGCTGGATTTTAATGACAGACCCTTTAAGAATGCTCGAAGTGTCAAGTGTTTGCCTGGGTTGCTCAAGGGAGAGCACGGCTCAGTCTGGTTTTAATTCCTGTTTTGTACTGAGGCGTGTGTGCACTGATAGTGTTGTGAAATTGGGGAAGAACAGCACAGAGTGAAGATTCAGTTCGAAACTGACTTTACTACAATATTCTTCAGTCGTGTCATTTTCATGATAAACTCTGTATTACAGCTACAATATTAAGCATTATTGTATTCCTGTTCTCAAACGTTTGTTGATGGGATTAGCGTATACAGCAGATTTGGCAGTGTGCATGGCATGCACACTGCCAATGTGACTCTACACATTATCGAGCCCCGCTGAGATTATTCTGTAATTCAGTTTTAGTCTCCTGTTGCATGTCAACGGTAAACTGAAGTAAAGGTTAAAGTCTCCGCGTTCTCCCTTTGTGACACAGCTCTTAACCCCCAGCCAGTTGCCATGCAACTCAAAGTCCAAATCAAAAGGAATTACCTCAACTAGCATTGGTCTTTCACAGTTGCATTATTAGTGCAAGGGAGAGTAGTTTCCAGTCATGCTCTTCACTGCTCTCCCTTTTGGACTCTGGCTGTGCTTTTCTTCTCCTTTTTTTGCTCTGCTCTTCCCATTTCGTTGGTTTTGAGATATGTAAACAGAATAATTGCCTCTGGGGTGGAAAAACTGCAGACAAAGCACCGTGTTGTTCGTTCACCTGGCTTATTGCAGTTGATACTAAATGATATCCTGCAGTGATATCCGCAGCTCGAGACGTATGGCTGTGCAGTTTGGATCCGACAGCAGCAGCAGCTGATAATGAAAACCGGAGCAGGAACAGGATTGTACTCTGCATAGTAAACACCCATCTCATTAGCCTGACACAAAAAGAGAGGTAGAACGAGGGGAGATATGAAAGCTTTCATTTATCTCATGCAGATGTGTTCTCATTGCACTTTGTGCTTCATTTATCACTGCCTGACAGTCACCGGACTAAAATGATGTTTACACTCTCTGTCTTGGTTGCAGGATGTGGCTGACTCTTCTTTACAGTTGCACTGGAGGGGCGGCTCTTCTGTATGCTTTGTACAGATGGGTGATCCCCGCTGCTGTGCAGTATCATGGAGGATTGGCGCTAATTTGGCATGATTTCATTGTGGAGCGGATGTTGGACACGCTGACCCAGTCCACTCGTCCTCAGGTGTGACTTCACTTTAGAAACCTCACCTCCCACAAGAGCAGCCCAAACACAATAATGAGCAGAGACTCTGAGATTTAAGAGGTAATCAGAATGAATACAATTTAACCTGAGAAGGGCATGAACCAGAGGTTTCACCAAAGACATTCCTCGTCTGGCAAAATGAACTTTAGTTCACCAGAATCCATCCAATATTTGTTGAGATATTTCAGTTTGAACTGTAATTGGCAATGTTACATGAAGTTAAAATTAAATCTGGGCCCAAAGTAAATACTTTGTTGAGCTTTAACTCCATTTTCACACAGTGATGCAAGAAGTCCTTATCAGATGGCTTTTAGGAAAACAATGCAGACGCAGGTCAGGAATGGATTTAAAATGAAACAGTGAACCTTTCACAGATGTAACGAATACATTCATAATAATTATCTGTGTCTCACTGCCCTTCCATAGTGTATGCTGTCTAACTTCACTGTAACTGAGCCATTTTCATTAGATACAGGGTGTAACTAATTAAAATAACTTACACCTGTAGTTTTCCTGCTGTAACAAGCCAAAAGCATTTCACACATTTTACAAAAAATGAATCTAGTCTTATAAAAGAGGGACTGCTGAAGTAGCTGGTCAAAAACTGAGTATAAATCTTGCACTCTGCCAGGGAACAGCGCCAAGGTTTTATGGATCTCAGCAATAAAAATGCCAGAGTGGTGGCGAAAACTGCAGAAGACAAATTAAGCCCGTCGTATTTTCAGGTGTAGATGTTGATCATGACTGGTACTCAGTGTGAATAAGACAAACTGAAGCAAAATACTGACAGACATATACAGTATAAAGGACTATGACGAACTATGAAAGGTGGGGCAGATGATAGTCTTCATCTGAGACATGCATACACCCATACACACGACAGGCACAGTTCATAGAGCATATTTTTTGACACTGATTATAAAAGGGTTCTGTTGTATGTAAAGTAGCGCTGTTTCCTGGCCCTCTGCTCAGCGGCTCCTGAGTGCAGTACAGAAGAATGCCACTAGAGGAGACCCTCGCAGCGTGGTCAAAGCCATCGACGAGTTCTGCAGACACAGGGAGTGGGCCATGAATGTGGGGGATGAGAAAGGTACTGAGTTCTCATTCTGGGCATGTTTTCTTTTATGTGTGAAAAAATAGCTTACATCACATGTTGTGCCGTATCTGCCTACCTTTTTTCTTTTGGCCACAGGCTGCATTCTCGACTCAGTGGTGTCTGACATAAACCCAGCCACTGTGTTAGAGCTGGGAACCTACTGTGGCTACTCCGCGGTGAGGATCGCCAGCCTGCTTCCCCCTCATGGCAAGCTCATCACCCTTGAATTTAATCCTGACTACGCTGCAATTGCTCGTCAAGTCATTGCTTTTGCTGGACTTCAGGAAAAGGTAATGCCGAATGTCTCCTCTTCAACAGACAAGCATTCATTTACATAGCTGGTGCAGGTCAGAAGATGGTGTCTTTCTTCTTTCTAGGTCCAGTTAGTCGAAGGTGCATCTGGAGAGTGGATTCCCAAAATGAAGGAGCAGTTTGGAATTCAAACATTTGATTTGGTTTTCCTGGATCATTGGAAGGATCGCTACCTCCTAGACACAAAGCTGATGGAGGCAAGTTTTTTGTCCACATTTTTCTCAACATTAAACTCTTGATTGTTCTGCAATTACACTCATGTCGCTTTTACGTCACAGGAGTGTGGCCTCCTCAGGAAAGGCAGCGTGCTGCTGGCAGACAACGTTGTCTGCCCTGGAACTCCGGACTACCTGGAGTATGTCCGTAACAGCCCCCGATACGAAAGCCAGTACTTCAAAGCTCACCTGGAGTACACCAAAGCAGAGGATGGCTTAGAGAAATCTGTCTTCAGAGGGTAGTTATTAACAAATTGGGTCAATGTGTTACACAGGTAATAATAAACCTCAGTTGTCTTGGGTTTACTGGGCAGACCTAAAATCCGGATTTAAATCTGCTTTTCTAGTACATCATATAGATCTTGTAAACTGGAAGTTAAAAGAAATAAAGTAAAAGAAAACCAATCATTTTTTCTCCTTTGCTTTCCTTTGTGGGATATGCTGCACTCTTGGGAGATGTCTATAAACTGGTACAGTAGGTGGCGGTAGTGGTGCTATGTTTGAGCTCCGAGTTGTGACAGATGATGAGCTGCAAACTGATCCTGGGGCTGCTGTTCCCAGAGCATCCACAGAAATCAATAATAAATCTAATCCAGCTGTATTCTGCGGTTGCACAAACCTACTTTCTGCTCTGATATTCTCCACCATTGTGCCAGTGTTGACAGGTGTGTGAAAGAGAGAGCGAGTGTGTGTGTGTGTGTGTGTGTGTGTGTGTGTGTGACAGTATGAATCAAATCGCTGCTCATCTAATCTCTCAAAGTGACAGAGTTCCATCATACTGTGAGAGGGGGAGGAGGGAGGGGCCCTGCATTTGCTTCAGCCGTATATGAAAAAAACGGGGAAAAAAATGATGGGCTAGTCCACCTAGTGCTTTCTTCACAGACGCCTGCATGATAATCCCAATCTGTGGCCATTAGTGCACTGAGAGAACGAACGAGGAGAGGGTTCAACAGAGAGAGAGCGAGAGAGAGAGAGAGTGAGAGAGAGAGAGAGAGAGTGAGCGAGCGGGGGTTGCCTGGACAGAGATGCACACAGAGGAGAAAAAGAACGAGAGAGAGAGAGGGAGAGCTTTTAAGGGATTTGGCAGTGATTTGTAGAATCTCGCTGCTGTAATGTTGCACTTTTTCTCCACTTTTCCCTGAACTGTCATGATACTATACCTTAAAGCCTCAAAAGTCAGTGTTTTCATTTTGCCTTTACAAATCACAGTTACTTCTTTTTAGACCATTGTTTAAAGTGTGTTGTGGTTACTTTTTGAGAGAGCACAGTGGTTGTCTGAGATGACAGAGGATTCACTTTTGGTGAGGAGAGGAGAGCCTTGCCTCTAGATTTACTATCACATTTTGGACCATGGACAGAGGCCTATGTGGAAGAGCTCATCTGATGGATAAAATCAAGACTGGCCGATGAAGAATGGGCAGGTAAGCAGTGCCTTCACATGAAGGAATTCCTCTACTCTCAATTTGCATGTGTTCACATTATGATCCTATAGATTTTGGGATTATTTTACACTAATATCTATGAGTTGAACTTCACAATTGCAGAAAACCAGGTGTACCATCATGAATATTGTTTAAAGTACGACTGTAAGTGTGTAATAGCTTTCGAAAGAACAGAAATAAGTAAACGGGAAAACTATGATTATTATTTAGGTTTAATTTATGTTCGACATTCCAGATTCAGAACTAAGATTTTAATGAAATTAAGTTGCCTCATAATAAATATTTTCCTTAGTAATTAATTAAGTAAGTAACTAATGATAATTACATTTTGATTCATTCTGCCAAGCTCACTTAATTACAGTGGACTTTGTCAATGATCCTCAGGCAGATATAGTTAACCTGCTCCAGCTTTTGGAGAGTGAAATGCTGCAAAGGTTCAGCTGATGTTTTCTGTTCTGCAAAATTTATAGTGTTTTCCATGGCTGGCTCTCGGCTGTCTGTGATAAAAGCTTCCAATATTCACTCTGTGCTGTCTTGCATGCCCTAAGTCTTCTCTTCAGCCTTTTTCTTTTAGTGCATACATGTTCATCTAGCTTATATTTTGTCTTAAATGCTGTTCTTTTAGTTCTCATTTATTTCACCCAAACAGATGCAGTTTATCAGAAATCCTAGAGGTCCTACTGCATCTACTGTATACACTCTGTTACCTAATAAGGCAATAATTTTTAGGATTGACCTCATCAACTCCACAGACCTATTGGCAGGTCTACAATTACAATATCATATTACGCATAGACACAATGTTCAAACCAAAATAAACCTGTTAAAAGACCAAAAAGCTGCAAAAACATTTAACTTTTTTTTTCAAAGTTATTTCTTGTTATATACCTTCAAACAGACAGACCAAACAAAACTACAAAAATAAATAAAACAACAATGTGATGTGGTTATCTGAGAGTAAACTTAAAATGGATATTGGTGAAACAACACTAGCAGTTTGTGGAATGTTTTTTCTCAATAAAAAGACTGAGAGTGTGAACAATTTCTAAATTATGATGAGTAGATGATCAGCACCTAAAGCCCCCTCTGTAACTCTCTGTAGGTGTCAAAGGTAGAAGGAGTGGCCTGGTGCTGTCAGTACCTCTGCTGGTCATCATGATGACATCAGAGGCCCACTCATCCCGTCACTGCTCCTGGCTCGGGTCCCTGTCCGGATACAGGACATGGTCTGGGCTGCTGTGGATGCTGCTAGTGGGTATCAGTCCAGGCACGTGGGCCCAGCAGGGCACCCAGCCCCAGTCCATCAAAATCGAGGGTGACATCACTCTGGGCGGGCTGTTCCCGGTGCACTCTCGAGGGCCTGCCGGGGTGCCCTGTGGCGAGATTAAGAGAGAAAAGGGGATCCACCGACTGGAGGCCATGCTGTATGCCTTGGACCAGATCAACAGTGACCCAGACCTGCTGCCTAACATAACTCTAGGGGCCCGTATCCTGGACACCTGCTCCAGAGACACCTACGCTCTGGAGCAGTCACTCACTTTTGTCCAGGCCCTCATCCAGAAGGACACCTCAGATGTTCGCTGCTCAAACGGAGAACCTCCCATCATCCCCAAGCCGGAGAGGGTGGTTGGAGTGATTGGGGCATCTGGCAGCTCGGTGTCTATCATGGTGGCAAACGTGCTCAGACTGTTCGCGGTGAGCTCTCTTTCACTAACTCTCCCCATTAAACACTGAAAGGGCAAAACATTTGGAACAGCTCTCTTTTCAGTAAATTAAGCTGATGATTTGAAAGCCATTATCCCTCACTAATTTTTCTTTTTTTCATCTATTCTCAAAAGGGGAAACAAAGGCACATGAGTTGAGCAGTGTTTCCCAGTGTGGTTTGGGATCCCTCAGTGGTCCCCAAGATAATTCAAGATCCCAAAGCTGATAAATGGGGAGTAAATAAGAAACAAAAGGGAGTCAGCTTAGTCTCTGCCATAGTGGGTGCGACTATTACCAATTTGTCCATGATGGTTTGTTCATGTTTCGAGTGTAACATATTTTAGTGATATGAGTGACCAGCTGTGCTCAGGAAGGGGTCCACAAACTGATGAAGCTGATTTATGATTAAGCAAGCTCTCTCTGATCAAACTTATCTGTGCTTGTTTGTACTGTTAAATTAGTAAAGAGGTACAGCTGCACATGTACAGCTTGTTCATTTTACTGTAATATATAGTTGCAGCTCAGCTATGGATTTTACACACCTAATTAAGTGTATATCTAATAACCATAACCATGTCAATATATTATACAATAATTTTGCTGCTGCACAGACACACATTCAGCACACATTCAACCTGGTATGATAATGAAACAAGTCATTTAAAATGATTGAATAACTTGGATGGGTTACTGTACTGGGGGAGGTACACTTGAGAGGATTGTGAATCCATTGTCATAGGTGGCCTCTGCAGGCTAATCCAGGTTCTGTTCAGAATACGATTATTTTTAACAGATGATTGACCTTCGGTGATTGATTACACTGATAACAGTGATGATGGGACGTTGAGTCTGTGTAATTCCCCCATTATGTCATGTTCTCATTGACTTACTGACTTAGTCTGCCAGAAGTCAGACATGTCTAAAAATAAACAGCAGCCTGACTTAAATTGGCCAAATGTAATAATAAACATACAAATGTAATTTCTCCCCGCTTGGATGCTACTTGTTGTGGCATTCTTTATACAAGAGTGTTGAGTTGAGAGCCAAGTCGGGGCTGCTTGCATACAGGGCAGATGTTAACTACAGAATTATAGATCCCAACCTCCACTAAGCCCCTCTCAGCAGCTCAGGACCCTAGGCTGAAAATAGAGCATCAGGGCAGCAGGATGACATTGGTTCTAGGATAACAGCAACTTGTGGCCAGTGTGGAGTAGATTTACCTAAATGGTGTGTTTCCTCCTACTGTCCATATGGGCTACTCTCTGGACTGTGGATGCTTCCAGACTGACATTTACTATACACTGAACATCTGCTCTTAGCCAGAGCAGTAGATGCTTCAGTATCAATCACTGTCATGCTTTGGTGTCACAGCACAACCTCTAGATTATTTTATTTACTTGGCAGTTTATCTCTGTTACGGAGCTATTATTCCACATTTCAGCCTGTGTAAATAAAAACACTCAATCTGTTTTTTTCGGCAAAGCTTTCATAAAATTAACAATCAATGTTGAAATGATTAATTGATCAATTAGTCAAGTGACAGATTATCAATCAAACTTCTTCTATTTGAGGTATTGCTACTTGTCTCTATTTTACAACACCATAAATGGCACATCTGTTGGTTTTGGACCACTGATGAGACCGATAATTTAACTGAAGATGCAGTTTGGACTCTTGTAAAATTGTAAAAGATACTGTGTACAATTTTCTTCCTTTTTGGACTTTTTATAGCCCAAATGATTAATCAGTTAATCGACAAGGCACTTGGTAGATTAATTGAGAGGGAAAATAGTTGTTTGCAGCCCAGTTCCTAATTATCACTTTAATTTTGTATCATCCAATATTTCAATGTACTGTTCATAATTCCAGTTATAGCAGCTGCAGACTGTGCAGTTAAAACCTTAATTCGGGTATGCTATAATTTAATAAAAGTATGTAAATTATAAAATAATTACTTGTAATTCAACATTCCTGAACCTCTTAACATTTAACTGTACTCAGTCTTGATGATGATGAAAATAGATGCATCTCTTTATCTTGTGCCCCAGCAGATTTTCTGTGTTTAGTAAAGTTTAATTGCTACATGATGTTAGAGTTAAACTACATTCATGTTTCCTTGGCTCCGCACCATGAATATGAACAGTTTCACTCATTTACTCACTGTGAAAAGATTTCAGCAGGACTGGACTGTAACAGGATACTTCCTGTGTTACTGATACGGCTCATTGATTTTAGAAAGTGAATTGGCGCAGATGCTTCTATGGGATTAATTTGGAGAGGATTACATGTTGTCTTGTTCATTACAAATTTGTATGAAAATATTTGAGTTACTTGGACGGCACAGACTCTTGTGGACACGCATGTCATATGTCTTTCAGTGGACTTGATAGTTACCTGCAGCTGTAGATTGGAGATTTGGAGAAGGCCCCCCCCCAATTGAAGATGTGCTCTGTGACATGGAGGATGGCCAGTAAATTTGATCTTGACAGGGTTAACACAGAGCAGCAAATTTAAGCTGCATGTGCAATCAGAATTAAATATATTGTATGGCTTACAGCTGAGAAATGCTAACCTTTTTCTCGTCTCTTGATCTCTGTCTCTCCCTCTGTGCTTAACGTAATTTGACTAAAACCCCTATAATCCTTCCAGATAATCTGTGAAATGGTTCTCTCGCTCCTCTCTCCTTCTCCCTTCACTACCCCTTGTGTCTACCTTTTTCTCCTCGTCCCCTCCAGAGGGCCCAACGTTAAGCCATGCTGGGGGAACCGGCATTAGCAGGGTCAGGGTTGAGACTGTCGACGTAAACTGTGTCATTAAAGAAGTAGCACACCAGTAAATTAATCTTCTCATCCTTTTTTCCCCAAACAAATGCTTTTACAGCTCTGGTTCCTACCATCTGTATTTCACCATGGCGTTGGCTATATCCTCAGCACAAACCAGCTCTAGGCAGATCGCACCATGAAGTTGCCTCAATTCTGAGAATTACAGAATTACAAGAGATCAACTCTTTCTATGATAGTCCAATTTTGGGATTTGAATGCACTTTGACTAGTCAGCATTAATGTGGTCACCCTTCATTTTGACACTATTAAGGTTTTGTCTGTGAATAAGTGGTGCATCATCCTCTGACACGGCTCACTGCCTCCTCTTGTCATTCCTTTTACTTTTGGATTTACTGTTACTTTACTCTTGCCTTTACTCTTTCATCGCCACTGACCCTCCCTGTCTCTCAGATCCCCCAGATCAGCTATGCCTCTACTGCCCCAGAGCTGAGCGACAATAGTCGCTACGAGTTCTTCTCCCGTGTGGTGCCTCCTGATTCCTACCAGGCCCAGGCCATGGTGGACATCGTCAAAGCCATGGGCTGGAACTATGTCTCCACATTAGCCTCTGAGGGCAACTACGGGGAGAGTGGCGTTGATGCCTTCCTCCAGATATCCAGAGAAGCAGGTTGTGTGTCTGGCTGTATTAATGTGAATTCACTGCTTGGATGAAAAGGGATTACTCATTTATCAAGCCACGTTGTTGTCTTATTTAATGTTGTTGAAAGACAGAAATAGGAAAGAAAAATCCTTTAATACACAAGGACAACAACTATTTTATGGATTGTCATGAAGTTCTGTACAGGCATTCATGGTCCCCAAGGGAGAATCCTTAATACTTTGGGGTCATTTACTCTCATCTTTCCCCTACTGCCACAGTGAGTGACTTTCATAACAAGACAAGAGTATACATGCTAACGTCTGTGTGAGGCAGTAGTTAAGCACTGGCACTTCAATCAAAATGGTATTTGTGGCAGGCTAATATGGTCATAAAAAATGCCAATGCCAAAGGCCATGCAGGTGTAATGTTGAACATCTTCACCATCTCAGTATATTAGCATGCCAACATTTGTTGATAAGACTGATCAGAATGCCATTAATCTTAAAGGTTTTTGGCCATAAACCATAACACTGGACTCATTTAGATTTGGACTTATGATAAGGCTAGATAAAAATTCAGCATCATTCATCCGGTAGGAGAGTATGAATATTTAAATTCATGTCATAGTACCGTAATACTTAACATTCTTTTGGTACTCTATACTGCACTTTGTCAAGTTTCAGTTATGATGCTAATTATAAGTACTATACATAATCATGTTGTTTTGCAGTGAGGTTATAAAAAAGGAAAGTACAGTGATGCCAACATTTTTTTACTGTGTCTGACGCAGGCGGGCTGTGTATTGCTCAGTCCATAAAGATTCCCAGAGAGCCCAGACCAGGGGAGTTTGAAAAAATCATCAAGAGACTGATGGAAACCTCTAACGCGCGTGGGGTCATCATCTTTGCAAACGAGGATGACATCAAGTGAGTCAAGCTCTGCTGTCCGCCATAATAGACAAAACAAACCAGTCAGATAAATAAAAAAGTGTTTTTTATATGTTACTATAAAGTCTACTGTTTGATAATCCCACACAGGAGTAAATTAGAAAGTGTGTGATGAAGTATATTCTGTCCTCTTTCAGGCGGGTGTTGCAGGCTGCCAAAAAGGCCAACCTGACTGGGCACTTCCTGTTTGTTGGCTCCGACAGTTGGGGGGCCAAAAACTCCCCGATTCAAGATCAGGAGGATGTGGCTGAGGGCGCTGTCACCATCCTTCCAAAAAGAGCCTCTATTGATGGTAGGGCAATTTATAAATTACATTTTTAAAAATTATTATTTTATCTTATATGATAATAATTATTATTAAATCTATTGTAACTCAAACCAGCAGGATTCAATTGGAATATCTCCAATAGTCTGTGATATTGTGGTGACACAATAGGACATAGGTGACATAGGACAGTGATGGATGAGTCTAATACCAATGCAACAAATAAAGGAAATTAATGATTGGAAAATTGATAGTGATATTACCTCTCTATCGCTACATATTAAGTTAACTGTGTCATAGCCATATTTCATTGTGCAAAAATGTGATTTCCCCCTGATTTTAGCACAGTATGATTATTGATATTCTACCACATCAGTCAGAGTGCGATTATAGGATGTGTGACACTTTTCCCTGTTTTGCTAAACCATTCAGGATTTGACCAGTACTTCACTTCAAGATCTTTAGAAAACAACAGGAGAAACATCTGGTTTGCAGAATTCTGGGAGGATGACTTTAAGTGCAAACTGACTCGCCCTGGTATAAAATATGAACCTGGGAGAAGAAAATGTACAGGTATGATACAGTGCAATGAAAAGCGTATCAGTTAAATTTCAAATATTTTCTTTGCAAACAATTTTGCCTTGTTTGACACTTTTGTCTTCGGTCAGGGGAAGAAAGAATCAGTCGAGACTCTCAGTACGAACAGGAGGGCAAAGTGCAGTTTGTGATTGATGCTGTGTATGCCATGGCCCACGCCTTACATAGCATGCACCTGGACCTCTGTCCTGGCTCCATGGGTGTCTGTGAGCAGATGGACCCTGTGGAAGGACGGATGCTCCTGCAATACATTCGCTCTGTCAACTTCAATGGTGAGCTTTCAGCCTTCAATCTGTGTTTTTTTCTCCTGTGTAGTGCATCATGATTTAGATGAGAAAAAGTTTAATTTTGTTGATCAAAATAGGTGAGAAACTCTGAGTTAAAGGAGATTTGTGCAGGTAAAACCTTCACTTTTCCCCTGCTACTCTCTGCCACCACAGAGAGTTTGAAAAGAAGCAAATTAAAAAAAAAAAAAAAAAAAACAGGAGAAGGGAGGTCAGCTTGAAGACCGAGGCCTTGAGATGTTTCTGCTAATGTACCTAGCTACAGAACACAGCACATTTCTTCAAAACACGTCCCCTCCCTAGGGCTGCCTCCTCGCTCTTCCTTTTACACAGCGCTCCCGCTTTTCATCTTCCTCTTTCATAAAAAAGTCACAGTTTGGAAAAAGAAAAAAAAAGTGTTCTATGAAAGCATCCTATTTAGTGCTCTCCTCTTGCTGGATGACCTTGGCTTGTATGGAAGATTTTCTGATTGAGCGCCTGCAGGGGCCTGAGAGGAACATTCAATCACGTTAGGGCAACAGAGCAGAGTGCACTGAAAGACTGTATATGCGTGGAGGAGAGCCTTTACTAAAGAGCATCCTGCACTCAGCTTTCATGTGATTGCACAAGACTGAAGAAAGCAAATGCAAGCTGCATTCAGCAGCGTGTGGGTGTCCTGCCACTAAAGATGGGGTGCATTTCTCCAGCTCAGGCGGCTGGAAACACTCATCTCCTCTGACTCATTTTAATGCTTTTTTTGATTGCGAACAGATCATTAAAACGCTTTCTCCATCAAACAGGCAGTGCAGGAACTGGAGTGATGTTCAATGAGAATGGAGATGCTCCTGGTCGGTATGACATCTTCCAGTACCAGCTGTCTAATGTCAGCAACCCTGGCTACAAGGTTATCGGCCAGTGGACAAACCACCTCAGACTCAATGTAAATATATTTATTTTTGTCCTTTGAGTACAACTTTAATTTCTACCTCTTTTTAAAATACACTTTTTTACTGGCTGGCAGATAGTTTGATGAGGTAGATACCATTCTCATGGCCTGCAGCCAATTGTTTTAGCTTAGCATTTAGAATGGAAACTGGAAGCTATCCTTCCCTTGTTTCCAGTCTAAATGCTAAACTAAGCTAAAATGACTCTGTCTACAAAGTCAGTTTATGGACATGTGGTATTGATCCTGTCAGCTTACTCTCAGTGAGACAACAAAAAATGTATTTCCCAAAATGCTGAACAGATAGGCCAGCACATAACCCCCTGTAATACCGCACAATCATGTTTTCCACGTTTTTACAAATCATGTTCTTCACATCTGTGTGTAAGTGTATTTCCCAAAATGTCAAACTATACAAGTAAAGTAATTGATTTGGCATGCTCCTCCTTGTCATAGGTTGTGGTTTCTCTGATGCCAGCAATTTTTAGCCTTTGACAAAGACTTAGGCCATGCATACTTCAAGTAAATTAAGATAATGCTTTGTATGTTTGTACATTCACCCTAGCCAGAGGAGATGCAGTGGTCAGGTGGTGACCATAAGATCCCGGAGTCGGTGTGCAGTTTTCCCTGCGAATCTGGTGAAAGGAAGAAGATGGTGAAAGGTGTTCCCTGCTGCTGGCACTGTGAGCTTTGCGATGGCTACCAGTACCTTCTGGACGAGTTCACCTGTGACATGTGTCCCTTTGACATGAGGCCCTTAAAGAACCGCACAGGCTGCCGGCCCACTCCCATCATCAAGCTGGAGTGGAGCTCTCCCTGGGCCATCATCCCTGTCTTCCTGGCCATCCTGGGCATCCTGGCTACCACCGGAGTCATCGTCACCTTCATCCGCTTCAATGACACACCCATTGTTCGGGCCTCTGGCAGAGAGCTCAGCTACGTGTTACTGACGGGCATCTTCCTCATCTACCTCATCACCTTCCTCATGATAGCCGAGCCCAGTGTGGCTGTGTGCGCCTTCCGCAGGCTGCTGCTGGGACTCGGCATGTGCATCAGCTATGCCGCCATGCTCACCAAGACCAACCGGATCTATCGCATCTTTGAACAGGGGAAGAAGTCTGTAACGCCCCCAAAATTCATCAGCCCCACCTCTCAGCTGATTATCACCTTCATTCTCATCGGGGTACAGGTAGGTGTGTGTATTCATCTTCCACATCACCTGGTTCACCTGGATCCTTTGTAGCACTCTAACGGTCCTTTCTATGCAGTTACTTGGGGTGTTCATCTGGTTCGGTGTCATGCCCCCCCACACAATCATCGACTACGAAGAGCAGAAGCCTCCAAACCCAGAGTTTGCCCGTGGAGTCCTTAAGTGTGACATGTCCGACCTGTCCCTCATCTTGTGTCTGAGCTACAGTATTGTACTGATGATCACCTGCACTGTGTATGCCATCAAGAGCAGAGGAGTTCCTGAGACCTTCAATGAGGCTAAGCCCATTGGCTTCACCATGTACACAACCTGCATCATCTGGCTGGCTTTTGTGCCCATCTTCTTTGGCACAGCACAGTCGACTGAGAAGGTGGGAAATTCAAAAATTTTTACAGGCTTCACTGCTTCTATTATTGGGACTGACCTCCAGAACCTTTAGAATGATTATACAGTACAATCTCAGCTCAGCTAACTTGTTCTGCAATTAACGATTACTGTCATTCTCAATTAATTTGCCAATTATTGTTTCAGTGAATCGTTTTGTGCACAGTGTAAAACGGTGGCCACTACTCCTCACAATTTCATTAAGTACAAGCGTTGTCCTCGTTTTGCTTTTTTGTCAGACCAGAAAAAAACAGATATTCAGTTTACTGTTATCAATGATTAAAATAGACGCATTAATTTTCTCTCAGTCGACTAAACTTTTATGGTGAAGAATGAACTGCTGAGATAGTTAACTGGTCAATACAAAGAGGGATTACAAAATTGGGAAAAAATACCAATTGATTTAATCCGGAAATTAAAAAAAGGATTTATTAAAAAAGAAGATAAAAAAGAAAAAATATTAAGGGGATTTTAAAATTGATTTCTAACTACATAACTGTAGATTATGTGTAGGTATTTGACAGGGACAGACTGTTTTAAAAAAAGAAATAAATAGCTGAATTCACAAAATAGTTCAGTTTTTGGAAATGAAAATATATTTTGGTTCTCCATTCATCCTCTGTGTAATGTATGGGTTACTCTGGGGCTATATTCAAACCTTCACATTTATGTCATGAAATATAACACAGATAAAATCTAAATACACAGTAAGTAACAGTTTCATTTGAATACATTAATGTATTTGTTGAGATGTTTGTGACAATATTAATTTCTTTCTCTTTGCAATGGAAATCGTTACGGAAGTGATTTCAATAATGAGTTGAATCAAATTATGCAGTTAAGCATAAGACCCACTAAGAGTAAGAGAGTAAATGAAATCTGAGTTTGTTGCCTGTCGTATCAGATTTGCTTCCTGCTGTACTCACAGGACATCCTGCCTCCACTGTACTCAGAGTTTAATCTATCTTGTGGGCTATTTTCTGCCGTCACAAAGTATGAGACTGTTGGGGGAATATTTGAAAAAGAGAGATTAAGAATCAGTGAGGCTGAAACAATTAAAGCCTGAGGTGCTTTTAAAGTCTTTTCAACTCCTCTGAATGGAAATGAAGTGAATTAAGAAAAGGGAGGGAGGGAAAGAAAGGAGGTCAGATGAACTGAGGGATGGTAAGGACCCCTCGTAGACCAATTCGACCATCCCATTCAATTAATAATCATCACTTAGAAAAAGAGCTTTAAATAGACTCTAACTTTTGTCTGGCTCGTAAAGATTTCGGATGTAATGCTCCCGTCACGTGAAGGACAGCGTGTAGGAGGGGGTTATTTACTTGCCCAATGTCTGTATTTATATATGGAAGAACTGTTCACTGATTCAGAACCAGTCTCTCTGCTTGCCTAAGGCTGAGCGCATAAATACTATCCACTTAACTTATAAATCACCACAGCTCCTTCTTAGAAATGGAGAGGTCAGTGAAAGGGACCGATAGAAAGCAAAATGATAATGGAAATTTTAATGTATGGATATCGGCCTGTGAAGTACCAGGATGTGCTGCTACTGAGGATAGTGTACAATTTATGACTTATTTATGGCACAAACATATCTTATTTATGGCACATGTGGTTTGATTTATTTATGACCTGTACAGTTTGCTTGAATAATGAGTTCATAATTTATTGGAGGCAGATCTCTGGAGGAGTCACTTCTCATTATTACTGTTGGATTTGCAATAGGAGGAAGAGCAGTGAGGAGTAGACGTGGTCAAAGTCCATAAATAGAGCCTCCTTTCCTGACTACATATACCAGGTCATAAATCATTCATCGGGGGAAAAACACTGCCTCCTGTGCTTTGAGATGAAAATTGTAAAGACTGCTTTTTGACAGCCTATGAGATTATACATAGTGTAATTTATTCAACCCACACAATGATAAAAAATCAATTATTAATTGTACACTGAGGATACTTTCAGAAATTTCCTGAAATTAATAGAAATCCTTCAGTAGTAATAACCACAGGTGGGTGTGGAGCAGTTCCGCTTACTTGCTGTGTCTTTGTCACAGATGTTCATCCAGACCACCACCCTGACAGTGTCCATGAGCCTGAGTGCCACCGTGTCCCTGGGCATGCTCTACATCCCCAAGGTGTATGTCATCATCTTCCACCCGGAGCAGAACGTCCAGAAGAGGAAGCGCAGCTTCAAAGCCGTGGTGCAGGCAGCCACCGTGTCCACGCACCTGTCCCAGAAGTCCAACGACAAACAGAATGGAGAGTCCAAGATCGAGCCAGACAGATCGCAGTGAGGTGACACAAAATGGGTCTCATCCCATTATGTATGAGAGACCCACAATGAGCTGGTGGACGTTCAACCAGAAATCCACATTAATTCTTGTTGATGGATGGATTCATTTTTTTCTTTCCCCTTTAACTATGGATGGAAATGCCAGCAAAGATGTTTCTGGTTTCTCTTCACACTTACTGTAATTAGATTTGGAATGAAGCAGCAAAGGAAACAAACATGCTCACCCTTAAAATAGACAACTTTTTAGTAAACCTACACAAGGACTGAGAAGATGTTGAGCTAATTCTCAATAGACTGCTTATTACTATTATAATTTTTTTTGTAATGACATCCACATGTACACCTAAAACTGACAAAGAGGTATTGTTAGATTTAACTCTCCCTGGGAAAAAAAAAGGTTAGACTTAAATGGCGACCTTTGCCATAAAGGAAGCTATACATGTATGTGGAATCCCTCGGGGTCAGTTACATGTTGTCGTTTACTGGCTCCAAACACACTGCATGGATTGTGTGTTGTATGTGTACATGAATGTTTTGAGAGATTGTTTTTTATGGGGTATTGTGACTTTTTCTTCTGATTGCACTGGAAGGAAGTAGCTTTTAAAATGCACCACCGTTTCCTCCTATACTATTTCTGAATAGAATCCTCTGAGAAGGTAGAACTAATCAACAAAGTATAACCACTTGCAGCAAAATCACTCAATGTCCAAGCTCAAAGCATTTTCTTTAAATTAGTGTTATATATACAGTTATTACGGCGCAACCTGTTTTTCACTGTGGAAACTGTAAACTCGTGAAAACATGTGAAAACAGTATTTGAACAGAATTGTAAACAGGAACTTTATCTTCAGGTACTTATGTATTTCCACAGTGGAAAACAATGTTTGGCATTTCCCCATATTGTTTGTCATAATATTAAGCTAATCTGCGCAGAGGTCACTTTGTGTGGCAACATGCCAAAGTCACAAACAAGCTGCTTTATTGTCCATGCATGTGGACAGCTTCACTGCATCGGTATTTGATTTTGTGCCATGAAAGCTTCTCTTTTCTCATTTCTGCAGACGTCATAATACATTTAGCATAAGGTCAGTCCTAAAATGAGCAACAGTCCCTTATCTGCCTGTATATTATTTGCAGTGCACTTTTTGTTACTTGATCACAATGTACATCTCAGGTTTTACTAAAAGTTGTTTTGAATAATGCGTTTTTCTCGAGGATTATCTTCTGTACTGGCGCATCCTTTTCAGCACACATGGATTCAGCGGTCACCACGTGCAGCGTTTTCCCCTCACGGTGCAGGAGGGCGGCGAGAGCCGCGTCCTCGTGTGAGAAAACGCTGCTTGTACCGCCCCCTGCAGGAGGGCACGCCTCAGTGAAGTGTTTGTGGATAAAAGCACCGTCAGGAGGGAATTGTTTGTAGACCCCACACAAACCGTAATTAAAAAAAATATTGTTTATTATTTGAGTTGGTCTCACATGTGGCAGGACCATTAAAAGTAAAAAATACCTACATCATATCCACATGTTACCGTTCACGGGGATGAATTTTAAGTAACTGCGAAAAAATAACAGATTGTTTTTTGGAGTATAGAATATTGATGTGTCTGTGATAAATTAGGACATAATACAGAGCAGCAACATTTAAACAGTCAGCAAGTAAGTTGGTTTACAGACAACCATTTAACAACTATAAGTAAAGGATGTGATGCGAAGCCTGGGCAGGACACAACCACTTTAAAGATTCATGTCAGCGCACAACACACACACACACACCCCCCAAAAAAAGTACAGCAAGTTTGTTGGTGTTAGCAAAAGCTCAGCATCACTTGTCAAGTTGGAGGTAAGTTGCTGCTTTTAAATAAAGTTCAATCAGCAAGTCCTGCTTGGTGCTGAGTGGCAGAACCGCTGCCAGACTGGCTCTCCGTGCCCGGATCAGCACCACTGTTCATTTCCAGACTCCACTTCCAGGGAAGGAGATTTTGACATTTACTCGAGGAAGCTGTCCAGGGTCAGGCAAGTTGCAATCTTGGGTGGGGGCCTGGTCACCTTCTTCCTTTTAGCTTTCATCAGTGGGCGAATCTCTGACAAAGGAGACTGGAGTGGAGCGCTTGGTTAAGGAAAGTTGTGGTGGCGTTTACACTGATGTATTTTTTCCTCTGCTCTGCCTTTCACTTTTTCCATTGATAACTCATATTATCCAAATGCATTTTTCATTTAACGATTTTATTTAATTAAGTTCACCAGCGACTTGCCTACCCTGTCTGTCTGCTGTTTGGTGCTGAGCAGGTAGTGTATATAGTGTATAGAGCTTTTTTGATGAAAACAGCTCAACGCTGCTTTCTTTTGCATGAAAGTTTCGAACGTCCTCATTGAGAGTGGTGCTGCAGTGAACAAGTATCCCAGATGACAGAAAGAAAAGGATACAGGTTGGATGAATTTAGTTCGTCCTCCTAATCCATCGTAACCTGTTCTCACCTGAAACGAGAAACATTTTCTTTCTTCAAACAAATGACAGGACAAATGGTCCGTTCAAACATCTGAGTTTCAGATGATGGTCGTGTTGTATTTACAGCTCCAGGCTTCCTTTGAGGGTCCAACATGCTGCCAAAAGTCTTCTTCCTGAAGAGGAGGGAGTTCCTCAAAAACAGATCCATGGTTTCATCTTCATCTCGAGCCTGAGGTACAAAACAAACTCAAAAGGTACAGAAAAACACACAGCGTCATTTGGAAATGGACCTTAGTATGTGACTTTCACAAACCTACCTTGGTTAAAGTTGAGCTTTTCTCATTGTGTCTGGACATTGATGTTCTGAAAAATAAAGAATTTGACAGATTCTGTAAAACAAGCTCAATATAAGGACCCACACTGTCATTAATACATATACATTAATACAGCTCAAGTCACCAACCTCAGCTTCCACAACATCCCCAAAACAAATGAGTGACATAAAACTTACGCTGGAGGGTTAAGACGCATCTTCTTAGGTGGCAACTGCATCGGTCTCTTGGCCACATCATCTGGTGTGGTGATGTCATAGGTCATATTGAGGTCAATGTCTTCGCTATCTGCAGGCTGGTGGAGGTGAGGCTGCTTCAGCTCTACAGGGGCCGGGCTGACAGGTGGGCAGAGAAACCTCATTAGGAAAACGCAGAAGTGTGAAGAGATTTCAGTCCGACGGCTGCATGACACACACCTTTCAAAGACGAGCCGACTGATGGCTTCGTTTGTCCGTGTTGGCGTGCTCAGACTCTTCTGAAGAAACTCCACTTTCTTCTTCAGACTCTGTGGGAAGATACAGTATGCTCTTAGACACTGTAATGAAGAATTTGTATTATTATAAAAGAAAAAAGCACATCTGGTGGCTTTGCTTACAGAAATCTCTTTGTCAGCACTGGCCAGATCATTTTGCAGAGACTTCATTTCCTCTTTAGTCTGCTTCCCCTCCACTGTGGCTTTTTGTAACTAAAAATGACACACAAACAAAAGAAAACAACTTAAGAAATTTAGACTTTAAACATTCATGACATTACATTAGTTCTTCTGGATTTACTAACAAAGTCACCTTGTTGTTTGAGGAGAGCACTTCTCTCTTCAGCTTCTCACACATGTCATTTGAAGACTTCAGGCTTCCTTTTAGATTATCATACTCTCTGAAAATGGAGGGGAGAAGATGAATGTGCGCTGAATTAGTGTGGTGAGAAAATGGAGCTGTCTCCTAATGACACCATCAACAGGATCAGGACTCCTTACTTTTTCAAAGAGATGCAGTAGATGGAGAGCTGCTCCACTGCCGCCATGCTGACACCCATATCTGTGATCATGGACTCCACCTCTGCTCTCTGACCCTGTAACAAAACGTCCAGGCTGTGGACAAACCAGCAGTGTTAGTGCACAGTGTGAGTATGACTTTCTTTTACAGAGAAAGAAGACACTGAGCATGTCAGCTGAGTTGAAAATTTCTTTTTTTGCTTGTGTACCAAAATTACTACTACAAATTCAACTCTGGAAAATGTATACTCATAGACATACCCAAAATAGCATCATGCTTGACAATAATGAGGTACTTCTAGACCATCTAAAACATGTTTAACACTTGAAACAGCCTGATTGTTGAATCTACACCTACATATTATCCTTATATTTATGTGACTGCAGACATACCTTTCAAACGTTTTCATTTTGCTCCTGAGTCTCCGGGCCTCCTCCTTGGCAGCCTGAACTTCATTCTGTTGTGTCTCCAGGTATGTCATCTGCTTCTACGAGAGGTTGACATTCTATTTAGATAAATAATTACAGACAGCGGGTCTGGATGATGAAGAAGAGAGAGCGTACTCTGAGAGCAGAGCAGAGCATCTCCTTTTCCATGATCTCTTTCCGCATGCCATCCAGGTCTCTCCTCTGCTTGTCCACAGTGTCCTTCAAACTGTCCACCACCTTCTGTTTGTCCCGCCAGTCTCGCTCTAGAAATTGAGGGGACAGGAGATTAACTAGAACTAATATTACACTGCCTACTACCAACAATCATATATCACTATAACACAAGTTACGCAACATAGTTTCCTACCTTTGGAGCTTAAAAGTGCCTTAATTCGATCAAGCTCATTCTAAGGAAGGGAGAAACAGCGTGAGAGCAAAAAATTCAGATGAAACAAAGTGAAGAAGGAGCATCTATGACATTATTCTTTTGTTTATTTCTCAGTTAAAATCTCCAAACCATTGTTGATATATTGTTTTAGGTACCTGCAAACTCTCCGGGTCCGTTGTGCCCTCCTCCTCTCCTCCTATGTCAAAGTACAGCTTGCTGATAATGTGTCTGGTGCTGACCTACACAAAGAGCACAACAGGACATCAGGACAACAGGATTTATTTTCGTGCTCTGTTTGGGTAGTTCCATGATGTTCGGAAGAGGAAGTTACTGTACCTGTTTCCTACACTGTGGACAGGTTTTTGTGGGGGCCGTCTGAAACCACTGGAGAAGACTGAGAGAAACAAATAGCGGCGTTTAAAACGTGCCAGAAATGTAAGTGTTTTGAAATCTGACTTTTAAAAATCTTGTTACCATTCATAGTGGAAAGTGTGTCCACAGTGGATAGCGGCAACATCTTTAGAGTGATCGAAGAAATCGGAGCAAATTGTACAATATGCTCGGATGGGCATCTTAATGTCACAAGGATCACCCCTGTAATGAACAACAGACAATCGTATAAAGCAAACTACCAAGGTAACGCACGGACATTGTTATATGCTCTCTAGCCATAGTAGATGTGTTCGTTTTTGTAACCTTATATAAACCTTTTGTAACTTTTTTTGTATACAATGCCCCGCTGTATATATTGTTCCTTTTTTTTTTTTTGCTGTGTAATTTATGTGGTACATTTTAATTGCTTTCTTTCTTTCTGTAATGGAGCTGAGGAAACGCACAAATTTCCCCATCGTGGGATCAATAAAGTTTCTATCTATCTATCTAAACGTGCTGCACTGGCTACGTTAAGTAACAACAAGCTACGCTGGTTTAGCTAAATGTAATGCTAACGTTAGCCTTATCAGCAGTCGACATGCTTACCGAACGAAGACGTTAAATTACTGCGCAGTCCGTCGCTATATAGTGAAACATCACTAATCTGATCTGCAACATGTCATTTAAAGACGGTTAAAGTAATACTCTGGGACAGATCCTCGCAAACTAACATAAACAGAACTGCTCCGAGTCCCCGCCGTACGTTTAAACACAAGCCCCGCCCCTGACGCCGCTTCATACGTTTTTTTTTCGAAGAAGAGGAGGAAGACGCTGCGTTCACGTCCTGCCACAATTCCACCTTCATGTCATCCATCACGAAATATTCCTTGTATTTAAGATTCCACCATGAGGAATTTTGAATCTCGAGTTTTTTCAAAAGTGAAACATTTTTTCCTCAGACAGACAGGCGTTTAGCAAGCTCCACCATTTTTATAACCACTTATTTCTAAGAAATTAAATGTAGTTTCCATGCCTACATATCTCACACATGGGCAGCCATTGTGAATTGTTATTGAAAAATAAATCGCTATACCGCTTCAACTCGACCTATTTACTACGTGAGGTCCCTTCACCCAAGAGAACTCCATATCCCATAATTCCTACTTCCGCAGCCGATCGGGACATTATGTTGACTAGCAAGTACAACTGTCTTATTTCTGCAAGTTAGCCAGCTGCAGTAACTGTGGGAAGCGAGTTGTGGAGCACACAGAGCAAATGTAGACATCTCCGGAAATGAAAGGTAATCATCTGGACCACTGTTGAAGATGACTCTGTCTCAGGACCAATGGTGGTTCAGCTAGCTAGCTTTATACACTGTTGATGCTCTGCTAAGGTTAGCATTTAAAGTAGCTTCTGAAGTTCTGCAGCTGCATGTCACGCGCGTTTCTAGAACTGAAGGGTATGAAATGACAAAAAAGACTTATCGTATGATGTAAACATGAAGGAGAAGCATTACAATCACAAGACTCTCTTGTCACTGCGTGTAGCAAGAGGAGTGAGGCTCAGTTTTAACTCTGAGGCTTATTTGATAATCTAAAAAGGTTTCAGTCAGACCGTAAAATTTGAATGATTCAAGCACTGAGACCTGATAACAGTACAACACAGCCAGCGTTATCTTTGATGATAGCCTCAGTCATGAAACTGTTGACCTTTGGTCTCATAGCTCTGTCTCTGTCCTGAAAGGTGTGTGTCCCTGCCATAAATAGCAGTAATGGATGGAGAGACCCAAAGAGCGACTGCGTCGTGGGAGAATGGAACTCTGGCCCCTGTGGACCGTCTGCGCTGCGAGAGGGCAGACAGCCCCACACCCGGTCTGGTGGAGGGAACTGAACCAGGTGAGCCTGGTCCACATGCAGCACTTTCTGAAGGTAGTCAGTAAGTGCTCAGGTGGGCCGACAGTGGAACTTTCTATAGTTCACATATACTGATATTATGTTATATGTGAGCTCCTTCTTGCAGGCACTTTCTACTTTTAGTTCCAGAACCAAGTAAATCCCAACAGTTGAATATCAGTGAGATTTTTAGATAAGATAAGGTTGTTTATCCACTGTTGGGGAAATAAAATTGGACATACAGACACAAGGGAATGTAGTTCAAATCAAATGAGCTAACATCTGTACGCCCCTCATACCATAAAACACAATAAAACTGATGTGTGTATATGTGCAAAGTATATAACAGTGTCCTGACTCATACAGTATCTGTTTTCATATACATGTGCAGTATCTGTGGAGGTGACAGTTTAACTGTGTGTGGTATATGGGTGTGAGTCTCAGTCAGTGGAAGCAGGAAGTCCTGATGACTGTGGTGTTGCGCAGTCTGATGGCAGGAAAGAGCCTCCTAAGCACTGCATGTGGCTGGACAAGTCTGTGGCTGAACATGATGCTTAGTCGCTCAGCATAAAGAGGATCAGATCTGGCCTTCCTTAACAGCCTGCCCAGTTTGTTGGCACCAGAAAAGCCTGCTCTGTCCTTTCCTGTAGAGCACCTCTGTGTCCAGTGGAATTTTGTTGTTGTGTTGCACCCCTAGAAATGTTATTCTCCAGAGGTTGGGGAATGTTGTCTGGTTTTGTGGAGGAGACAGGCAGTGCTAAGGACAGGTAGCCGAGGTAAGAGGGGACGGAGGAAGTTTCGGCCTGTGTCCGGATCAAACCTGATGAAAAGCTATCTGGTTAACATGTCACTTTGTCCCCTCTGCTGCACCTCCTGACCTTTACATGCCGGCAGTGCTCCTCACACCTCCCCCACACCTCTCTCAGATTGTTCTGCTGCAGCTTCCACTCAGTGCTGTACTGATGTAGTTACAGTTACACACTGAGTGAGACCCTCGGTGTCATTCCCATGGTCTTCCTGAAACAGCTCCTGCTCAGTTCACCTGTCAGGCTCCATCAGGGCCTCCTGCTGGTGATAGACTCCACCATTTGTTCTTTCTCTAATTTCAAAGACTGTCGTCCTTAGTGGGCGTCTTGGGGCTCAGATAAGTGGCTGAATGAAATGAATGAAATAATGTAATTTTATTTCAGTGTTATGCCATCTCATGGCCCACCCCTCATGGGATCATGTTACAAAACATCAAATATGTTTGCAGTACACCAGGAAAGCGTTTACAGTACACCAGTGTCCCCTGTCCAAGAAACCGCCTCCATGTGAGCTGGATTAGATTCATTGTCATAAATCCAAAGCAATACTAAGTGTCACATACATGACTGAAGCTTCTGTTATTTCCTCATTTGGCATCCATTGCACTGATGCAATGATGGCACAATACTGCGAAATGTATGTTTGTATCTGTAATTGCTGCCATATTTTTAAAGAAAAGAAACAGAAAATCTTCTGCAGTACCACTGATTCTCACTGTATATGTACCTTTGCCATGACAAGAGCATACTCAAAGCACGAGAGAAATACTGTAACTGTAACTTCCCTCACGGCTGAAAAGTGTTCCATGACTAGACATCCTGCTGACCAGCAGCTGCCCGGCAACACTTGGGCACAAAAAACAGAATGACTTGTTTTCATCTTATGAAGAAAGTGATACTGTTATGACCATGCAACATTTAAAACTGTATCTGCATGTCACTTACGCAACCATTTTGTCGGCTGTTTTAGGGCATCTTGTGATGAAGTCAGATATTTTCAACTTTATCAGTTGATATGCCTGCCCTGAACGCATCATTAGCTTAATGCTCTGTGAGACGAGACTCTAATAATAGTAACAATTTCTTTATGTGATTTTAAAAATGCATCTGGAGTATGATTTGTGTTTCATCACAGCATGTCTGCAGCAGCTCACATCTGTCACGCGCAGCTTTACCAAATCCAACTCTGACAGGAGAAGTGATGGAAACGTTTGTTTGGATTTGCTGTCCCTAGTCTGGAGATAAACAGGACATTTTTCTGCAGTTTTCTCTGACCCATATTCACAGGAGTGCTACTCCATCTATTCCTATTCCTGCTTTCTCTTCCTCTGAATGAAATAAGCTGTGACCAGAGGTGGTTCATTTCCTCTGCTGTGGTTCCTCTGAAGAGCGTCAGCCTTGAATAGGACAACGCTTGTTTCTTTGTCACTAATAGTAAACGTTCATCACCAGACCGGATCAAGCTGTTGTTGCAGCTGAGTCTGGATCAATTAGTGTTCAAAGATCATGAGCAGTGTTTTTTTCTAGCTTTGAAGTATAAAATTGGGTCTTACACTATAGTGTGGCATATGTAAGAATTCAAGAGTCATTTGCCAGCTTTTTCAGACACTGTTTTTGTCCAGCATTAGCTCCGCTCCAGACCGTCTCAGCCACTTTGTGGGAGGCAGGCCTGGATGGTTCCCATAGAAAAGCTGAGGGAAGTGGTTTTGTGTGGTGAGCTTAGTGGAGATGAAGCAGTAAACCAGATATACGTTTGCCAGACCAACCACTTAGTGTTAACCCATCAAGTCTTTTCTCTTGTAAGAGCGATAAACTCTCATTTTCACTCAAGTATAAAGTTTACCTTTGTTAGTTAGTTTTTGACTAATGCTAATGTTGTTTTTTTTTTAGCCCTGAATGGGGCTAACAGATGTAAAACAACTAAAAAAACAAAACAACCTGCAATAGGTCTTATTGGTTGATAGGCTGATTTATTAATTCTTTACACATCCATACATTTGATCATCATTTATCCCTACATTAATGCAGGTGCTGGTCAGAAGAGTGCTATGTTTGTCCATGCACAGTCCTTTGAGGATCTGACTGCAGAGGCTGAGGAAGAGGCTCAGAGAGATGCTGGGCTGGACAAATCAGAAGGAGAGTGTGCAGAGGAGCTGAAGGTGCTGGTGGGGGAGAAAACCATAGAGGAGCAGCGCAACAACATTTCAGCGGAGAACAGGTCTAAGGAGGAGGATGTATCCAGCGAGGCGTGGAGGAGCCACAGAAAACACGTGTTCGTGCTGAGCGAGGCGGGAAAGCCGATCTACACCCGCTACGGCACAGAGGAGGCTCTGTCCAGCACCATGGGGGTGATGATGGCCCTCGTCTCCTTCATAGAAGCCGAGAAGAACATCATCCGCTCCATCCATGCAGGTCAGAATATACTTTGGCTCTGATGCAAGTATAAGTATAAGTATAAATAGTAAATTTAAATCCACCAAAAGTGCATTGAATTAAATGTGTTGTTTCCTTGTTAACATATTTTGCATCAGATGGCTGTAAAGTCGTTTTCCTCACCAAGAGCCCGCTGGTCCTGGTGGGCGTGTCTCGGACATGTCAGTCGGACAAGGAGCTGCTGCGGGAGCTGCAGTACATCTACTACCAGATCGTCAGCCTGCTCACCCTCACTCAGCTCAACCACATCTTCCAGAACAAGCAGAACTACGACCTGCGCCGCCTGCTGGCCGGCTCCGAGTATCTCACTGACAACCTGCTGCATCGACTCGACCGAGACCCCGGCCTGCTGCTCAGTGCTGTGACCTGCCTTCCTCTGGCCAGTTCCGCCAGGGATGTGGTGTCATCGAGCCTGCAGGCCGCCAAAGCCAAAAACCTGGTGTTCTCAATCCTGCTGGCAGGGGACCAGCTGGTCACCTTGGTGAGAAAAAAGGACCAATTCCTGCACCACATAGACTTGCACCTGGTCTTCAACTTGGTCGGCTCCTCCTCGTCCTTCCGGGAGGGTGAGGGCTGGACGCCGATCTGCCTGCCGAAGTTCAACACTGCGGGATTTTTCCACGCTCACATTTCTTACCTGGAGCCTGCGTCCAATCTCTGCCTCATCCTGGTCTCAACAGACAGAGAAGACTTTTTCAACATGTCCGATTGCAAGCAACGCTTCTTGGAGAAGCTGAGTAAGCGCAGTGCCTACCAGGCTCTGAAGGAGGCGCTTAAATGCCCTAGTTATTCTGTGGCACAGGTTGGCATCCCAGAGCTCAGGCACTTTCTGTACAAATCCAAGAGCTCGGGGCTGTACACCAGGTGGGTAGAATGTCTGCTGAAAGATTTTAATTACACTAGTGTTGAAAATCATTGAATTCTGTTTTTGCCTCAAGAAATTTGCCAACAGGCGCAAAGAGAATGCCCTAACGAACACTCTAACACTCAGGTCCTTAAACTAGTTCATGCCGATTGACCTTTTACATTATGTTCTGTAACTTTTAGCTTCTGTTTGGGTAGAAATCTTTATCGGGGCAAATCTTCCAGCGTTGCACTTGACAAGATGCTCTTCTTTTCTCTTCCTCCAGTCCAGAGTTTCCTGAGCTGTATCAGTCTGATGATGAGCAGGAAAGGCTGATGGGTTTGTACCAGGACCTTCACAGCTGCTTGCATCATCCGACCCGACCTCTCCGTTCCTTCTACCGCTGTAGTGAAACTGAAAACCTGCTAGCGTGGGTAAGCTTGGCGCTGAGGGATCTGATGTTTGTCATCTCCTTTTCTATCATGTCACATACACCATGAAAACAAGAAATCCATCATGCACAGAGCTTATCAGAGCATTTCATAATTTCATATTATACAAACAGCATTAGGAAAAAAATGAATTCTATGTAGAACTTTTTTGACATGATGTTGGAAAAGAATGGAATGAAGAATGAAGCTTTAGGTTTTTACACTACTATAAATCCTTTCATGCAAATGACTCTACTTTAGAAAGTAAGCATAGTATATAAAGCCTTTATTGTCATTGTAGATGTACAACAAAAGTGCACCATAAAATCATAAAATCAGTCCATCATAAAAGATTAAAAGTAGTAATAAATAAATAAATAAGAATAACAGTAAAATCACATTCACATAAAAACACCTCACTACTTATAATTGCATAGGGACATGCATACTGCATATGCATTAAATACAAAGTTTGGGTTAGCCTAACCCTAACCCTAACCCTTATTCAAGATTCAAAAGCAAACATTGGGTATTTCAAGTACTTGTATGTTTAATAATTTAAATGATAGTAAGTGCTGAAGTGCTGAAGAGCTTAAAATAACAAACCATAATTTACCCTAACAGATACTTAGAATATTGCAACATATTGACTTTTTGACGAAATTATGTTTTTTTCCATTTTTCATTTTTCCAGTCCTTGATTTGCATTCATGTTGCAATGTTCCTCACAAGGTTAATGTAATGAGAAATTTGTAAATCTGTATTCACATCCTTTAAATGTCCTGCAAATGCTGTTGCTAAATAAATGATTTTAGACTATATATATAGATAACATACTGTGTGTATGTATGTATGTATGTATGTACATACAGTATGTTATGACATTAGGTTATTATTACTCAAGCATTAATGTAAATGCAGGATTTGACTATTGTAGTTGGTTAGGGTGGAACTCCGTTCAACTATTTTGTTTCCACCTGCAACTAATGATTTATATTATGGATTCATCTGCTGATTATTTCCTCCATTCATCGATTGTTTGGTTTGTAAAAATTCTGAAAATACCTTCAAATGTGCTCTGAACGGTCCTCAGATGAATTGCAATTTTTTAGTGTATGTGTGTGACAGCAGAGCCAGACCAATACTGTGTACCTTAAACTCAGTCCCCCCCAGCTGAGAAAGGTTGTGTGTGTTTCTTTACGGGTCAGATTGGGGTCAGTGTGTGTCTGTTTGTAAGTCAGAGGTCATTGAACAGACAGACAACACAGATGGAGACGGAATGTGGGAAGTTATTTCAATAGAACATTTTATGGCCAACATTAAAATGTTCGCACACTCCTTGGTTGCACATACTTTGATCTACACAGATGGACGATGTTCCTGAAGATGGGTGAACATGTTTGATACATGGCAGCCACTTTGCAAACTGGATATCCGTCCTCAAGGATGGCCTCATGTTCGTATTTGGGGTACCCAAAGTAGTCCCAGGCTGCGGATTTTAATATTTTTAATATTTTAATCTTTTTTTGTGGATGGAGGCTGGTGTGTGTGTGTGTGTGTGTGTGGATGGACAGTTGAGGAGGAAAGGAGATGTTTACGCGCATAGGTGAGATTCTCTGTCCGGTTGCATTATACATGGTGTGCTATAGTTCATACTCTACCCTCCAGAATACAGCTGCAGCACTACCTTTCAGTGTCCTTCTTTTGCCCCTTGTCTTATTCTTCTTTCTTCCCTACAGGTGACCAGTGGCTTCGAGCTCTACCTCTGCTTCAGTCCTCTGGGGACCAAGGCCTTAGCGGTCTCTGCTGTCAACAAACTGCTGAAGTGGATCAGGAAAGAGGAGGATCGCCTCTTCATCCTGAGTCCTCTCACATACTGAGCCCTTGCTGCTGGCAGACCTCCCGGAACAAAAAGCATCACCTGAACACCGACTGGTCTGGTGCTAACAAGAGCTTTGGACAGAGTAGTGCTCAGTCGTGTGTCCACATACTGTATGATTGTCAAAACTATGCATTGCCTGCTTCTGGATTCCTCTAAATTAATTCAGAGGTTTGTGATGTAGTAGACTGTGTAGTGAACATGAATTAAAGCAGTATTTTAGCTGGTTAGATTTTTATAAATTTTGATTGATAACAACAGATTCAACAATTTCAGTAACACAAACGCTGTTGAAGTTGTTTCCTAAATGATTCTTTTATTAACAGACCTATTAAGCCTCTCAGAAGAAGAAAATGCTGTTTTTTTTAATGTTATCAAGTCTTTAAAAACATCTTAAAAAAGAAGAATAAAATTTAAATTTAAAAAAAAAAATTTTTCTAATACCTGCGATGCAATGTGTTTATTATAAGACATATTGTCAAAATATCATTAATAACATTCCCACTGGGTTTTCACTTTACATGATGAACAATAAGTGTAATAACCATTGCCATTTTACAGCTATGCACTTTCTTTATGCAGAAGTCACAAGTAAAAAATGTGGTGTGTGTCCATAGCATGTTTACTGCTGTCAGGTTTTTGTTATAATGTTGATGTGGGTGTTACGTAAGTATATTAATACTCCAGTGTCTGTTTGCATTTTACTTAACTATTCCATTTAACACAATATGCAAATTGATACCAAGAAAAGTGTTGATTGTGATTATGATTATGTTTTTTCCTGCTTGTGCCTAATCATGAAGCTTCATTGTATTTCATGGGCTTTTGCTTAAGGAACGTTGCCATATCTGCCTCCTGGAATCACGCCTTAACTAATGGTCATTTTGCAAAGCCAATATATGATTGTAACAGTGCAGATTTACTTCTGCCACTCAACTGAAAAATTAGTATATATATATATATATATAAAGTCAATAAATGATTCGCTATACAACAGCCTCCATATCAGCTTCTTTCTCATACTTCGTCATACTTCTTATGGCAGCTTGCATTTATTTTATTTTGTCGTGCTCTGATATGTATTTAACTAGAAAGCACTCAGGGAGCATAGACCTCCACTATACATATCCCCAAAATGTCTCGTATCATGAAGTATTCATTAAAAACCTTCTTCTTTTCAATATCAATGTTATATTAATATTATATTACTTCATCATATTTCTATATAATATTTCTAGTGAGATAGTGTCTTCTAATTTATCTTAGTTAAAAACTTAAAGCATTGATATTTCTATGAGACATGACTCAGAATGTGAAATTTTGCCCTAAATTGCAATGGTGAAGAACCCTTCAAAAACGTCCGCTCCTCAAATTTAATGTTTTAGTTAGACCAAGAGCCACCTGTGGTAAACATTTCGTGAAATTCCCTCCTTTACTTTTCGCGCAGCCCTGCTGTCAAACAAACAGACCTTTGCCGAGGTACATATTTCGGTTGTGTCTGTAAAATCTATTTAGGGCTTGGTGGTTTGTTTGTTTGTTTTTTTCTCTTGGTGTAATTCATTCATGAGTACCACCATGTTTCTAGAGAAACAGCAGTACACATGCTGGTTTGTTGCCTAAACAATAAGTTAACTGTACACTGATGCTCAGGTGAGGGAGAGTACAGTGATACAGGTAGTTTTGAATTGGTCGCCTGGAGAAAAACGGCAACGAGCAATATAAACAGAGATCAGCTTTGAAAATGCACATGCTGCCCACATCAGTTTATGGTAACACGTACGTCACCATGATCCGTGGGCGATGATAAACCAGGATGATGTGGGTTAATTGGGTCTGTCGGCCTGAAGCGGTGAGGGGAGGAGCGAGCCGGGGCACTGCCGAGGCGAAGGGGAGAGATTCATCCTGGGAGCTGAAGTTAGATCCGAAACCCGACCAGTATATTTTGAAGAGGAGACAAAGGCTTTATCTTTTTTTTTAACCGAAATTAACCCGACCGGCCCGTCACGAATCTCCCCGTGGACAGATCAGTTGTCCCTGCGCTATTCTACAGTCCGATGCGGGCCAAAGGTGGCAGTGCTTAGCTCACTGAAGAGCACGGCAACTAACCTGTACAGGTCAGATATTCACAACATCCACTCAGACCAGCTGCATGTGCCAGAGATTTTTCAGCAGGTACTCAAAGAGCTAGACACCAGACGGTGCTTCATCTTTCAGAAGGAGCTCAACAGAAAGTGAAAGAAAGTACAGTAAGTTTAATGTTTCACTGTTACCGCTAATAGCTTCTAAATTCTTCTCGTTGTTTTTAGTAAAACGTTTAATCATAATGATGCTGAAAGTAAACTGTAGTTAAGTATGTGTGGTATGCCTATGTGTTGAAGGTGAAGCTCACATTTAATATAAGGGGGGTTGGGGGACTGCCAGCTTCCTTGGCCATTTCATTTGTAATGTGGGAGTCATATTATGAAATATTACATTCACATTTTACATGTCTAATTGGATGTATTTTCAGTACAGTAAGTGTAACAGATGCTGCCTGAGTTCAAGGCTCACTGAGCAAAGGTGTTGTCCTGTCTTACCTTGCAGGTTTTGTGCTGTCGGTGTCAAATAACATCTTACATGGGACCAGTATACACTGACATGATTCTATTGAAGTTAAGGCAGACTGTTAATATATAACGGGAACTTGAATGTATTATTATATTATATATTATTATGTATTATGAATATTATTATGTATATAATGATAAGTGCACAAGCTGACTTTTCCATATTTATTTATTATGTATATTTAAAATATATATATATGACCGAAATAATTTTTAAAAGAGGATAAGAAAAGAGCATAGACAGGTTGAAAACGATGCTGCTTGTGTGTAACATCAATTTACAGAATAGAATCATGTCTTGCCTAATATCTGCCAAATATCTCTCCACACTGTAGGGTTCTATCCATTTTGGACTGTTTTGGGATGCGTTGCCTGCCACTTAATCAATATGTGTGTCCTTGGACAATATGCTTTCACTATTGACTGTTTGCACAGCAACTTGCATCTTTAAATCCCTCTGGACATCTGTGCATTGATTAATGAAAGAGGGGTACTCTCTTTCCTTATTAGTGGCTGTCATAGTGCCTGTGAGCAAGGCACTGATTCATTAAAGGCATTGAATGCTGCAGCCAATACATTGTTTGCATCCCTCTCACAATAGCACCACAGGGCATTGTTGTTGTGGAGTAACTTTGCATTTTCTGCTTGAAAAAAATAGAAAGGTGGATATTTATTGACACCAACATGAAAGAAAATACACAAGGCAGAAAAGACAAGATAATGTGTCTAGATATAAAACAATGACAGTGAATCAGAATTCTATATAATGTTTCTCGTCATTTGGTTTGATTTTGTCCCGATGTCATGACTAAAGAAGTCGTGTTCCATTGTGACTGCACCCTTAAGTCACCTGTGTGGGACTAACCCAGTAAAAACCTCATTGCCGACCAGTCTGTAAATAGCACAATAGGGCAATGAATGGAAACTCAATTTCAACCGTTTGCTTTATTAACCATGAACATGAACAAAGTCAATCAGTGCCATTACTATGTGTACCCATGTCCTCTCACCTTAACCTGAGTTTCACATGGAGCTGCAAATGTTAAAAAGTAACACCACATCTATGAATTATTGATGTCATGACACTAGACTCTTAACTTTAAACTTTTCCAAAAGACTGTTTAGAGCAGTGATAAATTCTGTTTTCTTGAGAGATTTCATCTCATCAAAAAGAACTTTTTTTCCCTGCTGCAATAAAATAATCAGTGTTAATGAAAATTCTCTGGCATGAGCAGATGAGCAGTTTCTTCCTTACCTGGGACTTAAAAAGGCACTCGCCGTCTCATGGCCATCAGTGCATATCCGTCTTTCCCCTAAAGGGCACGTAGTGGTTGTGACAGGAATGCAAAGTAGAGAGGCCAGCAGTTCTTGAATACAGCCTTACTGTGATGTGTCTAGTTAATGATCCGCCAAACAAACGTCCATTCTTCATGATGAAGATGATGCTCTCGAGTTTGAGACATGGTTCCATGTGGTTGCTTGGTTGTTCAGAGATTAATCAGGATGAGCTATGGAAAATTTTTTCGAGCTGATAAATTTGGAACATTGAAGTTGAAACAAAGCCAGTAAATTGGTTTGTTACAAGCAGTTCTCTTGCATAAAACAGCATGACTTGTATTTGGAGAGAAGAAGATGGGATAGCGGATTAACCAGAGTAAACATAACCAAACAGATATGAATGATCTTTGCAGAAAGTTGCAAGAAAAAAGTTTCGTTCATTGTTTGCTTTGTTGAGTCCACCAGCATTTCCTCTCAGTGTTTGTGTTTGAGAGAGCTTTTAGCTTTATGACCGCATGTACTTTTCTCATCAACCCATCAACCAATGTGATGATTTTTGTACCCTCAGACCTATTAGCATTCAATAGTATAATGTATAATTAAGCAGACTGATATTGATTTCTAATATTTGATTACCAATAATGCACACTCTTAGGTTGCATGACTTCCATAACAGACAGAGCACCATTATTAACTTTATCGTGTTGCAGTAGGTCAAATATTATGGAAGAAAAAGGATACAGTAAATCAGAAGGTTTCAGGTATTTGAAAAAAAATCAGTTGGGCTGACTGACTCCCACTGTACATGGCATAGTGTTATTATTTTCCCCAGACACTTAAATTAACCAGTATGTCAGTAGAAATCATTAGTTGATTGACCAGTTAAAACAAGATGAACTGGCAACAATTTTGATTATTGATTGATTGTTTGAGTCACTTTATTTAAGCAAAAATGCCAAAAAATTCACCGGTTCCAGCTTATTGAATGTTTTCCCAGTTTTCTGTGATAGATAAACTCCAAATTTTGTACTGTTGACCAGACAGAAATGGCGGTTTGCATCCGGGCTTCTGGAAATAATGTTGGTACAACCTCTGACATTTTGAAATCATTTGTAATCATTTATTAAAGAAAATAATGATGGTACGGCTCCTGTACTATCTCTTTTCTGCTCCCCTGGCACCGCCATCACTTCAGTGTTTGTGTGAGAAATTATGTAATAATAGCAATAAAATGATGGATAACAATAAATGTTGAAATGATGATGTTGAAAAATATACTGAGTTATATGACCAATAATACCACCTTTATAAAGACAGTATCAAAAAGATATTGCCCTCGATTGTTAGCTCCTGAATTTCGCTCTTAGGTTAAAAAGGTTAAAAAAATGCTATCAGCATCTGCATTTCAGGAAACCCGTGTTACAGTTTGTGCTCTTTAGAGGTGATTGTAGCTGTGCTTTTTAAATGTTTCAGTGGTGTTCCTGTTTCAGGTTTTATGCTACGCTATGCGAGCAGTCTCCTGGCTCTAGATTCCTATTAATCAAATAAAAATCTTTGTCCAAATGTTGAACATCTTTTTTATTCATTTTAATTTTCAAGATTTCTTTTCACGCTGTGGTTCCAGTCATGTTTAGGTTAATGATAATTTCTTTCTGACTGAATGACTTACTCTCTTCTGTCATTTCCCTTCATTCAGGTATCAGGCTGTGGTTAAAGATGCTTTGGTCCCGACATCAGACCTGGAGGTAACCCCACGTTGTCTGTGCTGTTGTCCCCCGTGACCCTGGTGTGGAGATGGTCCACTGGACCACACAGTTGGGGACATGTGTCTGGCTCCAGACTCTGCTGGCGTTTGCCTTGGCCAACTGTCCTTCACTGGCCCTGAGTCCAGTCAACTACTCTGTGGTTTACACTATGCCCTTCTTCCAAGCCCAGGGCCCAATCCAAAACATTGTCAACAACTCGTTTTACCAGGAGGTGTATGTAGCCTCTCAGAATGTGATTGAAGCTGTGAACAGAAGCTTGGAGAAGGTGTGGGAGCTCCGCACTGGGCCGGTGGGAAGCCCGGAGTGTCAGATATGTGATTTGTGTGACATTGACAAGGATCCCAACTTCCTGGAGGACACAAACAATCAGATCTTGTTGTTGGATACACTCTTCATGTCTTTATATTCATGTGGAAGTTCTCAGTATGGTGTATGCTATTTCCACCAGCTGAACTCGAATGGAGAGCCCCCTTCTCTTTCAAAGTGTTTGTTCAGAAAGGATTCCAACTCAGCTGCTTACTGTCCTGACTGTGTGGCCAGCCTGCTTGGAACCAAAGTCACCATGGTTGAAGAGGGTCAAACTGTCTACTTCTTTGTTGCTGCCACTGTAAATGACAGTGTAACCCAGCGTTATGGCAGGAAGTCTATCTCAGTTCGTCGACCACTGGCCACTGAAGATGGCTTCTACAGTGATGTACGGGGCCTGACTGTCCTTCCCGGCCTGCGGAGGACATACCATATTGAATATGTCTACAGCTTTTTCACTCAGGAGTTTGTCTACTTCCTCTCAGTCCAGAGAGAGAGCCCCGATCAGGAGTCTTCTCCATTCCAGACTCGTTTAGGCCGTCTCCCACGGAATGAATGGGAGATGAAGAGATATCGTGAGGTGATCCTGGAGTGCCGGTTTGAACCAAAACGGCGGAGGAGGAATGTAGCCAGTGAGCCGTATAAGGATGTGGTGTACAACGTGGTCCAGGCAGCCCATTTTGGCAAGGCAGGCAGGGAGCTGGCAGAGGAGTTAGGGGCGGAGGAGGAAGATGACATCCTCTATGGGGTTTTTGCGGTCACTGATGACAACGGAGTCACAGAGCACGACTCGGCTCTGTGCGCTTTCCCAATGGACAACGTGAACAAAGCAATCGTTGATGGGGTGGATGACTGCTGCGAGTCTGGACCTGAGCAGCTCTCCAGAGGACTCTGCCATTTCCAGCCGTGTGAGAGCTGTCCACACGAGGTGAGCTCATCAGTCTGCTAACACACAGCAATTACAGGTGGTTACAAGGGATTCATATGATCTCAGGCCTGGTTTGATTTTACCGAAAGAGCCCTAGCTTGATTTTCTTTGAGATATTGTTTCAAGAGCAGCAGACAGGTAAAAAACAAAATCAAATTCAGCTGTGCTTTACTGATGCTGGTGAGAGTAAAATAATATAGAGTAAGATAATCTGCGTAAGACATCAAGGGTGTTTTCCTCCACCCAATCATATGGATAACTATTTGCTGACTCAGGGTGCAGGTATCTTTATATGGCGTGTTGAAAATCTTACAATGTTAAAGCTTCTGACATTTGTTTTCTTAACACATGCATAAACATTAAGGAGATATTAAACAAACCCAGACCATGGTGTTGCTGGATGGCATTAGTTAAAATTATCATCCCTATTTCTTAAGATGATGGGGGAATATCAGTGTAATAAATCATGTAAAGCCCTAAACAATGCTGTACTTTGCTCACAGTACTGGCAGGACCAGCCTTACTATGCAGTAGACAGAGCCAAATATGACTAATGAAATGAACGGGAAAAAAATGTAGAAAGGGTTTGTCATCTCCAGCTGCAAGTGGTTATTGTGCAACTCACTGTTTTCTGAGATACATCTGTCTGGGGATTATTTTGTAAGATGAAAGGTGAAAGTGAAACCACTGCCATCAGAAAAAAATGATTCAACTTGCAAGTGCATTTTGTCATACCTTAAAACTAATAGAAGCTTCCTGCATGAAAACATCATTCTCCCTTTAAAGAAATAGTTTGGGCTTGTAGGAAAATAACTGCTTTCTTGCCAAGATGAAAAGATTGATACTGCTCTGTGTGGAAAATATGAAACTGAAGCCATGAGACTGTTGGTTTAGCTTCATATAATAATGGAAACAAATACAACAACATAATGGCTCTGCTAAAGCTCACTGATGAATACGTAACAAATTGTTCATTCAATGTGTTCAAAAATGTTGAATGAAAAAGATGAAGAACGATGAAATTTGTGATTTTATGGCGAGTTATGTGCAGGACTAGGACTTTTTAAAGTTGCCAACAACTAGTGACTTATTGATTATTGAACTTCAGCGATGCTAGTCGATTTTGTCGCTTCTTACAGTGCTAGCTTCCTCTCACCGTTTCCAGTCTTTTTTTGCATAGCTAGGCTAGCTGCCAGCTAGCTCAGGCTCTCTCTCTCTCTCTCTATATATATATATATATATATATAGTGTATCTCTATATTTAACATACAGTGGTACCAATCTACTCATCACACTCTTGGCAAGAAAATGAATAATGTCCCCAAAAGTCAACCTGTTGATGTAAAGAACAGGCCTTTCTAAACCTTTCTCATTACATTACATTACAATATTGACAGTGTGTCATGGTGAACAAGTTTTGAAAGTGATGAGAAGAGCAGATTTAGCTAATGAGTATACTTCATGAACACACATTAAAATCGCTTTCTGAATCTTTGCAATCATTCAGTCGAATCAGTCCCCATTTTGATCCAAACAGTGCCTTCTTTGAATGTCCTCATTGACCGGGGAATGAACATTTACTTCATGAACATCCTCTTTTCTTCATGATGTGTATGATTGTTCTGTGAAGTAAAATTAGCTCATATGCATCTCATGCTGCAGAGGAATGCAACTGCAGTCACATTCAGTATGCATTCACTGTAAAATATGAGAAACCAGGGATAGAACCTGTGTTTTGGATGGAAAAATAAATATGGAAAAGTCAGCTTGTGCACTTATCATTATTCAGAAAAGCTGGATGGAGGTCAGATGCGGGAGTGAAGGTACCTGCCATTATGACTTGTTTTCTACATCAGCTGAATGAATTATATATAAATCTCCCTCTTGCCCACCTGGGCGGTGTTTCCTTCAGACTCGGGTCCTCTACCAGAGGCCCGGGAGTCTGAGGGTTCTGCGCAGGATCTTAGCTGTTCCCAGCATTGCGCTCTTTTGGACAGAGATCTCCGATGTTGTTCCTGGTATCTGTTGGAGCCATCCTTCCAGCTTGGGGGTCACCGCCCCTAGTGCCCCGATCACTATTGGTACCACAGATGCCTTCACACCCCACATTTTCTCTATCTCCTCTTTGTATTCTCTCTTGGTATTTCTCGAGCTTCTCATGTTCTTTCTTTCTGATGTCGCTATCGCTGGGGATTGCTACATCTATCACTACCACTGTCTTCCGATGTTTATCCACCACCACTATGTCAGGCTGGTTGGCCATCACCATCTTGTCAGTCTGGATCTGGAAGTCCCACAGGATCTTGGCCTGTTTGTTCTCTATCACCTTTGGGGGTGTCTCCCATCTGGACCCTGGGACCTCCAGTCCATACTCTGTACAGATGTTCCTGTATACTATGCCCGCTACCTGGTTATGCCGTTCCATGTATGCCTTGCCTGCCAGCATCTTACACCCTGCTGTGATGTGTTGGACTGTCTCAGGGCCTTCTCTGCACAGCCTACACCTGGGATCTTGTCTGGTGTGGTAGATCCCGGCCTCTATTGCTCTGGTGTTTAGGGCTTGTTCCTGTGCTGCCATGATTAGTGCCTCTGTGCTGTCTTTCAGTCCAGCCTTTTCCAGCCACTGGTATGTTTTCTCCATATCAGCCACTTCTTCAATTTGTCGGTGGTACATGCCATGCAAGGGCATGTCCTTCTATGATGGGCCCAGTGGTTCCTCATCCCTTCTGGGCTTTTGTTGCCTGAGGCATTCACTTAGGAGTTGGTCCTTGGGGGCCATTTTCTCGATGTATTCCTGGAGGTTCGCTGTTTCCTCCTGGACAGTAGTTCTGACACTTACTAGTCCTCGGCCCCCCTCCTTTCGCTTTGTGTACAGCCTCAGGACGCTGGACTTAGGGTGAAACCCACCATGCATGGTAAGGAGCTTCCTTGTCTTGATATCAGTGGCTTGTATCTCTTCCAGTGGCCAGGATATTATCCCAGCCGGGTATCTGATCACTGGCATGGCATAGGTGTTAATGGCTTGGATCTTATTTTTGCCGTTCAGCTGACTTTTCAGGACCTGCTTTACCCTCTGGAGGTATTTGGCTGTGGCTGACCTTCGAGCTGCCTCCTCATGATTACCATTTGCCTGTGGGATCCCCAGGTATTTGTAACTGTCCTGCACATCTGCAATGTTCCCTTCCGGTAGGTCAACCCCCTCGGTTGTGATCACCTTTCCTCTTCTAGATATCATCCGCCCAAATTTATCTAGTACGAATGACATCCCTATGTCTTTGCTGTAGATCCGAGTGAGGTGAATCAGGGAATCAATGTCATCACATTGATTCCCTGATATATATATAATAACTCAAGATTTTATCTCATGTCACTCAGAAAGTTTGCCTCATTTCTACATTTTGGAATGCACTCAGTATGCATTTGGATACATGTTTAAATGTGACTTCTATTCTCAATTCTCTTGAGAAAACTGCTTATTATTTCCTTATCCCATAAATTATGTATTTCTCGCTATAGCCTTTTTTACGTGAATTAGTCACTGTGGGCTGCTGGGGTGAGAGTTGGGCAGTGGGGCACTTGTGGTAAGACTTCCTATCTCCTGTTTACTAAAAATAAATTTTGGCCAGTTTGAGAATGTGCACATCAAGTGGAAAGAATGACCCCAAAATTCCCAGAATTCAGTGTTGTTAAAGTGGCAGCAATGATTTCATAGTTTGGATTTTCTGTCTGAGACCTTTTGCTCGGAAAATAGTTATGAGGTCAGGCCAGGACAAGAAAAACTAAGAAATGAACACGTCTTGATTTCAGCAGTTTCTTTTTTAGCTGAATGTAACAGCTGAAAGGTTTGAAACTTGTTGAAACGTATATTTTTATAAAGTTAGGCAGACCACAAGCTGTTTTGGATGTTCTTTCCTCTATTTCCCGTCAAAGAAACATTTTCTACTTGGACGAGTGAACACTGCTTCTCTGCTGTGATGTTTTGTTGCTTTTGGCTGCTGGTCTGAGTGTTGAGTAACCTGTCAGTCGAGCATTCTGAAATCCTGGTTCTTCCATTTCTCAGCAGATGAAAACATCTATGCTACTCCCAGTAACATCATCAAGACTCCCTTAAATTTAAACAGTGATTCACTGTGCTCTGTTTCTAAAGTTGCAATGCAATCTTTCTGTCAATAATGCAGCAAACAATAATCTATTTCGGCCTCTTAAATTATGCTTAAATTAGCTCATAACATGCCCTCCAAAGGAAATAGATGGATATCTTTTCCTACATCTGGAAATATCACTGAATGATCTTGAAGTGTTTGAGCAGTTATTGTGGCTGCTTTATTATTCAGTTTGGATTCTTAAAATTTAGCAGTAGTGACACAAAATGTAAATGTGGTACTGAATATATTGGTTTATCAGGTTAAGAATATTATTTTTGAATTGCCTGCCACACATCCAACAGTAAATATGCATGATTTGACAACAACTTAGTTTCTTATGGAGCGTTCAACCATTTCACATGGCCTTCAGCTGCAGCTGGAGTTTTCACAGTTGTCATGAAGGTGGGTCTGCTAACATGTGAGCTCAGTAACTTTTATTATTTCATTGCACTTCCATGATGTCTGTGTTGACGCATAGTTAAGCATGGAGGTTCAGGACAAGACCTTTGCTAGTTCTTTCCCACAGATCCATCTTAATAACAAGTGAGCAAACTTATGATATAGTCAGTGTATCACAGTTGGAAGCTTGGGGAAAACCTGGTAAATGGATTTTAGTTGGAAGTGCTTTGTCCATGACTTGACCTTGAGTTGGGATTGTATTGTCAAAGTAATATTTCCAAGGTAAAGAATAAACTTTCATGCATATTATAAATTATGTGGGGATTTTTAACCTTAAACATGACAGAATTATAGTCCTTAGTCTTCTTTCTGCTTTACTTTGTCTAAATACCTTGCCACCTACTGTCAACCTAGATAAAACATGTTCAGTAATACTAGTTTAAACAATTTTGAGTATATTTTCTGCTTCTGCAACCTCATCTCATTTCTTTGTTCTCTGCTGCCTGTGGCCTTGGTTCTAGAGCATGGAGAACAATGCCACATGCAGAGACCATCCAACCATGGTGTCAAAGCCCTACTACAGAGTGGACCTCTTCAACAGGCAGATGACAAACGTCCTGCTCACCTCTCTGCTGGTCACAACCATAGAGAACAAGACTGTAGCCCATATTGGCACTTCGACTGGGCGCCTGCTACAGGTATACAAAAAGATTCATTTGATTTTCATATCTGTTGTTTTTGGTATTTGTCTTCACTTTACCACTGTAAAAGACCTACCCTTAATTATTATCTGTTGTGTCTGTGCTGGCAGCTTGTGTTGACAAGATCCAGTCCTATTATTTTTGCCAATTACTCCTTGGAGGAGAACCGGAGAGTCTCATCCATTGCTGCTGTTTACTCATCAGAGTATCTTCTTTTCGTGGTTGGAGACAAGGTACAACAGCAAATCTCATTAAAAAATAAAAATAAAATTTGTGTAATGGATGATAGATTTAAAGGTCAAGTTACATGACAGTGACAAATGATTTGGGAGTGTGACTGATCACTCCATGACCCTGTGATGCTTTGGAGATCTGCCCAGGGTGTTTTCTTCAGGGATCTGGTGAGACCACTGTGACCCTGAGAATCAATAAATAGCAAAAGAAAATCAATGGACTTGATATCACTTTGGAATTCAGTGCAGAGTGGCCATAGGAAGCTGACACTGGACCAGTGGGTCTCATATTGCTCCAGTGGATGCTTGGAGTGCTGCCCTGTGAGATTGGGACACAAAAGGAAAATTAAGCTCTTTTGAAAAAAAAAAACTATGCAGTTAAACAGTGACATAATTAAATTCAATTGAAATAGTTTTCATTTATTCAGTTATAAACCACATAAGTTTATTAGATTTTATTTCAGCACCAGGAGCTGTCCATGTGACTTGCTCAACAGCCTGATGCTGAGTGAGACTTAGTATCAGTTTACGTCTTTGCTCAGCATGGAAAAACATACATTTTTAAATACTCCATTTAAGTTTTACAGTAGAAGTTAAATTAGCTGCATATTTGTCTCACATTTCACATTTTGTGTATTGGGTCACAGGCCAGTACTAGTGCTGTATACACCAGTCATCACAAGCAAATTGATCATCATTTGTTATTTAATCATTTGTATGATAACTGGCACTGAAAATGTTATGGGACAGGGATTTGAAGGCAAGATAAAAATTGTGATTGAGCAAGACATTTACCAGATATATCAACATTGACATGAAATAGCACAGTACAGCTCGGCATCTCTCATTTAAGTGAATATGTGACCTTAAAAAAAATCCTTATCTCTGTTTCAGATGATTCAGGTGCCTCAGAGAGGGCCGGGCTGTCAACACTTCCTTACCTGCGCCATGTGTTTGACAGCTCCAAAGTTCATGGGCTGTGGCTGGTGCTCTGGAGTGTGTTCGTGGGAGAGTGAGTGTCACAGTCGCTGGAGGAATGAGTCCTGCCCACCTGGGATCACTGGGGTGAGTTTTGTTCTGTAGTTCATAATACAAACATCCCTCTGTTCAACTACTAAAGACATTTCATTTCAAGGTGATACTGTATATTTTGCTTTATTGACACAGTTTTTTCCACGGACTGCTCCCCCTGATGGTCAAACAGAGCTAACGGTGTGTGGATGGGAGTTCCAGTCACCCTTAAAACCGGTAATCACCTCCAGAACCCACCAGATCCGACTGGGACAGACAGCCTGCACTGTGCTCCCTGTCAAAAGCAACAACACACAGTGAGTGACTATGCAGGGCTCGCTCTGGTTCCACGTACAATCTGTTCATACTATGGTCATTTTGTCCACCCTGAGGGTTTTCTCTTGCTGTGCAAAGGAAATAAAAAGACTTGTAATTTCTTTTCCAGAGTCCCACTGAGAAAGTGAGAAAACAGAGCATTTCTTTTCTGCACTGTGACCTGGTCTGTTGATGCTATTGTTTTTGGAGATATTGGTATCTAAAACATTTTTACATCATCTGACTGTGGAACATTAGCTCAAAATAATAAATCTAGACATTTAAGCCTTGATTCCATTTAAGGACTGACCAAAACTTGGTGTGTGACCTATAATGACTTATTACAGATGGTGTCAAACTATCTCCATACTAGAGCCATGTAGTTTACATTTTCGAAGCTACTTAACCAAAATGTAAACAAGATTGTCATGGTTACCGTTCTACGTGGCTCCTGCTTTGAGCCAACTGTTAACATCAGCAAGCTAATACTCCCATAATGACCATGACAGCGACAGGACCAACATGTATTGCACTTGATTTGGTTGATCTCAAAGGTCTCTTATTTTTCTGCCAATTTCTTACAAACTTCCCTCATAATTTCCTAAAGTTGCTGGTATTTAGCTGCAAGTTAGTGGCATATTTACAAGAAAGGCCTGATGGAAGTTGGTACATACTTAGTTAGAAGTGAAATAGAGAAAGTTTTCCTTCTACAGCATGGCATAGAAAATACAGGAAGCATACATTACTATTTAAAATTTTTTTACAACATCTTAGTTTTGTGTGTTAGTGTGCTAATTAGCAATTAACAAGAAGTACAGCTAAGGCCAATGGGACTGTCAGTATTTTTGGACCAAAAAAACTTAAAAAAGGGTGGGAGGCTCTGACAATAGTCAGAGAGTGAATATATGTAATGAAGGGCTGCCACTTATTTACTCATTTGCCACAGACAGACTAACTCAACTGTTTTCTTGTGCCACTCTTTAGCCTGGTGTGTAAGATTCGCTCTGGGGCCACTGAGCTGTCCAAAGCAGTCAACATTACAGTGGAAGTGCATGAGGGCAAGGTGGAGGGACGCTACTCTATTGACGGGAAGGCAGAAATGCCAGGGTTCACATTTGTGGTAATCCTTACCATTGTCATGCTCATTGCATCACACACTGGAAATATTGTTCATTTAATCAACTGAGTAATGCATTTCCCAAAAGCTTTTGATCAAAAATGCTATGATTAACTGTTTCTTCAGATTCCCAACATCACAGAAATCCAGCCCAACTATGGGCCTCGTGTTGGGGGCACACTCATCACAGTTACTGGACCTCACTTGGATGCTGGCAAGACCAGGAGAGTCACTCTTAATGATGTGTCCTGTCCTATAAAAAGGTCTGGAAATACATTTCCTCCTCTATTTTCATCATCATCAACATTGCCTAAAATCTTTTGCTTATAGCCTTCTGCAGTTCTTTCTGTAATTTATGGAGTATGGGAAGATGAGTTGCTCCTCTGAACATTTTTTTGCCATGACCTATTAAGCAAACATGTTCCAACTTGTGTGTAGAATAATTATGTTTTGGAAACTACTGGCTAAGAGGTCTTTGCATCCAAACACTGACTCATACCTGAACTATTTCCTACAGTGGAGGTTATCTTATTAAACATGCAGAGTGTATTTTAAAGCATGGAGCTTTTTGATTTAATACAGTTTATATGTCCTGGAGTGTAATTAACATATGTTTGTCTTTCTGCAGAGTCACAAGGCCTATAGGCAATGTGTCTTCCATCATCTGTCTGTCCCAGCCCATCTCAGAGGTAAGGGACGTTCCTCTGAGCGTTTTCATCGACAAGTCACCTGTCCTCACCACAAAGGTGTTTTACTACAAAGAAAACCCAGAGATTACAGCTGTCCTGCCTGACTGCAGCTTTGACAGGTAGGGGAGACTTCCAGCACAAACAGCTTCCATGTATTCACTCTTGCTGCTTTCCTCGCTTTTATTCCACAGTAACATTTCTAATAAATTTAGTATGATTTTGGTATGGAATTCAATGCATTTCATCAAGACAAAGGAAATGCATTTGGAAAAAATGTGTATATATGGTACATATTCTTATTTTTTCCAAATTTTTAAAATTCCCTTATGAATATTTAACCATCTGTTAAATTTGTCCCAACTGTAGGGGGTCAAAGATTGTAATTGAAGGGGAGAACCTGGATTCTGTCTATCGCACCATTATCCGCTTCAAACCCAATGAGAGCCACCTGAAACCTGTGACAAGGGTACATTGTTCATTTTAATGTACAGTAGAAATATTAGTTTTCTAATCTGTGTACAGTTTTAGAATCACCGGACTGTTTGGTTTCAGGAGTGCATAGGCAAGTCCATGCCCACAAGGATGGAGTGTATCACTCCTGTTTTCCCCAGGGATGAGACAGAGGAGGGAGAGCTTTCTTTTGACATGGATGGAGCTTTGAGACTTTGGAACAAGGAATTCTCCTACCACCCCTATGGCGAACCCATACCTTTTGAAACAGAAGGGCACGTGCTGAGTTTGTACCCGGGGTTTGATGAAGTGTCACTACATGTAAGAGATAGCGCTGCAGTAATAAATGGGTATTTTAATATTCACTACAGTTTTTTTTTTTATAAATGATCTCGTGTCTTGGTTGACCTCTTTCTCCACAGCACCAAAAGCTGAACCTGGTGAGCTCCTGCATGACCATCATAATGACAGTGGCAGGCGTGGATTGTGATGCTAAAGTCCTGGACAATGAAATCACCTGCAGGATCCCTAAAAACATGACCATCCCCAGCGAGGGTCTTCCAGTGAAGGTTAGTCAGGCTGGAGGTTTAAATGATGATTGACTGACTGACTGAGTTACCTGGATGCACCATCAAACATGTTGTATGGTTCCCCTGCTTGGTGAGCAAACACAACCTGCATATTTTGTAAGTAGTCAGGAGATTCAATAAATAGACCAGATACAGTACAGTAAATTGTAAGGATCATCAAGACATATAGCAAGAGAGTGAATTTTAAAAAGATAGATAGATAGAACTAGATATAGCTCCTTGAAGCAGAGGTGGCATATATCCATATGCTTTCACAGATATCAGAGCTTTAAAGTTATCCATTTGTGACAGAAAACACAGCCAAGTCTTGTGAGTTTATGCTTTCCTAGTTATGATTTCCATAGTAATGCAATAATGATGGTATTCTCTGTTTCTGATGGACTCTATTCTTCAGATCTCCATCAATGGGCAGGTCCACGATGTTGGCACAGTGGTGAGAGTGAGTAACCACTACATGGTGGGGATTGTTCTAGGGATCCTGGCAGCTCTGGTGGCTGGAGCTGTGCTGGCCTTTGTTGTTATGAAACACTTGAGGAAGAAGAAGAAAGGTGGGCTCCCCCTCTGTTATGTGGACATTGATCAGACCTGTTTGTACAACTGCTGCTGGCTGTGGGTGGGAATTTTGGATGAATCACTCAAGTCTTTCAACTAGAACATCCTTAGAGTCACATCGGATGTGCATGTGTTCCTCTGGGGTTGATGATTAAAAAAACATGTTGTGAAATACTTTTCAGCCTCCATGGTAGAGACCCGTTTGGCCCACAGTGCTAACCGCTCTAGAACTGATAATGTGGAGCTGTCGCCTGCTGGGGACTACAGGAGAGGTGACTTTTTTGCTAAGGACTCATTCTACACTGTAATACCGTACAGCTACTTTGTTTCTGATATACATCCCTTTTAAATTATCAATGATAAAACCCTCTGTGTGGACTTTTGCCAGTAGTATCCCTGAGTCCTCCTACCCCCCTGGTGGGTCCGGTGGTGTTCCCCAGGCTGGCCTATGCTGCAGGCAACATAGATCCTAGCCTCACTCCCCTCATGCCTCCAGAAAAAATCTCCATCTCCAGTTTTAGGCCAGAGCTGCTGGAAGAGGTGAAAGATGTTCTCATTCCTGCCGAGATGCTTATTGTGCAGCACCATAGGATCATAGGGAAGGGTAAGAAACCCCACTGTCTTAGTATAAAAAAGTGCAGGCCTAAAACTATATCATATTTTGGAAGAGCATTCCTCTATCATTCATTTGTTGCTGTTTTTCCTGCAGGCCATTTTGGCACTGTCTATCATGGCTACTTTACAGACCACAACTGACAGAGAGATCCACTGTGCTGTCAAGTCTTTGAATAGTGAGTAATAAATGCTTCTTGAGAGACAATTTATGTTCATTAGGATTGCTCCAGGAAGTCCATTCAGTTCTTCAGCTGTGTAATAAATTGCCAAGTAATCAAAGATATTCTCTGACTACCTGACTACTTTTCAAATTGTGAAGTTAGTGCCGTCTTCAGACAAAATGTTCATGTGTTTCATCAGGAATAACAGATGTCGAAGAGGTGGAACAGTTTCTCAAGGAAGGTATCATAATGAAGGGTTTCCACCACAGCAATGTACTGTCTCTGCTGGGCATCCTCCTCCCGCAGGAAGGGCTCCCTCTAGTGGTGCTGCCATACATGAAACATGGGGACCTGCGACACTTCATACGCTGCGAGAAGAGGGTGCGAAAGTGACATTAAAACACTGAAAACGAATCATATGATTTATGTACACTCATTTTTTTATTACCTAGCAAACTGTGGCACATTTTCAATGGTTTTGGCTAATCGTTTTTGACATGTATTTGTGCATATTTCTCAGAACCCCACTGTAAAGGACCTGATTGGCTTTGGGCTGCAGGTTGCAAAAGGGATGGAGTATTTGGCTCAGAAGAAATTTGTGCACAGAGATCTTGCAGCACGCAACTGCATGTGAGTCACTGAGATATGCACAGAATTTATTCGCTGTCATTAGGCCCTAATTGCTTTTGGAGTTTGTGTGATTTTTTTGGGTTGTTCGACAAAGAGGTTATAATGTTCAGTTATAATTTTGTCCAAGATATCCACTTCTTCTTTTCTGCCCTTAGGCTGGATGAGTCGTATACAGTGAAGGTGGCAGACTTTGGCATGGCCAGAGATGTATTTGATAAGGAATATTACAGTGTTCAGGACCACAGGAAGGCTAAGCTGCCTGTTAAGTGGATGGCCATCGAGAGTCTGCAGACGCAGAAATTCACCTCCAAGTCAGATGTGGTGAGAGAATGAAGATTGACCAATCAAGACTGCTGTGGTAGTTGTCATAGTTGTCGGTTTTTAAAGTATTAAAGAACAAACAGAATGCACAGTGTTTTGGGGAGTAAACTTTCATGTCAGTTTCTAAAAATTTCACAAATATTTGCCAATATTTGAGGTTTTAAATGTGTTCCCTTTAAAATGAATTTACTATAATGTGATATTGAGCATTATTCAAATAAATCAAAGAAAAATTATTTTTAAGTTGAACTGAATGGTAGACAGCAAAATGACAACACAGGGCACACTAGTCAACGGTTACTGAATTGTAGTTCAGGCCTGCTGGTACTTGCTGTATAACTTTTTCCGCTCCTCCTCCCCAGTGGTCTTTTGGTGTCTTGATGTGGGAGATGCTGACCAGAGGAGCGAGCCCCTACCCAGAAGTGGACCCTTATGACATAACACATTACTTACTCAAGGGCAGGCGGCTTCCCCAGCCACAATACTGCCCTGACCCTTTGTAAGTAGCAGGAGTAGTGGTCATTTTGTTGATTTATTCTAAAGAATGGCTGTAAATATAATTTGATGGTGTTGTTTACTTTGGAAGCAGCATCTGTATAACTTCACAGGATTAAGGACTACTACAATAACATTAACAGATTTATACAGTAGAAGAGAAAAGGTACTGGCACAAAGTCCAAGAAGTAATAACAAGATGTTCGAGTGGTCACTCAATAGTGTGAAATCCGTAAATTGTCCACTACTTGGTATTCCAGCATGGTTAAGGAGTTTAGGAGTTAATGTGTGTATGGCATACAATTCAAAGATTACTTCTTTCACACGCACACACACACACACACACACACACACTGGTGTGACTTGCTGTTTTAATGATAAAACCCTGACTACCTTAAAGAGTGACGGTGAATAAATCAACCATTCTTATGCCTTGTCCACTGAGGCCTTGTCAAACATCCAATCCAACCAATGTGGGTTGAGGGCTCTTGGAAGTGTCCACAGGGAGCCATGAAGAACACCAGTATAAGACATTAAAGAAATAGTTTGACATGTCTGGAAATAGCCTTAATCAGTTTCTTACGGAGGGTTACATGATGGAACCAGCAACATAAATACTATAATAAAGGGGGAAACACCTCACCTGATATGACATACAGTAGTGTGGTCATATCATGGTAACTTTGAAAGTCATTATAGAGTGTTTTAATGTTGTATTAGAATGTTACTAGAAGACAGTGACAAAGTGGTCTATTTGCTCTTCACTCAGACTGTCAATGTTTTCCAGGTATAACATAATGCTCCAGTGTTGGGACCCTGACCCAGAGCTGAGGCCCAGCTTTGCTACATTAGTGTCAGCCGTCTCCACCATCTCGTCGGGCCTGGAGGGAGAACACTACATCAGTCTGAATGTCACCTACGTCAACCTGGACCAGCCTCGGCCCTACCCAGCCCTCACAGAGTCTGCTGACGAATATGACTCCACAGATGTTGAAGACTCAGGTTCAGTCTCTTCGTGATCCACTCCTTCTCCTCCTCCTCACTTGACTTTAAACCGGTATTGTTGCTAAAGACGGGCACAAAAAACCTCTGGTACTGGCTGCTGTATGTTTGCCATGGTAGTAAGATGCTTTCAGGTGACTTAGCACATGCTCAGGCAGCCATATTGGAGGTCAGTTAGTTTGGCAAGTTATCTAAAAAGAGCATTTTACCATCAAAACTAAAATTATGTATGTACATGTTGTGTTATTTTACAATAGCACAGATTATATTGTGATACATTCAATCAGTTTATAGCACTAGCTACAAATGCTAGCCAAACAAACCAAGTCTTGTTGTCAAGACTTGTTACCCTAGAAGCTAATTAGCATTACAGCAAATCAGCTAAATCAGGCTGCAGGCAAGATAACTAACGATAGTAAAAAAGTGTTTGTTCAGATTAACAAAGGTATTAGTTTTCAAACACTTATTTTGCAAAAAAGGCACTGACTAGGGCTCAATGTTACTCATGTTCCTACACTACAGGGGTCTTTTACAGATGCTGTTTTTTCTCACCCAGCTGATATTAATGTTGGGATTATAAATGTAGAGTCAGATCTTCCATGTTAATGTCTAACGGTGTTGGTTACAGTATTGAGGAGATGAGTCACAGAAAGAAGAGCTATGATGAAGCAAATCTATGACATTCAGTGGCACATTAGCTCTGTTTTACTACCTGCAACATAGTATACTGTTACAGTAGCATAGCCCATTTGTATATATTGAGGTATGACATTCCCATGGTTGCTTAATTTGTTTGCCGTGTTGTGATTGTTCTGTATATATTAGATTATACTTCTGTAAGGCAAAAATATTGAACTCAAGGTTCTGAAACAAATCTGACATCACTTTGAAGCTTGCATTTCTGACACGTCTTTGAGATAGTGTAATGAATTAAAATATTTATTTGTTTATAGATTTGTTCTCATGGACTTTGAGTAAATATAATAAGTTGTGCAAATTCTGCTATTTTCAGTTGGTTTATGTCACACAGCCAAGCATTTTTTTCAAAAATACCTGCAATGTAAATTAATTGAAATCACCTGTCTTTGTTGCCATTTTCCACTAGATGTCAGTATTTGTTAAAGGTTCCCCATCACAACTGAGCTGCTCTCGAGGATGACCTCAACATCGATGCATCCCTCTTTTATTATTCTTTCTGTGGTTCTGCCTTCAGACATTTGGCAGGAGCAAATAACCACAATTTCAATTAAATGAGCTGAAGAAACAGCCAACACAGACAAACAGTCTGTCAATCTCACAAATGCACCAAATAAACTAACACCTCAGGAAGACACTAGCAACTCCCTGTACTGTGAACAGACGTCACACGCAACGAGCACACTTCCCCGGCAACAAAACCGGAGATAAATAAAACCAGAGGGAAATAAACATCATAAAGTTTTCTCTTTTTTCATGCTGCCAAGAACAAAAGTCAATCCCTGTGTGGCAGGGTCTTTGATATAGCCAGAGAGAGTGAGCCCATCTTACGTTGTCAGAATGTGTGTTTTTGTGAGTGAGGCCACATTTTGCAGGGCAGAGCCCATAGGGATACCCAGTGGAGAATAATCAAGACAGCCACGTTACCCCTTTTCTCTGTCTCCTTTTCTCCCTGTGTCTCTTGTTCCCCTTTTGTATTATCTGGGCTATAAAAAGTACAGAACCTGTGAAGACCACTGCTGTCAGCTGTGCGACTATCTGAAGCCTGGAGAGATCAGGAAAGCTGGGCTCACCATTCGGTCCCATACTGCAGGCCTTTTGACGTGTGGCTCACACACATTAACATTCATTTTCTTCTTCCCTTCTTCTATTTGGACTTATGAGGGAGTTGATGCTAGTTGATGATGGTGCAGAAGATTTTAGCCTGTATAACATATGTGTTATATTTCAGCCTCATGAGAGAAAACATGAATTACCAGTGCTTGAGTGCTGTGTCACATTTGCAGAAAGGGAAGGCAATCTGTGAAACTGGCCATCTGAACAAGACTTGTTGAAAGTGAAAGGCTAATTATTTCCATTGCTATGTGATGATGGCAGACCCTCAAGTGCTGGAGCTGCAGCGGGATTCTTGGATTCTGCTCCTGTAGGATCTGGCATGAAATTCCTCCTGTGGAAAAACCCTATGGAACCAGGGAAGCTGGAATCAGCCGGAAACAGCTAAAGTGACTAGATGTAGAGGTCTTTTTGGACACATCGACCCTTGGCATTCAAATATACTTTTTTATGATAGCAGTATTACCCTCACGAACCCCAGAAACCCAGCCTGAATACTGTTCGAGTCACTTTCTTTTATAATTCATCCTCTATCCGTCCAGCCTCTGCAAGAAACCGTTGCTGTGACATTACAGGTAAGTTGGTGAGACAAATCCTTTATTAGACATGTATTTGGAAGAACATCTGAGGTGAAGGTTAGCATTGTTCTCCTTTAAACTGGTCTGTAAACATACTAAATCAGAGGGAGTCAACACCTGTTAAATTATAAAACCTTGCACTTACAGCCCCAAACAACGGTGGGGAATTTATGAGAACTATGAGAAATCATTCAACATTATTACTACACGTTCTCTGGATGTTTTATGGTGGTTTTTAGCAGTTGACATGAAAAGAAAAATGTTTTTGAAGTAGGTTCAGCAATGACTGGTGTATCCAACCCTCCCTTCCCTGAGCACTTACTGCTATATTTCATATATTTCTTGCTGTGTGTTGTCAGGATTTCGTGAAACCACATACTACACACTCCAGATTATAGTGGCTAAATGATGTTAAAGTATGTGTCACTAAGTGAGCACGGCTGCTCCTCCAGTTGCAGGCCAATATTATAGTGTAAAGCACTATTTGCACATTTAATTATTTTATAGTGGCTCCTTATATCATAAAGCTAATAAACCTTATTTCTATGTCAAACCAAGCACCTCAAAGCACTTTACATCAAATTAAATAAAAACCTTAAAACATTTAAACAGATTAAAAGGTGTCTTACTTATCAGAATGTTTAATGTTGTCTTGTTCAATAAGAGGCAGCGGCTGGGAGAAAACAGTCAAAGTATGGAGGTGTTAAACAATTTAAACCATAAACTGGAAACAGTAACAGTTTAAAATAAATTCCAAAAGAGTCAGAGGGCCAATGAAGAGATACTGAAGCAGGTCGATGTGCTTTCTTTGACTTGTTTTTGTTGTAGGTTGTCCAGTTAAAAGAATATTACAGTAGTCCAGACGAGAGAACGCGTAAGTTCCTTTCTTATATCACAAAGAGCATGATAAGGCGTGACTTTTGCAAATACTGTATTCTCAAGTGGAAAAATTGCAGTCTCAGTGACACAGTCAATATCCTTTTATTACTGTGAGTAAACATTGACCGCACCCAAGCTTTTCACCTCAGATGGAGTCTGCTTTGTCAGGGCTTTATGTCCAGACTTTTGACTCATAGAATCACCACCAATAACAATCATTTTGTTGTTCTTGACTTTTAATTTCTGATATAATCAAGTAGTCTTTACACATTTGATTTGTAATTTTTTTTTAAAAGAAACAATTTACAGTGTTGGGATCAGCGGGTGTCCACAGCTGATATAACACAGGTATGAATGTCACAGCTTACGTGTTCCACCTGTGCACCATTATTCCTTCCTTGAGTTTTTGTCTTTTTCCAGGTCACTGTCATAAATGCTTTACTCCTCAGTATGATTTGGATTTTCTTCACTTTCAGAGGTTTTGGTTTTCTTCTTCATTTGTTCTCTATAGGTTTTGGGTTTTCCTCATTTTTGTTTTTTTTCCTGTGTGCTCTTTGGATCCCAGTAATTTTCATTAAATATCTTTTGTCACTCACCAGTGTTTTCTGCATTTGGGTCTGTAAAAAATGACAATATACATTGTGTTGGCTGAGCATGTATAATGAAGAATGGGTATAGTTGGAACATGCACACTAATATTTACTCTGTAATATTAACTCTGGCTTTGCATTTAGGTTTTGATCTTGATTTGGAATTTTGTAAGTAAAACAAATATACTCGATATACTCAATATACTTGAAATATACTTGATACGAATGGCAAAGAGGTTTCAGGTAGATACAAGACTACCTGAAACCTCTTTGCCATTCAAAACTGACCAAAAACCTCTTCTATGACTGTACGAGAGAATGTAGTAGTTATGTTGCCTGTAACCTGACAGTGTAGATGTGAAATATCCGTCAGCAGCTCCAGCCTCTGAGAAGTCCTGCACAGCTCTGCTGAATGGATCTCTGCGAGCCACAACTGATGAGAAGAATGGGAACTGTTGTTTGGCTGATGTCAGTTCTGTACCGGGAGGAAAACCTTAACTCCCTTGATAGATCTGGCCTGCATCTTTAATACAAGCTATTAATAATTTACTCATTTTTCACAGAGAGAATAAAAATCTAACTTCTTTCACCCCAGCCTATGTTGACAGGAGAGAGGAGATGCGCTCTGTCAAGCTGATAGTGGTCAGGTACCCAAGCTTGAAATACAGTGATGTTAAAAGCTATTGATTTTACAACATCATGCCTGACTTATTTTACCCAGGAGGTAGAGTATGAGGTCATGGCATTCTGTTGCATTCTGGATTTTTTTTTAATCTGGGGGGATTTTGAGTAGATTTGAAGAATATCAAAAGAGAAACTAGTGAAAAACCTTTCTCTCTCCATAATAATTCCAAATGTATTTTGTCCACCTTAGCTATAAAGTTATACATTAGAAAAAATGTAAACACAAAGTCAAAAACACTCAGTCTGATGCAGACTTCAAGTAAATTATCTCCTCCTTGTAGTCACACACAAGTGCTTGTTAATATACTGTACACCAGACTTGGGGAAAAATGTGCCAGGGTCTTTCAGCAGTTTACATGTCACCTCTTCTATTTCATTGCAAATCAAAATAACTGAAAATAAGAGTGGATCACCCCCTGCCTCTGCACTTTAAGGGTCTTGGTGTGGGACCTGCAGCTATGTCCTGATCTAAAATGGAGGCGGGATTAATGATTTCCTGCCACCATTAATCTTTATCAAACTGTGGCAGGTTTCTCAGTTGTCCCTAGATAGTTATAAATTGTAAACAGGAAGGCAAAGCAGAGAGTCCTTAAGGTACATTCACACATGTGTGCTAGGGTGCAGGGTGTATTAAATCACTGAAGTGTGAACTCTGCAGTGGTCAGGGCCCTTTTAGTCTAAAGAAATGACTGCATACTGGCTGGGTTTGCTCTGGACCAACAGTAAATCCTTTATACTTTTATAAAATGCATATTATGCAAAGCAATCTGGCAGGATATTATCTCGAGAAGGAAACAAAGATTTTACTGAGGTGTTTTACATGTTAGTGTAACAGTTTACGACCCCCAGCCCTTTGAGCAACTTTAGGGTGTGAATATAGGGGTGGAAACATTGATCAGTCAGTGGAGCCACCACTTTGGTGATGACTGAAGTACTTTATTTTTAACAACTATTGGATGGATTGTAATCTGGTACAGATAGCCATGGTCCCCAGAGGATAAGGCACTATGGCTTTGGTGATTGCTTGTCCTGTGAAATAGCCTAACATCTGCGGAATGGGCTGGCACAAAATTTGGACACTGAGGATACACATGATCTATCCTCAGTTCAGTATTTGGTTGCAAATCTTTCACAGTCCAAACGTTCTTGGCTGACAGACATCAGACGACACTTTGTATCTTCCTTGGTGAGCCACTGCAGTTCTGTACTGCTGTTCTGTTTACTTGTTTTTTATCCACTGACAATGGACCACCGTCATAATTTGTTACTGACAGTATGGCTTACATCGACATAATTGTAGTAACTGAGGATTTAAATTATGTTGCCCATGAGATAGGTACACATGAAAAAGCTCAGCAACAGCTGCTGTGTTAATCAACTTGCTTAAAATTGCATGAGAAGAAATTTTAGCAACATGGAAGGAAATCTGTCCTGTGCTATGTGAGAAATTTACCTTGTAGTCTATTACTTAGCTAATATATTATTGATTAGTCATAGTTCAAATACAAGGCTGATGGATACCCTGTAAAAACAGAAGGATGCTATAATTCAGCAAAATCAAAACCAGTGACCCTGGGATTTACAGGGGAAGAAGATAAGGTCAATAGATGATTTTACATATTACCCTGGAGTTGTATAGTATTGACATGTGAATTGACTTGCAACTGAGCACCCTATGTGCTTTTTTGTGCAGAACAGCTCATGTCATAGGCAGATATAGTTTCAAGGTGATTTTTCTGAGCCAGTGTGATTACCAGCTTCACAGAGGTGGCATGATGGTGTGAGTGCAACCTGGAGCTGTATGCAGCCGAAGATTATCTTGGATTCAAGCTGTAGAGTCCCAACCAAACTGTGATAACATATCTAAAAATGTTTTTTTTTTGTACAAAGGGGTGAAAAAAATTATCCCAAAACTCAGTGTTTATAAAAATGTAATGCAAGCATGACAAAGTCCACATGAGGTTTACTGAAACTGCATGTTATCTGAATAATTCATTGCCCTAAACAAAACATTTATTGAATCTGATCTTGATTAGAGTCTCCTCTTCTCCATTAGGCACTTCATGTAATATTCAAAAGGGCATTATAGCTGTCCTTCGAAGAAGAAATTACCTTGGGGATTATTGAAAAAGGAGTGGTTGTGATTTGCACGTCTATTTGCAGATACAGGAACTCATTGTCCCCAGATCTCGAACCCGAAGGGCCTGTTTGGGAGCGAGTGGAGTAGTTTTTTTGCAACAGTCACTCTGGTAGGTTTCTAACACCTTGTTGAATCCATGTTTTCAATAATTCAGGCTTTTCTGAAGGCAAAGTAGCTCCTACTTAAAATAGTACACCTAAGGTGAATGTAATAAAATGGCGTTCAGTGCAGTGTGTGATAGCACTGAAGGTGATGTTCTTGCTCCTAAGTATTAGAATACGTCCTTGTGCTGGGCCAGAGGAAGTAATGTTCTCAAAAGTAAATTTAAGTTAACAACAGCTGGGCTGGGCCATCCTGTGCATCTACGATGGCTGGGGGAGTGGAGTGCAAGGGACCACTGAAAAAACAACAAATCTACATTAAATCTACTCTGAGAAAATAAATATTGAAAAATGTTTTCGCATAATGCATCACAGCCATTGCAATATATTGAATTAATGATACCTTGCCCAAAGCAAAATATGCTTAGAGAATTCTGTTATCAACAATACTTGGACCACCTTGACTTTGGTTTTAGGCACACTCATCTTTTCATCTAATTTGGTTGTAGTGGCCTGGAGGCTGCACAGTAAAAGGAGGGATGCAGCCTATTATGAATAAGAAATGCAATACCAAATAAAGCTCAGGTTATCAGTAACAGACAACTTAACATTCGAGGCAAAGTAGTTTGAGAAACAATCAAAACACAAGCTCAAATAGAAATGGATTGATCAGCTTAGATGAATATTTAAACCTAGAACTCTCCACAGTCCGTGCCTGCCAGTGTTTACCTCAGTACATCCATGTCCAGGGTCAAGAAACTTTTTTCCCACATAATAAAACTTTTTATTAGTAGTCAGGGCACTGTGTCATTATGCCCTCCATACTATAAGGTGCTGTCTTTAAACACTTCTATCAATACTCCTCTCATGAAATCTCTGCTTCCTGGTAGCTGGTAGCATCTATAGCAAAGTATGAGACCTGAGTATCAAGCCAAACAGCATCCAGAGATATTCCCAGTGTTAAATATCTCGACAGTTTTGTACTACCCTAAAAGACTACGATGTGCTTTGTTTGGGCATCAACATAGGAATGAGTCACCAAGAATAGCCTTCAGCGGTACGATAGTCTGGTACGAGCAGTCGGAGGCAGAGCTTAGTTATCGTAGGCTTTGTGCAAGTTCTGTTCCTTCAATCTTGTATTGTATTTCTTTGGTACACAGCAAAATTAATGATAAACCCATTTTTTGGACATCCCTGTCCCTGATTTGTGCCTGGGGGCATCCAGGATGATAACACGGAAACACAATAGCAAGCAAGAGAACACATTTTACTCTGTATAACTGTCACACTTTTTAATGGAAGTTCTCAGTTATTGTCCCTCTTTATTCTCTTTGATTGGATTTTCCTTTTCACTCTGTATCATTTATCTTATAGGATAAGTGTATATAGGTATAAGTGATGATGTGATAGAGAGCCCAGTTTTGTCAGATAATCATATTATCATAACAGTTAATCAGGGACAGCAGAGTATTAATGTATAGTATGCAATACATAGAGCTATTAGGCTGGTTTACCAGCTCTATGCACTGCTTTATTAGATATTATCATTAAATTCTGCCTTTTGGTTATGACTTTGTTGCAGATCAGGAATTGGGATATGCCATTCATGAAATACACTGAATAATATGGTAAATAAAAATGTAGCAAGTGAAATCTATTATTGGATTTTGGAGGTGCATGCAGTGAAAATACATAGTGCATGTAGTCAACACATATAATTAAGTGCAAATTTGCAATTCGAGGACTTGATTTATAAAAAAAAATTGACTACATATTTCCAAACCGCTAAAGGAAAATTTTCATTCTCGCTTCATTCGTAATTCTCTGAAGGTTATCTATCTTACATGACGCATAGATATTTGGCTGATCGTAACCGTAAAATTTAAATGATCAATTATAGCTGCTGTAAGGAAATCTTCTATTAATTTTTATGTACTTCTACAATGAAAAGCACATGGGTATGGAATGCAGGGGGATTGTTTTTATTCGGTACTAATGCTACTTTAACTGAAGCAAGGAACAAATATCTTTCTCCCCTGTGGATGTCTATATAGCTAATATATGTGTCTGTTCATGGAACACTCTTGTGATTTTTTTTTTTCCTTTTTGACACTAGCTTTGCCATTGTTTGTCACTAATCAGAAGAAATTTGTGTACGATCTGTGTACACACACAGCCAGAACCATCTGTGCATTAGTTAAAGCTGTCCTCATCTCAAACTTCACCCATGGAAACTTTGAATAGTGTGGAACTGTTTCCTATTTCTGTTCCTATGCTGCCAGATACTACATATATGTAGGTGGGAAGGTATTCCATATTTTAGAGCTCACATCTCAACAAGTTCCCATTTATCATCAGGTACAGTAAGTATCTTTTTTCTGCTGACTTCACTAGTTGACAAGCACTGAATATGGGCTTCATAAAGAAAGCATCAATCATGCAAATCTTCTCCTGGGACCAGCCTGTCTCTTAACACACTCTGCTCACTCACCGTAATCAATAATCCACCAATGAGCACCACATCCAGAGACAGCAATCTGACTGCTTTTTTTATGAGTGTGTTATGGTAGCATCATGCTGACATTCTCTCTCGCTTCAGCATCCATTTTTAATCATGGTATCTGGTCTCGCTGCTGCTCGTCAAGTGCCTCAGCCCCCTGTCAGAGTGTGGGCTTGCAGAGAAGGATAAGAGCTCTTACTGCTGCTATGTGGAAATAGATGTGCAGGTACAACTGCCTACCTCTCCTGGACCATCTGTGGAGTGGCAGTGCTGGGTGACTATTACATAAGACATTCATAACAGGCCTCTCTCTTTCCCACATTGTGTTAACAAGTCCTTCAAATAATTTGAATTTCTTTAATTGCATTTTGTTATTCTGGCCGAAATGGTACTTTACTTACTTTTTACTGGGGTTGATGTCTTGGTTGGGGCAGGTTTTCCATACAGTTCAGTTTTACATTGAATTACTTCCTCTTTCATTCAGCAGGCCTTTTGTAATAAGGCATTCTTGCATTTTTTAAAAACTTTTCTGCAGTTCCTTCAAAGTAAATATGGAAAGTCACAGCAACACTGCATTTTAATCAAGTGAGATACAGATATTTAATCAAATTGAGATACAGTTCATAATTTTGTATTTTTGTAGGCTGTGATGTAATGAAAATATTTAGTTTTAGTTAAGTTCTGAGTATCAGGTGTATGATGGCATTCTGAGGCTGGATCAAGAGAATAAGAGAATGATGTACAGGAGCACTGTGACAGAAATAACAGATCTTTCCGTCACTTGGGTGAAAACATTTGCTTATTGAACTGATTACAGCATTAAGTATCAAAGAACACAGTAAAGTTGTGAGCAGGAAAAACACAACAATGAACTGAAAGATGCTATAAAGCGTAATAATTATGAGAGGGGCAGCAGAGTTCTCTGTGGGTTCATCACTATGAGCAACCACTGTTACATATGAGTAGTCCATTGTTCATTATTCATTAGTCACTGTTAATTAATCATTCATCAATGCCCCTTCTGAATGTTCTTTTTTACCTCTGCCAAGCTAGTCTAAACACATGAACTTGAAACTGATAGTCTCATGGTACTGTGACTGAGACAACAGAGATGTTTTCAGGGAAAAAAATCTGCAGTTAGGACGTTTATGTGTCATACTTTAAAGCTAATACAATACATGTTAGAACCTCACTCCCATATGGCTATCTTCAGTTATAACTGTGATCACCCCTAATTATTTTGGTACCAATTAGAACAAAATGGATCATTGAAGGACAGTGATTAAATTGAATGCAAATTAGTTGTGTGTTTGTATGTGTATATATAATGTGTGTGTGTTTTCCTTAATTTACAAAGTTTTACATTTAGCATGATCTCTCTCGCCCACCATGTCTGTTGCCAACTGTTAAACATGGCAGTGGAGCTGTAATGATATGGGGAGCCATCTAGTGACTCATTACGTCTGATAATTACTGTGCACAGTTGTATATCAGCCAAGGAATATGAGGCCATTTTACTCACCCATGGTGCAAAACACTATTCCTTCATGATGGTCCCATCTTTCAGATGATAATGCTCCAATTCAAACTGCAAAAGCTGTTTCCGGGAACACCACGGCAATTGACTCTGGAGGGATGTCTTCTTGATGAAAGGTCTAGTATCCACTAAAGGATGTGTGACAGCTGCACCTGGGAGACTGATGCTTGTCAAATAGTGTCCCTTTGCCTTATTGTATATTATTATACTGTATATTTGTAATGTTTTTTTAAATATAATTTTATGTCAAATTTGTAATAAGTAAGTAAAAATAAGTAAAAATGATCATTAGTTAAGACAGTTAATAATTACTATTTTCCTAATTTCTTTAAGATACATTTGGAATATTTACTCCAATTCATCATATTCTATACAGCTTTGCCTGTATTATAATTTGCCAGTACAATAGAAAAATTAGAACACTACAGTGTAAGTCAGTTAAATATGACTGAATACTAATTTCACATCCAGAGTTATAAGACTGTAATGGAAAACAATCATTTTAAGGAGATGACTGTATTTAACTATAAACAAAGATAAAGAAATGAAATATGTGTAATGCAGCACCATACAGTTTAAAACAACAGATACTTAGACATATTAAGTCTCGTTTTAATGCATTACTCTGGCACTGGCTCCCTCTGATGGTTTTCAACAAGTCTACTGGGAGATAATGTAGTGACAAAACAGAGTGTAATTAAAAACTATATCTTTCAAACACAGGTGCCAGCTGAGATATATGTGGGAGTCATGGAAGCAGCTGATGGATGTAAGGATGAAGATGATGACTTGTCAAAGGCCCCTGGTGTGTTTGTGCTGCTTCTACATGTCTCGCTGTATAGACAAGTCAAACTGGACAACAGTGATGTATGTACAACCAGTGGCCAAACACTGACATCATCTTTCACAAATTCATTATGTTCCTGCAGAGTGAAGCAAACAAGCTTAAAAAAATCAGGGACCATATACATACTGTATTGTCAAGGCTCTTTCTGCTCCTTGGAAGCAACAGTGCCTGCCCACATCCCTGTGAAAAAAGCCATTTGTGATCAATCTATACACAAGATTAGCTATATGAGGCTTCCGCCCCTTAAAAAATTAGTACTCATCTCCAAAACTAATGAAAACCCGAAGCTCCTCAATCCCTGCAATGGCAATTTGCATGATAATTACAATGTTGCAAATAACAGTGAGGGAGGACAGCAAAACAAACCCCTATCTGCTAAATAAGTATAATTCAGTGTACAGGAAAAATAGCTCTGGCTTCTTTCTAACAGTGTCAAGCCTCCACATTTTGTCTCAATACTTGATTACTATAGCTGTCCCCTGTCTGGAGGGATGTCTATGTAACTATGGAGTCACTGAAGTAAACTCCATAGCTTACTCCAGTGATTTAATATTGCTTAAATGCAACTACAGCACTCAAGAGTCAGATTCAACAGCTCTCAACAGATTAGCCCGTGTTTCTATTCTCTCCCTGCTCTCAGTATACTTTGATAATGCTACAGTATGATGAGATAAAAACACCAGAGCTGTATCAATATCATTTTAGGCACAAGTTACGCTTTCTGAATATCTACAGCATGTCGGAATGATGAAATAGTTTGGTTATATTCCCGGCTGATGCAACTTCTTTTTCATCACCTTAACATTGCTGTCATACTCCCCTTCACAGATATAACAAGGAAAGAACTAATGGTCAGAGGTACAGCACATTTAGCTGTTTGTTAGGTATTCGTAGTAGCAAAAACCACTGCAGTGTTCACTGAAGTTCCAACTTTGCCCCTTCACCAGACCAATATGTGAATCTGGCTGCTGCTCTTTGAGTGTGTGTGCAAGAGAGCAGGCAGACATATGTCTCTTGCATATGCAGCCCCAGCCCCCAAATGATAGATAGATGCATAGATAAAAGTTACTGCATATGTTTTATGCTTGTGATTGTTTCTGCTGATTGGAGGCAAAAACTTGTGATTGGTCTTGTCTGTGTGTCACAAGTTGAGGTCTGCTGGACATGAATTGATCTTACATGCATTTGTCAATGTGTTGTAGTAGCTGGCTGTTGGTTCTTCTTTCAGAGAGGAGAACTGGGGCCTTGAGATTCTGCTTCTGGCAACTGAAAATCAAAGAGCTGGGAAACATGCATTTTTCAAGGGAGGAAAAACTGTTCTGAGAAGGATTGCCTTCAAAAGGTATCACACTGTAGATGTTGAATACGAACACTGTTTTTTTATTCTCTCTCTGCATCTTTCCAACTATGGACTCTCTTTATTATTAATTTGGTTGGTGTTACAGCTGCACTAGTCAATATTTTTATATTACTTTAACAGTGGGTGAAAGTCATCACCAGACTGCAGTTCTCCTCAGTTGTACGGGGTGTCTTTCAGTTAATTGTTTAGATTTTTCTCTATTTTCTGTTTTCATTTAGTGTCACCTTTATCTTCAACTTTGTTTCTAGGTGCAGCAGGCTCTAAAAAAGCTCTGACCAATCCACTACATGCTGCTTGTTCAGCACCAAATGGCAGACAGACGGGCAACTAGCCATTACATTTACAGTTAAGTGACTATATGGTAATGGATCAAAAAAGAACACATGAGAAAATATTCGACTTGTCAAGTTATTAGAAATACTCCTAGTACATGAATGCTTATGTTGCTTTTTGTTTGCTGAATGTGTAAACAAGCAACTGTTTGCTAATCTGGCATGGCAACCTTATAACGTGTCATTATTGCTTGTGTCATTGTTACAGTCAATTTTTGGTTAGGATGGAGAACAAAGAACTGCATGACACTACTCAACTGGACATGCCATGTACTTGCACCTTTGTAGTTTATTGTTATTTATTCTATATTTTGTATATTTTAAATATCTTTGATATTTTTATATATTTTAATGTCTTCCTAACTTACTTTTTCTTTTGTAACACCACTCTTTGCTGCTACAATATCTTGTACAATGACAATAAAGTAGTATCAATACATTTAGCTGTGGTATCTAGCTATCTATCTAGCTATCTATCAAAGATGACTTTTTAAGCTTCAGGAAATATCATAGTTTGGTTTAAAATGACTACTGCATTTCATTACACACTGTAATACAGTATATTGAGTTATGCAAGCCTACAGTATATACAGGAGAGATTTTCCATGGGAATAAATCATGCTAAAACCTTAATATATCCAGAGTGGATTTGGTGGTGATGTGTCATTCTGAATCACATTTTAGCTTTGCATAAAAGTGTGTGGTTACTGCTCCGTTGGCATGCCATTGCACAATACTGAAGCATGGCCTATATTCTGTAATGATTACTGTATATGTGGATGCTTAGTGCAGACTAATGCTAGAAAATCTGGTTCATTAACTACAAGCGATAATGAAATTTCATTTCCTGCTGGAGAAACAAAAAGCAAATGAGTTCCACCACAAAATTACATTTTTATGGGAAACTGATATATTCAATCAAACAGGTCTGTGTCAAAAACCCATGGGAATCAGTCCTGGGGGTTTGTCATCTGAAGTGCAGGATGGTCGGGCATAGCACATCATGGAAGTGGATGAAGGCATGTCTCCCATCTCCACAGTACAGATTGGTGGAAGAAAGATCCTGAATAGCTTTGGACCGTCAGGCATCCCAGAGGTACAGTATATGTCATCTCAACATATTCTTTCATTGCTTATTCATTCTATTCATTGATTTCAGACTTGATTGGTTTCTGTCTGTCTTTTCTCATCTTTGATGATCTTCTGTATATTCAGAATGGCACAGTAGAAACAGTGATATTACTTTTGTGCTAAATGGTCAACTTCTGGACATTATCATAAGGTTAGTAGCCATTTTCGAAAAACTATTTTTTCCTTTAAACATTTATCTCTTTAAATTTCAGCTAATTAATCATTATCTGTCTTTTAATTCTCTTATTTTCACTGTCTTTTATTTTTGTAAGTAATGGAAATATGGAAAATTCACAAATTGTTGTATCAGCTCCTCTCTTTTCCAAATTTAGAGCATGTCCAAAGGTTGTCCTTGTGGTCTATTTTAAATTTATATATATATATATTAATTTTACACTGCCTTTATTCAAGACCTTCACCAGTTACATTTTTTACACATAAAAAATCCCCTTCCAGTCTCCTAATATATTTTATTTTAGTAGACAGAATTTTTCATTGTCTTGTATATGCCAATTTAAAATGTGACTTCATAGATTATGCTGTGTTGAGCTGGATTCACCTGAACACAAAGAGAAGAACAGGCAACTGTGGGAACTGAATAATACAGAATTACAGACAGCACATTGAATGCAGCAACATATTTTATTTTACCAGATTATCTTATCTTATTTTATCTTCAAACAATGATATTTAAGCCCAGTGTTAGATTTTTCTTTTTGTCATATTATCTCCTTACTCTTATGCTTTTAGATAAAGTTGGCTCGCTCACTAATATTGTGTTTCTGCTACACAGACATACTTTGTTGAGTCTATCATATTGTGAATATGATAAACATGTGAGCTTCCAGCATGCATCCACCCAGATCACATAAAACTAAACTGTTCAAACAGAACATCTTTTATTGTACACAGTGGCTTGGTCAGGGCACAGTACCCTTATGCATGTAGCACCACAACATGATTGTATTATGTGACAGCGTGTATGACAGAATAATTCTACATGTTGTCAGTGTCATAAAACCAATTTAGACATGTCTTCAGGGGCTGAGGCTTACATTGTAAATCATTTCACTTCCACAGACTGGAAGCTTCTGATTACTGAGATATAACTTGGGATTGCGAAATGCATTCATGTGTGACAGTCTAAGTTTGTCAGAAAATGTTAATTTCAATTTAATACCACTTCTTGCTGGTATCTCACTCGCCTAGCTATGTATTTGATAACTTGATTTATGGACTTTAATTAGTGTGTTACAGAAACTAAGCACCTCTAGAGGTTTCTGGTAAATCCTTTGGTGTTCCTTAATGGATACATTTACAGTCCACTTAGGCTATTGGCTACACAATCAACAGAAATTCTACAATATTCAGCAATAGTTGGCATATTTAGAACAATGTATAAGTAAATGCTAATGGATATTTATTTAACAATACTGCAATACTACATTTCTTAGGTACTTTAAGCAAACAAATACCAGTTAAATTGGTATTCCAGGGATTTAGTATAGAACTGTGGAGACCCCAGAGCTCAACACACAGCAGCGAAAGAAAACACAAAAACACAACACAAATTCTGAAAACACCTTTATCCATTTGACAGCACAAGCAGTGCAAATACAATAATACAACCAAATACACAAACACACTGCAAATAAAACACAACACAACCAAGTACACAAACACATTGCAAATAAAACACAACACAACCAAGTACACAAACACATTGCAAATATCACACAACACAAGCAAATACAAAAACACCTGCAGGTAGTGCAGGTGACAATTCCCATACCACAGATTTTAAGGCACCAAGCCCAAACTGTAATTAAACAATAACCATGATGACAAAATTGGGGTTATTCAAATTAATGACATCTAGAATCTCTCTCTGGAGCCATAGAAAACATATTACTGTTTTACTTTTCTTTTTTCATGGGGTTAGTAATATTCATATCAGATGACAAAACTTATGTTGAAAATACCAAACTCAGAAAGTAAAGAAAAAAAACCTCCTCATGGCAGGAAGATGATAATGGGCTGAGGATGAACTCTAAGTGATGGAGTGGAAACAGACCAATTCCTGTTGTTGCTGCACAGAGGAGCAACGTTGGTGGTAATTATATTTTGGATGGGTGCTGTTCTTCTAGACACACACAGTGCACAGTGTAGGTCATCAAAATTTGTCCAAATGCCCATTGTCATGCTCCCTTGTTACTGGAACACACACACACACACACACACACACACACACACATCTACACACAAAAAGCAAACTCATAAGGTCCACACTATGTGATGCCCCCCACCCCCCATAATGAAGCAAAAATACAGCAAATGTCCCAGTGCTTCTGGTGTTGAGTTGGTCGCTGATAAAGAAGTTGTGAGTAGAAAGCGGAACAGCTTCCTAGCCTGCCACCACAGACAGATATAAACCCAAAAAGAGAATTAAAGCTGTGTATGCTGTGTATATGCAACAAAAAAATGCAAATGCAGTTTCTTTATTCTTCACAGCCCATTGAAGCAAATCAAGACAATCAAATGAGTGAATTAAAAAAAAAATTTTTCTATTGGGATAACAGCTTTGAGATTTACCAAATAAATCTAACAGCTGTGAGTGCACTGGAACATCTGTTAGCTTGAGGAAGCAAACTCCTCTAATTACCCCCATCAAGACTGCCCCAGGCGTACATGCATGTGGAAAATACTGATGTGCAGAATTGTTGAGGAATCTTTATCGTTAAATGCATTATGAGCCATTATTATTACTTTTTGTTGAACAACGGAAAGGTTCCAGTGAATTAAAGTTGCCCTAGTAAGTGAGTGTTAAATCTCTGTGATCCACAGTAGGTGTTATAGAAGACAGGGATGTGTCCATATGACAGAACAACCTCCATGAGTGTTGCTGTGGAGATGTTCAAGATCACAGTAAGAGTGACTGTAAAGTAAATGTCCTTGATTACGTAAATCTATCACACGGCCCCTGCCTCCACGGCACAGTACGATTTGTTTGTCTCCTAAGATGCCCTTATTGTGGTGTGCTTGTTACCAAGGCAACTGCTGTTTTCACAATGAGAATGTGTAGGATGCCACAAGCAGTGCCAGAATTTGGTTCAATATAGATAACCCGGGCTTTACTTGCACATGGCAACAGATTTCTTAAAAAATGGATATGTTCTACAAATGGCTCCAGTTATAGTAAGAACGTGCAGCCAAGTCAGTTGACTTGTTGAATTTCTTCTCAAACAGATCAAAAAAAGGTTGCGCTGATAGCTTCTGTGAGGGGAAGAAATGTGGTGAATAATGGATTAGGATAAGTATGAGACCTAGTGTATATTGTTTGTGCTTGGACAATCTGAACCCCAGGTAAAATTGTACCGCTTCTGAAATGCTGATAATACATAAGCTTTATTGGGTCAGAAAATGCTTTTTTCCCCAAACAAATGTAGAATAAATGAGAAAATCACAAATTAATCTGATCCATTTCAGGGTATTCATTTGTTAAAATTTCTTTGTAGCACTGTTGTGTGCAAGTTTTCATAAATTATGAGGCCTGAGGATACAAGTATGACTAAGAAAATTGCCTTTGAAGTACAGCTCACAAGTGATATTGTAATTCAGATTTAAATCATTTGCTTATCATTTCATACTTCCTGCTTCTTGGATATGTTAATAAGTAGTGGCCATCATAAATTAACAAAATATCAATGAATTAAATAAATGAAGATCAAATAAATGCTCACTCACATGCCCCATATTGCTCACAACGCAAAGGACTGTACACAGGAGAGTGAGTTGCCTTTGTTGTATTTGCTTTATTTTGTTTCATTTGTGTATTTTGGTACAATATTGTATTATGTGCTACATGTTTTCTGCTGCCCAGCTAGATAAAAGAAGGTAATAAAGACCCCTCCAAAATTTCAAAATTTTATTTGAACTTGTGTGTGTGGTATATCCCAACTTCACACCCTTATTCATTCCTTGCCAAAAAGTTAAGTGAGAAGATCAATGCCCCTGTCAAATATGTTTATTGAATACAGAGCCACAGCCAGTAGGCAATTATCTTAGCTTATAAATATAATAGCATATAAGCATATAAATGGGAAGCAGGCAGAAAAAGCCAGCTTTGCTCTCTCCCAAAGTTGGCAAATATGCCTACCACCATTGCAAAGCTTGCTAATTAACAGGTCTTCCTATATCTTGTTAGATAAACAAATCAAACATGTAAAAATGGTTTGGTTGTAAAGTTTTTCATTAGGAAGAAGAAAACCAGCAACATTTGGCAGATAAATCCCAAAGTCAAAGGCTCCGTTTTATATTTTATAATGATATAATAATAATAATTTAAACTCTATGTGAATGTCCATCATCATCAGTTGTCCTGCCAGAACATTTTGCTACAAGCTAGAGCTAGGTAGCATGATATGTTACACATTGTAAACTGAAATTCCCTTAAGTTTACATTCAGGCTTTGGTTTATTCAGGAACTCATTTGACTTTTTTGTTAAACAAGCCACACTAAAAAAAAAGAATCTGATGTTCCACTTGGGGCATGTTTATAGTCTGGGCTAGTCATTCATCTAGCAACTTTTAAGCAATTTACTCACATGTATAATTTAAGTTGGCTAAGTCTCTGAGACTGCAAGCCATTTTAACAGCTGCAAAAAAGGTATATTACACAGGGAAGAAGAACCTTCTTATTTTTTATATGCCTTTTGGTGAGTTTTCCCACTGTTCAAAATGGTGACCACATGACCCTTCAGCAGACATTTATATGGATGAGTGCCAGGTTCAAAGAATAAAGTAAAAGGCATATTAACATCTAATGATTCCTGACCCCTCTCCTTCTCTTTAACCCTTGTCTTACTTTTTTATTACTTTAACAGTTTCTGTTTGCAATGCCCATCTGCATTCAAAGTCCCTCTGTGACCACATCAACCATGTCCTAAACCGCAGCTGCTGCAGCTGCCCAGTCATATAGATACAGGCCTAAGGACCAAACCAACAAGGAGGTACTTACCCACAGAGGACGAGTGATTCCCTGAATAATTCAACTCAATCAAGCCAGCTTAAACATTAATGGGTGAGTGGGAGTTCCTCTCGGCACTTCCCTGGGGACAAACAGTAGTGGAGGAGACACTCTAATTGCTAACTCTTGTCCAGTAGAAGTCTTTAATTAAAGTGAGTGGAGAGTGCAGGAGTTGCCTTGGAGCTCAGCCTGTCAACCTTTGGAGAGTGGAAAGGGGTGACAAGCAAAGTAGCCCTCCTCGGGCCCCTCTTTTAGAGTTGCCAGATCTATGTAATAAAACAAGTACAATGGTCAATCAATATCAACCCAGAACAGGTATTGAGCACCATTCTATCTCCAAATCAATTCCCTATATCCGCCTCATTGATACTGATTGAGTCAGGCAGATAGCCTGCCACCTCGAGTCCAGTTCTGCTGGAGGTTTTGGCCTGTAAAACATTCCAAAGTCATGTCTGCTATAGTATAAGCTATATGAGCATTATTTAATGTATGTGGACAGCTGAAGTTCACAGCAACAGGACAACCACATTTAGCACACAAACCTAAGTATTGGTTTATGTAACTGTGTGGACTAACCTGAGTAATCACGATGTGTAGTCATTAAGCTGACAGAAGTGGAATGAAAAGACAGCCCTCACATCAACCCTACCCCCTCCTGAAAAACTATCATCACCACCTCCACTCCACAGACATGCCTACCCTCAGTCCACTAAACCACCCACCTGGCCACCCACCCTACTCCTCCCTGCACTTTTGACCTTGCTGACTGCTGTTTCCATGGCAGTGTACAATAAATTTCATGCAACCTGAATCTGTTGTTGGGGAATCTATTGATCCTAATCATCTTCATCCTCATGATCTTCGCAATAACCATCACCATCATTGTCCTCTTATTTTATATGTGGGCTTAAGAAGACACTCATGGTCCTGTTGTTTTTGAGTGGCCACTTTATTTTATGGGCTGATCAGAGAGCTTCTCTTGAACTGAGAAAACCATCACTGAAAACTGGTGCTTGGGAGAAGCTTTAGAGCCCTTTATTATGGCCAATTCTCCAGGGGTGTAGCAGAGGTCATTGAGAAGAGCTATAACACCCCTAGGTCGTACAGTGCATATAAAATTAGCTGGAGGATAAAATAAATTGTTGTTCTAAAATGAGACATACACCCTAACATAAAACACATCAGTGATTATCACTAGCCATTTGTTTATGAAAACAACACACCAACAAATGCTTACCTACTTACCTATTGCTTACTTTGTGGTAAACCTTCAGCACATTCAAGGTAGTTTATTGAGCTGGACAGATGAGGATAAGTTTTAAGCTGAAATAGTAAAATTTTGTTAAAATATATTTATTGAGCTATGTGTGGTACATAAGGATATGTTTAATGTTTTGTTCTGAGGATACATACAAGTGAACTCTGAATAACTAAGTGATTACATCCCCTCCATCACCAGCCTCCTACTACTCACTGAATCGTCTTCACCATCATCATCCATGGTCTTTATCTCCACTACTCAGTGGATGCACACTTCATCCTCCTCACCCTCGCTTGGGAACTTAGGAACTAGGAACTTCAGTGCACTCAAAAAATAAACATAGACTGCTTATTTTTTTATTGTTGTTTTCACACTGTTCTTGATGGGTCCCAAAATAAAAAAGCAGTTGTACAGTGCCAGAACCTGATTGCCCAGTTTTACAGTTGGCCATATTAAATAATTTTAGTCATATCAGGCTTTCTGTGATACTTAAAAACATATTAATCATTTCAAGTCATAAATTGTCCTAGTTCTGGGTAAAATTTTGTTTCATGCCTACTAGGTGTATGTACTCCTGTAATGGAAATGTGAAATGAAGGATTGTAAAATCAAAAGAATTTACTGTATGTGAGGTTATTAAATTAAGTGTCAAACACAACACAGGCAAAAGAAACACTAAAATACTACAGTTGACCATAAAGGAACATGGTCATTGGTATGTGAGTTTTTAGGGAGGGAGTGGGTTATGTTATTGTATACTTAACTACTTCACGGAGAACCTAGATATTTAGATATACCTGTAAACTTGGCAACACTTGCTTCAAGGGGGTCACAACTGCACAGTCACCACCTCCAAGAGTCTTGGAGCAATGTGGAACACACATGACAAAATTCTTATTTCCCCAATATAATGCGAATGCAGCATTAGAGGTGTTTGTACGTAAATTTTCTAACTTTGGACAAAGCCGTTTCCCCCTTTGCAGCTTTATGCAAAGCTAAGCTATTTGGCTCCTTGCTGTTGCTCCTGCACAAACATGAGAGTGATATGTTGATATGTTCAGATATGTTCATCTAGCTCTGAAAAAAGCAAATAAGATAAGATAAAATGTTGGGATAATTCTTTGAGAATAATTATTTGTGACCCTTAACTTTGCATGATTTTTTTTGCCTCAAATGCATCAATAATGTCAGATGTTCTGCCAAATATAAACAATTTGTATAGAATAGAAATGTTATCTAAATTGAAAAAGCAGCAAAAGTGCATTTATGTCAACCACCTCCAGCTTTGCAGATCTTTTTAGATCTTTGTTGCCTTATTAAACAATGTCGTGTCATGAGGATTGGGCTGCAGATTACTCTATTGTTGTTTCAGTTAACGGACACAACAATGGCTTCCCCGTGAAACATGGTTATCAGTTTTAAACATAAACCCTAAAAATAAAAAGAGCCAATGGACACTGTTTGATGAATAATGCTATTGTGAAACTTGGATTAAGGACAGCTGAAAATGTCGCCAAAATATTTCAGTAGGAGGGTATTCAGAGTTTCTGTTTTCAGCAAATGCACCATCCGTGTGGCCAAAAATACACTAATCTGTTAATGAAACACTAAATGGACAGCCTCCAAAGCAAAGATTCAAGTGATGTATTTATGCAGCCATGTAATTTTTGCATCCACTGTCTACTGTCTTTTTTTGGCCAGGATGTTATTAGCATACTTTGCTCTGCAATTGCGCAGGCAAGATCTACGCAAGAGACTTGTTTTGTTCATTTATTAATAATTCCATCATTCAGCTGTGTTTTTCCCCTGCCTCCCATAACTATGGCAACCAGCCGCATAGTCGAGGAGAATCTGGGTCTGTTGTAAGCAAGGAAAAAAATATCTTATATTTTCTCACAGCAGATGTTCACTTGTGACTTTTGGCTGCATGAAGACAGTCCATCTTCTCAGTCAATGGAGAGGCTCTCATCTTCTTGAAAAAAAACTCACAATCTGCCCACAAGCAGACGTAACACACATCTCACAACGTACCAGATGCTTGTAATGCAGACACTGCGTGGGGTTCAGTGAGCAGCAGACTAGCTTGGGAGGCTTAATTAATATCTTTGCTTGGCTTCCAATCACTCTTACAATATACAGTATCTCATCTCCCGATGTTGATTTTTCTTGCCTCTCAGTTCATGTCAGCATCCCACATCAGCCATTGTATTGCTGCAGGGTTTGATCTCTCTTTTCCGGTGCCACTGGGTGCACTTTACTGTGGCACATAATGTGAATTGCCTCTGCTCCAAGACCTGTAGGTCTAATTCTTCTGCACCCTTTTCACTTAAATCAGTATGAATCCCTATAGCTTAACACTAAAAAGCATGGATACATCGCTGAGTGGGCCTACTGGGCACAGGCTCTGAGGACCTCTGTGTGAAGTGTGCTGACATTTCATGTTGGAAAGTCAATCAAGTAACTACAAAGAAGGCACAAAACTATCCTACAAAAATTGTGAAATGACCAAAAAGGCACACAAAATAACTAAAAGACATGAAAAATTACTACAAAGAGATGTAAAAGAGCTAAAAAGAATTTCAATATTATGACCACAAATAGACACAAAAGGACCACAGGAAAAAGAAAATGGTTTATAATTTGTCCATGCTTGGTGGGGTTGGGTAACACTCAACCAGTGATGCACATCAGAGCCCTCCCAGGTAGCAGGGGGTCCACTTGTCGAAAAGAGAAGCCCCAGGTGGAGTTTGCCTGTCGTCGTTTGTACCCCCAGTTCCTACTGCACAAACAACCTCAGAGGATCAACAGGGGGAGGCTCGCCATAGGACCAAAAATTGATACCTGAAGACAGCACCCCCTGTGGATGCCATTTGTGTGTTTTTTTCATCTTGGTATGTCACTGGCATTTCACCTGCAGGGTTAAAAGTGACAGCCCTGGTGTCAACAACAGTATTCACCACAGATTTGGGATTTAATATTGAGTAACTTTCTTGCATAAGGAAGAGAGGCCATGCAAGAGACATACAAAAAACATGCTGTACTGAAATTACACATTGTACTCAAAGGTTGAGGCAGAGTGGGCGGCTTGTGTAGTGATGCAGGTATGGTGCCGTATGACTCAGATAAAATCACTGTTGTTGTTTTACTCCAGTTTAACTCTACCTGCCTAATAAATATTCATTTTATGTTAAATAATTCACTATTTCTTTACCTACATATCTGTGTTTATGAGCTGGAGTTTTGCTGCAACAGTGCAACAAATGTTCAAATCCCTATCTTCTGCCCACGAGTCTGGCACTGTCTCATAACAGCAATTTGCCCATTAGTTTTAGGTATTAAAGAAAGCAGGGTGCTTATTTTTTCTACTTCAGATGTGGAGCCCCTTGTGTTTACCTCATTATAAATGCTTGCAGTTTACATTTTAACAGCTTAAAGCTCATTATTTCTGAGAGTTGGATAAAGGAGTTAAGATTTTCCTTTATGGGTTGGTGTGTCTGCACTGTATGTTTCCAGCTCAACTGAATTGTGTTTTTTGCAGCAGTAAAAAATGCTTTGAAGACAAGGTTGTTAATTATTCCCTTCACACATTTCAGAATGTCACGATTACAGAAACATCACACTCTTTGTACAAGTATAATCTTTTTCATCAGTTCTTCCATTTTTTTGCTTCTGTGGTACGGACACTGCTCGTGTGCTCTGGCATTAAAATTTCATGGTCAGCATCTGCGTTTGGTTTCATTTGCTGACTTTATTATGGTCTTGCATTCCTGATGGTCCACACGGTAAACTGCTGGCAGTGCTTGTGTTTGTTTGTTGCTAATTGTGTGTTTCCAGTGTGGTCTGCATCTGCCCAAAGTTGAGCAACGCTAGACAAATGGTGATTCAACAGAATAAACACATAAGCTATGACTTGTGCTGTTACCAAAAATATGTTTTGGAGAGCAGCAGTGGGGCTTTTTTTCCATCTACACGAGTCATTGAGCAGCTGGACAGCCTGAGGGATAAACAGTATTTGTGGCCAGAGGGCACAAAGAAAAAGAAAGACATGAGTCAACTGGGTCATAATATCAGCAGAACAGTGGTGAATCTTTGAAAACTGTACTTGTTATGAGGCTTAATATAGATTCTGTCAGGGAGTCAGAGAGCCAAGTGAGGTGATGTTGTATGTAGTTGGTGTTGCATGTATGGCTCGTGGCACAAATAGATGAAGAAAAGAAAGCGATACACAGGATGATGGATGATGTTTCCCAGAGGCGAATGTGATAGCATTGCCGGGTCTAAACAACCTGCATTATGAATGATTTTGTTCGGGGTAGCTTGTTAATGTGAACGTGCTGAGGTAATCTCAAAAGGGCTGAAAACAAGCAGAGACAGTCTTTGATTCACGGCTCCTCTGTTGGAGAGAAAAGGTGATGATTTTTCCACCTTCTGGTAAAATAAGAACATGAATATATTACCTAATAATTTTGACAACCCCTTGACGGAATGATTTTTCCCTCTTCTGTGAGTAGAAGCGTGTGTGTATGTGTGTCTTGTCATAAGGCCTGTTTCTCAAGTGTTCCCAAAGGGGAGCATTCTCAGGTCCGGCGGGTCTCTGTGGGGGAACTCGTGACTGACACCGCTCACTCAGGGGCATTCACTAACTAAACCACTGAGTTCTTTGCTCCCTCAGGCCACAGCCTCAGTGATTTATCTTTCTGCAGAGAGGGGAAGCGGTGACTGGCTGCTGGCTCAAACCACACACAGACTGTGCAAACCAGATTAAACTGGGTTCAAGACTTCAATAATTATGTTCACCATGAGAGCAGGGAATGTGATCATCGTAGGACTGTAAACTCAAGTGACAAGTAGAAATACAATTACAGATGATTCAATTTATTTATTATAATGCTATGTCAAGATTTCACTGCAGGACAAAGGCATGGATTTTGATGTTGTTTTAGAAGAAGGATGTCCAAGTTGGTCAGATTTGGTGTTTGTTGTTTTGTTTTTTAGGCAGTTTCTATGCAGAGGTTCACTTGTTTTAGTCTTTGCATAAGTGGGTTGATGGTCATGGTCATGATGGTCATGCTTTGGTGAGTCTATATGAAATTCCTGGGCTTTTTCAGTCTTGGAGGTTTTGCATCTCTTAGGTTACAAGAGTTCAGGGCGTGCTAGCGGTTTGTCCCCAGTGGAAGTAGAGAAATGTGTGCTTTTGTATTGCTAAAAAATATTAAGTTGTAGGGTGCATTAACATCATAACTGAGAAAAATCCTGAACTGTTTTACTTCACTTCTGCCATAACTGTGTTGATTACTGGTAGATAACCAAACTACCCTGTTAGCCAGGGGTAGTATCTAAAGGCTAACAAATGCTGAGTGCACATTCTGATTCTGGTACATGACCCAGGCTGGCAAGCACCAAAGCCCCCAAGCGTTATCATCTTTAGTGGTGTGTTCAAAGCAGTTTGACAGGTGCAGGTTGAAATGCTTCACTTTCAATCTCAGACAATTAGTTTGGTGATATATATAAAAGCTGAGTAGGCAGAAGTGAATAGGGGCTCTCATCAGTTTTGGACTCAAAGTGTGGGGCTTTGTTTGTTTACTGAAAGCAGACCCTATAAATATCAGACTCGATAATGGGTGCAGTGCTCATCCGAGGATACAATAGTCCAGTGGAGAACAGATGAGTGATCGCAGAGCTTGCAAAAGAAACAATGGAAAGTAACCTAGTTCAAGTGCACTGACAGGTGTGGAGTAGGCAGAAATGCTCTGAGTCATTTTGTAAGTGTTAGTTCAGAATTTTATAGCTGGGCAAAATGTGTTAATGTTCCGTCAGCTACAGCTCTGGATCTATTGCAGGAAGTAAAGTTTATGTACGTTTCTATAATCGTGACCCTTGCTCATTATCATGCTGGCAAGTTTTTAATCATTCTTTCATGATGACTTTACCATTACCAGTCACTCTTCATCCCACTTTCTTTGCAGGTTCACAGTTTTTAACACCACATTCTTGCTTGTTGCCAGATCTTGCCCTGAAGGGTTTCTGTATTCTGGAAACACCCAGAGAGCTTCAGTATCTCACTGAGACCTTTGGCTGGAGGGAGTTTTGAGTTTTACTGTACAGCTTGCTGACAGGTAAAAATGCTGGACTTTTGCAGGATGGAGAAATCAATGAGCGTGCACAGTGGGTATGTCCGGCATTGTCTCGCTCTTGTGGATTTCAAGCAGATGTGTAATGAAAATGGGCTTTTATTTGCCAGCAGTGTACTCACAAGACACTCCCTCTTCTCCATTTTCCAGTTTATGGTTTGGTCATGATTAGGTTACTGTGCCCTCTTGGTGAGGCTGGCTGATTGTATGGCAGTGTGATTTGATTTCCCCTACTTACTACTACAACTTCATGTTTTATCTGCACTGTGTGCAGAGGTACATGGGAAAATCACTGTGTATTTATGTGTGTGTCAGTCAATGTGTGCGTGTCCATTTGGCCTGGGAGACCCGTGGGATGTAATCTCCCTCTCTTCATGCCCGCATCCCGGCTCAGTGTGCTGGGGATTAACAGGCCAATAAAGGTTTATTGATGGAGTAGTGGCCCTTCACCACTACTCGCCTGACCATTATTGGAGGATGTGCATTTACAGATAGAAAATCCATTCTGAGCAGGCGTTGTTATTTATGGATAATGGCAAAATGAAAGATGCTTGTTACTTTACAAATTCAATTCCTCTGATATCTATAGGAATACAAAAAGGTACTACTGCCTCCTTCTCCTCTGAATGTGTGTGTATGTGTGTGAGCAAGTAGGGATCAGCAGTCAAGCTATCTGAATCTTATCTCAAGGGGATGTGTTTGTGAAATTGGTTTCAGCTTGTTATTTGATGCATTATCTTCACAATTTGCTCACATACTGATTCCACTTATGGTCATACTGAATTTGTTTAAGTATGAAATATGTGTTGTGTGACAGGGTCAGCTCTTATCAGCACCTCCAGTGCAAGCTGAAATCCAAACCAATCTGCGTGCACCTATTTATGTGCTTTTTCATCTGTAACTGCTTTCTAATGAGCCTCATCAGGCACTGTGGGATGCCAAAGATAAGAAGTAGTAATACAGTGAGTGCTGATAATCTCTCTCTACAGAATCATGTTGGGCCCCTTCTCACTATGGATTAAATCACCACTCACTCACCACGTCATGTACTAGATGTTCTCCCTTCACTGACATGGTTGACAGTTACACAGTGGTTAGGTTGGGGAGGGGGGATTGCCTGCTCATTCAAAGATGATGGGGGATAAAGTGGTGACCCAGTCAGTCTTTTGGACCAGCTGTGACCTGTGGCACACACCTCCCATCCTGTGCCACTGAAACATTCATAACTAATCCTGGAAGTTGGTGTAGATTACCCTTTTTTTCCCACAGCAGCATCATAAAATGAGGAAGTGACAAGGGGGCTGAGGGTGCAGTGCAGTGATGCAGTGTTGAGGGGGAGGTTGCAGAGCAGGAAGAGAAGCTGCAATGCTTGCACTGCAGATGAACATCTTGTCTCCCCTCTCAGGAGTTGCTGGAAATTAAGAGCAGAAAAATGGCTGTTTCATTTTCTGAGGTCAGTTTCTCTGCTCCCAGGTTCCCTCTTATCAGTGAGCATCCCTTATCTGCACTCCAACACACACACACGCACAAACTCAGTTGTGTCTCCATGTCTTCAGAGGACATTACATTGACTAACATTAATTTCTTTGAGCTTTACTCAAACCTTTACCATAATTACTAACTACCGAAGTCTAACCCACACCCTGAAGTGTAATGATTTGGGACTTGTTTTTCGTCCCTATAATTTGAATGTGTGAAAACATTTTGATCCCATCAAAACAAGTAATATCTAGACATCACACACACACACAGAAGCTTGCTGTGAATTACCACCATAAATTCAGAGAAAAATAAATTGCACATGTTGCTGAAAACTACAATAAACCTTTAAATCTCAGGAAAATGTATAATTTGTCATCATTAGCCTCTCACTTCTTCAGACTTCTCGAAAATGTGTAAAATTTGCTGTCCTCCTTTATGATTCAAAGCATAATTCCTCACGCTTTATTATGAAATTCATGCAGTGTTTCTAATAAGGAACCAGATGATAGCCAGATTGAGAGGGTTGAAGTGACGGCCATGTGTTATCGGGAAGACACTGCATTTTAAAGTGACATTTACACTTTCGCTCTACATCCCCATCCCCCACCACCCACCCACTGCCACCAGCTCTTACACAGAAATACACACACACACACACACACACACACACACACACACATCTTCTCCCCCCTTTATCTTCATGCCACTGCTCCCTGTGTTCTCTCTCCTCAACGATGCACGGTATTGCATAAATGCAGAGATCAGTTGAAAAAAACGTGACACAGTTCAAACATGTTCGATTAAAGGGGCACATGGTGGCTTTGGCAGGAGCTAAACTCTCTCTGCTGCTCACATCTACTGCAAATAGTTTTGCAAAGTTTTAGGGCTCATCCACCCTGCACGCACACTAAACACACTAAAAACTGACTAGTTAGTTTGTGTGCTAAATGTTTTCTGTTATCTCACTGTATTCTTGAGACTATGAGCAATGGACAATATTATTACAACATGATATACAAAAGGTATAAAGAGGAACACATCAAAGACATGGTTGAGAGCATTAAGCAAGCAGGTTGGCTGTCATTGTTCAAGCCTATCAAGATGCTGGATCCTGTTCTCCAGGTTGCCATGGTTGCATCATTGAAATTGTGTCATCCAATCTGCAGTCATTGCATTTAATTGATGACATTGACGAATCATCCCTAACTATGGTCAACTGTATATGGAGCAACTAAATGTGAGGCATGTTGCAAAAATATGTGTTGTGTGTTGCGTTGTGTTATGCTTTTGATGATGCAGTGCAAAGAATTGTAGCCCTGTTTGTAAAGTCAGCAAAGAGTCCAGGTTGGGTGAATGAGAGGGTGAGAGAGACAGTGAGTGTGTGATAACACCTGACAAGCATTTGTTTTGTGAAATGTCTTAAGTAACAGTCTGATGCTGTTCCTGGTGTTTTTTTTGGCATCTACCATCTCTCCCTGTTGCTCTTATCATTCATTTTCACATAACTGTCACTCATTCTAACCCTTCCTGATCTACTGTGACACTTTATGGCAGCACATCAGCGGCAGCACTTTGATACTGTATATACTGGATGAAATTGGATTTTGATTCTCAAAGACATAATTGCCCTCTGCCTGAATAAACCCTCTGTCATTGTGCAAGACTGACATCCAGCTTGCACAAAGCAGTGATGGAGTTGCTCTCACCAGCCTATGCCTTAGGTGGCTTTTTATTCCCCCTTTGAGAGAGCTATCAAATAATGTTGTCATGGAAACCATCTGTCTGTGAACCACCACTGGTGGTGAGGCAGCTGTGTTTCAAAAGTAGTTCGCAGAAGGGCACCTCAGATCATGTAACATATAACATATAATATAAATTCATACACGACCCTCACTTTGAGCCACACTGTCAGCCTGCAGACTGGGCTTGATGACAGCTTGATGACACTTCATGAACCATGAGCCTTGTTGCAGTCAGTAACAAGAGGGACCAGCCTTTCGAGCTTAATAAAAGTCTGACCTGCCACATCATCTGGAAAATTAGACATTTTATTGTAAAGCTGCCATTACACAAACCAATGTCATCCTTAAAATACCACAGCACATAGCAAATACCGAATCCCACCTTATCTTTCTTCATCAAATCAGACCTTCGGTTAAGAAACAGAAAATAAAATTGCATGGTTTGACAGTTCACGTTGTCTCAGTTTTTAACCCTTCGAGGTTAACAATGTCTTTCACAAGAAACCTGGGCAGGAATGTAGCATTATAAGTTTCAGACTGGGATATACGTCATAAAGCACACAAATAAAAGTGAAGCTAAAAACAAAATTACAACACAATTGTTTTGGGGGTTTTTTTTTATCACAAACACAATTAGTAGTTGTGTGGAGCAAGATGAGCCCACCCTTACCTCTTGGCTTTACAGTATCATACTTGAAACAAAATTCACTTTTGTCTTAATTTGATTAGAAAATTTGTACAGTAGGCAACAATGTCAGTATTTCACATCTGGGCTCCAACTTCATCCCTCCCTAAAGGGAAGCATTAAGCTTAGCACTGCTTGGGGGGAAGGGGGGTTTTGTGACAAATTTTCGTTTTCTCAAGAAAGGAAGCCTCAGAAGCTATGTGTGTGTGCTGGAGTGGAGGTGCAACTTAAATCCTTTACAAGCAGCAGCGGTGGTGGAGACATGGAGGGATGAAGTTGTGCTGCCGAAGGCGTTCCTGCCTTGAGCAGCACTTTAGCAGCATGGCAGCGAGAGGCAGCCATTACAGCATGGCTGGCTTGTTCTTTGCCATAGGCCCTGCAGATAGTCCCTAACACTTCCCCCTCACAAACCAGCTCTTTCACAGCAACTCTGCATTTACAGGTATAGACCATACGGTACTATCCCCTAGCAGCAGGACCAGGAAGATAGAAGAGGTTGTGCATATCTCTAAGGCTGGTGTCTTCATTACAGCAGATGATGTAGAGCAACTACTCATATCTGTGTTTCCAGAAAGTTCAGCACTTATTTTTTAACAGTTGTGTAAGTGAAAACTTTACAGCCATTAGTCAATATTGATCTTGTTTGCCAGTGATCTTCGAGAGGTATTACATATAAAGGAGCTGTTCCAGTAAGGCTGCTCTGTTGATTACTGCGGCCTATAATCGGTTCTGCACGACCATAACCAAGGACGGTGGAGTTGATTGTATCTAAAGCCTTTCTCTGATTAGTGAATATAATGTTATATGTAACATAAGCAAGCGCCTTTTGGTGGTAACATCCATGCCTCTGTTTTTGGCACAAGAGGACTTAGTCCACTTACTTCCTTGCACGTAACAGGATTACAACAGTGTTGGCATGCTTCCGATCCCATGGTATGATCTCAGTCTGACAGATGGACCTGAGGAGCCTGGCACCAGACACTGTTGGTGACTTTTCTGGTAGCTCAGCATAATTGCAGCGGACTGTCCAGAATCTAGACAGGACTCTTCCTTCCTTTTGTCTCAAAAGGGAAATAGGACGGTAGCTAGGGTAATGGCTGACATGCACTAAATATATTTGAGCCATCTTTTCGGTCGACAACACTATTCCCAGAAAAGAATCATTTCAGTAACTGAATTTTGGCTTAAGCCACTGGCAGGTAGTGAAAGACAATAAGGGAAACCTTCTCTGAAATGTAATCACTGTCATGTTTAATGCAAGCTGAAGCTACCCTGAGCTGCTCTCTCCCTTTGTGTCAAACAGAGACACACAGATGGAGACATGCATACAGCTTATGACAATGTCCTTGAAACACAATTGTTGATAAATGAAGACACCAAGTGAATTACAAGCACTCTCCTTTGTATGACCCCTGTATGGTAAAGTATTTATTTCTTCATTTTTGTGTCATTTCCATACTGTGAGGTGATTTTTTTCTATATGTACCTTCATTTTTTCATGTCCGACCACACCACTGGTTAAAAGTCTTCTGAGATCACTTTTTTGAAAGGCATGGTTCACATCAGCAGATGCTTTTTGTGAATAGCAAGCTTAAAATGTTTGAGTGAAGTCAAATTAACTCTAACCAATACCTTCAAATGCTTTTCATTGATTGGTATATTGATTGGTGTTTGTGTATACTTACGATTTAGATGATGATCAGATCATATTTGGTTAACAATTAATGCAGACAACCAGATAATTCCAAAGGGTTTATATACATTTTCTATTCACTGCATATAGGGTGTTAAGTAGTGAGCTTTTGAGGTGCTGGTTGGTGTATTTTACCTTCAAACAGAGCCAGACTACATTTTTCCCCCTGTTTCCAGCCTTTATTCTAAAGTAAGCTAAAATGGTGCAGCGGTAAATTCCTCTTTACCCTACAGACATGAAATTAGTTTCGATCTTCTCATCAAACTCCCTGCAGGAGGTGAGGAAGTGTTTTTTTCCTCCAAAATGTTCCTTTAAATATAAAAATTGATTTGTGTGTTATTAGCATTATTGGCCTCTTTTTGTGTTGAAGAAGTTACAGAAGTAAATCTGTGGAACTTTCTCACTACAGTGACCATGGGTATTCATTCATATAATCTAAACTAAGCCCTTGAAGCCTTTGACAAAGATGAGCTTACTGTGTTATTTCAGGGGAGCCAGAAATAGCACAGAGAATTTTGGCAAGGACTCCTCGACTGTACCTCCCATAAATAAACAGACATGAAGACATTTGAATGTTGAACAGCCTCTCCAATTGGCTGTATGCCTGCACTGAAAAGTCTCCTGAGCTCTGGCACTTTTCAGTACAAATACACTCACCTGCAGCAGAGTAATCAGTGTCATAAGAGAGGAATGGCTAGTAATGGTTTCTCTGATCAGCATTTTATTTTAACATAAGAAAATTCAATCTTCAGTGCGAAATTACAAAATTTTTAAAAATTTCATTTTTACCCATTTATCATTCCTCCTAACTTAGAATCTCTTTGCTGAGATACTTTAGATACTTATACAATGTGATTTGCTCAGTGGAATTTCAAAATTATTTAAGGATTAAAAAATGTCACCAGCCCTCACTTTCTATTTTTAAATTTGGACGTCAGTGGCAACAACCACAACTGTGGTTGACAGTATATTTAAATGCAAAGGAAATACGTAAAGTTATACACTGTATATTCAATGAAAAGTTCTCATATTGTTCTTTTACAACTGATATTTTTTGCGATGTTCAAAAGCACTCTTTTCTGTGATATTTTATAATGCAGTAAAAACTACATCCTACATGCGCTATCTGCATCCTTTGAGTTGGTCTAATCTAAATTTCAATTTTACTACTGGGATGCATGATGCTAAAAAACTGCTAAGGGGATGAGTCTACAGGCTGTAAAGAGGCCTCTGAGTGCTGTGATGGGCTGTGATGGGGAAATAGTCATCCTTCTTCTGGATAGATGTGACTTGCTGTAACAACGTCTGTGTCCTAGAATCATAGAAATTCATATTTTTTCCGTCTTTTATCTGTTTTTTCTCTCTCCCATGAATAACAAGACTCTGCATGCTGATAGAAAGTGACAAGAGAAGAGGCAGAAGAAAAAACAGCTCAGGTTGAGTTTGAAATTTCAAAACATGCCAAAATGGATAAACAGGTATGTTTGTCTATGGAAACACAAATACACATTCGTCACTAATTGTAAATACTGAAATCACTATAACGCATTTTGATAGTGTATTTTCCGTGAGTATGAGAAGTCACTTACATGCAATTAGCATATAATAAAATAATTCCCATGTGGCTGCTTTTGCTTCCAGCTTTAACCTTTAGAAGTGGCAGCAAAGTGATGGCAGCGCCCCCTCTGTAGGAGTGATTCTCAAATCATACTGTGCCCTTAATGATTTCACAGCTCCTGGCTGGGCTCCTCTGGCTTGTTTCAGGGGATGCTGTCATGCAGTGTAGCTTGCTGCCAGAGGAACCACCCATTCATGGATGGTTACCAAAAGGAGCGGGGCATATTACAGTGGTTACACCAGGTTTAGTGTTCTGGCATGTTTCAGCAAAAAGAACAATAACAGCCTGACACTTATCACTCTTGCAGGCTGTTTAAAAACCCAGTGTTGTTGGTGAGAACAAAATGCTATCTAGCTGGTGGCAGATTTTAAAATCATCTTTTCCCCATCATCTGCTCAATCTTTTCACAAACACAGAAAAATAAGCCCTCTGATCACCCGTTGCTATAGCAACTCCAGCTTGAGCACTGTGATGCTACAAGGCCATGGATGCTGTAGTGATATCAGGCGTTTGCAGTGAAACAGCACAGTCTGTCTGTGAACTAAAGTACTATGCATGCTTTAAAAAGAGAGCATCGGAAAGAAAAACAAACAACAGGAACAATTAAAAGCTAAATACACAGTGTGGTCAGACTCAGATAAAACACAACCTGCACACAAATACCAACCATGAGGAAGAAATGAGCTTTAAATCACAGCTCGCCCTTTTGAGATTGTGGGTCTGCCCTGAACAAATGGCATCCTGGCTGTCTCTTCTGTCCTACTGTTGAGACAGGACAGCTGACGCTACATTCTGCAATATATATTCTCCCGCTTTGCTTCATTACATCACTGATGCGGTTGTGACAGTAGACAAAGTGACTGACTTTGACTGTTCCTGTGACATCCATGATGCTGTTTCTGTGCAGCTTCTGTGCATACTTCCCAAACCCTTAGCACCCTTGGCCTTGCTACTACTCTCACAGATCTGCTTCATTTCACTGTTTTCACACAATTCTGACAATCTGCTGTAAACATATACTCAGAGTTTTTTTGTGGACAGGCAGTACTGATAGGTGCATTTATTACATTATGTAAAAGTGCATTATCATTAACTCTCATTAAAACTGCAGTCACTTGGCTTCCCAAGCATTCTGATTTATGCAGTAAAACAAAAATCCTACTGAGATCTTTCAAAACAGAGCGTCCCCAAATTAACCGACTCAGTCATTGGTGTTTAAAAAAAAAGTTTATAGTTTCAGAGTATTGTAAGCTCTCTGAACACAATTCACTGACTCTTGAAAATGAGCGACCCTGCTGTGCGATGATGCTCTTCCACCACTCCATCATGAGAGTGGCCAAGCCTGGTGAGCACACTGTGAACAGCTGATGAACCATGATCCCAGTTGGCAGGGGCTGTAAATGGCCAGTATGGTAGCTTGGCTCCTCTCAGCGGTCACAGATGGCACCCAGCGACGCCGGGGTCAATGTTCTGTCTGCGCCCCGCCAAATATGCTCACCCTGGGTGGGATGTTACATCTTCACTGGCCTCAGCACATTTCAGCACATGTGGGTGAGGAAGCAGCATCCTTTGCAGAATGGACCCAGTTCTGTTTGCAGGAGGTGATAGAACAGAGATGAGACTGGAAATGAAGGATTAGCACCTATAATGCATTTAGAACTGTTATTAGAAAACATTACCATTTTAAAAGCAGTTGGATTCTTTTGACCTTTGATCTTACCGTTGTGAACATATTTACTATTTCTGTCACAATGTGAGAAAATCATCTGAGTATCCAATGTCTTCATCCATGAGCATCCGCTGCTTTCATTTCCTTGTTTTATTTATTTTTTTTAATTTCCCCTCATACATCATCTGTTATATGCATGGGCATGTGTATCCTTCAGAGTTTGGAGAAGTCTAAGAAGGAATAATTTCATCTCAATTAACAATCAGAGAGCTGCTATAGCTACTTGATTTCAAGGTTTAAAGAAATGTTTCAACCAAATTATACCCCCCCACACACACAGCCAAGATTTGCTATTTTACCACTTGAAATTGAGCCATGCAGATTTTGATGTATCCATCTCTTAGACTCCTGCTGCAATGCCAGTAGGGGCTGATGTTGGAACCACTTTCTTAGCTGACAGAATTCAGAGTAACATCCTTTTTTCTGGAAAGAGGTCCTGTTTTAATCATCTGCTCCACAGGTGAGGGCACCAGAGACAAAAACATCCTGCTGTACTGGGCTTGAGACAGACATTTCACAGACAGTCTTAAAAGAGAGTCTTAAAATCTTGACATGTATAACCAAAACTATTTGTGTGGCCGCTGTAGTAGCAGTTTTGAGTGAAAGAACAAATTCTAGTTAAAATGTAGAAAAAATAAGCAGGTCAGAATGATCAGGATCTTCTGTCAAAGGTGTAGTTAGGCTGGTGGAATTATCATAGTCCATCACTGTTTATAATAGTAGTGGAAACATAGTGTGTTTTACGCAATCATTTAAATTTGAATTTAAATAATATCGAAGGAAGTATTGAGATCTTTTGCTTCAGTAAAAGTCATAATACCAAAATACTCATGCTCAAATGCATGTTAACTGCATATACTGCTTTCTTAACTCAGTCCATCACTTGACACAAACTGCAATGGAGCAATGATATACTAGTAATTATGAAGGTTCAGCAAGTTGTCCAAACATTCAGACTGCAAATTCTTCTTCCATCAGCTAATTTACGGTGATATGTAGCGCCAGTTTATTTCGTTGAAAAAAAAATTCACGGAGATTAAAGTATATTTTACAGTCCAAGTTAAAATGGTGGGTGAGTGACAGTGAGAACAGTTGCATCCCACGATGTGGACTCGATTATCAGTTACGACCCACAGGCGACACGTCGCGTACTGACCGTCACCTGGGAGTCACGGTATTATCAGTAGGTTGGGGTTTTGGTTCAGACTTGTCTCTGACCCCCCCACACACACACACACACACACACACACACACACACACACACACACACACACACACACACACACACACTCCCGGCCCCCTCATGTGTGCGCTGCCCTATCAGCTGTGCGCTCTGAACGCTAACCTCCCTCCCTCCTTCGCTCTCTTCTGCTCCTCACCGCGCAGAGCTCGGCGCGCACAGGCACAACAGATGGTACAGTACTACAGTGCGGAGGAGCGCAAGATTTTGATGTACAAGTACTTTTATTAAACTTGACAGAAACGTCCAGTAAAAACAGGAGCGGGTGGGGCTTCTCCGAGGACCAACTCGTCTTTGACCGTCACTGGATTCTACGTTTAGAGGCGCAATTTGGTGTCAAGGTAGGATAAGTTGTGATGTTTTCGGAATCAATGAAAAGCTCAAACTGCGATGACTTCCAGTATTCCACTTCCAGCAGTACGATGCGTTTAAGCCTATAACACTTAGTGTCTTATAGGATATTTTTCCAAATGGAGAAGAAACATTTGACTTGTGAAATAAACTGGCGTCAATGAACCCGACCATTTGAACTGAACCAGATATTTAAATTGATTCTGTACCGCTTGGTGAAGATAGATCTATTTATTTAATACAAAATTGCAGATGAAGATTTGCACAAAAATGTTACCAAAACCAATCTACGGGCATCCACAAAAACATTTACCTAAAACTGACCGGGCAGTTTTGTTTGAATATACTTTGCAAACTTTGCAGTTGCAGCGTTAACGTGAGTATGCATTAAGCATGAATAGAACAACAACAGGCCTCCTCTCTCCCCTGAACCCTGATTTTAAAAACAGTAAGAGTTTTGAGTTTTGATATTCCGGGAGTTTATTACAGCACTAAGTCTTCACTGGCTGCACAGGCACGCATAAGTGCTGATGTTGCACCTCTGCGGGGATGCTTATGCCATTTTTAGTGACTTATGTTGAGCCCCCTACAGCGCAATTTTTCATGCGAAAAACAAGACAGATAGTAAAATCTGGGTCAGAGATGTTACCTGACAATGTATCCGTTGTGGCTTTTCATGTGTGGTGGGGGTTAAAGGTGGCTTCAAAGAGAGAAACATAAGGCATGTAATCACTGCAGAGAAGGACGATGATGATGATACAAGATCTCTAGGTATGAATGCAATAAATTTAACTCGAGCTTCCATGAAAATTCAACACCCTTCTTATTATGCATCAAGTGTATAATGCTATAAACCCAATTTTAAGTTAATGGTAAAAAACAAATATGATATACAGAACTCATGCACTGTTGACCTTTGTGGATATTGAAATTAATCACAGTTTTGGTAATGTGCCATAATTAGGATTGTGTGTCCTGCAAAGGCACACGTTCATAAGGAATGACTCATCAGCATGGCAGTGGAAAGATGAGGCTTTTTATTGTAGCAGCCTGTGAGACACTGCCACTAATCTTTCTGAACTCTTGTATGTTCAGGAGAGCCTCAGATGAACATTAGAGAGCTCTGACATTTACTTATAGGGTCACAATGATCATTATTCCATCTTTCACTTTACATTTAATATCATTTATCTGCTATTTAGATAAAAATACAGGTCATGTTTGGCAGCCCAGTAAGACAGCTGAGCCACACACTTACACAAGAAAAAAATAAGCCACCATGGGTGCATTTGCACCATAGGTTGATGCCCTTCATCCGTATGTCACACCCTTAAGGCCCTTTAAGATGAGCGATGCACACTGGGTCACCAGTGAGCTGTATGTAATGATTTTTCAGTCCCAGAAGAGGCCTCGACATGCAGTGGACCCCAGGTGGCCCCATGGCAGCGGCAGTGGCAGCAGCTAGAGGAAAGCGCAGTCGATTACCACATAGCCTCACAGTTTGTACACAATGAGCTCTCTGGGGAGAGTCGCTTCAACTTTGGGTTGTCTCTGCTCTTAATTTTGTGTGAGCTGCTGCCGCGAGAGAGAAACATGGAAATGCAAGGATTGCTTTGACAATGTGACTGCAGATGTAGAAATTTGCTAAAACTGGTGAGATAATGAGGGTAAGTGATGCTGTAAATGAATGGAAATAAATACAGAGTGTAGGTTCTACCAAATAGCTGTGGAATCAATTTCTGTAAGTTCGCTCATTCATCCGCTTTCCTTCCAGAGCAGTGCTTTCTTTAGAAATACTGCACTAAGACATTCTAATATGCAGCATTTTATTGCTTTCTGCCTTTAGTGTGGTTTTCTATTTACAGTACAGCACATATTGCACTGTGCAAGTATCCTTTGACTATTAGATATTAAGGTTATATATTTTTGTCCTCCTTGGATGTGGCATTATTTGTGCTCATTAAAATTTTCATGGGATCGTTGAGAGTTTTCAGCCACTAATGCTGGACTGGAGCCTTGCAACAGACTAACTTCACCGTGTGTGCTCTCACAGAGTCAAGAGTGTGCTGTGCTGAAGACTTGCACTCCATAAAAACAAACATTGAGCAGCAGCAGTACTGGGACATAAATTGGTACATGTTGCAGTGAAGAGGTCATAGATGATCTGATATCCGAGCTGCACTGATTTTCATTTATCAAAACACTCTTTTGTGTTTGCACGGGTAAACACTATGGATGATGGATGAGAGACGTTTGTCTGTTGGTCCGTTTTGTTTACCCAACTTTTATGCATGTACCTGGAAGGGTAGGGTCATTTTCTCTATGGAGAGTAAAATACACATTTCGCCACTAAAGCGTAGGCACTGTCACTGGGTGGAGGCAGTGCTGCTGACATTATTGGAGGACCAGAGGAGCTCCCAATATGGTATTTCATTATATTGTTGTGAGAAAAGAAGAGTAGCAGGTGTTTGAGTATGAGTTAGGGACCTGTATAATACAAGGGAAGAGAGTTTAATGACTTAAGTCAGAGACAACATCCCACAAGTGTGGAAGGGTAAGATCTGAAGTAATAAGATGGGACTGTCTCTTTTTATGAGAAGGGTGGTGTGTGGATTGTGAGTGTAGTCTCCCGCTTTGAAGAGTGGAATCAAAAGCGTGTGGGTACTCAGACATTGCAGAGCCTGGCTGTTGTATTGACTTTACATAATCCACATTTGAGGTATACCTCTTAATGACAGTTTTTTTTAATCATATAAGCTGTATATTTCTCGACTCAGCAAACAGCTAGCAATTTAAAATACCACACTGCAGAGGAAATAAAAGAATGTGATACATCCTTGCTTGTAGCAAAACATCTTCAAACAGTCTGCAGATGTTTTCCTTTTCACAAATGTGTGATGCAAAAGAAATATTATGCTTTAAATACTTTTTGCAGACCAAACCAGATCCTTTAAAGCATCAAAATAAATCTTGTAGACAGTCATTTCTACATACTGTAAATGTTGCTACCATTATCTCTGATTCAGTGTGGGATATTTAAGCTAATGGGCTCCATTTTATTGCCTCTTCACTTTTACTGCTGCTAGCGCTGTCCACCCGTCGAACCCCAGTCAGTGCTGTCCTCACAATGACTCAAGCCACCAAGCAAAAATAAGCAGCACCATGAAGTCAGAGACTAATTGTAGCAGCACATATGTTATTATTTTTTTTTTTTTTCGTAGCCGTTCCAAGCTCACTCCATTCATAGTGGATCAATATCCTGCTCTGAGTGAGAGTAAAATGAAGGGGATACTACAGTGAATAAACCCTGCAGTGATACCTGTAGCAGCTGTTAAGCTGTCATGCCTTGTAGCATCTGATGTTAAGCAGCTAATGTTAGCATGAAAGAGGTGCTCACGTTTGTGAAAAAGATGAGGGATGCATTAAAAATCAACTGGCTAAATGTACAGTGTATGCATACATTACTGGTTGATTATCACCATCCTTCCTCCATGCTCATTCATGCACATACTGACTTGTTCTCTGCTGCTTAGTTATTAGTCGAAAAGGCTGTCAGAGGGGCACACCTTCCAAATCTCAAGCTTTGCATTATGTGGATCTGTATAACAACAACTCTGTTTTAAGGGGGGATAAAACAAATTTTCTACCTGCAGCCAGGAGAAGTATTAATTCTGGCTTGAGTGGTGCACATGCAACAGTCACCATCTGCCTTCATGCATCCACGCAGAAATATCATATGGAAATTACTGCTATTGTGTATTCATCTGCACAAACAGATTTAAAGACTATCTAAGGATACACCACTCAGCCACAGCATTAGAGACCATCTTTGGGAAGGGATCACACCAACCGCAATGCCCATGTTTTTTTTTTATAATTCAAATTTTTATTTTGTTTTCATGTCAAACAAGCAAAATAGACAGCATTGGTGTTGTACAGTAATATGTCCCCAAATCCAATCTAAATAAGTATCCCATCAAAAAGCAAAAGTATAGAAAAAAAGGGAACAAAACAAAACAGACAAAAAACCCAAAACAAAAAAAAACTCCAGAGAAGATCATGAGCAAATTGTTTCAGCAACCACCATAATACATTTACCTCATTACAGCACATCAATAATACTGTAAATAAAAAAGTGGTCCCATGACATCTTAAAGTTCTCATTTTCATTGTTGACTCTGGCTAATATGTGCTCATAAGAAACTATCTCTGACATAAGTTTCAGCCATTGCTTAAATTCTGGCGGGGACGTACTTTTCCATAGCCCAAGAATCAATCGAACAGCTGTTATAACCCCAACCTTTACTACAGCATGGTCATACTTTGATGCCTTAGGTATCTCTGTGTAGTCTCCTAACAGACACAGCCTTGGTGATTTAGGAATTATTATACCACAATGCCCATGTTGAAGTTTTTGACCCAGGAGCCACAAAGGCTTTAATCATATTTTTTCACTTATGTAGTTGAACCCTACAACCCCTGTAAAGTCACTTAGCTGTGTAAAAATCAGTGGAGTTTCATCAGAAAATATCTTCTCTGTCATTTTCTTGGGATGAAAATCAGGTCAAATATATATGACCCGGCGCACTGGTTTCTGCCAACATTATAACATTATAGCATTTTTTCTTATGAGAGATTTATGAATGTAGGGTTTCTCTGTGCTCTCGTCTCTGATTTGAAGTGGATGGAGCTCCATTTGAAAAAGGTGATGTCAGACACTTGCGTGCACCAATCAGGATTCAGTAACATTTGCAATTACTATTTGATGACAGTTGTGTTGAGGCCACATTGCTTCATTGTTGACCTTTAATTTTTAAAGGCATTTTGTTTGGCTCCCTCCTGGTATTGCAGCTCTACCCATTCATTGCAAACTTACCAAGTCTTTTTTGTCATTTAGTGTTGGTGAGGGAGGAAGAATCACGTGAAATGAAATGATGTCAGTGTCTGTCCTCTATGGAGGATGAGCTGTGGGTTAACCAGCCATTCTTTTGTGCTGTTTTCTTCTGGTTGGTTTGTTCTTGTCACAGGCATCTGGGAACAAATTATTGACAGTGTGGGGTTTATCAGGGGGAGCATAGAACAGCAGTTATGCTGTAATTACATGTTGCACTGTTGACATTTAGTGTCAATTTTAAAAGAGTCAGACTGTTTTTTTCATTGTCATCAATCATGTTGAAGACAGAGGAAGCGTCCAGTAAAACAACGCCCTCATCTTCAGTGAAAGGGTTACTTATGGCACCATGTGGCTTCAAAGAGCCATCCCGCCAAGAACCCACAAATAGAAAATTTGAAGGGGAATTTTAAATGGAAATGGATTAATATTTCACATCAGCATTGATTCTTGCTGCAGCTGTAGACGTTTTCATTGGGGAGTGAGACACTTATGCAAAGGCATGCAGTGACGTCATGGTAGTCTGGCTCAGGCACATCCTCTCCTTTCTACATTTCATTGGAAGTAATGGCCCTCCTGTGCAGAGCAATGCTGTCATCACCACTGAGTTTGTCACCCCAGCTGCCTGCTCTGTCATTTTCTCATTCACGACAGTGGTAGAGATAGCACAGGTTGAAGCAGTAACTGCTGTGATGAATGTCAGTTGTTATTACTGAGTTGTAGTGTTTGCTGACTGCATCGTACAGAAATAGATGTTGTTTTCCATTAGGGATGGGCGATCTGAGATTTTATATCATGATCAATCTTCATGTTGTCCACAATCTACTTTTCAAGCAAATCATAGAGATTGTGACATTTTATGACGTGTAGTCAGCCCAGCCTAATAATGTGGATCCATGTTACATTCACAAACCAACAGAATCAGACCCTACCCGACAACTTTGCTGACTGGCCAAATTATATCATGCTTCTATGTCATAGGGTCTATTTCAGGCTTGATGTATTTGAAAAACAATTCAACCTGAGCTTGCAGCATAACAGATGAGGAGCTGGTGCCAGCAAAGGACTCAACATCACTAGTGCAGCAGTGGTTCAGTCAGATATTTCTCAAGGCAAATTCACCTTTGAACTCTGTTGGGCTTCATTCGGCACTTATGGAGGTAATACGACAAATCTATTCACCTATCGAGAGTGCTTTACTCAGGTCGAAACAATCTTTATCTCACAAGGTCTTGAAACATCAACAGTTATTACTGACTGAAAAATCATGATATGTTTTTTTTCCCCATTATCTTTGAGAGTGCAGGGTAATTTCTCAGGTGACATTTTGAGACTGCTGCATGGTTATGCTCTCAGCAACAAAGCTGGTGAAACGGGTTGAAATTTTTATTGGCATCTCCTGTGACTAACCAAATCAATTCAGTGCAAAACTACTACCAGCTGTGGATGTAAAACAGAGCGAAGATTATTATTGAGAGAAAAATATAAATTACAGCTCCCAGGTTCTGTTTGTCGTGTTTCATGTGTCAGACCTGTTATTAGATTCTCGGTTCCTTCTAATATCATTTCCTCTACACGCTGAGCTGTATGATACACGGGTGAAGGACAGGGGAAATCTATTTTCATTAAAGTTGCATGACAGAGTCTGAAGACAACCGGCAGTTGCATGACTACAATCAATGATGCTCCCCCATGTCCTTGTCACCGTGGTGATGTGGTTAGAGATGTGCTTTGAGTTGACCCCTGGAATCAGGACTTAATGATGTTCTTGGCATCAGCCTCAAAGTTTGATTATCATATATCATGGTTTTAGACTCACTGATAGAGAAGCATGGTGGAGGCTGTAGAGGCATTATGATCTGTGCATTTTCTGTCTTTGAGCTGGGCTTTTTAGCAAGATGTTATGTTTAGCTTTGAAAGGTGCAACAGTGCAATTTTTGTCTGCTGGCCACGAAAAGAAGGAGGAGCAGGAGTGGGAAAGGGCTTGTTAATGGAGCAGGCTACTTTTTAGAAAGTCTGCAATCAAATGAGAAATGTTAAGGAGGTCTGACTCAACAGAGGAAGCAGGAGAGTGAGAGGATTTTTTTTTTTTGCTGAAGTAATAAAGTTAATCATTTGCCCAGGCAGCTCTATCGCTTACAGTTGTATATTACAAATTTCTGGTTAAAGAGCACAGTATTAACAACTATTCATAGGCAGCTGTCGTTATTTTTATTGCCTCAGTGAAACTGAAAGTTAAAAATGTAATTACTCTCTTTTACTTGGGGGCAGTGGAAACATAAACAAACATATCATCACCTCTTATGTTGATATGATAAATCGGTGAGCAAACAGTTACTCATTTACAAATCCAGCAGTCCACCTGATCCAGTGCTTGAAGTGGAAAATAATAAATGCCAGTACTCCCCTTATTCACATGTCGCATTTACATCAGCCAGTATTGCCAAATGATAACTGTTAAATTATTAATTTGGATGGTGAATAAAAGATACCAGGAGAAATCTGAATCATTGAAACATTTATATGATAAATTGTCTAAAAAATTGCACAACTAGGCTGTGTTTCATATTTTCCAACTAGATTCAAACTAAAAACATCTGTGACTTCATTCAAGTTAAAAGTCCATTTCACAAAATAATAAGAAACTAAGCAGTTAATGGGTTTCTAAACACTTGTGTTACAAAACCATCTTATAAACTCACATTTTAAGTTCAGAACATTAAACTATCTGATAGGACCAGTGCCTATTTCAACTGTCCTTAAGGTAATACACTCATGTTGATGTGTGGTCATCAGGTCATCAGGCCTCCACTTCATTTGGGCAACTAGAGTGTTATGAGAACAAGAACAGGACAGGTCATCATGTTCATGAATCTTCCTCCTCCTTGGCAATGTTTATAGCAAAAAGCTCCACTGGACTGGGGCAGCACTCTTCACAAATGTTTTAGGAAAATGTTGTTAGTTAAGCTACTGAAATGCCATTAGATTCAGAAAACAGCCCAGGTTATTATCAAGCCAAGGCAGAAGTAACAGGCATTTGTCTGTCTGACTGTTAGCAAGATTGCACAAAAACTACTGAGTCAGTTTTCAGGATGGGTGAAAGTGAGTGAGTACGAGCTTTCTGGGGCAGTTGAATCCAGCCTCAGCAGCAGAAACACACCACACCTCTGAGAGGGCTGGAATGCGAAGACACAGAGCTGAAGAGATGCCTTGGTGGAAGTATAGTTGAGAAAAGTCATGCTGCCCTTGTGTACCAGCATCTTAAGGGAAGTGCCAGTACACAAGAAAATGTCCCAGTACTCAAGAGACAAAAATGTGGAAGTGGGTACTGTGTACTGGCCCACTTCAAGCACTGACCGGATCAGTGTTAGCCCTATATTCACTATTTTACCTCTCTTTCTGGTGTCCACCTAATCCTGAGGGAGATAGCTTTAGCTGCGATATGCTCCTTTTCACCAGCTCTACTACCACAGTGTGTTTTAAGAGTTTTTCCTCAGGACAGCTGCATGTTGTGGCCAAAAAGTGACACTAAGAGAGCAGTGAGATTGAAAGATTCAACTCTTTCTGTGTTTATGGTTATTCAGTCAGGGGGGTGTAATCTTTTGTTTGTCATGCACCTGAGTCGTGTGGAGACCCACAGTTTCTTTGGATCTACCCCTCTATGTGTTGTGACAGAGGGTAATTAATTTAGAAAGATATTTTTTATATGAACCAGAAGCAAGTTTATATTTCTCACCTGACTGTGCTTCACTAATTAGCCTGAAGTTTGCTTAACGAGATGCAATAATTTCACACTGAATGAGATCCACGTCACAAAATTTTTGTCAACAGATAAAAGGAGGAGGGGACCTGGGCTGCATGAGCAAACCCAGTAAAAATATTCAGAACAACTGTTCCTGGTCTTCTTGTGTGAATGACACAATCATAGCACTGATCCATGCGATAATGTACATGAATGCTGTGTTTGCAAAACATAAACAAACCTCCCTGACCCCTATAAAGTGAACAAGAAAAAAAATCTTTTACATTTAGCAATATGCAGCATACCACATACATCCTTCTCCAAAGCAAATGATGCTTTTCTCTGCAATAAGCAGGAATGGTACTGTACTATGACGCCATGCTGAAGGACTTTGTAACCAAGGCAACTAACAACAGGCACAGAGAATGGTCAGATTAGCCATTGAAGTGTGAAGAGGAAGCATTTCAAATTTTACATACAGCAAAACAGCCAAGCTGTTTTACATGGAAACAGTCCATTAAAATTTGAAATCAACAGTTTAAGGTTAGAAGAGATTACTTATGGAAGCCTTTGTAGTATTGTGTATACCTAATCATCAAGCTGCCTAAACAGACACAGCGGTCTTTTCTTGACAACCGGATCTGGATGTTTTGGAATAAATGGAGATTTTATAAGTGCAAATTCACAAAGGAGTTTTTAAAACCCCAAGCTCAAAGTCTGAAGGCACGTAGCTGAACACAAGGTTGTAGATGAGCTTATCACCAGACTTCAGGAAAGGAGCTTGGTGGAGGTGGATGCCTCCATTAGCGACAAGGATTCACACCTCAGTCATTCATCTCACCACCTCCCACTGCACTGACCCCCTGTCACATGTTCTGAGTCACCTGGCTCCTCGCCACTCCTCCCTGCTTGTTCTCTCAGTGTGTTACATGAGCCTCATTTGCTCTCTCGTTCTTTCCTCGTGGAGTGCTCCAACACACCAAGAGATTAACTGTATCACTGCCTAGACAAAGCAAGACAGCAGAGGAAAGTATATTTAGGTACAGACTGCTACTATTGACTGGAGAAAGGCCTCAGAAATAGTTTTTTCAGCCATGTGGGAGGAAAAGAAGCACGAGTCCAGGTTTGTGGTGCATAGTAGGATTTTGTAGAGCGACGATCCTGCTCCTCCAGCCACATTAACAAGAGAGGCCAAGCACGGAGGCATCGGAGGACCAACCCCATGGGCTTTTCTCCAATTGTCTCAACACACAGTTTTCCTGTGGACACACATTTGCTGCCATGCAGCATGGTTTTCAATGAGTCATTTAGTTCAGACTGCCTTTTTGTGCCTGCACAGTTGTACAGTATTTTTGCCAGGAACATTGTCATCATGAAGATAAAACTAGGACAGCACCACATGTCACATATGACATGGCCACACAGTTTCCAGCACTGATACATAATAACAGAAAGGAGGCATGAAACTGCAAAAATAGATGAGATTTTGATAGATGTGTTTGATGTGGTGAAAGTTGGTGTTATTTGGACTCAAAACATAATCTACTGAAGGTTTTAAAAACAAATATTGAAAGGGGAAATTTACTGCATTAACCACATGCTTTGCTACATCCAGCACAGCCAAGTAGGTGTGAGTTTGAGTGCTGTTCAGGACCTTGACGGTTGGACCATGCTCTCTTTCCCTTTGACAAGGACAAATGTGATCACACTGTGGGTGTGAAACATGCATGAATGCCTAGACCAATTTAAGCACTGGCTGAAATGCAAACTGGGATGACGTTGTCTTGGTGCCTGTATTTGCGTGCATACAACAGGAAATGTAGCCAGCATAGGGATCCGGTTATGCTTGGCTGTGATGAGGAGCAGGTGGGCTCGGACTGGCGGGCAGGTGGTGCTGCGATTCCTCCAGGAATATAAAGGCCATATGCAGGACATTTCACCCCCCCCCCCCCACCGGGTCTGTGCTTACATTGGGCCATAACACATGTCTGAGGAGTGAGAGTCTGCATGTCATCTCATACAGAAAGAGACAATGCTCTTCTGCTTTGTCACCCATGTGACCACTGGGTAACCATGGAGACAGGGCTGTTATCATGCTTTTACACTCATTTGAAAATGTTAAACCACTGCGGTCCTTCTCAGTCTGTATACTCAGGCCATCATGACTTGAGCTTCTTGAAAGTTGTTCAGCAGTACCTCCAAAATCTGTTTACCTTCACACAGAGTGAAAAATACAGTTGCTGCACTCTGGTGTCATTTATTAAGCAGTTAGAAATTCACTGCAAACTGGCTTCTCTTGCTCAGTATCCAAAAGCAAACAGCAGTGACACGATCCTAATTTTCATGAACATTCTGTCAAGAGAGATTACGCATGCCTCATCCTGCTGGGTTTTCTCCCCCAGAGAGAATAGCTTGTAAATATTAAGAGGCTGCGAAAATATTACACAACTGACTTACATTTCATATTAAATACTGTAGGTTTTTGTTCAAATGCAAGGTGGAAATGAACGTCTTATATTTTTCCAGACAAAAAGGGAGAATTATTGTAATATAAAGTGCACTGGTCTCTCTATGAGTCTCCAGGAACAGTCATATGATGCAACCAGTTAGTTAACCTGCTCTCATGGTGCATGTCTGAAATCATCAAGATGTGACAGTGTTTTAAAAACCTTTGTAGACATCTTTGGTATTTTAATTGTGGCTCTCTCTCAGCAGAGTGTCTCTCAAGTTGTGTTTTATCTAATTAATGAACTTGGCTCATTGGTACACAGCCCACGTCAAATTTTGCAATGACTACTGAGGCAGAACAGATAACTGAGTGTTCTTATTCATTTGATTAAAACATACCTTGTGTGTCTGAGTGACAAAGATTATTATTCTCACAAACTCTATCCTGAAAAAATACTGTATGTCTATGATAGCACCCCCACCCCCACACCCTGAAGCACACCCACAAATACGCACACAACTTATTTGAAAAACATGGTGCTTTCCTTTACTCAGCTCACAGTTGTGCCAGGGGATTGTGTGGCTGTCAGATCAGGGTACTGTACTTTAAACTGTTTTCACAAATCCTGTCTGAAACACATGCATACTGATCAGCTTTATGCCTTAAAGCACCACAACCTCCTTTTAAACAGAAGGGCTCCTTTAATAGGATTCATCACACAAAGAGACATACAAAAATATGCAATTTCTTACCTTCATATCTCAAAAAAATCTGTTTATAATCTGCTACATGACTGAGTCTGTATTATGACTTTATATTTTTCTAATAATACAGAGTTTTAATAATTTCCGCAAAAATGACTGAAAAGTCCAGGGTTAAAGGTTATTGTAGTTCTACTTTTTAAAATTACTCTTTTCATTTGGGTGACTGTCATCTGTAATTGACACTCGTTACTAGTGTTGTTCAACTTCACTTTCTATATGAACTAGTTCAAAGTTCAGTTCAGAAATTTTAAAATTTCATAGTGCAGAATTCAAAATTTAGAACTAAGTTCACAGTTCCAACAATAAACTAGTTCATAGTTCTTTTTTCCCACACAATGTGGAGTGAACTTCACTACTAAACATTTCTGTTTCAGTGAGTTGTTCTTTGAATAAGTGACCATTTCTAATTTAAAATATCATGGCTGGTCATTAGTATTTTCTTCTTTCACTGTTAACAACAACATGTGCTGTAGTTCAGGCTTTCCATATATATCACACACTCGTACACTACACTTTGTAAAAAAGCGACTGAAATCATAAAATAAGTGCCAGTCCAATCTGAACCAATAAACGCTGAAAAAAGAATGACTTCAGTGAATCAAAGTCCTTGAATAATTTTTGAGTTTTGCTGATATTGATCATGAATGCTCGCAGACCCCCTCTTATACACATGTATTGGCTCTTGGTGCAAAAAGCCATTAAAACCAGCCATTAATGACTGATTATTCCCTTAAATCCAGACAACGGATGTGGACTCTGAAGATCACCACTCTCAATCAATCTCACAATAATTTTCTTCAGCACTGAAAACATTAAAAGTGAAGCAATGAAAGGGATAGTTTGGGTTATTTGAAGTGGGACTGTATGATGTACTGTTGTATAGTGCGGTTATTAGCTGCAGCAGAGTTCAGTCTTTATGTTCTCACTTTGGGGAAGCAGCCATGCTGTCCACGAAGTCAGTGAAAAAATGTATTATAACCACCAAAAACAGTGCCAACCTGAAGAAATTCAACATCAGTTGAAGTGTGTGTTATATTCTTAATGTTTTCATCACTTTTTCTTCCCATCAAGCAGCCCTTACCTTCAGCACTGAATTTGAATCCTGTGTTTATTCATATGTTATACTTCAATCAACATTAATATAGCTTTCAGCGGGTACCCAATGATACACTACTTTGATATAAAATAATAGACATAAAGAAAGCAACTCTTTCACAGCTACCATCAGTATGGCTTATTACTGACCAAACTAGCATGTCTTTTAAACTGATAACACTTAATTATCTTAATGTTACATCTGGAGCATGTAAATGAAACTCCCCAGCTAATAAAACAATATTGTTTATTCTGTTTGACCAAAATTCAGTTTGAACTCAAGTCAAGTCATAACATCACCAGCATACTGCCAAAATTTCATTCTCTTGCCTATAAAATAAAAGTTTTATCATTCAGTGTGTTCTCTGAGGACTGACCTGTGAGCATTACACTGAGGAATGAATTCGATGAAATATTTAAAGTAGGATTCATGAGGAACACAATGTGACTGTGCTTAATGTGGTAAATATCTCATCCCAACATTGTTAAATAGTGCCTAAGCACAAAATAAATGAGCAAAAAGGAGAGAAAACCATCACATTAACTAACATGAACTGATACAATATCTTTGTTCCATTTTCTAGGCTTCTCTCCAAAGCAGCAAGCGTTAGAAAGAAACTTCTCTTTGATTTCACACCAAGCCCTCAGACAACAACAGCTCTGCAGCAGTCCAACCCATCAGTTTCTATCCCCTCCAAGAACCTTGTAACACACTTCTAACAAGCAGCAGCGTGGTGCCCTGGCCATGAAGTCTCCTCATGCTGTTGAGCTTTATTTGGTCTCCTCGCGTAAAAGAGAATTTAAATGAACATGCGAATAGTTCACAAGATTGGACTTGGATGGAGAGCTAATAAAAAATAAAAGTGGTTAACATATTAAGGGTGAGGAGGCCTGTGTAGAAGACTGAATCATTACTTCTAAGCTGGGTTTCATGCGTTACGCTGCATTATGCTGATTTGATGGTGGTTTTTCAGCCAAAAAAAACCCAATACAGAAGAGCAAGCAAGGTCGATTTCATACATACATGTTTGCCCTGCCTTTGCACAATGTTAAACCTTCCACTGCAGTATTCCTGGTTTTTGCTGACTCACTGGTTTATCTGAGTACTAACTCCTCCATAGCTCAAGTTATGGCAGTTAGTCACAAGCTAGAGACAGCAGAGCTGACTGATTAGTTGTATTAAAACATTTCCTCCATGTTTGAAATTACTATTATTCCACAATTATACTATTGTTATTTCAATTTTTTGTATATTTGATCTTACTTCTCAGTATCATATTTGGTATTATACATAACTTGTTTTGATGTATTTATCTTAAAAGGGCAGCCCTTCTCCCTGTAGACTGTAGGCTATGTCATTAGCAAAAAACATAACACAGAATGATACCCGCCTCTTCATCACACATGCGTTGCCTTTTAGCAACATATTCATCATAGCTCATTCAGTTTCACTTTTGTTGGACTTCAGACAAAACACTCCAGATCTGCCTTGCTGTAAACATTTGGCTCTGGATGCAGCATCAGCATCAGTTGTAGCCTCATCCCCCACCCCCCACCACAAAATGCTAAGCACAGACAGCAGAAACTAATGATAGCATTAGACAGTTGTAGCCTGTTTACACAAATGAGGGAAAAGCAACAGGCTGGGTGACAGGACAAGGAGAGGGGACTGGAAAATAATTTGTTGTCATATTAGGGTTAAGAAAAAATGGGTCATGCTTTTGTGCTAGCAGTCTGTAGGCGAGACCTTGATATCGTTGCCAGAATTTTTTGCTCTACGATGAAACCTTGTAGCATTTTTATAGATGTCAATGTCGGTCGGTCTGTTTGTCACTCACTTTGGTCCAGATTGAAATATTGCCTTAAAAATTTGTACTAACTAATTTGTATTTATTGGACATTTACTGTCCTCAGAAGATGAATCCTAAGGAAATTGGTGAATCCCTGACTTTTTGTCTAGCACCGCCAGCAGGTCCAAACTTTCATTAAAATATCTCAGCATCTACTTAATGGATTAACATCAAAGAGGTTGACACTTGGTTTTCATTTAAAAGACTTGACAACTATTGAACGCATGTGGTTTGCAATGAAATGCAATTTTGTACAGATAGAGGATGAATCCTAATAATTTGGTGATCTCTTATGTTTACCTTAAAACCATTTCATCATCATTTCCTCAAAATAACGATTTGTGATATTTTGCTTTATATCCAAATACCTGCAAAGCTCACATGTTCAACTAAGTTGGTAAACATGATAACCCTATGCTAGCGATACATAATGACGCTAACATTGTCACTGTGAGTATGTTAGATTGCCAACATTAGCATTAAGTTCAAAACACTGCTGTGCCTAAGCTTTGCCTCACAGAGCCTTTATTATTTATGTGACAGCTGGACCATTTACAGCATGGAATTTACATTGATTCACCAAGAGAAGCCAGTATACAGGGATTTACTTGGCCCTCGATTGATTTCAGAACTAACCACAAATTATTTTTGTCGGCCCTCATCTCTTTCTCCTTTCAAGCAGATTGATTATGTCCCAGGATAAGCTCAAGTTTTTCACTCAAGTTGAAATATTTTAAGCAGAAACATCTGATAAATGCATGCATTTGACATTTTTCCATTGACTTTGAAGCTTGAGCATTACATGTTTCAATCTGCATTTAAAAAAGCATAATAGACATAGGAGAAACTGCTGGAGACATCCAAGGTTTTAGCTTTTCTCCTTCCCGGTGAGCGGTGAAGGCAGATTTTGGAAATGGATGAGATTAGAGTCAGACATGGCTGTTTCTGCAGGTATGGCTATGATTGAACCCAAGAGTATGAGACAAAGACATGCATGAAGCATGCGTCATGCTGGATGTACAGGCAAAGAACTAGCAGGAGTTTCTTCATTCAGCTAATGTGGGTTTGTATTTTTTCAACATCAAGATATAGCAGTCAAGAAAAGAACTGCCAATATTATTGCAGACAAAAAGCTGGCGATCTCACAGCAGATCATTACGCTCCTTCTGTTACAGGCAGACAGGTAGCAGAGGTGATGTAACGTGACTGTCATCTGGAAATCTACCGTTGTTAATAACTTACAAGATGGATCTGCACTCCGAACCTCCCTTTGTTGTACTGTCAGACTAATGCTATGTCTAACAAGACATTTATGTAATGCCAAAAGTGATATAGAAATAAAACGCGTGTTAGGTGGTGTGTACATATTGGGCGATAGTTGTATGTTGTATGTATGTTGTTAGACCTGTCTCCTATAGCCTTAGGTTGCTTTTTGCAGCAACAGCTACAGCTACAACATAAGTTCCTTCAAGTTGGCCACAGGAAATTCAAAATGGTATAGTATTGTTTGCTTTCAAATGTTAGCAATTTACAGTCTCCTTCTGTCAGTTTCAGTAATGGGCTTTCTTTAATTTACTGCTCATAATTTGCGTCTCTTTTGCGCTATCAATTTCACAGTCAGCACTCTGAGGGGAATTTAAATTATTGTGAGCTTGACATTTAAACTGAGCCCTGCCTTTATTTATTCCTGCATTTAGATGATAATATTTCATGTAATGTCGATTTTATGTGTGGCAATTAAAGTTTCTGTCCACTGAAGCAGCATGGAGGAACTGAAAGCTAATGAGATTGGCTCTGAAAAGACTTGTGTGTAAAGGAGTAGCTGGGCCACTGGGTCTACTCATGTACAGGAGAGAACTGCGTTGAGTCAATATCACATTATAAAGTATTTACATTATGGTTGCATAATAATGATAATAATGCAATGTGTGAATCTGAATAATGTAATAATATACTCACACGTTTTCTTTACAGTAACTGCTAAATCTCCAACTTGCATTCATTAACTTGTTTTGATCTCTGCCACAAACTTTTTGATCATACCACTGCGGGACACCTAAGGTGGACATTTTCGATATAACAAATTGTAGGTTTAAAGTACATTACCAAGTAATTAAGCATCCTTATGTGAAGATTTGCTGCATGTTCTCTTTAACATCATTGAAACTTGAAATATTGTGCTTTTGAGCTATTATTGAGATAAAACAAGCAATTTGAAGACGTAATTTTCTGGAAACTCGATAGGAATGTTTTGGTATTTTCTGATATTTGACAGAGCAAAAGAAAAAAAGGATTACACTTCCTACAGGTAGCAGCAAGTCCTTGCAAGGTACCCCAAATTGCATCATCTATATGCAAGACCATGAACAACATAACTTACAGTAATGTCATGAATGCTGCTAAGCTGTTTTAATTGTAACGTAATTCCAAGCAAGCCTGAGAAGAACATCATTTGTTAACAGGGAGCCAGTATGGTAGTGGTGTTGTTAGCTGTATTATCCTCATCACCTCTTTGCTGAGGTAATTACCAATCAGCATCAAGCACCACCCAAAGTTTTTTTTTTTGGAATCCACAGAATTACCTGCCCTGGAGCAGAAACTAATTTCAGCCCCGAAAAGGACAACATAAATTGCCTTTAGGGGTTGTTCCTTTGGTGGCTACATGCACAAAGTTTCTGGCCCCCCTAAATGGGCTTCGTAGTTCCTGGAGTAGGAACGCGCCTACAGGAATGTTACCCATACCATTCAAAAAATGAATGTCTTCATAACTCCACATATGTTAGATTTTCCAAGGATACATTTAATGTGTTATCCATAGTAACAGTACACTACTACACACTATCGCACTTGCTGGCTGAGATTTCTGTGGAGCAAATCCATTCATCCATTTTTCATATCTTATCTGATTACTTGTTTGGGGTTGTGGGGGTGCTGGAGCCAATTTCAGCTGACATTGGGTGAGGGTAGCGTACACCCTGGACAGTTTAGCAGTCTATCACGGGAATTGACACATAAACCACACAAACCACCATTTACACACACCATGGCCCCATGGAGCAGTGGTTAGCCAAATGTAGAGCAAATGTAATACCTTATTTTAAAGTTTATACAGCTACATTAGGATTTTTTTTCCATGTACTCATTTTGCAGATGCTTTTATCCAAAATGGCATATAGATGATGGACAGCACTCAAGCCTCAGTTCAGGAAGAGACCTTGGATTAAACACTAAGTTCTACATCTGTTCAATGAGACAGAAGTGTGCAGTAAGTGTGAGATAGGCATTTTAGAGTGTCAGAGGTGGTGGAAGAGGAGGTGCGCTAAGAGAGAATGAGAGGGCTGACCATGGAGAGCAATGTGCCCTTGGTTGACTTTTTCTGAGAATTCGCTGCTGATGGCTGCCATGTTTTTATTAAAGAAAGGGGCCAACATTAAATTTGTTGACCAAATTGTGCATTTGTGTGGCAGTATATGCACATATGCAGACATGTCAGGGCTGTGTTCACCATTGTCAGACTTCAACAGGCTTCTCAGTAGATATAATGTCACAGGTTGGATTTGATGAGACATTTTCAGTAACCTTTAAGCGTACATTTATTGAGCTGTGTCTGTAATCAGGGCATTCAAAATGTGGTTGTTACCACCTTATGTTGTGATTCACCACACACTCCTGCATCTTACTTATGATGACATGAAGGTACAGGGGTTTTGACAGGTGACATTACTTGGACTAAAATTAGAGACGCCGGCTACATTGGTTGCAAATAGAAAAGGACACAAATGCGCGTGGTACAGTGCAGTATATGCATTCACACTGTAATGCACTTGTGCATGTGTGCATTCAGGCACGCACACTTTTCTCCCTCAGGAAGGATTGTCTGTAGCTGTTTTGTCAAAGCAAGCTGGCATTTGTCCTCACACACTTTCTCCACAGAGAAAGCAGCCTGAGCCATCTTACCTGAAGATTAATATACAATATATACAGGCTGCCCAGGTAACAGTGAAGCACCCCTGGGCATCCATGTTGGAGCTCAAACGTGGACATGCAGCTGTGGGTGGACTGAATTTCCAAACAATTTGGCCTCTCAGCAGGATTCAGTTGTCAGTGTCTTTTTTGTCCTGCTCCTGCTGACTAACAGACTACTTAACTACTTAATACATATTTAATCAATTTTATTGCTTAGCTAATTGTTATCTGGTTAATTCACTGGAACTGTTTTCAATGACATAACTGTCAGTGATTGTAGTAGGATGAGTCCTACCATTGAATACATTAGCCTGTAAAAACTGGTAAGTTAGCACATTATAAAACCATTTAATTTAATTTTCACTCACACTCCTCAACCTGGACTCAGTGTTTTGGAAAAATGATGGCACTAAAGACTTAAGACTATCAGTACATTTACGTACATGTTCAGAGTTTCTTTTTTAGTCATACCACTTTTAGTTATACCACTACTTAATGTAGCAGTCTCTTTTAGACTCTCTCCATTATAGCACTTACTTTTCATTACTTTATAGATGTCTGTAGGCTTACCTTTTTTAAAGAAAATTATGTAAAGTTTGTCCAACTTGTCAGTTAACAAAGATCATGAACGAAATAATTTACATCATATCCCAAAAATCTCCATATACAGCAAATTGTAAATGCAGGAAATGAAACATCTCCCCCGGCAAACCCAGTTAAGCACAGTTACCATTCAAGAACTAGTAGCAGAGTCAGCTCAATGCTAGCTCGAATAAGTTGAATAATTGATGTAACAAAACCACAGCATCCCGTGTTCACAATGTCTTCATGACTTGCAGGTCAAAAAGGCAATGCAACAGAAAACTTTTTCCCCTCTTTAAATCTGTGCCTTGCAGTTGTGAGTAAGGTGCTTCTACTGATGTACTGTCCTGTAGGTCTTCAGTTTAAAACCATTTCCTCTGTGGAACAGTCATCAGAGAAATATATTGTTAATGCTGGCAGAAGTAAAGAAAGGTGTAATTACAGGTACACTGTGGACAATTGTGTTACGGGCTTGAAGTCAGATAGTTATCTGTTTGAAGGTACTGATTCAAAGTTTGCTGGCTTTGTAACAAAGTAAATATACTGTAATTTATAAAAACTTTTGTGATGTGTCCTGCCAAATTAAGGATGTGATTTTTCTGTCCTTAGTGAAACAGAATTTTTACAATTTTTTGAGAAAAGTACTGGTATCGTAGGGAGTGGGCTTAAGTCCTGGGGACATGCCATCCATCAACTGTAAACTTGTTACTCTTTTACAGTAAATGGGACAAGATCCTGCAGTCTAACCTTCCCTTTTGAAGCTCTTGTAAGAAGAGGCTGTAATTTGCCTTATGATTCTTGTAAAGTGTAAAGCCTGAAGTGCAGTTGCTGACTGATCCTCTGTGGATGGGCTCTGAGGATGGCTGTGAGAGAGCAACGGCACAGGAAGTGGGAAGGAAATGAAGTGGAGATGAGCGATTTCTGAATGCCTCCTCTCTTCTGCTGAAGAAGCTCCTGCGGTGTTCTCTTACTCAGTGAGCAGCGCAGCAGTAGGAGTCAGATTCAGAATGAGTGACAGCACATAGAGTGGGATTGTGATTGTTCATGAAAGCTGACTGAATGATAAGGGTGCATGACCTTGAATAAGCCCTTGAAAAAAATCATATAAAGTGGATTGCAAAGCCTCCAACCCTCCATGATGTCAGGCAAACAAGATGAGAGATGGATTCTTGAGAGATTCGCTGTGGCTGACACACACACACCAACAAGCAGTGCAATACACTGAACTGGGATTAGAGGAGGGCTGAGCAGAGAAGGCTGGTAATTATTATAGCACTATACTAAAGCTGCCATGCTTCTGCTCCTAGCACACTGTTAAGCAAGCACCCCGGGACACAGCGATTCCTCGATACATGAAAGACACGAACTGCAGGCCCAGCGAGACACACTGTGGAAAAGGAGACTATCAGCCATAAATAATTAATTCAAGTGTGTGTGTGCCCACTTTTTAAAACCTTTCCTGCCATCTTCATTCTGCTCCTGCTCTGTACACGCTGCTGATTGATGCAACTTTCCATCTCTTTGTATATTTCCTATATGCTGTTGTTATCCGGCTCTCCTCCCCCTCATTAAAGACCTCACAGCTCCACTTCTGCTGGTCCTGCAGAGGTTGAAACAGCAAGCCTAATATGTTGCACTGCAACTTTAATTAGTGTGGTCAAAAGCCCCCAAGACAGTGTTTGCAAACTTTTATGTCAACATTTTCAAGAAGCCACTTCCCCCTTAAAGTCAAATGTAAAGAGAGCAAATTCTTGTGAGGTACAGTAATGAGTTTGATGATGTTGCAGGATGTTGTTTCCCCTTCCCCAGCGAGTTCCTGAGAGGTGCTTCCACATCTTGGCTTGCCACTGCATTAATGCAGTTTGTACTTTATACAGTGAAATATATATATAAAGCTTCTTCTCATTATGTAGAAATATTCAGGGTATGGTGCAGCGATAATTTTATTACCTCTGACAGAGGGACTGTCGGGGTCATGCACCGACAGATTTAGATTTATTGCACAACATCAATATTCCAGTAGTAATGCAGTAATGGATTCTCTTGGCCCTTGGTTCAGCCCCTCATCCAAACAAGTTCACTCAGTGGCAGGCAGCTTTGACATTAATGGGATTTTCACAGCAAGCAGTAACAATCATTAGGAAATTCATATGTGCCACATTTTGCACGTTCGGAACATCAAACCTGCAAATGCTGAATTACAGTTTATATGATATAAACTGATTAGATGTGTTGCAGCTAGGTTGCCTCCATGTTATCTAAATGACTTACTTTGGACTGTGGCTTCCTCACATCTACCTTCACACTGGACACATTGTTCACACTGGAATAGAAAATCATTTTCTTTTCAATTTTAATTTTGTTTAACGCTTATGGTGGTGTCGTGTTTTAAACTGCATGTGTCATCCCACCTAAATGCCATCCTGCAGTTAAAATGTGTTTTTTGCACATCTGGTGTGTGAAATGTCTCTTAGAATTAACTCATGTTAGATGAGATCAACAGTGTGCTTATGATTTGTTTTTGAATTGCTAATCAGAATACATCTAACAGTGCAGCTCAGTTTGACCTCTCAGATCAGTATTAAGTGATATGTACCTCTTACTCAACATATGACATGTATTTGATATAATCATTAATAAACATGGAGGAGAAGCTGGAAAACAAACTAATGACTGAGTGAATGATAAGGTTGAGTCTCTATCTGGCTAATCTTAGAAATCTGATTTGAATAAATTGTCTGAACATATTGTGACTTCTCTGATCATGCCTGATTTGCAAAAGTCAAGAACTTGTTTTGCTTTTCTATCACCCTCAGGTCCTTGTTTGCCGGCACCATTTACTTGCAATTGCAACTTCCTTCACTGAAGGAGACAGGAGATCTTTTTCACACTGGTCTCTGTCAAGACTTCCATAATTATTACTGTGCCCATCTGTGTTGACCTTAACGTCTGTGTGCAGCTGAAGGCAAAGAGCACTCGCAGTCTCTTTGGAAATCCCAGTAGATCAGCAAGGATGAAAGTAAATTAATGTCAAGGATGTTTATCTCCTAATAGCTGGAGAGTGTGTCCTTGTGGGGCTGAGGCTCCACTCGAGCTCCAGCAACCAAGGGAAAGACTGTGAGTGTCAGAGAGGGAAAGATGATACTTTTAGATGGCTGAGCTGAACCTTGTGAAAACATAATCACTACTTTGACCGAAATGTTTGAAAATGGAGCGTGCTCAGGAGAATCAACATAGAACAGTATTGTGAGAAACTGTCCACTTCAAACCATTATGTTCACCAGCTAGTCATTAAATTTGTCTGGTTGTTTGGTGTTTGGTAGGTGAGAAACAGTATCAGTTTTTTTCCCTCCAAAATGTCTTTCTGATATAGACACTATTCAGAAAATACACCATCAATACAAAATATGGAAGGTGTGGGCTGCAAAACCAAAAGAATAAGGTGAAAGATCTTCAGTTCATACATTCAATATCATTAAAGAGAACCTGCAGAGCCAGGCGATGGTTATCTGTGGGTTTGTTTCTACAAACGACCCCTCTCACACTGCAACTATTTTTTTATCCATTGTTAGTTATGAATACTGTAAACTGATTAGTGTAGCTAGAAATTGATTATCTAATGTGGACACAACAAACCAGTAAGATTTCTCTCATGATAGCATGTCTCTTAGAGTTTAAGTTGTAAAGACAACAAAGTAACATCATGGGCCAATTTTTACAGGTCCTTTTTTACAGTTCATTTATCACAGTTATTACATTACATTTACATGTTTTATCATTGCAACCCGGTTTTATGTAATTTACATTTATATGCAACTTTCCTCCAAAATTTATTTGGCTAAGCAAAATTTGTAGTATCCAGTTTGGTTTATTTTCAGTAAAGGGTACCTTATTTCTGTTTATCAGGTGCTCAGGTGAAGGGTTGTTTGTGTAGGATAAAGGTTATTCATTGTCATCATCATTATTGAGGCACAGCATTGCTTAGATTCACTTCAGTAAATCTGTAATGGTCTACTGTCAGCACAAATGCTGCATGTGTTGATGCATAAGGTGTTTACTGTGCCTTCTTATTATGAGGCTGCTGGGCCAGAGGGAGGGTTTAGAGAGTAGGGGTGAACGAAGGACAGAGTCAAAAATTAACAGCAAATGAAAGATTCCCAAAAACAAGGAAGCAGTTCTTCAACTCATAGATATTTCATGGTGGAAATAGTGGAAACAGCTACTCCCTCACGTATGTAAAGGCTTGCTTATACCAAACAGGTACTAACCATTTCCCCTGAGGCATAGCCCACATTATTTCATAGCAGCAGGTAAAATTTAAAAAAAGCCTTGAAACAGTGCACATAAGTGCTACATTTAGCCCAATCTTAAAATTCTCACAGAAACAAGTGCTAGAAGAGTTTGTCATTGATTTTCAACAGGAAGAAAAAAAGAATAATTTGCTCATCGTCTTGCTCGGCTGGGGGAAGCAGTGTGCTTGCCTATTAAGCCCAAGATCTTTATCACCATCTATCCTCCGCCCTGTAAATCTTCAGTGCATCTGCAGAAAATTCTTGGTGACACAGCAGCAAGGCCCAGGTCAAACACTGGGCCATAAAGCATCACAGGCCATCGATTGGTGCTCTCAAAGGGCAGATAACAGCCAGGACATGGGGCGATAATGCTTGAATGTTGCTAATGGTCCAAATGATCCCAGTATACAGCCTCTGTTAAGGGATACAGCCAGTATCGTGCTCTTTCTGCTAGAAATGCTTCACATGCTTCATTACATTAATCAAGACTTTTTCTATGGGTGAAGCAGATGAAATACTTTGCAGAAAAGAAATTCCTGTTTTTTCCTAAACTTTGGATTTGTGTGTCGATGTTTGTGTCTCCACAGTTTCTTTATTTTACAGGCTGATTATGAACTTAATAAGTAAAAATATAAAATAAAAATAAGGTCTTCACTGACTGGCTCAGAAAGGATCCAAAAAGGTGCTGTGTATTTGCTGGATAACTTCATTAGATTAATTAGATTTCATCATCACCAGAATAGCTCTTTTTGTCCAGCTCATTTTCCCTTTCTACAATGTTTTTGCACTAGTGTGGACCATTACTGCAACTTGCTGAATATAAATGTTAGATTTTTTCTGACATGTGTCCTAATACCTAACTCCTGACAGATTTACTCAGAATTACCTTTATTTAAACCGCTGGTCCTTTCCTCTTTGTACCTAAATGCACTGAGCCAAAGCATTTCCCACAGAAAGATACGTGGAATATATTGAGAGTCAGGGTAAGAGAGAGAGAGGTAGGGAGCTAGAAAAGGTCAGCTCCTCATGCCGACTACACAACACCCGACTACACAAGAAAAGTAAGTTTAGCACTGTCTTTCATCAGCAGTTTGAGACACCTCTGTGCTGAGCTGCATTCATTTAGATGAGATTACGACTCGGTTAGCAGAGCTACACTGAACAGATTGCCTTTCTTACACTCAACGCTATACTTCTCATGCTGGCTGCGCTCATTTACATGTGGACATCCATCACCGGGACTGTTGGCACAGATGGATGCTGTTTGGCTCAGAAATAAATATTTCTTGCCCTTTGTGCATCTGGAGAAATGCAGAAATGTTTTTCAGGACTGTCCTGCTTTAGATTTAAGCTGCTTCACGTAGAAAATATTCACACCAGCTCGGGACTTGTCAGCAAATCTGTGGTGTTGTACTCACCCCCGGAGCAGTTTTACTGCCCTAATAAGTAGGGTAGTGCCTCACTCAAGGACACATTGCTATTAGTTGTTGAGAGAGGCAGCAACTGTTCTCCCACCAGATTTCTCTGATCTTCCAGGGATTTGAACCCTTTAATCACACACTTGCTTGCTGTAACTGATCCCACCTGCTTTTTCTGTCTTTTTTTGTTTTTTGGCAAGCCAATTTTTTGGAAAACTGTTTAATCACATTTAGCCTGTTGGGCAATATTACAATATAGTTGTTAACAGAGATGTAAGTGATTTAGCTATTTGTACAAAGATATATCCATTTAAAATGTAGCAGTAAAGATTTGTCCTTAGGCAATAGTGCAAATCACTGAGCATGACTATGATTCTTGCATCAATCTAGTGAGGATTTTAAATTTGATGTAACTGTATGTATTCTGTATTACGTATGGTTTTACACACTAACATGCATGCTCAGAAACACACACACACACGCAGAGTCAAAACTGCAGGGGAGCATAAATGTTTTATTGTTGCAGGCTTCAAAAACAGCTAATTTCCTCCTTGTTGGAGATCTGTGTTCCTGACTGTATAAAGCACAGAACTAAAAAAAAAGTCTTCTCTTTGAAACACAAAAAACAGCTTCAGTGTAGCAGCCTCTAAAACCTTTAATTCTCAGGAAAAAAGGTAAAGTTGCACAGGCTGATCTCAAATTTCCCTCCACACTGTGAGACAGAAGCTCTGAGAGGCTTCACTGCAATTAGGTGTTCAAGTGTTGATGCAGATCTTGTGAAGTACTTTAATTCCCCTCTGAGTCCTGGGGTGCTCAGCCTGTAAGCCCCTTGCTGGCTCCCTTTCTTGATTGGAAATGCTTCACTTGCTGCTGTTGTTGCCCCGCCGGGCCCCAGGATCATAGTAGCTGGTGCTCCTTCTGCTCCCTGACCCCAACAGTTTCTTACTGAAAAGCCCTGGTACATTCAGTGCAGACTTCTGCATCACAGTAAAACTGCTCCCCCAGCTGTTATATTAGTTATATAAGTGAGATCTTGACATAAAGCTGATTCTGTGCAACAGACTCTTAGGCTCTGGCCTTGATTAATGCAGGATCATGAAAGGCTCTGTTACAGGAAGGGAAACAATCTGCTGCACTGATACTGCCTCTTCTGTCTTTTTAGCTGTTACACTTTTGAAAGGCTTTCTCAGCATTACTGTTATCTTGGTTTCATAATTAATTTTGCTCTCTTCCTCTTCTGTCTCTCTTTCTGTTTCTCTTACCACAGGGCAGGACTGGCCATGCCATTTGGCTGTTTAACAATTGGGGAAAAGAAGGATTATAACAATCCTTCCGATGTGACAGATAAATATGACTTGGGTCAAATTGTTAAATCGTGAGTATCTCAGAAGAGGCTTGTAGAAGCAAACATCCATAACAGACGTTTGAATTGTGTTTGTATCTTTTCTCAGAAAGCCATTATGATCTTCTTCTTCCTCTTTCGGCTGCTCCCTTGAGGGGTCACCACAGTGAACCATCTGCCTCTAATCCTATCCTCTACATCCTCTTCTCTCACAACATCTAACTTCACTTCCTCCTTCACCACATCCATAAACCTCCTCTTTGGTCTCCCTCTAGACCTTCTGCCTGGCAGTTCTAAACTCAGCATCCTTCTACCGATATATTCACTGTCCCTCCTCTGCACATGCCCAATCCATCTTAGTCTAGCCTCTCTGACCTTGTGTCCAAAACATCTCAAATGTGCTGTCCCTCTGATATACTCATTCCTGATCCTGTCCAACCTGGTCACTCCCAAGGAGAACCTCACCATTTTAGTTTCTGCTACCTCCAGCTCTGCCTCTTGTCTTTTCCTCAGTGCCACTGTCTCTAGACCATATGACATTGCTGGTCTCACTACTGTCTTGTACACCTTCCCTTTCATTTTGGCTGATACTCTCCTGTCACACATCACACCTGACACTTTTCTCCATTCATTTCAGGAAGCCATTATGATCTGTGCTTATATTTCTGTCAAGAAATCTGAAATACTGTCATGAAATGCTTCTTTTCAGGGAGGAGTTCTGTGAGATATTCAGGGCCAAGGACAAAACTACAATGAAAATGTACACATGTAAAAAGTTCCTAAAGAAGGATGGAAGGAAAGTCCGCAAGGCTGCAAAAAATGAGATCCTCATCTTGAAGATGTGAGTTTTTGATTGGGGTTAAGTTTTGTAAATTTGTTGCATTTTTAGCTTTGTGGTGGGATATTAAAAGTTTTTCCATTTGTTTTTTTTTCTTTTCCCAATTTTTTCTTCACAAAAACAAATCTGAGTGAACCTCATTTTGCTGGATCATCAGACACAGCTTTGTTTATGAGACATTTTTTTCTGCTTCTCTGTGATTATTTAAATTTACAGTAAAAGCCCACACTAGCATAACCTGGGCCTTAACAAGCAATTTGTCAGTGACAAATGTTTTCTTTCATCTTGTTACACAGAGAAGCAGTGAAACAAAATGAAGGTGTGATTCCATTATGAGAGAACTTTCAAAACATGGACTATCATTCTCCTAAAAATTCCACAATAGACACCCCAACAACAGCGAAGTGCCCTGCTCCTGTTTTTCATACTCTAATCTTTCAGTGAAATAATCAAATGTGATGACATGTGGTAACAAAGGCCGTGAATAATTGCTGCCAAAATTATTCACAGCCAAATACGTTCTTGAATATAAAATGCTTGAATATGGGCATTAGAAAAGAAAAAAAGTCTTTATTCAAATACTAATCCTCATTAATTTATTTATATTATGTAGAGTGAACAAATAAACAGTCCTGTAGATTGTCAGTCACTTGTGCCAACAATTTCTTTCTGTTTTCCTTAGTCTATGCTACTTTTAATATGGTTGACATAAAGTACCCCTCCAGTCAGATACATCTTTTGCTTATGGTTGCTTCCCTTGGATTTTTGAGCTTCACTATGCAGAATGATCTATGTGCAGACATCAAAACAAGACTACAAGTATTTACATCTTCTTCCTGGCACAGCTGAAATTGATTTTTCCAGTCCTCCGTCCCTCCATAGGTCCTAGGGGACAGACAATGAAAAACATTGAAGATTGTTCAGTTGTACTACTTCATGTTAAAGCAGGAAGCACAGAGAGGGCTCTGTAAAAAAAAGAGAGTTTCTATTGGAGGTATTGGCCATTACATGCAGTGCACTTACACTGTTATGACAGTTACAACAGTTAGTGGCAGAGAATAATCCCTGATTGGTTGTAGAGAAATACAATATTATTTTCCACATGTAGTTGTAGTAAGAAAAGTTACTGCATGTACCAGAGCTATTGTCATTAGCCCCCTCCTCCACTACATCCACTGTCTGCCATTTTAGTTACATTAAAAAATGCATATGCAAATGGTTGTCAAAGGCATGATCATGGTCATGGGCATCATTGTTTTTATGTCCACATGGACTACAGTCGAGGACAAAAATCTGCTAATAACATTAGAACATGGAAATCTCACTCTTGACCTGTATTAATGATCTTCTCCTATATAACTCGTGACACATCGCTCCCTGACTTGTACCTTGTGATGTGTCTCCTCAGGGTGAGGCATCCCAATATTCTCCAACTGGTGGACGTCTTTGAGACCAAGAAAGAGTACTTCCTTTTCCTTGAACTGTGAGTTCAGATGTCTGATGAGCCAGGGGAAACGGCTCTCTGCTCGCCTTTGCTGTAGCTCAGCCCTGCTGAACCGCATGTGTTGATTATACACTCGTGAGGAATGAGCTTTTATAGCCTGAGGCCCTGTAGATATGAGAACAGCTATAAACTCCACTCATTTGGTATTCGGATATGATTGCTTGCTAGCTTCTCCATTCTGATCAGCATGTGTTCTTGGGGAATTTGTTGCATTTTCATAGCTATGCTAAATGTAGCATACTCATTTTGTCCTTCGAGGACACTTCAGTTGTGTGTTTAGAAATTCTGATTAGGAAGAAAATGATCAAACACAAAAGAAACATCTGTGGGGAAATGAATATAAACATCTCATTTTAACAGGTATGGCTATGGATTATGTTATCTCATCCAAAGATTTTATTCTGGGAATTATGTAATTAACATTTCAATATAAATATGTGCTCTAAAGTTACAGTTATAGCTTTCTATATTGTCAGTTCTATGTTGTCAGTTGTTGTTTTTTTTTTTTTTGTTTTTGCCGTTGTCCGAATAGTCCTATTGTGTCTTATTAGCATCCCATCCAGCAAAGCCAGAAGTTGTCCTTTTCAAAAACTAGTTTGAGTGCTGGAATAAAGTCACATTCATTTTGAGCCTTCCTGTTTCTACAGTGCAACAGGCAGAGAGGTATTTGACTGGATCCTGGATCAAGGCTACTACTCAGAGCGAGACACCAGTAACGTGGTGCGCCAGGTGTTGGAGGCTGTGGCCTACCTTCACTCCCTGCGTATCGTTCACAGAAACCTCAAGGTAACACGATGCAGTAGTGCAGGGCTTAGAACACACTGACTGATCTTGGTTGTAGGCAAGTAACACACCACGACTGTGGTGGCATCTCACTCTTAAATCAACACAATAAAACTGTAAACTGTGTAAAGGATTTCACTGTTAAACTACTTTTACCATGAAAAAAAATCTGCAGATAACATAATGACAAGATAAATAAATAAAATTTCACTCCAGGTGTAGTACAAAGCTAGACTTCTGGAAACTTTTGACTTTGGAAAAAGAAAGACAGCAGAACCCACAAGGCTCTGCTCCATGAAATTATTTTCACTTTAATTCAGGCAAGTAACCTGCCAACAGTACATACAGCTGTTGGTCTAGATCGGCAGAGCAATGCTGGCTGCCTGCAGTGTGCTCTTGCCAGCTCACAGATCTCATGATAATTGGACCAAAAAATTCACTTTTTCAGTTTCATGTGTTTCAGATTTTCATTAAATAAGGTACTTCATCTGACCACACTGCAAGAAATTATGGATTGCAGGTTTCTCTTTTCATCTTTTTATTTAACATTAAATCATAACATATGCCGCCCATAAAAGCTGAGTGAGTAAAATCACGCAGACAACAGAGAGAATGTGGAGGCTTCCAGTGAGGAGAAACCAAGACTGTCGGTTTCTTGATTTAAAATCTTAAGATAACAGAACTGCACTTTCACAAGTACGCTAAACAGAAATGGTTGGATGTTAATGTCAATTTGAGAATTAATTGCTTCCACATACATATAAACTACCTTCATCTTTTGGATGGTATTAACTAAACGCTGCCGCAAATACCATCCATTGTATATGCGTTACATTTGCTCTAATAATGTGGGCATCCCTGGAGGGCACAGTGCATATATCAGTCAGCAGATCCAACAAACGCAAACTTCACGTCTCAGGATCCCAAGCCAATTGGACAGAACACCTTTTGCACTCTGTGTCCTGTACCTCTAAATTATTTATAGCAAAACCGGGATCTGCTTCTCCATCTCCATACCTTTCATGCCTCCTGGTATGGGACTGTCGGATTAAATGGGCATCAATGCATCCCGTCAGTGGAAATACTTCAAACTTGGTCAGGTTATTAATTTTACTCCAGTGATAATAAAATGACTGGATAATTATATTTTTTGATGTTTTCAGTCTTCTCATTATTTCGGAAAATGACACAACCATCTTTTCAGACTTCAAACTCTGCGGCCATCAATTGTTGATATGACATGAAAGACATTAAACATGAATATTATATTCACTTGTCATTGTCCATAGTTGGAGAACTTGGTTTACTACAACCGCCTGAAGCACTCTAAAATAGTCATCAGTGACTTCCATCTTGCCAAGCTGGAAATTGGACTAATCAAAGACCCCTGTGGGACACCAGAATATCTGGGTGAGAATATTCACTGATCATGTGGGAAATAGGACATTCTTATACTGGCAGATTTGTGGAGAATGTCATGTGTCAGCCAACACAATATTTTTATAAAATTTCTGTGCAGCTCCTGAGGTGGTTGGCAGACAGCGATATGGCAGACCTGTTGACTGCTGGGCCACAGGTGTCATCATGTACATTCTGTAAGTTGTGACAGGAAACATGAGGATTTTTTTAATTACATGATAGGCCTTGTTTAAATATGGTAAATAGGCATTTTTTGACTCCAGGTTCTCTTTCTTCCTTTGCTACCTCAGGCTGTCAGGCAACCCTCCTTTCTACGATGAAAATGATGATGATGATTATGAAAATCATGACAAGAACCTGTTCCGAAAGATCCTGGCAGGCGATTATGAGTTTGACTCTCCATACTGGGATGACATCTCTGACTCAGGTACTTTTAGGATAACATTAACACTGTGAAGGAACACAATGACAGCTTGTTGGGTAAACATTTCAAATTTGAGAGAGTTTTCCCCTCTTACCTCCGTAGCTTTCAAACACGTTATACTGATGGTACCATCCATCAGGAGAATAAACCCTTTTTCATTGAATTTCTTCTGTGTGATTTTTCTCTGACAGCTAAGAGTCTGGTTGCTCGTCTGATGGAGGTGGATCAAGACCAGAGACTGACAGCCCAGGAGGCTATAAACCATGAATGGTAGGTAGCAGTGATTTGATACATTGTGCAAGCGAATTGAAATCAAAACAGTGCATTCATGTGAGCTGAAATGCTGCATGAGCTCAGACTCTGTCACTTATTTGACTTACAATTTTATTACACATTATATTACTTACAATTGTATTCAGAAACTTCATAGCTAACTTTAACAGGCTAATCATTGTTCATAATGCATACTCAGCATTTATTAGTCTGCAAGTTACACAGCATCAAAACTGATGCCTTAACATTAAACAACTTAACATTTAACAAAAGCTGCTTTCCACATTAACCCAGATTAGTTAAAAATACGTTTTTAGCCACAGTAGCAATGTGGCTGGTAGGATGGCAGCATCTGACATATCTGAAACCAATATTGGATTGATTGGCCTCATGGATGACACCTTAAACTAGTTTAAATAAAACCTATAAAACAGAAGTTTTCCAGTTGTTGCTGATAATGCTTCCTCTTCAGTGGTCCCTTTGACCTGGAATCTGAAATAATATTTGGTCCTTCAGAGTCCTTTTCTATTTTGCTAATGAATCTTTGTCCTCTGTGTAATATCAGCTAATATCAAGAATCCTTGATAGTGACCTTTTATTTGACAAGTCACAAAAGTCATGCTCCCTCCAGCTGAGTAGCATCTCAGAAAGTCGGGTCTCTCTTGTCCAGAGCTTGAGAAGGTTATACATGTCTATATACTCATGTCTGTACTACTGCAATTTGTTGAGGCTGTTGAAGAAACAAACTCACCTCTGCAGCTTATACAAAATGCAGCAACTTGACTCTTAACCATGATCATCATATCATATCAGTCAGTTAGTATCAGTTATGATATTAAAGTTTTACTGATTACAATTATAGTAGGTTATGGGCCAACTCCCAGTTTTACTGCTGAAAATAGCACAGCCTCAGCTCTTCAGACGGGGTTCCTCTGGCTGTGTCTGTCCCAACTCAAGACTTAAGGCGACAAGGCTCTGAGCTCCTCAGCTCTGAAACCTCTGTTTGAAGTTCTTTAAAACTTACCTTTTGTTTTTTAAAGTCTTTTATTGATCTTAGCTCTAGCTCAAGGTTCTATGTGTACAGTTCTATAATGTTTCATGCTTTACTCATTAATTTGTACTGTTTGTATTGAATACCTCCAATATTATATTCTTTTTATCATCCATACTTTTAATCGCTGTATTTCATTTAATTGTGGTGCTGAATTGTTTTGAATTTGTTTTGTTGTTAATAAATTTAGTACAGATATTCATATTCTCACAGCCTGAACTGTAATAAACGTACGGTTCCCTTTTTACCAAGCACCATCATTAGGTAAAATTTTGACTTTTTCCTTTTTTTTGTCTGTGACCAACTACGTAAAAAACGAATGACATTTCCATGATCTTTAGCTCTATGTGTTTATTGCTAAATAACGGAAGATATCATTCTAACACACTAAAATCTGCATCACTGATTTTTTTGGCCACTCAGAGCAGCAGAAGTTTTAAACACAACGTTGACATACAGTACAGTATCACCTTTTATGTTTATGTTTTATGTATGAGACCTTTAACTTGTCAGCAAAAAGTTGCCTATTTACACATTAAGCAATTTCAGAAGAGCGTTAACATTCATTTAGATTCTTTCATTCTTGTTTCTGGCCACTGAATGCAAATCCAATATTCACTAAATTTCATCAGTCTTTTTAGTCTATAAATGCTCCACTATATCCACCAGCCAGTCTCTAACTGTGTCTATCTGGTGTTGGGTGCTAAATAGGTAGTGTACTGTGGGGTTTAAGAGATGTTTTCCATGAAAGCAGCTGCTGCTGCAGCCAAAAACATTGCTATGAGAGCAGTGAGAGTGAACTAACACAGTAAAGCTACGGGTGGGACAGATAATCAATGAGCCGAAACTGACTATAAACCTCCATAAAGCTGAGGGGTAATGATTCTCTGTATGCCCTCTCACATAGTCACATAGCTTCCGCATTATCAGGAGATGTACTGTCATTATAAACATTTTGATAATGATAAACATGTTAAACATGATACCTGCTAATATCAGCATGTTAATATTCTTTAATTGTGAACATGATAGCATGATGACATTAGCATTTAGCATCCCCACAGTACCTTTGCACAACCTCAAATATCTACACAGTGGGGCCCCTCATTTAAGATATCTTAAATTTTTTGATGTTTTTTTCAGTTTTGACTGTCTGAAGACATTTGACTGTGTAAATGTTGTGTTAATTATGTATCAATCTGTTTCAGTTTGACTGTTGGCCCTGCTTCCAGCAACAGCAAATTTTAAATACAACTGATTGTATTAATGGTTATATCTAGATGCCTGACCAGAAAAATTAACACAATAAGCCTTAAAGGTTAAACAGTTCTTGCAAAAGTTTGCCAGTCAAAAACCCCCAAAACAAAACAAAAAAAAGACCAAAAAAACCCATAAAGAGATAAATAAACAAATTGGGTAATACTATGCATAGCAGCCTGTGAAATCCAGCTATAGGCAAAGCATATTTTAAGTTGTGTTTTTCTCCTTTTGTGCAACAGGATCTCTGGTGGTGCAGCATCAGATAAGAACATCAAGGAAAATGTGTGTGCACAAATAGAGAAGAACTTTGCCAGAGCTAAATGGAAGGTAAGCCCATTTGTTCTCTTCTCCAGGAGAGAGTTCACAGAGTTCACAGTAGTTGTGTGGTCCTTGAACAAGGAGGTATAGTAGAGCAGCATATTGTAACTGTGAGTTGAGGGAGTCCAATTAGAGTGTAAATTTCTAGCTTATAGAGTCTACCTGAGATGTGTTTTTTCTGTCTTTTTTAATCGCCCATCACAGAAAGCAGTGCGAGTCACCACCATCATGAAGAGATTGAGAACACCTGAGCAGAGTGACTCGAGGGCAACCAGTCCTGCAGCCGGCACTCCAGCGGAACCCGCGGCTTCCCAGGCTGCCGTTGACCCCTCAGCACCTTCATGTCGCACAATACGTGAGGGAGCCCTTGCTGCAGCCACAGCACTCCCTGCGGTAGCGGAGATAAGTCAACCAGCACATGAGGCCTCAGCATCATCCGCTGAGCCACAGCAGCAGAGCCCGGCGCTGCAGGAAGCCGAGCCCACATCACGTTGTAATGGAGAAGCCTCGACAGCTCACCAAACATCCACCGAGGCCGGGGATGAACAGGGTTAGACTCCCTCCCCTTGCCTGTGTGACCTCTGCAGTCCCCACCACCTTCTGCATACTGTACATTAGCTGCTAGCATGGTGACACTGGCTCTGCTTGTCTCTCACTTGCAGCATTAGCATCATCTCATGGAGGCTGTCTGCTACCTTTCCTGAGTACTGCGTTGCATTAGCTTTCTCTTCACATGTATTGTGTGTCTCTTTTCACTGAAACTCCGGTGTTTTATGTCAGATTGCACATTTTAGTTTTGGGGGCAAAAACAGATTTGCTGTCAAGCTGTGACTTACAACTAAAGTCTTCTTTCTGATTCTTCTCTTAGTGGTAAAAGGATATAGCAAGACATAATTGTGCTGAAAACAGCTTTGATTCCTTTTTAATGAGCCAACTGGGGAAACATCTCTGCAAGTCGTGCTATTACAATTACAGAACAGTATTCACAGAATCAGTAGAAAAGTTTTGCCCTTGTGCTGTAATACTTACTATAATACTAAGTGATGGCCCTCACATATATTCCTTTCACATGGAAAATATGTTTATAATTTTTATCTGTTATTGTATACACTAACCAGTTAATGTGACAATGTTACAATGCTAAGATTGGTGACTGGGAGCTTTCATGCCCAATATTGTAATTTGAATTAGGCAGCTTCACACATAAGCACACACATAAAGTTCCTTCGCTAACTTCCTGCTCAGGAAAGAACCTCATAGCTGTACGTGTAAAGATTCTGTATATAGAGACCTTTGTAGAAGTAGCCAAAACAGCATGCATTCTCACTTTTTGATGGTCATTTGACATTTATAGGCACGTGGTGGATAAAGATTCGCTATTCGTCATATCCTAGACCACAGCAATTTCGCCTCTTTCACCACATACATTATGCTCACTATTTTGCTGTTCATTTAGCACCCTTGCAATCAATGAAAGCTATATGAAAAGAATGAAAGAAACAGCCATTACATAGAAGTTCTATGCATCCAAATGAATGTGTAGCTTTTGGTTTTGTTTTCAGGTTGTTTTTTTTTAAAGGTCACAGTTGACTTTGTGACATCTTGAGCCATCATGTGACAGAAATTCCATCTTTTTCCCCTAAATCTTATCTACATGTGTCCACTTCAAATTAAATATGTTCTCTGTGCTAGGATATTGACTCAATTGCCACACGTCTTAATATTTGGTTGTGAAAGCAGAACAAAATGTGCATTAACAGACCACATGCAGCGTTTAAGGGAAGACATGCATCATTTTGACTTTGTGGTAAGAAGGGTCACCTATGCCAGCTCAGTTTTGTTGGCCTGTATTGTACTGAAAAAAGGGAATGAAGCATATTTTTTACATTTCAGAACCTATTTGTTTGTTTATTGATTTATCTTTTATCAATATTTTTTCCACTGATTTTCAGCATGTCCTTGATAAACAGTAATAACAGACCACTCTTTCTTGTCCCCTCAAACATCAGTAATGACCTACAGAAGGAGTTCTCCGTAATAACTCTAGAGGAAATAGAGCAATATTTGACTGGCTGCCAAAACTGTGATTCCTGGTGTCCTTGTTATAGCGTCCATGTACCTGTAAGTAGAAGTCTACGGTCCTTGACAGTTGTCAGTCCCTCCAGTGCCACTTAACATAACTTAACTTAAGTATCACATAGCTGCTGTCTTATAAGTGTGTGCATGTCTGTGTGTGCGTGTGTGTGTGTGTGTGGGGGGGGGGGGACACATAAAGACAGCAGCCACATTGTCGATGCAATTAATAGGTGATATGATTGGAGTTTAATATGTCATGGCTCATGCTCAACAACATTGTCTGACTCTATCCAATCTGTTGTCAAGAGTATTTTCGGTGCACATCTGTGATTTTATATGAAAATGTGCATTTCAGATAATATGGGGAGAAAACTGATTATTTTATTATCTGTAGTACTGCACTCTGACTTGTTGTTGCAGTCTTTTATTTCTACACAAATCTTTTAATTTTAATTTGTACTGATATTGGTAAACACACCAATCATTCAGATTTTCCACTATATTATTTCTTCCTGTATTGAAGATAAATATTTAGATTTTAACAAGAGGCTTAAACAGGCAAGGTTTTTATGTGAATAGATTATTTCATGTAGTCTGTTCTTTGTTTAGATGGCAAATAAACACTGTTTAAATACTGTTACATGGTTTAAAGCAATGCTTTTCTCCAATAGATTTCTCACCGTATTTAGTACTCCATGTCTGTTCATTTTACCATGCCCTTACAGGTGTATTTGTAAATGTGTTGTTTGCCAGGACCAGTGGTCACCTGTAGGTCCTCTCTTGCATTTGTGAGCTCTGTGCTGTACTCCTGTACTGAGTTGATGACTTTGATGGTAATAAAATTTGATTCATCTGTTTATTCATGCGTTATACTCTTGTTTCTCTTTTATGCAGACAGTCAGTGGACAGAGGGGTGCATAGCATCTATCAAAGCAAAGATGGCGCCATGGAAGATTATTTAGAGAAAGTGTGGGAAACAGCCTGCGTCATCACACTCTGCTTTCCTCTTAACCCGGAGGAGAGCATCTGTGTTATACTGTCTCAATTAGCACAAGCTTAGCACCCATCCTGGTGGGGTGTGAACTTGTGTTTGAAAAATCCCAGCAGTGCCATTTGGTGACACTTTCCAGGATACTTGAATTGCATTGCGGTGGAATAATAATGCGGAGCGCACACTTTCTTGGCCCTCTGGGGTTTAAATAGGCTGCCTCTCAGGAGACTCTCACTCACACAATCACTTTTTCATGCCCATTGTAGAATTGTATGCAACCATCCATACAGCCTCCAGGGCTCAAGGGGATCCTAACTCTGTCCCTGTGTCATTGGATAACATCATTAAGAGTGGTAGAATGAGGGAAGTATCAGTTTCCTGTTTCTTTCAACCAGCATTGCAGAGATGAAAGAACAGTGATCACAGTCTGTCCTTGCCAAGAGGAAAAGAGAATTTTACAAGGAATACAAAATATTCCTTCTTGTGAAGAACCCAACTTACATACTAACTAAATTAAAAGAGCCAAAATTGTTAGTACACATTGTGAATTGAGCTATGCAGCGCAACACTAAACTAACAGCTCTGCTTACAAGGAGTGCTTCCATCTTTCAGATCTATCAGGCCTCAGATTCAAACTGATGACACCATTCCAAGTGAAGAATTAAAGCAGTGATTAATGGATGTGCTGTGCTGTGCTGATTTATTAGCATGCTGAGGTCAAAAACCAAGCAGTCACCACAACTCTGCTTATTAGTTTGCTGCCTGATGTGACTTTGCAGCTCTGACGTCCCATAGAAAAAAATACATTTCTAATGCTGCACTGTAATCAGTGTAAACTCCTTTGTTGAACAGGGCTTCATGAATGATGAAAAATGTCATCCAAAAGCATCCATGGTTAAATGAGCATACAGTGATAGTGAAGTTGTGTGTTGGAAGACAGCTTTTTTTTTTTTTTTTTTTTTTAAAAAAGGACTTATATTATTAGACAGTGCAGAAGAAATGAACTGTTCAGAAAATGAATACAGATTCGTGATGAAACTTTTTTCTTGCTCATTCAACCCCATGCTCCACTCCTACATTTTATCTCTTAACCTTTTGGTAGGGACTCTAAACCTAACAATACAAACCACACACTGTTGCATCAGCCTTAACAATGTAACAGTCTAATGTACATACAACACTCATTTTTGATATACTTTGAGTGTATTTTGCTGGGATTTCGAATGTAGGAGTTTTACTTTTAATGGAGTATTTACAATGTTTATTTTTATTTTATACTTAAGTACTCTGAATATTCTTCCACCACCATGTCCACATGTTATTCAGCAAAAATGTTTGAAGGAACAACAAATCATATTAGATATTGTGACACTTTAATACACACTTGAAGGAGCCCCTGCTGCAGCCATAGAGTTCTCTGCCATGCATACTTAACATAGATTTGTTCACGCCAGGCAATGCTGATTGGTCCATATGAGTAGACACTGTTGCATCCTGCCATCTGCTGGTTGACACCATATAGTGCAACTGTAAGCAGGACACTTGCTGCAGCATGGGGGCAGCAGAGGGCAATGTTGCTCCCTCTTCTCTGCATTTAACTTTTGAAAGGCAAGATCATTTGTCACTTTCCCCCTGAGTCTCCTCCCGTATATTGTCGCTGTAAGTAAAAGTCTAACAGTATGAAAAGTGGGAGTTTATCATGAACAGAATAAGGTGGATTTAAAAACTTTAACACAGTGTGTGACTGAGCCAAGATTGACACATTAAATTAACTTCAGCACATCATCTCTTCAGTGGACTGAATTTTGTTTTTAACAGTGGCCAAGCTTCAGAAGGATCCCTGTGAACAAAAACCCAGTTTCATGGCATGCCATCTCTTTCTATTTGACTTCACAGTCTTTGCTCCAACAATGCAGTAAGTGTCTAGTGCTGTCTGTGAGAGACAGAGCAGATACCCACAGAATGCCACCACTGCCTCTGGGCCACTGAGCACCAGATCAGACTCAAAGATAACACTGAACTAGAACCCACATCTGAAGAGTCAACAGAATGATATTAGTGACGCCACTGCTTGACATGATCTCATGTGATATGCCACTGTGCTGATAACTTCCCACAGTGATACATTTCTGTTGTGGAGTGATGAATGGTGCATAGAAAGGTTGAATTTCAAAATTTGGATCGTCATCATCTTCTTTGTTCTTAGTTTCTGAATCAGCGACAGAGGTGGCTGGACTCAACGTGATGTGGTGATGATACAGATATATTTTTTAAAGCCACTGTGGAAGAAGCTGACCCTGAATATTGATGTCCTCTATTCAGAATGATCAACTTCCATGCTTACTACCCTACTGCTTCGCTGCTCCCTTGTGGGGATCAGATAAGCAGAGGGAACAAAACTGTCTTTGGGGAGCAATGAATGATGAATGAAAAAAGATATCTTTTGATGGCTGTAAAACCATGTGATGGTTTGGCAAACCATTTGTCTCTTGTGGCCTTAAACGAACCCATGCTGGCATAAAAGGTGCCTCAAAACATGTTCTCATCTCCATATTTTAAAATGTTTGATGATGCATTTTTTATGACATATTGACCATTTTTGCATTTCTGCAACATATTTTATACTATGGCTTGTTTATGAAATACTGTTCAACACTATTATAACAACATGAAAAAATGTGGTATACTAAGTCAAAGAATATCAAAGAATAGGGTTTCATGAACATGTCTTAAAAAGGTTACGGCCGAGCAATGTTATGAAAATATGAAAAGAATGCCTTGCTATGGTATGTCGTAAAAACAGGAAAAAATGTTGCAAAACAATTAGTCATTAAAAGGCCAAAAATGTTTCAGTCATCTCGTTCATGAAGACTTCATAGTATAATATGCAAAAAAATGGTTTCTGGAATAGCATGTAACAAAAACCCCCAAAATGCCTCACTATGGTAAGTCATAAAAACATGAAAATATATATATATATTTATTATTATTATAACCTGTTTGAAATCTGATTACAAATGCAAAAAATGGTCAAAGCCTAGCATGTCATAAAAAGATGAAAAAATGTTGTGATATGATATGTCCTAAAAATTTCAAAAAACATCAATTAATGGAATTTCAGGAAGACTTTATAGTATATTATGCCTTAATTTTCAAAAAGAAATGTCATTGCTCAGTATGTCATAAAATGGACGAAAAAAAGCCTTAATATAGTGGGTCTTAAAAATGTGAAAAAAACCCCTTGTGATATATGTCCTACAAATGCCAAATACTATCAAAGAAAAGTGTTTCCTGTAAACAATACAGTACTGAAACCCTGCTCAATACAACACTGTGTCATTTTTTGGACCTTTCAAAAAGAGAAACAGTAGTAGAACCCTGCCAGAAATGGTACAGTATTCAAAACTTGCCAAAAGGACCAGGTTCCACATTTTTATGACATAGTAGACATTGATATTATGTAGCAATTTTGACAAATGTTATGTTTTGAATTGGCACTGAAACAGCATTCTTAATTTGTTTTGCATTATTACCACATATCATATCTTTACATTTTTTCCCAATCTTAATACTTACTATAGTCTGTGGCATTTTTTGACTTTTTATTACAATAGTATTTGTTATTTTTTAAAAAAAGCCCCAAAAATTCAGTTTTTCACATTTTTGTGACATACTATATTTCAACTTTTTTTGCATTTTCAATATGTAGACTATGAAGTGTTAGGGTTGTGTTAGGGAAATAGTATTCTTCAATATTTTTTGTGTTTGTATGACATATTACTTTTTGCAAAGAAATGCCATTCTATATGTTGTAAAAATGCCAAAAAATATTAAACAATAAAAACAATAACATTTCCAAAAGACCTCACTGTATAATAGGTCTTAAAAGAAACATCATTGTATGTCATAAAAATACAAAATAAAATGAATAAATAAAAAATAGCCATGGTGAAATTGCAAACAAAAACACACCCAATTCTCTTCCCACTGGGTACCAAACCTATAATTCCCAAATGAAGCTCAATGTAATTCAGCCATCATTTGACTATTTTTTAGTCAAACTATTTTTTTTTACTGCATTTCCTTCTGGTACATATCTCAATGCCTTGTGTTAAAAAGGCCTATTGACTTTGACTAATCTCAGTTCATCTTATTAAGGAAAGAAATAAATGTGGCATTTACATAATTCATAAAACTTTTAAATTTATAATATACTACGTTCATAATTTTGGCACTGAAGGCAGAATATATTGTGATGACAACAACACTGTTTTATCAATTGCTTATTGTTCTACACTGTCCTACATATCACCAAGAAGGCAAAAATTTGAAACATTCTGTTCTTTGGACATTGGACATTTTGTAAAAAAAAACCCAATGCTGTACATCTGCTGCAGGTATATTCTGATTATATACTGAACAATTAAAATCTGAGTTAATAAACCTTTAAATTCTGATCAAGCTGTATCTGACTATATTCCTTTAATGAGATTAAGATGTTACATTATCCATATCTATTCAGCACAGAGGGAAAGACACTGTGACAGAACAAATCTCCTGTTTTACCTTCTAGTAGTTTCATTATAAACAGCAATGCAATGTGTATATTTTATACAAATGTGCATACATATCTCTTTAACAGGTACAACTTTATTCCAAGGATCCAGATGATTCTGGGAAGAACACGGAAAACATCCAGTATCAAGCTTATCACAATGAAGGGGGGGCATTCCATTCTTATAAAATATAGAGCTTTAATTTATTAGTCAGCAACAACAATGAAAAGGAAAGATAATGTAATTTACACAAGTCATTACAACAACATCACCTCTGTGCATTTAGTGTTTTTTTTCTTTTTTTCATAAAGTTTAAAGATGCAAAAAATACAAAACAAAAACACTCAAAAACTAACGACATAAAAAAGCAACAAATTGTACAACCTCTCTTTGCATTTTTGTTTTTTTTTTTTGCTGTAGAATCCTTTGTCTCCTTTGGAAGAGACGAACAGGAACCTTTGATTCTGGGAACCCAGACAAATAACAAATTGAGGAGGAGACACAGATTCTTCTGTATAAATTACAGATGCATCTTCCCATACAACTGGTTTTCATGCTGACTTTCTTGAGACTGAATAGAAGCTCGACAAGGTGTTTTGAAAGCTACTTAATGCCAGTAATGCAGTACAAATATCTTTAATAGAGCTTTGTACTAGAGGGTAAGCATAAAAATTCTAATCAATAGACTCTTCACACTTAACTTCTTAATGACACCCCTCTTATCAAATTAAATCTGCCTTACTCTGTGTAACTATCCACACACAAATGCAAAATTATTTTACCTTATACTGACAGTTAAATTTATGCCTGTGAAAAAATGCATCATTCTTTATACAGACGTTTATTCGAAATGTCGGCATCTTTAAAGCATTTGTTTTCCCCATTTTGCAGTACTGGGAACAACCCGCAGACCATACTGTACACCCTAGAGATGAAGAACAGAAAAAAACAACCACACAGTATCTTAGAATTACAGTACAAATACAGGTTCATGCACACAATGAAAGCCAGCTTCCCAATATTTTGGTTAGTGTCACAACATTGTTAAAATGCTCTGTTGTGTATATGGGCATTTTTTTCCACATATGAAAGTCAAAAGAAGGAAGGTCAAAAGATGTCTTGTGCTCAGAGCTAACAACTGCTGCCTAATCTGGGCACCTCTCTCATCTTAAATTGGATTTGTTTTTACACCAACATCCACTGTACCTTGCCCGAGTGTGCTTGTTGCATTTGGCCCCAGCCAATGTCCCTTGAAAGTAAAAGAATAATGCCCTTTGTGCAAAACTATGACCCTTTATTGCACCTCACTCTCAGCTCAAAGGATGTTTGCATGTGAAAAGAACCCGACTATTAACATTCGTAATACGTTTCATTTAAAAAAACAAAAAAAAAAACAAAAAAATAACCGATCTGATGCTTGCTTCTTTCATTTATGTCTCATTTTAAACCTTGAGTTCAAGGCCAGAAGGAGCTCCGACTTTACTCAGAGTAAAGTAAGTAAAGTGAGAACTTTTTGTCACTCTTTTGTTAAGCAAATAGAAATCTCCCTAATCAAAATTAGCATCAGAGATCGTTTTATATCAATCCTTTAATCAAGAAGGAAATAGAGGAAGCACCAGTTATCTATTAAAAGACCCAATTACAACGTAGGTACCCATAGAGAAACTATTGTTTCTCCACAATTCTGGGACCATGTGTTAATGGTCCCCTTGCAATATTAAGTCTCTGTCCCCATGCAGCCAAAAGGAGGATGAATCACCAATGTTCCTGAAATGTCCAGAAAGAAGAGTCCTGGTATCAAGTCACAGCAAGCAAGAAACAAAAGAGATCCCATTAACCCTAATCAACAACTCATTTCCCCCTCACAGAGAGCTTCTCAAAGTTAGCTCATAACAGCTTACATGCCTGATAACACATTCTCCAAACAGTCGCCAAAGGTCATGTGATGCTGACAGATGAGTTCTGTAATGACAGTAACAGCAACAATAAAATTAACATCAACAATAACAATAATATTTGCCCCAAAGGTACCTATACACAAAGAGCATGTTTTTTTCTATAAGTACAAAGAAATCCACAGAATGATATTATATACAACCTACAATAAATACTGTGTATCATATATCTTACTGTTTGAAAGGATGTATGTGGGGTTTTGTCTGTAAGTCTTTCTCAGCGTGCTTTTTTTTCTGGTTTGTGGATTTTTTTTTTTTCGAGTGGCTACTCTCAGTGAGTCTCTCCCAGTTTTCACAGGATGGGGGGGAAGGGTGGTTGAGGGTGTTTCAGACACAAAGCTGGGCTCCTCATGTCTCTACCTCCACTTCCTCCTCTTTCTCGTCCCCCTCCCCATGATGCCGGCGGTTGCGAGGCTTCTTCTGCTCCTTGAGCTCCTTCAGGTCTTTGGCCTTGAGGGCGCCCAGCAGCGGGTCTCCAAACTGCCAGTAGTCCTGGCAATACTGATTGATCAGGGTCATCTCTGGCTGGCTCAGAATGGTCAGCAGGTCCTTGTACTGGCCTGTGCTGGGGGTCCACTGGGTGCTGCTGGAGTGGAGAGAAGACGGCACCAGGCCTCCCCCACCCTCCACCAGCACACTGTTAACGGCCCGGCTTGACAGTACCACCAACTGCAGCTTCACTAGTGTGTGCTTGAAGTTCTTCTCCGTGGCCGTACACTGGTACATGCCGGAATCAGATGGCTGCAGAGACCGCAGGAGTAGACCTTGCTCTGTCTTCAAAACTCGACCATCAGAGCGCATCTGTAGAGACAGAGAGACGAACAGCTCATGAAATACCCATGACTTGTGCATTAGGCGTATGTGTGTGTGTGTGTGTGTGTGCAGAATCCAGGTAGAAAGCCAGCAGGATTTCTTAAAAGTTGGAGAATACAAACCACAACTGGCTTGGAAAATTGTCGATCAGATAGGTAGATAGGCTATTCTTGCAAAACCTTGGATACTGGATGTGTTCAGAGCCTATCACCTGTCAATATCTGAGTAATGTACTCATACTCATTTCTATCACTAATGTCTCATACTGTATAGTGGATTCATTTCATTCAGTTAAAAAAGGAGCTCAAATGTTATCACATTAAGTATTGTTGCAACTATTATTTCACCTCTTTCTTTACATCTACACCCAGGATCTGAATAGATGATGACAGCTTTTTTGCCCTGAATCTGATGGACCAGGCAGCAGCAAAAGTACTGTAGGGTCTGCCTGTGGGAATACAGACCATCTAACAGAATAGCCAATAAAAGAGAGGCAGCAACACTGCATAGCTTCACAATAAAACTTTAACTAGTGCCTCAGGGTTGTATATCATAGCAGAGGGCTTTTTCATAGCTACCCTTTATGTGTCCTTCCCTTGGGCCTGAGGACAGGCAGAGGTCTGCATGACAAATCAGGCATCATTCGATCAGAGCCTGAGCCACTAAAACATGTTAACAGATTACACTGGACTAATTTTTTACATTTGTCATACTGCATATGTACATCTCCAGCTCTCCATGACAACAAAGTAACAAAATGAAATTAAATACTGTGGTGGATATGTCCAAAACAAATTATTCATTTTCATATGTGCAAGTACTCATCTGTGGATGTACTCATCCATGTCCAGAAAATCCAAGCTGATTCAACATGTGAGGAAGATATTATGTTAACCCATAAAGCAATATGTTTGCAGAGATATATGCAGAGACTTGCTGTTAAATACACTGTGTGATGGCTCACCTCTTTCCTGCGATCGCTGTTATCTCTCTGTAGATGCCATTTGATAACAGCATGTGGAGAGCGGGCCTGACACTCCAGAAAGGTACTGCTTCCCTCCACCCCATACTGCACCATCTCCAGTGTGTTCTTATTGGCTACAGGGCAGAGAGAGACAGGGATTTCCATGGCAACCAAAACACTCATTACTATGAGCTCCTTAGGACCAAAATCTCAGTTGTGGTAAAATCAAAGTCCTTCTAGCAAGGCATAAAGCTGCCAGAATACAGTCATCACAGTCCATAAGAATAGAAGCTTTGAACCATTTGGAGCAACAACAGTGAGAGTTGTCCAACATTGTGAGTTCATTAATGAACAAATAGAAGCAATAAAAGCAGAAAATAAAATTCAGGAGGCTGAGGATTAGGGGTCTTACTGTTGGAGTTGAAGCCTCGGCACTGTCGGATGGGGTTCCCGTACCTGACGTCCTGCCTTCGGCTACGTCTAAATGGGTCAGACCAGTATTGCGGAATAAGGAGAGAAAACATCATAAAGCAACCGCAAGCCATTCAAAGCCATTCAACATCACATGGAGGCATTAGAGTAAAATGGAGATAACCCCAAACTACCACCCCATTATGTTAATATCTACTGCAATATGCAAATGTACTGTTTACACCTACTGTTTAATACACATAATTTAAACGTACATAATTATTAGTGTAGTGTTAACCACAGTTCACCCAAACACCATGATGAAAATATAATTTAACAGATTGAAATGCAGTAAAACAGCCATTCAGCCATCCACGAAGTCTAATCTGAGCACCCTTCAACGCAGTCAAGTCAATAAATTAGTCATGAAGTTAGTATAACTCATGCTATCACTGCTGTTGGTGCTCACCTCTTCTGTGAGGCAGAGTAACGGGAACAGGACTTGCCATCCCAGGCGCAATAAGGATCTCTGGCCAGGCAGCAGTCAGCACAGGCCTCCCCATACACATCACACCGGTGGAGGGCCAGCTGTGTCAGCCCCACCACAGATGACACATATAGCTGTTGCTGTTGAGAGAAAAGAGGATGGAAAATTATATTTAACACAAAAATGGAAAACACTTTGACAATGAAACCGAGTCAAACATGTAGGAAAATAGTGTCCTTTATTGACTTTACTGTAGTCAATTTCAAGTTGTGCAGTTTAAAACACTTTATTCCCTGTATGTTTTTTAGAGTTTTAGAGAATATTCAAAATTTATATGCAAATTGCCAAGTCAAGTTGTCAAGCAGTAGTCAAGCTGGATTCAAGCCAAGACAAAGTCTCTAGTTAACACTAAAACCCTGGGAAAATTAATGGGAGTGTAAATGGCCTCATACTTTTTGACTCCACTGTATACAATCTGGAAATATAGTACATGAACTGCAAAAATTGTAATTGACTACTGGAAATTGCAAAGAGGGGAATTCAAATCACATACATACAGGTAGCTGGTTTGTAAAGTAAAACATCTGAATCCTATAAAACCAGTGTATGATTACATTTTCACAGTTGTCACAGTAAGTTTCCAAGCTTTAAAAGGACTTTATTTGCTCCTATACAAATGATTTCACAAACCCAAAAGGATGTAAAGCATCTAAGAATAAATTCTAGGCCTGCAGTGTGCTAAATCAGCAGCAGGCTATGGATCATCTGGGAGAATACTGAGCTCATCTCTATCAGGTTGCCATTATAATTTTATGATCAGCTGTTCAAATTCATCAGTCTGGCAGGCAGTGTGTAATACTAACTCTGTGCACTGATGTCACAGCACGTAGAAAAGGCCAAGAATTTTAATCACTTTGAAAGACAACACTGAACTTTAATGTCTTTTCCATGTTTCTGTCTTCATTGTCTCCCCTTGTCATGTGTATGTTGCAAGAGTAAAGCAACAAGGAAGCACAGATGTATACATGCAGTGTGTGACCTTTCTAAACTGTCATTCATTTCCTTTTGTTAGAAAGTGCCATCTTTTCTCTTTATGTTGGCAAAGGTTAAGAAAATCTGTTGCACAGACATGCTTACCCTTTTTGAAGAGATCTTCATTGTTGTGATTGCAGTGGGGACCTTGATGAATAAAATAATTTATTTTGAGCACAGTGTGTAATCTTTATAGCAGATGAAAATATAGAGACACATTAGCAAAGTACAATATTTATTTTATTAGGGGAAGGTGAAGGACATGAAAAATAAGGAAGAAAGATGGAAGTACAAAAAGGTAAGATAAAGTATGACTGAAAAGGAGAAAGTAATAGTGATGAAGGCTTACCTTGAATACCTCTACCTCCTCAAGGACCAGTTCCTCAGTCTGCAGATCGTCTCTGGGCAGCACAATGACTTTCTGAACTGTCCCCTTGTCTGTGGGCCACAACACATACCTATCAGCTACACACCTGCAACCCCTCACCCCTCAGCTTGTCAACAGCCTCTTGGATTCCAATTTTATTCTCTCAGCAACCTCCAAAATGGGGTAATCCTGATATCAACAGGCTCCACTATACTCTTTACCTCTGCCATGTGGTTCTCTCCAATTTAACCTTTCCTCACTGATGTGAGGTTCTGTTTCACTTAGCAAACTCACTGTCGCCACCATGACATACCTCTTCTGTCATCCTCAGCTTCCCTCTTACACTGAACTATCAATTTGAATGCCATAACACATTCCGCAGACTTATATGGCATGTATGATTTCTGTGAAGAATTTGGCATTCCTGTAAGAAGGACACCTGAGATTTATTTTGACTACTGCATTGAGCATCAACACAGGGCTGAATGGCCACCTCTGACAGCAGCTGAAAGGACACACATTCCTCTACAGTGGCCGCCATTGCACACAAATCCATTAGTGCCCTCCCCATAATTCACAGATGAACAAAGAAGCCAGTTAAGAAGCATCACATGCAACTTGTGAGGGCTGCACACTGTGCCGTGTCTGTTGCTGTCATCACGGGGTCATATTAAAGGTTCAAGGCATGCACACAAACAGATAATCTCATTTACATCAGTGGGCAAGATTAAGGTAATGGATGTACTAACTGTATCCCCCCCTCGCCCCGTAACCCCTTTGTTTCTTTTTTTTCTACCTCCTGCTGTTAATCCATTCCTGCCCTCCAGGTACAAATCTCCTGTTTACTTCATGCGAACAGAGGGCGGTACTCTTTGATTGGTTAAATTTCCACTCCAGCACAAAAGGCAGGAATGCTTTTCTCTGTGAAGATAAATGACTGCAACGAAGACAAGCCCTCCATTTACATGGGATTTATATCCATGGGGCATTTTTTTTCTCCATTACTTATCTTCACACTGACACTGTCATTCACCATTCTTACTCCGATCAAAGCATTCACAGGTTCAGACTATCTTCATGTACACCTTGGTCAAATAAAAATAACCCTAAAAAAGCTACAATGTTTTTTAAGCAGACAAAAACAGAGTTGCATCTCCTTCCTTCATTTCTATGAAATTTTAAATTTACAAAATGCTCACCTGTTCCTAAGAAGAGCACTTCATAGCTGCCATCTGCAGCTGTCACTTGGTCCACAGTGATGGTGGTGAACTCATAGTCCACGTTGGTCCGAACCACCAGGGGGCGCTTGTGTACCGGGTACACAGCATTGTACATTGCTGGGTGATTCCTCATAAAGTTAATCACTTCATCTGGATAGTCCTTGGTGGACTTCATGTTGGGGGTGAATGTACCTCCAGGGCACTGAGGTAGAAACAGAAGCATTTACATGTCCAAATCTTCTTCAAACAGTTTCCATTCAAGGTGTAAGGCACAGAGAAATCACTGTTGCACCAGAATTCACTGTGGGATTTTCATTATTACTTTGGTCATTATTTTCATTTCAGTATGAGCTGAAGCTCACCGTGCCAGGGCGAGGGTAGGGGATCTTCCCAGTGTAGGCCACCCATTGGTAATTGGGACCCTCCTTATGGGCAAAGGGTCCATTGAAGACCATGCGGATGTCGGCCATGGAATAGACACAAACTGCTGAGCCTTTGAATACAGAACTGGGAAGGGGAAGAAGGTAAAAAGTTAGGATGATGTATTTCATTTACCAAAAAAGCCTTCTATTACATCGTAATAGCACACTAACCCAGAGACAGAGAAGACTCCATATATCACAGGATTTTTTGTGTCCTGTGTTGGCTGTATATATACATCTCCTGTAAAGGAAAAGAAGGGAAACCACGTCAGTATAAAGACCAGTTGAAGGAAACATCACACTTTGCAGTAGAGGCGCTCTTCTGCACTAATATTTACTTAGCTTTCGGTCAATCCATTCACTCTTAGCATGAAAGAGCTTTAGGCTACACTTCCCTGGAAGGAATGGTGAACTAACAAAGAGGGTGAACCTTCATCTTTGTTGAAAACACATGGTCCCCATTACTGGATTTGGATAGTGAGAAAGATGTGTTCTTAGGTTGCCTCTTTATGCTTCTGTCACTGAAATCCATAATTGCAGCAAGAGAATAAAGGTCAGGGATTCATGTGAGCAACTAATCGCCTTTACCTTGACTGCAATAGTTCAAAAATAAAGCACAGCACAGCTTTGAGCTAAATGCTAATATTAGCATGCTACCCTTCTCATAACGACAATGCTAACATGTTGCTGTTTTGACAGTATAATGTCTATATAACCATTTTTGTATAAATTCTTTTAAAGAGGGAGGTGTAGAAAAAACAAATTAAAAACAAAGATGGCAGTGCAAGAAAGATAAGTATGGCAGAACAAGACTACGAGTCTACAACCATGCTAGTAGCTCTGTGAAGCTTAACTTAGGCAGAGTCAGAGCTGATAATGGAGAACCTGTCCACTTCCTATTTGATGTCATTGTACTGAAATTGGCTGCAATTCACCTAGAAGGCGGTCATGAGATAGTCCTCAATGAGCTGGGATGACTAGAGCTAACACACACCTGCTTTTAAACAAAAAAGCCACAATTTCATTTCAGTTTTTGCAACTTTAGAATTGATAAAGTCATGCTGCCTTTTGGAGCTTTAAAGCCAAAAGGAAAATAGCCTGTGATCAGCATTCTAATGGAAATAATAAGAATTAAAACTTCTTCCTTCCAGACAGCCCTCCTGCCATTCCCACATCCTGCTGTTGTGAACAGTAGGTATAAAACCATGACAATTGACCTTATAGCAGGAAACTAAATGATGGACTCAGGAAGGACATGTGAGGTCAAGGATTTATTGACAAGATGACACATTGAAACTGAAACCTTGACAGGCCATTTTACCTAAACATCCTAAGTGAGGCAATCCAATCCAAGCACCAGACACAGAGCCATGCTATTTAATGGTAGGGCTGCGAATTCACACAGTCTGGATCTCTGCAGTCTAGTCAGGAGCAGCGTAATGACTGAACCACCTGAGACTTCTCCTGGAGAGACAGAAAATGCGAGCATGATGTGCAGGGAATCACCTCTTGCTGCGTCTACAGTTTACGTCTTTCTCTTTGAGAGAAAGGAAATATCTTTTCTCCCCCATGAGATGACTGCATCATATGCTCTTAAGCCAATTCTAGAGGTCAGTAAATCATGAAAGCTCACATTCTGTCCTACAGGGCTTTGACATCAGATACTGCCTGATTTAAATCACACTTTTGTTTATGCTGAGGGAAAGGTCCAGAGCAACAAATAAAGAAGCGCTAAAAACATGATGGGTGATAAGTCTCTCCCTTGTTCGGTACCTGACCTAAATACTAGTCCCAGGAGGCATGTTCGCTGCCTACAATAGAACAATGGTCTTCAAGGGAAACAGACAATGTTCTCTCAAACTAGTTGTGCAGGAAAATGACCGTGGAGTAATGATGCAAAAAAATTGAGAAGTGAACAATGGAGGGAGAAAAAGTAAAAATATGACTATAAATGCTAGGAAAAGATCCAGTATACAAATTTTGATTTATTCCCTCACAGCCCATACCAGCATGAAAAATTGGCTGTCAGGCTGCTATGCAGATAGAATGATACATGGAGGGAGGGAGCACTGTCTTTGATTCTACGCTGCTGGGTTCTGGTCTTGTCCACATAAGAGAAACAGTCCAGCCTCCCTCTAGGGACTGTCTACAACTGTAAGCTCAGTCTTGGAGAAGAGGATAAATCTGAGAGCGAGCAGGCGCATTGTGCTTACTCCACCAACTCAGCTTCTAGATTCTCCAAAGTCACACCCATGCATGCACACACACTATCATGCCATCTTCCACAGCTGCCACAGCCAGAGCAGTGGAACGGACATGAGTTAGCATGGACGCCACACATTGGTCTGTCATGGGTGTCACACAACAGATGATCCTTGACATACAGCTGCTGTTATGCAGAAATTTGCAATTTGCACGCAAGAGTATGCAAGTGTGTTCATACATGCAGACAAGGTACGGCTGAGGCCAAGATAGAGGTATCATGGCTGGAACTCATACACATTATATAAAAACAGATCATGTCTGTACAAAAGCATGGGGAAAAAACCTACATGATTTGCAATATAAGCTATTCTGACAGAGCGATGACGACGTAGCTCCAGGGTATCTTGCTTGTTGATAACAGCTAGGAAAGGCTCCAGATTCGACAACTGTCTTTTCTATATTTGCATGTTAATAAAATCTCAGCCTCCATACAAAATATTAAATTTCTTCTTGATCAGCCTTTGGGTTTTGGGTGCTTTGTGTCTCTCCCTCTGCTTCTACTTGACTCTCTCACTCTCTCTGTCTGTCTGTTCTGATTATTATTGAGTAACAAAAATCATTGTTACTCTGTTTTAAATCACTATGGATCATGTAGGTACAAAATGTCATAGAGCCAACAAGTGTTAGGTACTGTAAAATCTCCACAGGTCTCTGGTGTATTTTGTTATTTAAACAAAAATCTCAGTAATGACTTGTGAAGTCATTTGTGGGGTGGGGGGGTTCTCTCAAGTATTACTAACTTTTAACTTTCTAAATTTGTTTTAAATTAAGTTGTTTCCCAGGTTTTCAGTCTTTTTGCTAATAGCTAACCTGCTGCTGGTCACAGCTTCACGTTGAACACACAGCAATCAATATTCTCAACTAGTTCTTGAATAAGATGATGGTGAAATCCTGAAATCTCCAATTTCTTCTGTAAAGACAAACCCTCCAGTCAGAGAGCTTTGTAAATGTTCAAATTATACAGCAAATGTGAGGCCATTAGCATGAAACTCAGTCATATCCGATTTAGTGTCCCCTCCAAGAGTCCTTGGCAGGGATGGCTGTTCCACAAACTGGCATGTGTATGGTTCTCTCCTTCTCTATGGGCATGTCTGGGTTGTCATGACTGTCCTTGTGCATTAACTAGTCTGTTCCACTCCACATTTAAAGTCTCAGTCAAGGGATGTCCCAAAAATCATCATCGGCGTCAACAGATGACAACTCTCCAAACCTCTTACAGAGCCGCTCTGCGCTGCATGCCTGTCAGCACTGACCTGGCCAATAAAGACAGAACTCTCATTTGTAAAGGAAAAGTGGGTCCATTCTTACTCAGAACCACTTCCATGGCATTTAGGTGACACAGTTGTGCACACAAAAAGGCCTAAGAGTTTGAGTGTGTGTTGTTTGTGCGCTGAATAAAACCATCATTTCGTCATTAAACACAAGGTGAGACAAAGAGAAAAGGAACTATCACACATGGCACTTTTCATTCTCGAGATTACTCCATGAGTTAGAGGAGCCTCATGCATCGCTCCCTTATCACTCTGAGGCTCTATTTTAAACCAGTGAGACAGAAAGAGATTCCTCTGTAGAGGCCAATAGTCTCACACACTGTCACAAACATTCCTACTTAGTGATCTGATCTGCCCGCCATCATCCCCCCACACCCCCCTCACACACAGACACAATGCACACACAGACACACACACAAAAACAGACACTTTTGTTTAAGACATCTTGAAAGAAAATGACAACTACAGTGGTGGGAGGGAGTGTGTGTGTGTCATTCACATTAGAGTCTGCTGTATAGGCCATGTGGGAGTGGGCTGCCATATGGCCCAAAGACTGAGCTCTGGTGTGAGTGTGTGTGTGTGTGTGTGTGTTTGTAGTACACTCTTGCCAGGTGCTAGAGTAGAAAAAAACACGGCCTGCACAGACTGTTCTCTCTCTACTTAATATTTCATATGTGATCATACATGACAGGAACCTGAATTCTAATATGCCTGAGATAAATCCAGTCATGTCATTTTTGTACTTTCTTTGCCATTCGATACCTACTGTCAAAGTGATTAACAGTCGAAGAAGAGATTTGGTTTCTTTCAAAAATATAGGGTGTAACAAAGTTCTTGGCTAGGGATTTAACATTAATGCTAATGCTAATGCTAATGCTAATGCGAAGAAGTAATACTTCTGGAACAAAGTAGTATTGCTTTGTTCAAACATGTCCATCATGACATAAAACTTTATTAACACCTGGTCAGAAGATAACATGAAATAGGTCTCTGTTTCTCAGGTGCAGAGGAAATCAGGTGTCACAAGTTGAAATATTGTGGTAGTTTTAATTATAGTGGCCTTTTTAAAAAAACGTTTCTCTTAAATTTTACAGACAAAAGCATTAGCAAATTAATGGAAGTTATCAGCAGGTTAAACTGAAAATAATTATTAGTAGCAGCCCTAGATGGGTTTGACATATTCTGGCAGCAGAACAGCAACAACAATCTTGACTGATCTGACAAAGAAAGCACAACCTACAGAAGAATCTAAGAAAAAGATATCATGCAGCTGGCAGCCCATTTGATTGACAAGGAAGTCTGTACGACACTCCCCACCCACACCAAGTAACCTTCAGATCACCATTTCAGCTTGGAAATAGGTGGAGGACCCACAGCATGAACTGGTTGCAGGTGTGTTGGTCTTTGTACTCACGGAGCTCATCGAAGTGTGTCTCCATGCCATCGGCCCCTGGCACCGAGCAGATGAGCCTGGCCTTTAGGAAGGTGCTCCACTTGTTGACCAGACAGCAGTGGCCCCCGTCATCATTCTGTAATGGAAAGGGTGGAGTTGGGACAGAACAGTTTCTCCATCACTTGTTCAGATTCACATCCTCCTCTGTACCTCCTACTGAAAAAAACCCAGGTGGAGCCACCCCCACACGTACACACTATACAGTACATGTTGATTTGCAAAGCTAGGAAGCTAAAAGAAGAGGGGGTGGGTGAAATGGTAAACACTGTCTCCTCCTATTTAGACACTTCCATCTGTGGTGGAGTGAGGCCAGAACTCATCCCAGTAAGAAAGAGCTAAGACCAGGGTGTGCTTCCAGAACCATCATCTTTAGAGAATGTCACACTTCAATGTAAAATATGTATTTTGATATTTCATTTTAAGGGGAGGTTTGCGCACTCTTGCTGAATTCCATTTTTGGAGTTGAAATGCTTTCATACTTTCCAGTGTAATTACAGTATATGACTGAGTGTGTTTTAGGTGGTGCGCAGGGTGCAGAGAATGGCAGTAAGAGTATCCAGATGTGTGGCGAAGTAAGAATGATGGGACCGCGTCTCAGGAGGCCGTGGCAGAACCCGCCGAGAGGGGGGATGAGTGTTTGTGTGCCGGGTCAGCGCCTGACCCCCTCAAATAAATACAACAGTGAACAGCTGAGGCGATGAGCACACGCACACCACATTTTCTCACTCGCGCCCGTACTCATATACCCACATAATGTTCGCAGGAGCATGCAAACATTTACCTACTGTACATCCACACAGACTGGTCTCAGAAAGATGTCCGACCAGCTTTCTGAGAAGTTTGCTGTCTCAGCTCACTTTGTATTTCTAGCGCACACAGGTTTTTGTGAAGGAGGTCTAGTTTAATTAAGAAGGACTTTAAAAAAAAACACAAAAATCTTTGAGTGTTTTAGGACTTCCAGGGAGAAGAGGTCGGGAGATCACGAGGTCAGAGCTCAGAGGGCAATCTCACAGACACAGGGATGCATTGTAGACAGGAAGGTTAAAGACACATGTGGATTCCAGCACGTCAGCGTTGGCCAAACACTAGCCTTGTGCCCGTAAACATTCAAACACAGTGGGTGACTCGCCTCAGGAGACTCCAGCCTGTTTTTCATATCAATGAAGGTTTTCTTTTCATTATGTTTACACCCCAAAACAAACACACTCCTCACTGTGTACACACCAGGCAGATGCGTCCAATGCGGGACTGGGTCACAGGACTCTGGCCCATCTCGGAGGACTTCTCCCGGAAGAAGAAATACAGCTTGTCATCATTTCTCTCTGCACTGTCAGGGATGAGGTGCACACGGATGAAAGTGGGGTCTGTGGGCAGAAAAGAGCTTCTTGTTTAGGTGCAGGAAGTATATGGGAAAACATCTGGCTGAAATTATTTTTTAACTGTTAGCATTTCCTGTTTTGCTGAATGACTGGCAACACAAACTTTACATGTCAGCTTCATACTTGGAACCCTGTTTGGATTATAAATATATAATCAAAAGCTAATGGTACAAAACTGTCTAAACTGGATGAAAGCTTCATGTATCATTTAGAGGCTCAATAGGAAATTTACCATTCAACCATCTGGAGTTATACTGATCTGTTCGCATGGCAGTCTTTGTCCCCAAAGTACGGAAAATGGCAGAGTCTGTTCCCATAAAGTCAACATAGACCCCAGCATACAGTTCACCATCTGAGAAGGAGAGAAAACAGTTCAGTTTAGTGAAATTCCTTGAATCTGACATTATTCCAGTGCCACCCTTGGCACAGACAAGAAATGCTTTTGTTTCAAAAAGTATATTTAGTGCTGCATATCAGGACCCTTTATTCCACAACGAAGCAGATGAAAAACAAAACAAAACAAAACTTCACTTTCACATTAGTCTTCATTTAGACACAAAAAGTGTTCAGAAAGTTTTTATTATAATCTAAATCAGAATTCACATTCTCATACTGTATGACAGTTTAGTTTGAAGGGAGTGAAATGTAACTGTTATTTGTTAATGAGAAGTTTCTGAGAAGGACAGTGCAATTTGTTATTATTTACAGAGAAATTGGCAACAATGTCCATTTGACCATTTGCCAAGCCCTGTCGCCCTTTGTCACTGTTAGAGCAGCTTTCCACTCTGCCAAGGCACATGATGAAGTTTATAATGAAAACAGGCAGATTTACCCCTCGGGATTCAGAGCAAGCTTTGAAAATATTAGTTTTCAACGTCAAACAGAGGTAAAATAATGAAAGCTTCTCATTTCAATCCAATATTCGTGGATTTTGTCAACTGAAATCACAATTGTCACAATAAGATAATATTACCGATAGCTGGCAAGCAGAAAATATTTAAACTAATGCTATGTAAGGGCAAAAGTATGGAAGAGGTTGAAACACTTCTTTCCAGTCAATATTCATTAATTAACATCATTCAACCTGAATCATTTTCAGATGAGAAACTTGTACCAAAGTCCTATGTAAAAAATGGTAACATACTTATATACCTACTATATAATGTGGAGGGCAAACAGTCACCAATAGTGTTCATGTGTTACAGGTTAGAGATACCATAGAGCCCTCGTATTACAGTACAATAGTATGTATAAAATCATAATTACAATGCTATTTATTTATCTGAAGTAGTGATTCACTTTACAAAAGACAAATACTTGAGGATGAGGAATAACCAAGTTTGGTTTGAGTCGCGGGACTTATCAGGACAGAACCAGGTCTCTGGTATACTGGTTCACTCAGAATGAATGTTCCAGTCCTGAAACAATGATTTTGTATTAAATAATAACATTCATTTTAACATTCACTTTGCTACTTTGCCAGGTGTGCTAAAATAAAAAAAAGTTTAAGCTTTGTGGGGGGGGGTTTTTACCTTCTTTTCATATTCCAGTGCAGCTTTAATTGCAATGAGCAAATATAAGATTACGGGTAGTTTCTATATTGTCTCCCTCCACTTTTCTTTGTCTTAATCTACACTGTTATTTCCATGAAAATTTGAGGAATTCACATGGAAAATATATATTTTTACACATACAAGTGGTCAAACTTACTACTTTAACAGCCCAAACACGCACCCCATGAACACATAAAATATGATCACATCCATGTGAGCAGACTGACAAATGTACACAACAGCCTTGTTAAACCACAGGAAGGCAAGGTGGTGGTTCTCCAGCTGCTGTCAGGGCCCCATTGGAGAGCAGGTGTGACTGTCAGAGCTCTGAGGGATGGAGTAAAGAGGCAGCAGGAGGTAGAGTGGAGGAAACAAAAAACACTGTCCTATCACCATTATATTCAATGTCATGGTCCTGGGCAGTGCTACATGGAGATTGATGACATATCATTAAAACGTCCATGGATGATAGCATGTCTAATGTGGTGGAGCGCTGAGCAGTTAGTGGTCAGTGGTAAATCTATTGTGGTACAGGGTTCTTAATCCTTATCAACACTAACAACAGTGTCCCTTGTGTGATGCTAACTGGTGGAGGTGGGAGGTAAATCCATCTGGGATGACAACACTGGGTCCATACTGGTCAGCTGTCACGGCGCTAATGTGGGAAAGCAGGGCCAGTGATTTACACCCAGTGTCTCACCCCACAGAGAGATCGCCTTTCACTGGTGGCAACTGTGAGATCTGAGCCTGACTAAGTGACCTTGGGCATGGGGACAGAGGACACCACCTTCATGAGTACTGTAACAGATGATAAGTTAAAGTATCCGAGCTGACCCCTGTTAAATGTTATTTCACTGAGATATGCTGTATACTATATCTTACTCAGTCTTACTCAGATAAAGTAGATTGACTTATTTATTTGTAATATTTGGGTACCATGACTTTCCTCAACCATTATGCCCACATTATAACAAAAATTACATGTGAATGGGCAGTACAAATACAGGAAAAAAAATATTATGGTGCAGGGCTATCACAGGGGTCCAGAAAAGTTTCTGAGCTCCTTATCACAGATTTTCCAAATCAATGTAAAACTGCTGGTGTGACGTATGTCCAAAAGGGTTACGATATGATGCCCTTAATGGAAACATCTACATTAATTGTGTGTCTCAACTCATTTATTTAGATTTTTTTCTTTAACTTTACGTCTATCTGTAAACATGATGATTTGTAAGTATGTAATTATCTGAACATTAAAAATATACTGGCTTCATGGGAAATAAGGCTGTATGAAACCTGGCAAGAATAAAGACAATTTCAAAGCTACTGATTCCCCAGTGGAAGATTCACCTATAGGCACAAGCTATTTACAGTACCTCATCAGGGTTGAATAATTTGACTGATTAGATCACTGTAGGTAGTCAGCGGAGAATGAAAAAGTGGGATGACATTGCCATTGCTATGAAGACCTAAAATGAGCTGGGCTGGACTGTAGCCATGCCTGTATCCTCAACTGACCAAACCTCGATGATACTCACTGATCAAAGCTGACACACTGTTGAGCTTCGGGTCGTAGGAGCACTTTCCCTTCCCAGATTCCACTTTGCCTGGCTCCAAATGGAAGATTTCTTCCTGAAATGGAAAAATCATATGGAGATAGCAATAAATTCAGCACTCTTCATCTTGTCACTGTGATTCCCTTGTGTAGGGTAAATGAGGCAGCGTATGTGCTCCCTCTGACACCTGTGGGACCTATGCGACCTGATGGGGGATGAAGTATTAGAATAATGAGCATGCGTTCATACAGAAAAATACATGCGGGAAAAGTGAGGAATTTCTAATCCATCTCAATGCCACTCTGCTGCAGAAAAAAGTGTGTCGAGGGCTGGCATAATGAGCTACATGCCAAATATCTCTCAGCTTCTTGGTGCCTGTGGCTGTGCAGGCCTACTGCTGACACCTGTAATCCACCAAAGTGAAAAACAAGCCCACTATGGAGGCTGGATGACTGATGCCCACAGCTCGTGGCATCACTGCACGCAAGCACTGATAGGTGATTGGCAAGAATCTGCGTATGAGAGAAGGGGGAAATGAATCAGTGGCATGCAATGACATGTCCTGTAGTCCCGCCTCACAGACCAGAGCATGTCCGATCACCATTTTTCATTCCCAGCTGGGACAGAGATGGAGACATCTCTGTCACTGTCCATCAGCATTAAAGCACGGGAGAGATTAGGGCCCTGTGCCAAACTCACTTCATTGGCTCACACACACCCCTGTGCAATTCCCAACTCATCTTTGATTAAAATCACCACTTGTGCAAATAGGAAGGTGCTGGCAGCTCACTCCCAGCTATGCCAGATGTTGACTTGTAAAAAAGGTTACAAACATTTATGTGTACCGGAGGGAAACTGTGCCCTGCACATGTTTTTACAACCCTGCTGTAAAATATGACCCTTCAGAAAAGTTGCAACATATTTTAAAAAAGGAATGAGATGAGAAAAAGGTGTAACATATTCAAAGTGTCCCACTTCACCTAAAGCCCTTACGTCCTTTAAAAGGCCCTTTCTGTATTTTAAAGTGCTTGGAGAGCTCAAACAGTGGAGACATGTTCAAGTATGTGGCTCTTTTATTTCCTCTGCTACACAGCTAGTTGGCTACAGATGGGTGGTGTTTGCTCTGTGCTAACAGAGCCCGCTGTGGGAGTGGGTCAGACACTGACTTGTCTTGCCGCCTCGGCGGGAGAGACTAAATCACATGCCTACAGAAGGTGGAGGGCTCTGTTGGGTGAAGGAGTAATGGGTGGGACATCCTGCATTATCTCAGATAAGTAGGATGAATGATTCGGCTAGCTGTTGTTCATGTTCATTCAAATATTTGCTAAATGAAAATGAATATGCCATGCACTGAACAGGAGTGAATGCCTTTTGATTAAATTTGTGCAAAAGTCAACAGAATTTTGAGAAGCCATTTTCACTTAATAACCCAGCTCTCATGCAAAATGTGGCATTTAGCACAACATAAAAGCCAAAAAAGGACAATGATGGATAAGAAAGGATGCTCAGACAATGAGGCTTACACAAAGACAATGTAAGTGAAATGTGGGGAAATCACATGAAATTAAATTCATTTACACATGACACAAACCTTTAAAGATTGTGCACAGGCGGGAAAGGATGCAAACTAAATGTTACGGCGATAAGGCAAATGATGGCCAAATTCAATAGATGGTAATGACAAAAATGTGTTCAGACACAAAGAGATGGAGCATGCTTCTGATAAACACAAGCCTGGGCAGTGTGCAGGGCTACGGTGCAGACAGGACCCACATCGCACCTTTATTCCGAGTGTCTCGTGCACCGCGCTGGGTTCAGCTGCGCGGCTAGCCCTTCCTCTGGCCTGGGCCATCTGTAGATACATGGATGTCTAAAACAGGAAACAGCAACACAGTCTGGATGTTACGCTACTGATGAGGGACTGCACCCATGAGCCAGGACCAAGGACCGGAATCTAACTGAATCAAATTCTGAGAAATTTCCCAAACCAACACTACTGAAATTATTATAATGCAAGATTTTCATAAAAAAAATATATAGGTGTGTGCAAGATTGTTCGGGGAATGTGTGTAGCTTCATTTGACCAGATGGTGGAAAAGGCAGCAATAATAGTTCTCTGTCCTGTGGTTGAGTCAATAAAGGCTGTCACAGTATGCTACATACATTCCATTCAAAGCTGCTGCCAAAGCATAACATTTAACTATTAGCTTAAAACGCTACAAGACTCATTCTTGAGGCACGAGAGAACTTGTGAATATAGTGGTTTAATCAAATGACAACAGTGTTGAGTCAGTACTACCAAAAAAAGGTTTGTTATGTGTATGCATGCATCTGTGAGTGTATCATTTCATGTTTTTGCAATCATGGTTAACTCCCCAGCCCAGCTGAGAAAGGTGCTCAGGGGGGGACAACTCAGGCCTGTCTGTTCAGTGTGACAGAGAAAATAACAGCTCCTCTCATTAATGGGCTGGAACTGGAACATTCCACTGGCACCCCATAATGGGGGCTCCCACTTCCAATTACCCAACGTCTCACATGGTATAGAGGCTGGCGGGTGGCCTGGATGGATGCATGACGGGGCAGATGGATCAGCGAGTGAATGGATGGAAGCCCTTCGTTAGTAAGGGTTCATGTAGGATCCGTATGCAATGAGAGACTCGTGGAAGCTGCGCTTGCTGCTGTGAGTTCTCTGCGATGTTTTGTGATCCCGATGGAGAGTCAAATGGGAAATTTACTTTTTATTCATTCCTTTTTTTAAAAAAAAGTCCCCTGGGCATCATTAGGGAACAAGTGCAATATTTAAAGAAGAGCGAGGTGTTAAAGGGGAGTATGGCAAGGTAGTGATGCCTGGCTTGGTTGAGGAAATTCAAGTGGTCCCATTATAGGCTGAGACTAAGCAGAGTAGCTTTAACAGCTCATTGGGGACGACAGCTGTGTGCTGGAGAAGCTTGTGCTGGCTGCCAGACGTAAAGACGTGGTACCATGACCAGGCTTAATGATGGAGGAAAATCATGGTAAAGTGAACGTAATGCAAGGTGGATGGAGAGTAAATCCTTGAGCAAAAGAAAGAGGTCCAGAGGCCCAGCTGCGCCGTTCATCATGCGGGTGGAGAGAGCTGTTGAGAGATCATCATCTTGGCCTGCACATTCATCGAATCTTTACCTGAGGTTTGCGTCCGCGGTTGACAAAGGTACAGACTGGATTATAAGCTCCCGTCCCACAGACGTACAACTGAGTCCGGTTCCATGGCTCGATCAGGCGGATGAAGTTTGCACACTCCTCCTGAAAACCCAAAACTGGAGTAAATTAAACTGTAATAAATGTCCAAAATAGGCACATTCACAGCCTTATTTTACTGGTACATCACCTGCGGATTTACTGAATGCTAAGGCTGAGTGACGCTCTTTTAAAAATATACCAGTAACACTGTAGTTCTAAATATGTTTGGGCAATATGTCAAACTATCGGCCAGCAGTGTTGTCCACCCCACTAACCCTGGCCTGGCAGTGACAAGGCTGGTGAGACTGACTGGGCTTCTCTGCTGCAATCCAATTCTCGTCTTTTTGGCTAGACAGAAGGGAACCAGCATTTTTACTGGGCCAAGTCTGAACCCCACAGGTGTGTGCCATGTAAACAGGTTCCTTGAATTAAAACCTACTTGAATGAATGTAGCTGTTGCTTTGAATGCAATACATCTGAAAAACGATATATTTTGCTTTTTTAAGCTATCAAGTTGAAGAAAGTCACCTCAGCTGAATGACCCTGCTGAGGCCGTGTGTGTTGTCAACGTGCGTACTTACATTGGCATCCTTCCCACTCACGAGGCACTCCATCCTTCTTCGTTCTGACACTGGCCAATGGATCTGTGAGAGGGGAACATAGGACATTTTATAGTTTCAATCCAACCCACTATAGATCACTGACATTTATGAGATTTTGGGGCTAAAATTGCAAAAGGAATATCCACCCAAGCTAATATTAGTCCTGTTAGGTTTGTCATAACCCAATTACAGTGCTTTAATGACCAAAAAGGCCGCTCCAACAAAAACTAAATGTGGGCTAATTAAAATGGCTGCCACTGGGGCAATTTGAACACAGAACATTTTGCCCTGGGGGCAACAGCTGTGAGCACTGAGGCAAGAACGCTTGCTTCTCCCAGTGTAACAGCCCATTAAAAGGGGCCAGAGTTTTAGGTAAGGGAAGGCAGAGAATGGGAATGGTCTTACGATATGCGGGTCCTTGTTGATGTCATGGAGATCCAGGGAGAGAATGTGGTCCTTACTGCCAACGTACATGCGGTCATGGTCTTCGTCCATACGCAGGATCTGGTAGTCGGACGTGTTGAGGAGGTAGGCGAAGTGATGAGCGGTACCGGTAGATCTCAGCTCTGTTTAGAGATGGAAACACATCCCTTTAATGACAGCTGTGGTGCACATAAGCATTTCCTCCCACATATGCATGCACAACTGACACATTCCTCATGCTGCTCCTGCATACCCGCGTGGAGTTATCTGATGGTTTTCCACCAACACTGTCGTAACTTAACACCGTACATTAGAGACAAGTGCTACTGAGTGTCTGTCACACTGTGTTGATGGCTTAATACCGCCTGAGTGGATCAGAAGATCTAGAAAGTCTCTCATCATCAGCTGCCTGTGACTTCTGGCCAAATTCAGAAGAAGCAGACAGTGGGTTTGACATTTCGATATGATGTTTACTACAACTTCATTCCATATACAAGGTTGAGTAAAGTGCAGAGACTGACTTTAGGTTGATTTAAACTCATCAATCCCTGATGGAGCACTACTCTCTGAAGGTCAAAGGAGTGTGCATCTTTGGTAACACAATGCAGTCGACACGTCCTCTCATGTTGAGAGTAACCCAATCTTCCTCCAGCTCTGTGTTGGAGTGTTTGTTTGATATGTTCTTCTTGGTTCAGCAGCCATGTACAGGCAGGGCAGAGAGGCCACTGCTAAGACAGCAAAGGCCCCATGCCACGCCATAGACAAACACACTTCCCCCACTATCTATAGGGGACAGGCATTAGAGGGTAGCATACACATATTGTTGGACAAACACTGAGGTTTCACTCAAACAGCAGGAAAATCCCGTTCCCTGTCTAGCTTTATTGTACAACCAACAAACCACAGAAACCACAACACCACACTTTGAGGTTACCCCATATTCTTTTATGATGATGTAGCAAACAAAATGTGTGGGAAACCAACTAGGGGATAAATTGTCAAATGCAATTAGCTTTGTTGACTCTTTACATATGATACATCAGAACAGGAGTGTAATTAAAGGAAATGTGGCACGTATTCAAGGTGGGGTATTAGACCTCAGACTTAAACACCAGACTGACAAATTACCACAAATCTTTTGCAGTCCTCTGCATATGCAGCCATCAGTGGATTTGAAGCCACTGAGATACATTTCTGTGAGGTTGTGAGGTGGTTCTGAGGAAGAGGACTGAACACCAAAGCATGCTAAGCCATCAACATGTCTACCATTAGGCCTTAAAATAAACACCATCTAGAGACCTTTTTAAACAGTCTCCCTATGGAATCTGATATTACCACTCTTTCCAGCCAGATCTAAATTTAACACAGGGTTACGTCAATAAGCACAGATTAATAGCATTAGATTTGCTATATTTGTACAGTTTGATTTAATGACTGTGCCCACCAAAGGAATGTTTACATGGCAGCAGAGTGATTGACAGCTGTCAGAGCCCTGCACGGAACAGCTACAACATGTGGTCAGACCCTGCGATTATTTGTGTTTGAGACTCAAGTTGAATGATGAGCCCCAATACACGCTGTGTTTTTGCTTGCATGTGTGTGGATAGAGTGAAACTTGCAGGACCGGATGCGAACGAATTGTATGCATGCACGCGCGCGCACACACACACACACAAACATTCCGAGGGCCAGTCGAAGCCCTTCCTGAAGCAGGCTGTCAGCGGGTCCTCAGTGTGTGTTTGTTGTCAGAGAGAAGCTGGATGGGAGCATGTGTCAGCTGAAGAGGGATTGTGCACAGTGCATGGCAACAACACACCCTATACAGACCTTCACAATAAGAAACAAACACATGTAATCTAAGCTCATAATCATCTGATGCGCCACAGATAGTCTGGTCTGAATATACCCCACAGCATGTCCAAACTCTGTCTCAGTGAAAACATGGCTCGCTGTAATGCACTGTTGATGGAATATCTTTCCTCACACCTTATCCACCATATCTAATTGTAATGTAGCCTACATCATCGAGAGCTATGCCTGTTAAATGATAGAGTTGTTGAAGAAATCACATCTACAGAAATCCCCTTTCTCTTTCATAATGACTGAATTAATCAGAGCTGAAATGTCTTCAACCATGAAGACTTTCTTTTTACATGTAGAGCGCATGCCGAAGCATCAATGCCACTATACATCCTTTTTCATTCTGTCAGACTTTCTCAGCTCAGTCCCAATGTCAACTTCTGCCTCAGACAGGGAGCACATGGCATTGTGCTCAAATGAAATGTTGATGGAGGACGTATAACAGCAGCAGACTGAGCTTGGGCTGCTACGCTGAGACTGGTGCTGGGCAAACACCCAGTCACAGTCATCTTGGACAGAAACACAGAGCGACTCAGCTGCTCATGGGTGATGCTAAGGAGAGGCTCTTGTGTTGGCTACGGTAAGAAGATAAAGGTGGGAAGCAGAAGAAGATTTTTGGCACTTTTAATTAACTGTTACTGAGGTTAAAATGACAAAAAACAAAGGTTAAATTCAACCAGACCCAATTTACTGACCTCAACTGTACACTAAATCCATTATTTTCCAGAAACGACATGCTTGCAGTAGGAGATTACAATTTCAAACAGGAAACGCTCAGAGAGGATGAACCACTGTGCTCTTTGTGAGCCACATTAAAGCATGACAGCATTTTCTGCACACACAGAGTTATCCTGGAGATTTAGAGGCTGGGAGCAATGTCTGAGTGTGTCTATTAGAGCCAGATAAACTCCTAAAGTAGCCCATTACTGCGTGTATGGTTTAGGTTCACTCTGGGGGGTCCGCACGCACATAGCAGGGGCTTTGTTTCGGGACTGCACCGCACAGCCCCCCCACACCCCAGTGGAATGGCAATGACTCTATTAGAGGAGAAAGTAAACCACTGAGGCAACCTGATCCTCGCACTCAATGTCTCTGCCTTTACTCATTAATTTATTTTCTTGTGATAGCACACCCACACGTGCACAGAAATAAGAAGAAGTCGTGTCCGAGTTCTCATTTTCCACCTTTGTGGTCCCAGTGCATGGCAGTGTACAGAATATGAAGTAATTACAAAGGAGCAGGAGCTCAGACCTCTAAGTCCACTAGTGAGAGGTGATCCGGTCCACTTTCCTCAGTCTGCTGAGCTCAGACAAACCTCTCCTCTCTCCCAGCATCTCAAGGTGATGCTGGCTGCCACGACCCTATGCCGGTTCCCACAACTGAACACTCTTCTCTGGCTGCGAGAAAGGTTTGTGCCAAGATTTGAGGACAGGGGCCTGAGTAAGATGAGTCCTGAACACATTTTAACCAAATGCTAAATGTTGTGCAGAGCTACAGATCACACAAGTTTTCAGAGACAGACCCAGCACAGCGCCTCTTATTATGTGCATGGATGATGCAATATTAAGTGGTGGAAAAAAGGACTGGGTAGCAGTAAAATTTAGAGTTATTAATAATTTGTACATCCAATGTTTCTTTATTTATATTTGCACTCCACTACATCACTACATTTCAGAGGGAAACATTTTACTCCACTTACAAATCCATTTATTTTATAGTTTACTTAAGCAAAAACTAAGTATATCAGTGACTATAAAGTATCAATAACTGTTTCTTTATATAAAACAAAGTGCTACAATACTATGCATTGTTAAAGATTAAACCAACCTGCAAAACCTGTCATGTTTCAGATGTCTATGAGCTGTCAGCAGTTTCACCAGACATCAGCGTTAACAATCAAAACGTGTCACATAAGAATATATAAATCACAGGGCTCATTTCTCTGAAGAATACTTTAATTTTTGATTCTTACTATTACTTTTATTTACTGTCATTAATTTATATTATTATTTTTTATTATTAGATTAATATAACTACTTATTATCATTTTGGTAAATATATTTTTACAATGAGACCTTGCTACTTTTATTTAAGTAAATGCTACTTCCACTGACAATAATGTTGAGTTTTGTATTTATCGACCACCTTGAATTACCGGCATGACCTTCCTATACTGAAATAAATGTTTAATTTGCTGATTCATTTGATGAGCCATCTATTAATAATGCCTCACCAATCCTACAGAGTTTTGCAAAGTGAAATACAGCCAGAAGTAACAAGATGTGGGCTTAGGTCCAACTAATTTTATTCATTACTGATTAACTGTATCCATCCATTTCCAGGGCCATTTCTGGCCAATCCCAGTTTATTAAATTGCAAATTCTAGTTCACTGGCCCAAACCACTCTCTCAATGGTCAGTGTTCATGTTTTAACCAACTTTAATGCTCACAGCTTCAAGATCTTTTCGTGATCTTTGGCCCACATGTACATACATGTGCAGATGTTTTAAGGGAATACTATGAAACTAAAAAAACCTAAATCCTCACACACCATACCTAAAATTTCCCACACACATTACTACCTGCAGCACTTAAATGCAACTACTTTGAAGTTGAGAGGTACATTTCTTTTTTCTCTCTATGCTTGAATGCATGACTGCAACATATTAACTACAAATGCAGTCTTTGCATGCAAAAATGATCTGAGCTGGGAGCTCTATCCAGCAGCACTAAAGCTGGGCCAACAGTTAGCTGAAAAGTGAAAAGTACACAGATGGTTTATTTTATTTTTTGGCCTATACAATCATATTGCCTTGCATTAGGTTTACTTTTTAGCAACTGAGACTGACTTCTTCATTCGCTGGATGGGACTGGTTTGATAACTGCAACACTGTCCTCCAGTACATATTTTAATTAAGTTTGTGTATTCATGTTTGCAGATTTGTGGAAGAGGGTTTCATGCTAAACCCTCAGCTGCTGCAAGGGAGCTGGTCAGGGCCCTGCGGCACAATATAGAGGCTGTACTGGGATTTGCTGGATGTGATCCACCATTTTATGGCAGCCCTTTCCTCAGAGCATTATAAATAAGAATGTATTCTTGTAAGCTTGCCTGGTTAAATGAGGTATAGACACAGAGAGGAGAGACATGCCTCACTGTCAGACTTAGCCAGCCCTCCTCCTCCTCCTTCTCCCGAGAGAATACTTGGCTGCTGACGGCGATCTCCGGGGCTGCAGGCCTGCATGTTAAAGCATATCTCTCCATCTTAAATTAATAGCCAACGGGCCGAGTTTACTTTGGAAATATGTTTGGACAGGAAAAAGTTCACTGGCATGCGGTGCACTCTCAAGATCACATCTCCAGAAATCCAGAAAGCTCACTGGTGAACGTTGTCTTTTACTATGAAATGATTTCCCACCAAGAGAAAGAGGAGACTGGATTTTATGTATCATATTCAGCTGTTAATGCATCCTACTCTGCTGTGTGCTTCGGTAACATTAGAACTTCCTCTCGTTAAGGAGCGATAACTGCACCCAGTTGATAGCATACAGCTCACCCCACTCATAACTTTCCTGGCAAATTCACATGAAATATCAGGTAAGTGAATGGACCAGGTAAAACTCCAGAGTGTGTGTTTAAGCAAAGAATCAAGGAGAAAGAGAACTAAGAGGGGAGTAAACACTGTACACATCCTGACACTTGAGAGCTCAGCACACGCTTGCTACACTGACACTGATATGGGCGTTCCACCCCACTGCATATTTCTCTGGTTTCAAATTGAGTAAATTAAAAGTGCACGCCACTGCCAGTGACAGTGCGGAGCGTGTTGCTGCATGAAGCCTGCACCACTCACTGTGGAGAACTACTGAAGGAGATGAGGAGGGGGGTGGGGGTGGAGAAGGAACAAAAGTTGGCTGTCTGTTGCTTTGACACTGAACAGTAAGGGAGCGATGAGCAACGTGGAGCGGAGTGTGTAGCAATCAGCTGCTCACTTCATGGCTCTGTGGTTTTCCCTTGTGCAATGTGTGGCTGATAATTAGAAACTGCAGCCACCACATCAGCCTGTCCTTCTGCACTGAAGCTGCAATACACAGACTATGACCTATTTGACACTAAAAAGGAGAATATGGCATTGAATAGGGTTTGATTCAGTCTTCTAAAGTAGTGACAGAAAGTGACAGAAATAACCCGTTAGCCCCTGGCACATTACAAACAAGCTGTGCTACCTGAGCAGTGTCCTGAGGCACTTTCCAACCCGCCAGAAAGAGGTGTGTTAGTTCACACACACACATGAGTGGAAGGAGTGATAATTAGGGTGGTTAAGTGGGGGCGGGAGAGGTGGCATGCTCTCACACATCAAAGGCAGCACTTGTCAGGAATCCTGGCCAAATATTTTGAATGCTGTCAATGCAAAGGAGGAGAAACTCCAGTTAAGACAGTTGCATGGCTCTTCAGAAGATGCACTTCACTTCAGCTGTGCTGATGGAGCTTTGCACAAAACAGTTTCAGAGACTTTTCTCTGGAAAAATGAAGGATGCCTTGTTGGTGGTTGGGTCATCTTTTAACAAGGTGCATTAATGAGTTGAGACACCACAGGTGGCAGTGCCACATTACCTGACATGACAAGAATTACCATTTGTAAGCATCAGACTGATTCTGATTTATTTCTACATATTTACAGTGTACCTGTAGCAAGACATATTTGTTCTCTTTGGGTTTTTGGGGGGTGTTTTGTTATGTTTGCCAAAAAAGTGGAGCACATGGACAGCTTCCATCTGTTGTGATCTGGGAGAAATGTGCCAATCTGTCTTCATTCTACTGTAATGTGGCTTCAGCAGATTTCTGTTTATCTATTTCAAATGTGCCAATCGACAGCAGTCAGAGAATACCATTGACTTGTCTGTGAGTGATGCTTTGGTCTAAGTAAGTTAAGAAAATTACTACTTAGTTCCAGAAAATAAATATGTTTAAGCAGTCATCTCTTTAACTTAAAACTGAAGTGTTTAAATACTGACTTTCTCTGCCATATTTAACTGCTTGGTGTAAATGAATTTGCACCTTCCTACAAAGCGTCCGGACAAAGCTGTAAAAAGCACAAAAAAGTGTCTTCTTGCACACCCCTTATTGTGTTCACATTCCACAAAACAAGACAACACTTTTTCAGAAAAGAAAAGACAGGAGAATGTGTGGAGCAGAAGGGGAGTTGGCTCATACCCAGTATGCCTATATGTGAGAGCGGCTGTGGTTCTTGCTCTTATCTTAATCTAGCACAACTTTCTAACAGTGTTATTTACTGTATCTGAAGGATAAGGAAGCACCTAGTGTAGGGGCGATCACTGGGTTAACAAACATGAACATAAAAGAACCCACTCCTGCACAAGTGTGGGACAAGTGTGTGGCCCCTGGAAGGCTCAACTGGCACCTGCGCTGCTCTCATTAGCAGAGTCACTTCTAATCAGTGACTCTAAGGTCCACAGCGCCTTCATTCAGTCTCCTTCAACAGCTGCTTTCAACACAACTTGTCTTCATGTCAAACATTTACATGAGTTATTTGGGTTTGTGTAGGCTGCACGCTTGAAAGCCAGTGGAGAAGTGACACAGTTGTAAAAGAATGCCTGTGTGATTACTGGAGAGCGGGTACAGGGTTAGCTGCGTTGCTAAATGAAAAAGGAACGATAACAGCATGTGAACGCAGCAGCTGCTCGCCTTGGCTTAGTCACTCGGTGTGATGGAGGATAATAAAAGTGGTCAGAGGCTCAGCCACTGGGTCACATCAGATAGGACGTGTCATTCAGCAGATAACAAATATGCAAGGGCACAGGATCCACAGATATGATCTGACCCAATGCTAATCTTTCGTGATGTACTCTCAGAGACGTATTCGAGCTTCACTACATCTTCTGTGTGCGTCTCTGCTCCTTGGAGGAGAGACGGGCTCTGCAGCTTGCTGCTAAGAGAGAAAACACAGACATAACAGCATGCCTGTGCAAACACCTGCCTCATACCTGCAAAGCTTCCACACAAGCGACCTCGCTATCATCTGACTTCAAACTTAAACTGAAATGAACATACCTTAACACCCAGAAATGTATTACAAAACTACTCTGCACAGTTGTTGCATAACTGAAAATACTGTTTTTTAAGTACTAGTAAATAATATTAGATTTGCTAATGCGTGCATGTCGTCCCAACAAGTCTGGAGCCAAAAGTGTTGTTTTCAGGTGTTCTGAATAGCTAAGGCAGAGAGGAAAGCTTGCCACCATATTGAGGGGCAAGATCTGATTCCTGTTTGAGTCGGGGTAAAGCTGCATATGTTCTCTTCTCAAAAGCAGTATTCAGCATTGCACTCAAAATGCAAAAAGCAGAGAGATAAAGATCTTTACAGATTTTAAATATTGTAGACTTTTTTTTAACCTATGCATTTGCAGACAATTACCTAGTAAGGTCACAACTGCAGACTGTTGGTTTTGGAGAGTTATAAAATTTGTCCAAAAGTATGCACAATGTGCTGCCCCTATTGGAAACTACATCAAATTCCATTTGGAAAACAGAACAAAAACACAGAGATAATCCCTCAGCGACTTTGATTTGGATCCAGACTTTTACGAGCCATTAAACCACAGTGAAGTGTAGCTACTTGGCTATTCACAGCAGGATGTTTGTATTCTGTTGCTGTGAGCACCCTCACCAGGGAAAACGTGTGACCCTCTCTTGTCTTGACATATGTTGAATGTGATCCATCATAATGGATACACGTTAAAAGCGCTCCCATACCACACATTACCCACCACTTCTGACCTCATCCTATCCAGAAGTTGCACCGTGATGCTCTGTGTTAGTGTGAGATGTGACACCTCACTGTTCACTGCCATCACCACCTCGTTACCACTGCAGCCCCCCCTCCCCCCAGGTGCCCTGTCACTCCCCTGCTGACCTGGAGGGGGGCTCAACCACTCTATAATTAGGAGCCGCTGTAGTGCCGCGCCCCTCCGCCGTCCTCTGTCCACTACTACCCGCCCACCCCCCGCTCGCTAATGGCACCAATTTGTATTCACTGTCAGCTCTGATGAGCTCTCACGCAGAGAGATGGCCTTATCACAGGGCCTCTGGCTACCATCACCTAAGCCCCTCTCCTGTTGCCTGCCAAGCCCGGCATACTGATAGACGGGCAGAAAGGGGGATGGGGTGGGGAGGGGGTACACTTTTGTCTCTATTTTCATGTAAACTAGTGTGGCAGTATACAAATGTGTTCTGTGACAGAATCAGTTGAACAACACTTACGATGATGAATCTATGACTCTATTAGTTTAACCTCCCCCTTCTTTAGATCTCACACTAGAACCTACAAAGCATTTTAAGTCAGTAATTTGCACTGTTGGACCTGCATTGCATTGTCCCTCCAGACAAACACCTTTCTCTCTCAATCCAATCTAAGAACATGTAAAAGTGGAGGTCCAGCTGGGAGGGGGTGAAACGTGGGGAACTAGTAGGGAAGGAGATCCTCCCAAGAGAGTCCCGATCTAATCACACACATCTGCACAAACATGGCTCTGTTTTAACGGACATGTGTTTTATTAACAGTCTCCAGCTCAGCAGTGACACATTTTGCCTCATTCGTATCCCACGTGTCAGCTCCTGCACACTTACTGACAGCAGTTGGGAATCAGTTCCTCTTTTTCATGTCAGAAGCCACTGCCAAATAAGTTACTGGTTTCTCCCTCCATCCAAAGCAAACTGGGTTTTTGGATTATTTTAAACTGTTCAAATGCACATACTGTCTACCCTTGGATAAAACCTGCTTTTGCAAGGGCTGGTCAGTAGGGCTGCTGCAGCCTGAGCCAGGAGACACGAGGGGGTCAGAGGTCGCTGGGCAGCAGTGGTAGCTCTTTATGTTCTGGTTTAATCTGGGATTAGCTCAGGGTCAGGGTTATCTCTCCTCAGCCTGAGTGGAATCAGGAAACAGGGATTGCCTGGGGTAAAGTGGCATTACTGGGCAGCCTGTCCAGAATCGCAATGAGGCCGCGTTCAACAGGGGTGAAAGAGAGAGGGAGCGTGTATGTTGAGCATGAGCTGGGCTCAGGTTGTAAACTCTCCACAATCACTCTTCCCAGCCCTGAGTTCCAGCCCAGCGGAGATCCACATTCACTAAGGCTATGAATTACTACACCCCGTGAACCAATGAATCATGGGTATATGGTGTCTGTCTAGCCACAGTTATGTGCATACCTCTGGTTTCCGGAATCCATTTAGCATGGTAAATTCATTTTAATGCTTATTTAGTGCTGAGGCCAGAGGAAGTAGCAGGAAAGCATGCACTCAAGTGTTTGTACCAAAAGAACAAAGATGCAGCACTGCAGAATTAGAAGAACTTCAAGGAGCAGCACCAAAACCACAAAACATAAAGCTCTGACAGAAAGAGCTCTGTTACCTTTAGCCTCCCTTATCTTAACCTGGTAAGTCTCAGCTTCATGTCAGACTATAATCCCCACATACTGGACACACTCCACTGTCTGGTTTCAGGGGTGGGGGGTGAGCACCTGGGAGAGGCCATCAGCTATGAGACCAGAACAGCCTTGTTGTAATGAAGATGGATCTCTCAGTTTCTCTGTCTCTGGCCCTGTTAAATGTTCAATCTCAGGAAAATGGAGAGGCTTTTGGGAATGTTGACAAATAAACTGAAACCCAACTGCGCAGGGTTAGGACAGATATAGGAGGTTGACTGAAAGATTATTATTGGGCGGTATCTCATTGAATCTGAATTAATTGACTTTCTCCCAGACCTTCATACCACACATTCACACTATCATTTGTACTGTCTTTTACTGAGCTGCTGGGTTTCCATTAAAAAAAAATACTTTTCATCATGAAAACTGCACTGCATCTCATTAATATTAATTGGTGAATCTTTGTCATATTTACTAGTATAACAGACAACCAAAAAAACATAACAAAGGCATCAGAAATAAACTTTAAGCTGCCATGGGCTGACTTCAAGTTTAGGTTTTCAATTTTCTCTTTCTGCTGTTGACTTCATGTCCACTGTTTGGCATGCTTTGCTCTGGAAAACCAAGTTTGCATCAATGGAGCAACATTTCCTGGAAAAGAGAAAAAGGCTTTTTTGGCAGTGAGAATTCACTGCTGTTTAAACTATGTCAGGCAGTGGTGAAAAATGCCTCAATGCGACAATACATCTCTGTGTCCCTCAGGTGCATCCTGACAGGCCAGTGGAGGATTTACAATTGAAGAGACACAAGATAAGGCACCCTAATGTATGTGACACCAGTGACCCACTATCATGCACCGTGGTTATGAATGCCTTATTTGTTAAGCCAGTGTGAGGTCACAGTGTGGGAGGCCAGTTGTTCTTGCTCCTTCCTGAGAATGACAGGAAGGCAGCACAGATTGTGACAGCAGCCATTGTGGTCCTGCTCCAGGTCTCTTCCTCCCACTGGACTCCCACTGCTCCTTCACCCTTGGTAACTGCATGTGCTGCCACCTCAGCGCTTATCTTCTTCTTTCTTTGGGGGCAGGGTGAAGGAAAACCTAAGGACAAGCTGTGGGTTGCGGCCATTTTATTTGGCATGCTGAGCTTCTTTGACCCATAATCTGTACCTGACATGACGCAGATGATGCTGATGGAGACAGGAGGCTGATGGGACATCCCCCATGTCTATACCCTCTTTGAATAGAGGCAAGTGATCAGTTGATTTCCGATGTGCCCCCTAATTCCCAGGCCTCGAGGACAGGAAGGGGGATTAGAGTACAAATCCCATTTTTCCTCATGTATGTCAGCAGCGTCATTGCATTTTGCCTCATCACTTCCTCTCCCCTTTCAAAAGGCGCTCATCTGAAATGAGGTGATTAGCCTTTTATAAACAGCTTTGTGTTTTCGGCTGCCGCTGCCTCACTGGGCCTGTCAGCCAGGGTAAGCACCAAATGGGCTGCGTTAGGGTCACAGCCAAACGCCGCCAGTATGCTTCATAAAGTCATTCAGTATCTTCAGATGTACTTGTTGAATGGTCAAATAACTTAGGAAACACAACGTCAGATACAAAACTCGGGAAAACCAACTGACATTAAAACAATGCTTGCCCTGACTGGCCAGATGTGCTGAGGTGATAGGATTTGGGGGTTTGTACTTCTCTCTCCTGGTCTTTTCACTCTTGACACTATTTCTGTTATTTTTCATGTGGACAACACTTCAAATGCCTCCCAGGAGTCTGTTGTTGTCACTAGCCTGGCACCGCCAGACTAATTTGCATCTGTGAATGGGTCTGAAACTTCTCAGTTTATTTTTACTTTCAAAGGGACTTTATCAACAGTGAGAGACCAAACATGGCTTTGGACACACTAAATAGACCTACAACCAATCTGACCAAAAAAAACATGCAACAAAGCGTAGAGCAAACAAGAAAATGTATAGAGACTACAGCTTGATTCAGCAATCAAAAGACCTCTCCACATCAGCAGTAGCCATCTTGGTTTTTAACGAAAATGCTTGACTTGTCTCAGGACATATGAAATTATGTCTGAAAGGGAGTGGAATAAAGGAATAAACATGTTCTAGTTCCCGGGCTACATTTAAATATCACATCAGTCCCCTCTCTGCAACGGCCGGCATATTTTATTTCTCCTAGTTCTACAAGCTAGTTATGTTTAGTTCAAGCATAATTTGACACTAACCTCTTTTGAACAGGCATATTTGTGCAGCCACTAAAGGAAACCCATCCAGAGGTCATGACATAGCTTAAAGCAAGAGTTACTGATTTCATTGTGCTTTCTGATGCTGTAAGCCTGCCATACGTAAACCATGGTAGTTTTAAAGGGCCTTCTGAAGCTCTGTACTCTTATCCTCTTTCTGAGTCAGGATGAGATAATAGGTTCCCCTAAGACGTAAGAAATAAATCTGGTGGGAGAGGTTGTCCCCAGCAAACCAATTTAGGTTTCTGGGTTTTTTCATAAACTATATTGCTTGAAAGTACATAGTTGTACCTCCTTGTTCTCCATAAAACAAACCCTGACCAGTTCTTCTATTTCTTTCTTCTATTCAACAATTTAATTTGTGCTGGATTAGTGTCTTTGTACCTTGGCCTGATTCAGGTTTTTGTACTGCCATCATTTAAATTTGGTTTAGTTTTTTTTTTTATCTTGATAGATCCTTAGGTCTAAATCTGTGTTAAGACTGTTGTTTTGGCAGACCATGCTCTATGCCCATGTAAGGTGGTGTTAAGGAGATAGTGGCTCAGAGGAGTGGTGGTTTTCAGGGTCAGTGAGTTTACCAAGCCGATTTAGCTATCCCAGTTTGTCACTGGTAATCTCCCTGCAGCTAACAGGGTGATAAAATCAGCCTGATAGAGATGGCCAGAGAGAGCAGCAGACAGAGAAACAGAGTGGGTGAGAGAGTTATGCGTGTGTGCGCGCATGCCTTCTTAGACCTCATCCCTCTCTGTCTCTCACACGTACAAATAATATGCATAGCATGCACATATACACACGCAAGTTAAGTACCTCGCACACAGCAAGTGTGACCCAGTGATGGTTTAGACTTGTGGCAGCGGGAACAATTTCAACACAATGTAATCATCAACTGTAACAATGCTGTAATGGATATAAACTGAAAGTGTGTATTTTATCAGTTCCTACTGCAGCTCCTACACATATGAGTTCAACAAGCAGAATAAGTAGAAATCAAATACCTCCAGATGGAGGGTGCAGAACAAGAGAAAGCAAGAAGCGTGTGAAAGGTTCATGTGGTTTCCTCTGAGGTGGAATATGGAGGTGTTTGCTATGGCAATGCTGACCAAAACCTCAGCCCTTGGAGAGAAAAAAAAACAGACACACAGCCAAAGTATCCTCGCTTCCTTCCTTCTCACCCCCTCAGTACAACCTCTTTTACCCCACCATAAACACTTAATGTCTTTCCGAACTCAGGCAATATGCTTTCTAAATCAGGGGAGGCATCTCCTTTTTTCTCACATTCCCAGTCAGAGTTCGGCTGATGAGGTGGAACCTTTATGAACTTAACACTGCTGCTTGTCTCCACCGGGAATAATACAGGCATTTAATGTTGAACAAGGAGCTAAGTGTTGAACTTGATGGATCTTACCTTTTGCTGACAGCCCAGCAGGACCTCATTTAGTGACCAGCTTTTATTTAAACAGCACGTTGGAAGGAAATGTGCTTGTCAAAATGTATTTAGTGACTTCAGGTGCAACCATGTTAAACATTGGCATGCACTAACTTTTGTGGGTGAAATTCAACTCCACAAAATTTCTTGAATGATCTCTGACTACAGGGCCATACATCTTCTTTTCAACAATGTGCATATATTATAAGAATCACATAGCTAAGTGTGATATACTCACTTTGACTGATTTTAATAGCAATGTGAATGTGCCCCAGTTGAACTGTGATGGTGGACTGAAACAGCTCATCCCAGCAGTGTTGCGTGTAGCCGGGTGCAGATGTGCTGGTGGCACAAAGATCAATTTTCCCTGTTTCTTCTTTCAGCTGTGTATTGTCCTGCTGCTACTGTGACTGAAAGTCATTCAGCTCAACCTCCCTCTGCTACACCCAAATCTGAAGGGACAAAACAAACTCTCTCTCTCTCTCTCTCTCTCTCTCTCTCTCTATTTCACCCATCACTTGACTGCCCTGCAGCTCTTCAATGTGCTGAAACTGGCAAAGTGACCTTGATGAGGGAAATACCAACTGTCAATCATTGATTACCAGGACATTTTATACATACACTTAAGGTCTCCCCTTTCACATTTGATCAATATCAACCAAAATGTAGTCAGAGAGTAACACAGAGGACTGGCTATTAAAAGGAACACATTGTGCCTTGGGGAAGACAGGAAATTTTAAAAGGGTAGCCTGTGCAAGAGAGTGGCATGAGGGAGGAGTCTGTACACAAGAAACCAAACTGCACCCACAGATTTCTAAAATGAAGACACAACGTTGATTTAATTGATTCCTGCATCTAATTCTGCTGTTGTCTGCCAGCACAGGGAAACGGCAGACCAGTGTGTGAGGCCAACTTTATCGGTCACACATGAAGACCTCAAACAAGTGGCCATTATGTGCCCATATTTCTGTTGCACATCCCAAGTTTTCCATTCAGTCTGAGCATTAAGCAATTAAGAGCCAGCACAAGAGGTCAACGGTGATCTTGCAGTAAAAAAAAAAGTTTGGATGGTAGGGAAAAAAGTCTGATAAAGCATCATTCTGATTCATTACACATTAAGGGTTTATTTTTGTAAATTATAAATGGCTGCAATAACATTACACTCACCAATAGTTGAGATCTGAGATTGCAGTAACGCGATAAAAAGAAGTCAGAAAGGGGCAACAAATACAAGAAGTCAGACAATTTATGAGTGAGTCTCAAAAGGTAATCACCAAACTGTCCATTTGACCTACTTTACGTCTGTAATGATTTACACACACTTTTCTGTGCAATGAAGGAATACTACCAATATTTAGGATGTGTTCACCTTCACTTTCAATGTTAATTAAATAAAGCAGTTTAGATAATCAGGCTAACAATTAGTTTCTTGCCCCATCAGATAGAGATTTAGTGAATATCTTCCCAGATCTCAGAAACTATTTGAGCACAATGTTGTCATAACTTAAGATAAGATAAGATAAAATAAGAACTTTATTGATCCCGCAGGAAATTGTTGCAAACTTATTGGAACGGGGGCCAAAACTATGAAAATAAGATTAAAGTCATAGTAAATCTTTTAAAACCTTTTAACAGTATTCTCAGAGCGAAAACATCTGTTAAGTATCTTTTAGCAGCAAATTTTCTTTTCAACAGAAGCTAAGTCCTGCTTTCACATGAAAGAACACCTGAGACCACGGGGCAAAGGAGAGAGCCAATCCTTACGTGTAACCACTGCATTCCACAGAAAAGTAGAAACCATAAATGGGATTAGTAAAGCCAATCATGGTAATAAACCTGCTGGTTGGCTCTGGTGATCTGAAACAGTGTCAGGTGAAGAGTTTGACGCCCTGTCTCATTATTCCTGGATAGCATATTTGACATGGAATCAGCCGTTAATCCGGAGAAAATCCCGGTGGATTTCTCTAGGGGGATAGCCTCAGTAGTGCAGGTTGGTGGGAAGCAGCTGAGGAACTGCTGGGCAGCATTGCGGCTAAGCCACAACTGTAAGCATGCTGCTCTGGCAGCGTTCACAGCCAGGAGATCTGCACTTCTCATAATGACTCATTGATCTGATCTTCTCAATCCCTGCTCGCCTTATCTCAGCTAATGGGGTGGCATCACAGTCTGTCACAGGCTGCAATCTCTCCAAGACTGAGTGCACTTAGAGGTCAGCGCTGTTGCTCCCCAGTACTATTGCGCTACAATCAGGTGTAGAAAAAAAAGCTTTATGTATCTTTCCTGAGCACTCGCCTTTCTTTTTTGTGACATGTCCACACTGCTTCTAACAACCACTCTGTTTTTTGGAGCGGCATGATATACCATCCCTCTAGGACTTCCTTTTATCGTTTCAATAACAAACTCACACTTCACACATCCATAACTCTTCTGGGTGCATGATAGCCTTGCTTTGACCCCAAACATTTGCAGCTTACAAAAGGACTCCCCTACACAAACCCATGAAAGGCTCTCAAATCCACAGTCATTTATAACTTTTGAGGTTGGCATGACAGCAGGACACAGCAGGGAGTAAGTGGGAGGGGAGGAGAGGCCCGATGGGGAGGAGGACAGCAAGCGAACTATCTAGACAGAGCAAACAAGTACAGTGTACTACAACACATCTCCCTCAGCACACTTGCTCGGTCTGCTTCCCCTATTGGCCAGTGCTTGTGAGGGTGCAGGTGGAAGATATTTTTGTCAGAGAAACTCTTCAAAAGATCTGATTAGAGTGAAGGTTATAAAGATTTTTTGCAACTGTTTAAATACCAATCATTAGTTATTTATTACATTCATTTGCCATACTATATTCTCTCAGGGTCACTGGACTAAGATACAGGGTGGTGTGGTCCCAGCCTAAAAAACACTCTAAATCCTGTGATGCATTTACTCAGAGGGAAGGAACTGTTCACTTCATTAAAGTCTTCTGCACCATCCACTGATCACAACAGTAATCCCATATGACCCGGGGGCAGCACTGGGATACAAGCCTCAGAGTAGAAGAAAACACTTCTCAAAGAGTAGAGCTGATCACAACTCGCCCACCACTCTTCATCCCCATCAGCCTCCCTCTTCCTCATTAACCCGGAGGAAATCTGTCTCGCTCAACTCAGTCGTGCCTGAGGTGACAGCCGCACATGGCAGCAGACATACAGACAGCTTTGACAGCTGTGGAAATATACTGAGCTGTGGCGAAAATCAAAACTCGGCCTCCGTGAGAGATTTTAATGACCAGTCAGTCTTCCCCCACTCGGGTTTAAACCTGCCACAGCAAGACACACCTGACAGCTCTGACATTTGACTGACAGGCAGGATATCCTACTCTGTGACCTTGCAGTCCGCTTCTTGAGAAGCTGTGGCAGAAGGTAATGAGTTACGGGGGAGGTCGGAAGTATAGATTGCAAAGTGGCTAAAATGCTGCTTTTGTCCGGAGTGAATTCCTAGATGGCAAAGACAAGAGACCAATGGGGCGGAGGCATCCCAGACCTAAAATTCTTTTCAGTGAGAAAGCACTCACTTGCTCACTGCTATAAAGTCTGCAGGCCTTTGGAATAATGGTTGCAAAGAAGTAAATATTTTTTTAAAAAGAACAGGAGACAGAAAGCATTTCAGGGCCCCTGCAACAGATATAATTACAGTTACCTCAACTTCATCCCAGTTTGAGGCAATGTTAAGCTTTGACGGACCTTGAGGGCCTCCATTTGGAGTGTTCAGACCAAAAACAGTTGTTAAAAAAGTCAAAATCACATGTTGCTACAGGTCTCTAAAAGTTCAACATGAGATCTAATGGCTTATAGGTCACCAAAAAGTGCACAGTGGTTTAGAATGCTAACAAGAAGAATCACCAAGGTGGCATTAATTTTATCTTGGTCTCAGCTATCATGAGGTTGATGGCAGAACATTTCAAGAGTGTGTGCTTACAGTTATTCTCAAATGGCCAACAGTGTGTTGGTGTTGTAGCAGAAGTTGAGCTAAGTAAAATTTTTGGTAAAATATTTTTGGTCTTTTTCTACAAGGGCCACCATGTTGTACTGCCCTACAGTGGCCCAGAATGGACAAACCAAACACTGGCTCTAGAGAGAGGTTTTTTATATTTGTATGTTTCCAAAAGGCAACCGTAGATTCTCACACAACTGGGGGGGAGTTATACAACTATACCCATGTTAGGTGTAATCTGCAACCTCACTGCTAGGGTTACGCAGACACATGGAACCTTTAACTAACAGACACCAAAAAAACTCCACTGTGAAGGGAACTGCCTGGTTCTCACACTCTGTCGTGGCCTTACAGCACCCAGCAATTAGCCATCAATTTTGGTATGTCTTTCTCATCCCAAAGGGGACCATGCTCATAGATATGTTGTACTTTGCCAAACAGAACAAAAATCAGCTCCAATGAGTCAGCAGTTAAAGTGGCATGTTATCACTGGCCCCACTGAGCCAAAGTAGATACACAGAGAGCCAAGAGAGATAACATTCACATTATTCTACATCATTTTCAATAAGTAGTCTCCAGTAAGGCAACCTTCTTTGGCAGTGGATCCACATTCACTAAATCAACAGAACTTCCTGCGGAAAGCTTTATCTCACTGTATATATATATATATATATATATATATATATATATATATATATATATATATATATATACACACTTTGAAAAAGGTGTGTCTCCGTTACTGCTATCTCTGCATAAAATGATAATCTGATCTGGACAGGTAACACACACACCTTCAACATTTGGCTGCTCACCACTTTCCCCAACCTCATTTTCTCTTACTGTCTCCATCGACACTGCACGCAATGCACAGCTGTGAAACAAAACAGAGCCTCTCGCCATTCTCCCGGCCCCTGCCCTGCCTGCATGATGGTTCAGAAAAACATTTTAATTGACACAGCAATTAAGCACGACAAGTCAAAACAGGGCTCTTCTGGAGCCTCCATGTGAGGAGAGAGTAATCTGCTTCCCCGGGCAAGTTTATCTTGAGAATGCGGCGCATTCATCACAGCCATACAGGCTTGTATCTCAGCCAGAGAGAGTTCACTGCAAAGAAAATATTTTGGAATGAAGTGTGATTAACTGCAGTATATCACTACTGGGAACAGTGGGAGATTAATTGGTGTGCATCACCATTAAAGGGTCATACCAGAGCTTTTGCATATTTAAGCCCATTTGCTACTAATCATGCATGTATTAAGTTACTGCCTTTTTCAAAACCACACCACAGGATACATGTTTTTGCTCCCAAGCAGGTTTTCATCCATGTCTGTATGGAAATTTAACTTTGATATCTCTGCAATCAGATTTTCACACCAACTTTGCAGATGGCAGGTACAGTGTGACAAAACATGCCATATATGATTCATGTCATTGTTTATGTAAACCACATTCGGTTCAGGGTTGGGCTGTTATGCAGAAGAAAACCAAAAGATCTGGGAACATTCATTGTCCTACAATGATGCAACGGACATTTCTACATGTGCACAATATTATATATTCACTTTACTCTATATTCCCCAGATAAGACAGTACATGGCTTTTATAGCAGCAGTTCTTCTGCTTCAGAAGGTCTTCCTGACATAAAGGGAAGACAAGTCATAAATATCCTACTCAATGCAGAGCCCAGTGAGGTTAACAATGATGTATTGCTGGCAAGGACCCCGTTTTTTCAGACAATATTTATCACAATCAACCTCAAGGCCTTTTTGTTCCTAACAAGCACGTGAGGGATGAAGCTGGAAACAAGGCTGCAGCTTCAAGTTCCCCTGAAATGGAGCATTTAACGACAGGACGTCCCATCATCACGCTCATGTCTTGCAACTTGATTCTGATGAAATCAATTGTGGGCCACATTAAACAGAGTAAGATTATTAAGACATACCCGCATTGTCTTGTATCTCAAATCTCTTGTGATAAAAATAATTTAATGAAACTGGATTCCTTTGTAAAAGATTATTCAAACAGGGTCTTGTGTGAGACAGAATGATAATGTCCACAGGTGAATCAATGCACATTTAACATCACATGAAAGCATCCATCACAATAAACTCACACATTATTAAGGACAATTAAAAAGGAGAGGAAACTCTTTGACAGGTAAACTATCAGGTGCATCAGCGATTGTCCACAGTCATGATAGCTCCTTTCAGAGCTGCTTCAGACTTCCCCTCTGATTAACGCATGAAAGTGAGTTTTCTTGACATCTCAAGTGGCAGCCATTGCCAAGCAGCCGAGGCATGTTGCTAAGAGAGAGAACTGGGGATGTGTTAAAGGAAGTATGGGGAAGGCGGAGGTTGGCCCGAGCTGTGAAAAGAATCATCGCCGTGTCCATCAGCGATTCTGCTGCCTGCACGTTAAAGCTATTTTAGAACTTGACACAACTTGGATCTTTTATTCTAAATAAGGGGTTTTTCTTCCTGCTGTGTTTTAATGAGATGGAAAAAAAGCCAACATTACGCAACACAAACTGTGTAATCCCATGGTTTATACCCCCTTGTTGATTTGATTTCACTGAGCTTTTTTATACTGTTACTTTAGCTCCAGCCAGACAACACCCCTGTTTCTCTTTCAGCATTCCTTCATGCAAATCATACCGAATGGGGTCATTACCTCTGAGTAACAGAAGTTAAGCAGTCATTCTTATCATGAAAGAAAACAAAGAGTGTGTTGCTGGTTCAGAGGGCACCACAGCACCACTGTGCCTGTGTCAAAGCCGATGACCGCACACGCTTACATGCAAAAAGTGTGTGATTTAAAGCACCTGCTGCATCCCTGGAAAAGTACACACGGAACGAGATTCGGAACGAGAAACAACTTCAAACTTGTGTCAGTGAATTTACTTGATCTCCAAACACTCCTGTGTAGCCAGTGAGTCCTTGGTGCCTTGGAAATTAGCCCATGAACAAAAACACATGACTGAGCTGCACAGTGGCCTCACAGCCTCAGCAGAGTCACTGAAGAGTTAATTCCACAGTGCATTCCATCCCCTCAGAGTGTCATTAAACGTGCCGCATCTCACCTAACCATCATTTATCTCTCCGCCACTAATTAGTTCCGATCAATTACCTTTACTGAATGCTGCTTCCATGTTTAAGAAAACAGGAAGGGCTGCTTATTCATTACTGCTCTTTTTGCTGGTCTTTTAAAGTCCCTCAGGTTGGTTCCACAAGCTTTTTTTTTTGCTGGAAGGCCTCCATTTAAAAGCCATCGCTCACCACAGGGCCCAGTGCATGACAGAGGGAGATGCTAGGACCCCCTGGAGCCCCTCTCTGGGTGCGCACTGTGACGGAAAAAAGGGAGGCTAACCGACTAAATTACAGGCTTTAAAACAGCAAACACTCGTTACAGTTGAGCTGCATTACTGAGCACTATCTGACAGAGTTATAAGCAGAAAAGGAGAAACACTGCAAAGGTGGGTGATCAGTCATTAGCCACCTGAGGTGGAGCTGGGAAGTTTGTTCTTGCAGTGACGGCAGCAGAAATACAGCCACAATGGTGATAAATGTATGGACAGTTGCCTGATTGCACACCAGCGGAGCTGAACTCCAGTTAAGTGAATATGGACATGTCCAACAGTCCACAGTGCCTGACTTTCTTCACGTGCAACTCTGTGCCCTGGAAAGTTCATCCAACAAACTCCTTCCACACTTTCTGCAACTCTATTCCTCACTGTGCACCCTGGATGTCTGTCTTTTATTTCCAACCTGGAAGATAAAACATAAGCATGTCAAAACTGGGAAGGTGGGAGAAGATGAGTGAGGCTAAAACCTGATCCCCACTGTAGCCCATGAGAGCGATTTTGGACTGATTCGGAGCATGGAGGGAAAGAAGCAGGAGTGAAATTCTAGCCTACACTCTGTTTGCCTCTCTTCATCCTCTCTGTCCTCTTTTCTCTTTCTCGCCCTCACTCTGTCAGAGAGCTTCATCTTGGACTTTAGGCCCGTTTGTCTTCTCACAGAAAGGAAATGCAAAGTAGGCTGCTCCGAAACTCTGGGAAACGCCACAGGACGTCCCTAGGGGGGAAATTAAATACGACCACTGAGATCCACAAAGTAAAGTGGTAATAAAGTATTCATTAACCCTCAACTGAAGGGCTAAGCAGGAAAACAAGCGGCTGAGTTAAGAAGTCAAACAGGGACTTAGCGCACACTAACACCACCCTCTCTCATCTGAAGATTTACAAAACAATGAGGACTCTTAGGTCTCAGAAGCATGTACATCCTGCTCAGACAAGCCGTGAGATCAGAGAATCAAAGAAGGGGGGGTGAGTGATTGAACAAAGTGAACATCATTTGGGCATTACTAAATAGTTTCACAAACATTTCCCCTGATACTCTTAATCCCCTGTGCTTTCATATTGCAACACATCGCCAACTATTGTCTTGGCAAAGGGCCAGGCTGGAGAGGAGGATGTAAATAATTCCCCCTGCTCCTCTTGGTTTTAACTTTCCCTCCATGCGAGGACCTCATTTTTCACCTCCATTCTAAACTGCTGTCCTCCCTTTGCAGCTCCACAGCGGTGCTCCCTGGACCTGGACTGAAGAATCTATAGGCAGCACAGAGAAAGGCCTGCGGGATGCTGCATGCTGCATTCATTGACGAAAAAAGGCCTGATGCCAGTTTGACGCCCACCCCCAGGTCTCCCAGAATGTGAATGAACTTCTGTGAATAAGAGGCAAACCTACACAAACGCCCCTGCAGCTATAGGACCTTCACAGGGGGAAGAGTGTGTGGGCGACGCCAAACAACAACATCAACAACAACAAGGGGACTTGCTTGCCAGGGTTTCTCTTTTTCTACACTCCTTCACCAGGAGGAGGAGGCACCGCCACAGGAGGGGGCCTGAAAGGATAGGTCATTAAAAAAAACAGCCTGTCGGGGGGTCAGCGCTGGCCCCAGCCCAGCCTCAATGGATGTGAACGAGTGGCCATCCCCACACATTGCAATTAACACCTACTCCACCAACAGGCAGGAGGCGGCAATCGGAAAACCTCCACATCAGCATTTCAAAACCACACTGCAACAAAGGCATCAAAGCATGTGCATTGTTTAATGCCCAAGAGCTCTTATGGGCTAAACTCTTCAGTGTGTTTTTCCAAACATCCTCATTTCCCCTCACCGAAGTGGAGTAGTGTATGACCTCATCACTGACCAGATGAGGAGGCAGGAAGAATCAAGCGAACATTGCTGAAAGTAGTGAAGAGGAGGATTGAGTTAATTGCTGACTGATATTTAGTCTTACTATGCTGTTGTGACAGACCTGAATCAACTTTATGCAAATTACCTTTCCCCTGACTTTCTAACTGAAACGCACAAGTTGGGGTTGACATTGAGTTGGGGAATCGTAGCTTCTGAACTGAATGATTCTTTATGTCTCACTCACTGAATAGAAGAGATGCTGTACTGCATCTGTATTTAATCATGTAGGTTCATGTGTTACAGAACCGTAACATAAAGCCAAATTACGCCAGATCTGGTGCCTGTCAGTCTGACTGGGTGATGAAGTCACAAGTGGATTGCTCCAAGTACACCAGTTCAAAATTTCTCAGCGAGTTCCAGTTTAACCATATTGCCTCGGATGTTTTAAGCACACCACTGTGCATATAGTTAGCTTTCACAACTTGAGAAAACAAATAATTACTTCCTCTTATGCAGATGATGTCATCTTAGTAAGTGGTACTACATTGTTGCCCAGGACAAACTTGCGTACACGCTGCTTAAAAAAAATGTGGCCAAGTGGCCAACTCCAAATTTGGTGAGAATGATCTGATCCCAATGCTTATGTATCTTTGCATACTTACAGCTGTCCACATGTGATCTCATATGTGGCCCACACCAGTGAATGCAGCAAACCTCACAGATTGACAGTCACCAGACACATCATTCATCGAGAACAAGTTTATTGAGCCTATGTGTGGCTTTTATTCTTGCATACTCGGCATAGCTGTGTGTTTTGCACGCTTTGCCCACGCTTTTAATACTTACTTAATCCACATGTCAGCAAATCGCTTCACCATCATTCAGATCCATTCATCAGTAGCAACCACTATCAAGATTTTCATGACACAAAGATTAAGCGCTAGTGAACTGCAAACAATTCATTTACAAGCTTTGTTATCCAGTGCATGCCTTTGGTTCCCGAGAATCTGTATGCTTCTTTCATTTTAAGCCCTTCTCCTGACACGATGAAATTTACATATTACACAACATGATATTCACTGACCAAGATCTTAGTTGCACAAAACTTTAGTGTTGCTGTATTTTGCAAGGCCTTTAAAAAGGTGCAATATTTCTGAGCTGAGTTGTTCTGCACAACATCTCAGCCTCACTTGGAACATGCAATGCATATAAATTGTGTGATCTGTAAAAGACACAGTGATTTTGCACCTACTTGTGTGACCCCTCTTGTGCCCTAATAATGGGGGCATTGTCATTCAGGAAGAGACCATGTATGGGACATGTTTCATTATATGATGAAGGTGAACACTCAGGACCCCAACAGGATCCCCTCATTGTAATGGTCAAGCATTCTGGCCTGTACCATCCTTCTAGCATATGCCATGCATGCACTTACAGAGAACATGGTGAAGAATGAATCATCTGCTCATATCACTTTTTCCTCATCTCTGTGGACCAGTGCCTGTGGTTTCTGCACCTCTGAACCCCTTAAATGTGCATTCATCTTTGTAATGAGGGGCTTATGCACTACATCACTACGATAAGATCCCTCTCTATGTAACTGTGAAAGGATTGTTCTTGCTGACACAATCTGATTACATCCTGTATTGGTATCCTCAGTCACACGAGGAAGAATTACTCTTCTGTTTTTCCTCACATACTGTATCACACTATGGAACAAGCATCACAGTCACCAAATGTGCACTATAGACCACAAATTCTGAACATAGTACTTACTGATGTTTTTTCCATCGACCTAAATGGACATTGGTCACATGGTCACTTAAGTCACAGTTTCTATGACAGAAGCTCCTGCCACCTGTGCCCAGGTGATGAACCGTCTTTCAAAGTCACTCAGACTTTTTCCTCTGTCATACAAAGTCAGAATCAACTGTGTCTGCTCAGCATTTTTATACATGCCACACAGCATGGCTAAATGTTAAGCCCACAATTGTGCCATGCAATACACTGGTGTGGAATGATCTGCATTTATTATTTTTCACAACTCATTTATTCAGGCATTTCTGTTCATTTGTTACCCATCTTTATTTACTGTAGGAACTCAAAGAGACGAGGTCAGTGGTTACAAATCTCAGCAACATAGGCAGGGAGATTCATCTGAAACTCAATCCCCCACTGACAGAAGGTGAGAAATTATGTTGAGGTTGTAGATCAGAACCGGGGGCAGTGGCCTTGACCTCCCGAGTTGGGGTCACGCCCTCCCACTTGACCTGTCTGAGAAACTCCCATACACTTAACGTCTGCAGGGAGCTCCATACGTATGGAGAGAGGCTTAAAGCAAACCTTTCCTAGCACTCTTGATGGCTTGGAAGAACAATTTTCATAGGAAATATTTAATAATAGCACAGATGCAAACTTCAGTGTTTATGGATACTTATCTTTAATCTAACCTTAGCATTATTTACACATTATGTCTTAAAGTATCTGCCAAGCTGCCATGAAAAATGTGACATAAAAGACAACAGAATTACAGCAAACGAGGAGAATGAATGTTGAAGTTAGAAAGTGTGACGCAAGTTCCATAAAATCCAGCCTAAGCACACAGAAGTAGTTTGTGCAAAAGGGATAAGAGCAAATGTGATTCAAAGATTTGAGAGTGATATGAGGTACTTCCTGAGAAGACAAGCACAAAAAGGGAGTAACTGTGAAGTAGCCATTTGGGAGGTGGTAGGAAGGAACAAGAGTGTACAAGTGATGACTTGGCATTTTGTAGCAAAGAGCTCGCCAAGCGTTTTCCTGCACCTTGATGCAAAGCAGGGAGGGGGCGATGTAGTGTGCAGGGCTGGAACCACAGGCCTAGATGTATGGGTGTGCAGATCACTTCAAAGGCAGGAGTGCCAGCACCGGGCTTTGAATTCGATAAGAGCAACTACAGACAGCCAGTGGAGGGAGGCAATTCGAGAAAATTTGTGGTGGCTGAAGACAAGACTTATCATTGCCTTTGGACTAGACTGGCCTACAAGGGAACGGCTGAAGCACAAACTTGAAAGTCATCCACATTTCTTTTAATATCATAAAAATATTTGTGGACTAAATATGAAGAGTTCATCCTTGTTTTCTGATCTGCAATAACACAATTTGTCTGTGAGCAGCTGAGTGATGATTGGGATCGAATCACCCTTGCATCTTAATTCCCTCTGTTTCTCTTAAAAAGGACATTTATTTTAAAAAAAAGATGTCATCATGTCATAGTCTACATCATAAACCCTTTATGAAACTTGGGTGCAGCTTCGAGCTGGACCCATGAATGTGCCTAATCCATCTGGACCATTAATCTATTTGACGCCTTAATCTGGCACAAGAGAAACACTAACACTAAGAATATACAGTGTTCAGCCCCAGTGGCAGTGCAGAGACAAAACCAGTCTGAGTCCTCAACCTGTTTATCCAGTCTCCACTAATGCCCTGTTTTCACAGGTGAGAAAAGACACCAAATCCCACAGGAAGTCATAATTATGCCACCTTGAAAAAAAAGAGCAACCTTGAAGCTTGGCAGGTGTGCTAGATACCTACTCGCAGGTTCAGTCAGGAGGAATCCAGTTGCCAACCTAGTTCAAACCAATATGTCAAGTCTGAGAACACTACATCATTATCCGTTAGCAGCTCCCTGAACAAAGGGATAGTACAGTGACAAAAGATTGTGGCTGACAGTTTTCTCCACATCATTGCAAATCTTCACAGGGTTTAATCGCACCTGACAGGGCTCCCAGGATCTGAATGACATGGTCTCAAGCTACCCCACCAACAGAAAAACTTTACCCCAGCAGCTTTTGTGATTACAGGAAATATCCAAATACTATTTTAGTACTTGGTTTCAAAATGTGGAATCATAAAAGACATAATTGCATCAGCTTCGCTCTGTTTGTAATGGATGCTCTAATTCTGGCCATTTCATGTAAAGCTGGAAGAGACGAACAATTGCAGTTCCTAAATAAAAAACACGTGGAGGGAGATGCTGCACTGCTGTGGAGAAAGTGATTCACAGTATTTGGACAATTTGGCTGGTCTTCTCCAGTCTTTTTTTTTGTGGGGGGGGCAACAGATGCAACAACATGCCCCTGAAAGACAAGACGGCAAGACGGTCAGACAACACTGGGTCCTCAGTCTCTTTGAGAGACGAGCTCAGTTTCACCGGAGGCAAGGCACTGACAGAGCCTGTAACCTGACTCAGGAGGCTGCTCCACAGGTGAAACCCTGACCAAAGAGGGAACACCACGCTCTCAACACAACATATCTCCCTTTCTGCAGATGCTAAAAGAGAGTGGCGCTGTCATGCCAGGAATCCCAAACACCCTGGGTCCCTGTGTGTTTACTGCTGTTCCAAAGTTGGAGGAAGAGAAATGAGTCGGAAAGGGAAGACAGACAGTGCTGCAGCAGGAGACCTGGCATTCATAGATGAGTTAGACTATATTTAGAGGCCACTCTGTCACCTTCACTTTCCCCTGCCCACAGTCATCCCCTGGAGATGTGTCAGAACCTTGTTACCTGCTAACACTTCTGCACCTACACACACAGTATATCCAGCCACCATTGGCCAGATGTTGGAGACAGAGAATCCAAACAGCAATACTATTTCCTCTTTTATCAAACATTAGGACCACCCAGGCAGCCTGCGATGCACTTTATAACCCTGCAGCCATATGGCATGAGAATCAAGTGGAGAAAGGTGCCAAGTGGCCATATTCTATAACACTCAAATACAATGACTTGATTCATGGGTCATCATAAAGAAAGGCTTGTGTGGATTTAACAAGCTTGGGAAGGAGAGGATAGAAGATATTTAAGGAGTACCAGTGGTTGGCTGACACAGCTTGGAGATGGCACTGCGACAGTGATTTTATTTGCAGAGGGAAAACTGGCACTGGAGACGGACAAAGATCACTGCTGGATTCAGGGGCAACACGCTAAAAGGTGCCAACATTTTCATCGTATTGAGGAATATCACACGTCTGTCCCACACACACACCGTGTACCTGACAAGATGAGAGAGGATGGGACAAGTGTTGTCTTCTGTAAGATTGCTGCACATGGGTGACAGGTTTAATAGCTTTGGTTGACTGCGGAGCCTTATGGAGATGAATGTGTCACATTTAAATGCAACCATGAAATTAATATTACCTTTTAACTACTGTGCATAAGAGAGCTTCAGTGAGCAATCCATTATCAGAAAATTAATCACTAACAACTTTATCATTTATTCATTCAACTGTTGTTCAGAGGGGTGTAAGAAAAAAAATCAAAATATGGATATACCATGCTATTTTATATCGTGATACTGCATCAATTTTCAATAACACAATATTGATTTTTACTCACAGGCAGATGTTATTCCTTTCTGTCATATGAGCAGCTTTATGTGTCAGATGTAACAGAGACTGTGTACTTTCATTAACTATGTACTGTACTATGTAATTTTTGCTTGGATCTGGATGCACATGTGCATCTTCTTTACTTCTTCTCTACAGTTAGATTTTATCTATCTATTTTTATTTTATTGTCACCCCTGTAATCTATGTATTGTATCGTCAGTGCCTTGCCAATACACAGCCCTAGTTGTTCAAGACCATGAAGGCACCTTATGGCATTTTCCACTTTTTAAAAATGTTTTAATCGACCAAACAAGCAAATAATCTTCATAGTTAATCAAAAGTAAAAACAGTCAATAGTCGCAGTCCTGTTGTTGCTCAAATACAAGGCAAAACTCTCCTTCTCTTATGTCAGTTGATCTTCATACCAAACACCATGTTAACAACACAGTTACTTTTCTTTTTTCTCAGCTGTCTCTATCATCTTGATATCACTCCAGTTATAACGATGTAGCAACTGGTCTGGAAATAAAATGTAATCATGGTTCTATCAGTCATCCACCAAGCAGGGGGCATTGTTAAGGTCACAGGGCTCGCAGACAGGCAGCTAATCGATTCCTGATTCCTGGCCTGTCAATCTGAGGCGGTTTTACTTATATATTTTTTATCACCTCTGACTAGATAATCATCCATGGCTCTAGTTGGGACGAAGGCTGTGGTTGACGAGCAATGACATTTCACTTTAGCACAACTGCTGCATGATTTTGATTGAACTGCAATAAAGAGTACCATCACAGTGTGCTCATAATTTAGCTTTGTCAAGAATAAGTAAGGTGAAAACTATCTTAGAAACGTGACCATTTTCTGGGCAATTTAACTGACAAACATGAAATTAATGTTTCTGTGCAGTGATGTATGGATTTAAATGTGACACAGATGACTCTCTAAAGCTTGTGGAGCTTTTGTTAGGTTACATCCAAGATGCAAAACACACACCTCTACAGATTAGATAAAAGGGACTCTCTAGTTTTTAAAGCATGTGCACCACAGTGGTGGATTAACACTGTTGTTTCTGGGACACCAGGCTCAGACTAGACCTCATGCCGCAGCCTCCCTTTGTTTCAACATGCAGCGAATTCCCTACACCCACTCAATCAAATTCCAAATATTTCACACAGTTGAGGGTGGCTTTTTGCCGACCAGGACCTGACAATTAAGTGACGCTTTTGTCGGCTGGATCACAGCAGAGTGTAAGTTCTGCTGGACCAAGCTGCGTTTGCACTTAAACCGCCATCACTACCCTGCCGACTGTGTTCAATGGTTAACCACAGCGCTACAAATGACTGCTGTGTGCCTGCTGAGGGAGAGGAGAGTTTTACACTAAATATAACCTGGCTTTGCTGCTGTGGAGACAAGCTGAGGTCTAGGACGTGGCCAGAGTAATACTGGTTTTCTAATGCTTTGTCAGCCATCACTTTGCTACCATCAGGATATAAGGACACAGCCTTCACAAACAGAAATTAGAGATCACAGCCAAACATCACACCAGACTGCTGGGGCAGTGGTTTTGTGGCTTTCGCCATATGGTCCAACAATACTGCAATATTACATTTTGTGTCGAAGGTGTGCCACCATGCTCGAGACATCCTCCAAATGGGATCAGCGGTGGCAAACAGCAGGAAGTTATAGGTGGTAACGTCACCTCGCATTTCGCTCACACTGTGCCAAAAGCAGCCTGGGTGCAAACGTGCTGACAACTCCACATTATAGTTGCTCATTCATACAGGCAACATTGAGTAAGCACTCCCACTTCCAAAATGCATGCTGTCATAGATAATCAGATCAGTGATAAGAGCAAAAGATAACTAATGTGCACCTCTGGAGCACAAAGCAGAAAGTGACCACTGGAGTGTATTGTGCGAATAACAGTAATAACGGTTTAAACATTTACTAGTTTAAGTGACAGGTTGCAGTAAAAGGGCAAGCCTAGAGATGAACTGATAGCAAACTGCTGATTTTTTATTTTTGGAAATACTTAACTGTATGGAAACCATCCGAAGTCGCTTTTTAGAGTTCCAGATTAAATCCTTCTGTGTTATTATTAAAAGCCAGAAAAATCACAATTCAAAACTACTGCTTAATAAGGGCCAACACATAAACCACAAAAGGGAGTTTGTAGCCCACTATACCACCACCAGCCCACACAATCACTCTCGGCCACACATACGCTCACGGCCAATATAGCCTTAGGACTTGAGGAGTAAAGATAGGAGGTTGCTGTTAGCTGTTCACAGGAGGGTGTGCAGGTGGAACATTTTGGAACAATGATTAGTCAGAGTCACTTTGTTTCACTGCCACCTGGCTGCCAGTGGTAAGCGTTTGCATCATGGCAAAGTTGACCCACATCCTGGTGTCTTCCCAGTGGATTTGGCCTGGTATGTACTTGGGGGTGGGGTGAGGGTACGCTGAAATACTTATGCTGTTATGGTATTTAAAAGGACTTTTCCTTTGTCTCTCTCAGACTATGATTCTATTGCTGTAGCTGCTGGAGCAGCCATTTGAAATTTCATTAACACCCACTGAGAAGAGGTGAGAGGTGCACCGCGTTAATTCTCACACGCTCTTTGTGGCACAAGACGCGGCTCCACCCTCAGCTGTAGATGACGTCTGCACGGCTTTTCAAAGTGACAATTTACAATGATGGAGGCTTTTGACCCTGTGCCTCTGTTTACTCTGAACCAGTGTTTGTCTGTTGTCCGTTTATCTGTGCAGTGAGAAACGCTCTTGTTCAAAGATCTCTAAGATATCACGAAAGGCTATTAGTCGTCGGTCACACCCTGCCTGTAAACAACTGTAAATAAAGCATAGACAGTGACTTGCTTCCATTTGGCAGTGTTCTGTCCATTCAGAACATGTGGCATTTTTTATACTTCAAAGTGCAAAAAACTGCACATATAAATCAGTCGACCTCTTAATGGATTTACGGTACAAAGGCACTTGCATGACTGAGGAGTCTCATGGAGAGGCGATCCCTTCACACAGTCCTTTCACATGTTAATTCGGTATTTCACTTCAGTGATGGACAGCTTTGCAGAATAGGCCGATTTCACCATGCTACATTCAAATAAATCTTGAATGATGGCTTACACCATACGTGAAACATTTCTATACATACAGTACAATCACGGTCAACCTACAGGAGTCTGAGAACTTACAGTGCTTTTTAAATTAATTAATTAATTAATTTTTTTTACAGTTTTTACAATTACAGCTAACAAAAGTTTCTACCCAGTAAACAGCAACAGTGGCACTAAAAGAGCTCCAGTAAGACCTCAAGAGATTGATTACAAAGAAGAAATTATGATGAAATTCTGGCACTTGTTTGTTTCATGTATTTATTTGAGGCAAGGTCTACTTGCTCCACTTTTCTCCAGGTGATGCTTCAGAGGACAATTAAGTCACATGCTTTAGCTGCACTTTGTTGCATTTTGATTTTTTTTAATTCAAGTACAAACCTTTCCACCTCAGCCTAAATACAAAAAAAACCCTTTTGAGATATTGAGGAGCTGCATTTATTTGAATTTTAATTAAAAAGAATTGAGAATTAATTAAGAAAGTTAATTAAAATTTAAAGTCTACAGTGGACTTGCTTCACTTTCACTCCTCATTCTACAAAACACTCACTCCTCTGACACTGATAACTTTTTGCTGTCTAAACTGAGTAAGACTTCTTTCTATTGCCAACTCTGCCCTTTCTTCTTAGCTTACTAGCACAGAAGACATGATAAGCCTGAACAAAGTCTACTTCCAAGGTTTATCCCCCAGACTTTACAAACTCTAATCTTCCTGAAATGTGTGTAAGCAGATAGTATATAGCCCCTGAGCATTCTGAGTGTGTTCGCTTTATTTCCCATATCACAGAAGGTGTCGTTCCCCGTCATAAAAGTTGTGCACACTACATGATGCCAAAGCAAAGCAATTAGGTCCCATGATTTACTCTTCCTGCTTTAATAGGGAAGTGAGGGCCTCCCAGATGGAGGTCACGGTTCTTAACCTCGCTCCTCAGCTACCGAGTTAATCAGTTTGAAACATGTGTTTAGCTCAACACCGAGCGAGGCATTCATCTTTATAGCTGCAATTTGAGTTTTTCTTCACAGCATGATACAATGCCATAATGATCAATAATTATAAAGAGGGAACTAGTAATTAAAACATTCTTTCCTTCAGTCTCATGTGAAAAACCTGCATATTGTCCACACTTGTCGCCATGCTGTGTTCCATTAAAGTTGCTGCTACTGAGAAGCCAAATGCCTTCCCCAGCAGCTCAAGCAAAAACTTAACCCATCATGCTGCATCAGGGGAAGTGTAGCCAGCTTGCCAAGGTAAGGACTACATGGGCCTCTCAAAAAGCAATTAAGGGCGAGAGAGTCATAATATTGAATGGGGGGGGTGCATTCCTCTGAGAGAGGCAGCAGCAGTAGACTGTGAAATTCATATTGACTGGAGAGGCAAACACACACACACACACACACAGGTAAGCAGGAGAGGTAAGCTTTTTCCACCCTGCTTGTCAGCCAAAGAACAGTGCCTGTAGTCTTCCAAATATATTTTGGGCGAGGTCAGCCATCCAAAGATGCATCAATACAAAAGTCTGTCTGCAGAAAATCTTACACAGCAAAACAAACAAACAAAAAAAACAAAGGTTGCTAAAAACAGTGTTGTTAAGGACGGACTAAAATGATATTGGGAAAATGAAAAAACTGCTGAGCTCTGTGTGTGCTCACTGATGTGTTAAATCCTACTTGATTAAAGCAGGAAAACGCCTTCAACAATGAACTGTGCCAGTCCACTTAATTAAGTCAACTTGTACGAGGGAGCGCTGGGAAATGGAAAGCAAAGCAAACAGGGGCGCTGCTGCCGCTCGCTCCCTCAGCTTTTCTCTGGATGCTAATCAAAGGCTTGATCTCCGGGCAGGACAGGCCTCGGGGACGTTGCTCTGCTTGGCTGATCCTGGCAATTTGCTCTTGATAATACCCTCTCTCTCTCTCTCTCTGTGCACCCCTCAGATCCCAGCAGCCTATCTCACCTAATCTGTACAGCAGTTGAGATGCACCAACACAGCCCCCCACTGAGGTACATGTCTACCTCACCAAGGGAATAATCACATAATGGCCATAGAGTTATTACATGCTCCTTATTATCCCGTCTCTCTTTGTTGCTCCACTTTAGGGATTCCATAATAAAGATGATTGAAGATAAAGATGCTGCACTTGATTAAGTAAAACAATAATCATGTATATTTTTTCAAAAGACAGACATCTTCAATTTGTGCATCTGCCCAGTCACTCACTGTTGCTGTTTTTAATTGTTGGCATAATATAGGCCAATGGAAGCATCTGGTGATTATTACAATGCCTGGCGGTCTGAGGAGGGGGCAGCAAATGAGAACTGCCTGATTTGTTTGTGGGCTGCTCTGCAGAGTAACACAAGAGTCTGGTGATGCTGTAAGTTCTTCCTCAGTGAAAAATCCTTTGGCGGTTATCAAAAGCCACAACTGCTCCAATTACTTATCTGTCACATCATAAGTCATCCGATGAGTGAACATGTGGCTGTGAGTTTGAGAAACCAGCACAGGATGTGAAATATTACAACACCAGTTGCATACCAGGGTTTAGAGGGAGGAGGGAATTAGCACAAAGGAGGATGAGGCTCTGGCTTCCTACCTTTGAAGGAGATGAAGACGCGTGGTGCGGCCAACGGGTCATTGCTCACTGGGTTTCCGATAGTGAAGCCGAACAGTGCCAGGAGGGCATGGACCGTCCATAGACCGTCCAGCTGCATGGTCGACCAACCTCCAGTAGCACTCAAAGACAGTTTTTTTTTTTAAAAACTCTGCAGGGACAAAAAGGAACATGTGAGAAGATGCTTTCCCAACTCTACACTGAAAAAAATTCAGCCGCAATACGTCTGTTTTCACTTATTCATTTATGTGACATGTCAAATCGATGGCTCCTCTGGGCCCCATCACCACTAGTTTTTGTGACGCAGCACTGAGGTGTGGAGATCACACCCAGATCTCTGGAAGCTTCACAGAACTGATGAGTCCTGATGCAGAGGAGCCAAGCTTTAAGAGATGTGCATACACTTCCATTTGTTTTTCAGAGTGTGACAAACTAATGAAAACATTGTGCTGACTCCAGTGGGAAGAGCTTTTCTCCTGCTCCCTTCCACACACCCAAAACACATTCCTGCTCCATGACACCATACCTGTGTACTGCTCTGTAATTATGGCTTCACCTATTGCCAGGTCACACCATGTCCTCACACTTACAAGGGAACACGCTCTGATGGGTGTCACTGAAAATGAAATAATAACTTGCTGAATGGGTTGCAAATGATAACAGGGAGCAATTAACAAATCTCCCAAACAGTGCATAGCAACCATCAATTAAGTGTTAAAGTTAATGAATGGCCAGCACTAAGGAGCAACCACAATGATCTGTACATAGCTCACAGATCATTAGAGACACTTGACTGATAGATCACCTCCTGCCCCTAGCTACTCTCCATCAGATCCACTCTTAGTCCTTTTAATCATCTCTGCCATGCTGTCACATCCACAGCCCACTGTGGGGTCTGCATTTTTGTGTCCGATGAAACATACATCGAACATATTCATAAACTGAGCATTCACGGTGGAATCACTCACACGCCTTGTCTCCCTTCATTTCTGCCACAAACACAGACATTTTTGGACTGGGTCGCCAATCTCAAACACACCTTTCAAGAGCCAGAAGGGTCTGGACTGGCTTCATGACCATCAGCAGCTGTTTAAACCTCGGCTGTTTACTGACAATTTGTTAACCATCCAGCTGTTTATTCTGAGACAGAGGCCAAGTCCTTCACACAAGCAGTTGAAATTAAACAAGACACTGGGGATTGTGAAAGACTTAGACTCACATTAAACTTTAATTCTAAATATACGTACTCTCCTTGAGTAATTCCCTAAAAAATAATACATAAGTTCAGAGCTACAGAAAGAGAATTTCCAAAAACATTGCCATCTGAGTCCATGATACTAGTCCAAAGAGTTTTATTTCTTCAAAGGAAAGCATAATACTGCTGCTGATGCTCTCAGCTTTCATACTGTGTGTTTCTCCAAGTTACAAACTGTCACATGTTAGACAAATGTACTGCAACCTCTGAAACTTACAGTCTATAGTCAAAGACAAAAGGCAGTAACCACATGTTCTCCTTGATCCTGCCGGATTATTCAGTGGACAAAAGAGGATCCTCTGATTATTTGTTACATTTAATAACTGAGACAGAATAAAAGCCCCCCTATCTGGTTTGCATGCAAACAATGTAAAACTTTTCTATCACGACGTTCTCAGCAAAACGTAAACAAAAATGTGTTGCTGAAACATAACAGATAAATTTATGTGTAACAGACTGGCAGCCTTGGCCACACATGGACGACAGAACTGTAAACAGTCTGAACGGTAAAGTGAATAGCATCTAAAGAAATATTATTTAGAATGATTCGCATAGGAATTAAGGCTGAGTCCTATCAGAAATGTAATTCATGGTTTATTTGTTTGTTTATTTTTTTAAAATATAGGCTATTAGAGGAAAATACAGCAGACACTGGGGCATGCTGCAAATTATAAAACAATGAGATAAAAAAGCGCGCTAATGCAGACAGGTAACCTTTTGTTTTAGTATTAATGAAGCAGGCTCAATAGAAAAGAATAAGCAAAACGCAACAATAGCAACAATACAGACAGGCTTACCTTGTTGTTACAGATATCCGTATATAACTTGAGCTCCAACCTTGTAAATCATTGAACAACCCAATCCCAACAGATCTGCCACCTTCGCCTCCCAGCTGAAATCAATTATAACAATAGAAAGTCCCCGGCGCTGCGTGTGGACAGTCCCTGTGCAGGACAGCGGGCTCGTCTACCTGCGTTCACTGCGAGGTTATTGGCCCCGGACTTGTCAGTGCGCAAAAACCCAACTGAAGCAGGGAGCAAATGTTTCTCTAGTTCAGTCTTGTGGGAGACCGTGAGGCGAAAAGGTGTCGTGGTCGCGCGACCACGATCAACATCTCGTGGGGAAATCAAAGCAGTTGGAAACAAAGTCCCTGTGGTGTAGAGAGGTCCAGGCATGCGGCGTGTGCTCCTCTGGAAAGTTGGGCGCTCCTGACTGTAGGGAGGCAGGGCGCTAGCAGGTGGATGCAGAGGCCTATTAGCCTTAAACACACCCACAGGGCGGGCAGCGCAGAGCCGAGCCGCCCATCAGCCGGGGGGAGACATGATTTATCAGATTCAGAACACACTGTGGTGTAAGCTGTCAAGCACACGATTTTACAGGGAAGCTTTATTCTTATCGTTATTATTTTTTTTATTTATATCTCATTGTCTTGATTATGATACGAAGGATAAAAACTTTCAAATAAGACAGGCTTTATAGATTTATAAGATGTAGATAAAGTGCATATGAAAAGTATGTATCTCCTGGATGTTTTCCCCTTTTATTCTTTTATGAGTTAAATCATGGTCAATATAATTTGAAAAAGTCAAAGTGAAAAAAGATTTCTACAAGGTAATGCCCATTAATTTAAAAAAATATATACAGTATATATAATGTAAAATAAGAATTCTCCATTAGCAGATGCACATTTGGCCCAAATAACAGCACAGTCTGTGTGGATAGGTCTCCATCAGGTTTGCACATTCAGACACTAAAATTTTATTCCGTTTGTCTTTGCAAAACTGCTCAAGACTTGGAGCTATTTGGGATCCTTTGTATCTCAGTAACCTTTTGTTGGAGTAGCTTGCTGTTTTGTCTACATGGTGTTGTTGTATGGTGCAATGGTGTAATTGTAGCCAGGAATACTGTTTAACCAGTGACTGGACACAGGTGTCTACACTCACCTCATACACATTTAATGCACTCAGATGATCTCCACTTCACTAATTGTGAGACTACTAATTAACTGAGATGCATAGAAATCTTTGATTCTATAGAGTTTAGTTTAGTTTTTTGTAAATTCTTCTTAAAAAGCCCAAATATATTTTGACCATGATTCCATTCATAAAACCAATAGAAGGGGGAAATATCCAAGTGGGTGCATACTTATATACATATATATACATATTTTTAGTGGTTAATAGTTGATTCATTTCATGTATCAGTTATAAACAAATAATAAGAATTTTGGTTTTCCAATTCTGACTGGCAGGTGTTTTTTAGTGCTTCCTATTTGCTAATAATATATATGGATCATCTCACTGTCTAATAAGCCATTAAGTCATGCAGTAAAATATAATAATATATATAATAAGACTTCATTAAATAAAGGGCTTTAATTATCAATAATATATCAAATTATTTTTTCTTTCGAGAGATCCATGGTCAAATAATCTAACCAGTCAAGGAGATTTTTCAAAACCTAGCAACCCAAAAGTCTTATAACTGATCCATAAATAATTAGTTTCATAACCATCATTAGAAAATGCTGATTCTTTTTTATTTTCATGCTAAATTCACCTGGAAGAACACATTTTAAAATCCAGAAGCAATGTTCTTACATCACCTGTCACTTTCTACTTTGATATGATTTTGCATTTATACAGCAAGAAGATATGGAGCATCAGCATTGGTTTTGAGTTGTGTTTCTGGCCATAATATTATCTGATGTCATACAAAATATTATTATGCTTGTGGTTTGGGTTTGCCTAATTACTGACACCTGGAGCTGCACTACAGAGCCATGATTGTTTTCCTAAATAGGGAAAACATTAATTGTGTTATGAAAATATATATTTAGTAGCTTTAATGGCTGAATAGTGTGCTTGCAAAATATGGAGAGATGATGATAAAAGAATTGTTTTTCAACCAAAAGGCAGTAGGACCAAAAATTAGTAGCCATATGGGCAAGTAGCATGAAGTAACGATGCCTCAGCTGTGGTTATTAATATTTAAAGTACATTAATCATCAGCACATGCAAACTGATATAAAAAGGGGATAAAAAAACTGCTGCTTTGTGAATGTATGCATCAGCTCCAAGTCATCTTTCCTGTTCTTTCTGCAGCTGCTGTAGTATTGCACAGTGTGTTTCATGAAGGAGGTGCTTGCTTTGGATCACTCAACTGTATTTCCATCTTCTATCACTGTGACAACCAGCGAGCCACCATCTGCCACCCACAGATGAGTTGAGGAGGGAAAATTTTCAACAGGATTTGGCTTAAATGGTGCCTACATGTGTTCTTTTTCTCTCAATCAACAAGTGAGTGGCTTCAATAGAAATATCGTTTGTCAATCGTCGGTTTGATATCGTTTGACATGCCTAGTACTACCCACCTTAGTAATATTTTTTCAGTATAAAATAAGTTATATTACCTTTACCATTCACTGAGTCAAAGTTTCTCAAGTTTATTACAGAATAAATCTGATTTCATTCTAATGAATATTTGACCTGCCATGTCAATTTTAGTGACCAAAAGTACGGACAAAGTAATGACTGTTGGCTCCAACTTGTCAGAAATGAAGAGTCTTATCTTGGTTATGTACCCATTGATCTGAAAAAGGCTGAGAAATGTAATTCATTTGATGGTTCATGCAAGATGACGATTAAAACACTTAATTTACTCCTCTATTCAAACACTGATTGGATGCTCCAAAGACACCAAGTTAGGGCCTGTGGAGATTTTCTAAAGCTCATTGAGGAAATTAAACATTTCCCCATTTTTAATCATATTCCATTCAGTGTCCTTTCACACCTGCATATCTGCCCCACATTCAATCTGGAGCCTTAAATTGCGTACACTAGATTCACCATTAAGTCTGTCGGGGGGGCAGAAAGTTTGTAAGGTGTTCAGCCGTCTGCTAAATGGGGTCAAAAGAAGCTGCGCCACTCAACTTTTCTTCCATATGAAGCCATGGTGTTGGCCCTGTGGTCTTCACTCTACAATCCGAACCAGCATAAAAGGTTTTTTGAGTGACTTGGCAGAGGACAAATAGAATCAGATCAGACTGACGAGTCCAAGTAGACTTCTTCCTTTTTCTGAAAAAAAGCAGATTTTCTGAGAAGCAGTGCCTTCAGCTTCTCCAGAGCCACATTGCTGCACATTCTCTAAAAAGAACAAGACCATCATCTGTCAGCCCTGATTGCACACAGTCCACGACTGCATATGTTTTTCTGCTTGATGGAACTCCATGGTGAGAGTATACATTACCTTGAAGGACTTTTTCCTCCTAAATGGGCCTGAACTGTCATATTATGTGATAAAAATCTTGGTAGCGCATGACTCCAAGCTGCTGTTGACATGTATCTAAGTGGTGGATGAAGTTGTTTTAATGTTCTGCAGAAGAACCTGCATTCCAGCTGAGGTGTGAACAGTGCCTTCTGTGGGGCTCTGCCTGCAGGGCGAGAACGGGTGTCAGGTGTTATATCAGCATTTGTGATTCTTACACAGTTAAAGGGATCATCTGCAACACAATTCCAGTATGATGTGCATGGAAAGAAGTGACACACTGTGTCTGTATACATTGCTTTGTGGTTTTATGTTGTGCTTAACCATGAAAGATCCCAGGTTGTATCTCAGGAAAAACTATTGAGATGAGATTTTTTTCTGTTGCTGTTGCCCTAGTTCGTCTATTTCTGATCATCTCTCTTTTTCTCTTCTCTTAGACTAAAATATGCATCAGAAGCAGTGTTGAGCAAGTTATTGGAAACATTTAATCAATTACTCATTATGTATTAATTGATTATAAATTTTCCCTAATTACCACATTACTTGTGACTTTGCTTGCTTTAATCACCTTAGCTGCATCCAAAGAAATACAGCATACAGAAAAAAAGAAAAGAAGAAAGAAGAACACTGTAAAAATGCATAATCACAAATAAAAGTCATGCATATATACTCAACTGTGTAGATAAATGGCACCAGAGACTTTTGGATGTGGAGAATTCCATCATTTTTACAATGCAGATAGCATTTCAATGTTTTAGTCAGTAAATGTAAAGCTAGTTTTAGCTAACACTCATATTTTATCAGACTGTTATATGTTTTGTGTGTAAAAAGCAGAGTAGAGTACAGTATTCTTTCTCTCTTTCTTCTATTTCTTTCTCTGAATGTAATGCAGAAGAAGAATAGAAGCACCTCAGAATCAGATAAAGTATTTGAGTAAAACAATGTTTCTTTCCACCAGTGTCAAAAACATGACATTCTGGTTTAATAGCTTACAAGTAGGAGCCATTCACTGACTAGCAACAACTAACATTAATTTAGCCCCAGTGACCGACAACATGTAGCTTCCAGAAAAATCCTGCCTTCAGCTAAACGCGTACATGATCACTTTTGCCCCACCAGGAAGTACAATTTTCCTCCTCTGCTTTCCTTGCAACTAACAACCTTCCTACACCATCAAGCTAACATGTCCACCAACAGTTTGACAACAAGTTTGAATAAATGGAGAAGAATTTAAGATAAGATCAGACAATCCTTTATTGGTCAAGTCTCACACTGTTGAAATAAGTTTTAATTGGTGGGATTAGTAATTTATTGAATTTGTTATTGTAATTATTGTTGCTTAAAGAAAGTAATGCACTTTAATGTCTTATTAAGCAACACGTCTTTGTTCACAACCCGAGGTGCTATTTCCCAGACGGACATATGCTCACTTAAAAAGTGAGCTGAAATCACAATGTGCTCTTTGTTTCACACTGGCTTTGACTGCCTCATTGCCAGGCAGCTGAACATAATTCCGATTCTTGAAAGTATTAAGTCTGTTGCTAACACAGTCTCTCTCACACACAAATGCAAACACACATGTGAGTGCACATACACGTGCACAATGCCATCAAACAAAACTAAACTGCCTTTTTGTGCCGACAACCAGGTTTAGTAATACTTCAAATTCAGCAGGCAGGTGCTCACCTTGTGCTGAGACCAGATAGGAGAAAAGCTTTGCTCCCAGCACTTTCTGTCAATGATGTCCTCAAAGCTATTAGCATTTAAATGAGAAAAGAAAAAGCATCATATCTAGATCATGGGGGAAACTCAACAGTATAAAACTTGTTTAACAATTCAAGAGTGTTTAGAACAAACTTTTCTCATCTCCTGAGGTGAGAGACTGAATGTGAGTGAGTTAGTGATTCGGTTAAACAAGCAAGTGAACAAATTAGGTGAGATATGAGGGAAGGCGGCATTTTCAGGTTCTTCGAAGCAAAGATTAAATTCAGTGTTTGGACCACCTTCTTTCCCCCTACCTGCGGTTGGTGCCTTTGAGCAACAGTTTCCTCTGTTGTTTTTGGCAGTGTGTTGCGCGCCATACACTTCCCAGACTCTGCGGGCTCAACGATACTTTACTGCCAGTCTCGCCCCTGCTGCCCCAGGGAACCACAAACCACAGCAGCCAGAATGAAGGAAATGGCTTTGATTTCCTTCCACTTTTCACACATCAAATGGGGAAAGGAACAAGGACCGTATGCTGGTCTTGACCGAGCTGAATAAACAAACTCATGCCATGGTGTGTGTGTTTGCGCATATGTATTTCGGTGTCACTTAAATTGTGTATGTGTGTGTGTGTGTGTGACACAAAATGATGTGTGTGTTGAGGAACAGGTGAGTTAATTTCTAACCACCACTGTTCTACATCAGTGTTGACATTATTTGAAAGGTAAATACTCTGTAATTGAATAAAATCACAAACCACGACATCAGCCCAGGGAGAAACAGCCAGCCCGCTTATGATTCTGAATACCGCTCTGTTTTCTGAGGCCGGCTGTCTGGGATCGTTTTTTGGCTGTCACTGTAAAGTTGAGTGGCAAAATTTGAACAAATAATCCATCCACCAAAGTTTGAATGGTGATTTCATTTAATGGAAGACTGAGCCTGATTATAAAAAAGAAACACAACCAAGTCCTCTAGGTGGGTCATGTATGATTCATACTTAGTATGCGTCATCCTTCCTCTTCACACAAACTTTCTGGGAGGTACCAAGCTGGGACAGGGTTATGTTGTGCTGCAAGGACTCTTAGGAGAGCTAAAACAAACTTGGTTACATCAGTGATCCAGTAAAGTGTTTAGATGCACATGTAACAGAAATAATTTTCACATGTTGATAGTGTATTAGAATCTGTAAAACCACTTTCTGGGAGGTCAAGCTACCATCCAAGAACAATATAACCACGAATTCCCCAGGAAAAGGGCTTCAACGGGGGCTTTTCTGAAACAGAAAAAAGAAACTCCACTTTTGGCAATCCAAGAGTTTGATGAGAAAGTAATAAATATGCAGATGAGCCAACAGCCTGTTAGCATAGCTTAGCATAAAGACTTTAGAAAGACTAAAGGGTGAAAAAGGTAACCTTGCTATGTCCAAATATAACAAAGTCTCCCTGCCATCTCCTCTGAAGTACACAAATTAATATATTGGTGTTTGTGCAGGACTAACTGGCTGCTAGCTCCAGCTTCATACCACACAGATGTAAAGCATCACATTGGTTATACTGCTTTCATTTGTACCTTTTATTTTTCTGTCTAGTTTGTGATATTTCAGAGCATGAACCTGAAACACTACCTCGTCTTGTCTTGACCATATTAAAAAGCAGGCCACATGACACCCACTTTGTTCCCACAGTTGCAGTAGATGCTACTAAAACTCTCAAACACTTACCAGAAAACCATTACACAACCACCACACTAATAACCACGACCTGTGTCTTTCTGCCTTAGTCAGCACACCATGTGCTGTACCTCCTCTTCAGGTCGACAGTCCAGTTTTCGCAGGAAAGCAGACATAAGCTCTCCCCTGAAAAGTTCAGCTTTTCTGTGTTCTCTATCTAAAAGGCGACAATCACAGTGACTCTTCAGTAGAGCACGAAGGCAACCTCACAAAGATGCAGACCAGGGACGAGAGGAACAATCTGTGCACTCCGTCCCACTCAGCTTGTTATCTTCTCCGCTGCTGACTTGGCAGTGCTTCACTTCATGGATGCTTCCTGAGGATGTCACAGGACTCCTAGTGAGTAAGACTGCAACACTTCCTCTGGGCTCTTGGTCACTTCCTGCTTTTTGATAGAACTCAGAGGTCATGACTCCTCAATCATACCCGTATTAAGTGGCTACTAATCTGCCTGAGCTCCAAAATTTTTTGCACTGGGGGGGTGAACATGCGGTGATAACTGTTCAAACTTGCTCCGCTGGTTTTTCCTTTGGAGCATGTCATGATTTGATTGTAGATGCCATTAGCACATACAGATGAGTTCAAATGAATGCCAGCATTGTTAGCGCAGTATAAAGGCTTTCAGGCCCAATTCCATGTCCAACAGCCCAATTAAGTATGCATAATTACAGGGCATGAAAAGAAAATCAAGGATGAGCTGGACAAAAATATTAGTACATTAGTTCCCTGATAATGTATTTCCTTTGAGAAGTACAAAAAGGTCTTCAGGTCATATTTCACTTTAATATAACACTTTTAATTAATAATGTATTACTCTTTGCAGCCAATGTTTGAGATTACCTGCCCCAACAAACATTTTTAACATAATCATATATGCCAACACTCAAGAGAGGAACTGACCCACCCAGCAAACCAAAAAGAAAAAAAATCTCCAGAGCTACTGCTTTTCTGTGTCTCTATTTCCATGCCAACCATGTAAACTGGTTTTGGTGTTGGGAGTTGTCGCTGCCAGAGCTGAAAGGTTATCTTGACCATGGGAACTAATCCTAGAAGCTCTCAATACTGCCTTGCACAGCCATTGTTTTAACAGGGACAGGATGCTCCCTCCCTCTTCCACACCCTTACCCATCCCACCCATGAAGTCAAAAATGGTCCCAGAATGTCAACCTCATTAAAAAATGACTTCAAGTGATACTTCAGGTTATTTGAAGTGGGGTTGTATGCAGTACTGATGTACAGTCAGTAAAAGAGGAGTAATAGCTAAGATGCTCAGCCATGAACTGCTGTGCACAGGGACATTGAAAATGTATTTTAACTACCTACTGCAATGCCTATCTATAAAACCCAATAATAAATTAATACCAATGATAAAGTGGATACAATATTTGAACATTTTCACACTTAATTTTGCCATCAAACAGCCCTTTCGTTCGTCACTATATATTCTCAACCATTGGATGCACATTGTATCAGTTAAAGTTGACTGATATATATAGACTTGCCACAGCTGTCACATAAACCTTGTTGTCAAGAATAGTTGAGGAAATGTTATCATATCATCCGGTGACATCAATAAAGAAGGATACTGAAGTGCCCTCCTTGTTTCCCCCTCCCTACTGACGTTTGCCTCTTTCCTCTTCACCAGCTCACAGGATACCACCGTCATGGTTACAGTTCCGAAATTCAAGGGCGTGCCCTACACACATTAGTGGGTGATACACCACACCACCCAGTATTGATGGAAACTCACTTCCTCTTACAAAGGTTATAAACTGTTATGACATGGTATCCAGAAATCAACTGGTCTCTTCTGTGCTGAATCCACATTTGCTGACATATGTTATCACTTTTTTGTTGTTCTTCTGAAATCCAGCAGGTGCAAGCATGGGGAAATAACAAAAAACACATATTGGCACATCAGAATCCATGTGCTAAACCCATAAATTTCTCAGCAAGAGTCCAATTATCAATCTCAAGAAGGAGGAATTTGCATGCATGGCCATTCGCAAAGTTATCTTAAAACCATCTCCCACTTGTAGCGTTTGCAGGGAGTACGAACCTTTGATGTCCTTCATCTTGAGCACAATAACCCCACATTGCCTGAAGTGTAGAGCAGTTTAGACACATGCTTGCATGGGAGTTCTGTGGGTGACAGGTGACTTAGTAACGCTGTGTCTTAAATAATGTGAAAACTGCTGCTCTCTATGTTATGTACTTGTGTTGTCTGCCACAATGCTGCAGGGGCTGTGGGCCCTGCATGTCTGGGCTGCTCTGCTTCTCAGTTTGTAGACTACACAGCGCCAGCAGCACTAAAGGCCAAAGCCTGGATTGAGTTAATTTCTTTGGGAACTGAGTAACACTGTCAACATCACTAAACTGTGAAAGTTTCAAGTCAGGATTCACCCTTAATCACTACAATAGACTTTTGTGGACATAAACATGATCAACCCTTTCTAAGACATTAAACCTCAATTGTGTTTGGGTGTGAACTAAACCCAGTGGGAGTGAATGATGTCATGGGAGTGGCTGCTGGGCTGAACACTCTGTGTGCCCCTGAAGGTCTTCAATAACACTTCCTCACTTCTCTAAAAGCACATAGTGAGGCGACAAGTGCTAAGAAATGATCAGGCATTCAGACCAAAAACAGCACTGTTAAAAAAACACAAGGGGCTGTGTTGGTGTGGGAATCCAGCTCGGTGATGAAATATGATCTAGGAAGTGTTTGCTTGAGTATTGAGTTTGAAAGGTTAAGCATCATGATATTACTACGAAAAGGCCTTTAAAAGACATACCGTTTGCTAACAAATACACAATGCTATGTGCAAGAGCACTCTTCAGGGACTCCTGAGGTGCCACAGGCTGCCAGTCCCACCAGTAGGGTCCTGGAACTCACACTTATTGCACTGAACCACATCCGGGGCACTGAGCTGTCACTCAAGCCAGTACAAACCTGAGAGCTGGCAGTGGAACTGTAAAGCTGACAACTGCTTTTCACGTAAGAAATAGTTCCTAAATGGAAAGAGTTGTTGCTGTCAGATTGCTTAAACATCATTTTACGAGGCTATGAGGACCACAAACTTAATCTGAGTGGAAGCAGAAAGCTCAGAGTGCTCAGAGAGCATGTCGAGGTAACCGGTTTTCTTACAATTTGGGTGAATAACATTTTAAATACAACCCATTGTGCTTTTTTCCATCAGAGGGAAACTTGTAATCTTTTCCATTAGCAAGAATAATGAAGAGCCACAAAGATTTTGTTCAGATGAGAGTGGAAGACCCAGAAGAGAGCAGGAAAAGACATCATGATCAGATGTCATCTCATGCTTATATTCAACAGATGTTTAACCCAGGGCTCCAGGTGACAAAGTCATTAGCATTAATGCATTTCTAATTATTGATAGTGATGAGTGCCATAGAGGATCACCCTCTACTAAGATGATACATGAGCAAGTTGAGTGAAGGCCTGTGCCAAATACCCCCCCACACACACACACTCCTCCAAACACCATCTGTCATGTCCTTTAATAGATTTCAATTTAGCATTAACACAGCAATCCTGTCTGTAACACGCTGTTTGAAATGCCACTGGCTTTCATTTCTTTCAAAACAAGAGCAGAAGACTTCACCAAACTGTGCACTGCATGAACCTTTTCACCCACAAACTGCTTTGGTTTTCGAGGCTTGGCTGGATCCCTGTCCTTCTCTGAAACCCTTTGTGCTCTCCTTACATGACCTACTGGCAGTGTCACCTCAAGAGGGTTTTCCAGCACGGATCTGCTAACTGGCATCAAACATTAGCCTGATGCACACAATTGGCACGCTAGCATGACTCACACTCGAAAGAAACACCCTCTCACCCACAGTTAGAAAAAACTTTCCTTGGAACTTCAAAGTGCTCTCTTTGGGAAAAACATATTTGTGCAAATGCCTCAGGAATATATCTAATTATGGTAGACAGAGTGATGGGGGTTCAGACAATACATGCATATCACCCAGTCGGACTAGTGCCAAGTCATTAAAACAGGCCTCAAAAGCATTTGTGAGAGAAGATCCTTCACTGATAGAGCTTTCCAGGCAATACTGATGAGAGGCTAAACACATTTTCATAAACACTTCATATAAAGTAAAACAAAAAAGAAAAAATAAATCCACTCTGCAGAAAGACTGTCCTGATCCAAGATTTAAGTCATTATGTGATTGACGAGAAGCTCACATCATCACAGACTGAAGCCACCAGCCAAGCATGTTGGCAAGGAGGGGTTCACAGTTTGCATGTGCTGGATTATGCCTTTGAGAGATTCACGAAAATAATTTTGAGATATTTGACTTAGAAATAGAGGACATTGCTATTCTTATAGTTCCCATGTAATCATTTGCAATCTGGTTTAAATGTTTACACCACTGGTCTTCTCTTTATTGAAAGCACTGCACTGGGAAATGACCCACTACAGGAACACGTTAGCAACGTCTCCAGGGCATACAGACTATCTCCCTCTCGAATAAGAAAGGATGAAAGGATCTTTTGTTGCCAGCAAGAGTGGGCTATAAGGTAACAGTTGTGGCCATGCGGGGAATCCTTACAATCAGAGGATTTCCCGTGAGAAATACCTGCAGGAATGCATGCAAATTTATGGTGCCAATAGACCCTGAACGATGAGTAATTGGAGGACTGTCCTTACTTAGCAGGTGAGAAAAGGCATTGAGATAATATTTACAACGGAGGTAGGGCTGAAGAGGAAAACACCACCTGCAATTTAAACCTGCAGCTCTCCCAGATAGAGACTGAGGGAATGTGGCATGGAACAGGTGATCAGATAATCCCCGTATCCCAGCAAGCAGCCTTGCAGCCAAGCACCTCTCCAATGGGGGACTGGATAGTGACACAGCGCCACGATGAGAGAGGACAGATAGGCGACGAGGAGATTAAGAATAATGTCTCACAACAAAAGAGGTGTAAGAACACTTAGTTCTGTTTAGACAGTTGACCATGCACAGCCGGTGGGAAAGATGTGTGTATTTTTTGGTGAGACAACATCATTTCATGTTTATACACATTTTACTATAGAACTGACAATTTACACAGCTTTAAACATGTTAGGAAATTAAGTTAGATACAGGCATTTTGCCATACATTTGGATTTGTTAAATTATGAGAAGTGAATACCCCAACTTTTTAAACATGCCCCAATTATGGCTGGATGAATCATCATTTTGTTGAGTAAGTTTACTGCGCTACCCGCACCCCTCCCTCCCCATCAGTGAAGAAGAATTGTCCATGGTTTACAGTAACAGACCCATCCATCCATTTTCAGCCTGAGCAAACAAACACTTTCAAACATCATCACGAGACGTAATGAGCGAGCTGCTCGGTGAACTCTGACCCAGCCTGATGTGACTGACACAACTCATGCTTGACAGAAGTCCTGCTCTGTCCATTTCTTCTCTCACTTTCTTTTGCTCTCTGTCTTGTGTACTCGTGCAAACACAAAGATGCACTCACAATCCCACACAGACCACCTCCCATAGGATTCACTCACCAATATACATGCACACTTGTTTGACCACTACGTGTGCCTCACCTCTGGGGTTTCCTGCTATGGGTATTTACATCACAAGCAGCTGGAGGATACTGCTCCTTTGACAGGGAAATGTGCCTGTCACAAGGAAATGGTGGGTTATTTACAGCAACACGCAAAGATCACACTCTTTCCATGAACTATGGCATGGGGCAACCACCATATCTCAATTTCACTTTTAATTTTTTGCTTACAAGTAAATGTAACCCCCTGCAAAACTAATGAAAGAAACACCAGTCAGCATGCTGTATGCTAAACTAAGATTACACAAAAGTTACACTTTGGTTGCACTTTTTTTTCACACCATTGTGAACAAGTTACAATGCTGAGCCGTTAGCTCAAAGCATTGCCATCCTAAGCACAGTGTCACAGAGCTGCTAACATGGCTAGAGACCCTTAATCTTGTTGATGATTACATCATTACATTTTCAATATTATGAAGTACACATATATCAATGATGTGACTGTATAAGACATTTCACAGAATAAATGATCCACGTCAGCAACAGTCTGCAAGGCATGCTAGTCAGCACATGTAGGAATATCAGATTTTAGACTACAGCATGACAGAATGCAACCTGTAGAAAACATCACAATTAGCACCTTGACCTCTTGAAGCAACAAGAAAGCTCAGGTAAATTGTCATATCTGCTGTTGTCTACAACAACCGAGCCAACTTCTTAAAAAAACATTGGCCATGGAAGGTTAGGTAAGTTGGGACTGAAAAGATGCCACTGTTTGATCCAGACTGACATGGAGATGGAAGAGGGGAGAATGAATAAACCAGATTGAAATTCTCCAGCCTTACGCTGTTGCTCCCAGGGGAGCAACCAAGCAAAAGGAATATCTGATAAAAACAGAGAGGAGATACAGGCACAGAAACTTTGGGCTCTGAATTATTGAGGCACTCTGAGGTTGTAGTGTATGTACAGGCCCGAGACCTCATGAAGGAAAGCACATATGCAGGATTGCGGTAAAACATGGACTCTGATACCAAAACTCTGCTGTGGCATTACCAGTGTGTCTGTTTGAGTTATATTCAAATCCCTCATAATCAGGTTATACCTTCAATTTTGTACCTGACTCAAAGCCACATCCGTGGCTCATGCATGACAAGATGACGTTAACAACAGTCAGTTGGATCATGAACTCCATCCTGTGATAGTTCAAAGGGCAGGAGGGACCAAAGCTTTCATTCCTGATGCTTTGAGTTGGATTTCTGAGGTACCATGGCCTTCACATAGTGCCATGTGGAGAGTAGTAGAATCTGGTGTGGAGTATGTGGTATCCATGGCAACCACCCCCTGGTTAAAGGGAGGGATTCTCTGCCAGCATTGTGTGCCGAGACCATATCTCCAGTTAGGTGAAGCCGAAGCAAGTCTGGTGCATCTCTGCTTTTATGTGCTAGATCAGAGTCATGCTAATGTCACTTTCAGCGGTATTAGCAGCACTCAGCTCAGCCTCAATTTAATTGTGAAGTGCCCATAGCAACCGGTGATTGTGAAAAACACTGCTGGCTTTTTTATTTGCTGGGTACACGCAATGCCAAAACCAGCAAGCCACTAAACCTGCTGCTTTTCTGTTGTGATTTTCCGAACCAATTTAAGAAACTGGAAATTCATTATTCCAAACTGCTTTCTTGCTATTTCACAAATACAGGTTGAAAGTACATCTTATTAATCTTGCAAGGAATCTATCATCTTATTTGGGAATACTTACGTTTGTGCACAAGAAGCTGAGCTGGGAGACTTTTAAGTGATTTATTCATTTTGAGCAATTATTTTACTCACCAGTGAAAGTGTAGTGTAGTGAAGTGTAAGCCTAAAGCAATTCACAAATTCTTCAGCTAAGTGATGCTGGTTGGTGAAAGTGCTGCTCCTATTACAAGGCTGCATTGAAATGTGAATTATTAACGGTGCTATATGTAAGTTTTCTGCCGCTGAATGTGGTTTGTCAGGGGCGGGTGGAGTCAACCACTGTTGCATTTATATGACAAGAGGTTATAAATTACCTGGTTAAATGGATAGCGTGCTAACCTCCATAGAAGCAAAGATGTGACTGAAGAAGAAGCAAAACACTGGCATTGATATTGGTGTAATTTCTACTGCTGGAGAGAACTCATGGATAGTAAACGAAAGACGTTGATGCTGAATTCGAAATGTTTCTGTCGATTGTTAGGCAAACAGCTGTTAATGATAATGTTGGCTATGTGGTGACAGCAACAATTTACACATAGCTTCTTCAATGCGTAATTGAAAAACAAGTTTTAATGAGACAGCTTTTAGTGAGACAGTGAAACAATGATCCATCTTTTTTAAAAAATCAAACCATCACAGGTGAGAAGAAAGCTCCCATAAATAGCTTGTGTGTCTCTCTAAACACATCGGAAAATGGTTTATGGATATTTATAAATGTCCTGATCTGATAAACACCAACCTGCTCTGTAATTCGCACTGTACACTTTGGGTTTGACGCATGTAACACATGAAATCACAGTTTCAAAGAGAAAGGATACGCTTCAAGTCTAACTCTTCAGTTCAGCACGTAATCTGTGGATTATGTGGATCACTTTATACAACACATTATAGTCCTCCTAATAATAATAATTTACTGCTTATGTTTTGCAGGGCTGATGCGTCTCTCATAAACAGTTATTATTCAGCACCCTATCATCTCAGCAACCTGCCAAACACTCAGCCTGACCATGAGCGGACATGTCCAAGAAGGAAACTTCAATACGTGCACTGGCAGTGCTACCGATTAAATATGATTTATAGACCCAATGGATTGTGCAAGATTTTTCAGTAAGATGTTTAACAACTTTCTTTTGTTTATAGTTTTGGTTGAGGACATGGGAGCTAAAATGAAAAGCTTATTCCAACACACTACAGGCAAAATATCATATCCATGGATCCTAATTCAAACAGGGGGAACAGATCATGTATGAACACATACAGTGGTCTCAGATTTTTAGAACCTACTTTACATACATACATGAAATAACAGATTAGTGGAAAAGTTTTAGACATCTTGTATTACTGCAGTAAAGATCTTAATATACGGTATACTGTCTTAGTCTGCCTCAAAGCACCGGTTCGCAGAGTTCAAAATATCAGTTCAGCCAATAGATTCATATAATAAAACATAGTTTGCTTTGGCTACAGTTGCCTAATGTTGTGGTTTTAGTCCAAATATACATAGCTGTTGTGTTTCCAAGAATACTGACAGAACACAAGTGCTTCATGTCACATGAAACAAACTGTAAGTTACAGCCCCCTGGGGGTTTGAGGGCCATAGTCCAAGTCTGAGCTGGATGCATGCTGGAGCACCTGTTCGTGTCTGCAGGCTTAGCTGCTCATCTCTCCCAAATGACATCTACATTTGCTGCAGATGAGCTGTAAGTTCCCTCAGGAGATCTGTCCAAGCTCAGTATTAAATGAACTTGACGTCAGCTCAGCTATCTTGCTCAACAAACAAGGTCTTGAGGTGCCCCCATGGCTCAGGTTTTAAGACCCCAACAAGGTCCAGATGTGGGGAGCTTACCATCTCTCTATGGGTGACATCTAATAAATTAATGAAATGCTTTGAAATATTATGTAACTGTGAACACATGGCTGCAAAGCAATTCTGAATTAGATACATCTTCTTAAGTTGAACTCTAACTGCCTTATCATTTGTGCACTTTCAGACTGATCAAATCACAGTGTTGACCTGCTTCAGGTAAATACTGAGAAATTTTGTAGACACACAGCCAGCAGCAAGGTTATTCTGCACATGTAAGCACAGCCAATGAAGCAGTATTCCTCAAAAGAATAAAACTGAGTAGTTAAATATTATATGAGATAAACATCTGTAGACTGCGGGGGTGCTGGGAGAGGTCCCTGGGGTTCTGATAAGCATTTACCAGCTGCTCCCCAGAGCTACAGATCCTGGCATTTGATAGCAGCTCAATCAACATGGCACTGATGGTATTTGGCAACATTATCGAGTGACAGATAATCACCTCATTGTGCTACATCCATTTTCCTGCCACAACGCAGTACTGGAGCTGGATTCAACCAACCAGCAGTGACTGTTAATGAAATACTGTATTCCAGCAACCATCTGCTAATCATGTCAGGTATCTCATTAGCTATTTGGTTGTGCGGTATTTGGAGCAGGTGGGCAGCCTTGTTGCGGATGCTGACTGACATTCCCTTTCATGTCAGGCCCAGACTTGTTCTTTCTTTTATGGGTCCCAGCCTCACATGGAGTGAGCTGCGGAAAAGAGATGGAGCGTCAGTGATATCTCAGGCTTGCTGGTGATACATGTCATCTAGCTGTCCAAGAGTGAGATCACTATCAACAAGTAAAAGCCTTTTATACTTTCAGTGTCTGGTAAAGCCCATTAAGCATGCACAAGATGGGCTTATTATAGCATTCCCGCTCAGATACACTCTACATGCTTCAGAAAACATTTAATGATGTTAGAACAGGACAAACTGTATTGTACCGATCTAATGATTGATGAATATGCTAAAATGCTGCATGCAATGGGACTATTTGTGGTATCTGGGCCAGTCCAGGGTTGTGACCCATCATACACATTCACACACAGACTTGACATGCTTTCCCACACACGGACCTCGCGGTTGGCACACATGTTACGGTATTTTATCATAGCGTCTTACAGCCTGGAGACAGCTGTGGAGCAGCAGCTCTTTCACACGGCAGGACAGTAACATGGACAACTGATAAGTTATAACAAGTAGCTCCACACAAAGCATAAAGTCAACATAATTTACAGTTTGTTTGTTTTAAAAAAAATGAATAGAACCAGTCTCATTCCTATTTTATCTTTGGTACTTGAGTGTAATTATCAGTGAAATTGAAATCATTAAATCATGTTAATTCTTTTAATCCACATGTTATATTTCAAATCCTCCAAAATATTCAGAGTAGCTCTGAATCATTCCTTACAAGAAGATGATAATAATAATAATAATAATTGTTCAGTTACACATGTGTAACTGAAACTATCAGAGACTTAAATTATTACTACTGCTATCTTTTTAGTTAAATTACTACTTTTGTTTAACAGTTGAAAGAGAATAATACTGAAACTGCAGATGTGATGTGTGCAGATGAGAATTCAAAATGATCAACATCATCATCAAATCAACATTTATTTAAATATTGAACACTGTCCTTGATCAATTTCTTCAAAGCTGTCGTCAATTCGTTTTCTTTTAATTAATTAGTGGTTACTGCCATACAGGCCCCGTCACTGTGTTTTCATTGAGTTTTGTACATCATATTAAGGATGAATTTACTTTCTTCCTGTCTTTTGTTAAATAAACTCAAGTTGTAAGGATTAGTTAGTAATGGTAAATCAGTGGTCTTGGTGAGCTGAGACTATGAGCTGTACATTTGGAGATGCCAGAGAAGAAATTAGCAGTAACACAATGTTTACATAAATGTTTTATGCTCCATCACATTGTAAGTGTTTCTACAACAGATGAAAACATTTGTCTTGAAGGTGTCTTTTGCTTACTTCACCCCAGTGTTTCTTCAAGGACATGACAGGGCAGTATCCAGAGATATCAAACTGTTTAGTGCAAAAGTTTAAAAATGAGTAACAAAAAATAAATGAAACTAGCACTATGAGGTCGTGGGCTCAGTCCAGCTTTTCCAGATGCACTCTGATCACTCTCGTTTTAATCAGCTGTATGGCACTAGGTCTGTTGACAGTCTACCTCGTAAACAAGTTCACACATTTATACCTGAGAGCTGCTTATTCTACAGGGTCACACCCTTTTGTGTCCCCTGTTTTATATGCCATTATGTACTGCCTTGTCCTCACAATGTCAAAGTAAGACACTGTGATGATGTAATTAACAGAATTAAGCCTAAACTTTGGAGAATGGTCAAGCTGTAGCAGGTAGTAATCTGAGTCCAGAACAGTCACTTCTCTCCGACCTCTCTGGCCTTCTCTTCGAGCCGCTCTGTAATTACTTTGACCTGCAAATCGTGACTAGATCTACCCTTTGCACTTCAAAAGGGAGCATCCCTCACACGTTCACTCTGAAGATGAATACAGCTGTTACAATATCTGAGGTGAACACCTCAAAGAGGTCACATTCCTACTTTTCCTTGGACTTTGTGTGCTTATTCTGGCTCTTCAATCAAAACCTTTTTTGGCTCATTTTTCATCTGTTGAAGAGGTTAAAGAGACAGCGATGAATGGGTTGATACACAAACCGTTTGCAGATCTGAAAACTCAGCCTGCTGCCATAATAGATTTACCACATAAAACTCACTTCCACCCCAGGCACAATTAATATGGAAATTATACACAAAAAAATCTTCATTATATTTAGCGGTATTAACCTACAGCCCATCCATGAGAGCCTTTACATTTTAAGAAGAAGAAGAAGAAACAATAGCTTCTTAGCAGCAATACCTTGTAGTTAGTGAACATTAACATTAACAAGTGTATTAAAAATAATTGTATAAAAATACAAAATGTGTAAACATATATTAAAAGACAAGACAGACATGTGCAAAAGAGCAGTTGTTTATATCATATCATTTATATCATCATATCATATATATCATTTATATCATATCATTAATAAATATAATAGGTAAATATGTATTAAATGAATATGTAGTGGAAAGGAGCAGTTATTGCAGTAGTCAGAGATGTGCAAAGAGCAGTCATTATGATAGTGATAAATATGAACAGTAAATATCTAATGAATATGTAGTTCAAAGGAACAGTTATTGTTATTGTCCAGATTATTGCAGAGAGTAGTAGTTATGGTCCTTGCAGCAGTCTTTTCACAGCCATGGGGAAGAAGTTGTGTTTGAGGCTGCTGGTGCAGACTTGCATAGCTCTGGGCCTGCCAGAGGGGAGGCTGGTGAACAGGGAGTGTCCTGGATGGGTGGGGTCATTCCGGATCTTTGTGGCCTGTTGGAGGAGACAGCTTGAGTAATTCTCGTCCAGATGTGGGAGCGTGTAGTCCATGATCCACTGAGCCATTTTGATGACCTGCTGCAGCTGGCGTATCAGACTGTACATCCATAGGCCAGGACACTCTCGATTGTGCAGCAGTAGAAGTTTCTGAGCAGGGTTGCAGGGAGATTGTTCCTTCTCAGCGCTCTCAGGAAGAAGAGACACTGCTGGGCTTTTTTGATGATGTGGGTGGTATTCACAGTCCAGCCCAGGTCCTCCGAGATGTGCAGTCCAAGGAACTTGAAGTTTGTGACACGCTCCACTTCCTCCCTATTAATGCTCAAGCAGAGTGTGGTGTGACTCTCGACTTCTGGAAATCAATCACAGTATCACAGTAGCTACTGTACAGTGCATACTATGCTTTGTTTAGGCAAAGTATATCTCTACTACTACTATTAATTAAAGTACTCTTATAAGTCAAACCTTCCATTATTTATAAATGGTGCTACTACCTTCTGCACTCAGTTGATTAATCCAAATTTAAAAGAATATACAAGTTTGAATTCATCACATTCACTGGCAATGCAGTATTACACATTATGCACATCTGACCCATTGCGCAACATTGTCAAGCAAAGCTTGGCAATTAAAGTTATTATAACCTTGTGCAAGCTTTTGAATCTGAATATGAAATCATTATCAGAAAGTCCCTCTGCTGCCGTGCTACAAACTTTCTCACAGCACTCACACGCAAACAGAAATACAGCTTGTGTAACAGGTTGAACAAAAACAGGAGGCAAAAGAAGACAGTAGAATTTTTTGAGTCTGTTGTCTTGTTTCTTTTTTAATCAAAGTGTATCAGCATCTGTGCTTAGTACTGTCCTCAGAAATTATATGAGTAAACTATTACTATTCACTTACGTATCTTGTATCTCTTATGATCCAATTCAGCTAATACAGAGGTTTTCTCAGCAAATGACATTAGGATCTGTAATTATCAAGACCTTGAAAACACCTTTAAGAGTTATAATCTTGAAAGAGTTTCATCATTTCAAATCCAAATTTTCATAGTATTTATGACTGTTGCCAGTAAAATTATTGACATTCCTGACCAATTTGCATGATCATCAGCGGAATCTACAATTCAGGATTCAAGTTAGGTTTACGGTATGATTCAAATTAACAGGAAATGATGCACCCAAGTGGCACATTGCAGGTATTTAAATTGGGAGAAATATGCATGTCCATGTTCCTTGCCTGGGGTTTATTATATTTGAGTGTCATGTAAACAGATACATAAGTTGCAACTCTTCTGTTGCATTTTGGACAGAGCAGCTGCTCAAAGGAAATTTTATGACAAATACAATATTACAATTTTTTGTAATATGTGATGCCTTTGTTATTCTCAATCATTCAAAATGAGCTTTTTTTACAGGACTCAGTAGGAGTGGAAAAGAAAAAACAAACCACTCGCTTCCTCCCCAATTTTCCATTCTTTCTCAGATGGCTGATTAACCCAACAAACCCAAACATTGTCTACTTTCGCTTATGACAGCCCATTATTGCTGGGCTTAGTGTGAGCCTTGTTCAAAGTACAGAGGATTAGAGGATAATTGAAACGAACAAGCTGATGTCATCTAAACTTACTTGTTTGGCGGAGGGCACCAGCTGACAATGCTCCATTGAATCCCCTTATTCACCCATATTCCTGGGTGCAATTTGCAGCCACACTTGTTCCACAAGGGAAGTTGTACAGGATACTGTGGTGACTGGCTGGAGTCCCTGTGTACCAAGCTACTTAACATCTTCTGCTGACATAATGTGGGTAGAGCTGTGGTTGGAAATTAGTCTACGGTCTCTGAGTAAAATATCTAATGGCCAATAAAAGATAATATCTAAGTGCAGGAATTCCATTTCCCTCTATGGGAGTCACGGCCATAAGTCACTGTCTTCAGTTAAAATACCAGTTGTCGTTCTGTAATAAAACGTAGTGACCTTTCTTGTAATTTGTAGTGACCTTACCTTGAACTCAGCTTGAAAGCATCATCAAATACAGATGTGCGTGTGGTGTCATGGCAAAAAAAAGAGGTAACAACATGAGTAAAAACGCTGCTTTGTAAACGCTTTGGATAAAAGTGTCTGCTTAAATGTAAAATCATGAGCTACACTATAAAAGGTGTGATGCAGTACCAAGGCCTAATACCAGGACTGCGCTGCAGAGAGTTTACACAATTACAGGGGGATTCGGACATTACCACCTCAGTAAGTAATTCAACAGTGCACACTGTAACCAACAAAATTCAATTGCCATGACCCACAAATAAATAAATCAATCACAATGAGGTCATGGTTGTTCTCAGTTAAGTGTCAAGTTAAAGGTCAGTAACTTGAATCAGATCAAACAACAGTGGTGAAGGGAGGTGTCTTATTTTTGGTATGTGACAACATTTCACCATCACTTAGGCTGATGCACAGCAGGGTCTGCAACAAATAAACCTCACTTCATTCCCAGTCTCCCTCCAACTGATTCCAATGCCCATGGCCTCCATAATCTACGCCAACCTAAGGGAATGAAGCCATGAATCATTTCAAAAATAGAAGTGAAAGGACAAGATAAGAGGAAATATAACTTCAACTCACTGGAGGCAAAGGTCTCCATATATATAGTGATACTATATTTAGTGTATGGTGTTATATTTATAGCCTAAAGAGCACAACACTCTTGTCAAGAAATGGTAAATTATGGAGAGTTACCATATCCTGTGTGATGAGATAATCATCTTTGCACAAGTAATGATATGTTTTGGTGAGATGACAATCAGTATTTTTGACACTTTCACCTAATCTCATGAGAAGACCAAAACCAACAATGACTTGATCCCACTAACAAGTATTATCTTTGTGTCCAAAGCCTGATATATATTATTATTCTCTGCCCCAGAGCTCTCTGTGTTCCCAAACCAAACACTCCAGTAAGCCATTTGGCTTTTCTGGGTGACATGTTCTTGCATTACAGTGAGAACAGATGTATGTGTCGCTTCAGTCCCACATACTGTACATTATCCTGTTGCCATAGTGCAACCCTACTATGACTTAAAATTGTCCCCAGCAAATACAAACTACCAACTATGGTGACCAGGTGCATTAGTAAATGTGATTTACTAAAAAAATTAGTAATTATGATTAATGTAATCATTTAGCTTTTTGTTTTTTTTAAAAAGGTTGATATTTGTGACCACTTTTTAAAGATTTATTTCTTAAGTAGGTACCAGTGGGCTTTGGGCTTATTGGCCCAGAGAGGGTAGAGAAGTGGGAAGGCACTGAGAGATGTTGTTGGTTAGGGAGTACAGCCTGCCTTATTCATTAAGAAACTAAATACATATTATACATATTATGATGATCTATAAAGATTATAAAACTATAAAAATATTAACATAATCATTATCAATTCTATTCAGCTTGTTAAAAAATCATTGTGTATTTTGTGAAATATTTAACATATTACAACATTCAATGTTTTGAGGAAAGCTAGATTTGGCACTGACTTTTATTATTATACACTGATTATTTTCTTTCCATTTTTTTCCAGTTTTATCAATTTTCTAAAGACATATGCTGCTTAAAGTTGCCTAAATCATTATTTTATATTAACAATGGATTAATTGAGTTCCCCTCAGCTCTGCAGGACTGTAATCAACCTCATTTCCAGAAGCATCACGTAGCATTATCTTTGAAAAACAAACAACCTTCTAACTATATGCTACCAGCCCAGCACCACTAAACAGCAGACAGACAATTCATTAATGAACAAATGATGAAAAAATGATGAAAAAATGATGAACAAATGCAATGGTACAAGTGCTACATTGCTACATACATTCATTAACTGCAGCAAAGGTGGTATGAGCTGGTTTGGGTGGATGGTGGGAGTACAATGCACATAACTGATATCAGACACCAGGGTACAGATCCACAGTCCCATCTGTGGTTTAGACAGCAAACACACTTTGGCTAAGGTTAGTGGATGTGGTTTTGGTTAAATGTAAATTAACACAATGTGTCTGATGATACTGCAACTTTTTCTGCATTAAACCAGGCCATGATCTTTCTCTAATCTCAACCAAGAGCTGTGAGTGTCTAAACATAACAATAAAAAAGTGCAGTAATGCTGAAGTCACTAAGTTTATATTGTCCTGAAAGGTCAGATATGTTTGTCGAAAATTAATATGTTGTTACTGATATGTTCAATATCAATGTATTTGTGACTTGACTATATCCTCTGTGTAACTTAACATTAGATTTGCTGCAGAATATGTTTGCTTTTGAAAACTAGTTATATAGTAAAATTGCTTCTGAGAGACGTTAATTTTTCTCAGAGGTTGTTGGAGACAAAGAACACGGCTAAAAGGAGAATGAATATTAACATTTCATTTGTCACTTATTTGTCAACAAACAGGAGATCCCAAATAAATGAAAATGTCTTTCTGCAATGGGCAAATTAATCCTAAAGCATTAGTCTTAAAGCATAAGTCATTAAGCCAGCAAAAGTTTGCAAAGAGGAAGAAATGAAATGAGAGAAGAAAAACAGTGTGACTTTAGAGAGTATAAAGTGTGGCAGAGAGCTACAGAAACCAGATGATTAACAAATACCAGATCAAATAGATCAAAATTAAGAGTAAATGAGTTGAAGCAAACCATTACTCTTTCTTGAAATAAATGCTAATACAGGAGGAATCTGATACCAAATTCCCTGTATCTCAATTACCGTTTCCCTCTAAACCTTTAGTGATAGAGATGCATTTATTTTTCTGTTTCCCCCCGAGGAATCAGAAGCAGATGTAGGGAAACACTGAGACACTGAGAAGCCCCCCCCCCCCCCCCCCCCGCCCCAAAAAACCCCCAGAATGATTAGGAAGGGGGTGAATGACAACATAAGGGGCCCCAAAACCTATAAATGGACACTGCATTCAGTCACTGATGATCAAAATAAAAGGTGGAGGACAGGCAACAGTGTGTGATCCAGAGCAGAGGTCCAACCGCTCCACGCCAGGAGAGGCTGAATGGAGCTTTTTAAAGAAGTGGACCTGGAGAGAGTGCCAGGTCACGATGAGGGGATGGGTGGAAAAACAGCACTGATGGTGAAGGCCTGACCAAGCATTTAGATGAGCTAGCCTCTACGTCCTACAGAGAACCAGCATGAATTGCACCCCATGTGACTGGAAAGGTGAGCCAGAGCAGCTCTCTGTGTTTTACATTCACAGTAACGGTGGTTGTATTCTTTTTGGTCATCATATTACAGTGTAGCGGATGTGACCTTTGGCTGTAGTCTGTGGTGTGAGACTCCTCGGATGCAAAGTAAGAGCTTGGCTGATTTTAGTGGAAGCTGGTGGCGGTCCCTTTTCTCCCACCCCTCAGCTTCTGCAGACAGCCTCCACTGAAGACTTGTCAAGCCCAAGGGTCTGGATAATACACTCTCACCTCAGACACACACACACACACACACACACACACACACACACACAAAGACCTTTTCACTGTTCAGAGAGGAAACTAAATCATTCACCATCTTTGTCAAGCCAGGCAAATCACCAAGTTTCCCATACCACCCTTGCAAATATTTGCAAAGGCTTATGAATAAGGTGTTATGATAAATAATGCATATTTCAATCATGGACGAGTTAATGACAATTCCAGAACAAACTGAAACTGAGTTTGTTCACAGCTGTGAATATGTGACCCCTGATGAGCTTTGGGTTTCCTCCTCACATTAAAGGCTCATTCTGCTTTATCTTGTTTTCATGGCCATTACTGAGATGAAAAGCAACATCTCTCAGAGGACGACAGACAGTGCAAGAAACATGAGCAGTCAGACAATCAGATGGGCTTGAGTGACAAAAAATGTCTGCTGTAATCATGGGTTCTGATTCCATCAGTGCTGTGGAGTTTGGGTGCCTGTGAGGCATGGACATGATGTCAAAGCAGAGTTTTTAATGTCAGGTAAACCTTTCTATATGGTGGTTTAGCAATACCTGGTGACTTACATGTGGGAATATATCTTAAACAAAAACAATCAAACGTTCAAGCCAAAGCCACTACAAAGCAAAATGACCAATAACGCTCCCGTCCACTGCAAAGCACCAATCAATAGCCATTTTGAAACATGATGAGGTTTTTAACGAAACAAGAAAATCTAGCCAGGTAGGAGCTAAACAGATGTGCAGCCACCTGTTGCCAGTTGTATTAAAGTACTGACATTAAAAGTGCTACACAGTCGATTTCATCATCTTGTCACTTCTCTCCATAACTTCCGGTTATTGATATACAAAGAATATATGTAAGTGGTGGGTGTGTAAGGCCCCGTGTGTGTCTGTTTATGTGTGTCTAAATCTTAATTTATTTATTTTTTCTTCCTCTGTGGTACTTCCTTCTACAGTAGGTGTCTCCAGGACCACATAATGCTACAGACACACACACACACACACACACAAACATTACAACTTTTCCATTAATGTAAACTGAAAACCTCAAGTAACCCTGAGCAACTCTTCTCATTCGCAGCCAGCTATGACTGGCTGAGGAGTCAGTGAATGCTCCCAGTTTGCCCAGATGAGCCTCTGTGGCTCAGCTGCAGCTGCTGAACTGGAAACTGGGAGTGCAGGACTTGTTATCTCACCTACCGTCTCTCCAATCTTATCAGTCAGTTGTGCTCTTCAAAAGCAAAACAACTGAAGCTGGTATACAGCATTTATGATGCTCTGCATGTAAATTTCACATTCCTCCACCTGGTTCATATTCATATCGTGTATGGCAGTTTGGTCAGCCCATGCCTCCGGCCCGGCTATTTTTACATTTTATAAAACATATCATTACAATGTAGGACATTTTGTCACATAAATATCAGATCCTTCTGACAGATAAATGGAAATTGTTAGTCAGTGGAAAGATGACCAGAAGAGCACATTTTGGTAAAGGCTGCTGGAATGCAGGTTCCTCTAACTCTGTCATCTCATCATGTGTTTAAAGTTCCAGAGGCAAAGTCTAATATTGGCAATATATAATGTCAATCTAAGTTATTGCATGTGAGGTGTTCATAATTGACATTTCCATTATTGTGTTCAACTCATGCATCCATTATCATTGTGAAAGCAGGAGAAAATAAAATATCTACATCTTCTGCACTGCAGCACAACACATCTGTCATGCAAATACAATGCATACAGTACAGCTGTGAAGTATTGTGTGAAGTATTACTCCTTTGGAATCCACATATTTCCACAAGAAAATAGATTATCTACAATGAATAACTTGCTTTCCTAGTTTCTCCGAGCTTTGCTTTAGGAACGTTAATTGTTAACAGTGAGGGAATCAAATCTCCGTATTGTGGGTTCCTGAACTTCTTCAGCCCACACTGAATGAATTTGGCCTCATCCTGATCTTTATTAAAACCAGTCGGCGCTCTTATGATACAGGGAATCCTAATAGGCCCATGACCTAGAACATTTCTGCTCTCAGTGCAGTTTTAAAACAAGCCAGCCAGGTTTCATTACTGGAGGTACTGGGAACACAGCAGAATCTGAGTTTCAAGTTTTAACTTGCATATAAATGAGGCGACCCCTAATCATATCTATTTCTCCCTATAACACTTTCAGACCGGTTATGGACAGTTAAGATGAGAAATAAAAAAAGAAGCATTGTGGTGTTTATAGTTATCCAGTATGTTTTTAAATATTTTTGGTTCAACATAACCCTATTTGGCTCCTTAGCTTACATACTTAGTAGTATCTTTTCACTTTAATATTAAAAGAATGTGGGCTTTTGGGATTAGTACTGACTGTGTCTGGCAGTTGGGGTAGGGTTGGCTGAAGTTACTGAGAGGAAAACTTTCAAAATACAATAAAGAGTGTTGCTAAAATTACCCCGGCCTCAGTTTGCATCTACGACTGGCTTCTACACAGTGGGAAAATAGTTTGCAGCTGATGTACTAATCATGGACTATACAGTAGCTTAGAAGATAACTTGTATCCTTGCAAACCAATGTAGTAAGTATTAGTTAGACATGCACCTTGATGTTGTTTGTGGCACACTAGCTTTTTTTCCCCTGCAGTGTCCAAAGCATTCCAGGCTTCCCTGGCTACACCAGCAGGAAGATCTGTATTCCTGGCACCTTTATCGCCCCTGCTTCATCACAAAGTCTACAGTAGAGTGAAAATGCCCACTGCCACCAAGTGCTAATGTTTGCACAACGTCTGCTTAAATCAAATAAGCAATCTACTGTATTTCTTAGGTCTGCACTATGTAAAAACACTTAGATTTTAGTCCTTGTGAGTGAAGGAGAAAAACACAGCTCCATCAGAGCATGTCTCCTGTGAGACCGCTTGGTGTTTACACCCATCATGCCCTGTTAATTACCTGCATGTCTCTGGAGCCTCCAGTTATATCCCCAGCGATAACTGGCATTAAGCAACTCCATTTCATAAATGGATGTTATCTTATAAACCACCTTAATTGCCTGTATTGCTTTGAGGATTACCTGCCTTGTGTTGAACCTTAATCTCTCGACTTCAAAAGAAAAGACAGACATATGTAAAACAATGGCTGATATAAAAGAGGAGAGGCTTTGCCCCGCTGTGGGTTGAGGCATCTTCACGCAAGTTCTCTGCACGGAATGCCAAGTGGCTGCTGGGAAAACCTTTGTTGTGCCATGATGGGGAATAGGGGTATTTGACTTAGATCTGTGTGATTGCTTGTGGGCTATGGCTACACACCATTTGCTGCAGCTCTCAATAGCTTTCTGTCGTGGAATGCATGGACCAGCATTGCTTTCTGCACAAGCATTAATAATTTCTCTACATCAAAACCAAAACCTCTTCAAAACCATACAGTAAACCATAAAGTAGATTTAACAAAATATATTTCAAGGCATTGATATATATTCCCCAAATGGTTACATTGGATTGAATCTCAATTATACAGATAAGGATGTATATTTTTAACAAATCATTCTTCATTTTCAGAATGCTTATTGTCTAACTGTTTGTGGTTCACTTAGGTATTCTGTCGTAAGTGACTCATGACGGAGCTGACCCCAGTCTGTCAGACACCTATGCAAGCACACAGGGGGCCCAGGCTTATCATTATTCTGAGAATGTCGAGGTCCTCGCAGATAGAGATGTCATCTCGTACGCCTTTTGTTTGGATGATTTTACACTTTTATCACTCGCACATGGAGCCTGTCTGACCACACTGCTCACGCACAGTCTGCAGGCCTCCCATACCCTCACGGCCGCTCAGTTATCTGCCTCAGGAGCTATAAATGTATGTCAGTCACAGGGGTCATATGACCACAAGGGTTTTGCTACATAGTGCATCATCTTTACAGCTTACTTTTTGTTTTGGTACTGTACATCTGCTTTTCATCAGACGACTGCTTGCACTTGATTTTTCACAGCCCGTTGCAGTATCAGGTCTCCATTCAAAATCTGCAAACGGCTTGTTGCTTAACAGATTATCAGGTGAAAATAGATATTGGATAGGGCTCATGATGGAAAATGTGTAATTCATTAAAAACTCTCAACTACTAACTAATTTCAACCTCATTAATACATTTCTCAACTGAAATCATACGTTCCACACCAAAATCAACATCAACAATCAGACTGAAGGCGCAGGCAGCAGCTATTGCATAAGTTAAATGTATGCCACACAGTATTATGAAATACTTCATTTAACCTAAAAATGTCAGCTTTATGGTTTGCGATTGAGGAAAAGTTAGGGAAACATAAAAAATGAATTGTCAGTTTATTTAACAGTTGTTGAGAAAGTTCAGCTAGGACCAAAGTGATGGACTAAACAACACTGTCATCCCTAGAAACCCTTATGCCTCAGAAGATGCTATGGTTTACTATTCTTTCTGCTTTTATATTCTTGCTTGACCTCAATGGATGTATATTTAACTACCATTAAGCATGCCTTTACAATTGCAAAGCAGAGAGCAGCTCTTGTCATTTTTTGAGCAACACCAAATACACGTAAGTGTTTTTCACTCAAACACTGCATAATGCATCACAAATTATCTAGACCTGATAGTCTTGAAATAATACATCAGGTCACCCAAGTTATATTCTGTTCATAAGGCTTCACTTTAAACTCCATGTAGGGGTAACACTTACAGCCACATCAGTGGCCCTGAGACCTGCAACATGCGGTGGTGATAACCCAGTCCTGATAAATCCAGCACTGATTGAAAACAGTGAACCCTACACCTCTGGTTGTTGTCTGGAAATGGAGAGCCGGGGAGCTTGTTTGGCTGACCTTTCCCATCATTAATCAAGCAGGCCAGGCACAACTCTGTGTGTGCCTGACATGCCGCCCCAAACAACACTATGCTAGAGTTAAGCCTTCAAATACTACACAGATACTTTCTAATCAATGTGAGCATGCAAATGAGATATGCTTGAGCCAAAGAGTCGTTCCTGTCCTGGCCTCTGGGTGACGGCATCCAAACACACCCTTGGTTTTGACTTTATAATTCATGTTGTGTAATAAAAATCAGTTTTTAGAGGTATGCTCTCGCCTCAACAACATGAGATGCTTAGCTTATTGTTAATCACTGATGTCATCCTAGAGCAATGTTGGATATGTGCAGGGTTTTGATATTGAATATTCAGTTAAGAGGTCTAATCTAAAATAGGACACAGAGATCATTTGGACACACTCATTCTTTGATGAGTGTGTTCGGTCAGCCAAAGTCTTACTCTGATGAGCGCTGATTCTGTGGTCACATACACGATCTTGTGTCATCTGCTGAAACACATCCCGGCAGCACATAGAACAGGGAGGTTCACCGGCGGCTCCCCTTTCTTTTGGAGTATTTTCAAACTGCCATACTTGGAAACTAACTGCTGACCTCCCCCTCTTACAACTTCAGGCAGTGCTTTGCATCTGCCCTTGGGCCATCATTGACAGAGTGCCCACCATCCCGTGTAACACGAGAGGTGTCGACTTGGCCGTGGTAGAAAAGTTTGAGTGGTGGGCTATAAGAGGCTTCCCACGTCACCTAATGGGGGACTTCATGCAGGGAAAGACAGTCAAGAGAGCAGGGAGACGCCATGAAGATCAGGGCGGCTCTTTCTGAGGGAGGAGTGCCCAGTTGCCGGCAAGGAGATTGAATTTCCCAACAACTTGTTGCCTGGTGCTAAATAAACGCTGGCATGTTGTGTGGAGACACCCTACACCGTGGCTGAAAGGGTTGCTCACCCAGAGTTGTTCACAGCACCCAATTTCTGACCCTCTCTTGCCCTCTTAACCCCTTCATTCCCCTTTCTCTTGGGGACCAATCATTGCCCATTGCTGCTGCTGTCATATCTAACCTGCCAACAATTACTTGCTAACTGGTAGGGCATGGGCACCTGTCACTAGCTCACATATGTAGCTCAGTAACACAGCGGTACAATGTATGTGCTTTTATGAGGATCTCTGTCTTGATCATTAAGTGTTAAATTTCAACACTCTTCAGAGAATTTACAGCAAATTTTCTGCCTGCTGTGCATGAGCAAACTATTGACCCTCCTCCCTACAGTGCTGCTTTGCTTTAAGACTCGAGTCCAATTCCAGACAACACACAGAGAGGCATGTCAGATTTTCTTGCTTTGGAACTCCAAGGACAGACCCTGATATTTTTCTTCTGCTGCACCAAAAGCCATTCACAGAGAAAAGGTCTGCCCAGTACCACAGGCCTCACTAACTGGCTTCCGTAGCACAAAGGGAATTTATCATTAAAGAGGCACAATCAATATCTCTCACCCCCTGCATAGCGAAGCCCAATGCTGAGCTGAGAGGGGAATGCAGGGTACCAGAGGAGCTAATTAGGGAGTGAATGTCGGCTATCTTGTTAGCCCACATCCAGCTGTGGGAATGGTGCTAACGAGATGCACTGTACCAACACAGACAGGCTGTTATTGCAACATGGAAGATCACTGCACTTACTAATCTCGTATGCTTGTATAATCATTCAAATAATCCATATTTAATGCTGTAATTCCCTTCTGGAGCTTCACGTTGGCGAGCAAAGGAGTCTCTGCCAGCTTCATGGACGCAACATGCAAGATCATGTCTGACACCATGTAGGCACTTCAGAGACACTCCAAACATTCCTGAGGCATGCAGAATGCTCTTCTGAGAAACAGCATTCATGTAAGTCTATGTTTGTGTATATGGTTACAAAAAGCATTTTACATGGGATAAAACAGCATTTTGATTTTGCTGTAACATTAACTTTGTATTGATACTGTTACTTTTTTTAAGCGAAGCCAAAGGTAACAGGATAAGCACAAAAGCAAGGAGATCATACTTAAATTCCACATGTTGTAGAACCTGCCTCTGAATGACTCCATGAAAGGTACCTCTTTTGCTGATTAATCTAGTAGTTACCAATTAACTGTGATAATGGTTTGCATCCAGGCAGACTGCAGTGCAGCATGCCTGTTCCATCTTCATTAGGAAGAAGGGGGCCGTGAGCACTGAGGCACATTTTGACCCCTCTCTCTTGGGACACATCACTTGGCAGCAGGTCAGGCTTCATATCACACTAAAAGTAATCCCTTTCCCCCTCCCTTCCTTTCCTGGCTCTTAGAGGACACACTTCTTGCACATTCTCTCGGGAGAGATTAAATAAAACATTTTTCCTAAACCAAAGGTTTTCCTTCCATTCATTTGTAAATATAGTTGTAAACCAATATTAGCTGCTCAAATTAGCCTGATCAGCTGTCAGGTTTATTAAAGTGTATATCAGTTTATTTCCACCACTCAAAGCTCAGCAGGGAACTCTGTAATGAGAAATCAGTGCAGGGGGCAATGTGAAAGTACTGAAGCTTATTACTCCCTGCACTTAAGTGCCTCCATTTCTGAGCCTCAGTTCAGAGTATATTGCTGCCAGTTCGGAAACCAAAACTAATGGCTCCCTCCTATAGTTTGGTTTTAGACTTCCTCCAAACCTTTGCTCTGAAATTGGAATACGCTGTGTTAACTGCAGCACCTTTTCAACACGACCTCTGAGATTGAAAACACAGAGCTAATTCAGGGGCCCAATATCTGCCGTTCTGTCAGTTTCGCCGTTGATCACGCGCCTCCCTCTGATTCATAGGCTCCTCACCAGGGTAAATATTTACAAATGTGCACTCAATAACATCTGCTGTGGTTTGGGCTCAGCAGCGTGGTGGAGCAGGGGAGATGAAGCACATCATGAACTCATGGGAACATATATGGTCTCAGGTTCCATCCGCTCATTGGGAGGCTTCAAATGCCACAAACAACCGGTCCCAGATGTGTGCCATGATGCAACGCAGATGAATTAAAAGCTCAGGGGATATCTTTCATTGTTTAGCATATAAGGCATAGATAAGTGGCAGTTGGCAGGATTATCATGGTGTAATATAGATCAGCAGATGGGACTCATGTGAAACATCTGTGGAAACAAAGGCATTTTCCTACAACAAACGAAGCATGTGTGTGGCCACTTAATAATAAAATTGAGCATAAGTTAGAGAAAAAAGTTCAATTCAATTTTTTTTCTAAAACAAAAAAGTAAAAATGAATGCCACAAAATAAATATTGCCAAACCTTCCTATTACCACCGAGATGTTAGCCTGTAATAACAGTTTTCAAACTCCTGCCAGGAGTATGAAAACTGACAAGAGATATCTGCAGAAAAAAAAATGGAATTCCAGTTCTATTTACATGGAATCTATGAATTTATCAAATTACACATCAGTATACACACAATGAATGATGTTCTGGTTTGTACTACAAAGACAGGACAGTGGTGCTAAATGCAGCCATAAAGAAACATATAAATCCTGACACAAATCCCTCCCAACATCAATCTTCTGCCTGTGCATTCAGCCGGCTGTTTCAATGAGCACGCAGTACATACTGACAGTGCACACACATAAATACTCCAGTGTACCCCAGACAGGTGTATGAACAGACCCCACTAAAGGCTTTTTCATGCTCTACCCTGGGAACTTTAGTACAACTGGGCACTTCCATGAGCAAAGGGAAGCCCAAACAAATGTTAAGTTTGACAGGATGAGACACCTGCTAAGAGAGATGTGTCCTCTCTTCCCATTCCAATAAAACAGCCTTTCTCTCATATAAATCACTCCATAAAAGGATGTAACACTTTTAAGTATGTGTGATGGATAAGAAAAAAATGTTGGTAGAACCATTCATGCCATTATTTAGCTGCTGTGCCTATGTTCAGCCTCACAGAGCCACTAATATGGCTGTGCTGAGATTTGATGAAGAACAAATATGGACTTGATTTGATGCTATCTCTTTATCAGACCTACACATGGCAGAAATATTAAAATGCTGCTAAATTAGGTAGTACAATTAGGTCTAACTTCATATGGATGAAATCTTTCAAAATTAGCCAGGAAAAGTATTTCCAAAACCCAGAACTCATTGCTTATGATGCTAAGTGACTCTTTGGTCGTCATAGTGAAAGTGCGGATATGAGGTTGCCATGCCTCAGTTTTGGTCACAGCTGACTCATTCACCAAGAGAGGAAAGATTCAGTGGTGGACTAGAGCAGATTTACAGAGGCTCTAAGATGTGGATTCGTCAAGCCCACTGATGCATTGCTCATACCACAAACACACATATATCCTGGCTAGGTACATCCAATACAAGAGAGAGATGAGCAACAAAAGCTATGGGTTACCATCAAGAGGTCCAACATACACATAAATAAGCATCTGTGCTTAAGTTACAACTAATGGGAAGAGATGAAGTGTTTAAGTTTGTGGTTGTGCATAATATGTGGATACGTGCTTTTTTATGTTTGTATAGAGGTTACAAAGGTCACGGTCTCTGAGCCCTCCACCTACACCTTCATTGGACAATGCACCATAAAACCCTCCACATAACTTGATGATTAACCTCCTTTCCCACGCTGGAATGAGCTGAGGCCCCTGGCACCAAAGACTTATAAAAACTGGAGCCCAGGTTGGACCCCTCCAGCAGCGTGACAGACAGGGCACCAAACCACTCTTACCACCCCCCTGCACAACACCAACATAAATAATGCCTGTGTAAGTGAGCTACATAGCCACCACAGCTGCTGTGGCCATGTTTTTTTATGAGTCAGGGTATGACACTGTGCCCCATGCGAGCTGTAATGAGCCCTCTGACCACTACTTGCTTACTGGATCAGGTAAGGCAGGGAAAACTTTCTCTTTACTGCTGCTTATGCTGCTAAGTGTTAAGTTACTCCACCATTAAAGTGATAGATGGCAATTAAGGTGCGGATGTTGCAGGCTGTGCACTTCCACACCAGTATATTGCTGACCGAAGTTGTAATGAGGGAAGTAAAATTATGCAGATGCACATGGCAGGATGATGACCAAATACAAACACTATTTTAAACTATATTTTACACTAAATGTACAGGCATGAAAAATAAAGGTAGACCATAACATTACAAAAACATTTACCTATCCTAGTTTTAAAAGCAGCTAATTAGAATGTTATGGAAGATATTGAAATGTAAACAATCACAATATTTATTTACTACAGTATCCCCATCTTCTGTTAGATTATCCCATAGTTGAATCATAACTTCTTGAAGCTGGAATTTCATTTGACTCACATTGTGAAGTTCAGCATAGTTTGGGTCAAAGTTCAATTGAGTTGAAATTTGCTGAAAGAATATGGCACAAAATCAGCTCAGTGAGGGCCACTGTGGCTGGTGCAGAAGCCTCGGGGTGTGCCAGTGTAATCTCCATTGAAAATAATGGCCTTGCTCTGTCATGCCTGTTCTATGATTGGTGTGAATGCAGTGTAACAATCCTATATCACAATCACACATTTTTTCCCCAGTGATCCCACTGAAAAAGATCAGTCATAATGTAAAGAGGCAAAACTGAAACCTCCTTGAACCCTTTAGGGATAACAATGTTGCTTCTTCTGTCATTGTCAGTTTCAGGTAAACATGCAGTGATATCAGAGATGAAAACTGAGATAGATTCATTGTTACTGGCTCTCCCAACTGCACTCTAATAAAAATTGACAATTTGGCTGGTGAATTGAAAATTCACAAGCTAGAAATTAGAAGCCTGCTTTTATTTTCCTCTGACTCAGGTAGATAAACAACCCATTATTTAAAAAAAAAAAGCTGCCACCTTAATTACATGTGTATGAGCCATGCTAGAAAACTTGACAGGTGTAGCCACACTAACTAAGGGATTAGCCTTTGGTCTAGTATTGGTATAGTATAGCTGCTATATCCATCCACGTTTAGACTATGAGTTTAAATTAAACAAATCCTTACATACTCCCTGACAGATTTTAAAGTAAGAAAACCAAGGCAGACTAGAACATAAACGAACAAATGCCCTGACAACTCTAACCGATAAAAGTCATTGTTAACGGACACTGAGGGGAAATGTACGTCTTGGTGAAGATGGAAGGGAAATGTTTGAACAGAGTAGTTAGCCAGAGCATTGCAGAATTTGAGGCTCGAACGGTGGAAGCTCGACTCTCCCTCATTTCCATTAAAGTCACACAAGCAGAGTTAATGCCCTCAAACTTGTGGTGTAGCATTACAGTGAACCCCATGAATCCATCCTGGCTGTGCATTAACCAATGTCATATGTTTACTGAGCAATGGGCCATTCTGGCCTGCGACGTCTTAAAACCCATTCATGACTTTAAGACAGCAAGAGAGCTTTTAAATATTGATTCGAGGAGGCACTGAGAGACAGGTCATGTGAGTTTGAGAAGTTATTGTATGTCTTTATCAATCTAACGTGAGCTAACGGTAAGGGGTTCTCTATGAGGGAAAAGTCTAACCTTTCTAGTTTTTGAGTGTTAACATGAGTAAGCATCTTTAGACACACTGTTCATCATGTTTATGAGGGTCAAGTGGCCATGGCTGTACAGAGGAGACATAGGAGGAAGTGGCTAATGACTCCATGTTTACTCAGGGAAAAACACAGTAAGACCATTCCTTCAGTTCATAATGTATTTGCACAGCCCTAACCCTAAGGCACAGAATAGAAACTATTTAATTTCACCATGTTACTCATGCATGATGCCAACTACATTACTTTGTTTGTACTTTGCTCCTGCATCTGCACTCCTGCACTTCGATGCTTGGGATAACTAGCTCTACCTTGCATTACAATACAACTTTTTGCCTGAGACACATACCCTTGAGCTTCAATCTTTGAGTATTATAGGCAATCATGTAGTCATTAATGGGCATATTTAAAAACCTTGGGCTTTTGTTTTAAAACAAATCAGAAAGGTGCTGGAGACAGAGTTAGATACAGCTCAAAATTTGCCTTGGCTGGTAAGTTGTGTCAGTAAATTCGAATACTAGCTAGGTACAAGTAATAGCAGACAGCCATGAATTTCAGCCAATGTTCAAGACAAGGCTATAATGAAGACTCATTTTAAAATAATTTTACATATCAAATAGAATCTAGTTTATTATTGTAATGTACATGGAGTACCTATGTGGGGATTGGGGAGCTTTACAGACATAGCAACAGTTGAGGACAGGTCTTAACAAAAAGCGGTATAATAAGCCCCATGTATCACTTTTTTTCAGTTCAAAGTGTTGCCAAGTGGTAGTTGCACACATCACCATTTATGTGGTCCGTAATTCAGTGCTGGTTCTGACTGTAGGTTCAGTCAGGCAGTTGCTCATCCAAACCGTAACATTCTGTTCAATGCTAAACTATCCTATGCAAGCATGACACATGAGTTTGGTAGCTCAGCAGCCTATTATTTACGACTGAGTTATGAGATTATGATTGTTTCTGTGGTCTTTTAATAAGCTTTTAACGAGGAAGTAACATGCCATGAAGCACAGCTGGACTCACCACAGTGTTTTCAATTACAAATGCGTTAAGATCTACTGCTGAAAGCTAAATTTGGTCAGTGACAATTCAGTATAGTCAGTTCACTTTGAAGGTACCGAGCACGTCTAGTGTGCATGTGCCACAATAGGTGTGTTGTATATTGAAAATCCAAACAACTTAAATGCTTGATGGTTTGAAAAGGCCATGGGGTCTGTTTTGTATTACCAAGGTGTTACTTTGTCATGTGTCAAACAAAGAGGAAATGTTCATTTTGATAGACAGCAGGCTTGGACCATGGTCGTCTGAATGCACCACAGTGTGCACCATATGCATTTTTAAATAAGCAACGGTTAAGTTAAAACACACAGAGAGGCCCCTTTGACAGACATACAAGTCGGAGGCAGGTTTTCTGAGGTCATTCTGAGTGACAATGTAAAGGGCTAGAAGTCAGCAGGGACTGGGTAACTCTGCCTTTTTCATTTCCTCCAGGGTGAAGCGCCGCACCCCTCCTGCCTCCTTGTCTCAGACTGAGAGATGCCTGATGAGACCCAGAGAGAGGTCAGGCCTCAGCTCAGACATAGAAACTGCCGGACAAATTCTACACATACCAAGCTCTGGTCTTTCATAACAGGATCAATGCTGTCTGTCCCTTCTCTCCTCTCATGGGACACCAGATTAATAAAGCAACAGAGCCCTACAAAGGAAGTGATGCAGTATATAATGTGTGGTCAGGTACTGTTATTCTTTCCATGCTTAATCTGCAAGATTATAATGGGCGTAGTGTAGTGTAAAGGAAGTGTTCTGAAGCAGGAAGACTTAAGGATCTCTTGCAGCATAAATGTTCAGAGTCATGGTCCAAATCTGACACAAGAGGTCTTTGCACCACCTTCCCTCACCTTGTTTCTGTAAGGCTCAAGGATTTCCATCTGTGCTGTCCCCTAACAGTATCAGTTCCAGGTCAGCCAAACAGAATGTCCTGCCGGGGGACCCAAGCAAACTAGTCCACTGCACTGCCGCTTCCTGTAATGAGAGATTTGTTGTGATTTTCATCATTGTCAGCAACGGCTCATTTAGCCCTCCAGATAATGACCTTTTTGTGTCTGTCTCCTCTGTGAAGTGGGCAAAGCAGGAGAAAGAGAGCAAAAAGGTGGAAAGCGAGTGAAGATGAATTAAGTTGTTTGTTCTGTGTGTGCTGGGTCATACAGTGCACGCCTTTGTGTATCCCCGAGGGGCTGCGGAGAGGTCAGAACACTGACAGACACACAGGTGTGGCTGCTGCTGATGAGCGCGGCTGCCAAGTCTGAAAAGAGAGCTAATACCTGACCTCTGGAGCGTTGACAGGTGGCAGCAGAGATGTAGGAAAATCAGCAACATCGACTGCGCAGGTTTTGATGAAATTGATGTGAAATACTTTTACAAAATTCTGTCACAACATGTTGTGAAGAGAATACCGTTTTGTGTGCATGCAGGCAAATGTGGAAATGACCAATATACACTGCTTTATGCTTATCTTAAGTTTTACTGCTTTGCTTTAATTAAATTTCATTTTAAATGTGCTCTTTTCCGTAAAGCTGCTAAACTGATTTATTTTAATATCAGAGGTTTTTTTTACTGAGTGCTGGTTACATTTTAAAGTGTAATACAACAGTTGCACAAGTGGAAAAGAAGTATCCCACTAGTTGGTTAAGGCAAACTTTGCTAACAAGTAATCTGGAGGAGGAGACTCATCACTATTTTGGTCCATCCATCCAGGTTGTGTTAAAAACTTTGTTTCCAAGGAGAACTGGTGATGAACCATTGAGAATCTTACTGCTGCCATTCAGCTTCAACCAATTAAGATAACCACGACCAGACAAACCTCTGCAATGCTTTTGCAGTGTAGGACCTTCAACCTGTCAAGACCTTCTTTGTTTTCAGTGCCACACTACTTCTTCTACTGCCACATTCCCACAGCTCCACACAAAAACCCAGCCTTCTGCGGTCAGAGCTGCAGTAGAAAAACAAAAAAACCCTTGCCAGCCTCACATGAGAACACGGTGAGATCCTCATGTGATATTGATGAAAGGCTCCGCCCAGACGGGTTATAGATTTTCTCAGCCCCCTTTGAAGAATATCCGAATCTCTTGTTTTTGTTCAGAGATTTATCAGGAATAGAGATGAAAACCTGTTCCCCGGGGATTGCTGTCGAGATCAGAGATATGTGTGCTCTTTCCTCTCAAACATGGATGCACCCACGTGGTGAGGAAGTCTCTGTCTTTCCAGGGTTAGCAAAAACTGCACGAAATGATCAAACACGGTTGCAAAGTCTGACTCAAGCTTGCTGTCCAGCAGTCCAAAGTCTGAGGTCTGAACGAGAGGAGAGAGTCCAAGCTTTTCATGCTCTCATCCCAGGGATGAATGACAGCAAAGGTTTCTCTGCCTGGACCCTCCTTCATCTTGGTCCAAAAGGAAAATAACAGAGAACAAGACATTATACTAAAGCAGTCTCTCCAAACATTCAAACAACAGTTTGCTGTTTTGCTCCCCAAATACTTTACTGATCCTGTTCTCGCCTCTCCACTCCTCTATTTCCCTTTAACCACTCTTTCTGGTTAGATTCAACTAGAAGTACCTCCTGTCACCCTCAATCCACAAACTCTTGTGGTGGCAGAGCGTTTCTTGCGGCAGACCACAGGTAGATATCTTAAGGGCAACCTATACTTTTCCAATTTAGAGGTTTTGGCTCCAGATTGATCAAGTTTCCCTACTAAACTGCCATGAGTGTGGGTGCTGACAATGCTCGGTCGCTGTGAGACCACCACAACCTCTTAGAACTTGAACTAACCTTGACCACAGGACCACAGGCAATGCCAACACAAACTTCACCGACACACACACTTTTTTGTGGGGATCAAAGAGGAGGAGAAGGCTTGTGAAAAAACTTAAAAAGGTTCAATAATTGTACAATAATATAAAGACTGGACAGTCTTTCCACTGAGTTATTTGCTCAGCTTTTGTGTATAGCATACCTAAAACTTTAAAAGCCATTTTTACTCATGAGCTATGGCATCATTGCACTGATGTCATGAATCCACTAATTAGCTTTTAGCCAGAGGTGAAAACTTTTTGTACATTTGTAAGACAAGGTTATAAGCACATACAACACTATCCAATCATGATTACAACATAAAAATAACATTAAAATGTTCTGGCCATTACAAGACATTTTATCACTGATTTCGAAGTCAGACAACCACCTTTCTTCTTACTATCCACATGATCTTTTTTTTTTAGAAAAAATCTAACTAGCATCTTTCCAATAGAACTATTCCTTGATGGATGCCCATGAGGGATGTGAGCGTGACAGTGTGGTTACTACTACGCTGTATTGAAGGTTTGTCTTCATAGAGTCATCCACATGCCTGGCTGCATCCATCCCAGGAGCCGCATCTGGAAGCCACATGCATTCACAGGACTTGGGTGGACTGGAGCCAGAGCCCAAAACAGCTCAGGGGGACATGTTATGCAAGGCTGGGATTGCTGGATTAACCTGGCTGCTTGTCAGTCATTTTTAATTACCAGCAGTGCCTGTTGATGTCATCTGCTTCTCCTTCTTTTTCTCTTTAGGACTAAGTCACTTGGCCTGAACGGAGGGGTGGAGCTGTTAGTGAGCTAGTGGTGGGGGGTACATTACATTACCTCTGCCCTGGATTGATTGAGCTCTGCTTTGAGAAAAATATGCTCCACTTGCAAATATGGTCCGCAGCCAGTTTTGAACAGCCAACACATTCACTGTTGTGTTGAGAATTTTTTATATTGTGACATCACTTTTGGTAAATTAAGGGGTTTACCAAAATCCTGGCTCTTTTCTACAGAGCACAAGTACCGTTTTTAATATAAACTTTCCACATTTGTCTTGCTTGTAGTATTTGTATCAGGACCAAAGGAAAACATTCAACAGTCCATTGAAAATCACTTTATGTTGGCTTTTGACCAAACCACTGTTCCTCATATTTTAGCCATACAACTGACACATTCTTTACATGCCCAGGCATTTTCCAAAGCTAGGAATATTGTCGTAAACTGCTAAATGTGTTTTTACCCATCAAAGGCTGCCTATATATTCACTACATTGTGAAAAACAACTTGCAGGTGCTTGAAACTCACTTGAGCTGAGTCAAGCATTACAATGCATTTTGTGTAATGTTTGACTGACTGATGTACGTAGAAATAATAAACAGAAATAATGCTGCTCTACCACTGAACATGAACTTAATGTTGTTGTTTTAGAGGAAAAAGGAGTGTTTCTTCTTTTCTTGTGAATTATTTCAGTTTATTTACTTTGTGTCATGTCTTTTACACCATTAACCAGACAACTGGATAACAATGCATATGGCATTTCTGCCCAAACCTTTTCAGAGATACAGTTATACCTGTTTATTCATCACAAACAAGTCCAACCAAATCACTCCAACCAGATCAGGCCCATAAAGCCACGTTAAAGGAGAACTACATCAGATTAGCATCACAGTCATATAACATTGTCCAAGGTCTCCTGTCTTGCATGCTGCCCAAGACACAAAATATAGCAAACAATCTTCTTTAGCTCCCCCGCCTTGGCAATAAGGTGAACTATGGGTCATTCTGCAACTCATCACTTATTCATCTGGGATGATTTCTGTTCCCATGTGGCCTTGATGTTGTTCTTAGTGATGGCAAAACAGGACTTTCTTGAGACAACCGTGTACCAAATACAGATTAATATGATTCAGAGTTTGTAAACAGAGGATCACAATGTTTCCAAGCCCTGATGACATAACATCAGTTTCATGCACAAGCGCTCTGATTTCACAACAAATGATCATTGTCCTCCTCTTTGATCAGTGTCAACTCTTCCCCTGATGCTTCTGAGCACCACTTGTGTGCGCTGACATATTTACAACTGTTGTGGAAGTTATTTGAAGTGCTCTTGGAAGCTTAAACCTGGGGGATTTTTTTTCAGAGAGGAGTGTCCTCATAACAGGCTGTCAGCTGTCCTAAGTGGGAACACAAATAATGCCTTTGCACTTTGACTCGTGATGAATTTTGCCCAGCAGTTATGCAGCAGCCTTTAACAGCATTTGGGCAATGTGGGATCAGATAATAAGATCTAACATTCAGTTTATGATTAGTGCTGATGCTTACAGCATTTATTCATGTGAATTCCAACTAAGTGACAACCAATTCATCAGTTTGTCTTATCTATCAGCACCGATGGGATGTTTTATAAATTGAACTTGTCGGAACTTTGGCTGATGGCTGTGCTACCTCGCACATTGACATTTTGCAAAGACGCTCCAAGCACAAAGTGGAGGTGATGTCACCTAGCTGAGACAATTTATATTCAAATCAAAGCATAACACAGCTTTATTAATGAGCATGATAAGGTTGTTGGTTACAGTATGACATTATTAATGCATTAGACTGACAACATAACTGCTGTGCCGCCATGGGAGTGCTCTTCTGTTTTGCTAACAGGCTTTGTCAGTAAGTGTAAGCCTCACAACTGTGGGCCAGTGGCTATATCTGTATCTGCTATCTATAGCTATATCTGATCATTTGGGGGCCATTTTTCAAAACATCCGTGTGCATGTGATCAACTTCTGATAATAATCTGTTACAGACTTTAAAAAAACTGCACTCAATCAGTGCACAATCAGTCACCTCCACATCTGACCTGTTTTCAGTTTATTTGTCCCCACAAAAGCCCCATAAATATCTCTTATATATATAACATACCTCTACATGCATGGTAAAACACAGACAGAAAAGGAGGAAAATAAACTATTGTAGGTGTTAACTTTAATGAAACGTTCATTCCTTCAAATAATACAGCCATCTAACTATGCATTCATGAAATTAAATCACACACATCACTCAAAGGAATATCCAGCACATTAATTATTCATAAGAACAACATTTAATGATGTAATGGGACATGCAGCAGAAACAGCTAATGCTGTTAAGTGAAGAATACATCTGATATGATCCATCAACAAACTTCAGGATGTTCTCTCACTCATGGCCAAATGACTAAAAACTGGTTCCCTGTTCAAAAGTAGTGGCTAGGCTGCAGCAGAAAGGAAGCCAGTGCATATTAATAAAAACACAAACTCCACCTGATGCTGCAGTGATAAAGGGCAAGTTCACTTAATATGTAGGCATATGAAATATTCTTCTTGTTATTATTCTTTTCTTCAATAATCTTAAAAATAAACACCTGCAGTATGATTTCCCACCATATTAAAGTGCAACTTCAGTCATTCACATAGATTTTACTATTTAATGAAACATACAATTTTAAGTAAAACTATAAACCTATATTGAATTAATTGGCATTTTGTCTTGTTTCTTATATTACATATGACTATTCAAGGAACCATTGTGGAGTAACCTGAAGAACAGCCATCCAGAAGCTCAATCTGAAGCCCTGAAAAAAAGAGTCGAGCAATCAGCCTCAAACACAGATCACATTCCCTCAAATATTTGATCAACAGGCAAAATGGACAGCTTCTGGCCCCAGGACCAAGAAGATGAGCAAAGCAAATATAAAGATGATTGCTACACATACCCAGCAATTCACAGTGATCTCAGGCTTTCTGCAGCTTATGAGACTATCAATGCATGTACTCAAAGTTTCAAAGAAAGAAGTGTTCAGTGTCTGACCAATTGGCTCAACAGGTTACAGAGCTGCTTCCAAGTTCGGAGAACGCGGGTTCAATTTTCACAAGGGCCAGTGATTGAAGTATAACACCCCATGCAAACACTCAAAACTAGAAATGATAGCAAAGCATCTCAGCTCAAATAGCTCAGGCAGTTAAAAGGCTGCTTGGCTCTTCTATATACCTGACTTCAACCCTTATGTACTTCAATGAGCTTTTGAAGGCTGGTGTGCAATGGAACAACTGAAGAGCTTGAGGAAAGGCAGCTCAATTGTCTGAGCAGTTCACTCAAGCTGTTAGCTGTTAGCTGAGCAAAATAGAAATGGAACAAACATTTGGTAACTGCAGTTTAAACTATTAACTCAATTTTCTGTGTCATAATGTGTAAGTGTAGCTTTTTCACTGTTATTATGCGATTTAAGAAAAACCTGATTCTTTTGTTTGCTAAAGGTGAAAGGCTAGCTGAAAAGCTTTTTAGATAGATAGATAGATAGATTACTTTATTCATCCCTGAAGGGAAATTTTGTATTATGAAATTATGTTCTATGTATTTTTGCAGCTAGCTGTTGTCTTGTTTTGGCTGGAGACTTTCAGTGTAGATTAGCATCAGCAGATAACAGAGTGTGGAGCCCCCAAACCTCATGTGACTGACATCTGGAGGCAAGGAACCACAAGGTAATGTCAATTCAGTCAGTCAGAGAGTCAGTTCTTTGGGGAATCTCCAGATCTGACCTTTAAATGGTTATCTTCAAGTTAAAATTCAGATCAAGTAGCAACATCCAAGGGTTAGCTAACGAAGATAAACAGGATTATAGGTGTGCTGCTGTTAGGTGGTCAGCAAGGGGCTGGGATGAGAATGTCATTTCATTTGTGGAATTTGACATTTCTACTTCCTGAAGTACTTTAGAGATGGAAAAATAGAATCAAATTCATGGGTTAAATCAAGTCTTGAATCCATTCCTTCTCAATGGGAGGATCCCTCTTCCCCCCATTTTATGAGTTATAGTGCAATATAAATGAGTGCATGTAAGATTCGTTCCAAACATGGCAGGAAAATGTTGGCATCCTTTCAAAGTAATAGGTGTGGCTGAAACAGCTTGTCAGTTTGAAAAGGTCAGAGTGACTTTTGTTATGTATCACAGAAATGATTTTTTTTAACCTTTTTGAACCAGTGACTGCAGTGTACAACCACCCCTCATTAGGTTTTCAAAAGGAACACAAAAGCTTTGGGTCTGCGTGTTAAGTTAACACCGCTCCTTGTGCGTATGCATGCATCTACAGTACGTTCTAAGTAACATATAGTGTGCACAAGACTCTGCTTACCTAGATACAGTGTATACATATTGCATACACACACACACTAAACAAACAATTTAAATGACCTACAGTTAGTGATACCTGGCAGTGCCCCCCTAATATAATGGAAATACAATCCCTCTTCTTCTCTAAATTAGGCTTAATAAAGGAAAATGGTGGTGCCCCTACAGTAGAAGTCTTCATCAAAACCATTCCTGTTCAGTACCTGACCCTGCCCTATGTAATCACATGTTACAGGGGACAGAAAAAATTATAGTTCATACGCCAGTTGGTCCGACTGTGTCCATATATGATCATTCAGATGCTAAACTGCTCACTCAGACTCACTTTATGGTGTGTGGAGAAAGATTTTGCCTTCTTTGGTTTATAGCTGTGGTTATACACACACATCAAATAAAATGGAAAACGGTGAACTACAATCCATAAAAATAAGTTTTAGTGTTATGAGTTTAATGTCATCTACTTGACTCTTGACTCTCCAAATCAGACAACTAGATGACTTTGAGAGGCTTCCAGAGGGGCTTGTAATGTGACGATTTTTATTACATTATTATTATTTTAATAGCCATGCTATAAAAACTTGACTTTGGTGATCTTACTCCTGTAGCACGGCCATGTTTGACATTTGTTTTTTATTGAGAAAGGTCGGTGGATTAAGATGAAATACGGCAATGATTCCATGTTTGCCTAAGGATGGACTGTTACAATTTTGATGATCCCCTGACTAGTCATCTACAGCCCAAACATCATGACAAAACTTTAATGTGTCCATTATTTTGGTTCACGATCAAATATCTGCAGAACAAATGACATGCCTCTCAGACTCAGCTGTTCTTTGTGTTTCACGCTAATTAACAAATTTAAGCATTCTAACATGCCAGAACCACAGTGCCTAACCACTGCCTCACAGTTCTGCTGGCAGAGCTGAGCTAAGGTCCTTTCAAACAGAGAGTGGACAGTGCATATGCTGCTGCCTGGATGCATCATTTGTGTGTATTTTGAAGTTTCATCACACATCTAAATAGTACAAATATTGAGCCATCTTAAATTTCAAATGGCAGAGTTTACAGTAAAAACAACAGAAGCAACAAGCACTCATTGGTTGAACGCAATTTCAATCTGACTTATGAATATTTTATGACTGTAATTATCTTTTTATTATTTCATTCATTAGAATTATTAGAACTTAAGAACATCATTAAACTCACTATAGCATTACCCATGTTTGGGTAGTCATATTGCCTGAACCAAAATTATATCGAATGAAGCTTTGTCTATTCAAGTATCCTCCTTCAGACTTTTTTGTGTATGTTTCTGTTTTTTTGCCTACTTACTACTTTACATTTGACTTTTATCTATCCAGTCTAAAGTGGTGACACATTTAATCAGCTGATGTGAGGGCCTCAGATCCATCATGTATGAATCATGTAACACACTTGACTGAACGGATGGTGCACATGTGTGTGATTTAGATAAACAGACAACAACAAACACACGCACCCAGAAAGGCTGAAACTGTCATATCACTACAGAGATGCTGCAGATCTCAGCTCACAGTCTGAATGCAGACACCGGTGCATTCAAAAAGATAAAAGACAAGATTCTCCCCCTTTTGCAATCAAGATGCACGGAAAGATCTTAAATATGTAACCCTTCTGTCTCCAGGGGAAACTGAACAAAGCAGAGTGGCTTAATCAGTCTGGACTGCAATGAGATCATGGGGAAACAGATATGTATCATTTGTTTTGTCTTATTGTGATGATGGGAGCAAACATTTTATGAGAATGCATCACACAAATACTTGAGTTGGATGGATGCGTCTGTGAGATACTGGATCCAATTAAGTAAGTCTGGTTCTCACAAAAGCACAACAAAATCAGCGTGTCATTGTCCCGCCAAAAGCATGGCATATGAAATATAACTGGTTACACTAAATAGATAAGCATAAACCAGAAAATACTTAAAATAAAATAAAGTATCCACAAATAAAACACACACAGTTGGTGGAAACCAACATAACGATGTCACATTGTCATGGTTGACTTCTATGTGGACAGTGACATAAGGCATTGTGGGGGGGGGGCATAGAAATCCCAGCTGGAACCACAATCTGATTACAGGGATGTAGACTGTGGAAATGTTCCCCTTGTAGAGCATATTGCGTGGGTGGTCTTTTGAAAAAGAACCATATTATCATAATGTCACATTGAATAGTGTCATTTTAGCTGCTCCGGGCCTCAGGTGACGTGACTGTCAGGTATAAGCAGAGGATATCAGTAAAGAAGGAATGCAGCAGTGACTGCATGCACATGGTAGTTAAGAAGGCCCAGAGGCAAACAAGGCCCCACATTAAGGCAGTCGCAAAAAACAAAGCACCTCCAGCATATAATGCCACTGTAAAGTAATAACAATGATGCCATGGCTGGACAAGGACATACAGCACACAGTCACATGCCAGTGAGAGGGGAGAGTTTGTGTCCCACAGTCAGCTTCCTAAAACAAACCTTGTATAATTATTGGTTTATGTTTCTACAGTGAAAGATTTCATCAGCTTCATTATGTTACAATACATCTGAGTCTTACAGTTCAAAGATATGAGGCTGTGTTACAAATGCCGGTGATTCATAAAGGCATGGGTGACTGCACCCACTCCTTTTTGTCTGAGCCCTTTTTATTTCAGTATGTGGTAAAGTGGCCTTCTTCCATGAGTCATGTGTGTTGAGGCTTCCATTAACTTCACTGTGCACGTGAGGACACTTGCCGAAGCAGATTACAGGCAACTAATGGAATTAGGATAATCCACAGGCATGTATTATACATTAACTGCTACTGAAAATATTGCAGATATTAACAAATCATAGTCAGAAGGTTCAAAAGTTCAAGTATTGGCCTGGGCATATCAAGATTTCCTAATTGTTGCATTGTTACACATCAATGTTACAATACCTGAATATTTATTGTGGATCAACTCTAGCTTTAGCACAAGTGGATCTCAACTCTGCAGCTTCTCTGTGCGAAACAAACAGCATTTGTCAAGGTTATTGTCTGAGATCTGAAGACACAAGGATGTTGCTCAAAAGAAGTCAGACGCCTCAGGAAACACAAGCATTCAGATGAGCATACAGGTTTTAAACAAACTCCAACTTTAGCAGAAACAAAGTAAAGCCGTGAAATCAAATCAAAATGAAACATCCAGTACAGATGCATGTTGACCATAGTTTTGCACAAATTACCCTGTGCAATGAGGGATTTGTCCAGAAAACGCATTTGTGCTGGTTTAGATACAAACTAGAGAAACTGTTGGCTTGTCAAGACGTGTTGTGATCATCTGACCACTTGTGTTTCTTGTCATGTTGAATCTTGTTATACTTAGCTAATTCCTTTAGTGAGCCCAATGTTATCATAATCATTAGAAATAAATACCAAAACTATGAATCTAAGACCCTGATTGAATGGAACTCATCTTTCAATAGAAATTGCAAACAGTCATCAGGTGAAACTAAATACATCGTGACTGACTGTGTTTATCACTCAAACTCACACTAAGGTATGTATCAACACAATCAGATCTGTGTAGAGTGACTCATTAACACATGAAACTAAGACAAATGACTCTCTTACTCAATGTCATCTTATTGTGTCCTCTGGAGGTTAGCCTCCTTTTATTATTATTACTATTTATTCTACATACTTTACAGAAATTCTGTTAAAAACTGTATTAAATATAGTTTAAATTCCATTTTCCATCTTCTGTGCTGTATTTCTGTTGCGTACGTTGATAAAATGCTGAAGGTAGAACTTAAACACATTAAGACATTTGTGCTGTCCTTCACTGATTTCCTGTTATGGACATACAGTACCACTTGTGTTTTTCCTACACTTTGATATTTTTCTTCCAGTTAAATGAGACTGTTGTTGGCTTTGTTAAAACTGGAGGTAAAATTTAAGTATCAATTCCTGTATGTTTATCAGAGTTAAGTAGAACAGAGGCCCAGAATAATGGAGCTACAACCCTCTGTGCTTCTGACATGAGAAAAGACTGACCTCTCATGACCAGGCTTAAAGGGCAACTGATTCAGAACCACACACACACACACACACACACACACACACACACACACACCCTTCAGTTCATGCAGCCACAGCACTGAACATTATGGATATGCTCAGGCAGCCTCTGGGGTCCACTTACTCTCACTGCTCCCCTGCTCTGGTTACCTTTCCTTGCTCCATAGACACTCCTGGTGAGAGAGCCTGCTGCTGTCTGCTGCTGGACCCTCGCCTTGGCCTGCTCTGACCCCTCTCTCTCTCTCCACCTCTGGACGATCTATTACCCTCCTCTGCATCAGCACACATTCACTCCCACGTCTGACAGGCCTCAGGGCCCCAGATCACAACCTCTGTCTAATTTATGCTCAACTGTGCTGTGAGGCCACGTGCCTGTTCATGTTGTTTATGTGGAAGCTGCTGACAAGGCAGGGCACTAGAGGTTTGACACTGATCCCTTACTTTTATTGAACTCTGAGGTCCTGCATGCTGCAAACATATTTAACAAAAAAGCTTTTATGAATGTCTTTGGGGCGGAAAGTGACAGTAAGTCTAACTTTGAGGTGCAGGATGGTTGCATGCTGCACAGTGAGACAAATTGAGACTGTTACAGACATTAATGAGTAAGGGAGGTGAGGAAGATTTCAAAGGGTTATTCTGAGAGAAGTTGAGAGAATAGGTTTCGAGAAAAATGGTGAAACACTCAAATGCTGCACTGTACATATAGGATACTAGATCTTCATGAGGCAGATATTGTAACTGCCATATGCCTCATTGTTTTATGTCTAAATATGACTCCTGGGCCTGTCTTCTTCTCTCCCTTTTCTCTCTCATTCTGCCTTTTCAAGAGTTATAATTGCCCTCGACAGCTGCTGGAAAAGATAATTTAGACCAAAAAAATTGTCTGTTTTGACGTAATTACCCCTGTACGGAGAGCAACCTGGACCCCCTTTGAGACTCACTTTCTACACTTTCTGCTCTAGTAAACAAGACGTCTCTGAAAGTGCTGTGTGGAGAACATTGGAATCAAGTTGCAACACTGCAGAAAGAAAGTGAGAGTGTGAGAAGAAAATGGGAGCGACATCAACTTTGCAATAAGTGATGCCAAGGGGAAGGATGGAAACTTAATCAGAGAGAGAGAGAAAATAAGGGGAACCCCTGTAGATGTCCTGCTAAATGGCCAATAACTAGTGGATGTCTATCTTACATAATGGGCGTGCAGATTAAAAAATAAATTTCAAAAACAGTATTTAGATTGTTTAGTTCTTAAATTAAAATTCAAAGACAATGGGAAACAAAGAATCAGCCTGGACCATTACTGTTTGTCTGAAAGCTTGCCCACTCCTTTCAGTGACACACAGAGCTGGTGACGGCCACGAGGACCCATCATTACTCTCGATTTAGCACCGAGTGAAGCGCCACCCTCTGTCCTTACGCACATGGATAAAGAGTGATGATATTTTCATAACCCGGTTCTGGTGAGGTAATAGGCTAAAGCAGGGCCTCCACCAACAGCTGCAGTGAGGATGACATTGGCTTCAGACCCTGGGATCTAAAAGAGACTGCGCCCTTTTCCTCAAACTTAGGTCCTTAAATCCATTTCTTATTTACTCAGAAACCACAGTACAGAAACAGAAGAAAAAAAGGTGCCACCACTCTGAAGCCAGCAAATTGTCAGTAATGGGATTTAAAAGGTTGGAATGCTTTTGAAGGATTTCTTCACACAGGATAAATATCTATCATCTGTCCTCAGTCTTATAGGTGTAGTCAAGCAAAGAACCATTGCCAGCACACGATTACAAATTTAAAAGGTGAAATGTAAAAGCCTCCCAGTTTGAAGGGAAAGAAGGTGTGGTAGCTTAGAAAATGTGTTTTGGTTTCCTCCTTAATTTTACTTTCCAGAAAGCCCCATGCATGAAAAAAGCAGTGATGACAGAAAGATTAAATACTTACTAAGGTATACTAATTATTTATTAGACTTGCAAATGTCTTTGAACTGGAAAAAACAGCTGGAACAATTAGCCAATAATGTAACGTAATAACGTAAGTGAATTTGACAAACAGTTTAATGGCACAGTTAAGAAAAAATAAATAACAAGAGCTATCAGGAAATCCTTAGTCAGTCATCTAAATATACATTACTCACAAGCAGCTTTATAATCATCCATCATGCATAAAATAAACAGTTCACAATCTTAATTTTGAAAGGAAATGGAAACAATTAAGTCGGAACTCGATGGCCAGAGTTCCATCTGTATGTAGTCGCAGCTGACCACATGAAACATGCTAAGCACATTTTTACTATATGTTTATTTGACTGTGGAGGAGGAGGAGGGTGGCGACATCAGTCATTCGGGTACTTGGCAGCGAGAGATAATGCTACTACTCCAGCCGGTTTCTCTCAGTACCTATAAGGCTTCAGCATTATCTGCTTTTTCTGGGTAAGTCTGGTTAAAGTTGGGACTGCCAGGTGTTTCTCTAAAAAAATAAGTATGACAGTACTGAGGGTTCGCTAAGCCCCAGCCTGTTAGTAACTGCTGCTTTACCTGTCAAGTTTTCCCTTCCTTCAAATAAACTGGCAGTTTAATTATGTAGACATAGTAATAGAAATAATGATACACAAATGATTGTCACCAAATTACACACAAAGGAATTATTCACTCAAATTCCTAGAAACAAAACCAAAACAAATCCTAGGTCTCAGAAAAAAAGTGATTCTTCCTATTTTATCCTACTCAGGTGTGATTTAAATTCACGCAACTTCAAAACCGCAGGTTCCTTTAAGTTGTGATTTAGTTTCTCTTTTATCGTTTATAAACTGACTTTTAAAACTAAGACTAAACTGACAGTTCTCAGTCCTTATTTTATCTTAGTCAGGCTTTTAAGAGTTTAGTTTTACATTCCCTGAATTGATTTAACCAGTAATGCTTTGGAATTACCAATTCAGCACAAAATAAATGAAAAATAAAATAGGCAGACAACATTCACAGATCAATATATATGACAGAAAACTCAAAGTTCACAACTCATTGTGTATGAATCCTTTACTATCCTTTATTGAACTTGACTGGCTGTAAAGATCTTTCCTTCAGAGCAGGAAACTGGTAGGAAGACAATTTACTGAAGGTTTAGTCCTAACCGGATTCAGGTGGAAGAGGCAGTGTCGTTATCCTTGGAGTACAGGTCAGTGGTGCAGACGTGGATCCCTATACAGTTCGATTACTCCTATGGGTGGCTCGCCATTTCAATTTTCCAACTCTGAGTGTGTACACCATGTGATCAACCAAAAATGTGGTCTGTTTTTAAGAGTGCAATGAACATACATGTTTCAGTCTCCTAATTCATAACAAAATTAAGTACAAGAGGAAAACTTTCCCCAAATTACAACTTAACTGCTCAGTTAACCTGAACCTCGCCCCAAAATGGTGGTGCGTTCACTTCACTTTACACAGAAAAAACACAAAATACAGAACATAAAACTTTCTCTCAGTTTAACTACTGACCATTTCTGTTGAACATTTTGCTTGAAAAACAAAGTGATATCATGCTAATTGACATGACTCCTGCAAAACATAGACAAACAGAACCAAGTAGCATAGCCAGCAGGTACACAAAAAATCCTCCCAGAAATCCTTCAAAAAATGCAAAAGACTAAAGCTTTATATTCCTGAAAACTTTTTCACTTATTTTCTATTGCTCATCTCCTTTAATTTGTTATTATTTTCCCTCTATTTCTCTTCTGCAAGCAGTGCTACAGTTGCGCTGATTGGCTGTTGCGCTTATGAAAAGAACAGCACACAAAACAAAGTAACAGAATCAACAGTATGAACTACTTTATGACTGTTAAAGATGCAGTAGGGAGTATCTGTAAGAATAACTTTTGTCATATTTGCTAAAACGGTCACTTTTACTTGTAGGTAGCACATGAGAAAGACAATCTGGCTCCACCTAGTGCTGTAATGCCATTTACAAGAATCACTTGTGCCCTACTCAGTAACACCAATCAGAGCCAGCCATCTCTTAACTCTTAGTGGAGCTTGTCTGTATCACTGACTCTCTGTGTATTACCCTGCCAATGTTAGGCAGTAAACTAGCTAGCTGGACACTTTTAAAGCCAATCTTTACATTTTTTGCTCTTCTAATTTTAGTTTTCAAAGTGTAAAAAACTTTAAATCTCATTGAGTCCTGCTAAAGCTAAGTGCATGCAAGCAGCATGTGAAAAAAGCCACAGCTTGGTAAGCCTGCTGCTATAGTTGCTAAGCTATTACGGAACAATGCCATTCCTCTTAAGTCGTTTTCACATATGAAATCTGACCAATGTTCAGAGAATATTTTCCAGAGATATGTAGCAGACAATAGGAGATTGTCTGTTGAGACTTGTTCTCACCTGCTGAAAATACTCCATGTAGTTTAGGGGAGGCACAACGCCTGGGTAGAGCGTGCATGAGAAGGAGAAACATCATCAACGCGCCCGTGCATACACTCGCTGGGAATTCTTCAGACAATGACCTGCTCTATTTAAACATCGGCTCAGTTTGACATTGTATAGTCTTTATACTTGGGAGCTGGCAGGGTAAAGACTGTTTAATGTTCAGTTCAACTGACTTGGATCTACAGCTCCTCTGTGTAATATTGAGAAAAGTTCAGGTTGGCGGTGCATGTACGAAAGCTGCTTCATAATGTAGCTGCAGGGAGCTGTGGCAGGAGTGGGGGTCCTTGGGGACAGTTGGGATAACCATTCCTAAACCAGAAGGGAACAGGTGGCTATTCTTGTACCCATGCCTTTCTCTAATACCAGTGCACCCAGCGAGCATGGTGCTAACACTTTTATAGCTCCCCTGGGCAACGTAAGAACCATGGCAGGCCTGTGTAAAAGCCTTTGGTGACAGGTCACCTTGGCAGAAGGTGGCACTGTCTGCATGGGCACCGAGCCAGGTCAGATCAGGTCAAATCTGTGAACAGACAAATGACCTCAGTGACAAGATGTTGTTGAAGAGAAATACATAAACAGGTGCTGTGTGTCTTGCTTTACACTTAGGGTTGTATTATCATTATACTGATGTCTTTGAGTCAAATGACAACATATTTTTTACACAATAGAACTGCAGGAAGATGTGTCTTTACCCAAGTTATGGTTTTCCATGAAGAGTTGAATCAAGAGTAAGCGGACTTGGTTGTTGTCTTTTCTCTTACCATCCAGGAAGATTCTTATTCAAAATTGCCTTCAGTTCTGACTAATTGGTGGGTCCGAACTGAAGGCAATATATATTTTTTCTGCCTTCAAATGGAACTTGTAGATGACATGGATATGTTGTGAGTATGCTTGCTATTCAAGTGGTTAAGTCGTGAAGATGATGAGCAATTCTGACATGGATGCCACCAAAAAGGCTAACAACTTAGCAAGCTTGTAGGTGAGTAAAGTAATAGGACATAATTGCAGCAGGAAACAATTAGGTGGTTGGGAATAAGAACATTTTCCTCATACGTAGTATGGAAACTTCATATGGCATATGACAAGTACAATATATTAACTTACCATCCAATGAATAATGAACTTCAATGGCCTCCTCTCTCTCTGAAAATCTCAGCAAACATTTAAAACATGTTAAAAGCTTTCAGAAAATTCTGAGGTCTAAGGTTGTGGAAAACCACAAGAGGGTGGCGCTCATATGGACTTTTCTCCAACACGATAAACAAGATTCCATTTGGAGGCAGGATCTAATCTCTGTAGGGTTATTGTTGAGTCCACTGATGTCACATGGTTCATTAGTACTCCTGGCTGTTGTAGCGACAGTTGTTAGAGTTGTTGAAGTCACATGAGGACAAGTGTGAATGGTTGTTAAATCGGCTGGGGAGGAAGGATAGGAAAGTGCTGTAGGTGAGAGATAAGTGATATCATAGACCTTCTCCTCTGCTGAGAGATAGTTTCTCTTCTTTAACATGGGTAGCCTCATTCTTTCAAACCACCTGTTCACTCGAGCTAAAATGCGATTATTGTAGGTTTAGGTACAGTGCTGAGTCTTGACCTGAGGAGTCGGCCTTCCTGTGTTGAGCCACGTGTTTTTTATTTTCAATTGAATGAAATTATACCTTTGTGGTCTTCTTGTGCAAAATCACTTTACATATTGATTTTCCCTTTTTGACACTGAAAGTAGTAGTGGATTTAAAGAAAGTATAGAATTTCATCAATATTGTCTCTCTGTAAACTGAATGAAAGCTGACAACCAATCCACTTTCATGAAGACAAAATGAAGCCCAGGCACAGAAATTAACTCTTTAATCCCCTTACAGACTGAATGAAATATTTCAATAAAATATTTTTTTCATATTCATATTATCCATACATACATTGTGGCTAAATGTCCAGCTTAAATGTGATTTCTGAATCATACGTGACAGGATGAATTTAGGTAATGCAGCTGATTGATTTCCACAAAAGCCTGACCACAGCCCCACATAATGAGTAAAGGTAAGAGAATTTTAATTGAACTACTTTAATGGTGTGGCTTCTGTACAATAAATAAACAAACTAATCACCACAAGGTGATAGATGTAAGCCTTTCATCATGACATTTGCATTAAGTGAGACATCAAAGGGACTACAGGCTTATAAATACTATTGCCTACACCATTCATCCAGTAACCATCTACTTCATCAGGACTGTGCTGCTTTCATAAGATAAAACCACCCTTGATTTATGTATTGTCTCTAATCAAGAAAGGCTAGAATTTCATAGGGAAGCACCATTAAGGAGAAATTGATGAATAGAATATATCTGTATCCAGTTAATGTTACAGGTCCAGACATTTGCCTGCCGTTATGTGTATGGATTGTCAACTGAGAGTATCATTCCCCTGACTACTCCGACGAACTCAACAGGCTGGCTTGGATTAGTATTTTTAAATTCTTCATTTGTTCTCCTGAGAAAACAGAGCCTATCTTGATCATAGAAAAATAGTGCAGTGTGCAGATGAGGTATCTTCTCACTGTCAGCATGTCATGTCATCAGGTGAGGAAATGTAGTGCCAAAGAAAAGGGCTGTTTGATGGAAAGTTAAATTAGTGAAAATATTCAAAATAAAAGCAACCACTTTATCTTTTATTCTGCACCAGTACTCCTGCTGCTTCTCTGCTTCTGACATCCAAATTTAACTAAAAGCACATCTGTTCCTGAATTCAGCTCCACAGTGCTGCTGGTGTGGCTGTAATCTTGTAGTTCAAAAATGATTTTGACTATAACTGAAATTTAAATATTGTGACAAATGGCATTTTTAAAGATTTTACTGCTGTGCAGCTTACATCTGGCCTTGATTTCCCAGAGCTAATATATCCTACGCCCTGGGGTTGCAGTGACACAGCAGCTTATTGAGGAACTGGCCAGTCTATCAACATTATGAACAATATCGACCCACTGAAGAGAGATATCACACATCAGCGGATATATTGCTCTTTCATAAGTTCAACAAATGTGTATTGTCCCCAAACAAGTTCCATCATCTCTAACACAACCAACTTTCACTTCAAGAATCATCACAGCAACAATCACAGGGAACAAACTGGTGCATTACAGCTACTGATAATGATTATATAAGCTGCAAGCTCATGGCCAAGCTGTTTACATGTGTTACCCGATTTACCTGCATAGTGATATTCATAATCTGAAGAACTTAGGCAGTGCACAAAAATATCAAAGGAAAAAAGAATTCACACACTTTATGGTATTCGCTTTAAACCCCTTTCTAAATACTTCACTCTTCAGTAGAGGATATGCAGGACTATAGGTGCCATCCTTTGTGAGTGTTTCTCACATAAATGTGCAGAAGGTTGATCATTGCTTCCCACAGGAGCATTTGCTCACTCTTCCCAAATATACCCCCCGGCCCTGGCTCTAGAGGGGGAGAACATAAATTTGGATGGAAAGCAGAGCTGCGGAGGGGAGCTACACGAAAGACTCCAGCTTGCCTGGAATGACTGGCTGACACACTGGCCCCATACTTAGCCCTACAAGCAGGTTTAATGCTGGAGGCCTGCTCATATATTTGATTGCTAATGGTCAAAATCCAATTCGGCATTGTATATCAAATTTAAGGTAAGAGTCATAGTGTATCTAAAAATGAACAATAAAATAATGGCCCATTGACCCATATAGTGAAGCAGTTTTTGTATCTGCTAGATACTGTATATGATATGGCATTGTGTCCGCTGAAAATGCAGCAACACATTGACAGATTAACACACCTGTGACCATGATTATGAATAGATGGACAGATGCATGGACGCAGTTTGTGTTCTTTGCCATTCTTCACAAAACCCCTCTCATACAACCTGCAGCCACAACATGGAAGCCACTTGGGGAGATTATCCTGAATGCACTCTGATGAGCATGACATCTGTGTGAAAAATGCTGAGCAGCCCTAACAAGTCCCTCATGATCACTGAGCTGCTCTTCCCCCAGAAGGAGAATGGGATGACTGACAAAGCTGCATGTTTAACTGTTTATTGCATCCCTGCATGTCAAGATTAAAAACCCAGGCTGAGAAATCCCTTCCTCTGTGTTTACTCATTATTATATAACAGATCCAGAAACCTTAAGTATTAAATTGCAAGGAAGTAAACTGAGATTTTGAACAAATCAGTCATTGTCATTTTGTGCCAAAGATGTGTCAAATGACTGTAATTTCCACATCTTCAAAAAGTGATGCTCTGGACACTATTTGTTGATTGTCAGTGAATGTCATTCGTTTTGCATATATTTTTCATAAATGAAGGTAATAATGTTGCTACATAGAAAGCCAATGGGTCTCCAAAGTTATTACAATTCACCCTGAGGGAGCCATGAATGTTTGACAATCCATCCTAGTTATCAAGACAGTTCACACACACACACAGCTACATTTAATGGCACAACCACACATGCTCCAGCTCTAACAGACATATGACACTGAGAATAGGGTTTTAGGGTTTTTCTTCAAAGTTTTATATTTTGTTAACCAACAGCGAAGTCAGAGGTGAGATCCGGAGATGATATTCTCAATATGATCTTTCAACCTCTTGCTCATCCCAGAAGACATCCTGATGTCAACTCTTGTACCTTGATGATACTTATTAGATACAACCACCCACAATGCACACACACAATCCCATCCCATGGAAACGGGATGAAACACATCCAACAGCATCTCTGTCACTTTGGTAAAAATTGAATAAGAAAAATAAACACATGCCTTGTGTTTGTGGTTACTAAACACACTCCGACACACTGTGGATTGCTCTCTCTCTGACAGCTGAACAAAAGCTGCTCTGTTTGAAACAAAACATCAGAATGTGCAAGAGGCCCCAGACTTCACTTGGCTTCCCCCCAAGCTCTCCAATGGCTCATCAAAGTGAGAATAAGGAAGGAACTCCGCTGTGGTTTCATGGCAAGCTCAAACATGGGCTCAGGCTTTGAGAGGATGTTTGAAAAATTACCATCTTTTTCACTTTTTCTATTTTTGTAGTGCGAAGAGTAGACACAGAGGCATATGAACAATGCTGGTAAAAAAGTGCTGTCACATCTTTTGAGCCTGTACAAGATGAGGAAGATACAACATGAGTGGACATCTCACAAAAGCATCATTTATCGACACTTACTGCCTATCTATATCTAAAATAAGAACATCCACGCCCCATCTGGAGTTAATACCACTTGGCAAAAGAGAGGCTCTGACAACAGGCTGCCTAACAGCCAAGGGTGGAGCTGATGAATCAAGACAAGTTTGTTAATGTATGTGTCCCTGGGTGGGTGGGAGGCAGGCGTCAGGCCAGTCAAGCAGGCAGGCAGGCCAAGGTTCCTTGGTGGCAGCGTGACAGACATGAGGGGGGTATGGCTGGACGAGGTGCCTGGGAACCTGGCTCGAAGAGGATGACAGCTCTATAAGTCAGGCGCTGATAAAGCAGTCATGAGTGACAATCTCTGGGCCCCAGCCAACGCAGCGTCCGTCCTGCTCAGATAAAGTTGGACAGGCCATCCATCAGTCCGGAGACAGAGAGCTGGACCCATGCTCTCCCACCTCAATGGAAACAACTCAATGACCAGCCGCTGCAGGAATGTGCAGAGCCTCTTGCTCTTGAGAGGCAAGGGTGGGAGGAACAAAGATGGCTGTGAACCCTCTCTGGAGGAATTGTGCATAGAGATTAGTGGGAGCGTGTGACACATAACCCGTTAAGACACAGAGGTGCCAGATCTCTGGGTGAAAGGGTGGAAATGTTGGTTGACAATGGTGGGGACATGTCTCTCGCTGAGAGGACCACCGTGGCTGCAGAGCAGCCCAACACTAGAGAATGTTCATACCATAATGAGAAAGCAATAAGCCACAGAAAACTGCAAATGTCACACAGTACATTCCACACGTCAAGACCATGCAAAAGCAGACAAAGCCAGTGTCACAGGGGAAATGAAAGATAATCTCCAAGTCCTTCATAAAAGGATTTGTGGATGCAAAACACTGCAAAAAGAAGTGATTTCACAAAGAAGGAGCAGGAATGGATACACACAAAAAGTCTCTTTCAAAATTAGAAATTAGAAAGCAAAGAATACAGTACTGTAAATGCAATTATTCATTGCAAACATCTTCACTGGAAAAGCCTCTTCAGTACCTCCTCTGTATGGACAACCTGTCTCTTTCTCTTTGCACCATCTGTACCAACACCGCTTTGTGTCGTGGTCTCCAGCCAGGAACTTGTCTGTGTCCTGTTCCAAAGAAAACATAACCAATTTCACAAGAACAAACAATAATTTCCCTCTGCTGTATACCCAGAATTAGTCTCTTGGATTTGCACGTGACAGCAGCAGAGCAGGTTTGTGATGGTTAAGAATCGAGCTAAATATGGTTTGGTACTGATGGAAGTTACTCTTAATATTTTCCAAGGATCAGATCATTATGCATGCACAAAATATAATGAAATACCAAAAGCAATTACATTTGTTTTTTTTCAACCACAGAGGAACCTTTCCAACAAATGATCTTACAGTGTATATAGTTGCCAGTTAATGTTTCTGGTTTGTGTCATTAAGGCTGACTACTGAAAAAACATATATTTATATCTATATTTAACAGTTTTTGTACCATTAACATATTAAGGAGACATTTTGGGAACTATCCATATTTGCAATCTTACTGACAGTTACAGATCAATACAACTCTTGAATTTGCCTGTTGAAACAAGTGAACTTAATGTGAAGCTAAACTTAGCAGGTCCTCATTTTTGCAAAGAGCAAGGGAACAACATTCCTGTTAAACAATAGCATTCCAGTCCTGCTTCATCGTGCTTCTTTAAGGAAGGACCCTCTGCTCAAAGAAATGCACGTGCTGTGCCCACATTTTGCTCTGCAACTAACCTTTAATCATGCTCTCAGTAATGCTTTTACCTTGGCAGCCGAGTGAGTGTGGCGGACATGCTAACTGTGTCAAAGAATGTAATTCTGTCTTCGGCTGTGATTGCAATGCCTCATCTCCTTTCCTGTGTATCCAAACACTTTTCCTCCTCAGATCGTGTTCAAACACTTCCTTAATTAGACCATAACACACAGAGGTGGTTGGAGGGGCAATCCGTCGCACAAAACACGGCAACAGAATTAATGAGCGGAAAGTTTGCTTTGGAAAAGTGTCAACCACAACATGCTAAAGCAAAACTGCCACTTGGAAACCATGGCAGGCAAGTCAGTGAAATTAAAACGGACTATCCATTAAACTTGCACACAGAGAATACAGGGTGGAAAACATGAACATGTTATGGGAAGGAAAAAGGACGTCATAGTGAAATTCAGTATCTTGTACATGTTCATAAGACTTCACTGTCATGCAGCACACTTTTCTGTGTGTCTCTGCTGGCTGCTTGTAGCTGAAAAGTGTGTATGTTGAGGCAGGTGGTTAACAGTTGCCCACGTCCTATTTATCCTGTTCCTGTAACTGAGCTAGCTTAAGCTACAGCTGTTTCTCATCAGCAAAACTTCAGCCCTTCTCTGTTTATAATGGAGCGCGAACCCACAGGGAAAAACTGTTGCTTGTACAGTATGAGCAAGAGTAAATCATGTTGCTCAGGAGATGGCGTGATATTTCCCTCATGTAATAAAAAGAATGACTGAGGAAAAAATTCTAACAAATGTAGTCAAAAGGATTAAGCCAGAAGAAGAGCCGCAGAACAGAGTCGGGCTCTCAGAAACGACCGGAGGCCTCTTCACAAATCACTTGTCATCTGGAGCCATGCTAACGTGCATCAAGGACAAATATATGATCGCACAGTTTCTGCTCTGACTCTGGGAAAGTTGCAGGAGGTGCCCTGGCACGGGATCAGACCAAGGTAAAGGCTGTTCTTCCATCAGAGTGGCCTTGTACTGTCTGCCAAGGCCAGCTACCTGCTGAGGAAATGTTCTGCTGATATCAAAGGCAAGTTACCTGGTCTGAATCCAGCTGTCGCTGGGTTTCCAGTGTATGTGGCCCGAGGGAACATCTGTCCCTCTCATTGAACTGCATCCAAAGTCTCATCAAGGCCTTATTTAGAGGAGAGTGGATGATGGGAAAGATGCTTAACTCTTTCTGGGGATCAGGCCCATCGCTCAGAGGAAGAAAATGAAAATAAAATATTCTCCCTATGGCTCAGAGTGCAAAATGAAGCCTGCGCCTATCAGTTTGGACATGAAATACCAAACTACAACCTTACACAATTAAAATGTCCCAAGTCTTTCGGTTGCTACATTATTTTGTCCTTATTGTTAATCCCCCCCCCCCCAATATTCCAGTGTGCAGTGCACCATTTGTCCTGTCAGCCTCTCTCTCCCTCTCAGCCATTGACAACCGGAAGCCACTTACACAGACCCCGTGAAGTCCTCTTGACATACTCATACCTGATGCTGCGTGAAAACAAGGAGCGTCAGATTCCAGGAGAAGCCTCCAGCCAGCATGCCGTCAAGCGCACAGTGTGACAACATTTATCAGAAAAGGCCCATTTAAATTACATGCCATTTCTTGCTTTACAATTGTTTTGTGGTGTTTAAAGACCTCCAGGGTCCAGTTTGTACATTAATGAATAATCCAATGTCTCTGTAATAGAGTTATGAGGGGTAATTACTAATTGGTAATCAGTAACTGATTACATTTCTCAGATAACTTTCCCAACATTAAATATGAGCGTCACTGATCCTCTTACTTAATTCTAGGTAAGAAAGAAAAAAATGTCATTCCATCAAAATTGTATGTTTTTGCAGATTCTGGCTCCAACGTGTATGACTTACATAGGTGTGGCTCACTTTCATCTGCTTTTACAGTTGGATAAAGAAACTAAAGATTGATATTTCATATCCTTAATCATTAGGTGTTGATGTAGAACAACAACACTGATGTGGAGGTACTGAGGGCAGAGGTCCAAAGAGATTGACTTACACGGACAAACAACATCGACCAAACCATGGCAAAGGAATTTTAAAACTTACAAGTTCAGTTGTTCACAGCCCCTGCATTACTATTCAACACCACATACCAAGTATACTCCCTTGTTCAAAGAATTACACTCCCTACATCAACTTTTCATTAAATATACATAAATCCAACATGGTTTAATAAGTGGACTACAGTGAATCTGCCTTAAAATGCAGACTGATAAATACCCAATCTATATGTAAATATGAGGTACACTGGAAAAGAAAAATCAAAATCCAGGAAAAATGCATTAGCTGCCCTATTTGATCAGAGCCCCAGGAGCTGAAGTTATGATTTTTAATGGAATCTGAGGAGGGGAGAGTGTCGGAGCTGAGGCAGTGAGGTGAGAGTATGAAAGCGTTCACAGGGGAGCTGGCTATCTGAGAGGACACCGGATAACAGAGTGGACCTGAAAGATTACTCTCATTGAGTGGAAATGGAATTATTGCATTTGGAGGTCTCAGCAGCTTTCTGCACTCCCACAACCACAAAAAAAGAAGAGAAAGTCATGGTTTACGTCAAATAAAACTAACTTTCTCTTTTGCTGCTCAAACAGTGGTTTTCTGTTGTGGTTTGCGACCACTGAAAGTAAACTAATTCAAATATAAAACTTACTAGCTTCATTTACAAAGTCAATGGAAAAGAATATTTATTCAACACAAAACATTATTTTTTCTAAAAAAAAAAAAAATGAATACAAATTAACCGAAACAGTTAATAAACACTGTCAATCTGCTAACTTGCTCAAATGTTCTTTTTTTTGTGTACATTTAACAGGTATCTGACTTTAGTGTGTTAGCATGCTAATGTTTGATAATTAACATGCTGGCATTTGGTCATAAACAATGTAATGGATGAAGTGAAATTTAGACTTGAAGACAGCACAACATGAAAAATCTCAGGGACCATCAAACTGATTAAAATTCATCCAAAGAGGGAATGAAGGTCTGTACCAAAATTATGTAATTACACAAACACATGTCCAGATATTTCACAAATTTCCCACATGTCAACCTCATGACGGCCCTTGAGGAAAAGGCCAGGTATCACCAGAGCCATAGGAATATAAGACCTGAATGTATCAGGATATCTGAAGAAAAATTCTCTGCAATCCATCCCAGTCTGGACCAACATCGCCCTTCTTAGAGCCATGATATGGCTGTAAATTTCATCTACTGACTCAGCAAGCAATAAGTCAAATTGTCAGTACTTACTTAAAATAGAAATATGCATGTGTAAAAGAACAAACATTATGTGAAGAAAATAGCTGAAATGAAAATCATATGGGGTCAAACAAACTCTTACTATTGTATCTGCTCTAATAAATGTCATCGAATGGTCGGGGTAAATCAGTTTAGGAATGTATTTGTCTACGGAGCCTTATTAAGCTGCACCACTGCACTGCACTGAGTGTGTATGAAAGCATCTGTCTTTTATAGGGTGTAGAGCGCTAACGGATGGTGATGTGTGCCATGCGGCTCTGTATGAATCATGTGACATTCTACACATGGTGATTAGTGCCAAATTATGGTCCTCACAGGAAACTGAATGAAGTGTTTGCAGATGCCTGTCGTTGCTGGAGCTGCGAACCTCTAATCCCTAAACTATAGTTTAACAACTTCGGAACAACTTATTTACGTCTCATAAAACAGAGGCTTTAAGATCCTGGGACAAATTACCCCACAGTTAGCGCAGTGTCATGTCTGATGTCACACGAACAAAGGGGACTTACTGGTAAACAGAAATAAACAACTGAGTGTCTGCGGCAACGTGAAATCACATCTTTAGTGTGAATTACTGCTTATAGGTGTGTCCAATGAAAGAGGAAGTCTTAGTCAACATGCCATCCATCTGAATTAAGGTATTAAACACATTGCAGAAAGAGAAAACTCCTCTCATGCTTTCGAGATTCCACTAAGTCAGGCTGCTTCCCCCCTTTGTAATTCTCCGCTGAATTGCAGATTTAATATCTTGCTGTATAAAGCTCCTACCGATGTAGGTGCTGTAAATCAGACATGAAATGACCTTCACCTTTACAGCCACATGTTCACAGCTCAGAGAGTTAGTGAGATGCTTCGTGGGTGTGCTGCAAATTCTGCATATCGTAAAGATGATGACTCAAATGTCTTAATGCTGGACTAAGTATTATTGCAGACCTTTCACAATGGGGACGGTTCAGCCTTGATAGGGATATTGCAGTATTTCATACTGCTTCTAATGTGCATGTTTTCACACCGTTTTCCACACTGTAAAGTAATGTCTTCTGTGACTCACACATACAGTGTGACTTGGCCCCTGCACATTCTGCACAGGCTGCACGAAAGAAATGGATTATCAAGTTGCATGAACAAGGTGCTCACTTTTTACAAAGCTGTTAGCTGACAACTGAGTTAAAGTAAAGCAGTCATGGCGTGGCTATCAGACGGAAATATCTCAGCAACTATGGGATGAATCACCACGATTCTTGCTTCAGATATAAGTGACGGGAACTTCAATATAGGACTGTTCTTGCACATTAGACAGGAAGGCATTTACAGGGAGTGTTTCACACTGGTAACATTCAATATTCATTCAGCATATGGATCATTATTCATTCATAGTGCTATTTAGATGTGATTCTGATTATATTATTATGAGCAGCCCCACTGAAAGTTGAGATGCATCCTCCTAATATAGACACCCATCAAAGCTTTGTGTGAGGACTTCTTAAGCTAAGGGCTGAAGCTGTTTAAGTAAAGAATAAAAGTTCTGAGAGAGGGAATCATGTCTTGAGAAATAGTCCACAATTCAATTTGTAGCAGCCCTTGTAATTTTGGTTGATGAATGGTCATTTATGGGACAGGCCGAGAAGTTTGGCCACTTAATAAATGCAAACAGTGCATCCGTGACAGGTGGTAGGTGCAAAACATGTTGTATTACATCATGAGCGCATTGGTAATGGAGTGTAACTACATTAATAGTTTGTCGCGCCTTTGGGTCATCTCCGCGACCTCCGTTCTGCATAAATCCTTGAGGCAGGTTTGTAACCAACACTTCATCCCTTTGCAGTCCATGCAGTTGTAAACCACACACATAAACAGAGTTCTCATGCAGGCAGACAGACACACACACGCTACGGTCTCTGCTGAGCCATGGAATTCATTGAGTAACACCTACATCTGTCCACACCTCCGATCTACCGCCTTGGCACGCACTAAATGCCAGCAGCTGTTCATTAAATACCGTGTTTAAGAAATTAGATTAATTAAAGTGTTCCTGCTTCAACAGCACAGGCCGACTCTCTGGCAGCTCCAGCTGTGAGAACCCGGGTTGCTTCATTGCCCCCTGGTTTGCAACGCATTACCTCAGCTGAGTGTTACATTTGCTAAAGACGATACCGTTTTCTGGCCAAGAACCACGAAGAGGTGTTTATCATGTATTCCGGGATCTGTGAGTAACAATTGCTGCCTCATGGAAAATACAGAACCCTTATCTATTGACAAAGGTAGCATTGTTTGCGTTGTGTAGTGTGTTGTGGGTGCAGGTAGGCAACCTGCCACGGCTCTGTTGTGTGTGAAGGTGGCGTGAGAACTGAAACTGTAAGAAATGCTGACAAATTGAGCTGGAATTAATATTTACACATAGTGCAACTCTAAACGTCTTCAAATTTCCCCTCTCCTGTACAGAAACCTGCCCGACGATAAATCACCATACAGTGAATCATACTGCACGTTTGTGATTCACCAGAGGAGGACGTAAAACTTGAGAGCTCTCTGTCTGTGTTTTAAAAAAGGTCTGATTTCACTTTTGGCTTTCCAAAGTCCGCTGCCTCCCCCTAGTGGTGACAAACTGAACTGACGACTTACCAAGAGATTTGGATGCAGTGCTTGAAATCCTTAAAAATAAAAACAAATTTATTAGCAATCACAGGGAAAGAATGCATTACATCTATAGGAGCATTTGTTGGAATAAAAATGCTAACTTCTTATTTACAAAGTCTGCAATTGAATGTGAATAAGTTCAGCACATGCACATACAAATTGCAAATAGGCTATATTCTTACACAGGTAACAAAGCTTTCCCCAAATTACCCACACAGTCACCCAATGATACAGCCCCTCACTGCTGCTGTGGTCCCAACAATCGACATTTAGGATTACAACGATCACCAACAGACACAGCACGACATGTGAGATAAGTGCATGTGATGGATTTGTAGAAGATTACAGTGAAATGCACGAGCCGTGTCGGCCTACATATAGTATTGTAGCAGAAAGGATAACTCAACCCCCATCTGGTGACACACACGCAAAAAAAAAGAAGGGAAAAAAATGCACTGGCCAAGCAAAGGGTCCAATATACAGTGGTGGAACCTTGGAGAAATCTTCTCATCAATCAATATGTCGCTTTTAGAGGAGCCAGCATTGTCCTTGGACTGCTAAAGCTTTTATAGAAAGACATCAGCATTCAAACAAGGGTGTGGCAAGGCATGGATGACATCAAGCATCCAAAGATTTCAACTAATGGACTGTCTCCTGCTCTCCGCCATCATGACTAACACTGGCTTTCTGTTTTATCCAAACCGAACAAACTGGGGACCGTGAAATGGATGTTTCAACACACCGGCTCTGTGTTCAGACAATTGTTTGTTCTTTTTTCCTTTTTTTTTTTTTTTTTTAATCCTACAACAACCTGAGAAGTGCAACCGGAAGTCAGCCCACATTTCAAGCTATATAAAAGCCGCAGGCTAAGTGTGAATCAGCACTCTAATTACCCATTAACCACACAAAATGTAACAGTTTCTTATTCTTCCCACATCCCTGTCATCCATTGCGTCACTCCTCGTCTGTCATTGTTCGTACAGTGCTGTCCTTTCTCAGACAACTTAATGTGTTTGCATGATTAGAAAACATAAGACGAGATTGTCTGGAGGTGGGGTTAAGTGTAATCAAGGGATTTACATATGCTGTCTGTACCAGGTTTTTATTATATATAATATATATAATGGGTTAGAAGTTGTATGGGGCAATAACTGTCTGATTAGGATGCTCCCTCAGCCAAAGGCACTTAAAAATCTGCTTACCCATCTTCTGTGATTTTTGCCTCAGACACAACAACCTCTCACAGTGTTACCTTCTACTAATCTTTGTGTTATGTGTAAACTTTAAGTCACCTAATAAAATAGATACTTCCAAAGGCCAGCCAATGAAATGCAGGCTACATTGCTAAGGGTTTATCGGGCATTGAAGGCATTAGCGCAAGCAACCATCGTCATTTGGCAATGAACTTTTAAAAACTACAATCACACAATGTCACATAAACACCACATGTTGACAGGCAACAAAACGGATGTTTGATTGTGGGATTAGAGGAGCTCCGTCCAAGTCGGGGAAACAGTACACTGCAACATCATTAGATTCCTGCATCAAAAAAACCCAAAACAAAACTCCATGGTGTAAACAGACAGAGCATGTCCGTAATGGCAGGTGATAAAGGCATGATGGGTATTGACAATCCACCTTCTAGCACAGTACTGAGACAAATTTTTCAAGACTCCAGACAGTTGGGGGGGGGCGGCGGTAGTGCTGTACAGGGGCTACACATCTATGGTAGTGTACTGGGTGGTGCAGGTGGTGACAGTGGTGAGCAGAGAGAGAGCTGGATTACTTCATGGAGGCAGTGGAAGGGATGACTGTCGAGGACCTGTGACCATCAGAGGGCTGAGGCCGGAGCTGCGAGAGGGGACGACTTCACTTTCAGCTTCTCCTGGACTTTGAGTGCTGGATGAGCCACTGCAGTGTTATATCTACAGGGAGCACAGACACTGGTTAAAACACAGCAGTTTGATGGCCCATGGTGTCCTGTACAATCATTATGCCGTCTTCGCTGCCGGACTCCTCTTTTAGCTCAGGCTGTTGCAGAGCACTGCCATTATCCAATGCGAGTCATGTGAATTTTGTTCGTCATAAATGTTTTATGCTCATTCTTTATTTCATAGTCGCTGTGTTCTACAGTGTTTTGCTTCTTCTTCATTATTTATTTGGCATTTATTTGTTCTGCCACTTATTAAAATCTATTTTAATCTTTTTTATTAGTTTTATTTCTCCTGTGCGTTAGTCTCAAACTGTTTCCCTGCTTATACCTGTACTGTAGCCTTATTGGTTTGTCAGTGGTCTGTAAAACGTTTGAAAGCTGCAATTAAATAATGACTGATTGACCGAAGTTCTGGAAATTAATGTACAAGATGCAACGTGACATTGAACGACTCGACTCTGAAGCATCAAACGCGGATCCTGGCAGGTTATTTGCTTCATAGCAACAAAATAAAATAAGAAATTTAAGCACTCTCTCAGTTGGACTGAGAAGATATTCAGAATTTATATGGTATAAATACAGTAAAACACCTTCAGACTGGCTGGGTGCCCTTCTTGTACAACAATACACAGATTTCTGGGTGTCCGTACCTTTAAAGTTTATCTAAGTGGCATTTCAGGATGGAAGAAATGGTGAAAATGATAGTTTCACTAAGGCTACAGCCGTAGTGAAAGTATGCCATAAGTGCAATGCCTTGGATACTTCAAACTGACATTTTAAGGAAGCAATAAGTTCAGCTCATATTAAAGTGATAAGTCTGACTTACATGAAGAGCTGATAAGTGTATGACAAAATTCACTCCTTTAGTGTCGTGAATAAAATGCTCCAAAGCCTGAGGTGAAGCTAAGTCTGACAACTTGCCCTGCTGGGAACAGGCTAGGCAAGGGGGTGAGTTTCCATAGCAACTCAAACCTTAACCTGTGATCTTGTTTTATGAACCAACCCTGAAGACACTTACCTATGTTGTCTTTCTCTTTGCAGGAGACAGAGTAGCAGCAGATCTCTCGGTCCTGAATGGCAGATAGGTTCCTGCAAAATGAAAGTGGGGAGCATGAAATGACATCATCAAACGTCGACAAATAAGAAGCTTATTGTTAAGAGCATTTTAATTTGTGCTACGGCAAAAAAAAACTATAGACGCTTTAAAAACATCCTCTTATCATCCACCAGTTATGAAAATATGACTGATACACAGACCAGTGACAGAAAAGAACATATGGGGATTTGCATATGTTAGCCTTTGTTTACAGCAAAAATTCTGGTGGATAATGCTCCTGGAAAAAATCAACTACAATACAGAACTCTGAGTGCCTCACATTTTTTCAATGAGCTGCTTCTCATCAAGTGCGTTGGGTAGGTCTCGTTTGTTGCCCAGTACTAGAACCTGGAAGCAGAGGGAAAGAGCAGATCAACACCCAGCAAGGTAATGCATCAGCATTACCACACTGTCACAGAATACTGTGAGGACAGTGTGTAGTGTCAAGTCACAGCAGCTGGAAGCACATCGATCTAAAACATCAGACCCTGTCGAGACAAATACGCCAGCCAGTTAAAAACTCATTAAAAAAATTCTGGCATGGGTTCAAATGACCACGCCTGAGTCACGGCAGGCCGTTAGTCACAGTGATTGCCAGTTGTGAGTTTAATCACTGGTTGTTTCACGGTCACTGGACCACCAGAAATCAATGAATGATGAACCCAGGTGAGCCAGAGGCATTGTGAGGGGCCTCTTACAGGAATTCCCTGTAGTTGTGGTTTGTCTAAGAGGTTGTGCAGTTCATTTCTGGAAGCTTCTATCTTCTCTCGATCCGCTGCATCCACCATGTAACTGCAAAGGGAAAAAAAAAAAATCAAATGAAACATTGCTAATTTGGTAGCACTTCCTCACTAAAGGCAAAATGCTTTGCGCGAATATTTCATGTGAAATGCACTATGTATATAAAGACATTACACTAGTGGATGAGACATAATAAATGATAATACTGAAACCAAGCCAAACATAAACAGGATGAATAAGCATTTTTCTATGATTTCTATTTGTTTCTTTCATGTTTTCCAGCCACAGAGGCCATGTGCTGTTCTCTGCATCCACAAACTTACACAATTGCATTGACTCCTCTACAGTAGCGCTCCCACATGCTTCTGAAGCGGGGCTGTCCACCTATGTCCCATATCTAAAGCAAAAGGCACAAAATCAATAACACGGTCATAAGCAAATATCTATGTAACATTTGGTTCCCTTGACAAAGCAATCATTTTGCCATTGCTGCTCTCATAGTACTGGTCCAATACAAAAGAGATTTTTGGACACTGTTGCACTTCAGCCTACCTTTATTGTCACATTGCCTTTGGTGACCTTCCGCATGTTGAAACCGACTGTGGGAATCATGTCCTCACTGAACTGGCCGGACTGTACAAGACAAAAAAAAGGAAAAGGGACAAAAAGTCACATGTTGGTGAAACTGTTAAGAGGCATGCAAAGATAATAGGCATTGGAATGACTAACTGAGGAGCATCTGTATGAAATATAAAAAGATGTATTTAAGTCTGTAGAGTCTCATCTGATTCAGAAGTCATGTGAAAAGGCTGAAGGATGTGAATCATTTCTGTGCATAGGGTCACAATCCATCAGAAAACGATTGGATTCCAGGGGGAGATGGCCACTTGAAGACGTAGCTGATTCGAACACTGCATGAATCATACCAAGATGACACCAGCTATGCATCAGCATGCATTAGCTTCCAATCAAGCCTTCTACAACAGGCATTGATCCCAAAGATGTGTCAGCCAAAGCGAGAGCCAGTGGATAAATTCTTACTGACGCACTGCCACGTCTCACTAATAACAAACATGATCAAATGTTTAAAAAATAAAAATCAAATATGCTGCATAACTTAAATTGCCTTGGTTGTGTGATTTATAAACAGCACGTGTGAAGGAGCAAAGGCGGCTTTGTTCAAAACCAATGGCAGATCACCTGATAAGACCAAAACAGATTGCGTATTCTTGTGATGTGACTTCATCTTAAGAGCACAGACCACGTAATATAGCCCAAAACCAGCTAGACAGGACAACACACAGCTATGACAAAGACTGCAAGTGTCACAAAATATGCTTTGACATTACACAGGGCCTTCCTATCAACAGAGGGACATTTCTGTGCATAAACAGGAGCCAGTGGCAATGCTGGACTCGGCTATGAAGTCTCGGCGTACATTAGGATGTTCGGAGCGCCGCTGTCTTATACAAATATATATTTCAAGATTTAAAGCGCACTGTAATGACACAGCTGGCAACCTGCAGCCATGATGGCTCCTGGCCTCGCAAGGCTTCTTCACACCCAGCCACATGACGTGGACAAGACAGACTGCTAACAACAATGCTGTCAGAGCACCGCTGAGTCCGCTCACATGACCGGTTTCGTAAGTGGGTGCACAGTCATATCAACAACTCCGTCATGTTAGCGAGCCAAACAACAGCCGAGAGAACGCGTTTCCAGTGTCAGCCCCGCGGCGATATGCGCCGCTTGAAAAGCACAAAAACGACCCGACCACGGAGTCGTGTCCCTGAATGTGTTGAGCAATCACCTTTACATTTTCTGCATGTCCAAAAAAGACACAGAAGCCCGGGCCCCACGCTGACTCCGCTTGTTTGCTAGCCACTTACCGCAATCACGTTGACGAATGTGGTTTTGCCGGAATACTGAAGTCCCACTAATGTCAGCTCCATCTCCTCTTTCCAGAAGAGGGACCTGAACCAGTCCAGGAGCCTGTTTATGAGGGCCAGCATCTTGGATGACACAGCAGTCGCAGTCGCAGCGGCCGTCTGGATGTGAGCTGGTTAGCAGTCTACACAGGAAGTAGCTAGCTGCTTTGTCATATCATGTGATCCACCGACGAGTGCGGCTGGTTCTTTCTTCTTCTGTTTTTATATTTGGCAGACTGGACGCTACACTGGCGTATGCACGCCTTCTACTGGTTGTCGGTAATGTTGTTGTTTTTTTTTAATCAGTTTATATTTTATATAGTCCAATACTTAGTTTCAGAATGAGGTGCGAATGGTAAAAAAAAGTTTTTCATATTTGACATCCAGGTGTTTCCTAGTTACAGCCAGCTCACTCATAAACCTTCTGTGATATTTTCTTTTGTCAGCAAAATTGCTTTTTACCTTCTGTTTTCTGTATATCAAAGTAAGACCTCCCCTTCCTTTCAATCTGTATTCTGCCACATTGTTTATTATTGAAGTGTATTCTGATGTCTGTCCAATGGATATCTAGTTTTTACTTTTCTGAGCCTGTGAGGCAGTATTGACTACAAAGAATGCAACATTTGGCAGTGAATCAAGAAAAGTCAAGTTATAAACAAGAATTTCAATTGAATTATTTATTCCAGAAACTTTATGTCTGTTGAAAAAAATTATTTACAAAAAAACACACACTCACATCCATAGTCCAGAAATTATCCTGAGCTCACTCCAAACAATCACAATCATTTGGGTATTGAAAAATGATAAATCTTTAAATGTAAATTGCATGTAGATAAGATTAGTAAATTTATCCCATTCTGTATTTCATTAAAAGCAGAAAAGCACTGTTACCCTAAAATGCTTGTGTCCGATTCCCTTTTAATCTCTATTATATAATCTCCATTCAATTTCCATATTATCATGTTCCGATACACAAAGATAAAAATCAGTGTTACAAAAGTCAGTGTACTGTTGACTGTAGTTAGTTCAGTTGGTCTTCAGTTGGTCTTCGGGCAGCCCTTGAAAGGATGGGTGAGGAGAAGAGTCATTTTTTTATTGTATTGTCACATATCACATATTATATCACCTCGTCTAGTATCGACTAGTATTAATAACAAAATGATTGAGACAAGATGTAATGTAATTACCTGTGGCCTGACCAGTGTTTTGTACTTCTCGGGAGCTGCTGCACTCATTGTAGTTGTGTAAACAGTGATTCTGGGACATAGTAGACATTGGCTATTTTCAAATATGATGCAATGCACAATCTTTATGAAAACAAGCTGTATAAAGGATTTTGAACTGCATAGAATACACTAAAAATTTTCAACACCCTGAGTGAAACTCAGCTATTGCTGTTCTATATGCTATGTGCTATGTGCCAACGTTTGGTGTCAAATCAAAGCCTACTGACATTATTACTGAGCAGGAGGTAAAAGGAATTGAAATTGTTATGCACACAAATGCTCCATGTCAGTAATATGAACTGTCATGTGATTCCTTGAGCAAAAATTGAGCACATAATAAACAGATAACATCCCTCTTAAATGGACTGCACTTACCGATTGCACACTGGGTACAACGACAAGACCTGGGGAACAACACTCTGTTACAAATCCATAAATCGACTTTCAAAATGTGCACAACAGTATTTTTCACAATAACACGTGGACTTTGGTCCATACTTGCCTGATAAAGTGTATCCAGGTTTATGTGAGCTTGGCCAGTTGCATTTAGTGCTTTGTTGGCTGCATCTCTGAGAAATTAACACATAGTTAGAGTGTAACAAAATTAAAAACATTCATAACTGTGCATGTATTCATCACATGAGATGACTCACCTACGATGATCCCTGGCAGGGGGAGGAAGCCAGTGGTCAAAGTTTGTCTCCACCCTGTACCATCTAAAACAGCAACATACAATTTTATGTTTCACTTGTGCAATCGCACTCAACATCTGCCTTGAAAAACCAGATTCTACTCAGATCATGTATTTTGCCTACCCTCCATTAATGGGATCCAGTGGCCAGATGTCTGCAGGGCCTCCTCGGTCTCTGGTGATGACGACCCCCTCCCCTGCTCGCACCCCGCCCACAATGTAGTACACCCCAGTAATGATGGGGATTTTAGAAAGCTGCATCACTGCATCCTGAAAGTCCTGTGCTTCCTCCAGTGTCTGCATAGGTAAAATGCTAAAAGATTTAATTTCCTGATACAGAAAAGTTCCAAGTTTTTTGCATTGCATACTCACCTTCCGTACCAGCCAACTGACTGGAGTTCTCCGTAAGAGGAAGGTGGACACCACATTCTTCCACCAATTCCACCAGTGTTCGCTGCCTGATGATCACAAACGTAAACAAAAAGAAACAATCAAATCTCTCTCAAGACTCTTGTAGCCTTTTTGGTCAAACATGATAACTGAGGACAAATGTAGCTCTACCTCTCTGGTCGCCAGAGACAGTAAACTTGTTAGGACTCTGTCCTGTCCAAAGTCCAACATAGCCAGCAAAAGAAGTTCCGCGATATGCCACCTGAATGGAGGTTTCAACAACAACATAAAATATCAGAATTCATCCTGGGCAATGCAAGAACTTCCATTGTACACCTTCTTATGTCAACAGGCTGATCTGTGAGTCTGCATACATGATACTTAGCAACCACTCTTGGTCTACTTTGAGGAGGTACAACAACCCTCTATTAAGTTTTTAAATGTTTGGAATACATACAATACCTTTCCATTTTTGAGGAAAATTAAGTCAACAGTCAGATTCCTCAGAACAGCATGTGGGTAATCAAGATTCCTGCCGTGGTACACATGCCCATTTTTGTCCTGAGCTACGATGCTTGTGCAAAATCTAGGAATGTATCAGAGTTTGTTTGCATGCATGAGTGTCTTTTCACCTTCACCATGCACATTTGTTGATACTTGATACTCTGAGCCTCTGCATAGCACTTGTGTCTCTCATAATGAATCTGAGAGTAGATTTAAAATCACACATACGCAGATATTTCATAGGCGAAGTTCAGGATGATGACATCTGAAAGGCTTCCCCCAAAGACTGAGGCCATGCCACGGATCTCCCCTGCATAAGGTTGAGGGATGTACTTATCCAAAGCCATCACAATAGGTGCCAATGCATGATGCACCCATTTTGGAACTGTGGCACTGCGTACATAAAAACATTCACTCTCAGTATAGTAGAGGATAAACACAACAATAAAGTCCAGAATTAATTCAACACAACAGTTAAAGGCTGATATAAAGTGTCTGACTTACTTCCTCCCCTGGCTAAAAATATCTACAATGGCCCATAATCCACAACGGTACTGATGAATACTGTAGTTCCCCCTCTCTGTTTACCACCACAGCGCAACAGAAAGTAAAACCAAACCATGTTCTGTTTGTTACCTACGAATGATTAATGATATTTAAATTCTGACAAGCTTATGTTCATCAGTATATTACTTTTTCTATTCTTTCTATACTATTATTGTCACAAATACATGGCCCACCAAAAAGAGCCTCTGGAAAACTTACTCAATGACCTCTGCGCCAGCTTTCTGGAGGTAGTCTTTGTCGAAGACTTTGAGCAGAGGCATCCATCGCTGCTGCGGATCCTCATCCAGGCTGATATTCACCAACGGCGGACTGTAATCTGCGCGGCACAACACCGCGAGCCCGAGCCCGAGCAGCAGCGTCGCAGAACGCACCATCGTGACCGGACTAGCCCGATAGATTCGCTGCCTGACACTCGTGACGACGGAATTCCTCTGCGTGTTTCTAATTTCTAATTCAAATACAGAAGCCGAACTTCCGCTGGCAGATTTTCAAAATGAAAGCCGGTCAACACGCTGAGCACACAAATTTCTAACTTTGCAAACCACCACCAAATGTATGAAAGGCAAAGTACAGTACAGATATACTATGTAGCTTGTATTCACAGTAGTGTCCAAAAATCCCATTAGGAACGTGGTCTCAGAACTTTGGACCCCACTGTGTAAATACATACATATGTAGCTATCCAATAATTCTAGTCCTCGAGTAAATGTTTTACTCTAAAATGTAGACGAGTTGAAGTAAAGAAAGCATGAGTATTGAAGTATTAAGTACGTCCCCCCCTCGCCTCCTCGTGAAAACGACTGATAGTGTTTTACAGTATATTTTGCCTTCGCACATTTTCAGTATGATGCCGTCTGATAGACAGTGAAACACTAAAAGGTAATACATCTCATCACTTTGTTTTCTGTGCTGTAATGTCATTTTAATGTGGAATGGAAAAGCATGCCACAATTAACATACTATTATTTAAGTCTTAATAATGGCAAAAATAATTTAACATTTAACACAGCTTTTCATGAAATTGTGGCACATTATATGTGTACATAAAGATGCACATCCAAATAACAATGTGCACTGTGCTCTGTTTTATTTCAGTTTTATATGTTTTTGCTTAGGCTTTTAAAATTTTCCATATCTTAGTATCTTAGATATTTTACCCTTCCATATATCCTGCATTATGTGTGGAATTATCATGGTGTGCATTTCAAGGTCAATGCCCTCTAAAATGTTGTGTATAAGTGATTGGTTTTACCAATTGGTTTTTATGTGCTCAGCTCCAATTAGCCATAAGGTATATGTGGTACAAGTATAAGAAGAAAAGCAGAACAACGTCAGGTTTGTGTGAACATGGAGAAATGACCATCTTTCCTTGAGTATTGCCAAGAAGAGTGTAGAAGAACCAGTGCCACTCCACCCACAGCGGAAACCAGCAGTTTGAATAAAATGCAGTTGAGCCAGTTATATGGCCTACCAGTGAAGAACTCCTGCACACTCTTAAGTATTGGTGTTACTGAATACCAAAATGGGGGAAAAAAACCTTCCATATACGGTATTTAATAATAAAAATGAATGATAATACGTTATTAAAGAATGAATAATTTGGTATGCAGAGCAGAGCCTTTCACAAGCACCTACACAGTCGCCTGTCATAAGCTCCTGTACATGATACTATATGTTAATGAAATACACGGCTCATAGAGAGTTCTGTTCTCAACAAGAGCTATTAGTAACCAGCTACTGGTCAGCATGAGAGGACACCCACACCCACACACACCCACACACACACACACACACACACACACACACACACAGCGGAAATGTCCTGTGATGACACAACTGATAATTTTGTGTTTCATAACTGAAAATTGTAAAACTTTTAATTTAAAAAAAATGCTGACTTTTTGTAATTATTTTTTTGTAGGGTTACCCTGGCAGTCTACAAATGTCAGAAATGAATGGATATGAAATTTTTAAAATTGTAAAATTTCATCTGCATTACAATGTTTAAGGCTTTGTTCTTATAAAAACAGTTTGCAGCGATTGCATATTCTTACATTTGATACTACATAATATGTCATGAATATTTTTTTAGGTTTTTCAAATCTTTTTCAAACTTCTTTTCAAAAAGGAAGAGAAAGGAAGGAGGAAAATTTGGTGGTAGCACAAGTTTTTGGTTAGAAGTTGTATCATAACCCAAAAGTAAAATCTTGTAATTTCTGATGTATTTGAATAATCAATATCCCAAATTAACATATCAATTCAATGTAATATTACTGGCTGAAAATATGATATGATTAAAAGTATACATATATTTTGTGTGAGCTGACACAGTGAGATGAACGTATTGTTTCTGTGCTGTACAACCAGATATAGCTCAGTGTACGGGGGTACTGACAGGAGGTTCCTCTTAAAGCTTCTTGTCCTCAGCTCGTCCTCCATGTTTGGGGATGAATGCAAGTTTTTCAACCCTCCCCTTAAGGTCATCCTCTTCTTTGATGCACTCTCAACATGTATTTTGAGCCCTATGAGAAATCAGCCTCTCAGCCATGACAATTTCCCCTGCTGCCTTACTTCATAGTGCCCACACTGTTCTTGGCAAAAGTCACCATGGAGGCCAAGTCCATGCACATTAGTTCCACAGTTATCCCAGCCGATATGTCCTTTGTGACCACCGGATTTCAAAGTTCTACAAAAACAAGTTCATTCTTTTGATGTGATCACATTTCTGTGGTTCTTGCCTTCTTGGAAACCCATCTTTATCTCATGACAAATTTTCGCTGCCTTTTTTTACGCTGTCACTGTTTTGTGCAAGCACCATTAGGGTTATCATTTAAATATAATCAGTGAGGATCCAGCAAGGCCACATCCTGGCAGTTACTACCAGATACATCCAGATAACAGCATGAACCAAGGGAGAATTAAAATTGCATGTAGCTTTATTGTTACAGTGTGTGATATCAACACTGAATGGGGTAATAATTTGGGGAAATGATTCCTACTGTTAATCATACTAAAACAAGTAAGCTTGCTTTGATTGGTTTCATGACCTTTGCCTCCTGAGAAGCTATTCAGACTCTTCTCTGATGCCAGTCATTTTTGTGCTGCTGTGGGATTTAAACCTCCATCCACCGAGTTTTGGTCACATGGGGGCAGCAGAAACAAGTCACTTCTACAATTCCACAGTTGCTTCAACAACATTACAGATCCCTCATTTGTACCTTGATAGTAACACTGTAATTGTATAATCATCCAATGGTTTTAGCGATCTTTGGTATTTCTGTGTGTTTATAAAAGGAACAAGCGTCTATAAACATATTTGAAGAAAAGAAATACATTGATTAGAGCAGCTTTGAAGGTTTTGATCATCAATGACAATGACCAAAGCAACAGTCACAAAGCATGACATTTTTGATAAGGGGTTTTTCAATGACACGTTACATTACTACTAAATTCCCAGTCGGGGTCCCTTAGGGCAACATCATAACAGTTGAGGGCTAATGCTATTAAGTGCAGCGCAGCGCCAGAAGGTGGTGCCAGTGCTGCATTTTCAAGCTCATCGGGACAGTCAGCAGGACTCAAGACATCATGTTCGAGTTGTTTTGCAGACCAAATTACAAAATTCTGCTGTGATTATAAGAAAACAAAAAAAATGTCATTTCCACATTTCTCAGAGAGGCATGGTGGGTGGTAATCAGAGCATGACATATGCTTTTTTACTCTCACTATGACTCCAACTGCAGCAGCGTTACCACCAAGGACACAGCACCCAAACAAGCAGCAAAAGGTCGTCCATGTCATTAAATGTGAAAGTAAATCAAAGACTGACAATCCCCCACAACCTCAAATACGTATTCCGTCCACTGTGGTGTTCTCAAGTTGCCAGATACATTTTCCGCTCCTACCCAGCACACTTGAAATATTGTTTGTTGCTGTCATGCATGATACAAACCATACACGCTGTACAGAAAGAAATGACTGAACCGCAAAAGTAAAATCCAGCAAATTTGTACTTTATGTCTAAATTTTTAAAGGATGACAATAATTTATTTCTACATTTTCTTAACTAATATTGTGGTTTAGGGTCAGTCTTCATTAGTTTGTCTTTCTCTTCACATCTGTGATAAAAAGTGGCACGAAAGATCTTGCAAAAAATGTATAAATGTGGGCTTTTGCCAAAGTTCACTGCATATAATTCCTTGAAATGCTTTAAATTTTGAAATGTTTACAACCTGTAATCTAAGACATGCTATTGATTTACAGGGGCTCTGCTGCTTTATGGGTTATGTAAGTGTTATGTAAGTATGTGTTGTTATGAGGGACTGTCAGGTTGTCTGGCTACAACACGTTTAAGCCATCAAGCAGAGAAACACAAATTCCACAGGGGGAAAAGCTTTATTAATATTTTAATATATATCAATAATACTTTATATACAAAATATGTACAACAAACAACCTTGTTACATGTCAAAATAAAAATCCCAAGTACCTCGTTCTATACAAAACTATTATTTTTGTTTGAACTTTACATTCACTCTCTCTGCCACAGACACAACATTTAAAGCAAATACATTTAAACGCCTGCCATCGTTGTGTCTGCGTTAAACGAGTAAAGGCAACAGCATGAGCTAAGATCAGGCCTTAACTTGACCGGGAATTTGTGGACAAAATGCAACCTGGGCTGAGCGCGACTCTATACGCAGTGCACGTCCTTTCAGCATACGGCGAAGGACTGCTTCAACCATCCTCAAATACACTCAAGCGGGTCACGTATCAAAAATAGAGATGTATGAGTAGTATAAACAAAAAAAAAAGTATTACAAGACATTACTTCACAGGATCGCTCCATCTAGATTCGCAAACAGCCACGACTCACAAATTAAATCGTAAACGCTCGTATGGCCACATCACTCATCAACAGACACGAGTGACACACCTCGTACAATGACAACGCCCTGAATTCTTTGAACACCATGAACGCTTGTGTTCATTTAGCTCCAAGGTAACTGAAGGGTGAAAGAAGCAATGTCTTTTGTGACATATCCAGTCAACGTTAGGCCAGACGTGTTTGTTTTTTTTGTTTTTTGTTTTTTATTTTGGTAACATTCTAGTCTAAACAATGTTTTCTCACAGTTACAGGAGTGAAAAACACTGACAGTACAGTAGATCCTCCATTCACAGATCTACAGCAGGTAATAATAATTAAAGCAGCATCTACAAGGGGCTTTTGTTCAATCTTTACATTCATTACAGACTGGTGTGTGTGCAAAAAGTACGTCCAAATAATTTTTTTCTATTTTTTTTTTTTTTTGGGGTGTCTGTGCCTTACATTCTGGGTTTACCTCTGACATTCAACAAGGAGTGCAGAGAAAGTGAACCTTGCTGAAAAAAAACCTTGTTGCACTCTTCTTAAATCTGATCATCTTCACAGTGTTTCAGAGCCATGCAACAGGTAATATGTGAGATTTGCATGGGCACTGCAGGCTGCCCCCAGAAGTCCTTTTTTTATGAGAAGCTGATGATATATGGTGGTGACCATTTATGGGGTTCTTCGCTGTGGTCAGTGTTCTGATGGGCCAAGCAATGGCCGCAGTTTGAAGGGATGCCAGTGCGTATGTTTGCTTATGGTTGTTTAAACCATTAAACCCCATTCAACATTCAGAGGGCAAGGGTCCAACAGAGACACATCTGTTTAGTCTTTGGTTTCCAGGTTCAAAGGGGGGACCTGCTTTAAAGCTTTGTGAAGAGCAGGAGAGTCCATGGCATGGTGGGGAATCGGAGACCCTGCCCTTGGGGACATCACCAGGGACGAGGGACGTGTCTCTGGGGGCAAGCTCACCGGAGAGCCACTCATGCCTGGGTATATGACTGGCATGCCACCAGGGTACCAGCATTTCTCCAGCATGGGCAGATACGCCGCTGCTGCTGCGGCTGCGGGGGGTATGAGGTAGAAGGGGAGGCAAAACGGGGGCTGGTTGGGCGAGAAGCCCATGTAGCTGCCAGGGCCTCCTGCCACATGACCGGAGAGAATCTCGTCCTCCGAGGAGTCAGACCTCGACTTCTTGGCCTGAGGCTCGTCACCCTCCTGCTTGATGGCACCGGCCGAGTGCTCGCACGCAGCATGCTTGAGGTCTCCCTGCTTTGCGTGGCTCTCTGACCACTGGGCTTTGGGGTCACGCTTGTCGTGTTCTCCCCCATAGCCGCTGTCAGTGTCTGTGTCACTACCGCTTTGCTCCCCTGTCCCATGGGGGTAAGTCCTTTGAATAACCGGAACGCAGTTCTTGGCGGTGCCTTCGGAGGCCCTCGGGGGCAGTCCAGCGGGTTTCTTCAGTTTCTCTGAAGCTTGAGGGATGGACTCGTCTGGGTGTAGGCTGCTTTGATGCTGCAGGACTTCGGCCGCTACTTTTTGGATGTGGCTGATGACATGGGAAGGGCTCAGGTCCCTGCTGCTTTCTTGGGTGGCCAGATAGTGGAGGACCTCTTTTGCGCACAGGTGAAAGCCGGAGCGGAACATCTCCTCGTTGCTCTCTGCACCGTCACCTCCATGATCAACTGCTACTTAAAAAAAAAAAAAAAAACAAGGTTAAAAATCTCTTGTGTTTACACAGTTTTACTAAAATATGTTCTGAAAACTGCAAAAGACCACAGAGATCCCAGTCCGCTGATGCATAATTTAATACATCTGCTTGTATTTCATGTCTATACTACATCACACACATTAAACTTACTAATTTGCAGTTCCTTCTGCAGCGCCATAATTTTCTGCTGCTGTTGTTCCAGGAGAGCACTCAGGGCTTTCACATGCTTGAGAGTGAGTTCCAGCACCACGGCTTTCTCCAAATGACCCAGCGTCTAAAACAGGAAGACCTTCGATAAGCATGTTGATCTTTCTTATGTAACACATTCTGCAGCTGAACAGAGGACAAGCCTCCAGCACCCGGAAAGTCATGCGATCCACGTACGCAAACACAAGTTCTCAACAATAAAGTAAAATCAACAAAATTGCCAGTACTTGCATGATAAAAGAAAAAAGAAAAAGAAAATGTCAGAATCGATCCATCTCCCCTCCCTTCTTAAAATCCAAAACGTTTATTTATTTATTTTTAAACTCCAAAACTGAATCCAAAGTCTGGAGCAAACAGCAAAACCATGTGGCGTCTCGGATTCCCTGGCTGCTCACAGACATGCCATATGTAGAAGATAATACTTACCGTAAGCTTAAGATGTTCTGGCAACAAATCCTTCAGCTGGGCAATGCATTCGTTGATTCTGTCGCGTCTTTTCTTTTCGATCAGTCGGTGTGGCAACTTGTATGTCTCCTGGAAAGGGTTGAAATGTTGTCAGTGCAACCCAGGCAAGCTTGGAAAAATGCAGGAATATCGTGCATTTTAACTTTAATTTACCTTGCTCTCATCGCCGCGCTTCATGCCCCTTCTGGGTTTGTACACATAAATGGGGAAATCCATGCTTTTGGAGAAAGGACAAAAATAGTTAGTCTTTAGTTTGGTCAGGGTTCAGTAGTTCGTGTTTTATGGAGTCGAGCAGAATAGAACAGAACAGAATAGAATAGAACAAAATATTTTTTTCATTTACCCTGGCATGTCTGCTATATCCAGTGATGGGTGTTTTTGTACACAGGGAGGTGGTTGCGCACTGGTAATCCGCTCCATATCCATTAACTGTAAAACCTTCAAAAAGCCTTAAAACCGTTGCAAATGCGTCTCTGCAGTCGTACTTCAAAAATCTCTCACAAGAAGATAAAATAGTAATAAAAAGAAGTATCTCCTTTTATCCAGCGTGTGCGTTCCCGCTGTGAGCTGGAGTTGGGCACGGCGCAGCGTTGTCACCCTGAGGTCCGAACTGGCAGTATGCGTAGGGAGGCTCCACGCCCGGCTCAAAGTGTGAGAGCTGGGTGGGTTTTTGACTACGTGTTAAATAAACCCTGTGACTACAGGCACGTCTCTCGGTGAGAGACACAGACTCGACTCCGTCACATGAGCCTCACGTGTTGGACGGCGCTTTCAACTCCTCACCCTCCCCACGCCGCGCGCGCGCGCGCGCACACACCTCCTCCCCCTCCCAGCTGCTGGAGTACAACCCATATCTGTAGAGCGCGTCCGCTGGGGCCGAGTCCCGTGTACCACCATGCTCCGGCTCTCGGGGCAGAGACGTGTTTGCAGAGCCGACCGTGTTTACGAGACAGAAAGTAGAGCAACGGCTCGTCGTTATGAGATATACAGCTGCAAATATGGCTGACTTTATATTAAAGTGCTCGATCAATAACTGCAGAGATTTTAGACGAGACTCAAAAGAGTGGTTACGATCTAAATAAAGTCAATTCTAATCGTCGAGAGAGAAAGAAAATAGAAAACTCTCATTGTTTACAACACACACACACACAAACGGCTGCTATATATGTATATATATTCTCTCGGTGTCTTTTTTGGTACGTTCAGTGTTTTTATTGTCAACAGGGGTGAGGGGGTATCCTTTCTACATTTCCCCGTAGCCTGGCATGTGTCACGCGCTCAGCGTGGACACGGTGTAATTTCATACTGTACCCGTTCGCAGTGTGGCACGTGCACCTGCGGCGGGATGACACTGTCGCCGTTGCGGAGGGATTTTTTTTTTATACCGGCTGCCGTACTGATATCGCTAAACCTGCTTGTACCAAACGGGCTGTCACGTTGAGCTCCTCATGGCCGGGGGAGAGCCGAGGAGCAGATCCCTGCCGGTGACGTCACGCGCGCAGACAACCGAGAGTGGCCGACTGGTCGCTCCGTCCCACCCGCCGACGTCCCGAAGCAGCCAGACTAAAGATAGAAACAGCTTCAAAACAACTGAGCGCCAGGGCGGAAACGAGGGAGCGGGAAAGGGCGCTTTGTCAACACTTGTTCGAAATTCCGACAAGGCTGTCTGCTCTCGTTGTTTTGTGGAAAGAAGTCAAATTACAGTTCGAGGTCTTGCCCTTCTCACGTTTTTATTACTTCAGACGGCTACCATTCGAAGTCTTTCTTTCTTTAAAAAATAATTTTAAAAAAATAGGTAATAATCAATGGGAATTTACCAGGTTGGCCTTGTCACCTGATATGTTGTTGCAGCACTTTTTAAGTCACTACTCAAGGCTAAGTAATAGCCTACTACAAAATATTCCATTACAAGAAAAAAATCCTCAATTTAAAATTAACTTGACATAGGTTGACTATTAGTATCAATTGTATTATACACTACAATTTTACAGTTCTAATAGAAGTATAAGTACAGTATAAATACATAAGCTGTATACTCACAGACCCAAGTTTCCAATTGTGAGAGATCGTTTCTCTGAAAGCCCATTTCAGGACATAACCTACTTTAATTTCCGAATTTGAAAAAACTAGCTGACATTTCTGTATTCAGCAAATATGGAATATATTATACATTGTCAATAGTGGCACTTACAATATAACTGTGACTAAAATGTCAGTTACATGGGGCATATCTGACCATTTTTGTATAATGTATAACATGTAATCTACATATAATTATAATATAGTACAAGTGCAATGTGTGTTTGTTTTTTGTTCATGTGTATAAAATATTTTAACTTCATATCAGTGATATTTACATGCTGTTTATGGCATGCTGATTAATTTTATGATATACAGTAGCTGCTGACCTAAAAATGGCAAGATATCAGCATTATCAGAAATGAGTAATGTAAGAATGCACTGATCGCTCTGCGTGTACAAGGGTGTTACTGAATAATACACTTGGAAGCAAACAGATGGTTTTATACAATAAAGCACAATAGTGGTTTTCTTTATATGGATAATTTTAATAAATAATTCTACTTTAATATACAAATTGTCAGTGCTTATTTTTTTAATTATTAGGATTATTAATGAATAACATTAATTTGAGTAACAGTTTTTTCTCAATCTCATTTTCTATACAAAAGCAAAGGTAAGCAACAAACTTTATGTACATACAGTAGTCTAAAAAAAGAGAAGAGAATTTTAACAGCATGAAGACCAACCAATACACTTTAGTGAACATGACCCTCAGAGTCACTGACTCGGCATGAGCAGCAAACACGCATCCATCTTTAAATGGGACAACAGGCACAAATGGAACAGGTTTGCTGCTAAACATTAGAATGCTGACTGATAATTATCAAAGTAAAATTTACGCAACTCCTGAGCAAATTGTAAAAGCATGAGCGACCGAAATGATACAGCATATTTGACAGGCAGGTCAAACATTCTAAGTGTCATTAAGGTACAAATTAAATAAGAAAGCAATTTCAGCAAAGGAGAATTTATCACTGAGATATGACACCACTGGTTTTACACGGGAGAAAGAAAACTATCTGTATATATTGCTCTCACTCAATAAACTATCTCTACTGTAGCAGCTGACTCTCAAGAAGTATGCACATTTTCAAAAAGTAAAAGAAAAAATGTAAAATGCAGAAGGCCAGCTTATTAAATATTTTCTTTATATCTGTGTAAGTTAGGACAATCAACAACTCCCTATTTTATCCAGTGACAATAAAGTACAAACAAAAAGGTTGGCCCACAATATAAGTAAAACATGACCGATGGATCTTAAATTCACACCCTGATGAGGTTGCATATTCAATTTAATATATTGCACAACAAACACAAATTAAGACATTAAATACTGCTCGGTATGCCAGAAATATAAAGAGAATAGAATCTTTGAAATTAAATAAACAATGAAAAAACAAATTGGACTAATTCCTCCTGTCTAGTCAGTCATCGTGTTTCAAGTTCAAACAGTAAAGGCCATGTGTTGACAGATCCAATTTATTTCTACACAGAAAAAAACAACAAAAAAAACACAAACATTTGGCACAAACTCCAACTGAGCTGAACAGAATGAGGTGGGTGAGTGTTAATGGAGGAACACTGTGTGGGATAGAGCTACACATCGTCTTATGACTACCTATGTTACAGTGTTTCCCTACCGTTATAAGTTAAGCTCATATTCAGTACCGTATATGTGACGTGCAGCCTCTGAGCGACTGCATACTCACGCAGTCGATGCTGAAGTGCTTCAGAGTCAGTATCAGTTGACCTTACGCGGGCTGCTGGGGGTTGACATTCATGTGCTGAGGGTGCCCCAACAGGCCAATCCGCTGTTTCTGCTTCCTCTGTTCTGTCATCTGAAGACCAAACAAAAGACATTTTAAAAAAAAAAATCACTCCACCTGAACCTCTGTCGGCATGCACCTCTTCTTTCTCCATCGAGGCTGGCAGCCTCTCCAATCATCACTCTTAAATACAACCCCACAGAAACGCACTGATGCTGCTGAACTGAAATCCCGACAGCCTCGTCATCCACACTGCTGTGTCCTCTGACGGAAGCGCCGATACTAACTACTAATACTGAAACTCACTCAAAAGATATTTCAGAGATCAAGCAAAGCGCACGAGTCATAACACAGTTGTTAACCTTTATAACAACAGGAACAAGAATGGGCTTTCTGCTAAGAATTAAGTTTAATTAACATAAGGTTGCGATTTGCACCTCAACACTGAAACACAACAACATTAAAAGCGAGAAGGTGAAGTGGTCTTGTAATGAGTGTTCCAGGAGAAATAATTCTACATAGAGGGATGTGTTTGAGAAAAATATTAGTAAGTTGACGGTTTAAACTCAGTTAGTAGTAGAATGCGGCACTTTTTTTGTTACTCATCAATTTTCTAATTTAGCCAATTTGCATTGGAATGAAACAACACAGAGATGACTTGTCGCACGGTTGTCCTGCTTGTGCTCTACTCTGCATGACATTTCTTCCCTAACCAACACTGTTATATGTCTCCAGAACAATACTTTCTGAATCAGTTCTTTAAAAAATTAACCAGGGCAGGCCGGACAAATGCTGGATCTGGTACGTTTCGCGATGCTGCGCTACCCATCGCAGCCTTTAGAGACAAAATTATCATTTCCCCCCGTCTGGGTCAAAATGTCTCGGTAACATTCACTTCCTCATAGATAGTTCTCATTTCAAGGGTAAAGACAAATTACAATTCTGTTTACCAGAACCAGTGGACTGCAGCAATTGTGTAATGGCGTTACATGAGACTGCTGTGATGTGCAATACAATGTACTCTTCTTACACAATTATAGCACTTAAAACTGCTTAATCAATGCAAAAATAGTCAAGTAAATTTATTCACTTACTGAATACCTATCTCACCAGCCAGTCTAATCCAAACTAATTATTTCAAAGGAAAATTCTTAATCCTTCAACTTCGTAATATTGTGAAAGGCTTTATCCAGTAGAGAAACAAATCAAGAAATAGATAACAAATAAAAACTCAGCTATTCACAGAAAGGTCAATAAATCAATTCCTTAGAAACTAAAGAAAGGTTGTTGCTCAATGATAAGGAAAAAAAAACAAAACAGGCAGACAGCCTTATGAGCTCTGTTGTGAACTATGACTCACCCTTTTGCATTTAGTAAGCTCTGTACCTAAAGGGCAATGAGCGGCAAACAAACAAACCTTGAGCAACATCTGCTGTCCACATCTACAGAAACACTTCTCTTACTCTCCATGTTTTCCCCCATGAAAAAGTCATGGCTCTCTAGAGTCCTTGTTTCTGTCAGTTAAACCAACCTGTTCTTTGAGCTCAGTCAGCTGACCCGAGAGGTTGGACACCAACTTCATGGTGGACTCCAGTTTCTCCTGCAGGTTTCTGATCTCATTCTGCTCTCCGTCTGCATCACTGCTGACCAAGGACATGGCCCGCATCCGTGGGAACCAGTCCAAGTTGTGCTCCTGGTAAACAGAAATCTGGATCAGCACATGAAAACATCATGAAATGTATTATTTTTTGTGCTAAATGTAATTCCTTAATCAACTAGTCTGCCTTTTCAGTGCAGGTGAAAATGCTTCACACATTAAAATCCGAACAGCATCGTGTGTATAACTGCCTGACCCTGTTCGATATGTGGTTTTCCTCATAGGCCCCGTTTTGTCTCACTGGCTATGTGCTGTGATCTCAAGTCTGTAAAAGTGGAATCAAACTAATCACGAGGGACTTTCCGTATTAGAATCACAGGGGATACGATGGCATTCTCAAAATAACTTGTAACTGGCAGTTCCCCGACCGGTGACTTGTTTCCATCATGTCTCTTGTCTTAACGTGCACAAAAGCGAAGTGGAAAACTTACAGAAAATTGTAAACTGCGATGGAGAAACAAACTTCCTGAGTTGATTACACTCACATCACCTCACATGTGAGCACTGAGATAAACACACAGCTCTTGATTGCTCCTGTGAGGAGTGACTCAGACAGCAGCAGTGGGGCGGAGGGTTAGAATTTAGAGTACGCATTTGAAATATTGGCTGTAGCAGTGATTTCTCCTGAGGAGAAGTTACTGCGCAACATCTCTGGGCATGAATGAGACCTTTGGCACCCACCACCTGCATACTGGTGTCAGCAACACTCACAAAACATTGATTTCTTTTCAGTTCTTTCAGTCTTCTGAATTAGCAAACTATTGCCAAATTGCAGTCAAATGTTGAGGTGTTTAAGTTAGCAATTTTTTATGCTGTTAATGATATAAAATGATGAGCCAGCAGTATCAATTAATTGTATAATTACCAGTTGGAATTATGAAGCCATAAGAAAGCCCCTACGATTTTCATAAAATGCTTTGTGTGTTCTTAATACTATATATGGTTCACACTTTTTCAACAACAGCCCTTTAATACATTTACATTGCTTCAAAGTCTTTATATAGCAGTTTTAACAGCCACTGGAGGAGCCCGCCATTCCTAGTGCTGGATTCAATTTGCCTTGATTTGACTGAGGGTCCCAGAAAAAAGAAGCAGGATATAGTCCATTGTTACATCTCACAGTTGACTCCCTAACACTGAGTCACAGCTGAGTTACCGCTAACACTGGGTGGCTTCAATTGTGATGCAGTCACAGGAAATGCAAGTTGTGCCAGAGATCAGCACAGTTGTCATCAAAATCGCTTCCACAAGAGGTGACCTGCCAGCCCAGTGGTTACAGGCGCCCACGCGGTCCCTGGTTCCACTTCCGGCCGGACGGACCATTTGCATGTCATTCCCCTTCTCTCTCTCCCTGCTTTTCCTGTGTCCCTGTTTAATGAAGGCACGGACCCCCGGCCAACACAAATAATTACATAAACGCTTCTACAAAACGGCAGCCATTTGTCAGCGGATCAGTTCGAAATATAACAGGGAGTAATGGAACAGGAATGAGGCGGTCGATGCAGAGCTGCAGGCAACGGGCGACCTCGCCAAGGTAACGTCTCTACTGGGCCCTCCTGTGTGGAAAGTGGAGCATGAAACCAAATTTCAGGAGTTCTTATTTTTGACTGACTTCTTCGTTTGAACAACATGACCTTGTTTGGTTGCACAACAAATAGACCCTTCATTTGCTCCCGCTATGTGTGTCAGACTGTGAATGACTCTGGGATTCTGGGACTTGTAGTATTAACCCACACGTTAAACCAATTAAACCAGGACTGAAATTTAAAAGGATCGCATAATGTTAAGGTAAAGGAACAGCATTTTTGAAAAGTATTAGAAAATAAAAGTAGCATTGATTAACAGAAATAATAAATTATATTTAAGATATGGGAAAATATACTTTTAGTAAATTGACTGTAATTTTCAAACGTTAGAGACACATGAAACCCAGTAGCCAACTCAAAGCCACTCGGCTACATTCTTTCGTGCCTCCATCTTCTCCAGCACTTGACCAACACATGCCACTGACTTTTTGCGATCTCTGAGCAAAGTGCGTTGAGACAAAGGATGTTGTGAATTGGCACTATACAAATAAAAAATGACAGGACTGGACTGAAGCTGCTCCCAAATCAGCCAAATCATGTGAACACATCCATGTTTAATTCCTCACAGCATAAACACACATATCCTCAACCCCACGCACCCCCGTGTCACTGTCATGTGAACTCATTCAGCGTGACCATCAGTGCTCTAACGCAGCGTGAATGAAAGTGGGAGGATGCTGCGTCGCCGCTGAGGTCACTGTCTAGAAACAGACGGTGGAGAACTGGGCTGGAAAAGTCCCTTGGTTTCGGTGGTTGATTCGGAGACATACAGGCGAGAGAGGTGGCCGTCGGAACCACAAAACCAATTCGGGTTAGGCGGCAGCCCGAGGGGAATCACACAACACTAAGATGATGAGCACCGCACACTCATTCTGAGAGGAATCGAGGGCTGCTGTGAGCAAGTTCCTCTTCCGGAAGGCAAAGAGAGAGGTGCTGTGTTTTCCTCCTTGTCCTGCCCCATCTCCAACACGTACACACTTACGATATCAGAACATAGCTCCAGCTTTACTCAATATCATTACTTATTTTAATAAGGCATCTTTCTATTCTTTGCAGTGTTTGTTATTTGTGAAACTGAGTACAAATGAGCAGTTTCTGCCATAACAGTGCTTTGATTTGCATAGTAAGAAACAGATAAAATATTTTTTCAATCAGTGTTTCCCACACTGAGTTCTACCTACTGTATATGCTGTCAAATAAGACGAAAACTAAACCTGACTGGGGCCACTTCCCCATTCTGGATTCTGCGTGGCGGCCACACATACACGTGTGTTTGTTTGACGACTTTGTCAGCAGCAGCCCTGCCCTCTTTCCATCCCCAGTGTTGACAAATGAAAGCGCTTCCAGTAAACTGAGCAGCACAGCCACGACTTAAGTCTTTACATCACGCTGGTTCTATGGAAATGACGGAAGTGTCTTTTTCATTATTAAAACCGCACGGGCCATGACAGAGAAACAGGATGCTGTGCGGTTAAAACAGCAACAGAAAACGTCACAGCCATGCCACAAGCCACCTGACAGACTGACAGCACAGTCAGTGTGCAAATATACAAATAAATGCCAAAAGACATCCCAGCAGAAAAGGGGAAGGACACCGTTTAAACTTTTTTTTATATATATATAATCAAATAATAGGTCTCCAGAAGGTTTGTGGTCACGGGTGTTTCAAAAGTGGCTCGTGGAGCTGCAGCATCTTTCAGTTTGGGGCACATAGAAAATGAGGACAAGGAGCGGGAGCTGAGCATCACCTTTGTCACTTCACCCCTTCAAGCCCTCCACCATTGACGTCAGTCCCAGTCATTGTCAGACTCTTTTTGATTTCTACACCCCCCCTTTTCTCCTGTCACTTCTTTCATTATTGCAGCATCAAATAAAGCGAAAGTACACAGTACACACAGGCAGTACAGACTGAAGTAAGTCAGTATTCTACAAATATAGTCTGGCTTAAATAACATGTATGAGTTCAGTGAGGAAGTTAAATGGAAAACCAACATGGCTGTGTGACTATGGAAGTCCAAAATACACAAACATACAGTACAGGACATGATCAGGATTTTTTCTTTGTACTGGTTTTACTGTACATCTTCATGGTATGAAAAAAAATTGGTGAAATTTCTGCTAAGTTTTCACACCTACTGAAACTTAAATTCAATTAAATACAAATAGAAAATAAATGCTGCATTGCTGCATGTCACCTCTCTTGTTTTACTATCAGTGTTTCTACCATTGATATCAAATAAAATAAAATGATGTCGAAAAAAAAAATATTCCTCGTATGGCACATGACTCAACTTTAGGATGTAAGGAAGTATGCTCTCCATGAATAGTGTAAGAAATATGAGGAGAGAAGTTGTGGTAACACTGCAACCTTTGTAGACAACTCAGACAACACAACACGGAGGCCATGCATCACACACTTGCATGTGAAGCCTTGAAGAGAGTTGTTAAGAATGAGTGGGTCAGCTGACGGGTCATCGGGGTCCTTCGCACCATGTGTGCCTTCTCCGCTCTGTCTGCCCCTAAAACCTGCTGGTCCTAATGCACCCTTGACAAACTAATTTTGGCTCAGTGGGTTGCGGGGTCAATGGGAGAGAGGATGGGTGGGGGTTAATCCCAAATCAGGTGGTTCCTCACAAGACTGAGGGCTGCAGGTCAAGGCAAAAGGCAGTGAAGTGGGCCAAATGGCATCTAATGAGAAACTGTGTCAGAAACTGACAGCAGCATAAGTGCGTCAGGGAAGCAACCACTTCAGAAGAAGGGGCTTTCCTTTGGCAGTTGAAATGATTTCTAATTACTCATTGATGCAACAATCACAAACAATCAGTTTTCTTTCAGGTCTATGTTTTTCTTTTTGGTTTTTTTTTTAAATGGCAAATTTATAGATTGTCTGTGGGGGACATGCAGTTAAGACCGAATTAAATGTGTGTGTGTGTGTGTGTGTATCTGATATGTTGCTCTTGTTTATATTTGTATTGCAAACACAAATACTTAATTATGTTACTTTTTCATTTTTATTTCATTTAATTTCAGTTTTGTAGTTGAACACAGAAAAAGACATATAGATAATAGATTGTATTTTGTATATATATTGTGTTTGAACACAAACAGACCCTACTGTATAGTGTATGGTTTTACTTTGACAGTTCAATAAACTGTGGACTTTTAAAAAATAAATGTGTTTCTTGAAGAAAGATATCCACGCACTGCTGTTTAACAACACTCATGAGGCTAAATCCATGTCTATTTAAGTGGCTATCATGAGATGATATGCACAGTGAGATGTGTGTGTGTGTGTGTGTGTGTGTGTGTGTTTAATGATTAAAGCGAGGCATGGCTGCTTCAGAGGATTAACACATTTTATGCCAATGGCAGACTCCGTTTGAATGTTAATTCCACATTCTCAAAGCTGACTGATGTGATAATACTTTGGAAGGATTCAAGGTCACAGAGGCCGGGATTACATAACACAGTCCTGGTACTCTGGGGCAGATGAGGTAAAAAAACAACAAAAAAACCAAAAAACCCCGCTTATTGCCATGTGAGAAAAAACAAAAAGGCCGCCGTAATCAACTCTGTCTAAAGCTATTTTAACTTGACTGCTGCTTCCAAAGAGCTTATGCATTGTTAAAGTTCGATGACGCAATGGGCGCGGACACAGTGTGGAACAGAAAGTCTGCATGTGTCATCTCTAAGACACGCATCAACTGTTACCTGCAGCAGCAGAAAAGGGTGGACAGAGATGCTTTTTCTGGACTGAGAATTGGTAAACTCCAAGTGTATTTATGCATTCTCTCTCTCAGTCTTCTCACAGTAAGGTCGGCTTGAAGGTTTGGTTGGTCGGAGGACGGAGTGCAGAATACATGACAACATCCTTACCCTGATCATCTCTGCCACGTAGCTCTCCGGTCCGGTGTACTCCGTGGAATCTTTGACTTTCACCAGAACAATGAAGAACAGGTAGTGCCACATGTTGTGCTCAACTTTGATGTGTTCTTCAAAGGTCACTGTCTTATTGTCAAACTTGTCTCTCTCCAAACCTGAGAGCCAAATGATAACCACATACACACACACACACACACACACACACACACACACACACACAAATGCACACACGTACACAACCACACACACGTGAAATAAACACAGTGCTCTCATTTCTTTGGAAGAGTGAAGAAATACACTTTGCATTGCAACACCACATAATTGTGACCTAAATGAGGCTGACTGGTTGAAAAAAAAACAGAGAGTGGGCAGCCAAACCATCAGAGGTGAGATTTGTTAAAAAAATTTTCCCTTACTGTTTGTCACACCACTGCAACCACCGTTAGGATTACATATATATACAGTCTGGCACTACATTTGCAAACAAGGTATAACATTTAATGTGGTTTTCCAACACAAAGCAGGGAGAATGAGCACAACTAACCGGTGATTGTTCACATGTTTCACATGTAACGCCAATAAGTGACGTGTCCTTAGTGACGGACGAGGCCAGTTTGAGTGAGTGTACAGTCTAACGTGGTCAAGGGCCATATGGGAACAGGAAGACGCACTCCTCCTCCACAGCAGCACCTGCCATGACTAACCACTCATTCTGGGAAGAGGAGGCGGCTCGTTGTTTACACAACTCAGAAAAAAAACGGCCCCCATTTTGCACCGAGCCCTGGTGCGATGCTGCATCACAGCAATCGCACGCTCATACAGGAGCCGGCGCAGCAGCGGCAGCGGCAGACCACTCACTTGACTTCTCTCGACTTCGTCATTGTCTGCAAGCCTTGTTACTCACATTGGCTGATTATGCTGAGCGACTAATGCCAGGCAGCACCGTGTCAGGTATCGATTGCAGCTTCGACTCAAAAAGAACTGCAATGTGTTTCCGCTTTATTGAATTCTAAGAAGGGAGTACGTCTGCTATACAGAGATGATGGGAACAAGACAGGAAAATATGTGTCAAAGGTCATGAGCGTTTCCCATAACCTAACAAAAATAGAATAAGTCAAACTGCTGAGTTTGCAGAATGACTTCTTTGATTAAAAAAGTGACAGCAAAGTAAATGGTCTCACGGGATCTTAACTTATTTTTGAAATATCAACATTCAGAACAACCCTGACAAGCCACCTTAATTTAATCTCTCACCGCAAATAAAACATGTTGTCTTCAGGATTTCTTCTTTCTTCTGCTTCTCACTCCTCAGGTCAGCAAACGTGTCAATGATCACACCAAAGATGAGGTTGAGGACAATAATGATGACCATGAAGAAAAAGAGCAGGTCGTAGATGACTCTGGCTGCAAACAGGGGCTCCTGTTAAACCAACGGGGAGAAGATGCGTGAGAGGCATAAGTCATGTAACTGTCAACAGGAGGTAACAAGCTGATGTCACACTTGTTACTGAATCATTCAGAGGAGCTTTTACAAGTGTGCTTTTCCTATTGGTAACAATCTATTTTATCATGTGCAATTTGAACTTAACTTTTCGATCATTACTGAAGTCAGTAATTATTAATCACCTATGGATACAGATGCTGATTTGTTGAGTAAATTTGAAAACCGGGAATTCTAAATTTGTCATTTCAGCTATAACACCACATTTCATTAGTAAAAAATATAGTATTTTTATTTTAAAAAGTAAAACGTACTGTATTTAAGTTACTCTAAGGGGCAAAGGTTATCCCCACTATACTGTATGTAGTTTCATTGATGTCACTATGAGTGAGTCATAGTGCCTTCTTTGCATACAGGGTACTATCCAGTTGTACAAAAGTCACCTTTATGCGTTCAACACAACCTGACACAACAGAAAACAGCACAGAGAGTACGCATGAATGCTAAGCTAACTCAGGTTTACATAAGTCTTAATGAGTCATGCCCTCATTCTATGAGTTGAGCTGCAAACCTAGCTTGTCTTCATCCTGGATAAGTACCATTAATGCTTTTTCTGGCATGTTTGCAGTTATGAAAACCCTCTGTGCAACCCTTTCAACCCACACGCACATCAGATCTTTCTGCGCAACTTCAGACATGGCAAAGCCTTCGCTGCCGTCTCTTATGAAGCACCATCCATCTGATATGAACCGGTTTATTGGGTCAAATATGGGTATATTCTGTTCTTTAACTGAAGTTAGACAAAATGAAAGACACATTATGGTGATCCCCTCAGGGGCTCATTGAACAAAAATACCCTTAATACAGCTCACATTGGTTTTCAACATGCACTTTAATTCAATTCAGTGTAATCTAATCTTTATCAGTGCAGGAGGGAGGTTGTGTAATCATTGTAAGATGTAAGTTGTCTAAAAGAGTTTATTACAATACTATAATTATACTCTTTTAATTTCAGGCGATCTAGGTGTGATTTCCTTCACGTCGTTGCTCTGCTGTTCTTCCTACCTCTTTGGATGGTTTCCGCAGGACGTCTCCAACACCTCCTCCACTCCTGAGGCCGTGACTCAATACTGTGACAATGCACATGAGCAAGGAGTCACACGTTCGCTCCTTGTCCTCGATCACCACCGCTGACGGCTGGATGGCAACGGAACCTGTGGAGACAGACCAATACTCTCAGATAGTCATTTCCTGTATCGGCTGCATGCTGAATGCAAAGCTTTGTCTGATCAGTCAGCTGCATTGCTACAGCATTACCCGCTCATGTTGCTTTAAATGTAACCTCGGAAAAAAAAAGAGCCCACTGAGAAAACAGAGACACTAAACCTAGAAGAATTTAGATCTAATATACTACCGACATACATGCATTTGAATCCTCTATTATATTTTATTGGTTTACTGAATCAGCCCATTAGAGAACATAAAGAGACTGTGAAATTCCTCAAATCATCCACGCAAAAACAAGTCACCAGACTACCATAATTAGCCAGCCTGGTGATGATGGATAGGGAAGCCGAGACGAGGTCAGGCTCCAGGCAGTTTGAGGATTCGACATGGTTGGCTGATCAATTTTAAGGTGGTGCATGTGTTCATCTTTGATTGGAGGCTTTTCCCATTGAGGTCAGTCAGTTCGCCAGAACTGGTTTGCAGTGAGAAGCCCTCTGCACCATCACTGAGTGGACTCGTCGACCTACTCGTACCTGACGGTAATTAATCCTTGACCTATTGACCCTGGGCCCCTATATCAGGTCTTAGACCCGTTCCCCTGAGGAACACAAGGAGTGTAAACCCCCCGCTGTTTCACCCAGCTCCCTGAAAGCCCAGTCTCGACCCCGCCAGGTTTAATCCCATGACCACCCGGCCGCCCAGATTTACAGCTCAGAGGGACGAATCTCCTCTGGCTGAATCAGATGTCGGCCAGAATACAACGAACTTTACATACTCACATTCACAAGCATGCACATACACGGGCAGACATAAGCACAGAGTCACACACAAACGCTTAGGAATCTCTTAAGAAAGGCATGCATCAACATGTGGACTCCAACTTAAAAGAGCCGTCCGACCCTGTTGCCCAACCTCCAGCTCAGTCAGTAACACACACACGCACATTGTCGACCTACCATCCGTCACAGCCTCCGCTGTGCAGTTTTCTCTGTTTTCTTTCTGACACACTCCACCAGAGAAGAACTCTCCCACCATACTGGCTCCGTGCTCTGTTCAATCGGGGACGCAAAACATTATGCAACTGAACAATCAGCACGTGTCACCTCTGTGAGTGAATTATTTTTTTCACAATGTATTTTAATAGTGACATCCTTTACATGCACAGATAATACTAAAAGTAAATCAAATCATAAAGTGAAGGCATGTGCATTAAACACTAAAACCTATTTTTTTTACTTTTGTGTATTTTCAGAAACGTGCATGTTTGTGCTACAGAAAATCATCCCATGTTTCAGACTGTCTGGGTCAAGACAGAGCACGTAATCTGTGTTCGTCGCGGTAAAGGATTAGGGAAAAACTCATATTACAACGTACCAAGTGTTTTGTTGGGTATTCTGTCAACGGCCAGAATGAAATCGTCCTTGAAGAAGATATAACCCACAATGGAGAAGAGGTAGACGAGGATAAGAGCCAGCACGGCTGTCAGTACAATGGAGCGGCCATTGCGGGTCACACTCTTTATTACGTTCAGCAAGGTCTCTTCTCGGTAAACCAGATCAAAGAGCTGAAAAGAGGAAGGATTCAGAGATGTGAGTATAGTATGTGTGTGGAGGACGATGAAGGGGGAGGATGAAATGTGTGTTAATGTGAGCATGTGGGCAAACAAAGGCCACACTTTTTGCTTGGATCTGTGCTTGGTATTAATCCACTTATTACCATCTCATGATTGAATGAAGCAGTTGGAGAATATACTGCATGTATCTTTATAAGCACTCAAATGGCATGTAAACCCATTTTATCCCATGTTTTGCTGAGTTACAGTGCAAAAAAGTTATACATATATCTTTATTTCTTTTTAGAAAATTGGATGTTGTTGTTAGTACCACTACCCCCGTATTGGTGTCCGTGTGTACATGTGTAAATAGGGTTAAGATTATATGGTTTGTGCGTGAGCTCACGTACTAGCAGGCTGTAAAAGAAGACATGGACAAAGACCCCCAGGCTGCAGATAATCAGGTAGAGCAGGTGGTACAGGAACTCCACGTCCATGATCATGGCTTTGTAGCCGCGTGTGAAGGTTCCTCGGTTCCCAACAAAGCTCATCAGGAAGATGACCTTATTACACAACTGAGGAAGAAGGGACACACGGAGAAGTAAAGCTTGCTCAGTGGTAGTAGTAGTAGCGGTAACAGTAGTATGTTTGCCGTTGGGGAAGATGTGCAAATGGCCACCGTGCGGACTGCTAAAAGTAGAGTGGATGGGCTTTGCCACTAGTGCAGTGGGGAATCTCCTGAGCTCATGCATCAACACCTAGCAGCTACGAGTGACATTTGTATTAGCAGCTGTAATGCTACGCCCGTTGAACCAGTGTGGTTTAGGGAGGGTGGAGGTTTGGGCGAGAGACAAAAGAATACAGCCTGCAGTTTTTGGAGGCGATACATGCGTCATTAAAAACTTAATTGATGTGACAAACAAACTCAGGTGGGGAAAGACAGAGAGTAACTAGTAAATCTTAGTTGGATGCCTTATATTGCGCTACACTACCGGGAACTGTGCTGCTCCTGCACAGTGTACATGTTAGTATCACTAAGTTGAATGTTTCATTCATGTTTCATGTGACTATGCCTTGTGTCAGGGCAAAGTCAGATTCTACTATGTAATATATAAAATGTCTGGCTGCGACAATGCATGAGTTCTGAATACGGCGACGCACACTTACATTGAAAGCCCCAAGTAGGAGCAAAGTGGGCTCCAGGCCTACAGAGAAGATCAAGCGCAGGATGGTGGAGGCAATGAGTGCGCGGATGCCGTGAGGCTGAGGCAGGATGATGACTATAGCCAGAGACACCAGCATGGCCATCCACAGGAGGGCAGACAGATGGGGCTCCAGGGTACCTGAGGATGAAGGGGGGGTCAACTCAATCATCAACTTGTTGGGTTTTTTTTTACCAGTTACTTTGGGGAGAGACACACAATAGGTCTCATCAGTACACTATACTTCAACATGACTAAGAACATTTCAGAAAGAAAGCATATCATTGAAAACTGTTGTGGAACCACTGTTAACAACAACTTTAACGGAAAGTAGCGAAAGCCTGCTCGAAAAGTCGCTGAATGCTGCTCGATGTCATAATATGCTCATTAGCAGATTGAGTACTTCGTTGCATCAAATTTGCATTTTGCTTGGTGTCGGCAGTTTGCTTCTCTTTTCATACAGCCAAATTCCTAACAAAGTTGTTCTCACTGACGTGATTTCCTGTTTCTGCTGTCAGACAACGGAACAAGTATCTGTTGTGATTTTCACCTTTATATGTAAAGTGATCGCTCACAGTGAGAGAGAGAGTTGGAAGCTCATTCACATCATCATTGTCAGCTGCTGAGTGGTCAGTTGAATGACACACAAAGTTGCTGAAGGTATGTGAAAAATCTGTAAATCTGGCAACACTGCCTGCAGACGCCCCACCGATGAAGTAATAGAAACTGCTTGCACAATTCATTTTGAAACGCAATGGCCAATGGGGAGGGTTCACTGGGCTGGTCGACCAATGATGTAACCTCATCATTCATATAGGGCTGACCCAGCTGCTGTGCTCCAGCCAAGAACTACTGAAAGGTTTGCTTTTTGACCTGAAAATCTAACAACAAATCTTGACACCTTCACTCTAATTTAGCATCTTGTGACATCAACACAAATGCACAGATTTATAGGTGCAGCAAAAGTATACTGAGCTTGGGTGCAATTTGCAGCCAAGCCTTTTTTAAAGTGGAATATGACAATAGCATGGTAAACATATCTACCATTTCTGAATGATGTTTTATTTTTTGGTACGAGGACTGAGATATCTTCCATATCTTAATTCGTGAACCCAGTAGTTTAGGACTTGTATATTATAAGAAGAGCTCTCTGCCTGTGTGTGTTTTACATAACAGTTATGTATTCCACATCAATCACTGTAGGTCAGAAGAGCATTACTATCAGCTCACTTGGCACCAGCATGCAGCAGAAATAAGCCGTTTCACTTTGTTAATGTGAATCTAATTCCTCTGTGTTTAAAACCCACATGCATTTATCAAGTTGCAAAGGAGATCGGTCAGGATTTCCTTTCTCTGAGGCACCAGGCAGACCACATTCAGTGTCTCTCTGTGCCCTCCGTTCTGAGGCCTCCTCCTTCTCGCCTCTCCGTGTACAGATCACATGACAGGTACTCATTACATAACTCCCGGTTGGCTAAAAATACACTTGGCTCCTCTAAATTCATCAGGGATGGTCCTGGGTACTGCATCGTAACAGGCTGCCCGGGTGCTCAGACTTGGCAGCCAACCCAGACACAGCGGCATGGACGTCACATACCTGACAGCCAAAGACCATTCATCTCTCTTACTTACATCTGTGCTTACAATTGCAGGTATAAGAAAATAGACAGACTGACCTTTACACTAATCCAAAGTAAATGCACGTACAGCCTGATGTTTGCCACAGCCACATATCCCGATTGCTGTAATTGCTGGCAGACGGCTGACTTACTGTGTTACTTAGTTACATTCAAGAAGTGCCTGAGCCAGGGCAGAGGCTCTGTTGCACGAGTCAAGGCTAACCAGTACCTGACCCATCTGATTCAAACCACAGCATTAACCTAGAGATGGTGTACAGCCAAAACAACAACCCAGAGGAAACGTCCTTTGACAGCAGTGTGAGAGATGTGTGCAGCTGATACAATCATGTTTAACGTGTTTAAGTTGTCAATAGACTCTGCAAATGAAGCTTAGCTTTAAAGCTATAAAAGTGTCTCAATGTCCAACTGGCAGCAAATAAAGTTCACTGGAGTAGTTTGGTTTATTCAAGGTTCCCAAGCAGTTGGCTTGAATATTAACCGATATCTGAGCTCATATGAATGCAGAACACACTATGATGTTAAATATTCACCATCTTAGCAGTGGCTAAATTTTTTTTCACTTGATAACTGGTTTCAGTTTGAAGCCAACATCACTTAACCCCATCTCACACTGATTGGCGTGTCCTGAAGTGAACTGCTAAGCTCTCACAGGACCTTTGACACTGAAAAACCACATGGAGTTTCTCGAGCTAAGCTAACAACCTCTTTTTTTGTCTCTTTTATGCCGCAGTGAGGAAGTTCAGACAAAAGGGACCTCGCCGTTTGACCCCAGACAGAACAATTGAAAGTTTATGCGAATCACAATGTGTGTCTTCTCTCTGCTACTCTGCACCGGGACAATGGAGGCCTTAATGGCTGCGGCTTTTCACATCCTCACAAACGCTGCCCTCGAGGAGAACTGAGAGAAAAAGAATGGAATAAGAGACAGGACAACAAACAGAAAACTGAAACTCCACATTAAAACACGTTCAGGTCTGTTACGCTTCCTCCACTTTGCAAAAAACCTCCTGTCCTGCAGGAAAGGCTATCATCTAGAATCTCCCCCTGAATGAATGCAATATCTCTGAAGTAATCTCTCCCACCTTGTGACCCAGCATCAGACAGTCTACCAACCTAAATCTGTAAATTCAGGTCACATGACAGGAACCTGCCTGACTAATATGGTGTGGGGAACAGGCAACAATGTGTACATGCCACAAAGCAATTTAATAACATCTTTATGAATAAATAAATAAATAAATAAATAAATAAATAAATAAATAAATAAATGGAGCATGAATAAATCAATGAAGAAATAAAAACAACTAGTTCATTTTCTATTAGCATCACTCATCTAAAATGCTTCATTTCATAACTGACCATAGATGATAGTATGAGCAATTATACAAATTGCTATAGACCAGATTTTTGTACTTGTCGTTAATTTAGGTTCGTCCATATTTCCGTCATATGAGATGGACGGTATAGTTGGGAAAGGTTCCCAGGTTTATGACTTTACTTATACAAATGAAGATGATTGTGCAACTGCAGAACTGGTCAAATGATGGTTAACATTGAAAGTGCAACTAAATACCATTAAAAAATGCATTTCATTGACTAAATGGATGGACTTTGACTAACATGAGGCATCTGTTTGTTTTACTTTAAGGCACTTCTTTCTTATTATTAAGCAAATGATCGGATACAGTGCTTTCACTAAGTCATGAATATGACTTCAATGCTGATGGCATTTACAACAAAAACATGGTAAGAGATTAAATAAAGGAGGCAATGTTGTGGATTACTTGAGAGCATAGTAAAGTAAGAGCACTGACATCTGACTCTTTGCTGGATGTGTTATCTGTCTCTTATCAGGTCGGTGTCACTTTCAGTGGTATCACGTTTCCTGCTAGAGATTCAGGCCTTATGTGGAGCCATAGTAGTTACACAACTACATGCATACACAAGCGCACACAGCCCTAATTACCTGAAGTGATACATATAGAGAAGAAGACTACTCAATCCAAAACCGGCGGGAGAATGAGACTAGACATCTGATAACATAATAGGTCATGCATTAGTGTCAAGCTCAGAAAAGGTACAGTATCAATAATCAGGTCAGGGCCTAATCAAGAACTAATCCATCTTGGTCTTTTGTGGCAGCACTGCAGTTCAAGATCGAGAGCTTCGGCTAGGATTACATTCTCATCACACCTTCACTCATGGTGAAACTCACTTTGGTTAGGGAGGTGTGAGGCTACGCCCAAACCACAGGCACAGGAGTACACAGTGTTCTGTAAAGCCCTGTGCACACTTAACACTAATAATGCATCTTCCTGTGTGTGACTGGATCACATGCCAACTGCTATAAATACATGTATGATTGCAAAGGCTCAGGTCATGTCAGGATGTGATCCAATGGGGAAGCAAATGTTCTAAATGCAGACTGTATTGTGAGGTCAGGGCTCACACTGAAAAAGCTTGTGTTGCTCCTGATTACTGAGAAATTTTCCTTTTTTTCAAGCTGGTTTAAAGCAGAGCTGAAGTTGTCATTAAAAGAGGCCATCAATTTGGCATTGCCCCTCTATAACACTGTCAAATTTACAATGAACAGTTTGACTACATTTTTTAAAATTCCACATATTGTCAAAACCTGGCACCTATGATGTCCACAATACAACACGATCGCTCACAGTTTGGTTGGAGATTTGTGTGTGTTACACTAGTATTGGCTTATGTGGCCTCAAGCCTCTAGGCACAAGCAGAACTGAGGAGCGAGCTACGACGGTCTGGTAAGCTCACTGTTCCACAACTGACTGTTACTGCCCCAGGTGACATCACATGTGACACATTACCAGCTTTCTTACAGCCCCTCCCCCTTCAGCTTGATATGCAGAGACCTGTAAACATATTATGATAATGTGAAATCAGTAGTGATCCCCTTTTAGGCACGGACAGACGGGAAAGTGACATTAATGGAGCTCTGCCCATTTTCACTCCAAGCATTTACTGTGGAAAGTGGGTGTGACTACCAGTTAATTGGCTTCAGAAACTTACAAAAATTGATGGAAACAATACCAAATGTCAGGATAATTTCCTCCTAAACGCAACGTGCTGCCTGACGTTTCTTTTTACCTCGCTGCACCTGGAGGGCGTAAACATGCAGGGGTGTAACACTATCTTTCCTGACCCTGAAGGAAAGAGCTTAACAAGTCATGACCCATCTTCTGTTCTTATTCATCTTTACTATACAGGTTTATAGTAATGCACGGCATATTATGTATTACATGCTTCCTGCCTCCCCCCTGGCCCGAACAATTAATGTGTGCCAAACCCCCCCCGAACAATTAATGTGTGTGCCAAACCCCCCCCCCATTTCCCCTGTTGTAATAGTCCAATGCATAGTGGTAACCACAGGGCCAAAACACACAAAAACACAAAAACGCAAAACACGAAGGCCCCATTTAACAGTGACACAGAGCCAAACGGAAGAAAAAAGTGCAAGAGATGACTGACCTCCACGGACACCCTCCAGAGGGTAGAAGAAGGCCACAAGCAGGTTCATGAGCACAGCCAGGTTGAAAGAGATGCTGCTCCAGAATGACATGTTCCTGGAGCACCAGTACAGGATGGGCTGGGCTGGAGGACAAGGTGCAGCGACACATTAATACAGGTCACGGTGCCACAGTGGGAGCACTGCAGCAGCCTACCATCACGCAGGCAGCTCTACTTCACTGTGCTGTACACCACACGCAACCTGGTGTTGACCAGCTTTTTCACATGGGAGAGGAGAAAATGTCATTTCCAAACAAAGATGAGGATGATTTATTTTATGCTGAAGATAGCCAACCTCAATGCCAGTGACAGCAAAGTTTGATGTCCAGTACCAGCAGTTTTCACAATACCCTCTGTATCAATTACTTTCTCAGCTGGGTATACACACACACACACACACACACACACACGGAAATGACAGCTGAGCTTTTTGAATTTACAACTAAGCCAAAGTAAACACCAGACACTTCTGTAGAACAGGCAGAGCTACTTTTAGCAGGTCAGAAATATGTGTCCACTTCAATATGGCACCCCAGTTGCTGCACTGGCCACAAAACCCAATGGTGAAACATTTCATTTTCTTTTGTTTGTAATAAATAATTTGGTGACAAGAGTCTGTCATGATTCTTGAATTCATGGTGAATGGGTGGGTCAGTGTGATTTCGACAAAGGATACTCCATTTATGAGCAAACAAAATCAATTGGCATGCACATTTCACACACACCAAAATATTTACTACTTTTAGGAGGGTGAGATCACAATAATTTGCATGCATACATGCTTGGCCAACACTATTTTGAGCCCGCAAGTTCATTAGAGGAAGGAGAACTGTGGGTGGGGACTTTCAGCAGCAGAAATCACCATGTTTGTGAAAATTGGTTAACACCAGCGGAACCATATGGTCTCCAGCTGTGCTGGTTCATTTAGAGAGGAGAGAGGTGTTTGTTGTCATGTGTTTTCACGTTATAGACAAACTGTCCTGCTTCAGGCCTGATCAGGGGACGGGCCACAATGTGCTCCTCAGCCAAACAAATAGAGAGAGGTCATTTCACTGACAGAGACTGAGTCAGGGGAACAATGGGGACCTAACCCACTGACAGAGAAACTCAAAACAGTGTTCTGGCCTGCAAGACAAACGTATTTAAGAAGGTGTATGTGCTGCACTGTTTCTGGATCACCTGTGGACAGTTTCTACGATCTTGGCTTTTGGTCCCTGATCTCCTATACCTGCTGACTGTTCTGACAGATCAGGCGACCCAGCCTTCATTACTCTCTAGTAAGTTTGTGCTGTGTCAGAAGTGACTATGCATGGCCTCAGACTGGCAGGTGAATGTAGCAGGTCGACGCATTAATCCCATTAAGATGGGGCATAGGCTCTGCAGCTACGGATCTTTAGCACTTCATCAGTTTTTCTGCCATCTTACCTTACTTATGTGTAGCTAACTGTGGACTTTTTCTTTCTATCAAAAGAGGAACATATATAAATGATGCCTCACGTGTCATCCATAACTTTTTTCAGACAAAAAATAACATAGTGCACATGTGTGAGAACTGTTCTGATGTTTCCAGGAACCTGACACAGTAAATTGCTTTGCAAACTATATATGGACAAACAGAAAACAGGAAATTTGCTTGTTTTTTTTTTGCTACAGTTTGTGTTTTGACCACAACTAGCATGTCAATCATCCACTACATCACACTCGCAGAGCTGACATCATTCTCTCCTGGCAAGAAAACATCCATTTACAACGTTCTAAAAAGCAGAGTATTTCGTTAGTCCATCTAGCCTTTCATCACCTTACACCATATTGAAAATTTACAGAAGCTGATAAGCAGCTTATCAAGGTTTACATGCTCTCTCCACTTCCATCCCTCCAGGGTTCAGCGATAAGGGAGCGAGGGAGTGCAGCCCCTTTCACACATGGAACCTGCAACATTTCAATCATCAGGAGTTAGCGGGCTTTGTTTACTTTGTCTTATTAATACCCCACTATGTTTTCATGTCTTTGCAGAAGACATGACTTTAATAGAGAGATAGGGCTTTTTTTCTTGACAACACCAGAGGAGTAGAGTGTTCTCACAAAGTCTGGCCAAATGATGGACTTTTAAAGTGGATACTTTGTCTCCCTGTGTTTAAACGGCTAACTACAGGCAGAAAAAGGTATCCAACAAATTACTAAAATATAACAATGTGCTGTATATGAAGGCAGCTTGTTTAACTCAGGGTGGCAATGCCCAAACAGTCCTACTGTCCTGTGATTGATTAACTTAATACCTGAGAGTTACAGTCTGGACTCGCCAAACATCTGTGTGTATGATTTTAGTTTTTGACATATTTGCATGACTGTTCCATGAATGTCGGGCTCTGTGTGACTGTGGCCACGCTTGTCGCTGTGCTGTTTTTATCACAGACCACGGCGCTTTCAGCGTTGCAAACGTGTTAGAAATGCTGTCACATGAGAAGTTTAGTGCCATCTCCACTGTGTCCTATATTGTTCTGTATGTTATAGCTTCAGATCGCACTAGAGATTTGGAGGAAGAGTTTGGAAAATTTAATTAGTGCTTCATTTGGGGAACTGCCAGACTGACTTCAGCCCTTGTTCCCAACTAACACCAACATTAAATGGCGTGTGTGTGGGAAAGGGGCTTTAGAAGCTCTGTTCTATTCAGGGAGGGCCCTCAGGGACCTGGAGAGATGCACGAGGGAAGCGTGTAAACCAGGCTCTAAAAGATAAAGAGTTGAGGAGAAAGACGCACAGGGGACTGTGTTTGTGTTACCAGTAGCCTCTTGAGTACCTCGCAGCTTCTTCTGCCAGTTCATCTCATTGAAGAGGTCCTCAGAGCGCAGGAAGAAGTCATTGATCTTGCTGCCCTGCTCGTCCCGCTCTGTGGTGTAGTAGACACGCAGCTTGGACTCTTGGGTGAGGAACTCGCAGATGTTGGGCACAGGAAAGACTATCTGCTCCATGGTGCGATCCAATCGTACAATCTGGACACAAGCACACGCTCAGCGCACTCTCCCTGTCACTGTTGCGAGCAAACAAACCTTGACCCCGCACTGTCTTCTATATATCTATATATCTGACTGGATACTGTTACAAACTTATTTTCAATATAAATAAAAGGATTGTTCTCTTGAAGAAGGCGGCTGAAAAACCGAACCGACAACTTCAGTTCAAAAATCCGCATTCCTCTTTCTCACTGAGTGCACATGGGGAGACGTGCAAACATGCCACAGGTGCTCATCATTCTGTCAAGGTTGAGATTCAAGAGCAGGCCAAGAATAACAGCATCACATGTCTTGGCTCAATTTTAATACCGAAATGTGTCGCAACTCTCTCAAGCTAACGCACGTGTCTTTTAAAAGATGGCACGGAGCTGGCATACAGCACCTTAGAATTAAAAATTAAATAGAAAAGTGATGGCAGCAGATCACAAATGGCTCAGCCTAATCCAGAGGTGGACCTGACAACTGACCTCAATCTGAGCTGTGTGTTTGGCGTAGAACTCGAGAGCCTCGTCCCCCTCGCCGTACGTCCCCCCTGGCTTCAACATGGCCTGCAGCTCTTTGTTGTGACGGGCTAACTGCAACGACAGCAAGCACCATCAGATCAACGGCAGCACAAATGATTTCTTTTATCATTAAACGGCTTTGCTTTACAGTGAATGAGCACAAGTGTGAGCTTAACGTGCTGCAGCACGCAGTCAACATTACTGGTGTTTAACAGCTGGATGCGGCACATGCTAGTTATTGAGTGCGTGCTGTTCCGTCCATTCAACCACAAGGCTGCAGGGTGTGGATGGATAGTGGGTGATTCACAACTATAACTGTTGTTAACCTAAATCATGGTTTGAGCAGACACTCGGCTATTGAGCGGCGTGGTGCTGCAGGGCGAAAAAACAGAGGGGATGAGGGTAGACTGGCAAGTATCACATGTCTACAGCAGCCACAGGAAATGACACACACACACATACAGTAACAGAAAAGCCATTGAATATCTATTGGTCCTGTACTACATTATATATGCATTTGATACAGCAGTAACTCGTGGCTGTGACTTTCTCTGCTGGTTCTCTGGACAGCTGAGGGCTTACTTGATGTGCCAAGATGTAGATGTTATGACCGACGTTTCGCGGAGATGCAGAGTGCTCCTCCTCTCCGTCCTCACCCTCCTGCGGCTCCTCCACCTCTATCTCCCCCTGCATGTAGGCCTTTTTAATCACCTCCACCTGCAAAGAAGGCAGACTGTTAGATAAGATGCACTAATGCTCTGTGGCGACTTGAGTGATGTGAGACGCACCAGCTCTTTAGGCCTCATGTTGTACAGTATCCTCTCGGCGTTCTCGCTGTCATGGCGGCTCTCCATTATGGCAAGAAGAAGCTTGGAGGCATTATTCTACAAGTAGGTGAGAGAACACAGATAACAGAGCAAACAGAATCAGCTCAGGTCTGCTTTCTCTCCCTGATGTTTAGCATCAGACTGAAAATAGGCAATAAATTAAGGACCAAGTCTGATAATTATCTCAAGAGAAAAATATGTCTCAAGTTCAGCTAAGACAAACAGCTCCAAACACTGGAGCGTGACTGTGATCACAATCATCACACTTACTGTATGGCTGCATTGCATCACGATTTTTTAGGGCTACTGTCAGTGATAGCATTGGTGGAGTAATTTTGCAATTTCATGACTCATTTCTGCCTGCATGAATTTGAATGTCAAGTCTGATGTTTTAAAATGCTTATTAATTTTAATCCATAGTGTTTTTCAACAGAAAATATGTCAGTATGATATCTTATCAACACAATTTTCCACGGAAACAACGCACTTTGAGTTCCAGGACCAGATCCATCCTCTTCTTGCCGAGGGGGTTGATGTCATTGAGGATGAGGGCGATGATGATGTCAATACCGTTGCATTCATGAGTGGCGATGCAGTTCTGACGGACAAACAAAATGCAAGTAAGTCAAAGTGCAGAATAGAAGGTTCAAGCTACCAATTTCACACATCTCCAGAAATGTATTGTAAACATAATTCAAAACCAGCTGCAAATAACAAGGGGAGAGCAAGAGAATATGCTGTGATTACTTATTGATGGCATCTTTTCCGGCCAGTTATCAAACGATACTCAAAGTTGTATCTGAAAAAACAGACTGAATGTGCAGAAGACCGGGTGGTGATCAAGCTGACTTAACACCTCTGCTCAGGAGAGCATGTCACATTTGAATACGAGTTGGCAAACAGTTAAATATTTAATAATAATAATATTTCCTTCCTTCTGTGGTGCTCATACTGATCACATTCCCTTATGCTTACCAACCTAGCACAGTCATGTGTCGATGACGTACGTCACATTTCATGAGTGCTGGCTCATGAAATCGCTGTTTATTTTGCCAAACATGTGCCACACCCTGAAACTAAATAAAGAACTGTGGCAGCCACTGGTGTGGACAAAGCACGCTTACCATTAATATTGATCATTCATGAAACACAAACAAAAATCACTTTCCCTCTCATTAGATTAGAACAAAGAGCTTTGTTTAGTCGGGCAGTCCCTCCTCCTGGCACTGTCTGAAGGAATTGAAATCATTCAAACGGCAACTGCATTTAGCCAGATGCTTATTCAGTCATGCCTCTTTCACACTTGCCACAGAATAACCCCAAAGCGGCAGTAACAGAGGACGCCGCCATCATGTGAGAAGACCGAGCGATGCAAATCCCAGCCAAAGAACAGAAACAGGCAGGCTGGTGTCACTCTGCTGAAGAAAGACAAGTGATTGTGTAGCCTTAGTGCGGCAGCTGAGCGCTTAGCATGACTAGAGAAACACTCGGGACTAATTACAGTACCACCAAAACAAAACCACCAGCATGATTATTAACATGAAAAGGTCACTCTGACGTAAACAGTCAACAGTCACAATTTGATCATGTGTCTGAGGAGGTCCACATTTGACCAAACAAAAAAAAGGCTCTGCACAGTAAGGTCAAACTTGAGACTAAATCTGTTGCAGAACATACACATGTTGTGTGTGTACATGAATCACCTGGTTCTCATGACAGGGACCTTGGCAGTACTCCGTCAGGCTCTCCACAGTCTGGTTGATGAGTCCTACGTTCTTCTCATTGATGTAAAGTCCCAGCAGCCCCAGGCCTCCTGTCGTGCTGCCACAAATACAATCGAGGAACTGGAGAGTCTCGCACACCAGATTATAGTTGTTCTTGTTATTCTGGTTGCGCAGAAAGTTCTGGAGATGGACGGAGGGAAAATAAAGACTCACTAGGATGAAGGCTGAAGACTCATGTTATCAGTTAGGCAGTACAATATGTGGCTGTGTTTCAGTGTACATTACATTACATTATGAGGGAGCAGACAGTGAGAAGTTACTACAGAAACACTCCTTTAAACTTCTACTGAGGGATTGTAAAACACATTTTTCAAACCTTTTTTTTCCCTTCGGTAAAAACTCATTACGTCAGTGGTGGCTCATTCTACCTTTGCCTTGTCTTTAAGCTTGCAAGCCTATGCAGCGACCAGACAATTACTGCAGTGATGTCTTTGGAAGGAACAAAAACATCTCAATGCATTGATCATCTGTGCTGCCCGGCTAGCAGTAAATCAATATGTTGCACCCACGCTGGGTCAGGTCGGGCGAGACAGAATGATTCAGCATCGAACCAGCTATCGTTTAATGAAGGCCTGTTCCAGGTTGGGGTGTAAACAGAATCAGTGCAAGGAAGACGGAAGTCTTCTGTCTGGGCTGCTGGAGCGAGCCATTACTAAACAGCAACACATCCTCATAGTGAAACCAGACCAAGACACCCCTGAGACAGAAACAGCTGCATCAGGAAGTTCTGCAAAAGGTGCCTATTTTCAACATGGTTTCATTTCTGCATAACTGAGCATGGTGATTGAAATTCAGAACACGGGTCAGGAAATGGCAGCTTGTCATGGGCCATGGCGGTGTGTGTGTGTGTGTGTGTGTGTGTGTTGGGGATGTTGGGTTGAGGCAAAACAAAAGCCAAACAGCGACAACCAACTGGTGTAATGCCTGACCTGCAGATCTCTGTTGTGGTTCTCACAGAGGAGCTGCATGAGACGCAGGATGGGCTGCATGATGGTGATGATGACGCTCATCTCGCCTTCCTCCTGGCCCTTATCGACGGTCGGGATGGGAGAGCCATCAGCGGCTGCTTGGTGCTCTTCGGCTTCAGCCTCGCGGCGGTAGGTGGTGAAGGCCTTCTTGGTGACAGCGGAGGCCTCCGCTAGCTGCTCCTTCACCTCTTCTGTCACCACTGCCACCACCGGCACATCTTTGACTAACCGCACAAACAGGAGCCAAAGTCATTCATATGCATTTTCAGGGAAATATAATGTTTTATTAAGATCTTAATTTAAAAAGATAATACTGAAGGTAAGTAAGAGTAATTTGAATGACTTTATGTACAAGCATAGATAAACGACTGAACAGATTACTCATGTTGGTGACTAACCTTTCTTGCGTGCTGGTGTGTCTTTGTCTGTCGGCTCCTCGTCCTTCTTCTTGCTGCCCAGGTCGCTGGTGTTGACCGTGACGGTGGCTTTGATCTCCTGCTGGGCCAGCTTCATGCGCTCGTAAAACACCTTGAAGAATTTCTCAGACTTGTTGTCCCCCGTCAAACGATGGTAGAATGACCGCTGGGGAGAAATGAGGAGGAGGACGGCAATGAGTGTGAGTTCACTTTCAGCTCCATTCGAGTTACACATTTGACTTCACACACAGCCTTCTGCTCTCTTAATCTTTTAGGATGTAATGTTGTGCCAAAATGCTGATTCAAGGTCGTTGACTTTAAACCGGCGGCGAATGAACCAAGATGGTACCAGCGATGTTTCTTTTCAAAATTGACCTTGATGAGAGAACAAGGTCTTCAGGGTCAAAATACATTTGTTATTCATTAACCTCTTACTGACCACATCTTCTCATTGTCTTAATGCCTCCCATACAGTTTGTACACAGTGCTGAGAGCCAGCACTCCACTTACACTGTTATATAAGCCTGCTCTCATAGTGGCGGGAAAAATGCTGTACTGCCTCATCGTGTTCACCTGATGCTTTGCCATCTGCTCTCTGCCCCCTGGGCACAACATAGTTCTGGCACCCTGAGGACTAAGCTGGGTGTTAACACTTGGAAACAGACAAAACAACGGCTCAAACAAAGACAGGGTTTAAGATTTACATGCAGTCAAATTCAAATGTATGCAGACACGACAAGTCCCACACCCTGCTCTACATGCAACCCCTGTGTGTGCATGAACACAAAGGTGTGCCAACACAACAGTTACACCTGCAGGTGAACAGGCACAGCTGTGGAAACATGTTTATAGAAGTGGGCTCCCTTGCGCTGCAATAAAAACAACATTTGTGTGATTGCAGTCAACTTTCTGCTTTTACGAGCTTTTCAGCTCTGCAGTGGGCAAAGTCTGCTCCAGCACGAGTAAGAGGCTTCTGAGGTCAAGTTAAGGAAAGGAATTGTTCTGTCTATAGGAACTACGTCAAGAGCAAAAGCGCTGTATGCACGGAGGTGTTGTTTTCCTACAACCGGCTCATGTGTTCTGTCCCATTTTCCTCTGAACAATCCCTCCTTACATAAGACCTGTAATCAGCTGAGTGGTTACAGTGAGGGCACACAGCGCCTTGGCTCTAACACCGTTACATCAGCCTGGGGAGGGTGAGCAGTGGAAAGAGGGAAAGAGAGAGGGAGAGAGGAAAACCCTGCCCTACTTTTCAATGCCAGAGCGGCACGGAGTGAGTGTGTGCTGTGAGAGGCTGGAGGTAGAGTCCGAAGTGCAGACGAGGAGAGGTGGTGGGGGTGGGGGGTGTTCAATGCAAGCAGGAGCTATCACATACAGTACTCAGAATCTGGTACAGTTTTGAAAGCCTGTTACATAAGAGTCTTTCCAGGTTTAGCTCAACTAACTTAGGTTTCCGACAGATGGGACTGACGTGTCAATAGTGACACGACATGCAGGGCACAGAAGTGACTTTATCTGCAAAGAAAGTTTCAAATACATGAAGAGGTGAAACTGACTGAGCAGAAAATCTCTGCTGAGTCACCTGACTCAAGTCCGGAGGGATGCAGACCACTTAATGCATTAACAAATCTGAGTTGTTTTCCTCCTCCAGCTTATGCAACAGCTTGTTCTTGCTTTTTTTCAAGTCGTTTGCATCATGTTGTTGACGAGATAGGGTCATTCATTGACAGTGATCTGATTAGGAGTGTGACTTATGCAAGCAGGTCCACTTCTGAAGACAGGAAACAACAGCTACTGGATATAAGGTTACCATATTAAACATGACTGTGGCCACAAAAACTCTCTGATGCAAAGGGAATCATTTTATTAACACTTTCTGAACATTTAAAATGAAGTGTTATGTCAATTTCAGACTGTATTCCATTTGGGCTGAGGTGTTGCATGGCTCTTTGTGTGCAGAAAACATCTATCGTCTCAGAAGTTTGACTTTGTTTTAAGTCAGATTGTGCTGAATAAGCACTAGTGTATGATAACGTAAAAGATAACCAGCTCTACGGCCTCCTCATGAAGCATGACAAGCTGGTTTCTGGCTAATTCCTTCAACATCTTTGAATCCCAGGCCTGAATCAGGTAAATTAAGAAGTACTAGGCCAACAGTGTGAGAATATAATCCAACCACGTCCATAATTCAAATATGCACACAGGCTCAGAAAACAACTTTAAAGACCACTTTGAACAATGTGTACCAAAGTTATTTCCCACCTCTACCCCATCAACTGCTGAGTCACTGTTTAAAGAAAACGGTCCGTCAGCCAATCAACCCCAATTTTCCGTCGAGGCGGCTTAGCCATCTACGTGTCCCACTATAGAGCCATTAAGCCTCCTGGGAGCTCTGCTGATCCCGCTGCTGCCAGTCATGTTCGGCACAGCAGGTTGCGGCCGCCTCATAATCACTCTCTTATTCTACAGGATCGACACGGTGGCACAGCGGGGCCTCCTTTCTGATCATTGTGCGCTTCTACTTCCCTCTCCCTTCCCCGCCAGCTGCCACCCTGGCTCCTGGCATCAACACGAGCCTGTTATGCAAGGCCAGTTTATACCACCAGCTATCTTTCTTTTATCCATCTCCTGCCTCCCCACCTTTCCAGTCTGACACCTTTGTGAGTGACAAAGCCATCTCTGTGATTATTGAGAGTTTGGGTGGCTGGTAACCTAGGAGATCCACTCTTTGAAGGTACAACAAGACAGGAGGTTAAAATGAAAGTGAATATACACGTGTGTGCATGTTCTCGTGATTCTGTACGAGGCAACAAGCCACGCCGAGTCTAAAATGAATCCAGCGACTTCAACAACAGCAGCTGAAATGTGGATGGTCTGACTTAAAAAGCAGTGACTGCAGAGGGCAGGATTGAAATAATTATACTTCAATAAACTATAAACTGGGATTTCTATGGAGAATCCCCTGCCCACTCTGGAGTTAGGCGAGGACTGGTATGTTGATGATGCCGCTGCCTGGAAACTCGCTTTGCAAAAGCCTTTTAAAGCTGTCCAAGAGGTAGCTGTAAAACGAACCTGAACCGAGCAGAGTGAGAGTGGGGGTGGGTCATGCTCGGCTGCTGGTAGCGGCGTGCCACAACAAGCCTATTGAGAAAGAGTGGTGCCACCTGTTTGTTCCTGTGACAGTTAATGACAGTTAAGGATCTGAGGTCATGGAGGCAGTGTTGAGTAGATTGATGGCGGGCTGGGAGGAGCAGAGCTTCCACACCTCCTCTCTTACATAACACGCACACACACACATGCATCCTCTGAGGACTGTTTTTGGAATAAGCTTTCTGGCCTCTAAGTATATCCTGGAGTGCTTGTATGTTTGTGCGTGCGTGCGCTAATGGGGTGCACAGATGAGTACGTGAGAGTCTAGCTTTATGCAGTGGCACAGTATGTGCAATGTGTCTGCTTAGGTTACACTTGTCAATGAACAACAACCTGGAGGACACGAGCATACGTGTCACACAGCATGTTTTCTAGTCCATGATGATCTAAGCAGGCTTTCGTTAATTTCTAGATACAGTCCAATAAATCAAAATGCAAATGAACAAACCAGACAATTTCAGAAAATGTCATGTCTAAGGTGACTTAACAAAACGTAACACAATGGCAAAATAATACGAACACTCATGCACACAGTCATCTGCACCCTTCACAAATGCATGGTTGCAGAACCTTTGGCACCAGTGACATCCTCTAAACGTCGAGAAGCTTCTCACACTTGTCTGTTGCCAGTTTCTGCCACTCTTCCACTGCTGTGTGCTCAAGCTCTTTTACATTTGCAGGATTCCTTTGAGCAATGGCATTGCTTTCTTTGATTTCAGCTCTCTCCAAACGTTTTCAAGGGGATTTAGCTCAGGACTCATTTCTGGCCAATCTAAATCAGTGCATGTTTTCCTTTATAACCATTCTCTTGTGCTGCTGCAAATTGGGCTGTTGCCCTGCAGGAAGAGCCAAGACTTTGACCTCAAACCTAGTGACACTGACTAATGCATTTTACTTGAAAGAGAAATGGGAAGTGGTCGATTTTTGAAGACATTTCACCTCTCATCCAAGAGATTTCTTCAGTTCTGAGGGGTTGTGGTGGATCTCATGTTTCTAACGTCTGCGGGGTGTGGTCAGTGCTCATTAGTGCTCCGGGCTGTTTCGACAGTAGTCGTTGGGATGCTCCAGGCTGTGGTGATGAATGATAGTTGTTAGTCATTCGAGTCACCCGAGGTCAAGTGTCCACACTCTGTTCTCGTTGTCACATGAGGCTGAGTGTGAAAAGTTGTAAAGTCTCCTGGGGAGGTATAAAAGACAGCATTCAATGCCCTTTGGATAACTATGACCTGGCTGAATGAGAATCTCCACAGATATTTTGTCATTCTTTTGATGCATTCAGTGACTCCAGTATCAGAGACAGAAGCTCCTCCTTGTTTCTTTGTAGGTAGGGTGTTCTTTTGGGTCACCTGATGCACTGCATTCCCAGGGAGCTCTGCTTCGGTTTCATCCATCCATAGAGCATTTTCCTCCAAAAGACTGTGGCTTGTCTATGAAAGTTTTTGCAAACATTAATCTTGCCTTTTTGGGTCTTTCTTTCCACAGGGATGTCCTCCTTAGCCTTTGCTCACATCCCCTTCTTTGGTTTTGTGTTCAGTGTATGGTACGGCTGAAACCAGCTCAGCCTGAGGCTCTTTAGATGTCTCGCGTGGTGTTTTTTCCATAATCTGCACCAACCTTTACAGACTTCTCTCAATGTGTTTCTTCTTAGAGCCACGTCCTGAAAATCCTAACAGTTTTATGACTGTGAAGCTTTTTGAATATGACCAACTGTTGACAGATCTCTGGTGGTTGCCTTGTAGCCTTTGAAATAGTTTTGAAAAAATACTTTTTATAACAGCATCTCTGATGGTCTTGTCTTCACAATTTATGAAAAAGAAACTAGAAACAATCAGCCCCTTTTGTTTTGTTATTCTGTCTGGTTGTACAGATTTTTAATTTTTCATTAGGATATATTTCTGAAGACATTTTATATTTTATACTTTAAAATTCAGGGGTGCCAATAGTTTTGATCAGCTCTCTAAGTAATGAGCACATTGTGGTTGAGAGGTGCTGGTTTTCAATGGGGATAGTTGCACCAAGCTTGCATTTGAGTTATGACCTATTAAGTGAATCACAGTGATTGAATATCTACTACACCTCATCAATACACAAAGTTATGGAATCTGTGCAGGGAGAGACAGGATCACATTACTCAGTGAGTAGCATAATGGGTGACATTTCCATTTTTTTCAGAAACTCCGGCATTGAAATCAACTGTATTTAGTCCAGATATTACTGTGGCTGTATACTTTGGATGCATCATGAAAAAATACAAGATGTATGAAGGAAACCTAAGCTGTAGTCTGTTGTACCGCCACATGTTTGAGCAACATGTTTGTGGCAGGAAAGGATGTTAGACAACCCAAAAAATGCAATTATTAGAATTTGTTCAAATAATAAGTTTAAATAAGAAAGGCCTGAATCCTTAGACTCAGTTCACGAGTCTTTAATATTCTCCCCTGATGTTCCACTTTGTGGAGCGGTGACACTGTCTCTAATTATTTTGGAAAACAAGTAAACATCTCTCAGGACGGAGGCAGTTCATTGTGTTCATCGTGTTACTCTTACATATCTTGCAAGGCAGAAGCCAGGAAGGGGCTGTGTTCTGACCCATATCTTTTTGTAACCACTAACACACTTACCCTGTCTCCCACCACTGCCATATTAAGTCTAGTTGTGGGACCCTGGATGAATTCATTCTGAATCAAACCAACAGCTCTCCATCTCCCTCTCTTATACTTTCTCACTCCCAGAAATGTTGTTGGCTAGGCTACGACCCTGGATTACCGCAAAAACAAACAAACAGACTGCTTGGAGAAATGTGGGCATGTTTTTGTCCTGCTTTTCATTTAGACAACAAGAACCCTTCTGTCCTAAAAGAGGGGGCAGGCAAGCCATCCTTATGTAAGAGAGGGAAATGTGATGCATCTGCTGATATGTTGTAAATTCTCTCTGGACCATACATGAGGCTTCAACAAAGCTCACTTGTCCCTGTATTATGCCAAAGGAGGAGAAAAACACCTAACTTCAATTCTGAAACAAGCAGCTTCTTTATAATTGTGCCCCGTTCTTGTTAACGCCATTAACTGCTCTGCTCATCAAGTCCACTTTGAGGTTCTTTCCACCGGCAGAGGACAACCACCTCTTAGCTGACATCAGAGGAGAAGAATTCTGACTTTTGCTGAAGATTAATTAATGCTAATAACTTGTTTCAACTTGGCTAATACAGTGACAGTGACTAATAGCTCGAAATCGCAACCTAATCACGCTCTGATATTGAGTGACATACTGCATGTAACATTTACATTCAAAACTGTGACTCAAACGAGACAAAAAAAAAAAACCCAACAACTTTGCAAACATTTGCAACTGAACAGCTTCATCAGGCCCTGATCTCAAAAAGATCAGTCATCACATGAAATGACAGCTAAGTCAGATGAATACAGTAGATCGGTACTTGGGGAAGCTGGCGGGAGTGGCGTTTCCTCAGGTAGCACCGGAGAGCTGCTGAAATCTTTTGGATCTCTCATGAGGCCTCTAAGGGGTTGTCCTTTTTATTGCCCTCTCTCCACCAGCACACCATGACCCAGTTAAGAGTCCAGCTGGAATGTTAGGAGGCCCAGTGCTCAGGGCGTCATTCACCCAGGCAGGGGAGGCGGGCGGCAGGCGGCAGCTTATGTAACAGGAGTCATGTGAGTGCCTGTGTACACTCTGGGAAGTCAGGCCTCGTCAGGTAACGACACTATGCAAATAGGAGCCTATTATGCAACAGGCCTGTTTATGCAAGACAACACACAAGAGCACGCATACAGAAACCACAAAACCAGACCACAGACACAGGCAGCCTACAAGCAGCACGCACTCACACACTTGGTCACGAACATGCACCACACACACAGAGCACCCTGCAGAGCTGAAAGATTGCAGTTGCGAGCACAGCAGCTCTCTCAACCCGCGTGCTGCGAGGCGCGCAAAGAGTTAGTGTTGCCGTGGCAACCCCTGGCTGGCCGTGGGGAGGCGATGACGCGTTTGGCTGCACAGCTTGGACCTCTCCCAGCAGACTACTGTTCCTCTTCCTTTCTGACTTCCTTTTGTCCTCTATCTATTGCCCAAACTCACTTTCCCTTTTCCCCCACTCAAACTCGAAATGTCATTAAGTTCAAACACGTCAGGATGCTTTCTGCACCCGACTGCGAAGTCTTGCTTTCAAAACACACCCTGGTTGCTTCGCTCACAACTGAGTATGTTTCCTATTCCTTATCAAAGTGGTTCTTGATCACTTCATTTGTTCTGTTGAACAGCAGAGTTGCAGAGCAGTCACTAAAATTCTTGACACCACAGCTTTGAACTGCGGAGATAACATCTCCTCGTTGGGATTCTGATCATGCATCAGGGGAATGCCTCTCGTAGTTTTCATTTATTTGCACGCAAGACGTGTGAGTGTTGGACCTCATTAACACCTCCCACCCACCCTCCCCTGAACTGTGCACTCTTAAACCCAGTGACCTCCACTCACCTGGATGACCGTGTTTCCTCCCTCCAGCAGTGCAATGGCTAAAAGTATGCTCTCCTGGAAGATCCGGTCGCTGGTAGCATTCATGATGAGGTCGATAACCAGATCAGAAGCCCCCTCTTTGTCCAGGTGGCACTGGACCTCCGCCAAACTCAGCTCCCCTCGACCTCCGACCCCAGAACTGACAACTGTAGTCACAGATGCGAAATGATTATCATCTACATTACTCCTGATTTATTTAGATTTCTGCTGACTCAAAACTAATGAAACTGAGATGAAAAGACTGCAAGCAACTCATACGCTGCACCTATTTTCACTTCATTGACAAAGCCCTCAGAATAATTATCACTTGAGAAATTCACTATTAGTGGCTTTAATGAAGAGTACAGAGGATATTTGTGATACATGGAAAGAGCCGTGTGTGTAGTTACTACTGCACAGAAATAACAATGCAATGGGTGAGCCTTGAATCCATGGAGATTCTGCTGCTGCTACCACCGTCAGCAGGGAAGCAGTGGTGAGATAACAGCACCCATCAGAGCCATCTCTGGCTGGGCGAGCCACTGAATCAACAACACATCTCATTCTAGACAGAGCTTGGCTCTCTGGTCGCCTGGCAACAACACGGCCGGCGTTATGCCGAGCGGAGAGCCGGCACGCTCAATATCACAGCCGAGGTCCAAGGGCTTAAAAGGAGTACAAGGCCATGGCCGTGAATACGATCTCATTTTTCCTCTCTGCTCTAAAGCACTGAACGCATGAGCGATGAGTCACCTCTGTGATGAGAGACACGGCGCAACTCGCTGGAAATGAATAAATGTCAGCCGCGAACAATCTATTCAATTTGTGAATGTCAGTCTCAGCTGAACAAAGAGCGCATCGGACGGATGGGAAGACCCTTTCAGAATGCAATTACAACTGTTTCTGCTTGCAATGGACGCACCAGAAGCACAGCTGCTGCAGACTGACAACGTGTTGGTCCAGGTGGGCCACCAACATGAAAAGCTCCAGTAGCTTTTGTTTACTGATACATAAGTGGAAATTGCCAGCGACTTGTGTCACTATGACTATTCTTTGCAATCTGTGTAACTAAACGCAAATATTTCCGGCATAAGTGGAACTTCCATTTAACCTATGAAGCCTTTCTGTGAGATTTCTGCAGCGATCATTAAATGATTTTTAAATTAACTAACTTATTTGGCAATAATATTTGTCAAAAATTGTTACAGCCACAATAAGGGATACATTTTCATCACTATAAAATAAATTTGGATGTCAAGGGCTTGTGTATCATATTAAACAATAAACAAATAAGAAAGCAGAAAAAGCCTTGTATGGGTAAGATTTGTGCACCATATACAGAGATAGATAAAACCTTCAGTCAGCCATATTATCATGAAGATCAGCATTCCACATGAACGTCCCTGTTGACTTATTTCTTTAGGCAATTTGAGTGAACTACACTATTTCAATGTGTGATGGGGTGTTTTGTCCTGTGCAACTTGTTTGACGCAGCACTGACCCAGTTGCCTGAAGTAAATCAGTTGGAAATCTGCAGACCCTATCTTTATGAGTGTACCATACATGGACACAAGACAATGTACTTTCACACACACACACCTGTTGGTGATTTTCCCTGTGCTCCAGATGTGAGTGGACCATTGCTGAAGGCTGTTAGGCTGTCTCTCCTCTGGCCAGGCTTGACGTTCCCATAGTATCGATTAACCAAGATCTGCCGCAGAGCTTCACCCTATCAGCGAAAGTGGAGGTTAGGGGGTTAAGTCCAGTTACCGCTGTACCATATCACAAAAACAGAGATGGGACCAAGAGTCTCTGCAAATACGCTTATGTAGTCGTACAAGTTTGTAAAACAATAAGCTTAACCACACCAATCGTCTCACATCAGAAAGTACACCCAACGTTGAGGTCCTCCTGTTGATCTGCCTCCAATATCACAAAAACTCAAAGGGGAAGTGAGCGAGTGAGCGCCATGCTGGGGAAGCAGTGGGACAGTGAGCCCGGACCGGACCGCAGCGAACCAAACACAGTACCTACCCTCCTCTGATCCTCCAGTTGCTTCTGCGGCTGGTTGGGATCAAGCTCCTTCAAGGTGAGGTGAGTTAGCAGAAAGCAATAATAAAATAAAATAAAATAAAATAAAACAACAAAGGTCGGAACAGAAATTAGAAAACAAAATAGGGTGTTAATACAGTGCAAATTAGTTACTTTACTAGCATGCAGAAATTGCTTGTAAATCATATCATGCAGTTAGAAGGGAAGTGGTTGTGTCAGGAAAGACTCGAGGTCAAGTCAAAATCACGCAAGGCTTTGTGCAGGGGAGGAATGATATTCACTCTAAAACATCATGAGCCTACATACAAGTACTTGTCATATCTCAAACATCCTGAAAAGTTCAAGCCAACACCATTTTTTTCTTCAGTTTGTCACACTGGTCAAAACTCTCAGGCTCACTGCTGACATTACTTTACAGTCACAGTGGCAAAAGTGCCCAAACTATTTACATGAGAGAATGACAAGCTGCCGCGAGGCGAGAAACAAAAGCCATGGGAATGTGGGAGAAAAAAAAGCTGTGTCCGGGTTACATAATGGAGCCATGAGCTACTCACACACACACTGTAAGCACCAATCTGGTATGGAAAAACACCTCACCCATGACATCAACCCAACCCCCCCAGGAAGCTGGACTTCGCTCAAAAACCAACAGGTGGAAGGAAAGATGAACGGAAGGCAGGAGGGAGGGAAGAATGGACGAGTGAACAGGTGGGAAGCAGCACAAACAAGGGGCCAATATGTAGCATGATTTCCACATGCACCGGGGGGCCCACGAAAAGGGAACTGCACAGGAATGGGTTGTGACTCTTATCTGCTTAGATGAAAATATGTCAAACTCTAAGCACCATGTGTTATGGGACAGAGTTAGCATATAAATGTGGCGGGTGATCCCTGATCAGTAGTGACCCATATTAGTGGGCAGCAGGCCAATATGAGTCTTAAACACACCTCGGCTGGGACATCAGGCTCGGGTGGTGGTGCCAGCTGATTGGAAATAAAAGGCTGATGTTAGTCAAAGTTAGAGGATGTAGAATTAGTCAGGCTGCACCCTCCCTACAACACTTCACTCCTCTATCTGCTGCTATTCGCTCTAGCAACTATTTAGATCTTGCTTTCAACTGCCTGCCAACATTGCCGGACACATGCACACCTGCACATCGTAAATATGCGTGACTTTAAGGCGCCAGGAGCAGAGAGAAAGAGGAGACCATGTTGCTGTGTGATGATAGGCGGCTTACAGTATGTGGGAGGTTATTCTGTTGCAACGTGCGTCTCCTGTGCTTTCAGAGAGCTGGCCTAACGGTGCAGCATGGGTGATACACAGCAGCAACCTATTGCAGCGAGAAAGCAGAAGCTCTGAAGAAGCGGCTGAGCCCTCACTACACCATAGACTACAATGCTACACTGTGGTGTGTTATTATTTTTTTTTAAATCCAAGCATTGACGTCATACTTTGGAGTTTACTACTGAAGTTTATGGCAATTAAGAGAGATAAAATAAAACACACAAAAAACTGCACATTAGCAGCCAAGTAGGGAAGCCTAAATAAAAAGACTTAACCATTTCTCAGTCCCTCAATAATCCTAAAATTTGATGTAGAAATAAAAGCAAATTTTAATGACACAGCACAAGTTGTTTAAGAAATGGAATGACTCATTTAACTGCCAAAAACCCCCAAACATATATATACACACACATGCACACGATATCTCACTGCAGAGCGGGCAGCGACTGTGACAACAAACACGCAAGTGCAACATGGGCGACTCTCTCCCCTTTTGACCCAGTCACGCTGGCCTATGCTGATTAATTGGAATTTCCCTATATGAAGCCACCTTTTACGTCAGCACATTGACTTCCACAGGAAAATGGTGATGCATCACACATGACTGAAGCTGTATTCAACATCTGGCTTCTGATTGAAAATAAACGCCTCGTGCTCTGTGCTGCAACGTTAACTACTGTCAACGGCTCTCCTGTAATTCTCCTGCGCACAATAAGATGCATCAGCTGCACGACCTGAACCCATAATCGTCAGCATCACGTCTTCTTGTTATTCTTCCCAGAACAAACAAACACACCGAGATCCAGGGCTGGTTTTGGACTAAGGGACAGTCGACTGACAGGATCTGAAGGTGCTGCTGATTTGTGCAGTTGTCAAACCATTCCTCTGTTTAGAATTACATAACTAAGAGCCTTAACCTATATTCCAAAAAAGCCAGACATAGTGAGCACTACTTTACCTCGTCTCACTGGGGCATCATAAAGGAAACTGGCTACTCAGAAGGAAAGAAATCAAGTCAAGGCCAGAATAAGGCTTTTGTAAAACACTCAATAATATAAAGTTGGCGCTCAGCCCTGTCACGGAGGCAGACCACAAACAGTTAACAGGTGTTACGCACGCTGACGTGCGCACCAGCTGCCCAAAGTAAAAATCCCATCTTTCCCATGTCCCCCCCGTCTACCCACGGGTTGCCAAGATCGAGGCGCACCACTGCTGCTGTCTCCTCGAAGACGTCTCCGCTGCACCTTTATTGCCAATTACCACTGAAGGTCACGCATCAGTGCCCAGATTAAAATGCGAGAAAAAACACAGGACAGAAAAAAAAGCATTTTTTGGCTCTTATGTAACTGCCGCCTGAGAGCTGGCGGGAGCCCAAGAATCGTGCAGCATTAAGTTACGGAAAATGGGACAGTGCCGCTTGTTGCTGAGGAACGCCGGCAGCTCCCCCTGTTGACTCAGCAAAAAAACAGCAGCCGAGAGTCTCCTGACTTCAACCCATGGTCGCAGGCACGAGGACGAACGGAGGCAGAGCGGAGTGTATCTGAGGTAGCTCCAGAGGTAGTGAAGAAAAAAGCGTGACAGAGAAACTGAAAGCGAAATGGGGAAAACGGGAATATTTTTTGTGAGTTATTTTGCGACGGCGATGTGGGCAGGACAGTGCGTGACACAAAAGAGGGAACAGCAGCCTGGTACTCCCTCGCTAAACAAACAGCGGTGGGTCGTTATAATGAGGAGACTGAGGAACACAGGAATGGCTGCGGAGCTTCGCACACCCTCACGTACACAGACAGACCACCGCGCTCCCCCCTGCACACAAACGGCCCCTTATATAACTCTTCATGTATGGGTTACGTAGTCAGCCCCGTCCTCAGTAATACGGTCTGTATTACATCACCAAAAAAACGATAAGAGACTTTGTCGCCATCGGACCCCCCTCTCCTCCCTCTCCTCCCGTAGCCTCGCTCCAGGGAGAAGAAAAACAAGTGACATGCACTCGGCTGGTGTGATCAGGCCTGGCAATGAGAGCTGCGAGTAGTCATGTCTTGTTTTCCCATGGCTCACATTTTTGTCACGTTTCTATTTCTGGGAGATAACTTTGCTTAACGGGTGAAGCACCACCCTGTTTTATCCCCCACGCTATTGTTATTCTCCCTGGAAACAAAAGGAGTCCAGCCGCGAGGAGCGTGACGGTGTCTGTCAGGCAGTAGTGAAACTGACAGCTGCGCTGATTCCGAGAGACCTTTGGGTGGGAGTTGGATGGGTGTTGCTGCGGTAGGTCAGGGAGCAGCAGCGGTAGTTACATAACAGCTATCGTGGCCGCTCATCTTGCTGCTGCTGTGGGGAAGTCGAGGTCTTGGCCCGTCCGTCTTCCGCACACGTGCTGCCAGCCGCCGGTCGGGGCACTGCGTGCGTGAATGAGCGACACGCAGCATGTGCTTGGGGTTCAGGGAGCGTGTGTACATTCTTGAGATACTGAATATGGGAGGGGTGGATGAAACAAAGCGCCGGTCTCTGAGAAGAACAGCCCTGTTTTTGTGGAAGCCGGGGATTTCCGCTGCTGCACTGGCACCAGGCGGCATGTGAGGAGGGAGGGCAAATGAGAGAGGCGGACAAAACAGAGAAACTGAGAGCGTGCTGCTTCCTGGCAACTCTGGAAAGACCCTTTCCGACAATTTCTCCATTTTCCCAAGTAACATCATTGTTCACTTCCCTTGCACTCACCACAACCTTGATTTGGTGACTCGTCCAACGCCCGCCTGTGTTCCACTCTGCAGTTATTTTACTGCTGTTGCTGATTCTTCTGCTCTGACAATGTGCAGTTTCAATTTTCACAAATTTTCCGATTCAAGAGGCACCACCACATAGGCTGTAAAGATCAATATGCGTTGTACCAGTAAAACATTTCCAACTGGAGTTCCGGTACTTACTATCTTCTTCTTCAGCGGACAGGGTTTGCTCAGTCATCATTGAGGTCAAGTTAAAGGCACCAAAAGTACAGTGGATGAAATCATGTTCACTTCGGCTTCGGTTGAAGACCTTGTCTTACAGTTTAAAGCTCCGGAAAACTAAAATATAGTAAGCAGACCATGAGTTGAGTGCTTCATCATATTTACTATCCTAAAAAAAATGTAAATAAATGTTTTACAATGCAAACAGAAGTTCAAAGAGCACAGCAATTAATTATAAATAAAAATAGTAAGAGTTTAAGAATAGGTACAATAAAACGACACAGGGTCACTTGATCCACTGGTTCCTGAGCCACCCTTGAAAGAGACTCAACAATACTGAATGAATCTGAGCTCAGTCACCCCCGGTAACTGACGGGACCTTTCGGCTGTGTTTTAGCATAGAAGGGACCAACACATCCAAAATGTAACCGGTCATGCTGTGCCTTTGAAGGCATCAAGGATGTCTTCAGATTCTAACAGCCAGTGAAGACAGACAAAAGTGAGGCCAACGTGTTCTTGTCTCCCAGAAATGGCCCAAAGACCAGAGGCTAACTTGAGTTAGCTAAAGGTTGCTGGATGGACCACGTTAAAGTGTCCTGTTGTTATTACATTACTCTACAACTTATAAAAAGTCTACAACTGGTTGTTTTTCATCCTATATCCTTAAAAAAACACTTGCTACGATCAACAGATTTTATCCCATCCAAGGATATCATCAGCTGTGACACATCAGATATGGTTCCTCAGCAGTCACACCCTGTCACAGACAGAAATGAGAAACCAGTTTTATCAATTTTCTTAAGGCCACAGGTCATGACCACACACATAGTTTGCCTTGCACGCACATGACGTGCACACCCCAGCGCACTGCCTGGCTGCCTGTGTTATGAACTATCTGTTAGACGGAACATCCCCGGCTATATATACACTCCCACCTGCCCTTTCACTATGCTCTCCCACTGCCATCCATTTTTAGGGGGCATGTAGAGTAAGTGACCAAAAAACCCCAGAAACAGCTCTATGATGTAATGCAGTGTAACACAAATAGCACATTAGCATGTTACGTTTTTGGCTTGACCGACAAGAGTAAAAAGTGCACCACGTGACATTTCGAGCAACCTTTTGCATAAACGTTAGCTACTTTCCGCTGAAGAGAGTCACCAGTATTGGCCTGCGAGTGAGAGACACACCTCTCTGAGAGGCAGGGCAGGCTGTAACAGACCACATCAGGGAGATGTTCTGCTGTTTCTAACTTCCTCTCCGAGCGATCATTTCATGTAAAATAGATGAAATCACAATACAGCCATTGTCTTTAACAGGATTGGATGCTGTACATTTTCTCATTTACTGGAGCAAGAAACACCTTGCAATTTAAAATGCAATTGAAAGTACCAATATCACAAACTAGAGCATATCTCCAGAGCAATGGTAGCAACAATTTAAAATTGTAAATAAGCTAAATCTAGAATTTTGATTTATATTGCAGTCAGTGTACACTGCCTCCACATCCACCGTTTTCTCTGCCTGGTGTGACTACAGAAGGTACAAATCTACTGAATGAAACAGGAATGTGAGATGCCAAATGCTTGTTATAGTGTGACCAATATAAGTGACATGGTTTATATGTAAAAGAGAGCGAGAGAGAGAGAGAGAGAGAGAGAGAGAGAAATGGAAAGTCCAAGGCCCAAAAGTCCCACACATTTTGTGATGAGCAGTCCTAGCAGCATGAATGTGCTGTTATAGGCAGACTGTATGACTGCTCTCTTACAAACAGGCTTTAAGTCTATTACACTTACAATTTGTTAAGACTCTGCAGTGGTAAAGTGCAGCAATATCGTACGCCTGAATCCATATGCAGAATAAACTAGTGTTTTTCTAAAATCTTACCTCTTCCACAGAGTAAGTACAAGACCACATACAGGCACAACAGACAAGCAGAGTGAAAGACATGCTATAGCACTATGCAACTTTTTAACATGGAGATCGGCAACAGCTGGTAACGGGCACACGACAAGGAGGGATGGACTGAGCTGCCCACAGGTGCCAACGCGACGCTACTCGAAGCACAAGCACATCTATGCTGGTGGTCGGGGACAAAATTTAAATGTACTTCACAAAAGTAAGTAAAATGATCAACCTCAGCCACATCCATTTCATCATCAAAGGCAATCAGCTGCAAGAGAAAAAGTATAGGGGGCAGAGAGTTAGTAGAGCTAGATTAGTGAGGTGAAGCTCGGACACTTGTGTGCAAATGTAAAGCAAAAAACACAAACGCAACCGTGTGAAACAGTGGAAGGGCAGCATGATGAAGCTCAAAACCAGAACAAATTAGTAATACACCAAACACCCTCCCACCATCATGTTTCATCATCATTCGTCTTGCATCACTGAAATCACAAACGATATTAAGATGGTTTGACACCGATCAACAGGAACAAGATGGAACTCGCAGGTGTTTCTCAGCTACAGTGACACATCTTGGTAGTGCACAGACAATTTGTCTTCCACTCTGACACTGAAAAGTCATCTTCTTGCTGATCAGTGTAAAACAAAATCCAGATTTCATGAATTGTGGTTCAGTGTTGTTGCGCAATGAAACATGAAAGAGTCGATGGGAAGCATACTTTTATAGGCACCATACACAAAGTTGGAAAATGGAATAAACAAACTGTCTTCAACTTCCCCAACACTGACAGCAAACCTCTGTTTGGACTCAGTCCACTGTCATAACAAAGACAAACATGAGATTTTCTTTTCAGAGTCGGTTGGGTCGGTGGCAACAGACGACAATAGAGCTGCGTAAACCATGTAGTCACAACAGCAATCACAGATGCAACTCCTGCTCTAATCATACATACTTAAAAATGGCAGTAATGGGAGGGATCCTTTTGTTCCACCTTTCTTTACATACACTGATGTTATACAAGGCTACTCCTGTCTTCAAGATGTCTCTAACTTGGTGTGGAGCTATTATCTGAGAATGCCAATACTACAAGTATTACACAATACTTTATATATTGTTCTTTAAATGCTCCTCAGTGCCTGTGGTTTTTTGTTCTGGTTGGAGTGCTGAAGAATTAGAAGAAGAAAACAAATGCTACATTTACCCCATGACTATTGGGAAACAAGCACATGTAAGTCTCATGAAGTCCCTTCCTGCAAAAACATCTTTTTAAATATTATAAAAATCTTCTTCTGCCCTGCCTTTGCTGTTGCTCTGAGAGTTGTTGAGGAGTTTTTTTTTTCGATTGTGGGTTGACTTCGTTTCGACTTGTGAAACCTCTGTGCTGTTCTTGATCTAGCCTGATACTGGGACACAAACTGACAGAGTCGGAACAATGAATTAGCAGCCAGTGAATGTTGTGTGATGTAGCTAAGTGAGGCAGTTGGAGCATGCATGTTGTTAATAGTGTTAATATTGTTGATATTCACCACTTTGATCATTTGGACTTACTGTTTGATCGGAGGTATTTTTGGGAGAAAGCAATGCGGGACTCTTATATTACATATATTCATACATAAAATTAGACATGACAGCGAGAATTCACAGACTGCCCTGGTTGAAGCGATCACCAAAGACCTGATGACATACAGCACATAGTGATCATTTTTGTTCATTGTACTGTTCAGGCTCCAGAGGCAATCAAAGAGAGCTCAGCCTCTTATTCTACATGTGTTTTCCAGTAAGTTCGGTGACGTGGGACAGGACCACCGTTTCCTGAGATGTGAGCAAAGAATTTTATCTCATGTGTGGGTGAATCTTGGCCACTACTACAAGCAGACGAGATGAGACAAGAAACAGGAAACATGGAGGGCACATACCTTCTCCCCGTAGCCCCGGTCTTTTGTCATCATTTCCCTCAGTGTTTGCAGGACTTTGATGCACAGACGCTCCTCATTCTCCTCCAGCAACTGCTTGGTGTGTTTGATCAGTCTGGTCAGGAGAAGAAAAAGAGAAGTAAGTCATTTTGGCCGAATCTATGTCCATCATAGAATGATCTTCTTTTAGTCTAAACCAACAGATGTGCTGGATATGAGCCAGGCAACTTGTTTAAGTGCCTTGCATTTTAATGAAAATTACAGAAAACCAAGTACGGTTATTCAGCATTGGATTTCGCACCATGGTAGATACTTAATGTGCTCAGAGAACTGCACAGAGCCCAGCAGGCTCTTAACAAGCATAAAATAACACCAAACGTGTGAGTGTGTGTCTCTGTGTGCATGTGTACATATAGTATTGTAGCCCTGAGTTTAGACTCTCAGGGTGTCCCATCTCCAGCAGGGGCCAAACTATAACCGTGGCGTCATATTATCTATACTGTCTGCTCAAGAAAGTCCCGTCCCCCTGCTCTGACCTTGGTGGATTCGACTTACTTCGATATGAATCCTCCACTCTCGCATTTCTTGCGTGCTTCTGTGTTCTCAGGGAAGAGGAGCTCTGGGCGATGTAGGACGTCCACTAGCACCGAGAGCTCAGCTTGGACCAGCGGCCTCAGACGGTCCTCCAGCGCTGACACTATGTCCTACGGAGCGCAGTGACGCACAGCCAGAGGTTAGAAAAGACAGAACCTGTGGTTGCCTGTCATCACAGAAGACAAGGTCGTCTCAGGTGTTGGATCTCCACGCTGACATGATTAATGAACGGTCCTGAATGGTCCTGGAGTGTTTATCACCCCTGAACTTCTTATTCAAATGTAAACTAACCAAACAATTTATTACTACTATACACTAGCTAAATAAATATGTTTGGGTCATCAAAATCTGAAAAATCCTGTATATTTCATAAAAAAATCTGCGGGGTTCAAGAAATAGATCTCTTGGGTTTCGTCAATGATGTACAAACTCTGTTTGTACAAAGACAGTTGGTGAGTACAAAGGAAGAAACTGTGTTACTACAGCCTATGATGCATCACAGGGACAAAGCTGTACTGCATGAAGTAGTGTTATATATTACTGACACAATGGTGGGAAAAAGACAAGTAACTAAGGCGGACAGACCGGTTGGTTGGTGTTCATCCAGCAGCAACATAATGACCCAGACCATTAGAAGAATGGAGGCTTCACATGATGAAGACCAACACAGTCTCCATATACTTTTTCCATATCAGCAACACTGAGATAGAGAATCGTGTAAATATAAGTAACTGCTGTAAAAACTGAGGTGTCTTATGATGTGACTGCTGTGTGTATTAGTAGCTAATAGTAGAATCAAATTTCTTACAGCTTTAAGATGAGCTGTTGAGTTAGAAAACAAAGCAGTCCAGCCTCTGATCTGTCAATATCTGTTGTTAATGTACATGCTCCCAAATGAGTTATTTCAGCTAAGAAATCCAGCTGTGGTCAACATCAACACATCTCTGGGATTGCTTTATGAATCAGCGTTAGGTGACATATCCAGTGACTCTACATATTGCATGTATGATGCACCTGCACGTCCCACTGTCCTTTGCACTCCCTCTCTCATCTGCTGTTGATTTGTGTGGAAATGTTAACATGAGTGACATTGCATCATGAAAACCACTGGTCTGGTAATAATTATAATACTGCATGGGTGGCTTAGTGAGCAGTACAAAAAAGGCCAAAAAACATGAACATGTGAAAAAAGAAACATGGCAGACATTCTTTTACCTAAATAAAGGAAAGGGGGAAAAAAACGTGAAGGAAAACTTTTTCAGGAACCACATTGCTCTCTGTCTGGGAATGGGTTGGTTAATAACCAAACCCCTGGGTTTCCTGTGTAGACAGAGATAACAGCTGAACCAAATAGGTCAAAGATTTTTCTGACTTCCAGTGAACACTGAGTCATGCATTACAAGAAAACAGGGTGTAACAGCATGGCCAGTTTCTAACAATTTTTTTTTTCCGGGATGCAACTATAAGCCATTTCCACTGTATTTTCTTTGTGTCAGTGACCAAAAGCATTACATCACTTTTGACAGATTGTGAACAATTAATGACACTCCTAGGGTTTTATTAACTGGTCACACACACACACCACGTTTTTATACATATGCAAATTACAGTCCATATGTTACGGCAGACTGAGCTTATTCTAATTCGTATCTTTTCTATAACAGTATATTAATAGCACGTGTTGAGTTCATTTATTAACCAGTCATGCTACGTTATCACGTAGCATGACTGGTTAGTAAATGTACTGGTTAATAAATGTACTGTAAATGCAGCTTTTGTGGAGCTTATTGTTCTGCTTTTCCTGCTAAAAAAAAGCCCAGGGAGGAAGAGGAAATGTACTGCACTTCTCCTGATGATTTGTATGGTTCAAATACACCAGATGGCTTCAAAGTACGGGAGAGAAACATATCTGATCCATAAAATAAAACAAAAGATACATTTCAGCATATTTCTTTATTGCGTTTATGAATGATTATTATTATCATTTTTATTTTTTGTATTTCAAAAAATACTTTTCGGCTACTTTGCTAGTTTTGTCACTTTTTGACGTTTGTGTTCCGTTCTGATTTTCGGCTACTGCACCACTATTCTGTTTAAGGGATCACTGTTGGGTGACACATTAAACTGTTAAGTTAATTCAAATTATTTTAAAAGATAAATCATGCGAAGTTGTGGAAAAAGGAATAAAAATGCAGTTTATCTTGCTACCAACCTGTAGCCTCTCAATGATGTTCCTGTAGTCTTTGGAGGTCGTCTGGCCAGAGTCTCGTCTGGAAGTGTTCTTCGCTGATAGTCTCCAGTTGAGGATGCTCTTCTGTACAACATTATTGGACTTGACAAACAAGTTGTTCACCTGACTGTCCAGGTCAACTGGGATAGCAATGGCTCTGCTTTTGGCTGGGGAGAGGTAAGGATATAGATATTTAAGGTTTTTAGCTTGTGCCCAGATGGCCTTTCTAAAGTACTGCCGCAGGTTGGTGGTGGGTGTCAGCCCAGTGTCTTACCTACGTCTGAGAGCACTTTAATGCAAGCCTCCACTGAGGCCTTCTGAACAGGGTTCAGCCAGTTACAATGGTAGACCCTGAACACTCCTTGAAGCAGTTGTACAAATACTGGCTGACGAGTCTGTAAGACAGGGAAAAGCATATAAGTAAAAATAAAAAAAGACAATAAAGTGTGAAAGAAAAGAGAAGACGGAAGAGAAAACTGGTGAATAAGACTTTAACTTCCAATGAAGGATTAGTGTGTTCCGTCACCAGGCTGAACTCAAAAACCCCATTTGTGCTAACATGTCAGAGTAAGGATACTACAGAACCTATGGTGGAAGGGTCTACAGCTTCAGGTCCAGCGAGCCACCTGTTTATAATCATGTGCACTCCCAACATAACAATCCCAACCAGGGTTTAACACAGAGTGCGACTGACTTCTACCACCACGATGACAGAGCAAGCTATCATCAGGCCACAGTACAATAAGTACCTCAGTTATCTTTCCAAGAATGGCAGCCTGTTGCAAGACAAAGAGGGGTGTGATGTCATCGGTAATCGGTAAAGCGTCAGCAAGCAGAATTTGCAGAATGTGCAAATAAAACAGAAAATCAACAACTTGCACTGGAGCCGACTTGAAACAACACAGCTCCTACAGAAAATGATCTGCTGAGTTAGCAGTGGTCTGTAAAACTACACCACGAAACTGCTGCACAAGGGATTTGGTAATCTATGGAGAGTAGTGGTCATAATTTATCAGGGAAGTTGTGGGCAACAGGACACTACTACACCAAGGTCTAAGACACAGTGTGGCCAAGTTGCAGCAGTTCGGTATCTGAGCCACATCCCAGCAAAACCTTGTGCAACACACCAGCAGATCTGGGAACTTAGTCTGTGTTCTGACTAAGCTGTGAATCTGTGGAAACCCACTCAGACAGGACACTTTTAACATTCAGAGCCTCCTGATACGCAACACACCCAAAGGTTGGGAAACAAATGTGGGGTGGGGTGGGGGGTGGGGCAGCTTAACTTACATACATATGGCGAGCCATCTATGAAAGGGGAAGAATGTCATATTTTGTAGTAGGTTTATGCGTGAAAGTGAGGTGGTTTCAAACGGCTGAAATCGAGCATGATTTCTATGCATGATAAATGCACTATTAATCTCATTCCACAGTGCAGATCACCTGCAGGCTTGTGCTCTGGTCAGAAAAAGGAGAGCTGAAGAAACACGTGACAATGCTCATGACCGTCTCTGTTACATAACGTTCAAGCATGGTGTCCGCATGCTTCCTGTCACTGGTGTTGTTGCACACCTAGGGAAAGGACAGAAAGAGAGATTAAAAAAAAAATCAGCATGACGCTCACTGGATCTCACTTCCTGCGTGTGGGCGAAAACTGTGAACTGTGGCTCACCCTACAAATGTCCACCAGGAAGTTTTCAAACAGTTTCCACATATGGTTGGATGTATATATCTCCTTCATCTCCACCTCTGTGTCGACATAGCAGTGATTGAGGAAGTTGATGTAGGCAATCTTAACCTGTTAGGGTACAAACACACAAACTTAATAAGCCAGATTTACCGTATCTGGGTTAGACTGATGATCCATTGACAGAAACATTCCATTACTTAAGATATGCATTAGATAACAATATATGTTATAACAACAGTGGCCCATGAAAATCTTCTGGTCCCCCAAATATTGTTAAATAATAAATAAATAAATCTTTTGTATATTTTGCAGACACATAAATAAATAATCTGTGCCACTGGCTAAATACTGTACATGCAACGATTCAGAATATATCTAAATATTTCACTTTAAAATAAATAATAAAAAACAAAAACTCAGTCAGACCTCAGGAATGCAGTCCTCGTGGGTGACGACCCGCACAATGTCATCCAGGGGCAGCAGGGAGTTACACTTGATCTCAGTGTACACGTTCTTGCCCTCGGTGCAGACGGCGAGCAGCTCCACCAGGTGGATGTGGTACATTAGGGGGCTGTTTTCGTCCATGCGGTCCCGCTCTGAACGCATCATTTGGACTAGTGTTTGAAAGGAAGCCCGATCATTGTAGAAGACCAGAACATCCTCGCCTGAGTTCACCAGCTGGGTAGGGGAAATCGCGGCACCAAGACATTCAGTTAGTCCCAATCACCAGTACCGTTCCTTCTCTTCTTAGTGTCAATAATAACTCTCTTTCTGCATGAATTGAATGACCATCTTCCCTGCAGCAATATTACAAGCAAAATGTGTACTTATTTTCTTCTGATGGCATTGAAAATAAATAAAACACACCTCAGCCATGACAATGTCCTGGCATTTCTTAATGAACTTGCTCTCAGCCTTCACTATGGTCTGCAGGAACTTCAGGTACTGGACATGACGACCATGAGTCTCTGTGCAGTGGACAAAGTGTTGAACCACGCGCTCATTGATCTCACTGCAGAGCTGGAAGTTATTCATGAAGATGTGCTGCATGGTGACTGCCTCCAAGATCTGGGAGAGTAGGAAGAGGAGCAGACAAAAAAGGAGAACCTGTCAACATGAGTAACGGCGTGGGAATTTCAGATTTGTTTTCCCAAGAGATAGTATTTTGGAAACTGATCTGCAGCCACTGTAGAAAGCAATCACTCAGAGTAACTACTCACCCCTGGGTTAAGGAACAAGTTAATATGTTTGTGGAGAAGAGCCTGGTTCTGCTGATTCCCTGCGCAGAAATTCTGCAGAAACTCGTGAGCCAGCTTCATGATCTCCTGCATTCGGACATCCTCGCCCTAATGCCGATAACACAGAGTCAGACTTACATTAAGGGGAAACTGCAAATCAGTGGAAGTCGCACACAACTATTCTGCATGTTCTAGTGTCGCACCTTCTCGTAGGGGATCTGCAGGAGCTCAAGCACCACACTGTGAGCTCCCATGTTTCTCAGCAGCCTCTGCTGCTGTTTTTTACTCTTCTTCCCCGAGCTCCCCTCCTGTACACACAGCTTACTGAGGCGCAGCAGGATCTGAAGACAAACAGCAGAAGGGTTGTGATTACAGGGTAAAGGTCCCAAACATGAAAATACAAGGTTTATATACATATGATCGTACCTCTTTTACAACCCTGTAGTTGTAACTGCTGGTGCTTTCTGTCTTCTTTTTGTCAGAGCCAAGTGAATCGCCCTGCAAATCCAGAGGCAAATGTTTTATAGCATTATTCCAATATGATCCATATGGAAGTAGATGAACAGTCCTTCATCAGTTCAACAAGTGCTTAATGCTTTGAGGTTTTAGCACTCTGTCTACCTTCTTTTTGGTGTCAGACTCTGAAGGGCCATCTCCGTCCATCCCATCCTCTCCTTGCCTCTTGTACACCCACAGCTCAGACTTCTCCACAATAGACCGCAGCTGGTCGAGATCTGACTTGATCTGCTTGTAGTTATCCACATCCTGACTTGTCACCAGCAGCTGGACCTAAAGGGAAGAAATGGGAGGGATACTATGTACAAACATGAACTTCATCCCAAAAATCCTTAAATTTCTTCATATTTAGTGCTGTGATAAAATACAGTATACGTGTGCACATTCAGATATTAAGATGGAGTATTTTAGCGTGGTAGGGCTTACTTGTTTGAATGCCATGAGGACTTCCTGCCTCTGGCTGAAGTGTCTAAAGAGCAAATGAAGCGCTCCGGACACGAGAGGAGGGTAGTCATGCATGGTCAGGTGCAGCAGGACCCTTAGAAAGGTACGACCACCGTGGTCATCCAGGTCTAGTGGAGTGTTCTCTTCACTGTAAAGACAGTGAGGCATAAATTACTTAAACTTTTTAAATGTATATTATCTTGCTTCAAAATAGCTTTGGAAAGAGCAGTGAGCTGTGGATTACCTTCCTCCAAAGATCCCCTCTGCCTGTTCCTCAATGTTCTCAAAGTCAAGATTTCCTAGAGTTTGTCAAAGCAATTTTCAGAATAAAGTATGTGTATAAAATTAAGAACTCACTGTTACCATTAAATCACATGGTTTCATACCTGGCATCTGACCTGGGACATTATTAGTTCCATTCTGACTGGCAGTGTTGTCTCCTTGTGGGTTGTTCTCATCAAACTCCCGTTTGAAAATACAAAGCAGGCAGGAGATCCTGTAGTCCAACCGTACATTCAGAATAAACTGAAGGAAAAGAAAAGAAATGTTACAACACAGACACAAGGGCAGAAAGTTAGTGCTCAAGGAGGAGCCAGTGGCCCCGTGCCCTACCTGCAGGATCTCAATAATCTTGAGCTTCGTGTCCATGACCATGATGTCTTCTCTCTCCGGTTCTGTCTGGGTTTTCACCACATCTCCTGCTGGCTGATGAGTTGGTGTGGTGGGCAACAAGCCGCCTCCTCGCAGCACCACCTGGGTCATCAGCTCCCCGACTCCATGAATGGACTTCATTACATTGCTGCCAGCTACAGCACATTACAGGATTTAAAGTCAAAGACATGGCGAAGATTTGTGTGGATTCAGCCTTCTTGCTTTTACAAAACTTAATGATTCATAATTAACAATCAATCAAATACGATTCAGTTTCACACATCATTTAAATTACATGCTGGTACTTTAACTGAACATAGCTATGAAAATGTTAACCTTTAATTAAATAAGTGGGTCCTTCATACTATGTTCCTGCAAAGAAATGTTTGAGACTAAGAGAAGGAAGTGGTAGCTGAGAGACTTGAGTCTATGGAGCTGAATGTTTACCTTTGTTTTCCTCTCCCTTCTCCATCTTGTTGATGGGGTATATGGTACTGACATGCACACAGTCTAAAATGTTCAATAAGATCTTTGTCAGTCTAAGCAGGTCGCTGAAGTTGTAGAAACCGAAGTATATGAGGTTCCTTGCCAGGTTCACTACCTACAGACAGGAGTACAAAACACTGATTTATCACTTAATTAAATCAATTAATCATCTGTTCATACAACGCACAAAGAGGCAGTACCTCAAAGGTAAGTTTGTTTTTCTCCTTGTCAGAGAAGGGGATGTTTTGTGACACCACCTCTCTTAGGTAGTTCTCCACAAAATCCATTGTGAGGCAGAACCGCTCTTTGATCTCATCTCTGGTGGTTCCATCATTGTCATAGCTGCATAATTAGAGGAGAACAACACCTAAGAGATGCACTGGCATCCAAAGAATGGAAAGAGTAGTCAATTAAACGTGTTCCTTAGAGGTACTCACTCATCAATCGCGATCTTAGAAGGAATCTCAGACCAAAGACGAGCGTATTTGACAGGTGTAACCTGCTCCTGAGGGTCACGGTCTACATGCATGTGTAGCATTAGGCGGCAGAAAGATGCCCTCAAGTCATAGGGCAGGTCCTCATCCGACATACAGCGCAGAATCAAATCCACATCCAGCTGACCAGAGATCTTGTTGATGGCCAGGTACTGACGGTCCAGACACATGCGGGCAAAGAGGTTCAGCTGACACCTGAGAGGAAATATTAAGTGAATTTTGAATTACATAAGCTGTGTCTATTTTAAATCAGAATTAATTAATCAGTTATTGTCATTATTCTTGAATATTACATTGTGCCTGTGTGGTGTTTTTACTGTTTTTCAAAATATGTTTTGCAGTTAAATATAAAAAATGAGGCAGAACATCCTACTTTTGTCAGACTCTGCGTCAAACTGTAAATCCAACATATTGAAAAATTACAACTGACCTTGAAACCCCCCACAAATTAAAACATTTGACTGAATATTTGAATCAGACTTGTGGCAATTGAATGTAATATACACTACATCCCTACTTTGACAAATATTCCCTTAAAATTCATGTTAAAATCAGTCTAATATGATTTTAACACAGTGTATATGTATCTGTATGACATGGTGTAGTCCACAGGAGGCAACACATGAATGAAATCAAAAATAAAAAAAAAAAAAAATTCAAAAAATAAAAGTAACAATCCAACACAACCATTCCCCACAAACAACATCACCACATGGCCCATTGTAAAAGTAATGGCACCAGAGGAGAAAGAAATCAGAAAATACAAGAAAGCAAAAAAAAAGAGGAAGACACTAAACATCTCACCTGTAGTAGCTGACAACATCCTGATCCTCCTTCTGGCCCTCTTTTGCATCCTGGGCCAACTCCCTGATGCTCTTACTCCGGATTTCCTTACAGTTGTCTTTCCAGAACAGCCACACCTCCTCTTCATCCTCTGCCTCTACTGGGTTCTCTCCGTTGGTTGTAGTCTCAACCTCAAACCTTGACAGGACCAGTCTGGTGGACCAGCACAAAAGTTACTCCAGCATACTCAAATCAGCTTCAGCAAAAAGATAGGGTTAAAATGAGGCGCTCACTTGGTTTCAATGAGGATGTCAGCATTAGTAGGGTCCAGTACTGCATTGCAGATTAGTTCCTGGGTCACAGGAATGGATTTATTCATGGACACGCAGAGATCTGACAGGTAGTCCAGAAACCTGGATACAGATCAACAAACATTAAATATTTCTACATGTTTACATTATGATAGGGATAAGAGTTATGACATGCATGGCCAGTTTAGACTTTTTTATAGTCTGAAGTCCAGAAGTAAAATAAGTACAAAAATACATTGAAATACTACTGCTCAGTGTTTCCCATACATTGACTTGTATGTGTTGGCCTGCCACAATATCAACACTGACTGCCACGTATTCACAACCACACACACACACACACACACACACACAGACTGACAAGTGCTTCCTCTGTAAATAGCCAGTGCTTAATATGTAAATCAGAAGTGAATGTGAGAGATGAGTGATGATGAAGTGATGAGGTGAGAGCAGGTCCTGGATTGCATACATAATGCAGTGCTAAATACATTTCATTCATACTATGTATGTAAATGCACACTTACTAAGTTGTGGGGCATACCAAGCTCAATTTCATGTAATTTCCCTGATATACATGTTTATGACAATACTTTGACATTACTTTTGGCTACTTTGTACAATACACACATCTCCACATGGGGCTCACAGCACAGCCCACCATTCATCTCTCCACAGATCTAACATAGACAACAATACCAAACAAGAATCACACAAAACTATGAAAATTCTCTTATTATTGCAAGATCAGCATGGCAGCCCAATAAAACCAGTTTAGACAGACAAATGGGTGTTCACCTTATCTAGTGGTTCGAAACACTCAACACTACTGCCATGTCCTGCTTCTCCTCCTCCTTTGTTTCAGTTTTTACTCCACAGGTCTGAGCCAGTAAGCACATCAAGCATCCTCAACTCTTTAATAAACTTATTATATCCAGTTTTATCATCAGGCGCTCATCCCCCTTCAGATAAAACATTTTCCTCTGAGTTTTTAGAATAACTTGGGAAAACCACCTGTGGCTTAGTGTTTTGTCGCTGGGTTTTCTTTATGTCAATATGGTCGTCCCCTGCTCCTGTTTCTGAGCCTGAGTAGCTGCTAGCTGCTAGCTGTTAGCTGCCATCGTGGTCATCCTCAATTTACTCCTGCTAGCTAGCATTAGCAGCATGACTGCCCTGGTTTGTCACGACACTGACACGTTTAGAAGTGTTATCTATCAGGCCACTCTTCTTTTCTCTTGAAAAAGAGTAACACATTTTATTCTTTTTGACCTTTCTGATCTACAGTTTAACACATATAATACTCTATTGTTAAATATTCTGACTGCCCTGCAGGTTTGAGCCTTTTCTTTTTTTGTGTTCATAACGGCCTAATTACCCAGCGTGCTTTACGCTTGTACCAACGGTTAAAACAAGGGGGTGCGCCTGGCATTTTTTTTAAGGGTAGCCTACATTTAAACTAAGAACATAAAATTGTTTAAAACTTGGCCTAAAAATAAAATAAAATATTATATATACAAATATATTCCTCATTATTATTTTTATACCACAATAAGTACGCACAAGTAGGTGGTGAAACACAGGTTGCCAGATTTAGAGAAGTGCTGCAACCAGCACAAATTAAGCCCTTGAAATACAAAAGTTAAAGTATAGAGACTAAACCTATTAGCTAAAAGTTCTGTTTTGCTATTAAATTGCTTGTTTTGCTTTTGGATGCTATGACCTGTCTGTGCCTATGTGTCTATGTGCTCTCTGGTCTGTGGGAAGCACTGAATGCTTGTTCCACTTTTCGTGGTACTAGAGTGTGTAACACGCACAGTTGTGAAGGCCTCCTCTATTTATCTCTGTGGATCAGCCTGATTTGCACATCATTACAAAAAAGCATTACAAAAAAATATTTGACAGGACATCAAGACAGCCCTGTCAGCAAAGTACCTGCCATGCCAGGATCATGCACAGCAGTTACACTCGTGCCCAGCAGCACACATTTGAAGACATTTACATAGATTTAAATTCCTTAGACGCTAATATACAAACAAATTGGACCCAAACTCGCCACAGCCCGTGAAGGACCAGTTCCTTCCTGAGAACCTCACCTCGGCTCCCGGTTCTTCCTCACTAGAGTGACAAATGTATCTATCTCAGCAGCAGTGATATGTTTCTCCAGCAGTTTCCGGTTGTTGTGGAGCAGAGCTGTTATTGTGTCTTCTGCCAACACATCATATCCTATCTGCTTCTGCATGAAGCGGAATTGCTTGGCTATGTATTCCTGTAAAGACCCAGAAAGAGGCAATAGTTATTCCAGAGAAAAGTCTCAGAATCAGGATCAGAGTGTTGCTGCTGTGTCCATCCACCTGGTTCTTCCTGTAGTCCTGCTGGGAATGACGCAACACTCTGTAGCAAAGCCTGCAAATATGTCTAAAAGGGAGCATGGCGCTGGTCTCCAAGTTCTTCCAGTCGAAGCATGGGACCATCACCGCTGTCTGTGAAAGGGGCTTGGAGAAGTTTAAAAATCTGCAAATGAAAATGGAGAATAATCTTAATCTCCAAAAAATGTCATTCAACATTAACTTTCAGTCAAAGTGTCCGGTGGTTAAAACCTGACCTGTTTAAGGATATTCTGCTCTCTCATGAGTTTCTGTCTTTCTCTGTTGGGTTTGTTAACCATGATCTCCAAAACATCCTGCCCACTGTTGGGGATGTCCACCACAAAAAAAACTAGATCTTCAAGAAGCTTGGTCACAAACCTGGGGAGTGTACACATGTCAGTGTGCAAGTCAAAACATATTCAGTAAAACACTGCAGAGCCCTGTAAAAATGGAATTTCTGTGAGAACAACAGTATATAGCTCTAGATAGATATTTACAAGTCAATACATACCTCCTTTCATTTTGTGTTATGGTACCCTTTTCCAGCTTGCCAGCAATAGATGCTAACACTTTACTTGCATCATTAGCAAAATCTAAATCACGCACTTCTGCTGGAGGCACTGGTACAATGGCGAACGCTTCCTTGTCTTCTTTTACTGCTGATGTTCCAATCTGGACAAAATATTTTTTTATTTAAATATACCTGCTCACAAAACCTGAGCTGCGCTACATATCTTGACACTGTCATCACCCACTCACCCGTAACATAACAGGTTTCTCCTCCTCTTTGTCAATGGGGTTGTTGGTGCTGTGGACCCACGTGTTGGTACACAAGTGTCTTAGCCTCACATAGGAGCTCCTACAAGTGACAGAGGAAAGCGTCTGAGTTGACAAGACAGAAAATAGTAGTCCTAGTGCTTTAAAAATCTTAATGGCCAATAACAGCCATTTATCTTGGCCTTTGTGGCATGAAACTACTTTGTACTTAACTTGTAGCTATTGGACATGGCCCACAATCTAAATTGTCCTTTAGTGAGACAATTAATTTCTTTTCTTTCTTTTTTAAAATACCTTTCCATGTCTGATGAGAGCATTTTTTGGCACACCTTAATTTACACCTATGTTTGTGAGAAACTAATCAGAAGATGAATCAAAAGTTGAAGTAAAATAATAGTAGTAGTAAAATAGTAAAAATATCTCACATTTGAATGGTCGGATGCATTCCCAAGGGAATAAAAGCTTTCAACTGTAACGATCCCATTTCTCTTTCTCTACCGTCATATTCACAATATATTGCTATGCATAAAAACTTGAACTAGAAGTACTCCACAAAAGAAGATAACTTGAAGCAGCAGTAGTATGTGTATTGTCAAGGTTGATATACAGTACTTGTAAGATGTCTGTTAGAGCTGGGACCATTTGTCACATGCCTAACCCCTTTTTTACTCAACCAACATTTTGCATATGTACTGTATGTTTATTGTGACCTAACTAATATAAGGCAAAGTGCAAAATGCAAAAGCAAACTCTGTCGTAAAAAACATCAAACATCATAAAATCAGGACCATTTAACATTGTTGTTGTTAAAATATACACTGATATCTGTTTAGAGTTAAGGTACATTTAATCAGTGGCTGGTCTTAAAACAGTTATACTAATGTTACCAGTGTCAAGTGAATCTGTGCACGTGTTTATGTGTGTGTGCATGTGTGTGTGTGTGTCTCAAAGGTCAACAGCTACAAGTTCAGGAATGACTATTTATAGAATACCAAAATGACTGAGTAAGAGTTGGCTGGGACTTGATGTCTATTTGTCTCCTCCTTGTGGTTTTATCAGACTTACTATTAACCAGCTTCGTAACCTTCACTTGATTATTTCAGCGTAGGTAGCGTAATTACGACATGATGAATACCCCATGTAGATACAGTACATGAGATTGGCAAAATGTTATAACAGTTCAACAACCCACCGCCATTTATCTACAGCCTTATATCAAATCAATACCAGCAAAAAGTAATTTGTGGCACATTTTATTGTGATACAGGTGACGAAAGTGGTAAATCAGTCTATATTAGTATAACAGTATCTGTGCTTGCTGCTCAGAGGTAACAAGTGAGCAAGGTATGTAAACAAACTGTCTGTGCAAGGCGAGACTGCTTACGATGGCTGTCCTCAGCCAAATGTGTGGCATGATTACAGATTAGCCAGCGGTGACCTGCACAGTATCATCTCTCCTCCATTAAACACTAAACCTTTACACATAGTAAAGTCTGAGCCAACTACATCCTCCATTCTCAAAGCACCCAGCCCGCTCCACGTTTGTGTGCGTGAGTGCCTGTGTGTAGCCTGTCGACACAGACAAACAGAAGCCATGTTCTCAGCAGGCATTATGTAACAGTCCACTGAGGCTAACAGGCTTACCTTTGTGTACCGGTTCTCCCACGCATTAATTAGTCCTCGGGCTAAAGTCTGAGGGACAGGGTTATTTCAGGTAGGGGTGGAAGGTGCTTGCAGCAGTAGCCAGCAGCACAAAAGAACGCACCTGATGATGTGACACAAAAGGGGGCTTTGAAAGTGGTAGATTCTCTACTCATCTGATATGTGGCAAAAGGGACAATTGTGCTATTGAAATTTTAGAACTATACAGTTCCTCTCAGACAACACTGTCAACAAGAATAGAAGAACAAACCAGTGAACCTTAAAAAGGTAAAGCATGAAAATGGACCAGCCAACACCTCATGACAAAGAAACTGCTCTTAACTGCAAGCACATGAAATATCACATTATTAAGCATTTAGCAGTAGGAGTTAATGAGATTTCCTGATAAAGCATATCTGCCAGGTGATGCACTGTTTACACACCACCTGGTTTGTGGTTTTAGCTGACACATATCGAGAATTTTCTATCCATGTCTCCACACTACAGTGGTTTCTGTTGCATGCTATGCAGGGACTTTCCTTGAATGATGAATTCTAAAGGTGACAATACTAACACACAAAGGTAATGATTATTTTATGAATAAGTGAAAGGAAAAGACAGTCTAACTGAGAAAATCAACAGTATTCAAATGACCATGCAGTGGACGAAGTTTGGATGAAAGCAAAACAAACCAACACAAGCACTCTAATCCATCCCAATCCAATTTCAATTGTAGAGATTCACAATATACATCATCTCAAGGCACTTCACAGAGTATGGTTGAGACCTTACAGTGTTAGACAGAAATCTAACAGTTCCTGCAGTGAGTGAGTACTCGCAACAGTGGAGAGGAAAAACTTCCTTTCAACGTGCAGAACCCTCCAGAACTGGACTCAGAGTGGGCGACCCAACAGTCGCCTCTCCTGCCGTCTGAGATTCCAGACATAACAAAAAGTTCTGTCCATAATTGCAAAACTGAATAGACAATCATCACTTCAGAAAATCCCAACCTACTGCTGTTCCAAATTCCCCCTCAACTCTACACATGAGTCACATGCTTCCTGCTGCCACTGTTTTTTTGTGGTAGTCTTGACATCACTGTGGTCTTTCTGATTAGACAATGTGGCATTGAGATATTTGTCATTCTACCCATTTCCCCCATATTTTCCAGTATCCCTTTTGTTATTTTTCCATTAAAGAGCACAAACAAGTTTCCCCTGGAGGGGTTTCTGACATTGTCTTTGATATTTTATACTGCACACTGATCATTCAGGTATTTAACAGCCCTGAGCATTTTCAAACACAGAAACTGCTATTTGCAGCTGTAGATAGAGGATTATCATGTCCTTGTATCACATTCTTCTGCTGTCTTACCTTATTATCTGAATTATAATAACTTCAGGAGCTCCGGAAAAAGTGATTCTGGCACATGTGCGTACACATGATTGTGTATCTTATACCTGGGAACCATGGAGTCTCCGCCTCTCAGCGTGGTAGGATCCAGCTCAAAGATGGAGGAGATATCCATGCCGTCGGGAACTGGCACCAGAGTGTACATGATCTTCTCCTGTGGAGCCCGCAGACGACCTCGCAGTGCTTCATTATCTGCATCCAGCTAGAGCATGAGAGCTTACAGTTAGAAGGCAGAGTGAGGCATATGAATGAATCAAGACCACTGAATGAAAACAATACTGATCCTCAGCTGTGATGAGAAGCATGTATTAGCCCATTGAACATGATTTCACTTATTAGTTCTTACTACCGGCTCAAGTTGTACAAATCAGAGAGGTCAGCTTCGGTCATCACTGCAGAGTGCTGGGCATTGTTTGCATGTACTTGAGAACATCAAGTGCACACACGCTTCTGATAAAATTAGTATTGGTTTGTACAACATCGCCATCTGATGGTGATTTACAGTGAGACATGCATCAGCTGAGATGACTGCTATGAAAATGAGGTCACACGCAACCTAAATGAAAGTCAGTTGTGTTAGTGATGGTTAGGGGTGCCAAGAGGCGGGACTAGAAGTCAGCAAAGACTGTATGATGTACTGTATGAGTAGACATCAAATAATGATTAAATAACAGTACCTGGAAATTAAAAGGTGTAAAGTCCGCCACCTAGAACAGAAAGCAAAGATCCACCACAAAATTGAGCAGATTACATCAATAGCAAAGGGGCAACCAGTGTGACATGTCTAAGCACTCCTCTGGAAGGAGTTCAAACTGACTTACCGAAGGCCGCTGCTCAGCATTCTCCTCCTCGAAGTCTGGGTTCACCTGAGAAACACACGCAACATGTCAAATATCCTCTTCAGCATCATTCATTTTAGATTTTGTTCCCTGTATGTGTACACCACCCATGCCAGAGTATCTTGATGATTAAATCAAATTTATGCTGCTACAACAGATGCATATAAAGTGAATGAACAGAGTGCATTTATAAGGAATTATATCAGTATCGTATAAGAAAGGAAAGAAGTTGACACCCACCTCACCCACCTCAGCAGCCAAATAACACCCAGTGGCCAAGTGTTTAAACCTAAACAGGCTGTTCCAGTATCCTGCCCCTCCCCGGCATGGGTCATGGTGGACCACCTGGTGATGGCAGAGGGCATGGAAAAGAAGGCATTAAAAAATCTTAAATCAAATTATTCAAACATGTACTTGCATTAACTATAGTTAGCACAAGCACGATGACAGACAAACTTCCAAATAGTGATTAGGGGTTTATCTGAAGAACATGTCGCGCTAACCTCTACTTCCCACAGTGCTTTGCTGCTGGTGGCAGAAGTAGCAGACTGTCGGCCGGTGGTTCTAAGAAACACATACTGCTTCTTCCTATGATCGTCACAAGTGAGGAACTTCTCCTGCTCTGCATGGAACAACCGCACCACATCACCCTGCAATTATACACACACACACACACACACATACAAAGATACACAAGCATTTGGTAAAAGTAGAATCTGTTTTGTGTTTTATGTTTTGTTTTTTATGTTTTATTTTTTGCATGTGTGCTGAGTTCTAATATGGTTTTGTAGCCAGTTAATAAAGGTATTTATAAATGTATAAATTCTGCAAAGTGCTCATTACAACTTTGTATTACATTAAAATATGAGGGAGGGTACCTACCCCTTTGAGTATTGTTTCTTTGTTGTCACTCCATTTCATGAACAGAACAACTTTCCAGCTTGTGTTGCAATTTACAGAATTAACCTGAAAACAGAGATATTTAAAGGACAGAAATGTGTGTCCTGTCAATAATGCAGGCTTTTAAACCCACAAGGAACCCAACAGGTGTCTTATTTACTGTACAGCCCAAAATGGCAGCCAGTGTTCATTTACCTCATTGCATCCTGGGTTGTCAACCAGCTGGTGGCTGCTGGCATGTAAAGGCTGTCCTGCATTCACAGGGTTGAGAACAACTTTATCTCCAATCACCACCTGCAGGAGCAATAGAACATAAAGCATTCAAATTAGTTTTGATAAATTGAATAAAATCAAATGGAATCTGACATGAGAAGAAAGTGATGCATTAGAACAGTATTAGCTAGAATATAAGCAGCTTTTCAATTGACATTTTAAAATTCATACTCTTCCAGTGAAGGGCACTAGGAAATCTGGAAATTAGATGAAACCCAGCTGTTCAAAGAGGCCATTGTGTGGGATTGAGCGACCCATTTAAGTTCCAAACCATAAGTATGTCACGTCCCAAGATATCAGCCTTCATTCTTCATCACTGCTGTTCCCTTCCCTCACAAGGTGACCACAACAGGTCAGTATGGAGCATGCTAGCCTGCAGATAAACACTAGGGGGAGTTGTGGACCATGTTGTGCATGAAAGAACTGGATCATTGAGGTGTTGCCCTCACCCTGAGCATCACTCATGAACCACAAAGAAATATGTGGTGGAGAAGAAGCAAGGATAAATAAAAAATGTGTGGTCTAATCGATAATTTAATTGGTGTTTGATCACACCGCTGGGTGCACAAACTTTTAAGATGAACTCTACAAAGCTCCTCAGTGCACAGGCAAGAATACTATTACTCAGATTCACACTGGCAATCAGGTCTAATCTTGATCTTTTAGTGGCTTTTAGTCCATTTAAGTCACTGTCCCTGACTTTAACGCATATGTGAAGCAACACAAACCAATATCTACTCTATAAATTATCAGTTTGACAGCAAATCAATCATGATGTAAAAGTTGAGCGTTGATAAAGAAAAAGAAAAGAAGGGGTAAACTATCGCCTGAAGTAATGTTCAAATTGCATGTTTGTCTTTTACTTTTAATTCTTATAAAACCAAGCTGTGTGCCAATCCATGTGACTTCTGTTTTTCAACCTTGTGAAAAGTCTAAAAATAGGCCACATTCTTGATTTCTCCTGCTGAGTGTAATTAACTTGAATCCCACACCCAGCTCTACCCACACTGTCGCCCAGGGATCGCAGCTTGTAGAAGGGCTGGATGTAGAACCAGGATCCCTCGTTTCCCGCCGAGTCCAGAGTCACTCTCATGGCATTCTTCTCCAGCAGCGCAGGTAGGCGCTTGTTCACTGTCAGGTATTTATTGCTTTTCAAGTGCAGCAGCTGTCGTGACAACAAGAAATATGTTCTTAGTTATATGGTTACAAGTCTCATACCTATCAACTGACAGTGGAAAGAATTACAGAGCTTGGAACAAGCAAAGATGGAAGTATGTCACAGACTGGCATATCAGCACCCAAGGGAACACTTCACTGAAAATATGCATTCTCTGGAGCTGTTTGGTATGTTTATATCTTCTCTAAATTATTCAAGTACTTAAAATCGTCTCTCCAAAATGTTTCCCAGGACCTTTGCTGTAACTTTCCCCATTTAATCAACAGTTTCCAGACCGCTTCACAGAGGTTTGAGGCCCAAAGCTGATTTAACTAAATGTTCAATTTTGTGTCAGAGTTTTCACAGCACACTAGACTGGATGAAGCTTTTGCAGCATGTTACAAATCAAGACTACCTTTGCAAGATGTTCTTGAATATGTGTTTAAATTATTTCCGACAGTAAGCCAGGAGCCAGTAAAGGTCACTTTAATGCTGGAATGACAGTACATTGCGATTCCACCCAGTATGTGTCCTCTTCCATGTGCATGTCATATAGCAGGAATGCATGCCCGCTCTTGGTTTCAGATGAACTCATCCCTGTGTGCAGACCAGTCCTGAGCAAATACCAGAATAAGATAAGACCTTACAGGAGCTGGCCTCAAAGCACACCTTTGTGCTGTAGCCAGTATTTGAAGCTGATTAAAACCAGCTAATATATCAAGCCAGAGTGTCATACACAGTGTGAAATAGAGCAACAGTTCTGTTAGCACCTTATCTCATGGGTTCTTTAACACACCTGAATGACATTTCCATACTGGATGACTGTGCCCAGCAGCTTGCGGTTTTCAGACTCATTCTGCTTCTTCTCCAGGTCAGCAGCATGCTAACACACAACAGGGCACAGGGATGACAATATGGTTTTTGGATTTATGTAAACACATTTTGTCCACAATATTTAATCATTGATGTTGCTCTTACATGGAGCTTGTTAAGGAGGACTGTGTCCGTGGTGCTGTTGCCTCCAGGTTTTGCCGCCTTCCAGAACTGTTTCTGTGCTGAGTATCTGTTCATGGGACACAGTTTGAAAAGGCAGTCTGGGGAAAAGGAGACAAGAGGAGAGAAGTGAAAAGCCAAACCTCATCAGATAATTAATGAATGTTTGTTCCTACAAATATCTGCCTGCCAGACACCATTTTAAAGAGTTACAGCTCAAAAGACCACTGCCAAGTCCTGGGAAATTGGTGTACTGAGAAGACAGACATTAAAATCATCAAAGTTTCCTCACTTTAACACTTGAGATAATGCACTCGCTTGTGTAACTTTTATAAGAGTAAAACAAGTCTTTGCATTAACAGTGCTCCTGAGGTTCTGCAAGTGCCACTTTGCCCAATGTCATATTGATATTAGAGGTGATGATTTCATCATATAATCATTATTATAAACCTATGAATGACAATATTGATCAGGTGGGTGGCCAGTTCTGACAAATATTAGCCAGATGGCCAGAAATCTGTTCCTATACCCATGTTCTACAGAGGATAGGTGTTAATGTATTAATACCATCTCCCTGATCACTCCGGGGCAAAAATCTCTACCTGTACACAAGAAACATTCAAATCTAATGGAAATATTGCTTTGACATTTTCTAGGCATATTCATGCTCCCTACAGGATGAATCCTTTTAGCTTTGAACCTTCTATGGGCTTTCCTCTCCTGCTTCCTTCAAGCCCAAATACTGTACGGTATACACGTTAATGGGAACAGGGGACCCGATGAGCCATAACCAGGGTATAAATAGCCACTCTGGCATCCTCTGTCGCAAAACTGCAGCCAACACAAAAGTGTCCAGGGATTAGGTGTCAAGGGGTATGGAGTAGAAGAAAGAAGACAGATAAAGAGGAGGCCAAGGACCACTGGAGAAAATGGGGCACTGGGAGAACATCTGTCTGATAGGGATGAGCAAATGGGGTTAGGGAAAAAAAGAAGAAAATTAATGAGACACAAAAATAAGGAGAAGTAGGTTACAGGTTTAAAAGCACTGACCTGACTGCTAAAATATATTAATTAATGTATTTTTTTTACTTTGACATGACAAGACATATAAGGAGTGGTGGGGAATGGAAAAAAAATGAATGAGAGTGGTTTTAGACAAAGTCAGAGTCTGTAGATCTAACACCCAGTGTGCTAACCGACTCCCAGGCATCTCACATGTAGTTAGTCAGTGTCGCTCTGCTGTTAGTCAGTTCTGTGCTGTTAAACCACAGCTTTGAATATAATTTGATTAGAAACTGTCAAGAGAAGTTATTTTTGTGCTCCCTCAACTGAAAAGGCAGTGGCTTGTTTAAATCCATTAAATGTGGTTACTAATGTGCCATAAAGCACTTGCTTCTACAGGAGAGTGGTACAAAGGCTACTGAATGCACGGCTCATACAGCATATAACGTGGCAGTATAAAACACGCATGAATAAGAGAATATATGATATGTTCACTCTGAGCATTTATAATTTCTGGAACCAGAGTGAAAAAAGACAATCTCCCTCTGAGAGTGTTGAACATAAATCGGCAGTTCTAACATCCAGGTTGTTGTGTTCTGTCTGACTTCTACAATAGCCCATGTGTAATTATCCTGTTTCTGATGTGCAGCCACACTCTGCACCTGCTGTGAATCAGGGGAACTCCAAATCTTATCAGCGGGGCACACACACTCACAATCAATCATACAACCAATAGAACAACTGCTCTGCTCCGGTACAATGACTATGAAAAACAGAAACACCTCTCAGATGCATTAAAGCAAATTTCTCAGACTTACTACTTCTGTACTGACTCAGCTTTGTGGTACATTTTAGGCTGTACTTTGTGGTGGTGTTCCATCAGACCACAATATATTGTGAATAATGTTCGAAAGGAGAAAGAATATGCAGTGATCCCGTGAAAGCGCAACAAAACTACATAAGAAGTGCCTGACCAATAAATGGGTTGGTCGATATTGGCTGATACTGGTCTATCACAGGCTTAAGAGCCATATATCGGAATTGATATGTATGTTTTCCAATATGCAGCATTATGAAAACTTTTTTTACAGAACATAAAATGATGTAAATAATAAAACAATGCTGAGGGTGATTTAGAAATGGTGCCATCACGAAAACAGTCAGTAGAGGGCGCTCTGACCCCATCACTTACACGCTCAGAATTGTTTGACAATATATAATAATGTTGAATTTTATAAAGTTGTTTTCATTAAATGGTCATCTTGGTGCAAACCAGGACACAATCCACAAAGAAAAGACATTTGTTCATTCTAGCTAACAACCTCACGGCATCGGCTGCTAAAAAACTACCATTCAGTTCAGCACTTTTCAAGTACGGTCCCACCAACAGGGTAAAAATCATTTTCACCATCACAAAGGTTATTTCTTATTTCATGACAGTTCTTATCCTTCCCTTCACCTATTGTACGCTAAGGCAACATCTAGTGGGATGATCCATCCATCCATCTTCCATCGCATATGCAATGTATGCAATGAACCCACCCCCAAGGGTATACTGTAAATCTGAGTCGCGATATGGAGAACAAGATGGGATGGAACAAAAACTTTGGTGCTCTCGACTTATGTAAAAGAAACACCTGAAAACTTACTCTTTGGATAACTCGTCCCACTTCAGAGACACGTGCACACTGTAAAATCTTCCCAATAGTTTGAATGGTTAGTGGAGCGACAACAAACCAACAACAGAACTGTACTTGTAGCCATACACTGAGCCACACAGCTGTTAACTACACCATGTGGTCACTGAGCTGTCAGGTCAGAGCCGGTTATGAGATGCTAAGATAACTGCCAGACACCACACATCAGGTAGATAAAAGACTATGACGTGTCTGGACAACACACTGTTTGACTCTTGCCAGAGTAGAGGGGTTAAATCATTCTAAAAGGATCCGCCCTCTGGATGGGAAACTGTTCACCCGTAGGCCATATGATAGATGCAGTATGTACATTTGACATCATGTAGAGTGTTGCCATATTTATCACACACTGATATAAACAAGCCATGTCAGATAACATGCTGTCATGTCCTACTTTTTGCAAACAACTGGTGGATTTTGCCAGGACTGTGAGGACATCTGCATTTTTGATCATGAATGACTCCATACCCTCTGGCTGAGAGATTCAGTTCAGACTGTGACCTGAATGTAGAAATGTCATGTGATAATAACCAGTAAACAAGTAATGTGCACATTTATCCAGAAATCTATTGGTGGAAAAAGGGATTTTAGAGGACACAGTAAGTCTGGGTGTGCTTCACCCTCTTCCTGGTTCTCATCCCTCAAGGATGACACAAGAGTGCATCAATAAAGGTCAATCGAATTTAATCAATTTGGAAGGAATACTGTTCCAAGTAGATTGAACTGGCATTGCATCATTTCACTCTTAATTAATTTACTAGGAAACCTGCCAAAACATATTGAGATGACTTTGCAAGGAAGTGGCAGCCAGTTTGAAAATACACTTAGTGGCTACTACATCACCTCCACATGTCCCCCTGGTTAGATGATTGTCCATTTCTGCTGTGACATGCTCATGACAGGATCTGACATTTATGGCACCTTCCTGTCAGCGTCAAACAGGCAGCTGCTGGTCATATAACGGGGTGCCAAACATTTTCTTTGACCCTTTCTTACCAAGGGAGCATGTCTGATCACCCAAAGGCGCTGTTGCTAACCAGGTGATCATTCCCACAGTCATCCCTTTTTCAAGTAGATGCTACCAAGCAGGTAATATGCCAATATAATCATCACCTTCTAAAAACAAAAGTTCATCCAGCGCCATGCACTGCCTCCAAATTTAAACAGAGCAAAGCACCTTTTGAACAAAGAAGGAAGGTCACAGCAAGAATGCATGGTTTAAATTGAAAAGCCCTATTGAACCAAAACCACTGAACTAGTGGGAAGGCAAATCACTATGCAGCATGTTGAACATCTTGTTGACTTAAAAAAAAAAAAATATATATATATATATATATATATATATATATATATATATATATAAAAGAATTCAAGCTGTTCTGAAGACAAACTGGGTCGTTACCCAACACGGCCACTTACTCAACATCTTCTGAACAGCTTGTTTGTAAAGCTCTCATAGCAGGAGACAATGAGGAATTTACATGAATGCTACTTCAACACAAACTATGTCCCGACCTACTTAACAGAGGATATCTTATCCAACCTCCAGTAAGAAAAAAACGAAGTAACACAACATGAACATCCAAACAAAGTAACTCAAACAAAGCACAGGATATAACACCCAGGCCAGTGCCTATCCTGTCCACCTGAACAGGCTTGGTTTGGGCACTTTCCACAAATACTCAGACAATAAAATATAAGAAATTAGGTGTCTAATCTCTCGACCTGCCGCTCTGACATCTGTACATAAAACAACTGTTACCCAACTTGTTAACACTACAACTACTATACATTATACAGTGATATGAGAAAAATATTTTCTGGTATGGTAACCTGGAGCTGCCAGCAATCCTAACGTGTACCATAACACATCCAGACATCATTGCATTAGAGGCCAGTTATTTGGAGACCTTACCTCTGAATTTCTTGGGTGGGTTGTTGAGGTCGCCTGTGTCTGGCTGCACCACACAACGGTCGTCCACAAGCCTGGGGACACAGCCATCATTATGATGAGTCCATCATTCAAGATACATTCAAGACCTCAGTACACACTTCTTATTCAATCCGCATTAATTTGCTAATTCCTGCATCTTGCAAATCAAAATTCCAAAAGTTGTCTAAAATCTAATGCAAGCAATCTATTTTTAGTGTGGAATTGTACGTGCTGACTTGCCATCAGTACATGTGTTCACAACAGTGTATCCAGTTCCAACCATCACAACGACAACCATGCCCTGACATTTCATAGCAGGAAAATCCCAGATGCAATTAATTTCATTATTCAGTGGCTGCGTTCCATTTAGATGCGTCAGTTCCAGGGTCTGTTAGTGTGAATGCCCTCACTGGCCTGGCAGACTGGGACAGCTAGATGGAACAGCAATAGAAACAGTGTCTGTGAAGAAAGACCAACTGGACACAGAAGCTGTTTGATTTAACCAGAAATGTCAGCTCATTCATAACACATCCTGGGCCCGATGATTTCTGCGATGTGGAAAACACAGACTGACTTTTCCCATTGAACTGTTGGTATTTTATTCATTTACCACCATGATTAGGCACCTTTCAGGTGGCAAAATGTTGTTAAATCATAAGACGCAGAATTTTAAAAAAAATGAAAACGGGAAAATGTAGGGACCGATACATCATTTGCCAGATAAAGACATTTCGAGATGCAAAGAGAATCTTGTGTTCAGTATTCTCCAAGACCCATACAGCGTATAAACAAACGTAATTTAGACAGCCTAAACAGCCTCAATCTCTCCAACAGGTGGGAAAGTTAAAGTTATAATCCACCAAAACAGGTTTGTGTTGCATTCCTGCCTGAGACTAATATATCATGGGAAATGGTCTTGCTTTATATCAAGTTTTTCTTGTCTTATCGACTAGTCAAAGCACTTCAATGTTACGATCCACATTCACACAGGGAATTTACTTTTATGTAAAACATTGGAATGGAACCAGTGACCTTCAGATTAAAGCACAACTCCCTCATCCTCCTGAGCCAGCGTGCCTGACAGAGGAATATGATGGGATATATTTGGTGTTGAAGAAGCTATCAAACAAGGACTGAGAGAGTGACAACTGAACTGGGGCACTCCTGCTAGACTGTACTAGCACTGTACCTGGAAACAGGAGGGGAACCAATGCTAGTAGCATTATTGAATTTTTTTTTACTCCGTAGCAATACAATACACAGGAATTCAAGGGAAACCCCGGGGAACGCTCCGAGATAGTAGATCAGCACAAATAAAGAACGTCAGTAGGATGCTTGGGCCAGCCAGTCACCTGCACCTTTTTATAGCTCATGCAGTGTACACTGCACAACAGGAGCTCTGCCATGATGAAGGCAGAAGGCTCACGGTGTGAGTGTGTCTTCCACAGGAATGAAGAGCCATAGCCTTGATCACACTGATGCACTGATCGGCCAAGGTCCAGCAAGAGCAGGAGTTTCAGGGCCCATCATTATCCAAGGTTAAGAAAAATCCTCTTGCATTCTGGGAGACAGCTTAATGCCTGTATTCAAGACTCTTAGCATCATGATGTTGAGCACCGCCTTCTCTGAGCTGAGTCCAGGTGCTGACTGATCACATTCAGTCTGCTGAGTGCAAAAGCAACACCTACTACTGCACAATAATGCTATTTAAAGCAACATCCACTAAGAACTTGTGTTTGTGTGCGTGGGTGTTGGGGGAGGGGGTGGGGGGGTTGTAAATTGGGAAATTTGACAAATGAGCTCTGTCATGCTGGCAGTCTTCAAAGCTGCGCACACATTTGTTGCCATGGTGGGTGACGCACAACCTGAACTGTGAGAGTGTGGTTTCTGAGAGGTGGCAAGGAGGAGGGCTCGAGTGGCAGGCAGAATAGTGACAGGGCAAGACGAATAAGATCGCAGCGCTTGAAAAGAAGGAGAGGACAACACAGATGCAGATACACCCTGGGGTAGGAAATAGAATGGAAGCAGAGAAGAGAGGCAGGCTTGGTTCAGAAGATCAGAGTCTGGTGTCCAGAAATCAAACATCCAACATTTTGTCACATATTCTCTCTTGACTGTGACTGTTACATGTGCACCAAGATTTGCTCATTTTGCACATAATGAGATGCACTTTTAAATCGTTGCCTGCAATTAGGGAGGAGGGAGGACATCAAGTGCTTAAATATATGGTGTTCAGCATGTAGCAGGAAGAGACAGGGTAATTTGAGGCCAGAGTACAAATGGGCGCAGAGAGAAATGACTTCGCCAGGGCCCAACACTTCTCTGATTGGACTACTTTAGTCTTTCCATTCATAATGTGGCAGACACTGGTATTCAAGGTGACATGATGACATGCTGTTTCACGTTAATTCGAGAAAACTATCAGATAAAGTGGAAATAGAAATCTTGACTGCATCGGTCATCCTGCTGACAGGCTGAGCAGAGACCATTCAAGAAGTACATACATTCATATTTCAGTCTTTATCTTTTTGTATTATGAGACCAGACAAATAAGCCTCATCTGGTTCTCTTGTACAGGCTTCTATTTAACTGCACGGCAGTGAGAAGCATGCTAAATAAACGGGCCTGCAACTGTCATAAATATATTATTCTTTCTATTGAATATAGGATTATACAAGAAACAGTAAATTTAAGTCAGTTTCATGTATATAGCCAAATTTCACACATTCACACTTTTACTGAGACACATTCTGTTCTTAGACCCTCAGAAGAAAGTTAAGAAGTAATGCAACAAAAGCACAACAAAGCCAATCATTTGTGGTTGGAACTGTGGGTGGAGAGTAAAGACAGCACAATCCAGATACATTCTGAGGAGCTGGACCTTCACTTCAAGGCTCTATAACTTCTCTCACTGTCTCTGAACTCAGGCTTTTCTGCACTGTTCAAATGAAAACATCTTACTTTTCACTGAAAGCAGGTAACTTATAATTCACCATGAAACAAATGCTTAGGTTAACCTGTAACTGCCACCAACCAAAAGGGGATATTAAATCCTACGACTACATGAATCCGTCCATTTTATTAACCCATCTGTACAGCCATTTCTTTGGCTTAAAGAAAACAACCGTGGAAACTTTTACAAGTTCCTGTGTTTATTTGCTAGCCTGCACTGTGTTATAGTTATGACTTCTGCACAAGGATAGAACCACATGCTCTGAGGCTCCATCTATTTAGCAACCTCACTTGGAATTGCGCAATTGAAGGTCATTAAATACTCATAAAAAAAAAATTAAAACGGACTTACCCCAAAGTGCTGATAAATCCACTGGTGGAGCCCTCTGCATACAGGGAACAAATGTCCCCAATATGGAGGAAACTGGACATCTTGTCTGACATGGTTGGTCAGGGTGGACTACACCTGCAAAAGATTGACAACACAAATCATTCAAGCATCCTGACAAACAGATCGCAACATCTGAACCATTAAGGATCATTTGAAACATTCACAGCCACTTCACCAATGACATTTCAACATGTTTCGTACCTACTGTCTATGTGATGTGAGGAATAAATACTATCAGTGATTTACAGGTTATGTCTTTTTTTAAGATTGACAACAGCTGATTTGGTTGTGGACGAATTGTAAACCGTTGCTATCATGACCATCCAGGCAAACTATTACTTTTGTGATACTGACTTTATGGTCATCTGTCTCCCGACCATCCTCATTCTGAAGCCCATCCTCATGTGAGATCATTAGCAAAAACATTACTTTAAAAAAACAGAAATAGCATGAATGAGTGGCACTGAGAGAGTGCTTAACTTCACAGCTCATTCAAGCTGGGCACATTTGTGTGAACCACATGTCGAGAATTATTAGAGGATACATAGAGAAACACTAGATAAAGATTTTATGCGCACTGTGCTGCTGTTAGCTGTGTGAGATGAGCACATATTGAATGTAGGTCATCATCCTTATGTCTGTTCCCAGGTAGAAAGAAGAAGCAAGCCCATGTGACAGGACCCAACACTACCTATGGAGGAGAAGTAGTCTACGTGGTCACTCCTGTCTGTTGACAAGGATGTTCATCTCTGTACAATCACACGTTTTCTACCATCTCAGCTCATCTTAAAGGAGAAAATATGATTTTTCATTAAATACGCGTGCTATAAGATGTGAAGCTATAGGTATGACGTTATAGCTGAAGGTTGTCCACTGAGATTTAGATGTCCCACATACCTCCATACAATTGATGACTAACACTATGAAGTTTGTTTTATGATGCACAGCAAAATACCCAAATATATAAAGTAATTTAAACGTGTTGCGACTCATTTTAGCTATTTCCTGGGATTCCAAATGGGACATAAACATTTCGGATTGCTAAATTCACTTTCAAGTCGCCAATTTTTTTTAATTTTCTATTTTTTTCAAACGCACGAGGCAGAACAGCAACAAATGAGCGCGTGGGCTACTTCCTCGACAGGGATGCTTACAGCACAGTGGCAAAAGGAACAGCAGCCGAGCTGGGAAAACTACGCATAGATACGGACTTTACCTGGCAGAAGCGAAGGAGGTGTCACAAAGAGAGAGGAAGAGACGTGTGAAGAAGTGGGTCAGTACAGGATAATTTCCACAGCGCGATCCTCGGTTAAGTCCATGGTAGTGAAACTCAGGTAAGAGCAGGCTGAGCGGCGTTATCTCTGACAGCTGAATGTGTCCTCGGCAACAATCCGCGTCTTACCTCCTCTACGTCACTGCGGGAACGCCCCTTTCGTTACTATTTATATGGCAGCATAGCGCTCTGGGTAATGTTGTTCTGCACGCATTTAATCTGCCGTGGAGTTCTCAGAATGTGACACCCAAGCTCCAGTTCTAAGAGACTCTGTTGTTCAAATGAGGCTATTTTTAGTTATCATTATTATTACTATTATTAGTGGTAGTAGTAGTAGTAGTAGTCGTAGTAGTAGGAATTTTCAACTGTTTCATTTAATTCAGTTTAATAAATTCATTCACACACACAAGGGACAAAATGCTATGGCTAATAAATAAAATAAAAATAATAATAATGAATAATGAAATCATGATTTGTATTTCTATTTGAATCCCCCAGTGGCTGAACTCTCACTGGTTAAATGGGATCCACAATTCTTTCCATCACAGTAAAATAAATATAAATCTACTTCTATGTACAAATAACGCCTGCAGACGTGTCCCATGTTGTCCACTGCTGTGAACGCTCTCTCCCATGTGACTGAAGGTTATTGTCAATGTCTTCATTCACTTGATAAATATAATGTCAAAAACAGAAGCACATACAAAGAGGGAGTCGTGCTGTGCGTGTCAAAGTGTGAAAGGACATGAGATAAAGAGGCATCAATTGTGCGCCCAGTCTCCTGTCAGAAGCACTGACTTGGCTACGGGTAGTTAGTAATAGGGACACACCTTTGGAGTCTGTTTAGTTGATGCCATATTTGTATGTATTTCTTTCTTGTTACAAATAGAGTATTGTTGAATACTGTCTATGCACCTGCACATACTCATACAGACAAATAAAATCTTGTGGATTTGGCCCATGGAACCACCAAGTTTGTAATGTTAACTATGGAAACTTTAGTCTCACAACTTTGAGTGATCTGGTTTATTTGCAGTTGACCCATTAAAATCACAGTGTGACATTTTCATTTTGGGGAATTGGAACAGACTCTTTCATGTACTAAAGTACTCAGAAGCTTGCAGGATTGTAAACTCATAAATAACTAGGCATATAAATAAAAATAAAGAATAGGCAGAGTGCCCTCACAGTGATTCTACCAAAACAATGAAGAAGCCCACTTCCAATTTCTCCATCAAAACCTGCACACAGTAGATGTTACATTTGAAAATGTCTAAAAGCATGATTATTCATACTTAAATGTAAAATGAATGAGAGACAGAGAGATTCAGAGAAAGAGCACTTACATCCCTAAAATGGGCCCAGTGGCATTAGCCAAACCCACTGATTAGCTGTTTTGGTTTCTCAGCTACAGGATCTAGAGGGATAAGAGAGGAATAAGTGGGGATACATAAGTGTTAAGAGAGCTATTACCATAAAAGTGCTTCTCTTCATTTCCTGCATTCCTAATCTGCTTTTCACAGGGCACAGTGAGATATTTAAGATGCAAATTGCTCAAGATTGCTATGTTATAATGTTATACAGTCCTCTGAGGCCAAAAAACTCTCATTATGATTCATGTTTGATGCTCTGTGTTTCTGGTGTGGACATAGAATCCAGCTTTGGTATGATGCAGTGGAAAAAAAATGCTTATTATGCATGTAAGTCCACTTTGTGCACTGCCAGACACTCTCCTCTTATGCAATTATGCAATTAGTAATTGTTATTAAGTTCTTTCACAAATGATATCCCAAGTACATTGAAAACCACTTATGTTAAAAAAAAAAGACTGCTACTCTTTGCTGAATCATTATCACTGTGAAAGGCTGGGGGATGGATGGAAGGAAGTGCTATTTCTCAGAGCATCATTGTCTGATATTAGTATGTACACCGAAATGCGATGATGTCAAATTCATGATATCATAATATTTGACAGACTGACTTGGTTTCCACTAAGAGCACAGGCTAAATATTAAATAAAGTACAGTTGAATGCAGATCACTGAATACTCAGTTGTCATGGATACAGTGGACTGCCTTGCTACCATTCTGCCACAGAGCAAAAAAGGGTTTATATTTTGTATCTACATATATATTGTAGATACATATTTAAATAAGCTCTTGACCAACAGCATTGTAGTGACAGATTCAGTTCTTAACAACTGTTTACAAATCCAGTGTAACAGATCCATCTATCCATTTGCTGTTTTACACTGTGACAGTTATAGTCCTCCTTTTACCTTAAAACAAATCAGGGAAGATAAATACAGGAGAGAAAACATATTACCCAACAACTAAGTGACTGGAGAAAAGTAAAATGAAACAATGACAGAAGAAAATGCTGTATCACATTATAGTGATGTGTCTAATTATTTTTTGATGACTTTAGGCCTAACAATTCACTATTGGCAAGTATTAGTACTGCCAGCAGGTTGCAATACAAGGGCTTTATGTAGTCTAGTTATATAAAAGTGCTAATTTTACTTGAGCAAGCTGAAGTTATTTGCTCATCTGCCTCACTCCTCACCTTTGCCACATTCAGCTTTGTCTGTAACACCTGTTGCTTCTTCATTTTGTAGGGGCCAAAAAAATCACATCCTCTAACAGAATCAATAAATGGCTAACAATTTAACAAATACAGCATCTGCAGGCTTGGAATGCACCAGAGACAGAGGGATGACAAAATACAGCAACCATCTGTGTGGGTGCACAGATCATCATTCATCATTGTGCATGTGTTAGAGTGAGGATTCTCATGTGCAGATTCAGGCCTTCCCTTAGCAATGAGTGGGCACAATGCTTGTTACTTTTCTTGTCTGAGGCTGTGTGGGCCATGCCTGCAAACCAATCCCCACATTCATCAGAAACGTCTGAGTAGAGCTAAATATACTGGCAATAAAGAGTCTCTTGTTTTTCTCATTGTTCCTCTTGAAATGAATATTCAATCTTGATTTCATATCAGAGATTATGTCCAGAGCAAGGATGGGCAATTTTGATGATAGAGAGGGACAGAAATATTTTATCCTAACTATTAGAGGACCAGCTTGTGATGGTACACTTGCATCATTATAATAATTATAGCTTCTAAAAAACAACAAAATATGTCAGTAACTTAGTTCTTCTAAGTTCTTCACATTCAAATGCAAAAACAAAATATCCACATTGCTTGGTAATGAGGTAGGGCCTACCTCATTTACCCAATAATAATTATGGCAAAGAATATCCACATTCATAACCACATAAATAGTCAACCTGGTGTATGCTGCAGTGTAGTGCTGCTCTGTTGGAGGAGCCCAAAGAATCTGGTGTGTTTTCCCTGCATTGCTGATATCTTGTCGAAACCTTATCATCTCTGAAAGCTTAAGCCACTGCACATCACTTCATGATCTCACCATCTGCAAACAGCTTGTTTGCTTTGGCAAGCTCAAGTGAAGCAGCATAAGATGCCATGAGAGTTTTGGCTCTGGTAAAAAGGTTCTGTTGCCAATGTATTTTACCCTTGAGGTCAGCAACAGCAGTGGCTCTGGTTGCCCCAATGTACTTGTCACATTTGACTTTGTGCATAGTGTTGTAGTTGTGACTCAAGTTGAAATATTTCAGAATTTATTTTTCAGGCAAACTAAACACAAATGTTTGTCTTTGAATTCCATAAAATGTAATCATTTAATCGTTTCTCTTTTCTTGCTCTTGTCACTCTTCCTCACGTGACGTAGTGGAGGCCTCTCAGAAACTTGGCAAACCTGGCCCTGACCTGTGTTGGTGACCAGTATCATTACAATTGGGATCTGGTTCAGACGTGGTAATGGCTTGCTTGCTTCCAACACCATTTTCAACAACATTTTATTGATATTTATATTTGGAAATTGTCATGCAGGCCACACTTTGTGAGGATGGCGGCTGCATGCTGCCTGCCAGTTACCTGAGTCTGGTCCAGAGTAAAAAAAGGAGGAATGGAGGGCTCTGAGACTCTATAACTCTGTAAACAATGTGGCCTCTTACTGGCGGTCTGGATCTGGGACAAGGAACCACTGAAGACATGATACCACTGGGAGCAAGAATCATAGATAAGGGCTTATTAGCAATTCCAAGCTAAATGTAGAGTAGCGACAGACCTTCTTTTATCCTCAGCAATGTCACACCCACAGTCTCTAATTGTAAACCTATTTCAGTGGTATGTGACATGCACAATTGGGGAACAGAGGTATTTGATGTGAACAAGTGTGGTGTACAAACATGTTTTAAAATGACCAGCTGAGCAAAGGACCTGCTGACATAGTGTGAGAAAAAGGTCAGACAAACACCAGTCTACTGTCCTCTCACTGTCTGCCATCCTCTTTCACTCTGTGATGTACTCAGACTGTGATGACATCAAGGTCCCTGTTGAGTTGAGTCCATTGCACAGTCAGAGCTTAAGAGGTTTACCTTTCTTCAATTTAACCAGATCACACACAGAGCAGACTCAGACATGAACAAGTACAGCTAAATCTTCCCCTTCCTAAAAACAGGTGTCTCAAAGAAGCTTCTTCTTCTTCTTTTGGCAACCACAGTATACCACTGAGAAAAAGTGAGATGGGTTGATATAAATGTTGACGCTCCCTTATAAATGAGGTCCCACCTCTTTTCTTCTTGCAAGAAATTTGGTATTGGCACCCTAGTATAAGGAGATCTAACTTTACTAAAAATAAAAGACAATTATGACAGTATAATGACCTCTATATCCCCACTGGAAATGGTCTGATTAGACCAGCTGCAGAGATATTCTAATTAGGGCTTGTGATTTTGTGATATAACTACCTACCCATGTAGGAAAAATAACTTTCACATTTTGTACTATATTTTGAATCAGTGTGACATTGTATGCTAGTCTCTCTGTTGGTGATGATAGTATGTTTGGGTTCCTGCTTTTCACAGCCCCTCATCATAAACACTGTGCACAGAGCGGAGGATCCATTCACCACATCCCCTTGGTTACGGCATAATCAATATGCCAGTCCATACACATATGCCAGGGGAAATGATCTGCCAGGTGTATAATTTGCAGACACAAGTTGAGTAGAGATTTGCACACTGTTGCTGCACTGAAAGAGAACAATATCCAAGAAGGCAGTGGTCTGAAGTCACTTATTTAACCTGCATGTTCTGTAAGCTGCTTTAACTACAGATAATCCATTAGGATCAGAAGGATGGGAGGACTCTGAGTCTCACTTTCACTACATGCTATAACCTACCTCATTATCTAAGTTAACCTGTGTACATATGTATCAAAGTGTTCATTATATATTTAAATGTGTGTGTATTAAATATGTTCTGTCTTACAGATGCACATTATAATTACATTACAACTGTTAAAGTGTTTTGCAGATCTAATTATTAAATGAATTTGACACATTGAACCATTGCTGCTTTGTTAACATCATCTAAATAATGCAGTTCATATTTCTAGAAAGAACACAAACGCTGGATGTTGCCAAATGACTGGTAATGGGATTGTCACAGCTTTGCTAGCACCCAAACAGTTGGGATTGACTATTTGTCAGTGAGGTTTAAATATCCTGATGCATTATAGTTTGCAGATGATGGGTCTCAGCCTGGCAGGTGCAATAAGTGATGTCAAGTACATGTGATTACCCACCAAGCACCGAGACTCAGTGGGATCAGATTGGGTCATTATGCAAGATTGTGATAATGGTGGGAAATAGTGACAATGATTAAATCAAGGGGAATCTAGGGGATAGCTTAGGATATGCAGAAACCCATCATTACCAGGCTCTTTGGAAAATAATAACTTGTGATTATTTTTACCAGGGTTTCCCTTTTATTTACATGTTAAAAATTCCACTTACGAATCTGTGCTTAATGTAGTATAGGCGTAGTAACGATATGTGTGTGCAGTATGTGCAGGTCTGATCAGTACTGAGAGCAGCAATGGAGGCAGGTGCTTCCTGGGATTCAGAACTTCCTGCTGAGACCACTGCAGGTGTTCTGGGCCAAATTTAACTTAACATCTGTGATGGGAGGAGTCAAAGTGAAAAGCCCCATTGACATTCCCTTCCTTTCGAAATAAAGCTGCAAAATATGACCTACCCCATTACACACACTGTTGTAACAGAATCAAAGAAAATACACAAAAAAATCACGTTGGTGAATGATGAGTCACAAACATTTCTAAAAAGCTTTGTCCTATTTGATAAACAGTCATCTGTTCTGTAAAGCACTTGTTCTGACAGACTTAGTGGTAAAGCTGTTTGACTTTTTTCTGCTACCTGAGCAATTTAATGGCCTAGCTTTGAAGCTGTTTAATCCGTTAAGGTGTTGTCAATACAACAGAAGCAGAAACAAATGAATGAAAATGTACAGTGCCATGTTGCTGAAAGAAACAACTTTGTCATACTTTCATTATGGTCATTATCTGAGTATCTTGTTAATAAGATTAACTTATGGGTTCTGCTACAAACAAGTGAAATTCTTGGCCTAATACACAAACACTGACTCTTGTAACTCTACATTGTATAAATAGTCCAATATCTTCTCTGTTAAGCCAGCACTACAACAAAGTCAAGGGGTACAAGAAATATTTGAAATTGGTCTTTGAAATGCCTTGGCCAGCTGAGGCCCAGCAGAGAGCAGCCTTTTTTTTCTTTTTATGTTTATTTGGCTGCAGGATTCACGGCAAGGACATCTGCTCCCTCATCAGAGACATGTTCCATTTTTAAACAAATGGACTGCCAGTTGTAACTTCTTCACTGGTCACCCATCCTTGAACGTGTCTTGCTCCTTCATCTTGTGATGCATGGCTCTCAGAAGTACACGGTGTGCCTTTGTATTTTTTGTCCTTTAAAGCTACACTTGGCCAGACATTTAGGTAAAAGTCTAATCTCCCCAAATGTGGTACATTAAGAACACACCCTATTTCTGAAAATCTAAATCTGCAAGCACATTGAAGCCTATGTAAGTTTTCTCCAGGAGTGGGTGCTGGTGCCAAGAGCTTGAGACGTAGCTGCATTTACAAAACGTGAGGTTACATCCTCTGAGCAGTGTTTTTTCTTCAATGCCGACAGGACACTACAGTGACTTGCTACTGAAAAGCGATGAGACGGGCCAGTGCTGGCTGCTTGCATGCTAATTTCAGTAGTTGCACAGTGATAGAAATGAGAGTGTAGACCTCTGTCAAGGCTGAACATTTACCCAAAAAGAGAAGAGTATCGGGATCTGGGTCAATTTGAGTATTTTCTTAAAACAGGCACACCCCGGGAAGTCAAACAGGGGACCTGCTGCTCATGTGGTATGCACCCTAACAATTCAGCTATCAGGTTGCTCTCACTGCTACAAGTCTTTATGCATTACTCAACTGCAGAATTTTGAAAACCCCTTGCAGTTCTTCTTGAATCCTTGAATAATTTCCTGGGATCTGGATAGTAGTCCAGTTCGAGGACCAAAATTGAAAGGTTCCTAAGGCATACAAGAGCCACCTCTGGTTAACATTTCTTGAAATTCCGTCATTTGCATTGGAGAGTGAAGGCAAGAAGTTTGACATTAACCTCGCAACATTCTGTTGATGCTAGCATTGACCACGTAGCAGTAGCAAAAACATACACATCCCCTTTAAATTGAGAAAATGAATCAGTTGCTGCTAAGTGGCAACTCCAGGATAACAGTCCATTGATTTTCCCTTATTTTTTGCTCTTTCTTTTGGTTTTTCAATTAATTGATTGAATTAGGGTACAGGTAGGGTAGTTCTCACTCAAGTGAGAAGATGGTACTACCTTCACATCTATATGTTAAATATGTCACTGCAGCTTGCCGCCAATTAGATTAGCTTGTCATAAATAACAGAAAGGGGTTAATTTACCGAGCTTTGCCCAAAGGTAACAATATTTGCCTATACCAACATTGCTATTGCTCACCAATTAATATGTTACACTGTATCTCATTGGTTTATGTGGATTATATTTAATTTGCTGGGAACAGTAACTTCACTCACAAATTGGGGGAAATGGCAAAGAAATAGCCTTCATGATCTCCTATAAAAAGGGAGCAATTTTTGCCCTCTAGTTTCTGTACAAATTAAACAATGGCATATGATGATAGGCAAATTTTATTACCTTTGGACAGAGCCATGAAAAGCTGTTGTTCCCATCTCCAGCAGTAAGCTGCTCACTGTATCCTTACATTTAATGAACAGAACCAAGAGTGGCATTGATCCTCTAACACTCTACACATAATCGAATAAACGTATTTCCCAAAATGTTAAACTACTGCTTTAAAGAAATGATCATTAGATAACCTGACTGAGAGCAAGTGGAAAAGCAAGGATGTCTCCTGGCAAGCTAAGGTTACCTCTTATTTACTTGTAAATGTAATAAACACAGCACTGGTAGAACTGTCATGAAGTCTAATCATTTCTTTTACAGAATCTTCAAATTAAAGTGATGTTTGCATCTACACAAAGCAAAACTTTAACACAAAAGTGAAATACATATTTAGGATATGTTTCTCTTACAATCACCAAAGCTATAAAAACTTTTGTGTGTGTGCAATTTTTGAAAACATTTTGCTCTGTGTACTAGTTGAAGCTGTAACTACTGTATGTTAACACTATACACACACACTATAACTCCAACACCATCAAATACTGATGACAAAGTTTTTTTTAATTTTCCTTCAGAGATTGTTTTAGGATACTAGACCAAACACACATGCTATTGCCACTCAAAGTAAAAGTGACTGAATGATATAACAGGCTCCTGCATTCTAAGACATCCTGGACATGTTTGTTTTTCTTTGGTGTGTGTGTGTGTTGGGGGGGCGGTGAAGTTCACCTCATGTGATTAACTGGTAGTTGCTAGGTGACCATCCAGGAAAGGAGGCATTCATTCGCAGCTCCTCAACAGTCAGGATTTGAGAACAGCCTTCATTGCACCTCTGAACCAACCACTACTGTCCATATCATGTCTGGTACATATAGCCTGTTGCCATAGGGATTCCAAGGACATCTGACTCAAACATGACATGAGTCATACAACTGAGGAGAGACTGATTTTTTTTATACTTGTAGCAGGTTTGTTGAGTGGAATCATATTTATCACAGAGGCACAACAAAGAGGGCCAGATTGAAATGTTTAACATCTTCTTGTCTTCATATTAAATGTAGAATTGACTGTTTGCAGAGGTAAAATACAAGGTCATTGCACACAACTAAAACTGATGGCAAACCCTGATCAAAAACTTTCCATACATTTCTATGCCTTGACTTGAGAAATGCTGGCTATTTCATTCCAGTAAATAATCTATGTACTACTTTCCTCCAAGGCCAGAGACACAGCTAATACTTTGCCACATTCCCCAACATAGCTGAAGTTCTGACAACATACTATGCCTTAACACCCTTTTTTTCTCAAACGTATTTATTTTATTTTTTGTACAATAACACAGCTGTCTGTGTCAAATCACATTTAACTGTAGTCTGATTTGTTGAGTTGTTTGACATTTCTGGAATGATCAATACAAGATGGATACCACCCTCATGTCTCTTCCTTTAATATGAACCTCAAGGCCGTGAGCTTAGTATAACAAATGGCAATAGAGGGAAAGAGCTAGCCAGGCTCTGTTCAAAGGTAGAAAAAAGAGCACCTCTAAAGATCCATGGTTAACATTGAATTTAAATTGTTATTGATCACGACATCAATAACAAATTAGAAACACAAATGAGAGTGCTTTAAGTTTGATTTTTAATTCCTTAGTGGAGATCAAATTAGATGCAAAGAATATCCCACTTTGAACAGAAAGAATCCCTGGTAACCCTCACAGAGGAGAAAATATAGGTCAGTACAACATGGGCTGTATGCCTCTCTGCTGGGTGACACAAAAACTTGACAGCAGCCTGTGATCGAAAGAAGGCGTCCATCTCCCCACCACCACAATTTAGTCTCTCTCTCAGCCCCAGTGTGGCTTGAGCATTGATCGCAATCCTGGATGGAAACATGGTCTCCATCCTAATTAACCCAGATGTGGATATTAATAATATGAAAGCAGGTCTAGACTAGAAACGGGGCAGATTGAGAGTAGAAGGTCCTGATTTCCGAATGGTCACACTAAAGTGGGCCACCTTCACCCCTCCTTTGAGAGGGGAATACAGCCAGTTTCTATATAAAAATACCCCCTGGCCCTTTTTAATTGGTCCCACCCCTCTTGAGGTTTGAGTGCGATGAGAAACTGAGAATATCTACACGGGAAGACTGCATGAACACAGAAAAGAAATGTCAAGCTGATGGACACATGGCAGTTACTGCTTTATATTTGAATTTTACTTTTCAGAATGACATCTTCTCTTCAACAAACTTTGGTATCTGTAAGGGTCTAAAGATCAATTCTGAAGTCTGTGTAGCTATTAAAAGAAACCCATTAAACATTGTTTCTTCCATGTCTGCCGGTGCAAATGATTCTCCTGCTCCTTCAAGATTCATGTGTTGTGTGAGAAATGGGACCTATATGTGCCAGGACAAGATGACAACTGCAAGACTGTTAATCTGGTGGGACGCGCCATATACAGAACAAGTCTCCCCTGATAAAATGAAATGGATTGCACATGTGAAAGTACAAACAGTAATGTCAACAAGTTTACTGTCACAAAAATAAGCCTTTTTTCCTTTCTTTGACATGTAGGTGTCATTGCATCAACTTATACTGAGTGGGAGACTACATTACAAAAATGGCAGGTTAGAAGACACCGGTGGGACTAAATGGGAAACAATGACGAACAGAAATGACTCATCCAGCTTTATTGTGGTTATGCAGCCACTGACATATTGCATCATCTTGTTCTACTGAGTGGTCAATAATCAAGAGAAAGGGAAAAATCTTTTCTCCTGACATTCAGCTAAAAGTTAACATGTTTTGAAATTTATTTTGGATTATTTCATTTGAGAATAGATAAATCCAGTGGAAGGAATCTAGTGCACTTGTTGGCACCACAGTGACATGCTTTCCTCTGAAGTCCATCTGTGGTACTGGCCTGTACGGCAGCATCACTTTGTGGGGACAGCAGCTCTGCAGGAGGATGGTTACCGTATCCTCCTGAGTAATCAAACGTCAGCTCCTGTTGTGCATCGATGTCCCGTCCAGCAAACAGCGCCAGTCTAGGAACTACAGAGTGCACACGAATGGGCATCATGAACAGGTTGGGCACGCAGGAATGGTTGAGAAAGCGGCCTACGTTTCCCATCACAGCCGGGTCCACAAACGTCTCCATTGCGGAGCCTGAACCTGCATGCTCCCTTACAGCAATGATGTAATTATTGTGTTCAGATCTCTGGGCAAGCTGTCTGCGTCTCGCCTCCTCAAAACTGACCACCTCTCCTGCATACTCGCATACAAATGTCCCACGTGGGATTGCTTCTAATGTCCGTACTCCCCAGCCCCTTGTCCTGGTGTTATAAACTTCCAGCCTGAGTCTTAGTCCTCTCTGGACAACGCGGTTAGAGCAGTTGTCACCGCAGGTGCAAAGGGCATTGCACTCAAACACAGGTGAGCAGTAACCAGAGTCTGTCCGGTTAAGGTCGAGCAGTGCGCCGGCCTCGTCATATGCCTGCCCATGAGTCTGCAGGCAGGAGCAGCTCTCAGGGCAGCAGGAGTGGGAAAGGCAGCAGCATCCAGGAAGGGTGACTTCGCTGGGGTCAACGATGCATCCTGGTCCCTCAATATTATCTGTGGAATACTTAAAAAATGAAGGACAGTCAAATTAGAAAAGGTGTTTCAAAAGAAATCCAGGCCACAATGAGAGCAAATACTAAAAACAATAATCAAATGTGTCCTAAAAGGAAATCAACCTGCAACTATTAGGATAATGCAAAATGCCAAAAATGCACTTGATCTAGCTTCTAGTTGTGATATTTTGCTTCTTGTCTTTGTATTATGTAATAGTAAACCGATTATCTTTGGTGTCTTGGACTTTTGCACAAACGCACTGCACACTTCAGGAAATTGTGACCAAACTATTATTTGCTAGCTCCGGCCCTAATTCAAATGTATTTCACATTTTAGGAAAGGTTTTTATTAGAGCAAAGGTCTTCTGGCCTCTTTAAAACACATCAGCCTTCTTTGACAACCACACAACATAGTTTCACCACATTCACCTTCACATTCATGTGAATGCTCACATGTCTTTTGGAATTAATGTAATAGTAAAGAAGGTCCTCTACATCGTCGTGAGCAAGGAGTGTAAAGTAGGACAACTCCTTTGGTTGGCAGTTATTTTTGAATTCCCCTAGACCACAGTCAGGTGATGAGCATGTAATAATTTGCTGCCATCTGCTGGGAAAACAACATACTTCATTTGATGGAGTTTACAGGATCAGGTTATACTCTCAGCTGCCAGTCAATGAGATACAGCTAGCTACAACTGATACCGTCTAACACACACACACACACACACACACACACACACACACACACACACACACACACACACACACACACACACACACAAATACAATCAACAGGTCTTTTCATAGCAGATGATCTGACATGCCACAGCAGTAAACGCAGATGTGTAAATAATGACGACGGTTGAGTTGCATTCGCTATAATATATTCCCAGCGTTCTGCTCCAGTGCATGCTGGTTCCCTTCTCACGCTTGTGAGACACTTGAAAAGGACAGATCTATTTTAATGAGTTGTTCTTCCAATTTCTTACTATGAGTCATGTCTGCTAAGAAACAGGACTCTTGCACAGAGAACAAACCTTTTCTGTAGCAGTCAGTTAACTCTGAGCACGTGTTAATGTGTCAGTTATGTCCACTTAATAATAATATCCGACGCATAACGTTACACTGTAGCACTTGCATGACTCTCAAATCAGTTCTCTAAAACAGTCACCAGCTAGCTAAAACACGTGTACCATTGACCAGACGGCTGTAAAGCGATACCTTCATGTTACCTGAAATTCAGGAAAAGTCAGCACGTCGGAGCTGCGTCTGATTAAAACAGGAACACTCTCCAGGCCGTTACTCAAGTCCATATCTGAAGCTTACAGAGGAGAGGGAGATCAGCTGGGATGTAAACAAAGTCAGGAGCTGAAACTTCCGGTAGTGTCATCTCCCTCCGTCACAGCTCCCCCCGGCGGTATTTTGGGGTCACTACATTTCTGTAATTAAAACTTAGTGGTGGTTTGACCATCTGGCCGTTCTCACGACAAAGTGGACAGCAGCTCATTAAGGACCAGCGCAGCACAGCATGGGATAATTCTTTCATCTAAAGTACTGTGAGGGCGAAACAGCCAACATTACACACCGCAAAAGTAGACTCACAGTGTCACCCCTTTTATTGATCCCATTCGTTAAACAGCGTTTTTTTGTTTTTGTTTTTTTCCTTTGTTTGTCCAATACATTTCGTCACAACTCTCCTTATTCATCATTAACAGCGCCAGCTGTTAGTTGCATAGTGGAGTAGATTTAGACAGCTGCAGTAATGTCATATTGCCTGCAGATGGCAGGCCAAGATATGGTAAGTATTTCTATTCCTCTTTTGCACTCACATTGGATCTCCTTTACAGTGAGCAAGACAAATGACGAAGAAACAGAGACTTGAAGGATAATCTCATTAACATTAATTTGAGCTACACTAGAAAATAAGACCCACAATACTCACATGACTGAACATCCCCAATCAACACTGATCACTCAACATGGCCATATGGAAACCCCTGTGGGCTTCTGCAAGTTTGTAGCAGCCCACACAAACAGGCCCAGTCATGTTAAGAGTCATGATTCAAGGCCTCTTCTCACTGACGTCCAGTTGCATAATTAATGTGTGTCCCGTGATGATGATTTCTGCAGTTAGAAACAGCTTCTGTGTGATTCCAGACCAGTGCATATTAAATATAGTTATAGGCTGTTATAGTTAACACATGACTTGTGTCATGTGTCTTGACTGGAGAATAAATAGGAATTTTGTTGGATTGTCAGTATTGTTTTGGTAGACACAGCAAGTTGTGTAGTCTCTCTGCCTAACCTTTCTGCAATGCTATATTGTTCTCATGTGTAATTGATATGCAGTGGTTTATTCTCTGGTGGCAATCTGAGGCAGATGGGGGGAGGTCACATTGTCAGATGGCATTTCCATGCTGCACACAAGTGACCAAGGATTTTCCTTTGAGAATTGGCCTTCATCTTTGTCCTTGGGCAAAATTTGTGCTGTCAGTTATTAGCCCTGTATCTAGATTTTAGATTGCGTACACGGTCATAAGATGAAATATTGGTAGTGAATTGGTGCAAGTATTTGACAGCAAACTAATTGATAGTTTGATCAATACTGACAAGAAAAGAGCTTAATGCTGAGATGATTATGGGCTTCATGACTGAACTTCTTTGTTAGGCTGCACTGTCATTGCTTATGAGATGAAATAGCTGGAAATGCATGAGAGGTCTTAAAACATGGCTTTGTTATCAATACTTTTTTAATTAATACAGTATACATTTACTTTTATTTGAGTGTTAATCCATGTGCACATTGACAATAAAGCTGACTTTGGCTTGACTTTGACACAGGCAGAGCAATTCAGTTTCTGTCTGTCTGCATGCTGACATTTGCTTATTGGTACAATTACAAAATATAGCTGAAGTTGATGGGAGTATTGGTTATTTTTCTGGTATCTGGTCACAAACCAAAGTATCGGCCTAACATTTTGACCTAATTATGGCACTAGATGAATAGTCAGGGAATCACAACAATCCAGTAACTGTCAGAATATTTCAGTCAAAATCACAATTGTCAACATCATGGTGGCAACAACTGAAAAGTCAGGGGGTCATACATTGTCAGGGAACCATAAATATCTGACAGTCTACCATGTAGTTGCTGAGACATTTCATAGGATAAGTAAAAACTTTACCAGCTGAAGCTCTAGTACCAGCTGGTGGTAGTAGAGGAAAAGTCAGGAGCTCACCAAAATTGGTAGGATCCATCCTCTGGGGACATTTTGTACATGTCTGTACAAAATTTCAGTGCATCAGTTGTTGAGACCAAATTGGTAGACCAACCTCCTGACAGATCAGTATTGCCATCCTACTAACATGGCTAAAATAACATCAGTTTCAAGGTATGTCTGTCAAAATTAAAATATAAAGGTATCAAACTGCCATTTATCCACACACTTATGATTGAGAACTGTTGAATGAGAATTGTTCATATTGTTGTATGTTCTTTGTTTTCAGCCTTTAAACAGGCCTTTTGTGGAGAACATAATTTGACCTGACATTGTGGTTCTCATTGTGTTGGCTCACAATAGGTGAAACAGCTTCCCTTGCTCCAGATGCGGCAGGTTGCTGGGGGTCTTTAATGAGCACTGTTGTCAGGGATCCATTGGTTTTAATGAGAACGCACACACACACACACACACACACACACACACACACACACGCATGCACAAAAGGAGCTGAACTTTGAAGCTGGACTACAATTGGTTGGAGACTTGATGAACCAAAGGCATGATCGAGCACGTTCTCTGGGGAGATTATCAACAACAGCCCAGCAGTCCCTCTGCTACTGTGCTGATTGACTTGGCCTCAAATTGGCTGCGATGCTTCTCCCAGCTTGTGAGGAAAGCTGCTCCGTGGTCTACTGGATGCACTCTTGTCTGGCCTTGTCTAAAGAACAAAGGAAATTTCAAAGCTTTCCCTCATCTGCCTTTGTCAAGTTGAGTAGTCATGATTATGATGAGTTGACCCTAGAGATTTCAAAGGGTCTTTTTCTGACTGCTCCTCCGAGTTTATCAAAGGCCATCAAAGGCAGTAGAAGAAACAGGGAAGCAGACATCCACAGAACAGTCACAGAGAGGACCCAAAAACTTGAGGATTGTATTTTTGTAGTTTAAAATCAAGGTACTGAAAGAAAGAAAGCCACTGAAGCACACTGACAAAGAAACACAATTTCAGTGCATTCAAACGTTTGGGTGAAAACACAGCTCCCAGCAGGATGCCTTCATCCCGCACTGTGCACCCTGCAGCAGTCCTCCCATGAGACTCCTGGGTGCTTCCTCTGCTGCCAGGCAACGGAACTGACAGACTGACAGTGATTCACCCCCCTTGACAAGATTTGGCAAAGCAATTAAATGAGGAATCAAGGGGGTTCATCAACCCCCTAAGGCAAGTATCATATTTAGAGCTTCACTCTGAGTTTGAGGAATGAATGAAGTTTGATCAAAATTTGAAGACAAGCAAGTCAAGATTGTATACAGTTAAGCAAAATCTGAATTTCTTTATTAAAACATTTTCCTTTTCCAGCTACTGCAGAATGTCATGGTTTCTACCAAAAGAAAACATTTACAATTTAATGTGATATCTTCAGACTTTTACTCTTGATTTCAACAAACTTAGATCTTCATTTTCTCCATGTCCTTGATGTGCCAATGTGTTTTACTGATCCTTTGTTGGTTTGTTGGTGGTCTTCAGGGAAACGATATTTCATTTAGCTGTGACAATTAAAACCACTTATTAAATTACTAGTTTGCTGTAAGATAATTAATCTAAGGATATAATGATAGCACCATTAAATAAAATGAATTTACCAAACTATGGCAAATCAACCACATCATTAATAATACTGTGGTGAAAGCACAATGATTTTCTGCTTTAGGAATTACATCCTGCAAAGGTATCCATTTATTTCTAATGTTAACATAAGCATCCACAGAAGGAAACTTGGCCTGTTTGAAATAATAGCTTTTTAGAATAAATTGAATTCAGAGTTTAGACTTGGAATATACAGCACTATGATAGTTTGTTTTGGATAGTTTGGATAAAAGCACAAACAAGATTACAAATGTTCTGCCTCACTTTAGGACTTTGCAAGTGTTGGAGCACATTTTGTGCAGTTTCACTTCACGTCTACAAGACTAGCATGCAGTAACAGAAGTCTTACAATGTTTTACAGAGCAAAAGGGAATAGAGTGTAAACTCCAGCAATCAATGCACAGCTTTCACAAATAAAGTCAGCCAGGCGTGTTCTCTGTAAAGATGTTGAATCTCTCAAGAGGCTCCATTCTTCCAATCCAATCGATACCTTTTGTCTGTTTCCACTTAGCTGGCTATGGGTCAGTGTCTGTGTTTTAAATGGGGTGTAATAACCAGTGGACACCTGCTCAGCAGGGCCGCTGCACTGTAGAGAACATCAGACAGTCTCCTTAGCTTTGTTTGATGTTCACTGTGTCTTGTCGAACTCAAGATGATGCCTACATTAATGTGGTGAACAGTGCTGGACAACTTTTCAATTTAAGTCTTGCTGGTTAATTCAGGTACAGTGCTGCAGTATAACAACTTGAACAACAGAGGAGGCAATCAACTGAGGCATCAACCGACCCCTGGATCACAAAGGTACAAAGGTGCAGCTTCAACATCATCATCTTCCTCATTTATATCTCCCATTTCCTCAGTGCAGTATCATTTAATTTCTGTAACTGTCAGTAATGGTAATAGGAAACAGTGTGCATGCACTGTACAATGTTCATTCAGCCCCTCATCACTAACGATCATGAAACCACACTGGCTCGATATTTCGCAAAGGTTCTCAATATCCTACCTTCAGCATGCACACAGACATTAAATGGGCCGTTGAGGAAAAGTCAATTTGTGCCAGTTACAGTGGAGAATGATTACAGCTCACAGGAATGAACACTTTTTGTTTTATGTTGTGTCATCATCTTGGCAATTTTGATTGCCTAAAAGCAACTAGCTTTTGTCCCTTGACAAAATTTTGTAGTATTAATGTAGTTAATATGATCCTTTTAAATAAATTTGCTATTAAGGCTGGGACAAGAAAAACTGAGAGGAGAGTTTCATGTCATAAATTCTCACTGTTCCTAAAGTAATAACATATTAGTGTTCCTGAATGTTCACATGCTTATCTACAGGACTATGATCTACAGCCAGTGGCTTAGAAATTGTACCTAAGTACACATACATAATAGCAGTCACTCCTGCATCACTGCATAAATCTGATGTGATTTCATTTGAAAAACTACCTCATAAGCAACAATCAGGCAAAGTACGTTGTTCCTTTATAACTTTGGGCCACTTAAAAGCTGCAGGCTACATTTGTGCATTTAATTCAGAACAGATGTACAAGGGGACAGTGTCATGGATACTGTCAGCCTCTGTCAGCCACTGAAGTCTCAGCTGTCATTTACCTCACCAGCAAACTAGACACTTATGATCCTGTGACTAATCTGAACCTTAAGAACTAAGTTGTAACCCTCAAACAAGCCTCACAGCTGTGAGGACCACACACACTGTCCTCACACTCCCCCAAAAATACCCTCATTTCATAAGGTCTATAACTCAATCTGGTCCTCACAAAGATAGAAGTACATGTAAACACACACACACACACACACACACACAAGAGCAATCAGTGTAAGCGAACATCTTGCGCTGTTTTGATGACCAGGCAATCAATAGAGTAATGGAGTGAGGCCACCTTTGATTGTATTGTCCCATTATGTTTCACCTTCATGACAGTCAGAGTCAAGTGTTGTCTGTAAAAAATGTTTCCCCATTGCAGCAGGGATGTGTATGCTTATTAAAGTTGTCTTTTGTCTATTTATTCTGTACACTTGTATTTTCTGTTTCTGAATTTAGAATACTGTTCCCATGGATTTTGACTTTCATTACTGCAGAGCACTTTATATTCCTATTTGAATAAAGACACAACTGTGTCAGTAGAAGCCATGTCTAAGACGGAAATGAGCCTCAAGCCTCTGTGTCAGCACTGAGACTTAACACACGACCACACTTACTTACTGACTGCTGCAGGCAAAAATTAAAGCTCTTTAATTAGGGCCCTGGGAGAAAACACCACAATTCATTATGCATTTAACAGATGAGTAACATTACTGAAATCTATTATGTTTTCAAATTTCTATTGTGATTTTTCACTCAGTGCACCTTCATTAATTTGATACAACTCTACTGGAAGCGGTAATATCTTCCCAATAATGTCCTACCAGTAAAAGAGACAAACAACAAGCGCAACTTACTGCTGGTGATTCTATTCTTTAAAGTAAATTCCTGTGCCAATAAAAGGCTAAAATGTCATCAATATCTTAATGGGTTCCATCGAACCTTCTTCAAATGGGATTCAGATTCTGAAGGCTGTAGAGATGTCACTCTTTAATAAGAGATTTCATGTTGACACTGATGGAACACCAGTACCTCCTTTGCTCCGATACTGCAGTGACTGCATTTGTTTTCCCATTGATTTATACAAATTTTCACTGTTCAGTGACTATTCCTTGAATTGTCCATTTGCATTCTGACTGAAAAAAACTAATATGAAATGAGGAAGTTGGGCTATGCACATACAGTAGCTTTGGATGATGTTTGCAGCCTGTCTTGCCTGTAAAGGGTTTGCATGCTTTGAAATTGAGCAAGGAAAACACACCTTTCAAAACAGCTATTTTGATGTTCAATATATAATGACTGTTGACACAATGTTCTGCATCAGTTCCGAAAATCCATGTAAACATCATGACTGAGTCTTTAGACATGGTATTGGCTTCCTAAGTCACAGAGGTGCTTTAAGCGAAAGGATAACTTCAACTGCTGACATGCTGTCTTTGACAATGCTGACATGTGCATTCACCATTTTTGTTGACACTGTTAGAGCACTAATAAGCACTAAACACAAAGTAGGCTAATGGGAACCTCATTAGTTTTGCAGCTAATTGGTCAATAAACCAAATTATTGTGTGATTTTTTTTTTGTTTTTACCACATAATGATGTGTTATTAAGTTATTAAGATATCTTACTCAGTACGTGTTAACTTTAACCTGTTGGCTGCTCGAATTCTTGTTTGGTAAATAACAAACTGCACTTTTCTGATAATTATACAACATTTTCCAAAGCTGCTTTTACGTGTTGTTCTCATAGAAATTACATTTGATGACCACAAGAATTTGAGGGATATTATGTTATTACAAGTGCTTCAATTTCACCACCTTCCGCACAGCATTATTCATCAAATTCTTGGTGGGTAACGAGCACTTTGATGGTAGTTAAATTTATTTTTGTATGCGTGAGAGTTTAAGAGAATAAGAGAAGAGGCTCCCAGGTGCAGTCTCCACAGAGCAGCCAGTTGCTCTCAGAAAAAGGTGTGAAGTCACACCCACCCACTCCCCCAACACAATGAAAATAACCGCGGCTGGGCCAGCGTGATCACTGCATCCAACACGCAGCCATGATAACTTTAGTTATGCGTTTCATCTCATTTTCTTGGACAAAAATCGATGTGGGATGGCCTTCTGTTGAACCCCATCATCTCTTCTCTTAGAGTGAAGCTCATAACATTGTCCAAATACAGGTAGCAAGGAGCCAGGGACTCCGAGCCATCAAAAGCTGAGTGCTGTGGTAACGGAAGTGAAATGATTCCTGCTTTTCTCATTTCTATTTCATGTACTTAGCTGCCTATGACTGCACTCATCACTGGCGGAGGTTCTTTACAGTTTTGACATCAAAGGTGAAACTAGAACTATTATTGTAAGGGTGCACTGTGCTGAGGAAATACATATAGTATAGCAGTGATAAATATGTACACAGTGGAAGTCTTACTGTGAGCCAAAAAGAAAGCAAGAAAATATTGCTGAATAAAAAAATAGAGCAAAAAACCCTATAATAATAATCAATACAAAAAGCCATGGGGAAAAAGAGTATCATCACATCACTTCATCATCACTTCACTGCCACCCTGCTCCTGCCAGAAGCTTACCTTGCCTGAGAGAAAAAGCACCTGTCAATAAAAATGAAGAAAATATCACTGGTTTTTCTGTCCAATATGATCTTGAGTGGGGTGAAGGTGGTGATGTATGTCATCAGTGAAATTAGGGGAGGTTGTTGGTAGTTAACACACATTTCATTTTCCCAATCTGCTGAGGAGTCATGCTGAATGGATTCTTCTGTTTCACTTTCAGTAGCTGGTATTATTTTAGTTATCGGGATTTAGTTGCAAATTACTCCAGTTGAGTGTTCACTCAGTTGCTCAATCCATCATATAAAGGTGGATTTGTTCAGGCTTTATGAGAGGCTACATGTAGGAAATCATATCAAATATGACAGGCTTGTGGACAACTTAATTATATTTTTGTTAAAAAGAAAGCCTATGTCTATGTCACAGCCCTGCCATAGAATAGCCATCTGTCCGGGGTGTACCCTGCCATCGCCCAGTGTCAGCTGGGATTGGCTACAGCCACCCCATGTCCCTGAATGGATAAGCAGTACAGCAAATGGATGGATGGATGGATGGATAGTTAGATGGAAGGTTGGATGGATGTCAATGACTAATCATATTGATCTCCATATGAAAGGGATTATATTGATCTTCTGTTTTTGGATTAATGTAGATCTTTTTCTTATCTGCTGGGCAGCTGAAAATACAGCTCCACCAGGTAACCAGGTAGTTATCATGTGGTTTCCCCTGCTTGCTGTAATTGTGATGTTACAGCTATTGGAAAAATATCTCTCTTGTTTATAGACCGGTTGCTGTCACGAACCCTCACTCAAGAAACACACTTGGTTGTAAACAACAGCCTTTAACATGTCATTGTGTTGTATTTCACTGTCAATATTCTCTTTAGCTAAACCTAGCACTGGAAATTACATGTGTTTTTTTACAGTACATGCTCATTCATGTCACATGGCACACAAATGACTGAGGCCTAAATCACAAGCTATTAGGCCAACTGCCCCGTTTGTTAACTATTTAGAGATGAGATATTGAAAAAATCATCCATTATGATGATAGTGGATATCCAGGTCATGAAATTAGAGACAAGCGATAAAATTGTAACTGTTACTCTGTAACTGTCAACTTAAATAATAGTTGACAGTGTTTGGTGAGAAGGCAGAAGGCAAGTCTAAGCCAGAACCTGAAGCTCTCCAGCAACCTATAAACCTGAAGATTGAGCACCGAATGGTTTGTGGATAAACCAAAAACAGGGTGAAGGCATAGTTTAGCTTTGAGTACAGGAGACGGAATTCAAATCCCACTGTTAACCTGAAAACAATACTAATTGTGATGGCCCAGGATGGGTGTGGCTTTCCGGTTTGCCTCTCCCTCTCTTCTCCCTTGCTCCCAGGTGGTGACAGGAGGCGTGGCTGACCCCTGACAGGCAGACGAGGCACACCTGGAGCTCATCGTCTGACAATCAACACACCACCATAACAGCCCTGCTCCCCAACCCTCGGTACCAGATGCTTGCCCTGCAACATCCTGCATTCTTTGTTCTTCCTGACCATGGCTACATCCACGTCCCTGAAGAGTCGGCGCCAGAACACTCTTCGGGAATACCCTTGTGCTGTTTTCGTCACTGCTAATCAATAAAAACTTGTACTGTGTGCTTCGGGTCTCCTGCACTTCTTGGTCCAAAGCCACCTCTGTGTCAACTAATAACACAGCACCTCAGCTCCTAATAAGTTTCTAACAAAAACAAAATGTTTTCTTGATGTCAGACAGGGGTAGACAAGAGCCATGTACTCATATGCAGGTGGATACTATTAATTTAGCTAAAATGTCAACATTTTAGCTAGATGACAGATTTTATCAGCCAGGTTATTAAAGTATTAGCTCTATACAAGTTGATAATAAAATAAAAAATAGTCTTGAATATGATCTTGATGCCTGTACCACAATATTGCTAATAGTGCAAAAACATGATGCAATGCACACCACTTTATTATAGTGAGACATCTCAAAGCTTTAACCATATCTATAGGCCTGCTGTGCCTATAGATATGGCTGCTAAGCTATGATTGGACAATCACTGTCAAGGGGAGAGGTTTAGTTAATGGTCAAATAGAAAGCAGGCTCTCAATCTTCAGGCTTATAGGTTACTAGAGAGCTTTATGTTCTGGCTTAGACTTGCCATCTGCCTTCTCACTTGACTAATACTAAAATTTAAATTAATTTCTCTCAGCGACTGCAGCAGGTATGTTAGAAAAGAGCTCAGAATGCAGTCAAGAAGAAAGCCCTAACTATGAACAATGGGTTCTCCACAGCCTTTGAAAGTATGGAGACTTGAGGCCAGAAAGGGGCAAGTCACAATCCAAACATTACATCAATTTAACATCAGCTTATTATTATTGCATGTGTTGTCTTCTCTCTTATTTCTCTCTATGTCTCTCTGTCCTTTCTTTCCCCCTGTCTGGTCCATGTCCATCACTCATTCCAAAATTCCAACAAGGTAGGTAATAACTAATATAGTTAAAACATGCAACAAGTGGAGTGTGGTACGCGACACCTCTCATAGAACAAGAATCTGCCTCGCATTGCAAGGGTATCCACATCTCTGTCTGCATACCTAAGCTGCTGAACAGGACAGGTTTAGAAAAAAATCAGCTTAGAAATTTACTGGTCTGAAACTTGATGTAGTTTTTTGTCAGTTTTGTGTACTTGAAAGCTGATCTCATCATCTCTTCTCTGCCAGTTGAGCTAATTCAGTATAAATAGTTAGCCCACCTCTAATCCTTGGAATTATGTCTTTAGTATCATTATGTCATTTTGTTACTCCGATGGTATTTTTCCTGTTTTCATCTATAGCTTTACATGGTTCACCTCAAGCATGACAGAAGAAAAAGGGTCGTGAAGCTCAGCAGAGGAGCAGTCATTCTACTTTACCTTCAGTGCAAAGATGGAGCTTTTCACGTTCTACATCTTTGAAAGCGTACATGATGTTTTAGTGGTTTCCCACCTGCAGGGTGTTGACCTTGTCAGTGGTATTTCAGGCTCTGGGGACTTCTCTCACTTGGCTGCCAGCACCCGCAGGTGGATGCAGGGAGGGGTTGTCATGGAAACAGGCCACTGGGATAGGACACAGCACACAGTTTGAAAAGCTTTCATTGATAGCTGTCCCAATGAGCTGGTTTTCGGTCTGCTACTTGGCTACACACTCGGCTTGTCCGTTCTGTGGACATTTTCAAAGTAGCATTGACATTGTCAGAAGTTTAACAAATGTCATACAGTTGCTGCTTTGCCCTCCTCTGTCCATCATTCTCAGCACAGGACACAGGTTTCCCTAAAGGGTCGGTGACATTTTTCTTGTAGCATCTACTGACATCTCTATACATGAAGAAAAGCAGTCTAATAGATTGTGTCATCAGCAGCACTTCTTAGTGCACATCAATTACTGATAATAGAATGACATTTGTCAAGAGTTGAGGGATTTTATGCGAGATACAGACTATAATGTAGCTTTAAGCAGTTATTACTACTTTTTTTTAGTGCATTTGTCAGCAATCATAACTTGTCTTTTGGAGCAACTGCTCATTCACCAATTATGGATGCTATAACTATATAGTATAGGTATAGCTTTTGACAAATACTTGAATAAACAATCAAACTATATACAGTATCAGTTTGTATACTGCTTACAACCACATTTTGTTATAAAATCATGTGTATACACTGATGAGAAATGCTAAATGGGAGCTCTATCTGAATTTTATAACTTATTTCCTGCCCAGAAATAAAGTCCATATTAAGCCCCCATAAAGCTATTACATTACAATACTCTAATTGACTAATGGGGTACAAAATTATGAACTCACTGATAACATTTTACAAGCTCCTACACACAAAGACAAAGTTCCGAATGGTTGATGACCTGTCCAAAGTTTCCTTTGCACTGAAGAAATTTGTCTCCATCCCAGCAGTAATTGAGGGGGAGAAGGACGGAAAGAGCATGCAGGCGAACGAGCGTTTGTCAGGGGAGACTAAACGGAGATGGTTTGATTGCACCACAAAGCTCAAAGCTGTCAGTCAACATCATAAACAAACTGAGTTTCTGGGCTCCCAATGGAGATTCAGTTTTCCAGACTGTGAGCCACTGAGACTGGGATTTGCAATGTGGTGAAGTTATGGACCTAGCAGAGACACTGACTGTAAGATATTACTGTCTCACTAATTTTTGCAGATGGTTGTTTCATGTTATTTTACTGACAGAGATGAAGAAAAGCTACCAATAATGTTATATCACATGAAAATCAAATGAGGGTCAATGGTGGATCATTTGCAGTCTGAGATATGCTGTAAACTTACTACAACAAATAGTACAAAACAATGAGAATTTTTAGAGGATTATAGCAGGGTCGATTGGTGCTAAATAATACTGCAATCTGCACCTGCTGTGAGTGTCTGTTATTCATATGGTCTTGGTTGCATTACAGTCCCTATGTTGCTTCCTTTTGAAAGCTTTGGAGATTCAGAGGTGAGCTTTGTATAATTAAAATGCAAAAATGCAGCCACTGTCTTGGTTTGAGTGACAAATTTCTTTTGTTTTTGAAGTTAATGTATTTACTCTGAGGAATATTGAGCAGTGATTATATTCTAGGGGGACTAGAATTTAACTCATTCTCTGATAATTGCTTTTCAGAGGAAAATACACTGTGGTCCACATCTCCCCTTGTCTCCCTTAACACGGGTTGTAACCCAACACCTACACCTACACTCATCACACTAAAATTATCCAAATTCTAATTTAAAAGACCAACATAATCAAATAGTTTCAACTTTTAAACATTTACTGTCAATCTGGAAATGCTTTTTTCTCCTAAACACGTTTATATGGTATAACATGACATACCTCTACTACTATATGCATGTTTCATAAAAATGACTCTTGGTGTTGAAATCATGGTTTAAAAATATGAGGAAAGAAGATTTTATTTAACTTGATTCTCGATAAACATATTTGTGTGTGGAAACCACAACAAAACCAGTGATTGTAGACATATTCTAGCAAAATAAGAAAAGAAATATTTAAGAAATTTAAAAAGCCTTACATCTATTTACCTAGTTTTTAACATTCATTTTCTATTGCTGGTTTACAGTAGTTGCTCTGCAAACTTAAAAGTCTAAATCAAACATACTGTTATTTCATGTACAAAAAGTAAATTAAATCATAGCTGATACAACATTACAGAAGAATTGCTAACATTACTCAATAGACGGTATATCAAGTCTAAACGTACTTTGTCAGCTTATATTTCAGTTGATAGACAAATTAGTATATATATATTTCAGTGCACAATAGTCAACAGTGAAACTGTTTTACAAGAGAACGAAAGAGTGCTATCTCTAACAATTCTGCCAGAGAAAATGTGAAAAGCGGGTCAGATTTCAGCTTTTCCTTTGATCACACATACTGAATCCTTGACAATGCTCATGCTGTGTTCATCAAATAAGTACTAAAAATAAAGCACAGTGACTACTAAGTCCAGGAAGCTAAACAAAGCTGCCATATTGTGTGTCAAAATGAGCGAGAGGTAAAAAGGCAATATGCTAAACTAAATATTTCAAAATGTTGGTTCATCGTTCACTTCAAAGAGCAAGTCTGAGGGAACTGAAGAAAACTAAAAAGAAGAAAGCAAGAAAAAGTGAGTCGGTCCACTTTTACACAAAGAAGCAAATGTATATTTGTGCTCCTGAAAGAAACGTGTCTCTGTATCTCCCACTGGACAGTTAGTAGCTTTCACCACATGTAATAGCTGCGTGTGGTGTCCACCTGGCTAGGTTTGGTCTCAGAGGAGCCCTCTTTTTCCTTCTCACTGTCTGCCTCCCACAAGTTGATGAGAGGTGGGTACAACTCATTTAGCGGTATTGATGAGGTTTTCTGCATGTACTTTTTCAGGGAATGGTGATAGTTTTTCCTTTTCCACCTCTTAGCAATGTACACACCCAGGGAGGCCAGACTGATGATTGCAAACATTGTTCCCATGACTGCTGCAAGAGCAGTGTTGGTCCCTTGGTCAGATATTTCCACAGCAAAGGTGGCTTGCTTCGTTGTCACATTCACGCATGACTTCTGCATTTGTTGATGGATGTTGGAGACAGTGAGGCACACTTCGTACTCAGTTGCTGGTTGTAAATGTGTAAGATTGTACTCATGGACATCCACAGGTACCCTGGCAGTGTAAGTAATATGTGGGTTGTCTATTTTCATGGTGGCAGAGGACCACTTGAGGTTAGAGGTCATTATATTTGAGTTTATTTTCCAGGAGACCAGGATTGAATGAGATTCTGTCTGTTTGACGTAGATCTTCATAAGCTGAGTGCTGTCCAACAGAGTGCCATTAACACGTATAGCTATCACTCTTGTGTCAGCTCCCTCTGAGTTTTGAGCCACACAGGTGTATCTGCCTGAGTCTTCTACTTGGATATGAGAAATTCTCAATGTCCCTTCACTGCTGAGGCTGTACTTATCAGACAGGGTGTCCATGATTACCTTGTTACCCATAGGCGTCACCCAGTAGATTTCAGGCTCAGGCTGGGACATGGCTCTGCAGTCCAAGTCCACGGTCATGCCAATGTCCAAATTGAGGTGGCCGGGGAAGGTGTCATGAGAAATCATGGGCAAGCACTGGTTTGCTAAGTTCTTCTGCAGTACCTCCCTCACATGCATACCCCTGACCTCTGTTGGCATGGCACACATCATTGACAGAGGCTCCATAAAACGGACAGTTGTCTTGTTGGAGCTCATCCACTGGATGACACAATCACAGCGAAGTGGGTTACTGTGGATGCTGATCTCACGTAGGTTGGGGAGGGAGTCCACTGTGGACTGATAGAGGGCATTCAGGGCATTGTTATTCAGCATTAGACTCTCCAAAGCTGGGACATCACGAAAGGCCTGACGATTGATGTAGGAGAATTTGGGGTTGTTCGTAGCCTCCAGCTTAGTCAGCTCAGGAAGGTTGTCTAAAGCGCAACGATCAATAGAAACCAGCTCTCCCATGTTGTTTATACCTAGCTCCTTCAGCCTCAGCATATTCTTAAAATCTCCTTCCTGAATCTTGTGCACTGGATTTTTATTCAAATCCAAGAACTTGAGGTTAGGTAGCTTCTGTAGAGCTCTCTGAGGAACTCGGACCAACTTATTGTCATAGAAAGAGAGGCTCTCAAGATTGTCAAGTCCAACAAAGGCATTTCCAGGGATGTCCGTCAAATCCATCCCAGCCAAAACCAGGCTTCTCAGGTTGCCCAGGGGCTTGAAATTAAAGTCCATGATTCCAACAACAGGGTTCTCCCCAATCATGAGGATCTCTAGATTAGGCGTAGATTCAAACCACTGGCTGTTGATGGTTTTGAGTTTATTGGAGTTGAGGTGAAGCCTGAGCAGGTTGTGAAGCCCAGAGAAGGCATTGGCAGAGATGGTGCTGATCTGATTGTGGTTGATGTAAAGCTCCTGCAGGTTGCTGAGATCCTGCAGACAGAAATCGGGCATTTCTGTAATCTGGTTCTCCTCGAGATGAAGCGTGGTCAACTGGGACATATTGGTAAGGCCAACATCCCGAATGCTACTGAAATTGTTCTGGGACAAGTCCAGTTCAGTCAGGTTGAATAGCTGCTCCAGCTCCTCACTGGTCCTTGCAATGTAGTTGCTCTGAAGGAGGAGAACCTGAGTGTCACTAGAGAGGTTCCCCGGGATGCGTGTTAAGCGTAGGTCATTGCAGTCTACAGTAATGGCTTCTCGGTAGGTTGACTGGGGTGTAAACCAGGGTCGGATCTCACAGACACATAGCTGGGGGCACTCATTGCTTTGGACAAAGGATAGTCCTATAGATACCAGGATCAGGCCACCAAGCACCTGGCCTTGAAGAAAGCAATTTAACCTTCGTCTAGCCATGCTGGGAGGGGACAGGAGGAGGGTCAGATGACTTTGTAAGAGGTTCCGTTACAGTCATCAACCAGACTTTGCAATGATTAGGTTTTTTGGTCCAGTTTAATGGTCAGGAGTTGAAGCCAACAGTAGAATTTTACAGCAAGATGTTGGCGCTGAAGGATAGTCTGGAAAAGAAACAGAAAGCATATATGTCATTGTACAGAAAACAATGTCTACCACTATGTTTGTAATGAAAAAGGTTTATTGGACATAATTATATTTTATTAACTTTGATCCAGGCTGAAATATATCAATAAAACTATAACATGGATTGCCATGAAAATTTGAAGTTGTCCAGTACTTTGCTTTATGAACAAATACCTGCAAAATTAATGAGAATTTCACTCAGCTTCAGCTATGTGAATTAGCAGATTCAATGCATGGTGACTGTTGCTTATTTGTGGGGTTAATACTGTATTTGTGCTTATGTACAACATCAGCATGTTACCATTGTCAGTCAGAGCATGTTAACATATTGATGTTTGCATTTTATCTCAAAGCACAACTGAATGAGTACAGCCTCAGAGAGCCTTGCATGACTGTTGTATAATTACTGGGTTATCACATAATTGTTCATGTTTCTTGTAAGTGTAGCAAATACTCAAGACAACAGACTAAGAACAACAACTGCTTCTCTGCTATCCTTGTGAGACTGTCAGTTATGTGCAGCATCAACGGTTTTGAGAAAATGCAAGTTCAGCTCATTACAATGCATACACAAAACACTCTGCTGAACGACTTGGAAACACATCAAATTCCATTGAGGGCTTTCATCTATCCAACAGAGCCATAAGGAGTTGATCATTAGTTTCTCCGAACATCATTAAACACTATGAGATATTAGTATGTGCCATGCCTCAAAGACAGCGAAAAGATGCACGTCTTAATTTTTAATGCAGTTTCTTCAGCATTCTGAATTTAGGGCAAACATGAAAAAAAGAAGTTTTCAACAGCCTAGGATTTTTCCAGGATGATTGGGTACAGAAGGAAGATTGTCAAAACTTTGAGCAGCATTCTTCAACTCAAAGAAGACTATAAACAGGGATTTCAGAGAGAACTGTGTGAGGACCAGAGACCCTGACCCATGCAGTGGCTTGGTTTAGTGAATAGGATCTCCTGAGAGGTGCAGAGGGCATCTGCTGTCCCATATGGCACTAACAATACTCCAATCACTTGGAGGATAAAGTTTTTTCTCTGGCCAACAATTGACTTCTTTTACTCTTCTTTGCCACAGCCACATTTAAAATCCCTTGTTATGCATGAAAACAAAGGTATATATATTTAGCATGTTTAAGTATGGATATCCTTGGGTTCTGATGCTCAAAGTGTAGAAATATTTCAGTCAGGAAAGGGTATATTATCCTCTCAGGATAATATACATCCCGAACTAATATTTTCATGTTAACATGCTTAACTAAGATGGTTAACATGGTAAACATTATACCTGCAAAACATAAGCATGTCAGTATTTTTATGACAATGTTAGTGCATAGGCAACCTCACAGAGCTACTGACATGGCTTTAGATTCTTCTTAATATAAATCAGCCCTTTCATATCCCTGTTCCCTTTGTTTCATCTATTGTATCAGACATAAGCTGCACTCAATAATTCTTTTCACATGCAAAAGCTTTGTATGGGCGTACTATATCTATGCAACAGTTTTATCCCTCCCGATTTTTTATTAACAAGATTAGGTTGCTAGCCTTCTTTAACAAGGCCATGCCTGTGTCTTACAGCAACACTTAAGAGATGCCATTACTCAATTAAGTCTATTTACTAAAGGAGGCATCCTACCCAGTGTGGTGCCATAAGGCAGCACCACAGTACCATGGCCTTCCCCACCACACTGCTTTATGGTCAACACCGGCTTAAGAAGATAGCACTTAAGAGGCTTTCAAGCAAGAGAGCTGACTAATTCATCTGAATGCAAACTGCCTGGCAACAGCACCAGGGAGACAGGAAAACATCTCTGCTCCTCCTATACAGGGGATTCCCCATAGGGCAGGGCGGAGCAAGGGTGAGACAGGGATATCTGCAGTATCTTGTCTTTAAGCTAAAGCACTATATATTGTGACGATTGCTGCAGCAGTCAGGATTAGTGGATGGAGATACTGAAGTGGAGATTAGCTGGAGTAGTGTACTAGATACAAACCCAGAGGAGAGAAAGAGGTCACTTATCACTTTAATTAAAAACAACGTACACAGTAAAGACCCAGGAGAATGTTAATGCATTGTAATCTCATTACAAGTGTATATAAAATTGTTTGAGTGCTTGTTAAAAAAAATTTATTGACTAAATATTCTGCCTCATTAAAATATTTAATATATATCATTACTATACTGAACAGACACAGATTGCTTCTGGTATTATTCTCTCAAACATTAAAACAAAACAATGCAAAGAAAAATTCTTCATTTTGTTGTCTTTGATAAGGTTAGACTGATAAAGACTGCTCATTCTTTCATGATAATATATATTTGGAACAGACTTAATTCAAAAAAGGGCAAAGTCAGGAAGTAAATAAGTGACAGGAACTAACCAATATTAAAAGGAAAAACATAATGTTTTCATCAAAAAGATTAATACAGTGAATAAATGCAATTGTGTACCTGACTTATTCTGACACTGTTAGCCTTAGATCATGTATCTTCTTCTATACTGTATCTGTAAAATGTGATTTTAGTTTTAGAGAGCAAAAAGAAACATATCAAATCCTGCATACCACATCATCTGTATTACTTTAACTACAGCACATCAACCTGGTGCAACACAGTGGCACAAAATGGCTTTAAATATATCTGCATCAAGATTCCAAAGGAGATTTAGGAATACATAATTTTTCCACCTGCTGTCTTTAACCACAAATGAGGTTAATGTTAGATTCAGTAAATGCGGCTTTGTCTGTGCTCCCCTTTATAATGTAAGATTAAAAAGTTTTTGATCCCCTTTAATACAAAAGACAAAATCTGGTGCAGTTGTCAAAGTAAAAAGTGGGTTGGCTAAAATTTTTTAAATGATGTAATGAGCATTAAAAAGAGTCCAAGACAGTGTCAACATACTGTTGGTTGATGTTTAAACATCCTGACACAGGCTTCACAGGTCTATTGTGATCCTATAGCTTAAAACACACAGCAGGTGGAAGAGCACTCAACAACACCAAAAGCAGGAAGGCAGGAAGCAGAAAAGCCCAGAGGTTTTAACCACAGTCACCTCTGAAATAGTAAACGGGATACTTGAAATAAACTTTTAGTTCAGACACACACCTTGTCATCTCAGACACCTTTTATCATTTTTTTTCCTTTGTTAGACGAAGAGTAACCAAAAACACTGAACTCAAAGTGGGACAGGTGTGTATCACCCAACTAACATGGATCGCTCATCTTTAAATGTGCACCTGTCATTTTTCAGACAAGGTTATTTCTTCATTACTCCACCTTTTTTTCAGCCACTTAACTTTTCAATTCTCACTCCCACTCACCTACCTACGTTCTCTACCTGTGCTAACCTATTATTCATTCATTCATACGTAGAACCAGGTCATACTTGTGTTACTTGAAATCTTTATATGTTATAAAAATGATTATGAAAATCTTCTTAACAAAATGATCAGTTTCAAAAAGTCTCAAAAAATTCTCAACCAGGTTCTGCAGTAGGTTAAAGCAAAAAGTGCAAATCAGTGATTACTAAAGGTGGGCTTAGTCATTGTGGTTGAGAGAGAACAGATGAACTTGTCACTGCTAATGTCAGGTTTTCACTTGGCAGATCTTGGCATAGATCTTGACAACGCCCTTTAATGGTTCATTTCCTGTGGTTTGATTAAATACATTATGCTCATCTCATGATAAACAGTACTTTTTTATGGTGTCAAAGGAAATTAACTGAATGAGCAATTTAATTTTAATGGGCGGGCCGCATCATACAGCAGTACGGAGCTGCTGCACGTCATGAAGATATACCAAAAACTATTAATGCGATGCACTGTTAATTTCCATTATATTACCACAATGATATGAAATTATTAGAGAAAATGTAGGCATGTGTTTAATAATTATTTAATAATCTGCCCAAGAGGTCAAAGTGCACACTGGGTTGAAAACACACAAAAAAGCTGGTGTGACATCCAATGTCACCTCCTCCTATCTTGCCTACCACAGATTGTGATTGTAAGTAATATTAAATTTCAGTGTACAAGCTGATGACTTTATATGGGTGGGCAAAGCAACTGGACACATGGTTTTATTTGTACAATACTGAACTAGTTGTAAAGTGCTCCAGTAAAGAACAAGAGAGAAAAAAAATCTGAAAAAAAACCCCCAACAACAGAGGACCTGAAAACAACATTGTTTAGTTAAAGTTAATATTTCTCCAGTTTATGTGGTGTCTGTAGTTGTTGGGTTTTGGGTTTTTTTTTGGGGGGGGCACTGGATAAAATCTCTTCAATGAAGGAAAAGTCTCTATTTGGACATGGCTGTTGACTAGCTGTATGTACCATGTATAATGCATACATAATTCTGTAAGACCTCACTTTTGTTGAAAAAAGACAATAGATCGAAAGTAGCTCCCCCCTACATTAACAGTATTAAGCATCCATCAGTGGTTTGTGTGTTTTTAGGTATACTGAAGAATAACTGGTCATTTTTACCAGTAACTACAGTGGATATACAATGAGCTACTTTCCAGGCTGAAAGCTTGTCTATAGCATGTCTTCAGGCAACTGTTAATTGGCATCCTGATGTATGGTATTTACATACCTGGTACTATATAGGTCGTATGAATAGTGCCCTCATTAGCACTAAGGTAGCTGAGACCATTTGATGTATTATGAGGATACTGTGCCACTACATGTATGATAATGACACTAACTTCATTCATTCAGGTTACCCATGAACTTTTACCAGGAGCAGTGGGCTCAAGCATACATCTTTCTAATGAACAATATCTGCAGAAAACATCCACTGAAGGATTGTGGTTGATGTGTGTGTGGTGGAAGATGTGAAAGTCCTGATATGGCTCCAAAAACGAGATATGTTTTCCAACTGAACTATTCTTAGTCCTCAGCTCAGTTTTCAAACATGTGTCTGAGTCTGTCTGAGGACACTTGGACTCATCTTCCAGGAAGTTTTTCCTTGAATGCGATAAGAACTGAGACTGACATAAGAAAACGAAAATGTGATTTAAACTGGATAAAAAGGAGTCTAGCCTTAGGGCTGTCTCGGGAGATGCACACATGACCCTGCTGGCCCAGGTTTGCCCTCCAGCTTTAGTCTCTTCATCGGCACACATAAAAAAAAGATGAAAAGCGAAATGAGGAAAACAAATTAAAGGTGGAGCAGGTGAGATAAACAACCCCAGGGAGCCTATGAAAACCATCTTGTCACAAATGAAGCAAAACTATGGTGACAAAAACATTCCTGAGTTAGATGACAGAAGTTGAGAGACAAAGAAACCAAAAGGGAATATATCACATCCAGTGAAGAATGACAGTGCGGCAAGAAGGCTAAATGAAATCAAAAATACATCGAACTCAACTTGCTTTTGCTCCTGATCTTCTGCTGCTCTGTATTTGCCAGAATTAATAGAGAGGAAAAACAGATATTACAGCCTCTTGGTTAACACCAAGAGGTTACCGATCAGACTCCAGCACAGTTACACCTCCGTCAGAGATGCTAGTCACAGTCTAAACTGTTTTTTTACTACAGTGTTGAGGGAATCAGGACTTTTCCCTTCACTCTGCCCAACATGGGTCATGGGGATCCCTTCACTTGTGCTCATCTCTGCCTCAAGTCTGATTAATCAAGAAAAATATTAGCAGATTATTAGATAATGTCTGCTTGCAGTCCTAATTAACAATTGACAATACTTTTGAATGTTTGTTTAGACACAAAATCTCATATATGTGCATATATCATGTTCATTTATAGGGTTGATAGAACTAAACTATTAAATGATTAGACCCAATTCACCTAAAAAAAAATGCAGAATTGAACCAGATTAAAGGAGCACTCCATCACTTTTAGAAATGAAGCACAGTTTACTCATCACAATACTCAGCCTGTGAAAACAGTTGTATCATGTCCTCTGTGGCTCTGGAGGGAGCTTTCCATGGTTTGAAAAAAACAACTGCACGGGTGTCAAGTTCAGCTATCAAGTTGCATTTTGGAGAATATAGGATCCAGTGTGTTGGAGACATGACCCCCACTCTGTACTGAAATTATTTTTTTTTAAATTTAAATTTAGAGGCAAGGGGTAATACCACAATTACTGTGAATACAACTGTGTGCGCCAACATTAAATTCATTTAGGAACCTCTGAAACACTCCAACTTGGGTTTGACACTGAACTTCAGGATCCTTTTCAGAGGAGCTTACGAACCACCAACCACCATCAAACCACCAGCAATTACCTGCAGCACAACTGGCCACCTGAGCAACATCCACCTGCGTTTTACCACATCTATAGGCAGCCTCCATCCTACTTTAATGAGGAAAGCCAGTCAGACTAGTTGGTCGTTCAAACAAAATGCACCTATGGCATAACTGAGTTAGCTAACCTGCTGATCTCCTGCTGTCTGACCTTATCAACACATGCAGGCTTCCATTTCATGAAAATCACTGCAGGCAGGGTCAGTTGAACTGTTATTGTGCCTGTTGTCTCTGACACCTGTGGCTGATTGAGAACAAAGGGTTAATGATGCCTTCGCGCTTCTTACAATAAAGACTTGAGCTCAATAACCCAACTCCCCCCTCTACACCCTGCTTTATACCCTTGGGACCTAAATGTAGTTGGTGGATGGGGGTGGGTGTTGATGAAGCACTTTACCCCCTCCCGCAAACCCTGCTGTCTCCTGACAACCCCCAACCCCCCAACAAGAGACACCTGCACACACACTCCCTTTGATAGGCTTTAGTCACACTCTCTCCTCATGGATCTTATGATTATGTTGAACTCACATGTGTATGTGTATGTGTGTGTGTGTTTGTGTGTGTATGTGTGTGTGTACTGTGCCCATGTGAGACAGGACAGAAATAGCCTTCTGTTTGCTTAGAAATCTATCCTGGTGAGAAACAGCATCACAGCAGCAACCAACACAAAGTTTGCAAGAATCAACCAGCCTGGCCTGAAGAAAGTCTTTACACAGAATGAAACTAGGCTGTTTGTGTTTAACTGACTTAGCTTTGCTCTTTGTGTTTCTGACGTTATGTTGTAAAGTCACTGATCCAGCACTCACTTTATTTCATTTACTTTAGGTCCACAGGGAAAATAATGAATGTTAGCACGTCAATGGGTAGGGGGGGCGGAAACAAAAAAGAATAAACAAACAAATAAAGCAAAGATAAATCCTTTATCATCTTAACCTTTCTACAGCACACCCTTTTCCACCAAAGTTAAATGATGCAAGTCAGCAGTCTCCATCACAAAAGCGCAACAGCTGCAGCGACAGAAGCAGCGTTTGTGAATCACAATGGACCCCCTACCAATGCAACCCCATTCTCACCACAACATCTCAGAGGGCCTTGTCTTTATCCCCGAGGAAGACTCCGAGACTTTTTTAAGCTCAGAACGGAGGAATCGAGACATCTGCCGACATACTTTAACATTAATATGCAAATCACATTTACACAGCGTTGCGCACACCGCTCGCATCTCTTGCTGGCACGACAAGTACCGCAACCAGATCAAAGTTTGTTTTCTTTGGAATATCATTTGATGCATTTGAAGAGGGTAATACGTTGATTAGTTGCATACCATGTGATGGAAGGTGAACTGGTCTGTAACGGTTTCAAATCAAATCGCAAACCTTGGGTGAGCTCAAGCCAGACTGCATTTATTAAAAAAAGATTTTGCCCTTGAGTGTGTCTGCATCCTAAATATATTCCAAGTCGTTGCATCGCCCTTGCACGAAAATTTGTTATGAATGGAAACATTCACGAAGTATGCGTGATTTTACAAACAATAACAATATCAATCCACTGCCATTAGGTTTGATTGAGGGGTTAGACTCTACGGCAGCAGGTCACACCATTAAAACATGTTTTCCTAAGAGAATATGTAGCTTATAAAGAAACTAACAGGCTTCAGCAGTGGAAACCCTGCCTTTCCTGTCTTCGGGGCTCTCACCTTGTTGGCATTCAAGTCCGATATTCCGAAGCGCACGGGTCCTTTATCCAGATACGCGTCAATACACGGCAAAAAATGACATAAATGTGATTTTGCCAGGTGAACGGGCTCGTCAAACAGCGTAACGGCACATATTCCTGTATCCCAGTGGCTTCAGCTGGCGGCTGTTTACAGAGATTTGTCGCTTGTGTATCCGATCAGTCCCAGGGCGCCTTGGATACAGGCATGGTGCGGTCTGCAGAGAGCTCTCCAACCTGCCGCAACCGACCGGTTTGTCGCCGCCAAATTCCTCCGCTGTGCCACCTTCGCCGCCGCCGCCGCCGCTGCCTGCTCCTCCTGCGGATGAAAAAGAAAAATGATAAAAACACCTGGCGCTGTCCAGACCAGTCAGCTGATTCCCCAGCAGGCTATTGGCTGAGGGCCCCTGTCTGTCACTGTCGGCCAGGCAAAGCAGAGCACCATCTGCTCCGGGCTTGTGATGAGAACAAAGGCAGGAGAGGGCGGCGGGGCACGGGGCGAAGGGGGAAGTGTGGGTGTGGGTGGGGGGAGATGGGGGGAGATAAAGGGTGGCACATGGCATTGCCACTGAAAAATATCTCCCCTATGAGTCGCCTCCTCTTTACACAAACCATGAGGATAATATAGGCTGCCAGTGTATTACTTTGGGTGACTAGACTTTACAGTCAACCGTTGTTAGTGGTAGATTTCCAAAGTGAAAACGTAAAGTGATAACTTCCTTTTTTTAGATTTTAAGGTTTGGTAACAAATATGCTGTCAGTTATAGGTTTAAATTAGAGTCACTCTTCAAATACTTACTCTCATTTCAAGTATTTTGCTTCACATCATTGGGTCATGTTCCCTTGCAAATCTTTATTTCCCCCTTTGTGTCTCTTGTTAAACAAACATATATAGCTTTACTTACCTTCACATTTAAAGGCAACCTACAGTAATTTAGTAGAGAGCTGGGGAACTTACAAGAGACAGAAAAAAGATTTTTTTTAAAAACGGCTGAGATATTTCGACTTTTAATCCTTATGGGTCCACCTCCTAGAATGCTGGACCCAGCATTTCATATAATGCAACTAATTAGCAGCTTTCAAGACCCCCCCCCCCTTACCCTTTGTATCACAGGTATTTTCTAAAATAATTTAAAGTTTCAAAATAAATAATTGATGAAAACTTTATTTGAAAAATCGGTGGACTCCTCAAGGGGACACGGGTCCCAGATGCGCTGTAATGAGGAAAAATAATACACAATTGGATGATCAAATATTAAATTAAAATAAAGAGTCTATCATGTCAATGTTATAGCTGATTAGCTTCAGATCTATAAGGTGGCAGCAATAAAAGAAGGAGTAATGAAACATGAATACAATCAAACAGACTCTGTCACATGAGACGCCAGTTTAAATTCATTCAGCCTTTCAGTATGCCTCATGCATGGACCACTACAGCTGAAAGCGCTCCACAGGCTGCATCTAAAATCTTTCCAGGAATAGATGACAGTTGATGCAGCCATGATCTAGTCACAATAAGATGTGTACTTTGTGCATGTGGGTAGGATTTTGGGGCAGATGTTTTTAGCACCATCTCAAATTTATGAGCCAGAGTTAATGATTCCATAATATATTTGGGGTGGTCCAGCTGAGCTTAAATCACATATCTTGGTTAGTGGAGGTAATAGAGCATCTCTAAGTGTAACAGCTCAAACATGCCACTGAAGGCTGTCAAAAAGGTTGAAATAATGGATGTCAATGGTCAATTCAGGAGGCCAGAAAAGCCTCTTGAAAGTAGCTGAGGCAACCTTATAGGTCTCAAACATGGGAAAGGCAGCCCACAGACAAGCTGAAATTAAGAGACAAATTTGAATGAATTCAGAGGAAGAAATCAACAAGAAATACATAATCATCCCAAACCCACTCAAATTAAATACTGTCCAGCAACTCAACAGCTGTTACAATTAAGAAGAGAGCTTCAGTTAACTAAAGTGTTTCCATTAAATATCCTTAGGCCAAGCCCATAAGGGTGCTAATGGAAAGGTAGAGCAGAGACTTTGGGAAGACAGTAGCTGGGAGAATCTCCTTTGCCTCAGCCTAAATTTTATGATTAGAAACCTGTTCAGGCATGGAGTCATGCAGGCTAATCTTTTCCACTTTAATGTGAGGGCTGAGCAGGACTCCTGTATGGGAGTGCCGAGGAAATAAGGCTTCAATATAAAGTTCTTTAAGATCTTATTACCTAGTGAGAAATCTTCATGAGAGTCTACAGCATAAGGATATCTCTTTTTTAAACTTTGCTCCTATCTGTCCCCTTTATACTTTACTAGACAGCAGGTAAGTCGTATGTGTGATGAAGGATTTTGTGAATACTAATTTCAATGCAATTTGTTTGCTGACTTCCTGAAAATCCACTGCAAATTTATGAATATGCACTACATTAATTGGGCATTTTCTTCAGGGAAGAAAAGGAGCGCACATTTATACATCACCTCCTTTGCTTTATTTTGAAATATTTTTTTCCTTTTTCATCACCCTGGAGAGCTAACTGAGCTGTATGGTAAAGGAAAAGAGGGGTCCTTTTTCCACTTACTGGGGTAGGTAATTCTTTGATGTGTCACCAAATAAGTGTCACTTTAAAACTTCTGAAAAGTCAGAGTTAATGTATTCACAAAGTGAAGTCTGGACCTGCACAGGATTTTTTGTTTTTGTTTTACATAGTGCACTCACTCACTTTGATGTGTCTTTGCATTTTTATGAATACTGTAATTATATTAGGTAGTGTACCATTGTCTTTTTCTAGTTAGCAGAAATGAAAATATATTACCAGATATTACTACACTGGTATCTAATTAAAATCTACAGGTTACATGCCTAATTAACAGTCATTCATTTTACACATAACATCCTGAGACAACAGTATATTCACACACAAGAACACGCAAGACAAATATGCATGGGCCCAGCAAGTGAAGCAAGTGATATCATGCAGTGACCTTTAAATATATATTCAGCTGAATAGGGGATCACGTTAAACTGGCGCTCAGGCTGAAAAGCATCCTGGCTCCATTAGCATTTGTGCACCAATGCATGATGACATCAGTAAAGCATTACAGCGATTTAAGGAATCCATTTGCTCACAGTTGCGGCGAGCCAAGGAGATTATGAACCTGCTGTAGCCATACGTGCAGCAAGCTGACAGTGCTGTGACTGCTCCTGCTCAGGCCTGTTGCTACGTCCCCCAAAGTGCATGGCAACGGCAGCAGAGTAAAAAAGAAATGTGAAGGGACTGACGTAGAGGCCCTGAATGAAAAATTGCTCTTTGGTAAAAAGCATCAAAATGTAGTCCTCCCCTCACCTCCACCTCTCACTAAGCCTCTCATTTTATGACATGATCCTAAGTGGGTCCAAATTTCTTCTGAACATTTCTTTCTTTATTGTGGTCAAAAACACATCTTTTTTGGTGAATGCCTGTTTTTTCTGTCCTGTTGGAAGCACTGCCCCCTTGAACCAATTCAAGTGGTGAAGCACCACCATCTTGATGTACTCCTAATGCGAGAGCTGAACGTTCTTGAAATCTTTGGAATCTTGGCAACTGCAAAAATATAATTCGGTCAACCATTTCACACATATTGTAGATCTAAAACATTTCAAACAACTAGCACCATATTTCATCCATTTTTGCATGTGCTTGTTGTACTTGCTTACATAACACATTAGCCAAAAATGCGTATCACTGTGCCAAGCAGATAGACAGTATCTAGCTGCATAGTGCAGGGAGCTGTACAAGCACTTTGTTGGGTTGATTTTCAAACTGTTAGAGCTGTCTGCCAAGAGGTATATTTTGCAGGATGAGCAGGAGCGTCTACCTTCAAAGCCACCCTTGGTGAGGTGAAATGGGGGTGGGTAAGATGCAGGGGGTGGGTGGGGGTGTGGGGTAAAGCTCTTATCTGTAGACCTCCTCTCTGCTTCTCTTCCACAGGGAGATAGAGACAGATGGTCGGGCAAAGCACGGTGTAGAAACAGGCTGTATGCACCTGGACCTACATACACCAATTCAGTCAGTAAAAGCATGGTAGATCCTGTGTCGTCAAACTGTAGCAGGGCTCAGTGCAACTCATCAGTCAGGCTCAACAAAAACAACTGGTGATGTCATCACCATTTTATATTTCCATCTGGTTACTGCAGGCTCCAAACACTCCCCACAACTTCAAGAAACCACTTATTTCGAACCATGTTTTCCTCTTTGTTGCCATTTAATACCCCCTGGTCAGCAGGTGCCACTGATTGTTACCACGGAAACATGGCTCATAGTTCAGGGCCAGGGGAAAGGGAGGCTTGAAATACAGTAAGCCTTTAGTTTTGAGAAATTTTAAAATGTGCAATAGACAAAACTAGGTAAGAACAAAACGGAAACTGGCCACAAAGCAATCTCAAATATCTTTGCCTAAATAGCCCTGGGATCTCCCTGTGTTTGTTTTTCTCTGCTCATTTAGCACTTCAGCATTTCAGCAGCCAGTTCAGCACCATGGACAGCTCACGTGGAGTGGCACACCTGTAGCAGTATTGTGCTACGATACTGGAGATTAAATGAGTCAAAGTGTAAATGCATCATAATTTCCTTCTCTCTTTTCAGTGTGTAATTACTCAGGAGTAATTACAGATTCAAACAGGAGTGTTTGAATTTACTATAGAGCTCAAAGGGTGGCATATGTCTGGCTAAAAACTGCATTCTGTGATCATTAGGCCTGCTGATGTGAAGGCCATGGATAGACAAACAATGTCTGTGTCCTCATGGCCACCCCTCCCTGTCTTCCTCATCTTTTCCTACATCTACATTTAGGTGGAGGTGAATAGCCCCTTTTTGTCGAATGCTGCTATTGATTGCCTCTGTTAACTTGTGCAGTAAACACTGTAGTTTATCAGGTCCTGTCATCTCCTTACAAGCTGAGACACTGTGTATGCTAAACTTCAGACAACATAACCAGTTTCTCAATCTCTTGGTAGCTACCCAGAACTTAAGGTCCAATCAAGTTACAGTGTTGTTTTATGGCAATTTAGAAGCAAGTAAGGAAAAATGTCACTGAAATTAGATCCAGTTCAAATACAGATGATCTCCCAGTTGGGGCAGTGTGTAAAGTAATGGCACTATATCTTCTAATATTAGCATTTCCATTCACCACACCGCTACACACCACAGCAACAAGCAAGTTTTCCCAGCATACACTGCAGAAACAGAGAGCTATAAATAGACAGAAACAAACAAATGGATCTCATTTTCAGGTAGTGTCAAGTGGAGGGAGGGAGGGTGGTGTTAGAGGTGGTGGTGGGTGTGAAAATGATTGAGGGCCAGACCCAGGCGAAGCCGAGCCCGATGTGACGTGGCATTTGGCTGGCGAGCCTGTGGGAGGTCAGGCTGTCAGGACAACTGACAGTCAGCTGAGCAGGAGCCAAGTGATGCTGCCAGCAGGAGGCAGGAGCAGACGGAGATGCTCGCTGGCTGGCTGGAGGCTTGTTGTGCCACACTCCAAGCCCTCATTTAGTGTGACTCATTGTAAGGCAGAACTGGAAGAAGAAAAGGATCACGCCTGCCAAATTTGCACCCCAGTTGAGAAAATAAAAATGGTGTGAAACTTTTTTTATTTTTAACCCACAGCTAAATGTTTGCATGTATGCATTTTGCCCTGCAGGCTACAGGAGCTTTCACTAACCACGTTCCTGAGGCTGAATTCTTCTATAAAACATCAATCTCATGATCACCATCACTTCATCTGCTGCCCAGTTCTGCTTCCCCCCATTCTGTTTATCTCCTGTTAGTTTCAGAGATCATGTTGCTATTTCCTCTGGCAAGGCAAACCATCCTCCCAGGGCTTATTCAAGTGTCTGCTTTTCTGCTTAGCATGGATTTCTCCTTCATAATGCACAAACACAGAGGTTAAAATGCACCTCCCTGACTGATTTGATTTCATTTTGAGAGGACAGATGAGTGAGTGAGAAGGCAGAAGGCATAGCCTCTAAAGGATGCAGGGACCAATTTGTCCTCTAATCTGTTACCTTAAGCTGCGTTGATGCAAATCACAGATATGCTGCTGTCGACTTTTGCTTCCATCTCTTATTGATAATCCATCACATGATGTGATAGAGATTGATTTTGGACATTTAGATACAGTAGAAGTTGGAATAGAAATGAGTGAGAAAAATTATAAATATCTTCCCCTTAATATGGTGCTTTACTCAGTGATCTTATTAGCAGTATCATCCATACTTTACTTCATGGAAGGCCAGATCTATGGCTTAATTTGTCATGTTTCCATTTGGAGGCCTTTTACCTCACACTGAAGGCTTGCTTACTGAAAATAACAGCAGCTGAGAATAGATAACTGCGGTGTTGTTGCCAACCTGCTTGTATTTCACTATTGTTTCATACAGTGTATGAGATATGTAGGCTATGATATTATAATTAATATAGTATATTGAGATGTATAAATTTAGATAACGTTAGATATACTTTGCAGTATGAATTTGTGTAACACAGTGTCTTGAATCAACACTTCTCAGATACACCAATGCCCACACAAGTGTGGGAATCAGCCATCTAGTTAGCAAACAGCTGAATGCATATTGCATAGCTGTATCCTTTGAGGGGCTTATCAGTGCTAGTCAGTGCTTATCAGTCTATTTGATAAACAAAAATTCCCTTAGCCCAAGTCAAACCAAGTCGAGATGCTTGAGAGAGTAGCTAAGTGTGAATCCCCCCGTCTATCAACTGCCACACTGCAGGCATCAAAGCTCTCTAATGAAGTAATCACTTCCAAAATGACCAACAAGTTACTCAGTAGAAGACCCAAAATTAGCTACTGAGACTTGCAGGAAAGAAAATTTCTGGAAAGAATTTCACCCATGGCACTTGAATATTAATAGTGGCATTGGTACAGGGTATGTTTGTAATTGTTTAATGATCAATGATCAGTCTAACATTGTCTTAATTAAAGCCAGTTGAATCAGGTGTGCTTTTGTTTTGGTTCCCCCGACACACTCGAGGTCATCTGCTTACTTTGCATCTCTGCAGTCAATAATTAGCAAACAGCATGTGCATACATGGGCATGTTTTAGAAATGAGCCTTGCATACTGTATACCCAACTGAAGTTACATATAATACACAGTGCAGCCTGTCTGTATCCGGCCCCTGGTGTGGCAACTCAGCTTTTCCCACAACATGGACTGTGACATTAGAGGTTGAGAAGGTTAAAAGGAGGATCCAAGCTCACAGTTAGTTACCTGATGGTTGCTTACTGACTTTGGTTGCTGGGTAGATTTGGTGGCTCCATAGTAGTTTGACAGCCTGATCACTTTGTCACTTGTTCTTTTTTTTGTCCAGTTTTTTCTTTTACCTCCTTCCCTCCCTGTGTGGTCATACTATTCCTTTAACAGATTTTAGAGGTGTTTAATTACTCAGTGAATTCTTTCAATAACTTCAGTAATGCATCCCAGCAGTAAGGCCTGCATATGCGCCAATGCGACCCTCACTGTAAATATGAATTTTGCTGCAAACATGCTCCCAAAAGCTGAATAGTGTCTTACTTTGTGTGCTTAAGGGTTGTGGGCTTCAGAATATGAATAAGCAAACATGCAGTCAGAGGGTTTCTCTGTAGTCTGTCAACTGTCTGTGACAACAGCAGAGGAACAATCCTTTATCCAGAGGAGTCTCGCCATCTTCTCCTGAGAGAACACACAGCCTTTGCACCACTGAAGAAGTGAATTTACACCACAACATGCACAAGAACACTGTCTTTAAATATTAATAACATCTGCCTGGTAACCAAACATGTGCTCTCTATGGGATGCTCTCCCCAGCTATTGCCCACAAAGCAGTGAAGACATATCGAGCCAAGGAGAGAGGTCAGTTGTTCACTAAAAGGTTGGATTTATGGAGGGAAAATCTCGAAGAACCATCATCACTGAAATTCATATATTCCCAAATGGAGGCCCAAAGACAGATCAAAAGCTAACTGATAATCTGCTCTTGCCTTTTCTGCTTTAGCACCCCACCTCTTGATATATACACTAGTGGATATCCTCCTGTGATCACCAAGCACCTGCAGGGCAGAGTTGGGAGTGAAGCTGATGGGTGAGTGGATGGTCCATTTCCTCTGAGCGTGGAGGTGTTCATACCTCTTTGGAGAAAACTGCAGGTTTTAAGATGGGAATTTCTCACAGGAGACCTTTCCCAGCTCGAGAAGTGCCTGCACTCAAAATGCATTTATGTTTCCCAGAATATAACATGGATTTTTCTTTGTATCTCCTGCTTATTGTAGGGATTTTTCCATCTTGATGTACAACAGTCCATCCTTGAGCTAATCATCAAAAAAGTTAGGGATATCTTCTGAAGGCAAAGGCACAGGTGTACTTCACACATTCACATTAATGCACATGTTAGAAAATGTTGAAATTAAAATACAGTGATGAGTATTTAATTCTGAATTTAATGACCAGAAATCCTCTTTTGCAGCAAATGTCATGTAAATACTCCCTTGATCCACATAATGTGATCAGTGTGATACTATATCTGCTGAGAGCCCAGTTGTTTATTTCTTTGTTTGATACTTTTGTGTGCTGTAGCTTTTGGCCCTATCATAGAAATCTATTGTTGTTAAAAGTATAGGTTAAACACAGAATTCAGCAAATGGCTTATATTTTGGAAGCTGATTTTTAGCCTGATAAACATCAGTTAAGGCTTAATGAGCTGAAGGCTATCTGCAAACTGAGTCATATTAGTCATTAATACATAAATAAAAAATAATATTTATATGCAAAAATTACGTGAGGGGTGGGGCATTGGAGAGCCCATTAACTTTTTGTGTGGATACCCCCCCAAACACACACACACACACACACACACACACACACACACACAACCTCCCATTATAAAAAAAACAACAATTTATGGTTATGGATAACAGTTATATTTGGTTTCAAAATTATGATGTGTTACAGGGCTACGAGTTGTATTTTAGATGAGACTTCACTGAATTGAATGGGAATGTTGAGGAGGTATGTGCTTGACTGAATACCATTCTAGTTAAGAAGAGTGTAAAATGTAAAATCCTTGAAGCAAAAGTGAAACCTTTTGAATTTACTTGGCTGAGTAATTTTCATGCATGATATACAGCAAATATATATATATATATATAGTAGCTAAACCCTAAATTTAACAACAAGAAGTATATTAGCAATCATCTATAAGAAAGTTTGACTGCTCATACAAAGCATCCATAATTGGTGCATAAAAAGATAATGGATACTTGACAACACAACACATTTGTAATCATATATAATATGCCTCCATGCTTTTAACAGATTCCTCTCTAATAATAATAAATTATTATTAACACACTGCAAGGAGTTGTACAAGTGGGAAATCATATATCACTATCTATGATATATATATATATATATATATATATATATATGAGTTGAATCTATGTGTGCTAGGGTGTTTCTTAACTGCTTTATGCACCAGTTTCAATACCTCATATAGGAGAAGTTTTAATTGCACAAAAATATTAATGAACAAACATCACTGATAGACTGCTTATCAATGCTAAAAAGAGAAGAAAATGAAATGCTTCCCACACAGCATAGTCCTGCTTAAAGCCTGAAATGGGAAAGTGGTCTCAGTCTTTTGGCCCCCACTGTAAATAGTAGCTGTAATGGACTAAATCTGAAAATAATTCTCAGCGGGTCGAAGTGACAAAGTGACATTCAGAACTGCACTTAAAAGTCAAAGTCTGTTAAATGATAAGGAAAGGACATGGCTTGTGCTTACCTGCCTTTATTTACTATCACTCCTGGGGTTTTTGACCTTCTCTAGATCTCACCGTCTTGAGCCCATTATCATCACAAGACTGCAGGCGGCTTCAGTTAAAGTTTCTTAGACAAGGTCATTACAAAATCTCTGCTTTGGTGAACAGTTTTTCCTAAAAGACAAGGCAAGAATCCATCAACACATGACTGAGGGTGTTTACTCCTCCCCATTGCCACCACCCACTAAAACAAGAAAGCAAATCAGAAAAAGTCATCTGTTCACTTTGAAACAGCTAAGCATGCTTAGCACACTTTGGGTACCAGGGAGCTGTTCAAAGATCTCTCAGGTTGCATATTGTATTAGATGAATGTGAAATTTCTGCCACACAAAAGTGGGAATTACACCTGCTGTCCTGTGGTGGGCAGGGCACAATGCAGCTCTTTTAAACACATCAGGGTGAAATCTGCAAAAGAGGATTGTGTCTATGTTCACCCCCTCCTTCCTTGACTGGCACCACAGACAGAAGGAGCTTAAGGACCGACCTCATGGGGATCAAACATCGAAGGACTGAGTAGCAGCCTTGATAACAGCATGAAATCTCAACAGGGATTCATGGATTGGCTCGCTCACCTGAGAGTCCAGTTAAGACAGTCTTGATTAATGGCAAAGCAAGAAAAAAATACAGCATGTCAACTTCCTGTTTTTTTCTCTGCCCATGTATATAGCATATAGGGTTTATTGGAAAGAAACAAATGTGAAACACCCATTTTGGCATGCTGCATTTCAGAGGTATTATGGTTACCATGTTCACCATCTTAGTTTAGCATGTTAGCAGCATAACATTTGCTATTAGCACCAATCACAAAGTACAGCTGAGATTGATGGAAATGTCATCAGTTATTTATTCAGTATCTATACTATACTAGTTATACATGTGATGTCTTGATGACTTGATAGTAGAAAGTAGTACAGCTGATTGAAATTTACACACAATAATTTTTTCCAGTTTTATACAAAATTAAGCAGTTCAAGTTCTGTAAATAACCTTAAATTGTAGAATTGGTAAAACTTATTAAAAGACAGGCTTCTGTCTCTACACAGGCATGGTGGAACAAACTGTGTTACTACACCCACTGATGCATCATTAGGACAAAACTGTACTGCAGGAAGTAGCACTTTATATTAGGATCACAACAGAATGGTTGGTCGGATGTTCATCCTACAGTTACAAAATGACCCTGAACATTAAAAGAAAAGGACTAGACAGTGGCTTTGCATGCTGAAGACGAGGAGTCTCCAGACTTAAACCCCACGGAGCTGGTTTAGGGTGAAGTGGACAGAAGGTGAAAAATTTCCCAACAAATAATGTAACTTTCCATTGTAGAAAGAATGTCACAATTTTGTTTGGCTGCTGGATGAGTCATAAGTTCAGATTTCATGATTACTTATTTTAAAATAACGATTTACTTAAAACTGAGAAAGTACAGTATGTAAATTTAAATAACAAATGCTGGTGTAAAACTTTTGAGCAGTAGTAGCAGTAAATACCAAGCTGAGGTGCAAATGTGCACAGCACTTAACCTCTACTCAGTGGCAAACAGATCAGACTGTGTTTGTACTGTGCTGCTTCCAAGTGCAAATGTGTGCAACTGCGAGTGTGGAGCAGAGTGTTCCTGAGAGACCATTGTGCTCATTAAGAATCTGGCATGAAGCACTTTACTTAATCTTACTCAGTGTTGGAATATGTCAAGGTATAGAAAAACTTGTTGTTTTTTTGGGGGGGGGTTGTTTCTCCAACTGAGTCATACTCTGACTAAACATAAATATGAGATAGCAATCCATTATAGAGAAATGCAATCTTCATTCAGAATAGATGTAGCAATAATATGCAACAGCATACAAATTATGTAGCCCGGCTTTAATTTTCAGAAATGACTAAATGTTATCAGGCAGGAAAGCATGAGGGTGGTGGGGTGGGGGTTAGGTTGGGGACTTTCTTCGGCGATGACTTGCATTTCTATAATGGTTTTGCATAAATTGTCACTCTGCGACCAACAAGTGGAACTGATGCCATGTAAGGTCTGGCAGGGTTGCCCTTTGAGGCAGAAAAAGAGAGCAGAGAAAGAGGCTTGTGTATTTGCATTCTGCGGTGGAGCAGATGGAGCGTCTGTCATCCATATGCATGAGGCAGGCGGCTGCCAGCCTATCACCTTGACCCTTGCTATGGGACTGTGACCTTGGGACTCAATAGAAGAGAATGGGACCAGTCTGAGCTGTGGTGTTAAGTCTTTATGCCATGGCTGGGAAAAGTGACTGAGCCTTGTGACTCCAATAGTCCAGGCTGTGATTGGGTCTGTGGAGGAATGCTGCAATGCTCTCCAACACCTGCCTGGATGCAATTCATGCAGCTCATGTTGGTAAATGATGGATGAAGGGGGAGGAGAAATAAGAAAATGTCACAAAGACACTTCTGTTTGTGAAGCAGATGCACTGGGAAGGAGCACAGGTTTCAGAGAGGAATGGTGGGTACAAAAATCAAACTAAAATGATCATGTCTCTCATGAAGATGTGTTTGGACTAAAGGATATATGAATTGTTAGACATGACAAAATCCATCCTATTGTAACAGTTACTTTCATATATATAAAATGTTGGGTTCCTATATAATCTGTGTACATTTTACCTAAATTTACTCGAAATAGAATGGAGAAACTTTCCTATATTTAGGGCTGACATGCTGACAGAAGCAAAGACAGTAACAGACACTTAATTACACAATTAACCTTTAAACTGTTTCCGGGACAATGCAATCCATAATTTAAATGAACTTTTCACAGGGCTGTCTCGGCCCTGTTTTGTCCCTTCTGTGGGAGCAGATTTCTCTCACTGTGATGGGAATTTAATTTCCAGTCTTCAAAGGCCCTTCTGCCTCAGAATGCCAATGGAGATGACCTTTGCATGAAAAAAGATGGAGGCACACTGACTTGCCATTTCATAATGACACAGCTGAGGAATGAATGATATCTATCAAAACATGTTGTGTGAGTGATAAAACATTTGCATTCATCCAGTGCTACAGGATACCACACAGCAGTAACACAGCCCAGGATTGGGTGGCACCACCTATTTATGAATCTGTCACTAAACATATGCATATGCATATATAAAGTATCTCCTGTTCCTGTCACCTATGTTCCTAGCTAGTTTGAAGCAAGAAGCTAACTTGAAGTGATTTACTACATTGATTGCAGCATATGATAAATAAACCAATGGCTGGTCACTATAGCAACTTTAGCATAATTTAAAAAATACAGAAAAATTGTATTTTTAAAATTCACACACAGTCTTTTTTTGAAGTAGCTCCACAGCAGTTTCTTTTGCAGTTAGTGTGTGTAAATATTTAGAATAAACTAATTATACATAACAACTAGTTTGTGCAATGCCCCCTGTTTTAATTTAGCGATGCATTAATCTTCACTTAGTAGAGGCTTCAGCAATAACTAGGTCAACATTCAACTTCGTCCTGCAATCAATAATCTCTAACTAAACCGGGGACAGAAAATTCAGAGCTATCCAGAGCTGGGCTTCGGACGTCAAGTGAAATAAACACAATAAGAGTCATGTCCATGTGCATTATTGTACAGATTATTTACATGGTACTCCAGAGATCTGTGGTGATTGATTAAGACCTCAGAGTGACTCATATGAGATCAAAGCCCCCCTTCTGATTCATACAGTTAACTTCATTTAACTGCTGCAGTATATCACTTTTTTTGACTGCACCATATTTTTGTATTCCCAGAGTAGACACCAACAAGACATTAGTCACTGTAACCACATGTTCCCACGGTGCATCCTTGTGTGGTGCAAAGCTGACTGGAAAAAGGAGGACATGCTGCATCCGTGATTCGCAGCAAAACAACAACTTTGCCTCACAGCCAGTGTGGGGGGAGAAGCTCTCTGTGCAGAGAGCTGAGTGTGTCTCCTTGAAAAGTCACGTTGCTGAGGCAAGCAGAACAAAGAGACGGCAGATGCAAGCTGGGAGATGATACTGAACATTGTGTTTGTGTGTGAATGTGTGTATTGTGTGTGTGTGTGTACATGTACTACATGAGGGCAAAGAAATGAATGTCTTTTAAACACCAGATAGGCTCCATCTTGGAGAGAGCTCATTCATTCAGAAAGTGTCTGCACTTCATATAAATTAGCTCAACTTCCAACATTGTGTCTGGACAAGCTGACTGTTGGTATATTAAAAGTGACAACAAAATACTGAGCATTTATACACCATGACTGTAGATGACTATATTCTGGGATCCCAGATACACTGCTTCATTCCTGGTATTACTGCCACATTGTTTACTGTAATCATATAATTAAATTTTCTACCAGCACAAGCCTAATTAATTAAAGCCACCACACAATTCTGTGACAAATAGGATTTTCACTGTCTGAGCGCAGCGGGGGGTCTGAATATCTATGTGTGTGTGTGTGTGTGTGTGTGTGTGTGTGTGTTTGTGTGTACCTCAACATAGTTAGGAGCGCCTTAGTCCCATCATGCTGTTGTCGTCACCACACGCCACAGGAGTCTGACTCATGTAGCTCAACTCTCACCATCACTCCCAGGTGTCTCTGCATAATGAAAATATTACAGTGTAAATAAGACAACCCAGAGGGGTATGTTGATATTTTTCAATTATTGGAATAACTGAATCATTCAAAGATGCAGACTGTCAAAAATTAAATTGAAACCCTGATCAAATTAAACATAAGTATCTAGAGTACCAACAACTATAAACTGGCAGTTTCAACAGGCCTCTCAGTACACTTCTGTTTGTGTGCCATATAACATGCCAACCCCTCTTTCAGTCTGATGATTGCAGTTCCTCCTTTCATTGACCAAAGCATAGACAAAGAAACATAGACTGTTATCACACTTAACTTAACCAGTCACTTAACCTAACTAATGTGGTCTCAATAAGCGGTCAAACAAGGTGGTTTTAAAGACGATAGGTCTACCCAGGGTTTTCTGAGTGCATTCACATGAAAAGCGCGGGGTTTCCAACATATGACTGATCACAAACATGAACAAGTCTGCTGTCAACAGAGTAGTTTGACTGTGTTGATGTGTGAATCAGGTAATATCACTAACCCATCATTAGAACATGAGTAGATCTGATATTAATAGATTAGTGTATTCAACACAATTATTGGGGTGTTTAGATACACTATGTTCTTGAAGTGTATGATGTTTTAACCTTTTCCTTTTAGTTGTGTGAAACAGACTTGGAAGCAAATAAAAAACAAGTCTAAAAATGTAATTCAAAGTGTTAAGTAGACTTCATTACTTCCATATATCATAAAAACAACAAGACTTTAATGCATCAATCAGTCTCTGTTTGTATGTTAAAATCATGCCCCCTATGTTCAAAACCCCCATGGTGGAGTCCAGTTCACTTCATTTCCCCCATCAATCAATCAATCAATCAATTAATCCACTGACTAAAATGTATTTATATAGGATCCTTTGTATAAGGTTAGCGCTAACCAGATGGTAATAAGACAGAGGGGACATAAAAAGAATAAAAATGTATTGATAAAATCAATAAAATAGGTTTTAGTAAGTACAGTAGTGTACATAAAGGCTGTCCCGCTGTCATTTTTTACATCAATTATGTGAGCAGTAACTGCTTGCACCCATCTCATGGGTCACAATGTCATTCACCCAGCATACAGTATATACAGTATATTATGACAGCAGTGTCCAAGGACACAGACAAGAGGAGAGCAATCACTCCATCAGAGTGGGTTGGTAAGCTCAGTGATAATCAATACTGTCACTGACAGCTCCCCCTCACCTGTGGGGGAGGACACACTGTAGCTGCTGCTCATCTCTTCACTGTCCTACTTTCCAGACCCAGTCATTTCTCCCCTGCAGAAAGACCTAATGTTTTGGTGGTTTTTAAGAGATTGGATGAGCAAACTGTATCATTACAGGTGAGCTGAACAGTTGATTACTAATTTGGTTTGTGACAATAGAACTAACTCCCTCCTTTATATAGATTCTTGATTGACAAGCCTTTTAAGCATCATCCCCCCACTTCCATTTCTCAAACAGTTTGAGCACACACAGGTGTTGATTATCACCAGCTCACGCGCTGCCACATTCAAACAAATGATGGGCGTAAGAAATGCAAATAGCATCCATCAGTGCAGGTGGCTTTGGAGAGATGCAGAATGTGAATGTGACTAAAGGAAACAAATGAGAGCAAAATTATTCTGTACATTTTTTGATGGGATCCCACTGAACATGAGTGCTCAGTTATGGACTCAAAATGGACTCAAACTGATCACAAGTGTTGATTACGTGATACACAAATGAAAAAATAAGGTTTTCATATAAGTCTACAATATGCATATTTTTTTGGTACTTGGAAATGCTTGTTCCAGTTTATCTGTTTGTAAAATATTAAGACTGATTCAGGATGTGACGTGTGCATTTGTTTTACATGTCTTCAAATTGCTTGTTATTTGTGGGTGAATTGAAACATACACCTCTGGCACACAGTATAAACACCTGATAAAAAACGGAACCCCCCACCCCCCACCAGTAGGTGTCTCCAGGATCACATTTTGCCATGATTACACACACACAGACTCACAAAGTGAAAACAATACCAGCTCCAATGTCGCAGTTGGCAATTACCTGAGGAGAGCTGAGCACACGTCAATAATATTCAACATAGGACTCACTAGATTCACATTTCACAAAAAGATGAACACAGACTTATGAAACTTGGTGTCCTTCACCTGTCACACTCACATTTTCTTCAGTGTGACTCTATTGCAATGGAAAATACACCACTGACAGTGACAGCTGAATGCTCCTGCTCGTTTATAAGTCTTCATTCTGCTTATTTCACCACAGAAAACTTCATCTGACAACTGTCTCAACAGAGGCCATCATTTTCCACAATGTTTTTTTAGAAACTGAGAGTGTTCTTGCACTTCTGTTTATATTAGCCATAAAAGAGCTGAACCCAACACAAAACAAGAGTATCACTGTTAATGCCAAGTTTCATCAGCCTATGACCTGAGGCTTTGGATTTCCCTGGAGACATCTAATCTTCAAATCCTCCTCACAACCAGGGCGTCGTCTCTTTGCTTCCACCATTCACATACTTTCCCCCAGCCAATGAACTGCTGATGTGGCATTATCTACCATGAAAGAATACCACTGTTTATCTATTCACCACCCAAACAGCATAAATTAATAAATCTGCATACTACATGTAAGACTGGGCTTTTTAAATTTTAATATCAAAGACATGACCATTTGCATATGAAGTGGTGGTTTTTCTACTACTGATAGGCAATTCAAGATGAATGAAGCCCACTTCCATCTCATATGAACCACAAGTTGCATTGTGACTGCATTTACCATGTAAAGACATCATGAGGAAGCAGATACTGTATGATCACTGATTTTGCATTTTATCTTGTAGCTGACCTTGAATAACTGAGTGCTGCACTACCTTGCCACTTTTTTTTGCACATATGTGGTTTCTCCGTGTGACACAATGTGTTCTGAAACATTATTTAATTTTAGTCATATATAAATAATTGGATTATTATTAGATTAAAGATGCAATATGCAAGTATTTTACTTTAAGATGTTCAAAAATCATGCTGTCAAATTACAGAGCATTAGTGTTATGTCAGAGACATGGTTTTACTACTGGAAGGGACCCAGAACCAGGAGCCCATTATACTTGTGGAGTTACAACAAGACAACTTTGTGGGGACCAAAATGCTGGATCTGACAAGTCTAAATTGCTGTTTGAGGGTTACGACTGTTTGAGATTGGCTTAAGTTTAGGTCAGTTGTGATGGTAAAGGGGCAAGGGAATGTAATCTGTCAGTGACCACAAGGTTATGTGTGTATATCTGTGTGTCTCGTACACTGTATTCTGGGCTTTGTGCAGTTTTCTGCTTTTGTTACATGCCTGAATATTACCATTACACAACAGCATCACCTCATACAATAAAAGTTTTACAGTAGTCCTGATCGCAGCGGTTCAGGTAAACAGTTAAACAAAATTGTGAGCAAAGGTTGGGCTGTTTTGGTAGTTTGGAGGACAGAATAACACACTTTGCAACGAAATGTGTTCCACAGCATTGCCCCTTTTTTGCATTCACAGTAATGCTCATTAACACCTCTGGCCAAGTTTTATTCATAGTAAGACACAGTCATAGTTAAGGTACAGATACACAGTTTTAGTCTTTTTTTATTTTGAAATGTTAATTTTTAATTAGTGTTTATCTTGGCTGTCATAGTAAAACTGTTGGTGGAAAGATCTAGATACCTATGAGTCCAGATAGTTGGCATGTTAATGGCATGGCTCTTTTGATGCATCTGTGATTCCCGTAGAGGTGGCTCTTTGTCTGGGCCAATAAACGATGTTGACCGAGCAGCAGCAGACTGTGGCTGATATGGTTCCACTCTCTGCTGTCTGTGGGTGGATATAATGAAGAGAAATTGCAGTGCAAGGGAATGCACAGTGCTCCATAGTGATGGTGCTGGATTTAGGATTGAGGGTGGTGGCTCGGTGGATCTTTGTGGCCAACACAGCTGCTACTTGTGCTACTTTCTGGCTTCTGGCCTGCCATTGTCTCTTGAAAGCATTTAGTATTCAGCTGGGGCTCATGGACTCCTGCCGATAAACAGAGGAGTAGTCATAAGCCAAGACTGCTCTCTGATTACTTGCACCATATCAACAGCAGGTTACTTCAACATGAAATTGTCATGAAATAGAATATTGATCATATATTTTAATCGACCTTGGCTCTTAATATACAAAAAAAATGCAGCTGGTGAAGGTTCCTTCCATGGCTGACACGTTTAGTGTGAAAAAAGTCTTCTTAACTGCAGATGTCAAGGTTGAAGTGGGGAGTCCCCTCATGTCCACATTTCTGTGATTTTTGAAATACTGCCTTCAGAGTGGCCGGGGTGGAGATGTCCAGAGAGGAAATGATGGACCTACTAAAATGATTATCCATTATAACCCAGATGGTTGCAAGACGCTGCACATGTTAGATAAGTTTCAGCTTTGAGAGAATTTAAGTTCTTTGAAATTAAACTGGGAATTAGATTTAAGATCAAATGATGATGGCTTCAGTGGAGGGGGAGCCTCTTTGCTTAATGCCAGGTTGTCTGAATTATCAGCAGCTGTTCATTCCTGCTTACCCCTCACCAAGAGCTCTCAGCAGGCAGTCTGCTTTTATCAGTGCTGAATGATTACCTAAATAACTGCTTCCACATTAACATCAAGTTGTAGATGGAGAGAGAAAGAGGTGAAATTTGTGGATGCATATAAGAAGTTATTTGGACATCCCTCCCTCCCTCTCACCCCCCAGTCCTTAGGATTGATTCCCCTGACAGGAGCCCCACCCCCAGAAGTAGAAGTTGAAGGAGAGAATGATGAGAGGAATAAAAGACAGTGTCTCAAGCAACTTTGGTTTCACCTGACAGGGGCAAAAATCAGTGCAGTCTTTGCCATTGGGAGAGATATCCATAAGGTAAACAAACTAGCAGTCAGAAAATGTTCTCAAATATTTATAGACTGTGGTTCATTAAGTCTGCATTTATTGCCCTTGTCAGGCCAAGTACCTTAAGAGTCTCTGAAGATCTGCATTTGACATTTAGTAAACAGCAACGCATGTGGGGAAAGGTAGTTGATAGGTATGACAGTGAGAAGATGTGAGCAACACGACACAGCACTGAAAATTAATTTTTGAGGCTGTTACATACTGCTTATAAAAGAAGAGAGCAGCAACTCTGTACGGCTCCCTCTGTGTTCCGCTCATTAGGCTCAAAGCTGCTTTTGTGTTCCACAGGATGTTGTTTTTATTAAAATATGACAGACATCACAACAGCAATGGGAACAGTTAACTGATTCACTACTTCATCAGACCAGACTGGGGGAAACAACTGTTTAGCATGGGGCAGAAAATTAAACGCTCATTATACACAAAGCTCTTGCAATTTCGACTCTCTGCTCTTATTTTGACAGCATTATAAGTCTCCAAAGTCATGTCAAGCAAACACAAACAACAACATTAAAATATAGTATGTATAATATGAGGTTGACTAACATGTCTACACATTAGCAGACTGTGCCCACACTAAATCGGTTGAGGCAGTGCACTAGTATACAGCAGCTCACATGTATTTTCACCACTTTGAGTCCAATAAGCAATAACTGTAGTTGTGCAGAAGATTTTTGGTCCAAACAACAAATTTTCCCCAGAATTATTGTATTTCAGGCCAAACTGTTAAATCCAGACTGGGTTGAAGCATACACTGAGTGTCTGTCATTTATACCAGATGTCTGTGCTATGGTAAACAATATATCAATGGCTTCAGAGGCTGGTTGTTTTTTTAAATGCATGCTACAGGACACGCTATCTATCCATGTATATCAACAGGAAACAGGTGCAGCATTTTTGGCGCTGCATACCAGACAAATCTTGAAGTTTACCATAGTCAATGAAACGGTTTGATCCTTAAGCCAAACAAGATTACACAAGGTGTCATCAAAAAAGTGATTGGATTATTGTTTGCAGACCCAGGTTCAGTTTTTGGTAACTTAATTGTTTATATATATAATAATAATAATAATAATCAGTTTAGATCATATATATTTTATTCTTCACTAAGTGCAACATGAATGACCCATCCATCCACCCCAACCATGTCCTAACACTAACCTCGTCAATGCTAAATCACCTGCCTTCCTCCTTTGGTGCTGTCATCATTACTATGGCTGCTCGAGGACACTGAACAATGGAATGCCACCATGGGTTGTAATCAGCTACTGCACAGACAATCTGTGGGCTGTTTTCTTGTCCCTTTTTTACCGGAGGAGGAAAGGCATTAGGATGCAGGCCATCAAAAACAAGTGATCAGATGAGACTTAATTGCAGACAACTGTATTTCTGCATGCAACAAAATAAGAACAGCATTTATTTACCTTTGCATCACCCTCATGTTTGTCTTGTTTTGTTTCACTACCCCAATATTTTACTCAGGTCAACACACACTTACACACAGACACTTAGACAAAGGCAATTTTGACAATGCACTGGAAAGAGGCATACAGTATTTTCAGACACAGCTTGGATGGCTGCGCCATGATGTTCAATATTTTAATCTTGTCATGATGGTCTACTCACTCACACATGATCAGAAAGTTTGAGGCTATGCTCATCACCTGGACAAAAGCCCAAACCTGCAGATGAAGATCTGGCGGGCAATGAGGACATCTGATCCTAGCACTGGGCTTTCCTCCAAGAGGAACTGGTGATTCTAAGTGGCCATAAATGCTCTTTTATGGGATGGGCGAGTGAGCAGAGCCCACAACAGTCCATAAAGACTGAATTGTCTCCATGGGGATGTAATGGGGACAGGCCCTGTAAATCAAAGTGAGTAAAAATGGAAGCTGATTCACATTAGTGACGGCTAATTAGCTCATAGCACTGATGGCTGGAAGCTGTCTGCTGTTCACTGGTGCCGTATGTCTCCCGAACAGAACCAATGGTGGCTCGAGAGAAGTTCCAGCTTGGTGTTTTCATGGGTCATTTTGCATCTCCCCAGGGTGCACGGAAAATGACATAGTTTAAGATCTGTTTTTGCAAAACACTGATGTAAGTGAAGAGCACAAATGAGAACAAGATGACCCCATGCTGCTTGTCCAATAACAGCACATGTTTGGTCCCTGTCAGAATGGCAGCTTGTTCGGTGGGCGGTTTTCAGCTCTTTCATCAAGTCTGGCTTTGACTCCCTGCACTCTCCAACCCACTCCTTGGTTGTTCGCTTTGCCGGCACAGGGAGAAGCATCCAGGAGGACTCTCAGCGTGGATGATTAATTCTGAAGGCACTTTCTTGTCAAGAGGACCTTTACTCTGCTGATAGAGGCAATGTGTTCTGTCAGGCCTTTGAAATTCAAATGATGTCTTCCACTTTGTGTCCCGCTGACGGCTTTGAAAGTTCTCATAAAAGCAGAGCAACAGAGATGCGACCGACACAGCTGATGAAGAACAGAAAGGCAAAATCAGCTTCATCCCAAAATAGATGTCAGTACCAAACTGAAAAGACACAAAAAGATAATCACAAAGCTACTTGACTAAAGTGTGTCCAAGGATTTGAAATGTATAGGAGCATGGCTATTTTTGTACTGGGCACTGCCATTTTAAACATACAGTCTTGTCTGCCTCTGGCCTATTTTTCAGTTGTAAAGAAGAAAGACTGCACTGAAGAGAAGTGTAACAATCACATGAAATATTTAATGGATATTTTATTCAGTGCCATCAAACCTTCAGCAAACACTCATTACTGATAGATACATTATGTGGTTCGAAATCCCGTCCATGCATAATAGGCAAATGGAGGCAAGTGTAACACAAGGTATATATATTTTTTAGAAATGGAAAATATATCTATTAGTTGTATGCTATTTTGGGGGTTTCAGTCATTAACGGACATTAATGTCAATAAATTAATAAACTTAATCACTAATAGTAGGTAGTACTGTCCCTAATGTTTTTCTGCCACTCACAGACCAGTATGGACATGTAAAATGTGCATTTCTTTCTTTTATTTAATTAGGTGACAATTGCAGAATCACAGATATGCATCTGTCCATAAGACTCAGACGTCAGTGTAATTCATGCATCTGTCAGAAGAGCCACCGTAATCACCGTGTATCTATTCACTCAGTCCTGGTCACTGACTTTGACATTCTCCCACGAGAATGCGCCTGCTGAGTTGGTTGGCGGTGTCAGCCCTGGTCTTAGATCCCTAGATCTGCTGCACAACTTTCTCTCCATCCTCCTCCTTGCTGAAACTTTATCCTGCTTTGTGTAAGAGAGTCCTTACCACTGTTTTTTTGTAAGTGGTGGGTAGAGTTGAAATTGAGATCTTGGTCTATCTCAGGAGGTTTTCTCTAACATGCAGTGAACCCGTGGTCTGTAGGAATGGAGGCTTTGTGAATGCCAAGAATGAACATCCATGCTCAAATGACATTGTGACTACATTTCATGAAGCTACATCTGATTTATGTATAATGAATTTAAAATGTGTAGCTTTTTGTGTGTTATGTGTGGATTTTTTATGTTTTCAATTTTGATAGATGTTTCCAATTTAGTGCAATGGATGGGTGAAAACTCAGATCATCTTGGGTTAACTTTTAAAGCTACTCAGACAGATTATTACAACTAAAATCTGCAAAATTGAACAACCGTCTCATGGAGTGCACACATCTTAGAATCATAATGGACTCGATCCTCGATCTAATTTAAAATTAAGACACATAATGTCAGAAGGAATTATCGAATACAGAATGCTTGCCACACCAAAATATGCAGTTTCTTTCCTGTGCCTGTCGACAAGTGAAATCATTTCACTTCCCAGTATTAATGACTGAACATAATTCGATTGATAGCTCCCTGCAGTGTTAACATGATGCAGTTATTTTCAATCTTCTCAGCTCAGTTAAAAAAATGACTGCTATCATAAAGTCTTTGAAAACTTTTTATCACCTGATAATATGTACACTGCAGAGAGAAGCAAAGGCAGCCACTGAGGTGGAGCATAAAGATACATATCCACAACACCTTGGGTCAGTGAACAGCTAATGGCCTCACTTATCAGAAGTCAGCAGAGAGGGCTTCTGCTAACATTCGGATGATCATCTACTCATGGAGACCTCAAGTGTAAATGGGAAACAACTGGACAAGCAGGGAGAAACTATGTCTTTTGACTTTCATTCGCTAGGAAAATTCCTGGCTCTTAGATTCTGGTGCAGTTCTGCTGCGAGACAATGGCAGTTTGTTGCTGTGAGGATGTGGATGAAAGAAGTGGGGACAGAGGCAGCATGCATTTTAAAAGCTCCCTCATGGTGGCTGGTTCTGGAGTATAGTTTGTAAAGCAGACCACACAGCCGTATTGCTCCAAAAGCTTATATATCCCTCTTAGAGAACACACTGGCAATTTTAGAAACCATTAACATCAGAAGGAAGGAAATGCAGTAGCTTTATGGATCTTAAAAGACTACCAATTAGACCAAACACAATTCATTTGACTATTGCTGAATACAGAATACACCCAGCAATGCAGTGGCTTTAAAAACTCTGCAGTCGTTTTGTGTTTTTCATCAGCCTTCATACACAGCATACAAACTGAGTAAAAACTGATCCTCATTTGTTTAACTCACAAATAATTTACACAAGTTTTCTCCTTCAGTTGTAGCAACAGGGGACACATTTCCAGTTTTGGAAGCAAATTCAGCTCGAATGCAGTAAAAGATGACGTGCAAAACAGCTATTTCAAATTCAACATCTCAGTATCCCTGCATCCCTTTGCCACATGCTCTACAATGCTGGATGTCTGACAAACTGATTAAACAAATCTTATGTTGCAATTTCTAAAATGAATTTCTCAAAAAAATTCTGTGATAAATTAACATGTAATAAATTAAATCTGACGAAACAAAACAAAAGGCAATTTTAGTGGAATGTAAGAAAACACAGACGTGGCAGGACTAGGAGGATAAGAAAGCTTTTTATTCAATTTTTGAAGAGTAGATTAATATTTTGCAGAACCCTGGGTGAGCAAGTGTCTACAGCCCCTGAGAAGCTAAGGTGTCGCATGTCTTTATTTGCAGAGTAGGGATGAATTAGCAGGAACGCTCTGTGTTTTTCCTCTTGAAATTGGTGGCTCTTGTTGTGCTGTGTTCCAGGCCCGCCTCTGACAGAGCGGTGACACTATGACTTTACACAAACATACTTTTTACTTGTTCCAAGTTGACTGGTAGTGTCAAAACATGTTCTCTTTCTACCTTTGCAGGGATAGAAAATGTCTCCCCTTTTTAGGGGTAATGAATATGTATATATTATTATTCTTTATAATATATTATTATATATTATAAAGAAAATGCACCAGTACACTTAATAAACTGTATCACTGTGTTTATCACAATGTTGACGAACCCAGGACGTATTTGGTGTATGAAAAATGCATTCAGATTTACTCGCAGTCTTGCCCAGAGTCAGTCATCATAAACTGTCTGATTAGGGCTGCCATGAAAATAGATTTGTATTTTATTGCATCATAAACCCTAGAACAACGGATCAAATTTTTCTCCACACTTGGCATACTTCCAGTGTGATTAAGGAGATGTTGCATTTGTTACTCTTAAACCGTTATGATGACGTGATTGGTGAGCCAACAGATTACTCGCTGAATCATCAGGATAGGACACACACACACACACAGTGTCTTTTTAAATAGAAATGTGACTAAGAATAAAAAGCTTTTAGCGTCACACATTTGGAGTTGAGCCAGCCTAAATGCATCACATTTTTATAGACAAGTGTGTCCCTATAAAGCACTTTACTGCAATGCCACAGCTGTTTTAATGACTGATAAGAGGAAACAGGCAGTGATACAGTCATAAATACTGGTAGAATAACAGGCTGATGGGTAGTGCAAGATCGTCGTCATAACACCTCTGTAAGCAGATTTTACAGGTAGCGTCATTTAATGACGACTTTGGAAAGTGTAGAAAATGGACTGTGAAAATGTGTGTGCAGCCCTGGCAATTTTCCGTTTAAGCTCCCGTCAAAACACAGTGCTGGAACATACCGACACCTCCCCACCATGAAACCCTCACAGTGACACAGGAACACACGCTCAGTAGACACCACATCATATTTTGTTCATTCCGGAGTGTGCAAAAACAAACAAACCAACAAATAACTGAGACAAATGTAAGCCTCCTCAACTTTAACCCTGTCGCCCCTCCGTGCCACATCATCTGTCATGTCCCATCCATGCTGCCGCCCCTCAACACGGAGGTCTGACACTGACAAACATCAACTGCACATGGAGAAAAAAAGGGGGAAGGATTGCAGGGATCTGAACCTCAAAGCATGTTTGACTTGGTCTGGCTCTCTTGGGGTTATCGGTCCTGGCACAAGCAGTAAAATTTGGGTTTACCTTTCTGGCCACAAGCGTGTTCATGTGAAAGAGGCAGAGTTGTTTTGTAGCTGTATTCCAAGCAACACTGTCAGGACCAGCAGTGAAGTGACTGACATGATCTCAGATGAAACTGTGATGGTGAATTCAGCTATCGTGACAGCTGAAGAGGATATTCCACCAGGTTACAGGTAAACAATATGATCAAATATCTGGAATTTCATAAGAAGTGAGTTTTTTTGTCCCATGATGAACAAGCTATGAATATGTGATGCACACAAAAAAGACCTGAAATGTTGCACTTATAATCATAGTAAAATTATAATGAATAAAATATTTTATATTAATATTTAACAGTGTGATGATCATTTTTCTCACAGGAAATATCAAAAGGCATAGTTGTATTTACAATTCTGATTAGAGTATCTCATGTTTTTCTGTGCTGAAGGACATGAAAGAGTCTTTGTGCAGTTACAATACAACTATAACCATCATTATCATCATGTAGTTTGTGGTGAACTCACCCTTTGTTTGTTTGTTAGAAACCTGAGGTAAAGCCCAAAGATTGCAGGATAATCCACTTATCTCCTCAGGTCAGACATGATAAAATTTGAATAATACCCATCTAGCACATGTTCCCAGGTAAAAACACTGATTACAATACAGTAACACAAACCTTATAATTAGTTTTACATAACTTACAGCACAGATGTCTTTTAAACAAATATCCAACTCTTCAACATTTTTCAACTAGTAAGACACTGAGCTGTGAGAGACAAAAAGATTTTTACAGTGATTGTAATTTGGCCTTTTTGCACAATTTGAAAGAGAATATAACCTCCCAAATATTTCTCACATATCCATAAATAACAGACTATGTATATAAACATTGGGCAGGATTCAAAACTTAAAAATACAGTTTATATTACTGACGACTCTCTCCAAGCATCACCAAACCACATGTCACACTAGAGCCAGTGGAAAGGAAGGAAGTCGACAAATTTTTAACCCGTCAGAGCAGACAAGCAAAATCCAACAGGGCAGAGGCAGACTGGAATAACTGCACCATGACCAGAAAACACCACAGATAATGGCAAATGGGAAAGTGGACAGTATATATCAGGATGATGACCTAAGTAAGAGTTGTGAGCTAGAGGACTACCATAACAGATGTCATCACAAAGCATGATACCTCACAACATCAAAAAGTTCTTAGCACATTACGTTTATTTTTCTCACAACAATCATGTTTATTAATCAGTGGTTGAATATAAATAGTTTAATTTGCAGTGCAGTCCATGTCTCTCTATAAATGTCAAATAGTTCAATATGTGGAGTATGCCATTTAATAAAACCAGATGAGGGATGGAAAGAAGCTACATAATGACGGGGATAAATGTTATTATCAGAGGGCAAATGATGTCCCATGTGGTTCCAGCATCTCACATCATATTACCTTATTTGACCTGCTCTGATTCTCGGATCATGTCTCTGCTGCTGTCATAGCTGCAGCAGTGATGTAAGTGTGCCCAGATGGGAGGTGCCCTTTAAATCCAAACACTGGGCTCCTTGTTGTAACTGGCACTTGGAAATGTAAAACATCTCTGCAGGGATGCAGGAACCACGGTGCACCCCAGAAGATAACAATTCCCATCTCAATTATTCAACACAGAGAAGAACTGAAAGTGCATGACGTGTGTGATCCATTATTTACCAGGCTCCATGCATTATTGACGTCGCAAGCTGGAACATTTATTGGGACTTTGTTTTCCATGTTTGCCTGACAAAAACAAGGAAAACCAGCAGATATTGTATTGTCTTTCTTTGAATGACCCTCATGTTTGTGCAGATTTCTTTAGGGGGTCAAGCACAAGTGCTTCTGTCTGACTGTGTGTGTGTGTGTGATGACAATTTGATTGCCTTCAACTGCCACACATTTCGTCAAGCTAATTTGTTTTCCTCTCTGCATTGATTACCACTAGCTCAGGGGCAGATCCAACACTATCATCTCCATCGTCAATATGCATGTCTGACTCTCCTGACCTTGTGAGGATAAACAGATGAGACGGGAAGCAAAACAACTTCCTAAGCACACTTCCTCGTTTGTTTCCCAGGGGTGCGTAATGATAAATAGCTCTTCCCAGCACACAGTAGGCATACTCATATAGTAACTGTGTGAGGTTGCGTCACCAGGGATCCTGCCGTGTTCAGCTAATGCGATTTGAGGCTCTGAGTTTAAAGAATTTCTAATGAGAGGAACGTCTTCTGAGCAAATCAGTGTAAGCTTCAGGCACATCAAAAGGGACGTCAGGTTTGAGGCAAACTGATGAATATTCTGCATGGCAACTGCGACGTACTTAAAAAGGCGAAAAAAAAATGTTTCTTTTTCCTTTTCAAGTAAGTTGAGCTTGCCGCACGTCAGCTTCACAGCGAAGCACATTCTCTATTTATTCACCAAAGAAGACAGGAGTTTAAGCTTGCAAGAACAGCAACTCATGCATTTCAGAGAAAGTTGGAGAAGATCTGATTCTGAATTATTATATGCCAGTTTAAGATTGCCATAATAGTCAGTTAACTTTCTCTCCTAACTTCATTAAAACTGCCAAGTATTGACACAGAGCAGAAGGACAAAGGAGAGGCATAACACAGGATTGTTCAGTTGGAGATATGACACCACATTTTTTATCAAATAACTGATTAACAATAACAGATAAGAAGTGAACTGAAATTTGAATTAACTGCTAAGAAGTCAGTACATGTATCAGGATATCTGGTGTTTGACTTATGTATTTAGCTGTTCAAAACTGCAGTTACCAAAAGGATGTAATTATTTGTTAATCAATTATTTATTTTACTGCAGTCTTAACACCCACCACATTAGTGTTTCATAGAAAGCATGAATTTTTCATTCTGACTGACAATGTTGGGCCTGTAATTTGTTGGTGCGATATACTGTTATGTGTGTGAGGTGACCATAAACAGTTTATAGTGTCACTTTAGCTCTTTCACACTTCTCTTTCACATCATGTGACTCACCTAGACCTGCGATAAAGAGACAGCTAGCATCAACTGGAGTCCCTCCTTCACAGTCCTTCTCAGATGGCTGTCCATCCAGTGACCTCAATCCTAAAGAAAGTGAATTTAAGGGGCAGTGCATTGGCACACAGTCAATGGAAATATTCAACTCAGCACAATTGGAAGTAAATTCAGCTATGGTCGTGCGAAGTGGGGCACATCAGCATGAGATGAAAAGGTCACTAAGAGGCTGAGCTGAACACAAACTGTCACACTCCTTCACACGTGGATGATGAGTCTGTTTTTAACTACCTTATATATATACTATATACTATAGCCACCGTCTTCATCACTGTTGATGCTGTTTGCACAAATGCATCTCAAGAAAGTTTTATCCTCTTCTGAAAAATGGGAAAATGTGCACAGTATCTGTATCATTCTGATATCATCATAGTTTATATTTCCATGGAAAAATGCCTGAAGAATTAAGATTTTAGTGAAGTGTGACAGCAAATATGCATTTGTGGTTTTACCAGACACATATAAGACTAAATCCACAGAATGCTTCAGTTTATAATTGTTTGCAGTGAAATAAAGACATTCATAAAGATGACTCACTCTGCTTTTCAGAGGCTTTTACTGGAGACTTTTGCCGTAAAATAAACCAACCTACAATATTCACCTTGGTTGTCTGGCACACAGCCCAGGGCTCTGAGACAGTAGCGTCCTGTGGGAGGGAGCCCAGTCAGAAATCACACTGTCAGTTTTGCACATCGTGTGGGCCACATCAAATCACACCAGGCAGTTTCAAAGTTGACTCCCTTGTAACCACTGTTTCTGCAGCCATAATTGGATAAGCTGTCAGCTGGAGCTTCCAAAAAGAACGTGGCTTTACTGTACCTGCTGGTGTGTGCACACACACACACACACACACACACACACACACACACACACACACACACACAAATGACACAAATGCAAACACGCATGTACTGCTGACATGTGTCAGTACACTACATATTCACTACACTGTGGATTATGGCTATATTATCACTCATTGTTTTACAGGGTTAAGGACTATAACCACTGTTGAATATTATATTATATTATATTATATAACATTTGCTTCATCTGCTTTTCTGTAAACTGACAGAGAAGAATCATATATCCTGTTCATCACAACACAGTCAAATCAAACCTCTGAAAAAGACAAATCTGATCCACAAGATCCAGGATTATTTCTGAATGACAAACCATATTTGAACTCGAATTTCTTTGGCAAATATATTTACTTTCTCTCATGTCTACGCCAGGACATTTTAGAGTAACAGTTTTAGGGTAACTGCTCCCAGCCAGGAAATAGCCAGGCACACAATCTCCACTAAAACAAGTAATTGTTGTTTAACACTTTGATGTTTGTGCAGAATAAATTAACAAACTTGTCCATCAATGAACTTTAGAGGTGCCGGTAGGCAAGATTTTGTGACCATGTGGTGGGACCACAACCGTTTGACTTCAACCTGGGAAATGCTTTTGACTTCTTATTTCCTACCAAAAATTGTCAAGGTGGGTTTCATTTAACCATGGCCATGATCCCTAACACCAACCATGTAAATAAATAAACCCAAACCAGGATCTTTCCGTAACCACCATAACCAAAATCTCAGAAAAGACAAAGATATGTGACAAACAAAAGAGCAGCTAATCCTCTGAAAGAAAATACACAGTGACCTCCACCTTTTTGTTTTTTCAGTCCAGTAAGATAATAACGACCTAATGGAGAATGTGAGAAGTGTAAATTTAAAATTAAGATTTTCCCATAGGGTTTCTAACAGATGTTCTTCACTGAGACAGTTAATGGTCTGTGTCTGATTACCCTATTCACATCCATCTCAGTGGAAGAATAGCAGTTACTTTCATTATAAGATGAGCAATGATTAAGAAGTCCAGCAGACCCGATCCATTCTGGAAATTTTTTATCTTTGAAGGCTGCTGAGGACGTTGAAGTGTGAGAACATTTTGTTAAAACATCTGAGGAGATTCAGTTGTCTGTGTTGTCTTGAGCTTTGTGTGCACCAATGCAGATTTGACTTAAAGCAATAAACACTATATGTCTCTCAATGAAGAATCATTAAAATTCTGTGGGTAATTACTTACATCTTATATACAATATACTGAAAAGATCTTTGACATAGGTCTTCAGAGACATGCATTTTCCTCCTCAGAGATGTGAAAATAAGTGAAAATGAAACACCACTATAATTAGACGTGATAGATACATGGTCTGTTCCTACCTTCTCTGACTCATTTAGTTCAGCTGCAAACTTAAGAGATCATAAAACCTCTTCCTCACACCCTTCAATGTCAAACCATGCATGGCTTTCATTTCTCCTTTTATTTCATTTTGTTCCATGTTTTGCCAACTTCACAGAGGCAACTGATAGCTCTATGCACAATTTAGTGATCAAAAAGAACATTTTTCCTTCAGCACATTGTAAGCTGTTGTCAAATAAGGGCTGGATTCCTGACAACCAGTCAAAGTAAGTAGAGCATGTGAATCAAACCATCTTGAAAATGAAATCATGGTGGTGTAGCTATATTTTGTCTTGTCACTTCTCTCATGGTGTGCTGTGTTTGCAGAGGAACAGCAACGTTGTTGCTGCTTTTATGTTGTGAATCTGACAGACTATTTCAAATAAAGAAAAAGTTAACAGAAAAAAATAGACTGAAAATAAAATGTGAATGTGAACCTATGAAGAAATATTATCACCTTATATATTAGATATGGTGAGCATGTGAGCATAAAGTCAGCTATTTACACAACCAGCAGTCATGTGGCAAAATTAGCATTCACATGGAGTTACAGTATATTTCTGGTCAGAGTGTAAATCTAATATTCATTCTCCTCTACAAAAGAACCAAAACAATGAGCTGAAAAAAGCTGCCAACTGCCAACCTGTGGCAATCTGTGTTCAGCCTATGAGCAACCCTTTTCATATTACACAAAGAAATTTAATCCAAAGGTTACAAACAATTACAGTCATGACACTTGAGTGTAATGGATATTAATTTAGGATGTAAACCTGCCTGCATTAGATGGATTTTGCATGGAAGAACTCCATTTACCGCCCTCTTGGCCTAAATTGCTGAAAGCAGTGGTTCAAAACCTGGGCATCAGGACCCCACAGTGAGAACTATGGTAGACAATGCTTTGTATTAATCAAAAATGTCAGGAACACCGTGTTAAAGTAATATTGTGCAGTTAAAAGTTCATGCTTAGCGGCTACTGGACAATATTTCCCATTCTCTGTAAATGAAAACTTGATGATTAAGGCCTGTGCCATTTAAACAAATCATATAGGCATCAAAACACATCCCTGAGCCTGAATCACACAAATTTGGACTCTGTTATTGCACCCAACTCAAATGACATCCCACAGTGCATGGAGACAGTAATCGGATTAACCGTGCATTTGAGAAGACAAACATAACATGTTGTGCTCTATCCCAAGACTTCCCCTTTAGCCATCATCTTCATCAGGTGCCATTGTCCCTTATCTCCTTGCCTCAGCGCCTGTCCTCCAGCTCTGCTCTGAGGCCACAACACTCACAGCCAAACCAATTTACCCACATCCAACAATCCAATCACTTCCACAATGTATCTGTGTCAATGTCACTGAGAGGGGAAACTGTTGTCCAGCGATCTTTGAAATGCAATGGATTGCTTCGAGGAAATAATTGAATTGCACACTATAAATGGCTAATCTGACTCCTGGTGGTAAATAGCAGTGAAACAATTACTTCAGCACATGTTCTGAACTAAAAATGAAGAAACAGCCTCGTAAAACAACAACTGAAATGTTTGACTGATATCTTTTTTTATACAACTCATCCTCCCCGTATTGCTTTTGAAGTCCAGTAAAGCCCTGCAGGGAGAGACCGTATCGATTGCTATGATGGCTGCCTGAGGAGTACTAGGTTGTAATAACAGCTTTAAGGCATGTCCTGGCCTGACTCCGCTACCCCTGCAATGCCATACTGAGATGAGCTGGGCACAGGGCAGGAAGCACATAAATAATTCACTATGATCTCTGGCCCACATGTAATTTAGCTTGTATCCCCAATGGCTCAGCCAAAAGACAGAAAGTGTTCATTTCACCCATCCAAAGGGGACCCTCCACAGTGATTTCAACAGCAAACTACACAACCTGCCTCCACATTCGAGGCAAGTTAGAGCAAGAAAGAGGTGAGAAAACGGGTGGACTCATCAATATTCATGCAAAGCACTGGGGCAGTGCTGCAGGAGCAGGGAAATCACAGCATGACTGAACAATTAAAGCATTCATGCACGACATTATGACAGGAAACCAAATAATCTTTCCCTAAACTACTGCAGTACTGACTACCCATCATTACTTGTAGATCGACTGCAAGTTATCTTTTCTACATTCCTAAAATTGTTTTCAGTTATGTCTTTTTTCAATATGGACAAAATGCACATTTACCATTGCACTCTACATGTACATACTGTACTATAGAATCTTGAATTTTTGGTGAAAAGCCAATACGCATATTTGGTTGGTCCAAAAAAGTTTTAGGCTATGTGCAACATGCACTAACCCAGTTTGCTTTGTGCAGCAATAACTAGTACTTTTGAGAACGAGGGGCATCAGACAGGGACAATGAAAATGAAATTTACACTTTACATGGATCCAGGTAATAAATTTGCATCCTACTGCAGGAGCTAGCATCATGCCTGACCACAGTAGGACACTGAGACTCTGAGGGACCACTTAAAAAAAAAAGTTTTATTCATAAAACTTTGCTTTGATGATCATTTCCAATGGTGATAATGTGATCATCATATGGGTTTCAAGCTCATCCCTATAGCAAAACTTTGTTGGAAGAGCCAACAACAAAATGATCATCCTAATTGTCTGCTGTAAACGCTCATCACAGTTTACAGACTGATGTCCTGGTTCAACATGGTGCCATACACTTTATATTAGTTCAGTGAAGTGGCTCTTGCATTGACTGATTGGCATCAACTCTTTCATTCATCCTTCATAATCACTGGCTCAGCTGTGTGGCTACCAGCTGACCTGCAATATTCAATCATATTCATGCATTTAAAAAACTCAGCTCCAATAACCTCACAGTGTTCTGTTGATCATGGCAAAGCTCCTCATTATGTGTAATATTATTGGTAATGTAAAACTACAATTAATTGTTCACTGTCAGTATTGGCTTTTTTACAACCTGTCTGATCATCATACCACTCATGTTTCATGCCTCATCACGCTTCACTGTCACTCTGTTGCCACGTTCCCAGATATCAACAATCCTGATCCCTTTGATCCTGATCTCAGTGATTACCTAATCTGCTGTTTGATTTCAGTTCAGTATCAAGACAGGCTGGATCAGCTCAAGGCAGCAACCCCTCCAACCCATTTGTCACTGTGAACCTCTTACGCAGCATGAACCACTGTGTGATGCTGGTGATGGTCGACCTCCTGCTGTCTGTGTCTCAGTCAGATATGGTGTGTTCATCCCTACCCTCAGTTCTCTTTGCTTCAATCTCTCTACCTCATGACTCCATTGATCCCTGTCATGCTGATCAAGTGACTCCACCTTGGTATATCTAACCAGGATAAGGCCACAACATGTAACAAAAACACTGCAAATACAAGGCAGTTTCACACATGTATTTGACATGATACTCAGCAACACCTCATTGCAAAGTATCTAAACTGTCAATAACACCTGAAAAACCAGGCAAAGCTATTTACAAGGAAAAGGTGGGTATGTTAAGGCTGATATGATATTTACATTTTTATGCAAATGTCTTCCTGGTGCTACTTTTAATACTCACAAGATTGGATGAGGACAGTCAATCAGTCAGTCAGCTTTTTTTTCCTTGGGAATCCACAGCTCTACTGGGAACATAGTAAAATCATTTAGTACCCATCCAACACAAACAGAAATCTAATCAGTAAAGCCTGACAGAATGTCTCTTTCAACCTCAGCTGCTCAATTTGTCAGATCCAATCTTTACCCAATTTTACTCATCTTTCAAGGAAAGGCAGCGATGCTGTACAAGGAAACGGCAACCCTGCCAGCACTGCTCATACCGTCATCGCACTGTGGGCTTACTGCTGCCCAAGATGACTGTGATCTGTTTAAAAAAATACAACAAATCCAAAATGGGTTTTCTCCCTCTATAGCAGGATGATGGTGAGGGCAGTCAGACCATTCCCAAGCACAGACACAGGTCTGGCTATGCAAGACTACATCACCTATTACTCATGTAGAACATAAATTATTGTATAATAATACAATACAATTTTAGCCAGAGACATTAATTAAATCATATTATCAGCTCATCAGGTAATTGGCTGTAATGATGGCTCTTCAATAATTACAAACACAAATGTGTGCAGCTGTGTTACTGTATAAGAGGAGGGGAAATCATTTCTTATGAATAAACAATCCGAGCTTTGCGACAGATCGTTACACAACGATTTTGGAAGTCCTGGAAATCAGTTTATTCATGGAGCTTCACAGCAGGGCGGGTCACCTGACATGTTCACTGGAGGAGAGCAAACTTCTGCAATTTGTTTATCTGATCAGCTTTGTTGTGGCAAGATCTCCTGTAATTGATGACAGAGCCATGTTCTCTCCGGCAAATCAGTTTAAAAGGAGATGACGGATGCTGGGAAAAAGTGGCTCATCAGTCTTCCCCGTGCCATGGCATGGGGCATGAAGCTGTCATTTTCATTCGCTCCACTACTTGTTCTTCTCTTCGGTTCACAACTCAATCCAGAGCAGCCTGCTCTGGTCCACTCAAGTAATGGACTTGTGTCCTGATCCTCAGAAGGTTTTGAAATTCATATTGATTCATGCACTATAGTCCTGTCTATGGCTACCTGCCAGCTAAATAGAAAGATTCGAGCAACAATATTTTGGGAAGCTAAACTGATTAATGCTTTCTACCTGGATGGAGACACATGGGGGTTAAAGCATTTTCTGCAATTTCTTTATGCTGTGAGAAATACTCTTAAAGCAGTAGTTTGGAAATTTTGGAAATATGCTTATTCAAAGTAAATGAGAAGATCATTCTAATGTTGGTACAGTAAATAGGATGTTGCAGTTGCAGACGGGGAAAAGAATAGTCTGACTGTGTTCACAGGCAATAAATCCACCTACTAACACCTCTAAATGTCATTATTTAACTAACTGAATTATTTAATTTGGCTAATCTGCATAAAAAATTAAGTGTAGCAGCAACAAAATGCAGTTGTGTCATACACATACAGACATACAGAGCAGGTATATATGCCTCATATTTAGTGTACAGACAAGAATGCTATCAACGTCCTCATCTACCTCTCAACAAGAGAGCAAATATGCTTATTTTAGCCTCGGTCAACGGTCAAACCACTACTTTGTATCTCAAAATTTTCAAGGTTTTTTCTGAACAGCATTACACAAGCATCATTATGTTTGTACTAATAAAACTGAGCTTCATGATTTAACAAGTGCTGTTAATTCCTCATAAGTTCATCGACCAGCAAGCCCTTTTTTCTGTTTTTCCAGTCTGCATTTGCTTCTGCACTCTCTCAAACTCTGTGCTGCTCAATCATCAGTGGTGCTCTCCCGCTCTCATTTGCCTTCGAGGCTTTACAAGCTTTCTGTGGCTGGGGAATAGTACTGAAAGCCTAATATGTTGGTATTAGGCAATTTAACTTGATAAGAACTTAATACTTCTGGACCCTATGCTTGGGTTTTATGGGAGAATCCAGCCTAGAAATTGAGTTTCCTGGTGGTGTGTGATGTTGTGAACCTAGTATTATCTGCCTTAACGCGATTGTCTCTGTTCTCATTGTGTTATACCGGACAGTCCATGGAGAGCGGTTATTTGTCTTAAGGAAATTGATTATCAGTTATTATTCTCAAAAATAAATCTTATTATCGATTGAGTCTGATTACTTTCAGGTCAGTGGTTGCTTTACAGTCACTGATAGCTGACATCCCTGGGATGATGGCAAACACGCAGGAGAAGCACCTTTATGTGGATGTCAATACATTTCACATGACATTCTATAAAAGGTCAACCCCACCCCCAACCCCCACCCTGCCACTGCACAGGTGTTGCAGAATACAAACTATGAATGGAGCAGAATGGGCAGCAACTGTATACATCAAAACAGACTTTATTTCACAGCCACTGACCTCCTTCAGCCGCTCTGTGCAGCAAAATGGCTGCAAGGATGCTGGATTTTAGGGGATTAGTTGTGAAACTTAAAACACCCTTCAGCACTTCTGCAAGTGTATACACATAAATGTGAACGTGGCATAAATATATCAGATGCATTAAATGTTGGCTTTTTCAAAAAGCCAAACAAACAATCAGTGGCATGTTTGCGATAACAAATTATCAGGGCCACAGAATAACTTCATGAGGAGGATAAGAAGCTTTTCTTCACTGGTCATGTCTGTGTGTATTGTAAATTTGGCTCAGTCATCAAAGGCTCAGCACAAGTTTCCTTACTCACATCTGTGGCTAGCTGAAAGCAGCCCTGTGAGTAATCTGGATAAATAATATACACTAAGTGGCAGCCACTGTCTGCCAACTGTAGCAGAACCTCCTCTGTCTCCATCCAAGGAGCTGATTATTCTGGACCTGTGTCCACAGTCCACAAACTGCCTTGGGTTATTCTGCAGTGCTGCCTCTAACAGTTTTGAGTAAATGCATTTCTTCATCAGTCAGCTGCAGTATATGATTGCAGTTGGATAAATATGCATCTGATGAAGACACACTGGTGGTGCTGCCTGTTGACAACGTGCTGAATCATGTCTAGTATTGACAAGCTGGACTCTGACCTTGGGAGGTGTCTCACACTGCCTGATTGATGGCAGATAGATGCCAAGCATAACAAAGATAGAATGATCAATCTTGCCATGACTCGCCTGGCCCTCACTCTGATCCCTACTTGAGGCCCCGACCCAGTGAACTGTCACAGTAAAGAGAAACCCTTACATCCAATTATTCTCTCATAACAAACGTATGCACATTATACGTCTGGTTACAATGCTTCCTTTTCAAGATCATGACAGAAGTTCAGTAGGAGGGATTATCATATTTACTGATCCATTTTCCGGACAATTATCCATAGCTCCTACACCAGCCGATCCATAACAGCTTGCTGCTTGTGTTTCCCTGTTCTAAATGACAGCACTGCCATCTCCTGTACAGAGAGCATGCCTGCAAGCACGAACATAATATACAGATCTGAGATGGAAGTGAGATTTACAAATCCCTCTTTGATTTTTTTTTTAGCAATTATCCTATAAACTTAATTTTATTCATCTATGCATTTTGTGTAATATTTCATGTGATCATGTCTATGGCCTGGTCAGAGATACTGGGCGATGATTCAGTATTCAGTATTTTTGTAGTCCTTTGCCCATTGGCCCATTTGAAAAGCATTTTGCAGACTGGGGGTTGAGCTGTTCAGATATAGTGGTGTTGGCAAGCAGTTTCCCCTAGAGGGCACTACATCTACACTTTTACACAGCGGTGCCGTACACCTGATTTACGGTCTCTCACTTCAAGAGACACACAGCAGCTCATAACAGCTAATGAGGGGAAACAAGACAGTGATGATTATGATGATGAGTATGGCTGAAGATATTCTAAAATTAAATTTATACATCAGGATAACTTGTCCTTCAAGGGAACATACCAGTGTTTTTGTCCATTCCACTACAAATCGCATATATTCTATTTCACTTCTAACTCCAATGGATGCTTTATTGTCAAGCTCCAGGTGTCTTTGTAAAGGGAGGTGTGTGTTTTTGATGACCTCATGTACTCATGATGACCTGATTTGTCTTGGTGTCTTGAGTGGTGCTTCAATTGTTTTGTGGGGCTGTTGTCCCCCCCCATTTTCTTTCTATTTTAGATGGACAGTATAGTTAATAGGCTGAGTGAGTTACATGTCAAATGAGAAGGGGATTTCCAGCATTCCAGAAAAAAAGCACCATGGCTTTCAAAATGGTTTGAAGCAATAGAGGGATAAGTGACTCACAGTGAAGGGGTAAAATATCCTTTAAGGCTTTTTTCTTCAGATGAAATAAAGCTATTGATCCAGTTGATCCCATGTTCTATACCAAGGCAGGCAGCGGATTTGTGGATCTTCACGGACTCTTCAGATTATTTCCACATTATTGACTGGAATTTAATAATAAAGTATTAGAAGACAAACATTTGCTGAAAATGTCAATGAATTTGTTGGTGGGGAACACATCACTGCCTACATTTGATCTGTAAACGTCAGGGAACAGATGACTTTGGATCTATGACCCAATACTGTTCTGCCTGATGCCTGACATGTATGAGATTCATCGGTCACACCTTATTATTTTAATATAGCACCTACTTTTGATTTAAACATTATACTGTAAAAAAGCAAAACCTGTCACAGTGAGCACTTATTAACTATTATCCTCTCACCTGATTTTTTCCCCCTCTTGGTCTAGAGTGTTCTCTATGAGTTAAGAAATGACAATTTAATTACACCAAGTCAAATGCTTTCAATTCAGTCACGTTGCTATAACTTTTGTAAAATGACAATTATTTTTTGCTATAAAACAGAGGATTAATAAAAAATTTGAACAATGTTATGTCAGCCATTCTTCAAGAAAAGAAAAAAAGTTGATTCCGTTTTCAATGCAGCCGACTTGTAAGATAAAGTAATATTGTATATGAAAGATGTGAGACCTATCTTTTATGAGGCACTCATTCAAGCCCTTTTATTTATTCATCTGTTTCTTTGTTTATTTATTTGATTTATCTTGACCCCAGTAACATGAGGAAAGTGTCTTTGCTTTAGCCTTCACTTCATGTCTGTCACAGTGGCAGAATTTTTCAACAACAATGACTGAGTTCAAGGAATGGCCAGAACAAAGACAAATGCTGTCTTCATGGTGATAGTGTGTGTATGTGTGTGTGTGGGGGGGGGTAGCATTTATCTACCCAATATAGACCTCATGTGGTCTCACAACCACTGAGCCACAGTCTTGGAAAATTGTCAGGCTGCACCCACTATCATATCATTCTTCTATAGGAGAAAAAAAGCTATCTGGCTTGTTTGTATTTCTTGTAACCGACCCCAATCATCTAGTGCAGCGCTGAGCTCAGGATGCAGTGAGTGTCTGTGCAAAGAAATGTAGCAGGGGTACTTGTCTTGGTGGAACAGTTGTGGGTGGGGAGACAGTTACTAAAAGCAAATCCCTGTGAAGAAAGCATCACAAAAATCAGTAAAAGACGCACATCATCTTTGTGATTGCAGTCAAATGGCAACAGGCCAGAAGCTGAAGGGGTCTGCCCTGTAAGACTAACACCTACATGCATGAGTCAGACCTGAGCCATGAGAGGCTAATGCAGAAATGTTCACTTCTTTTCTACTGAGATCACCAGATTCTCAATGCATACAGTATCTTCACACATATTCCCTCTGTTATCAAGCCATGCAGATTTAACTAAGGTGCATGTGACTTTTGCCCAGCTCAAAGCATTGAAAAAAACAAGTCTTTCTGGTGGCCAACTGCAAATATCAGAGAAAACAACAAGCATGCTCCTTACCTGACGAGCTTTCTTTGGTCTTGAAGACACTGGGCTTTTCCACTGCAATGATGGCTGTATGGTTTGTTTTAAGTCTAGTGCAGCATTTTCAGTGTCTTAAGGAGAAAAACTTAAAACCTTACCCAAAACAGACCTATTCTTTCTGTCTTGCTGAGTTTGTCCTGCCATTTCAACGCTACTTCCCACAAGGTTTGATCAAAATAAATGGGAATGTGATGTTTTTTGTTCCAATGACCCTATCCTCTTCCTTAATTGTGTCTTTTATTGACTTTCAGAGGGTGCACTCCAGACTGCACACTGGCACAGAATTGTAAAAGCTTTACAGCAAACTGCTGGCTTATAAAACTGCCTGTCAATTTCCTCAGCTGAGTTTGTTTCCATGCTTCCATGGTCTGTCTGGAGCAGGCAGATATGGGACTTGATCATAGCTTCATCAGTCATGCTGACTGCTTTCAAATTAATCTGCAGCTATGCAGATCTTTCAGATGGAATAATTACACTGGTTTATTTACAGTAATAGAGGTGAAAAATTGGGTATGGACAACAGCTTCAGGACAATTAGATGGATTAAAAAAGAGTTATTAATGCTCCACCTAAAGGGCTCTACATGGTAAGGGCACTGCTCTCAGACGTAAAATAATTTATATTATTTAAAAAAATAAAATTGTGTTTTGTCAAATAGTTCAGCCATGAGCCTGATTAACTGACTGCTTCTTCCCTAAAATTGACCCATAAAGAGATTGTCCTCATTGAAAGAGACAGGTGTCATCCCTCTGTGAGATTAGCAGAGGTTTTTGTCAATAAGGGATGCAGTTAGTGGTCAAACACATGCAACCTAAAGGTTAAACAACATGTTTTCATTCAATTCTGGGTCACTGGCTTTTTTGTGTTTACCTTAAGGTCAATAACCCATGACACCGTGCTATAGCAACGCAGCAAAGTGTGTGACCTATATGTCATCTTATGTTCAGGCTTATCACATGTCCAAACATGGCCAAGCGCAAGAGACAAATCACATGCAGTGCTCATCAATAAAAGATCAAAATGAAATAAAATATTAACTTATGAGTCATTCTATGCCAACTAACCAAGAATACAGAACGTTTCTCAGTTCATGTCACTGATTTTCTCAAAAAATAAAAAGTAGAATCCTAGATACCTTATCAAATTTTGTTGCTCCACTCCAACTACTTTTTTAATTATGATTTTTTTTTATTTGGCCCTCAGAGCCAAAACACATCATTTGAAACTTGTACTGAACTTCCAAAAAACCCCTAAGAATGTTTTGAAATATGTATCCACTACATTCATATTTAGATATGCAGATATTTGTACTATGTTCATTTCAAGGTTTTCAGTTCAGTTGCAGCTTGTAATGGCTTGATTTGTTTCATAGTGATGTCTTGTTCTGTGTGTCTGGGCAAAATATCAACCTTCTTTCCTTAGCTCAGGACAATTTCACAATTTCAAGTTTTTCTGAGGTCATTTCCATCATTGTTTGGGTTATCATATCATTTTTGAACCTACCTCTGAGTTACAACTTTCTTTCTTTCTTTCTGATCAGATATTAAAAGTGTACAATAAACATTTCTTTTCCCTAAAAAAGGCAATTTGTCCCATTACTTTTACCAAATACCCAAGTTTACTTTGCTGCTTGCGGTCATACACTAAACAGGGCAGGAGGCAAAAAAGCAGAGAAATCCAAACACAGGTTCAAGTCACGTGATAGGTAACAATAACAGCTGCAGCTACTTTGCCAGAAGAACAAAGACTTTATTTTAAAATCAGTCTGCCGAGTACACTATTGTATGTTGTAAGGATGGAGAGCAGTAGTTGATCTGAGGGGGGATGAAGGAGGATCTTCCTTGAAATAAATACAAAATCCATCCCCCTTGTAAAATTGACAATTTAAAGTGAGTGCAGTATTATTACACTTTTTATGATTGTGTTTAAACACTTACAGCATTGGTAAAAGTTAGAGAAACACTGTGGTCTGGTTTGATAAGGAAAAAGCTCACAGTGACATATGTTTATTTACATTTAAACAAAACCACGATCCTTCCCCAACATAATCAAATTGTTTTTGTTATCTAAACCACCGATGGGACTATGGATGTTGAACACCTGTCATTCATCTGATTTATATACCGACCATTCACCCCATCACCTTCATGGTGCCCTCACTGTTATTAATAAATCTAGCACTTAATTGGTTCAAAAAAAACATTGCCACTGAAGATGGTCAGTGATTATGTTTCCTACAAAACACATTTGCCATTGCAGTGACTGTTACATACAGCACTTGTATTTGGGGCAGAATGCTTTACATCTGGACCCTGAGTACTTCTGGCCCTGATTTCAGATTTGCACTTTGTTTGTTTACTCACTGAAGTACTGATTTTGGCGCTGCATACTTACATGCAATCATTCTTTTTGCTGAAATTGATGGGCTCAAGAAATGCTGCCTCAAAGCAAACAAACGTCAAACCTATTACTCTTTTGTGTCAGAATGTCAGAAAGATTAAAAAAACAAAACAAAACAAAACTGTGGCTCCTGGGGAAACTATTCTTCTTTGATCAATAATGACAACAAGGGTGATTGGAAAAACATGAAAATAGAGTTGAAGAGTCTTCTGTCTTTTGTAATTTGTATAAAATCAGTCACATAATTTCTGAACCAGCAAAGAATAAATAGGGAGATTACAGAACCCCTGAGCTATAGCAGCAAACAATGTACAGTTGTTTGTGTTAGAGTTGATAATTACTTATATCTATTAAAAGAATACAGCAGTGTGATATGTGAAGAATGTGAAAAATTATTATTTCAATTAAGTTTGAACGAGGTACAACCCCACTTCAACCTGAGCTATCTGCTATAATCTGGGTTGCTTTTACTCATTTTCTGCCTAATATTATACACGTGTGAGTGATGGGTAAGTAGGTTACAGAGCATCAACAAGAGGTTCACTCACTGCACTGAACAATGTTGTCTCTGTTTTAAAAGAAATCCCTGATAGGCTACAAATGCAGCCAGTTCACAGTCAAAGTTGGGATGAAATCCTTAACCATTGCACTGGCTCATGACTGTGTCGTGCATTTTCCTCACATTTTGAACACACGTGCCACACTGCACATGACAGTAGCACATTGCTCAGTTTACGAGGCAATGCTTCTTTCCAGTTCCCTCACATCTTTAAAGCACTCACCCCCTTGAATACAGCAAATTTTCTTCCTTTGAATGATGCAGAAATTGAGCACCAACGCATTACTACTGAGATGAGCACATCTCCAAGGACACTTACAGGCACCCATATCTATAACTGACAGGATTCACTACAGGGATGGATCAGTTTGTTGACCATCTGATACCAAACAACATGCTGGCTATGCTGCAGCGAATGACTGGGAAGTGATAGAAGCACGAGCACTACCTATTACCAATGGTGATTTGGTTCAGAATTGCATGCTCCCAAAAGAGCTCGCAATGTAGCTAAAGTCAAAATCGTAACTATCTACACTGATTGCAGTTATGCTTTTTTCAGATGCCTCTTCAGTTGTGGAGGATGAGAGGGTTTCTGAAAGACTCTCCAACTGCAACACCAGATTGTCAGATGAGCAGTTGGAATTCAAATTCACTGAGCTTTTTTTCTTTTAATCTGCATTTCTGCTTTATTTGAGAGAGGCAATAGAGAGTGACTGCATGTTTGTTGTTGTTGTTTATTTTTAGAGACAAAGGCAATTGTGTTTTCTATTTCAACCACATCTTCAATTACAAAAAAAACACCAAGCTCCACTCTCTGCTGTCAACAAATTCATTTATTTTTCATTTCACTGTGTTCTTTCTTGATCATAAGAATGATGTATTTCTCTCCATTAATTTTCCATTGTTTAAAATAAAACTACATTATCTGTAGTTGTCTGTCTACTGTTTTTGTCTTTGTTATGTGAAGTCTATCTGGAGATGCAAGTTTTCATTTTGCCTATGAAAATGGAACTTGTTAGCTTCATCACTGGGAGCTGGATGCAGAGAAGAATGGCTTTAACTTTCTCTTGAGGCATTTCTACAGCAAATTTTAAAAAAAATCCTTAGAATTGTTAGTTAGTTTGATTTATATGGAACTTGATATACTTAATCAAACCCAATCACAGCAGCTCCCTATTACAAAAACATTTCAAATTGTTGTTCATCAAATCAATAGTTGACTCTGAATACTGCCTCCTTTTGACAGAAGGAAGAAGATATCTATATGCTCCCTTCTGCCTGAATCAGCTGCTGTGTCTATCTAAGCAGTTTGCAGGAGTTTGTGTGTGGGTGATACGTGAGGATGTCCTGAGTCTGACAATTACAGTACATCTGGTGTTACACAGGGAAAGGACCCAAATACAGACTCACACAGAGGCAGGCTGGTGCAGTGATGGAACTTTTAATAACCTAACTGAAGAAAACCAGGCTCACAGGCAGACGAAATGACAAGCAGGCAGGAACTTGGGCAGGTCAAGGTAACAGGAAAACACAGCATAGAGCACAGCTGCTTGAAAAACACACTCGGAAAAAGGCTGGAACGTGAGCGGGTAGCAGATAAATAAATAGCAGAGAACTCCTTGTTTGGCAGGAAGTAGAACAACCATGGATGTATGAGGCAAGAATTTCACAATATAACAGAGAATGACAGAACATAATCTATGTTGGATGTAACATTGGGCAGCCAGGTCAGTTGTCCAAACCCACACACATCATCTTCCACTTACTAAGGAAAATAGGTTGGCCCTGTCAGATGGGAGCGAATTCAGCTGTACTGATGCAACTCTTCTTCTAGTGTCAAAGTCGCACAACCTTTGGAGGATACGCCAGAGTAGGCACTAGTGTCACATTTCTTTTATTTTTCAAACAACACTGCAACATCTCAAGGAAATTTTAATCGAAATCAACTGGACTTACTTTGTAGGTCTTTGAAGATATTTTGCCTCTCATCCAAAAGGCTTCATCAATTCATGCTGGTCTGACTAGGGTGAGCTAGTCTGACAAACTGGTGTAGAGAACCAGGGTATTTAACCACTGTGGGGGATTGTAAGGCCAATGACGTGAGAATATTCACCACTGCAACATGTATAAAACTGTGGTGAAGATTGTGTTTTAGAAAAACAAATGTATGTGTGCTTAATACTCCTCATTATAGGAAAAAAAATTCAAAAAAGATCTTGATTCACAGAAGTGAAACAAAAGCATCATCTCACTCCAGATCTGATCTACAGAAATCACACACCTTGTCAGCGACACACACACCTCAGGCTTGATGGAATCGACAATCTTAATATTCGCTGAAAGATTTTACTGTTGAAGAACAGTAGAGAAAAGCCCTTACTGCATCATTCAGATGCTGGCCTTGTGCTCTAAAATCTTATCCTTGATACCAGGGTCATGATAGATAGATACTTTATTGATCTCCAAGAGAAATTTACAGTTACATTACATTAATAGTATGTTTGGCCACTTAAAAGCGACAATGGCTCTTTTTTTCATTTGATTTTCAATATCTCTAATCCCCATTAGGTTTTCAATCTCCTCTAAGACTCTATTAAACCATCATCCACCAGGGAGTCAAGGGATCAATCAAAACTGGTTGGAGCGGTTTTTTTTTTCCGTGAGCACCTACTGTTCATGCCAATTTGAGATGAATTGGTTCTAAGTCCCATGATATTAATAAAGAGACCACAGCATGTCTGGCATTGCTCTTTATCAAAAAGCAGAAGATGTTATCCTTGGTATTGTGTTGAAATTTATCTGCAGAGCCTCTGTAACCTTACTTCAAGTCAGTCTGATCTTTTGATCAGTTTGTTGTGCGTGCACTGTAAATGCCACCCAGTAATACTTGGCCTCCTGCAGTTAAGGCTGTTGTAAGCATGCTGAGGGGTTTTGCTTACATTCAGGCTTGAAAAGAGAACTACAGCAATGTAAATATACCAGTGGATGAAAAAAAAACAAACACCTGCAGAACCATCACAACTCCACTCTAGCATATGGGGGAAGGGATTTTATCCAGTAGACATGGCAACCGTGTTTTAAAATGCCATGCTCTACAAGTACTCAACTGAATTTGATTTATTTCATGTTTTCTTTTATTTGTCCTTCTTTGTGAAGCACTTTGGAACAGATGTTTCCAAAGGTGCTATGTAAATTAAGTTATCATGATTAATCACATGTACTGAACATCCTAATGAATCTGTGCCCTGCGAGCATTTCCATCCAGCCTCCGCTCATGTTTCTCCTTTATGTGTGTGCTGTATCCTCCCTCAAGCGTTTTGGTTGTGTCAGGTGAAGCAACAGGTCAAACAAATTAACGGACTACCTATTACTAATCAACACTATTGACCTCATTCAGAAATAATGACTAAGAAGCAGGTGCATTTGACAGCTTCACATATATGTGTATAGATTTTCAGTGGCACTGTTGTTGCCTTGCTGTATTAACAGCAACATTACATAGAAAAATGCTCACTCACAAACCTTTTTCACTGACACATGGACATATGCTCGGGTTTTTTTGATTGTGTGATTTGTTTTGTTTTCTCTCCCTGTTATATATACCTGGGGCACAGACAACTAACATGCAAGGAGAAATTACTTCCTCATTTGAGTGTGTGTCACTTCAGTCTGCACTCTACATTCCAGTAGCAATGTGCATAATGCCAAGAACCAGCCCTCAGTTCAGAGTTAGTTAATAATCTGGTGTCATGTGTGGATGTTAAATATCTCAACAATTTAGACATAATCCTGTGTAAATAGCACAGTGGATTGCATGATGTTTTTTTCTGTTTTTGTCCAGTTACTAAGAGTTAACCGAAACCTGACAGCCAGTCAGAGTAGATTTCTCAGTGGCCGTAATGCAAATATTATTTATTCTGGCAAATAATAAGTAGCAGGAGACCTGATATTGATCCTTGTGGGACATGTTTATCAACCTTGTGGGGTCTTCACTTGAAGCTATATGCAAGAATATTCTGAACTCTACCATCAAAACCTAATTTGATATGGCTGCCATTAGAATTATCAAAGCCAATAACTTTCCATAACTTTTGAGGCACTGTTCATCAAAACCAGACCGTTCAGTCCTTCACCATTTAGTGTTTTGTACATTTTTATCAAAGATTCCCTGTCTCACAGTCTTCGTTAACTTACTATCTGTTCATGATCAAACCTCTGTATGGTTCCCAGGGAATCGTCTATCACCTGCTGAAGACCTTGACTGCTTCACTTCAACAATGGGAAATGAATCCTCCACAGTGCAAGACTAGTCTATATATAATTAACAAAGACAGGATGAATGGACCTCATATGAGACACTAAAATAGCAAATGATGTTCATTCCTTCTCATGAGACAGATTGACTCAGTATAAGAAAAGTCAGCTTTTCCCTTTATCATTAGAAGGCAGATAAAACTGATTTACAAATTAAATTTACACATGAACATAAAAGTGATTTGCAATTCATCATGGCATCTGTCTTATTGATATGCCGTACCATAGTTCTAGTTGTTCCGAAGTCTATGACACTCAAGCGTGGTTCAACATCCTCATTCTTATTTACTCTTGTAAATACTCTTTGTAATTCGATTACTACTCTTTGAGAAGTAATTGAATGGTATACTAGATGAATGTTATGTATTGCTGCAGATCATTGTATGTAAATAAATTTTAACTCTGACTTACAGACAAAATATATCCCTTTTTAATATCCCTTTTATTTGAACCCTCTCAAATGGTCTTTCTAGAAATGCTTGACATTATGTAATTATTTATATTCATCTTCATTCAATCCAAAAATGCACACCACATATGACGAGGTGGAACAGTGGTAAGATGTAGCTGAGGGCACAAGGTGCTACGAGACAACGCTCTGTGATGTAAGACCTGAATTGCAGTCAAGTCTTGAAGTAGAGGACATTGAGCTTCACAATGTAAGATGTTTTTCATCACTGACTCATGCCGCTCCCAGCTTGCCAGCTATCGATGCACCAAACAATCTTCCACTCAATCTACTGCCCCCCCCCTTTACCTGGGGTTCCAGTCTCCTACTGAGTTTCAATCTAAAGCTGGTGGAGCTTAGATCACCCTGAACATTGGCTCTTACCTCTGAATTAACTACAGGGGCCATTTTTGGGAGGCCGGCACCTTTGTGCATATCTCCACCAGAGCAACAGCCCCCAAAAGGCGTTATTGCTTTTCTTTTTCTGGGCCAAAATAACTACCTCATGTGGGATGTGATGACACTGAGCAACAACAAGTTTTGCACGAATTGTATTTGCAAAAGGATTAGAAAAAAACAATGTCAGTGCAAGTAATGCAGCTACTGTAAGACCTTATTTCCTGAACAATGTAATCACTTTATGATAAGATTCTACTTCACTGTCCTTTGAAATGACTTGCCTTGGTTGTCCAGCAGACTCTCTTGATTAACTTAGGTTTCTGTCTTGTGTTACTAAAGTAAGAAGATAACAAACAAGACAATGAGGGGACAGTTATGGAGAAAGTAATTAACACAATATACTGTTTAAAATGTTAACCTTTTCTCCTTGTCCCAGTTTTTCTCTTCCTCATCGCTGAATATGTCTTTTATATATATTCACATTGGTTGAGTTTTCGTTGCTTAAAACTCACTTTTAATGGCTGGGAAACATGGAGAGCATCTTGGGCTGTTGCTGTATTGTGTATTTATCTCAAGCTTCAGGTCCTCTGGGTCAATATCATCCATTCCCTCCTCTAATCTGTAGCGGTATTCATCCAGCTTGCCTCTCTCAGGCCTTCTCATTATGTCAGAATAGAGCAATCCATACATTCACTCATAGAAGGTTTCCATGTGTGAAAATCTGAAAATAATGTGTCAAGGGCTGTATCTATAACAGCAGGAAAAACTCTCCTTTGAAGAGTTCTTTTATAGTTGACTGGCACACCTCTGGCGAGTTCATCTCCACCTCAAGCATCTCTATGATCTCTCTGGCATCTGCTTTGCCCTGATGTCTGTCCTCACTGACTGAAACTTCTGGGCTCTGCAGGATCTTGCTCACTTTATTTATCTGGATGAACACGTCCTACAGAGCAGCTGGTGGCAAACAGCTTTGACAGCATCAGCCAGACATTCCCACCTGGTTGTTGTCAATGCCTTCAGTGGAAAATCCTTGACATGTTCCGTGAGAATGGCCCTGCAGTGAAGTGATGAGCTGAATAGTGTCAAGTCACTGTTACAGACCAAAGATGCTGATGTTGTAAATTTCTTGGCTGTGTCACCAACAACAAGGTTCAGTGTGTGACTTCCACAATTAACATGTAAGACTTGTTTATTTCCGGCACTCGCTTTTGGTCTCCCTGAATTTGTCTTTTTACCAGGCTCTTCATGTTGTATCATGTATGTAGCCACTATATACACAATTATAAACACTGTAAGTCTCTGATTTGCCAGGAATTTTACTATTTCCTCCGGGTGCAGTCTTTGATGACAAACAAAGGTGCATTTCACCTAAAAATGAGCCCTTGATTGGATTGCTGGTGGATAGCTAATATGACTGATTAGCTTCACTGCTGATGAGAAAAGGGTAAAAAAAAATCTCAATATGTTTGGTGTTTCCTATTCATAGGTCAGAGAAATTCTGATAATCGGTGTCATAAAACCAACTGAAACACTAATTTCTGAACTGATAAAACATGACATCACTTCACTGGCTGCGTATGTGACATTGCCCATGCAAATTCCTTACCTTACCTTCCCTCAAACATATGAGAAGAAATGTCTCAGAGCCACTTCAAAGCCTATCGGAGCCCATTAGCTGCTCTGATAAATGGGCACTGAGAGATAATAAGGTCTCAGCCCTATTCCTGGAACTAGCAGCCATCATAAATTCACAGTAGTTTCATTTTAATTAAACTGAGGTCAGGCACATGAATTATACATTTCCTTATTCATCTTTGTACTCTTTTTAAAAGTTTCATGAGAAACTCATGTTTGCATGTTACAACCCCTCAGTGAAACATCTGGAGCCACTTTCCTCTCTTGTTAGATATGCACATTTTTGGAATAAATAATCCAATCATTCAATACATACATGTTAAATAATGCATTATCATAAAGAATTTTGTCTGAAACATGCTATGTTTCACAGTGTTGTAATACACATTAGTTTAATTATTTATGGCATTCAAATGAATGCATTCTTTGACAAATCACGCAGTTTGCTTTTCCAGAATCTGTAATGTGGCATATGCATTGATCAGCATGTGTTCTGCATTTGCTGTGTTACTCATACTGTGGTGCATAATGCAGAGCACAAATAAAACAAGGAATCACTATGAACTGCAAGCAAGGTCATGGGCTTACAAACTATTGTTATTTCTACTCACAATAGACTCGCTTATGTTTTACACATTTGCATGCATGTGTGTACACACACATTAAATACAACAATATATACATGGACATATGAAAGCTTTTGGGTCCATGGAGGAACTATTAAATGCAGATGAGTGTGGTGTTTTGCAAAAGTAACAACACTGATTCATATCCACATATATTGTTTTGTTAGACATTTTTCCATTAGATGTTGTGGGCCATAAGAGGATGTTTTCAATCAAGGGAAATGGAAGGAGATCATCAAGTGGGTCAAGCAATAGCAATGGTTGTTTGACTAATTTAAGGACTTGTGTGGAATCATTTTCTTCTTGCTTTGCCATTGACGGCGTGTTTGTATAAGCTGCTGTCTGATAATTTAGACATCAGTGAATTTTTCTGACCTTGACAATGGCATGAGTTCTAATGCCCATTTTTCTGATGTATGTGAGGAATGAAAAAGAGGTGGTGTTTTGTTTTGAACTGAAAAACAGTACAGGTGCTGGCCAGTAAATTAGAATACCATCAAAAACTTGATTTATCTCAGTAATTCCATTCAAAAAGTGAAACTTGTACATTATATTCATGCAATGCACACAGACCGATGTATTTCCAATGTTTATTTCTTTTAATTTTGATATTTATAAGTGACAACTAATGAAAACTCCAAATTTGGTATCTCAAAAAATTAGAATATTGAAAAGGCCAATGAAAAGAAATGGGTTTTTTTTAAATGTTGGCCAACTGAAAAGAATGAACATGAAAAGAATGCGCATGTATAGCACTCAATACTTAGTCGGGGCTCCTTTTACCTCAATCACTGCATTAATGCGGTGTGGCATGGACTCGATCAGTCTGTGGCACTGCTCAGGTGTTATGAGAGCCCAGGTTGCTCTGATAGTCGTCTTCAGCTCCTCTGCATTGTTGGGTCTAGCGTATTGCATCTTCCGCTTCACAATACCCCATAGATTTTCTATGGGGTTAAGGTCAGGCGAGTTTGCTGGCCAATCAAGGACAGGGATACCATGGTCCTTGAACCAGGTACTGGTGGTTTTGGCACTGTGTGCAGGTGCCAAGTCCTGTTGAAAAGTGAAATCTGCATCTCCATAAAGTTGGTCAGCAGCAGGAAGCATGAAGTGCTCTAAAACTTCCTGGTAGACGGCTGCATTGACCTTGGACCTCAGGAAACAGAGTGGGCCAACACCGGCAGATGACATGGCACCCCACACCATCACTGACGGTGGAAACTTTACACTGGACCTCATGCAACGTGGATTCTGTGCTTCTCCGCTCTTCCTCCAGACTCTGGGTCCTTGATTTCCAAAGGAAATGCAAAATTTGCTTTCATCAGAAAACATAACTTTGGACCACTCAGCAGCAGTCCAGTCCTTTTTGTCCTTGGCCCAGGCGAGACGCTTCTTACGCTGTTTCTTGTTCAAGAGTGGCTTGACACACGGAATGCGACAGCTGAATCCCATGTCTTTCATGCGTCTCTTCGTGGTGGTTCTTGAAGCTCTGACTCCAGCTGCAGTCCACTCTTTGTGGATCTCCCCCACATTTTTGAATGGGTTTGTCATCACAATTCTCTGCAGGGTGCAGTTATCCCTAGAGCTTGTACACTTTTTTCTACCACATTTTTCCGTCCCTTCGCCTGTCTGTTAATGTGCTTGGACACAGAGCTCTGCGAACAGCCAGCTTCTTTAGCAATCACCTTTTGTGTCTTGCCCTCCTTGTACAAAGGTGTCAATGGTCGTCTTTTGGACAACTGTTAAGTCAGAAGTCTTCCCCATGATTGTGGAGCCTTCAGAACAAGACTGAGGGACCTTTTAAAGGCCTTTGCAGGTGTTTTGAGTTAATCAGCTGATTAGTGTGGCACCAGGTGTCTTCTATATTGAGCCTTTTCAGAATATTCTAATTTTCTGAGATACTGAATTTGGTGTTTTCATTAGCTGTCAGTTGTAATAATAAAAATGAAAATTAATAAACACTTGAAATATATCACTATGTGTGGAAGGAAAGTATACAGTATACAAGTTTCACGTTTTGAATGGAATTACTGAAATAATTCAACTTTTTGATGATATTCTAATTTACTGGCCAGCACCTACATAATTGGAATGAAAAAAACAAATAATGTTCTTTTTCTTACGATGGACACTTTGCCATTAAAATGCATTTTGCTTGTGTATGCTGAGTGGTTGCCAATATTTTCTGGTTGCAACAGCACACCTATCCTGGATGACTACAACAGACGTAAGAAGCATTAAAATGCAAACAGAAACTTACATGTGCTGTATCAGAAAATGTACCTTCCAGCTATTCCCAGCTGGGTCGTTACTATCAGGAGGCTGCTGCTCAAATAATCTGCAAAACCAAAGTGGAGAAAGTCATAAAGTGGCTTAAATGGTAACGTCACAAATACAGAAAGGTATTTCTCAACAATTGAAAATTTGCTATTGAAAAAATCCAATTTAATGTCATATCTATTGTCTCCATCCCTTATATTAAAGTCATAATTAAAAGTGGCAATTTGTTTTAACCCATAAATATTAGATTTTGGGACTGCATCTCCATAGGCCCCCATTCATTCTGGACTACCTCATGAGCACACAAGTTCTGAGTCGCGAAGTTCTCCCTGGTATCGAAATTCTCTGGTGCAAAATATTACTGGAGAACTTTTGGAAACCAAGAAAGAATCCATCTGACAATAAAAATTGATGTCAAAGAACACAGGCCATGTTTTGTGTTCTTTGACTCATCAGATTATAAACAATTAAGGACCCAATATATTTAATTTTACAAACTTTAACAAGGTTTATTTGACAAAGTGCAGTATGAAGTAGCCTATCCTTATCTTTGTATCTTTGAATAATTTATCTTTTTTTTTTTTTTTTTTTTTTTTTTAGAATGAGTTGTTTCACCTGTATTGAGCTAATTGTTAGGGTTCTACCATCAAGACAAACTAGTAGCATTATTCTGGAGTAAACTATGTGGGCCATAAAATAATGAAGTAATTGTTGACCTCTCTTTGACTGTAACTGTCATGTAGCCCAATTATCGAAGATGCAGGGTGTACAGCGAAGCTATTATGTCTCTCTTGAGCATTCCTTTTTCAACCAATTAAACAGACAAGAGCATACGTGCATCTCACTGTTCAAACAGATGAATGTTAAATCATACATTTAATGTACAATATTTTTGTGTCTGCTTGAAGATGTTGCTCTGAAAACCTATGGATAAAGTTGAGCAGGCATGGTTAATATTTTGACCATTTGTTAACATTTGTCCATTATTCAGTTGTTCATCTATTGGCTACTTCCTGAACAATGGTAGCCATGTGTACAGAATATTTCCACTATAAAATGTAGGCTGTATTCTAAAACACAGTCAAAACATTACTCTTACTAAATATGAATGTTTGATGAAATAAAGACTACAGGGTGCATGTTGCATGGTTCCAATTAAGAAGGATGCCATGAGCTCTCTCACTCCTCCTCCTCCTCATGTCTGACTGTCAAGCAGCTGGAGATGCTGCAGTGGGGGCTGCTGATCATTCTATTGGCATTAAAGGTCAGAGTTGATTTGCAGCCAGCTGCCAGGCAGTCACTGGTGAGGGTCAAGGCAGAGGATTCACATATTCAATAGAAAGATTTCTGGTGGATTTGTCTGAGCATCTTAATGAAAGTATGGAGAGAAACAGTGTCATAGCTTTTCCTAATGATGTCTTTGCACACAACTGTTTCACAGAAATGTGACATTCAGATCTTCTATGTAGTGAAAATGTCATGGGGGTCATTCTAGCCTTATATTAAAATGTTCACATTGTACTACTTTTGATTGTGAAAGAATTGCCACATGCCACGTTACTAACCTAGCTCAGTTGTTCTAATGGCATACTGAAGCTCATGAAACACCGGTAAATTAATCAGAAAAAGAACAGCAATCATCCTCGAAAAATGTCTGTCTGTCGGAGAGCGTCTGTCACATGATAGGATCATTTAGTACTACTCACCAAATGGAAGATGAGGAACCAATCTGGTGACAAATAGCAGAAAAACAGGCCTGCAGGAAAAAGGATAAACTGCAGACAAACAGAAGTAAGCATGGCCCTTTTCAAGAGTGCAAAAGACCATTTTAACTTTAAAACCAAAGGGACATTTTTCCTCAACAAGACAATTGTGTTGAGCAGTCAGACAATAGTCACAAAGAAAACATCACTCCACAGAAAGTGAGAGAGATGTCTTTGAAAACATGCAAACATGTCCCACTGCATGTATGAAGATACTCAGTACTGAACAAACACCTGTTTTCTCATAATACACTGTTATCTTAAATAACAACCAACCGATATGATAATATAGTATATACAGATGAGATGTAAAGTAGAATCACTTTCAAAGGACATATGATACATGAACTATAACATGTTTTCAGGATAAACTACATTTATATGTGACACATTTACATTATACAGTACATAGATTAAGTTTTGAAAATTAGAAGTCATCCTTTTCACAACATCATCTGTTACAGACCCTATTTGTAGGAAAAGAATACACACACAGCAAGGTGTGTCCATTTCACAATTCTTCTTAATATTTATCTCTCTGACAAAATAACTTCATCCATATTGTGCTGTGGATTCGAATTAAAGCTTGCTCCATTGTCAACTTTAAAGAATTACATTGCATACCATCATTTAACAAGACTAAGTGTGTATTCACAATGCATTTGAAAAATGACGGTCTTGTGCGGGACTCACTGTAATGGTCTGCACACAGTGCTTTTGTTGATTTTTTTGCAGTTCTGGAAATGGAAAACACAAGAAAGCTAAATAGGTCTTCATCAATCTTGCCATTCTTGAAGTGGTCATCAACAACTGCCTGAGCAGCTCGGTCAAGGTTCAGCAAATCTGAACTTTATGTGAGGAAAAAAACAAACAAAAAAACAAAAAACAATAAGGAGGAGATGTGCACAAAAGGTAAGGTGGATGCCAAAGTTATTATAGTTCAGCTTCCATGGATCATAAATGTCTAAGCTAAATCTCATGGCTCTCCATTTCAATAATTTCAATCCATACCTCAAATTTCTACCTCATGGTGGCAGTAGAAGAAAAGTCAAGGGAATCATCAAAGTGATTAGGGTTAATCCTCAAAGACCACCAATCAAGGAGCAAAGGCTTGTACCAATCCATCATGTAGACAGTAAGATGCTTCACTGTACAAGTGAATCTTTTCACCTGCCCACGGCCTGTTAATTTCATGGCATTCAGTAGTTGAAGAGGTGGCCCAACAGATCAATAGACTCTTGAGCCACAGCACTAAAAAATAACATAGCTGTTCATCAGAACTGCTGCTTGTGTTATGTCATAGTGATTTTATGGCAACCAATTATATTTTGTCAGTGCAATATGTGACTTGCGGTGTGTCTCCAGTGAGAACATTTCATATATCGTTCATTTCTGCAGTGTGTTCTCAATATACTGTTACTACAGAGACTTACTGCACTGCTGTGACGTTCATCCTCACACTTATTTCAGTAAGTCTTTCTCATTAGGGAATTCTTTTTTTACACCATGCTCAGCAGATTAGCCTGAGGTGAGAAAACATCCAAGGCGTCAAAATTTTATCTGCTGCCTGACAGGCTTTTGAGGCTGATGTACAGGGAGCTGACCATGGTGGCCTCCTCCTGCATGGACTCCTTCTGATCTGCCTGGCCCACGCACATTAGGGCCACCAGCCGATTGGGCAGCTTCCCACTGAACAGCAGGTAGATGCAGGGGTTCGCACAGCTGTTAAGACTGGCCAGCAGCATCAGGATGGTGAAGGTAGCAGCTGGAACCATAGATGAGTAAATGAGAGAAACATTCATATGAGCTGTTTTCTCTTTTTATCTCTTTAAATGTAGATAAAAGTTCAAATAAAAGTTAGAGGTACATGTTGTCAATACCTAAACTAGTACTCATATAGGGCTGATTCAATGTCTTGCACTGTTTCTATTGGAGTGGATAAACAGTATATGGAGATGGCACACATTGCATATGATAAATGCAGGGTCATAATTGATTAGCCATTTTGAGGTTAAGACGTTATCTTAAATTTTCTTAAAAGCACTTGCAGGAAAACTGATGTGGAATCCAAACTTGAATTACTTAAAAGATTTCACATGATTGTTTTCGAGAAAATCTGCCATGTCGTGACCAAGAACACCTTTTTTTAATTTAACTGTTTGCCTCATGATGATGACATTCTCTGAACTAAATTCATCATAGCTGATAAAGTACAGTGATAACAATCATTAATTATGCACGCCATAACTCTTACGGTAGGATGTTATCTTACTGTGAGTGGGCGCCTCGTGGTCCCAGACAGACCAGAGCTGCACAGTGAAGAAAGGTGTCCAGCAGATGATGTAGGTGAGCACAATGACCACGGTCATCTTCACCGTCTTCACCCTCGCCTTGGACACGCCGGCCACACTACTGGCCCGCGAGGACAGCGGCTTACTGACCGCCTCCCCGCAGTGGTGTGTCTTCATGTGGAAGTTGATGTGCACGGTGCGGCAGATGCGCACCTGACACACGATCACGGTGAAAATTGGCAGGACGAATATCACCAGACTCGTCCACGTCACGTAGGCTCTCGGTCCCCACGGCTTGATGAACTGCGCCCAGCAGTCGTACACACCGGGCGCCACTTCCACCCGGGAGAAGATGAAAACCTGCGGGAGGCTGCCGATGAGCGAGACGCACCAGGCGACGCACACCGGGACGTTCCAGCGCGCCCTGCGCCTCTGGAAAGTCACCATGGGGTTGCAAATGGCTTGATATCGGTCAATCGTCATCACCACTATCATATAGGTGGAGGCAAACATCCCGACCACCTGCAGGTACTTCACTGCGCGGCACAATATATCTGGACCGACGAACCTGTCGGTGATGTCCCACATGAGTTGCGGACAAACTTGGAAGAATGCGACCACCAGGTCCGCAAGACACAGGTGGAAAACGAACACGCGCATCCTGGAGAGCTGCTTCCTCCGCTTCCACAGCACCAACAAGAGCCCGACGTTTAGGATTCCCGCAGTGACGAAGATGATGGACAGAAGAACTATTTCCACCTGAGCTAAGAACTCATCTCGCGGCTCATCTCCAGATTGCGCACTCTCTGAAGTAATGTTACTGATATTCACACTGAACCAAGCCATGCTGTCGCGCCAAATACACTGTTATATAACCAATACAGACAGACATCCAGTTAAAAGAGAGGCATTTAAAAATTTACAAAATAACGTAAGCAGGTAGCCGGGGATTCCGTTTTAAATGGTCGAAAGGTAACCTCCCACCTTCCACCCCAAAAATCGACGTGTGAGATGATTATGCAGGAAGAGACAGGTTGAGAGTCTTGAGGCAGAAACCGAGGTGTTAGAAAAGGAGAGCACTTGGCTTTATATCTCCTCATATCCTCAGAAGGGAGGAGCAACCTCACTCCAGCACAGAAAACACTTATTTCTCACAGTGTCACATATAGAAGTGTAGGGGATTCACACATACAGCATGTCTTTATCTGCAAGGCAATCTTCAAAGTAAATCACCATGTCAATCTCCTAAGACACAGAGTGAAACCTGTGATATACTGTAACAGATTTTCCTAACTAAAAACCTAATAAAGAAATGACATAATTGCAGTTTGACCAAAGAGAAAACTACCAATCACAGCAAAATGTCTGCCTTCCATTATTGGTTTGACAATGAAGATAACGATTCTCCTGAGGTTTATTTCATCATTATTCACAGCTCCCTCCTTGTTTAGGCTTCATTCATGGAATCAGTCCAACCAGTGAACAAGTGACAAAGATTTTGATTGGCTGAGCGTCAGCCGTTTGTCGCAGGATCTTACATAAACATCAGGACTCTATAACAAAATATGGTGAAATTGGCTGCCTTTGTCCATGTGTAATCTCTTCCATTTTCACAAGGCGTGGAGATGAACAAAAATGGCCCTGGGGTAATTTAGAATGAAATTGCATTCATCAGTGGGTGTTCCTGTCTCAGTTCTCATAGTGTCCTCCGTGAACACTACACATCATTGTGCTCGATCAATACCTGTAAGCAGCATGGTTACAGCGTTGAGTTGTCCAGACCATTGCTGCCGTTTGCAGCACAACATATCACTGCTTTTCTGTTCATTTAAGACTTTACATAACTAAGGAGTTCATCTTTTTCCATCTGATAATGACTTTTCTTCCAGATGTCACGAAGTTTCTGTAAGGTGGAGCCTATCTCCTTGCCCGTCGTGACCCCCATCCGCCTCAGATCGTGGCCGCTGACGGGGAATCGAGGGACGGACCATCCACGGAGCTCTGCAAGCAGCTTCCGCTCACCTTGATACTTCAGCAGCTCGCATACTTTACTCTGAGAATCCAGCTCCCGATTCTAAGAAGATACAGTATGTGTGAGAAATAAAATAAAATAAAATAAAATATTACAGTTCATTTTAGATATCATCTACAACATTAATAGCTTCACTAAATAAGCTACAAACTAAATAAGATCAACAGCAAGGTGAAAGGTCTGTAGGAATTATTTATTAAAGAGACAAACACCCCTCTTTATGAGAAATACATGGGTGTGGTTTGAATCAGATCTATTTTATTATTGTCTTCATCAGAACCTTCATCACATTTTCATTCAAATATTTGTGATGAAATGTTTGTATGAAATATGACATACAATTTTCCCCCATCGATCCTCTGCCCACTTCTAACCTGTAGGCTAATAATTTTGAGCATTTGCATGTTATTCTTGGTGTGCACATTTTTTTTCTCCTTCTGCCTTGTCTATGTTTCCTGGAAAGCTTATAGCCAGGCTGCATTAGTGTGGGTGGGAACATGTTGCATCGAGAGGGGTGTGATGGATGCAGGTGGACCACTGTCCAGCAAGAGTGAGGAAGTAAAATCAGATTATGAAATTAGATAATGAAATTAATTCTGCAACCACAATAGCTTTCATTGTTGGTTAATCTGCTGATTGTTTACCTGACAGTGTGATGAAGTGTTCTGATCACATTTGCCCAGTGATGTCTGAAAATGGCTTGTTTTGTCTGAACAACATTCCAAATCACTGACGTTGTTAGTAAGTCTCAGTAAATTTTTGTTTTCCTTTTTTGGCATTCTTTCCAAAAGATTACAATTTCATGAATGAAATTAATTTTGCAGTCACTGCATTGCTTGTGTTGGTCGACTCAGCTTCAGACTAAGCTATCACGTGGTCGTAGAATCATGTCTTTCCAGAGCATGACAAGCAGACGTATATGTACATTCACTCTGAATAATCCCGGTGAAAACAATGACCACAGTGTTCTAGAGCGTGTTCTGAATTTCTCCTGCCATTTTTGCTAAAAACAAACACAATTAACTGATGTCTGATTGTTTGGACCCACGAACTGGAGAAGGCTGATACTTACATCAATGATGAAGTCAGTGAAGGGCTTGAGGCTGTCTGGTTTATCTTCGCTCTTGCGGAGCTCCCGTCTGTTTTTGATCAGGAACATAGCTAGGTTCTTCTCTTCCCTGGACACCTTCAGGCGGATGTCCATCTTTTCTACCTCCTCTGGACATCGGAGGAGAGAAGCAAGGATGGTCATGGGTTTGGGAGAGTGGTCTTTGGCGTTCTGCCACACCAGCTTCATCTCTTCAACGTCGCCATCTGGAGGTAAACCTGAGGAGGAGCAGGGATGGAAGAGATGAGCAACAGAATAGAACATGAAATTATGCTGATAACAAATCTTAAATACTGGTATCATGTTAGAACACTTCTTACTAAATAACCTGTTATGAGTTAAATAATCAAGAGTCATTGAATCATCTCTAGTGCTGACTAATACCAGAGTTCACAATGCTTCAGATGTCAACAGGCCACTAATTCCACAATTCAAAAACTGAATCATTCCCTTTTTGGAAATGGCTCCAAATTGTTGAAGTTTTGAGAGCGATCCCATTCATCCTTTTTACTAACGGCTGCACTTTGCAAATAATGACTTGATAGCAGCCATCATGTAGGAATATTTTTTTTAACCAAATTGGGCTACATGGAAACTAACGTAATCAATCTTATATGTTGATATACTCAAGTATTAGAAAAGTTTCATTTTTGGTCAGAAGAGACTGACCAACTGATATTAATGCTTGTTTTCCACTCACCCACTAATTTATCAATAAGCAACTCATAAAAACAGGTAAACTCTTTTTTTATGAATGAAGCACAGCTCAGCCTGTGAAAACAGTTCTGCACTTTCTTTTGTGGTTTTAGAGGGAGCTTACTAAGTGTGAAAAATACACGCTGATGATATCACAAAGGTCAGGGGTATTTAAGATAATGAAAATGTCTTAGTTTATTTGAACAGAATACTCTGAGCCATTTACTCGACAGATAAGCATCGAATGAAAGATGCTGCCAAGTTGCATTATGGGAAGTGGAGGATCAAGCTGTTTTTGTTTCACCCACACTAAAGACTAAAAGTAAGGATATCTTGGCCTGTGCTGTTTAAACTAAGTATTAAGCACAGTTAGGCAGTTATGTTGATATCAAGTGTGCCTTTCAAATCATGTAAAGCCTCTATTTGTCAAAAGAGTGGACAATAACCAGCAAGTCTTCATGTAGAAACTGTGTGGAAAATCATTTCACTGTACCACTCTCACCTATATACTGGGCCAGTTCCAGCTTGAAAATCAGCTCCAGTAGATGAGAAGCATGGCTACCAACCACCATCTTTTTTAATTCCACCCAGATCCGTTCTCCTGATATTGCTGCCAATCCACTGCCATTTTCCCTAATGGCTGTCAGTGTTTCAGGCTCATGGTCATTAAGCTCCAAAGCAACCCGGCCATAGAACCTAGGGTGAAATGACAGACCTAAGGTCAATACACATTCACTTCAAACAAATAAAGAAGATGATTTCATTTTCTGCTACTATTCTTTCAAAGTCCCTTTCTTTGTCTCTCAGTTTAAAGCAGAGTTCATTTCATTAATGAACATTACGACTAAATATATTGATCAACAACCTTTGCTTCCATGACTATAACAAGATGACACTGACATCATTAAACACTAACTATATCAACATGCAGTATTGTTGAGGGAAAAAAATAGGTTATCAAAATGTCTTTATACTTTCAATGATAAAAAAAGAGGAGACAAAGAGTGTTTTTAAACAAGGATATACTCTAAACGTCCATGTTTGAATGGCTGAGCTGCTTATTCTTTTCCTGTGCACTGATGATTCTGGACAGCAACAACACACCCTTGAACACACCTCCAACAGTGTCAGACTGGTCCAAGCTATGCACTTAAACACTATGAGTAAGCAACAACATTAACATTAGTGTATAGTTTGAATCAGTTAGGATAAAATATCCACCTGAAATATCGCAGTATTCTCAGGTAGTCCTCTTGGATTCTTTGCTCAGCGCTGCCAACAAACCGTACTTTACGGTTCTGCAGGTCTTCATATCCGTTGAAATGGTCGTACAATGTGCCATCGAGACCTTTAAGGGCAGAACCGTCAAAACGCGACAAGGAATTTGGACATAAGTGATATGTAACAAATCCACTGAATGGACAAGATCCAATAACACATGCATCATTTCCATAACCCAATCAAACAAAGGGATGAGTCATAATGATTCCTAAAAAAAGTTCATTTTAAAAGTGAACTACAAAAGGCACAGTTACCCAAAAACATGGAGTTGATGGTGAGGTCTCTCCGTTCTGCATCTTTTAGCCAGTCAGTGGTGAATTCCACCTCTGCATGACGTCCATCTGTCTGAACGTCCACTCGCAATGTGGTCACCTCAAAGTTCTCATTGTGTAGCTATAAAATGTGACATGAACAATAAAGATACGGCCTCGTACATGCACTCAAACATGTACAGCTGTGTCACGGTCTTGTCATGGTAAAGATACCTTATGCCATTTTAACATTTTCTGAACATTTTCTTATAGGTGTGTTGCAGCCTGGAACCTCTGTCTCAATAGATGCAACTTATTTGCATATCCCAGAAATAAATAAACCAATCACAAGTGGAGCTTCCTGGTATGGGCCCACTTACCTCAGGGATGCTCCCACAATCCATCAAGATGGCTAATCATCAAGATCTGAGACCTCCTTATTTGATCAGTGAGTGTTTTAGTGTTTTACCCTTGCAGTAATGGTTCCATGCTTCTCTCCTTTATTGTTGATTATCCTGATGCCAGCAGTTTGGAACATGCGCTTCATCTCCTCTGGAGTGGCTGTGGTGGCAAAGTCCACATCTTCAGGTCGCTTCCCAGACAGCAGGTCCCGTACAGCACCTCCAGCGATCCTCAGCTCATGCTGGTGTTTCTCAAACAACTCTGCAAAAGCCATTTGCACACTTGGAGTTAAGTTTTCAGAGGCAGCGTGATTGGAAGGACATGCAATTTAATTGAGAGTTAAACATGGAGAGGAAAGTAACTTTACAAGATTTTTTTTTACTCCAGAGCAGCTTTGGGAATGTGTTTTAAGGCTAATATTCAGTGTGAAGAGGTAGTTATGGTAACAACCACAAAGCTGTCCAGGCTCACAGCATGTGCGGGTTTATTAAAAGGGACATTCCTCCAATTCATGCATGGAGACCAGTGTAGCAGTTAAGAGGGGTATGACTCGCCCTGTGAAAGTTGTATTATGTCTTCTGTGGCTCGAGAGGAGCTTTGTCAAGAAAGAAGTCTAGAAAAAAGGATGAAATCATGTGGATAAACTTGGCTAGGAGACTTTTAATCGTCATCATGCCTGCATACCGACTGGAGGAAGAAAATAGAACAAAATGATTCTACTAGTTGCATTAAGGGTAATGTCGGATCCTAAATTTATAAATATACCAAATATAGCAATTTAGTTATACTAATAAGCTGCGGCTCCCCTTTAAGTAACTAGCTCTTACAAAGTTCCACCAATAAACCCTGAACGAAAACAAAAGAAATGAACCGACAAAGAAAAAACACAATATCTTTTCATAAGGAATATAACTGCATAAGGATTATTATTGACAGCCATTAGAAGATACCTTTGGATCTGGATCTCTCTCAATATATGATAAGGACCACTTCTGCATTTCTGAGGTCGGTTTTGATTTACAAAAATCAGATATCTACATATCAGTGGATACACATTACATACACAATACGTTTTTTGATAAAGACACGTTGAATATGTTTCCTCAAATAACTATGACCAATACTTGTAGTTCGTGGGTAATTTTACATCTGTGAAATAAACCTTTGGCTCTAGTGTGCAAACTATGTAATCAATAACGTTTATCCAGCATTTCTGTGCTGCAACTGTTGGTATAGCTAACAAATACACTGAGGCAGATGCATCCACAATGTGAATATTCAACCAGTATATTCGTCTTGTTCTAGTTCTTTTAGTGGACATGAAGGACTCTCAACATTTTTTATGTGTAAAATCATCAGCGTTGTGTACACTCAGATCACTGGGAACACCTCCGACCTGCCCTGCTTCTTCTTGTAGAAATGTTTGGCTCGCTCTCTCTTCGCTAATACTAACTGCCTCTACTGCCATGTCATGACCGTCACTGAAGGCTAAACAAGGCCAGGGAGCAGAGCTGGCGGTGATTACAGGCCAGGCGGGTATCTGTGCGTCTCACCTGCTAGTCCATTCAGCCCGTCAGTGAACAGAGACTGGAACTCACTGGTCTTCAGCTGCATCTTGCAGAGATTCCTCCGACAGAACCCCGTTCTACCGAGCACACCGGGACTCAGTATTCTGCTCCACATCTGTACAAACAAGCAAACAAACGAAAAGTCCTCATGCTTGTATCAAGCAAGTCCGCGCGCACCTGCCGCGTTGTTCATACAAAAAGCAGCACACGTGAGTGTATACGAACCAGATGTGTCAAACAGACGTGTACGAAGAGTTTATCAACATACAGCGCACTTATTGCTTCGCAATGTCGCTCTGTCATTAGCCATGAGGCGGTGCAGGAAGGGTTTCGATAACATGTGGTGGCTGACCAATAGCGCGAGGTTTCGTCAGTCTCACGAGGAGGTGTTTATATACGTGTGCCTCCGTTGGTTTCTCGCGAGATCTGCTGCTTAGCGCTTCAGATGATTTTCCGGCTGGTTCCGAGCTGTCAGGCGAGCAAACGGAACAGGAGGCAAATGGCAAAAGTAGAGCTGACACCGCTCAGACCGTGGGATGACTTCTTTCCCGGCTCGGAAAGATTCGCCAAACCAGATGCGAAAGATTTGGCGAAGTGGAACAACAGAGTTGTCAGCAACCTGCTGTATTATCAGACAAATTATTTTGTTTTAGCCGTCGTTGTTTTCCTCATTGTCGGGTAGGTAACGTTATACATGATTACTTTATGTATCAGTACAGTAGCCGTGTAGTGTTTTTGTTGTTTAGCTGAGTGAGGGCCGTTCAGCCGTCAGTCCGTTCATCAACGACTCATCAATGCAGTATTTATCCGTTAACGTGTAACCTTTAGTGTAACCTACTTGTAAAGGGATTTAAAATGAGGACAGAGACAGGATGTAGGCTGCTTATGTGGAGAAGAGCTGAAATAAGTCCAATGACAACGAATGAAATGCGTGATGAATGTGATGCTTTACTGTTGTGGTCTCAGCAGGAAGTCATCTTTTCAACCAAAGTTAAGATCTTCTCACCAGTTTGTTCCTGTATGAGCAAGATTTAAGACAATTCATCTGTGGATTTAAAATACAAATATTATGACACCAGGATGTTCCACCAACACTGTTGCAAACACAGACTGAACTGGAGAGAGGAAAAAGGAGTCTGACTCATACAGAAGCCTACAAGAACCCAAATCAATATTTCTGTAGTCCTGAAGTACAGGTACAGCACCAGAATACTGCAGACTACTCCAAGAACTGTTCTACAGATTCAAGCAGTCCAGGGAGCAAGAGGTTAAGGTTCTATGTTATGAAATAACTTGGATTTAGTGGGCACATTGTCCCCACTGAAGCCTGAAGTACTAAAAATAGTGATGCCCTGTCATGGTCTGTCCGCTGAGCTATGTGATGACATATTGTTGCTATGGTCCTGAAGCCCACATAAGCCGTTTGTCAAGTCAGCTGTTGCATTACAGACAGCACAGTTGTGAGAACAGCAGCTTAATCAGATGACCCTTGTATCATTGATTGGGAAAAGAACCCAGTATCAGGTGTTTTCTCAGTAAGCCAATACTGAAGCTGACTTGTGACACATACAGTTTCCGTGTTTCATAAGTCTGTGTTGTGCTGGGTTTTTAAAAAAAAATCTTGTTTGAAAACTTCTCAGTCATGGACAACGTGTGCCAAACACATCAGTCTCAAAACACTTTCCCCCTTTTAACACTGTAGGATGAAATTTTGTTGCGGGATATCAAGCCACACACAGACATAGGTATAGGTATAGTTTGACTGACTGATCAATCAACGTGAAGTCCCACCAGGTGTACAGAACCTCTCCCATTGTCAGATGGGAGAGGTTCTGCAGCGGTCAAAGAAAAGTTTCAAGTCCATGCAAGAACGTCAAAGGTCTATCATCCAACATGCTCGTCATTTCACAGTGCAAGTGAGGATTTTCTGGTCAGCATAGAGGCATACAGTGTATGACTAGGGAGTCCTGGTGAGTTAGACAGCAATGTAGTCTGTCTGTTTTTGAGCAAAGATCCTTATTATGATGAATACATTGGAGAAAACTAATAATTTTGAACCTACGCGAAATGATACTGGCCTGTGAAGCATTATATCTTGTGTAAACACAGTCAGTGATACTATTATTGTTGTTGTTGTACAAACAGAGTCTAAACACTTGGTGGCGCCTGTGCCCCAGTTGTAACAGAGCAGTGTCAAACTCCCCGCTCATCTCGTGTTGCTGCCCTGCAGGCTCCTGAACCCTCTGGGGATGTTCACCGCCATGGCCGTGGTGTCGGGCGTCTTCTTGGGGTCATTGTGGATCGGAGAGAACAGAGCTGCTATCAACAACTTTAAGAGGCGGAATCCCACAGCCTTTGTGATCGCTATTATGGTCGCCAGCTACATCGTAATTTCCATGCTGGGGAGTGTCATGGTGTTCATGACTGCAGTCACTTTACCTCTGGCCTGTAAGTTTAAGATAATAACATCGGAGAGTCACATCTTAATTAAAATATATACACAATTTAATTTTTGACATAAGAGTAAACAGAAGATGTCTCATGGCTGACTTAAAACCTTTTATTACTTAATAAACATCTTTCTAGAGTATAGTGATCTGTGCATTTGAATTAAATCAAGATGTTTTTTAGAAATCAATGAAACATGTTTTTTTAGATTCTCTGAGACTGATGTTATCAGATTTTGACTTGGAAAAAGTTTATAGGTTTGTTTTTGCCAAACGATTGAAACGTTACCAGTCACTTTCCCATCTGCCTTTCAGTGATATTTGCACATGCTTCCTTTCGCCTCCGCAACATGAAGAACAAACTGGAGAACAAGATAGAAGGCGCTGGACTGAAGAGGTCACCGATGGGCATTTTACTGGAGGCCCTGGGTCAGCAGGAAGAGAACTTTCAAAAGATCCAGAGCTTTTTGGAGGAAAAACTGAAGGAGTGATCGGACCTGGAAAGGAATGTACACACAAACACACACACACACACACACACACACACACACACACACACACACTTACATACATCTTTTGGCCAAAGATCTTGACTTTTTCTCCATGATCACACAACTTTCTGTATCTCTCAATCTAGACCTCTTAAAATTTGTTGCATATACAGCGTGTTTACCCATGTGTGTCTTGAAAAGGCTTGTTATCTGAGGGGGTTTATCTTTACCTCTGGGTTATCTGTCACTCCTCCCAGAACCTGTCAGGGCACTTTTCTCAAACAGCCATATGAGGGCACCTCAGTGCGGCCTCACAACTCTGCTGTGCAATGTGTCAGCGTTCAGCGCTGCTGCAGACTCCTTCCTCGCTACGAAATCTGGGTTCAATCAGTCTCAGAAATAAGCATCAGTCCTGCCAGCTTACGCTCAACTGCAATTGTGAAAGCAATGCAAGCGTTGCCTTTTAACAAAGAATAAAAATTGCACACTCAACACACATCATTGCCAAGACACTCCAAAGGTTGGATTGTCTCCTCACATAAAATGTAACAGTTAACTTTAGCACACGTTGGAACAGAAACCAGCCAACCTCATGTTCATGCAAATAAAGAGCCAGACCAAAGAAAAGCTTGAGCTAAGAAACATCAGTGATTCCAAACACTGGGTCAGATCAGTCAATATTTAAAATGAAGACTTCAAAGGAACGTGGGGTCTTAACCCCGTGTCCATCAGTATTCCTCCTGCACCTCTGCCTGTTTAATCTTGACAATGCCCTCTGGGTGATGGATTGACTAACTTTGCTTTCCTCTCCACTTACCACTATGCTAATCAATGGGCTGCAGTAGATTACAGTGTGGAGAGCTGAGCACTGCACAGTGACGAAGTGGATTCATCTGCAGTCATTCACCTCCAAATCCGACTAAGTCGCTGTGTCAGCTACTTTGGCTTTTTTTGGGGGGGATTCCATTTGAAATTGACTGCAGATAGTGAGAATCCATCTGGAACACAATGCTCTGTTATTTGGTTGTAAGTGGCAGAGTGTAGGAAGAGGGGGAAACATGATGATAAGAGTGATGGGCAGTAGAAAGAGTAATCCCTTCAGAGTTGCAGTTTTTCAAACAGTGTACAACCCTTTGCTTTCAGTATAAAATCCATCCTTCAGCATTTGACGCAGCATTACTTCCTCCTTCCTCTAAGGAATGTGTGTTATTTCTGAAATGAACGCAGCCGATGACCTCTGCACGCTTAGGTGTAACAGTATTCCAGTGGCTCCTCAGTTTAACTTTGACTAGAGCTACCATGTTTAACCCCACCCCCCCCACCTTCCACCACGCTACAGTAGTGATTTATGTCCTCGCCCGTGGTGCAGGATCTTCATCCAAATTGTGCAACGTGGAGAAGTGAACACAAGCACTGGTGGCAATAAACTCAAGTAAAGTCATGTCTCTGAGGGCACAGTGGAGGCCCTTGTTCTTCCTGCTGCAGCTGCTGCAAGGATCCTACCAACACGCGTGTGCCGCTGCACACCCAACAGGTGTGCGTCTTTGGTGTTTTCTCCCCAACAGGCGTGTAATCCAGGAGAGGAAGCGCCGCTACGCAATGCAAAACAACCCTCCTCCTTTCTTGGTGTCTTCATATGAAGCAGGCAACACTTGACCAACTTGTCATTTTCAAATGACCATAATTGTGTCCAAAGGTAGTCCTCGGTGAGGCAACAGAGGTCGGTGGATGTAACACAAAAACAAACCTGTGTAACTGTTCTGGGAACAGCTGCTAAGTAATAACACTGTTTTGTGTGCACGCTTGCAACATCTGTCTCTTGATTAATTTCTACTACACGAAGGCGTGGAACAAGGAATACTTGAGCATCACACAATACTTAGTTCTGTTGGGTCAGGCCCACACTATGACAGCACGCCATCTTCAGGTTGACCCTTCCACCCCAACCCCAACCCCAACCCCCCTCCTCAGCCTGAGAGGCTTTTGGCTGGCTAAGCTGGTTAGCTAGCCTCATACCTCCGACTGTCATTCAGCAGATCTGGCTGCTTGACCATGTGACGCGTTGATGATGACCCGCTGTGACCTTTGTGGTCTGCCTTATTCTCATGTGAGCTCTTCAACCCCCCCATTATGCACTGCTTGTTCTGCCTCCTGGATGGAACGACATGCATATGAGCCAATGAACAGGAGTTAGACGCATGTGACCGAGCCTCTAATCCAACTCTTCACCCTTCATAACCTGTCACAGCCATCACTCCACGGATCATGGTCCCATGTGCCACCTATTGCATATATGCTCAAAGAACATTGTTTTGGAAGATTTCAATTTTCAAGTTTTCAAGTTTCTGTACCAATGCCCGAAGTATTCTTTTTTCGATATTGAGAATGACTAAAGGCATTTTTGAAGACCTTATAAAGTTGATGTGTTGTTGTGAGTTGTATCACTGTCCACCTGATAATTTAAGTTCAGAATATCTGGCCCTTTAGCTGCTAAATGCTACACTACATTTACTAGGTAGTTGTCTGTCTTTTTTGCTGAAAACAGCTGGCTGCAGCTGAGAATGGTGGTTGATGAGCGAGACAACCAAAACAAAGCAGCAGATCGAAATACCGAAACAGTGAGCTGAAAATCGCTATGATGCACATTCACATTACATAGTCATTCAGCATTCTTCTATCAAATTGATTAGTGCATCTTTAAATCAGGAACCATCTGAGCAAAGTAAAAGCAAACACGACTGTGATCCTAAGCAGAGATTTGATGCCAGCTTTTAGTGCTTAATAGTGTTTGATATTTGGCATTCCAGAAATTGATCAGTGTCAGCGAAGTATAAAGTTTGAGACCCGGCTCTAAACTGCTCTGCACGTTAGAGGAGTGTCGTTTGGGTTCAGTGAGAGCGCAGCACATAGAAGCCCATTGTTTATGCATTCGAGTGTCAGCTGTAACAGCCTTCCCTGATGTCTGGCTGCAGCTGGTGCGGAGCAGCGGAGGAGCAGAGACAGAGGGAGACAGCTGGATACAAAACACTCCCGCCTCTCGTGCTGCCTCGGGTGAAGCCGAGGAGCTGGAAGGGCTCGAGACCTCCCCTGAGCTCGCTTCAGAAGTATAACACCGAGAGGCACTGCGAGCAAGTAAAGCTGCTCAACTGTGGCCCTCCTTAAGAGGCAGCCAGGGGCAGGATACACTTGTAGTGGCAGAAAATGCAGGGAAGGAAGGGAGGGAATTGAGGTGAAGGGTTATAGTGTAATCTATGGGGGGGGGGGTGGAGGCTCTTCACATGTGTAGCAGCAGACTTCTATTGGATGGATGCCTAAAGGGAGGGTTTGGTGCTATAAACACTGGCTTGTCATTCACAGGGAGGACAGGAGAAGAGGTTTTTGCCCAGAGAGGGTGTGACAGCTTTTAAAGACCGGTTTGGTCGGTTTACGGCTTAGGGCCACGAGAAACCAGCCCGGCTGCACAGCAAGGCGGTGAGAAAATACAGCAGGGTGACAGAGCGCTGCAGCGGGGGAGCGTTTCTAAAAACACATCATTTATTCATAATTGGCTATCATCATGACTGATTGCAGCTCTGCATTCATTCTTACAGGCTCAAAGGAAGAAAAGGAGAGGGAAAAAAGCTGGGATGTAGCCAGTACTCCACAGTTATCTTTCTAACTATAATCTGCTTCCTTGAATGTACCCCAGATAAGCAATTTCTAAACCATTTATATGTGGAAAATGCATTCATGCGTTCGAGTAGTCCAAGACCCCCCGCCTCAGCCAGGAGACACAGGCTGTTCTTCTAAAGGAGGCTTTAGGCGATGTAGCGCTTTTCCTCTCAGAATGGTGCTACTTTCTTTAAACCCCACTTCATTAATTGAACTGGCTCAACACACATTCAGTTACCTCAGTTCCTGCACTGAGGGAGGACTTTTTTTCTCCTTTGACTGAATTTCCATCTTAGTTTCACGGTGTATGTGATGTTCTTATCAACTCCCAACTACACAAATGATTCAAATGCTGATTTTTTTTTTATTCCAAACAAATGCAATTATACAAATGACTAAGAACCAGCTTAACAACAGTTGTTTACTATATATTACATGCTTTTCAAATACATAAAAATGCTCTAAAAAAAAAAAGACGAAACCAGTGTATTTACAATGCCAACATTTACATACAATTTCATTCTCTAAGAGAAATTGGGAGCACCAGTCCATGATTTCCAGCATGGAGGAAACAACCATGTTAAAATTAAAAAATAATAACTCCATTTTCTGTCTTCCTGCAGCAAATGATCAGATGTGGCAGTAATATCACAGCTGGTGACTTCGGGTAATACTCAAAAGGCTGAGTGTATTTGGCTCAACTGTATTTTAAGTACTGACAGTGAGACAGACTGAATACTTACCGTAAATGGCAAACACAAGTACAGGAAGCACAGTGGTAGTTTGAAGCGATGCCGTTTGATAGAACTGGATCTGGTGACTGTACAGTGTTCCAGGAAGTAGCCATCTTTTTTTTTTACCCATTTTGAATGAGTTCAGTCCTTCATCAGGTTTTTATCAATCCTTCATGGTTACAGTGTTCATACGCATGTGTGTTTTAAGTGTGAGAGCAGGATGAGTAATTCTGGTTGTTCGTAACAGCTCGGTATCTTCTTACGGAGACAGTCCCAGTCCTTGGTTTGTGAACGTGAGACACTGACGGAGAACTTGACGCTACACCGTCCACAGCAGGTCCTGGTATAGTTTTCAGTGCACATGTGCCATCACCACAAACACTCGCAATCCTCACACGCGGACGCTCCTGTGGGGTTTTGTTATGAGTTAAACACAAGGATGTGGGTCGGTTTGGCAACTGTGTTGATTACAACAAAAGTGGTTTCTTTTACAAGCTGAATTCCACACGAGGTTCCTTCATTCTTTGGATCCCCTTGACAGAAAAACAGGTAAGTGCAGTCTAAGGCACAATGACAACGTGTCGAGGTGAAAGATTCGTACGGCACGTTGACTGACAAGACAGCTACACTATTGTCCCTGGTTTTGAGTCTTCGTGCCAGTAAATCTGGTCTTCTGGCTCCATGTTAGCGTGCATTTGGCTGCTGACGTCTATGTAGGATCTGTAATAAGCACACAAGGTTGAAACACATTAGACAGCTGGCAAACTGAATGAGATTGTGACTGGTAAACCATGGGTTTGGAATGAATTAACCCTGGGCAGCAATAAACTTTGTTTCAAGATCAGGATGAAAAAAATCTGAATTATTCCAAAAAACAAAACAGAAATGTTACGACACATGATTCAGGCATGTTAATACTGAATTCGGTTTCAAACCCAGGGTCAAACATTCCCGCCCAGCAAAACAGCAGATGCACACAGACGTTTTACACGCGCACAGCCTTCAAATGCGACAATGTTCAGGGGTCACATTTTCCCTCTGCCACACAAGTGCTCGCCCACCACCACAAGACACCAGAGAAATACAGCAAGAATCAGGAAGGGTCAAATCAAGTGATTGGGTGCCTTCTGTCAGTCCCTGCCACACATCACCATCACCATGATAACCATGTGGGGAAGTTTTACGTTCTCGTCTCTCACCCTTTCTTCTGCGCTGTGATTATTGGGGGGAAGGGGTTAATTTCCCTGGTCAGTAGCATAGGCAACCGCACCACACCTCTCTAAAGGCCCCGCAGGGCACTCCATCCTATCACAGCGCCGCCACTCATACTCTGGGGGACATCTGCACATGAGAGGGGGCAAAGGTCAAGGGTGAATGGCAGCACATGGGCAGGGAGCCTCTGCATGGGCCAGGGAGGCAAACAGCAGCGGACAATAGACAAACTAAAAACAACAGAGCAGCAAAGGCACATTGCAGAGAAATGTGACCACTGGATGGCAATATGCTTGCCAAAAGAGGAAGTAGGGCAGGCATGTTTTTTTTTAAAAGAAGCCATGCAGTTACCTTATCGTAAATGACAACGGACGATCAGTTAAACATCTCAAAACATCAACAAGCAGACTATGGCGTCACACTGCGGACAGACTCAAAGAAGCAAACGCACAGGCTCCGGCTGTTGCTGTTTACTTACTATGAGCTACCTTTAGCAAAGGACACCTTACTGAGCCTGTGCCCTCTGGAAGATTGTGGCTGCGCAGGGCTGGAGGCCACCTGTCTGACCCGACAGCCCGGGGAGGAGGAGGAGGAGGGAAAGGAGGAGGAGGGCAGGGAGGAGGTGGAGGAGGAAGCCGAGGAGGAAGAGCTAGCGGGGAAAAAGGCACAGCGCCTCCGGGCATCGGGGCTGTGGTGCCAGGAGCCTTTTAAAAGCTGGGAGGCGCCGTATCTATAAGAAAGCAGGGCCGGTGGACAGTTAAGAAGGAGAGGAGAACCAGTCTTAAGCTGTGAGGACAAAGTGACTGCCGGCTGCACAGATCCTGTAATCCTACTGCCGAACCAGGCTCTTACTTTAAATAGATACGTAACAAAGGTGAAGTTAACGAAAAGGCAACACTGGCTACACATTAGTCCACAGAGGTGTTGTGTGTAAGAGATAACAAAACCAAATAGCAGCTTATATTTTCTGTAGCCATCCACTCTGGGTAATTAAACACAAGTGCTTAGCCCTGGGGATAAGGAGGATAAGGGGGTGGCTTATTGGATAAGGAGCTGAGTTGAGGCCAAGTTTTTTTTTTTTCCTCACCTGCTGTGGGCGGAGTGGCTATAGGGGGCTGTGCTGTAAGAGTAGGACGGCGGCGCATGCACAGGCATGTCATATTCCAACATACCACCACTCATGTGGCCGTGCCAGTTCCCAGTGGAGGACGCAGAGGACACTGGAGAAAAAGAGGAATGAGTTAGCGTTGACCCGCCTACACGTGAAACCAACAGCGTGGTGCTGCAGAGTCTGTGTCATACACGATGCAGCGGACTTACCTGATGAGTAGGAGATGTTCCTGTTGTTGTGGCTGTAGGGCGCAGGCATGGTCTGGTAGCCCAGGCTCTGCTGGGAGCCTCTGTCGTAGTCGTAGTTGTATGCGGCTTGTTTGTGCGTGGCGTTGCGGTGGTACCAGCCTCTCAAATGCTCAGCCACCAAAGCCTTCTGGATGTTTTTACTGACCTGCTCGTTGCTGCGCGGCACCTGACGGTTCCTGGGTGGCCGCAGCGTGGCGTACGGGTTCTGCGACATGCCGTCCATCTCGTCATTGCCGTAGTGACTGTGCATGTCGTGGCCGTGGTAAGCCGTTGGGGCGGGGTGGTAGGAGGGGTTGACGCTGTAGTGTCCCTCCATCTCGTTGTCGTACACGTAGACTCCATTGGAGTAAGGCTCTGGGTCCGCGTAGCTGGGGAAGCCTGTGACGTAGTAAGCGGTTGTGGTGGGTCGGGCGCGGGGCTGGTAGGCGTAGCAGCGGGTGTCGGGCTGAGCCAGGTTGGGCATGCTGCCCGTGTTGGCGTACACGTCCTTTCTGTGGCGGCCGCGGGTCCTGCGCCTGTGGGTGTGGTTCCCGGGAACGCTGTACTCCACGCTGGACTGGCTTGTGTAGGAGGAGCCGTCATCGAGGACCTCGGTGCTGTTGCTGCGTCGGGCCGGGGAGAAGGTGAACGTCGGCGCAGGCGGTTCGGTCTCTGTAAGGAACTGAGACTGGGACTCCAGGCTCCCGCTGCGCTGGCGGAAATGTTGTGGAGCATCCTCTGATCTACACATGGAAAACGTATCTGTTTTTACTCGCATGCACGTCCCAAGACACAAGAGCTGACAAACTGAAATATTGAGGTGAGAAAGAAGAGAATACACAGTCCGTCTCTGAGGCCTTACCTGAGCTGGGTGCTGCTGTAGGCGTTGCGGGTGAGCAGGGGGGTGGGGGGCATGCTGCGGGCATCACGTGGCTGCCTGGAAGCCGGTTTGAACGGGCTGCTGTGGCTTGATAAGGCATCGCGGTGAGCATAGTGGAGCGATTCCTGGACTTGGCCGTAATTTAATCTGGAGGACAGATAAGGACAATGTTTTCAGGGCTGTTGCCTCTGCAGGCCGTGGCATTTCTATCAAGATAAACTCTATAAACTCCACCCGCACTTAACTCGCTCTCAAAACTGAGAAAAACACCTCACATGTGGTTGGATGCAGCACTTTACTCGTCACTTACACCTGAATAAACTGTGATTTCACAGTCCATTAATCTTTCTTTTCATGCAACAGTGAGCATCATGACTGTTTAAAATGATCTTAAGTCCCGGAGCTGAGGGCAACACGTTACTCGTGTAATTTTGTTAACGGTTGTGAAGTAGCTGCCATTTTAACAGAGTTTCCAGAGGCACTTTCCTGCTTCCTTCCTCTCTCCTCTTAACTTGGAATCGCTGCCTGTGAAGGAGCAGGCAGCGACATGTTCTTTTCCATCTATTTTTAAAGCCGGTGCATTTGGGCTGATAAGAGGGAGGTTATTGAGAGAGGCAGAGGAAGGAGGGAGGAGGTGACTGGCAGGAATGTAGCTCTGGGTCTGCTCTGCAGGTCTGTACTGGCTCCGTGCTCGGGGCCTTCCAGTCAGACGCACACCGGGATTTAAATATCCCATAAATGTCAGTGCGAGCTGTATACCTGCTGTCTGCATGCTGCTCATTGGCAGAGGCCCGTCTGTCTTTGCTATAGTGGATGTCCAGCGTTTCGGCGTGGTGGGGTCTGGGTGAATACTGGACCGATCTGGACCGCTGCCTCTGGGAACCGAGGTCATCATCTGGGAGATAAAAGCCATAGCTTGAGTAAAACAAGTCTGCGATGGAGAAACATGGTGCGGACATAAGCACGCTGAGCACTATTACGCCCGGACACTCACCATCATCCAGAGTGAGGCTGTCAGATAGAGAACTGAGGTCTGAGGGGTTGACATCATCTGATAACACAAGAGAGGGAGTCCTTAGAAAAGCCTCTTCTCATAGAAAAGTGGCAGTGTTTTCAACCAGCGACCGTCTGTTGATAAATTTGCGGTTGTTTGTGACGTCTGTGAGCACCTGCTAAGATCAGCGAAGCTCTCTGGGTGGGCTTCTTTCCTTTCTTGATCCTGTAGGCGTTGATTTCCCTCTCGATCTCCTCCAGCTTCCTCTTGGCATCCAGAAAGTTGTTTCGCCTCTTCTTCTTCACCGTCTTGCAGAGGTCGCCCTCGTTGGCTAACTTGATGGCGGCTTCCACTATCTTCTGCTGCAAGGCAAACATGCTCTCCAGATTCCTCAGATGTGGGTCCTGCAGGGACGGATGGAGACACACACACACACACACACACAAAAAAACAGTTAACAGGGAATTTCCCGAAAATACAGCAGATCCTGTCAACATCACTTCTTTGAACAGAGAAACAGATTTCAAAGATTTCTGTTAAACGATAACACATGGAATTTATCTAAAGTACTTCTTCAGTGTGCTCACATTTATATACATCATATTATATTATATTCCTTTTCCACTCTAACTTGTGGATGGAAACCAGTTACAACTCACAACATGTGATGTAAGACTAAAAAAAAAAAAACGTTTATCTTTTAATCCAAAAAAATGTCAAATCCAAAAATAATTTCAAAAAGTCAAATGATCTGAATGATCTCCAGGTAAAATTCAAAATAAATTACAGGCGAGAAAGAAAGACACCACAAGAAAAAAGCAGGACAGCTGGACTAACCTCATCATAGGGGAAGAGGTCATCCAGCTTGAAGGCCGTCCCAACCCGGCGACGAACTTGGGGAAGCTTCTCTCCTGTGGCCAGGGGATACTCTTTAGGTAATCTGCCTGTAAGCTCCTGCAAATCAGAACAACCTCCAATCAGCTGAGAGCCGGGACACTTTCCACGCAACCGCAACACCACAGACAGAGAGAGGCACTCACGGCTTCTCTCATGCAGATCTTCCTCAGTTCCTCAAGTTTCTGTGTCAGTGTGTCTTGAAGGTTCTTTTCTTTCTTTTTCAACTCAGCAATCTTCTCTTTCTTCTGCTCCTCGCTGACTTCCGAGTCAGCGGAACCTGGGGAAAAAAAAGCACACGCCTGATTAACTGAAAATTGTCAACGTGATGAGGAACAGGAGCCATTAGCCAATTAACTCTCTGCTCACCGGCTGAGATGAGGCTGCCGTTGCTGGCCATGATCAGCTGGTCTTTGCTCTCCATGCTGGAAAGTTTGCTGATGCGCGGGGCGCAGATCTCTGTGAGGTCCACGGCGATGTCGCCTGAACTCCTGGTTGTGGTCATCTTTGACTGCAGGGGGGTAGGAAAGGGACAGTTAGGAGAAGTAAACAGGGAAGAGGGGGAGGGAGCGGCGTGGTGTGGGAAGGTTTGGGAGGATTTCATTTTAATGGCAGATAGTGGCAGCTCCATTTGCATGCCGGGTACTCCAGGCGCACTGCTCTCTCATCAATCAGTGCGGGTGCTATTCCTGGATGAGCACTGACGCACCATCTGCCTTCGAGGACGACAAGAAGCTGAATAACCTCGTTTGACTGCAGCGGCGCTCGTTCATCCATCTCCACCGCGAAATGCACATCACACGCCACTATTACTTTATAATTGGCCCGATGCTCAGCAAATATGCATCATCAACACAAACGAGTGTATCTTCAGTGCACCAAGACAAGTTTTAACAGTTGCCCAAGGACTGTGCTGTGAAAACGCTGCGCCCTTTGCTGTTTATTCTAAACACTTAAACGCACTTAATTTTATATGACACATTGTGGTTTACTTTGTATTTCTTCTTAAGCACCAGACCAGGCAAAGACAGGCACAACTGTGACTATATCATTCTGAATACTGCAACAGCAGAGCGCTGAAAATCTTTCCCTCAGAGCATTTGAGCTCCTTTCAATCTAATCCCTGTTACATCCCATAAATTATAGTAAGAATAGTGATTCTATTCCTGTAAATTCAAAGACCTGATAACCCAGCATAAAGCTGACTAGCGTGGAACTCATTGACATTCAACCCGTAGGCCTGCCATATCTTTGTCAAGCTGTTTACACGAGTCACAGACATGGGACGCGGATCAGGCAGAGCATCACATGATGAGCAGTCACTGTTACACCAGGCTGTGACACCTGCACACCCAAAGACAGGCTTGCTGTGTTTTAATCCGTCTGCGGGCTACTCGTTTCACAGCCTGACGAAAGCAGGCCAGCACCATAGCTCATGCTGCAATTACTTTGATGGCAGTAAATGTTACCAACCAAAATTAAGTCACAAAGTTTGTCAGTAAGCCGGCGACGCTGATCTGTGGAGAGCACAGAAACACACCGCATGCATCAGCCAGTCATTTGCGTGGGCCTTTTTCCACACGCACACTTTCACACACTGACCCCGATCTGTAGGTGGGTCACGTGACACAAAGCAAGCGCTCCACAAAGGTCAGGCACCGGTGGAAAAGGCAGACGGGACAGTTTCTGGCGAAACGGTACATTGGAGGTGGCAGGAGGTGTGAAAGGTGTCGAGCGAGGAAAGGGAGACTCACTTTGCTTTGCTTTCTGTCCAGGTAGAACTGGTGCTGACTGATGGCCATCACCCAGATGGTTTTAATCAGAGAGTGGCTGGCATACCATGTGTGAATAACCAGGCCAGCCTGTCCAAAAGTCCGCTTGGTCACTGTTCTCCTGGAACACACAATGAGACCGACACTCAGTGCAAAGAACCTGAAGAGCTGATGGTGGATAAACCAGGTAAGCAAAGATCAGAAAAGATTATTTCTTTTTCCAGTTAAACTTGTGGGAGGTTGCTCAGTCATGTAGTGGAGACGAGACGAGCACTGACATCAAACTCATTTTGAAACAGTGGGATATAATAACAGCTTTGGAGGCTGCCACATTAAAGCAGTGAGGGGAGCGCGCGTCTTAAAACGACCTTAAAACAATAATGTGGCCCTGGAACAGCAGGAGAGCGCTCATTTAACAGACAGGTTGCAGCCATTAACACGGTGTCCTACATGCACCACGGGCTGCAGATGCCCTTGGCAGTGTGTGAGTTGTAGGTTAAGGGCATCGGTAGCGAAGGAGCAGCGGCTAAAATGGGAGCACTTCAAAAACAGGGAAAGTGCCTGTTAAGATCAGATGAGATAAAGAAAGTGGCTTTGCCATCTCTGACCTGTGCGGGTCGTTCACTTCCACCGCAAATTTCTTCTCGCGGAAATACAAATTCTCCAACTGCTTCCACTGAAACAACTGCAGAGAGAAAGGGAGAGTTTGCAGAAAGGGGAAAGGGAGGGGCAGAGAGCCATTACACATCGCTGAGTACACAAACCTCCACAGGACTACTGATTGAAATGTGGATTTATGGCACGTCATTTCGTACATAAAGGCTGTAAAACACATTTGTGTCAGTTTGCTCAGAAAACTTCGAGGGGATCAATCTCGCCAAACGCCAACACAACAGGCAGGCAGGTATTAAAACAACTGGCTTTGTCTCTGGCGTAGCTTTTAGCAGGATTTTTTCCCCCCCCTGGTCAACTTGCAACATTAGCAGAAAGAGCATAACGGCTGAAGCTGTGAATGGGGCGCAGAGGGCCGGCCGGCCCGTCAGGTGGAAGTGTGGCCTGACACGAGGGCAATTATAGTGCTGCTGCGACCGCAGGGAGTGAAACTGTGCCAGGCGACGGGCCAGCTTCTCTTTTCACTCTGGCAGCATGAAACATCTGCTCCACTGATAGCACGCTCACTACACAGACACGGAGCCACATGCCAGAAAACAACTCTCCCCTGCTCTCGTTCTGGAAAAAGAAACCCCAACAAAACGCTGGGGCTGAGATTACTGCCGGGGGAAAAACAATATCGTCCTAAATGGTAACAACCTAAATTAATGAGAGAGAAAAAAAACCAACACATCCACTGCGACAAACTAATTCACACTCAGCAAACATACTCCAGCATTGGGACTCACACCGGGGCCGATTGCCTGTATCTCTAACGCAGAGAGCAGGTACAACACCGGCCAGGCCACTGAGAACATAACACATCAAATGCCACTGAGTATTTCAAAGCTTGACAGGTAGTAATGGACAGTAAGGTAAAAGGGCTTACCGTGGAGCTTTCTACTGCTGTATTCTCCTGGGTTTGTACTGAATCCTTTGACTGAGTTTCCCACAGGGCCAGCGCCTCCTCGAACAATACTCTCTCTTGTCTCTTCTCTGAGAGTCAGATAGGTGTTGCAAGAGTTTCAGCTGAGCTGGCCACTCCCCTTCAACCACCCCCGCCCTCCTCCCTCCTCTGACATCACGGATACCTCACACCGCCTTCAAGGCTTTGTACTGCTGCGCACCGCTCTCTCTCTCTCTCTCTCTCTCATGCACAGCTCACTTCTTTTAGTCGGACCAGATGAGCAGGTTGCACAGAGCTGTCTGTGAGGACAGCTGGCCTCTGCTCCGCTTCCCCTCGCTCACAGATAATCCATCAAACCTGCGCAGACGAGGAATGGTCCGACCTTCGGGCAGGAAGTTCTCTGCTCTTCGTGTTATGAATACCACACAAAACGCCATTGTGTGGCTGAAGCCACTAAAGCCGTCTCCCCCGCTACGCAAACATGTTGGGGATCGGTCACTGCGGTCTAATCATTACCAGCACGGGCCCTATCCGGGCTGAACACGCTTCATGTGCTATATTTCATATACTTCACTTCATGTGCTATATTTTTAATAATACTAACCAACAAGCAGGAGACCCCTGCATGTCCCCATTGTCAGTGCATGTGAAGCAAAGGGTTTCTATTGTAAACGTCTTCATGGTTGTGGAGCAATACTGTCCTCCTTATCAATTACACAGTGTGCGTCAGTGAAACAAAGAGTGTGGCACTTAAGGAACAATGGGAACCCACCGACAGGACACATCTGAAACCTCACCCCGCTGGTGGGGGGGGCACGCCAATTCACACATCCCCTAGTCACTATCACTGGGCACCATTTACATTGTAACAAAAGATAACGGAGGTGGAGGCAATAAACCCACCTGCGCTGGATCATTCCTCCTGTTAAAGAAACTTCACACCTGTGTGCCAGGACCCAGATGAAACTAGGAGATGGAGCCACGGCCAAAATATGTCAAGCATGTGGCACACCTCACAAGACTGAGAGTAGTGCTCTTAAAGAGGAACTGGTCCGAAGAATCGTCCGGCACACAAGCAACTCAACAAACTCTGGATTCAAGTGAAATACTGACTCATCAATCTTACTCTGAAGGGCAAAAAACCCAAAACAGAAGTAACTGTTTTCCTGAAACCACCGGCTTAAAGGCACGATCATGATTTGAGTGAGGACACAGAGCTTCTGTCTTCAGTATTTACATGTGCCTTGTTTTTGCCAAATGTCTCATTACAAGCATGTGGACGTGTGCCAGACATGCCTGTGGTTTCGGATGGGATCGGGGTGTGTTCAGATCCAGCCTGCGCCAACGACGCGAGGACCCCCACAGCCACCAGTCTGCAAAAAGCATACACGGATGAAGAAGCGTCGAAGGCTCTGACTCACACGCCTGCACAGAAAAAGATCTGCCCCACCCTTCACGTTCACACGTCGGGCACGTCCCCGGACGGCCGTACGATCCCACAACGTGACGTGTGGCTGGAAGTTGTGCAAACGTGACAACAGGAAGACGCTGCAAAAGAACTTCATCCGACTTTGACTCACGATAAGGTGAGTTTAATCAAAAGAAGAGTGGCCGGGGGGCAGGATTTGTTCAGTTTTCATTTAAACTTGATTTTAACTTTCTTTTTTTCCCCCACCCCGAAGAAGCTTTACAATCCTCGCAGAGCTTTCATAACATGCCATTATTACCCCAAAGCTGACACTGTCACTCATAATAGACTGAAGATTTATTTTGGTTCTGCTGGCTCATCATAAATGTGGACCAGCATGTGGTCTTAAAGGGTGTCCCATTACCCGCTGGGAGAGAGAGCCCAAGTGACACAGCGATGGAGAGAGCCAGAAGAGGCTCCTGGTTTAACTCGAGGAAGAATTAAGCATTGACCGGCCATCTGCTTCGGTCCCACCGTATGTCCTGGACAGACACGGCCGCGGCGTTTCATTTGTGTTATTAAATAGTTTCTAATGAACTCATCCTCTTCCCAAATAAAACCTTGGTTTTATCTTTTAGCATTTTTCCTTAGAGCCCTTCCAGATCTTTGGAATACACAATCTATTCCTGTTATCTAGAGACTGCATGCGTCCACTGTGCCTACACGTCATGGAAATGACAGGGCCCTCACATGACTAAATATGGCACTTCAAGTAAACACAGCAGGAAGAGAGAGCTTTTGAGTTTCAGGATATTCAGTACGGAGTGATGTAACAGGCACGCAGAGGAGAGAATGTGAGGCTACTGTAGCTACTTTAAAAAATATTTACAAAACTGCTGACCCCTACACAGATATTAATTTGTATTCCCTCAAAGACACACAATGAATGCAGCGTGCTGAGAGGGGCTGGGCAGAGGGCACTTAGGGCTGGCCTGGATTGAATTCAGGGGTCGTGAACTAAGACAGGAAGCGCTATCAATGCTCAGCAGATACAGGGGACCCTGGTCAAGGCAAAAGGAAAGAAGCTCCACACCTCCACTGATCAGCGAGAGCAACAAAAAAGGTCATTTAAAAAGGCAACACTTGTTCCCACAACAGGAAACGCTTCAGAGGTTCCCATGTGACCGTCCCCTCCTCGTGTGGAGGAGTTGGAGAAGGCAGAGTCCAGCTCTGATAAACCCTCCCAGCACCCCAGCAACACCCTCACTGCTGTCTCCCAACTCCAAACACCCATCTGCCTGGCAGAGGGCCAACACAAGTCCCAGAGGTCCACAGCCTCTGGGACTTGTGTCACAGAGCACCATAAATACACGTTCCTCTGGAAGGGCCCGACAGAGACCAACTGCGGCCGTGCCCATTAAAAGCCTCGGCATTCAGGGTAACAGCACACCCTGCTATGTCAACAGGCTCCTGCCGTACAACAACAGCTATGACAACTCGTGATGAAAGAGGCTGGGGTGAAACGCTCCGCTGGGACACTATTAAATAACACCACTCAAACAAAGATGGGTCATCTACAGACCAGATGAATGCAGCCAGCATGAAGTTAAAAAGACGCATCTGACAGTTTTATTAATGCTAATGTTTAAAGGCTGGGGCTGTAATTGTGTTTTTGAAGTTAGAAATGCCAGATGTAGAAAAGTGACTTACAAGTAAGGGTATTTTAATTTTCTTGTTAAGCAATGTTTTATTCTGAAACAGGGTCAGCAGAGTGGAGGTATTTCTGTATTTTCTGTGACACTGAGCTGTTTTATAATCCCTATGACAATTCATTCCACTGCTGCTAATATTGATCCTTGCTGTATTTGCTCTTGGCCTTTCAGCCTTAACCGCACATACTGTGCTGAAGCTCCAAAAATATTTTCCCCATCTGCATTCCTCTTTCTCCTGACCAGCGTGAGAACCAGGGTCTTCATCAAGCCCATTTACAGAGTGGATGGATCATTAACCAGCTAACCACAAGCATGGTGTCACCACCACTACTACACTACAGCCAAAAGAATAGACTGTCAGGCGCTCATTTCAACTCACTGTCTCTATTGTTTTCAGTGAGCTTAGAATTTGCCCTTGCTCAGGTGACGTGAGGGCTGCGGTCACAAGCTTGTGTTTAACTACATCATTAGAACAGCAAGTCCACTTTTGCTCAATTTTTACACCGCTGTCTAACGTTCCAAGACAAATTCAAAAGTGATTTATGCCAAAAGTTGGCAAGTTTGCACCCCTGATTAGAAATACTTCCACCAAAAGTTAAAAACTAGAAACTTGAGAGGGAGCAAGTTTTACTTTGAGCATTATATATCACTTTGAAAGAAAAACAAGTCAAGTTTATTCAAAGAGCCCACACCCCACAATAGTCCCAGAGGGCTTTACGGCATGTACAGTACATGAAACCCTGCGCGCTCAGATCTTTGACTTGGATAAGAAAAAAGCCCCCACGCACTAAAAAGAACAAACAAGAAACTTCTCAACTGAGGTAAATCCAGCAGCTGTAAAAAAAAAGAGAAGGGGTTAACCCACCTTTCTTGGTTTCAGCTTATCCTGCAAATCGTACTGGCCGATGCCTTTGTAGCTGACTCCCAGCCACCACGGTATCCCCTGCTTGTCCTGCATGAAAGCACAGACATACCGCACCACTGCTCATTAGAGGTAGCTTTATTGGGGGGGAGTTTGAGAGAAAAAAAAAACACAGCCTGTTACCAAAGCAATTACCCCATTAGACTCACAGCATTAGCAACACAAGAAGAGATCAAATACATTAAAGGCTTTAAAATCTCCGCGAGCCTGACTGAGTCATTTTAATGCCACCGTTTGATCTCCTCAGACACCTTGACTTAATAGGGGTTTGGTAGGGAAAGTTAGCAGATGCTAGTAAAAGTTGGAGGAATCGCTTCAATCATGCCAAACTAAACATGTGCAGCAATGACTGAGTGGATTCCCTGCGTCGCTATTTTGAAAAATTTCAGCCTAATTTTAGACTAAACCAGGTATATTTATATTGTCTTATCCCACCCACGCAGACCTAGTGTAGGTCTGTGTGTTCCTGTAGTAACACACATGTGTGTTTTTTCTTTAGCTGCAGGACAGATTTGAAACAGGTCATTTTCTGAGGATTAAAGCAAAAAAGTCGGTGAATAAATGTTAGGATGATGTGTTTAGACTGGATGAAGGAAAAGAAATGAAGACAGGACGTCGACAGAGGGTTAAGCTACTGTATGACTCAGGGCACCAGTAATACCTTCACTGGGTAATAATGGACTCCATATGTCGGCAAGGACTCCACGAGGGCCAGATACCTTCGGAGGAAGAGGAACAGGTTAACAGGAAAATCAGCCACTTTCACTTCATCACTGTCAGCCGGTGGCTGTTGTGCAACAGACAGAGCGGGCTTTAAACTGCAGCCACTGAGAAGCCACAGTCATTTGCGGTGGCACGCTGATCGATTAGTTTCAAGGCCATGACAGAGAAAGGCAGAGTCCATTGATCAGTTCAAGGGCACAAATCATCTGAGCGTAAATGACCCAAGGTTGTCCTGAGTTACAGTCCCGGGAAAAACACAGTGGAGGCCTGACACCCTCCCAAGGCTGGCCGGCTGCCTACTCTAAGAGCACCTCCTCTAATTAATGACACATTCTGGCATGGTGACAGCCACCTCTTATAACAACAAGGAAGGCCTGATGTAGAAAAACTGTGGAATCTGAGGCACCATAAAGATAGCGCATTTATTTTCATGACTTACTGCACAACGGCTTGTCCTCTGGTCAGTCCCTTCAGTTTCTTGTAATGTTCAATCACTTTGTCCTCACTGCAAATGGAGAGATATAACATTTAATGAATAATCCATCACGGAGGGAGTGTTGTGAGGGGGCTCTTTCTCTGACACACATTCTGCCTGCTCATGCAGAAAATGCAGTCTGGCCTACTGGCCTGCTGATGGCTCTCATCCTCCTCTCCTGCATCCCTTTTACTCCCCACTGTAATCATCCTTTTTAATAGCATAGCGAGACTGCAAACTCACTGCGGCTTAACAGACAGAAAGAGACGGAGACAGAGAGACGCGCGCATGTGCACACCCATGCACCGTGAGACTGTAATTTTAATTTGAATATTAAAACGCCGTGTCGCCGCTTCAGAGGGTGCAGATGATTACTAAATGAGAAGAGGAGCACAAACAGCGGTGTGGCGCGAAGAGACAGACGGCAATCCTTCAGACAGTCAGCGGCCGTCAGCACCTCCCCTCCTTCTCTCAGGCCTAATGGACAAACATAATTACCACGACCCAGGCATTAATTAGTCACCTCATTAAAGGCAAACGCGTCTGCCAAGTACCAGGCAGGCCTGCATGCACCGTACTGCCCAAAACTGCTCCTCTGCGGGAACGGCTTCAGACAACCAGCTGATCTGATAGCTGAACCCCCCAGGAGCTCAGATATCTTACCAGTAATTGAGAGATGGGTGTTCCCTTAAAACTCTGGTCGGCAGAACTGGGAGCTCCTTCAGGTCTGATCTTGCAGTTTCAACACTGAAAAAAAAAGACCAACTTTAACGACAGCAAATGTGTTCATTTTCTAGAGCTCTTTCGATTGAAGAACACCGTAATGCTGCCTGCACACATTGGAGCTGTTTGATCCCATGTATCCAAATCAGTGAAAGTCTCCACTCTGTAGCACCTTCACAAAACAGTTGGAGTTGCATTGGTCGGAGTATTTATTTGCACACGCATGTTGAGGTTATATGCAGCAAATGCTGATGTGAAACTAAGGTGGGTCGAATTAAGTTGAATATGTTTGTTATTTTGATCGAATATGTTCATGGAAAAACAAGCTGAAAATCATTTCGACATTGACACAAAAAGTGTCAGCGATCCCTGTGAGCATTGTCGATCAGGACTTCACTGTAGAGATCACACAAGGCTGCTGTCCAGAGGATTCACAGCTAGTTAGTGGGTGTGATGTCTCTACCCAGGCGCCACACCCAGTCTAAATCAAAAGTATGTCCAGTGTGTTAGAAGGAGCCTGACACACACAACCTCCAGTTTTGTGTTGTATGTGTAAAAGGTTCAGACATAGTGTGGAGTTCGTGTGTGAATACGAGACCAAGCAAAGCACCAAAATTACACTGCTGTTTGAAAGAGACATGTTATTTATGGTCCAATTACCAACTCGTCTCTCCTCCACGTGAAAGTCTCTGCACTAAAATCTAACGTAGCCTCTTCCGAATTTAAAATGAATGTTCCTTCCCAGCATGTGGACCATAAGGAAGGTAAAGGTAAATGTTTACATAAGCGTCTCAACCCAGAGTGTAAAAACACGTAGAAAACAGTTCTCCACATTTGTGCTTTCACAGTGTGGTTTGAATTTTCTATCTGAAGGCATGGCAGCAATAATTCCTGTTTGCAAACCTCAAGAAAGGGTGCAGTGTGAGGATACGCTTTTCCTCTCTCTTATCTATAAAGACGACGACTGCTTGCCAAGACTACACTTGAGCTTTACTCATGTCTTGCCAGACTTCATTTATAAAAACACGTGCGGGGCTTTTAAGTCACAGGGAGTCTTTTCAGGGGCTTGGCAAAAAAAAGAAAATCTTTCTGAAATACCAAAGCCATTTCGTGCAGGTCCTCAGCGGCACGAGGTGAACCAGAGTATATTGACTCATCCTCACAGTTCAGCCAAATCACATCATGACAAATAACGCAGGTACAGTTCTCACACACAAAGTCAAGCTGCCAAAACTGTTAAGGCTTCAAGTGTCATAATAAACAAGGCAACTGGCTGTGCTATCTGTACGATGAAATGGTGGTGCTTGTCACTGTCAGGAACTACGATAGTGAACTCTGAGTCACTCCAGCATCATGTAGGAGGGAGCCCTGGGTCTGCGCTTTCTGCTGGATGAAAAGGGCTCAGGGTTGGCGGGCCAGTCCACTGGAGACCTGAACAAAAGCCATTCACGAGCACTTGGCAGCATCTGCCTGTGTTGAAAAGCATTGTTTGAGCCCCAGCGCTGTTAGAAGACAGTCTCTCACACAGAACTCAGATCATATGTGGTATATATGATCAGAGCACCAGTCTCTCATAATAACCTCCACACAGGAGAACAAAGCACTGACTGGTTTGAGGTCAAAAGCCATTTGACCTTAAGTTGCTTCTGTGGATGTCAATTTAAGTGTAATGGAATTAAACAGCAGCTAACATGGTAGGACAAAACCTTAATGATCCAGTTATGTGAACCAGCTTACTAAACAAAAAACAAAGGTGAGTCGCCGCAAGGGCAGAGCCACTTGAATCACTCTTCCCCTTAGCTCCTTCTCCGAGCTTGACTGGGTTTTGCTGCCACGGCACCTCACTGTGTGCTTGATGGCGTACATTTTATGGGGAGCTGGGGCCTGGCGTTGTCGGGGTGATCTACTCCACACAGCCGTGCTGCCCCGTCAGCAATCTGGAATTCATTACTACGTCGGTTATCTCCCCGCTGCCTGCAGCGTGGGGCAAATCCTACACGCAGTTCCAGCCCAGCCCAGTGCAGCCTACTCAGTGTGGGAGAGATAATACTCATGTGTCAGCTATTCCACTGGGCTGAGACGTGGTGACTGTGGAGGGAGCACAATGAGAGAGCCTGTTGCTGTAAATGAACCACTAACTAGAGGCTCCACCTGCAAATAGAACTGTCTGGGTGTAATACTCACTCATGCGGATACAATTAGAATACAACTGACAGCGTGCTCATCAACGTTAATTTCAAATCACTTGCTGTTGATGTGGAGTGGCCACATCAACAGTGTCTGAAGCTCTGCAGCTCACTATTGAAGCTGATTACAATTGTACAAAAAACCCAAACCCTTAGTTACTCTTAAAACCATTGGCAGTAATTTAAGACATCAATGGATTCAGTGATTTCCTGTTTTCCACAGTCTCTTTTTTCAACCTCCAGAGAACAGCCGTGACACTCGGTTGTGGATTATACTTGCAGGTGACCAGGGTGTGAATTAGTACGATAAGAACGAGATGCAGTGCAATACGATGGTAGCAGAGGGACTTCAGATAAACTGCACCGACAATGTGAAACCTCATGGTGCATTAATTCAATGCACAGCAGGGGGTTGGCCCACACCGCCGCGAAAAACACCACCGCAGTGAGTCCTCCTGACGCCAAGTTGTCTACCATTGGACAGTGGGTCTGGCTCATCCCTCTTAGGGAGGAGGAGATCTCCCTGACTCCTCAACAGCTAATCTCACTGCTCCAGCGCCCTTTGCTGATACAGTGTAGAGAAGACACATTTATTTTGTATGCTTTATGAGGGGATTTACCGGGCCTGTTCTCTCAAAGAAGTAGAAATAAAGGCCATCACTGACAGGAATGGGAAATACTGCCACAGGACGGCGGGGGATGCACCAGCACAACAATCAAGTTAGATACTGGAGCCAATGCTGTGCTTAAGTTTGTGGATACTTTCTATATTTTGCCATTTTCTACACATTCTCCCGAAGTAGGAACTACATATTCCCACAATTGTTTGTCAGCTCACATGAAGCAAATGTTCAAAGTCTCTCACAACTTCACAGAAACCATGATCGATGTGAGAAGGGGAGAGACAGTATTTGTGCATGAAAGAAAAAGACACTGGGATGTGGAAACACACCCATCCTCCTCGATTCTACCAGATTTGTTGGCAGCTTGTCATTTATTGTGCTTTCAGAGTTAGGACAAAGTGAAGCCCATCCCCACACCTACACAAACTGAAAGTTCAAACTGCACGCTACGCTTCAGGGTAAAGTGGATTTAACACTCAGGCATAAATCTGTACTAAATAATAATTAACATTTATCACGTCCATCACAGCTCTAAAGAGCGGGGCACTTAATGAGCACAAGCAGATGCAGCCAAGTTTTGCTTTTCTTTTTGCAAGAGAACAAAGGCAGTGGTTGACGAGGGGTCAAGCTGCATTTTCAGCATTGCATATATCGCCACTCACACTATACATGCGCAACTCCTTTCAGAGCAGCAATCTTTGTGTTCACATAATGGACAGAGAGAGGCCTTTAGAGGTACAGCACAGGGACAACACACAGGTTGAGCTGCCTCTACTCAATCCCTCACAGTGTTCCCTAATGCCCTTCACTTCTATGGCTGGCAAAAACAAAACAACACACGTTATCAACAGGTCAAGCCTCAGAGAAAGGCTCACTATGAACACATTATCTCCACTAATGACCAGATTATGGAGGTTCAGAACAGAATCTCTCACCAGTGTCATCGAGCAGACTGTGTACACTGTGCCCATGTATTTGTACAAAGGTCACATGGGCTGTTTTTGTCAACTGGTGTGACATTTATGAAGACATGACGCAGATACAACATATGTGAAAGACCTGCCCCTTTGAAGTAATACTGAAACTGTAAACATATTGGTCTGCCTGGCCGCCCTCACAGGTGAATGTGAGACAAAAGAAAAACAAAAGTGTTGAGATTTTAAAAAGCAACCTTTGGACCATGTGGATGGCAGCAAGCCAGCAAGGGCAAGCTTAGTTCAATATCACAAGAGTAAACTCAAGGGAATTATTAACTGGGGGAAGTCCAGCGTACAATCAATTCTGAGCCTTTCAAGCGGAGCATTAACTGGCTATACACAGCTATTATTTATAGGCTGACCACTAACCTGCTTCCAACAAACACTTTATAGACTGTGCATAGTTCATTAAAATGAATATGGATGTTTCTGTATACCACTACCATTGCAATATCAAGATATGCTAGTGCATGTAACTTGAAAAGGAAAGAAACATTACGTCTTCCCAGCTAAACTATCATTCAGAACGTGCGTAAAAGGAAAAGTCAGCTTGGTGTGGCAAAGTCCTTTTGACTTGACCTTTCTGTATTTCTTTCATTCTTTCATTAAGGGCTTTAACGTTATAATACAGATAACGTCTTACCTGGTGCAATCCCCTTTGGCCTCCTTAAAGAAGGAAAAATGATAGTTAGTAAAAACGTGGTAAATTAAGCAAACACATCACTAAGTTGTCCAGTATGCTAATGTTAGCTACCTGCACCATTGCACGAAGGTAACGTTACGCGATGTAAAGTCGACAAATTTAATTTGACGTTTAAAAAAATCTAATGACAAACCCCTGCATTCAAAATCAGTTGAGAGGTCAGTGATGATATAAAAGGGTCAGTTCACTTAACAATAGCGGCGACCCGGGCAATCTCAAGAGACAACTGTTTTCAAATGTTGCGTGCCCCCAGCGTCTTCATTCACAACTGGGGTGAGTGACAAAATTACAGTCTGGAAAGCCTGCGACTAACTCTTTCTTACCTGCAATGCGAATGCCGCTAACTTGAAAACATTTTCACTCTCGACTTCGATAGTTTCCTGTTGGGAAAAACGGCGAAATTAGCACATATTATATGAAAGAGTTACACACAAAGTGCAGCCTCTCCGAGACACTTGACTTGGGAGAAAATCTTGCCGACCGTCCCGTACCTCGGTCCCACCGTTACCGACTGAACCACTGCCGCAGAGACAGCATGGTGTTCAAAACTGTCCGAGAAATGTTTTCTGTACGGGGTTTCAGCACCTTAGGTATCGTGACATTTTTCTAAACCACAAAGCGTACACGTGTGCGCAAAAAGTCGAGTTAAGCGCCGTGCCAGAAGTTACAACCCCCATCGGTAAAGTGGTACGGTCCGAAAGCAGGTTCAACAGTCTCCGTCTCCCATGGTGACCAGCCTGCTCCCCCCCGCGAAAAAACGGCACTGCAACGTTTTATCACATGCTGCATTCACGATCTCCTCGTACAGTTCAATTTCCACGTTTGCAACTACTACAATAACACACAATTAATTGTATCTTTTTATTTTCCATCAAATTTAACACACCTATAATAAGTACATTTCTGATCGCCGATATACCATTGACGTTTCGATTACGTAATATTAACTATTATTATATTATTTTTACTTAGTTTTTACATGAGCTTTCAAATTAGCTACAGAAACACTGATACTGCAAGGCTCATTAATCTATTCGGTGTTGGAAGATCATATTTTAACTCAAGTGATTTAAAAATACAATAGATACAAAAGCTAGCAAATTCATCGGCTCTACACATAACACACAACAAGCTTAATAATCAGCCTAATGTGTAAGGTCTTTGCGCGGTGAATGAATGCTGAACAATAACACGAAATGGTGCAAGACTGATGCATGTGAAAGCAGCATTATGAATAACTGCTTGACAGTGTGTGATCTTGTTTTAAAGTTAAAGTACAGCTTTTAAAATGGAAATGTCGTGGGTAATATTATTTCAACGAAATGCAGAGACATAGGACGTGTTATTACACCAATCTGCATCTTTTGTTTAGTTTACCTATGTTTACCTTTTGCTATATATGCATGCAAATCTGTTTCTCTTCTCAAATCTGATTACGAGATGCAAAAAATAAGTAAATAAATAAGCCATGCTTTTGACTATAAATACTTAAGAAAACTTACGTTAAACAATAAAGATTTCGCATTCAGGAAGAACAGCTCCACTGTTGTATTGTCTTTCAAGAAGGTGATCCTCTCAATATAAAACCTGTGAAGGGTTTATGAGCAAGGTTCAGTTGAAATGAAACGTCAATGCATTTACAGTTTTTAAGCATTATCCGCAGACTTCATCATGTGTAGCGTACTGTAGGATGGCAGTCATACAGCAGGACTTAAGTAACTGTGTTCCATCACTGCCACCTGCTGACCACAGGATAACTTCTCAACACACCAACTTGCAGCTATCATTCACAGCTCAGTCTTAAATGTAAAACGCTGAGATTTTCAATAGTACTGGCTGGTGTGCCTGAGCAAGCACACTAGTACTGTACATTTGGCAAGCTTTTGCAGCAAGAGCACTCACCTCACAAGGAACTTGAGTTCCAAAGGCCCAGAAGTCTTGGAGAAATCATGATCAAGGACTTTACGATCCAGCTGGAGCCAGTTATTTTGGCCACTGAGCAGGAGTCAAAGAATAAATCATATGTTGGAATACTGCAATCTTAATTTTTTTTTCCTCCTTTCTTTCCTCTCTTAGGGCTTCTCTCTCCTTCTGGAAACCAGGATTCGTTCTCTAAATCAACCGATCACTTTACTTTAAATAAAATGCACTAACATAACACACAGTACACTACAAGGACATTGCACTTTTTTGTCTTTAAATGTCTCTTATATTTGGAAATGTACTTACGTATCATCTATGAAGCATAATCCAAAATATTCTTTCTCCTTTAGGTTAAAATGAGAGGCCACCAAATCTAACAGCTCACGGGACAACAGCTTGGGCTGGAGAGTTTAGATGAGTTGAGATTAGATCATTTGTGTAGTAGCTAAAATGTAATGTTCTTGAAACACACAAAAATGACAGAGGGAGGAAAATAAGTGTACATGACAGCATTCCAGTGCTATTCCACACAGCATCTCACGGAGAAACATGTAAAACAGATGAAACAGAGAGACTACCTGCACCAACAGCTCCAGATTCCTGCCATCGAGGAGTTGAACCTGGCAAAGACGGCCTTCAGTCATCTAGAAGGTAAAAAACAACCTCGTGAGACACAACAGCTACCTCAACCTGTGCCTCTCTGCACAGCCATTCTTCTGTTACATTAGCCCAGGGATAAAATGGCTGCATCTTCTTTTTTGGGGGGGAGAGGAACAGTGACTCACTTCAGTGTCAGGTTTGTCTTTGTGTTGAATGAATAGGTAAGGAGAACCACCAGGCAAGTGTCCATTTGGGACCCACGCTTCAAAGTATCAAAGTCATTGCAAGATCATCATTCTTATTTTGTGTTTTCAAAAAAGAGCAGCAGAGATATTTCATCCATAAATCAGCTCTTTATAAATGCACTGGGAATTCTAAACAAAGAGTCTCAGGTTCTTTTGTCATCGGGGCCCATATATTCTATTGTTATTTTTTTCACCCACATACCCTTCCTCTGCATCAACACCGGTCTCATGAAAATCCTTTAAATGTCATCATCCCACATTTTCCTCTCCTACAAAGCAACCAAACTAAAAGACAATCAAGTCATGCTGCAAAGTTTAATTGAAATTCCACTCTATTGTTTCAGATGAATACTTTACAATACAGTCAATTGCATTCAGCAGAACTGCACGACAAGGTAGAAATGTCATTGTGTGGAGATGAATAAGATTCAAGCCAATTTCAGTGTTTTAAGCTGTTGCCAACATTTAGCTCCATATTTTGATATTTTAAAATGTTTATAATTCCTTGTACACGCTCTGAAGATGCTGTTTATAAAATGAAAAAAAAATTAAATTCCTGACTTTGCTGCCCACCACTGGTGGCATCAGAAAAGATGCTGTGGTAAACAGCAATGCATATCCCTGATTGGGCTGGAAGCAAAAAAATAGACAGCACCTATTTCCACAGATGTTGTTTTAGTTTTCTACAAACAAAATGTATCGTTATGTCAGAATAATATGATAAATGCTGTAATCATGTCAACATTTGATGCAAAGCACCTTTTAGTCATTAAAAGTATGCCATTTAGTGATTGGGATGTAGTACAAAGTCAGAAAAGTAGCCATCCTCATGGTACAAGAAAGCAACTTTCCTACAGATCACAACAGTAACATTAGTGTCTTACTACCATTGGATCTCAGAAACACTCAGCAGAACCTCATCACCAAGAATGCGTGCTCATGTTGATTTGATGCTTTTTGCTGCCCAGTAATTTGTCTCCGGATGTTTTTTATTTCGGTTACTTCAAAGAAAATCATGTGTCATCCAAGTGCTTGGCCTTTGTGGTGGAAACTGAGGGTCATGTTGACGTCCAGCTTGACCACAGGACAGGAGGACACTGTTGTTGAACGTCAGTCTCCCAGGACATATTGTTCTCAGCACAAGAGACACAACATCTCAACAGAGCTGTAATTTCACTTTTATACAGCACAAGCTACTTTTCCACTCTGTTATTTTCATGCCCTGAACCTCAGTGAGATTTACAACTCTGTGGGCAGAGCTTATTACTCAACAAAGGGTTTCATTTGCAGTCATGCTAACTTGTTAATATTCTAACCTTTGTTCTGAAGCCCTGATTTTCAACACCATACCCACTCCTTCTACTGTATGTCCAAGTATGTTGTGAGCCACACATCAGGGACCTTTTAAAGCTCCATATCTCAGTGGTCCAGAAGAGGCAAGAATGTTCACTGACAAAAACAGGAAAAATAAAATAACTAATTTAACTAAAAAGCACACCTTTAGCATGATTTGTTTTGAAAGGAAAAACAATTGTAGCTACATACAGTAAATTCCATTGTTTACTCAGGGATTAATTACTATAGTAACCCTTTCATGAATTGTTGTGGCTGTCCAGGGCACAATCCTTCTCAGAGCCTATCTATCAATGCGGCATTGTTGTTAGCCAGTGACATCAAAACATGGAGAAATGGACAAAGGCCTTTAGTTAATGGTCTGATCTCAAGCTTACAGAAGGCCTTTGAATTTTAAATCCACCTTCAAAATCTGTGCATGTGACTCAAAATCCCCTTTCAAAAAAGTTCTTAAAACAACAAACATATTGTTAAAAAATCCAGAACAGCATATCCTTATAGTTTACTGTAGTATTTTCACAAAAGCATTCTTCCTTCCTCCCCACCATTAACCAAGTAGTGCTATAGACAGTTAAAGTTTACAGTTTTATCTCAACAGAAACTGTTCTCAGTCAAGCTGAGGAGAGGAACTGAGCTTCAGAGTTAGGTCTTCCATGATAAAAAGAGAGGTCACAACTGTGTCGGGGGGGTCACCCCCCTGCAGCCCTGTCATTATGGGCCACGGAGCCCCATGTTGCTCTCTTCACACGACCTCCAGCCACTGACCTGCTCAGGCTCAGCTGGGCCCACCCTGCAGCTTTGATCAAGTCTACATCTTAACACTTCACCTTTTAACCCTTGGTAACCACAAGCTAGGCTGCATAATAGTAGGATGATGGGAGGTGGTGGTGGAGATGGTCTACTGATGCGCAATTTTGAAGAACTTTACTTGTGTATTCCCCTTTTCATGTTGCTTCATATGCTACTGTGACACATTTCTGACAGAAATATTGCACAATTCATTCCACCACGTGTTTAAAGTTTCTTTTCAGATTAAGATTTGCACTTAAATGTTATTTACTTTTTATTTACTCATTTTTGTACAATCGGCTCCACCCCAACCAACTACAAATTATATTGCATAAATACAGATATTCCTTACATTCTAAGATCCATTTATATAATAATATACCAGGAGCAATTTACCATAATGTGTACTTAAAGGGTAAATGATAACAAATATATTTTGTTTTTAATGCCTCAGTACTTTACGTATAGGTAAAAATTTGAAGGCAGGATTATCACTTGTAGTAGTCTTTCTTCAAGTGCTATATTTAAATTTAAGTAAATGTTCTGAATAGCATTTCTACCTGTGAAGGGAAAACACATCATTATGGTGTGTTACTTGTAATTTAAAGGGACTGATACTTGTCTTATTCTGAGAATTCTTTTAAAGAGGAACCAAAAAACTCAGAGGGCTCTTTCAAGAGTGTCAGATGATCTTTGAACAAGGTGTCAGTGTAAGAAATTTGTGATGAATCCGAGAGTATCTCACTTTTCTAACTGGAGAACTGGCGAGAAAGTGTATACATAAACCTCCTGAAACAGTAAGCACTAAATGCCATCTGACTCAAAATACATTTTCATATGGAAACATGCTGGGAAAAAGCAGACAAAGAAGACAAACCTGCTTACTTTCAAGTTTACGCGGAGAGTACATGAGGAGGATGTGTTAACGATACAGACAGCGCTCAGGTGTTCCAGCAATAATGCATTTCAAAGACTACCTCTTGACTACTTGAAAGTTCTCCTCTTCAGCCAGACAGGGAGATCAAACAGCTGGTCATGCCACTTTCTAATGATTGCCATATGTGCTGGGAGAGAGAAACCCTTGTTAAAAAACAAGCTTTGTAACTCACCACATGGCAGCCCATGTCTCTTCACAGTCACACAAATAAACACAAGCATACGCTGATCCAAGTGAGAAAAAATACAGACTCACTTTGCTTAAAAGAAAGTTGAAGGGAGAATATAGATAAGATAAGCCATGCAAAGTAAGTCGAATAAATCCATCTGTTAACCAGTAATCAATCATGTATGGTGGCAATTGTAGCATACCTGGTAGCATTTTCCAATCCTGAACCAGGCTTCTAGGAAGCGTCTGCATGGCATTAACCCACGATTGTACCACCTCCTCAGGGTTTGATGTGCCAGGCTCCAGACGAGCTGACTGCCCGATGCCACCAGGTCCTCCATTCCACGTATGATGCGAACAGCCATGGCTGAACGCCTTTTCTACTTCTACTGATGACAGCTCACAGAATGAGAATCAGGAGAAGAGATGATCTGCAGACCACTTTGTTTTGCTTCAGAACAACAAGCTGAAAGGAGCATCTGCACTCCAGCACACACATACACACAGTCTACTATGTCTCCCCAGCTGATGTAATGTCAGTGAGAGTCTGCGCTCCGGAGAGGCTGGAGCAGAGCAGCGTGCCTCAGGCTTGGTCCTGGGCCTTGGTCCAAAACACTGCCTCATAGAGTGCAGGGGAGGGCAGGACAGAACCACGAGGCCCCTGCTGCAGAGGCTCCAACTCTGCTCCACATAAACATACTTGTAAGCAAACACAATCAACACAAGCCACTCCACCTCTAAAGCCATAAATACTTTGCTCTGTGACTCTGAGGGTTCAGCAGATTCTTTTCCCCTCTATAAAATAACAGTCATAAAATGAAGCTGCACCAAACTATGCACAGCTTCATTTGAATAAGATAAGACAATCTATTGTTTAATGTCGACATGTCTTTCAATTTTATTGTCTGAAAAAGGGTGTGGGAATGGTGTGACACTTTGTCTGGGATGTGGGAGTAATTTCCTGAGGAGACCAGACATCCCCACCCATTATATTCTGCAGGAACACTAAAAATAATAAGCCTTGTTTGGATCAGCAAGAATGGTAGAAGTGACAGGGCAAAACTAAAAGTGAAACTGCATGTAAAAAACATTTACAAAGGCTTTAGTAGACATAAAAGCGCCTGTGACTCACTACCAGACATCTTCCTTTGTGCAGCTGCAATTAATAAGAAAATATTGCATACAGGCTGTACACCTGACTCAGATAAACAAAAGCAAAGCAGAGGAGTAGATGAGATGGAACATTTCTCAGCAGCAACGTGTTGCAGCTCATCTGGAAACAATATCTGGCTGTTTGTTTATGTGACCCCAGTTTCCAAGAATGCTTAAGTGTCCACAGTCAACATGGTGCCGTTCCATTGAACATGATCAGTGTAATTGTCTCTGAGCGCACACACACTGTGACCTCGCAATCTTTAGTAATAACACAGAGGAAGGTACGGGAAGTAGACTTATTACTGAAAATGTCTGATACCAGGTAGCATTAATCTGTAATGCATTGTTCTGCCATCTGCTATTATTGAGTCCAATGTGGCTGCTCAGACAGTGGCTCACATATGCAGTCAGGTTCCTGTAATAGAATTGTCCAATGTACTCAGTCACACTATATTACATGAACAAATAATAAATAAAATTGCCATCTTATCAGTCATGCATGTAATTGCTTGCAGCGTGTGCAGTGGCACGCATATTAAGTGTGAATCCACATAAAGCATACATGTTGGAAATGAACATATCACTTACTGCACCTTTACAGGCAGTGCGCTGGTGATACTAAGCAGTGGTAGACAACTGTGAAAATGGGCTTTTATAGAAAATGGGATTATGGGGAATTCTCGAAGAGCTTTTGTCTATGAATGTGCACCTTCATTCTGGCACAAGCAGATGTATCTACTCTAATTCTTAAGCTATTTTTACGCATTGTGGGATATATGTTTGCTTGTTTTTACATAACATCATAATTAGTAAGCTTTGGAGGTTCTGGTAGGTTGATTTGGTATGTTTGGACAAAGCCAGTCTAGGCTAGTGTTTTCACCCTGCTTTCACTTTATATGATAAGATAACTAACAGGCTTCTGCATGGAACTTCATATTTAAGAGCTCAATTTTTCATCTGCCTCAAGAAACAATGAAAAATAAATACCATGTTACATATGGTTAGCAATGTGACACAGCAAATTTGATACTGTAATGAATACATATACAAGAATGAATACATGATATTTTAAAACCTTTTAAAGTGCAAAAGGTGTCCTAACAGGATGAAATACTACTGATGTTGTAATCCAGCATTGCACGAACTGGACCAATCTATTTCTGGAGGGTAGGAGTCATCATCAGAGAACCCATTTGAAGGCATAGACACACCATAACCAGCGAACCATGACAAACATGGACAGACGTGTGAGGCCACAGCTGCCTGGAAAAACAGCGGGCAAAGCAGCCAAACATATGGTGGACACAAGCCACTGGTGATCGCACACATGATTGCCATGTGTTTACAGGAGAGCAGCGTGTTCTGGTCCACATAACGTTAATGCGTGCAGGGTTTTGGATGCATCCGCAGTGCATATTTCACAAAAATGCCAACTTTCCACTTTCTTTAGATGACTTTTCTACAAACAGTTGCCAGTATGTTAACCAAGTTGCAACTGAGCAGATCACTCAGTCAGTCAGTTCATTTATAAATATGAAAACAGAATTAAATATACACTGAAAATACATATTTATTAAAACACTAAGACTACAACATCAATTGAATAATTTATAATAATCTATACAGCGAAGTCAGCAGTTCTTACTTTTCCATGCAAGAGCATGAAGGCATTGTGTCTACTGAGAGCCATGAATGTGCACACTTCTTGCAAAAGCACACAAGCACATGCATATGTGGAATGCCTGCAGGCAGCAGATAATCCCAGTTGATTTTTCACGCTCTATACTGGGATTTTGTTGGGGTGAAGATGTAGGAAGGGGCAACGACCTCAGCTAGAATCAATCTGTGGGAGTCTACGCTCAGACAGGCTGTCCCGAGGGAAGTGGGAATTAACTGTCTGCACAAACTCTGAGAGACGTACAATAAGCAGCCTGTGTGATCCTCAAGTTGTCTGTTTCGAAGTGTCCAAATGTCTCAGAATTCCACCTTTAAACATGCAGCGCTATAGTATCTTTCACTAATAATATAAAGTATCTTTAGGATAGCATTTCAACCAACGTGTATGCCTTCTCATTAATTGATTTTTTTGACCACTTGGGGGATGGGGAACAAGCTGTAAACACATCATCGGACATAATAACCATTTATGAAGTTGCCTAACATAGTAGTAAACAGTTGCTTTACATCTTCGGCAGATGCCTAGAAACATTAGCATTGTGCTTCCATCCACCAGCCAAACATTGAATATTCAGTTTACTTTTAATCTTGTTAAGGTTTTTGTACCAGCTCTTGTTGGAAATATCTGGCACTTTAACAACTGAATGTTTCACTGTTGTTAAAACATTGTGACTAATTAACTCGCTAACTTAGGCATGGCATGAATGCATGCTGTGTCTGGAAAGGATGCTGATGAGAGTGATGCGAGTGAAACAAAACAGTAAAGTTGTGGGCCATAAAGCCAAAACAGTTCCAGTACCGTAAAGCTGAGGGGAGCTGCAGACTCAGGTGAAAATCCTTTGTTCAACCCTCCAAGTGAGCCCATTCTCATCCGCAAGGTCATGTGATCTCATACAGTATATCGTTTAATAATCAACCCAAAGATGTGGCTTGTTTGTGTCCAGGATGTAGTCAAAATGTTCTTTGGTAAAGTGCTCCCCCAAGATCATATTTTTTCACTTTGTCTAATTAACTCTACATGGTCTAAATAACTGGTTGTTCACCATTCTCCACCTCTCCCTGTCTCCAGCCCAGCACCACAGACACAAACACTGACCTCACACCATGGTCCGTCACCCGCTCTGATGTCACTCTAGTGTCGCTCCATTTCTCTGCACAAGTCATGTGCTGCACACAAGACTCTGCTCACTTAAAGGCTCACTCTTTTCATGCTGTTGTTATACTTCCTCCCTTAGGCAGAGTACAATCAATGACTGTGGAAGTGCAGCAGTGCCTGACATATTTAGTGTTCAAGCTGCAATGCCTCTTTAATGCCAGCAGATGGGGAGATTGAGTGACACATCCTTGGAAACAAAAAGAGGAAATACATTTAGTGCTGGAAATTGTGGTAAATTGTGGAAATTGTGTGGTAAATTATGCTGTCTGGAGGGTTTGCCTATTACCTTTATGCCAGTCTCATGCCCTTTCTCCTCATCTAATGGTCTCATTTAACTTGTTATGCCTGGATTGAAAGTTTAATAAAAATAGAGAAAGGCGGGCTGTTACAATTTATACCCAGTGCTATGTTCAGTCCCTGTAGTTCAGTATTAATAGGCCTGAATCTTTTGAGAATCCTTTGAGGGCATGATGGGGGCAACCGTGCTGCCAAGATCATCACAGTTCCCTGTCTCCGGGCTCATTTCAATATGGGATGGCAATTACCATGTACATTAAGTGGTAGATTAATTGTCTAAAAGGGGAAGGCCTCCGAGCGAATGTGACAGAGCCTGAGCAGGGCAGGCAAACAGCTGTCATGCACACGGGCCTACAGCTGACAAGCTATCCCACATACTGAGACTGCAGCTGACACAGTGAATGGAAAACATTCTATGCAGTATGCCTGACACACTGCATAACACACACACACACGCAGGTTGGTTAACTTCCACAGATAATGTCCTTGCCTCAAAAGACCCTGCCCTCAAGCTTCGTGACTGTCACTTGTGGTTAGAAAAGGAGCAGATGAGCCACAGCTGTCAGAAATCATGATACTTGATAGGAAGAAGATTTGTAGTCATGCATCATACATGAATAGATCAAGTTCTTTAAAAATGAAACAGGGCCATCTCTGGTCATGCATAGACTATGTCCAACCTTCTAATGGTCTTTGCTACTGCCATGATCACATGTGATTATCCTGAAACTAACATATCATGTTTACTCTCGCTTCTTTATGCTGTTTGCTGCCTTCACACATTGCTGGCTTGTCTTTTATCTTTAGCTATAAATAAGAACTATTAGAACTCCAATTTTTTAAGAGCTGTCTACCCTAATTCCTTCAGATTTGACAACCATGTCTGTTAGTGAGAGATTACCATTATCCATTATGACTGTCAATTGTCACTGACACCAAAATACATCTTAATAATAGTCAATTAACACCATGTGATAGAGCTCCATTTCGAAAATATGGAGAGAAAGAAAAGCTTTTTGTGCATGCTTAGGCGATACAGTCAAGCCCAGCTTTGTGTGGCCAGGCAGGGGGTAGAAAAAGAAATGAAGGCAGGGAAAGGGGCGAGGGCCTCAGGCTTCATGCTGCCACCATCCACCTATCAGCTTGTCAGTTGTGTCTGGGGATTTGGGGCCAGTTCCTCTTGCTGTATGGGACGGTGCTCAGGGGCACACTAGAGGCCACAGGCCATGACAAACCATGTGTGTGTGTAACCCAGATGCTATGAAGAGGAGGAGGAGGAGGAGGTCAGACCGAGGAAAATGTGTGGGAGGCAGAGGCCACAGTGTCAGTCAGTAGCCCAACAGTATCTGCCGCAATAAAATGTTGCCCTGAGGGACTGTGGGTACCCATATTTGTCCAGACATTTCTTAGAAGGAGCATAAAGTGCCCGTGTCATTACTTTTCTGTATCATGGCCAAGTGATGGAAAATATGAATGGTCACTGTAGACATCTCCACAGGCCTCCAAATGAAACAAAGAGAAAGCAATATAGACTAAGCGGAGAAGGGGGAGGGGAGGAGACACCAGAAATGAGTGGCTGTAATGAGCCTTAAGGCAACAGAAGGGACATAATTATTGCAAGGAGAAAAAAATACTGGATAATTGTGAATGTTTTTTTTGTTGATGAGATAAAACTTGATATAATTCAGATGATTTTAAATATATTACGGTTGATATTTCTAAAATGGCTAATTAATATAAGAAGTGTAAAACTGAGGAGCCACATATGAGACATTTTAGATAGCATCCACATGATTATGCTGTATGATTTTTATAAATTATCAGTCATGCAACAAATCACCATTTACTGGGTATGTCAGCAGTACAAAGCTGTTTTCGTTTTCATTTTTAGGGAAGTTAGATTTAGGGAAATCACCTATAATACCTATAATATATTTTAGCTGGGTTTTACCTAATGCCAAATAATTACCCTTAACACATGGGGAGCCATGACATCTTAAACCCTGCAAGGGTTATAGCTCCTTTCAGTAAAACCAACACGTTTACATCCTGGACAGTCACACTGAAGTCTCCAAATTCAATTTTGTGGCTACAATCTGCAGTTAGCGGAGTTCTAGCAGCTGATATATGATGTACAATAATGGGACCCCCCTGGCTTGTCACTCACAATCCAATTTACTTACTAGATAATCAGATCAGTTACATGGCCTTATCTGGGCAGACCACACATGCCAGAGAAATTACAACTGACCCACAAGTACGGCATGCTGAAACCCAGATACACATCAGAACCTGTGTAGCTCAAATACACATCAGAAAGGGACTGGCCTCAGGGGAATACTGTCACTATTCTTTCAGTATCAATTCACCAATATGGCTGAAAACCTCTATTTTCGTCTGCTGCATTAATATAAAAGCTGTCAATAGGCTGAAAACTCTCAAATGCTCCTTCTTTGTCAAGAGGTGCTGTGATTTGAAGGAACAGTGAGTTCACTTAGCCTCAAATGGGGATTTATATGAGCTTGTAGAGCAAAGAGACTCAAAACTGAGCATCTGTTCCTGCTTTACTGCTGCTATGTCTAATTCAATACTTTTACTGTTTAACCCATTGACTGAAACAGTTGCTACACTGTAAATGGAAAACATGTTTTCATCGTTTTTCCACATTTCATTGGTTAAAAAAGACACCATGTGAACAAATTAAGTTTTTGGACTTTGACTTTGAGTATTTTCAGAGTTGCCACAGGGACAGTTGACCTCAAAAAGCAAAGCTAAAGATTGCAGTTTTTAAGGTCAAGTTACAAAGATCCAGTAAAAAATGAAAAACACAGCTTAAGTTATCAACTGGAGAGTGGACAATCTAGCGAGCACCAAAAGAGCCAGACTATCTGATCAGGGGTTGATGGAGACCAAACAGAGCTAAAAGGAAAATTAATATTATGCCTTGTAGCTATCAGGTGGCTTGAAAACACAATTCCAAGTGTCTGCTGAATGTGAGCATAGGCTACTGCTTGTTGACATCTTGACATATATGTATACAATATTATATGAATATATAATTGTTGTTTACAGTTTGTTCTACCTCCCCCATTTGGTAAAGAAATAATCCAGGTTTAATTTCACAGCATGAGGCACTGTTCTGCATTTTACTTATCTCAATAGCTGAGATTTCACAGAGACATAGCAAAAACTACTGAAAGTGAAAAAAAATCCTTTTAGTTTCTGTTGTGTTCTCTAATTACTGGCTCTCCTATTCTGATAACAGGGAAAGCATTGGAGTAGTTGTGCACCATCTGTATCCAGATCAGTTACCAACATACATTGTAAAACCTGTATCTGGGTAGAATTACCAGAGAATGCCTATAATTGTACCTTTGCCAGCCACACAGATCATCCATCATCTGCACAGTTAAATAAATTACAAGGGCTTCATGCTAATCAAGGGACGTGCCACATTATATCAAACACATTGTGGCAATTAAGGCTTTACTGCTTCAGCTATTAATTACAGTTCAACCAACAAAACTTTACATAACATCTAAATAAACATTACTGATTTCTGCAACATTCTAAATTACTGTGATTATCATTTGTGACCTGACTGACAGTGATCATCTACTACATATTTTTCAAATATGAACTAATCCATTGATTATCATTTCTGATTAACTGACCTGTAGCTTCATCTATAAAAGGAAATTGTTACAAAAAAGATGCAAATCACAATTTTCCTGTGTCTCAAGCTTGAAACAGCTCCTTTTGACCAACAGTCCAAAGAAATATATGTACAATTAGATGAACTTGAGAAAAGCAGCAAACCCTCACATTTGAGAAGCTAGAACCATAAAGGGTTGACACTTTGTTTGAGAAATGGCTCCAATTACTAGTCAAGTGTCAAAATTTGTTAAAATTCCCTCCACCGCTCCACCACTAAATTGATGAACTAACCCTTTCAGACAGACTGTCATGTAAACATTTCCAAACCCAGTCTGGTGGGAAACATATATACTGTACATAAATGTATTTGCATACATTCTCACTGCACCATTCATTTCCCCCAGTCTAAACAACAACTGCCTTCCCTGAGGATATAGTATTATCTTTCCTCACAGTGTGCGTGACACCTGTTACAACTGTGCCCTGCACATCATCTCAGTATCCGCTTCCAGTCCTCAGTGTCACCAAACACTGTCCTGGCATCATTCATTTTTACCCACTGACTATTACTAAAGGGTCTGGTGTTGCTGAAAGACACCATAACACATTGTTGTCTTGAGAAATCATGCTTTTGCAAGTATGAACCAGCTATGTGAGACATGTATACTACTGTTACAATACAGTACAGGGAAGTGGGGGAAAGGGTATACGCATACTCATAGAGGACTCCTCGTGTATTTCAAAAGGAAGTAGCAAAGCCTCTTAGCAACACAATGTTACTTTGAAAAGACCTCGAGATCAAAGACAGCTTTTTTCTATTCGATTACAGAGTTTCCTCTTACACAATTTCCTTCACTGTGTCACCACACACCTACATCACTCCTCTCTGTTGTAGCTAGCATGCTGTCTCTCTCCATGGTCCTCTGTCCCTGTCACACAGCTCAGCCTGTCCTGTCTGAGTGGACCAGCCGGGTGCTTGGTTTCGGTCCACGAGGCAAGTGATAATGACTTCCCTCACCTTTCTCCTCCTCGCTCATCCCAAGCTGCAGCTGTGAAGGTGACTGCAGCTGGATGATTTCTTTCTTTCTAAACTGCAGGGGATATGAGGTGAATGTTGTCTAGGATCTAGTGTGTTTACATTTCTATGTGTTTGTGTGCTGGTCTAGGTGGGGGTGTTGGTTTCCAGAATTAAGCCACTAAAAGAGGAGTCTCACATAGCACTCCATTAATGATGACTCCATTAATGATGAATGTAGAAGTAGGTGAGCACACTAGCTCCATATCTATTGTGGACACACTGCACTGTGATGCTTCTGAAATTACAGATCCATCCCAAACAAAATAAGCTCATTGAGGCTCATTGAGGTTTAAAAAAAAAAGAAAAATCTACCACCACAACTCAACAGGAAATTACTTTGAGGGGGGTTGTGAGAGTCAGTGCATCACATATTCATAGAAGTCTGGAATGTGTCTCTTTACCATGCCTCCATCCTTTTCTGATACTGAACGTGTGAAACACTCACATGGGGTTTTATGGGTTGAACAGTATTGATTCCTGTGGATCCAGGGCTGTGGGGTATGTCTGCTGTAGAGGTACGGCTGCTTTTTGTTTTTTTTTAACTTGAGACCATGAACCTCTCTATTTGCACCTGAGAGGGTAATAATAGCAGCCCAGGCTCTTTCTGTCCACCTCCCCCTCCTTTACCTTACACAGACACAGCATAGGGAGTCTCATTCTGGTCATTACCATTCCACCTTTCAAATACCCCCTCTATGTCTTCATCATTACAGCTCCACTGATGTGTGATCTGCTTAACATATATTTAAGAGGAAAATAGGAAGAAATGGGGAGTGTTCACAAGAGAGGGATAGATGAATGGATGGATGGATGGATGGATGAATGGATGGATAGATGGAGAGAGGCACACAGGCAGCATAATTACAGGACCCCCACACCACCACCACCACCTCCTCCCTCTCATTCTCTCCAAAACCTCCTAGGCAAGCCAACAGCAGCACAGACAGAGAGAGAGGTTGGAGAGGGCTTTGTTTTGTTGTTATTTTCATTTTCTCAGCCTAACAGCAATTACATCCCAGTCTGAGAGAAACATGATGAGGAGGAGGAGGCAAACACAAACAAAAAGGGGGATATTCTTGCTCCAGAGTGTAACGCTGCATAGCCCTGCTAGGTTCAAGACCCCCTCCACTGCCGCAGGTTGTGGATGAACCCACCAGGAAGAAGTTGCTCCCTGCCACATCTCACCTGCCCACCTGTGCAGTAGCACACAATATCTTGATTTCAGGAAGTGTTATGAATACTGAGAGCTGAATAAACTAAATTTGGTCAGTCTCTCTATAAGTATAAGTGAGTATAAGCAGCTGTATCTGAATTTTTATACATGAGTAAGGTCACTGTTTGACTTAAATTTTTCTGTAATGTCTGTCCAGGTTTCTCATTAAAACAATTGTCTTTGCAAATGGAAAATCATGCTGTATCACCAGCAGACGGTTTCAGATAATTTGTTTAGGCTGTTATACTTGTATTAACCACGCACTGTTGGAATTGTGATTAATTTCCTACTGAAATTCCCCTGAGAATGGAGGCTTTTACTCAGAAGCACCCGGGTCAATAACCACTGAAACACATGGGTAACCTATAAATCTATCCTTGTGTCAATTCTTTAAATAATTCTTACGGAAGTGAGCTTCAGCACTTCTTTTTGAGGGGACTTTGTCCACACACTGGCAAGTGTCCATCATTAAGCAGATTGGGGCTTGTTTTAATGCAGTCTTTTTCATTTAAATGACATGAAAAATGGCCCCCAGAGGAATACCCATTGAGTTACTCTCCAGGGCTGATGTTTTCTGCTTTATTTTGAAGGGAAATGAACAGAACACTGTACATTACCCCATAAAGGGAGCAAATCCCTTAGATTAAAAGAATTATAGAAAATACAGTAGAAACAGTATTTTTTGCCCAATCAAACTATTTGTGCACAGTATTTCTTGTACACAAGAATCATAAATTTTGAAACACGTAATGAACATGGAATGTTTCACAATGTCTGTGGTTAGCATGTGAAACTAAGGTCTAGACTCTTTGTTTTACTCAGGATGTCCTGTCTAAGGGGACAAAGCAGACATGAAACAAGGAAAAGAGATGTAGCGCCTGTACACTGAGAACAGCCAGCAAAGAACAACTATGATTCCTGTTGACACAACTTTCAGTGTGAACCACGTTTTCAGTGATTATGTTAACAGGAGGCACTAAACGCATGGTGGACACTTACGGCAAAAAGCAGATCTGAGACATTTGCGTCATTTGGGCTAAATCATTTTCACGATAAGCATGCAGCCTCTTCACTCTGATGTCCCTCTGGAACGGGTATCTGAATTGATTTTCACTGTAAAGCCTATAGATTACTGTTGACCCACAAACACATTAACTAGAAAACACTCCAGTGTCTGTCCCTGATTAAGGTCTATACAGCAGCAAGCCTGTTTATGACTTAGGCCATTATTTTAATAGGGTGACAATACACTAAAGAGCTAATCTAGACCATCCATGTTTTTTCCAACTGTGACAACATTTTTTGCTTTTGACTGAGATATTGCCTTTCTGTCCAAGAGTACGGTGACAACTTTTCACTTAGATAATGTCTAAATTAAAGTGAAACTATTGAACTTTTGACAGAAGAAATAAAACATTCTTGCAAATCTTACAAATAAAAAGTTGAATTCATAAGCAGTAAAATGCACTATTGCTGAATCTAATACACCAGTGACTCATGGTGATTAATGTTAACAAATTTTAGTTTTCAGATGGATTTTAAAAAATGTACAGCATATGAACTACTGTATACTGTTACCTTTAAACCACAGCTTGTGTAAAGTGCATTGACTCAACTTGCAAGCTTTTCTCAATACATTCTCTTCTGTCACATGAGTTTGATCTGTATACGTAGTAATCTGTTGTCAGAACCAGTCTGGCAAGCACTTGTTTTTGAGCTTAAGTGTTGAATTATACAAACCTGTCTGACCACAGTATCACATAGCCTGACTGACAATGCTCTCATTCAAATTTGTGCAGAGTATTATAAAGAAGATGAAGATGTGTGGGAAAAAAAGAAAAATGCTGATGAACAACTTTTAACACAAAACAGGGGCTTGGATGAGAGGCGGTGGGAACACTTCATCAGCTTAGGTCACACTCTCCAGGTGGACTGATGTGGTGCTTCATCTTGTTTACCCTTTCAAAGACTGCCTTGTAAATGGACAAAGTTGTTAATGGCCCCTGATTGGCAAATAGCTCAGTTCTGTGTTGAACAGTGGGGTCGGAATATTCTGTGTCCGTTAATAGCTTTATTGAATCTGAAACGCTGACCCCATTAAAAGCAGCTGAACATCCTAGACTAAAGTCCACACAAAGCCACGCTGCCTTTGCAGTTTGTGTGTGTCAGAGAGAGAGAAAGAGACGGCACATGTTGCTCTCATGAGGCACAAATTCAGCATGGTCGCCCACACAAACCAGTACTGTGCCTTTGTTCTGTATCACTCACACACTTTCCTGTCACTGGGTTTCCTCATTCCAGACCTGCTGTGTGTCACCACAAATGAATGACGCTGTCTGACCACATTACTGTTCATTTATGATTCGGAGCTCTGTTTAAAAGTAGCCTATTCATTCCTGTATGTACGAATTTTGTTTTGTTTTGTTTTGCCAGCACCACACACTCCTATTTTTCATGGTGTGAGGTGACACAAGACCCATACAGGATATCACATGCCTGCCTCCCCATTGTTTGTTTGGTCCAGGAAACAGGATATTCACACAGAGGACAGCAGACCAGCTGACCACGGAGCCAGCAGAAAAGAAGTCACTATTTCTCTAAAGGAAAGTACAGAAATACAGGTTTCGTTTTTTTCAAATGAAGATCCATTACTTACAGGTGCCCAACACACACCTGTCAGCGCGTCCAAGCTGCCCCAAACACCGTTAACAACTCCAGTACACCTTTGTGACCGGCAGGGCACTCCTGTTGACATGTCAACAGCCCGGCAACCAGCTGACATTCAGTCAGCAGAAGTCAGGCACAACAGTCCCATGTGTGAATTTATGGGAGGTGTTTTCAAATTATCTAAGCTCACAAATAACGCAAAATACGTACAAGTGCCAAATAAGAGCAAGGTGTGTGTAACAGAAAATTCAAAAAAACCAAAATGAACCGTGCGACTGCCAGAAACGCTTTCACAGGTGATCACACAATCGGATTCTGTTTTACTGTCAAAAAGAGGGGGAAGCTCTGATCAGCTCTGTTTTATATTTATCAAACGAGTCTCACCTCAGTCTTTTGTTGTGATCTGATTGCTCCCACTTATTGTCTGCCCGCAGAGCGTCTCAGCCGGCACCCGTCAGTCAAATAAATCCACCTACAACAAGACGAGACCCAAATAAGGAGAAAAAAAATTTAAAAAAGATTTTTCTTTTTTCTTTTGTTAGACTGAATGCAGAGCCGGTTCTGTGGGGTTCACCACAGAGGGAAAAGTGAAAGAGCCGCTGCCTGTTCGGCACAATAACCGCGTCTCCCACACTCCAGGCAGTCCCAGCCGGCCACGCGTCCCCGCCTCCTCTCCGCTCTACCTTCCACAGATTCAGGATGGGACGAGTTAACTTCCCCCTGCTGCTGGCCAAATGGAGGAGCGCTCTCTGCTGCATAAACACACCATTGCTAAGCAGAGATCAAATAAAATAACATAAAGCACAGTGTCCATAGTAGAGAAAATTACATCCACTTTTCCTCATTGTTTTTGGAAAAAAGTCGTTCAGCAATTTTTGATAGAGTTCTTAAGTTTAGTTTTATAGTCTTACATTTATATTGCACATTGAAGTCTGCTTTGCAACAGACAATCGTAGCTCATTAGCTGATGGGATATTTGAAAATTTGTTTTCAGATTACAAACCGTAGGGTTTTTCCTAAACAGTCTAATGTGCTCTTCATAGGACTGATCCAGAGTCTATTATATGCATGTACATGCATTGCCAACAGTAGTGGTAACACGGTCCATTAGATAAGAAGATAATTTTGAGAAGGGGACCTTCTTTATATTGCTTTAAGTTTCACTAATCAGTGTCATTTTCATTGCTCTCAGTGTCCACAACAGCAAGCGACAGTTTTGTCTGAAAGAGCGCTGTGGTGAATCCACCATACACAGCCTACCCAGCACCAAAAAAACCCGAAAACAGACAACATTTTGGACACACTGTAGATTTTTCCTGTGACTGCACTGTAAGGGGAAGGAAAGGAGTGCCACACTGTTGTGGCTCCATTGCCGGCTGAACAATGGAAAAGCCCACTAATCCACAGAAACTGCTGGGGCAAGGAAATGGGAGGGATGAGACTGTCCAGTTTATGATGAACCAGTTGAACAAAGTGTCAGGGCAGCTTTGATCGAGGTGACGTTTCCTTGGCTGTCTCAACTGTGCATACACACAAGGAAGAGAATAAAAAACGAGCCATAGATGATGCGTTCTTGTTGAGGCAAAGGCTGGTTGTGTTACAAGAGTAAAAGGCTTCCTTCAAAGCATAAATGAGTCACTCCAGGGACAGCCCCCATCCCCCTCCCCATTTGTGAGGATTTCTGCAAACCCGTGATTAGGCTCACCCCAGTGCCATGTGTGCACCAAGTGCCCCCCCCACACACACACACCAAATCTCTGCTTTGCCTCAACTCCCATTGAGATTAGCCCACTGGCTATTGTTCTGATGACACTTCATATAAACTATACTCTCGTTATGATAACACAAAGACAGCACTGGATTACATTGCGAGACTGAAGAATGAAATGTTGAATGTGTAGTCACTTCTGCAATTTGATTTATAAAATGCAAATGACTAAAAAGTACGAAAAAAGAGCAAAAAAAACCCCTGAACCATAATCCCAATCAAAACAAACTTTATGTGTATATCACAAAGATGCCAGTATTTAGATTTTTTAATATCTCAGATGTCATTTATTGCCCTCATTTAATCTTGTAGCCCTTAAATTAAACAACTGTGAAGACCAGAGAATGCATACAGTCTAATTGAAGGCACCTTTGTTTGTGCAGAGGGAGGAAACTATGAATTTTAAGTACAAGGGGATTATGGTGTGCTCGTGGAACAGATGTTAACATGGAGGGGTCTACCCTCCTGAGAGCGGTCTCTGACTGCCACACTGTCCCATTGTCAGTGTGCATCCTCTCTTCTCTGAGTCTTTCATTGCATGTTACCCCACCCCCTCAGATTAACTCTGCCCCCTGCCTTTAGCCTTGACCTTGATGGGCTGGTAATGTCACCTTCTTTTGTGCTTTGACCGACATTACCTCTTACCAACTTCCACGTTTCCTTCTAAAGCAAACTTAATGCATTCATGATTAGTTGTGATAAAGAAAGGATGGATGACAATAACAATAAGTGAGCACTGACCCCTCCATTCCATCTCATCCTCTCACTGGAGCTCTAAGCAGGTCATCTGTTGTCCTCTTGCCACCAGTCTTCATTCTTCTTGATAGCTTAGTCATTTCAGTGTGTCTTTAGTGTTTTCCAGGTCAGGGTGAATGAATCAAGAAGTTCTTCACTGTGGCTTAACCCTCCCCCACATTTTCTTGTAAAATGGGGGCTTATCTTGAAAATCTGATGGCAGGATTCTGTGGATATGTAAAAATTACTGATGCAACCCACAATCATAAAACATAAACTGTATAATAACAGCACAATACTTGCCTGACCCTTCACAGTTGCAGCCAGTAAACAAAGGATATTTTGTAAAAATGTAACTGACCTCACAGTTTTTCGCCTGGTGCTTTGATTCTAATGTCAGTCTTTCTGCCCTTGCACAGTATTTACAATGATAGCACAGACTTACCACATGAAATTCAGAATTCAATAGTTTTTGAAACAATTGGTCTTTGAGTTTATACAGAAGTGCAAAAACACTCCTCATGTCTGGCCAACAACTGCAGATTTTGTTGCAGACACTTTACGTTGATGTATTTCAGAACACATGCCAAGACAGATTTATCCTCAGGTACCCTCTCAGAAGAAAGCCACATGAAAACATCTGGTTCTTAAACCTGCAGGGTTTTTTTGAAAATTATATCGTATACTATTTCCGCTTACGCTAACTCAGTGCTAGATAAATCTGGTTGAGTTAAATACATGCATTCAAATGTTCAATATTTAATTCAGACTGAGTAAAATTGTGTGAGAAATTAGGCAAATTTTGCTCAAATACAACATAAGTCACCTTTCAACACATATTTAATGAATGTAAAGATTTTTAATGAAATCACATGTATAAATCCCATATTGTAGTCTGATTTAGGTCATCCTTGGATTAAAAATGGTCATTGCCTTGGACACTTAAATTGTAATGAATGTAATTTATTTACCCTTATTGCTGCCCTTGAGCTATATCCTAATCTGTGTTTGGCAGATTAAAAAATTCATGGAAGCAATTCATAACAAGATATGGAACATGTGTAGTGGCTTCAAAAAATGGTCCTGTCTAGAAGTTGATGTGTATCATCTCTGTTTGACTTTGCTTTGTGTAACTGCTGAGGGAGCCTTCAGTTTTGTCCTCAAGTGTCCTGACTCCTCACCCTGTCTTGCCATAATTACATTATTGTGCAGTGAGAGTTGAAGGGGTAAAGTATTTTTTTTAATTTTATTTTAAGTATTCAACAAAAAATTTCAATGGTAAAAGCAGTCCAACATGAGAGGGTAAAGAAGTACTAACTGTGAGTGGGCTATAAACCTGTTTTATAGCCAACCCTTCATTCACTCTTTCCTCCAGCTCATCTATTGATACTGCTGCTATAGCCACACTCCCTCTCCCTTGCGTTCCTTGACCTCTTAATGCTTGTCCTCTACTCCTGCCATCACCACGTCTTCCCTGTCTCTCAGACTGGGTGTGAAACTGTCATCTGCATCAAGCCATAACAGATGAAAACAGCCAATCAAGATAACAAGGCAACTCTCCTATCCATACAGGTTTGGCAGCATGTCAATAAACCTGCCCCATGCTACAAGTTTCACTTGATTCAAGCTGACGTCAGCACTGGGAGTAGCCAGAGAGGAACACACATGCAGCACACGCTCATGTGGGAGGAGAATTACACCCTGAGAGCCCGGTGAAAACTTTATGGATTTTGAGTTGTCCAAGTGCATCTTTGTTTCCAAGGTAGATGCCAAAACTTTCTGATAATATGCTGCCTCCTATTTGTTTAGAGTATCAGTTCAACAGTTGGCCAGTCCTTGCACATAGCCTGCTTTAAATGGATGACTGCACAGGATGTGCAGGACTGCTGTACTGAGATGGTTAGTTTCCTGTGAACGAATTAAAAGAGTCAAAAGGGTTTCAGTTTTATCAGATAGAAAGGAAGTATATGTTAAGCTGAGTAACAATTCTGCAGATCAGACAAACTATTAAATATACTGTACACAAACCTTTATCAGCCTTTTTCACATTTATATCAAAACAACATTTTCTTTAGGCTTTTAAGTCATTCCTCCAATGGAATTTGGAAACATCTTTGTGTAACAGGTAATACTGTATATTCTTAATATATTTCAAAAATTTACTAACCTCTACTGCACTTATGAGAGTATTGAGGCCACTTGAAATAAGTGAGTGAAACTGCCTTTATGAGCTCCACCATGTGGAGCAAGTTGGTTGTGCACTCCAACTGCAGAGAGGAGATTCTCAGTTTATTTTTCAGACTTTTATCTAATCTACTTCTTGAAAGATATTGTTGTTTTACTATTTTAGACCTCTGGAGAATATTCATAAGATAATATGAACAAATTGTGACAGTGACTGGGAAAAAATCAAGAAGATATTTTTTTCCATTTTTAGAGGTCTAAAGTAAAAAAAAAAAAGGTTGGTCAAACTCTTTTTTATTTTCTTCAGTAAGAAATATTTAAAATCTATTTCATTTGGTCTGTACAATATTTACTATGCATTTGTTAGCAAATGTGAAAATAACAATTACTGTTAATACTGAATGTACAATTTTCTGTGAAAATTACTGTAGCAGCCAAGCAGCCACACAGAGACTTTGATCACGTGGCTCCAAGCCATGCACTGCAGACATGCATTGTCGTTGACCCCTGTAAGCTGCAGTCTGGTTTACCCTGCACCCCAACCATTCAGACAGCAAATGAAAATCTGCCTCACAGGAATGAATGAAATGAATGAAGTAAACAAACCAAAAAAGAGCATGTTATCATTACGGTTAATGCTTGGTATTATCTGTGTGCATGGCTGAAGATTTATGTTATTTTATGCTATATCTTTGTCTACCCTTCATGGTTACAAAGATTTATGGCTATACCCGGGCTCTTAAGTGATCTAATATTGTGAGAAAAAAACTCTGCTTCTGAGAGTAAAGTTGTAAAATTATGAGGAAAAAAAATTAGAAAAATACTTTTTGTCTTTTTTGTCTTTCTCTTCAATTTGCATGTGACCAACCTTGTCACACCACAGACACCACCGCTTGTCGTGTATTATGCGTGCAGTGGATGATCTGCATAATCAAATTATTATTTGCAATTTATTTTCTCAGAAAGTTAGGACTTTCATCTTGGAAATTCAGATTTTTTTTCTTGGAATAACCCCCTCCACCACCCACCCAACCAGCCCCAAACCCCCCGTCCATTATATATATATTTTTTTTATCAACAAAGGCCCTATATGCAGTATGTTTGACATGTTTGAACTCCACACTTCCCATATACAATAATATAAATAAGTGGAAACATGTGATTAATCCATGCAAAATTACAAGAACACGCACCATGTCAAACTATAACCCACATGTATTCTAATTGTTCATGCTCATTCAAAGACAAAGGAAACAACAGAACTTAACATTTCTGTGACACAGCAAAGAAAATAAAACAATAAAACATAAAAGTGGCAACTTCTTCATTGACGTCATATATATTAATCACACCCAAACCCATCCTTAACCCTGTAAAGCCCAAACCATTAAATAATTGACAGAAAATTCCAATTCTTTGAACTTGGAGCCTTTATTGGTCCCTCTGAACAAACAAACAAAAAAAATTCAAATATCATTTTCCATATATGAGTTTCAATCTGTATCATATTTGGTTTTTCAGGGAAAAAAATAATCACACTGCTCATATGGAGGGCTGAAAAACTCATGTATCAAATATGATACGTTTGTCGTTATAGGGTTAAACTGAAGTTGAGCCAAAGTGCTTTACAGTGAAGTGGGGAAAATATTTTGGGTAATAAGCTAACGCTCCAAAGTTTAACACTATGCTTACCTACACCCCCACTGTCTGTGCAATAAATTATATATCATTTGTGTGTTTTATGTCAGTAATTGCCTCCCAGCTAATTTCTTAATGTACACACAAGATAGTAAGAAAGCAAACGTGTTGATGACACTGCAAAAACTAGAATTTGAATCTATCATATTGATTAATGATTATACAAAATAGAATTTATTTCCATTAAACAGGAGAAACATCTCAGCCATTCTGGATTTGATGTCCTTGAGACAGTCACTGAAGTTTAGGCTCCAGAGGTTCTGTAGGTCATCTGGGTGTTGACAGTGTAATGGGTTTGGATCATTTGGATTAAAAGGAGCATATGGATGGAGAAAAAATGGGCCAAGATCAACAGATCCAGGTTGGCGATAAAGAGTACAGTGAAGGATCTGATGAAAGCATTTTATTCTTTTCTACTCTACTTGAAAACTTATGGCAATAAAGCCTGTTAGTTAGAGATAAGGATCACCTGTGCCACATTTATATTGTGACATACATAAGGATATGTAGGTTTACAATAGCTAGCTGTTTTTTAGCTTCCCTAGGGGTTGCATGATATTCAATTTATAGATAAATTGCAAAAAAATATATTTTTTGGGTCTGGCTGGTAGTATTGTCAATTCTTTTCCCACCACTGAAGGGTTTGACAATTAGGGAAAAAAAGCATTATCTGTACTATTTGCATTAGATCCTGTGAATAACTCATTATCCTGAGGACAGAACACAAGATGTTGCTTTGAATTGTCCTTTTGTGTGCAGACAACTGGCCTTGCAACAAATCACATCCTCACACATCAACCAGCAAAATTAATTTTTATGCCTCACCCAGTAATGGAGCAGAGGGACCTGGTCGTGGTGGTGTTGGTGTGTCCTACATGAAGAAAAACACATCTGACAAGCCATATTTTCTTATTCCACGCAGGCTGTGTTAGATATTAATGTTTTTGATGTGCTGAGTTGCTATTTGTGTTGCACAGCAGGTTTCAAACCCTCAGAAAACTCTTTGAAAAGATGAAATATGATGCAGAAATGCTGTCAAAAATAGGAATGCATACTGTGTTGTGAAATCTTTGGGGAGATATTCAACAGTCTTCCCGCACACAAATGGAAGTAGGTGATGAAACTGTCTCGAAAAGAAAACACCAATTTTAGAGCTAAGTTTCAGCACGGAAATAGCTGAGTCACATTCCATGCTTCCTGTTTTCAGTGGCTGCAGAAGCTGTGCTAGATTATCATTGTCTGAAAAACTCCAGCGTCTACAGAAAAACTGAAGTTTCATCATATTTATCACAACATTCCACATGAATTTGTCCCATCCTTGCAGAGGAGTCAGGGAACATTGCTTTGTAATAAAAGAAAAATCATTAAATGCACATTTACCACAGTCCTTTTTAAAAATGGCAGTCACATAGATTTCATGCAAATAAAAAATCCATGATTATAGCACAGTGAAACAGCATTTGTACAAGATATCAATGAACTGAAATCCTAAAACTGGACATTTGACTCTAATATATGAACATGACCAAGCTCTTATAACTAGACAAGAGACAAGGCCCTCCATTGAAAACGAAGTGAACAGGGAAAATTACCCTGTGTAATAAATATCACGCTTTGCTTTGTGCTTCAGAGCTCGTATCACCACTGTGAAAAAAAAGTGTGTGAAAACACTCAGCAGAAACAAAAGCGTATCCACTGATTTACTACTTTGTAAATGAATAATCTTGGCTTTTGTTTCTTTTTTTAAAAAAAATAAATGTTGTTTAAATATATTTAAATTGCAATAATTCAAATTGCATTCAACAGATTGGACTTCACAAAACAATGCCATAACACAGCAAGAGATTGATAACATATGCATACTAGTCTCATATCTCTTTCCCATTTGTTCTCAAATGAAAGAATTTCAAAAGAATTTGGACCCCAATATATAGCTGCAATCAGGAGATGATAATGTAGACCAAAGATGGGAACCAGGAGAAAACAACTAGCGTAGCTCTGTCAGGTCTTTCTGCTAAAATAAGATAAGCTAAGATACCCGATTCTAGTTGTAGCCTTGTGGACAGATATGCGAGCAGAGTGGTATGGGTTATATCATTTAATTCTTGGCAAGAAAGTGACACTAAGAGCAGTAACTGTAACTTTTGTAAGATTCTTACACTTGTTTGTCAAAATAAGTTTTGTTTTCTTTTTAGATACATTTTGACAATGTCCTACAAACAAACTCATGTTAGTGCCCTTTGCACTCTTAAATATCATTTTCTCTTTCTGTCTGTCTTTCTTTCTTAGGAATGTGCTCATTTTTCTCCAAATACCCAGTGGATACAGCCATGGTCCTGCAGACACTGGAGGTACTGTTTAGACCTTATAAAACCTCTTAGCTAAAATATTCTCTAATCCACCACTCACCAGTTGTAGTGAATGGAGATAGTGTGCTAGATAACTGCTGCAAAACTGCAGAACTGCTCAACCTCCTACCTTAAACCATCACATTTGTCCAATTAAACCACAAATGTCAAGACATCCTTGATTTGCCTTTGTGTCAAGTTGCAAGTGAGACATTATTGTGTCACAACAGGAAGTCCTGACATCCTAGAGCACTTTAAAAGGATCTAATTCCTCAAACCGCAGCAACAATGAAGTTGGGACTGTTGAATCAGTTGCAAACATGATAATAAAAAGGTAAGAAAATGAAAATGCATGTTTTTATTTTAGTTTCAGTTTGGACATGTATGCTTCTCTGGTTCAACATAAAGATTGCAGGTTCTGTTTCATGTATTCCCATATGCCTTTCTCCATATTTAACTGATGGGTGTTTATGAGTTACTACTGAGTTATGCTTGAGGTCGTAACATTTCCACATCCTAACAATGGGCAACACATCCGCTGTGTGTCTGGGCTACACATGCATGTTAATCATTTTCACTGATCTCTCTTAGTTTCAGACTGTAGAGAAGTGGCTTTCTGTGGTTTTCACAGAAGCGGCAGTAAACAATTTTACAAACTCAATGAGACAGATGTTGGTTCAAAAACAATTAATTTAGTAATTAATGTGCAGCATTTCAGCATTCATGTGACATTATTGACATCATTAGTGGGTAGTGGGTCAAGGAATTGCTGTTTGGTCAGGAAATGTCACACGATGCAATAAGTCAGTCTTCTGCCTGTTCAAGGAAAGTATTAACAGTAAGAAGTCAATGGTAGTATGCTGAGTCATGCATAAAAACTGCATGAGATCAGCGAATTAGTCTATTTGGTTATTTGGTTTGGATATCGCAGATATTTGGTTTTGAATTTTAAGTGACTGACAAATTTCCTGGTGTAGATTTAATTGGTAGAATTAACTGGTGTAGAGTGCTGCCAATACTTTTACTGTTTTTTTTAACTTAAGTATAATTTACCATGCAGGGTGTTTCTTGTAATTGTAATTATTTTTGCATTTCTTTACTGCAGTTCTTTTGCGTAAGTAAAGGATCTGAAAACCAATGCTTGTGGAGTGAAATGTGCAATGCAATACATGTTCCTGGTTCGACTTACATGCAATTCCGCTGATCGTCAGTTGGTGGCAATAATGTGCTTAGAAGCTTAGTGCCCACAAAGGCAATGAAGAAGACGACCTATTGTATCAGAAAGAACTACAGGGCACCACCTGAATTTAAATAAAGAAGTTCATAAAGAAGATAACCTTGTTAGAACAAGAGCACAATTTATTGTTTAGTGTTCCTAAATGAATTTATCTGTGGTGCCACTCACACACACAATTATACCCTGGTCATTCACACCTGATGTAACAGTGGTTTGAGAAGCACTGCTACAATGTACACATGATAATGTAATGTTGACCATTCACCATAACAAGTTAATTACAATAAATCAATATACTTAATTATCTTGCATTAAATAGTAATTATAATTCTGCTAATGAATGTCACGTTTATGATTTAGGAACAAAATTAGAAAACTGCACATGCAACAAGTTACACATGCTAAACAAGTTGCTGTTAAAATATCTTACACTGATGTATTATTTGTGTGTTAGTTGTCCTGCAATTTTTTTGACCCAAGATATCTTTCAGTACCCATTAACTTACTCAAAAATATCAGGCATTAGAATCTCAATTATAATTTTCAGTTTTACATGCTGTTTTAACCAATTAAGATGTAAGTCAGTTACTTTAAGTCAGGAAAAGCTTTGTAAATGTTACTCTCACAATACCTCATTAAGGACATTTGACTCTCACAGAATGACACATATTATCACTAAAGGTCATGCATCTGAAATACAAAGTTCAAAATTTGGTTCTACTGGCCTTGTCATGGATCATAGCCATGACCAATGTTGTGGCGTCAGCAGGACATGCATCATTACATTTAATGTCTATTTAAAATGGGATTATAACCCATTGTTAACATACATTCATTGACCTGATCAAGGCCTGTATTTTGAGTAAAATGCAATACTTTCTAAAGGATACCAATGCATTTTAAAATACTGTACATGAATAACTATAATTATAGGAAACTGTGACACTGTGTCAGATTCAATAAGTTTTGCAAAGACATTTTCAGTTACTTTTTACGTGCCAAATGTTGTTTCTTTTAATTGTTAGATACATTAGACACTAGACTATCTTAGACTTTAACAAATGTAAGTCTATTACTATGTTTTTGTAATCTTACAAACTCTTTATGTAAATTAAAATATAATGTGTGTATTAAATATTAATAATATAATACAATTCTATCCAAAGTGTGTATAAATATGATTATGACTTGATGACATGTTTCAGAAGCAAAAATGGGGAAACCTTGAGCTGTTAAACATGATTCAATACAGTGGAGGGTGCTGACAATAGTCTTTACACAACACTATCCTCCCAAATTAGTTCCCAAAGTTAATTCCCGAAGTAACATTTGTGTGAACAGTCATAGCCAGAATGACTCAGCAAACACTGAGAAGACCTAAAAGAATCTTCACAATTTTAAGAAATGAGGGTAGATTTCTGTGAATAATGAAGATATTCCTGTGGTTAAAAAACAAAAAAAGATCATTGAGTTTCTATTCCTGAAGCACTGCCACTGGTGATGTTTAAGTGATGCAAGACCGGCTGCAGACCAGGGCTAGATTTGACATGCCCGCCTAATTAGTGCGATTATCACACAGCTGCACAGGCTGAGAGGATTTGAAGTGGTTTGAATCAAAAAGATCATTTTCCTGGGGAATGCCTCATCCTGACAGCGTGTGCACTGCCAGATCCACTTCAGTTTGGGATGTGCAGGCGCTGTCGGCACAAATATGCAGCAGACACACTGAGTTTTTGCTCAGTCTATTACCACTCACGTAAAGCTGTGAAGTCATGAAATGATTTCCTAAGAGGAACAGATAGAGCACTGTCTCAGACTTCACTGTTGTGGCACCTAATCCACAGCATCGTAACTCCAAATCATTCTCTGAGCTGGCAGAGTAAAGAGGGTAAACTAAATTTGGCTACCAATGGCGGTTGAATTACCTGAATTAACAAATGATGTGTTGCCTGGTGCAGCTATGAGGGCTTGGCTCTTCACTTTGCCGAAATTTTGGTAGTTTGGGTTTACAACAGCCAAACTGTGACTTAAAGCTGCTCCAATCAATCTCTGCATGCACCTGTGGATTTTAAAAAAAGTGTATGTGAAAGAGATCAAATGTAGTGAATCCATAAAGAATTACCATCCAAAATAGGTTACTGTTTACTGGTTTGCAGCAAACAGCTTGCTTCCACTGCCCAACAAAAATAAGGTGAATGCAACTTTAAAAAGACGTGATTTTCTTTTGTTGTTGTTTTAATTCAAGATAGATTTTATAAAACAGTACTTTTTTATTATTAAGATATTCAGTCATGGTATTTTAAATTGCTCTGATATTGCATAACCTCCCTGAAAAAATAAATACATCTTTCACCCTCATTCAAAGAACAATAACAAATTCTGAGTAAATGAATCTTTGGCTACAAGCTCTCTCAATCATTATATTGTATTCCACTACAATACCCTACAATGCCACATATTGCTCACTGGCTAAGGACAGCACAGAGAAATGCCAGTATATATACACACTAGTACGTTATTTGGCTTGGTCTGTTAAACTCCTCCCTCTTCTCTTTGCACTTGGGTGGGCTGGGGTCTTTAGTGCTCCCCCAGACCTACATGGCCTCTACAAGCACTTCCAGAGTTCCCCACCTCTACTGGCTGTGACGTCACAGGTCTGATTCAGAGAGCAGTCGGTGTTTGCCTGTCACCTGGGTTCAAGAGCACAGGAACAACCAAGAGAGGAGGAACAGGGAACCTTTACACCACAGCATCCAACACACCTTTGCCATCCATGTAACACCTTCCTACCAGCCGGCCTGCTGTGACCCACCTGCCCATGGAAGTTCTAAAGGTAAGCTTACCACCAGTCTGGTACACCTGTATGAGCAAGAGCCTTAGTGTGAAAGATGACAGTGTTCTGTAAGCAACAAAGTGGTGGATGCTCTGTTGTGGATCCTTGATTCCATGAATTGGAAAGTGGACGAGTTTTCCTTTGCCATTTCTTTAAATTTCAAATTCAAAACAAGATTTAGCCTCAGACATTCCTACATTTGTGTCAGCGCCGAATACAGTTCTCTGGGAGTGGACTGGGCTAAATTCATAGGAAGGATTATCTTTTGACAGAATTCCTGTTTCCAGACATTTGGTATTCAACTCATTTAATCCTATTTGCTCCACTACACTGACATATTTTCATTCATTTGACTCCTGGTACGACCAAATGGACTCTAAATACATGGGAAAACAATGATGAGAAAATGTGTAACTCATCCACAATGTGATTTACATTATTCAGATTAATATAACCTGACATATGATCATTGCATTTTGAGTCTGTTTAAGATGTATTCATGGATTTCACCTCCTCAAGAATTTCAAGCGGCTAAAATTCCAACTGTGTCGCACTACTGTATACAGTTGTCCGTCTTGGTTTATTGATTTTCTGTCCCAACAAGTAAACATCATTGGGTGACAGCAACATTTTTTGAGGTCATGAATAACATTACTCGGGAGCTTGTGTGAAGCACCATTTTCGTCTTTGACGCATTATTGTGTTTATTGATAGCGGAGTAACATAATCCTTTAGCACGATTCCCCTTCAAGTTATTTCAGCATGAAAATTAAATCAACTTGGCACGTGGCTCTCTATTTTCACGTGGTTTTCTGTCTATGTGCAAAACAGAAAATGACTTGCTTATAATAGTATTACACTGACATTTGCTGACGTTTATACTGGAATATATATATATATATATACACTTTTTCCATGTACTATATATACAGTTGTTCTAAAGGACAGTTGTACTAATAATAGAACAGGAAAACTACTTGAAAAAAACAGTTTGGGGGAACTTTTAACTTTACTGTATCCGTTTCAAAGCACAGAATCCATCCAACAATGCCAGTTTCCTGGACAAACACTTCTTGACAGTTTGAACTTAACCTGTCTGTGGATTATCAGAGACCCCCCCCAAAACTGTGCATGCGAGGTAAAATTAGCTTAGAAGTACCAGGCAGAGCCTGCTGGACCATGAAAGTGTAAACATAAAGCTCAGATGAGGTATTCCAAATGGGGAAGGGGGACCCCTAATTAGCCAGGGTTACCTCTGACCCCTGTGAGAATCAAGTGATCAGGGATCAAGGCCAAGGCAGACAGAGTCAGAAACAAATAATGTAACTGAAACGTGAGCTTATTAAAAAAACAGACATAAGTTGAATCGTTGAATCAGAAAATGGGGACAACTTTCCATAAGTTGAGTGCTTTTGGAAATGTAAAAAGAAAACAAGTTAAATGCAATGGAGCCAATTAGTTAGCAGTGAGCTATAAATTGAACCCAATTTTTAGCCCAAATTTCCTTTTTTTTTAAAGTTAGCAAAATTAGAAGCTGCTCCTGCTTGTTGCTGTTTTATACCAAAAACACAGAATCTGAAGAAAAGAGCTCTGTGAGCACAGACCTTCACCAAGGCTGAACAGTTCTCCAAAATGAAAATTTTACCATAAATATCTCTTATGATATACATTTCTAAACTGATCATTAAAAAACCTCCAATATATCATAACTGTGGAAGTACATGCTCCTGGAAAGTAGTAAGTATTACTTTATCATTAATATCATTTTATTAATATTACTATCAGTATTTTCTTTACAGTATAAAGAGAGTTTCCTCCAATTTTTCTCAGCTCAAATCTTTCTGTATTTATGGAGATATAACTCTGAAATGTGAACAATCCTTAAAAAAATCCCAGATCTGGATGACTGCTAAAATGAATGGTGTCTAAGTTAGACCAAGAGCCACCTCTGGTAAAAAAATTTGAGAATATTGATCCATTAGTTTTCATGTAATCCTGTTGACAGACAGACATAAAAATAGACAACAAAAACTATTAAACTGATGAATTAAGATTATTGGTCCAAGGGGCCACGCAAGAGCCAGATGGTTTGAGTGCATACCACATGGGAACATGCCCTTAGCAACAAGTCCCCAGTTCACCTCCTGGCCACATGGACCATTTGCTGTCCATGTCTGTCCCCACATTTCCTGTCTGTCTCCACTGTTAAATAAAGGCATAAAAAGCCTTGACATTTTTTTAAAAATTGTTGAAGTGTTGAGTTGAGGTTAAGTCAAAGCTTCCTTTATACAGTGGGACCCTTTTTCAGCTTCCACAGTACACTACAGCTCGGAAAGTTGCTTGTGTTCTCCTTGAAGCGGAGTTGTGCGCACATCCGTGCTATCTAAGATGTTATCAGTTGTTCTGGAACAATGACTGTAGTAGAGCTTCACCAGTGGCAGTGACCTTAGCAGTGGATGGAAAAAAAATTAGATTGTGTTTCAGACTGAAACAGCCAGAAGCTGTCATAAAATCTTGAATTAACATTAGAAAATCAGTGGTAAATAAGCCTTTTTCACGGCAGGCATTTTGACTTGTCATAGCATGAAAAGCAAGTGTCCAAATCAGTCATGATTGAGTGAGGGAACAAATGCTTTGCAAGCCACACCTCCGGCCTCCCTTTAGCCACACCTCATCTATCCCTTCCCAGAGGCTTGTGAAATTAGTAATGCGAAACAATACATGATCATGTACAACCAGAAGGCTGTGTACACGAGATACAGCCACAGCCATTAACCCACGCTAACATTGTTGTGATGTGCTTCACAGCAATGCTGGCAATAAGCCAACCAGGGACAGCAACATTTGCCAAACGCATTCATAATATAGTAGCAACAGCAAGTTATAGGCAGAATGTTCATGCCTACTCCAGTTGGTCCCCATATGTATGAAAACATACAAGCACCATGATGTACCCATCAAATTCAAGGAGTTCAGTTCAGTCAAGTCAGAAGTATTATCTCTATCAAGAAGAATTATCTCTTTAATTGTCAGAGGCCTTTTTAGCTGAAGAATGGGGTGTCTTCGCTTTGACATTGTTGTCTCGGCGGTCACTGTCTTTGACTCAAAAACGTGAGGAGGGTCAAGAATTTCACAGGAAGGGACTCACATGCACTACCATGCAAGCATCGCTGGACCTGCAATTAAAACACAGAACAGATGAGCTCAGATTAATTACACAGAGGGAGTGTGACTTTATGCTCTGCTTAGTAACCCATTACTCTACTATATCTTTTCATAGAATATACTTATAGGGTCATATCCTGGTTGTCTCTTGAATTCTGGCAATTTAAAATATAAATCTATGCCATGTAGTGCAGTTGCTGTTTCAAAATACTTAAATCTGCAGTAATTAACATTTTTATACTGACAACAGAATAAAAGGGCTACGTGAAATGTGAGGGGGTAGCTTGTGGCAACAAACCCACAGAGAATTATCACCTGACTGTACTCTCCCTTAGGTCTAATAATCACTTTAGCGCATTTCATCTTAGTTTTTTTTACAGCCTTTAACACAAAGTCTGTATTCAGTACTAAAATTAAATATATAAGCTATATTTTAATTGTACAGAAACATAATTTAGCATTTTACTGTTGTTATGGGCACTGTAATAGTGGCAGCATGTATAATACTAGAGTAAATTTGATGAAAACCTTTAACTGTTAGAATCCCACTATACAGTAGCTGACAAATACAATATGTAATCTCCTTTGGTAATAAGGAGCTAGTGTCTTTTGCTTGCTTTTGGAATTCTGATTTCTGTGTATGCAGTAGCATTATCAGATTTGATATTGTTTCTTCTTTGTAAAACTATCAGAAGAAAGTGTTCTGACTCTTCAAACTCAGATCATAAGATAAATCTATCCCAAAAATATGCATCTTAAATTGGGATTTTGAATGTATTAAATAGTAGGATCAAAGATAGTCGATAATATTTGATGGCCCCAAAATACCCTGACTTTAAAAATCATCAGATTCAATTCCACGTGCAGACGTTAGTGGTTTACTCTGACCTTTCCCTAAAACTCCAGGCACTTTGAGCTGAATAATGCTACATGTTTGTGCTCTTTGATTTTCGGGGTAGACTCTGAGGTCTCAAACTGAGCTGAGGCTGAGCAAAGAGAGCCTTTTGTTTATTATACTTGTCGGAGTATACCTAGAGCTCTGTTCTCAATTTCTAATAGCCAGTTGATTCTACAAGATAATGTTGTCAAAGAGTAGGACATGTCTGCACAAGTTTTCAAAATCTACTGAAAGAATTTTCCAGCAGTTTGTTTTTTAACAGTGACAAGTTTGTGTATTTCATTTTTAGCGCTACCCTTTATCTGAAAAGTATATGGATCGTAATGGAATGTGTGACCTTTTCCATACTGCAACACACAGGGAACATACAGTATCTCATTTGAATCACTTTACTGTTTAATTCTGTTGCAAAAAGCTTAGTTGATAGATTGCATAGCCCCGCACCAGACATGAAAGACATGAGCAGACATGAGGGGGCTCTGTGTATTTATGTGGCTGCTAAATTAAGCTTTATTGTTTGTCACTTAAGCAAGTGCATGTTCCTAATCCCACACAGACTGGACGGATGTTACATTCTTGCTAATGTTACCCTGTAGCCACAGGGTAGGGAGCAGAGAAGACATCTCTTTGTCCCAGGCTCCTCCTCTTGTTGAAGTGGTCTGTCTCTACAGTAGCTGCTATTTGCTGTAGAGAACTGTTACTAAGGGCATTAGGCAAGAGAGCAAAATCTACTTCCTCGAGGCGATGGGGGAAATCGACACATGGAATAGTCTCAATATCCAGCTCCTGCTATCACTTTGGAGCTACTGTTTCAGTGTTCAGTGTCTTCCTGGTCTCAATGAGTGAAATATCCTGGAATATATACATTTTTCTAAAATGTAGACCCCTTAGTTACAAAAATGTTGTAATTTTCACTGTAGACCAACATCAATTGGGCCAGTGAAGAACTGTAAGAACAAATCTACTTTATCTTGAATGATCTCATGAATACACATCAATGGTTACCACTCCGAGAGCGAGTACTTGCTAACCGTAGCAGTGTTTGACAGGAAGTAATATGTAACGATGAGTATAATGATGATATTACTCTTTCTAATCCAAGGAGCACTGTTATTTTGGCCTAGTGTTATCTTAACCAGAGGTGGTGGTGGATGGTGGCCAGCTGAAACAGAAGAGAAATATACCTCCTGGTAATTAAAGTGCCTGTTTCTTGTGTTGTGATAAGTCTATATTCAGGATTCACATTATTTTTTCAGAGTTGAACAATACAAGCCGACAAAAATGTTGGTATGTGTTTTTGTTACCTTTGCACAGAGTCAGGCTAGCTGCTTCCCTCTACATTTAATGTCCTTATCTAACCGAAATTTTTTTTACACAAAATTTCAGCCCCTGACTCTGATGATCCCCTAACATTTCCTTAAGCACAGAGAAAGTTTCAGTATCCGTTGGATGGATTGCTGTAAAATTTTGTTAAACATTCATGCCCCCCTCAAGATGACTCGTAATAAATTCCCTCATTTATCCTTTAGTAACATCATTAAAGGTAGGCTACTAAGAATGTCAATCAGTTTACATGTATTTACACGTATGTATGTGTAAATGGATTGTAATGATTTTTCTTGATTGCCTAACAGCCTGCAGGCTCATTTAATTGTGAAGGCAAATTTTATAGGATGTATGTGCCTCACCCTTATGTCTCCCTTCTGCTCTGCTACAGAGGCAATAGTGTGCAATACTAGCTAAAATTAAATAGAAATTGAGTCCACTGACATCAACAAAGAACCAGCACAAACTCCACACATAAAAAAAACAAAAAAGAGGTTTTACCATGTGAGGCACATCTGTCCAAACAGTAATGTGACGGCATTGGGGGAAAATGAAGGTTAACATCAGCATCAGCATCATTCCATACCCATTAGAAATCAAATCCTGCAATGAACAGTGAAAATGTATGAAATGGCTAGTTTTATCATAATGGTTCCCATATGTGAGATATTGACACCAACAGTGACACAAACATTGGCAGGCTGTAATGATATAACACAAGAAACTAAAACGATACATAAAATAATTAACACAGTTTACTATGTTCCAGGATAATGCCAAAACAACTGTTGTTTAGAACCTGGTATTTTTGTAGATTTTATGTACATTATCTCCAGTCTAATGTTACTGATCCTACTCCAATCATCTGTTTATAACTGATGGATGTAAATTATTGTTGTCTCAAACCCATCGCCAGACCCATTCATTAGAGTCATGTTACCTGACAATATGGATGTTTTATTATATAATGCTGAAACATTTGCATGTCAACTAAACAGAATAAGAGTTGTGATGGAAACTATGACAGTCAGTAAGGAAGTGTGGCAAGTATTTATGATATTCTGTCTGGTTCACTAACTGCATTATTTCCCAGCAACTTCAGATATGTTACTAATGAGCCCCTCTGTGAAAACTACACAAACAATAATTTAATTCTTTTTTAAACCTTTCATTTATTCAGGGTAGTTTCACTGAGAGATGACCTCTCTTTCCAGGAACACCCTGATCACATTCACATAGTTGCACACATTCACACCTAGACACTGCCCAGTACAACCACAGTCTGATGTGATGTGGCCACTGAGCAGCTCCACTGGAGCAGCTGGGGCCTTGCTCAAGGGCACCACAGTGGTGTTGATAAGGGTTTGATCAGTGATGCTTTTTCACTTTTCCCACCCAGTTCTGAGACACATGCACACTGAGCTTAAATGCATGTATTTATTGAAAAAATGTTTTCTACAGACTTTCATCTGTACAGTTGCAAAACCCATGTGACCTCAACTCAAATCAGAGGAAGTTAATAGTAATTTGGGCTATAATCTGACAAATCTAAAGCTGGAGAAAACTGGAGAGCCCCTAAAGACACAGTGGCACCAACAGTCTGGACAAGTTTTTCAAAGAATGGCAGAAACATTATTCACAATTGTTTCAGGGGAATTTCAGTCAGTAGTTATGTACTGTTATTTGACATGTGGGCTGAGGCGGGGGATCAGAGATGAGGGTAGCTAAGCAAGTATCCACAAACATCTACTGCTTCTGTATTGTTTAGAACATATTTTTGCTGTGCTGTTATTAGTTTCTTTCACTGCTGATTTGCTGTGCTATTCATTTCATAAAAAGTAGCTTTCTGTAAATACGATTCATTGGCCATGAAGCCTAAATAAACAAATGCTAATCACTAAATAAAGTTTATCTCCTTGCACCTACAGATGCTAATGAATGGATGTCTTACTGTGTGACTGGCTCAGTGTAGTCTGAAAAAAAGCTTTTGAGTATGAGTTACTGAAGCCAGAGACAAATGTATGTGGCATTTTATTTGATAGTACTTCTGTATTAATTGATAGTAATTCTGTAACTCAATGATTCAGCTAATACTGACTAGATCCACCCACAACAACCCCACCAAATGTCTTGGTGAGTCACACTACATTGCATCTATCAATCACCATAATGTCATTTAGGTTAGTGATTCCCAACAAAAGGGCACTTATTTCATTTTTCAGAACTATCACGTTTTGTATGAAACCAAAATCGGAACAATATACAATCTTGTATTATGAAATGTTAAGTAAAAGCCAGAATGAAATTGGGACTGGGATGCTGAGCGTGAGTGTTAATTCCCATCTGTTTCATATTTGTTGAAGTCATTCATCAAGCAAATAGACCAAACATTCTTCGCTTCATGCAGATTTTCTACTTTCTCTTTTTGGTATCATTGTAAACTGAATATCTTGGATTGACAGAAAATACAATCAGAAGAAGTTACATTTGGCTTTTGCAACTTGTCTTTTCCCCTATTTTTGTGGACCTTTTATAGTATAAATGATGAACTTCATTAAACAAAGAAATCAAGATAACAATTAAAAATAAAAATAGATCTGCTTAAGCCATTCACATTTGATATATGACTGGTTCCAAGAACTACTGCAGATCATCTGATAGGACTGTTAGTGTAAATCAGAAGTAAGTATTCAGGGGGAAAAAAATCATTAATCAATCACCTTTCATCATTCAAGAACTTTGGCCCATGGATCTGGATTATTTAATTTCATGTGTATGTTAATGGTCTTTGGTAGGTTAGGATTTCAGAACAGCATTAAAATGTATTGTTAACAACAACAACAATAATAATACTCATAATAATAAATAATAAATAAATAAATAATTGTTAATAATTTTATTGATTTCTTTATGTAACAAAATGTTTTGAGAGCAGTAACTATGATGTCTCTAACATTAATAATTTAAAACATCTCCCTGGAAAAAAAAAATTAAAATTTTCAACCCTTCATACAATTAGTTGTACTGTATTCCTAAAAGTAAAATTCTATGTGTGAATAAAACAGGAAATGTTTACAATCAACCCTGTCCTCTGTTGCCCCCCCACCCCAAGACTGGTGGAGGGAGGAGGGGCTGGTTCAGGAGCGGGGACTGCCATCTCTCTCAGACAGAAAATCAAAGCAGTTGAAAATATTGCTCTTCTGATAATGTGTGTGTGTGAACAGGTGCTTTGATAAATTACTCCAATTAGCCTTTTCTTTAATAAAGGCTTTGTTGCATTCACATTAATGAGTACAGATGTCGGCTCAACTTGAATAACAGTAGTGTAGCTCATTTTAACCCAGTGTCAGTTTCTCCTCCATTGTTTTTTCTTACTCTGCTGTCTGGTGTGTGGTAAAAGATAACAGAATTGATGGTCTGGGTCTTTAATAACTGAGAATTAATGATAATAAAGAACCAGGTTTCTGGGTTCATCCACCTTGTGTATGAATCTTGTGGCGACCCCCCTACATGTCCCTATCTTCACCATATTTTGAAAGTTTATTTTTTATGCAAGAAATATGAGCACTTATTGTGCCAGCCCAGTCAGGCCAGAATTGTAGTTTATTTTATTTATAAAGTTGTGAAGATATGAACCTTATATTTAATGCAAAGCTAATGTTTTCTAAAACTGAATCCCTGCAGCACCGTGGATGGAACTAAATGCCCTCAAGTTTGGCTGGTTGCCAAGGATGTAAGACACAGAGTGAAGTGAGTCCAGAGATATGAATGGATGTGTTTCTTTTCAGGGGTCAAGGAGTGACGACTATCTTTCGAAATGTTATTGGTCCTCAGGGCAGCAGTCTAAAACACGGACCCATGTGCTCTCCTTGAGAAGGTAATAAACCTCTCTCTCACAAAGAGTCTGTGAATAAAGTGAGACTTCGGTTTGCTGTAGGGATAACCAAAGGTTTGGCTGAAGGAAAAGGCCATGCTGTGCAGGGGAAACAAAGAAACACTCTACTATGAGTTTACAAAGAATGCTTTCTGTGTTTTATCATTTAATGTTCTCTCAAGCCAGGGGGCACTTCCCCTGTGTTTGTATTCACCTATCCACCTCCTGGTGAGTTTCCAATAATCCAGACAAAGACGTGATGCTGTGTCCCAGGAGCGTTACACGAGATGCAGCAGCAGACGTGTGTGTTACTTAGCTGCACGACTGATTGCACTTCATCACACGTGAGGATCCTGATAAGCAGCTTAATCCATTGGACTCTGGGAAGAGTTTATTATCCAACATCATGAATAAAGAAGCATAAAATCAGCATTCAATACAGTGTATCATCTCCTACATCTTTATGCGCTCAGGCTTATGAAAAATGGTTCAGATCATCATGGACAGTGATAAAATGGCAGTTGCAATACTGTAAATAATCAATGCTTCAGTTTTCCTAAGAGGGAAAAATTTTATGTACTTTCTGTGCATGCATTAATAATCGCACTGTGGCAAAGTACTCAACAGTAAAATCAGGGAGCTAAATTGGAAAAGAATTCAGTGTGACATTGATTATCCCTCCGTGCAGTATTAATTACAACCTAAAAAGAGTTTTTAGGCTATTGTATTGCTGGCACAAAGGCATATACAGTTTCTCCACGGTTGCTGTGAGCTTGGAATAAACATGTATCTATGAATAAAATGAGAATTTTGTCACTTTTACCTATAAATGTAACTTGCACTGCAATGTAGCTATTTTGAGTTTATACAACTTCTTAAATAGGCTTAAAAATGTTAAACTGTCTGACTGACTAAATGACGCTGGAAAAAGATGCAGGAAAAAAGACAATCCCCTTTTTCCAAAGAACAAAATGCACTTTTCTCTTTCAAATATAAATTTTAAACAGTTGTGTGCTGTTCAACCTTAAAAATTAGTCAAACCTAATTACAAGTATGGATGGGCTGACGGTAGGGACAAAGAGCTTAGGACTGTAGAAGTTCACACATTTCTTTCCTTTCAAAGCAGTAATTGTTAATACTGTGTTTTTGACCTGTGGTGTGCTCAGTTATTCTGGGCTGCCCACTAATCTATCTATATACACCATGTCCGCATTCTATTTTTCTTATACATATCTTCCATGCATGTAAGAGACTAATAGGTGACCGAAATGTTGTTTCACTCAGTTCTCTTCTTTTTGGTTTTCTCTGTGTAATACTATTATACTTTTCTACATTGGGCCATCAATCTTGTTATAATCTTACTTCATTCAGGGTTTTAGGGTACCATACTCTGTACTGGATTGCAGCAATTCATCATCTTCCTCCTGACTGTGCATCTTATAATATTTCTAAATGGAACCATATGATTAGATGGACGACAGTCTCACTGTGTTTCCACAGCTCCACCATGCATCCCTTGCAACGAAACCTCTTAAAAGTCAATCACCCTACCCTCTGGGCCCTTTGCCGTGCACCATTGACTGGCACCATGATCAACTGATTCACAAAAAGGAAGCCTATAAAAAGCTTTGGAGCTGATAAACTCCCTTTGACTGCTGCTCTACTATTATCAGGGTTGATATCAAATGCTCTCTAGTACAAAGAGGGCTGACCTAAGATGGAATAACCATTTCTGAGAAGTCAAATTCAATACATTTCTCTAAACTCTTGAGCATGGAAATACCATCAGCCAAAATCAAGCCATTCACTTTCTTTAACCTACAAATGTGATGGCATAACAAATGGGAGTTAAATGTAATTAACCTCTACAAATCCAAAAAGTGGGTGGGTTGGTAAAATCACTGTACATTTGGGCTATAATATGGCTAGTTTGTCGTGAAACAGTGGTGTCAATTGTGTTCCTGGTGCTCAGAACAAATAATGTTTTATACTAGATGAGCAGAACTAAAGATTAAACGTTAGTTGGCCTTAAGCAAGTTTCAGTTCGCAGACTACTGGCCAACCAGTAGAAAGACTTCTTTGTGAGCTGGATGTGGTGACGTCAAATGGGCTCTATAAAGACATAAATTCATAGTTAAGCTGGAACAACACAGCAGTGGGAGGATGAGCCTCAGTGTCCTCCTCCATATCTTAACTTGCATAACTAATGAGCCCTGGATAAATTAAGCAGGACAAGTGACTGCTCTCAGATTTGCACAAACTAGCTTGCTGTCTGCACTGTAGGCTAACAAGATAAAGGGATTATATACTGTATGTAAATTGTTTTTATCAATTACTACTCAAGTAACATGATGGAGATGCTCGAATACAGCCACTATCAGGTGAGGTTAATTTTTCATTCCATATATTATGTAAAGAATAAATAAAATAAAATAAAATAAATATTAGTTCATATTTCATCTCTATCTTATGGCCAAAATAGCATTTATCTATGTATCGTTTCGTACTGTATCATTATCTCATTATGTACACTCATTCAACACAGTTTGCAGTTGTTAATGCTGCCAGGACAGTAACATAGACAAGCTGATGGATGCAAAATTGTTTTTATGTTGGTGTGCGAGCTGAATTGCTGTATGAACTTTAACCAGTGGTAGATCATGTGACAATTGAAATGCACTACAGTGTCCCCTTTGTGAAGAGGAGAGTTTTAGTCTCCAGTAAATAAAATTGACCAATACCAGGGTGACTGATGCTTTGGGTCCACCAGGCCACCTGTAATTTAAAGATTTGATATATAGTTTAAAAGCAAATATAGCAATTTGTATTACCATGCCACAATATAGCATGGTAATACAAATTATGTTTTTTAAAGCAACTCAATAGGCAGGTTTGAAAAGGTGGCTTTTAGATGGTGTTTGCAGGTCCAGTCAGCGGCATAACACAGTACAACTGAGTAATTCAACAGCAACACTGTAGTACGGCTTGATTCATTTTGGTTGGTTGGTTTGTACGTGCAAGCTCATTATGTGACTTTAACATTGAAACACCACCCATGAAACAGAATATAAAATGTCTATATATTGATATAACCTATAACTAAAAAACCATAATGATGGTAATTTAATTGGTCAGTCCTTTCATTCTAATCTTCAATACAATAGAGAAGTATATCATATATTAGACTTGATGAAAGAATGATTTGAAAATATTTAGTTGTATTTAAATGTTTGCATTTTGCTCATGTAGGTGCAGTCTCACCTGGAGAATCCCACAAAGTATCATATCCAGCAGGCTCAGAGGCAGCAGGTCAGGCAGTATCTTTCCACCACCCTGGGTGGTAAAGCGGGCAGTCAGTGCCCCAGCCAGCCCCCTGAGCACGGCATGCCACCTGGGCCCGGCAGCAGCGCTCCAAACAGTCCCATGGCTCTGCTCACCCTCAGCTCAAACTGTGAAAAAGAAGTACATCACCTTTTGATTTCTTCAAATTCAGAAACCCTGACAAACTGTGATCACAAATATGTGGTTGTTAATCATGAAATCAAATGTGATATTATATTTTACAGATGGATGATGTCATTGATGATATTATTAGCTTGGAATCAAGTTATAATGAAGATGTTCTAGGACTGATGGACCCAGGCCTGCAAATTAACAATCCGGTAATTTTTCAAAATATCCCTTTCTTTGAAAAAATACATATGGTGACTATGACTACGTTAGGGGGATGTCCATGTATGACAATTAAAATAAAATACAAGATATAGTTGTTATTTATAATACTAATCAATATTATATATAATAACACACTGACTATTTTTACTTCATGCTCTGCAGCTCCCTGTGTCTGGCAACCTTCTGGATGTGTATGGCAATCAAGGACTTCCACTCCCGGGCCTCGCCATCAGCAACTCCTGTCCACCCAACATTAAAAGGGAATACACAGGTAAAACACTGCGAAGAACAATTCACACTTGTCTGGGATGATCACTATTTTGTCATTCATTTGACTGTTGATTTATTGTTCTTAGGTATCATTTGGACTGAGTTGAAGTAAGAGTAACAGACAATGACTCCTGTAAATTCCGACTGTGAGATCATACAGATCAAATCATGTGAAATCAGATTAAAATAAACAATGGAAAGTTCGTAATTTGTCGAAAGTCTGATATTGTATTTCTGCAGTTTTATGATAGATTATTGTATTTCTTATGAATCATCATCATGATATCATATTATCATGAATCTTTATTAGGTAGAAAAAAACACATGAATGTGGAAACTGAAAGCATTACTGTCGGCCAGTGTCAATATTGTGTGCAATTTGGAAATGCACAAGATACTATTAAGCCAATTATTTGCCAAATAATTACTCCAGCTCCTGGCATGAAGCAAGTACTGGACAAGCCTGGGTCCTGTGGCCAGTATGAAAACTATCAAAGGCCAGAGGGCTTTCCAGTAGGTAAGCAAAGCAAAATGAAGAAAGTGAAAGAGATGATGTTTTGTAAACTGTAAAAGCTGATTTTCAGACACTGTATAAAAAGTATTTTTTGTACGACTAAATGGCACACAATATGAATTGAATGTATTTGAAAAAACTGAATCTAACTGACAAAATTTTAGCTTTATTTCCTACTGTAATTCTAAAAACATGTAAATTATTACTTATTAGCTTTATTTTGTGACATAACATGATAAACACTTCTGACACATGAAACTGTACTGTACATGAAATGCTACTCCACAGCCATTTTGTAGACCTAGTGCTTATCATGCATTTACTTCATTTTTAAAAGATGACATTTTCTCAAAGTCCTGACATTCACATTCCTCTTTGCTCCACAGAGGCTGAAGTACGTGCTCTTGCAAAAGAGAGACAAAAGAAGGACAACCACAATTTAAGTAAGTCCAAAGTATCTAAAAATTTGTAGCTCATTGTCTTAGTGGGTTAGTGATTCTCTTGATGCTAACTTATTAATATACAGTATGCATATGGAAAAACAAGAAAGGGCTCATTAAGCATAAATTGCCAAAACAGATCTCCTGAAAGAAGCTGTGTGAAGTGTTATTTCAACATCTGTTCCTCTTTTTTAGCATTTTTGTTGTAAGCTATTTGTCAAAATTGAAAAGGTATACGAGAATAAGAAGAAAGAAAAGAATTATCAGAATTTCAAATAAGTGACTCAAATAAGACTGCTTTACCAGGGTGCTGCATGTGCTGACTGTATATTTTATGTGACAAACTGTAGTTGAACGAAGACGAAGATTCAATATCAACGACCGCATCAAAGAACTGGGAACTCTGATACCCAAGTCAAATGACCCGTAAGTATTTTTTTGTTTGTAGTATGAATGAGTGTGCCCAAACAACTGTCAGTCTGTTTATTCGTTAACTTTGTTTTTAAAAATCCTCCTCTTCATGCGTCCAAGTGTCCTTAAAGTGTTTGCTAAGAGGGGCCGTAAAGAATCCAGTGCTGTTCTGGTCATCTGGTCAGCTGACTCTGACTGTAGTTCTTTGTCTCATGTATACCCCAGAGACATGCGCTGGAATAAGGGCACCATTCTGAAAGCCTCAGTGGACTATATCAGGAAGCTACAGCGGGAGCAGCAGAGAGCCAAGGAGCTCGAGTGCAGACAGAGGAAGCTGGAGCATGCAAATCGCCATCTTATGCTTCGTATACAGGTGGGTGGGTCTCAGCAAAAAAAAGATTAGGTCGCAAAACAATTCCAGCAATCCATCCAATTTTGTCACATGTTCAAGCCATGGAAAAATCAAACCAACAATAGCATAGTGTTCATTAGTATTTCACAGTGTTTAGTTAATCTGTGCAACTGGTAGAGGCTAAGGTTTATACCATTTCACCAGAGATAATTAGTTGTATATAGTGCAATCATTATGGCAAAATACTTGATTCTGTGCCCTGCCGTTTCCCTTCTTCTTCTTCGTCAAGAAAACAAATATCCATATTTCCCAATCTGTTGAACTACCAAATTTAACTCTTTTTGTCCCAGCTGTTTTGTGAAGAATCTATTACTAGTACCATTTTATGCTTTAGTCTGGTAAGAGAAAAGTATTTGTAGTGATCCCAATGTGGAATTAAGTTTGAATGCTCATTATTTCTTTATTTCTTTACTCATCTAGGAGTTGGAGATCCAGGCCCGGGCTCATGGTCTTTCAGTGGTGTCATCCCCATCTGTCTGCACATCAGAGTTATTGGCCCGGGCCATTAAACAGGAGCCTGTCCTTGGTGACTGCCCTTCAGAGCTCTACCAGCATGGCTCAGCTCCTGACATGTCGCCTCCAACCACACTGGACCTCAACAATGGCACCATCTCCTTCGACCAGATTCCGGCAGATGCTGGGGACCCTGGCCCCTATGGAAACTCCAGGACCTGTAACATGAAGGAGTTGGTTAGGGACAACACCATGTCATCGATTTCGCCAAGTGATCCCCTGCTATCCTCTATGTCTCCAGATGGTTCCAACAACATAAGCAGCCACCACAGTTCCAGCTCTAGTATGGAGGAGAAAGAGCATGGCTGTTAGCACCATCCAGTGCCATGAACCACACTGACAATCCCTATCTGTAACAACCGATCAATGAGGCACCAACGTTAAAAGTGACTTAAAAGGTACCCACATGATTGAATGGAGAAAAGGAACTCAGAAGCTAATTGCATCTTGATTTCCTGCTTTTTTCTCTTTTTTATTGCTGAAATTTTGAAAATTATGTTACTGTGACATTTCATTCATTGGTCATTCTCTATTGTACACAGTAATTATACAGTCATATAATCTTGATTCCATCTAGATAGACAGTTCAGAATCTCTTTACTAAGCAATACAAGGCACCTGAGAAATATGTCTACAAACTGTTGTCATTAAAGACTGGTCAACTTGAAGATTTTTCAGTTCTTAGCTATTTTTATTGTCTTTTTGATTTTTTTCTATTTGTTCCAGATATACAGTGTAGACAACTGTCCAAGGCAATTCAGATAAAATATATGTGAAAATGTATTGATAGAAAAGTGCAAAAACTTTAGTGTTATATTCAAACTTGCCAGGAAAAAAGATTTACTTTTCATTAAATTACTGACTCGGTCACTCTAACAACTTCTGATGGTTCCATTGCAAGAAAATGCACGTAATTAATGAGTTATAGTAATTTTTTTCAAACAAATTCAAATTTCTATAATTTTTTACCCACTGTCATTAATGTATTCTGATAGAGATAACAAATCAAACACTGACCAAATAAGTATTATTGTTATTATGAAGCAATATATTTATATCACTTATTTATTTTTTATTCAGAGCTTAATGTGTTTGTGTGTGTATTTCAGATTTTTTTAGATTTATAACAGTCCAAATTTATAACAAACATGATTTTTTCTTATTCTAGCATGACCTCAGACATCAGAATTTTGACACATGGAGGGAAAAGTTGTTAATGATGATATGGGGGAAATTAAGCCCATACTGAAATGAATGATAAGATTTTAAAACTTGGGAAAGGTTACAAAAACAACAAGAAAAGGAAAGAAAAGGAAAAAAACAGGGCTTTGTTGTGGCTCCACAGATTTAAAAAAATGCACAATATACTCCACACTTGATCCACTCAGTGAAATTTAAATAGAGTCCTGGTTGTACCATTTAAAGAATGCCTGACATGATACACCATCATACTTACCTACCTGTTTATAATGTTTGTAAATATAAAATTGAAGGAACAAATAAACTAAAATGATATTTAAATGCTAACAAGCAATCACAGCAGCCCTTGCCCCAAATGTACCCATTGCTTTAGAAACACTGAATGATTTCATCAATAGCTTGCATAACTCAGGGCTGACTAAATGTCCATGTACATGCAGGAATATTTTTTTGATTTCTGTGGATAACTTCTTTCTTATGACTCTGTGCCTGTGACAGCCATTACTTGATGCATTATATTTTCAAGTTTTTTTATGCATTAGGACTAACCAACTGACAATCTAGCCATTCAAGGCAGTGGTATACCAGTGACTCCTGTGTTCTGCTCTGTAAAATGACTTTTTTTGTAAGTGGAGTCTGGTGGCTTTGAACATGTCAACATAGTGCCTGTTTCTGGCTAAACAAGGCTCTGACCCTTTAACAAATATGCATCTCTGTAGAAATCATTTCATAATGTTGTCAGACACTTAACAATAACTGTCTGAACCCATCAGTAACAAACTTTTAGTGGAGGTGATTTGATGTGGACAACTGCCCCCATTTTATTATATTGCAGCAGCTGTTTTGCAGTTTCTGAGTATACCATTCTTAGTAGTGTATCTGCCATCATTACCCCCATGAAGGAGGTTATGCTTTTGGTTGGCTCTGTTTGTTTGCTTGATGGTTAACAGGATTACACAAAATACTAAGGGAGGGATTTTCAAGAAGTTTTAATCAGCAGTTGCTCTTGATTTAACTTAGAATCCATTAACTTTTGAGAGTGATCTGGATGAGTATCAAGATCCAGGAACTTTTGGAAGATTCTTCACCATTACCATATGGAGTAAAATTTCATATTTTGAGTCATGTCTTCATAAATGCAAAAGATTTGACCTAAAAAAAAACTGGAGGACATTGTCGTAATACTCAGAGTGTAGACCTCTACCAAGGCTGAAAACAGCAATTGCTCCTGGAATGTATTCAGCATTACATTTTTATTAATCAGGGGAGGTCCATACCATAAGTTAACAAGTTCCTTCTTAACACATACCCCACCACAGACAGACAGACAGCCGGAAATGAAAACATTACCTCTTTGGTGGAGGTAATAAAATAATAAATAATTTAACAAAATCTTTTTACTACATTCCAGGAACATACTATTCCACAAATTTTGAATATAGGAAAGTTATTTAACAATCAATTGAGAAATGTACATGATATGAGAAATTTGGTGCAAAATTTTAACTTTTGGGAAATGTTCTGCATTTTTGTTCCTAAACATGGCCATGACAGAAGGAAGACCCTGACGCATGCAACTTCGAAGTGGTGAGATTGAGCACGGTGGCACCCAGTCTCCAACTATAATCAGTAAGATCTGCCCAGATACAAAGAGATAAATAGGACCACACTCTCATTTCTCTTCCACTTTACATGGAGAATGGATTACCCTGACAGTGGAGGATTTGTTGGACTTTGAGCTTTAGTTGACCACTACTCCTACTCCTAACAGGACAACAGCCACCCACCCCATCTGCAAAAAGAAAGAAAAAAGATTCATCCATGGACAAAATATGATCTGCAGACATTGAGGTGAGCTTCCTGGCTAGCATTTACAAAAAACTCAACTTATTGATTCCCCTTCATGACAAAATACAACAACCGAAAGCTAGCTTTGAATTTGCCCACAACCCCATCACAGCCACTGAAAAAGTAAACAGGTCACTGCAGTCATCTGTAAAAACTCTAACCAAACAAATGGAAACTTGGGCTGGGGAAGGCAACACACTGAAACAAATTTTCTTAGTCTCCAAACACATAGCACGTGCAACAATCTGTTCTTTTCTAGCATTCCTGAAACTGCACCTGATAACGAAACTCACCAGCCTCAACAGCACCATCAGCCAAAAGACTTAGATGCATTATAGCAAAGTTTGAACACTTTCAACGGACAGCATTGATCAAAATCAAAGGAAAGGAGCTCAGAGGAATTATATTATGTCTGAATGACTAACTTCCAAATGAAATAAATGAACAATGTACCCAATTCTGAAGGAAAGCAGAAAAAGCAGGTGAGCATACCTGATGGTGAATAAACTTAATGTGGTTGCTCAATCTTCTCTCAGCAGCCTACAACACCATACAGGTGTCTCTTTTTCAATAAAGAATTCCCTCTATTCACCACTCCAATTCTGGACCATGAGGGACGATATATTATAAGGACCATATTTAAACTGCTAGAAACAACAAATACCATGATGAGCAGGGGTTTGAATACAGTATATAATCCAAATATTGACCGATCAAGCACAACTGATGAATTTAAGAAACTGGCACTCAACCTTTTAGTCAGTTGGAGAATAAGTAACCCATCATCAAGAGAATATTCTTACTTCTACCAGTTTCACCAATTGTTTTCCCAGTTTTTTGATCTTGGTCTTTTTGATCAACAACACACTCCTGGCCAAGGTATCAGAAATCACCCAACCCACCCTAGTCATTATTACTGACATGCACCAGTATCCCTTACATCTCTTTGGGGCACAGCACTGGTAGCGACGGGCAGAAGTAGTCAAAGTTTTGTTGCTTGTTGTGTTTTATCCTGTTATAGTTTTTTTATGCTGCTGTCATTGACATGACTGAATGGTGCCCTGTTTGATGGCACTGTCACTGGCTGATCATAGATGTGGCTTTGTTAGAGCTACATGAGTTTAACCTACCTCATAGGCTGAAGTACCGTTATTAGTTTCTCCTTCAGTGCTGCAACATTCATGCAGCAGCAACCCTAATCTAGCATCATAATTCCCATGCCATAATGTGCGCCAGAGACTGTGCATTCCCCTGCCCTCTATCAGACAGTTGCTAAGGAATAAAATAGCTACAGGCAAAAGCAAAGTTGTTGTTGGAATACATTGCTGTATTATAACCCTGACTGAAACTAAGACTGTTGTCTTACACAAAGGGACACCCTGTGCACTCCTGATATTGAACTTTTAACTGTTTCTCTTTTTCCTTTCTATTTTCCATGTGAACAACTGTTTGTTACAGTTCTTTATATTCACCTCAAGGCAATTGGAGATTACACGACAACAACTCTTGTCAAAACTGCACAGCATCTGCAGTCTATATGTCCTGATGCACCCACTTTCATGATGGGTGATTTCAACAACTGTTCCACATCCCAGTCCTTGAATAACCAGAGATACACTCTTTTCTCACCTGGACCAACCCAAAGTAACCAAACAACATACAGACACTCTGCACCATTGACATCAGATAAACCCCACAAAAAAACAAAGTTGATTGCCTAACAATAAATCACCAGGACCCAATGACTTCCCCCCGAATTTGCTATACCTGCTATTCCACAGATTAACTTCAGAAATTAAAAAAACAAAAAACAAATTCCCTCACACATGAATACATCCATTGTTTCAGTTCTACTCAAACCAAATAAACATCCAACTCTACCTTCCAGCTACCGCCCTCTCTCCCCAATAAACAGTGACTTAAAAATGATCACTGAAGCCCCAATCATCGGATTTAAAACATCCAGTCATCCCTTCTCTAATACACTCTGATCAAACAGGTTTTATGAAGAAAAGACATGGTTCAGACAATGTGTGCTGACTATTCAATATTATCAGCCTTGCAAAACAAACTCAAACTAAAACCATTTTGTATCACAAGACAAGCATTTGATCTAGTTAAATGGACTTTCACATTTATCGCAATCAACAAATTTGGTTTTGGGGAGTCATTCATTCAGTGGAAATGGACACAATACACCTCACCTACAGCCACAGTCACTTCTAACGGAATCCCATCACAAAGACAAGATCACACTCCACCAGGGCACCAGACAAAGATGCCCACTTGTCCTTTTATTACTTGCTATCTTCATTGAGCCACTCACTATAGCTATATGTCAAAATAAACCACTAAAGGAATCCACACCACAAACATCCAATATAAAATCAGCCTTTATGCAGATGACATTATATTGTATAAACAGGACCCCTTTTCTTTATTTTCACTCTGCACAGACAACATTAGATATCAAGGTATTGACATCTCCCCCAGACTGTTGGAGTTCTCATCTCAACTACACTCCACTGTTAAAAACAAGAAGATGACCTCTGGCAGTGGATGAATTGACTTGATAATTTATGCCTATCCCTCATAGGACAAATTGCTACTGTCAAAATGTAAATGCTGGTGGATTTAAACTTTATCTTTTCAGTGCACACCAACAAAAAATGGTTAAAATACCTTGGCTCCCTCATTACACATTTTCAACTGGAAAAACTTGAATCTCATTGTTACATACAACACAGATCAGTATTGCAGTGATTAAATACAACAAAAAGACATAGGCAGTGACAGGAATTGGCAAAAAGTCCAGTGAGTTTCTACTCCTCCAAAGCTGCAACATGGCTATGTAGTGAATTGCTTTCAAATATCCAATCTAAATCCAGCTTCACCACAGTGTGCTAGACCAGGTCCGTTCATGCCTAAAATGCTTAAAGTGAAAAAAAACCAAAACAGGACAATATTTGCAGCATGTTACCCTCGACAATATTAACGGTACATGAGCCCTCACACCTGACCCCTGGGTGACGCTAACTGCTGCCTCATCGTCATCACTTACCTTTCTGTTGCAGTCTCCATGCTGTGGATTGCCCCAATGCTCTTTTTCTGTTTAACATCAGAGGCCTTGATGCATGACCGCAACCGACCAACACGGTTGTACGCATGTAGTCTCTCTCTTTTTCATTCGCTGCATACATAGACCAAACAAAGTGAGCTTAATATAGTTACACGCTGTTGTCAAGTGATCAGAAACACATGACTAAGGTGGGGGCAGGTGTTCCTGATAATGCTGAATTTAACGGTGAATTTGTTAAATGTAAAAAAATTCTCTCAGATTTCCATTAATAAAATGAAACATCTTTTTTTTTTCCACACAAGTTCTGTTCATGGGAAAGTTATATGAGAACATCTTGCTGACATTTTTGTTTTTGATCGCAATTAAATGTAATAGTTAAAAGAGAACCTCAGGGACGTCAAAACAACTGCTCTATCATTAGAAATCAAAGTCTTAAAATTTAATCAAAGCTTATTGACACAAGCAAAGTCATCATCATTGTGTGGTTGCAATCTTTCCTCTTGCAGCAGTAAATGGACACCATCCAGCTGTTGGAGGCGCAGTATGGACTCATGACCACTAGATGGCAGAGCAGTTTGCTCAGAAGAGAAGCAAGGATGTAGGCGAAGGGCTGGTGGGAGGGGTGGAACTAGCTTTAGAGGGGGGAGCACACAGACAAAGACAAACACTGTATGTCAGAAAGTGACACTGTATGTTCGTTGGTGTATTATTTCTTCTTTAACTGGCACATAAAAGGAAATTATTTGGCAATATTTCCAGTTGATTTTTCTTTTAGTTTAAGGGGCATTTGCTAGTTTACATTAAAATAGACCAGTAGCTGCTGTTAATTAAATATAAAGAAATATTTCTACTTTTCTTTTGTACTTCATGTTTTATGGTAAGACTCTTTCTGATCTTAATTTAAACCAAATTTCCTAAAAAGTCACCAGGGTAATAATTAAAAAAACCTTCAAACCCATGAGTAAAAAAACCCCGGAAATTAGAAACTCTGATATTATTATTGGTTATCATTATATTGTACATTAAATTGTTGCAACTCCTCACTAGCATGTGTGTGAGAGAGCTGGATCAGCAGACAGTTACCCACAGTAGGTGATCGATCAGAATTGATCAGAAACAGATATCTTAGGTCCAATGTGTTTATTTGCCAACAACACCCTTAAGCCTTGTAGTGCACTAAATAATAAATTGAATGCTAAAATTATGTTACAGAAGTCTTGTTGTCCTTCACAAATTCTACATTAGCAACGCTTCCAGGTCACATACACGACCAGCTTTCACAACTATCAACAAAATATAAATTCCGTACAGAAATTGTTTTCCAATCTCCAATCAGCCTCTTCAAGCATCACTCATTTTTATATATTGTTTTGGAAAGAAAACTGATCTTTTTATCCATTACATGCTGTAATGAACCTTGGTTACAGGAATGTGACCTTTGACTTGCTCCTGACCTCTGACTTTGCACCAGAACTGCATTACCTCTCAGTAAAACCATCAGGAACATGTGAAGATTGAGAAGTTAGTGTGTCCACGTCTCTTGCACATTTTCTAACAAGAGCTACACTCCAGATAAATGCAACTAACTTTAGTCTGGTTGCCTTAGGTCTGTTTTTATGTGTGCAGATAAATTAACTCCAGTGATTTGCCAAGATGTAGGATGTAAGTTGCTCTTCATCAGCCAACATGAGCTAAACTTGCAACAAAATTCGACAAGAACAAAATAGGAAATTATATCAACTACATAAATTGGCAATTATACAATCATCTCAATTTCATTAGATGGTCAGACACAAACATTTGCAATTGATACATTACCTTATTCCCATTTTGTCTGGACCTAAGCTACTATTATACTCACCACATTTGTGCAAACTGTTTTGTGAATTTTCCTTCCTGGTTTTGCATCTGGCATTTGCTTTTCAAAATAAAGTCACTGGAAAGAATCAAACGGCCTGGAGCTAAAGCAGAGGATGTTGGACTTAAATTGGACAGGAGGCCCAAAACACACTGTCTCCCAGATGTGGAGATGGACAAATGTTTGCTAATGCATTTACATTGGCCACAACAATTTTATAGCTTTGTGTCAGAGCTGTGGGTTTGTCAGCACAGCCTGGACTGTACCAAGCATTTTTGACTTACATAACATTATTTACATATAATTACTACATGTTAGCTGCCCACAGAGTTTGCAAAAAACAAAAAACCCAAGCAGTTTGTTTGTTGTTGAACAATAAAAATATTTAATAAATCATACTTACTGGTAAATTTGACAGTCATTGTGAGAGTAGTTAGCAAGTAGTTAGCTCACTAGCTTTACATAATAAACTTTTACACTATGACAAAAAACAGGCGAAAAACTTTTCTGATTCGATCTGTTTTATACCACCTTGTAATTTAGCGACAAAGCAGGCAGCATTTGGCATTGTCACTACTTGTAGGGAGTAAATACAGTTAAATACGATCAACTACAGCTACTTTACCCTAACAGTACGAGCAATGAAAAAAGAGCACATACAATTATATTCTTCAGACTGAACTGATGCATCAGTTGGAGGACGAGTTTAAGCGTCACAGATGGTGTCAGAGGGGACGCCCAGCTCACAATGCCATTTTTCGTAAGCTCTGCGCAGGATCTCATAAGATGTGTTGTTAAAGATTTCTGCAGTGAAAGTGACAAGTGACAAGAGAAGATGCTGTAATACAGAGCAATACATACAATACATACATAAGAACTAGCTCATGCAACAGATCTTACTGGAAACAAATTAACTGATTCTCAGTGCATGAAGCTTGCCAGGCAAGCTATGGTGGCAGCCTTTGCCAGCATGTTATTAACATTAGCAATTCATTAACATTTTAGCAGTTAATTTGTGAACTACATTATTGTAATTTGAGGACAGTGTCAATGCATGTCTTTCTGGGAAGAGTAGACTCACTCCAGACACTTACCTGCTTTCCCAAGACCAATTGGTAGAGGCATTCTGCACAAGCCTCCAGAGTGCTTCAGCCTGTCCTGCAGAGACTTGTGTATGAGCTCCATGGTACATGCTTTGTGCCAGACAGGCAGCTCCAGGCCTACCATGCAGCTGATTATCCTTTGCTTCTCTTCTTCTGTCAATAGGCCACTCACTTGAGACACATAAACCATGTAAGACATATCAATGTTCACTGCCTCACCATGCAGCAGAGATGGGAGAATTTTCTGTGTGGAAAAAAGTGTGACATTGTGAGGAGGTGGCTATTTGTCACCAAATGAATGAAAATGTGAAAACCTTATTCCCCATATACTCTTAGGAGCATTGTAGACTCACATAAAAAAACATGTGTTATAAAATAAATGTGCCATAGTACGCGTCAACCAAGTGTTGAGCTAAGTCTGCCTTGAGGGATTACTCACCATCTCTAATGCCGGGCTGATAAGGTGCCCAAAGTCCACAAGTCTGTTTAGGTCATCCTCCCAAAGGTTGGGGGCGAGCTCCTCGAGCATGGTTGTGATGGCTATATGAGTTGCTTGTGATGCAGCCTGTAAACGGTTGTGCCCATATATACTGTTGTCAGCCTGGAATTTAGTGTCCAACAGCATATGACCATGTTTCTCAAGAAGCTCAAAGAGGCCTCTGTGCTTCATCAAGGCCATCTGCAAAGAACCAGAACCATTTAAACACATCACCACTTCATGTCTCAGAGTCAATAAGTGTATGATGTTACTACATTTGGATTTGACACTTGACTTTGGTGACTCCTAGACAACTTGCTGCACTTTAAACGGCATGTGTTTAACTGCAGTGCCCAATATGTGATTGCTTTGCCAACCAGTTGTCCACAATAAGTGAAATACAACATTTTTCTTCCTCATTTAATATTCTATTCTGTACCAATATATGTGCATCATAGAGATGGATCACACTGGTACTGGAACCCCAGTATGTATCAGCTTTAAGGTAAAAATGTTTCATACCCAGGCCTTGAACATACCTTTAACATCTCTGCCAACCCATTGGAGATGTGCCGTCGAGGAACGGTTTGAATGAAGGACAGGTCAAGGAAGGCAGCAGCGGGTGGAATATAGGCACCCAGTTTGTTCTTGCAGTTTGCAAAGTTAACCCCGGTCTTTGCCCCAATGCTTGCATCGATGTAGGAGAGCAGAGTGGTTGGGACCCTGATGTAAGGAGTACGTCTCCTGTAGAGGGAGGCAGCCAGGCCCACTATGTCCAGGCACACCCCTCCACCGATTGCAATGATGGGCTCTCTGCGGCGGTCAAGGGAGAAGTTGTTGACCTCTTCAGCAATCTTCAAGACCATTTCCATGGATTTGTTCTCCTCAGTGGTGGGTAGAGCCAGAATCTTGTACTTGACATTGTTGGCCTCAAAGTACTGAGTTAGATTGGAACCATAGATTTTGTAGACTTCTTGGTCAATGACCACAAAGCGTTTGAGTGGATTGCTGGATTTTTTAATGTCATCCACCTGCTGTGGGTCTGTAAAGTGACCTAGCAGGAGTGTGTCGTTGCATGGGTCCAGCAAGTTCCGAGTCTCAGTTACCTTGTAAGTAAAGACGATGGGGCTAACCACTGTCCAACTGGTGCCATTCTCTGAGATGCTCTCATAGCTGCCACACAAAACACATGAAAAGAGGTCAGTGCTTTCAGAGTAAGATGACATTGTTGTAGAAATTGTTTTCAACTGCTTTTTTTCTATTTCTGTCAATACAGTGCACTAAATTTAGCAGACACTGTTCCAGTGTATTAGGCCTTTTTGTGAAAAAATACACAAGATGCAATTTCTCAAGTGTTACTTCAGTATTTGGAGTGAAAAATAACTTTGGACATTAAACTACACATCACTAGCTGTGATATTAAAACAAATAAAAAGTGTTTCACAAACAAAAACCCCCACAAAAAGCTCATTAAAATAAGTCATCATTTGGAGTAAAGAATGACTGCTAAAAAGGTCTTTATCAGGCTGTGGCTAAATCTACCAACAATGTACAGACTGTTCAGTGACATTTGCAACCTATGCCCCGACTTAGCCAAGCAACATCAAGCTGTAAAAACAACAGCTGATATCAACAGGGTCCTTGTCTCTTCAGCATCAGTTTCTCAAATGGTTTCCATTTAGACAAGAGTCCTGTCTGAGTCTCAAGGACCACATTTAGCTGGAACACCATCTCGAGGAGATTAAATGTCATTGCCTTCAAAACTCCATGTCCCTGTTTTGGCTAGAGGCAGAATAAACAAGTTATTATCAGAGCACACTTTTCATAAGGCAGCAAACATAGCAAAATACTGAAGTAGTCCTTGCAGAATAGGCAGATCCAAAATGCTCAGGGTGGTATTTGTCAACATTAAGGTTATGTTATTTTTTATAATCAATAATGTTGAGTTTTAAAAAAAATAATTAAACTATTTCTTCTAAATGTATAAGCCTAAGCCTGTTCTATTCACAGCTGGGTTTTTTTTACATGAAAACATGAAGTACTTCAATGACATACCTTGGACATTAGTTTACCCTCAATTTACAGTAACTCTGATTCCATCATTGAAAAATGCTCATCTCTCTCCCCTGCTACTTCTAGACATCTTATTTAATCACATGTATATACACCATGGTAGATAGCCCAACAGAAGTCCTCACAATCCCCAGAAACCTGCAGCATGCAGCATCAAAATAGAGAGGAGTGAGACTGAACAAACAAGTCACCTGAAAAAAGAAATTAAGAAGCTCCTTGAAAAAAAATTACATAAATTTGGAGGATGTAGCCACATTTTTTATACGCTCTAATAATGTGTCAGACAGTGCTACCATCAGGCCAACTGTGCAACAGCATCAATTTTCAAAACTGAACCTATAAAATCTGCCTAGAAGAAATTAAATCTGACAAATATGTAAAAGAGGAGATAATCAAACTCAAACTCAAAAAGAGGAGATAAGCATACTCAATATAAAATTTACATTAAGTGTGAAATGTATTGATATTTATATTATAAGTATCGAAACATTTATTGTGCCCCCTGAGACTTCTCTGTATTTACAGTAATTTAGATATGAAAGTAAATAAAAATACTGAACTCACATTTTTGCAGGAGAGATACAGTCAACTGTGTCCATATTGACCATTTTCTCCTGTCTGCGCCTCCAGGTACTTTTGACCCGTTCTAAGCTAAACTCAGTTTTCTTTTCCTTAGCATCATTGTCCTTTAAAGGAATCTTTCCCATTCTTGCTGTGATGATAGTAGGTTGCAGATGTGAACACAGTTGGTCATAAAATTAATGAGTTGCTTATTTCAGGAGACTTTAAATAGAGTATAGTGTTAAGAGGAGGCTCCTGAGATGAGGGAGGAGCATTTTCTTGTGTGTGCTTCACATGTCTTTACATGTGTTATTTCTGTAAAAAATTTTGTGTAACTGTGAAGTAACACACCTGTTCTGCTGAACGAAATGCTTGACATTGCTTAACTGCTCCACACATGAACATATGACATAATCTTTTATAAAGTTGCATAACGGTGCCTTGATCCACATATATCCCTATAAGATGACATTAAAGAAAAAAAAAAATCAAAACCTGACATGGGGATAATTTCATCAAGCTTCTATCATCTTCCAACATGTCTGACTGGGGTTTCACAACACTCATTTTAGTCATCAAGGTGTGAAAACATACCAAATCTTGTTACACTATTTTAAATCTGGCATTATTTGCCAACTGGCAACTAATGTGTGTTATGAAGTATTTGTAGTATTCACCTGTGTCACCTGTTAGTTGGACACAGCAAACAAGGAAAATCTAGAATAGATAGAATCACAGAATAGCTGTGCTTTGAAAGAAAGACAATGTAACTCAAAGAAAAAAATGGCATTTCTTACACATGAAAATTTGAATTCATATTAAAAAAACACCCAACATGCATTTACACTATAAAAGTATAAATTAAGTTCATCACACACAGACAGTCCACAAGATTCATGCCTTTGGTCTGTTTAAAGCTGACAGTTTTGCTAGTGAATTTCTGCTGTGGAAACTCACCATCTCTGCTGAGTGGTGCCTTCGAACCAAGGATTCTTGCTGGGAGGCAACAGCACTAACCACTGAGTCTCTGTGAAAACATTGTCAGTTGTATTCAGTGGTAAAATCAAAAATAATGATTGGTGGAGGCTGAATGTAAATACCTGGTGACTTTCAACATCAAACAATCATTGTTTTTGAATAGTTTTAATAATTGCAATGTGTTACAACATAACATAATACAACACAAACTACACAACATTGGTTAAAGTCACTGGGTTCACTGTTAAGATGCTGTGTCTCACACCATTTTTGTTTTAGTTTCCAGGACCAAAACCCTTGGTTTCCTTAAGGTCAGGTTGGTTAAATCCAGTGTGTTGGTGCTCGTGTAAACATTTGGTACAGCTTCCACTTTTATCTTAAATAGTGATACTGATAACAAGCAAAACTGGTGTTAAAAACGTCTTTCTCACCCAGTGCTGTAAGTTTGATATGGGAAACATGGTCATCATATGTTTCACGTGAAGCCTTTTTTTTTTTATCCTTATCAGATATCCCTTTGACCCCCCTTTTTCAGGGATGTCTGGTGAGCAGAGGTCAAGTCATCAGTAAGTCTTTAACAGCTAAGTCCTTATCATCCTACCAAACATAACAGTCCTTCAGTGCTTGGTGTTAACAATGTTACAATATGACCTTCCCTCCAATGTTTCATAAGTGGAGAGCTCTCTGACCCAGTGTAGTGAGATTGTCTAACAAGACCACCAAATGTTTCATGTTACTGTTTATTCCCTATAGCCTTTTAACCAGTTTCTCCTTAATTCTTCAGCAATGTTGTAGAACATGCCAGATGTTACCAGGCTAAAGCTGCACTAGCCAATATTTACATCATATGTAAGGAGTCACTGTAAGTGACAAACTGTGGTCCCAGCCAGTGATTCTGGATTGATGTTATGGTTTTCAGTCCTGCTGTTTTGAGTGCATTCTCAATAGCTAACTGTTAGCTTGACCAGGCTTTAGCAAGTAGTTTGGAAGTATTAGCATATTGTTTGGGAAAAAATGATGGCGATAAAAAGGTGTGTGAGAGCCAGACTTTCATACATCACACAGAACAAGGAAAAGACGGAAACTAATGCAGCACGTTGATGAGCAACTGTTGGCAACCGTGTGCTCGAGTTTTTAAGGTGACAAAATGTCAGTGATAAATGTTATCATCTTTAGGCTACATGCTACACATTTGACAGTTAGCTGCTTTTGAGAGACAGAACAGAATGGGCCCAAATTTTATTTCCGTCGCATTTAGTTTTGTTTATTGTTTGCAGGAAATCACAGGTGGAGCTAATAAGATTAACAATGTGTCATTTCTTTTAGTAAATTCAGTAAACCAGTGATACAGCTTGTATGATGCAGGTCCCTGAAACCATACCTATTCAACATAACTTTGCACATATCCACGTCTACATCAAGTCAAATGTAACATTGCTTAAATGTTTAATGAGTAAGTAAATACAAATGTACAGACAATATTTTCTGTTTTAACATTTTAAAGCCCACCGCGTTAATTTTTATTAAGTAAAATAAGACAATGGTGTCTTCCACCCTTGTTTCTCTATTTCGGTGGGCCTTGGGTCACAGATATAAATACCCAGCGCTGCGACCTATTCCAGGCACTCCAACCAATTGCCCCAACATGTGGCTGGCATTCTCCCCCGCTCCGGGCTCTGTGAATACTGGCACACGGATCAGAAAATCCTGTTCGGTAACACGCCTGCGGCCCACGAGGATCACAGGTATATGTCTCTCGGCCTCTGTCCAGCATTGTCTATGTGTCTCTCTACTCTCTGTCTGTCTGTCTGCAGAGTTACGAAATTCGACGAGTGCAGGTAGGATGCGGACACGTGACACGCGCTGTTGGATAATGTGTGTTCCTGCATGTTGTGCAACCTTCAGGCCTCTGCCCCGTCCCTCAACAATCTGCAGATTTGCTGTGAGACTGCAGAAACACCGCCACCACTTAAACGTGTGATTTCACTGAGGCTGACAGCTGCCCAAGATCGTCACGCCCTTAAACGCACACCATGCCAGCCGTCAAAGGTAAGATTTCTTTAAGCGTTGTGGCAGAGTCAGAGAAAATATCATAATGGCTTAACACGTATCATAACGTAGGCGCTGGAGTTCACTGTGTAGCTGTACTTCATTTATTCATCTTAGTGTAGACAGCCAGATTTCTGTCCCGACGCCTGTTGACGAGCTTGTGGTCTTATGGAAATGGGGAAATTTGGGGGGGGGGGCTGTGTGAAGTACATATAAACAAATATAATGCTTAGAAGCACTTGTGCAAATATATTACTTAATTCCATTAAGCACATACCACGATGTAGAAACATTAAAGGCAAAAGTTCTATCCAAAATCATACTGAAGCAAAAGTACACAAAACACAATGCATTAAAGCATTCTGCCAAAATGTCCCCTGTGACTGATGCATTATTAGATATAACATCATAGGACTGATGCTTTGGTGTGTAAGGGCCATTTTATTGGTAGTATTAGTACTATTTGTAGTAGTATTTGTAGTTAGTTTTAACTATTAACTATTAACTATTAACTTGTGCAAGGGCTGCAACCTCAGGGGTAATTAAGGGGGTCAGGAGATGCTTAATATGAGAGAAAAAAATATATACATAAAAAAATTACCTCTGAGTATAAAGTAGCATAAAATTGAGATACTCAAGTCAAGTGTAAGTATCTTAAAACTGTTCTAAAGTGCAGTGCTTTTAATCACTTGACAGTTCATTTATTTTATTCATCTGCAATTCTTGATAACTGATTGATGTTGTATGACATTTCTCCTGCAAAATAAAAAGGGAAAAAAATGGCAACTGTATATTTTTTTTATGCTTTTCTTTTTCTGTTGAGAGGACAAATGGAACTCTTGGAACTTGGAACTTGGCTCTCGGACCTTGGGTGTCAGTCTACATAAAGCTGAGCTTCTTCTGAAACTTTTGTTAAAAAACACTTGGGTATTATGTTACATATGTATCTTTAAAATGTAAATGTAAGGATGGATATAAGAATCAAGTAAATGCCCTTTGTCCTCAGATGGCTAAACCCACACAAAACCCTAACAAAATTTACTACATGTCCAAGTAAGGATACACTTCACAGGACCACAGCAGCTATCCATACGTTTTTAACGATTCCAAATCATAACCAATAAGTCATGTTAATCTAAGTCACATTGTATGTCATGCATTACCCAGCCCCCCCCATGGGAAGACTGTGCACCTCATGACCCTGAAGGACACCGGTATTATGACTGTTGATGCCTGTGATGGGAGCTTCGTGTTCATCATATCTTTACGACCTTGTTGCTATGGCAGCTGCTATTGGGTACCAGGGCCAGCTTGACTCTGTCAGTGATTTTACATCTATCTTTGAGGCAATTAACAGTTGCTTTAAGAGCTTACATCTATGAGACCTGAGGAAACCCTGCCTAAAACTACCTCACAATTACATAACCCAAATTACCTAATGTTTCTCCCCCAGTTCCTGACACCCCAGTGGAGGTCCTTGTTGATCTGCTAACAAAAGCCACTGAGATGGCAGCATCAAGTGGTAATGTCCCAAAAGAGTTGACATGTCACCTACAGAAGGCTCTGGACATAGCCAGCGGCCTGGATGACTACCTGGACAAAATGACCACACAGGAAAGTGAACCTCTGGCAGAGCTATATAAGTATGTTCTATTTTTGAATACATAATCACCCTAAGCTCCAAATAGGAATAATGAGGTAACACTCGCTAACATCATTATTATTTCTAGAAAAACCATTTCTCATGACTGGGATCAAGTGCATAAGGAGGGTAAAACTCTGTTCCGCCTTCCCAAGGAGTGCATCACAGGACATGTTGAAGGTTGGATACTTATGTGTGTACAGTTCAATGCCATTATATTCACTGATTAACCACATAGTGATAATGTGCTCTCTGGTATGTTTTGGGCAGGCCAGACCCTGAAGATGCTGATTCACATGATCCAAGCCAAAAGGGTCCTTGAGATCGGGATGTTCACTGGCTACGGAGCTCTGTCCATGGCTGAAGGGCTTCCTGAGGATGGACACTTAGTTGCTTGTGAGTTAGAGTCATACCTCAAAGAGTTTGCTCAGCCCTTCTTTGGCAAGTCTCCACATGGCAAGAAGATTACTGTTAAAACTGGATCTGCCATGGACACCCTGAAGGTGAGAGAAAATAAATCAAACACCTATGAAGGATTGTCAGAGAAGAATTTGTCGTTTTTCAGATAAAGAAGAGGACTTTGCAAATAATGACAATTTATGTATCACTTACTATGTTATGCTTAATCAGAGCAGGCAAAGATTAATTCTCACTCTTTTTTGGTTGTAAATGAGTTCAACTGTGGGGCTTATGGCAGTTTTTCTATCAACCATCTGACCCTCACAGGAACTGGCTGCTGCAGGTGAGCAGTTTGACATGGTCTTCATTGATGCTGACAAGAATAATTACATCAGCTACTACAACTTCATCCTGGACAACAACCTGCTGAGATTGCGAGGGATCTTATGTGTAGATAACTCACTGTTCAAAGCAAAGGTGTATCTTAAAGACACCACTGATGACAACGCGCTGGCGCTTCAGGAGTTCAACCAGTTTGTTGCTAGTGATCCGCGTGTGGAGCAGGTTAGTTTCAAACCTTTACAAGCTGCTGTGCATCTTTCACAGGCGTTCCTGTTCATCTGTTAATGACATCTGTCTGGTTTAAAGGTCATTATCCCTCTCAGAGATGGCATCAGTGTTATCCGCCGAGTATCTGTGAGCGCGGAGTGCTCAAGGCGACAGGTACTGCTCAATAGACCCCAGTGTTCAGTCACCAGTCACACAGCTGTCATCATACCTACAAAGATGAGCATCTATTGTGATAGCATCATTCTCACTCATTATGTCTGCTCTGCTGTTTCTATTTGTTAGATTAAAGTAACAGATGACGAGGTTTTCCGTGGGGTCAAGGGGCGCCCCATTCTTGACCGGATGCGTCTTGATGGAAAGGTGGCCTATGTGACGGGTGCTGGTCAGGGTATAGGGCGAGCATTCGCTCATGCCCTTGGGGAGGCTGGTGCGAAGGTGGCTATAGTAGACCTGGACAAAAATAAAGCTGAGGAAGTGGCTCAAGAGCTCTTTCTTAAAGGTAATGCATGGAAATACAACAGCATATCCCCATCCTGTTCTTAATCTCAGTTTGCACTCCAGTTGGCCAGTCGTGTAGTTCAAATGAAACGATGGCACATTAAAAAAAACCTGTATTTTAATATATTAATTAATTACTTTTTAATAAATTAAAATATTGTTTTAAATGTGCCATATGTACATATATATACTTTTAAATTCATGTTGGGTGCAGGCTAGCTTGGCAAACTTGTAAAAATATATACTTGGCTCCAACTCACACACACACACACACACACACACACACACACACAGTTGTAGTAGTTTTAGTAGAATTTACTTGTAGGAATGCAGCTAACTATTTTTTGCTGATTATTGTCTTGATTAATCATCATATGTAAAACATGGGAAGACAATGTCACAATTTCCACCAAGAGCCTGGAACTCAAAGCTGCTAAGACACATCAGATGTCATACTGATTAATGGTCTTAGACTGAAGCATTACTTGGTACAACACCAGCGCCTCTTGAACATCGGCAGGAATACTTTCAAACTGGGCTTGTGCCCTTCCAAACGTGGTGAACTGTCATTGTGGTCAGTTTTTGGTTTGTGGCCAGCAGATGGCAGCATGCTAAAGGACAAGATACACTGTGTCTGATCAGATGCGTTCCAACCTACTTACTGTGTGTATTTGATTTTCTCTCTGCTTTCTTTCTACATAATATAATGTCCTATACATTAAATAAGTATAATAAAACCACAACATTCTATAGTTAATTTTTTTTTAATTTTATGTTGTAGACTTTATTTTTGGGGTGTTTTTTAGACATCTAATCAAAAATTTGTTTCTAAAACATCCTGGGAGAGAAGTTCTTCATATCATGTGTTAATAAAGACAGCGTGTATACCCTGTATTGTAAAAGAATGTTTTTCAAAATTTCAGTATTCAAAAGAATGTTTCATTTGATTTAACCTGTTTTCTTTGCTCAGGCATCAGTAGCATGCCAATCACAGCTGACATAAGCAAGTCAGATGATGTCCAGAGGATGATTGACAACATTGTCTCCAAATGGGGAGCGATCCACATCGCTTGCAACAATGCTGGCATCAACATGAACTCAGCCAGCGAAGACACCAGTCTGGAGGAGTGGGACCAAACCTTTAATGTCAACCTCAGGGGGACTTTCATGTGCTGTCAGGTGTGTATCACTGGATGTAAAAATAAATAGTGTGTGTGTGTGTGTGAGTGTGCGTGCACGCACTGTGAAATTTAGAGACTGACAAAAATTACAATTTTCAAATGTAGAAATTATGTTCAATTAGGGTTCAAATTTCATTTATGATAATAGTTCAATTGATGAATAGTGTCAGGAATTTTACTCTTCATTGTCACTGACAGAATTTTATATTTTTTCCCCACTGGAACTATAGGATTTTGAAATAGCAGATAGAAAAGGATAATTAAAATATAGCATTTTTAAAATGCTTGATGCCATGGTGCACTGAAAAATGAGGCATTCAAAATCTTTTAGGAAACTGGAATAATTGTACATAATCATACTAAATGTTGATGCAGTAGTAACAGTAAGAGAAAGTAACAGACAGAATCAGACAGCCTAAAAGTTAATGTGTGATGAATACATTTCTTTTTTTTTTTTTAGATCATATGAACTTTGTAATGGGAAAGCGCACTGGTAAAAAAAAAAAAAAAAAATTAAAGCAAATTTTCTGCAATGGCAGCGGGAGGACCACATTCTGGTACATACCCACAGTGTGTCTGTCCTACAAAAACCATGTATCTCCAAAGCCGTAACAGCCCTGTTTTCACCTTTGTGACAATTTTTCAGATACAGAGGTGGGTTTTTGTTTTTTGTTAAATGGTTTTAGAAGTATGAGAATTTTCTCATCCCGTGTAGGAACCCACAATCATAATTTCATGTAAAATATTTAAAAGCAACAAATCTGGAACCATATTGTTGACTGGATAGTATGCAGATACACTGTACCACAGGACTGAAAGCCACAGAGCTAGAGTGGTAAAATCAGCCTTTTCCTTTTTATAAAACAAGCTTTCATAATGTTGCTTTGTTAGAAATTATCAACAGTTACAAATATTTCTGTCATTAATTAGCTTGTGAAAATATGTGAAAAGAACCTCAGTTCATTCTTGATCACACATTCCTTCAGTAGTCCATCTCTGTCAGAACTAGTTAGAGTATGACCTAGTTACTGATGGTCCAACCAGCTTCAGCTCGTCCATAGTTACTAAATTTAGTTCCAAATTATCTAGTTGCCGTCAGTCTTTTATATGTGCCCCACTGCCTCTTATGTGCAGCTTTGAAATCAACTTGTGTGCCCCAAATGTTGTTTAACCACTGCGTATGTCTCCGAGGATAAACCACATGTTTTTGTGTCGATCTGCACTCAGGCTTTTGGTAGCATATCACGGCCGTAATAAGGTGTTTAATGTGTCTCTTTCCCCCAATCCTTGCTTTAGGCAGCAGGTCGAGTGATGTTGAAGCAAGGATACGGCAAGATAATCAACACAGCCTCCATGGCCAGTCTAATAGGTGAGTGATGATTCTATTCCCCCACTCTCTCTCTCTGGAGCCCCTCCATGTCTGCTTTTAATCTCTCCATTTGGCGTGGAGAGTTAGGCTGAGAGGAGGAGGGGGAGGAAGTAGAGAGTTAAATACATTTGTGCTGTACAGCCATGTGCACGAGTACACATCACGTTTAATAATCTTTTATCATCAAACAGTCGTATCATATCTGACTTTATCTCATTACATTTGCAAAGTTGAAATTAGAAATAAAAGGAGTTGTAGGTACTTCTTGCAGTTTTGGTGTTTATGAGAAAACTCAAGGTGAACTTGCTCCGTTCAAACAGGATTAGGCAGCTTTTCTTCTTTGCAACTTTTACCCCAGTTAAACTGCTCTATAGAGATGCATCCACGCCTGCATACGGTAAGCATAGCAGGAAACACAAAGTGTCGTGATTGCGTCTGGCTGAGGTGGTTTTGCATCATAATAAACATCCCCTCTCTGCGGAGCTGTCTGGAGGATGTGGAAGGCAACCTGAGGTCCAACTCGGGAAGGGAGGGTTCCTGTGCTACGGCAAAACCTCAGCCTGTGCCAGCAGCCTTGTTTGAACAGCGGAAGACACTTTTTAGAGTTTAGTGAGAGCCGAGCAAAAACCTTGTAATTCACAGCACCGGTGTGATATCCCTCCTCCAACAGGTTCCTCCAAAGGAACAGCAACACTTCATCAGCAGTATCGTCAAATCGCCCAGTAAACCGCTGTGCCATATGGGCCCCAGTCCTGACTGCAGGGGCAATCTGTAAAACAGGAGCATGCTGGTAAATAGAGGCCGGCATAAAAAAAATGATCAATTACTCACATTACGTATAGTCCTTCAGGAATTTACTTTATTGGTCTGGACATCTGTTGTAATATTGTCATAATGTGTAATCAGATGGGACCTGTTCTAGCCAAGTGGAAGCCCAAAACGCAGCTGTAAATGCCCAATTAAAATGCACAATAACAGCTTTTTGTCCATCTGCTGAATAGAATGTGTATGCGTGCCCGCTGATGCCCCCACCATACACATACACACGCTCCTGACCATCAACCACTTTTTTCCTGAATGATGGCCAGCAGCTCAAAGACACCCAGACGAGAAATATCCCAGCTGATATGGTCACACTCAGTTTTTCTTGGGCTGCATGATGACCTGACTGAGGGGTTTGTGACTCTCACTCACATACCTGCAGACCTCAGCAGCGTGGTAATGTACCTCAGTGCCATTATGGGAAAAGAGTGCATCATTTGATCTCCTTATCTGCTCAGAAAGAAAAATTTAGAGGTGTGTCTGATAAAGAGCATGTTTTCTTCCACTTGAAATGGGCAATAAGTAGCAGGGTGAATGTTAAAGAGGGCTTTGGCGAATGCTCTCCTTCTACCTCCTTTTCCCTTCTGTGGGGATTACTGCTCTTTAAGACGGCGAAAAACATCAATGCAGGTTTATTTAAAGGATGAAGGCATTTTCTGAATGGTATTTTGGGGCCGTATCATCAGGTCTTGAGTGAGGATTAGTGCTGTTAGGCATTTTGAGCTGTGTTTCCTGTCCTGATAAGTCGGATTTCACCTTCAATCTGCGTGTAAGCCCTGGGCTCTGCTCCTCCTCGCCTGCTCCTCAGAGGTCCTAGTCTAACCTTATCCAGCCCTGCCCAGCCCAACCTTACCTTCCTTTGCTATCTCGTCACTCTTCATAATCTTGCTCAACCACACTCTCAGCTATGTTACTGTGTCCTACCCTTCACATCTGATTTCTTCAGCAGTTTCCACCCTCTACCTCCTGTCCTGCACAGTTTCATTTCCTTTTATTCCAGCGATGTATGCAGGACGCTCTGGTCTATTCTCCCCAGGACCGGTCCCTGCCTCTTTGCAGCTGGCCGGTATTTATCATCCCGGTCTCACACTGAAGCCATTTGGCAGTCAGATCGGCAGGTGATGAGGTTAACTACTAAAGTTGTATGTAACTTGGAGCCTTCCTTGTGATGATTAATCAACCGGTAGAAAATGAGCCCCATTCCCGGCATCCCATGCAGCGTGCAGCATCTGTGATGGTCAAGGCAAACAAATGGCTCCCTGCCTTTGTTTCTGAGGACAGAGCATAACTGGACATTATGAGCAATTAATTTTACATGGCTTCATCCGCAGAGTCCCCCAGCAGCTAATGGAAGAGCTCTTATGTCGTGTCCACATGAAACTGCATGGGCTGCAATACAAAATGTATAGGTTGTTATCCCCCTTTAAAAAGAACATTTGTTTTATTCTCTTTTTTCTGGAATAAAAGAAAAAACAAACAGAATATTTTAATTCATTCCCGGAGAATTTCAAAAGTGCATACTTGCGTGCATATGAATGATGCATGAAATGTAATCGTTATGAATCGCTGTGCTTTGGGTAACTGATTGTCTTCCCTCTACCCTGCAGTCCCCCATCCCCAGAAGCAGCTTTCCTACAACACATCCAAGGCTGGAGTGGTCAAACTGACTCAGACTCTGGGCACCGAATGGATTGACAGAGGTGTGCGTGTCAACTGCATCTCACCGTAAGTGCCGTCTCTTCCTGGCCTTCCTCTCTTTCATGTATTTGTGTCAAGGCATGCAGGTCCACATTTCGAGTGTGGTAAGGGATTGAGCTGCAAAAGGAAGCAGTGATTAGTGTGTTTGCTTTCATATGAAGAGCCCCATTTGAGAATGATGCACTAATTTAAGTCCTCAAACAATGCATCAGTGCTTAATTAGATGACGTCTTGAGGGATGAATCAACCAAACACTTGCTCTAATTGTTCTATTCAATTAGGGAATCAAATTTGCAACCTCACTCCAAGTGTCGCTGCAACAATAGAGCCTTGTTTGTATCTATTTGTCTGTGAAGCTGAGCAGCGAGAAGAAAGGAGGAGAACACAGGAAGGGCTTTATGTGTGTGCGTGTGTGTTAAGTGGAGCATCCCTTAGCCCCAGCCATCCCTGAGCAAATCCGTCCGGTGGCACCGGGCGAGCCAGGCCCAGTCACAGCCCCAGAACAAAGCCCTCACACATGCGCTGCGCTCAGCTTTATTTATCGGCAGCTTGTTTGCTAATTTTAATTTGCAAAGAAGCAATTCTCTCTCCCCTCGCTAACTGGGTGTCTCAATGGGCTGCTGATTTCTTTGAAGTGACAGTCGGTAAATATGCATAAAAAAGGGACACAATTAGCGCTCACGAGGTTGACTGGAGCCCGATTCCATTGGCAACTTTAGCCGCAGCGGTGATAAGCTGCATTATCTAGAAAATTGGCTGAGGGAAAACAGTACCTCTGATTGCCAGGAAAGGTTCCAGATAACAGGGCAGCTGAAGAGAAATATAATTGAGGTGGAATATGTTAACCAAGGTGTCACACGCTCCTTGGAAGTGCTAATTTACCCAAATGTTGAAATTCCATATCAAGGCACTGGGATACATCCAACAATGATGCAGGCCTCGTAGCTTTTAGTCACTGTCACGTCGACTGCGTAGAAAGTCAGAAGTCGTCTCCTATTAGGCACAAGCGGGTGTGTTGACATATTTATTCAGATGGTAGCTCTGTGATATTTTACTGCAGGAGGTGGAGGGAACTGCGCTTGTTGTGACACAGAGCTATTAGACGACTGAAAGCGGCACACCTGTTGTCTTATTAATTCTACTGTAGTCTTAACTCTAGTACTGTCTGAGCATTAAAGTTGCTCAGGCACATTCCAATCAGGAATATGACAGTTACAAATAATACGTGGTTAACCAAAGGCTGTGACCAAATTAAGTCAGGCGTCCCCTCATACCCGTGGGCCCTTCCTGAGATGTGCCAGTCATTAAAGTGCCACTAGTGCCACAGTAAATATCAGAGATGCCATGCCCTTCCTTCAAAGGATAATTGGGTTTTTTTTGTCACCAAAGTGGTGGCTCTGAAACAACACTGTCACTCCTGGCTCTGAACTGTGATGCCTTCTGATTTCATTGAGTCTGTGTGTTTTTTCCCCCTTTCCTATTTCTCTCGCACTTTCTCTTGTCTCTCTTTTCAGGGGGATTGTTGACACCCCTCTCATCCACTCGGAGAGTCTGAGGCCTCTGGTGCAGCGCTGGCTGTCAGATATCCCTGCTGGTAGACTGGCTCAAGTGACAGACCTGCAAGCTGCAGTGGTCTACTTGGCATCTGATGTCTCAGACTACATGACAGGGCATAACTTAGTCATAGAGGGTGGGCAAAGTCTGTGGTAGATGGGGTAGATGAAGAGATGAAGACTTCTTTTTTTTCTCTTCTTCACTCTCCTGGGATTAGTCTCAGAAACAGGTGGCATTCACATTATCTCCCTTTGACACATTCACAGCAGCACTGGTTTAAATGTCACTGGATGTTTAACTTTTGGTCAGCTATGATCTATTTTACGGTGGAAGGTTTAGTTTGCTGTCATTTGTATTACGACCATGGCACACTGAACTTTTTAGAGCAAAAACACTGTATTGTGATAAAGGCGGTCTAATACTACCACTCTTCTTGTCACACAGTGGAAATTTGCTGATTTTCTTGAGAAAAGTCCAAGAATGAAAAGGAAAACTGTAACTGTCCTTGAAAACATCCAAGATCCAAGAACATCCATGTTTTGTCACTATCTGTCGTAGATTGTCTCCATACAGCACCATGTCATACAAATGTACTTCAAAGTGCCTTCTGGGATAATAAACAGACTGACAGTTTTGTACTGTGATGAACAAGTGGGAGGCTTCTTGCACACGTACAGTGCGTAACTGACTATATGTGTGATTTTTTTTACATAGTCCAAAAAACGTGCACATCTTGTACATGTACAGTAGCATGTATTGGCCATTAGCTTTAAATTTTCTTACAAAATCATGGAACGTGCCTCATACACGATGGTTGGTTCAGTGTTGACCACCAGTTTACATCCACCCCAGAAGAGGATGATGCAGTGTCTGCACCCTGACTTACCACACCTCCCGGACTCTTGTGCACCATATGCGGGTTGACAGCATCATGGTCCGCCTCTCTGCGGCTCTTTCTCGCCAAATGGTCCCCACAAGTGGTGCTTGTGAGTGCCATCTTAATTGCTCCATTAACTGTTTGTGTGCTGAAAAACAATACTTAAAGGAGAGGTTAGCTGAGGACATGACCCCGGTCCCTGCAATTACGTGAAAAGTAGTGGCCAATTAGCGCTCTCTGCAATGTGACACTGTTGGTGTTTATGTGAGTGAGACTTCAATTTCTCACTGTTAGTGACCGTTCTCTGATTTACATAATTGGGGGATTGGTCATTAATGGGGATGGCGCGTGAGAGGATCCCATTAAGATATGGAGTGAGATCTGATCACCTCCTCTGCTCTGTGCTATTTATTCTCCAGCTGTATTGGCACATTATTTGGATTCTTATCCTCAAATTTTGTAGTAAACTATCAAACTTCGGTAATCATGTGCATGCAAGGTTTTGCAGAATTGTTCAGAAGCAGGCAACTTATCTTTTTTAGGCAATTTCCCTTTCTTGCCACCGAGGGGCAGTATAAAGACAGGCAGTTACAGCACTTACACAAGGACGCAAAGTTACAACAAGAGGTTATCACATTATTTGCTATCATCGAAAGGTAATAACATTGAACTCTGCCATATGTGTATGTGAGGACATTGTGATTAAAAAAAAAACACATCTCCAATTCTAGCGTGCAAACAGCTCAACATGACAGACAGAAATGCTGAATAAATACTAATACATTTTCAATTAAATGTGGTTTGATAGTGGACAGTTACATTTCAAATGCATTAAAAATGTAATTATATCCATTATTTTTCAAGAGTAGATTTGAGTAGTTCTTAAAGTTCTGAGAAAATGAAGTGCAAATAAGAACCTATAAGACAGCTTGATAAAGTGTAATATACATGAACATCGATGGACCAGATCTCAACTGCAGACAAATAGGTTTTCAGTTCACCTCAGTGGTTTTCATTTATATTTTTGAGTAAAGGTGACTTTTGGAAACATGGTTAATTTTGACAGAAGGGATACAAAAAACTTGTCAAACACAGTTGCCCCAAACCTTTTTTACACTGAGTCCTTGTGTTTGCAGCTCTTCACTCTCATTATTCAGTTGCAGTGCTTAAACTGTTGTTTTGCTGCCATGTTTTGCGTCACATTAAACTCTTTCGAAGCCCTCTTAGAGAGGCCTTGTTTTCCTTTACAATTGGAGCCAGAAGAGCCAAATCTACAATTTGAGCAGCAAAATGTGATATACCCTCAAACACCATAGCCTGCTTCATGAGGTGTAAGTGATCTTGAATCCATTATTTATGACCTCTTTTGCTACCATTACACTGTAGAGTGGGACCCTGTTGTACGTCGGGCTGTTGTGCTAAACAGTTCTCTCGCAGAAAAAGGCACTTGCGCCTTCACACTTCAAATCAGCTTTGATTAATGCTTGACTCAGTCACGGCACGCAACATTTTACAGCAGCAGCCGTTCAGAGGGAGACCTGGGTCGATGCTGAACAACACAGTGAGGCAATATGTGTTGCTGAGAAGGCTGTGTCCTGCTGACAAGAATGCCCAAGGGTTTATGGACGACATATTAACATTTGACAATATCAATACACTTTTATTGATGGATTATAGTGTCCTGTTACATACCCACTCAGTGAGGTGTTTGAAGATGAAATGTTATCCCTTGTAAATTGAGTTGAGCCCCATGATGCTATCATCAGAGGTAGGACTGTGGAACAGCGAAAGGAAAATGTCAACATTTATCTTCTAATAAGGGCTAGTAGTGCTGCGTGAACTTCAAACTTAATGACCCAAGACGATTTAATTTGACTAATTACCTGATGGAAAGTCTGATCTTCATTGCAGCCAAAACACTTGGCCATTTTAAAATATATGTGAGACTTTAACTCAGCTGTCAGCCATCGCTTTAAAAGCTCATTTAATATTAGGAAGATGTTTCAGTCCATTTGAATTAACACAGACAGTAGCTGGAAATGATAAAACAAAGGCAAAAGGTATGGTATCTTGCAGCTGTTAAAATCAGTAGATTGATGATTCTGAGATTTTTTTTTTACATAAAAATACATTAAAAAGGAGTAGAAAGTATTTATTTTGACCCAGAATACTGTGTTGCTCTTAAAGCAATAGTTTTACATGTTGGTAAACACTCATATTATCGTACTGCCAAGCGTGATATGATTAGATTGGTGCACACTTTCATGTTTGTAGTGAGTAAGTACAGTAGCGGCTACTGCCAGTAGTCGGGTAGTTTAGATCATCTTTGCTTGGCATAAAACCACAACTTGTTTTTTATATTTGATATTCTTGTCCATATTGAACAAACACAATATAACTGGTTTAATAAGTTTTAGGGATGTCATTGTTTTGTTATTTCCAGACAAATCCATGTGATCTGTTTCACCCTGCTTCCAGTTGTGCAAAGCTATGCTAACTGACTGCTAGTGCTATCTTTGTACTTGTTAGAATCATATCAATCCTGTTTTAGGCTAACCTTCAGCAAGAAGGCAATAAGCATGTTCCCCAAAATATCGAGCTATTCTTTCTTTTTGTTCTTTTAAGACAGAAATTACCAAGACAATTAAAGTTCATGTCTTTTTAAGTTAATTTCCCCAACCACTGAATGATCATGACACGTTGCATCAAGTTTGATGAGTCCTTTGTGAACTCGTGTTTCTGTTTGTGTGACTGGATGAAGGCACCGGATCGTTGGCTACCAGTGTTTGATACCTCATGTGTTATTCATTGAAAAGCTGTTTTGCTGTTTGCTCTCCTCATGCTACCTGCTGACTTTACACGGGGTCACTTTAACCGCTGTGTGTTCTCAGGACTGCCAATAAATAAAAGTGCAAGCTGCACTTTAATATGATATTCTATTTGAACGCTAGTGAGGTGACTTGCACAATTATTAACAGCTTTTTCTTTTTTTTGAACCAAAATGATGTTTCACTTATTTTGTTTTGTTCCATTTTAGTTTCCTGGCTTTAAAACATATGACTTCCATAATCAAATCAAATACATCATAATCACATCAAAACATACCTAATGTGTTTTTCTTTCATTATTTGCCATGACTGCAATAACACAGATGTGTTCCTGCTGCTTTATCAATCACAGGTCAAGACTGATAAGCAGCAGCACTGTATTGTTTGCCTTAAATGACTGTACCCAGTTTGATACTAATGCACTTACCCAACACGCTTGTGACTGTTTTTGTGTCTAAGATGCCTCCTATGACATCTCAAGTGCTATCTAAAAAACATTCAAATGTCCACATCCTGGATCCACATTGTAAATGTATCAGGCTTTTATTCAACATTAATACTGAGCTGGGGAAACATTGCACTCTGGAGTTCTCTAATTACAATGCAGCTAATGTATTATTTCCTCCCCATGTGGGATTACTTTCATCTTTCCCATTAAGATGCACATTTTGTTTGGATACTCAAATTACAAACCCCATATTAAATCTGACTGTGCAAAAGGCATTGATCATAGCCCCGATAGCTGCACTCCAACTTTGATTTAATTTGCACTTCCATTAATATCTATGAGACGTCCGATTGTCGTCTTGGGCATATTGATGGTATTGTAAGCCCTGCCTTCATATAATGTTCCCCAGCGGCAATGAGGAAATGTTACAGAGAATTAGGCCGAGAAGCAGGCTCAGTGGAACTGGCACTGCAGTCGGAAATTCATTACCCTAATAAATAGAGGGGGGAAAAGCGAGAATCTTAAGAGAAATTTCTCCCCCCTCTCTCTCACCACAAAAACACAAAAAGCTCTTGCTTTATCCTGAGAGTGGATGACTGTAACATTGGTGCTTCTTATTATTGCTGCCTGAGCACCCAAGGGTCTTCTTAGGATCCCGAGAAGTCTTTAAAATGTACCCAATGATTCAATAGAAAAGCAGTCCCTTACTGCCTGTCCATCATGAGGCTTTATGTCTACATACTGAGCTATTTGGATCTATGTGGCTGCATCTCTGATTATGACATTAATGAGAATGCAGCCCAAATCTCATTAAAATCCGCAGAATAGAATTAAATAGCATTAATAAAAGAAAATACAATATGACTTTAGCAGTAGATTCAGTGGGAGCTAGATAAGCGTCAAGCCATGCTGATTTCTTATGTTGATTAATGAAGTGCCAACTGAGTATATGTACTGTTCCCTCCCTTTGTTGAAGCTTTGACATGTTGTTTTCTATGGGGAAAACACTACTGGAACCAAGAGACATGAGTTATGCTGTAATTAATGCAATCATGAAGATGAAAATAGCTGTTGTTGCAACTAGAAAACGACAATGAAGAGCGTGTGAACCAAGGAGGAAGAAGATTCATTGTTAGGTGACTGCGTTTAGAGACTGTGCTGTCCTCCGGGGCTTGGCAGTGTATCTTTCAGTAAGCAGCATCTCTGAAACAAATATGTTTTACTGCTTCCCTTATTTCCTGTAGCAGGGCTTTTATTCCAGACAACTGCAAGCTTTTCAGTGGATGGCACAATTTCCCTTTTTGTTTTCAAAAAGGGGGAGGGCTCCACTTCTCTTACGATTCTGCCAGAGTGATTCATTTGCAGGTCATTAAAAAACTCGTCTTTTGAAAGCGTTGGGCTGCTCAGGTGGCGAAGCCTGTGCAGGGGAGACATGTCGTAAATAAAGGCAGCTACATTTCAAATGCCATAAATAGGGGACACCTAAGGACCTTGCATGATTGCAGACATCTAATCATTTAATTTATGCGTGTCTAAAGGAGCCCTCATTAACATTCAAGTAGCACTCATCTGTCTAGCGGGATCCTTCCGAAGGATGCATCACTCTCAGATGGAACGTATCCTATCTATTTGGGCAACACAGCATGGCTACGCACTCAGCAAGCACCTTCCCGCTTTCCTTCTCAATGTCATGAGAGACACAGCATGTAACTCTCATAACTTAAAGCGTGTGATTTGTGATCCAGTGATTGTGTTGCTGTTAATATGGAGAACCTTTGACAAAGTTAAAGTCATATTCTCTAGGTCACAATACAGTGTTGCATGGGCCTAGCACTTCTGACTGTGTTGCAGCAAATCATTTAACCTTATCTTAAAGCTTCCTGGACAAAAGCTGCATCTTGGCGTGTGTTTTGCAGACGATCATCATCAGCAGCCTTTTGATGAAGACAACCAAAGCCCAGGCTGTTTATTTTTGAAGACCGTCTGAAGTCTTTGTTAGCACTGCAATACTGTAACACACCTCAGTGTCTGCACAGCAGATGCATGCATGACAGAAACTCAATAATAATTGGCGTGGACTGCTTTTGACACGTGCTTGTTGCTGACAGCTGCTTTGTTCTATGGTCAGATTTCATATTTAACACATCAAAGAGTTGGGATACTTCACACTCAGCTAAGGACTGATAGCAAGTTTGACACTTTGCTCTTATGAAAGGAGAGAGTTGTTTTTTTCTTCGGTGGAGAATAAAGTCAAGTTGCATTCAGTGCTTCTTTTTTTTTCTTTCCTGCCAAATAAATGAAGTTATTCTCAGGCAGCCTTTTACAAGGACCACAGCAAACATCACAAGTGTAATGTTTATGGGGACTATGAAAGAATTACAGGCAGAAACATATTTAAAAACTGTGAGAAGGTTTAAAGCCTTCTGTTGTCTGTAAGCATGGATTTCATAACGATGCAGAACAACTATGACTATGCTGTTAGATATTTTACAGCAGTGAGACTGTTAAAAATGAAACGATTCACTTTTCACTACACTCCTCCAACAAACTCACAAATGCAATGTGTACAAACTAGCGAGAGTTAGGGGTTTTTATGTAAAAAAAAAACTGTGACAGAGGAAAGGACTGTAGGTTGGGAGCTACGCAAAAACTGAGTAACATTACCTGGCCTAGCATTTTGAATTCGGCATCCAACCAAGTAATTCCAATGTGCTAGTAAATGAGGCAACTGACTACTTCTCACATTAGACAAATAGCAAGCGGTCACTGCAGTGGCTGGTGATAAGCTAACGTGCAGAGAACCAGAACCAGGATAGCACCTGCACACAGCCATACTCACACCTCACCTGACACTAAGGCTAACATCACACCAACAGCATATCTTGGCAAAATAAGTAAGCCGAATGTCTGCGGCAAGTAATTTAACTTAACTTAGTGGCCACATAAATGAGTAACAAGTTGAGATTAGCTTTGACAAACATCAGAAAACGGGAACGCTGACCTGATGGCTGTGTCAAAACATAGCAAAACCACCTGTCAAGCAAAAAGAGAGTCCTCTGCATCCATTGCCATGCCTCTCAACTCTTTGAGGTCTCTCCGCCATGACTAGACAGGCTATTGGGACCAATGGGGAAAATCCTGTTGTGCAGCTGCATCAGTGGGTCAGTTAACGGTATAACATCCAAAGTTTTTCACGTTTTTATCAGCCCCATCAGTCTCTTAACCAGACCTTCCTGTGCGCTGTCTTGACTGTAAGTCTACGGTAAGACCAATACTTTGAATCATATTCAGCCAACATTGATGTTTTTTGCCTCTCTGCAATCAAAAACAAAAAGGAGAAAGTGACAGAAATGGACTGAAGTGTGTTTATGTGCAATACTGTAAGCTGCAATCATTAGCAATTACAGCTAACTAGATGACTAACCCCGGCCAGCGTTACCTCAAAAAGGTTTATCTTGAAATAGTCTTTTCCTCGTCATACTTGGACTTACTATACTGAAATACAAAATAATGCTTCATTCTTTATTCTTACATTCTCTACCGGAATCAGTTGTAGCTGATTTCTCAGTCCTCAGTCTTTTAGCACTAGCACAGCTGGAGGGCCATCAACTCATGTTAGCTTAGTCAGATAGCTTTGCTTGCTAATAAGATACAAAACAGAAGCTCCCTGTTCTCCATCTTTGCCTGAGATCACACATCATCAGCACCAGACCAGGTAAACAAGGGGAGAATGATCTTGAGTCACTGCGGCGCTCATTAGCTTTTAGTATAAATTGAAAGGAAAGACTTGGTATTGTAGGGTGATGTGGTACGTTCCCTCATCAGCAATAGACTTGCAACACCCCCACTTTATAAAGTAAGGCAAATCAAGGCAGGGGCCTGTTAATGACTCTGAGTTAAACACCACATTTTAACCAAAGCACAAGCAGTGAGAGAGGCCTGCTCGTCTCTATAGGCAGTATCCAGCAGCATTTTGATGTCTCTAACAAGAACACAATAAATTGTTCCTCATTATTCAGTAATTAACTCCAATGCGCCGGGTCCCCATCCCCCTGCGCTGCACTCTAAATCACCACCCTCCTCCCTTCTTCTCCTCCTGCTACACAGCTCTTTAATTTCCTCTATGCTGTGGGGGGTGGGGGCAAAAGAGGGTGGAAAGGGGGGGCACACACAGCTTGATGCACTCCATCATCCCCTTGCCACCCTCCTCTCACCCCTTCGTCCTATCCCAGCCGTACCCTCCTCCCCCCGCCCTCCCTTCCATCCCCATGCCAGCTCCCCACCAGTGTGTGCACTCCTTGCAGGATGCCACCTGGCTAAAGCAGGTGGAGGTCACCTGAGCTGGGATGACAGGCTTCAGTCACCATCGATGTCGGGAGGTAGCAAGCTCCTTCTACGATCAAGGCATCAAAACTCGCCCCCCGGCTCTGATCGCTGTCTTTTCGCGGGGCTTTCCCCTTCCTCCTCTGCTCTTAATTGTTAAAATGAGGTCATTAATTGGAGGCTGAGTCAAATCACCTGTCATTTCAGCTGGGAATTATCCCACTGATTGAAAGGTATCATAAAAACCTGCCCAGGGCCTGGTTTTTGCAGTGCCTGCTGGGAGCTCCCTTTGTGCCTTGACAATCTCCGCCCATGGGCACACGACTCACTTTACTTTCTGCAGCAGATATTAGGCGGGTAGTCTTGGGTGACACACATCCACGCGCATGGCCCAAATATAGATTCAAGAGAGTCAGTAGTGTCAGGCGCAATTCCTGGAGGATGTTGTGGGGAGCGTTCTTTTTCCACTGTACTATTAACGCCCCTGACCTAATTGAGGATGATGCTCACACACACCACTTCCCCATATGAGAGTGAGGTCAGGTTCATTTGAGGGGGTAATTGTGAAATTGACATGTAAACTAGGACAATAGAACAAAAAAAATTAGGACAAATGACAAATTTCTTGATAGATTTTTAATAAATTTAGACCAGAAATAAACCTAAACGGGATGAACTTAATTATAATCTGTATTGTTGCAATATTAACTGTCCTCTAATGTCAGAGTTTGGTGGAACTGAATGTTGTTTTCTTTGACATAATGCTATTTTGCTCTAACAATGCCCTTCATCAGGGGTGTAACTGCAGAAGTGGCTTATGAGAAACACATGCATCAAATACCATATTTGAAGTGACGTCAAGTTCAATACACCCAAACATTTTTCACCTTGTGACAGCTACACTGCACAGCAAGGTACAGAAACCAGTACTCCCAGACACTTAAAAGTGCTCAATATACTTAAGAAAATCACATTGAGTGTACTGGCAATATTAACACAGAAAGACCATTAGAAAAACAGGCCTAAATTATTCTGAAGGTTCAACGCTACATAAAGCTTCAGGACCCCCATTTTCCACATGGACTTAATCTTGAGGAACACTACATAAGATGCTGACAAACCCGCTGTTTGAAATAAAAACCCTCTAAACACATGGCATTAATATTTAATGGCGCTGCTTCCTCGGGAGGCCACTCTGGGCTGCAGCGCTGTGTCTGAGGGGAGACGGTATTAGTGCTGTGTGCTCTGGAGGAAGAGCAGCTTCACACTAATGAAGCGATCAGGGCCTGAACTCTGAGGAAACCTTGCATCCGATTAGTGAGCAGAGATGCATGTAAACATGGCGAGGCAGCACGCGATTAGATCACTTTGTTAATGCGAGTCTTGTGTCGCTAAACACAACAGCAGAGTGGCGTGCAGTGTTTGAAATTATGTTGCTTGCTCCAGCACATTTCACATTTAATCATTTCAATATTACTGTTTCTCTCTGACCCTCTATGCAAGTGTTTGGAATTAAGCTGAGAACTAGGGGAGCAGCATGCGAGCTAATCCCCTGAGCAACCATTAAGGTGCGTGCATGTGTTGTGTGGCAGTGAAAACCACCTGACCTTGTCCACATCCGCTCGTCCAGGATGCGACAGCATTTGAACCTGGCCAGTAAAGGACAGGCCATTTGGATGTTATTAAAAAACATTAGAGTTTCTGAAGCCCATGCTACTCCCAGAGCCATCAGGTAATTTGAAAGAGATCCAGCGAGTTTAAGATGTGCAGATGTTTTCGCTTTAAAACTGGCATCTGTTTATGCAGACACACTTTATGTTCGAAAAACCACAGAGGACCTCCAATAGGGTTTTATGGAGCAGTATCAGCTAGAGCACTCAGCTTTGTAATTGTGCTCCACCAGGTAATGAGAAAATTGGTCACCAGCAGTGTTCCCTGTAGATGCAACCGACAACATACAATTTTGCACAGCCTGTGCAGTATCCACATTTATTTTTTGTGGTCTGTGCACTGCTGTCTGAGCTCCTGTGCGGCTTTCAATGGGTCAAACACAGTCACAGTTTAGAGCTTAATTCACATCAAAGGACCCATTCTATCAGAAAATAGATGAACAGATACAAGAGTTTCCATTTATTTCATACATATGTCTATGAAATAGCATCTCGAGTCTACTCAAAGTTTACTTTTCAGATTTTCAGGAAGAACGTAATGTAGAAATGGTATTCTGTAAATGTGTCAGTAATATCTAAACCTTCTAAATTAAATCCGTCTATTTTTTTGGTAGCAGTTCGTGAGAATTTGGAGGATTTTCAAAATATTTCTCTCTATTTTCCCTCTTTTAATAACCTAACAGACCTGAAACAACCTTTTTTATTTGCTCACAAATTCCTGTTGAATGCGGACTTCTTTGTTTTTGCTGCATAACTAAATTGCAGCTTTGACTTTGACACAGGTGTGTTAAACTGAACTTGTTTTTTTCAGGTTCAGGTGGGTTGTCTCCAGAATTCTCAAGCAGTTTGCTGAGAGGAACAGAAACAATGAGATCAGGAAAACAGCTTTCATAAAACCTCAAAATAAAACTGTTAAACTTCCATAAAGCTGGAAAGGGATGTAAGAATTTTTCACAGCATTTTAGGGAAATCAGTACCAACCCTGAAGACCATAATCCGGAAACATGGACACACTAAGACTCCACCAAGAAGTGAAAGACTAAGCAAAATAAACTAAAGAGCTGCTAGGAAACTTACTAACAGTAGGGGACTGAAAAACTCCTTTGAGGCAAATGGAATAAAAGTCCATGTCTCCATAATCAAGTTTAGTCTGCACAAGTCTGGATTGTTTTGGGGAAAAGATGCCATTTTAATTCTTGAAACAAGGTAGCATGACTTGAGTTTGCTAAAAGCCGTCTGTGTAAACCAAATGTTTTCAATCTTGTTAAAGATTTTGTGGTTTGATGAGACCAGGATCATATTATTGGGTTATAATTCTCACAGGTACGTGTGGCAAGAGAAGAAGTCTGCCTGTAAGGAGAGGGACCCTATACACAGAGTCAAACATGGTGATGTTTTGGAGATGAATGTCATGCATCAGGCACTTGAGTGCTGCATAATGTTGAAGGAAGAATGAAGCAAAGCTTCCTACCATCATTCAAAAAGCTAGAAATATAGAGGCAGTGGATCCTTTAACAAGACAATGATCCAAAGCACAAAACAATATTATGATCCGTGTCCTTTTGGGTTTCTGTCTAGTGTGTTTTCCCCTGGTTGCTTCCTCACATGTTTTGGGTGGTTCCTGGGGTTGCTATCTGTTAGGGCCCCCCCTGGTGTTCTTCCCTTTTTGGTTAATCACCTGGCTAAATCCCTGCACCTGTCTTGTTTGCTCGTTACTCCCTGGTGTACTTAAACCCCTGCCTCACACTTCCCTGGTGTCGAAACGTGACCATTTCATGCCTGAGTCGAGAACCCTGTACGCCAGTCTGATCTGTTTCCGTAGACACATTTTGCCCGACCACTGTTTCTTGCCCTAGCCCATTGGATTTGTTCGCTGTTTCTCTGGTTTTTGACTCGGACTGATTGACTACGCCTCTGGTTTTGCTGCCCTGGTTTTCTGACCCCGATTATGGATTTGTGACACAGATTTCTTGGATTTGCGACTCTTGGATTGTGTAAATAAAGATTTCCAGCACACACTGTCTTACGCCTGGTTCCTGTACTAACCATCACAAACAAAGTCAGCTCAGGAATGGTTGAAAAAGAATAAGGTGAGTTGGGTTTTTTTTGTTGTTATTTTTAATTGTGGCTCTCCCAGGCTTCAGACTTGAATATCATTGAAGATGCTTTATCTGCAGCCATGTGATCCTACTTAGCTAATTATGTACAGGTTCCACAGCATAGGAATCTGAAGCAAATGAATAAATTCACATATGTACTGTGAATGTTAAATTAATTAAATTTCTCCCAAAGAAAATAATTTTTGTTATGTTTGTTCCTATGTGAAACCTACTGTGCACCACACATGTTGTTAACTGACTGAATGATATTTATTGTGATGGATTCCCTACGATATCCCAAGCAACAATATAGTTTCTGCAGACTGACTTTCATCACATAGGAGCATACTTCCTTTTACAAAAACTACAATCATCACGAGTTGGACCTTAGGCCTTAATGACCCAGCTAAACATGGCCTTTCACCTTTTTCAGTGGTGCAAGACTGTATTAAGTTTAAGGTAGGAATTAATAAACGGAGACTTGAGACAATAATCCACATTAGTGCGTCCCTTTCATGGCTGAATCTTTTCAGATTGGTGGAACAGTGTAGTCATTCAGAAATGACTCAAGAAGAAACCATTTTTGAGTCTGAGGGCTAGAACACGTGAAAAGCATTCACAGTTTGATATATCTGCTGTACACATGTACAGTGGATTATCTAACTTCCCATGCAGGTCACATCCATACTGTGTGCTCTCTTATGTATCAGAACTACAGCACCGTTACCACAGTGTACAATTGTAACAACAGGGGATGGCAGTGCTTCTGACAACTGCACAATAATAGTCTCCTTGTTTTGCAGAGTGAGGTGACTCTCATTGTCTCTATAAATAATGACAGAAAACAAATGTTTGGTAATTGAACATGATCCAGTAACACTTTGTTGTGCGCCTCTGGTCTCACACTGACCTCTCTGGGAAACAGATGATGCTTTGGAACACTACTTTCTTGTATACTGTTCTCACACTGACACAGCAGCTGTGCTCCTGTGTCCATTTCCCCATTATGTGACAAGGACATATTTCACACTGAAGTGATCCAAACAGTGATCTACCACTTGAGAGAACTGTCTTTGAGAACAGAGGTCAAGGGGGGCGACAAGGACGAGTGTCCTACAAATGCCATATCAACAGCTCCTGTGTTTCCAGTGGCACTTGAACTGAAATAGGCATGCTCAACAGGGGACAGGCTTCAAAATTTTTTTCCCCTATTCTTCAGAAGGACTATCGCGTTGAAGCTGGAGTGCTTCTTGGTGTGTCAGTATGCCTATCAACAAAGCAGTGATGGAATTCACAGGCCTTGAGGCCAGTGTACTGTTTCTGATGACACTGCTGCCTCGCTGCATAGTGATTTGGCTCAGTACTATTCAAATTCAAAGCACTGCTTTACTCAGACTGTTATGGTATTCATTCATTCAGTATCTACAGTAGGTGGTGACAGTTACAACCATGATGGGAGTTTTTGTAACAAGCAAGTAGGAGGAGGTCTGAGATAAACAAATATTTATTAACAGTGACAGCTTGTGATGCATATGATTCAATCAGCAGTTACGTAGCCATCTTTGAAGCAGGAATTTGAAATGTGTGCTTTCTGATTACCTGAAAAGTAACTAGTAAAACTATGATTCACTTTCTAACCAACATGTGTAACTCTAACATGCAAAATTAGCAGCAAGTTTAAAACAAGACTATATAGCTTTTCGTGGAATGAATATCACATTGCAAACACACTTTTACTCAGTTCAGTACTCAGGGGTTTTGCTCAGCTGCTTCTCGAGATCTGGTATGACCAGTAGCTTATGGTGGCTATAATGTTAGCTAATGTCAGCAAAATGAACATAGATATTGCTTCCAAACTAGGGCTATCACTCTCACAGAAAAAAATCAAGGAACAACAACAAATGAGAATTAACATGTATTTTGAAGCAATACAAGTAGCATCATGCTAAACTCCACTGCAGAATTGCCATTCCATTAGCAGTGCAATTCATTAGCAGTGCAAATGAATGCAAGTTACGAGTAGCTGAGTTGAAAAAAAACTCACAGACATGTTGGAGATGTCAGAAATCTTCTACGCCGACAATATCTCCCAAAAAATGTGTCAATAAACTGTCCGAAAGGCTGCAAGTGGCAGTCATCACTATGAAATAAAAAATTAAATACTGACTCTAATGCAATCCTGCTCCAGCTCATTTTAAATCAGCTATACACCACTTGGTAACAAACTGCAACAAATATATGATGCCACTCGCACACAACAGTAGCTAATTTGGCTAATTTTAGCCATTGAGTGTATCTGGTATAACTCCAGGTTCGGCACCTGAGCCAACACCTTGGAGGAACGCATTCACACCCCAAGTTGGAATAATGGGTGTTTTTTTAATTCATCGCATTCTGCCAACACTGTGTTAATGTGTGAGTGTAGCATAAGCTGCATCACAACGACAAGCTAGCATGTGGCTTGTCAGATCTCTTCAACAAATCACTATAAACCAGATGCATTTTTAAACAGCAGCATGCGGCCTTATCACCATCTGCTATGTTTTACTCTGTGGTGTGGCATTCAAAAAGCTTCCAAACATAATTCTCAGATGGATTTGTGCCAAGATTATCCATTCAGCAGATCGTATTAAATTCCTTCATTTTATGTTATGACAATTGCCCAGTTTACTTAAAGGGCCAAAGGGCAATAGATGGGAATGACAGGGTATTTACATGGTTTGAATGCACTTGTTGTAAAATGACTATGGACAAAAGTGTGTGCCAACTGAATGCAATATGTAATGCATTGACAATTTTTCAAATAAAAAGCTACAGCCTCCATACCCATAACTTTCCTCACTCCAACACTCGTTACCCAATTTGACAGATTTATGTTTCATTTTTGAAATAGCATCTAAAAATAAAGCTGAGGTCATGCTAATTGGTGCCAAAAAGAGTATTTTGCAAAGGGAACACCCACAGCTGCATTTCTACTGTCTGCCTCAAATATATAAAATCATCACAAAGCCAATACACCTTTTTTCATGGCAACATGTTAACATGCCATAACAGGAGACTCACAGGTGTGATTGATAATGTTAACAGTGCCTGCATTCTGTTTTGCGTTGACAGGTCCCGAGCTCTGTTGTGCATGCTGGCTACTTAAAAACTAAGAAGTGAGCTATTGTAAGTGTTGTTAGTTCCACTACAAGCCCAAAAGGTCTGCGATGAAAAGGGTCTTTTTCACACATTCAGGACACATATAAACACAAGGTCACATGCATGCACAGATGGACAATGGATGCATCTCTTCTTATTTTGATATTACAAATGTAGCATGTAACAGTTCATGTTTTTTCATCTATTTGTGTTTTAGACCTTAGAAAATCTCTACTCCACAGTCTGATCTTTGATTATCCAATATGTTGTTATAGACGATGGTGATTAATATGGGATTCCTACTAGTGGTAGCATAATTCAGAAACCTCCATAGCCAGCTCCAGGCAATCATTTGCATCATGACAGGAACTGAACAGGCCACAGTCCAAGTCAATGCAAGTGTCATCATCACTGCTGGGTGGAGACTCCACAGGCGGGACAACTTGTTTGTAGCTGGGGCAGCAGTTATTGGCAACTCTCGCACAGGAGTCAGGTAGCATGAGGATCATATCGTAGAAGCGACAGAAGAGACAGTTCAGGACGATTCCTGCACAGTCAACTGAGGGAGACACACCCAGTCAGGAAGAAAATAAAGGTTTACTCTACTGCATTTATTCAGTATAACATTTTTTGGCTTCATGGATCTACAGCCCCTTCCCACTTTTGCATGACCTCTTTGAAATAATGTGTGAGGTTTAAACCATATCTTGGGACATAAATCATTTGTGCTGCTATAAGAGCTGCTTGTCTTCACTTATATCTTATAACATTTTAAAAGCCTCCTTTCCTTCCTTTATACATGCATAATTTAGGAAATCATGCCTTGCTACCTCACAGAGACAAGCAACAAAGCTGTTTGGAGACATAATCAATTACTCAAAGTCTCTCTTGGATACTTTGCCAGGAGCATTTCCAACTTGTAGTGTGGTTGCAGTGAAACAATGTCTTTCCAGCAGCCTTTGCCAAATGGTGCCCCCATGGGTGCTATGAAGCATGAGATCATCAAATGACACTGACCAGGAACAGTTACTTACCAAAGACATGCAGTAGGAAAGACCCTATGACTTGTGTTGCAAAGAATTCAGAGAAGATCTACTTCCCCCCAGGCAGCACAGTCCTCTAAATCTGTTACTGATGTTCATCTGTATCAATATGCATTTTGGGCAATTTGGCAATCATGCTTTGTATCTTTTAACTACATCACGTTTGGCAATGTGAAGGCTTTGTATAAGGATGAACTATGCGTGTTTCAAATGAGTCATACAGATGACCACTGAGTTATGGTCATTTGAATTTATTAGGCTGTTACTGTATGGACAAGACCCTATCAAATTTCATACTGATCACTGGTACCTGTTATTATCATATATCTGATATATGTGATTGCAATTTGGGAGCACTGTCATCAGACAGGCTTCCAGAATTTGGAGGAAAAACCCCAAACACTTTTATGAGGCTGAGCCATGTCTAATATATGTGGCAAATTTGGTGAATATTAAATTGAATGGGTAATAAAAAAAAAAAAACATAATAATTTCGCAGCTACAGATCACAGTTAGGAAGTTATGAGTAAAAATATAGTTTTGTTCCTTGGAAATGACCACACTGTGGCACTATGTGCACCAAAGCCAAAAAGAATTTGCTTACCTGAACTATGGAAATACAGTATGGTAAGGATTTATTTGGATATTGTACTAACTCAAACACCAAGAACATAACGTCATCTGTTGACGTGATAATCCAATGAGAAGGTGACAACAACTGAATTCATCCTCTCGAGGTTCTGCAGTAACCATCTACTACCGAGCACCATGTTTAAATGCAAAGCAAAATACCAGTTCTGTAAACAACCAAGGAGGATGTTTTGTTTAGTTTTGACTCAAATGGGAATTAAATGGGTTTCCCACCCACCGAGAACCTTTGTCAACTTAGTTCTACAGAGCTCGAAAGATACAGTGGAAGAACAAGGGAGACAGATGTGACACCGACTGTGTGCTGTCCCTGCCCAGGTGATTACGAGCCTAAAAATTGTTGATTGTATCGACACGCAACAGCAGTTGAACTGCGGTAACAAGTGGATCTCACGACCTGCTGAACAGCTGGAGGCGATACAATTTCCCGAAGCCTTTTTGTCACAGTAAGGTTGCCATGTTTGGTACCATAGTCACTGTGAAAAGAAGTATAGCACAATCTGATAAGTGATGGTTGCATGTTTTTCGAGAAATAGTTCAGGCATTTGAAACCTTCTCAAACCAAGTCTTTTTTTTTTTTTTTTTGTGTGTGTCTCGCTGTTTTCCCTTTTCAGTCTTTATGCTAAGCTAGGCTAACTGTGTCCTGACTGACTCTGTATTAAATGAACATGAGACTGGCAACAATCTTCTCCTTGGAAAGAAAGTGAATAAGTATATTTCCTGAAATGTTGAACTATCTCTTTTATTAAAATGAGTTATTTTAAAATGACTTCTTTAATATTTAATTTAATACAAGTGCATAAGAACATAAACAGTCTGCGGTGTAATAACTAATGCTGCTGCATCAAAAGTAGCGAGTCTACTTTGGTAGCCATTTTTTTTGCATTAGTCTTTCTCTTTTTTGCTGTAGTTTCACTTTCTAAATTATTCACACATTTTCATAATTGATAATATGAACTGTATTTAAGCATTCTCACGGCATGGTGAGGCATAAAGCTTGCAATTTGTCAAATTTTTTATTCTGTCTGTGGTGTGTGGCATTATTATTCTGCATATTAATAATCATTTATTTCATCAGTAGAAAAGCTGTGTTTGGATGAAAAAGTTAATTTCACAACAGTTTTACTACTGAGGAATTTTCCCAGGCATCAAACAGGCGGCGTCACCAACCTCCCATGCTGCTCTGCTGAGTAGAAGCCAGGGAGTCTGTGGTGGAGGTTGCTGAGGAGGAAACTCTCCTCAGGTACATTTTCAAGGAGAACAGAGGGGATGGGGCATCTCTCATGTTTCTGCTGGCGTCCCCAGCCTCAGTTTCTGCAGATGCACTGAGTCTCCAGTTGCTGACTTGAGCCTCACTTTGGATCCTTTCTGTCCAAGAAACAGTTTAAAAACATAAACACACATCTTGTAGCAACAGTTACATTTTGCACATTTTTGCAAGTACAATTTGATTGAGGGTTTAAAGATCAAAAACCCAGCATGTGTTAGTGTGGGCGCGCATACAAAGACCCACACAACAGGCACTGGTCCAGCTGGCCTGATTTGCAGATGCTATGATAGGATACATTACAAATTGATACACTAATACACAACAGGATGCGACACAATATAATACAACACAAAAGGACATGACAGGATGTGATATGGAACTATATAATGCAATACGCATTATATCATGGATAGGAAACCACATGATTTGATAGACTCCATTGTAACACATCATATGAAACAGTACAAGTTGATACCACACAATGCGATTTGATGTGATGCAAGACAAAATGATATGATTCTAAGTTTACGATATGAATAGCCTGAATGTGCTGAAGAAATTTGCAGAAGATATGAAGTTACTCAAGTGCAGGAGTAGATCTGTTTGTTAACATCCAATTTAAACAGATATTAATGAATTATTGTGCTGGCTGCAGACTGTTTACTTTTTCACCACCTTTTTGAAATGAATTATTCACCATTCCTTTCTCTGTTTTATTTAACATTTAATGCCTAATGATTTATTCAGTCTCTGGGCACATTTTTGAAAGTCGAATAAACTGTGTTTGTCTTACCTAAATTGTTGAAAGACAGATACAAACGGACATTGCTCAGGGCTGTATTGGCCATTTTTAAGATTTTATTGGCTGTTTTGTAATATATACAAAAAAACAAAGTTGAAATTTGTCTCCCACGTTATCACCTTCTGTCAGCTTGAAGTTCACTTTTATCTCATTAGATTTGTCTGTGTTTTTCTCTGTCATATCCCAGTGATTGAATAAGAAGTGAAGAAAGCAGGGATTGGTATTTCAGGTCCAACAAGTTAAAATAAACTTCTAAATCAGCGCAGTCTGTGAGCATATTTGAGCAGAGACGCAGCATGATGCTCCCAGGTTATCTAATGAATTAAGAAAGAAGTGCAGCTAGTCCATGCCCATGACCATTAACTGATAGAGAAATTAGGCCTGCAGGCATACGATGCATTTTTCAGGTTTTGTTCCAGTGTTTCGCCGAGCCGCCTTCACTCATCAAACACCACAGTTACTCAGAGCAGTGGATCAAGATAATTTCACTTCATGTTTTAAATCAAAATGCAAACTCAAATTTGTAGCACATCAGAACCATTGGTAAGAAAACACTGGCTCAATTTAAAGAATGCATCTAACATGTAGCTGCAAGATAAGATTTGTTGGGGAAAGTGTTCTGAAACCATGCAGCTTTGAATATCCAGCACAAGTCATGTATAAGTACGGACATGCCACTGCTTCAGTACCAGGAACAGGAAGGATGACACTGAAAAACTGTACATGACAGAGATTTATAAGAAACACAATTAGTCAATAGCGATGCTCAGAGTTTTTCCACAGTCCTGAGTCACATTATCTTACCTCCACTAACCCAGCTGGAGCTCTCCTCAGCAGTGTTCAGCCTCTCTTTGTCTTTCACCTCGGCTCTGAGAGCCATTTCATCTGCCATCTGGTCAACTGCATCGCAAACAGAAAATGTACTTACTATGACAAACCTGATTACCTCAGCTTACAAATATGAGGCCGCACACAAAGTCTTACCATGGCTTGGTGTCCTCATACACTTGTCAGCTCGCAAGATTAGGATCTCACGCGCCGGCTGCAACATAGTCTTCTGGTCCTGGCTGTGGAGGCAGCTGTTTACTTCGGCAAAGCGGCAGAGCATCCAGGATGAATTATCCTGTACATTGCACAGGATCCATTTGGCCTGCTGCCCACTGTACTGGAAGCCTCTCCAATGTTCCAGTGACGTTGGCAAAAACACTGGCGATACCCTCCTATGAAAACATCATTGATACAAAGTCAGCAACATTTTATTAGTTTGAATGAAATGCTAATGATCCAAATAGAAAAACGACGATAATATTAAGTAATAATCAAGCCGAAGGGAAAATCCCCCGATAAAAGGAAATATGACTTTAAAATATAATTCCTTTAAAAATACATTATTAGGCATTACTAAGCAATCAAGACACAGTGATCCTACATTAGAATTTTTAGAAGCCACCGATGACAAAGCTACATATGTATATATACACTGTACACATACATTCACGTATGCCAACACATCTCACTCACTCCTTCAAGGCAGTGCATCGGCTGAACATATTTATGAGGCAGTGAGTGCCAGTTTGTTTGTGAAACATGGATAGCGAGCTGCATTCAAATTTCTCCATATACAAGCCAACCAATTTACTCTAATTAGGCTCAACACTAGAGTTGCATTTTAATAGACGCCCCGCTGTGTTTGCATATGTTTAGAGAACAAGAGCCATGCTAATTGAAAAATTAAGATGTGAGAGTATTTGTCTACTGAGCTCCCAGTATGCCATGCTCAGTGTAGATATAACTCCTGAAGAGAACTTCCTCTGAGAGTTTCTGCCCCCCGCTGTTTTCTTTGTGTTGTGATGATGATACAGTGTGATAAGAGAAAAGACAAACCAAGCCTGTGCTCTTGTGTTCTTCAAAAGGCTGACAGTGACAATGTGACAACACCGTGTTACCACTCGTTGGTCTTGTTGTTTCTCACCGACACAGCTGGTTTTCTTTCACCGATCAGCAATAGTGTCACCGTCGTGGAGGTTCAACGGGTTGCAGGGTTAATGTCTGCTCCCATGGAAGCCCGCTCTCTTTGGTGTCAGCGGAGTCAAAGTGGATGACACTCTCGCCCATTAGAGCTTCCCCTAATGCAGAGCAAAGTGACAGCCTGAGATCAGGTTCAGGTACAAATTACATTACATCCAAGTGACAGCTTTTTGACCCCCTCTGCTGCACTTAAAGTCCGCTCCCTTACTTACAGATGTAAACAAGTACATCCACCCATGCTTCTCACCGTCGCTTCAGTCCTATGTGCCATTTAGAGTTTTATTTTATTTTTTAATAATTTTTTTTTGGGGGCGTGGGGGGTTGTTAAGACCACAACTACTAACCAATGATACTTTGATTACAATCACACTGTGGCAGAGCTGGGTCATCCAAGTTTGATTTACTCTACGCATGTACATGCTTAATGAAGTCAGACGGAAAACCAGAGTGATGGGTTTGAATACGAAGACAGCGAAATGCTTTAATGTTAGATTAAGTTCATATACAGTTACCCACGTGAAAAACAATGCTAAAAATGCCAACAATGATTTTGTATTAGCTTCTAGTCTACCAAAGCTCCTTAAGGACAGTGACCTCAACTAGGTTTGCTTTGTCAACCCATAAACGCCTTGATCAAAGTTAAATGCAGTTTGTGTGCATGCCAACATGAACCACAGGTCTTCAGTGCATTTTAGCACAACTTTATGTCCATCACGAATGTGAAGTTGTTACAGTTTTACATATAAGTATGTGAAGTAAAATAGATTGAGGGCAAATGTAGCCATTTAAAGTATAAACATTTTGTGTGAAATGATTTTTTTAAAAATGCAATTTTGAAATACCACAAACTACTTTTTTCCATCACCTGGCTGGTTGTATTTCTCTTGTTCAGATCACCTTGGAAGGGCAACTTAACATTTACAGCATGCACGTGTGGGCCTGGCAGGTGCCTCATTAAACTGAATGGAAGTTGTGATTTTTTTTCTTCTTTTTTATATTTATATATTTAATTGTTTTTTATTGATTTATTTTCTCTGTGTGTGTGGTTTTAGTAAAATGTCTTAGTTTGTTGAACATGCTGCCAGTGCAGAGGTCCCCTTTGTCCCTTAATGAGTTCCACAGAGAATAAGTGTCATCGTTGGCTCTGGTGATGAGAGCAGACTCCCATGTAACCTTGAGGCCGGCTAAGACAATGGAAAAGATGGCAGTTGATGTAATATTCACTCTCTTCTCTTAACAAATGGTTAACCCTGGTGGGCCAACTTTATTTTCAGAGGCAGATGTCCTTTATTCAATTACAGGTTCTGCAGGATTAAAATATGACGGATGAGAAAACAAACAGTTGGAGTATTTGGTTCAAGTTAAATGATGAGTCTTAACTAATTATTATATGATAATAATCAAATAAAATGTAATTCTTTAAAGTAAATACAGATCATCAGAGATGGTCAACTATTGAAAACATTCAAACTTCTTAGTGTGTTGATGACAGACTTTCCTTCCTTCTTTTTTCACATCAGCTTATAGAAAAAAGTCAGGGACAATGGCCTCCAAAAGCCTCATGTTGAAAAACTTAGCTCTGAGAAAGGAGGACATATGAAATCAAAGAACCCCTTTCTGACAGGCCGACTGCTCTGCCATTGGTATAGATCTTTAAGAGTATGCCTCTCTGCAGTTATTAATGTTCTTCATTAACTACCACAGAGGTTCCTGTGGAGCAGCTTGTTCTGATCCACTTAAAGTGCTGTATCTTAAAGCAGAGCTCACCTTGTGTGCTCTGGGGAGCGTTTCTGCTCAACCCATTAAGAACACAATCATTCATTTTGGAGATCATTTTGCTCTAATTGAACATGTCTGCTATATTCAAGTTCTTCTACATCTTTAAGGACACCTGCCTACCTTTATGACAGTTGAGGAGGGCGGGGGAAAGAAACTCCTGCTGCTTGTCACAGAGGGAAGAAATCACAGTTTCCAAATTAAGATTGCAGATAAATGACCTTACAAAGCAAAGGAAATCAAAGAAGTATGGGAATGGGGTAAATTGGATTCTTTGGCGTCTAACAGTATATGACTTTAACCAACTGGGGATTCTCTGCACAGTGGAGGAAGTGAGAGTTTCCTAAGGCAACAGTCCCACCTGGGACCCTCCTGATGATCCATGGGGCGTTCGTAAAAAGCCTTGAAGTTATTCAACCCACTAAAAGGCTAAATAGATTTTTTTTCTATTAACATTTAGGGGTATTGCTCTGATTTCAGAGCTTCTATACTGGTTTCAGGCAATTTATTTCATTTCACCCAGTCAATATTCTGTATTTAAATGGTATAGCTGAAAGGTTTGTTGGGCCAAATTTGAAACTTGAACAAAGTCAAGGGCCAACATTGAACAAATGAACCTTTTAATACGGAAAAAGGTTTTGCTTTAACACTGAATATGGAACAAGCAACGATTGCTACTACAATATATAACAATAATGCAAAATTGGATTTAAAATAATTAAATTAAATATCAAAATAAACTTTAAATAATTTTCAAAATAAAACAATAGAATAATAAATCAATCAACCATTCAAGTCAATGCCATGGAGAAGCAAGAAAAAGTGCATAAAGAAAAGGTTAATTATTGCTCAGTTTTCTACTCATCTGATGTGCCCAAGCCAGATACCTGGCATCTCTTCTTGGATGCTAGATTATCAATGTCTGGGCTCAGGCTCTGTGCTGAGGAAATTCTCAGTATCGAGCGAAGGTGTTCATCAGTCAGACGTCTCCTGTGAGATGTTTTGGTCATCTTCATCGAGGAGAAAAGTTGCTCACATAGATAAGTGCTGCCAAACATGGAAAGCATCTGAGCAGCTTGGATGCGGAGCTGAGGCATTGTGTCAGGGATGAACTGTGGAAACTGTGCGGCACTCACAGCGTCATACTTTGACTTCAGCGTGTCATTACACTGAAGTTCTATCAGCTCCATTTGGAGGTTTGTTGGTGCGTTCTCCACATCCACTGCGAAGGGATTACTCAGCAGTTCAAACCTACATTTCTGGACATCAAAGTCGGAAAATCGCCGGTTAAACTCAGAAATGAGTACGCTCAGTTTTTCAGTAAACTGTACGCATAGGAACGCGGCGGTAGTGATCTGCGTTTTTATGGTTTGGCAGCAGGGAAAATGGCTAAGGTTTCCTTGCAGCATCTGATTCTTCCACAGGCACAGTTTAGTTTTGAACGCCCTCACTGCAGCGTACATGTCTGTGATGATGCGCCCCCTCCCCTGAAGCTGCAGGTTCAGCGCATCGAGATGGCTCGAGATGTCACACAAATGCCAGCTCACAAAGAAACTGTGGCTCCCGGAGCTCTGATGTGTCCTTCCCTTTGCTTTCAAGAAACTGACATATTTCCTCACACAGCTCGAAACATCTGTTCAGTACTTTTCCTCTGCTCAACCATCTCACCTCTGTATGATACGGCAGCTCTGCGTATTCCGAACCACACTCCTCCAAAAAAGATTTGAACTGTCGGTGATTCAGACCTTTGGCTCTCTTGGTAAATGCGCTGGATACAAAAATCCGACGAGAACTGGCGGGCCAGCTCTCGTAGTCATTTGGGATTGCCTCGCGGGCCAAACACATACAGACCAATCTGCTCCTTTAGATAATCAGTGTTGGCACCGACTCAAGCCCTGCTCCACAGGCTAAATGCTTGAATTGATCATTGGTGCTTTCTAACCAATAAGCAGTTTAAAATGACTAATTGGGTGGGGCTAAGAGTAGCCCACACTTCTGCTATTAGTGTAATGATATGACATCAGACGTTTTCTGTAAAGCATTGTCTTGTTGTTATTGGGCAAGACGGATTATGATTGGGTTTAGTCAATGCACATTATGAGATGCTCCTTAAGTAGCGTTCATAAGGCGAAGCTCCTTGCTCTGTCAGAGTGATAATAAGGGTAGTGATTCATATATACTTTAGGAGTCAAGGGTGGCACCGCGTTAGACCTAGAGTTTCTTTTATTTGTCCTTGCTGTTGGGGATCACGGATCTTGTGCTTCCTTTGTCCCCGCGTACAGTACATCAGACGGAGACTGGCGAGTCATTGATATGCCAGCTCTGTTTTTACGCACTGTCATTTTATCTTTCTCATTACTGTCATTACTACAGAGTGCGATACATCTCATTACAAGGGTAATTCGGACAAACATAAAATCCGCGCCCCCCTCCCTTTAAGTTGGATATCTTTCAAATGCTCAACGTAGATAACCGCCGTGTTAGGTCCACAACAGCTGTTAATGTTTCATGATAATATAGCTTTATTCCCACTGATATCTTTCTGACTTAGTTCCTTTTGATGGCATTTTAAAATGGAAAATTACTACCAGTTCAAATGGGTCTACTTTATCTGTATATTGTCTCTGGATGTGCACCTGTGCAGCGAAACTCTCCCACGCACGTAGACATGAACTACATTTCACTGTGCGTGTGCATGGACACACACTCTAACACACATGCTTTTATGTGGAGTTGGCTTCAACTTCTGATGTAATTTTATTTTTAGCTGGTCCTCCTTTCTGTCGGAGCTCTATGAAGTCTTTTCCATCTACAACTTAGTTCCTCAGCCAAATATTGACTTTGGGATCTGATTATTAAGCAATTTCCACAAAACTTCAAATTACTATCTGAACAATTATTTTAAAGACGTTACAAGACCCAGTAGACCCCCAAGGTCTTGAAACTGATTATGCAAAAAGATAATTGCTATGAAGATTTAAAAAGAATGAAATTGGTTTGACAAACCTATAAGTTGTTAACTACTGCTCACTGCAAAAGAATACATTTGCTGACAAGGCCACAAAGAAACGGAGCAGAGGAGGCTTTTCCCTGTGTGCTCAGGTGGGCGGGAGGTATCGCTCTCTTTATTATCACGGCTAATGGCGTTCCAGATCTGTCCTCAATTATACAGGATGAGATGAACTATTAATTAATAATTCTTCTGATAGATAAATTGTACCATGTTCAGCAGATGTGCATTTCTTAAAGATGAGAGGAGACACAGATGGAGGCTATTGACCAACAGTGGCCCCATTCTGTGTCTGCCTATATAGATGTGTGAGCTTTATCTCGGTATGACACGTTGTTATGTTCCCCGTCCCCCCGTCCTGCCTTAACTGCCCACGTACCATCAGCAGGCGTCCATGTTTTCCTGATTTACTGTGTGTAAAGCCAATGTTGCATAATTTGTGTTTTAAGAAAGGATATTAATCCTCCCTCATATAGCAGAAAATGGTTATTTTTTTCCCTCCCAGGTTAAACGTACATTGCCTGAAAAATGACACATCCTCAAGGTACTTTTGAGCAAAGGCTGAGTTGTATAATTTTCCCATAAGCCTGGAGTGTCTAAGTGTAGAAAGGAGGAATTATATGGCTATGAATGGCTTCCTTAATAGTGATATCACTTCCTAGAACAAAAGGAGGTGGCTCTGCGAGGAGCCGGAGAGTGCGAATGCGAGCTCGATTGGCCATTTCCGTGGCTTCTATTAGGGTCATGCACTGCGCCACCGTGCCAGGGAGTGCATGAGTGACAACACGGCTAAGACGGATGGAGCACTCTCCCACAAACCTCGTTAAGACTGAAATCACCGAAAAAATAATAGTTATTAAATTAATTGCAGTCATAATCTCGTAAAATATGTGTCAAAAAATTATATGCAGTTCGATTAACACATAACATGGGTGTCAAATATGTAATAAAACCCTGATCAATAAAACAATAACCATGTTGTTAAAAGCAGTCATTGAAAGGTGTTGCTGGCAGTGGGCTCCAGGGGTGAGCAACCCTTTTAATATAAACGGATTTCATCTTTCCACCATGTCACCTAAATCACCTCAATGTTTGTGTATACAATTAAAATAAGATAATAAATTGCAGCAATGGATGGATTGCGAACGCTCCCTTCGACCCCATACATCAGGCTTTGTCACTGGCCCAGAAAATGCATGTCTAACAATCTGTTGATTACAATGTGGTGTGAGCAGAGGCCCCGCTGAGGGAGGGGGATGACTGTTGCAGGATACATTATTTTAACATATTGTTATGTTTAAATCGATAAGTTTTAAACGAGCACTAACGACTGCTATTAATTAAACTTTCAGAATCTTTTATTAGAAAAGTTACCACTTGTGTGCTTGATTTAATGAATGGTTTATTATTTCATTTTGTTGGCCCTGACCATTATGCCCAAACGACTGGTCTTTTATCTTGAAAAGAAATGAGGCAAGGCATAGTTTATTTGCATTGCGGAGACGATGATAACGCCTCAGTTGAAGGGCATATTTGTTTTAAAGCCTTAGAGGAGCGACCATCACTAGTTCTTGATACAGTCTGCCTGCCTCTAAACCACACTGAAATCATTTTGCTCCCCCCGTCTCTCTTGCTATTTGGCCCTTGAGATATTATTATTTTTTATCAGTGTGTTTATGTGAAATCATTTGAGTGGGGATGTCAATTTGGAAATGAAATTGTCTGTGCAAGGGAATCATTCAGATTGGAAATTAATGGTACTGCAATTAAAACTCGGGAGTTACAGTATTTGGTAACAATTATGATAATGACTAGCTGGAGGTGTGAATTTCACAAGTGGAGGGGTGGTTGGGTGGGGAGGGGGGGTGTTAACACAAATGCGGTGCTGGAAAGCTAGCGAGTAGCAAGCCCGCTTCTCCCAGTGTAGAAATATGCCTTCTAATAGAGCAATGCCACTGAGAAAATATCTGAGCTTCTCCTCGGTAGAATGTGTGTAATTCCATTATTGGACACAGATAAACTCCCTTTTGTGATACTGCTGCAGGAAGCTCTTTGCTCTCAAGCCGCCGCTGACGGAACGTGTCCTACATTGTGCTGCAGTAATAGAGTGGTTTATCAGCTCATGTTGAGAGTAGCTATAGGCTAAGTATGGTTGAGAGTCACAATTACCAACAGACACAACATGCTGTTTGTCTGCTCATGATTAATGCTCTGGATCAATGTGGGCCGCTGCAAAGAAGCAGGGTGATGGAAGATTCCTGTGAGATTTTTTTTCTCTCTCTCTCATTCTTCCTGTTTTCTTTTTTTTCTATACACACTGCTATCAGCCAAATTGGATGATCAGTGGGGGAATTCTCCCACTCTCTGGGGTTTTCTCTGTGGTTTGTAGATTTTGCCTTCAGGTTTGAAATTCACTCAAACTGGAGAAGTCCTTTATCCAGAGACTGGCTTTTTTCAATTGAGCGTTAAGAGGGGGCTCAAATGGGGGGAAGCGCTCGCCTCCTTTTTTTTTTTTTTGCAGGGGGAACAGTGTTTATTCTGCTATTTGCAATCCCATGTCAGCTAGGATAAACCATAAATACCTGCATTCAGATGTTACTATAGGCCTACATGAGATGTGAATGGTTTGTGTGTAATGGAAGGAAGATTTAAGCTACCTTTGGACACCGTACGTGAACTACGTTAGCTAAAAAAAATGTTTTGCTCTTATTTCCCATTATAATTATTGAATGGAAGGCTTCAACATCTGGAAAATACTTTTATCTGCTTCTTGCTGAGAAATAAATGAAAAGATCAGTACCATTATGCCTGTCCACTGAATATGGAGCTGGAACCAGAAGCCAGTTAGTTTAGTTCAGCTTGTTATCAGTTAGCTAGTGAGAAAAATGACCTGTGTGGGTTTTTTTTCAATTTTTGTATAGTTAAAACAAACAAGATTAATAACAATTTGTTAATTAATGGGCTTTAGTTGTGATGATTCTGTGATATGTTGACAGAGCCAGACTAGCTATTTCCCTGGGTTTCTGTATGCAAAGCTGAGCTGTACTGCAGCTTCCGATTCAGTGTACAGACATGAGTGTTTTCATGTGTGACTCTAAGAAAGAGAACAAAACAGCTTATTTAACACAATGTCAAAGTATTCCTGTAATGATCACTAACTTTCATTATGAAAATTTAACATCATTCTACTTGACATTCTAAATGCATCTGAATTGTTCCGCCAGATTCAGAGCAGACCATTAAAATGACTAGTCTACACTCGTGTCTGATTTCAATAGCTTTCAAACAAAAGCCGATCACTCAACATGCATGCCTCCCACTGAAAACGGCAGTATGTGGTTTAAGTGCAAAGGCCAGCATCACATACCAGAGGTTACTTAGCAAGATTTTATGGATAGGCCTGCCACACAATATTTAGATCCAAACCTTTCATGGTTCAAACAAATTATAATGTAATAAGTTTTTTTGGATGGCTCCCAAAAATGTATTTAAATGACATACAATCCACCAGAAAAAGCATTCCTTCTTGTTTTTTTTTGTTGTTGTTGTATTACCAGGATGCTGATGAGAAGCCTCGGAGCCAGAGCCAAGAATGAGAATTACCCATCAACTCTTGAGCAGATTCAGTGGTCAATAATTGAATGAGTGAATCCCATTGTCCAATTACCCGCATTATCTGTGGATAGTCCTCTCATTAAAAGGCTAGGGAGGAAGGAGAATAATTAAAAAGATTTGCAGCATGGGCATTTAATGATCACACTGCTTTTGCCTGATATACTCTCCAGGACCAGTGAGATCATGTGGGATTGAAGGCAGAGGAGCAGCCCCCCACCACCACCACCACCCCACCCCCATCCACAATCCCCCCAACTCACACCGCCTCTTCATCCTGCCCTCCCTGCAGCGCCAACTGGCTCTACTCTGAGAGTACAGTGGGCTTCAGCCACAGCTCTGCTGTGACAAGCTGAAACGGTGGTCGAAGAGGGCTCTGTCTTAGCATCCCATTTGCAAGTCTTCAAACTCACTCTCTTAATGTAAATACTCAGTGGATATTAAAAAACAGCAAGGTGTATTTTTTTAAAAAGTCACAGTGCCAAAGTGCAGTGTAAACAGTTGTAGCAGAGTGCTAAATTGCTGTTTGGCTGGTGGTGCAGCTGGCAGTCGGGGCACATACCTGTGGTAGGTATGCCCTCATCAGGTAGAAATTCTTTGCACCATTAAGCTCGCGAGTGCTTCAAGAAATACACCCCCACCCTCCACCTCTTCTTCCATGAAGCACAGCTTTAATTAGCACAGTCTCAATGCATAACACCAGCACAATTTGGTGGAGATCTTTCGCCGTGGGGGCCTTTTTAGTTCAAGATGCTTTTTTTTTTTTACACCATTCTCAGAGCACTTCACGTGGTCAAGTGCGCTCTTCTGTGGTGTATCTGGAGGGCCCAGGTTTTACTGTAAACATGCTTCAAGTGTTGCTCGGGAAATAGCAGCACAGATTAGTTGCATATCTCAACAGAAGCTGCCCAGAAACCCTGATGATGCAACAGCTGCCCGTATTTAGTCCTAGTTCCTCATTAAGGCTTATTTTTGATCGCACTTGAGTTCATATTTGATGTTTATGAAACTTCTTAATTGGTGTAAATATTAGTTGAAATGTTTCCAGGCAGCTGGCATGGGTCAAGAGGCTGTGCTCTGGACAGAGCTGAGATAGATGTCTTTGATCAAGGAGAGCAACGTTTGATGATGTGGCTTTTTGGAGCAGACGATGCCAGATCGGGCTGACAGGTCCAACTCGTGTGTCACTCTACACAGAATCAGAGCTCGAGATGCTGAGTTGATTTATATGATCAGCTGTTGTCAGGTTATGTCAGCTGCCTTGGTAATGTGCCAACGATTCATTAAGTTAGTTTGTCAAGATGTTTACGTTTGCTGTGGTAGGGTTATGGACATGTTTTATAAATGATCTTAATCTGAATGATCTTAAAATGGATTAGCACATAGGGGTCAATGGGAAACTGGAAGATTTTTTATGCATATTCCAGGATAATAATGATACCCCATGAAACCAGAGTTGCACAGCATATCTAAAATTTACCATAATCGCAATATCAACATGCGAAATATACATATCTAAAAAAAAATTGCTTGGACTGCGATGAATGGTATATTTCCATGTACTAGGCATTCATGCTCTGCATGTCAATGTATATGGCCAATCAGATGGAGCCAAACTGCCCAAGATGATGATGATGATCATCATCATCATGTGACCTACAGGCTCGATGCTGAGCGTCACAGACAGATTGGGTAGGCTGTAAAGCAGTAAAATACAGACTAAAACACTGTTGGTTTTCATGGGGTTTGTTGGCTGTGAAAAAAATCTCAGCTATTGTCAGCCTTATCCTTTAAAGGGAAAGTTCACCAAAATCACCAAAAATCAAACATGTTTTTCCTGTCACCCCTGGTAGTATTCAAACATAAAGACAGTAATGGTTTGTTTGGCGAGGTTTTGAGACTTCTGCCGCCATCCTAATACAGTGGAGATGAACTGAATATCATGCTTTGGCAGACAAAGCAATGAAAAGTGACATTTTATTAAAAAAAAAACACCAATGACATTTCTTGAGAAAAAGAGTTCTCATTGGAAACTGTTGACTTTGAGGTCTGTGGATTATCCAGATTTACAGGGACATTGTTGGGATTTTAAAATGCAATTTTTTGGATGCTGTAAGTACCACAAGTTAAATGCCATCCATTCTCAGCAATAATCTCAGCAATCTGACAATCTGAACAAACAAAACCAAAACTATCTCCATGACTACATACTACAAAGGAGAAATGTGCATTGCTACTTTGGATGAACTGACCTATTGAATAATTGTTTGTACCACGCTAATGTTCAGCATTTTTCAAGGCTTGAGTTAAATGTCCTGCTCGGCGAGATGAAGTTTGAAGTGGACAGTTTCTGGACAGTGTTATTTAGCTTGTTATGTAAAGTCTACAAAGTGCTGGCAAAGCATTGATGGGTGCAGTAAATTCTCTCTGACCTGCATTGTACCTTATTAAAAATCTGCCTGGGCTCACTTCATATAGTAACTGCCATGGTAGCCATAGAAGCAGCTGTCTTTAAAGCTTAATGGCACAATGGCACAATGGTGAAAGACATTTGTGGTAAGTATAACTAGTGCAAACCCGAGGTAACACCCCCCAAAACAGCACTGAGGCTAAATGAGCAGATATTGATGTTATCCATAAGTCATATTTTTACTGTTGTCAGAGACATATTGTTTCCCACACATCTCTCCTGCGTAGACTCAAGATGAAATGCTGTGTAAAAGGTGCCTTAAGAGTGTCAGTGGAGATTAATTACACTTACCCCTGATCTGTGGTGACATTCCTAACCGGGTCACCTGTAAAAAAGATGACCAGGCCCCTCTTAAAGTGAGCGCTAGAGCATAGAAATATCCCTCAGTCACACGAAAGAAGCCAAAGAAAAGCACAGCGAGCAGCTGCTGAATCACACAAAAGAACAATTGGTTTTTAGGATGATGAGATGATTTTGGTTGTTTGCTTAATGATTGATTTGTGTGTCTTTCTGTAGATTTGCACAGCAGATGGAACTAAAGTAGTGTTAGTGGTTAACCTCACTCATTTGTCTTTATCCTATTCAGAACTCAGGTTCAGCTCCCCAAATTCACACTACATAAACATTTGCCAGGAGATGGGGTAGTCTGTAGGCTATTTTATTTTCCAGTAATCAGGTTTGCTGTTATAAACTATCGGGTAATTTCTGAAGAATGGGTTCACCTATGTTCCTATTTTAGATGGCAGTGAAGCAAATAATTCAGAGGTCAGGACGTTGAGAGGCAGGATGGCAGTGAGGTGTCTATACCAGTTAGTTCAGATTAACAATCAGCCATTGTGGAGAAATTGAGAGCGTGTCTGGACCCCTTGCTTTTCTCTGTCTCCAGGCTTCTTAACTTTTCAGAGAACAGAGTTCTGTCTCAAAGTTGAGCAGCTCAGGCCAAGGATTTTCCTTAACCCCTTTTGAGAAATGGACCGCGGGGTGAATTCATAAAAGAGCAGTCTGTTGGACAATTTGTCTTTTGACAGGAGGGAACATTGGAAGCCACAAGAGGGTGGTCAGCGGTGAGTGGCACAGGCGTGCCTGGGGCGGTACCTGCAGGCCATTCTTCCTCGTGATTTGTCCTGAGCGAGGAGAGGAGGGAGCGGCGGCGCGAGCCGCCATCTGGCCCCGACCAGGGAATCGGGTGGTGAGGTGCGCGTTCAGTGTCAGTACGGCTCCATCAGGGCTGTTTGCGAACAGATGTTCTGTGGTGTGTTCGCTCCAGCACGGCTCAGGAGGGAAGACGTGTCTATCAGTGGCTGGAGGCTTTCGGGGGAGCAGCAGACTTTGACCTTGAGGCTGCCGCATGTCAATCCCTGTCTCTTGAAGCCCGGTGAGACTGCCCAACACTGCCCTATTTTGTTATTATTTTGCATTCATTAAAGAGCCTGCTCACAAAAAGTTACAATTCTGGTGATTTCTTGGCAATTGTGGTAAAAGTTCAACCCTCATTCCACAAAATGTAGCACCGGTCAGGGTTTTCTTTTAATTCAGGGATCAGCTTTTGTATTATGCTGCCTCATGAACAGAGGACAGTGTAAAATGCAAGGGCAAGAGTATCCATATCCTCCATCTCCATCACACAGATCTCAGCAATCAATAAGCGTTTAATCAGTCAATTATATGGCACTAATTTAACAGCCTGCAGGTAGAGCCATCTCTGAGCACTTCCCCATGAAAATACAGGCCATAGGAAATTTATCTTTTGGAAAAAATGTCAGAGCAGAAAATGAAGTTTTCAGTAGGAGGGTTGTGGAAGGAAGTCCGCAACATGTCGTCTACATTTGCAGATAGGGAGGACAGACCTAGAGCGCTGCAGTTTTAGGGAAAGGGTTAAAAGGGAGATTATGTATGAGGACGAAAGATTGCAGTTTGGACTTATCGAAATCTCGTGGAGAATGTGCAGAAAGGGAAGATGCCCCATGGTGGAACTGATCTGCAAATAACAGTTCTGCAGAGAGGCTTTTTTCTTCAGACATGTCGAGTGAAGAAAAAGAAACTCTGGTCTTAACAGTGAAGGGAATATTTTTAACATACTTGATAGGGATTCCATTGAGTAGCAGCCTCATTGTCACAGCTTTTCTTTCAGTGTCCATGGTGACCAGTGCATGCACATTTGGCTAATTATTTGTTGAACAAATACTCCTGCCTTTCTGACTGACATCAGACATATTTTCAAAAACAGAACTCTGCGTGGCAACAAAACTGTTTATTTGTTCACAAACTCATAGCTGGCAGTGATTACAGAAGGCTGCTGTGAATTGATGTTTAGCTAATATAGAACAAAAACAAGAAGCTCAACATAATAGCAGAGAGTTTGCTGGTGACCTGGCTTCTCGTTTCTGGAGTCAATATTTGATTTGTTCAGGGGAAGTATTATGGACCCGGGCTGCTGTTGGAGAGAGCAGCCTAGCTCCTCGCTCACCTATAAAAACTAACATCTGTTGAAGCATACATTAAGTTTGAAAATAACTGTACAGAGATCACCGGGTAGAGTACAGTCAAGCAGATGTCGTTTTAAAAGTGCCAGATGGAACAATGAAAGCGGGATTGGAAATTAGAAAGCGCTGTGAAAGGTCAGATCAATTAAGAAAGCTGCGTTGGCTGCCATATGACAATTAAGGCAAGTTTAAAGCACTTGAGCTAATGGGGCAGCGGAGTGAGTGGCCGTCGCAGGAGGAACTTCTTGGGGGCATGGAAACGTTTGCACGCAGAATGGGGGGAGCTTCCTGGGCTGAAGTGCATTTACACCAGGTCAAGGTTAATGACCCGCACAGATAAACCTGATAGAACGCCTCACAGCGCTGCTCACGACCTTTGTCCGTTAGTATTAAGGAGCCAATAAATTACAGCCATGACTTTAAGTGACATTGAAATTTACTCTGCTCTAATGAGAGAAAGAGAGAGAGAGACAGGAGACAGGGATGGAGGTGTGGGCTTGAGAGGGGACTGTAGTTAATGTGGAGGTCTGGCTGCAGGAAGAAATTATTTATTTCCTAAACACTATCCACTTTACAACCTAAAAAGCTGAATTGTTCCTCTCATGTCACTCATGATTCCCACATGGTATCAGGCTCATCACAAACACCTTCTTTACTCCTCCAGCTTCTATCGTACATCTTAAAATCAGGCTTTAACGAGGACCTTGTCTCTGCTGTCCCAGATGGCTGCCAGCTCCCAACACCCATGAGTGCACAGGAGCCACAAGGGGGCAATATTTGCATTGTTTGTCCGCATCCTCCCCAGGCACGCATGCTGATTTACATTTATGTTTTGCATTTGCACATTTGGATCAAGTACAGTTTAGCTGTTCATTTACATTGCAGCATGTTAACAGAAACCATGATAAGCTGTTTCCTGTAGCGACAACGGCTCACACTGTCTGACTCACAGGACCACAGGCACTTTGTTACAATTTACAGCCAATAATAATTTACAGTCTAACGCAGATGCTTTCTCTTTTTTATCCAGTGCTTATCTCTACTTTTGGAAAATTTCACCAGAGCAACATCTGTTGTCTTCCCCTGGTTTCCTTTGAACTGTGGATTAACAAGCCATTGTGCTAAGTGGTCAAGCATGCCGTGGTACAGCTTGGTACAAAACGCTGAGAGGCAGGAGATCTTTTCCACACAGACACTCTGAACAAGACCATTTAGGAATTTCCTACACAATTTGTTCAGTTGATTCTTCCAAAGTTCTGCTGTAAGCACTTTTGCAGTGTGCAAACGGAATTATTCATCGCATTAACGATAACATAAATGCAGCGGCGACAGAATTTAATGCACCCATGGAGATTACCTTTATTTACTCATGAAAAAGAATACATTGAACTACTTTTTGCAAAGCTGGGTCTCTGTAAAATGATTCTTTTGAACTCTGTCCCCAGCACACTGAGAAGGATATATGTTAGGTCTGCTAATATCTCAATTTGCATGTCCTCAAAATACAATTTTAATTATAGATAAGCCTAACCTGTGATAGCACCACCTCTACAGCTGTGGCACATTCACAGTGTGTTGTTACTCTTGAATTTTTATAGATTAATGTTAATGGTGTTCTCTTCACGAAGATAAGTTGAAAAACGTGCAAGTCACAAAATGAAGGACTCCTGCTGCACTTGGTGAACGATAAAAAAATCTTTTTACTGTTCTTTTTACATTTACAATTACACCTTGAATTTTCTGATAGAAACTGTTAATATAAACTGTAGCTCTGCCATCTATACAAAGGTCAGAGTTAATCCTAGCAGCAGGTGCATCACCTCCAGCTTCGTATGCATCAACTGTAACGGCACACTGGACTATGACTGGGGCTCCTCTCCCAGTGTTTTGTCTCCATTGATTGTTGGGCCACTCTGCTGGAATGTGGGAATTAATTAGACAATTTGTATAATGGACTTAGGCACATAAAGACACACGGGGCTCGACAGAGTGGCGGCATCCTGCAGCTCCCATTGTCCTTGAGGAACTCTCATCCAGATGTTCAAACGGATTGGAGGCTGACCCCTCACCTGCTCCTAATTATCATCTGAATGACAACATGGCCCAGATCAATAGTTCCCAGTCGCAGTTTGAAGATCACAGATAAGAAGCCACCTTGTTGTAAGAGAGAAAATGCTAATGTAATTAATGTTCAATAATCCTCTGGCAAAAGATCTGTGTGTGGATATTAATGCCAGATATTTACTCCGAGCAGGCCTGACCTGGCAAACAAGGATTTAGGGTTTCAGAGCCGGTTTGAGCGGCTCCTCTGCTGCTCACAGTGTACTGCAGTGAAAACAGAGGGTCCAGCTCATGATGAGGTTAATGGGACTCTGTAGAGCGCTGTCACACTCTCTCACTGTGCTATGGGTGCATGTGTGTGGCCACTGCACTATTATCTCTGGTGGAAGGTGACCAAGTACTGTGCTTGAGTACAACTGTTAGCAACTTGTATTTTATACTTCCACTCCACTACAAAAATACTGTACCCCGTTCAACCTCTTTTATGTGACAGCTTCAGTTACTAGTTACTTTTACGATAAAGATGTTACACAATACATAATATGGCATGCTTTTAAAACACAACATTTCCTTCAAGATTAAACCAGTGGTTTTCAGCTTTTCACCTTCTGACCTCTGACAAAAAGCAGCATTTAGTCAACAACTCCTCCAAACACTGCCTTTTCCCTCGAAACATCTCACGTGGTTCCATTTCAATACATCTCACCAAAGATCAAAGATTACAGAAAAAGTCCTAAAACTGAAAATATATTTGTGTCTCGGAACACATTTTTCATCTTCTTTCTTCTGACACTTATCCTATCATGACCACTCAAATTTACCTGGTGTCCCTGTATATAAAACCGTATATAGTATCATTGTAAACTAGCTGCACCTGCAGCAGCCACAACACTAACATGCTGCTTAACACTGATACTGATGCTTTAACATTAATCATCTAATCATGTTGTATATTATAATATATCAGTCCAACAGACCAAAACCAGTATTTTTACTGTAATAGGTTAACTCCATTTGATGGTGATACTATGTAAGTAAATGTACCACCACTGACTGTTGCAGATACACACTGCAGGCAGCTCTGCTCTCATCTCACACACACACTGTTTAATGACTCTTTATGATAACGACACCATAATGTGCATTCTCTTAGGGGGTATTTTAACTCTTTACCATCCAGTTTGTATTAGTTTCCGCCAACCAGTGTTGGATATAGTTAAGTACAATTAGTCAATGAATCTACTCGCTGTGAGTACAATTTTCAAGCATTTGCACTTTACCCATTTGACTTTTTTGTTACTTTTCGTACTAGAGGTGTTAATACATTGTGCATCAGACAGGTACAAGTTTCTTTGTAGTTGAAAGGATAGATTTATACTTTCCAGGTCATTCTTACAGTAAGACTCCCTGCTGTAATTGCTCCTCTTGTCCATACTGAGTGATCCCCTCCATCAGTGATTTCAGTTCGTGGACAAAGATCGTGGACAAAATCAGCAGTCCTGGTTCTGTGTAAAATGCATTGTGAAGTTCAGCTGAAGTTAATACGAGACTTCCACAGTCCCAGTTAGTCAGGTGGGTGTTTTCCAAAGTTACAGCAGTGCAGAATTCTCCTCCACCCCATGTGATAATGTGAACTTCTCCTTCAAACTTTTACATGCTATGGTCATCTCATATACCTTCCAACAGGAGAAAAAAGAGTAAAAATAGGTCCACCTCAGCTACAGCCCTAAAATGCTGCTTAACCTGATACATCCCTTAAAATAATATAATAATATTTAGAATAATAATATTTTGGGCTTTTTAAGATTTTCACTTTTTATACTTACGAGTGTATACGAGTGCATTTTGCTGATGATATTTGTGTGCTTCTGTACTCAACACAAGGCTAAGCCACCCAGCTACTGGCTGTGGCTCCATATTCAGTTTACAGATTTGAGAGAGGTATTGATCTTCAAGTTTCACCCTTGTCAAGAAACCAAATGAACATATTTCACAAAATATGAAGTGAGTGAATTCAAATCAAATCAAATGAAATCAAAGTCTGCTTACAGGCCTGAAAAAACAAAGTTTTACAAAGTCTGATGTCACTTCATCCAGCATAGGTGAGGGCTGAAGACAACAAGTTTAAAATCTGGGGGTGTCACTTCTGCTTGAGCTTAGCAGCTTAGCACACCTGAATCTCTGATCCAACTGTCAGTGGAGTTGTATGCTTTGTGAGTCTGATAATGTTATTTGAATGCAATGCTAAATTGTCAGAGTAATCTTGTAGAGAACTGATCATTCAAGTTGTATCATTCCTTCAGTAAAACTGTGGGACTCTCACTAAGAGACAGCTTTATACTGGTCAATAATGTGACAAATACCTGGGGTTGGCTTGTAAAACAGCATGCTAAAAATACCAAACGTGTTTTTTGCTATCACATAACGTGGCATATAAGTAGTCCTGCAGCATGTCACATTAATAACCCGATGTTGAGATGCTCTGCTGCTCTCCAATTCTTCCTTTACATCTGAAGCCCATCAGTCGAACACGCCTCCACCGCTGCCGACCAACACCGCTGTCCTGCAGCCGCTAATGACCCTGACCTCCTGATAACACAGACACCTATCCCCTGCCCCACAGTCTTCCTCCTCCAGGTGCGCATTTTTCTTCTCATGTCGACCCAGCCTCCACCTGCCACAGCTTACGACTGACTGAGCTCATGATTAACATGACTTTTTTTTTTCTTTTAATCTTCTGAACCTCTGCTCACAACAATGCTTCCCACTGAGGCAATAACAATTTCTCTGAGAAGTTGCACTCCTCATGATTCAAAATCATAAACCCAGCATGCGTCAATGAGGATCCCATCCCTGATTTTTGCAAAGATGAATAAAACAGGTTGCAGGGAAATAGGCAGAGATGCCCAATTAAAGAAATTGTTATTGTGAAATAGCACTGGATCTCATTGGGATTTTGCTTCAGTAACTATCCCATTCCAGTTTAAATGATCTGTATGAGCAGTGAAGAGAGGAGAGAAAGGAATGTTTATATGTGTGTGGGAGGGCATGTTCGTCACAAGATGGAGAGAGATGGAGCAATACAATTTATTCCTTAAGTGAGGTAAAGGCCATATTGCCTACCATTAACAGAGCAGAACGTCGGCACGGGCTGATAATTAAGTAATCCATGAAAGCATGAGCAATATAGGACAATCACTAACATCCCCTGCTCCTTTGCCACATCAAGACACTCGCCATTTTTTTCTCCTACATCATTTTAGATTATGCTGGAAAATATTATTGCATTGTGATTCGAAACTGCTGCTGCAGAGGAAAATGTTCTGCTCGCAGCTCCAAACTAATGATTCCAGTGAGATGAACTCATTTCAAATATGCGTGTCGCCTGTCACACTTTTCTGATTTGCAAAGTTTAGGTTAATATTTAGTTGAACCGGAGAAAGTTGTTGGTTGTTTAATTTTTTTTTCCTAATGTTGACATTGCATGGTGTGACATGTATTTAACACATGGGCCTTAATGCATGATTCATAGAGCAGTTCTAATATATGCAGCACCGTAACTTCATTTAAATGTAATTCTATGGGTTATTTTAGTTTGAAAACAACTCCTTAACATTGATGCATGGAAAAAATAGAGATTTAATCGTCATTTAATACAAACATTGGGATGAAATCCACATCACAGATCGATATTTTTATGACAATGTTAGTGACACACTTGCTCATAAAGTGACTTAATTTATACAAAATTTTATGTTTCATTCATTATTAAGGCATTAGGCAATATTTTATCATTGATCTTTAATGGAAAATGTATGACAGTCAGTTATGTACAATGCATTTTATCAATTTCTGCAAATTTATTTTAACTATAAGCACTCAATTTTCACTTTAGCAACAATCTTTACTTCAGTGAGATTCAGTTTTTCTACACTATATGCTGTGTGATGGCAAAAACATGTCATGGTGGGAAAACTGTCAAACAGCATTGGTAAGCAATGGTGATTCATTAAGCCTGAACATGAAAAAAATGTAAAATCCCCAATAAAAACCACATGCATTTGGTTTGAACCTCTTCCCATGGGTGATACATTTCAGCACGTGACGGTTTACAGCAGGTGTTTTACCTCTGACACATTACAGAACACCTGCTGCATAGTAAAGGGGCAGGTACTTTGGAGCGCTCACACCAGCAGATGTACTGAATGGTTTTTGGAGGAGTATAATATCATTAAATAGTTAGCGAAAAGCCTAACCTTTGACTATTGTCAACCAGATTGCACTTCCTTTGATATTTCCATCACATGTCTACTCCATCACATCAATACATGAAAGTCGCAGGAATCACTGTGGTAGAAATTACATTTGGTCTACAATGATCAGGAAATAAAAGATAATTTCTATTTACTTTTGTAGTTTTAAAGCAAAGTATATTTGGTGAAAAAAATGATTTATTATTTTTTGTTTTCAACATGACACATAATGAGAATGCCTGAATAATCCATGGTATATACAAGGTCTGTTGATGTAACAGTTTATTACTGCATGTTTTATGCCAATATCTCACTATGCTCTAACTTTGTCTTTGCCAGCAGTCACCTTCTTTCACTTGTAAAAAAATGGACAACATCTCGAACCATATTTCATCATGTTGGTCCAGTTGCTGCTGAAATATTTATCCAGATTGCAATTTACAACAATCTGCAATTTATGACAGCAGTCTGTATCATCCATCTCCCCGCTCGTCCAAATGCATTTCCTTTGTTTCTTAACAGAAATTGAATCATGGGAGGTTTAGGACAAGACTCTTCAATTTTTTTCCCCTCGCTTCCTAACAAACGGTAACATTTTAATTCTCGCTTTCATCCCTCAAGACGGAAAATACAATTTCATGATCACCTCGCTGCTAGAGCCATGTTTAATAATTCCCAATTATGCAGCCAGGCACCTAGTCCACAGCATGAGCCCCACCATGTAGCCTGAACAGCAGCTGGCCCGCTGCTCTGTGTGTGTTCAGTCACCTTGATACCATCAATGAGCATGTTTCCCCATCTTAGCAGGTTACAACGCCGGGACCTATGCTGTTGTATTAATAATACAGCATGGTATTGTCCAGGAGGGAATTTACTGCGCGTCTCCGGCTCCATCCTCTTTTCTCCAATTTGTTACGCAGTTTACCCAAACATGGAGCGTGGAGTGTTTCAGGCTCTGCATGTGGCAAAAGCAGTGACGCACAGGGAACACTTCACTTATTGTGAATGTACATACAAGGTGTTAAAGGCATCTTTGAAAGTGTCTGTATTTACAAGTTTCTTCATTTCCGTTTTTTCTAGCACATACATTCCTCAGCGGTGACTCATGAACAGATCATCTGAAGATACAGAAATACAGGCTTCTTAAAAGATGGAAAAACATTAATGTTATTATCTTTTAAGCAGGTGCAGTTTGGATGTGTAAAAGTACAATAAATTTGAACATGTTTTTGTGCATTTTGATATGAAAGGTGATGCTAGATATTAATATGTCCATGTGATGTAAGTGTGTCCATGTGTGTCAGAGACTTACACTATGGTGCAGGATGTATTCAAAATGCTTCTTAAGTAATTGTAGCAATTCAACTCTAAAAATCCTTTGTAACAATTAAAAGTACTGTTTTGAAAAGTTAACTCAAGTACAAATGCAGAGGTATATGGAGCAAAATCTACTTAAAGTTTCAAAAATTATATAAGTAATAAAATCATAGCAGCATACCAGCAGCAGGTGGACTGGACCTTGTCTTCATGTCACTGACAAACACAGTTGTGGTTAGTTATAGGAATAAAAACTACTTAGTGATAAAGTAGTTTGTGATAAAGATCATGGTTTGGTTTAAAATAAGTACTTCCTTTAGGTTAGAAGACCTTTGTGGTCATGGTTACAATAATGAACACGTGGGTAAGGTTCAGGAACGGTCATGCATGGAAGAAACAACAATTAAATTGTCTCGCAGCAAACTGAAAACAATCATGTATCCAGTCCTGCATATTGTCAACATCCCATCAACACCAATCTCCCTGTAACACTGATCATGTTATTCTATTCTGTGTAGCACTCCAACAGTGTGCATCCGACACAGACACAAGCCAGTATAACTTACTATAGACTGGAATGATGGGGTGTTCAGGTCCAGGTTCCTAAGGTAGCTACCACAAAGCTGTGCCTGTTTTGTGTGAAACTCAAAATTGCTCAATACTTGCAATATTCACCAGTGCTGGCTGAAAGAAAAAATGTAAGAATATAAGTAAAACAAATTACACTCCTCTAATTAACAAACTGTTTCTCCAAAATTGGCAATAAAATGGTACAAATATTCATAACTGAATTGGCTAACCAAAATAACCCAAAACACAGTAAAATTTCCATTTCCTGTGACTCTTTCCAATATTTCAGTGACTGGGATGAAGCAGCTTCATTTCACTGTAAATACCACAGTGGGTTCACACTCACACAAACACACATTTAATGAAAATAGGCCCGTGCCGCTCGGGCGCAGTGTGGCCGACACAAACCTATCCTCAACAAGGTCAAGGAAAATGTAACTCAAAGTTCGGCGTCCCTCATGAAGTAACGGTTCTTGAACCGGAAGATGAAAACAGACGCAGTGGCGATGAAATCCTTGTCAGAAAACGTGCGTGCGCACAGTCCTATGCTGGCAGTAATGGCATCTTCTCGGTCCGCCAACTCAACAACGAAAACTTGATGTAGCGTAGACACACTCGCACAACCTCAGTACTAAGGTTAGGTGAGGAATGTGTTTTACTGTCTACAGCTACCATTATTGTAACCTTATTCAAACCTTCACCAGGTTATCGATCCAAGTTTTTCTGGTCTTTCTACTGACCTCTATGCGTCGCTTCCAGACCTGTGGCCAATTTGGATACCAAAACTAACCAGTCACACACCTTCAGTATAATTTCGAATTGTTCATTTTAATAACTCATTATAAGTATTTACATCCTACCTTAGTTATGACAGCATTATATTAATCTTTCCCTTCTTCAAACTAAATTACTTTCAGTCAACTTTATTAGAACTAACATTTTCATTCTTTTTTCCACTACTTATTGTCTGTGTCACTTGAATGCTTACAACAATAAAACACCATTATGGTTTGTAATAAGCTGCTTTCACAGACAAACTGATGAGTTTGTTTTTTTACACGACAGTCCGGAGGTCAAAAGTCCATGGTAATTGTAGTCTCATTTATACACTTTATTTTTTGTTAGTCTTAAGTCCAACAAAAAACCGCATTTCAGTCTTGTCTTAGTCAAAGAAATCCACAAACACTTTAGCTTTAGTCTATTAGCAGTGAAAAATGTTGTGAACTTTAGTAACATATTACACATGGTCATTGTTCCCTTAATATCTGCATGGTGCACCTTAAAATGTCAGTAGGCTATGCTTCCTTGCTATTTTCATAACCTAATGACTTTTTATATCAACCGACTTCATATCATCAGATTTTTAAAATGTAAAATCATAAAATATGCTCACAACTAATTGCTATTAAATAATGTAGTAGTATTAAATGGGAATACTCACATAACATACAAATATCTCAAATTTTTACTCCAGTACAATACTTGAGAATATGTACTTTGGTATAACCAACACTCATTTTTCTTGTATTTTACCATGAAAAAATCCATATGCAAATATAAATTCCACAATAAACCTTTCAAAAAAAAAATTTATGGACTCATGTGGAGACAGGAAAATGCGAAGAGATCAAACATTTGCAGGTGATTATTGCAATAAGACCAGTAACCAGCTCTCTCAGTTAATACTAAAGACTGGAGGAGGGTGTGTTTTGCTGTTTGAAAATGTTTTTCTTTGCTCAGTGTGTCTTCTGCATTTCCTTCCTGCTCTTTGTTCCTCCGCTAAACACATCTCTAAGTCACCCTGGGTGTCGCAACGGGACGCTCTCTCACCCTCCAGCAACGCTTTATATCAGACTATCGCCTCAGAGTATGTTGTGTAATGCTACAGTACATCATCAGTTTGCAGTTTTGCATTTGGTGGGTACAGAGCACACTGAATCGTAGCCAGGAAAGCCAGCATGTCAGCCATGCTTTTCTTGCTTTTACAAATCAATACCAGCTTAGTCTTAATGCATGAGTCCTAATGAATGAAAGTATATGCTGGCGAGAGGAATGGAGGTGGGGAAAAGGACAAAAAACCAGAACACATACACACGTAATGTCAGGGCTTGAGCATCATTACGTTACACAGTGAAGCTATTCAGGAATGAAAATATCTCACTGTGACTGGCCAGTTATGACACAATACAGTTCAGTACTTTATTTTTCTAAGCTTTCTTTCTTTTCCTTTTTTCACTTTCTTTTTCTTCGCATGTCACCTTTAATACCGCACTCCCTCTCCATATGGAAGCAAGCTTAAAATTAGTGATTGCAGGTTATGTGAAGGTCAAAAGTCTGATCAGAACCATGTGCTGTGAACATTATGTGTACATTTTTCACGTCAGTCCTCATGGAAATCAATCCTTGCTGTGACCCACCCATGTGCTCTCCAAAACTTGGGAGCATATTTATGAGCTTACTGTACACTCACATGATATAAAATCAAGAAGGACACAAAAAAAAGTTGTTCACCAAGTTGTAGGTTGAAATACTGAAGAAACATGACTGAGGGTGCTCAATTGTTAAACTCTATAGCCCTTAATGTTGTGCCTTTATTCTGCCCCAGTTCAGTATAAAAGGTACAAACATGGGGGGGGGTTGTTGTGGCAAAAAAGCTGGTAGTGGAAGTAGTCATTGCTTGTTAAAACCTAATTTTTCACCTGGAATTTGATGACTTTTTAAAATTTAGAGCACTGCTAAGTCACGTTTGCAGGAGAGCGCTGCAGCACAGTGTGTGTGACTTACAGCAGGAAATAAGAAAGTGATCATGTACAGTACGTGATTGTGTGAGGTCAAGGGTGTGAGTACGTGCTTGGGCGAGTACGAACGCGTGCGCCTTGTTGTGTACCGATGCGCAGGGCCACGCAGACCTCTTCAAAGCAATCTCTCTCCATACAGTGTTGTGTGCTGTGATCGGGTCAACTTACAGCGCAACTCTGGAGAGGGGGATTTTCTCCCTGCCCATTGTCTGTCCACAGAGCCTGCGGAGAGAGCCTGACGCTTTCAGGGCATCACTGCTGGCCCCTAATATGGCAAATGAATGCATGAGTGAATACAAGGGTGAATAACTGAATGAATAACCAAAGACGATTTACATAATTGCACGTAGGATATGTATTTTCTAATGTTTGAGTAGCTATTTGCATATTCACACTCTATAGAAATTATTCAGTCAATACTGTAGATCCATCATGTAAATACAACTCCTTTGAATTAACGGAAAAGGAGGGAAAAAATTCAAACAATAATAATGTTAATGATGTTTTATGCCCTGAGGGAAGATCTCCTCCCTGCCTCGAGAGCAATTGCTGTCAAAAATTCAGTTATGACATGTTTGCTTTGCAGGTAAATATCCGACAGTATAAAGAAAAAAAAGAGTTCTTGTGTGTTTCTTTTTTCCGCTGTTCTTTTTTCTTCTTTGCCTGCAGCATTGATCTATGTTCGAACAAACCATCCATTTCAAATGTCAAGGGGTCTTTGTTTCACACGTGTGATCACAGTTTTTAGAACCTCCCCGCAAGTTGTCGCCACTGTTTTGTTGCATCATTTGAAGTGCTTTTTTCCCCCATGTCACCCTCCTTTGTGGTCAAGTCAGACATGGGGCTTATGCATGCTGATGTCTTCTGAACTATTCAAAAAGCACCACTATCACTCCATGTTCCTTTTGTTGTTTATTTTGGGCAGGATAAGAGAGGCCAGATACCCTCCATACTGCTTGCTTGGGAATGAATGCAGGTTGGTTGGTGGAGGTGAAAGGGATGGGGGGTCGAAGTGAAGAGACTGGCAGATGAAGAGGGAGATGGGGAAAAAGGTGGGTAGAAGAGTCTTGTGTGTCTGTGTGTGATGTTGACCTGTCTACCCTTCACCTTTTGTCTCACTGTGTGGTGCTGTTGTGAGTGCTGAAGGAGGACATGTGAAGAGCCTGACATTGGCCAACAGAATAAAGGCACCCCTGCCTGGGTTTTCACAACCCCCCCCACTCTGTGTTCCTGGCCTGCAGCTAAAAACACATATTTTCCGTAATAGGGGGGAGAAGGGGAAGATCATGGGGGAACCAAACACATCAAAAGCCCAAGGATGGAGTATGTAGTAGTATTTGACCAGGTCAGGCAGTGTTGTTGTATTTTACACAGCACTCCCACAACTCCCACACTTCCCTCAATCATCTCATTTTGCAGTTATGAACCTTTATGCTTCATTTTACTTGTCATACTTAAATTTCTCTTGTTTGTCAGCCATAATTCAGCATCTCATGAATTAGTCAAGAGAATAACTGCTTTCATTTAGAGGCTTTAACCTGTGCAAAAATCCTCCTTGGCTGTCTTGGCAGTGGCACACACACACACACACACACACATATTGGGTGGGTGAGTGGAGCCAAGGTAGATTTGTAGCACTCTGTCCACAATCGGACAGTAATATAAATGAGATGGCCTGCAGTCCTGAGGAGTTTGGGGGGTGGGGGGTGGGGGGACTGCTGCTGATCACTGTCCACCACATTAGGCACCACTCGTTCCGTCGTGCTCACACGCACAATCATCTCATCATATGCAAAACAGGAGCTCTCCAGTGTGCAAAACAACAACAGGCACACTAATGAAACACTCGCTTTTAATGTGTCTGATAGTAGCATGTCATTTGTTGAAGATGGAAAGATGTCAGATTTCAAAGGGAATATCATCAAAGGGGAGAGTGACTGAACATGAACACACAGTAAAGTGCAGGTTATAGTGCTGTACACTCTGTTGCTGGTTCAAGGATGATTCTGCTTTCTTACAATTTGGGCCTTATTTGTATAAATTTGAACATAATTTCATTGGTCAGGATCACATTGTACTCACCAGTAATAACTAAGTTGTGGGAACACAGCAACAGTAAGACAGGTTTCACAACAAAAGTTTTTTTAGTGTACTGGTCAATGTAGATGAAGAGAAAGTAGGGCACCACAGAGAAGGGTTAATGTATGGCATCCAGTGTGTGTTTAGATTTAGGAAGCAAAAGCACTTTGTTTAGAGTTATGGAAAGATCATGGTAAGCGGAAAAATCTGTGATTGTGTCGTCAATTACTTTTTTAGATATTTAATGAAGATGATGATCTTTTCTTTATTTTGCATAGTTGCATAAACAGAACCATAAATATGTTAAAGGGATAGTTAGACATTGTAAGAAAGGCATTAGATGAGAAGATTGGTGGCACCCTTATGTTTGTCTAATATAAAACTAGCAAACTAACAAAGCTTAGTTAAGCATAAGTCTGAAAGCAAAGGCAAACAGCTGACTGACCTGTCTGACTAAAGGTAAAATAATCTTCCAACACCTCTGAAGCTCTCTAACAAAGATGTTAAATAAATGTAAAGTATTTAATCTGTGCAAAAACTGAAGTGTAAAAATAACAAACTGTGGTGTATTGGGAGGTTAGGTGACTTGCCGGGGACACCTGTAGTTGTCCGACCTGACAGTAAAAACTAATCAGCTGCTGTGGTTTAGTCCTGAAAGGACAAATAAGAGAGTGGTATCAAACTTCTCATCTAAGGAAAGGAAGCAAAACGGCAAATTTCCAAAAATATTGAAATATTCCTATAAACATGCTTGACTAGATATAGTTGATATTGTTGGAAAACAAAATTCAATTCAATTCAAGGAACAGTTCTTTTCTACAAGAATCCAGGTAGCATTAATTTGGTGTTGTAAAAGACAGGGAGATAAATGTAATTTTTAGAACATTTTTAGAAGAATTCTTTCAGAAGGGGACAACCTTGATGAATTATGAAACTATAGCTATAGATAAATGCTGATAGTAGACATGCTGATTTGTCAATAGAATTAGCTTTTGGTCACAGTTGCAGTCAATAGGACAACAGACACAGGACAGATCCTTCAGTAAACTCATACAACACAGATTCGGACAATAAAAAGAGCAGCACATTAACAACCAATATTTATCAGTGACTAATACAGCAGAAGTCAACAAATCTTGGGCACTTTACTCAGATTTACCCTCCCATCTACTCAGCAAACAAGCTCTGCTGAGGGTTATTTACAACAATAGTGAGTTCTGCAACGGTTAACACATTTGTTCTCCCTGAATGCTTCATTTATTAAACTGTGTCGGTGCAATTTGTTCACTTAGCTACATGCCTACCTATTTGTTCCTTTACATGACAGGGTAGAGCTTCCTGTCAGGAGTGTTTTTGTTTCCTCTTAGTACGCTTCCAGCATTCAAATGTGCTGAACACACAGAGCGTGCCCGGGCGGGAGAGGAAGAGAAGGGAAGGAGAGTAAGCAGACTGGAGTAAACAACGCTTTGGCTCTTTAAATAAAACATTTGTTTGTGATTGAGGCTTCATGATGTGAACAGCATGACCTGTTTTACTGGGAGTCTCTGAACAGTCAGCCCGTCGCCCTCACAGAAACAGATCCCATCTTGCTACCCACAGACTCAGGGCCTATTTATATTGCATGAGAACAAATTTTTTTGACAACTTGAGTGATAGATTTGTACAAGGCCCAAATGTTTTCTTTTTCTGCAGAGGCCCTGTCTGAGTGACATAAATTGCTATTAATAAAAATTTTAACAATACATTGCAAATGAGTTTTTTCTGTTAACATGGTATGAGCAGGAGCAAATGGTGCTCGTTGAGGGCTTCCTGGGAATGAGGGCACTGTCTGAGTCAACAGAGGAGAGAAAACATGCAGTGCTGTATTCCATGGAATAACATCGGCACTTAACAACTGTGAAAACACAACCTGGCTACACAGAACAATTTTCATTCATTCCAATTTTTATCGGACCAAATTAATCAAATTCTTCTAAAACAAAGAGCCATTTGAGGGTGTCACTCACCAGAGTTGCCTTCACTAGGCTTGGGGTTTTAATGAAGGATGCTTTCATGTTGTATTACGAGAGGTTTAGAATCCAGTGTTACTGGAACTCAGTTCATTTATATGGGACTAAATCTAACTCTAGTGAATGGCATTTGACTTTAAATCGTTATACTAAAAAGAATTCATCAGCAACCTATCTTTCCAGAAAAGTGAACCTTTTCCTCAGCATAATAAACAGTATGTTTTGTGTATTATTGAGAGCAACAGAGACAGTTTCTGGTGATGTTGCTGTAGATTATTTATTATTATTATTATTATTATTATTATTATTATTATTATTATTATAATAATAAGTATGGTATGGAGGCAAACAATCAAAATCAAAACTAAAAAACAAAAAGATAAAACCAAAACTATCTGGATAGCTGATAACAGTAGAGGTAAGTGATTAAAGTCTTTTGTGTGGGTGTGTATGTATAACAGCCCTTTAATAGTTTGTGTGATCAGTGTAGATGCATACAGACAGCAAAAAATATTCTCTGTAGATTTTTTTTTTTATTTCGCAATCTCCTCCTTCATTTCTTATAATTTAGTTTTGGTTCAATGCTCATTAAAGGCTGGCTGTGCTGTGTTCAGAGAGCGCACACACACACCGCTGCGTGAGGCGGACTGACAGCAGCAGACCAGGATTCCACAGCTGCCTTTCTGTCTCCCCTCTTCGCATTTTCGCTTCTCACTTTGTACTGAAATAATTAACTGCGTTCATGTTTGAAGGCGGGATTACAGTTGTCTAATTGTAGTGAGGGTTGTCATGGAGACTATCAGGCCATCAGTGAATAAACAGCCTTACTTGGCAGTGTTTGGCTAAAATGGGGCTTTGTGCAGATGTCAGACGCAGATTTATGATGGTGAAACAGATTATATTTGGCAGGAAAATCAATAGGCTGACCACTCTGGACTGGCTGCTTATTTTGATAAACAGCTCTGTGGATCTAACCTGCCCAGAAGCTTGTCTCTTCATCTGTTTACTCTGAAAGCTGAATTAGCTCTGAATTAATGCAAAAGTTTACTTTCCACAGACGTGTGGTCGAGCTTTGCTTCAAAGTTTTGCACAAATTTACCCTGTGAGGTTCATGAATATTTTGTATGCAATATGTAACGTTAGCAACATAACAATATTAGTTTGCCAAAGTTACTTAAATGACAAATAAATGCTTTTTCCTTTAGGTAACTTGAATCCCATTATAGAAACACTGAAAACACCGAGACATTTATCAACGGAAATAAAAAAGACTAATACAATACAGGTTTAAAGGAAATATGTGGATAAGTTGTCATGAATAATATCACATCATGAACAATGTATGGAAATAATTTGCAGACATCTGGAAAATAATGCTGGTTTTGGTTTTTATTAAAATGACATCCAGAAGTCCAGAAGAGAAAAATGCTGACAACAAAAAGTTGATGACAATAACAGTCAGCTACACTGTAATATTGGTGACATTATAGAGGCTTCAGTTTGCATCTGTGGGATGTGATGAATAGTTGTGGACAGTGGAAAGAGCAGTGGACAGACCATAGTACAGTGTTAATAGTGTAATAACCCAAACAAACCAAATGCGCAAGTAGCAGCTAAAGAAATGTTGAACTTGGAGGCCAAAATAATAAGCATGATTTATTCCTCATAGAAGAAATTAAGTCAATATTATAGTACATGGCTAAGTATCATAATACTGAAATTTGCAAGAAGGGTAAAATAACCTTTTAAATTTTTATCATTAATAGGCTAACTGAAATAATGCTAAGAGCCACTAGCAAGTGATACACTGTGAACTTGTAGTTGCTGACATAACATTATGCATTTCTGGTCACATGGTGAGTCCAACATTCACTCTACACTTCCACTGGGTTAAATTTCTGGCTCTTCAGCTGCTAAACGCTCCACTATGTGAGCCAGCTAGTTGCTAAAGGTGCCTATCTTGCTGCTGCAGCTGAAAAGTAGGCAGAGTGAACTAAAAGAGTGAAATTGTGGATTAACAAGGGGCTAAAACTCACTACAAAGCTTTGTAAAGCCGAGGGGATTGGCATGATAATTCTCTGTAAGTTTATCACTGCAAATAACCCCTTTAATTCTGTCACGCTGCTTTCATATCATTATTTGATGCAACGTTATCAAAAATAGTTATTACTGCTACTAAAGTGATACATTAACATCTAGCAACCAAGTTTTACACTAAAAAAGTCAGTGTTACCAAGTGTCCTTCTATCACTACAGCCTGCAGCACAGTCCACTGTCTAATAAGACACTTCCAATTCATGTTTTAGCTGGGCTCAGATATGCAACACACCCAAAAGCTTGTGAGATGATGATTTTCAGCTTTGTGGTAAATTGAAATAAACATCTTCTGCTAACCTGGCTAGAATACCTCAGTGACCTCATCCTTCTGTCCATTCATTCAGACCAAATTATCTCTGACTCTGATTCCTTGGGGAAAATGCAGTTGTTAGAAAAGAAAAACGGACATGTACCTGAGCAGACCTCATGTTTCTCTGACCCTGTTGCACCTTCATCATTCTTATTGGCCTGTGAAGTTTTGTGACTTCATAGCTCCACCCACCTTGAATCTGAGCACAGGTCTTTTTGGCCAAAAGTGAAAACACCTGTGTGGTTTAATTTGAGACTAAAATTAAGATTTATAAAACAATGTAAAGTGTTAAACCTTTAAAGAAGACACCAACTATCAAAAATATCTATCCCTCTATCTATCTATCTGAAATAAGTTGAGTGCTTGGAACAACCTTGGCTCATAACTATGCTCCCTCCTGGGCAATTCAGATGGACTGTAAGGCTTAATGACATTGGTCACTGTAAGTTTCTTATGTTTTTAATAAAGTTGTGTCATTGATTTTATATAACTCATGCTGTGGGACTGTGCGACTGTGTAAAAAGGTTGCGGCTATAAAAACAACATGAATGCTCAGTTGGTCCACAAAGTATTTTGTAATAAGTGCAAAACAAAAATCAATAATTTAATCAGTCACTCAGTCACTAAATCAGTATTAGCCTCCACTGAGTTAAAAAAAAATCAACCTAAAACTCAAATACTGAAAGAGAGGATGTTGATCAAGACATTCCATCAGCTAAGTAGAGCCTTGGAAACATTAACTTTTTTTCCTGATATCAAAATTTTGTGAAATTGGAAAATTAGAGGAAATTAAATGCTTAAATGTTGTTGTTTTTAAAAAATACACTGTGACCCCAAACTCCAGGACAACATGCTTTGGAGTTAGAGGAATGCAGTTATCTCAGGTCTCATCGAAGGTCCAGATGTACTCCAGCCCTCACTGTAATCAACGGTTAATCCCTAGTCATACATTTAAAGAGTAGGGTATGCCTTTAATATATTTACTTTCCACAGATGCCTGCAAACTTGAAACGAGTTCAGTTAACAGTCAGGAGAAAAACATTCCAGGAACAGGAAGTCAATAACACCCGTATCCCCCTCAGGGTGCACATTACCATTGTTGTGAGCCAGGTTAATGTACTTCAAACAAGGTTTATTATACAATATACTGCAGTGCACAATAGTGAGATGAGGTGAGGGCTGTAGCAACCATGTGCTGTAGTTGAGAGAGGAAGCTGAGCACTTCTGTCATCGTTGTCCCTAGGGTTAGGGTTAGGGTCACGTTAACCCTAACCCTATCCCTATGATATATATGAATAACCAACACAGATCTGCAGTTACCCAATAAATATCCCAGATGAAACAATCAAAATGTGGTGTGAATGTCAAACAATTCCACAAAAACTATTTTCTATGAACAAAGTTTTCACTTCACTATTGAGGTCTAAGAGCACAGACGTCCCTAATCGTTTTGTTTTTTGTTTTTTTCCCCAATTACATGGATTTTCCCCCTTCATTTAGAAAAAAAATTCTCTGAAAAATCTCTACTGCTTTCAAACTCAAAACACTCAAACTTCTGTCTCAGAATAAAGTCTCTCTAGCAACTAGTAACTAGTTTATAATATATTAGTACTAGTACTAGTACTTTCCAGGGAAGGAAGTCAGTGGCAAAACCACAATCCCATAAGGTGTTACTGTTTTTAAGTAAATTCCAGTACTGAATCTTTACTGAAGCCTGATTTACTCATTATTAATTATCTGTAGTAAATTATTTAGTATTAGAGTCTTAGAATGTGGCTTTAACTGTTAACTCAGCCCAGGTCAAAATTCTTAAATTCCTTGAAAAATAAGGATGACCTCTTTGCCCTCAGTGGAGGAAAGGTATAACAGCTGTGTTTGGCTCTCCTTGTTGGGTATTTTTGTTTACATTAATTTGCCAATGGTATTCAGTTTAAATGAAATAAATTGTTTCAAAATGTTACATATTGTATTGTAATAGCAGTGGTAATATCAATATCAATCATTATCAATAGTCATTATAAATGGTGGTACTGTACATTTTCTGGAATATTTAGGATGTTTAGGAGTTGTTGATATTGTCTAAGTCGAACTAAGTCTGTTTTTGGTTAGATATCTGAAAAATAATTGTACTTCATCATACATTGATGTCATAATCTTGTAAAATACTAAAGCAGCCATAAAGCAGTCCAGTTCTTCCGTGATTTACAACAATGTGTGAAGAAATTCAGAAGAGAAATAAACTGTAAAGTTAAGTTAAATTCTAACAGATTACAATTTACATTGTGTTGGTGTATATATTATCATATCACTTAACGGCACTTGGCCATCTTTTAAATCTCTTAATTTCAAATAATCTTGAACATCTAGTTTCATGGCCATAAATTGGCATAATCTACCCACAGTTCTACCGCATTAAACTGCACTGACTGCCCACTTTATCCCACAGATGCCAGTGGAGCACATTGGAATCACCCTCCCCACTCAGCAGGCCTGGGGTCCAGGACTGGGCTTTTAGGCCATGCTTCTCCACTGAGGGGCCTTTGGCTCATCAATATTGCAAAGGGATAAAGTAGGCTGGTGGTGAAGGACAGGGGTGTCGAGGCCTAATCAAGCGTCACAATGCTCCAAAAGAGGAGCGTTACAGGGATATAGATTTTGGGATACACTTTGCAACTGCTCTTTAATAAATTATAAAGAAATATATGGGTTATTGCAAATCCTAAAGAAATTCTGCAAAGGCTCAGGAGGTAACTACATCAGATAATACATCATGCTGGTTTTGTTAGCCTGAGATCTCAGTCAGTCAGTGAAGAACACCTCACCTCTTGGACATTACAATCCCAAGAATCAACAGCAAAGCACTTCACTGTTGCTGTGACCATAGCTTCCCTTATTCTTTAATGGACTCCTACCACAAACTGGTCATGGCATGTTTCCTGTAGACAACTGCAGATGAATGTAAGCTGCAGCTCAAAGGAATGGAGAGATTACCTTTATTTCAATTATAAAGTACACTGGATATGACTGACTTTGAACACAGCAGGGTTGCTGAAGCCCTGCACGGTTTTCGTTCATTATGATGTGGTACCTCAGCAGCAGCCAATAGTGCCACAATAAAAGACCAATGAACGGTGCACATCCTGTATTGATTTGTTTGCTGAATATCAGAGTGAATTTTCAGATGTATTTATAATGGCCTTATTAAAGCCCCCTTTGATCTAAAGAATATAACAATAACAGAATAGTCTATGTTGTTTGCAACTAAAATCCACTGTGGTAAAACAAATATCAATACTAACTGGAGTTTTTCCAGCATTCAATTATTTTTCCTTTTAATCATAGAATGTAATCACTTGGGGGGGCGGGGGTATTCTTCTATATCACTGAGGCAAAGCTGTCCATCCAAAAGGTATTTCTCCAGATATGACTTTTTTGTAAATGAAATATTCTATTTGAAATACAGCTTTAATTATTGAAACTGACACTACATTTCGACTTTGAAAGACTGTCAGCTGTGAACACTGAATAAAGAAACAGGGAATTGTAGGGATTTCTGTGCTCAACACATATGATGAAGACATTATTTTCAAGGTGACTAATCTATTGCAGGAGTTATTGAAGAACACAAAATCAAGTGATCTGATGACTTGATGATTAATGTGAGAGGGTTTAAAGTAAGGATGAGCATCAAATCTCTCTCTGCTTGTTTTTAAATGATGTTCAAGTGGAGTCAAATGAATGAGCAAATAAGGAAGACACTATCAAGTGAAGCTCAAGGGACACTCAGTGTCACATTATTCACTGGAAAAAAAGAAATTGTTGGTTCAAGTGATGGCAAATTCAAAGGGGGGGAAATTAAAGGGGGGAGATAATTTGGACTACCCTTTGCTGGACAATAACTCCAAAGGACACTGAGGTAACACAATTAGATGTTTTATGAAGAATATACTACTTGGTTTAAGAATTCATAATATATGCTAATATGGACAAGGACATATTCTCATTGCAGACAGAATGGAATTGTCACTTTTTAAAACAAGACCAGGTCAAAACCCAGTAGATGGCCAGACCCTGTATGGTCAATCTGTGAAACTGAGAACCTCATTGAAAAATGAATGGACAATGGAAAGTAACTAAAGCCTGCTTAAATAACCACGTCATGTCACTAGATGATGCAACACGATAATTAACATGTTAATGACATCATCACATTGTATTTGCATTCTGTCTGGTGCCAACTGGTTTCAGCCCATTATCTGATTCTCTCCTACACTCTGTGTTTATATGTAAGGTACAGCGGAACTCAGTGAAGTATTGTACAGTTCTGCAGAATTCCCAGTACTGTTAGACAATACAACTGCACTGCTAAAATCACGATTTTATGACATCATCTGACAAAATCAACATTCACATAAGTTAAAGACAACAGCTATGGGATGTGAGGCAATGCCCTCGCCTTGCCCTCGCCTTGCCCTCGCCTTGCTCTCGCCCAGTAGGGTACTGGCGACACATTTATATGTTAAGGAACTAAGGTCAATCAAAAAAGTCACTGGGTGCTATTTTGAAAAAATGTTGCTAAATGTGTATGAAGAGTCGATAAATCTGCCAACAAAAGGTGCCAAATTGGTAACACTGCCTGTAAACATCCCCCTGGTTATGTGTTAAAACTGTTCATGCCATTTCATTTTGAAAGAGCAATGGCCGATGAGAAAACTCTAACACACTCCAAATACCAACTGCATCATTCAGTCACACCATTTGTGTTTTTTCTAGGGCTGGTCCTGTTGTTGCCGTCCAACCAGAAATCAACTTAAAATGAATGAGACGTAACATGTCTTTAATTTTAATTCATCCAAGTGAACAATCCTACGTCGTAGTATTCAATGTTGCCAGGGAGTTGCTGTGTCATTTCAAAAGCACTACCCAACAGAACTTGAATTAGCCTCTGCAATATACAATTACCCATAACACCCTTATCTCTGTAGGTCCACAGAGATGTTACAGCATCACATTTTATGCCAGCAGGTCATTATTCTGATTTGTTCCTGTGGTGCTGCATTTCACAATGCATGGGACACAAACCTCTGAATCACTGACCAGAATTTTGTTTTGTTCAAAAAAATCAAGTAGATGTTGTGTTTATTGATAGCTCCTGCCATTCTTTGGTGAAACAGTTAATATTAACACGAAGTGGATTGGAGACAGACAAACATAATAGGTTTGGTGTCAAATTTGTTGATGCACTTTAACCAGTCTGAGAAGCAATCGACCAATCAAAGCTTAATAGGAGGGATTAACAATGACTATGTCATTTTCCTGCATTGTTTGCTAGCTACTTTCAGTAAAAACTAGCAACTGCAAAATGACTGAATTTGACATCACCTGTTGTGCTTATAGACTGTGAATTTGTGGACATTTCACATCTGATTAAATAGTTTGTTTCACACAGTGGAGTGATGGTTCCAAATTTAGATAAAACCTTCAACTGAAAAAAATACATCACAGTTGGATTAACAGTTGCAGCCTTAGTTTATGTCCGTCAATATACTGGAGGTGCACACCTTGTCTTTCATCTTACACGCACAGAATCACTCACAACACACACTGTGTTAATTTAAATTGGCATTTGTTAGGAGACTGTGCAGGCGTTACAAATTCTAAATAAATTAGCACTAAATTGTGGACGTGTCCTCCTGATAAAAGTAACTCTCAGGTGGATCATTGTGTTTTTTATGACAAGATCAAACTGTGATACGATTTATCCCCCAAAAAACTAGGTTGAGCCCAAAGTGGTCAGTTGAAACAAAGTCCATAAAATACAAAAATGACAAGCAAAATCTGAACTACGACTTGGGGGGCACAGGAAGAAAAAAGGTACTTACCAAAAATGTCATGAGGTTGGCATTGGAGGAAGAACCACTCTGGTGGGTGAGCAGGAGGCTGGTCCACCGAGTCGGCCAGAACATCAACGAGAACACAGGAGGAGGTGTCAGCTCGAACACTGATGGGACCACAGGAACTGGAGGTTCACAACTCTTGCTCTGAGGAACAGGAGCAGGTGGTGGGTAAACTGGGTCAGGATCAGAGGGCCAGAGGCTCAGGAAACAAAACTGAATCTGCTAGGGTGAGAGCCCACTGGAAGGCTGATTGGTGACTAGCAGGCCGGTGGTTCACCGACGGTGTAAGACCCAAAATGCAGACAGCTGCAGAGAGAAAAGTGAAATGGAGTCTTCTAATGAGATTTATCGCAAACAAAACATCGTTGAGCCCACAGTGGCCAGTCGTAACACTGTCCATTAAACACAAAAAAGCTAAGCAGAATCTAAACTTGAACAGAAGGGGCACAGGAAGAAAAAGGTACAAAAAACTCAGTGGCCTGCAAACAAAAAGTAACACTGAGGAGCTGAGCTGAAACAGAACCGAACTGAACAGATGAACTGCCAAGGACAAAGAGACGGACCAAGACTTAAATACACAAGAAAGGCAAAGATAATGGGGTTCAGGTGAAACACATTAGGACAGGGCAGACAATCACAACCAAAGGAGGTAAAACTGAAAACTTGAAGACACACTAGGGAATAATTACCAAACTGTGACACACATGTCGTTCCTTCCACCATGGCATGACAAAAAAGTGTTGTTTTTTAAAACCAAGAATCTGTTGTCTATATTTAAGAAAAGTTGGCCAAAATCCAACAATATCATTTAGCTTGGCAGGCCTCCCTATACAACAGTTGCTACTGCCTTCTGCCTTTGTAGATGAAAAAAAAACCCAGAAACAAATTTACACTCCTTATGGATCCAGTCACTTGGAATTACAGAGCAAGACAATTTATAAACACGTCTTTCTGTTGGACTGAGTGTGCATACCTGTTTCAAATTAATTCTATAAGAGTTATAGTTATCTTTAGTTTTTCAGATGTGGTGAGCTGGTTTTTCTTTAGCTTTTCATTGGGTCCACACAGACTTCATGTGCTTTAAGAAATTGCAGCCTGAGGTTATTTGATCCTGTGCTAGGACACATGGTGATGGGAAGATCTGATAAAGCTGCAGATAGCATTTCGTTGGGGACGCTGCATGTTCCCCCTATAGTGTGTCTGATGGTCGAGCCTCGTAGCTGAGCCTGATTGAAAGACAGCTTCTCAGCTGCCAAGAAACACAAATGACTTTCTCTTTTTCTCGTTGTGTTGATGAGGTGCTACAAAGGTGCAACATATAGAGTAGCCAGAGTAAACTGAGCTGTGATTGCTCAGAGTTGAAATGCTTCCATGTGAGCTGATCAGCGGTCCCTGTGCACTCTGACAGCAGTGTTTAGTTAAAGCACAGTTCCACATTAAACCAGAGCTGTGAAACAGTTTGACCTGTGCAAATATAATTCCTACATAAAAAATGATCATGCTGTTAGTAATGTTTTCATTTTTATGGAATCCAAGGCACCGAAGGTTGTTTTACAACAGGGAATTTTTTCAGGTTTGTCAAATAAGCCTTATATAAAACCTCCCCACACATGAAAACATCACTAAAATTTGAATATCTGTAAATCGTTTTACTAAAGAAAAGCTGCTGGGGCAGTGCTGCTGCCGTCAGCAGATGTGTCGGTGGCAGGAAGAATAGAGGAGATTTCCTCCTCTCTGAAGGGAAGACAATACTGAAGTTCTTCTGAAGGCTGTGGTTTTCATCAGCCTCGTGCTGTAGGCCGGCAACAGGGGCACTGGTTTGGCTGGATCACAAGACAGGAGACAGCGAGAGGGCAGTTGTATTAGTTTAGGATTTCATACATGGTTAGAGAATGGACTGACTGTATTTATCCACCGCCGCTGCTCTGCTCTGCCAAGAGGAAGCCCCCTCTGTCATGCAACCTGAAAGACAAAAGTGAGGGGGGAAAAAGGAGCAAAAGCATTCTGTCAGATATAAAACAAAATCCCTTATTGTAACAGTGCATGTCTCATGCTAGTTGTTAGCCTCTCATTAAACTTCCACTGTGCCCAGTGCCACTGACAGCAAATGTACGCAGCAGATCACTCAGTGCTTGTGAAAAATTTGCTCATTAAAAAAAATTAAAACAACAAAGGTAAATAAATAAACAATTCTGTTTCCCCAAAGACTTCATTTCAAACACCACGGCAGCTAATTATAGCCTTAAGTCAGGCACTTTGATGCGTTTTCCCTCAGCAGGAATCTCTGGTTTTTCTTTTCCTGAACGCGCTTTTCTGTTGGTCCCTAGGTAAACTGCCCGATGGTTCACAGCAGGTTCTGATCAGTCTGAGTATATAGTACATTTGTGTGTGTACTGCAGAGAAAGAGACTCAGAGAGAGATAGTTGACCCCATGTTGTCCACATTGTGAAATGACATTAAAACTAACACTTCCACGGCCTCCATTTTATGCATATCTAAACCTTGAAGCACTGGAAAAGCAACCGCAACCCAAGCTCGTGCTCGACGTCTTGCAGAAAGAAGCGTGTCTCCACAGCAAAAATAACATCTTCCTGGTTAAAGCTGTTGACTCTCAGTGGTGTGGCCCTCCACGTCTGACATTGGCAGGCCATCTGCGTGTGTGCAGCGCGAGCCCAAGATCAACAGCGAAGAAGGGAAACCACCCCGGGTGTCGGCAGACCGCTGCTGTTGGGCCCATCACACGCAGGAGGGCTGCTGCTGTCACACTCAAATGCACGAAACCGTAAACTTGTCTGGCCTATATGAAATGCTTGAAAGGGAAAGGGGGGAGGGGGGTCTTATGCTCATGCAGGGGTGGAAGTGTATACCCTGGGCACTGCCGTTTCCTCTTGGCTCGTTTCCCGGTCTTTCTTCAAGCCCACGCCTCACACAGGCATCCAGGCGGCCTCACATGTGAAGAAGTGCGAATGTAGCGATGCGGGGAGTGGAGTTGGGGTGGGAGGGTGGGGGTTCACTGTGAGGCTAAAAAGGCTTCTCAAAGCAGTGACGCAGCTCCACCATGCTCCCCTCCTATTAAAGTCAACCCAGGGTGACATATGACATCCAGACATGCAGGGAATAATTGTTTTTACTGATGCTCCCTGACGATGCCTTGTCCATGTATGAGGCTCCTTGTCTCAGCGGACCGCCGCTCATGTGTTTCCCATCAGGCAAGTCTGTGGTTACCTTCCTGATTTTGCTGGACTGGAAAAACATAGCTAATATGGTGTGATCTGGAAAAAGCTTTGATGCAGGGGCTTTACAAATAAACCTCTGAATGCCATATGGTTTGCATTCATCTCTTAATTTATTTCCTATAAATGTCTATTGAATATTCTGCGGAGCCAACATGTGTGTAACCAGACTTGGAAAACAGAAGGCCGGGGAGAGCAGTTTGTGGCAAAGTGTGATTATTATGATTTGTCCTTCTTTTTTTCTCCTTCTTGCTTTATGATAGATGAGTCGCAAAGTTGTTCCAAAACAAGCAAACAAGAAAACATGCAAACAGTTCTCCTGTGAGCTTTACAGTTCACGGCTCACCTTCCTGTGCCAGATCCGATACAAAGAAAATTCCACTCAAAGAGCAATTAAAAAGTGATGATTGTAAGCTACACGATGACTCATCAACTGACAGACTTTTCCCTATGAAGTTGGATATTGGGTTGCCACTGACAGAGAAGTCAACAGACAGCAGGCGTCCAGCGGTGGAGGACATGGAAGTGAGCTTTTCCAAATGCAGCAGACTTTCCAATGGTGGCTTCCAACACAGTGAAGATATAACCTGCTCTCTGTGCGAGGCTTCGCTCCGACTACAGGGAGCCCAACATTTGTCATCAGCAGCTGCCTGTGTGGGTGTCAGCTTTAGAAAACATACAGCATTTTGTTCCTTCATTATGCTCAGGGCCATCTATGCAAAAAACGCCAAGGAACAAACATGTCAAACGTTCATTTCACAGCTGCAGTCAACAGTAAACTAACAACAGACAAGTTTTCCACTTGCGCGATCTTTTCCATGATGATGTGTTTAATGTGTGCAGCTGTATGAAAATGAATGTATTGCAGTTTCATTTTCTGCCCACTAATATTCTAGAAACACACTGTGAGATAAACCCAGAGTGTGAAGGGGGAAAAAAAGGCAGTGGGTTTAAACAAACAAAATCATCAGTACAGACAGAGCGAGCATGCTGGACATGGAACAACAGCCTCGGAAAACATGTCACATGCCATTTGGTGGCCACTTTAAGTCAAAATGAGACGTTTTTAGCACGTCTGAGGCTCCTGGCACTGTTAATGCCACACTGTGCTATACACAGAGCGATGAGCTATTAAAGGATGCATTTGCAGCATGTGACACTTAGCAGCACATGGTAAATATGCACCAGGCAGAATATTCATGCCTCTACCTCCAGGTCTGACCAAACGCATTTCAGTCCGAGATAGTGGAGTTACGTATTTACTTTCAGCTGGGGTGAGAGGAGGAGAGGCTATAATCACTGATTGAAATGTAAATGTGAGGTAGCTAACTGAAGTATTAGGGCGGCAAGCGCGCAGAGTGGAGATATGAATTACAATCTGTCTGACAAATTTTTCTCATTGGACATTATGTAAATGGAAGGATAAGTGACTGCTAGTATTTGAAACAAAACTCGATGCAGGAGGCGATAAGTGAGAGTGGTTGACAGAGTGGTTCTGAATATCCACAGATGTTTCAAATTCAGTGACGATAATTTGATCATGCAAAATATATTCATTACATAAGGGCCCTGCATGCTAATAGAAGAGACTGTGTCCTATGAAGTTAATATTTACTGCAGCAGATCATTTAAGAGTAGACGTTCTCATCATGCAAGGCTTTCTGATTTACTTTTTTAACTGTAACTGTAACTTCTTGGCTCTGTTCCAGAAAACATCATTCAAAAATCACATTTATAAATGATGCAAATCACTAAAAAATCAGCCTGGAAATGCATCCTCACTTCACCTTTTTTGCATAAGGGTGATATCATTAAAAAAGATACACATATTAAAAATTATAATCGTGTTTAATTTTGTTAAAATGACAAAGATTTCAAGGAATGGCAGCTGGTCTGAGATTATGAACAGTGAACTCCAGGAACATCTTTACAGAGGCTAGCCTGTACGTAACACAAGGACTCTGGTTTTCTATACTGGTGTTGTAAATTTGGTTGGTGCATTTGTGTGGGTGGACAGTAAAAATAGTTGGCATTGCCCATTGCTGCAGTGGCCGCACAGACAGTTAACCATCTGGAGGGCAGACGTTGTTCTGTTAGCTGGTTGCAGTAAGCTTTGATGCCCGGGTCTTTGCCATCATCCTGACCCATGTAAGAGCTGGTGCTGACAGGTAGGTTGAATTTTGTAAGGGGAACAGATAGCTCAAATTACTCATCGGTCATAGCTGCACAACACCATGTAGACTTAAAAAGATTAAAAGAAAATAATAATAGCAAAAACTGGATCGGTGACTTCACAGTGTAATGTTTTTCAGTTAGTGGCAGCTTCCAATTGGTGTCATGGCAAATGCCCCCCATGTAGCTTGAGGATTTGGATAAACATTTCCAAAAATGCTTTGATCATCTTTCAAAAAAATTGAGAACTATCCAGATATGTCATGATCCTTGATTGTTCCTTGCACAGAAAGTGAGGAGAATTTATGTTTGAGTTGAGAAGGCACCACTGCTAATCACTGACTGATCTGTTCATAATAAGTTCTGAATATATATATATATACATATATCCTTTAAAGAACAAACATGAAAACTTAAAAAAATCTGACCTGAAATAACATCAAAGGGAACTCCTGCTTGACAGTTTTATCTTTTTCCTCTTCTGTTTAGAAATGGAGTGGCCTTGACACGGGGAGGGGGGGGGGGTAATCGGGGTGGACCGGCCTGGTCTGCACCCAGCCCAGTTCCCCGTCTGTAAACAATAGGGGTGTGGATTAGTTTGGAAACAATGTGTTTATTTAAAAAGCCCACTTCCTGTATGGACTCAGCAAGTCTCCCATTAATTTTATTGGCGGCGGCTCCAGTTCAGAAAATCATTGTTTAGAGGGGGGAAAATACAAAACACACAAGGCAAAAAGGAACGCTTTGCATCTGCACTCAGTTCCTGTGTGATAGGACAACGCATTAATAGAATTGGTCCTCGCTATTTGTGTTTTCGTTAATCATCTGGAGGGATCTAAGGTCCAGAGGAAAAAAACAAATGAAAAAACATTTTGATGTTTTTGTTGAGACTGCTCTGGCATGAGCTGGCTGTGGTGTGCACTACGTGTACAGATGTGAGTTTCATGAAACAAAAAAAAAAAAAAAAAGGGACAAAAAAGAAAGCCAAACAGTTTTTTTCTGCTTAGTCTAAACTGCCATGAGCAGTCTACAGATTCTGCCTGCAGGGGCTGAGATTCAGTTGAGGGCTGTGGAGCCCAGGAGCGACGCCCACCATCCTCTAACTGCCCAAAGCCACATCCTGTCCAAAAGGAAAAGACTTGCACTTTCTCCTCAGGAGGAACACTTGCATTAATGTGATCTCAATTACCCATAAAAGCAGTCCTGCAGCAGTACTCACACCTCACAGCCTCATTCAGCATCAGTCACATCCTGCAATACACATGTGCTTTAATATGAGCTGATCTGAAGTCTGCTGCGGAAAAGTTCTGAGGCCGGCGGAGGGAAACAAACAAAACCGCTGATGTGCTGTCACGCCGAACCAAATTTGTGATTGGGAGTAGCTCTGGTGGAGTTTATGAGTTCATTTCTGAGACTGACAGATGTGAGGGGGGATGAAAAGGCATTAAGAATAAGCAGTGCAACCTTAGCCCATCCAGACACATGCTCAGAGGCCAGAGAGTAACAGGTAAACTCGGGGGAGGGTGGTTAAGCCCTAGTTAGGCATGTAAATCCCACCCTTTACAGGCAAAGCGCTCCAGTAGATCCCTGTCAATTTCCTGCAGCTGTGCTTGGGCGGATTTACATGAATACACTCTATCACTAGTGCTTAGCCTCCTGTGTTATACATTTACGCACTTTTGGGTGGGTTATAAAAATGGGTTATTTTCTTTTGACTTTTTTTGTCTTCCGTAGAGAAAGAATGGTTTTATTTACAAGGCACCCAGCATGGCTTCTTTTGTAAAATGACTCCTCAGTTTTGTCCACGGGCCAGACGTAAGAAGGTTAGCTGCCTGTTTCCTGATAAGCTGGCAAAACCTATCAACCCCGGCAAGAAGATAGTGCTCTGTATTTCTGTCATGCTTTATCATCAGCTGGGGTGAAACTAAACCGGTGTTAAGCAAGAGTAGAGGGACCATTTCCCTGGATTACAGGCGTCAACTTTAATTTCAAAGACCAATGGTGTATCCAGGGAAGGTGCAGGCTTCACTTGCCACAGATTGGCAGCAGGCTCCTGATAAGGACCGGATGGCGTTGTTCGCATTCACCATGGGGGCCTATTGATCTCCAAGCCGCTGGTTCATTTCATAAAATACAAGGTAAATGGTGTTAGTGCGGCAGTATGGCTCCCTATTCACCAGACACACTGCGTCTTGTGCCAAGTCGTCTTGGCTCTGTGCTATGGCGAACAGGAAAGGCACTGCAGGAAGACAGGGTATCTGTCAGGAGTCATTAAGGAAGGAGGTGACGGTTCAGGCTTTTAGAATAAAGTGCAATGAGCTTTAGAGGAAACATGTTTTTTTCTTTACAACAAAGCCGAGTCACGTTATATCCAAAGTTTGATTCAGAGAATTCTTCCAGCTCTGTGTTCTGACTAGTCAAACTGAGCCTGAGCTTAAAGCAGAATTATCTTTCAGATATTTCAGTTATCAACATATTGAGCACTTATTCATACTGAAATATCACCCCCCCTTTTTTTGGAACAAAATTTATGAAAAGCATAATCACAACATGAGGGCCCTCTGATTTTATTATCAGTGGGTGTTATTATTAGAAAACCATTTCAAATGATATGTCACATGGGAACAAATATCATTTACAAACCACTAATGACTTGCAAACACTCCTCTAGCCTCCGGTGCAGAATGACGCCTTCACACAGTGTGTGCTCTGCCCGCCTCTCTACAGGGACGTGTGGTGGGATGCAGAATGCTTTGAGAATCAAACAGAATAAACAGGAAGACCTCTATCTTTCAGCTTGGGCCATACAGCAGCAGTAACACATTAATTCTTAAAAATCAGCACATTTAAACCTGTCATTACCATGGCCATCTAATGGTTTTTTAAGGTGTGTGTTTGTTGCAAAAATTCAAATGAGACACTAAAATATGTACATATTCTGTGCAGAGATGGATTAGGTTTTGGATATTAATAATTGAGCAGACATTATTATTATTACACTTTGCATCTTCTGGGTGGATCAAACTCACCTCACTGCTGGACTGCTAATAATAAGTCATCAATAAAACATTCTCATAATGTCAGAGAGACACTTGTGTAGATGCACGGTCTAATTTTACATGGGTTGACTTGGTCATTAGTTCAGTATGGCGTGAATGCCTCGCCATGCAAAACACAGAGCAGGTTACAGAGGTGGCCTGATGTGGCCTGACAGTCAGTGCATCAAGCCGCTCCTTCATTAATGTTAATCATCTTGAAATTGTGAATAACCAAATCAGAGCACCTATATGCAAATATTTAAAGCATTTTACTTTTTAATGGAAAAGGTGTTTTTGTTTCTGGCGCTATCATTTGCATAGTAATTGTGTCTATTGTGTCGTGTTACCTTAACGTCAGACTGGCCTGGATCAACATTTGATTGTCACGTGTGCTTGGAACGCAACCACACAAAATAAATAAAGGACATAGCACACAGACGGGAGAGAGAGTCATGTAAATTGCAGTTTAAATGCCATGTCAAAGTTTCCCTCTCAAAGTCAGACATCATCCAGGCTGTTGGTCTTGAAACCTTCCAAAATGTTCATAGAACTGTAATGAGAAACTAAGAAAAGCACAGACTATTGGGAGAGTGCCTTCTTTATTGCCATGCAGACATAATAACTTAATGCAAATTGCAACTAGTTAAGCACAGCAAAATAATATGATACCATTGTCTGCAGCAGATTGGTATTATAATGTTAGGATGTGCAAATAATCACATTGTCTCCCTGATACAATTACATTATTTGTTCTGGTTGTATCATACACCAATAAAAGCAAACATCATATTAGGATTCATGGCACTTTTCGCATTGCGTTATCAATATGTGGAAATAATTGTCTGCTGAGAGATTAAATTACATTATTGTGTATCTTTTTCATGCCTAATAAATAATGATGGATGGCTCTTATTTTCATCACCACCTGCAACCATTTTGTCTTCTTCCCCCTCGCAAGTTAAAAATGAGAGAATAAATAAAGAAATAAAAGGGGAGAGTGAGGAACCTCGAGCAAGACAAACCCGCCGAAGTTTCATCGACTGTTCAAGGATGCCAGACTGCCAATAGAAGTCAGAAAGACACCCGAAAAGTCAACATGCCACTGTTTATTCATTCATACATCTTTTGGCAAGCACACACTTTGAGATGATGAATAACTGACAAGGAAAAAGCCTTGCAGGGGATTTTCTGTTTATCATGACTTTATCAAATATTGTCCCTTCAAACTGTGGCATATTTCAAGCTGAAGGTCTCAAAGGCACGAAAACCCTTTCAAATAAACCATAAAAACCTAAAACTCATACAGTGTTTAAATGTCACATCATTATTATAATATTATGAACAGTATGCCATTTATCAGTCTAAAGCTATCTGCCTCACATCAAATTATTTAAATATGCTGCTTAAAGTAGTAGCTAAGTAGCAAATACAAGCTGAGCTACAAAGTTGTTTAGTTGTGTCAGTGCATCCAAACAATTACTGAGGAGTAATGGTAGTTGACTGTTTAGCAACATATTTGTAGTCAGTGTGTAAACAGGATGTTAAACAGCTGGTGTCAAGTATGAGATCATGAGCTCAGTGGCAAGACATTTGAGATGTGATTCAAATTAAATACTATATGGAGCCGACAGAGTCTATGTATAAAACATCCATTGGAATTGCAATCAGTTATGACTGACTGTGCTGAGGCAGTGAGTGCGACATAAAATGATAAGTTATACATAAAAGTCAAAATTCTGTTGCTCATGTGCTAAATAAAAATGAAAACAACATTTTTGGGAGTACATAAATCACTCACCCTCATTCATTCATTTATTTTCACACATAATAATTTAACTCAGGTCTTAAAAATGAAGTTGCTATAACAATAATTATTGTTGTTATTGTTGCTGTGTGGATTTTTTTTGTGTTTGTTTTAGTTAGGCCTTTTCTTTTCCCTTTCCTGTATTGTAATACCCTAATTATTTATGTTGTATGTCTTTTGTTATGAACAGGCTGCTCTGTACTACTCATCTGTGCATCAGCACCTGTCTTATCAGGTTACATTCTCACAGTCTAAAAAAGACAGTTTCAACTTCCAGACTTGACATTTTCCACCTGAATTTCTGACCCTGAAAAATGAAAAACAAAAATGAAAAAAGAAAAACAGCTGAAACTGCAAAATGAGACCTGAAAATAGAAGGTAATTCAAACCACATCAGTTCAGATTCATGTTTTCAAATCAAGAAATATTTGTCTCATAAAATTCAGCATTAAGTAATGAACGTTGGTTGAATTTCATTTATAAAAAAATCCAAGTTATTAGGGTCTTTTCTCTGCCTGAGTGAAGTGAACCTCCAACATGTTTTCTAGACTTGACAAATGTCAGAGATAAACCTGCACATCCAACAACTGCAGCCAGTTGTGTGGGCTGCCTGACTCATTTACAATTCACTTTCACTCCTTGCTTTTGCATAACCCTAATTTTAATCACTTCATTTGCACTTTGTGTGAGATAAGAGAATTGATTAGCCACCACTCTTCAGGAGGCTTCATGTTTGACATTCTCTCTTTTTTCCCTCTTTCTTCCAATCCACCAGTCGTAGCTGTCAATACCTGAAACTCCTGTTACATGAGATGCATTCATTGGCACGCTGTTATGTGGTGATAAAACAAGGTAAGGACATTACAGTCTCCCCACCAGTTAATTGGCATCAGAGAGAGAAATGCTGTTATAACTTCATAACTTCTTAAGTCATGCCTTGTGCACAGCTAGACGTACAGCGTTGGAAAAATTTACATTTTAATGAAATATTTGAATAAGCACTTGAAATTCACTCTACCAGGTCTCCCGGTTCTAAAACCAACATTTCATGTTTGTGTTTTGAATGGCAGCGTCAGAGAAATTAGAATGCCAGTCATACAGATTAGGAGGGCATCAGTGTAAAGTCACAGGCTTCCTCAATCAAGGTTCACTGCAGGTAAACAGTACCCATGACATGTTTAAATGATAGCTTTTTTTCAGAGAAAGGAGGGGAGAAAAAAAGCAATAATTCACAGCAGAGTGAAAGAAAGGCCTATATAGGAATCAGAGCAGGAGAGAAGTGAATAGAAATTCAGACTGTTGCCAATGAAGGCTATCTACAGTTAACAATAATACACCTCTTTTTAAGTAAATCTGTCAGAGAGCCACCAAACTGCTTTTTAAATTTCCACATGAGTGATGCTTCTAAATCAAAAAAATAAAATGAAAGTTTGTGTATTGCCTGCAGTTTTATTTGAGAAAATATGGATTATGTAGGCTATCTGTAGATAATTCATGACTACATAAATTAAATATGGAGTTGTAGGTTGATTGACGATTGAAATTTTCCATTTTGGAAAATAGATATTTGCTGTCTCGCCTTGTGTAAGATAATAAGAATGGTATATTGATAGAAACTACAACCAGCAGCCCATTAGCTTAGCTTATCATAAAGACTGGAAATGGAGGGAACAGCTTGCCAGGTTCTGTTCAAAGGTACCAAAACCTGTCTGGTTGTTCCTTGTTTCCAGGGTTTAGGCTAAACTAAGCTGATGGAACGCTGTTGCTTTCTCATTACTGTTCAAGTCTGAGAGGAGGATCGGTCTTCTCATCTAACATGAACAGAAATAATCACATATTCCAGTCTAACTGCTCCTTTAAGTAAGATTGCAGGTCTATCAGTATAAGTGGGAAATATTGGGGTTTTTTTCCTATGTGAAACAATTTTTCAGTATTCAAACATTAGCCCTTATGTGGCCAGCATGTTGTATGTAACCATATAATAACTGTCTGTTTTTGGTGACACATTGTTTTTCTCAAATCATTTTTAAAAACGCCTCCCAGCTGCAGCAGCCATTTCTCTGTTAATTCACTATGACACAAAGTGCGCGAGCCAGATGTAATTATTCATGTTGTTTTGCATCTCTTCAATTATTCAAACCAAACAGTTCTTCCAGTGCTGCTGGCTGCTTGGACGTGAGGACGGGTCAGACAGCGAGGGCTGGAGTTGAGCGGAGACCTGCAGTACAGTTCATCACTGCAGCCACTTTGTTTACAGTGAAGCGGGATCAACCTGAGGCTCAACGCTTCACACCTGCTCCACACCAACTGGTTAACAATGAAAAGGGGAATAGACATGAGTAGTTCTAATAGCGTTAGCAAGGAAATTACAATAGCTACTGATTGTACAGTACATGTCAACAGATCCATCTCCAGAACAACTTAGCTAACTCTGTTGATGTCAACTGTACAAAAAGGGTTCGGCAGATAAAGCACAAGTGAGCTTTGATTTGGAATTCATTGTCCAAGGTCAAGAATACGCTTAAATGTTTGACACAAAAGTCGACTTAAAGCACTCCCCACCGGTGGTCCCTGAATGCAACACAAAACAGGCATTGACATTAAACTGGAACTGTTGATTTCAGAGAATAAAGGTCAATGCAGCTCACAGTTTGAGTTTCAAAGAGAAGAAACTCGGGGATTAGAGTTGCTATAACAACATGATCGAGTGAGGTCTTTAACCAACAGTGCATCCACATTCAGCTCCCATCACAGCACCTGCATTGTATTATTAGTCATCTTCAGTTAGCAAACCCATCAGTGGATCCAACAGCTCCCCCACCCCTAACTCTCTGTTTCCAAGAGAAGGCGACATCTGAGCATCTCAGCTATTTACTCAATGAGCGTAATTACCATTGGCTACTCACATGAAGCCTGCTAACTGATGTGATAAGTACCTTTATACTTTCATCTTCCTTTAGCTCCCTTTTTAATTGCTTGTACTCTGTTTGAAACCTAGCCGTGCCTTCTAATAAAGAAGAAAGCAGGCCCAGCTGTGAATTACTGATTGTTGTGTTGGAGCTGAAGCTGGTAGTGAAACAGGCATTGTGGTACTGTTGTGTATGTGTGTGTGTGTGTAGGGGTGGGGGGCAGTGAGGCATGCCTTTTGAACAGCAGGTGGTAATTGAAACAAAACAAGGGCTGATTAGGGAAGCGTCTGGCAACTCATGATCCAAACAGCGAGCCGCCGAGGAGCCCAAACACAAGAGCCCTGGAATAAAGTGGTCATCATCTAATTAACAGAACACATTTTAATTACCGGGTAAACCAAGCAGTGCAGTGTGTCAATTTAACTGATTTGGTAAGTGCCAGTTTACAATATCAGAAACAGACAAATAATTGGAATCTAATTACAAGCAGGTCTATTGCACACCAGCGCCTGCAGCCCATCTTAATAAACAAATTTTTACATCAAACCATGAATAACAAACACTGCAGGACAGCTAATTGCCTCACTGCAATGTTGGGAGTTTGCCAGCTTTGACTATTTGACTGAAGCTCTTGTGTGAATGGATGAGGCTGTGCCGTGCTTTAATTAGAATAAAGTGAACAGCAGCCATCCACATTTGTTTTGTTGCAATTTGAACAGAGCCAAAGAAGAAGACTGTGAGCTGGGCAGGGAAGGACGGGGCACCAACAGAGCATCTCTCTGGGGTGACACAGCAACATTCGTGACTGTGGAAGAAGATTAATGGTGATCTTTTATTAAATGGTTATTACACCCATTTTGAAAAAAAAAGAACATATTTCCTTACCTCAGGTAGTGTGTAGCCATACTGCTTTGGTTTTCCTGCTCAGGTTTTAGGATGTTTCTGACATTACTACCTCCACCTCAGAGAAATGTTGTCTGCTGTTCTTACAGAGTTGAAGAATTAGCCTGTTTCCAGAAATTTATGGAGGCTGTCTCTGCCAGGGAAAGAAAAACAAGTGGATTATAAATCTGGCATGATCAAAAATTAAAATACTCATGGTAAGTCAAAATGATGAGATATTAACTGACAGTGTGAGTTAACTTACAATGCTGGATAGCAGCAGTTTTTTCATAAGGACTATTTCTTTGGTAGAAAGTGATTCAAGCAAACAACAAATAACATACTTGACAGTGAGGTCTGTGGAGTAAATGAGTCATTGTTTCAGGATAGTGATGGTGCTGAAGTACTTTCATTTTAATGCCGTGAGCACCACAAGTAAAATTTCCACTGACTTGAGGCTTGGGGTGGGTGGATCAATACCTCAAGTACTGATACCGAAAATGTTTTATTGCAACTTTCCTCAGTGCATGCACTATTTGCTTCTCTACTGCTGATGTGTGCATGCACCATGTGTTATTTAGAGATTTCAGTGAAGTAAATCATGCATCTATTTCAGTGCTGGCTCGTAAGCAGGTATCAAATACAGAAGGGGAAAGACCCACTCATAACTGAATGGCAATTTTTTGTTTCAAATTCTTCAAGTCAGCGTTTTGGCACGTTACATTTAGTCAACCTTGGGAACCTGAAAAAAAACTGCATCATATTTATGATTGTGTCATTCAGAGGATTCCCACAAAATATGTTTTTTTTTTTTTTAATTCAGTATGGTCAAAAGAAGTTTGGCAGCCTTTAAATAATGCACCTCATAAATCATGTAACACCTTGTCCTGACATGACAGCACATTAGTCCCTTTTATGATAAAAAATACTGGTATTGGTATTAATAGTTTTGATTCTGGCTGTGGTATTAGGTGGTAATATCCACTCATACTTGAGGCAGAACTCTCATAGGTGGACATTACAACATCTGGGCAAATAAAAAACAAAATGTGCATGGCTAGACACCAGTGAAGGGAAGGGAAGTAATATGAATGATGCGAACAGACCCTCTTAGCTATTAGAAAATTAAAACCATGCTTGTTTAATTAAATGTTTCCTTTTTTTGGACATGGATGTGAAAATTATTGAGGAAGACCCAAATTTAGGTCCTGAGGCTTTGTCCGGTTAGACTGGAGTGTTGTCTGGGAAAATCCAGATTTATGTTTGGAAGGCCAGTATTGGCTGATCATGTCACTGTGTCAATATATCTACAGAGACCCACTGTTCCCATAATATTTCATCCAACTTTATGGACTATAATAATATCATATGTTAGTGCCTCTCTGTAAGTTACTGTGCAGTTAATTTATGTGAATGCTTGTTTTAATGGCAGGTTTTTTTTAAAAAATACAAACACCCTCCATTGCTGTACGTTCCATCTAACTTCACGTTATCTGATCCAGTTTGCCATCAGTGTCATGAAAACAACACACACGAAGCCCAAGCGTCCGGTGAAATACTGCCGACAGAAAGATTGCTTGTGATTTTATATTGTTTCCATTAAATCTTGTCTTTCAAAGCCCTTAATTAATAATACACTTGACATTTATGTTTTCCAGCAATAAGCTAAGCAAGAAACGATTTATGTCACCTCAAGCTTTTTAACAAATCAATGCAACTATTTGTAATTGCTTGTTTCACAAGATTAAAAGTGCTTACACTTGATCTTTGTCTCCTGTTTAGTGGCCAACATGACCTGTGCCTCCATCGTAAAAAACCCAAGTCCTGGTCATCAGCATTAGCTCCCGTCACCAAATCCATATCGCTATTATTTCTGGGATTTTAATGCTGTTACAATTTATAGCTTATCAAATGCAGTTACCTAAATTGCTGTTAGGAAAAGACAGTTTAACTGTCTCTTTTTAATTACGATATAATTTAATGTGGAGGGTGAGATGAGAGTCCTGCCGCAGATGACAAACACAGGTCTGCGTTCAACTGTGCTGCAGGTGAAAATAATGAGAACAGCACTGTAAGGTGCTATCTGCAACTGTGAACCCTTAAAACTGAAAATTTTGGTATTTTGGGGTAATTTATTCTTTTCACTTTTCATAACTTTACAGTAGATGGATGCTGCAAAATGTGCATTTCTTCAAGTGCAAGTCCAAATAAAGATTAAATGGACTGAAAATTCAGATGACTGGTCTGTATAAACCTTTCTTCCGTCAGGACTCAAGTTCAATAACGTGACAAAATAATGGGTTGCCCTGCTGTATGAAACTGAAACAATGAGAAACCCAAGGAAAGCATCTGAACAACCAGCATTTTATTGCATGTTTAGAATGCTCACGTCAGCCGTCGCCACTGACTACAACAGAGTCTGCATCAGACAGACAAGGAATGATGAGGAGGTTACAGACTGGTGGAAATGATGAGCAATAATATTTCTCTATAAAAAAAAACAGGAAAAAGAAACTACAGAGTACATCTTCAAAGAAACAAAAAATAAAGAGAAAGAAAGACAAGCTGCTGCAGGATGAGAGCACCGTGACAGCTCTTCGGCTGCCCCCCTCCTCCCCCTCCTCTACGTGGAAAAAAAACCCAAAGTGATGTGAGAGAGGGAGAAAGAGCGGGACGGAATGACAGCAGGCTGGATGGTTGGTGATGGATGAAACGATGGCGCTTTAGCTCGGGTGACAGTGTGTGTGTGTGTGTGTGTGTTTGCGTGCGTGTGTATGATGTTGGAGGGGGGGTGTCTGATGCCACATGGCTGCAGTTTGCAGGACATCACACTGAAGTCTCCACCTCTGACCTGCCGCTGTGCTTGGTTTGACTCGTTTATGATGAACCTTGAGATAAAAATATAAATATCTTGATGCCCGAAACGAAACGTGGGTTTTACCTATAAAACGTGGATGAGAAGGACGCATGAGTGAAATGAAGTTCTCAATCAAAAAAGAAAAACAAAAGACAGCATTTAACAATATTCTTTACATCTTGGCACTGCATATTTTTCTTCTTTTTCCTATTAATTTCATATAAAATATCATTAGATTGATACACCCTTATATTATTACTGACCACTTAAACCATACCCCCCACCCCACCCCATCTCTGTGACCCTGGGATTAGCCATGCAAGATATCTCCATCTTGTAGAGGAAATATACCTGTCTGCCCTTTTCTCAGAGCAGTAATCTTTAACATACAGCCACAGAAGGCAGTGGTTGGACCATCAAAAGGAAGTATCAAAAACAGCTTAACACAAAGAGGGGAAAAAAATCTGTACAAAATGCTTAGGTCAATGATAACAGAGAAAAGGTCTGTTTTCTATATTACAGTTTAAAATCCAAAATTGGGGATAATCTCCCCCCTCAGCCTGCCCCCGCCCAGCTCACCCAGATGTCTGTGAGGATGATGTGATTTTTTTCTCCTTTTTTCTTTTTTTTAAAGCAAGGATTACTAAGTAAAATACATTTGCAGCACAGTTTGCTATTCCAATACATACAGCAGTTTTTTTCTCATAGCTATTCCATAGTAAATACAAAGCAGTGGCAATAAAGCAAACATCATAACACAAATGTATTTTTTGATCTTAAAAAAAAAACAACGGGGGGCAGGAAAAGACAAAGGCTATACTGCCATGTATGTACAACCTAATATTGTAACGCCCTTAAAACAACCCATCAGAGAACAGACTTTGACAGGATGAATGGTGCCACACACAGCTGGGTGATATTTCCATGAACAAAACTAAAAAGGGCCTGAGGTTTGGATTGGTTTGGCAAAAAAGAAAAGAAAAGAAAAGATGAAACCTTAAAGATAAACAAGCTCTAATTTCATTTTTCTTCTTTTTTTTCATTTTTTAAAAACTTTTCTCTCTACAGTATCAGACTACACATGCAAGACATACAACTAAGTGCAACCGAGTGAAATGTTTGTTTATTTTTTTTCTCATTTAATTGAATCATTCCCTATAGGTTTGAAATGAGGTATGCGTACGAACGGTTTTCTCATGCTGTTATCTTTAGTAATGTCAAGCTACACATGCTGAGAATGTTCTAATCTACCAGCACTTTTTCCTCCTTTCTGAATACCAAACAAACCGGCCAGATGACTGGGGGCTTGTGGATGAGCTCGGCCCTGTTCTCACGATCCCAGCCTGGCTGTAACTGACCCATCCCACAGCTGCCTGGATATTAAATACATCTTCTGGAAACCACAGATTGCCCTTTTCCTTTTTAGTTAATGAGCGGTGAACTGAAAAAAAAAACAATAATAATAACTGCCATAAAGTACCTTGTACCCAGCTTATTAGTTGACAGGAGTGTTTTTTTAATATAAAAAGTAATAAGTTGACAGAAACTAAACACAATCATAAAGTCTTGCCTCATAAAGACACTAAAACCCCTAAAAAGTGGCATACAATCATTTCAAAGGATACAAATGTTTAAGGAATAAAAGACGAGAAACAATTAATCATCGTGTGGTCCAGTTGACGTAAAGAATCCGTTTCACATTGTTCTCTGCAAAGCTTTCCCCATTACCAGTATTGTTTTCCTCATCGCCGTTATCTACACACCCTTTATGTTGCTAACATATCTGTTCCTGACCAAGAAGCTCCCTTTTCCACTCACTGGCCTATAGACAAAAAAAAAAAAAAAGAAGAAAAAAAAAAATCCCTAATTTGGTCATCATGTAGTCAGCGCCTCCCATTCAGATTTGGTCACTGCAAAATATTAACCGCAGCCGTCCTGCTCGAGACACCCCTTTGGTTTAAATTTTTTTTTTTATAAAAATGAATGAAAACACCAGTTTGAGGAGCGCTTCCCCTCGATTCATTCTGCCACTGGCTCTCCATCCCAGCTGCTGAGAGGCTCCAGTGGGAGAGAATGGAGGGGGCATATTTGGCCTTATCTGCTATTGCATGGAACACACAACATTGACTTTGTAGTTTATCTTTGGTTGTCACAGAACAAGATATTAAAACACATTAACAACTAAAATTAAAAAAGCCAAATAAAACATAAAATAATAATAATACCAATAATAAATAAAAATCAAAAGTGGTTGATTGCAGTCTTGAAAATCATGGTCTCTTTAAAATTTAACTCTCTGCCAAGGCTGGAATTTTGGTTGCTGCATCACAGAACCACATTTCACTCAGCTGAACGTTGTGAACTTCAAACTATTGGCTTTGTGGGTGACACCGTACGTCCACATTCCCACAGTAGCAGACACTGCTCATCTGGGCCCTTTAACGATGGCTGTCAAATGCTGGAATGTGCAATGTTTGGGTCTTATTGCAAGTCTTGGGACTTATTTCCCTCGAAGAAAAAGGAAAAAGAGCGTTTTTCATCTGGTGTGCAATTATTAACACTCAACTAAAACTTAAAACTAGCCATGCGTGTGATACAAATAAAACTACAGGGAATGCACATTTATCTTGAATGAAATTACAGCGTGGAAAAAGCAGACGCATTTGATTAACAGCGACAGTTGTGTTCAGGAATCACAATTAGTTGGTCTAAATCATTATCTCGCCGGTGCACACCTGACATTTTCATTTTGCTTTCAAAAACCCGGAGCTTGTAAGTGATCAGAAATTCTGTTGCAGCTGAGCATGCTCTGCCGTGAGGGGCTGTTTTAAAGTATAATTTCATAAGGATAAACCATAACCTGCATGATTTCTCTGTCATTCATTCGCATCTTAAATTAAGCTTCATTGATGCGTGGAGAGAGCCTTCATTATGAGTAGTGCATTGCCAATGGACTTCATGAGAAGGAGGAGGGGGAGGAAGAGGAGGGAGGGGGTGAGGGGTGGGCTACGTGTCAGAGTGGTGACTTTTTTTTTCTATTTTGAAGATTGTTGGAATAAATGACAGAAAAATACTGCTCGGTATCTGACATTCTGCTTCGTGTGTGTGTTTAAAAGAACAACATGAAAGGAAATCATAAACATTCATCATCAAGTGCTGACCACACAGAATCTCCACAGCATGGGCATCATGAGGTCTGATCCGTTTACAGAAATAAAAAAAAAAAGATTAAAAAAGCAACATCAACAACAGCAATGAATGATGGAAAGACACATTATGTTCATATTTTATAACCTCGCACCCCTCCAACAAAAAAACAACAACAAAAAACACCCAAATACAAACGACACCCCTCCCACCCTAGATGGAATCAAACCAATCAGAAGTGTTGAAGGCAGTGACAATGAACAGAAGTCCACACTCGCACTCCCCAACACACACAGACACACACACGTACGCATACACATACACACACGGTGTAAATTAAACGTCAGTCATTCTCTCCTCCTCTCTCTCTCTCTTCAGTTTGTGGTTAGATGTGTGTGTCTGAGAGAGGGAGGGAGGGAGACAGAGATAGACAGAAAGTGGGGTAGGGTGGGGGAGAGACACAACCCCTCTTGCAGTCCGCAGAGTGCAGTACGTCCTGGCTGCACGGCGAGGGTCTCCCACAGTCTGACCTCCAACATGTCACCCCCCCGTACCAAACAAGTCCATCCGACACATGAGTAGAAATGAAGGTTTCACTTTTGAAGCTTTTACTTAAATCAAAAATAGAAAGGAATCAGAAAAGAAGAACCCTCGTGTGGGTCGTATTCTGTTTTTTGTGTGTGTGTGTGTGTGTGTGTGTTTTTGTTATGTATTGTAATGGCACTAAAAAGTTAACTTGGAGACATTTGAGAGCTGTCATCAGTGGCTGAGACTGCAGTTCAGTGTTTGTTATCTGCGGAGCGTTTCTGTCTCCCAGACGACCCAGACTGCCTCGGCCTCTGAGGCTGGGGAGGAGGGTGGGGTCGGGGGGTGGCGGGGGATGGCGCTAGCCTTACAGCATGTCGTCGTGGCCCTGGTCGTCGTCGTAATCTCTGTGGTGATCGAAATCTGGACTGTGATTGGCGGTCGTTACCAGGGAGAGGGGCCCTTCGTGGTCTTCGGGGTCCAGTGGTTCCTCCTTAACGCTGATGTGATGCCTGGAGGGGGAGGAGGAGACGAGAGAGCTCCAGTTCTGCCATCCTTAACTTTCTCACATCCCTTTGTTTTTTTTTGTTTTTTTTAAATAACCTTTCACACACAGGCACAAAACGATACAGACCTGTGCTGATTCTGTTTATAAAGAAGGAAACAGGGGAACAAAAACAAATGTCTGGCTACAGTGGGAGTGTGACTGGGGGGTCTCAGTGGTGCTGATGATAATTTCAGCTTTCTTTTGAGGTATTCCAACACCGCCAAAGCTGCGGGCTTTCTTATTTTCATGGCAACCGACAACAGGGTATTCACTTAGAATTGATAAATGAGGAAGATTAACAACGTGAGACGAGGAGCGGAGAGAATGGACTCTGCGGAGCGAGTGGGCTGCCGTTGTCAGCCTCCTGGTGGCGGCGGATCAGCGGCGCGCTGTGTGTTCCCCTTCCTGCTCGTTAACATGCACAACCTGCGAGGCGGGTCTCCAGAGGACGACCCCGAGCCGGCTTCTATCATTAATCAACTTCAAGCAAACACAGCGACCAGACACCACCATACATGCTTTAAACTCCAGAATTAATGCATATTTTCAGCCGAGTGTCAATAAGGGAAGAAAAGCGCTGGCAGGGAAGGCGCGCGAGCGGAGCAGCGGCGACGCACTCGGCGCAACACTGTGATAAGAAACAGAGCCCTTATGAGAATAATAATGCTGTCACTTGTAAACAAGGCAAAAACATGAGCCACCCCCCACCTCCCCTCCCAGCTTACAGCCTGTGCAAAAGAGCCACTAAAGAGATGAGATCTGCCAAATTTCTCATTACAGAAACAGAGCAGGAATAAAGCGCAGGGGGAGAGGAGGCCTGGCTGTGGGCAGAGAGGAGAGAGAAAAAAACCCCCTAAAAAACATTATGAGCAGCTGCAGGGGACTTGCCGCTCTAACCTGCGGTGCCAGGCGGCTGCAGCGGAGGTGGAGCGGTGTCAGGATGAGGCGCCGGGCTCATTTACTACCACAACAAGGGACAACTGGCACATTCTTCATCACCAAAGCCCACATTTGATTTATTCGCACCAGGACATCTCGTGTAATTTGCAAACTATTGTGATGGAGATGCTCGTATGCTAATGAGCTGACATAATTTGGGTGTAAATTATAAAAAGGGGAAAAAGTAAAGTCAGCTTTTCTATCATTTTCACATCAAAGTAACTCCACAAGTGCTGTTGCCTCGGGTCTGACTCTGTTGCTGCAGGGCAGACATGAAATTGTTATTATTATGCTATTGAACTGCATGCTGATGCTACACTTTGCTCATAATTAGCCTGCTCTGGATGCCTGATTCTCATCTGCCCGTTTCACAGGAGTGCTCCGGCTTCTTCGCCGCGTTGAAAAGTGGCGTCCTGTCAACCAGCAGCACACTGCCACATGTGGGGAGCACATGTTGTTACGCAGTTAACAGCGGCGATGAACTTGTATTAACAAGAGCATCGCTGAAGAACGGCGACATTTTTGCACACGCGCGTGTACGGCTAATTCCCCGAGCGTACTTCCACTGAACACTGAATGCTCGATCCAAGGGCATGAGACTGTGGGTATGATTTGTTAATAACAGAATAAAGTTCTTTAAAAGCAAAAGAAAACAGTTTTAACTCATTTTGTAGTTGCGCAAAGCTTATAGACATAATTATGGAGAGAGCTGGTGAGCTCTATCAGCCTAAAGATAGAAGCAGAGGGGCAGAGGGAGAAGCAGGCTGCCTTTAGGCCAGCACACCCATCCTGTCTCTGCCTTTCCTGTTCCACAGCCATGCCCAGAGCTATGTTCACAGTGATTAGGGATGGCACTTTCCTCCATTTGGCCAGGAGCTCATTACTGCACCTTTTTTTTCTGTTTTTTTGTTTTCAGGCAGAATTTCCCCCGAGCTCATACATTTCAGGAGGCCATCCCTGAGTCTACCCGCGCCGCACATCGGTGGTCTGCCCCCACATCTGGAAACGATGCAGCGCGCGCCGTATTATTTTAGGCTTCAAACAACTTAGCAGACACTCCTATACAACAAGTGAACGGGGAGCTGCGGTTTCCAGGCCGACCGCAACTTTCCTACATGAGAATCTTGGATGATGTCCTCCAGACTAATTATGCTTTTGTGTTGTTTTTCTTTCAGCGGCTCAGAGGCGTTTCTGAATGTGTTGCAGCTCATGTTGCACCGCGCCGGAGCCAGCAGCTCTGTCACTCTGCGTTCTGGCATTTTATAAATATTTTAACAAATTGGAATGATGATTATGGCGAGACTGAGACAGACAGCAGGACACGTAAGGGAGAGTTCATAAACTTGCTGTTAAAATAACAGGGGGGCTCCGGTCTTTTCTTCCTGAGCCGTCTGGTGATGGAAGCTTTGAAAAGGTGGAGTTTCCTTTTCTGCAGGGAGGCCGGCCACAGCTCTGGCCATGACCCCACACACCACTCCAACATCATCCTCCTTCATTTTATTTATTGTCCTCTCTGGCATTGTTTCCGTTTCATCTGAAGCCATGTTCGTATTAAGTCGTTTTAGTGCAGTTTGGGTGGGCAGTGAAATCATTTTCTGTCCACGTCTATTTAGTGTGTTACTGACTCGGTGGAACTGAGACTCCTTCCTTTAATTCTCTTCTCTTACACAGACTGGGTTGGAGATAGAAAGCGTGCGTGCCACTCACATAGCTGGCAGGGGCGAGCGTCCCGGGCTGCTGTCACTGCCGTTGCTGTTTCCATGGTCCATCGCTCCATTCATCTCCTCACGGATGGCGTTGGCCAGGGAGTTGAGGGTGGGACTTCCAATGGAAGCAGTAGTGTATAGAGGTATGTTGTTTTCTGCCATTGAAGCCTGAAAAGCATTAAATGTGAAACGGAAGAGAGTTGTCAGCACTTTCTCAGTTGCCCATCACTCTTTTCATACCAGCACATCCCCTACAAAACAAAGACTGGCTGACTGGGCATATGAAACGGGGAGGAACTTTTATTTTTTTTTCCTTTTTTTAAGTTCTAATTGACAAGAAGGTCACATTTGATTTTCACCTGGAAGGCAGCAGAGAGGGTCGGACCATAGCCCAAGCTGGTCTGAATGTTCTTCACTAAGGCTGGACTTCTGCAAAGAGAAAAATTTCATTACAACCACAGACTCGTGTCTCACCTGACATGCCTTCCTCTGCTACAGTGTCTTATTTCAGCAAAAGAAATCAATGCACTTTGTATTAGAACTTAATACAATTACTGGTGTAGTAATGTGGATATTAGGGCTATAGTTCTGAGATGCTGAATCACTTTACAATACCACACAGTTATCATCACTTTGCATTTCATGGGAAGAAGGACTAAGCTGATGGAGGTAGGTCTCATGAAAGCGTGATGGATGGCAAGCTAAACACAAAAAGCATGATGGTAACAGTGGGGGCTGGGCGCATGCAGGTGGAGGCCTCTGGAGGTTGCAGGGCAGGCGGAAGTGCTTACTGTACGAGCAGCTCGTCAAAGTTCTCATCAGTGGCGTATTTCCGAGGGCGGCCTCGCTGTATGTGGCGGCCGCGCTTAAACTCCTCATCATCAACAGTCCAAAAGGACCCAAACTCATCCTCTACTCTCACAAAGCACTTATGCAGGGAAAGGTTGGTGCGAATGGCACCCTGGGAAAGCAAACCAGCAGGGGGGGGAGGGGAGCGGGAGCCAGATGCAGATGCAGTGATCGACAGGACAGGCCGAGCACGGACACACAGACAGACAGACAGACAGACAGACGACACAGGGAGGAGGGGAGAGGGTGAGGATCAAAATGAAAATAAGCCGTTGTGGGTTATGAGGCATCACCAGAAGGCTTCTGAGAGCATGAAGGGGAGGCACGCCAAAGCAAGCAGGGACTTTGGACGTTATGGCACACAGACAATGAGATGGAGCAGCAGCAGCAGCAGCAGCAGCAGCAGCAGCCTCTTCCCAGCAGTCAACGGTGAGACAGACACTAGTCGGGGCTCAACAGGCCGAACCTACCCACTGATCTTTTGAGGCCGTCTCTTTTGGAACTCTATTTCGTCGACTGTCCACACAGCCCCTTTTACGTTTTCTACTCGCACAAAACACTTGTGAAGACTAAGATTATGCCGGACTGCATTCTGCAGTTGGTGTAAAGACAAAGAGAGAAAAAAGGGTTGCTATCAGCACAGTAAACATGTCTGCATGAGAAAAATATCATTTCAAAGAAGACACACTTTGACAGTGACCTAATAAAACCTGAATGAAAACAATAAATAAACCAGGATGTTATTGGCAGTCTGAGAGTTTCAAATGACTTTAACAACATATAAATATTTCTTGGTCTCCATGGCAATAGGGTTAGTGGCATCATTTTTTCTTATCATTGTGTGGGACGTTAATACTTGGATGTGAAAGTCAAAAGGGTTCTTGTCATTTTGAGCCAGCACTTCCCTTCAATGATATGAGGAAGAAGAAATATTAAAACTTAAACCCAGGGTCCACTCCAAATCATTTAGGTATGAAAGCAGACCTGCATACATCAGCCCCTTGTTATTCCAGGAGCTGTACTGAGCGCACATGTATATACTCTGTGTGTGTGTGTGTGTGTGTGTGTGTGTGTGTGTGTGTGTGGAGAAAGAGAGTTGTGGAATCCAGTGTTTATAACACCAATGTGCCCCTATGGAAGGGCTGTCAGTAAGTGTGGGAGCTGATGGGGGATGGAGCTGGGTGGTGGTCGTGTATGGATGTGTGTGTGTGTGTGTGTGTGTGTGTGTGGGGGTGGGGGGGGGGGGGGGGGTCAGTCCTTCATGACTCTTTCCCATTCAAATCTCACTTTGTCTGACTCCAGTCATTTCTGCTTCTTAGGCTCATGTTTTGTTTTGTGTGTGTGTGTGTGCTCATGCGTGTGAGTGTTTGTGGCCTGATCGAAAACAGAGTGTTCCCTTCTGAAGTGAGTGTGATGGACTCAGCCAGGAGTCACTGGCAGAGCACTGCTGTGTTAAACTAATGCCACCCACCACCAGAACATCCCCACATATTACAGGGAGATTGTGTTTTTTCTCTCATTTTTTCTGTTTTACAAGAATGCACATATTCTTCTCCTGGGTTTTTCTATGCGGTTCATATGTTTGTTTAAAGGGTGGTTCATTTGGACAGAATAGGTGGGGGATTGTTATGTATGTGTGTAAAGGTTCATTTCTAAATGTATTATGTCTGGCTATCATTTAAATCCCCCCTAACATCAACACGTCTCCTTGTTCTGCCTCTACTGGTTTGAGAGAGTCAGGAGGAAGAGCAGAATTACCTTCCACGTCGCTGCGTTGCGCCTAAAATATGCAAACATTCGTGTGAACCAGTTGTAGATTTCGTTTAGTGTTAGCTGCTTTTCCGGAGATTCGAGGATTGCCTGGATGGGGAACAGTGACAGAAACAAACATTTACAATTTTGCTCCCATCGCAAAATGATCAATATTTCACGAGAGGCACGCAGGTTTGTGTGTTCTTTTGACAACAACACAGACAACAGCAAAGAGGCTGTCTACTTAAAGTGCACTCTGTTCATACAAGTCCTCTGCACTATTTCATTCACAACGGCAGATTTGAATATATTCTCTTTTGTGGGTGTAAATGAAGGGCAAGCGAAAACATTTCTCAGGCAGATTACAGGGCGGCAATTATGGCTGCCTCAGATTAATTCCTGAGATCCCAGATTACTGGGGCCGGGCGATAATTGACTGGCCATCTTAAAACAGGTTCATCCCTACTGTTGTGTGAAATGAATTTGGAAATAATCACAGCCAGTGAAATGCTTAATCAAATGCAATTGTCATATGTGGCTGTTTTTTTTTTTGAATCCCATGCCCTCTCTTGCACTCATTTGAAGATGGTTAATCTGCTCCTCTGTTCAAACTGTATTCAAGATGTGACGAGAAGCAAATGGAGGAAATGAGTTGTACAAAAGTCGTGCGCGACCTTCTAAGTGGTTGAGTGTACAGAAGCTGTGTGTCTGTGGGCTGGAGGGTGGTGCGGTCCTGTTTTCTTAACCCAGCAGATGATAAGAGTCCTTACCTGTCTTATTAGTGAGGCGTACGTGAATGGCGGTCGAACGTCTGCGTTCATGTAAAACTCTTTGTTTTGACTGATGTCTGTAAACAGGAAGCAAACAGAAACTGAGTTATCATGGAGTAAAAGGATCAGGTGCCAATGGTCATGTCATCAGAAGCCGATCATTACAGCATGATTACAAAATGTGTATGCATATGCGGATGCAGTGTGTACGTGCTGTCCCATGCATTTCTTTGCGCACGTGACTGGACGTGTGCGTCCCGCGGTACCTGGAGAGATGGGCATGTTGTACTTTTCTGAGTAGCGCCGTCGCATGGGGCCCACGCTGTGGAGGCTGTTGGCTGTGATGACGGAGTGGGTCTGGGATAGAGGCGTGAGGGGCGCCGTGGGCGTGGTGGGGGTCTGGGGCAGGCTCAGAGGCGGGGAGGCCTCGGGGGCCGACTTCGACAACGTGACGCTGGACACCAGGTTGAGCTGTGACGAGGAAGTCAGAGCAGGACCAAACAAACAGAGACACACAGACGGGGGGGTCGGTTAGTCGTCTAATTACCCCTGTGTCTCAGACACCTCATTGACTATGCATATACCCCTTCTAATTGCAGGCGGGACCTGAGATGATCCATGAACATTTGCTAAACGTTTGGAAAACAACCCTGGAGCCCCACTCTTCCACCCTCCACCTCCTCCATTCTTTACACTCTCTCTCCTCCCCTCCCTCCCTCCCTCCATCTCGCTCTCTCTCACTCTCAGCACCGTGTCGGGCCTCATTCCCAGCTTTCTGTTTCACCGCCTTTGTTTAATCTTTTGTCCTGTTTGGACAGCAGCCCCCCCCCAACCTCATCCTTCCACTGTGGGTCTGCAGCATGGTAACCAGTGAGGGTTGAGGAGTGAAGGGAAGATGGGCGGCTCAAACAGCTCTGAGAAATGACAGTGTGATTCTCACCTACTGCTGAGCTCTACTAATAAGGCAGCCAGAAGAAGGAGCCAATCTGGGCTAATTACAAGCTGATATTTTACGATGAGGACTCTAATGAGGCGCTGCTTACAGAGTTGATCTGATGATTAACTACTGTATCTGACTGACCTCCACCACCGGGGCCACGACGGCCTCGGCAAAGAAGGCCTGATAGTAATTTTGCATACGAACTTATGTGGAGAATATGTGGTTTTACCAGCGAGGCCTTGAGTGTGGATGGACTGGGTGGCTACGGAGAAGGAGGGATTTAAGTAATAATGGCTACAAGGTAAACTAATTATGGCCAAGTGCTCCGAAGGTATAGCATGGCTTCCAGCAGCTGCAGCGGCTCCAAGCCAAGTGCCAAGCCTCGGCACTGAAGCGGCAGTCAAGTGGAAAATTCTTGCCTGACCCCCTGCTCCAGCTATTAATTGGCAGGAAAACTAATGACACATATACATATTCCCACAAAATTGTTCTAATTGCTAATTTGCCGAAGGAGGCCGGTTTCCAAATTAAACATGACTTCAGACTGTGAGAAAAAGAAAAAAAAACATACAAAGGGAAATAAAGAGCCAGAGGACGAGAGGACAGTGTGGCGAGGACACGTCTCATCTTTGACATCAATTGTTGATTACCAGGGATCAGATGTCTAATTTCTGCAGATAATGGCAGCAAGGTGATGGTGGCTTTTAACATCTGACTCGACACAAAAAAATGATCCTGTTCAGCTACCAAATTACTAATCATTATTTGTTATTATCAACACCCATCACCAACAGGTATAATACAGATATCCAATGACTGACACCCCCAGATCCGAGTGCTATTGTCATGATGATATTTTTTTCTCTTTTTTCATTTTACACACCTTTTTATTTTATAAAAAAAGTTAACATTTCCTGACTAAAAGGTTGCAAACTGTTTTTCCCCCCAAAAACTTGTGTTTTCTGACTCTCCCATTTTAGCAGACGTGTGTCCAGTTCCCCACAATGTCTATTTATGTTCTGGAGGCTGAACTCTTGCCTTTCTGGCAGAGTCTGCCCAAATAATTTGGATTGTTGCTGGGATGCACACATGTAGACTACATCCTCAGCAGCAGCAGCAGCAGCAGCAGAAGATGTGTTATTCCAAATCGTGAGCAAAATAAATCACACTTGGGCTTGCGTGTTTCTGACACAATGCTATCAATAGAGAGGGGCTGCGGCGTTGACTTCTCTTCCTGTGGATTAGCAGGCTTTGTTTCATGTTTCATCCATATTCCCTGGCCATAAACACAGAGAGGCTTCAACAATAGGCCAGACAGGCTGGTAATAGCCTTGCCTTTGTTTGCCTCACCATTTGGGCGCACTCCAGTGCCTAGACAAAATGAGACTTCAGACTGAAATTAATTAAATGGTAATTGGTGATCTAATTATACTGGCTTTGACTCGGCAAGCTGCTAAAGAAAATAAACAAAAAGTCCCTCCTTAATTATGTATGGCGTAAAAGGTCAGATTTCTGACAAGAATGCTTAGTGACACCGAGTGCAGACACCCACCCACACAGAGGCAAACACAAACACACACAGAGATACGCTCTGCTAATGTGGCACATTTTGTTTTGATCCCCTCCTCCCCCGCCCAAATCCACCGCAGAAGAATAAAATGAATCTTGTTCATTTGCAATTGTGCATGCACAGTATCAATTTGTTTGTCTTTAATTATAACTAAATGTAAACCAGCAAACTCATTTGAGCTACTTTGCTATGACAGTTTGCTACTTACGCATGCCTTTATTATATGCGAGAGCACAGAGCAGCAGAGAAGCAGAACTAGCAATTACTGCAAGAACACAACTGTTTGTTCAGAGTGGCTGAGAACATTGTGTATCTACTCAGACGTGGCTTTTTTGGTGGTCACCTCTGATGCTGCAATCTCGCTAAAGCCTCAGCGGGGCCATTGGCCCCCGACCCGTGTTAAGTCCACCACTCAGCTAGCCGAAGCCGAAGACGTATTTATCAAAGCATTTCGTAGCAGCTCCCAGCAGGCAAAGCAGCGCTGGAGAATGGGAGTCTATTTATTTGAATAAAAATCCCAAGCTCGCCCCCCTCGAGAGTGTTAACGCCGAGCTCTGACACAGCCATTCTCACAGGCCCCGGGGAGAAAGGAGAGGTAGCGGACTCAAGATGCTATCTGCCGCCCCTACCACTTTTCATATACAAATGTCCCTGTGTCAGAGCCCTCGTTCTGCACTCTAATCTACACAATCAGCGTGTGTGACACAGGCGCAGCTTTAACAGACAGCCCATTGTCGTTCAACATCTCCGGCATCTCCGGGCGCTTTATGTTGACTGGCTGCGCCGCGCTGAACACATGCAGCCTCCGCACGTCAGTGGGCCGTCTCTGACTGTAAATAAATGATCCAAGCTGAACAGAGTGTTCAGAGACAGGACTCCTGCGTGTGTATTGTGCATCTGTGTGTGCGCGCGCGTGACTTTAGCTTCACACCCTGCAGTAAAATGATCTTTACGCATTTGGTTCTCTGAATGAACTGTCATACAGCCTGAAATATGGTGGTGAGGCCCCTTCTTAAACATGACAAAACAGCACAGACACTTAAATGCCATATGTTAAGCCCTTGCCCCTATAGGATAGGGATTAAGCAGTGGGCTTTATGGCATGGCATATATTAAGAGTGATAAGCATGATGTTTGGAATGTGTCACGTGCATAATAAATTGATTTGCCATTTCATTTATTAAAGATTTCAGTTGTTCCCCTCCAGCGATGTTGGTGAATCACTTATATAGCAAACACACTCAAGGTGTTTTTGTTGAATTAAAAAAAAAATTACCTCTGTCCAATAAGGTCACAGTGCAATCGGACATTCTGGTACTGACTTTCACTTTCAAGCTTAAAAACAAACTAAAGTGAAAAATGCTTTTTCTTTTTTTTTTTTGGACCTCCAGCTTCACATCTGTTCCAATCTACAAGACAGCCGATTTCCGACAACTCTTTCAAATGAGGACTGAAACGTCCCCGGCGAAGCACCTGTTATCATGCAAAATTAATATTAAAATCAATATCAGAAGGTAACAGCCACATTTTGGGATGGCACTTTTTGACGATGGAAGATGGAAATATGTGTGTGCTTATTATAAGTAAGCAAGATCCTATATCAACATATCAGTCAGAATCAGTCTTATTTCAGCAGCTATTTGAAATATTATATTTGAATTAATACATTCCATATCATTTGTTGTACTATTTCGTTTTTGCAATATTTTTTCATCTGTTTTGATTATTCCACATGTAGGAGCACTGATCAGTATTTAATAAATGTTTCCTATTGGCAGGAGATCACTTTGTAACTTTTTAAAATGCAAATGCATGTATATTTTATCTATTAATAAAATATAATATCTGTAATCTATTATTATTATTATTATTTCTGTTTTGCAGTGGCTCCTGCTCTCTTCTCTCTCCCCAGCCGACAGGCAGCAGTTCTCTGAAGCTGATATGGGGGGCTGTTACAGAGCGTGCATCCAGTTCATCACAGACACCAAATTGAATCTCGGATGTCAGCAGATGTGGTCCAAACAATATTTACTGCCTCCCTCAAGAGAACAGCTGTTTTTATTTAGCAGATAAATAAGAAGATGGAGGAAGGGATTAATGAATACATGTGTGCCAATTAAGACAAACAAAAGGACGGGGGGAGGGACGACAGAGAGACGTATGACGGGGTTGCTGCTCACCGGCTGCGGGGTGGCTTTGGGCTCCGTGGACTTGACATGAAGGTGCGTCATCATCGCCTGCAGACGCTCTTTGTCTTTCGCTAGCTGTAATGAGGAAAGAGCATATGTTAAATTTTTAATGAACAAAAGCGAAAAAAAAAAATCTCTGTAGTTTTATTATTTCTATACATCCCTTTGCAGTGAAGGCATCTTTCATACGCATATTTCACGAGGAGCATGTGCGAACAAATCAATCTTTTAGCACTTAATTTTTCTTTAATGCTTTTTTAGAAGCTGTCATCAACTCTGCACTTCAGACAATCTAACTACTGTCTACGATTCAAGGTTAAAGTGTACTGCCTCTCATTGCCAATAACAAGTCCAAGCCCTTTCTACCTGTCTAAAACTAGCACTGTGTTAGCTGCCGGCTTAAATTATGGTGACAGGCTGCACGCAGAGGAAGTCTGTCTCTGATAAACCTCCGCTCCATCCCTCTGGTTAATACACCACCAGAGCGCAAATAACAGGACGTGGCTATGGTGTAATATTTGACAAACTGAACTCATTGTTTAAGGTTAACATTCTGCAACTGTTTCACAGTCATTATCAGTCGTTTTTTGGAGTATTATGTGGCTAATATGTAAACCACAAGTGAATAATGCAAAGAATCTGGAACAAATTACACTGGATCTCTGCTGCATTTACTTTGCAACTGAAGCAGCCCCTAATTAATAAAAAATACAGTTTCATGAAGTGGTTGGTTGTGTTTTCCCGTCTAATACTAATAAATAAGAGCAGTCTTACATTAGCATAGTGGCCATGTTCACCATTTAACCCACCATCGTCACACAGACACACGTATGACTCAGTGGCCATTATAAAGCCTCCCTAATGGAATGACAGCGAACCTTTTTCCATAAGTGCATTCTTAATGTACATGTGCATATTTTTCTTTCTCACAGAAAAAGCCCATTCAGGTCCACTCACACGGGACAAAGTCATAAAACCACTGATTACTGCGTCAACAGCTTCCTGTAGTGGGCCACAATAACCTTTCTGTTCCTTTAACTCGCTCGGCCCTGAGCATCTCTCCACACCGCCGAGTCCTTTCGCAGAGTGTTTTATTGTTGGTGCCAAACAGTTAAAAGTCATAAATAACTTTAAAACCCAGTAAAATTCAAAATGTAATTATCTTCTCTACTTAGCCCCGGGTCCTTCATATATCTTTTTCCTGGCTGCATACATAACACATTTTTAATGACTGGTTACTTGCAAATGTACAAAATTATTTCATTCGACTGCCCCCCACCCCCCACCCCCACCCCCGCAAGTGACCCCGTGGCTGATATCAGACGGACGGACAGGGAGGGGTCCGGCAGACACTGAGGAAGTGTCAGGAGAAGACGACACATAAATATTTGGGCCAAAACAAACGCTGAGACAATACCTGCAGCTCCAGCTGTTGTACGACCTGCATTTGCACCCGACACTGGGCCGTGCTCCTGTCATCCAGGGCGTGCTCATTGTTAAGATGCCTGGAAAACAAAAAAAAAGAGAAAAGGAGAACACACACAAACGGATGTCAGTTTGACTTTCACCTTTTGTAGCCTTTGAGATGAAAGAAACAAGAGCGACGTGGGGTTTAATGACACGACCTGGTGATTGAGTAAAGCCCAGTATGAGGTACGTGGTATCGTTTAGGGTAAATATTGTGCTGAGCGTCGGCACTGAATGAACAGCGCACTGCAAAGATTACAAATGCAATGTCTACAGCACCGGGAGAAATACTTCTTTTAACATACAAGAATGACACTCAATATTTCATGACAGTCATGTCTGCTTCAACTACAGCTCCCTGATAAGAGGAATGATTGAAGAATTTAAGGCTGAACTCCTTTGCTAAATTATGCACCGGTTCCCTGATGCCATTTCCTGCCTTGCTGAATGTGTCCCTTTTTTTTTTGGTTGTTTCTTTTCCTGTTAATTTTGTTATTAATATTAAGGCAGTAAAAGCCAGACCAAATGCAGAGGACAACGGGACGAGGAGATGGGATCTGTCACAAACTTGAATTATGATTATAATTATGCCTGATTATTTTATACAGGGAAGATGTTCTCTTTTCCTGTACATTTATAACTAATCTAAATAAGTAGCTTGCCGGGCAGCAGACAGGGTTTTTTTTTTCCCTGTGATTTATAGAAAATGGTGAAGATAAGGTCCACGAGTGAAGGAAATATGATTGGAGGAATTTTATCAGCCGCCGCATGAATTACTGTTTGAAAATGCTTATGCAGGGGCATTTCATTAATCATTTAATCATAATCCGAGCAGGATGTTTGAACTGATTTCACAAATACCCTTTCATTTCACTACTTCATTATGCTCGCTAATGGATCCAATATATTATATATATCATAAATTATATCACATCTTCAGTGACCATGTAGGTCACTGTCACCAGGCTGGCGCCGGCAGATGGGGGAGAGGTGTGTAACGCGTCTGCCTGTTCATATGCACCTTTTTCTGTCATTTACCGCAAATCAAAAATAGCCAGAGTCAACCTGTGAAGGCAGCGCCGGGGTTCTGATAGCCCAATAAATTTGCAGCCATTGCTTTATGTACAGACAACACAATTTGTGCATTAAACACCGCACGGTGCACTCAGAAAACGGGAGGAAAAATTGATAGTGCGCTGTTTGAGATGTGGAAGTTTCCCTTCAGCTGCGGTGTTTTCAACCTTGAGGTGAATGATTTAAATCTTTATGGGGAAATGTGCCCCTTCTTCTTCAGGTCTTCCTTTTGTGTTTTGATAACACATTTTTTCTGTGATATACATTCAGCCCTTTGATGTTAATTATTGTGGCGAAAAAGAAATTAAAAGGGCATATTTTAAAAAAAAAAAGCGGGCAATAACACGTCTTGCTGAAATCAATTCAGACTTCTCCGGGCTTTCCATTTGCTTGAGTCAAATAAATGCCCATTTAATTAAGTAGCTCGGAAAATGAAACCAGTAAACATTTCAGGACATCTTACTAAATTTCAAAGAAGAAAATAATAGGTAAAGACGTTTCAGCTTCAATTTAACTGGCACAGACTGAATTTTCAATGAAGGCTGGCCTACGTGAGCAGCTTTGGAATTTCTCTGTTCATAGGAGACATGTGCCCTGCTTCTTTTCATCCTTTGTTACATTCCACTTTATTTCTTCTAATGACATGGAGAGTCACAGTGCATAATTAATAGGAAATGAAATATTCAAATGGCCCTAATGCAGCCTTGAGAGGAGTGTCTGGACACGGGAGCAGGGGATACAGGGAATTGACATCGAGAGAGACTATGAACGTTGGCATGTGTCACTTTCTGGACTTCAAATGAAGCCACTTTTAAAAGCTCTCTGGCAGGATGACGGTCCCTGATGTAAATTGCCACAATAAAACAAGTTAAACAGACATTCCTGTAACAGGCGGCTTTTTACATATCAGTTAGTTTGCCTACTTCCTTTTTTTTTTCGTTCCTCTTTACAATTTCTAATTATATAGACTGGACCCAGAGCTTAAGGCTGTCTCTGAGGAAGGTTTATCTTCTTCACTCCTGGGTGGAATTTTAAATTAAATGCACACATCTTTACAGTAGTATTTACATTTAGAATGCATTGGAAATTGATGTTTAAAAAAATAAAGACAGCTTTTTTTAAACTCTTATTTTACTCTTATTACAGATTCCGTTTTTTTCAGATTTATAACAAAATGTATTTTAATTTTATTTTGACACTATTCATGTTATGGATTATTAGTGTGTGTGTTTCAAATGAGTGCATGATTTGCAATGGTACAGGGCTGCATAACTTACAAAACAATTATCAAACTGTGTGGAGGTGCGAGATTGTGTGGAAGTTTTTGTGGTCTCAGCAGACAGACAGTGCAGCACTAGAGGGCACTGCGGTGTTTCACTGGCTCTGACCTCTGACTGGACACTCCAGAGAAGGGTCCTGACCCCCATAAAAAAAAAAAAAAAAAAAAAATCACACCAGGCTCTGCTGTGAACCCAACCACACCCTTCTGCACGCTGAACCCGAAAACAGGAACAGGGATTCGGTGCTTTGTATTTATCAAGATAGCGCGTGTAGGTATGTAATGTTTTCTTTAAAAGATAGAATAAATACACACGCAGTTTAAAACAACATTTCAGTCCCGTGTTCGTTGTTACTGTTGGCATGTGGAGCTGAAATCTGGTTGACGTTAGAGTCCTCCTCACCTTTCTCTCTCTCTCTCTCTCTCTCTCTCTGGTACACTGTGTTCTGCTGACTACACACTCAAGACACACGCACACACTTCCCTTCACTGATATTTTCAACATTTCTCCCAACCTTAGGAGACTTTTTTGTAAAAGCACTGTAATGTCTGATGTAGTCTTTGTTTTTATTTTTGATTCTTTTTGGAGGCCCGCAGTATCGGTTGCTGGGTTTCATGTGGAAGTGCTTAAGGGTTTGAGAGTTAACACCTTGGTGAGCTGCTCGCACTCCAGCCTGCCGTTAAACAAAGGCAGCTTTGTGGAGACTCTCCCCAAATGTTTTCTTAACATGTTCCAAGCAGTTTGAGCAGGCAACTAAAGTAAACAAGATGTTGCCATGATAAAAACACTTGTAAAAACATAGCAGAGTGCACTTGGAGACTTTTTCAGGCAGAGCTCTACCAGGCGCACCGAATTTAATTCCCCTCTCTTCTATAAACAAAGGGTGAGGCAATGTCAGAATACAATAAATAGTGATGGATTTAAGGGGTCACTCCCAAAGCTGAAATATGTGTGTCCGTGTGTGTGTGTGTGTTGGATACATGGTTTAATAACTCAATGTCACAGGATGTTTATTAAATCAAAATTAAAACAAGTAAGAGACACTGCAATACACAATCTAGTGCGATAAGCTCCTCGAATGCAAACTGTGCTCCGAGTGAAGGATTTCAAAATGTCGACAAAGAGTCAAAAGTTTCTGCAGCACCTTTCTCTCCTGCGCCTGTGCGTTCTCCGAGCGCTTGTTTTGGGATAATGGAATTGTGTCATATCTTGTTTAAAGTGCGACTAATCTGGGGTGACAGTGAGCCATTGATCTGCTGCCACGACGCAGATGTTTTCATCCTCCCTGTAACCATGGCGCTGTTATGTGCTGGATTACCTAGAGCGCACTGCACACCGGCTTGATTAGTAAACCAGGGGTATGACTCAGACGGGGAATCATAGAGCACAACAAAGGGACTGCGTACGGCTGGACCGAATCACAACTGTTTCACAAAGGGAAGGTGCGCTGCCTAAGCAATGTATACTTTTAAGTTCAACATAGTGCTGAGGTGTAACCTAAGAAACAAGTCAAAGAAGTTAAGCATGAGACAGGAGCAGGAAAAAAACAACAACTTGCAGAAAGGCAGAAAAAGCTGAGCAAGGCAGTCATCCTCCTGTCCAGTGACAAGGGCATACATGCCGAGCGCCCTAAGAGTGGGCTGCCACAGATAAACATCCTACTGTTGTTTGTTTGGGAAAAACGGCCCCCATCACCATGGGAACTGCACTTATCACAGGAATTAGAGGCCCATGCCGTTCTCAGAAGGAGACCCCGCCACAGTACCCTTGTCAAGAGAGGGCCAACCCAGGCACCGGCACTCAGGAATAACAACCAGCTGCACCTGTAGTGCCTCTGAGTTGCTCGGGGGGGTCGCACAACGTGTAAATCGACCCGACACGAGGACACACACGCTGTGACAGAAACGCACCTCGAGCTATGACTTAAACTTACTTGAGGAATGACTGGAAATCATCAAACACCGCCTCGCAGCCAGGCCACTTGCAGACACCGTGACCGTAGAGAGGGTGACTGTGGGAGGAAGGCTCCTCTAGCGTGGATCTGAAAGAGAAATTCACAGAAAGATAGAGAGAGGGTTATCAATAAAATAACCAAACACAAACTTTTCTGACACGCAAACACAGTCACAGGCCTGTGGTCGTATACCACAGCAAGAGGTCAAGCATGATGGCGTCAAGTTGGTGTCTAAGGTTAGCACCTCGCGGTGGGTACCGTATGCTGTTTCCAACTGAAGCCGTGGACCTTGGTCTGTGTGGAATCTGTGCACCTGTGTGATCTTTGTTGCTCTTCTCTTTAAAAGGGAGGACTCTTGTTGTGAGAGCATGACCGAATCAATATGTCATTATTTAGTATCACTGAGCCATGCTGCAATTCACTTTGATCAAGGCAGCGAGGGGGATCCGGCTCCCGTGCTGCCCGCCGCATCCTGTCCCTGAGCCCACCTGGAGCCGCCTGCGTGCCACGACACCATGCTCCTGAAAGCGCCACGCACCTCCACACCATGCACGGAACTGCCGACATCCCCGCCTGGCACCAATTCATATACTGACCAATCTGTGTCACCAGGGGCGGACAAGCATGCATTATTGGGAGGGGGGAGGCATCTGGCTTAGTACAATCAGTCTAAATAACAGGAACATCCCTGAAAAACAAACGTTACAACATGTTCCATATGGCGAGAGGCGTGCAACCACAGCTAACCACAATCAGCGCTGAGAGAAAGCGGCCTGTGTGGAGGCCGTGTCTGCTAAGAGAGCGAGACAGGCGGCCATATGGACGCAGGCACTATACAAGACACACAACTTTCAGCTACAAGAGCCTGGGGGACTGGCCTATATCGCTACCACCTGTGCTTCTGGTGGCTCGCGAGCACAACGCTGCTGCTTCTCTTCCAGTGAGCCCCCCCCCAGGACAGCGGGCAAAATAGGGAGATTCATTACACCACAAACTGCTGTGTTGCTGTGTGGGAGTAACTCCAGCCACTAAAATCTCATTCACGTAGATTCAATAAGAGACAATATCTAATGCTAGTACTTCAGGGGACGTCTTTAAGGATGGAGGAAAAATAAATGGTAATAAAATCTTGCGTTGCTCAGCCAATCATCCATCTGCCCAGATTTAAAAATGCCTTTGAAAATGAATTAGTAAAAAAGAAAGCAATCTAACTGGCATGCCAATTTTGCAGGATTAAACAAGCTGATGTTCAGATTAAAATCTCATTTGTATCAATGTTAGCGAGTCTGGACCTCAAGTAGGAAATTTTAAAGGTCGTCACAGGTTTCCTTGTGTTATAATTATTTGCTTAAGAGTTCACATTGTTCATAACATGTGATAATTGCATTGCAATTAGGAAGCAGTCAAGCATTCATGAATGTGGTTAGCAGCTTTTTTCCCCCTCCCTCTTTTAAAAGTCAGAATCTTTTTTTATTCAATTATGAATTATGCATTCACATTAAGACCTCTGTTTTGATACAGCTAATAAATAGATGGCGGAAGACCCCTATAATAATGAGTTTTTAACAAGGAAATGTGTGGACTGGTGAAGGTAATGCTGGTTTTTAATTTAAAGAGATCCCCTTTTTTTAATTCTTCGCAAGCGGGCTTGTTGGTTAATTCTGTATTAATAAGATATTGAAATGTTGAGTGCGCTGGGAATCAGTGAGCGCGGAGCACGGTGAGGGGCTGGCGGCAGAAGAGCCCTTTTAAACGGTGGATGGCTAAACAGTAGTAAATGACAGAATTTACACCAAATGAGCTACATTAGTGTAATAGGAGACGAGTGCAGGATTCGTGGAGTTTTCTCCCATTTGAGAATATGTTTCGAGAGAGAGAGGGAGAGAGAGAGAGAATGCGCCAAAGCTCCCTGCATTGTGTTAAATTTGACTTGCACCCACGACAGGTCTGTCAGGATGTTATTATTGCCAGGCAGCCCGGGGGGAAGAACACTCTAATGATCTTGTAACAGCGATGAGGAAAACCATGTCATCAGCTTCCTTTAGAGGAGAAAGAACATTAAAGTGCCTATAGAGCAGGACAGAGGACGTGTGAACCTTCCAGGTGTTGCGCTGTGTTTACGTGAAGACAGACAGGAGGAACTGCATACGGCGGCGGCTTCGACAGCTGGAAGCCAGTTGTTTTCATCTTCACTTCTTTTGATGAGATGCTCTGGGCCATAAACAAGTCATGATCTCTGGCAACGTGCGCTGATGGACTCCATCTATCAGCAAAAGTGGGAAGATTGATGTCTGCCATGCTAGGTCAGAGTCTGGCTGCAGTGTGTGAAACCAGTCACAACACCCTCCCTCATCTTTGGTACTGATATTAGCCTTTTCCCTTGTGCCCCCCCCCCCGTCCACCCGCTCCCCTCTTTGGCCATACACTGGATCCTTGCGTAGCATCTTCTCGAAGCCATGGCACGCCTTACCCTAAATGATTTAATTATCTTTTTTTCTGGTGTAAGACAAATGAAAGGCAAGAGAGAGACGGGAGTGCTGTGCCAAATCTGATTATTTATCTCTTTAACAGATTGCTGTGTTGCAGTCCCCAAGCTGTGGTTACTGATGGTTGTTGGGAAGTAAAGTGGGCCAAGTGCTTTGTGAGGATGCTCCCCCTTACAAAGCTGATGCAGCACTGCATTGGGAATTTGTGTCAGATACAGATCAGGCACATTTCGTTTAAATAAGCAAATCATTGAATAAAGACGACCTGTCTCACAGGGGTATATCTCTATCTATGCATCACGGTTCGCGGGCTGGGAAACAAGGCGCGCTGACAGATTGAGTGACTCAGGCCCTGGTCATATCAGCGATGTTATTCAGACAAACAGAAATCCCAGCCTGCCTTGCCAGAGCGTTCTCTGAGACAACTAAAAGCAGGATCGCACGCCTCGTCTTCGGTGTGTCAAGCCGGCAGTGATTGAATTTCTCCTCCTTCCTTAAGACGGAAGTGCAAAGCCGGTGAGTGATTCCTGTGGATGCACTTAAGGTTTTAGTTGCAGGCGTCGTTGTGCCTGGGCAGATTTTATATGACACATGAAACTAACTACATGGTACTTAGGGCCTGCTGTAAACCAATCTGAAGCCAGTCGGGAAAACAGGCCCATCAGCAGAGAGGCTTGTTTCTGTTGCATGACAAAAGGACTTGCAAAACCGCATCAATTAAAAGTTCATTAAGTTCAGCGCTGGGAGGATGAGTGGATGCTCTCTATTTACGCCCGGGCCGGCCCAGCCCATTATCTTCAACCTGATTATTCAAATCCCTGGATTATAACACAGACGTTTTCTCAGAGCCTTGCTTAGAATAATCGTACTTAATAATATTTCAGTTTTCTTCCCATGGAGTCTGATTAGAATTGAGTCTGCATCTTCAAAAGAGAGGAATAATGCTCTCGATAGTTGTGCAATTTAAGTGTGCCAACATTAACACAAGGAAGGCTGATTGGTGAAAGAATGGCTGTGCTCATCTTGTATCAGTCATCTGCTCTTAGTAATTGCACATTTGAAACTATGGGTCGGTAATCCACGACTTCCTGAGGCAGATGGGCTGGATGAGAATCACCTGCTTGGTTTTCTGACAGATCTAAGATACTGTGAGAATATTCAGACTGAGACTGCCTTCTTCACTTAAGCTCGTGTTAAACTGCTGTTGACATCCTCTTTAATCTCTGACAGTCCGCGCGAGGCAGAGGGGCTGCCAGCTCTCGTGTTATGTCTTCTCCGATGTTTCATGGAGCCCCTCAGCTGAGGCTGGTTCTCGCCTCTTCCCCGCTGTCGACACGCGCCTTGTTTGCTCGCTCGCGACAGTGCGCGATGGAGTGAGCGAGAGTCGATATCCTCCCCTGCAATTTGTCTTTAAAACGACAGAAAAACCAGACACGCAGCCAGATGCTGGATGAAGAAGTCAAAGCCTTTGGGGGCAACTACCGCCATTTTTTCTGTTTTATTTTTCTCCAGTGACTGTGCTGAAAGATGATTTTTGAAACACAGTAAAGAGGATGAGTCTGTACAGGTAGCATGTCATCAATCTATTTAAAACAGATAGCACTGCCTGAAAAGAAATAACTGCTTTCAGTTTTTATCTCTCCATCAGTGAATAGTGGTATTTCCTCTCGGTGTCACTCAGATGCTCTCTCTTCAAGCCTCCCCCTCCCCCGCAACCCCCCATCAGCCCCTCTTCACCTCCAAAGGCCTGCTGGTTTACTGCACTAAACATGTTTTCACCGGCATCGCTTTCATAATGACGCGTAGGTTTTGATCAGTGAAACACAAGTCAGATGTTACGCAGTGAGCTCATGGCGCCTGCAGGCTCCTCACCAGCAGTTCAAAGATCAGGCTTTGGTGCAAGAAAACAAGCAAATGTGTAAGATGCCAAATTAATTCCTTCCTTAAAGACACACATGCACACACACACACAGCTCAGAGAGCAAACATCTCTCATGGATGATTCATGCTGGAAATGCGATACACCCAGTGTTTGTTTAGTGTTAGCATATAATAGCTTGTTGTTCTTGCTCTGTTTTTTTAAATCCTGAACTGACAGGTTGATTCTACATGTGAGAAAGTTACCAGCGTACAAGGAAATGTTTTTCTTTTCTGAAAAGATGGCTTTGATCCAAATGGTCTCAGGGAAACGCAACTCAGAGTCACAGCTGCACTTCAACAGAAACAATAGCAGTGTGCCCTGACCCCCTCAATGTTAATATGGGGATCCCATTGTGACTGCGTGTGTATTTCTACAAATCCCTGCATTCCTTCCAGGTGTTCCTATGAAATCCCCAGCTGTGACCAGCAACACTGAAAAGCGACCGTGTTGGCCTTATGGAAAATAATACTCGCAAACTGTAAATTAATACTAATCTGTGCAAACCTTTAGGGACGTGTCCATCAACTGGGGCCCTGTGAGAAATAGCTGTTTTAAATGGGAATATATGGCCCCTCTGTTTGCTTCAGACAAAGATGGCAGTGAAGATTGTTTCGCCCGTTTAATTACCAGCTGCAGAAATTACTTAAGGAACAGCGCTCTTGACAAACTACTGTTTTATAAAAGGCGTTATAGCTGTGATCATATTTTAAGCTTACATGCACAAATGCCCATTTGAACAAAAGAAACCAAAGGAAAATTGGTGCAGTTGGAGGGACTCACCCTTCTCTCTTGTGGCCCATATATTGCCCGTTGGTGGAGGCGTGCTGGTTGAGGAGTGGGTTCTTTGGCGGCGCCGGGGAGGACAGGTCGAGGCCGCGGTGGCCGTTGTTGCTGCTGCTGTTGTGCTCCTCCTTCACATGAGCGTTCGTAACCTCCTTCCACAGTTGCTGTAGCTCTGCTGGAATCATGCCTGAGACAAACAAATTGGATAATTAAATCAATTAACAGCTAATCCAACTCTCCTCTTCATCACTTAATTAAATCAAAGCCTCTGTAAACAAAGCCGAGTATTAATTAGAAAATATTCCACTACAGGGTAATGCTCTGAGAGCCCCCCCCTCCCCTTCTCTCCATGCTACCTCCTTCTCTTCACATTTTCCCTGTGATCTGAAGCATGTTTGTATACACAAATCCCTGGCATTCACGCACATTTCATGCCCAGAGTAAATAATTAACACCCAGACAAGGCATGAAATCTGAATAATCACCATCATTTTCTCCCAACAACAGAGATGTGAAGAACACACACAACAAAAAGTTTACAATGGCAACACTAGAAAACATCCCACCCCTGCCTCCTTGAGAAACAGGACCCTGGGGTAATATTCTCAAAAGCGCATTAATGTGCAAAATACTTAAAGCTCTGCACCGCCTCCAATTGACACAGAAGACTTAAACCTCATTTAACAAGTCAAGCACACTGCAGCTCACGCAGCCCTTTGAAAAAAAAATCCCTTGAAGACAGAAGACATTTTTTTCTGTATGCGGGAATCACATCTCCAGAGTATGTGTGTGTTGTTGTTTTTTTGTTGCTTCTGAGTGACAGCGATCCTGACACCCAGGGCCGGAGTCGGGATGAAGAAGGATAATGCTGTGTTTATGCACCCTGTGCTCCACGGCTGAGAGAAGAGAGCCTTTGTTGGCAAAACAATATACAGTATGTGCATCCAGCTATGTTGTGTCTGTGCCTGTGATGGAGAAGTCCCTTTCACATGACACAAATGACGATAAAGCCGATGTGTGAAATGAGATTTAGCCTCTTAAGGGCAGAATCTGTGGATATTTGTATTTTCAGACAAAACATAAGGCATCTGGGTAACCCGGATTTTAATGGCATACAGAAAGACTTAAAAGGAGAAAATGTGTGGGTTTGCACTGAGCATTCAGACCCGGCCTTAAATAAGATACATGTTTTAAGCATGGTGAAAGCTTGGCCTTTGGAAATGTGGTGAATTTAACCACAGAGCAAATGGGCAAGACCACTCGTTTAACATTACAATTAATTAAATCCATTCTGAAAATGAGCACTGGCAAATGGAAGATGATTTGCACATGCTTATCTACTTGGGCTTATATCCTCTGGAACCCCCCCCCCCCATTCAACCCCCAACCCCCCGTTTCTCATCACCAGCTCTATAGATACCAGAAGTGCTCCTTTCAAGCACCAGATTGTAATACATTGTGTGCAAAATGCTTAGTCTTAATTTATTCCTGTTGTGGAAAATAACTATGAGGTGAAGATCTCAATGCGATCAGCAAAAATATTTTTAATTTGATAAGCTACTAAAGATTTTAATTATGCTGGTAATGGAGAACATTGGCCTAATGAGGCGGAGGACTCCAGAGAGACGCAGGGGCTAAGAACTGTGAAATGAGTCTGATAGGATTGCTGTAAATTCACACTAGATCGTTTGCATATCAAAGAGCAGGAAATGATTGCAGGACAAATCAATAACCTTTCCACGTTCCAAGGAGCGTCTTTCCTCATTCAAATATTTCAACACGCCCGCTCTATTCTGCCTGCCTGTATTCTCTCTTATTCTCTTCAATGCCTTGATGTGCCCTAATCGAAGCGCACGTCCATGACAGGCTAAACATGCTTAATGCCGCGCTCTGTGTTATAGCATGCTAATCCAATGCTCGCTGCTTTTGGGCTGCTTTATCAAAGGAGCCATTGTTGTTTTGATGGCGTACGGAGACCTTAGCAGCAAAAGTTCTTTTCGCTTTGTTTTGTTTCTTCTTCTCTCCCGTGATCGTTGGTTGGGAAGGGGAAGGTCATCGGTGATGCGAGTGTCCTGCGCTCCGACAGTGGGACCAATCATTTTCCCCCCACTTGGTGCCCGGTGACAGTGGGCGATGTATTTTTAGCCGATGTGCTTGACAGGGCGGCCCGCGCTGGCTCAATTACCCAGCAGTCCTGGTGACCCCGACACCACTGTTTACTCAGATGAAACCGCAGCGGATAGACCGGTCTGATGAGAGAGGTAACGGAGTGGGACCAAGCTGTCTCTTTCTGGAGCTGGTCCACAGTTTTATTGCTCTCTGTTTGCCTCTTCCCTTGTTCTTCTACTATCTAACCCTAACCTCTTCCAACAACAGCTGTGGCTCGCGATTCACATAAAGGACAATAAAATATCATTACAGGGAAGTCTCAGCAGGTATTATATTTTGTGTTTTGACAAAATGCATTGAGTTTCTCTCCATCTGATTACTGTGGGACACATAATGACATTGATCTCTAAATCCTCTTTCTTGGGTCCCCAGTTTGTCCATCCTTTAAATGCCGGATTGGTTTATCTTTCCTCTTTCCATTTTTCAACACAACTATTCCACTCATTACGACTGGGAAATACGGACAAGCACTTTAAAAAATGTATGTTGTTGGGACACTTGATTGATCACCGGCCTCCCAACTCAATTTTACCTCCGCAGGTAGCTCTGGCACCGAGACAGGCCGAGCTCTTCAACCTTTTCCTGTCCTTGTCCCCCTGTACCCAGGTGACCATGTTCAAGCAAGCAGAAAGTTGATTTAAGGTTCATAATGACATCAGTTGCAGGCCATCATCCCCCAAATAAAAAATGGCCCCCAGTGCTCCGGGCTCTTTAAACCGAGCTGTTACTTCTCACACACAGTGTCAGTGCCATGGGGGGACAGTGACATCGCTATTAGTTTATTGTTCCATCAGGCTGGGACCTTTACTGCACCCCTGTTTATGTTGCCGTAATCACTGGCCTGCTGATATGCACCCCTTAGGCCTGAAATATGTCCTGTCCTAATGCTGCAGGAACTATTACCAGTAGCCCACTGCTGCACGTATCAATCACTGACAGGTCAGTCGCATTACCCACCGCTGTCCCTGATGTGCTGCTGTTCTGTGAGCACTTCATGGCTCGCCACATCCTTTGCTTTCATATTACCGACAAATTTGTCTTGTCACTGTCCCCCTGGCCTCTCCCCGACAGCTTAAATGATGTTGGGCAGCTACAAGAACTCACTCTCTTGCAGAGCAACCTCGGAGGGTGAGGGGCCGCTTCATCCGGGATGTGCACAAATGCCGTCCACCTCCGCGATACACACACCGCGGTGCATGTGCATAAGCAACGCGCACGCACACACACACACACACCTGCACAACGTGAGCCCCAGCAACCAGCGGCTCACTTATCAGGTCAAGAGGACAGGCTTTTTGTGGGAGGGGGAGGGAAGGGGGGAGCAGATCAAATTTATATTTATGAGAGTTATATCCTCCCCAAACACATTGTTGTAATTTATAACAGATACCGTCTGGCCGCTTCCAAGACTTTGAACATTAATGTCAAAAGAATTTATGACAAGAGAAACAAATTACACTCCAGATAATGTGACAATTGTTTTTCATTCAAAACTGCTATCTACCGGTTTAGACTTAATTAGTGCTATCAAATCTTGAAAGGCTAATTCAAATGCATTCCTTTAGTCCATCGTTTTGACATAAAAAGTAACTAATCTGTCTCAGCCAACAAATTCACAAAGCAAGGAAACTGATCCAAGAATGAGCTGTAAACTGCATCATCGTGCCCAAAACAATGCACACTGCACCCCTGCTTTTCTTTGATCACTCTGTTACAGTGACCAGAAAACCTTTTGTTCCTTTCATTCATTCCTTGCCATTTAATTCATCTCAGCATGTGAAAAAAGGGGATACAGTGGATAACACTGGCCTTTTAAAATAATTATATTGATATCTACATTTTGAAATGAATGAAATAAAACTCATCGGTTAAAAAGTCACGCCAATTTACTGCCCCCAAGTTTGAATCCATAATCACCGAGACCGGAGCAGAGCAGATCAACTCATCACTTCCGACGCAGTGCTAACTGCTAGCTGAATATTGCAGATTAGATCTGAGCACCATAGGCCTGGCCCGCTGATGCATGAAAGAGTTTAGTGATGTGGAAAACAGAAAGGTCATCAATAACTTCAAACAGTCAAGCAGAAAATGTGTAGAATAGGAAGACAAACTGGGGGCCTGGAGCACTAGGCTAAGTGTTGTAACAGCTGTCAGAGGCACGGAGTTAACCATGGATGGACTGAGAGGGCAAACTAACCAGGTCTGACTGGTTGTAACAAACTGCAACAGTCGACTAATTGGGAGGATGCATATCCTCATTGTGATGTTTATGCAAACAGCACCTCAGAGAAACAATCTCGTTTTGAATGTGGCTTGGCAAGTGCCTTGGCAAGGGTGGAAAATTCCTCATGAAAAAAAATTCTGGCTCAGAAATCAAGGTAGGATTTTCTCTCAGGATTTTTTGAGGAAGAATTTTCAACTAAAAATATTTCCTCTTTTGTCTCCCGGTAAACAATAATCTAAACCACAGTTTTAATAGAATTAACTCTGCGGCCCTAACAAAGTACAAAAGTGTATCGAAACTGAAGAGGTGGAAACGGTATAACCTCAACACAACTCCTCCTTTTATGAGGTGAGATGCCTTTGAGGCATGTTATGATGACACAGTATAAACAGGATGTTCTGGAACTGTTGTGAAATCCATCAAAAGTACAGTACGCAGCCATACCACCCGTATAATGCTTTACTAAAGGGGTGTGTGAGTGTTTGCCAGACATCTGACACAGAGCAATTCAGCAAAGCACACTCAACACACACACTCACAACAGCAGCGCTCCACGCCTGTGCCCATGGCAATCGTCTGCGAGCGGATGAGTGATTCCATACCCAGTCCAAACAATAACACCACTGTACAAACCCTGTTTGTGTTTGCCTATTACCTAAGCACCCCCCCAAACCCTCCCGTTTTTATCGCCCTTATCTTGTTATTACAAAACTGTTTGTCTTAGCTGGAAATGAATAGTCAATGTCATGTTCTAAATCCCTTATGACGGCATCTTTGTCATGAGGGGGGCCACTCCTTAACAAAATATTAAAGAATAAATAAAGACATAAACTTCCTGGCCAAACAAAAAGTATTGACTCCCTATCGAGTAACAGGCACTTTCACAATGACAAGTTCACTGGCAGTTTAGGGACAACAGAACCAGTCTTCCTCCAGGCTGAAGCAGGCCGCCACCGGGATGTCAATCAAACAAGCTCGACAGAGTTGAAGGGCAAAGCATGGACAAAAAAACCAGCAAAAACCCTGTCTTCACCTTTACTTCTACTGTTTGGGATGGTAACAAACAAAGTATAGCCTACCAGAATCCTACCAGCAACAGGTCAGTAAACAGTACACTGTCCCTGGCAAGAGGTATTTCGTAAATTAAGTGCTGAGTGAGGGATTTATAGCAGTTTCCTGAGTCTGTGAAACCATGTACAGCAGGTGGTTACATACTGAACTGGGGCATTGTTCACTTTGACTAAGCAAATTTGTACAGGTATTGTAGCAGAACAATGACAGTGTCAAACCAGTCTGAATATACAGTGATACACCTAGCCACAATGTTGAAATAGATTGTTGGCCAAACTGGTGTCTGAAAATGCAGCAGCAATAGCTCTGCGTGACAGTCACTGCAATCTCATTAAGGTTTAGCTTTTTGAAGGCCCGTATGTTGAGAGTGAAGCTGCATATAGTGAGTACACAGATCATTCTTTATTCTTAGGGATTCAAGGTCTGGTGAATTACATTCATGCTGTTGAGGGTGATGTGACTGTACCCTTTACATCTGCTGAATGATTTTCTTGAAATATTTAAATAATTTTGTAATCATCGTGATTATAAAAACAAAGTCGCGAGGTGTGTTTGGGCAACAGCTCCTATAATAACAGGTGAAGGAAACCAGATGGCCAGTGTGGGATTTTTAAGGCTTATCTATTATATCAATAAACACCTTTATCAGCATGAACTCCTGCAGAGTTCACATCGGGGTTCTGTTTTCATCAACAAACAAACAAATGTTAGTATCCCCTAATGTTGACTGAGATCCAAATTCTTCCACTGAGCAGCAGTGGACTGATGAACAGGAGATTTGCCAGTAGATCAGCACAGTGCTGTGATATGAGGTACTGACCCTGAGTGAGCGAGTGCAGTGGCAGGCCGGTCTGTCCAGGCTGGATGGTGAGCAGCCCTTGCCTCTGGAGGTTGAGCAGATGCTGCTGCTGAACCTGCTGGACCTGCAGGAGCTGCTGCTGGAAGGCCAACTGCTGCGCTGACACCTGCTGCTGGTAACACGCACGCACAAAGATAAGAGGGGCACACCATCAGCAAACACACAAACAGCATATAGAAGCATAACAGCCAGTGCAAACATATAAAGATGAATTTCAGGTCGGTACATCGCCGGAGTCACGTGATAGTGTTGAAGCAAAATCGTTTGAAATTCAGGGCCACAGAGTTCATAGGTCAGGTTGTAAAAATAAACACTTTAGAACAACACATTCATTCATTACCCCCCCAAAAAAAAAAAAGAAAAAAAAATGTTTAATGGATTTCGCATGCCGCCATGCACAAAAACAGCACAGAGCGACTTTCATAAATTTTGCCTTTGGTGTGGGTTCGTCTGGGCCCACTTAAGACAGGTACACCATACATCTCCCTCTCTCTTAATTAACGAGGAGTCGGGAGGCAAATGACAAACAACGAAACAACATAGTTAATCATTCATAATAAGAGCCACAGGAATTTAATTACAGCCATTCATAATTCAGCAAACAACGTGTGACTAAATCAAAGTGCTTAATAACCAGCCCGGCAACTCTCCCAACTCTCCCAGACGCGGCGCTGAGCTCAGGGATCCACTGTTCCCCCGGCCTGCACAGTCGCTGCTGGACTGACTGCCCAGAGATCGCTGCTTTGTCGAGCTCACTGTACTCGGGCTGTTTCATCCAGACCAGTCTAATGAAATACTGGCGTGTCTTCAGTGATTTTGGGTTGGGGGGGGGGTGTGTTTGGCTCTGAGAAGTAAAATGTGTGAACTCTGATATGATGACAAAGTGATATGAGAGCCCCAGAAGAAAATGGAAAAGAGAAAAAGACAGACAGAGTCAGAGAATAATAAATAGAAGGAAATTATCTAATATCCCCAATCTCCTATGAGTCAAAACAAATGCGAGATGCTATTTAGATAACAGGGGCACAGAGGAGAGGGATGACTTTTAACCCTTTCAGCAATCCCTCGCTCTCAACAAATCTGTCGTCAACTCACCCGAACGTCTGATATTACAAATTAAACACTGCGATCTGTCGGGACACCTTCTGTTTTTCCAACAGAGGCGGATTAAATAAGCGCCCCTGAGCCTCAACAGGATACCAGGCCTGTTTATGAGTATACAAGGGCAGTTGTCAAGCGGGGTGGGAGGAATGGGGGGGGGCACTAAAAGCAGTGCCAAGCTGTGCACCGCACCCTGTTACCAAACACAGGATACACCACTTTGTTTACTTCTCACAATTGAGCGCATACAAAAAAGGTCTCGTTGCAACGTGGCTGTCAGGTCACTTGCTGGCGGCTCTGAAGCCGCTGAAACAGCCAGATAAAACGCGTCGCCTCCGCCCACCTCCCTGTTCGGCTTGTCAAAAGGGTCCAGCGCGGCCTCGCCCTCCCTTCCTCTCCCTCGCCGCTCCCCCACGCCCAGCCCGCTGCCCCTGTGCTGGCACGCTAAAAATAAAGCTGCGGGCAGCGCGGGTCCATTACAGCAAGCGGGGTCATCATCTCATCGGATCAATCGGGGCGGAGAGGGGGCACCGACGGCGGTGGCCGAGGGTCGTAATGAAGGAGCGACCCCGTTCGTTCACAAGCTCACGTGTGATCTCACCCAAAATGAGAGAGGAGAGAGTGGGGTGGAGAAAGGAGAGAGAGGTTGCAGTGAAACCTCAGGATGCAGGTGGCCCTGGATCTCCTCTCATCTGCCCTATTCATGAAAGGTGCTCGCGGTTATTTTGCTCTGCCATCAGCGCGAGAGAAGTTTCCTGTGGCCTCAGTGTTTTGTTTTGTTTTTTTTGTTCTCCGGCTCCTCCTTGACAGCCTGAGACAAAGATAATAGTACTACAGGGGTGGGAGCTCACAAGCAACAATGTCTTTTTTATCAAAATGCTAAATAAACAGAGGGTGGCCTTTCAGAGAAAGAAAAGAGGAAAGAAAAATCGAGTATTGCGAATTAATTTAACTCCTCTCTGCCTTCACATTTTTTCCCCCCTTCTGGTCCCATCAGCTGACAGGAGCTCCTGTGTGCTCCCAGCATGCAGACACATTAAAAAACCCAGACCCAATAGACCAAATAAGAGGTTAACAAGAAGTGGCACGAGGGAGAGAAAAATACAGTCCCTGACAAATGATAAAGAGTGGCAGTGGCAGGCCTTTATTGTCAAGCTTCAGATATAAAGTTAAAGATCTTTGAAAAACTAAATTTTGATGTCTTTAAAATAAAAGAGGCACAAAGCAACAACAGGGGGTTATTGTCTGGCAGCCACAGGGGAGTCACTGCATAATTCTTATTCTGTCTTTTGATGGCTGCGAGAAATGCGGCTGAAGAAAGAGAGCGAGCGATGGGGAGAGAAAGAAAACATCGGCAGAGGGGGGAGAGCCTCTCGAGGCTGCATCCATTTCCTGTGATCATACATAATATGCTTCAAAAGTTGTTTTTTCTTTTATTCTCATGCCCCATTCAACTGATCAATTGCACCTCCTCGCCGCCCCCCCCTTTTCTCCCCTGCTCCTCTAGTGTTTACATCAGATGCGACTTGGTGACAGGCCCTATCTGAGGCCGAGGAGCTCTGCTGTCATGTTGATTTATGGGAGCATCACGCCACAACTTGTCCAAACTGAAGCCCGCAGTTCATTAATTAGGGAGCGACGACTTTGAAGTTGGGCGCTTCGACAGCACGCGGACGTGTGTGAGCGTGCGTGGATGCATGTGCGTGTGTGTGTGTGTGTGTGTGTGTGTCTGCTCTTAAGGTTGGGCTTTAATTTTCCATGCTTCCTCTCCTCCCCAAACACGGAACTCAATGGAGACAACGGCAAAAAAAAATTCCCTGATTTGCCTTTGAACTACTTTCTTGACCGCACAATAATAATTTGCTTTGTCCACAGTGATGCCTGTGTCCGCCAGTCATTAACACGCATTACGCCGCTGCCTGCGAGCAAGCCCGCTGTACTCGAGGGCGCAGAGGAGAGCGAGCGAGAGAGATGGAGGGAAAGAAGAAAAAAAAAAGCCTCAACACAGGCAACAAAGCTGGGAGCGCTCTCTGCACTGATATCTCACAATTACATGCCTTCTCTTCCTCTGCCATTTCCATGTTAATTACTGAGAAAAGCCTCTCAGATTTACATGCTCCGTGTTCCTGCCTTTCTCCCTTCTGCCTTTCATTATGTCCTACACGAGGCTGGCAGGAATGGTCATCTCTGATTTTTTTTTTTTTGCATATAGGAAGCTTGTTTACTTGAAAAAAGAAAGAAAATACCTCGAACAATGAGCTGAGGCCAAGGCTGTGTAAAATATTAGACATTTAATGTGGAGATGGTTCCAGAAAAGGAGACACTGTATTCTTAGCGCAGTATCAGTCAGTTGTTACCATTTATCCAGCAAGTCTGACATGCTAATCAGAAGCATGAGTGCACTTGATTCCCCCCTCCTCCTCTCCGCTTTAACCACAGTCTGGAAGCAGATGGAGTTGAGGGGGGTGATGGAGGAGTGTGTGTGCGTGCGTGCGTGTGTGTGTGTGTGTGTGTGTGTGTGTGTGTGTGTAGGGGGGGGGCACACATGCCTTCCATGCTCTGTCTGGCCAACGGCTTTGGTAATGGCAGGCGGCTGGAGTGATGTCAGCCTACCTCTTTGCTCTGCTTGCTTCCTGCATGCTGCTGTTGCTGCTGCTGCTGCTGCTGCTGCTGCTGCTGGAGGAGCTGGAGGTGGAGCTGTTCCTGCTGCTTCTTGTAGAACTCTTGGAGTTGCTGCTACAGAGGAGACAGGAGGGTGACACGTGAGGCTAAGTCAGTGAAGACACAGAGAATTTTCAATACTTTGTTGTCTTTTGAGGCTTGTTGGTGGTGGTGGGGAGAACAGCGGTTCAAAGCGAATATGTCTTCATGAAAGAATATGCAACCATCCTGCCACTATGTTAAAACCATTAGGTTGTTGTAATGTGAATGTTGCTGATTGGTGTACTTAAGAAGATTTTCATTTCAAAGACATCCACCATTTAAAAGGATTCAGGAGTTTTACATTACCTGCTGTAACATGAGGGCCTGTTGCTGCTGGAGAAGAACCTGGAGCTGCTGAGGGCTCAGGACCTGCTGCTGAAGGATCTGCTGCATCTGCTGTGGAGTTATCACTTGAGGTGTCATCATAGCCACTGACACTGGAACCTGCACAGACACACACACAACAAGCCCAAAAACATCAACAAATATTGTGACAGACACTGCCCACCAGTCCACAAACACAACACAATTATGAAAATCCTACTTGCTTTTGATTGGACCTTATAATTAAATCTCATCTTCATGTGTTACAGTCTGCAACACTGCCTTCAAGCAAACACACAAACAAGCACATGTCGACCCCCCTAAACCATTATGACACGGGGCGGGGATGAGTGTGGATCATGCCCGTGGAGCAAACAGCCGGCTGCGTCCACTGCAGCCTCCGTCCTCCGACCTTCCATTTTCACGCACACGATCCCATCCCGACGTCATCGCACACGTCCTGCCTCTGCCGAGATGCTCCTCAGAGCTCGCCATTTACGCAACGCGACAAGAAAGCCGTACCTGAGGAGGTGAACGACTGCGTCAAAAGTGCCACAGCTGCTGCTGCTCGCGCGCAAGCACGCACAACGTGTCGTGTGAGAACATTTCATTACACTGTCAACAGCGATCTATTATTGTGACGATACGGAGCGCCTGGAGGAGGAGCCACGCTGACGAACGCGAGGGCCTCTAACTAACTCCCAGCAGAAAGGTGTGAGTGCATGACTCCTCAAAACAAGTGATGTGTTGTGACACTGCAGGAGCCCCCACAGTTGTCAGGGTGCCTTAATTGCTCCGGCGGCGTAGGGGACTCGGAGTGTGTCTGGATGCTGCCACTCACTGCCGTGACGTGTAATACAATTAGAAGCTCCTTTCCTTGGCATCTGTATGACAAACAGCGACAATGATATACTTGGTAACACTGTGCGTTTCGCTCTTTTGTGCACATATACATTAGCATGTATGCGCCTGGATGTGTGTTAAAATGTGTGTTCTGTCTCTCTGGCTGATGTCAGCAGTTGATAGAGCAGACATAACGGGTGACAGTCTGTCCTCACCAAGGTTACCCAAATTGTGCTGCTGCCTTATAGCTAATGACACCCCTTTGAATTTTTCATGCATTTCTGAATGTGTAATTTAGCTGTTTAAAACCTTGTCCGGTAACTAAGGGGCTTTTTCTTGACACACAGCCTGCATGCATATTACCTGATTCATCCTCCCTGTTGTAGCATAAAACAAAAACAAAGCGCTGCCATAATGAACAGCGTGTACCACTAATGCAGAGGAAAGGGCAGTGATGTCAAATAGGACGGGGCGGCTTTGATGCTCGCCGTTAACTTTATTGAGCAGCGCCAGACTCCACTGCCCTGCGTTCTTCTGGCCCCCAGAGAATGACAGAGGCTCAGCCCCACCCGACGGACACACACACTTCACAATTCTCATTTCCAGCAGCCGGCATAGGGGTGCAAGGAAGAAAATGCAATATTAATTCCCCCCTGTATTATGTCTTAATATGCAGTTCATCTTGACTTTTGCACATGACTTGTCCTGTCATTTGCATAGCCCGGCCTCCCGTTTCCTAATTTCACAGTCATTATCCACTGAAGTCCTTTTTTTCTGGGCATCGCTAATTTTGATTAACAATTTTGAAGGTCAACCGAGCGGCCTTGTCTCGCCGCATGCAAGCATCATACATGCGAGCGCCGTACGTGATGTGATATATCGTTCCCGTCTAAATATGACATTTACCCCCCACGCACACCGAGGATAAATAATAATGCCACCCCCCCTCTTTTGTTTAAGCTTTACTTTGACTATGTGCATTAAAAATCTACTCCATATTTGTCATGCTCTATTTTTTACTACCGTGTTAAAGCTGTAAATTTAGCCATATTTTCGAATGCATAATCATTTTGTCATGCCATATTATATAAATCCCATAAAGTGGGATGTGAAAAAGGGGAGAGCAAACTTCGAGTTAACACAGAGGGTCCACACGCTTAAACAGCTCTCAGTAGCTGCCAATTCCACTCCAAATTACACTGAGATTTTCTTCAATTTAACTGTCTTAATTCTTTGCACCTGAGGTGTCTATCTCATCATGGTTTCACACTTTGCCTTGTCACAAGCGTCTGGCTCACAGTAACTACAGCTCGAGCAGCTTCCTCTGTGCACAGCCCCAGCAAGAGGCTATTACAGACCCCCATTTTATTACCCATTACTACTGAGGTCATTAGCAGCAAGAGGGATTGTATGCTTCTTAACCTATTGATCAATGTAACTACTACCATTTAATCCTGTGCTGTAGGAGTGAAAATCTGCCTAAGACTGGGTCCTATTGAGAGCAAGGGCGGGAGGGAGCACTTTAAATGAAAAATATTGCTCTGGCCGCTGTATCATGCCCATTTAACGCAAACACAGGACGCCAGTCGCCATTTAGAGCACTCCCATATGGCGCACTCCCTTATCTCTCGGATAACATCATGACTCCAGATGATCCACAAAAATATATCACCAGCTAAAGATAGTTTTAAAGAAGGCTCGCACAGGGCTAATAACTGGAGGGATCCGGCGAGCCCAGCTCTCATCTCCTCCGCCGACATGAGAGTGTGAAAAAAGAGGACATTCTGAGGATGCCAGAAATAGCTAATGTTTATGAATTTCACAAAGGTGTGGCGCTCTCCAGGTGCCTTCCATACATAAACATTCAAACTTGGAACATTCTCACACAGCTGCAGAGTGACTGGAGGCAATATACTTCACCAGCACAGGCCTGCATTCTAACACACACACACACACACACACACACACACAAAATCTACTATGTAACTGTGGCATGTTAACTGTCACAAGCACATGTGCAGCCCATAACGCACTATATATGAGGAGCAAAAACATGTTTTTTCATGTAGAGCATGGAAGTCTGTTCACACTGTATAGTTGGTATAAAAAAAGGAGCATGAAGGACAAAACATTTAAAAAAAGAAACAAACCTGGGTTTTCAATGAAAACAGTGACAAAAATTGTCAAAACACTCTTTTTTGTAAAAAGATAGGGATCGTTCTTTTCATTCCTATCATCATTCCCCTGCAAAGCCTCAACATGCACACACACACACACACACACAAACATAATAGAAGGCATTTGCCATAAAGCATGCAGAACGCCAACTTGTTTTTTTGCATCACAAACACAAAATATGATAATCCAAAAACCACACATCTGAAAACAATGAGAGTCACTGATTCAAACTTAATGAAGATGCCCCCCCCACAATCACAAGTCAGGGGTCAAAGCCTGGTGAAAAGGAGCAGGGGTGAGCAAGGCTGTGAGATAGCACCTCTCTTCGCTCTGAGGCAATTAAGAAGAACGGAAATGAGGGACAAGGAGGTGAATATCAGTGAGACGGCACAGACGTTTCACTGGCTGCAAAGGTGCAGCCTGGCACAAAGAAAAAAGGAACGAGGGAGGGGGGGAAAGATGAGAATTATCAAATTTTCATTTGCGCTCCCTGGGGTCATCTTGTTTTGTTGGGGCATCAAATGGAATGGAGAAGTAAAAAAGAAATAACAAGCCCAGGAGAAATCAGCGAGCCTGGTCTGTCTGATGCTGCTGTTTTACCTTGGCCTGCAGTGGCGCAACGGAAACGACTTCTCATCCTCACTAAGATCTCCTGCATGAAAATGTCCCCAAAATGAGGATTTCACGGGAGCTATTGTACTTAAGTGAAGTGTGAATTATAATTAGTCCTCGACAAGACTGGAAGGACTAATTCCATATTTGCCATTCAGGTAGATTGAAATCTCTGTGGTGGCGAGTGTTTATTCCCTCAAATATTCAAATATTATAAAAATATTCACACTGACTACCGTTTCCAGTAATAATAATGAAAACAACAATTATAATAATAATAATAAAAATATCCATTATTATAAACAGTATGTATGCATGACAGCATGCGTTGAGCCTACAAAATTTAAAAAAGATGGACATAACTTCTCATCCCCACACATTAAGACCTCCATAATTCCTTCCTTGTCATCCACAATCAAGCTGTGTCAAAAATATTTACAGCTCAGATAAACAGTATAATCACAGCCACATTTTGTCTCCCTTTACCATACACTATATATATATATATATGCTCTGTATTTGGCGTAGGGGTGTGAGGGGGGCTGAGGCTCAAATTATTTGCAGCAACTGTAAAAACAAAAGTTCAGATTGCGTTTTAATTAACTTTTCCACTACAAACAAACAGGTCCTGGCCGGGGCCGGTCCCCGTGTCGGGTTTAAACAAACAAACTGCACGGCGACGTGAGCGAGTTCTCACCCCAACAAAAACACGCTGTGAGCCGCGTGCTGGAATGCTGTTTCCCACAGTGGAGGCAGCCACCGCTGCAGGTGAGCACTGGTGAGGGCGGACGGATGGACACACACACACACACACACACACACACACACACACACACACACACCTGCCTTTATGTCAGCATCATTGTGTTTTAGTATAGTATTCCAATTTGTGATTCTATTAAACAATAAAAAATAACCATTTTCTTTAAAAAATACTGTAATTATCAATAGTCATAAGATTAAATTAACACTGATGCTGCTTTTTTTTTAGTTATTAAATTGTCAAGTAATTATTTACGAACACAAACATAAAAAAGCCAGTTGAACCCACTACAAAAAAAAAAACAAAGAACTGCTCCTTTACATTTCTGACTCAGTCCAGTCAGTCTTTCTGACCTTTCAGGCCACACCTCCAACTGCACATTTCACAAGCCACCAAGCATCTGAGCTCTGAGTCCTGGCTTCCAAATTCAGGACGACAACTACTATCCAACACACTTATACTGTTTTCACCCCCCACCCCCTCCAAATGTCTCGTGCTCACTGCTGGTGTAAAGTGCGTGCCCGTGATCGATGCTTTCACCAGCTTGGCACGGTTACGCAACGATGCGCGGCTTCAGATGCATTATTTGAGTCAGTTGAGATTTAATTAAGATCACAGCCTCTAAAATCCCTTTCAAATGAAACTGTAGTCAAAAGACAATGGCCGACACATCCTCGTGCAGATTGTTTCTATTCTCTGCGCACCAGCAACGCACAGCTAATCCTTGTTTCCATGACGGCAGACAAGGGGGCCACAAATTGTGTTGCTCTTAATGTTGTTATGTTATGTGACTCATATAATGTATACAGCCAATTAATTACATTATTTAGAAAAAAGCTTTTCGGTGTCAGCGGTAGGTTTAAAGCGTTAAATAAGGATGTGCCAGACCAGTTTATGTCCCCACACATCCCAAAATAATCCACCCTAATTTTGCTGGGGCAGCGTGTCAATACCACAACGTCCCTTACTGTTTTAAAAATATATAGGTCGTGTCAGAGACGAGTGGGGAAAAAGACCTTCTTCCACAAAACACTCGGCAGCGTGTAATCTCATCATTATCCTACCATCTCAACCCTTTGAAACACATGGCATCTCAAGTGTGGAGTTAATCTTCCTATCTGAAACACAGACGCACCCACTCCAAGCAGTAATGACCCTTAAGAAAAAAAAAATGAATGAAAGCCTTTTTCAAGTAAAAACATGTTTTAGTCGGGAAAGCCAGGGAATAACAGCGGAGAGCAGCTGGTGGCTCACTATATCACTGCTAAACTATTCCCCCGTCTCTCCTCACCGACTTGCCTGCCTTCTCCTGCACAAAGCAGAGAGACCGTCCCTGTAAAGGATATCCCAGCGAGCCGTGGGGCTCTGCTGGCTACACCCCCCCCATGCCCCCCTCTCCGGGTACACAGCTAATATCTGGTTGCCTATGTCATGGTTTAGAAATGACAGGTGCTGGCAGCCCCTCGCCTTGACAGGCCACTGCACAAATAACGCCCCTGCCTGAAAGGGCTAATGCACTACTAATGAACAATAAATCAACTTTGATTACAAACTGTCAACCCAATCAGCTCGCACTCCAGCTCTCCCAAACTGCGAGTGTCGGCACAGCTGCACGGCATTACGGTGCACGCTGGCCTGTTTAGGCTTCGCTCGCCTTCCTCCTGATTTCCTCCTCCACCTCTCCTCTCGTTCAGGCACCCGCTCTTCTATCACTGATGCAAGGTGCTGAAACATTGCGACCCCCCCCACACACACACACACCCACACACCCCCAAAAAAAGTTTCAGCGAGAGAAAGTGCAGACAGGCAGCACATGTGAATCCCACAGCCGCAGGAGTGTATTACTTCAAATCGGTGTAAAATGCTTGAGGTCGTTAAACAACAGAAAGTCAATAGCTGTTTTCTGTGTAAAACCTCAAAGCTGTCAAGTCGGACTCAAAGCTGACAGCAGATAAAATAGAAGAAAATGATCACAACTTTCCATCCTAAATGTACTCCACAAAATCCCTTTGTTGCAAGCACTGGCGCACACACACACACACACACACACAGGCACGTAAAAAACATTCACACACTAACTTTTCAGGAAGACGCGAGCGGTGACATTCGGAGTGACAGCGCGTCTCCAACGTGGTTTTGCGGTGACGGTGTCAAATATAGAGCTGTGCCAGCCTCTGTCTTAATTCACTGTGACACCGAGAGCAGAGCGAGGATCAGTCCAGGCCATAGCCTGAGAGCAAGCTGACCAGCAACCATTACCACGGGACAACAAATCATTACAAAGCACACAACCAGCATTACTCAACACATAACCAAAAAATGAACAAAAAATGAAAAAGCCTTTCTGCACATTTTAAATGCTTTACGTGGTGAATGATTCCAAAAATAAAACATAATAATTATATGTAAGTGCATAACAGAATGAATTTTGAGAAAAAAAATAATGTGAGAGAGAAGACAAACCTGTCTCTTGCTTTTCCTAGAACTTTCCATAAATCAGACAGTACACTGTACAGTGCTGGATCCTGCTTAACTGGTTAGCTCACTATGAGCAAAGTAAACAAAACTAAACAAACAGTGTAAAATGGCAGTCAGAAACTTCATGTAAAAGACAAGAAGCACCTCACACTGTCGCTGACAAACAGGGAAAGTAAACTCTTGCATGAAGTAAAAGTGAAAAAGCCTGATCCCTGACAAGCATCAACAACACAGCACAAGGATAAACACCTAATCCATGCAGTCTTATTTTGAGTAACAATACATTCTGTGGCGGTAACTCTAATGTACATGACACTTGCTTTCATGTGCCTCTGCTATCAGCACAAGCCTGTAAATTGTCAGTGTCTCACCGGCAAAGTGAACCCTGAATAACTGCTCCTCTCACACAAGCTGAATGACAAAATTAACCAATTACAATGAGAGAACATCAACAACAGACAGACAATAAGTCTCCTTTTCTCTTTTTCCCTGGTCAAATTAAATTGTGAGCTTTTTTAACACAAGAAAGCTGGCAAAATCACAGAAATCAATCATATTGACAAACCTGACAAACTCCATTTAGCTGGCAGGGTAAACAGAGTGCCGGGCCACGCGGTGTGGAGTGAAGCAGAGCGGAGAGCACAGCGGCGAGGGAAGGAGAGAGAGAGGGAGAGAGAGCAAGACAGAGAGAGAGAGAGAGAGGAGAGAGAGAGAGAGAGCGAGTCAGTGAGTGAGTGAGAGAGGTAGAGGCACACAGGCAGGCAGGGAGGGAGGCTGAGAGCGGGCGCTGCTGTGCTGTGGAGTCTCCAACCTTCCTCGGGATACAGACAGATTGCACGCGCAAGGTTGCTCCCTGGCTGACAAGATACAAAACTATCCAATCAACCACGCCCTTCTCCACCAATCACAACCAGCCCTCTAAACATAATCAATTCAAATGGGGCCACACAATAGGGAGCCGCAGGCTGAGCTGCAGGTGAACCCATGCCTTTGTGTGGGGGCCCCTTTAAAAAAAAAAAAAAAAAAAAGACACAGTTGACGGCTGTTAACCCTTTGACCCCTGCCGGGACTCCGGCCGTGCTATTGAAACAATGGGAGCCTAAAGAAAAGAGGCCCTTTAATTAAACAACAGATAAGTAAACACAGCTATCCAGCGGAAAGAAAGAAAACTGGCCCTGCTATCAGCCCCTTTATTGTTCTGCTAAATGGAACTGTTTACAGTTCCAGAACAAAGACACAACTCATTTCACATGCTGAAAACAACAAAATGCACAAACAATTCACACACTTTGTAGTTTTTCTTCCCTTTAAATTTCCCAAGCTGATAGCACATGTGTTTTATTTTAGAGCAAAATAATGTATTCATGAGAACAGCTTGTTTTGCCTCCAATAATACTTACGTGTATACATGTGTACTAACGGCACAATATTCAACTCATTGCGACACACTGAGTTTGTGTTGTGTGTATTTGTATTTGGTGACAGGATCAACCGCAGCAGCATAAACTTTTCTTTTTTTCCTTCCAGTTTTTGAAACACTTACACGACAGTTTGGTCTCAGACAAGCTAAAACCACTTACTTTAATAGCGAACATTACACCAGCTACCAGGCAATCCATCCAACTCTGTCCCAATGAGAGCAATTAGCTGTCATGATATCATCACACTCTCTAACACCCATGTGCACTCAGTAAGGAGCCAGAGACAGCAGACGGAAAACAGGACCCTGCCACCTACTGGAGATCTCGCTGAACTCCCCAGGACAGAGAGAGGGCAGGATGAAAAGCTCTCAAATACATAACTAGACAATGCTGCCTTTCAGCATTTACTGTAAATTTGATGCGAGTCCGTCGCACCGACTGCACAAATCACAGAGTAATGAAGAGAGTTACTTTTAGTAACACGAGTAAAGTCAGGTTCACGCGCAAGTTGTGCACTCCACAATGAATTGGAGGAAAGGCATGAGGCGAGATTAACACCTCACTTTGTTAATTACCATAACAATAAACACAGAGCTGCACAACAGAGCTCTATAACACTACTCATATCAACAGCTATAAACCCTTGGCCAGGGATGAAGGAATGTTCATGGGACGCATTCCAGTCCGCAAACACACTGGTAAAATAAACAGAGCGCCTACATAACAAGCCACTGCTCTCATCTGCTAATAACTAACAATGAGCTCTGCTAAGCTGGCCTGACCTATATAAATTATTGACTGGGACACCTCAAGTGTCAAAAGTGACAATTCCAATACATATCATAGGGAATAATTAAGTGGGAGAAAAGGCGCTTTTATTTTCCATCTGACGCCCTCAAGACGGCTCGTGCTGAAAAGACAGTGATGTGCAGGCACGTGGCCACGAGTGCGCGCACGCACACACACGCATGCACAGAGTGGTTTAGGCTACGGCCACACTCTTCTCCCCCAGCACTCTCCCTGGGGTGGCATGTCGGCGTATTCTCAATAAAACACCTTCTTAGCAGTAATAGGCCACTGTTCTCATTTCAACGCTCCCAAAGGCCTCATGATAAATTTAGCAGACACACAGTTCAAGCTTCTCCTCACACACACTGCCTTTCTAATCCATTGCCTCTGTGCCCGCGCTATGTAAAATAATTACACATATGCGTCGATGTGATACACACGCTATATGGATTTTTTTTATTCCCTTTTTGTTACCGCTCGCTGAGAAACATCAATATCCTCGAGCCTTGAACCGGTGTCCCCTGTGATAGTTTACAGAGAGAACTGAGCGATTGTGTTCATGACAGAGTGGATGACATTATAAAATACTCCCATTTCCTGCTTGAGTTGGAGTGAAAGTATGAGTTAATGTCTGGCCCGGCCTGAGCTCCGCTCCGCTCGGCTCTGGCTAAAGATAACGACTCGGCTCCAATTACAAAGCCTTCCCAAAACACGAACACAGCCAGTGAATAAGCTGCGCCGGCATGCCAACCGACGTCTTGCTGCTACCAGAGGAAGGGAAGGAGAGCAGAGGAGAGGAGAGGAAGCGGAGGAAAATATAAAACTACACTCATTCCTTTTCTTGAGAGGCTCTGGCGACCTGGACCATTGTCATGAGAAAACAAACACAGGCTGTTTCCCTGTGTGTGTGTGTAAAGTAAATCATTGTTTACTGATGGAGGGAGCCAGCGGGGCAGGTGCGGGACCTATATAAATAACAGCTGCTCTATATAATATCACCAAGGCAACAAAAATACTTTTCCCTTTCTATTATTTCTTTATATATTCACGTTGCGATATATAATGTGTCCACAATCAAAGTCAAAAGAGACATGGAGCTTTTAATTACAGATATTTAGATATAGCAACACTTAGACTTCACGCAGGGCAGAAAGAGCCCGCACTGGATTGTGGGAGAAAGCTATGTCATTTCCCTCCAGCAGTAAAACAATAACACAAAAAAAAACATTTTTAAAGAAGCCAACTAATTCCACTGTATTTCTATCTTGAAATCTAGGATAACAGAACTTATTCGAGCTGCATTTTTGAATATGTATTTTATTTGTCTGTATTCTCGTCCCCAGCTCAAGTGAAATAGTTTCATTATTTCAATAATACTGAATTGTCTGTATTGTGGGTGATGTGTTTTTAAAAGCGTATTTCAGATGCCTGCACGGCATTGAACTCACCTCTTAACATCTGCAACCTACCGATACTCCCTCACAATACGTGAAATAAGTCATATTTAGAGAGAATGAGGTTATCACCCCGAGCAAGTTGAGTTACAGTAAGTCATGCCTGAGTCACCTTTCCTTCTGGTCTATTATACATGGGTTTGGTTATTTACTTTTAATTTGAGCATTCAGGAACACATTGTTTAGTCAGCACATGTGAACTCGGTATTTTTCAAAATATTTCCTGAGGTGATATGCCAGCCAGTGTAGAACGGGGCTTGTGTTTCTGTGCGTTTCTGCGTACCATCTAGTGTGGTTTTTCACTTAGTCAAAACAAGAGCACTTTTGGGGTTTGATCAACATCGATATAAGGAGGTGGGGGAATTTCTGCCGTGTCTTGTTCATCGACTAATTAATCTTTGATTTTCAACCAGAAACTATATTAATAAGCAGAAACTCAGCTCTGCTGTAATGTATCTGCTTTGATATGTAATCACAAATATGAAAGATTTTTTATTGTTATTTTATTATAATCAGTAAAAGTAAAAACAAGGTCTTCTGTGGGTGGCTTTCGATGTTGGGCGCACAGTACGCCTATGCCACCACTAACCACTGTGATTAACTGTTTAGCTAACCTTGCCTGTGGTGTTATTATACAGTATTTGTTAGCCTGTCCTGTTTCCAACACTGACCAATAAAATTCCTCAACAACATTCCTGGAGGTAAGAGATACAGAGGAGCGCTGTTCTCGGAGATTCTTTCCTACTTTTCACGTGAGTTTCTTTCAACAAAGGGACAAGGCAAAAACCAAAATGCAAACAAAATGTTAGTGTGCTTTTCTGCTTTTCTGTGGACTGGGTGTAACTACACGGATGACTAGGCTGTGCGCTGCAATGGTTTACTGTATGACATCCAACACAAATATAAAATCCAAACTCCAAATTATGTCCTCGTGTAGCATGAAGGCCTTTCTGTCTCTGGATCTCTCTCATGCTGTCTGAGCGAGACAGTGTTTCTCTTCCTGTCTTCTAACAAAAAGCAAAAATGGAATCTGAGAGTCACCGAGCTGTCAACACTGCCTGCGACGACACCCGAAGAGAAACTGGATTGCAAGTTCACGCCAGGTTGACTGCACCTTGTAAAGCTGTTAGTGTTTATTAATGCTGTGGTTTGACTGTGCATCAAGCTGTCCTTCCTCCCCTCCACAAAAGGGTGTGCGAATCACTCCAAACAACATACACTTGACATCAAGATATAGTGCCAGAGGATGACACAAAGATGTAACAGATTTTAGGCAGACGTGTGTGTGTGTGTGCTTATGTTTCTGGGTGGAGGGTTGAGAGGGTTCACTGCTTGAAGGGAAACATCAGGCCTCAAATGAAACGAGGGTCCTGAAAGTGGTAGAGAGGCTCCCAGCACTGTGACTGGAGTCAATTCGACAGTCATCGTCTTGGCTGGGAGAGCGCCCAACACCCCCCACACACACACACACACACACACACACCCAAGTCTCTGCTTGGCTGCGTGGAAATGGGACAGATGACTTCATTCTGACAGGATTATCCCAGACCTGGTTCTAATCTATGCTGTACACATAAGACATTTTTACAATATGACAAGGAAAACAAGCGGCGAAAGACGCAGCCTGATCCCGGGGTTCCACGCGAGCACCGGCCTTCGTGTCGTGTTGATCATTCCTGACAGATTGTATCACCTCAAAGCAACGCACGTGTCAAAATGAGATTTTTATTACAGCATCACCTTGAGACTTTCTACAAACACGAGGAGGCGGACTCCTGAGGATCACGCACACAGCTGATGAATTATAAGGATGCATTTCAGAGACACATCGCAGACTGACGTGGGCGCTACTCTGAAGGATGTTTTCCTGAAAAAAGTAACAGCACATCCTGGAGGTAAGGAAAGGAAGCAAAGCCAGAAAAAAATCAACCATGTATATTCAGGAAAATTCACAGCGCTCTTAAACGAATTGTGTAAGATTTTGGTTGAGTTAAGATGAGATGATAGATATCGCTCTCGTGTCCGGATGCTAACTTTGACACTCGAGCTCAGCTTAGTTCAAACTAGTCTTTTAATTATGCATACAGTTAAACCACCACAGTTTCCAAACTGTGAATTCTTGTTTTGGTTAATGTGAGTGGTCATGTCCACACACTCTGAGAAAGCTCTCCCGCCCTGTGTGAAACAACATGCAGAGATTTCACCGTGCACCGGTTAATCTTGGCAAGCTCAAAGCAGTCGTTAACTGAATCAATTAGAAACTGGCAGTGCCTTGATTTGGGAGTGTGCTGCACTTCCTTCTGTCTCATGTTCAGCACGACTTTTTCTTGGTTCTTGTTTCCTTTATTTCTTCGTCACTAATGTTTTTTTGTTTGTTTTCAGTATCTTCAAATGTATTTTGATATCCACTCCTCATGTCTTGGCCAGGCCCAGGCCAGACTCCCAGAGAATCTCATAGCATCTTGCATTAATCCAATCTCATGCTCGCTGTCACCTGACCAGTGGGCTACCGCTGCTATGCCACTTTGGACCGTTGGACGACCGGGCCGCGTGAACACCTCCAAACGCTGCTTGGGATCGCCCCGCAGCACTGGCTGAGCTCCAGCCGACAGGCCTCGGCCTCGCGCTCTAATGACTTACAGATTGGAGCGCTGTGGTATACATGTGTCAGGACAATGCCATGGGCCTACTGCGAAAACAGTAGGAGAGGGAGAGAAAGAGAGCCGGCGGCCTCTCCCCGTCCTGTCAGACAGAGGCTTGGCCCCTGGACTGTGTCACATCACGCTTCCCCCCAACAGACCACAAATGAAGGATGTGAAGAGCAAACGCGGGGAGGAGGGGCGCTGGAGGGGCGCTCTACAACTTAAAAGGCTTTCATCCTGTAAACTGAAAAGACATTATCTTTTGACCTGGAGATGCCCTCTGTGGGGCTGTACACTATGGTGTGAAAACACAGAGAGAGAAGGAAAGAAAGAAAAAAAAAAAAGAAAAGGAAGGCAGAAGAAAGACGTGTGGATTGTGGCTTCAGCTTGTAATAGCACAGATAAGAAAAATGTCTGCTGCCACGGTTTTGAAACATTATCAGCAGCTTTGCGCCGTCTGAAGAATAACAAGTGATGCACCTTTGACACCACGAAAACGTTCAATGCAACATTTATCAGATAATAGTGAATGGCGCTTCTCATTTAAAAACAAAAGGACAGTACATGATTGCAATTAATACAAAAACAACAAGGAAACCCAGAGCATATAGATGTTCTTTCACAGAAGCTTCAAATTCCTTCCATTGACTGTCTTTGCTTTAAGATGAAATATGAAATCTCTCAAAAGGTACATAAAGGGAAGTTATAATTTCCTTTACCTCAACCTCAAGTTATAATTTCCTCCTCTTGGCAGAGTATTAATGCTGTGACGCACAAGAAAAAACTGCTTGAAACTACAGCTACATCTGTTGAGCTTGTCTTCGCTTCCCGACATTTTTACGCCTGCCTCTCCTCAAACTGGCCACTCGTGTGCGGACGCACTGAAGACAGACATGTCGCTCACACTGCTGGCCATACCTCACACTGTACCAGGGACATAAATAAGGAAGGCCGGTCCCAGGTAGAATTCTGGATGGGAAACAAGCGTAATCTCAGCATTACACTCGGAGCAAAGACACCATGTTGACACAACATCTTCAGCCCAGCTGAATGCCACATAATCCCCTGTAGGAGGTGGATGCCTACCTTGGATCCCTTGCAATGAGGTGTAGTTAACAAGCCAGGCTCGTGAGCAACACCACAAATGAGCTTCAACCCCCCTTACCCCCCCACCCCCCCACCTCAGTGCTGTTGGACTATCAGCGAGGGTCCGACAGTGTTGTTCCTAATTACCTATTTCTCCACTCCTGATCCTGCAGCTGGCATAATTAGTTACCTGGGGCTTCAATCCAATTTGAAGTGATGACAAGAAAGTGATCCATGAAAAAGTAATAAGTTAAATCCAATTTCAGCCTGCCTCTAATTAAATGCACATGGAACTAATGAGTCAAACCCTACCATTTCACTGATAATGGTAATTAGCGGGGTGGGAGTTGCCGGCTCTCGTCGTCGAGCCACTGTAGGTGTGAAGTGCAAAAGGTAAAAGTGGCATGGATTCTTTTAATTACACGTGTCATTCTGTCAATGTAATTTACTGGCTTTTTGACCAGCCGAGTGTGTTTAGCTGCTTCCCAGCCTGCGCGGCAGCTGTTTGTGTATCTGGTCTGATTAAAGCACCTCCAGGCTGCTGAGTGTACAGCAGAGGCATCTTCATCCAGAGGCGGGGGGGTTGCAGGGGTGAGGGGGGTATGGGGGGGGCCCTGTTGGAGATATAAAACCAAAGAGCCATTTAATGCTGATCAAGGATTCTGAGGCTTGTTTGACTCATATTTTCCCCCTTTACTACTCTATGCAGGTCATTTCTTTTTTCAGACGTTCTGTAGATACCGTGCTTCATTATTTTTGATTTGAATAAGAATGAATTGGAAAGTGAGTCACAGCTCCAAATGAGTAAAAAAAAAAAAAAACAAGTCTCTCTGCACATCTTCTCGTGCCTAATGGGAAGACCGCTGAGATGAATGGAGCCTTGTCCCCAGATCAGGTGCTTTTATGGCGTGTCAGCTTACTACACAGCCTCATAATTGTTGGATCATGTCTTTTGATGACCCAGTCCAGCTCAACGGAGAATCATTATCCAGGCCGTGTGATGGAGATAGCGAATGCTCTGTGCGTGGAGGGCTCCTCTAAGCACGGGTTTGTTCTTAAAAGAGGAGGTGAGATGAGACTCAGACCGCTACCCTCTGGTGTTTCACAAAATGTGTTTGTGAGTGAAAGAGAAAGACAGAGAGAGAGAGAGAGATGTATGAGAAGAAGAGACAACAAGAGAAGTCACTAGAAGAAACCCATGAGTGGAAGAGGAAAAAAACAAAACAAACGTAATACATCCTCACACAGAGCAGCACACTGATGTTTATGTATGAACACTTGGCTTTAAACTCTGCGTGTACGTGGCCGGGGTGTGTTTAATTAGCGGAATATGTAATTCAGAGATAAACAAACACTTGTCCGGACCTGTGGCTTTTTCATAATGCCAGTTTCCACCCGGCAAAATGCAACATACAACATTAGAGAGCAGGCAATTTACGGTGTTAGTCAGATACTACTGCGAGCCTGCGCTCTCTTCACAAGAACAGGGCAGGGGAGGGGAGCGGAGGGGAGGCGGGGGGGGGGGAAAGGGCCCGGCTCTCTTTTCAATAGCTGAGCGACAGCTTGGCCGAGCTCTCTGTATACATTAATAAATTAGAATTTTAATTTTGTCTTTGTCTGCAGGAGATGGTGTAGTACTTCACTATGTACCAACAACTGGCTGTACGCTGGAATCTGCCGCTGTGGTCCCCTCTGTTGACCTCTGCAGCACAATTCCCTGCCAGGCTGGGGAAACTGTTTGGTTTGATCCTTTCGACTTATTTGAATCCTGACAAATATGCACACAACTGAAAGGTCATCACAGTCATATTTCATCCTCTGGAGCTATTCCGAAGACATCTGCACAACAAAGAGGCTTTTTCACAACCTGACATTAGACCTAGCTGCTTACAATAGCTCATTAAAAAGGGCCCCCAATGGGATAGTAAGGGTATTAAATATTATATATATATATATATATATATATGTACACACACACATACATAGAGAACAGGGCCTCTGTATTAATTGCCGTATATGCCCTAAAGTTGTTTGCAATTTCACACCAACACAAACAAGCGCTTTATGTTCAAACAAAGATATACATCTTTGAGGCAGCTGATCTGAAATTAACGTAAATATTGCATCAGATCTGTAGCGTTGTTCTCATTAAACGCATTAAAAAAATGAAAGAGGTTTTTTTTCCACTGCTTTTTTTTTGCATCACAAAGACAGTCCAGGCAACTGTCCTGAAGCTTCTTCACCTCTCCCATCCTTCACATTTTACTACTCCTCTTTCATTTACTCCACCTCTCACCCACCCCTCTTGTGGGCTTCTCCATAGCAGCTCCTGCTGCTGGTGGTAGGGACCTGCCTCCTTTTTGAAAAAAAAATAATAATAATAATCTGCCGCGTGTGATGAAAGGCAAATAGTGAAAAGCATCGGGAGCTTCCTCTGCATGGCCAGACTCGGCTCTCTCTCTTTTCCTCTCCCTCACTTCCAGGTTCTCTCCTGCCCTTTTCTTCTCCGAGGCCGTGCACCTCCTCAGCTAACACCTCCTGCAGCTGGCAGCAGGGACCTGAAACCTGGATCAACCACGTGTACCGATGTGTGCGACTGCACTGGAACGATCATATGTGATTGCGGATGAGCTCATGCGATCTAAACTAAGCCTTTTCTAACCGTCTGCTCCATCTGTTTCACAACAGCACCCGTTTCTACATAGCGCCACATCTAATGTTCTATGTCAAGATTTAGATGACACGCGGTTTGACTGTGTGTGTGTGTGTGCTGCTAAATCACACATAATGCGTGAGCATACATAACTGCAAATGTTGCACTGCCAATTATAATTTCCTGTTTGTTAACTTAGTCTAGCGTTGGGCTTTTTTGTGCACACTGTGTTCCAGAAGAGGGTTGCAAAAGTTCACTTTTTTCCTTTTCCTTTTCAACCACAAAGTCAAATATCTGAGCCATCTGATGATCATTATTAGTTAATAGATAAGGGAGTTTCTGAGAATGACAGCGTATTTACAGTACCTGTAGGCTTTGCTGCTTGTCGTTGGCTTTGGGAGATTTGCGGCCGGTGTTTTGTTGAGACTGCAGTTGGTGTGACTGGGCCTGCTGCTGCTGGAGGAGTATCTGCCGTGCCACTTGGAGAGCCTAATGGAGAAATGAAAAAAAAAATAGATTTTAAAAAACAAGTCCAACAGAAATGCTTTAAGTAGATATATTAAAAGCCCCTGGGGAACACTCTGATGTCTATTATCAGAGCAGATGTATCCCCTTACAATGATATTCCCTTGGCCCTCTGATAGATAACAAACAAACAACAGGCGATCCTTTCTTCCATTCAGAGTCAAAAAGCTATGGCTGGTGTAAATGGTTTCTCCACAAAGAGACAGGGAACAATGATCAGATGTCACAACAGATTTACCGACAAAAAAAAAAAAAAATCAACTGCAGCCATCCAGAAGAAATATTTATCTGTTGATAAGTTGCACTAACAGCAAACACAACTTGTCAAAGACACTAATCAGTACTTTTCATCCTCCCTCAGCTCAGTCAAACTCCCCTCCAGAAAGCAAATAAAAGGCTTTATGGCCGCTTCGAATATCTGTTAAAAAGGACACAGCCTTCTCAGTGGAAAACAAAATACAGAGCAGTCACATGTTTATTACTCCAGCTACTCCCTTTTCCCCTTATGATAAATAATCAAACATGCCATCCAGAGCAAACAAAGCTGCAGAGAGCTGGGGGGAAAAAAACACAGAGGTCTTGAAAACGGTCAGCGATACCAAGAAAAGCAAGCGTTGTGTTCCCACAGTGAGCTGGCCAGCCTCACACCTCCACCAGTAAACCATCTGGGTAAATAACTGGCCTCATTCTTTCCATGCTCCTCAGACGATTGCTCCCACAATTAAACAAACAGACGGGGGGCACATCCCGGCTCATCTCGCAAACGGACAACCTACAGGTTCTCCAGTCCATTATTGCACAGGTTCAGAAAGTGTCAAAGTAAAAAAAAAAGGGTAGAATGTTTAACAGGAAGAAGAGTGAGAGGAAAACAAAGCAAGGGAAACCTGTGAAAGACTGTGTGACAGTAAGGTATCAACAGAGAAAAGGGCGAAGAGAAAGCTCTGTAGAGCAGGGCAAGATAGAAATAACTTTCAGAGCTGGTCTATGTGCCAGCCAAGTCAGACAATACTGAGACAGAGAGGGTTAGGGTTAACAGACAGTTAGGGGGTTGGAGTGAACAGCTGTATGACGGCCTGTGTGTGGGTGTATGTGCTGACCCTCCCAAACACACGGCTGTCGGATGACATCATGAGGTATAAATATGACCGCAAGCTACAAAGAGGCCACACTCCTGGCATTTCACCATGCTTAACTTTAGAGTGCATCAATTTTCCTCCTCGCTGTCTGTCTCTGTCTTTCTCGGAGCTCTTGTGCAAAGATAAATGACGCTAGAGCAACATATCTCATTCTGCATGCCTAATTGTCCTCTGCCTCGAAATTTGTGGAGGGGAACCCCCCCTGCATGCAAGCACACTCATAAAGAGAGTGTATAAATTGAAACTAAGAACTTAGTAAGCAAGATTCACTCCCACACATAGCAATATTTAAGTTACTTATTTTTTTTTTTCCTCCAGGGCAACTCACAATCTGGTCAAAAATAAAATTGCAACATGAAGTGAACAAGCAGCAGGAGAGGATGGAAAAAAAGATTTTTTTTCATCACTTTGATGCATTTGATTAATTAAAAGAGAAGAGTATTTTAAACTTTTATTCACATTAAAATCAAGCTTTTGTTAAATCAAACAAGTAAGGAAAAATTTGTTAACTTTTGTGTTAATTGTTACATTTAACTGGGGGGAAAAAAATCACCTTCAATTCCACTCACATTACAAAAGAAAAAACCCCAAAGAACTAAAAATATCCATCAAATTACATTACCATCATATAAATCTATATTCCAAACTTAGGTAGGGCAGTGTGATTATTTTGCTTTAGCAGCTCTGATCATCTACAAATGATCAGACAGTGACATAGTGTTACAGCCTCATCAACTCAAAAGTTAGCCTCAAGCAACTTAAAGAAGATTCTCAGGCTGAAACACTGATATAAATCAGCTTCTCTTTTTCTCTCATCAAGAAATCTGAAAGAGAGAAAAAAAAGAGAAGCTGCAATAAAATCATGTACAAAACGCTCAAGGCGTGGTGTTACGGGCATGCTGAAGAGTAAACAAAGTTCACTGTTTTCTTTCCCCTGTGACTGATGACACATGCAGTGAAATGTGTGTGCGTTGTGTCTGGGTTTACAACCGAGGGTGTTGGAACAAAGAGAGTTGAGTCAACAGGATATGATAGGAAGTTCAGACAGTAATGGATGAAGAGACGCATTTCTGGGAAGTCTTCCCTCGCTGTCATCTTCACATTAAAAAGGTAGACCACAAACTTACTCAATGACCACTGCGAACAAACACACACACACACACACACACACACACACACACAGTTTGATGTTAACAAGTATGTTGATTTTTCAACATTTATTACATGTGACATTTATTACATTTATTACATTATGACAATTGTGGTTTAACCATAATATGTTACTCCAAGTGACATTTTGTAGTTTTTCTTTTTCAACTACTGTCTCTGTATAAATTATTGGCTCAGTTGACAATTCAAACAATGAGGGCAACATCACATGGAAATGTAAAACTAAACCCAGCCTCCTCCTATTTCATGTAACACCTTGAGCAAATATTTTTTTTCCCAAATGAAGTAAAGGTAGTAAGTATGTGATTTTGCACTATGGAAATAATAGTTAATGATCAACCAAGCTTGACATCTGCAAATTAAGTGAAACAACATTTCTGCTTGACAGTCGACGCCTGGATTTGTTGGCTTGCTAACTTTAAAACGTGACTTCAGAAAGATAAAAGATGCGTAAACAGCGGCGCTGGTGTGAACTATAATGAGACTAAAAGGCGAGTGGGCTGGAAACCTGTGTTGTGAGCTTAGGAATGTTGCTGTCATGTTTGTGTTTTAAAAAGGCCACTGGAGCTGGCATGCCTTTGAGAGGCCTAATGCCGAGCTAAAATAACCTATTGTGAACTGTCACTGCTGTGTTTACACAGCACCCACTCCTCTATTTCAGAGCTCTCCCCCTGCTCCTCCTCCTCCTGCTCCTCCTCTGGAATTTATCTTCTTTTGATCTCCCATTCAAATGGAGAGGACGCTTGATCGACATTGCAAGTGTAAGAGCTGCGCCAGACAAACCGTGATCGACTGGAAAGTAGTGACAGGTGCAGCTGTAAGTCCAAATCAAATGACAGAAGCTGATCAGTTACAATCTTACAGTAGCCAGTCCTGGAAACTACACTTTATACTTTTTGACATTCTTTTTATTGTAAAAAGATGTCTCATCACCGAGAGAAGATAAATTGGTGGTGTTGTGTTTAGATACATGAAATGGATTTGTGTAGTTTACACCAGCCTCTGCTTAAACACAGAGCGGACCGGTTTTAAACTCAAACTGAGGTTGTTTGGGAAGCAAACTTGTAAGTGGAAAAAGAACTGCAGAGACAGGCGCCGACATCCACACACCAGGCGTACGGTCCCCGTCAGTGTGTGTACACACACACGCACCACGCAGGGAGCAGCCCTCCAGGTGCTTTTGATTAGAAAACACCCTCCAGCATATGACAAGGTTTTATCAGCAGCAAAGACATTGCAATTTGGTATCCTTGTCATTTGCAATCCTCTTTTATTTCCCCCCATTTCGACTGTGTTCAAAGTTCACACCCTCTTCCCCATGTTAATGCAACTTCCTCAATAAACAACAGACGTTTTTATCTGCATCTACTTTCACACCATATTAGTGAATAGAGGCAGGAGCGTCTCTTATGTCCCTGGGCTATCACGCTGTGATAAGGGAACTGGCTAAGTACTGGATGTCTTTATGTGCAGTCTGCACATGTGGATTATTTACAGGCTTTGGGGTTTCCTGCTGCTAAAGCCAGCTCTGGGTGTCTTACAAATCCCAACTCAGAGCATTGCTACACAGTCAAGTCTGCTCTCTGCCGAATCCCTCGCTGCACCTCTCCCCACAATGACAAAAATGTAGACATATTTCAGATCATTTCCCGTCCGTTCCCTCCTTTGCGCAGCTTTACTGACCCACAGTAACAATCAAAATCAGTACCAACAGCCCAAAATGAAGGGAACCACTCCATCTGCTTCAAACGTGACAGAAGCACACTGCTGACATTTCACTTTGTAAATTACAGACAAATAGAAAAGTGATAAAAGGTGCAGAGACAAATAGACATGATGTGGGTAAATGTGATGAGGACAACATTCAGGGGGAGAATCATTCCGGGTTTCTCCATCGGGAGTCGGACAGCGGGAAACGATGGGGTCAGCGATGTTTGTTCAGGCCCATCAACAGAGAGGCCTCCTCCTCTCGCCACAGCTGGGGAAGACCTTGAACGTGAAATGGTTTCAAACAGATTGCTCCTAATTGCTAGAAGATGTGCAAGCAGGTGTAACCGGATCCCTGCGGCCACTCGGAGACAGAGGAAGGAACGAGATGTGCATCTGCTTGCGCGCTTCCATTCTTTTGCGCGCGGGCGCATGTGCGCTTGGGTGTGTATGCTCAGCGCCCGTGTATCGCCAGGCTTTATTAGGCAGGAGAGTGTAGCTCAGAGACAGCCAGCAACAACACGACTAATAGGTTAGCTATTAATGTAGTCCGGCTCGGTAGACGCCGGCCCCTCTGCTCTCGCTCGGCGGCCTCGGCGGGGCTTCACCGCCAGCAGCCTAAATGTCAAGGTTATCTGCTCGCCTTTTCTGACTGATGGCACGTCTCAACCCACCTGACATTTATCACTTCTGCTGTTTCTCTTTCAAAGACAAGGCCCTCCGCTCCTCGACCGGAACCGAACCCAGCCAAGAGGCCACGTCCTTCTCCCGCCCGTTTCGCCGCACGTTACGCTAACGTCCTTCCATCGCACGGGAGAGCAAACTTATCCTTAACTTATCATTTCATAAATGATATGAGCTGCTGTAGCCAGTGGCAGTGAAATCAGTAAAGCTTGAGGTATAACTGCTTCTATATTCACAATATGGCTGATAAGGTGTTCGAGAACGTGTGACTATGCAAACAGATACTCATGGAATTCACTTGGAATGCTGTCATTTTAATTGAAAAGCATATAATTTTTTATACTCAGGCAGGGGGTGATTTTTAAACATGTAAGAGGATAAGCAGTGAGGATCATGTCTATTTATATTAATTGCAGTTTTTTCCCCCCCTTTCTCTTTTCCTCAGTAATACAGACGTTGATCTGCAATGCAAAGCAGGCAAAGTCTGGTTTCCCAGTAAGTATATAATTAATGCCATTTCCAAAAAAGCCACTCCACATGGAAAACAGGCCCTGATGCTCAAACCTTGCGCATTACGGGGCCCTCGCAACAACACTCTCCAGTCTGTGTTTAGATTTCCAAACTAATTCATGTAGAATACATAAATAAATCAATGCTTTATACCCACTTCAAACCATTAGATTCCCTTCCTTCGCTGCACTTTTCAACTAATCTATTAATATTTATGACAACACTAAACATTTCAAATATCCACATTTAAACAATAAGGCACTGCGTGCACTTACATAAGACAAAATCTGACTTCAATCATTTTTTTTGGGGATTCCAACACACCTCCTGCCTCTTACCCCCTTCCCTCTCTCTCTCTCTCTCTCTCTCTCTCTCTCTCTCTCCATAACAGGTAATGCAGTGCCCTGACAAATGTTTTTTTGTGCGAAAAAAATGACTGTAAGAAAAACAAGACGAAAGCAAAGTTATTAACTGTGAGTGGAGATAGAAGAGAGGGGGCTGTGAAGCAGGACTGATGATGGAGGGAGTGGAGTGAAAAGATGGAGGAGGGAGGGACAAGAGAGGTAAAAGGGAGATGGACGGGGGTGGGGGGGACACAATGTAGTTGAGGGGAGGAGGAGGTTGCAGGAGGTGCAGAGGCGAGGGTAAACAGTGCCCCAACCATGTGGTTCGTGGTTCGGGCACTTGGAGCCTGGTACAGAGGGGTCAACCAAGCGCCCCCCCACACCCCCACCCCCCCTCCCCAGCGAGGTCAGCCCAGCTATGTTGGCCTGACAGCTTCCGTTTGCTGTGTGCTCTGCGTTTGTTTGGATTCCCCAGCCTTGCTTAGCCAGCAGCTTAACAACAGATGGATAAAGAAGGCCTCTATTCAGAGACGGCTGGATCAGAAAAATCACACAGAGGAAAGTACACAAGCTGCAGACAAAACACACAAGACGCGCCACGAGCACACGCATGCAAATGACATAGATTGTCAGAGTTGCACATGCTGTAAACGGGAGCACGGCAAATAAGGCTTTGCTTGCTGCGGTTATTTCATTGCCCACAAGAACGCATGCAAAGACACAATGATGAAAGAAATGCAACACCGTGCACCCGAATACATTCGCATGCCGCATGTTGTCTGATTATACCGAACAACTTCCTGGGACGATCCAATAAGTGAGCAGGTCTGAGCGAAAGCATTTCTGTACCTCGCCGTTATTGAATGAATACTGTGTTTATTACAGCGTTAGTGCGGTGTAAACTCATAAACACCCTCCCAGAGTACAAGAGGAGCTGTCAACTAAATATTGTTTCCCTCACGAGTCGCTCTTCCACCTCAATTACGCCTTTCAACTTCACAGGCTCAGTATGATAAAGTGGCAGTAAAAATCATTCACATTAATACACCATTGTGCATCTGCTGCTAAAGGTAATTAAAGAAGTAAATGACTCATAAGAATAGACATATTAGCTGCAAAATGAAAGGCAACTGGGCTGCCTCATGAAAATATGTACCATTAAGATACTGCATTTTCATATTGGGGTAATCAGCTCCACTAGCCTGATGCTGATTTAATCCACTCCAGTGGAAAGTCTATCAGCGCACAGCCGCGTGTCACTGTCTCTCTTATGTCTGCCCGCCAAGAGCCAGGCATTCTGCTTTAGCGCTGCCTGCGAATGACTCCACTAAAGGAGGGAGGTCACACACAGGCAAATCAGTCGGAGGAGCAGCCAGTGCTTAGGTGTCATTTAGAGGCAGATGGAGGAAAAGAGAAAAAAGAAAAGAAAGAAAGAAGCATGAGAGCGAGAGGAGGATAAAATGAGCTAAAAAGAGTAATAAAGAAAATAAGACGGCGGAAGCACAAACGATCTGGGAACAATGCAGCAGGCAGATCTCAGAAGCCCCTCTTTCCCTGACCTTAGCTTTTTGTTCTGAGCATATGATGCCTCAGGATGCCCACCGCTGAATACAGCGATAATATCCGTCAAGTTGATGAAGTGGGTGGAGAAGCGCCGAGGCATGCCAACTGTGTCGGTACTTAGCTGGACTGTCGGAAAACACGCACGCTCCTCCCGATTGCATCTTCGGTGGAAGTGTTGCATCACTTTGTAGCGGGGAGCGCGGTGCTTGGGAAAACGGGCGCTTCCAAAACCCCAGCGTGAGACCTAGAATACTGTGAGCAGATTTTATCATGCCTGAATGATATTGTTTAGAATGGGAAGATCTCTCCGCCCTGGTCTCATAGACGGAGGACTCAACATTATTGATACGTTCGAGACTTCTGGGATAGGACCCATAAAACCTCCTAAATCTTCCAATTTAGTTGCGGTGAATATAGATGAATGCGGTCTGCACACAACCATAGGATGCTGAGCAGGTCAAGCGGGGGAAAGGGAGATCAAGCAGTTGCCACAGTCACAGAGCGTGGTCGCTGCCTAAACTTGAGTCCTGTGCTGTGGGCTGACCGCTCTCCGGCCTCTGTGCCACGGGGCGTGTTGATTAACTCAGTTTAGATGCAGAAGCAACCCATCTTGATGAATAATCCCACTAATCAGTGGAGCGGACAGCAAGCGTGACACTGCCCAAAGCCAATTCTGACTGCTCCCCTGAAGATGGATTTGTAACGACATCTGCCTAAAGAGCAGACAAATATCGGCTCCTGCTGATATCAGCGAGAAACTACAAGTCCTCCTTTGTCCCTCCATGCTTCTCTGTATCTTGTAACAACCTTACCAGAGCCTTTCTTGTGAGGCTTTCTGATTTTTGCAACTGTACATCTTTTCCCACTGATGCTCACTGCCTTGAACTGTCCTGACCTGAGACCTAACACATCATGAGCTGCTGAAGGAGAATTCCCAGTGTGTGTGTGTGTGTAACGAGAGTTCCTCCGAGGGAGAGGATTTTCTATAAATCACGGGCCAGCCCAATTGGCTATGGATTGAGTTGCAGCGGGGAGAGACAGCTCCCTGGGAATAGCAGTGTCTCTGTTGAAGTCATTCCAAGATGGGTAATGTGATCCTATGCCGCCAGGAATAAAGGAAGGGAAGGGAAAGGGGAGGAAAAAAATCAGATTGCTCCGGCCATAAAGAGGAGTAATCTCCAGCAGGGTCCAGACACATCACCCGTCACAGCGGACAGTAATGTATTACAGTCTCACAGGCAGGGATGATGTGACACATGGTGGCGGGCCTCACTGTTTTTGGTCACAAACTGCTTCTTCTCTCATTGGGAGGATGTGAAAGGTGTACGGACAAACAAAAGACTGACGGTTGCGGTGCAAACATAGACAACTAGGCTACTTTAAAGATATATGAGACTTTTACAAATCATATATAATATGTATATAGATTAAAAAAGCACGTGAAGTTACAAAAAGCATCTAATAATGGCTAAAAAGGGGGTTTTCTGACCAGCAGGATGTTTGTCATGTATGCAAATGAAATTAAGATAGAGTGTGTGCCAATGGCCTGTCTGTCAGTCAGCCACAGTCAGGGTTCATCTGGTGACTATGGCATGCAGCAATGGTTGTACAGAAGAATCCCACAGCCACAAAGCCAGCATTTAATCAATATGAGCTCAACCACAAGCTACGTGAGGCTAACAGCCGCGGGTAGTTTAGTCACCCTCACCAGTTCACATTTCAGTTCACACTTTCACCTGTTGCTGAACAGAACTAGTAAACTGTTTAATGAACCTGACCATCCCACGTGAATGAAGAGCAGCGTTCCATCCACATCTTCAATAAAAGATTTGGCAACTGTTCAGCACTGAGCACTCGAAACAGGAGAGAAGTGTCATGACGATAAAGAAAGAGCGGGGAAATTCTGAACATGTGGACCTGATGGCACGGCCACCAACACAATAAACAACCATTTAACGACAAATTCACGGCTTAGCTTTTGCTTTAAGGCAATGCCTGATCTCCAGGTGCTTCCAGTCTACCAGTGAAGATAAATGATTGGTGCTCCTAATCTGGGAGTGGAGGTTAGGTTGGCCAACCACATTCACGGTTTGGATTTACAAATGCTCTTTCATTTCAGCCTTGTTCTGGAATGTTTATGGACTAACAAGTCCTGGCAAAAAAAAAAAGTCCTTTGAGTGTAAGCACTTTTCTAAACCTTAATTAACATGCGGAGTGCACTGTGGTGACAGAATTGGCTGCCCTCAATCTGCCTGAGCCACCTTCAGCTTTAGGCGCTGAGACCTGCAGGCTGCAGGCTTCAATAAATGTCGCAGGAGAAGATGATCACAGCTCAAATTAAGTTATGCACTAAGCTTGAAGGGCTTACATAAACATGTGATGGAAATATTAAACTGCGACAAACTGAGGAAACGGGAGAAAAAAAATGCGATTAAAAAAAAAAAAACCTGATCCCGATGCAACCTGAGCGCCGTTTGAATTAGTGCAATTGGGTGAGTAATTTGTCCAGATGTTGGATTTTCATCGATGATGGAACACTGTGTGTACAATAAATCACGGCCGCCACGCCGCTTTTTCAGACGGAGCAGCGGGCGTGAATAAGAGGTAAAAGTAAAATGCAAGTGGCAGAAGTAGCCCAAACAACAAGCGCTGCAGGAACCAAGGGCATGTGGGCTATAGAGCTGCTGGGGCGGTGGGCGGGTGAATGACAGACTGCTGTTCAACTCCATTAGCTGCTATGTGAGAGGGGTGCATCTAGCAGCACACGACCTGTGAAGAATCTTAGATCTCACTCTATCTTGGAATGGGGATTGCTGCATTAATTCTAGGAAACTGTAATCTCTCAAGCAAATCAAATTACTCTCATTAAGCGCAAGAAGAAAACTGCCTCTGTAATAAGTATGTATAAAAAGTATTTATTACCAATAATCACCCCCTTTAATATGAGCGAGCTTACAACGGCTTTTATTTTTGCTGATTAAGTTTAAAAACGGGGGAAACAAGGAAGGGCACGTGCTCACGGACGCACACGCGTGGCATTTACGCGCACACACTTGCGCAAACACACACACACACACACACACACACACACTAATACACAGCTCATGGAGTTTATGAGAGTGGTTGATACAGTGATTAAAGGGGAGGGTAGAGGGATACAGTGCTTGAGGGCCTTGGAGAGGACGTGCCTCACCTAGTCATAAAAACACACCTCTGTCTTTAAGCCAGCAGCAGAATCGCTCTCAGTAGGTTCACTCGGAGGTGAATCGCTCAAGAATTTACATGCAAAGCAGCACATGTCATCACCCAGACAGCGCACACGTAGAGTTACACTGTAACTTGGCGCGCACTCGTTGACCGCCGCATATTTTCAACAGTTTGCAAGGCTGACGGCCTGACCCTGGGCAGTCGCTCACCGAAAAAAAACCTGTTTGAGACTTTTTTGTGTAAGTACAAGCCTAACTATTCCACCAAACAGCCAACAGTATGTTAATGTTATGCATGCATGGCTTTTAAACAGTAAATAAAGCGAAATAACATGGTGGGCATAATGACTCCGGTGGGAGGTGAAGCCTTTGCTCTTCTTCCAGGATATGACATCATTCCACAAAGTGTAAGCTGCCAACTATAATTGCCTTGCTGGTAAATGGAGGAGACACAGACTTCCTCCCTCCCTGTTTCTAGTATTCCTTATTCTTTATTCACGTAACCAATTAACTACATGAAAAACATGTAAAAGACAGTTAACCAAAACACATCAAAATGGGAGATAAAAAACTATTTCCCTCCACAAAATCAATTAGGATTAAGGGTCAGTGGGTCATTCATTTGCTGTTTCAGCATAATTACCTGTTTTTCTTCCCCTCATTTACTTCTTTATTCAGCTGGGACACCGATGTCCCCGCAAACCACAAGAACACACTTTTTCTGGTGCTTATTCAAATTAAACATTGATTCCTGTGAGGAAACGTCTGTCAAACTACAACGCGGCAAAGCTAATGTGCTCCAAAAACAAACTCCCCCTGCAGCAAAATGAGCAAATTCTATTAGATGTCAGCCTACATACTGTACATTTCAATTCTGATCGCGCCCAATCGGATAACAAACAGATAAATAACACAGGATCGCATTCGTACTCAGAAGTTGACTTTGTGGAATACGAACGATGATGAAAATATGCTCAACTGTTTGCACCCATGCCTCCCATCTGCTACGAATGCGAGGCAGGAGGACAGGTTAGAGCAGTGCTGTTTCCCTGTAGCTACAAATCACTGCTGGTGCTTCTTTGACTGTCTATCAAAGAGGCCACATCCACTCCTGTCTGTCCTGTCTGCTGTGATTCATGGCGGGGAGGAGGGGGAGGGGAGACGCAGAGGATCGCGGCCGACTGTGGATGTTCTTTCCCTCTTTTGAAGAAAGCTATAAAGACATTTATAAACTGCCCTGCTCCTATATAAAGCAAAAGGTGTTGGTCTTTTAAGAGACAGGAGCATTTATCATGTGTTAACACATAAAAGCAGACTCAGTTAGTCCGCCTGCAGAATATCACATTAACACTTTGTAAACATCCACCCATAAAGATAATTATTTTGATTGCGAGCCTCTTGCGAGGCTTTTCTTCTCCTCCCCAACATCTGGTTAAAATATGGGGCGAGCGCTGGCGTCCTGGCTCCCGCTCAGGTGGTTAAAATAGACTGCACACATACACATATAAATAGAGTGGTGGGTAACTTTCGATTTTTTCCCTCCTCTAGTTTACAATTTCTTTTTTTTTCCTTTTTCCCCACTCAGTGGCGAGTCAGCGAAAAGGCAGGAGCTGTGGCTCCCCACATCGCACCTGCCAGGAAGCGATCCTTTTCTCTCCAGCCAGAGAGGCTGCTGGGATATGCCAGGACATGCAGCTGCAGCGTGAGCACGAAAGTGCGATGCTCCTGCAAGCAGGGCACGGTGGAGGTGCGGAGGCACAGGCAGCAGTTTTTCATTCATGGGTTGTGCAGCCAGCAAAGACTTGGAATCACCTGCAGCTGAGATCTGAAGCAAATATGTCGGAGGCCACGCTGATTTAGAGGAGAACAATCGCCTCGCTCAAAAATGAACCACTGCAGAAACGTTTTTGTTCATTCAAAATCCATTCTTCCTTCTGCTCTTGGTTGTGTAGTGGGACAGACAGAGGAGAGGGTGAGAGTGGAACAGAGCACAGGAGACTGCGATAATTGACCAAGATGCTGCTGCCACCGAGTCCCCTGTCCCCTCACCCTCGAATCCCAGCAGTCCTGTTTTCAATTTAACACAAGATTTGGTCAGATTTCACTCATTGCAGGGCTAAGGAACATCTTTGACACTTCTACACCAGGAGCACAGCTTTCTGCTGATTAAAAAAAGCTTCCCTCCTGCCCCTCTCTTTCTCCCGCTGTGTGGCGAGAGGTAATGTGAGAGGGGTGTCCATTTCCTGTCCCTTCTTTCCCTCCAAATCAACCACAAATAACTCGCAGCTTCCTGCACCTATCTTGATTTCACTCCTGAAGATAAGGACACCATTTATTGTTTTCATTGCGCTTGAGTGCTAAGACAGAGAGCACCAAATTACTCTCAGATCGAGATAAATACACCACAAATCGCTAATTCAATCCGTCTTCCGTGCCGCTGATGTTTTGAGGAGAGGGGAATATCAAAAGATCACACTGTGAAACCGGAGTCTGGTGGGGCGATATCGGCTGGAGACCTCATCAAATTGAGAAGAAAAGCTAACTGCAACTTGAGTCCAAATTCCCTCAGGGAAAGCAGAGAGCTGCATGGTACAATATGTCTAGGTATTAATATAGACTGTGCTCCTGCATCCTGAGTAGCTATGTCAGAAAAATAGAGTGAAGAGAGAATGAACTAAATATGTATCAGGATTTGGGATGTTAGCCTTCGTGACACAGGCGTGGAGCTGTAAAACAATGCATCTGTGTTTGCCGAGCGCAGCGCTGCAGACGGTAGCGGCGAGGAGCTGCGGACTGGAGAGTATTTACTGATGTGGTTATCTTGTCCTGTGACAGGCAGGATCACTCAATCAGCCGGCGAAGGCTGTGGCTCAGGCAAGCATTACACGCGTATCCCCGTACTTCTGGGGAGGAGGCGTCAGCCAAGCCAAATCTGATCAACAAATGCAGTTCCCCTGTGCCACGGCTATCTGAGATGAAGATGATATTATGTGGAAGTGAGCAAAGTGATGGCGACAGCACAGGGAGAGAGAGGGAAAGACAGAAAGCGGGAGAAGAGGAGACGCGGCCTCCTCTAAGGCTCGCCGTCTTAAAGGCAAAGTGTCTCTCCACTGGAAAGCGAGGAGATAACACGCTGATATATTTTAATAAAAACCATGTGTCTCGCAACACTGCCTTTACTAGATCAAAGAGCCCAGCATTTATATGCTGGAGACAGCCTCACATTAATTATCAAAAACTGGAATTAAAAAATAAAAACTTGTCTGTCCAGCAGAGTTACATACCAATTAAAAACACAATCCTGGCAGAGTCCGACTGACATTTCTAATGATTCCTTTTAAAAATTACTGACATGTACATGTTATTAAAAGGTTATAGTAATTTGCATTTAGCAATGAGGAAAAATAAATATAGAGTTGAGTGTGCAGATAAGAGCTCAGTAATTAGCAGTAGACATTGTGGTGGTGGAAAACATTTGAAGAATAAACCTGGACTAGTTTGCTTCTTTCCCTGTTGCCCTGCAGATATTTTACATTATTCAACCCAAAATACCATCTCTCTGATTCTAACTTTTCTTTTGCATGTTAATGTTTAATAGGAGCCTTTGGCGATCTATGGGTACAATTATTAGATATCCGCAGAGAGAAATTGAAAAATTAATCATACTCTCAATTTTGTACCTCTCTGATCCATTGGAAATGGCTCTAAGAGCTGTGGCTTCTCCCCTGTCCCAGGCTCCATCTAAACACAATCAATCTGCTGCCAAAGATGGGTTGCTTGTGCAACCCAGACCATTGCATCAATACAGTAATTAACTATTATTTATATGTCGTCACTTGCCATGGTGCGGGACAGAGCTCATACGCCGCTGTTTGAAGTGGGGGTGATTACAGAGGTGTTAATCCCCGGCCTGACTCACGTACGCGTACACGTCTCCCTGAGTTTAATTATACTTAACATTACACAAAGTGGCATTGTGGGGATTCATCTGACAGGACGCTGGGTAAGGATGTGCAGACAGCAGGGACATGTCTCTCCATCGGGCCTGAGCACATACTGTTTGATGATACATTATCATGCTAACAAACATATATAAGTAACATATAGTAAGAGCCAGAGCAGGATGCATATCCACTGACAGCAGTTACAAATGAAAAATTGCCAAGACCAGGTGCCTTCCATACAACTCAATTATCCAAGCGAGGGCCCTGTAATTTTTCAAAAATCTTTGGTTAGGCATTTGACAAAATGGTAAAATGTATTTATTAATAAAAAGGTATAACCTTCGTACACAGTTTATGAGGATATATCCTGCAAAGAAACAACATAAATTAAAGTTAGTTGTTGCTAATTTAGAGATGATGTATCTTGATACTAAATTTGTAGAAGCAGGGCAAATTGTGTCTGAGATTTACTAATTAATAAGAAGGATTTGCCAACGACATCAAGTGCTAACAATGAATAATGTAGGCTTATGTACCCAAATTAAGTTGAAGTTGAAGCCGGTGTCCTGCGCCAAAGACCAGGCAGTGTCGGACAGGCAACAGGCATCTCGGACTAAATCCCAGTTCACCGAAACAGGTTGATGAATTGTTGCCAGAAGTGACACATCCAAACACACAGTGCTGCTGACCTGTCAAACTTAAGCTGAGACCATCTTATAAGAATAAGAATAATAGAAATAAGACCAGTGATTGATCTTGTGTGCTCACCACTTGGATCCTAGTACACTCCTGTTGGCCTTACTCAATTTCCTCTACCGTGCTTCAAATCCCACCCACAGACACACACAGAGCCCCTGCACAGAAAAGCCCTCCTCCCTAAATAACTCTTTCTCTAACATCTGCCCAGAAGCAGCACTGCCGCCTTTTGTCCACTCTCCGTCTCCCAAGGCATGTCATCCAGCTCTAATCAAGCAGAAAATGGTCATAAATATTTCTTTCTGCTAGATTTCACATTCGCATTTCACGCAGGGACATGATATTTCCCCCCCTCCCACCTCCAGGGAGTACCTAATGCAAAAAACAGTTACTTATATTCAAGGCTCATGTTCCTCCAGTCAAATGCAGAACATATTCCCTGTTTGTAGGAAAAAACAAGAAAAAGGGGGGGAGGGGAGAGACATAAAGGACTGTCTTATTTTCTGTGCCATTTACTGGCTAGTACTTTCACAGCCATCCCATTACATCATGTCAAAGATTGTAAACAAGCAAATAACAACAGCGCATCAGAGACCAGAGTGAGGGAGCGGCACACATTGTCCTACTCCGGAGGTCTCTCTGCCGCACACTGAGGAGGGTAAAAACATTTGTTTTTATTGTCCATTTAAATAATATATATATCTTTTTTTTTGTACAGAGAAAAAAAGATTGCACGAGGATTTATATGAACCATTGTCCCTGGCCGGGCCAAGTATTTATGGCATGTGTCATTCACAGGATGCAGAGGTGCCATCACTATTATTTATGGCGAGACAGCCCATCAGGGCATATCATTCTCTAAATGGTATACAGCTATTCACCAGTGAATACCGACCTGTGCCATTTTTCTCTCAAATAGAGGCCATGTCAGCGCTGAACGTGCAGGAGGGTTGTTATTAATCACTGATAGATACTTTGATGGGTGGATGCATGTCAAACAATCAAATTTACTCTGAGAGACCTGTACATGGCGTGGCTGTCCGTGCAAATTTACGTCAATGAAGCCTCATTTGATCATCACCATTGGTAGTTTATCATGTTCCTCCCTGCGCGCCAAAAACAGAGCTGTCAGGGGGTTTTCTGTATCATAGAAAAAAGGAATATATACCGTACATGAGGGCTTCAAATACAACTGAAATTTCTCAAGTAATGCATTGTCGCGTAAGGCTATATTACATGACTGATCTTATTGTGTTATATTCATCTTAGTCCTCTACATGCAGCAGTGTAGTCCTGGTTGGCTGGTGAAAATGTTTTCGGTTACTTTGTTGCAGAGCAAATATCCAATCATTTGCTAAGTGTGATTATTATTAATAGAGTTAAATCAATACAAAACGCACATCCATCCACGGCTCATCTCCAGGCAGATATTTTCATGCTTCTGTGATATAAGAAAATCAGAATACATCATAAAACATCAGGTACAAACAGCGTAGTATTGGTTCATCAGTGGAATCAGATCTCTCATCCCATCTTGCACCCAGATTCTGTACATAAACGTACACACTTATATATACACTTACTCATATATAAACACTATCCACATCACCACAGCTTTACACCTTTAGGTGGCATCGTGCTTGATAAACTCTTTTTAAGCTTTCTACTTCCTGTGGATCTTAAAGGGGCACTCCAACAATTTTGCACATTAAGCCTACTTTACCTGTCATGAATAGAACGAGCCAGCTTGTGAAAATGTTTGTATCATCATGTCCACTGTGGCTCTGATGGGACTTTTCTTACAAACTGCCCCTGATCATCTCCTCATCAGGGATTTGGAGCCTGACCTATAGTAGTGACTGAAAGTCAAAATGTCCCCGCCTCTGCTGCTTCAGCTCCCTGTTCTGTTTTATTTTTTTAAGTCCCGAACTGAGGGGAGTCGCAAAACTAAATCACCGAAGCACACGTGTATTAGTGTTTGTTTTGTTTGACTATTCTCAAGTTTTCTTTCCTGCGTACAAATGCATTTGTTTTCATTCTTTTCACCCTAATGTTTTCACTGACATGATATTAGGCTGCCACATTAGCCGCAGGTAGAAAACAGCTCAGTTGTTTAAATCTAGTGTGCAACTCTGTGCTAGCAAACGACAGCAGGTGGAGAGCAGGTATTTTGCTACGTCACGTAACTTCCCTTTACTAACTCCTGCATTTTACCCCACTGTCACCCAGCCTGGCCGGGATGTCTGTTACCCACATTGTGCTGAGAGAATATGAATAAGATATAAAGTCCAGGCTCACTACAGGATTTTCACATTAGGCTGGCTGTGTAGGTGATGCCCTCTATGCATACATGTATACAAGCAAGCGCACACGCCTGGGTGCATCAGGCATGCACACACACACACACACACACACACACACACACACACACACACATCAACATTTTGCATGCACATCATCTTCAAGTCTTCATGAAATCTCTTTGGAGACTGCACCTTTGTGGCAGTTTACTTGTAAACCCAAAAGATGCCTTAATCTGCAACAAAAACGAGGGCTTACTGAAACAAATAAGTGTTTTAAGAGGAGACGGTCCCAGTTTCAATTTCAATAGCTCATTTAACCCTTATCTGCCCAAATCCTTGGGGTCCATTCTATGTTAATTGGATCTACATTGCACAAGCATTGGGGGTGTTAACAAGCACAGCCTATGAATATTAATTACCCTGAAGTTTTCTGCACAGGAAAGACTTCACTGATACATATTAATTCTATGAAGTTTTTAAAGTTGTGCTCTCATTAAAATTGAATAGGCCCCGCGCTCGAATGTTTTCCCAAGAGGAGCTGCGCATCCTTAAGTCTATCCCTAATAAATTGGGTCAGATTGGCCATATCCTTAAAGAATGGCTTCTCCTTAAAACGGCATTATTATTCAACTGAATGTAAACATTCCAGTAGGGTGAAGAAAGGGTTTTTGTTTAAACAGTGCTTTGACAATGGCTATTAGAGCCAGTCGTGTCTGAGCATGTACTTTCCCAACCATAGTCTCCTGAGGCCCTGTTAAAACGGTTACTTATTTACAACGCTAAACACACAAGTTGTTCAGCTAAACAGCGCAAAATTACTCTGCCTGCCTGTGTGTGTGCGCTTGTTGGAGGGTTTGTGTGTGCATCTTGATGTGGGGCATTCATAAGCGCTTGTTGGTACTACTCTAAATAAAACATGGAGGATGCATTAGTCCTCTGGCTAGCCGAGGCCTCTCCCCGAGCCGCCTGACGCGGGCGTGTTTCCCTGTCTGCCTCCAGCCAGCTGCCTCAGACACCTGCTCCAAGTTCAGAGTCGCCCACTTCAGCACAAACGCTCGGGCCGAGGCCATCAAAGTCCATCCGGGCGCCACACAATGAGAACCACTTCACTCCTCTAATGATACCAGCATGCGCTCGCGTCATTTACATGGGAGGCCTCTGTACCTGCACACGTCCTTGAGAGGTTTCTTCATCCACAAATTCTCCACAGGGGCAGACAGCACGCCTCACTTTAGAGACGAGGATTAATCACCAGTTTAGAGCTGATCTGTAAACAGAATGGTCTCTTACCACACACACTCAACACATTTTGAATGACTTTTAGCTGATTCATTGAAGAAGGAAGCTGCTTGATTGCCTATTGTTTCGCTATCTGTCCATCTTTGCCAAGCAGATCGACCTGCATTTTTCGGATCTCTTGCTCAAAATCTCAAAAGGCACCATTGTCTCTCAACGACATTTCACAAAATGTGACAATCGGAATCTCTTCTCATTTGCATGCATGCAATGTTGTCAAAATAGCCTGAAGATTTGGTTGACATCTCAGTTCAGCAGCACAGGAATGACTGTTAGCCTTGGTTAATAGCTAGCATTTATGAGCCGTGATCAAATATTTGTTCAGTTGTCTGTTGACAGGAACAGAAAATTTTGTCGGCGTGATCAACCAAAGTGTGTGTATGGCTGTGCTGAATAATAATGAGTGATGATGGAGAGCAGGAGGGCCCAGGACGGACGCATGCTGGAAGTCAGCAGAGGGACAGAGCGAGAGGAAGAGATGAAGGTATTTCCCTTTTGTTTTGGCACTTCCTTGTTACCTTTGAGATGTCAAACTGTCCATCTCTGATGCCCTGAACAATGTTGCGGAATGTATTACTTAAAAGAAGTCAACTACACACACTAAAAAAAATTAAATGAAAGGTGAAAAATTATTCCTTATCGGACACCTTTAATTCCAGGAGGTGATCGACATGTTAGAGCGAGAAGTCTGTAAGATTCACGTTACCGAAATGCAAACTCACCCTCTGTTTCCTTTCCATCGTGCTGTGACAAGATGGGATCCACGACGAGAGGTGAGCGAGTGTGTGCGCGAGCGTGTGTCCATCCTGATTACCACAATGTCAAACAACTCCTGTGATCCCCCTCCCGCTGCCCACATAAGCAGGGTGTGTAAACAGGATGTCGACCCGAGCAACAGTCAACTATTTTAAACTATGGGTTTTCGGCACAGATGCAGCCTGCGCTTCATCTCCTCCCAGTCGGAGAGCGGTGGCTGGAGGTAGACTCAACAAAAATGGATGAGTTCACGGGCTGGCTGTCTTGGAGACGTCCATAAGACAAAGGAGAGGTGCTGGGTGGTTTGCCTCCCAATACCTCACGAACAAAACTCAGATGACAAAAGGATTTGAAAAGTTGCACCTAGACTAAACAGATTTTTTTTCCCTGGTAAAAAAATGCAAGCAAATGTGTTTAAAAAAAAAGCAATATGCTTCAAGTGAGAAACGCTTAAGCCTTAGTGAAATATTTGCGATATCTTCACTGACACGGGCTGTGTTTTTTTCCCCTTTAATAATTATGTTTTCCTTTTTTTCCCCCGACATAGCAGCACATCACTGTTCAATTTTCACCTCCATCTGTGTGATTATTAATCAGATCACACATCAATTGCCAGAACCAGCAAAGAAATTCAGCCTGTAATAAAACCGTCATGTGCTGTGGTATAAAGACAGATGTTGCCAGTTGTGTGATAACATAATTAAACTGTTCTGTGAGGGATTCCATAAAATTATTCAAATTGGACGAGCACTATCATTTTACCAATAAAGCAATTTAGGGCAATATGCAGTGTCATAACACTGATGTTATCCTCTCTGCCAGATTTTCCAATAAGTTGGAGCCTGTGCTTGGCCTCCTGTGACAATATGAGCACTATACATGATGATACCTGAGAGCTCCTGAAGACAGAGGCGGTATGCACACTGAGACTGTGGGGACTCAGACCTTTTCAGCGTGATCCCCTCTGTGGATGCACACTTGCACAGTGCATGACTTAGATGAGAGGGCTGGGGAAGGAAGCTCACATTCAGTGGGATAATGCAGCGCAGCTATTGGTCAAAAAGCACCAGGAGCAAAGAAGCCTTTATCGCACATGTCAAATATTCAGTGCTGCGGTGCACAGATATATAATTCCGTGGCAGGGTAAATACAGAGATACTGGCAGGAATTCAATTCAAAAGTGTGGCGATAAGGCCGCGTTCTTCTTGTGAAACACCGTAACGCTGCATGTATTTCAATCCCTCTTGCCCTCAGCTCAGCAGCAGAGTACCTGCGATTAGAGGAGATGTGAGGCAGCGAACGCTCTCTGGCCTCCTCTCTGACCTGATGCTGTTAACCCTCTCAGTCTGACCATTAGCCCACAATGAGGACGGGACGCCAGAAACCAGCACGCCCCGCACTGCCGGGCCTGGCATTTGAGCATGTACATGTTTGCATGTGTACTGTGTGTGTGTGTGTGTAAGTACACGGTGATAGCCAGGCTAATCATCTAGGACCCCCCCAAAGCTTGGCGAGAGCAGAGCCGGGCGACGCCGGGCTGAGACGTGCGTTTCCGCCTCCTCGAGCCTCCGCCAGGGACCGTGTAAGCTTTGCATTATGCAGACAGGGAGCCTGTGCCCGCTCAGCTCTTTCTGCGGCCACCGCCGTGCGTGTCACTCTCTCCCCTCTGTACACGCAAACGCGATGATGACGGATGCCTCGGCCACGCAGGCAGAGAAGAAGAAAGAGCATATGCATAACTGGAGGGACCGTACGCAATGAAAGAAGAGCAATTACTCTTCCCTGTTTTCTTTTTTGTTGGGGTACAGCATCACAGAGAGAAAGAGACAGGCTGATATTTTCGAAATGGCCCTGACTTGATTAAAAAGGGCTCCTCTAAAAGACAGGATATTAATATTTAATGCTCTACAGTTGTACCAGTTCAGCCAAATTTCAAGTGAAGGAGTGGCTTTGCGTGCTTGAACATGCGAGGCGCTATAACCGCGTTACTGAAAATGACCACACATCACAGCAGATCTGTGCAGCGGGCGGAACGTGTGTGAAAGCAACAGCTTCAAAACGAATACAAAAGCCCCGAACGTCGTTGTTGTCGCTGTGTGTTTATCTGGCTGCTGCGGCTACGCAACACAACTTCCTGTTGCAAAATCGCTTCAATTACAAATCACAAAACAGGTTATTGCAAAAGCTCTTTGGTTTTTCAATGCACTTTTCCCTCCTACAGTATCTTCATTTCCTCATGCAGAAAACGTTAAAACCACAACTTCTGCAACACAAACAAAATAATCAACATGCTCAGATTCTGGGGCAAACACGCATGTTATGAGAAAAATACATGATGGGGGGGGGGTGCTGAGAACAATTAAGCCTGAAAAGCAACGAGATGCACATTCCTAAGCACACCCAAGGGTCCAGCCATTACAACACAACAGATATCGCTGGAGTTCCTCAAAAAGTGAGCTGGGAAGACAGACGGAGGCTCTTTTTTCATCCTTAGCTCTTAGCAAACAGTATTTGACTTACTAATAGAGATGCTTAAATCAAGCTTATGGTCCACTTCCTCCAAATCTGACTAGTCTACAAGATGAATTCCCCTGTCAGAATCAAGATGATCAAACAGATTACAATTATTTCATCCCCCATCTTTATTAATGAGGACTGTCTTTCATAGTTATGTTCCCTAATAAGAATAAATGATATGCCACTGCCAGGTTTGTTGTTCCTGCACTCAGGGGAGTCGCAGACATTTGAGTCTGAGAAGATTCTAGATTGATTTTGCCTCACCTAAGGGGTAATAGCATCTTGGATGTTTTGTGGAGAACAAAGAATAAAAAGAAAGAAAAAAAAAACCTCAGTGTGTCAGTTAGGGGCGTATTAGTACAAGCTGCAAATAAAACTTAAAAGAAAGACTGTGAAATGCCACAAAAGTAAAAAGTTATCAAGTAATTGAGCGAAGATTGGAATGCCCCGGGGACAATTAACATGGTTCATGGTGCATGAGTGAAAATCCTGGGTTAGTCTAATGGGAGAATAAAAAGACTGCCTGCCTGCCTTCCCAGTAACACTACCCTGGTAAGTAGCCTATCAAAGCCCAGTGTCAGGAGCTGAGAGTGAGACATCTCGCCCTTCGTCCACATCCACGCGCCATTTATCACACACAACAATTAACACACCTCCCTCTGTTTTGGACTCCAACCGCGGGCCACGGAAATTAAACCTGTGGATTTGTTCAAAAGGCATAAAGCAAAAAGCGCTTGCTATTTGCCACAGCAGAAGGCAGAGGGCAGAAAATGTGACTGTAATACTCTGAAATGGGAAAGAGAAAGTTGCTCATTTTTCCTTCCTTTAAATGCCAGGGCAGATCCTGGAGAGTAATAGGTCTTTCTGCATGACTAGAAAACAGGGACCATGCTTGGACGGCTCACTCTCTTCTAGCGGGGGAAGCTTTATTTTCCATCCCTTCTTGGTGTCAAGTGCACATCCATGACACTTCTCTCTCCCCTCCCTCCCTCTCCCCTGCCTCACATTCATCAAAGTTGTAACCCTGTTGTCTTTGCAGAGCGAATCAGAATGTGCCCCTGGCGAAGAATGAAGGAAAAGTCAACAGGAATTAAGTTTCAGTGCAACTGTTTACTCAACTGTGGCCTGCAGTTATTGAAATTTTATCCATGGTTTTGTGTGACTACTGCAGTAATGAATTCAGTATGGCTGTGATTTTCTCACTGACGACACGCTCATTTTGAGTTGGAAAAAAAGACGGGCTGGAGGTGAGGTCTGGGAGCGGGGTCTGGAGCTGGGGGGTGGAGATGAGGAGTGGGATCTGCAGAGACCTAAAGGCCTAACACTGAGACTGGGGAGCAGGACGCATGCTGACACGTCCTTTCTACTTATGGATCAGCTAACACTTGTGCTGCTTCTACTGTATTTACTCCAACACTCTCCCGTTTAATACCCTGAAAAAAACAGAAAAAACAGAGGCCTCCTGTTCCAAAGCACACACTATGTACTTGGAAGGTGACAAAAAATACAATATCGCATTTGCCCTGTATTGTGTGCTTGCTCCTCTAATTATTCATGCACCTCTCTACTCAACAATTAAATAATGCATCTGTATTGCAGGGAAGTAATTAAAATGTGTAACTAATCACAATGTAGAAGGAACCACTTACGAGGTCATGTTACATATTACTACTATTAGTATTGCAGGGCAGAGCGGTACACGTGAAATTAATGATTTCTCATATTATGATGAGTTATTTGTACAGCTGATTAGCACTGCACTGACTTGTGTATAACATCAAGACACATGTCAGGCAGTTCCTTTCCAAAAAACCTCCCTGTGTTCTCAAAGTAAGACATGAGGGAATTTGCTGGTTATTGCTGGAGTCACAATATCATCTCATGGGGTCCTGATGATTCTGCTGAAACGTGATGAAGGGTAATACTGAATCATTGCCTCAGATCTGCACATTACAGCACCATAACCCCCCCCCCATGCTACAGCATGCTGGAGCATCGTCGCCCTCCCTGATGGATGCGCTGTGACAACAGACAGCGGCACCGAGCCTGCGCATCATCACCAAACAGCTCCTGACAACAGCCCTGGTCGTCCTGTCGGACGGACCGAGATGGCAGAAGACACGCTGATCTTTTCAACGTTGTTTCCTCTAACGCACTGTCGTGTGCCGCACACGCTGCCGACACCAACAGAAAAAGCTTGTCTGTTTGCCTCAACGCCGAGACGCTTGAAAAATGCTTTGGGCCGTGCGGCTCCGCGTCTCATTGGCCAACGCCGGCAAAGTGCGGCATTAGTTGTGAGTGTGAGGCGTGTTTACAATGAGCCCGGGGAAAATGCTGTCATCCCATTGGATGCCGTGGTTTCCTAACTGTCTACACAATCACACGGCACCTACATACTTAAAATATGTCAGAACACCTTTATAAATATTTCACCAAAATGCAGATGCAGCATGCTACGATAAACACGTTCATAACCAAACACAATCACACAGAGAGAGCACTTCCCCTTCTTTAAAGATTCAAAAAGGGCCCCAATATACATAAATAATAATAATAATGTGTTTATGTACAAGATGTACTTTGAGAGGGAATTAATTATTAAGTGGCACTTTAAGAGGCGGATCAGGCCTGCTGTTGACGGGGCTTAATGAAGTGCAGACAGGTGCGAAAGGGGGAGCGTCTACCTGGTGCTGCTGGAGGTGCAGGAGGTCGGCCGCAGTCACCTCCGCTGACGGCGTGGCGCTCTTGGGCCGCCCCTCCCTGGACCCGCCCTCCACGCTCGCGCCACCATTCTGACTGGCTGGTCCGTTGCTCGTCGCCTCCGTCCCAGATTCTTGCATCATGACTTAAAAACCTGAGAGAGGGAGAGAGAGAGAAAACAGGGACAGAGACAGGGAGAAACAGCTGTTAAAACACACAGCAATGAGGTCGCATTTCAACTCTGGGCCAAACTATAAACATCTGTCATATCCTTCCCACACAATTTCACTTTTATTGCAAGGTTTCCCAATTGGTTTGCGCTTCCCTGTGTCTTGTTTGTTTGCTTGCAGCATATGCAATGAGGCGAACACACACGCTCTCACAAACTGCCTCTCCGCAGAGCAATGAACTGCTCCTTTGTTTTGTCTTTTTCCGGCGCAGATCCTTTGCAGATGAGAAAGGCGAGCGGGCCTCGGGTTTTGTTTGCGTTCGCCATTGTGGGGCATGTGCAGGGGTGCGGTGGAGGGGCTGGGGGTCCTGCACACATCTGAGAGGAACCCAACCTGAGCTGAGCGAGAGCAGAGGAGCCCAAGAAAACACTGGACCTCCAAAACAAAACACTTTCTATGGAAATGGATATATTTACTCGCATGGCTCCCAGAAGAACCACGGCAGAATGGCTTTTTAATGGGAAACAGGGCAACTGCGTGAGGCCTGCCAGAGGATCTTCATGAGAAAGAGCCAAATGTGAGGCCGAGCGAAAACAGTCCAATCCTTCAGGGGTGCTCAATTAACACCAAAATACAGATCTCAATATAAATAAACATCGATTGAGTGGCTGGAAAAAAATGTTGTCTTTCCTAAATTAATCAATCTCAAAAAGGGAAACAAACAAACGATGTGCCATTGCACGTTTTTGTGTAAAAACACGACACTGGAAATCAGTGCTAAATGCGAATACACATTTATTTGCTTACATTTTACATCCTCTCTTCTGCTTTTGGATACACAAAAGCCAGACAGACATGTCGCCTCCCGCCCGCCCCCCCTCTGCCTTCCTGGGGATGAGTGCCAATGACACTGGTGCATATCTGCGCCTGTATTCCTCAAATCAGGGCAATGATTTACAGCTATTGTGCGTCGCTCACAGGCCTCGCTGCTGCACGGCGTCTAGCCTCCCAATTCCAGGGTGGTTAATGAAGCTGACCAAGTCGGGCAGAAGCGAATTAACTTGGCTGATTAATTATTTATATGAAGCAGAATAAATGCCTTTAAAACACTGGGCCTCATCATGAAAGAAGGTGAAAATGGAACTAAATGCAGATTTATGGTGTTGCGTTTAAGGCGTGTAATAGGAGGGCCAGCGTGAGTTAATGTGTGCTCGACTACACGGGGCACAGTGTCTCCAGAGATCCAGATCTAAACAAGATGCAGACGCACACAGCCAGACACCGTGGGGACACACACTCAGGCTGACAGATAGGAAATTGAGGTTGACAACTTGTCACATAAGAAAATTTAGGGAGCATAGGTGGGATAGACATGGGACGGTTAAAAAATAAACAGCAGCGCTGCTCTTTCAGATCCTGGTTCTCAGGGACAGGCTCTCGGCTCAGTATCATCAGTAGCAGTTGTGGGCTGCAGTGAGCAAAAACAGCACCAGAACGAAAATCAAGCCCAAAGTGCGCCATGGTTTACATCTCCTCTCCTGTAGAAGCCCTCCTCGCAAGAAGCATAACCGAGTGAGTCATCTGACACTGTGGCCTGTGCCGGTTCAGTTGTGTGTCACAACGCCCCCACACTCAGGGGCCTGTCTGAGCAGCCCGGGCCCGGCCTACAGGCCCCGTTCTCTGGGCTGGGGCTGGAGCCCCCCCTCCCCCTCCCTCCCTCCCTCCCTCCCTCCCTCCCTCCCTCCAGACAGATGTTGACCCGGCTCACCCCTCCAGTCTGGCACAGGCTCCCTCCATAATGGGATTTTCTAAACAAGGAGTGAGCGAGAAGAATACTGCGGGATGGGACGCAGCCAGGCACAACTCCATCTACAGGCCCTCGCTCGCACCAACTCCCCTTCTGAGACACCAATTAGAAACACACATTCTCGGGCGAAATTAAATGCCATTTGAAATAAACCATGTGCTGACGTTATTCACCCCCACTTATTTTTCAAATAAAAGACATTTTCCACATGCAAGAAAAAAAGGTCCTGCGTTCTCTTTTTTTTTTTTTTTCCAAAGCTACATAAAAGGGGAGAAAGTAATGGCTATTATACATGCACTGTCATTCCATGCAAAATTTTCATAATTATAACGGAAAGGCGTAAATTTCCAAATGCATGGCATCTCCAAAAGTAATCAAGAGAATGAGCCGCGGGGCTATTTTAATGTATGCAAAACTAGTGACCCACAATAAAAGAGGGAAAAAGCTACAATGAATGCAAAGTAATGCGCGCATGCTTGGAACCGGCACTGATGAGGGGATGGCTAAAATTAACACCCAATTAATTTTCGAATTGACAAACAAATGAAACCCATAAATCTACTTTCTCATTAATTTTACCGCAGAATAATTCAAAGCTGCAATATCATGAGCGAAAAAATTGGAGGAAAAAAGAAAATGGAAAATGGGCATTATCCATCATAAATATCAAGCAGATAGGAAAGAGCCTTATTAGAGAGTTGTGCTGATAACAGTGTTAATCTGCAAGGCACCGAGGCAGCGCCGCCATCATCAGCTGGGGCCTGCGCTGCTCCGCCACGTGACTTGGCCTGCGCTTGTTTATCCAGCTATTTATTTTCACTTTGCTCAGGGGATAGCCTCGTCCGCGATGACTCCAACAACAAAAAAAAAAACTTTTTCCATCCGTTCCATTTATACGACATGCAAAAATTTCTGCTGTAATTATGGGTCAAGTGTCCTGCTAAAAGGGGTGTAGTTACCGGGGGTTAAGAACATATGTGTTCATGCTCCGAAAACAAACAATTCCAACATAAAACCACACGCAAAAAGAGACATGAGGAGAAGAAAAAAAATGCTTTCTTATTAATAATGGAGCATTTCTCCTTTTTTTCTGAGCTGGGAAAAAAAGTTTTAAAAAAAAGAAAAAAAGATTCAGAATAATGGAAATTCCAGGAGATCAAAACAAGGCAACAACAGTTTTGTACAAAAAGAACTGGCTGTTCTGTTGATTATTAGATGCCTCTCTGTTCTTTGGAGGGGGGTGGAGGGGTGGGGGTGCTTGCAAAACAAAACAAGTGTTTGGAACAAACAGTGGATAATAAAAAAAAAGGTCAGAGTTTCTGTTTGTTTACAGTTTGTTTTGTTTTCCCTGCCTCACGCTGGAGGAGTACAGTACAAACAAGAGTCTCGTGTGTCTCCCACCTGACCAGACAGGTTGAAGGTTAAGAACAGCCGGCGGCCAGAGCTCATCAGCCCTGCCGCTCCTCCTCCTCCTCCTCCCCCCCCGCCTCCCTCCGTGGAAATATAATGCCTGTCCCCGTGTCATGCTTGCCTAGAATTCAACAGCTCACACAAGTCAGCAGTCGGCTGAAGGTGGGGTCGGCCCGCGCAGCTGTGCCGTGACCCTTCTCCGCGTTCTGTTTTCCTTTAATGCTCACGACGGTAAAGCCTCAGCTGCCACCTGCTTCGACTCACCCAGTTCTCACACAGCCCTTGTTTACACAGGCGCACAACAAAAGCACAACGTTTCTTGGGCGGGAGATAAAGATGCACAAAGGGGGCAGACAACGGGGAGAGGTTCGCTTCGGCGCTGTTTAGGTTCGGCTCGGTCGCTAGACGAGACAACACGCGGGCGCGTACCGAAAGGCGCGACAACACGATGCTCCTCAAGGTTGGTTCAGAGACTCGTGTTGTGTCGTATTTTGGCTCCCGGTTGTGGGGAAAAGTCAAAAAGACACAAGCTGTATGTTAAATAATCCATTATCGCCACCCTCATCGAACATCTGCCGGACAGCAGACGCTGAAGCTGGGCCGCTGCAGCTCCATGCCTTGTGGTGTATTATCCGCTCAGAAAAAAAAGGCAAACCACAGTCACCTCAATCAGAAAGACTCAATCTGGACTCACTGCAATCCTCTGGCTGAGAGGAACTAACGGCGGGGATGACATTCTGCCAAACGAGAGTTCACCGTCAGCCCAAACAACCGTGTAATCTTGTCAGCCACTTCAACCGAGTCACAGATAAGCAAAGCGTATCTCCAGACTGCTGTGGCAATACAGCAGGGGACCCCCACCCCACCCACCCCACCCCACCGCTGAGACACCGAACCGAAGTTCTCAGACCTTGTCCGGGTTACAGGCCGACCACTCATGCTGGCAAACAAAGCAGCTGTTTGTTGAGTAAGTGATTGCTGCCATGGCTACAGTAAACAGGAGGAGCGGGGGGTTTGTGTTTATGAACAAACACATCTCCTTGCAGGAGCCATTTAATATTAACCAGGTGGAATGATCGGGCGATTTCCTAGGTGACAGTAGGGGCAGGCGTAGTGTAAACAGCTTCTGGGAGGAGCGGGGGGTGGGGGTGGGGGGGGTACGGGCTTTGGGGAATCAAGGTCGATGCAAATGCAGCATACGGCCAGAGTAAACAGCAAAGCAGAAGTCAAGATAAACAAAAAGTCACTCTTCTGACATTTGAAGAAGCATTAAGCTGGTGTGTTGCAGCTGCCGGCGGACAAGAACAAGACTGGCAAGGACGGGCGGCTTGCCGGCGAGGTGGTCTCCTATGGAAACGCATCATTGTCAAGCAAAGCAACCGCGTGCTTTGTTTTGGGTTTTTTTTTTCCTCCTCCAGACCCAGCAAACAGCGGCTCCTCACAACAGCGCAGCGAGGAACTTGTAAAAACATGTTAAACATTTACCTTGTTCAATTATTCAGTAACTGGCTTCGTGGAAATAACAAAGGGTGTCTGAGGGCTCTGAGAGCTACGGCACCAGGGTATGGAGTGGGAAAAAAATGACGACAAATACAAAAAAAATAGACTCAGGCGGAAATGAACAGTCAGAGATGTTATCCGTAAATCAAAGTGTACGGACAGGAGCGCTCGATTCACATGAGACTTCTACAGGTCGGGAGTTGCTCCATCTGAGACATCAAGCATCTTATTCTGAGTAACTGAGTAGTGATTACAAAAGACAAGGTAGGTAAAGTAGTGTGTGTGTGTGTGTGTGTGTGTGGGGGGGGGGGCTTTCAAGCTGCATGTCACCTTGACCATGAATTTTTCATGCATACGACAACATGCCATCTGCTGAGGCTTCCCTACCCAGAATTCATAGTTTGCCGTCTCCACTTCCCCTACCGTTTTCATTTAGCCCTCAAAACAAAAAAGTAACCCCCGCATGAGGAAGGCATAAAAATCTCCAAACACTTATTTATGACACATTGTGATGACTGTGATGGGATTCTCGAGCATGAAATCTGGATCCAAAGCTATTACTTTACAGAGCGGAGGAGAGGGGCTCGCCACCAGGATTCGTAGGAGCGTCAACCTATTATCACCCCGCAAGCTCAAGTAAATGATCAATATGAGGGGCACTACGAGGCAGCCTCCAGCGGAGAAGATGAGTAGATCCATAATTTCAGAAAATACACAGAACCCGTGCGTCTCCTTTGCGCGGCGCCGGCCGAGGAACGCCTCAGCGTAAAGGCCTGCTGTGCACAGACAATGAGGGAATGTGCCAAAGTAAGGCAGGCCACGGTATTTTTAGTACGACTAGGGCCGATGGAGACTAAGTAAATAGAGAAGTCTAATGAGTTTAAATCCGGTTGTACATGAATGGAATAGTAATTCTGGGATGTGGAGCCTGTTTTAGGAGTGGTTCGCCACACATTTACCCGGCGACTCTCCTTCATTCGACTTTGATAATCTCCCTCGCATGTGGCTCACGCCCATTAACACTGCACGGAGAGGACAGACACCAGGAGACGAGGGGGTGGGGGCGGGTGGAGGGGCGGGGGCTACTTTTTTCTGACCACAGCAACAGCGCGAAAAGCAGCCGTCGCGTCCCTCAAGCTCATCTTACCAATTAGACCCGTCAAACTGGCATAACCCTCCGAAATAAAAACACAGGTTCAGTCGATCGGCATCCTGCGGGAGCTGCGGCGGCGCTTGTTGTTTTAACATTACTTAACATGTGCCATATATTTTGAATCATCTTTAGTCAAATTCAAGGGCTGCTCCCATGGGTTAGGGATGCAAAGGAAATAGAAACGTTTTCCTGGGAAAACCAAGGTTAGTCTTCGCGGACATGTCTAATTAATATTGCGTGCCCACTGAAGGAGAGGACAGAACCATTAGAAACTGCTGCCTTTTAGATGGGGGGGGGGGTCAACTCACCGGAGTGCACGCTTCCTCTGTGAGCAGAAAACATGTAGGCTAATCATTTTTTGGTGAAAAAAAAGGGTTGTGTTAAATCAACCAGACAGACCTGTGGTAAACCGCAGCTCCGCACTCAAATGTGAGCCGCTAATTACTGCTGAGTAAGTCATCAAGAGCGGTGGATGCATTTATTATGATTCTCCTCTCAGTAGCATGTACCATAACTGGAAGAAAGCGGAGGATCTAATGTACACATGGTGAGATGCGTCCCTCTCCAGACAAAAAAAAAAAAAGCACAGCAGGTAAGAGTAAGTTGGGATATTGATTTTGCGCAGACCGTCGTTAACCTTTACGCACAAATAACAGCGCGCTGATGCAATGGATATTTCCTTTCCATAGTATCTCACCTCCACCCGTCGGTTCTCAGAGGCAGGCGTCTATAACACAACAGCGGTTGCTTCCCTGTCACTGGTGTGGGAGGGGCCCCACCCGCTGACCCCTCCTGCTGCCTCTGAAGGATCCTTCCCCCCATGCGATGGCGAGGTCGTTCCAGCCCGGAGAAGTTATTATTTTAAAAGCCCCGGCTTCCCAGAGAGAGCTCAGAGCGGGTTAAAAAGGAAGGGAGTTTGTGCCTTCCATTAAGCAGTTAAACTGGAGACAAAGGGCGGAGGGCTAAACACCAAAAGACCTTACATGAATTTCTGCGTTTTAATGGAATCAGGTTTTAACAACTCTTTTTGTTAAATACAGCCCATGTCAGGAGGATGCGTCCCACTCATAAAGCAGCACAATGACAATGTACAGTGGCACTAATACAAGGACATAGTTCATCATGACATTTTCTGCAATTCCCAACTGATTAGGGTCATTATGTTGGAGGCCTGATTTATGTTGTCATTTCCTCTCACCGATCCTGCATCAATGAATCTTAATGAATTGGTAAATAAGGGTGAAGATTACACTGTGTGACACCGCAACATTTCTCACCCTCAACGGCCGAGATTTATGTAGCCAATTAGAGACTAACAGAGAAAATTGGCTGGCAGAAAAATAATATTCTTTATGGCGCAAAAATGGAGGAGCATTCTCAGTGAAGGGCAATTGTGCTCTCAGTGTTAAAGTCCATAAACCACCCTCCTTTACCCACCTTCAACATGCAAAGGGAAGTCCGACCCTGCGAGAGCGGGGTGGTGGGGGCGGGTTAGATCACTGCGCGCTCAGCGGCCCAGATCTGTGGCGAGGCACGAGTGCTTAACATTCACCACGGCCCATCTCACGCGTTTGATCCGAATAAATACGCCCCTGTATGACAAACAGGTTTACCTTCTCACGGCAAACATCACACAATCAGACACCATGAGGTGCTGCTTCTCTAATGAAGACACAGGAGCTTTTATCAAGGCCGGCCGCGTCCCTCTGTCAGAAATATGCCTCTTTCATGCAGACATCAAAAAGCATTTGTACAAAGAAAAGAAGCCAAATTATTTGCTCTAAACACACAATAAGGCCATATTTTTCAATTAGGTCTGGGTTTTTTTCCCCTAAAGGAAAAATATGAAAATGCAATCACCTCTTTGAAGACATCTCTGATCAACACATAGCAGAGGGCACGTACAGTATGATTAGCTGCTTCTCTAACTGTTCTCGTCGTTATTATGACAGTTTTTATTTGTCAGGGCGCAGATTGAGGAACGCTGAAGAAGATGATTACGGCGAGGAACAAAACTGTTTGTGTGCATCACTACAAAGCACGAGAACGCTCGCCTGCTTATTAACACCAAGTTCTTAAAAGAGCACTTAGAGTTATAATGAGAGCCTTTATGTATTACATATTGTGACTAGATTTAGTGTGAGGCAGCGGCTCTCCACATCAAACACACTGGCCCGCTATTAGGCACAGGGGCTGAGGGATGCTGTGTGAAAAGGAGTGGAAAATTAAAGCTGAAGCAACGCAGGAAAGGGCTTAATTTACTGGCATGTACAGTATGCAAATGAGATTACTCTCAGCTTAACTGCATCATTTATGTCCATAATAACGGCATCATCATTACAGGGCTCAAATTAAATTACACTGTAATTAGCATATCAAAGTGATTGGTTAAAGTTTAAAACAAATACCCAATTTTGTTAATGAACATCTGTAATCACCGTGTAGACTCTCCGTGAAAACATCCAAAACAAATATGTGTTTTGGGGAAGGGGAGGAACATCCCTCCCAAATGACGCTTCTGTGTGTGTGTGTGTGTGTGTGTGTGTGTGTGTGTGTGTGTGTGTGTGCGTGCATGTGTGTGCGTGTGTGTGCACTGCAGTGATGTTGGTATGATGGGGGGTGGGGGGGTGATTTACCTGGAGAGCTCCACACACTCAGGATGTATTTCCCAAACTCCAGGAGATCAAAGATCCAATTTCCCACACTTGCCACTTCAGGAGCTCATCAATAAAATACTAATCACTTCACGCCTGATTCTGAGAATGGAGCCACAGCCGAAGGCTTAGGGAGACTTCCATATCACAAAAAAAACACACCTCCGCTCTGACTGCCTTGACTGCTGTTGAAAGTGCACACGCTCACGTATTAATTTGCAGTCAGTTTTATCCAATAGCCGTCCTGCCTTTCACCCCCCCAACACTCTGAGTTTTACCATCGAGCACGTCCTCACACCTCTGACAGGAACCACACATGCCTCATGTCATGTGCATATGAAAGTACGTCAATCCTTCTGATCTTGCACTTTTATCGCCCACACATTAGTGAAATAATTTCGACTTAGCAACGACCACCTCTGTTTCCCACTTTTCCACTCTTCTCACCGCCGTGACGTTGTTTCTCCCTTTGCTGATAATTAACAAAAAGAAAAAGGCAGCGGCAGCTCTCGGTGTACATTATCAGAAATGCACTCGTCAAATTTTAAAGAAGTGGCGTCTTATTTTATTCATTAAGAAATCCATTAAAAGGCCTTATTTCTCGCAAGTATGTAAAAGATGTGCCTTTCAAGGTAGAGCCGGGGCAGATCCACTCCATCAGCTAATGACGGCACTCATTACACAGAGAAGCTGGCTAATGAAGGCGCGGTGGCCGGCCGATCCCCTCACCCAGCATAAAGCCCTATGAAATGCTAATATCTCACTTCTAATTAAAGGATACTAAGTCCAAATGCACCTTCACGGCTAGTAGCCGGCAACATAAATTTTATTTTTCAACACTAGACTACACCCAGAGATGTGCCTGAGCAACATTCCATTAATTCATATTTAATACCCCCAGTAGTCCTGCGTTTGCCTCGCTATCTCCTGCTCTCGCCTCTCTGCTTTATATTGTCATTACGCTTTCTAAAAGTACTTCTTTTATTATGTGTTTTTTTTCTTTTTTCTTTTTTTTTTTTGCTGGTGCGCATATTACTTTAAAGTGCTTCCAGAAATAAACATGTATGCGCACAACAAGCCCGCACGTCTGTGTCACAGGGGAAAGGTCAGGAAAAAAAACAAAGGGGGGGTGTGTGCCAGTATCGCCCCTGCTGCACCTGTATACATTTAGAGTGTTTACACATCTCTGGCTGTAAATATGTTTACAAGAAAAACCTGCCGCCCTTCTCAGAAACTGACCTTGAAGCCGGTAAACAACCCTTTCGCAAAGTTCATTAACGTCAAAGAGGGTATAGTCTGTCCCTTCAGATGGAGGGGGGGGGAGAAAAGGTCAGTGCCATTAGATTATAAACAAAATGCAACTGCAGTGGAGGGGAAATTATAGAAGGCCCGACCAAATAATCAGAGTATCTTAGCCTGCACAATTAAATGTACACAACTGCCATTATCACCAGCTGTCAGCTAGTTATCTGACATCTTCCTTGCAGTCACTGAAGCTCAGCGTGTTGTTAGTCAGCGGCATTTTGCCAATCAAATCCAAACCCCAGATCTCAAATCCAGGAATTCAGTAAAATGCGGGTCAGTTTTACTATGAATGTCATATTTAAAATACTGGCATTTGGACTCCACAGCTTTCACAGAGTAACGTCAACACTGACTCACTGAATCGCTTCACAGAAGAAATGATAAAAAGTATCCTCAGCTCAGTCTGTCTATCTATCAAGCATCACGTCAAGAACAAGTGCAGCTTTCAAACTGCACAGATTAGAAAGAAATAATGTTTTCTTTAACTTGCATTCATTCTGAAAATGGTGAAATTGTTTGACTCCAAGTGCATCGTTTGCCAGAGTGGAGCGGTGAAACGCACGAATGTAAAGGTCAGTGTTAAGAACATACCGCGTGACGTCTGTTTGATCCCAGCCCAAGTATTTTCCCAAGGATTCTCCGGCTCTGTACTGTGTAAATCACGCCGTCTGACCTTCTACATTCCTCATGCTCCGTCCTCCCATTCATCCACAGGCACAGATAATGCTGGGCAAATATCATAAACGTGAGGATTTTAGGATTGAGGTGAGGCTGCCATCATCCTCCACCAACTGGGAAAAAGAAAGCCCATGCATCTGAAAGAACCTTATTTCCACCTGCTGCCAGACTAACCTGCGCTGAGGGTGCCTGACCCTAATGCCTAATAGCCTATAGACTGGAAATCCATGGAGAGTACTCCCAGATGACTCAGTTTGAAGATTTACATATTTGTATTTTGTATTGTTACGATACTGCTTCGTTTAAATGTGTCTTTAAAAACGTACACAGACTTTACACTTTATATTACTTAATATTTTCAAGTATAACTGAAGCTGCAGGGAACTTCAGAACCATTCAAATAAAACAAAGGTTCAGCCTCCAGAATGCTACAGTTGCTGTGCAGTATCCCAGGGTTTTCTGGTGAGATGATCTCATCCAAGTATCATAAAGGGTTCCTGAGCATTGCCAAGATGTTTCCAGTTCAAACGCGGCGCCGGCTCCGGGCCAGGGCGTGACCTGCAGCTGAACCGGGCCTCTGCCACAAGGGGCCGCAGGGAGGAGGACAACAGCCACTCCAAACACATCGCCCCGCCACCTGATAAATAACTTAACACAGCAAACACAGGCCCATCAGTCAACCTATACATAGCTAACACCGGGACGGGGACAGAGATCGATGGAGAGATACAGACAAATAAAGGAAGACACAGAGAAGACGAGAAGAGACGAAGAGAGGGGACAGGGAGGGAGAGCTGTGTGTGTGTGTGTTTGTGTGTGTGTGTGTGTGGGGGGGGGTTACATTGTGAGGGCATCTAACAGTGCAGAGCAGATAAATATCACACAGGAGCCTGAGCCAAGCAGCGTGGAAGGCCAAGTGCTGTAAGCCTGTGAAAGCCGGCCTATTTTGCCGAGCTGTGACATTTGTTTCTTATTGTCTAAGTGGCAGCTGAAAGCGTCTCCCTGCGAGGGCCCCTCGGCTCCGCTCGAGCCCGCTTTGACAGGGAGGTAACCATATTAGGACGTGTATGGTAAAGTAAACAATAACATAGTTGCAATGAGATGGAAATTTTTCAGCTAATGGTGTTTGTCATTCCTGTTTTCAGTGCACTGAGCAGCCCTGTGTTTTTTCGAGCCGGCCAGAGAGACTTTGTTTATGAAAACAACGCGGGAGCCAAGGCTATAACCAGGGCAAAAAAAAAAAAAAAAAAAAGAGAGAGAAACTGTAAATAAATATCTGTTTAAAAAATGCCTCCACCTTTATTTGATTACATAAATTACCCCACTTTTCAGCAGAAACACCCTTTCGGGTTCTCCGTCCCTTCCCGGCCACGTCCACACTGTCACGGCTAAATTTGAAAGCATGTATTTTGCTCTCCAGTTCGGCCTTCCCTCCGCGCCCACCCACCGCCCTGTCACAGGCGCTGGCCGCACGCTGGGAGCCGATCAAATCAATCATCATCACTTCAGCTGTCTGACAGCAAAACACCGAAACAATATGCCAATGAGAACATCTAAACATTGTGTTTGGCCACACTGAAACAACAGAGTTGGATGATGCAGAAAAGTAGAGCTGGTACGGTTTCATGTTCCCGCTGCCAAGAAGAAAGCGATATGTCCAAAAATTAGGCGTGTTTTTTTTTTGTTGTTTTACAAATCCCTTTGTTAGTTAATTGAAACAGACTCGGTGCATCGGGGTTTAATACTGTCTAAACACAAGACAGCTGAGTCGGAGCTTTATATACCGCAGTTCAAATCCAATCAAAGCTAACAAGAGCAGCATTTACACAACAAACTTCATATCAGCGGGACCACAGTCGCTGGACTGACTCGCAGGGCTGAAGTAAACCTGCGTCTGAGCTCGACTCGGGCGAACGACCATATAATTACCATCCATATATAATGTATTTGAAACGAGCGTGTTCGTCGCTTGTCCCTGCCCTCACATACGACCCGTGGGAGCGTACACGCCGTAACAACCCTGATGACTGGTAGACCAGAGGTCGCCTAACAATAAAAGGGGTCTATGGTTCCTGAGAAGCTGGACGGACGTGAGGAAGTTAGACGATTGGTCGGCTGACAGTTGGACTTCTCCTGTTGGCTGTCGCTCCGCCAAAATTGTTTGGCGCAAACAATACCGTCAGAAACCAGCAGTGCTCCGGTGCCGACGGCGCTGCAGAAGGATTTCACGATATGCACGGCCACACGTGGTCCAGCCATACAAGTTTTTACTCTGGTTCCTGGACCCTTTCTCCAGTTGGTACTAAATTATATGTAAACAAATAATACATCATTTAAACGTAGCCCTCATTGTGTTTCTGTTTCACTGATCACTGGCTCTCCACCCTGTCCACTCCCTTCCCCTTGGCTCCGGTGACCACACTATCTCTTTCAGGTTAAGAAAAGGCACGACCGCATGTTTGTGTGCGAGCGAGCGTGGAAAACAAAGACTCGGATATTTTCCAGCCCTCATGAATAACTGCTGCTGACTCACTGGTCAACTATTCAAAAAAAAAAAAAAAAAGGTCTTCACCTCAGTATGAAGCTGAAAAAAAAAAAAAAAAGAAAGTCCGACCCAGGTTGAGAGCACACGACGTGGCCGTGCTCACACACATACAGCTCTAACTGCTGTACAGCACGGAGCACAAGTGGACTGGCAGCTCCTTCACTTGCGTCCTCTCCACGTGTTGACTCTCTTTGTTTGGTTTTTACTCACCTCCTTCCATCTCCCCTCTCCCCCTCGCTCAGCCTCATTCCTAATCTCACACCAAAAAATGCAAGCTGTTTATTTGCGTAGGGGCTGAAGCCATTCCATTAAGTAGCCCCACCAGGTGCTTTATCCCTAAAAGGGATTTGTTTTCTAAAATAAACGGAGAAAGCAAAAGCACTGCCAAAGTGATATTTACCATGACATGAAATGATTGCAACAAAGTCAAAACTATCCAAATAAGAATCAGTGTGGCTTGAAGGAACTTTTTTGAACTTCCTTACATAGTCATAGGCCTTGACTAGTCAGAAAGGAAACCAGAAACAAGAGGCCTCTCAATATCCAGCCCATAACAGATAAATGTATCATTTTATACATTTTATAGGGGGTATGCAGATATGTTTACTCATCTTTAATATTCCATGCCATTGTTGTGCAGTCTGACAGATGCTGGCCGAGGTTAGCACAACAAGACTCTGTGGGGTCATTGTGCTGTGAAGACAACAAAACCCTCCCAGGTATCAGGTTCATTTCATCTCGTCTGGAGCAGAGACACGAGGCCGAGGCTAAAAAGACACTTTCTCACTTTTTCCTCTTGATTTTCTTTTCATCTCGCCGCAAGACAACTCATCTGCCGCCGGAATTTGCTTACTCCTGTCGCCTCAGTCAATCTCGCACGAGCGCGGCGTCACGCCGGCCGTCCGCACCTGGTGGCAGGCCGACATTATCAAAGATCCTCGCTCTCCTCGGCCGGACGCAGTTTAGACGCTCCGTCAATACGCTCCGCAACCAAAAGGGAGACAAGTCTGTTTGATGCTGATAGAAAAATAGATTGAAACTCGCCAAATCTATTTTCCACGAAAAAAGGGATTTTAAGTAGCCTGCGGATGACACATCGGTGACAACATTATGAGGACAGGTCACACGACAGTCGAGAGAGAGAGGGATGTTGGTCTGTATTTGTATCTCGGCATCTGGCGCGCATTCAACTTTGCAACCTCTTCAGAAAGACACGGCACAGAGGCAGGCGGTCTGCCAGAGTGCAGCTGATGCAGCCATGGGAGCGCAGCATCAGATAGCGGGGGAGCAGACGGCGGCCAGGTGAGGGTGCTCAGGAGGCTGCGACACATCCTGTGATCTCGATCAACAGGAAACCTCCACGTCCCTCCAATTGTGACGTCTTTGTGGGGTGCGATCGTTTCTCATTTTCACGCCGCCTCGCATCTATCCTGCCCGTCGCTGCTTTTAACTACAGCAGCCGAGCTCGGCGAGTAGATTACGGGGACTTACAGCGCGTGAAAAACGCGGCAACCAAACTGCCAGTGACAGAGGCGTTTAACTTTCTTGCTAGAAATCTCCCCCATGTGGCACTTTCGCTACAGCGGCTTGTTTATTATGTTCCGAGCTAGGCGTAAGCGATTAAAGGAGCTCTTAAGAATCAAAGTGTTATAAATGCATGGAAACACAGCCGGCTGTAAATGCCACAGAATTAGAAGCTTACCAAGCCTAATACTAATACATGGCAATTTTCAGCTTGATGCTGATATAAAGAAATTACTTTTTTTAAGTAAGCAATAAATGCAGTCAAGGGAACCATTACAGATTCCCCTATTTTCATCCCGGCATAAATCTGCACACGACCCTTCGGCGGGTCCAACTCATGAATCCACTTGTTTATTCTTAACACTTCCATAAAAAAAGTGGATTAAACAAAGCAACCTCAACAGCTAAAACCACAGCAATACAAAGCAAAGAATAACAAGAAACTGAGTGTTTGCACAATGTGTTCTTCTCTCCCTTACATGGACTCAGAAAATTCAAATCAAGCCCAGCACGGGACAATAGCTCGATAAGGACGCCGTCTAAATCGAATGTCTTGACTGCTTCGAGACTTTCCACCACCGTATTTTCTAATTGGCAAAGAACAACCAATATGAATTCTAAAAAAGAAGGGTCGGTCCAAATGTACTGGAAAATAAGCGTGATACATGTTTTTACACACACGCGCGCACACGCTGTATTTGACTCTATTGCTCTTTAAGAGAGCTTTAAACACTGAGACGTACTAATCCCGTAAGCTGCCACGGGGATTTCGGCATTACTGATCCAATCAGAACGGCATTGGACACGTGTGTCAATAATTAGGCTGATTTTTGCCACATTAACATTAATTACACAGCCATTTGGAAGATTTGAGGGCTGATCCTACATCTGGAGCAGGCAGCTGAGGGGGCCCGCTGGACTGGACCCGACCGTGGAGAGAACACGCGCCCTTCCACTTCGGTCGTCTCGAGGTCTCTGATTTTGAAAAGCGGGAGCGACTGAGTCAAATGCAAGAGGTGAGCAGGCTGACAAACCGTCTCACTGTGATGATGACATTTACAGCTGCTCTCTCCAAACTTTGTAGAAAAACTGCAGGAGTTAGCACAAGCATGTGGTTGGATTTACTCCATTTTTTGTGATAGATCCCACACAGACAGAGCATGTTGTTATAATATTAAATAATCCATTTAATGAATTCAATCACCAGCTGCCATCTCAAAAAGAGAAGACAGGCCGAACCTGTGCTCCACCTCACATATTTTCCCGCTAGGTACTCATATGTGCAGACTTTCTTTGTCACCTTCCATGCAAACGTCCTACCTACGTACCTACAAGTCACCTCATATTACTGCAAGGAGACAGAGGAGGAGAGAGAAGGAGGGAGGAGAGAGAGGGAGGGAGGAGGAAATAATAAAGACAGCAAAAAGCAAATGAGAGAAGGGTGAAGGATGAAGACGGTGAGTTTGAGGCTGTAAGAGACAGAAAGCAGACACTCCTCCTCTGTAGCCCTGAGCTCCTCAAGTGCCCCCCCCCATACCACCACCACCACCACCACCAAACACACACACACACACACACACACACACCACTTCCCTGCAGTCCTGCCTCTCACCGGATCGCTGCAGCTAAAAGTTCACATCCTGGGGGCCCCGAGGCTCCTCTGACAGGGAGACGGGTGTGAGAGGCGAGCACCAGACATCAAGCAGAGTGACTGGGATGCCGAGCCTCCCCTCTCTTGTTTGGTAAACACGGCAGTACCATATTTCTGCTTTTCCCAACAAATGTCAACACGCACAAACAGAGGGACCGCTCCGCATTTCCTCATTTCCCACCGCTTGTTTTAAAGTACAACTTCAAACTCATTTAAAGCCACTTATTCTCCAAACAACTCCTTCGTCCCTCTCAAGTCCACGTCCAAGGGCGCTGTCGCCATGCTGCACCTGCCCGTAACCCCCTCCACATGTACGCACAAAATACAGTACACAAACAAGACAACTGCACTGCGTTCGGTTAATTATTAAGCCGATTCAATACAGCATTCACACACATGCAGGGGCTGGAGTCTGGTGAATGATTGTGTGTTTACCTTCCACAAGGACTTGCTTATTTAAAGCAATCTTCAGTTCCAGCCGCGGTGAAACAGGCCCCTCGCCCTGCAGACACAGATGGAGAATTATTTATGGTTATGAAATAATTACCGCTACAGACCTTAATGCGTGTTGTCAGCAGCCACAAGCCAATTTACAAAAACACAGAAACACACAAATGTAAACTGAAAGCTTCCAATAACAAGTAGACCACCAGTTGCTATTGATTAGAATTGATAACGTGCACAAACGGCCTCAAATGTGTTCTGTGAAACCATCAGAGAGAAATCGATTGACTGCGTTCTGGTGCTTTTTGCCGCACCAGTCACTGTACCTCCCCCGGCCACTACGGACGCACAGCCGCCATTCCAGCTCCGAGCGGGGCAGAAGGCACCTTCCGTTTATCCTCCCGCAGCCTGCTATTGTCACCGCCGGACACATCCTCGCATTTCCATCTGCCTGTTAACTACAACTACACCCACTCACGATAACAAGTGAACAATGGTGCCGTCTGATGTGAGCCGGCGGTCTATTTGCAAGACAAAACCTTTTCATTTTACTGACGGCAGATGCCCTTCTTGGCCACCCCCGGTGGTGAAAACACTGCACCCGTACCTGCTCTGCCCCGACTCGACTCCCCCTGGGCGGCCCTGATCTGCATGCACGCAGCTTTCCTAACGGAGCACTCAACCCAGGCAAGAAGAGATGGGAAAGAGAGGGAGAGAGAGGGGAGGAAACAAAATCTTATTTTTATGGTAAACTGAGAAGTGACTGTGGGGCAATATCTCAGGTGCATTTGAATAAAAGCATTAAAGCATATCCAAATATGAAAGGGGGGGGGGCTCCAAACTCCCTCTCCCACTGTTCTTTTTTGCCGTTTACATTTGGCAGTCAAAACTGTGGCCAGGCAATTGTGCAAGGGTTTATCTAAAGCAGACTGAGCACGGACAGAAAAAAAAACACAGCGGCCCAACTTGCCCAGTTTGTGCATTAATTATGTGTTAAATGCCCTTGATGAAAATGGGAGTCAACACGCCGCTCGCTCTGAACTCTACCGAGGGTTGAACAATCATCGAAAATGGACCATTCCCACACAACTACCCTATTATTGTGATTCATTACTCTTCAATTAACATATCATCAATGGAATCGTAAATCAATGGCGAGTGGTGACAAATGACAGATATTTTCAGTTTCAAACTACTAAACATCATTAATTCCCATCACCTGAAAGAGCCCCGGGAGCTAAATGAGTTTACCCAATGCATAACATCCATTTAGATAAATGTTCCATCATTTTAATGACGGAAAATTTGTATTGGAGAGAAAAGGCAACAACGGGATCCTGATAGCAGTTGTATGCCTCTTTCTCCTTGTAATATAATGCCCACCTTGTAATACCTAAACAGATAATTGTCTCCATTTCAAACAGCACAAGGCTGTAATATTGCCATTTAGAACAGTGGGGGTGCGAGGAACGTAGGGTGAGGATAAACAAACGCACGCTGCTTCGCCCGGTTGGGAAAACCGAGCCCATCACACACTCCCACATTGAGATTTTAGGGAATAGAACAACTCCTGGTTGAGATAATTACCCACCTAGGTGGGTTATGTGCATGCTCAGTAAGAGGCCCGGGCTAAGAATATGAATCAAAATGCAACAATTTCAAGAAGACAAAGAAAACTAAGGAGCATTTTGCAAGCTTCTCTTGCAAAGTCTCGAGAGGATGCTGTAGGTCTATTGTGTTAAACAAAGTGGAAAATCAAGACTTTCATAGCTCACAGTAGTTACCAGACTCGTGCAGTGGATAACGCAGCTGTTAACCTGATACTTTTAGAGGATCAGATGATCCAAATAAATGTTTCCATTCTCTATGCAAATACCCCTGGGCTCATTGTGGCAGGAGCGACATGCAAACACCCCGTTTTTAGAGGGGATGGACAATCAGAAGGGTTTTTGCGATGATAATGAACTGCTGCGGTTACATGTGCGCTCTGACAAAGACTCATTTCATTCTGTCCACAAACCTGTGAAGTGGACTTCCCTATTTGTGATGGAGGTGGGGGGTGGGGGTCATGGCTTCATAATGTCCTCTCTAGTTGCAGGTATGTTATCCGTGCCTTTGGCTTTGTTGTTGAAGATAGCATGTTCAAAATATGAATTAATACCCCTCCACTGAAATGCACCCAATCGCAACAAAAGGCCCGCATTCAGCGTGGACAGCTCTTCAGCTCCTCTAATGGACAGGCTCTTCTCTCCTCACACCGGGCGGACAAAAAGACGAGGGGCCCATGAATATTTACCACCAAGTAAAGTTATTCCATTAATTACTCTAAGCACGCTTAATACTGTATCTGTGGCTACTTCTGTGGCAGCCCGTTAATGAACCCTCACACATCATTACCATATTAATTAATGCTCAACTCAATGGTTGTCAATAGGAGGCTGCCGGAGTTGTCTCTCGCTTCTTTTACAGCCCATCCGGGATGTTTCGATCGCTAAGTATCAGCATGTGAATAAATCTACAGTATCTATTTATCATGCCAGGAGCTAATGGTGTGTTTGAATTTTAAAAAAAAAAGACAGAACTAGTGACACTCTTTAGTGGCACTCTTTAAGGCCGGTGGACGGGTGAGAGTGCAGTGTGTAAATAAGAAGAGGGCGTAGGAGAGCTGCAGTCGCGAGTCAGTGATATCTATACACAGGGTCGCTGCTGTTTGTTTTTAGGGCGTGTGCAGGAGATTTTCCAAGTCACTGTCTGCGCTCCGAAACACAGGAAAATCTAAAGCATGACTCACTTTCAACAAGCGCAGCTGCTTACTGTATGAGCCGATCTGCTAAAGGGGCTGACAGCACACTATTCTCTCCCTCTTTTATTCTGGGTTTTCTTTATTAACAAGGGCCGATTAAATGAAAAACATGGATAAAGTCTCGTAAAGATGAAAAATCAGGAAAAAAACAAGCATTGTTGTTGTTTTTTTGGTGTGATTGGCAGGATCCTGGCATTATATTGTAACACCCACACAGACTGTAAACAACAGCACTTTCTGACACGCAAACAGACTCAAAACCCACCAATTAAACCCGACTTCAATCCAGCCGGCCCTTATTCTGGGTGTTTTTTGGACTTTTTTCCTTCAGATTCTCCTTTTTTCTAGGCTTAAAAGGCAACAGTACAGTCTGGTGAATGTCAGGCCTGTCTGATCCCCCAGATTCTTTGGACCTGCCCTCACGTTTTGCTGAGCTAAGAACAAAGTACACAGAGTGCACACAGAGAGCTTTGCTGCCTTAATACCAAGGAAGTGGAATTTCACTCCTAAACCAAAACAAACAAGGCCACGCATTTCTTTACACTATTTAAATGAGCACATTGAATGCAAAAAGTCCTGTCAAGTGGATGCCAAATCCAAACCACTCTGTCTTTTCAGGAATTCTAATCTATTGATCCACGACGAAAGCCATGCACTTTGTGAATTGTTTTTTTTTCCTGACAGAAGTAAAAGGTGGCACAGCACGGGCCCACAAAAAAAATCACACTTCAGATCGGCACAGTCAAAAAGTTCAACTCCGATCATGTGCATACAGTACAGCACGGCACACAGTCAACATTATGCAATCCTATTTTTATAACCAACCCCTGTCAATTCTACCCAGTCGTATCAGGTTTCCACTCTCGCCCAGGTCCCAGCTCCTGTCCGACCACAGATCCTGTGCGCTATTAATATCAATAAGCTGCAGATTCCATTTCCCCAGACAGAGACAGAGAGAGAACAAGAGGCGATGAGCGCGGGGACGAACTAACACCCTCACGCATCACCGTGGGGTCGCTGCTTGCTATCACCTCCAACCCCGCTAGGAAAAAAAAAAAGGAACACTCACACCAACTTCTACGCACTCTCACACACACACACACACACACACACACACACACACACACACACACACCGAGGTGATAACTGCTGGGTGACATTTACCAATCATTTGTGAACTTACACAACGCGTTCCTCCATTAATGGGGTAAAACTATACATCGGTTCTTTTCCTCACGATCTCTCGCGTTCTTCTTCATTCTCAAGATCTCATCATAACACCCTTCTCGCTCACAGGAGAAGGTTTCTGACAACTCTGTCGTTCCTACTGGCTATCTCACCGTTCAGACACTTTGCATGAGCAAGCACCAGCACACCTAAAACTTGTGAGCTGTACGTGGTTAGATTTGAAAGTGCAACCCTGGGCACACAACTAGGACTGTAACTTATTTTCATTATCAGAGAATCCTTGTTTCATCTGAAAAATGTCAAAAAAAATGTTCATAATAATTTCCCATAGCCCACGCTGATGAGTTTTGCCAGATAATGCAAACTCTCTCGCTAGAAGCAGCAAATATTCACATTTTTTGCTTTAAAAAAAAGTACTCAATGAATCACTGACCATTTCAGCTGTTTGCGTTCATTATCTTTACCGCTTTACATGGTATTTTACCTAAAACACAGGACATGCTGCAATTCCCGTGCAGTGAAACCCATTCTTACCTACACCCTTTACACAGCCTCTGCCAATCACTTAGAGAGCACACCTACAAACACACCCGCATGGACATGCACACGCTTCCACCAGCGTCCCATAAAAGGCAGGAGGAGGAGGAGGAGCAGGAGGAGGAACGACGAAAAAAAAAAAAACTTCAGAAAAAGTGTGGAAAGACAATGAAATCCTTACAGACTTACCCACTAACAGTTAAACAGACTTTCATCATGTTCATGGAACTGTGTATTGATGCAGATTCCCTCCCAGCACTCAGTGTTTGGAAATCCACTTCTGAAGAAGAGAAAGCTGCCAGTGAAAGTAGCAGGTATGGAGCAGTTCAAGTAGTGTGTGGCAGCTGAGTGTGTTCGCAAATGCATGTGTGTGTGTGTGTGTGTGTGTGTGTGTGAGAGAGAGAGAGAGAGAACTGAAGCCCGGACTGCAGCGTTGAGAGGGACTGGAGGTATGTGGTCTAAACACAACAAAAGCCGGTGCCTTGCTCCAGATTAAATATGCAGGAAGAGGCCCCCTTTGCATAAACACAAACACTCAGCAAATGAAGAACTGGCACAGAGCAGACGCCTGCTGAGAGCCCTACCTGTCCTGGCCTCTTTTAATTAGACGAGAGCAGGCAGAACAAATGAACATCAGCACGGTCACACAAGGCAGAACAAAAGGAAGCGGGGGGAAAAAAGAAAACACTTCCTCAATCCTCCAATATGTCCTTAATGACAAGAGCAGGAGATGACAGAGAAGCTGGAGCCCGGGTGCACAGGTTGGTTTATCCTGGTGTGACTGTCCTGTTTCCACCTCCAGACACAGCGCGGGACTATTTCACATTTAAATAAACATGGCTGATATTACTTTGTCGGCCAGTTAGTGAAACTCACCGACACCTGACAACCTGATCTTTTTTTTTTAAAAAAAAAAGACTTCAACATGAAACTGCTTAATTACAACCTGCAACACTAATTACATTTTAAAATATCAAATTTAATTAATTTAAGAAGGTCATTTTTTTGGTGAGGGCTTCATTAAATTACGTGCTGGATTACAAAAAAAAATACAACCTGTGATCCTTCTATTCATCTTTACATACTCTTCTTCCTCACACGTCCTGAAGGAAAACGCAAAAAGACAAAAATAAAAGCTGGATTTTTTATCAGCAGGAAAAACTGATTTATGAAACTGTCGACCGCCCATATGTTTATTTTCTACAGTCTTTCTCTCCTGGTCCCACTTTCCTCCTTCATTTCTATTCTCTTCATTTATCTATCCTCTCCTCTGTGTTTTTTCTTCTTATTTAGAACAGGAATGCAGAAGCGTGTGGTACTGGGGGAAGCTGCCAGGCACAGTTAAAAAAAAAAAAGAGGAGAATGGGAGCTGAGCCCCTCCAGAAAATCTGGAGAGCAGTGTCAGATGCTGAGCGACACGTACTGATGTGGCCAGTCCAAGATGTCATTTTCATGGGAAGCCCTCTCAAATGGACCAGTGTGAGGGGGGCGGGGGCTGGGGGTGAGGTGACAGTAGGTGAAGGGGGAGGTAGAAAGAGAGAGAGAGAGACAGAGAAAGGGGAGCAGAAATGAGACCTCTGGAAAATAAACAGGGTGTAGGGTTTCAAAGGCGGGGGGACACAGACATTCCATTGTTCAAGCCAATTATCAGTGGAAAATAATAACAACAGATGGATCCAGAGCGGCCAACTTGTGCCGGAGCACGCTGGCGCTGGAGAACAGATGATGAAATGTGAGAGTGCTGTTGGGTGGGGGGGTGCCCCACAGTCTCTCTCTCTCTCTCACACACACACACACACACCAGATGTGAACTTCCACAAGGACAGTTTCATGTGCGCTCTCTGGCCACCACTTGCGCCGCGCGGCTTTGGCAGACCAGACACCAGCCAACACCTCCATGTGCTGGAAAGGGGCGTGTGCAGGCGGATGATACATATGGCTCCTGTGTTGCTGTGCGATCAATTCAAATCCTGTCATGTTCTACAAAGCGGGGCCATCTGATGGCCAGCACACACTTGTGTACTGTGACAACACGTAGCGTAGTAGTTGGAACGAAGATCTTTTTTTTTTCTTTTTTTTTTTTTGCGTGTGCCCCTTTTATTCAACTCAGCACACATCCCAGATGACCTGTTGCGGCATTTTCACTTGATGTCTTCCGAGCGGGCGGATGCTACAGGGCAGCTTCATTCACACATCCCTCATATCAGCCGCAGATTGACAGGCGGCGGAGGGGTCCGCAACCTTAAAACAAAACCAATTCTCTGTGTGCCGTGTCGGGGGCGGGAGATGACTGCAGATAGCAGCACAAAAGATCTGCCCTCCCTTTCACAAGAAAAGAGGAAGTTTTTGTTTCATTAACTCCAGAGTAAAGCGTAATTATCTCCCTACAGACCGTAATCACCAACAGAAGGATAATAGAACAAAAAAACTGTTTCTTCTTCAGTCATTAAAGTTTTTTTTCTGTTGTTGTTCTTTTTTTCTTCTCCTCTGCTCTTTAGTCCATCAAATAATGCAAAAGATTCATGGGGGCGCAAGTGAAGTCTCATTTGCATATGCTGTCAGCTGCAGAGGGTTCAAGATTTAGGCTCTAAAATAGACTCGTCTGCTGGAGTGTGCCGTCTTTGGCCTTTCTCTATCCGGCTGTTTAGCCTGCTGACCGATGGAGGCCACAGGGTGAGAGAGCAGAGGGCAGCGCCGCCAGCGGACATCCAGGCAACTCGAGTGCTAAATAGCTATGACTGAAAATACTTGAGATGAGATCAGGTTCGACACCAAAACACCACTTTGGACCCGTACGTAGTCTGAATGTGTAACATTGCTCGAAGGTGCTTGTGATATCATACGCCCGATGATAAATCCCTGGGGGATCGTCCAGAAGGATTTCTATGGAGGGGGATGGAAACTTTGCCTAGATTTAATTAGCTTATGAGAAATAATTGCCATTAGCAAATCTCGTCAAATGTGGCTGAGGCATTTTTTTTGTTGAGGAAAAAAAAAAAAAGAGTCATATTTTTGGGCGGCGAGGAGACAAAGCGTTTTCAAACAGGAACTGGCGGGCCATCAGCCGTTTTAGTGCACTGACACTGAGGTCGAGTTAATTAGACTATTGTCATTTTAATCAGGACAGCTCGGCGGCCATCGCTTCCTGAAAGAGCCAGTGGACTTTAAACGGCTGAGGGATTTCTGTGTGTATGTGTGTGTGTGTGTGTGTGAACATGCGTGCGCACGTACTGTACGTGTGTGTGTGTGTGTGTGTGTTTGGGCCGGGGTGTCACCCAGCTATGGGTTATGGAGCATGGTCTGGTTCTCTCACATGCTTAGAACATTAATGAGCTGGAGACACACCAAGGAAACAAAGGAGCCTGGAGGATCACCAGGGGAAACTACTCGCCTCTGCTCTACTCATGTCTCTGTTCATTTGAAAATAATTTAAATATCAAATATTTGAAATAATTTGCTTCTCCCTGGCTATCAGATTTTGAATAGGGAGTCTTTCATGTCTTCGTTATTATGTTCTTCACTGGCATTAGCATTTAAAACATAATTAATGTAGCCATATTTTCTAGGTGCTTACCATTATGTTAGAAATAATGGTTTATTTTTTACTGATTTCCATATTTTATGAACACAATGGGGGAGATTGTAATAACAAACCAAAGAATGACAAATGATATATCAAATCTTTGCTGAATATCATTAATCTGAAGAGTTTTTAATCAAAACTGACAAAGGACTGGATTTAACCTGCCCTCCATGAAATTCACTTCATGCCACCTTGACAGAGGAAATAAAAATGGTGAAGCCAACACAGGATCATTTGAGTTTCGCCACCAGCGTTCAGAGTCGGGAGGAGGAGCCGAGTACTCGAGGTGTCAGTGCAGGTCCGCCAATCAGCAGGAGTGATAAAAGGGGCCAGCCCAATATTAACACCAAAACATCTTTGTAATTATTCCCCCGGCTACAGTTCAGGTCATGCGTGGACAAGGTGACAAAGGTAACCTGCCGACAAACGCTGGTGAACTTCCCCCCGTGACACCAGCGTCGGCCCCGGGGCAGGACTGGCCAATGACATTAGCCAACAAAGTTGACCACTGCAATATTTCATATTCATGGACCTCAAGGGAAACTACATTAAAAGGGAAGGGGGCAGGCACAGCACATTTGACTCCATGCCACTTTTTATTATGTCTGTTTATGATTATATAAATAGTTCCATGAATTCATCGTTTTTAAGATTAGCCATTAATATTTCACGGGGAGTTAATATTAATCTGATCAGAAATTATCGTCCTTCAATAATTCAATATACGCATTAATAATTCAACAGAAAGAATGTTCAGCTTAGTCTAAGGGGGGAAAAGCGGAGACATTCAATAACTAAATGTGTGAAAATGAAGCTGGAAAAGTCACATTACAGCACCAAAGGTTGCTAAATACAGTAACAGCAAAATCTCAAATGCCTGTACCCTGTAAGAAACTTCTCCTGGAACGCAGATGATCAGCAAGGAAAGCTAACAAGCGCAAGTCAAAAAAGACAGACAGAAAGACAACCTTGTGAATTCACATTAAACTGGCGCGTAATCCAGACCTAAACGCGCCGACGAACCAGGGAACCCGCGGGCTGTTGTCTCACACATGCGTACATGCCGAGATAACGAAGACGTGTGGACTGCGAAGCCTCCGCACCGTTAAAAGCCTCGCACTGCCCAAGTTCCTCCACAAGAGATTTGCAGGGATTAGATGGTGAAATAAAGGCCTAATCTTTATTTGACAGGGAAGCCAATCTCGGGCTCACTGGTCAACCCCTTGCGGTAGGCCCCTCTCTCACAACTCGCTCTGGCTGCTGAACGCCCGGCTTATGTGAAACCACATTTAGGATGCACATCGCGCCTTGTATGGGTTCTCAATCCAATCATCATATAAGAAAAATGACTAAATGGTGCAACGTGGAAACTGTGCAGAGCTCAAGACTTATTCCACAAATGATGTCCTATATCGGGTCACAGCCTGAGCTGCATGATAGTATGTCTAAATGGCTACTTCCTTTAGTCATTTTCCCCCTTTTTTTGGGGGGGGGGGGGTCTAAGGATGTGCCTGACAGAAAATCCAGCCAATTTCCATGTGCAGTTTAATGACAGGTGGAAAGAGATATTTCATGGCGATGTATAGCCTGAGACTGATCAACTATTAATCACGCTGCTGGACAATGACACCGGCTAAATTTAAACACAAAGTGATAAAGCGTCAAGTAGCAGCCTGCCTTATTCCTTAAATTATTCACCAGCGGAGGCCATGTTTGCACAGCATATCGGATTAAAAATTGTAGATTTCTCTTTACAGTAGATTACAGGACGTTGGCATCAGATGTCAACAGCTTGGAGCGGCAGTCAGGACGGTGGCTGCACACTGACAACTCAAAGCAAATACAGCTCTCACTCAAACACTGTCATTCAAGTTCTGACACCAGTAACATGGGGTATTGTACCATTTTAATGGCAGTGTATTGTGGTACTTTTTGTGGTGTTACTGTTGGCTAACACATCCATGCTACAAGTGTTCATTTAATACATGCTGTGGCTTTAAGAGAAGATAATAAAGCATGCATTTCAATAGAAAATGTATACTTCTGAGAGAATTTCTGCCATAGAAAGAGCTTCCATGTATGCTTTTATTTCTCCTGTATACAGGCTGTTTGGACACATTAAGCTTTTTGAAACGCGCTGCCTACAGAACTTATTGATGGTGATTTTTAAAAAGGTAGTAAGGACCAGCTGCTCTATTGTATCTGATCCCAACACCTTGTGTGTGACGGATGCTGCAGCAGATTCTCCTGCAGCAAACGCTCCATGTGCGTTGTCTGCCTTCTCCTTCAATGGGATTGGCTGAATGAGGAAAAAAAAAACACCTTTCAGCACACTTGTGAAAAGCTCAAACTTTCCATTTTTACAGCAGAAACTCTGCTCTGCCAAAAAAGCCACAAGGTGCAGTACCTTTTCACTAGTGGTCAAATTCTGAGCGCCTCGCATAATCTTCACTTTGCTTTTTTGTGGAGACGAGGCAGTTGCAAACAGGAAACTTTAAGTTTAAGACTCGTCACTGTCACGAGTACCTTCAAGTAAATCAGTGTCAGTGTTCTGGGTGTGCTGTGCTATGTAAAACAACAATATACAATATAACTATGCAATACATAAACAAATATAAAATGTAAAAATTATATTAAATGTTAAAATCGCCCACTCCTGCTCTTTTACTCTGTTTTAACGACGAGACAGGTTGTTTGTTATGTAAAGGATATTAGGATAATACTAATATATATATATAATATGAAGACAAATAGACAATTAAAGTAACACGTGTGTTTTTAACAACTGACATACAAAGTTTGTCCAGTATATATAATAAGATGTCTGGCAGACAAAGGCCTTGTTTTGAACGCTCCATAAACCCCACTACCTGCCCCCCCTCCCCCATATCATCCCCAAGCACACAGCAGCAAACAGAGTTGTATGCAAATACTAAAAGCCATAATGCATTATATTGTTTTGTGTTAACATTTGAATATTTAAATGGTGCGTTTTAGATCTCAATATTTCCATTTCAATTTCCATACACTGTGCATGCTGAAGGCAGACAGTTAAGTCTGCCCAGCAGGTTGAAGACTTTGCAGTGGCGGTTTGACACGCCACCATTTCCATGATGGTGTTCTTGCTGCACACTTGTTAACAATGCAACTTACCTCCCTAATAAATGACTGCTCCATGTGGCCTGTGTCAGAGCCACAGTGCTGGATATGTGAATCACCCACGTACATGCCACTTAACCAAATTGGCAAAGCTGATAAGCCGTATTTACATAGCAGCGTTGCTGGGCGTGATTACTATCAGTAAAACTTCCCCCCACGCTTTAATGGAAAGTTGGGATATAACTTAGTGTGGGTTACAGCTGCCCTCGGGAAAATAGCCTCAATTACACCCGTGAATATAAACACTCGTGTGGCTGTCGGAGTGGTAAACAGATGTGGGGTGACAGTCTGTAGTACGTGATCAGTCAAGCAGCTGTTGCTGCACCTTCATTTATTCACTTGTTCTGGTGATGGATTCCAATTCCCCACCCCCACCCCCCACAGCTCAACATGCAGCTACACTATTTGCTTATGGGGCAGTGGCAATGGGCAGATTAAGCCACTGAGAATATCATTAACTTGTTTCCTGTGTTAAGTTAACGCCCACTGCACTTTTGCTGCCGCTGTCAAACACAACAATCGCTTTGCATGAAGTGGACATCATGGATGGACTTTAGAGTGACTTCAATCCCCGTCTCTCTGCACGGGCCTCTCTGTTCTGCTGCAGAATGCGTTAGCGACGGCTCTTCAGAATGAAAAAACACAAGAGCATTCAGACTGATGTCACATGATGTTATTTTGTCTTGGCAAACTGTGCAGCTTTACTCACACAGTGTATTGAAAAGGACATCCCCTTTGGCTGTTGTCTCATCGGGAGCCTACCTGTCACACCACTGATATGACGCTCTTTGAATGCAATGTGTACGTGTGATCAGAGCTGCAGCGAGCGCCCCAGATGACAAAGCGACCGGGGGTGTCAAAGCAGCCTGCGAACAGGCCCGTCCTCTTCCAGACAGGAAGCTGGGAGCAGCAGAGGCGCTGCCTTGTCTCATCTGCCAGCAGCGCTCGCTGCCTTCGCCGCCTCATCACAGCCACCGCGTCTGATGGTGTGCGAGACTCCGCGCGCCGGACGGCTGTTTTGATTTCAGCATGTGTGACACATCTGTTGCTTGTCGTGTCGCGTTGGGGCCGAGCCTGCGAGCCGAGCGCGACCGGGGCAAACGCGCCTCTCGTCCCTCTGTCCACGTTTACAGGGCTCGCGCTCACAAACAGGCCGGCGTGGACCGCGCCGCCATGAAGGTCGGGAGGCCTCGTGAGACCACATGCACCTGCGCCGCCGCCGTCACAAGCCATCAATCCTCCTCGCCTGAGTGCAGAGGCTGTACAGCGTGAGCGCTCTGTATTAAAAGATGCATTGTCTACTAATAATGAAATGAAATCTTGAGTAAAAGTCAGGAGTAATTGCACTGTTGATTGTATATAATATGAAAGGAAAGAAGGTATGGATCCCGCTCACTTTATCATCCTCTCAGAATTCCCCATCACTGTGCAACGCCTCCTGAAAAAAAAAATCAATTACTTCCCTCCCATGTCTAATTGAGATAATTTGCTGCAGCTGTAAATCAAATCTCCATCAAGGGCGCATTCTTCACGACGTGCTCTTTATGGGCTTTTAAAGTCATCTGCGAGAGCATTTCACAAAACTACCAAAATCAGAGGTATTCTCCGCGAGACTCCCACTGTCAGCTTAAACACATGAGCGATGACCACGGCTAATTGGATCCATCTATGAAGCGCACGTGCTTCATCAGCGAAAATCAAACGACATTGTTTCACTCAGTGGAAGCCAGGTCCAGCACTAAAAAGCCAGAAAGGTATTTATTAATGGGATGTAGCAGTGGCTGAGGAGGAGCGCGCTTCATTTCTGCGCCCTTGTCTTTCCAATCAATATTGAAAAGTGCCTCGTAATTACACATTTAGGATTCGTTTACATGCAAAGTGCCAGTGTGGCCATAAATTTCAATGAAACAAAGGAGTGTGAGGTTTCTTGCTCGACTATTTTTTATTCTATTGTGATTATTGTCAGACTGTTTAGATTTAAAAATGATCTAACTCAAAGTAAGACAAAATGAGAAAAAAAAACAAAGGATTTCTCTACATGGGCAATTTGTGTGAGCATCAAACCCCAGCCTGTTATGTAAATACAGTCCCTCTTAAGAGGGTGGGGAAAAATCTGAGATGGCTCATTTACATTTGTCAAATGACAAAACACTCACACTTTCCATTTACTATCAAACTGTTTTGCAGGAGCACTAACGTGGAAACGATCAGTGCGTGTCGCTCCTCCGCCTTCGCCGAGCCAGCGTAACAATGCAGCTGTGGCGACGCGAGCTCAGGGCGGGCAGGATGTGACGCGACGTGATCGAACACCGTGACTGCCTTTCCGACCGGCCCCGTCAGACCGCGAGACGACGCGGAGGAGCGCCGGCGCGGCAGGGAGGCACGGCGCTATGCTAGGGGGCTCTAATATATTCAAAGAGGGATCATTTACTTAAGGCTTGCATCCAAGGATCAGTCTGGCCTTCATTAGCCTCAATCTGACACGGATGTGAACAACATGTTGGCTTGCCGCATGAAAACTGCCCCTCCTCCCCCCCCTTCTCCGAGACCTGCACAACAAATTCCTCTGGAAATATATCACAGGTTGTTAGCGTTCCAGAGAGCATTTTTACATGGGTGTACACTCACCATAATTAAAGACACTTATTTGATCGTTCGGCAGCTGGGCTTTATTAAAGCTACGGTTCACATCGCCCGACAGTGAGAGGGCTCACGCCGAATGTGAATATTCATCAGCTGATTACGGCACCAATCCTCACCTCAGCAAAGTGAGTTGTTTTCTTTTTTTTAATGTTTCATTTATCGTAACAAGCTGACCAGAGAAATCACTTCAGCGTGAAGCCTGTCAGAAGGAAAGGTATTGCTATGGCCTCCAATGAGAGTTTTAATGTCCCGTGATGATCTAAATGTTCTTTCACAGCTTTTTCCAAGCCTAAATCTGCAAAAAGAATGTGCATTTTTAACAAGTAAAATATATATTTAATACGTTATCAGCACAACATTATAAAACCTTTACAGAGCTGCACTGAAAGCGCAGCGCCTGAGCTTCATCGACCTGAAAAGAACTGAGGAGATGTAAACTACATCTGAGCAAGGTCGACAGGGACTATAAAACAAACATCGGGTTTAAGGTGAAGTCTTCCCTGCGTGAAGGTTAGCCGTGTTTTGTGTTTACACTACACCGCAGGCTTTGAAATTGTTTTGCTGTGTGGAGTCTGCACCAGGGTCATTGTTTGTTTTTGACGTGTTTATACACCACACAAGGAGTAATGACTTCTAGGATAGTCAGGGGATGCAGACATGATCGCGGCACTCTTTCTGCAATTTGCTTCTTCTTCTTTTTTTTTTTTGAAATTCTTTACTTTCCGGGCTCCGCCGCCAACTTGCCGGCGTTCAGCCGCCGAGCGGACTCCAGCCCGTGTTCGCCGTCATTCAAAGAGATGTAAATGTGCAACTGCATCAGGAAATGAGAAAATCGGTTGCTATGCAAAGACCTTTTCTTATCATTTCGTGGCATTCAAACTCCAAACAATTTCCATATAATAGCCTTCTTTGAGAAGGCCATTCAAAACCAGTTTGTCCAAAAGCTAGAAAACCAACTAATCCGCGAGCAGTGCGTCTGTGTCAGCTGCTTACTTTGATCTGCGGCTCAGCAGGATGTCACCACTGGAGTCTCCTGGCTGGAGGAGGGGAGGAGAGAAGAGGAGGAGAGGCGGGGGGAAGGAAAGTCAGGGGGCGGGGGTGATAGAGAGGGTAAGGAACAAAACGAAAAGAGAAAGACAAGTGGAAATTAGTTGAAAGGTGGAGGTGACTAACAAAAAAACAAACGCACACACCTTTTCCCACAATCACCTCTGTCACCTTGGTCGGGTTTTCCTTGTCACATGCCACCCCCGCCTCCCACGCACTTAAAATAAATATCTGTGGATACATATTTAGCACCTCAAACGGAAACCCCTCGATTAAACAAATAATGACACATTCCAAAAACTGTAACTGAGCACAAATTAATTCCAGCATTGCTCTAATTGCATCTGAACACGCCTCCTCCTCCCTAACCTTAGATCAAGCACTGTTTAATTACTGGCTTCTGTAGACTGAATCCCTACAGTGTTGATGGAAAAATAAGAAAAAAAAAAAGGCTTTCCACCACATGCAAAATGTTGGGGTTTTTTTAATTCAACATAAATGAGTGAGCAGCCAAGCTTTCTGAACTGTTGCTGTTGGGAATATTAAATTGCGCCCTTTTCAGGTCACGGCGCTCACAGCTGAGCTCCGTCATTCAGCCCCACTGCCCCCGTGCCCCCTCACCTCGGCTCCTTCCCTCCGTTTGCACGCGCAGAGGGAAGAAACGGCAAAATGTGTTTCCTGAAAGAGGGGAGAGGTGGAAAAAAAAGCCCATCCTGCCCCGAGAATCACCGCCGCCGGCCTTTCTGCAGAGGCAAGCAAAAGTTCCCCGAGCAGGGAGCGTCTGCCAACTCAAACAGGGCTCATTCTGCTCTCTGTGGGCCGCCAGCCGCCCATGTGGGCCCGCGCTGGGCTTCCTGAGGGCTCGCTGCAGCTGGAGCACTTTGAATAAAGGTAACAGCAATGTCACAGCTACTGTAAACTCGCGAGGCTGCTCCTGTCAGCAGGACGTTCCCAATCAAAGCAGAAACAACCCCACCTCAAACACAGCGCATTGTTTTGGTTTTTTTTTTCCACCGGCCCCCGAGTGCAAACTTCCCACGAATCACAAAGAGAGCACAGAGGCGAGAGGGCAACCGCTGTGCCCTGATCTCTCCAAACAAAATGCCAAGAGACCGGTGCCACTCAGGTCTGGGGGTTTAAAAATACGAGCAATTTGAAAATGATTAGAGTCTTATTTTATTGTTGAGCGCCTGACACGAGAGAGGAAACCAGAACAATCAAGCCGGCTGACTTTTTTTTTTTTTCCCGCTGAATTTAGAAACACTAATTAGTTTTGCTCTCGTAAAGCCAACCTGAAAACGACCAATTATAAAGTGAAAATGAGACGTGCAGAGGAAACAAGAGCTTGTCATTTCCACTCTTCAAGTCCCATATGCACAACTTCACTGCGATGACTTTCACACGCGCGCCCGGGACGATTGGCGCGCCGCCGACCGAGCGTGCGACACGCCAAGTCACGTGCACATTCTGACCAGTTAATGGCACTTTACATCAAATAGCCTTTTCCTGAGTTGGAAGGAGACTATTAGAGATCTGTGCGGCCACATCAAACCCGGGCCCGAGCAGCTTGGCCATGCAGATGTCTGAAGCACCAGGCTGGGGAGAGGATTCAGCCCACCAGGCTGACCACGGCACCAGCTGCTAACAGCTACCTACCAGGGCCAAACTGGTACCCCCCCCACACACACACACACATATACACACAGACACACAGGTGCCTGCTTTCTGTGAATTTCCTCTTTTTAAGGCTACTGGAATAATTCGCCCGCGAGTGTAACTGTTTCACAGCAACAGCAGGGATTTACGATTCACACACAGGCCCCACGTCTCACCTCAGTCGCTAGAAATTAAAACTTGTGGAAATTATCTGCAGGAATTCCGCCGCTATTCCCCGAGCAAACAGCGGCAAGCGTTTCATCACTGTCGGCCTGAAGACGGATGGGCTGTCAGTGCCTTCCCCCTGACCAGGATCCAGCTCCTGGGCTGGGCAGTGACTAAAAAAGGCCAGGGCTACGCTTTCCAGACCCGCGCCTTTTACTGGGGAGTAATTCTCAGATGCCAGGTCGCTGCCAACGTCCTTGCAGCCAATGGCAGAGAGGCCAGCAAGTTCACATTAACTGCAGAGTGTAACTGCACTGAACATCTGCTCATGAATGAGAGCGCTGCCCACTAACTCAGCGAGTTGAGGCCCGCTGATGAAAAATTCAACGCTCTCCTCGCTGGCACGCTTGTTTTGCACTATTCTCCTGAGTCCCCAGAATTATATTAAGAGAATTTCAGCGCGGCCTGGTGTATCTGAGAGAACAGCTGGCGCCGAAAAGAGATCTGCCGCTCGGCGAGAGCTCGGGGACTTCACACAAGATCTGCCTTCTCCTACACCGTTTGTCCTTGAAGGTAAAAAAAAATAAAAAATACCAGTGTTAAGCACCCAGGTAATAATAACAAAGCAGAGGCGACCAGTGAAGACATGAATGGATCTGGAGTGGAAAGAGAAGACAGAGGGGCAGTTGTGACAGTAAGCAGCTTCCTCAGGAGACCCATCAACGACACCTCTCCTTTGTTTGGCCTGTTTGGCTCATTAGATTGTTAACTAGGAAGGAGCCCCCCCCCCCAGCCCCACAATATGGACTCAGTCTGATCACAAACACAAGTGGTCTGTTCGGGGGGCGACTACATCACACGCTTTGGAAAGTACACTGCAAATCCTGCAGTCATCTGCCTCATGGGTTTACGGACAAAACATATTATTGGCAAAGATAAAATCAGAAAATCATCATTAAGAAGTGTTTAATGTCCTCTGAGGATGATGCAATTGTTCCTTTTAAAAATGTCCGGTTTTTAAGGAAGTGATGACTCCTCGCAAACACTAAGAATAAAAGATTACCACACTCAGTAATTTCACTTCTGTCTTTCTGTGAAATACAGTTAGCAGATTTCTTTATGTCAGCACTGAACCCAGCCTGAGTGACTTTTTGAAACTTTTATCTCGTGCTTTGTTTGATCTCAATCTCGGTTTCTGACGTGTTGCACCAAAAACTGCCTTTATCTGGGCTTCTGTGTTGAGCACGTTCTACCTAGCAGGGGCGAGTTTGGGGTTTTTGCTTTTGCACAAGGCACTGAATAATGTGGAAACCGTGGCAATAGCTCAAAAAGGGATCTGGGACTTTAATTTTGCCAATGAAAAGCGATAGGTTGTCTGCAGAGAAGCTCATTTAGCTGGTGACAAATGACAGCACTTTGTCTTCCTGACAAGATCCCTCCTTCATCAAATGTCCAACTTCACATGGAAATAGGAAACCGCACATTATCACACTGACAAACAATTACAACCATGTCATTAGCGGCAACCCTGGGCATGAAACCATTAACATAACACAATGTTGCGCACCACGCTCGCCATCAGAAGAAACACAGGATGTAGATGAAGAGCCGGCGATAAATCAATCACGACACAAACAACCTGATGCTTGGAGTTTGCGAGGGATATCAACGTTGGGAGCGAGGGCCGATAAGAGTCCTTTGTTCCAGCTAAATAAATCCCCAAATAATCTGGAGCAAATCAAAAGTTTCTCGTCCCCGAATAAAGGTTGGTGGTGCTCGCCTTATATTAAAAGTCACCACTTGAAGAGGAGTTTCTCTGCAGGTGACTTCATCAGATACGGAGCATTAGTATCTTTTTATAATAATCTGTCTGCCGGTGTCAGGCAGCATATGAAAGAAAGCCAGCCCCTGTAAATATGACTGCTTACTTCTAACACAAACATTGTTGACACCTAATGTAATTTCAGCGGGACATCCACGTGAAAGCGCACCGGGGTAATATAATGCTCTTAATGAGAATTCCTTCCAGCTTGAGACCTTGGCGAGATAGCCATAATGCATGGCTTCTCTTTTTAATAAAATAATTGTTACGGTTATTAAAGATGAATCTCATCACAGTCGAGATGACAAAATAATTCATTACCAAAACCAAGGCTTTAAATAGCTGCAAATTATGAAGCCCTACCCCCCCACACACACACACACACACACACACTTGAAAATACACTTCCAGATAAATGGGTTCGTTATTTCATATAAATATTCGATGTGCGCTGCCCTTGAAGGGAAAGAATTACTGCAACTGTCCGTTGAGAAGTTTGTCGACACGCAATGCAGCGCGCACATCAAATCAATAACAAAGCTGAGCGAACAACTCTCCAAAGTGGAATTATTTGCATTTGCATCATCATTACAGTCATTCTACCTGGAACTGTTGAGGCAAAGTCTCTGGATGATTGACCTACTGTATCTACTGTTACTCTTTACATTAATGTCTCAACAGTTTTATGCCTGTATATGCATACTGTACTTACTGTATATCCAGCACACACCATATCCATGCTTACACTTTATTCTCTGTGTGTGTGTGTGTGTGTGTGTGTGTGTGTTTTTGTTTCTGATGTATTTAGGCTGTAAAGTGGCAAAAACAGTGGCCAGTAGGACAGGTGTTCATTTTGTACAGAATCATCTGACCAACAATAAAAATCAATCATCTGCAACTTGCTCCTGCCCAGGTGATATTGTGGATATTTTTTTTCTGGAAGATGCAGTGTTCCTCCTCACAGCACCTCCATGTGTTAAACAGAGAAAGTCCTCCAATCAGAGCAACCGACCCCCCACCCCTTCCCGTTCACAGCTCTCCTCCAGCCTTATTTATGTATTCAAAAGAGATAATTTACAGTGATGGCATGGAAACTTCCCAGCATGCCTTTTAACCTGTCGTTTTTCACTCTCTCCACAGCAGGATGTCCAGAGGAAATGCTTTATTAAGATCCTGCCGACATGAAGAGCAGCTGTGACTTACTGGTGCATTACTGTCTAAAAGGCAAAGTTATTTAGACCAATAAAAGGCTAATATATTGTTGGAGTGGAATTACACAGAAGTTATCTCTGCCTTAATAACATCACCGCAACCCCTGATGTTGTTTAGATCAATAAAGCCCATTAAAGCACAGACCTCAAGCGCAGATAAGGCTGCACTGCCGGAGCAGAAATACTGCTGGCTGGCATCTGAGGGAGCAGAGGCCTTTCTCTGGCAAACAAAGAGCGGCCAAAATGAGGGGGGGGAAAAGGCTTCAAACTTAAAACCATAAAGACTTTAAATCGAATGAAGTTCATTGTCTGCCTCATGGAGCTCTCTGGCCTGCTGGCCAGGCAGATAAACAAGTGGAAAGATGCTCAGATATTTGAGAGATTGGTCAGACGGAGCAAAGAAGAAGCAGAGGAAGCAGTGATGTCAGTGCAAAGATGAACCTGTAGCACTGTGCCAGCCCTCAGCTCCATCTCTGTACTGAGCTTCCTGTCAGGAAGAGGAGGGCTTTAAACTGTTTCTCCTTTTAACACTTCCAACTAAAACCCCCTGTGGACTGGTGTCTTTGTCCTCGTCCACTCTTATGTAAGAGCTGAGATTTTCCATTTATTTTTAAACCGCGCCTTTCCTCACTATTATAATCGGGCGCGAGGACGTTGCTGCAAACAGTAACTGACTCGAAACACGAAAATATGTACATGAGTGAAAGTGAAGTCCAATCACACAGCGAAATGTCGCCACACGAGACATCCCAGCGCTCTGAACGTGGTTTCCCATCATGCTGTGCTCATTCTTAGAAGTGTCCACCAGGTGATGCACTAAATCATCTGTGCCACAGCTGTCCATCAGCCCCTGAGGTGTGATGACCACAGTCTGGCCCCTCCCTCCAGGCCCCGCCCCCCTGCTGTGACGCTACGAACACAGAAAGCTGAAGCTGGAGTGTGTGTGTGTGTGCGCGCTCACGTGCACTTGTAAATTTCAGCACACAGAGACACCACAGTTCTCCACAGGAAACCATACTTTTGATGATATCTCTGTAAGCATGCAGGATGACAAACAATTTTTTTTCTTTTCTTCTTTTCTTTTTTTTTTTAAAAAAAGAACAACATGTCCCCTATGTTTTATCCGCTGTCAATAGGAAGTTAACAGACATCAAGAAGCTATACAGCAGGGGGAGGCACTCAGATCAGAAACACAGTTTAAAAGAAGAGAAAAAAAAGCCAGAGAGATTCTTAAGGGCTTCTGGAGCTTCTTGCGTCCTCTCACCTAGCGTGTATGTCAGGAGACCACAGACAGATGCTGCGACTTCAGCTGCTGAAAACTGTGCGAATGCTGCTGTCCTCTCTATTCTTTTTTGAAAAACATCTGTGTTCTGCTTCAGCGCTCCTGCTGTCATCATGGAGCAGCTGTAGTCTCTGTGACACATTACTGGTATCGCCGACCAGGAAATTTCATCAGGTGAAAGGAGGCTGTTATTACACCAACTACACCAAAAAACACACAAACACGATAGTTCCACTTTTCACATGAAATAACTAAATAATGTTAACTAATGTTAAGGCCCCCAGTTTTTTTAAGGAGCATGACTGCACTCCTGAAGGTTTTAGCAACATTTACAAGCTTAGATTCCAGATTGAACGCAGTGGAATTTCAAAGTAAAGCCAAGCCAGAAACAAAACGTGCGAGCACCCTTAAAGGCCTTGGGAAGCTCTGGCATCGAGCGCGCACACAAACACACGGCAGTCTGCCTGCAAAGTGATCATCTGTGACAATGTAATATTACCCCACAATAAATACACTGCAGACAAAAAGAAAGAAAGAGAGGCAATCTTCTAGCGGCTCCAAGTGAAAGCATAAATAAAGTGTGGCACATCTTTTACCTTCTTCAATTATCTGCCTTTTGACATGCAAGCTGAGCACGGTGTAATTAACATCTCAGGAGATAATGGGGTCGCTACTCACTGATCAATCTCACACATATATTATCTGCCTTTTCACCAATCCAACCTCCTGTTATTCAGGGAGCAAAATATTCCACGACTGATCCCCCCACCCCCACCCCCCTTTTTTTTGGGTGCGGACATTTAATAAAACTCGGGTAATAGGCCTAATGACTCATCCAATTGAGCTCATCTTCCAAAACATCAATTAGGCTAACACCCGGCTTACACTCACAGAGAGCATTGTCTATCACAGCAAATAACAAATCTTTCCCCGATCCAGGCGAGATGTGAGCGCTTGTCATGATCAGTTACAGAAACAGAGTTCCCTGTGGGCTTCCAGCAGGAGCCCGTGCTGTGACCTGACCCTCTGAACCGGAGGTGAATTCTTCCCTCATTACACCTGTAGATACGGCTCTTTACTCCAACCGCATCGCCAATGCACTCATACTGAGCCTGCAGGGCGCCAGCGCTCCAACAGGTGGTCCCGTACTGCCAAGCTCTCCACCGGCTCTCCTGCACGTGATGACGTGTTCCACTGGACATGCGCTCAGCCCGTATCGACCCGTTCAGAAAAGTGCCGCCGCGACTCCAGTCTGCGACTCTCGTCTCATGAAGGACGCCAGTTACAAACGCTTTCTTTCTTTCCTGACAAGTCAGCCTCTTAACACAGCCGCACAAAAATCAGTAACGACGTCCGAAAGAAAAACATATCCAGCCCAACGCATCAAGCGGACAGAATCACTGCTTTTAACTGCTTTTTGAGTCCATGTGTAATGACAGCCCTCAAAATCCCCAGTGATACGCAACACAAATCAAGAACCAGAGTACCAACGCAAACGTCACGTCTGTGTACAACCTTTACAGAATACACTGGACCTGCGACGAACGAAATCAGTGTGATAATTGGTTGTTACCCCCTCACCCACCAACAATGTCAGCTGGTTCTCAACAGTGAGGGTGAAGTGCCTGCCCCCCCACATACACATTATTTGCCAGATATGTTGTCGGCGCGGTGCTTGTGTGCGTCTCGCTCCTGCCGGGTACTAAGCTGGAAGTTTGCGGCCGTGCTGGCGGGCCGCGGGGGGAGGGGCACGTATCAGCATACGGTACGCTGTGCAGCGATGACTGAATCTACTAAGAAGAGAGGGGCACACTTCCTCTTTAAGGGCCTGAGCTGGCAAAAGTGTGTAATAACTGCGTCTGTGTTTTGACAACTGCCGCTTAAACTGCATCACTCACAAATCTGTTAATAGTACCTCCTATATTAGACTGTGGTGTTACGCCTCAACGCTGAGCAGGATACTTGCTATTATTTGCTAATGCTGCTGGCCTGCTACGCCCCACAGCAGTTCCCCTTTATTGTCCTGTTTATCACTCTTTGTCGGTCAAAATGGAGCGTTTGATGGAAAGGGAGTCTGAGGCCTTTGCCTTGGAAAAACAACTGAGTGTTAACAATGCGAGCAGGGTTATGCAGGTGCAATAACAGTCAAGGTAAATACGTATTTCAAAAAAAAAAAAAAAAAAAGGTTCTCTCATCCCCTGCTACACCTAAAAAAGCAAGTAAACACTGTTGGTTTTCTCCAGGCTGACTAAACAGATACCATCTAATCCAGGAGAAGCTGAGTACACGGTGTTTAAGGTCAAAAACCTAAAAAAAACCAAAGCGTACGAGACGTGAGTATGAGACAATCACTGCTGTTGCTGCTGCGGGGAGCGTTACAAGCTGCACCTTGAGTGTATTATTAACTTAACGCTGCCTGGACACGTGGGGGCCGTTTTGCAATTTAGGCTTTAACAGATGTGCTTTTTATGTGGCGGGTTCTCCGGAGTTTAGATGCCGCTGTCCACACAGACGAGGCCGTGAGGCAGGTCATAAAACCTGCCTTTGAAACTTTGGGCGGATTAATGCCGACATGACAGCTCGAGAGCGCAGATCAGAACGGCTCACCTTCTTCTCCTCTTTTTTTTTTTTTTTTTTCTTCCCCAGCACACCCACATGCTCGGCACTCGATTTTCTCAGCAGATGAAAGAAAGCCAGGGACGGCGGGACTTGGCCGGGTGAAAGCTCCTGCCTGCTGCAGGTTCGGCTTCATCTGACTAATAAAGCCATCCTTTCCGCGCATTTCCTCTTGGGTGGTGCGAAATAATGTTGCGCGCGCTTGCATCTTTAAAAGCAGCAGTTTATCGTAACGTGAATACTGTATTGCAGGGTGACGACAAAGGTAATTGTACTGCAACCGCAGCGTACTGTGTAATTATTGGGATTTGCACACCTTCAACTCCCCCCCTAATCCCTGCTTTACAAGGTGGAATTCCTGGCAGGGTACTCTCTCTCTCTCTCTCTCTCTCTCTCTCTCTCTCTCTCTCTCTCTCTCTCTCTCTCTCTCTCTCTCTCATGTACCTTTCTCTCATGAACACTTCTCACTTTCTCCGCTTCAAACCCTGATCTGTGCGTCCACATGTGCGCCGCTTCCTTTTTATGTAACACCTATAAAGGCAACCTTTATCACACAATGCAGTCTGAACGCTTGACGCTCCTGTTCCTCAGTGACCTGTGTTGACTTTGGTACCACCTCCCAGGCCAGGCAGGAAGGCATGCTGAGTGAGCTCTCTGCTGGCTGTCTCCAGACCCAGCCTCTTACACAATACAGGCTGCCTGGCCCTGTAGTGGACCAACTCCCCCCCAATAACCCACTTCCCATTCTTGATCAAACCTGGGGATTGTAGTGTGAGGGTGGAGATGAGAAAGATGGGAGGAGGAGGTGTGTGTGTGTGTGTGTGTGTGTGTGTGTGTCTGTGTGAGGGGGGGCACATCCTGCGTGAAACCGCATCCTGAACAAGCATCGCTGCATCTCACTGTAAATAAATACTCTCTCCTCCGCGTAGTTTCCGTCAACTGTCACCGCCTTGGCTCCCAATCACCTTCAAGTCCAAACAGGAAAGTGCAGGGAGGCGAGGGAGATGGCAGATATGAGCTTTAATTTGCTTCTCGCTGCACTTTAGCCCGGGCGCACACTGCTTCCTATTCTCCCGCTCTGACCAGCTGCCCCGGCTTCATTCCAGACCCTGAGTCCTTCCTGTCACCTTTCATTACCACATTATCCACGAGGAGGCTCCCCCGTGTAGCCGGGAAATCACCATTTGGTGGTTCTCCCCCTTGTGTTTATTTGGCATTGTGCGAGAGATTCAAAGCCACGCGCAACATCCTCAGAGGAGCGCCGCTGCCTTGTTACCTGCTAATCCCCTGTGCATTATCACAGGAGATGGAGCTGAACAACAGAGCATGACGAAGGCAACAACTGAGACAGGACAAGCTCTCAGTTCATAAATTGCTTTGTGTTGCAAGACTCTCATCAGACCGCCTCAGCGTGTGAATATCTATTATTTCATTAAGGCCTGCTTGTTGTGATGACAGACCAACCTGTGTGTTATATAACAAAATGCTACTGGTAACAGACAAAACCTTGGGCACAACCAGCCGCTCCACTTCAGGTTCACACTGTGCCATTTCAACGTTTCCTTCAAGAGCGAGAGCATCCAGGCCCCCGGTCCTCCAGCATTTCTCGCATTGTTTTATTACACTTGAATGAGTCGGGCTGAAAGTGGAATGCAGCTGCCGACTGTGAGAGCGGTTAGTGGCTGGCCTGGGCTCAGCTTTGCCCACCAGGCTAGAAAAATCATTCAGCAACATATCTGTCAGAAGAGGGAGAAGATGCAGTATCTGTGTGCAGATCCTTCTGTGTTCATTCAGCATGATCACTGAAATCAAAATGGTCATCTATAAATTCACATTATTCATATTTTTGAGCTAATTCAGGGCACTGAAGAGGGTAATACATATTTTATAAAAACCACCAATTAAATCAACAAATTCCAGTGTGGCAAAATGTTCGTCATCCAGGGTGAAGCTGCTAAACTGTTTAATCCTCTGTTCAAACAGCAGCAACACTGAAGTGGAAGCAGTGACGACACTCTGTGCAACGGGAGCGCACTTTTGTTCCAAACTATCAAAACGCTAATCTGAGTCTGGCAGTTAAACATTCTGTATAAAAAGACTCCTCGCTGTTTGAAACGGGGAGAAAAATATCTATTATTAGTTTCCAGCCAAACTGGCAGCAACCGTACTTCATGCCAACTCAATTCATGGGACTGTTTTGTTGAAAAACACAAACATTTAGTGCCATCTGTCCTTAGTCTTAGATTTGACATCTTATCAGGAATCAGCTGAACGCGACTAAGCGAGTTAATTGTACACGAGTCTCCTTGTGCGTGTTGTGTTGTGAAGCTGTGCCATCTTGATCAGATGGTCCCAGCCGCGAGGAGAAGGCTCACTGGCCAGACACACATTACTTTAAAGGGCAGCATGTCGCTGAGCACATCTTAACCTGCCCAGGGGGAGTGTGAGTGTGTGCAAGTTTGGGTGTGTTGATGTTTCACCCTCAGGACCCCCTGATTGTTGTTCATTTCCTGTGCAAAGACAAAATAAGCACATAAAAAGGGCCAAAACACGCTCTTCCCCGGCCTTCACCCACATCACAGCACTTTTCCGCACAAGTGGCTAACCACGGATAATTATACAATTAAAACAATTTTCCGCATCTATCTGTCAGACTGATCTAATTCACCATTCGAATGACACTAATGGAGTAAGCCTCTTACTCTCCCCTTCCCCGAGCTAAGCCTTTTTCCCCTGTATCAGAAAAACGAGGCGAAGCCATCTGCAGCAGAGGAAAACAGAGAGAGCCAAGAGGAACAGCGTTGTATTTGTTTAGCAGGATGTTAGTCAATAAAGTTAAGACCCAGCAGTTTTCATTACAACCCACAGTGCAGCACGGAAACAGGGAGGTTCATTTGATTGTTGGCTCAAATTAACCCTTTGGCTGCAGCAGAAAGAAGGAGCAGAGTGACCCTCTTATTTTCTGAGACAACACTCCCTTCAACCAGCGCTGACATTAATAATTCATCATGACAAGACATCACCGGGGAAGCTGAATGGGAAAGAAAAGCAGCCACATCAAAGCTGGCTAAAGTATAATCTCTTTCCACTGAGCATACAAGATCCATTTTCAATATTCAGGCTAAATATGATGTCCAGCGGCTAAAGTGCAGAGAACTCGGGCTGAGCCGCTAACTCGCGGCCTCGCAGGGTGTGAACGACACAGGGAGGGTCGAGCCAAACCTTGATCTGGATATCCTGCATGGCCGTCCACCCGGCGTGGACAAGGAACACAGATAGGAACTGCTCCTACACACGTTCAAGGGAAATGCTCGCATGGCGTGCCTCCGTCCTTCCCGAGCAGCAGCAGCCAAGTACAATGGCAGCGGAGAGTTTTATGTTTATGAGCTATCCTGATGGGGATACATATCCATTAGATATGAGTCTGCCTATGGAGGGGTCTGGTATTAACCCACAAGCAAGTGCACCATCAGCAGAGAGGAAAAAGCTGCCTTTTATGGCAACAGATCACAGACTCAAGCCATTGGCCACGTAGCCCACAAATGAGGCGTTAAGTGTAGTGGCAGGGCAGCAGAGTGATATGACCCTCCTCTCATCCATGCATGAATCTGCCCTCTGCCTCGCTTTCTTCCTCCCCGCTTTGTGCTCTACCTCCCCCCCCCATGAAAAAAATGATTAAAACGTGTTTAACTGCCCAACAACACTGGCCACAAAATAACAACTGTCACCTGCAGCTGAATTCATTAAAGCATTGCTAACATTGCAGCCCTGTAATGTAATTTGTATAACTGGATATTAATTCCTCTTCTTTAGAGAGATTGCTAATGGACGTTTTCTGTAATTAATTGCCAGACAGAGGCAGGGCCAGTGCGGCAAAGTTAAAAAACACAACCTGACGTGGAGATTGGGAAAGAGAGTGCGGCGATGGGCCTGCTGGGATGGTTTCATCATCATGCCTGACCCCCCCTGCTGATGGGAATGGCAGGAGATGAGGAGGAGGGGGGCGGGGGGTGCAGGGAGGAGACAGACTCCTCTTCACAGTCAGAGATTTAATTGCACGCAGATTCCATTACCTCTGCACAAATGTCACATTCTCTTCTGATCAGGGGGCACGGCAGCCACTGGCAGCATGGCTGGCAAACAGCCAGACTATAGCGCAGAAAGTGTTCAGCCAATCAGGGCTCCCGGGGCAAACGGAGGTGAGCAGAGGGACAGAAAGGCTACAGTATACGCCAAAGATATTAAAAAACAAAGCAGCTGACGGTGCAACATCCAGGCAGAGGGCAACGTGCTGTATTAACAATGTCAAATATCTTATTGATTGCAAGTGTGGAATTTACATTTTTATAATATATTATATAATTATTACTACTATTATTATTACAATTTGGTTTTGGTCTCATAACAAAAAGACCTGAAGCTCATGCTGCACATTATGAATGAAGATCTTGAAGAAATCTGGACTACTAGTTACATTACTTACATTTGCCCAAGGAGATGTCTTTGAATGCCATGCTGTGTTCTATTCATGGTCCAAAACCCAAAGATGTTTCAAAAAATAAAACAATACTAACACTTGATAAGCTACAACAACTGAAATTATGTCATCTTTGCTTTAGAGTGTGTTAAATTAATTGATTCATATACAGCTGCCAATGAATATTCTGTATTTAGGCAACAATAATTGGAGTGGTTCATCTAAAAACACTGTAAGGAGATGAAAATATTTCACTGCCTGAAACAACAGCGGAGAAACAATCCTTCTGACAAAGTGGTTAATGTTTCTCTGAATCTAATCATTACATCATGTCCAGACAGGTACTGCAGTTAGCGGCTAGCGAGGCTAGTTAAAGCACCCGAGAGTGGACAGACAGTGAAGCTCTCTCGGGATCTGGCTGTGAAGTAGCCCTGATTGGCCCTGTTGATTTTAAACTGGGATAACAGCCATTCGTAATCGCCGCCCCGGTCCGTTTTCAATAACTGGCAAAAATCGGACATGTCGGCAACACGTCAGGGGCCTGGAACCGCTCGACACAAAACACAGTCCTGATGTTTTATTTATGCAAAATAAACGCGATACTGGGCAGTAAAATCGCAATTACACATTCTCCACAAAACATTCAGTGCTATAGAGCTTTCTTGTCACTTTATCATTTATATGCACGCTCAATGACCTCAACAGCTGGACAATAAAACCAGTCAGAAGCTCAGTACGCACTAAGTCTGTTCAAACTAGTGAAGGCCTGATACAAATAAGCCTAATAGTCAGATCTAACAGTGTTTTGAGGTTATGTCACAGACTGACAGCACACGCACTACTGTGTGAAATAGGAGAGGGGTTACCGGGAGCATTGCCACATACCGCGATCACTGGTGCAGGACAGACTGGCACTCCATTCCTCCAATCACAAATCAGCTCACAGTCTTGGGGGCAGGACCACAGGGGTTTCAGAGAGGATGCAAACACATAAAGAGAGAGAGAGAGAGAGAAAGAGAGAGAGCGAGAAGGAAGGAAGGGGAAAGATACAACGATTACAAACAGGAAGTGAAAAGGTGGGGAAAGCCCCTACTCGGGTCCACTGAGCCCACATGTACAGAAATGACATAAGAGCTGGTAAAAGCAAACGTGATCGTCGTCAGCCACAAGTATTTGACACGTTATGACACACGGATTCCTGTTGGCATCTCCCGGCCCACACGCATAACGAGTTATCATATCAGAACATGCAGATGTGCGGATACGACGCACGCGACGTAAAATAGTAGTTGTTTGCATCGGAGTAACCGGCCTCTGTGGTTCATCTCTCACCTTGCCACAGTAAACAGGCAGAAAAGTTGCCCTATATTAACTTGCGGGAGCCCACATTAAAAAACATGTTTCAAAAAACTGAGCGTGACGTCAATCATCGTTAGAAAATGAACAACACAATGAACTTTCTGACCTTAAAGATTGAAGTGTGATGAGATGAGAAACTGAAGCGCTGTAACCATCACGAAAAACAAAAAGTGTACGACATCAGCAAAACTCTGAGACGGCTGATTGCCCTGGAGAAACACACAGTAAACAGTGACCTAAAAACCCTGCAGTGTTTTCCACCTTAGTAATAAAACAAATATTTAGAATATTACATGGGGCTTTTTGTTTTTTTTCCCCCATAAATGAGGAATGACTTGTACCATTACAAAAACATCTGAAACAAGCTGGACATTTTGTTTATTCAAAAAACCTGGCGTGGAGCTCCAACGCATTCATCTGTGGCCAGATAAACAAGTGGAAAGATGCTAATGACCTCCACATACGGTTCAGATCATGCAAATGAGGCAGCAGAATGGATGGCTTCTGGTTTTGTCCCCGTCACAGAAGTCACGGCCGCATGTGTGGCTCGTTGCCCCGTGATGTATGCGCGTGCGACTCGGCTGTTTAATGTGGCCGTGTCTCCGGCAGCGGAGCAAAGCGGTTCACCCCCCCTCCCCAGTTAATTGGCCTGTTCTGCGAGAAAGCGTGTCACAAACCAAATCTATCCTCTGCTTCTGCGTGTAGCGGCGCAGCTTTCCGACCAGACACAACAAACCACAGCCCCTACGTCCCAGCTCCTCATAATTCACCAGTGTGGAATTCAACTAACCCCATTAGTGCAGCCGTTGTTTCCACAGCCTGTCCACATTCCTGGGCCTACCATCGGCCCCAGATAAGACCCTTCTGATTACTCAGTTGCATGCCTGTCATTACTCCCAAAAATATGTTGATCCCACAAGACAGCCCCCTCCCTGAGCCCCGTGGATTTATGGCTGCTCTGTCTCCATGCCCCTCAAAGGAAGCTTCCTTTTAAAAGGTCCCTCACTTTGGGATCAGCGACAGAGGGCACTCGGTGTCTTCGGCCCAGCCCGCCGCTGCCATGTCTCCAGCGTGACTGCGCTCGAAAGAGACGGGATGTGTGTGTGGTCTCACAAATGGGGCGGTAAAGTAGCGCGGGAGCGCGTACACTTTGGAGGTAGCCCTGATTTTGTTTCTTTATTGCAAATTAATGAGGACTAATGAAAAAGTGGTTACATTTTATAGTGCAATCTGCCCATAAAAAAAAGACTAAACAACCAAAGACTTCCAGATACGCTGCATGCTGAGACGCCAACATAAAGCTGAAAATGTTCACCTCCGACAGTAAAGCGCCCTCGCTTTGCGGCCTTTTGCATGCCAGCTGCTCAACACTCGGCTCACTCCTGCTCTGGAAACATGTGGTTGTAATCCCCCCCTTTTCACTCAAATTACAAACTATGTCAGTTTCTGAAGAAACTCCACTCCGAGCCACTTTGCAGCGTGAGTGTTAATTGCCACTCATTTGTGAGCTTCCAGGCACTCCAGACAGGTATTTGAAGCTGTCTCTCCTCGTTGAGGAGTACGAGCCGGGTCAGAAATTAGCACCCAGCAGGTGCCACATGACGGTTCCACCCGCTGCAGGCTCGCTAACGTCAGGGGAAAAACACCAAACAAACACCATTTGTTGCGTGCTGTCTTTCTTGTTTGCTGCTCTTTAACCTTCATCCTCCCTCATGTACAAAGAGTCACAACAGATCCGAACAATGGCTGCTGGAAGTCTGACTCTCGATTCTAAGTGAGCAGGTTTGGCACTGGCTGAAAGTTATATGAGTAATTTTAGACGCAAACCAGTTTGTCTCATACATTGAGTTGTATGTGGTGGCCCGCCACAATATCAACAGTGAGCGCCACATATTGAGACACACATGCTAATGCACACACACACACACACACACACACACACACACACACACACACAGGCTTAGAACTGCTTCGTCTGTAAATAGCCGGTGCTGAATTTGTCAACCAGACGGTGGCAGAACACAAAGTGTGTATGAGAGTGTATCAGGGTTCACGAGGTGAGCGAAGGTCCCGGGAAGCAGGCGCAACACGGTGCTGGACGCGACATCATACATGATATCTGCAGGCTTAAAGGCCTCAATTTCAAGTCATTTCCATGATATAAATGTTCGGACAATACTTTGACATTACTTTTGGCTACTTTATACAATACACACATCTCCACATGGGGCTCACAGCACAGCCCGCCATTCATCTCTCCACAGGTCTAACATAGACAACAATACCAAACAAGAATCACACAAACTATGAAAATTCTCTTATTATTGCAAGATTAGCATGGCCCAATAAAACCTGTTTAGACAGACAAATGGGTGTTCACCTTATCTAGTGGTTCGAAACACTCAACACTACTGCCATGTCCTGCTTCTCCTCCTCCTTTGTTTCAGTTTTTACTCCACTGGTCTGGGCCAGTAAGCACATCGAGCATCCTCAACTCTTTAATAAACTTATTATATCCAGTTTTATCATCAGGCGCTCATCTCCCTTCAGATAAAACATTGTCCTCTGAGTTTTTAGAATAACTTGGGAAAAACACCTGTGGCTTAGTGTTTTGTCACTGGGTTTTCCTTATGTTGATATGGTCGTCCCCTGCTCCTGTTTCTGAGCCTGGCTAGCTGCTAGCTGCTAGCTGTTAGCTGCCATCGTGGTCATCTTCAAGTTACTCCTGCTAGCTAGCATTAGCACCGCTGCTCGCTAGCATTAGCAGCACGACTGCGCTGGTTTGTCGCGAAACTGACACGTTGAGAAGCGTTATCTATCAGGCCACTGTTCTTTTCTCTTGAAAAAGAGTAACACTTTTTTTTTTTTTACCTTTCTACTCTACAGTTTAACACTTAAAATCTTCTGTTATTGCCCCGCAGGTTTGAGCCTTTTCTTTTTTTGTGTTCGTAATGGCCTAGTGTGCTTTACACTTGCACCAACAGTTAAAACAAAGAGGATCATTTTTCAGGGTAGCCAACATCTAAACTAATAAAGAACGTGAAATTGCTAAAAATGAAATAAAATATGTATATATACATATTATCCCACATTATTATTTTTGTTTTCATACCACGAGAGGTACTGGAAAATCGCAAATACGTAGCGGAACACAGTCAGAATCTGAGAAGTGGGCGGAACCAGCACTAATTAGGCCCTTGAAACTGAAAGTGGGAGGCTAAAGTTTGAACTTAAGGGAAAGAGTGTGATAGGCCATACATAAACAAGACGTGGTATTCACTAGTGGTGCTGCATCCATACAGACTCCAGAGGAGCCCACCTCAGTCTCTCTCCACCAGAGCCAAGCCGGTGACCAGGTATCGCAGAGGCTGCGACTCTGCTGGGGGACATTGGTGCTGTATCGGATCAATGGCGTGACCCATTAAGTCACACCACTCCCAGTACCTCATCTAATAGGGCCGGTCTTTGGGAACACCCCGAGCTGACCCATGCTGCTGGGGACAATTACAAGAGAGTGGTCTTTCAGGGCCGACGCCCACTTGACCCGGTAGCGTAAAGACACGGAGGAGATCCACATGATTTAAACTCCTTCCCAAGACGTGCTGACAAGGTTAGCGGGTCAGCGCAGACATTAACAGGTCAGTGTGTGGCCCACTTGGGAACAATTACTCCCAGTCACAGCTAAGTGGACACTTGATTGAACACGACGGAGGCAGGACACACTTCCCACAGATAACAATCCCCAGAGCCATTTAGGATAAAAAGCCCTTGTGATACAGCCTTTATGGGCAAAATTCATCTTCCTTTTCCCTTTTAAAAGAATGTGAGAGTGTGATAGAGAGCCATTCTCTGGAAGAGATGAGTCTCTCAAAGCATTTCCATTTTCTACCAATACTAATAGCTGCTTATGACACAGAAACAATTACAAGGTGACTGGGAGAAAAAGCTAAACAATGGGACGAGCTGTTGAGATGTCATTTTTCATTCAGGAAAATATAGATATATCTCACAAAAGAAATAGCATTGTCTTGCAATAGACTTTGACAGAATTCTCATATCGGGTTCAAAACAGTGGCTGCAAAACTAGTTCCAGAGTGAAAGAACTTATTCCCTGATGAATTCTTCATCTCTGATTAACTGTGTGGGTGCTGCACAACCTTTGACCTACTGACAGTTTGACCTCTCTCCCACCGCTTGGCTAAAACTTTGCCCTGAACATCTGGCGTCATGCATGCGCACGGTAAATAAACACACACTCCCCACCTCAGAGTTGTTTCATGTCACAGCTCAACAACAAATAGTTTGTGTGCTTCATCATAATGTGTGGGTTGTACATAGTCTGTGGAGGGGGGGGAAACAAAGCTAAACAGATGTTTGGGGTTAGCTACTGCAGATAAATTGCAAACTTAGCAATGTGCATCTCTGTGTGAAAAGGGTCACTCGTGTTCGACTGCTCTTCATACACAAACAGGGCTTATCGAATCAGGAACACATTTCTCTTGCATTTGCATAAGCTGTATGTTGTTTGTGGTATTGTTTCTGGGGTTTTTTTTCAACTGGGTCTTTGTTTATTTATTTCTCCGCATTAGAAAATCAGTTCCACATTGTGCCCCCGCCCCGATCTGCAGCGGTGGCTGGTTGCTGCAGCTGTCGTCTGTTAGTGGCTGGAGACACAGTTCACCACTTCTCCAGGAGACGGCCAGCCCCGAGACCAGCGCAGCTGCGGAGCAGGAGGGAGGGAAGGAGGCACCGCTCATCACTTTCTCCGCTCCCTCGCTCTTTGCTGAGGAACCGAGAAGCCCCTACATTAGCAGAGAGAGGGGAAAAAAACACTCCTGCAGAGAATATCTGTCCCCCGTCTCTCAGTCCCCGCCCTCCTCATTAACGGGGCCTTTTCCAATTCAGTCAGGACCCCCTGAGACACAACCTTCCCAAAGAATTCAGCAAAGTGATACGGCATTAACCCATCTGCACATGCAGAGCGCAAAAGCAACAGGCTCACCGGCTGACCCACTGGTTGTTGTGGCAGTCAGCTTTTTTTTTTTTTTTTTTTTTTTGTCAGGACCATTTTGTAACCAAGTGGGCATCATGTGAATACCATCTGGGTACCACTTATTTAAAGCTGGCAGAGGTCCCGTGGCATCCAGCCTGGCAATGAGGAGAAGGGAATAAATTGCATCATTTACTTAACATGCATTTACCGTTGTGCCCGTTAAAGGCCCATGACTAAATAATTTGTTGTTTTCGGGTGCCAGTTTCTGCCGTCAGCCAATTTGCTTTGCGCTGCAACAAACAGAGCGACTGTCAAAGGGCTGATAAAGGAGGTATCGAGATGTTAACCACATGAAATCGCATTTACCACCAAGTATATTAACAGCCCTCAATCCATTTACACCAAAGAAATCTCCCAGCGCGTTATGCACTGCACAGAACCCATAAACAGACAATAAACACATTGTAATTATAATGCCAACTCTTTAATTACGTGTGTCATTTGGGGATGGTCGAGCTCGCTAATTGTCAGAGTGATGTGAGAGGACTGGGGGAGGCAAGAAGGAGATCAAGCCTGGGGCCCAATGAGAACCATATTCCCCACTCTCCAAACGTGTTAGGAGGCAGAAAATTCAATTGGCACGGTTCCAAAGAAGAACAGTCCAAACAGCTTTAATCAGTGGGGACAAACTCCATGCAAATCATTTACATTAGTACAAGCGAGGAGAGCAGAAAAATATCTAAGGTTTCACTCCCAGAACATGAACGCAAACAAAACCTCACTGCCAGGTGTCATGAACCAAACCTTAGACTGTCTCAAGAGGCACAAAAGTGAAAAGGCACCTTCAGCCCTTACACATCTGGAGTCAGAATGTGATGGATTGCAAATTTGTTTTTTTAAACACACAAACAGAACACTTAACACAGCAACTAGCATGCCAACCAGTGAAGTTACAGTTTGCATCCATGTCTGTCTGGGCTCAGGAGATCTACAGCATCACTTCAGTTTGAAAGTGGGCCACCAAGATTAGTGTCACCAGGTCAGTACCCAACCAAATACTAATAGTATACTCACAATTTCCCCTTCTGTGCTCGTGTCATGGTGCTGAGTAAAGACCAGACGTGTATGATGTCATAGTGAAGCTGTCGTTTGACCTTTTTCTATCCGACTCCAGCCCATGACCTTTGTTGCATGTGATCCCCATCTCCCTCTCTGCTGTCATGTCACAATAAAGGCTAAAATAACTTTAAGTGTCATCCCTTTATCCTATTATACATTTGTGCGAATTGCTATCATGATTAGCCAATAATTCTTGGGTTCTGTTTTGAGGTCACAGTGACCTTGACCTTTGACCACAGTTTGACTGCACAGTTGGTTTCATCTGTAGACAGCTGACACAACATCTCTGGATTCTGAGTATCCTCCCCTTGTTGACTCCCATTAGAGTTTGGCTTACATGCATGACCAGACAAATGACATGTTATGCTACATTTCATTATGAGGCGCCTCTGTGAATACTTACAAAAATACTCAACATTAGTGAGAAAACGTCTTCTGTGTACTATCGCTCCCCAAAACACCAACACACCAGACTTAGCATATTAAGCAGTTTGTTGGAGCAACAAGAGTGAGAGTGAGCATCAGGAGTAGATGGTTCAGATAAAATTTTGTGGAGAATCTATCCATGAATATCCATGAATAACGATGGCCGACAACACCCGGAGAAATGAAACTGATGGGAAGCTTGGAACAATGGCATGGAAAAATCTCTGATGGATGACTAAATGATACAATCTCCCAGTAATCACCACTATGGATAAAGCTGCAGGAGTGGTTTGAAATGCTTCTCTGGATGTTGTGTGCTGCCCGTGCTTTGACACTGGGTCCACGCTGGAACGTACTGCACGGTTACTGTCGTCAATCCAAGATCGGTGCAGCCGCTGTCTCCGTGATGGAGTACCTTTCAGAGCCACACCGCAGTTCAAGGGTGTTGCCCAGAGATGGCCCCTTCCTTCAAAAGTGCTGTATCTCCTCAAGAAAAAAAAACAGCCACTGTGTACATCAGACTGTGTCCTTCAACAATGCAAACCAACTGTCACAGGACAGGACAATTATCTACAGTACTTCAAAGGGAGCAGCTCCATTCATAACTTATAGATGTACCTGTTGCTGACAGAGATAACGTCTGTCAGTAACAGTATGTGCAGCGTCTGTTTAGGCACGAACTTGTTTTTCCAAGTCCAATCACGTGATCAGGAATATTGTTGCTTATTTGTGGATCAGAGTCCAAACAAAACGTGGACGGCCTTGGACGGCCTGCAATATTAGCATATACAACATATGGCTGTGATTGTGGCGGGCAAAGATCACAGAGTGAATCACTGAACCTGCCTTGAGTACAGTACACGCGGAAAACACTCGGCGAGACGCCGTTTCTCAGATGAATCATCAGCCAAGCGATGAGAAATGTCAACTGGGCAATGAGAAACTGTCTCCGCCATTGTTTACATATTGACTGGCACTGTGCGGTTGGCCCTGATGAGGACAACACGCGGCCTCCATTAGCATGATCTCACTTTGGTGGAAAAAGAGCCGTCACTGTGAATCTGGCGGGAGGGCGTGGCGTGGCAATCAATGAAGGCGGAGAAACACAAACAAAACAAATCTATTACCGCTTCCACAGCGTGAAATCATACATTAGCTAAGCTGGTTCTGAAACAGTCAACCCTGCGCCAGGCGCTTTGCAATTTACCGCTCAAATTGTTCTCACCTCGGCTTTTTCCCTCCATTCCTCTGTCTGCTTTAGGTTCAACTCAACACTTCAGCGCGCCCTGCTCCGTCTCTTTAGACAGCAGCGCCACTGATAAAAGAGATCAGAGCCACTGAGAGCGGGAGAGGAAGAGTGCATGAAGGATATGGAGTTTTCAGCTGCTATCCATCTCCCATTCTAATGCAGCCATTATGCTCTAAAAAGAGACTGCTCATCTATTCATTTTATGAGGCATTTGGAATGAAAAAAAAAAAAAAAAGATGACGCCGCAAGAGGGCTGGGCGGAGTGATTAAAAATCTTTGAATTAGCCCTTCAATCACTGCATACAATTGTGCATAAAGTACACAGAAATGTACTCAATAGCCTGGCCCGGCTCCTCCTCTGTCGCAGGATATGAAAAGATTGATTTACTCATTTCTCCCCGCGATATGTTTTCAGTGCGAGGAATTGATTGGTCAACACACAAAAAGCTTGTTCATCATACACTCCGTACGAACAACATGAAAAAGCTTTTAGAAAAATATCCAATGACACTGAGCAGCTGATTGCTTCAGCCGCCCAGTATTTGCAGCGTTTACAGCGGGTTGTGTGAATATCCAACAAACAGCTGTAAACAGTAAATAGCAACTGGAAGAGCTGGCAGAAGAGGAAAGCTTGGACGATGACATGCACCATGCACAGGGCGCTTTGATGTCACTCTGTTGCTTCACAAACTCAGCACACCATGTTCACCCCAAAGGGAAACATTGGAATAGTGAGAAGCATTAAAACGGCGGTGGCGTTCACGTAAAAAAAGAACATAGAATAGAATAATAAATAGCTGGATTGAAAAGGTTAATCTGAATAAAAAAATCATTTCCGCTAATATAGGAATTTGCATTCAAAAATGAAACTGCTTAGAGCCAAGTGAAAAGCACAATTGATGAAAAAAAGGTATATTTCCATTACTAAACATAAATAAGAAATAAATAGAAAGGGATCCATGTATAAGCCGCTGACGTGGTGCGACGGGTCGTCCTCGCTGTTCACAGAAACGCCGTCTGTTCACATCACTGCTTAAGTGCAGAATTAGACTTTTTCTCATGCTTCTCACTCTAGTAGCTGGAACAAAATAAGTAGCAGACAAAGTTTCAGTTTCTCTCTCTTGCGCTCTCGTTCTGTCTCATGGTCCTTTTTTTAGTCGGCTAGTCGCTTATATAAATGTCTCCGTGTGAGCCGCAACAACATTCAACAAAATTTCGACCATTCATAAGAGCGCCGAGCTGAGCATTAACCTGTTGGGATTGGGTGCACATGGCGGTTTGTCAGATACTGGAGAGCTTATGTGTATGTTTGTGTTCATCACTGCATGACTCAAGTTCTATTCCATATTGTAACATCGACTTTTTTCCACGCTGTATTTTCTCTGTCTCTCTTTTCTCTTTCCTCACCGCTGTAAATACTTTTCGCTTTATGCAGAAGCCGTGTGCTTGTCGTGTCACCTGACTACCTGACTACCATTCCGTGTGTGTGTGTGTGTGTGTGAGAGAGAGAGAGAGAAAACAGAGAACAGAGAATATTACCAAAGCACAAAATACTACTGAAGCACTGCCTATAATGGTGAATTGACAACTTAAATTTGGAACAATCTTCCAGCTAAAATGGACTGGTAACCATCCATTTCCTGTCACTGAAATTTTCAGTTTGTGTTATTATTTTATTTTTTATAATAAAATATATTGTTGACCACATTGCTACAATCATACAGTGTGTGGGATTGACAACTGCATATACTAGTGGGTGTGAGTATGGGCCGGGCAGAGAGAAATGAGGCGTGCACATGTTCAGGTTCACATACCATATCTTGCTCCTTCCTCCCTCTCTGCAAATATCTGAAACAAAAACTGGGGACATGTTGTTGTACATACTGTACAAATCACTTCATCTTATATGATCATTTCGAGTGTATTGAGCTGGCTGCACTAACACAGCTCATGCAGCCACTTTCCCGCCCCTCTATTCATCGCAGGGAGATCCTGACGGTAACTTTGCGGCGGTGACACAGCGGGTGGGGGGGGGGGGGGTAACGTAACACAGCACAGATTTCTGCTGCTGACCATTTCCAACTTGCTGCACGCTGCACGACGGGTGCTCGCTCGCTGCTGCACGATTCTGGTGAGACGTTTGCAGGATCAGCGGCAGCCGCTGCGGCTGTCGCCTCCCATCTGAAAAGGGACTTTACACACATCCGCAGCCTCTGATGCTGAAGCCACAGATGTATCGCACCTGACAAGGATCTTTGCGTGGATCACGATTTAACACCTATTTGATGAACGCGAGCCCCAAAATACTGTGTGAACTGCAACCCTGCATGAATCCAAATACTGCTAAAAAAAATAGAAGCAACTTGAGATTGCTGTAGTCTTGTCGTCAGGCTTGGCGTTCTCCGCCATGATTTAACTCGTGCGTGCTAATAACAAACTAGTGGGCTGGAGAAGGACAGTGTTGAGCCATAGCCATTGCTAGCCAGGGATGTGTTCAGCCAATTGGCTTTAATGAACAAAAATGATGTGTGGAAACTGGGCTGGAACCTGAATTCATTCTGGCCTTTTGGCATTTAACTGAAATCTTAATGTTGAAATTGCTTCTGATCAAACAACATCTGAACACAACCTCTTTCTTTTCCTCCGGCAAAAACATTAAGCCCTAACTATAACCATGAGACTTCACTGGAAGTAACAAATGTTATCTACTATGGTTTGTTAAAGAAATGTGAACAGTAAGGCCCCGACTAGCCCACAAAATCTCCAAAATCTCCTTAAACACGTGGAAGGACCAACAGAATACTGTGATGAAGGATTTTCATAGATATGTGACAAAATGTCAGAATAATGAGTTAAAAACTTAACACACAATTTATGTAAATGAGATATGTTTTAAGTGTTTTAAAAGATTGAATTATGTGACACATTTCTGCAAAAACATTTGAGATCTATGAAGTAATCTGAGAATTCTGGCACAGTAAAATCACATCAACACCACTCAATTATCACCTAGTCCTGACAAAGTTAGAAATATCAGCAAAAACGAGGGCTTCTTTAATCACAAAAACAACAGTGACAAAATGTTTATCTAGTCAGCACATGAGGCAAACTGTTAGCCACACAATCTGCTTAAATACATAATTCCATCCCAGGCTAATCTATCGACCCAAAATTATAAACAAAAAACTTAACGCCTGTGAAAATAACCATCTCCAACCGAGTGGTTTGGGAACGGAGCCCCACCCTGTTTACAAGAGCGAGAACAAAAACAAACTCCCTCCAAGGAGCCCGGGCGAATGCAAGTCACACACTCCAGCCGACACAGGCAAACAACAACAACAACGTCTGAAGATCTACTGGGAGAGCGGGCTATCAAACAACAGCCGCCTGCACACAAACAAGGTGTGCAATCGCTGTGTGGTGGAGAGGCCGAACTGCAGAGTGAGAGAGAGAGAGAGAGAGAGAGAGAGAAGCAAGAGTTGGTGCGAAAGTGGAATTGGGTAGCAAACAAACACCACCCCCACCGCCCCAGTCTCAGGTCAACTGAATCATCAGGAGTCAGGGAAGATACCGTCACCGCCTTCCATGAATAGCTCACGAAACCACATCAGTATGACTTCACCGTGGCCAAGCCAGTAGTTTGAGAACACTCGCCCTCAATATCCAGGGGACTCTGACTGAAGAGGTAATGAATCTCAGTTAACAAGGCCATTATCAGTAAAGGAACTACATCATCAGGAGGGACTCAAAATCCATGAGGCCCTTACCTCCACTGGCCTTTTAATGTCGCTATTAACAGCTCAGGTATACTGGTACCAATCCTACCCAAAAAAAAAAAAAAAAAAAAAAAGCATTGGGCATTTGATCTGGCGCTGTACATCATCACCGTAAACAATGAGGCTGCATGAGGGACACAGGCCCAATTAGCCATCTCCACTCTCCGCTGTCAAGTGTTTAAACAGCCGGCCAGGATGATAATAGCAACCTGCATTCTTTCATCTGTGCTCCAGACTCATCAGCGTGGTAGCACCTCAGCTGAAAGCGCTGCACTGCATCTTGGGTAATTACTGCTTCCCAATTACCACCCAGCTGGTAAATATATATCAAATAAACAAGCAACAACCCGTCAATTAGGAGCCCCCTTTCATAATGGGGGGTTCAAAATGATGTTTCATGTACCGACAGAGGAAAGGCAGCCAGAGAGCACAGCCTTCAGCTTCAAAGTGAAAAAACTTGTATCCTTTAAAAGCTGTTAAGAGTGCATCTGAACATAACAGTTTGGAAGATGGTTCAATTGCGTTTGTGTGTGTGTGTGTGTGTGTGTGTGTGTGTGTGTGTGTGTGTGTGTGTGTTGGGGGGGCAATTCATTTGCACCTTTAATTAAAAGGTGTTTTAACTTTGAAAGGGGCAAGCATGTACAACACGGGAACAGCTCCGTGCCACAGAGAAAGGGGCTTAGAAATGCAACATGGCCTTTTGCTTCACACATGAATGAAGAGGGACAGTAACATTGTTGAATTCAAAGGCGAAGAAGAACAGCTGCAGTAACAGTCTGTCAACAAAATTTGCATTGCCGCTCGCGCCTCATCTCCATTACTCTCTCCTGTCTCTCCTCGAGCCCCACGGAGCTGCCGGCTCAGATCTGAGTGCTCTGATGGCTTATCACATAGCGAGCAGCAGGCTAAGCTGGAGTGATGCGCCCAAAAGACATGATCAAAGCACACCAACTTTCCACCCAGCAATGATGATGGAAGAGCAGGCCCTGCCATGTTATGTTTCTTATTAGGCTGGGGCTGCCAGCTGAAAACACAGCCACGGAGTCAAGGATGAGGCCCTTAAAGATCTGCTCCTGCAACCTTATTTTGCATTACACCGTCTACTACACTTAACAGGGTTTAAGTCAAAGTCTGTGACATTTGCATATTAGCGAATGCAAGTTTTGCTCCTCTAATTCTCACACTGATGAAGCCCAGTAACGATTCCACCTTCAGCCAGATTATGAAAGCTTTTATTTTGAAGCTCCGCACATCCAGTTTCTGCAGAGGTTTTAAGATGGAAAAAAGGCAGCGGCAGCGTGGCACTGATTTGTTTCACGTAAACAGAAGAACTAGATAGACAACCTCAGCCAACCACAGCTGAACAGAAAAGGAACTAGAAACTAAAACTCCATTCGCCGACAAAAGACAACATATCACAGATCTAACCGTGCATGTTTGACTTATCAAACCACAAAACATCATCCATCAAAAATATACAATTAGCTCAACTTCTACAAATAACGTCTGAATGGTGCTTCTTACATTGTCAAGTCAATGTCGTGCCAGTGTTTGAGCGTTAACTTTTGTAAGTCCTGTGGAAGTTTAAACAGAGAGAGGAATCACTTACAGTTCTGACGTAATCAACTTTCGCTCCTGGCTTCAGATTGTTCCCAAAGTGGCCACCTTCACTTCCTTTCCATGTTGCCCTGGAATGACAAACAAAAACACCACGTGAGCGCTCAGGTTGTGTCAAAGTAATAAGGAAACCCTCTCATCGCGCATTTTGAAAGAACCCCCCCCCCCCCAATAACCAAAATCCGTGTCGTCCATCAGCACATAGAAGCCACATCAAAAACAAACACAGACTGACGTGCAGACCGGGCAGCTGATAGAAACAGGTGCTAAGGTTTGGCCTGGCAGCCGAGCACAGCTTGCAGCATATGGCTGAGCCCCTCATGTCTGGACGGAGATGTTTGCAGCTTACCTGCATCACTCCCAAAACATACAAGTGCTGGGCTATTCAAGAAACTCTGGTTGGAAGGTGCTGCATGAGAGAGAGAGAACAGGAAATCATATGACTATGTAATTGTTCTCGTATATTTTGTTTAATCAATGTGTGAAGATTCACGTCCAAATGCAAAAGAAAGAAGAAGAAAAAAAAATTAATTAAATTAAAAAAGATAAAAAAAACAAGCTCAACCTAGTTTGAATGTTAATGCTGGATAGGTTTGAAATTTCACTACACCCTTTACTCAAAGTATCAAAGTATCTTTTGTTCCAAGTCTTTGTTCATCTTTTTTGAAAAAAAAAGTCCATCAGCAACACACTCAGTAACATCATAGTTCTGTGACTGCCTTCCCTAAAACTCATTAACCTCTATTACAATACAATGTCAAACAGGATGACACTGCTCTCAATTTGCTTACAGTATATAAACAATGTTAATTTAAGAGATTTTTACCATTTGCTCATTGATAGCCTACTGATATCATAGAGATTGTTGCAAAATCTTATGCAGTCCAGCTTGCATCAACTAAATAAATTTTAAAAAACTTAAATGTAAAATGAGCATTCCAATAATTAATTAAATATACCACCTTGACTGATAGAACATATGCTTTTGCTATTCTCCAACAATGGACAGTCGGGATTCAAGAGTTGTAGTGCACTGTATTCCACAAACACAACACCAGTTGCAAATTCATTTTGCAACTCCAGTTAATTGATTTTAAATGCATCTTTCTCTCTCTCTCTCTCTTTCTCCCCGTGAGGATGGAGGATATTTGTTGTCAGCATCCCTCCCTTTACTGAGGACAGATGACAGTAGAAGACAGTAATTAATGACTGCATGTGTTAATGGCTGTCCTGAGCATTTCGCAGAGCTCACCTGAAGCTGTCCACTCCCTGACCAATCGCCATCCCCGGCACTAACCGTCTGCCCGGGCACGCCACAGGGGCCGGGACACACTAACCTTTACCCTGGAAATATTGTTCTGCTTTCCTTTGTTATCACTTCCATTCATGTAATACAGCACTAATGAGCGCGCCGCCTTCACATTCGCACTGCCAGTACTCTTCCCCTTTGTGCTGTGTGAATCAAACATGCAAAAAAAAAAAATCATATGACAAATTCATTTACCAGAAAATTCCCTTTATTCATCTGTCCCTTGTCTTGCCTAGTGCGAAAACGTTTCGAGCAACTGCTCTGAGGGCATCTTGTAGCCGAAAGCCCACGAAGGGTGAAGCTGGCAAATAAATCTGAAAGAAAGAAAAAAAAAACTACAGCAGACGCAGAACCTTATTCCCACACTGGACCAAAAATAACTCCTTATCATTCAGCTGCAAGCAAGGGTGCACAGTCAGTTTACAGCCCCTCCGTGCCCAGCACAGGGTATTTCAATGTGTGTTCACAAATACTGAGCCGTCAGATGAAAGAGAGGGCCGCTCCACTCAGGGATGGGAGTCCTCACACTGAATGCATGAGTGACTGATTACTTTCTTACCAGTTAAACCTCAGCTCTCTACAAAGAAGGGCCTTAGCCCAGGACTGAAGAGGCCAAACTGGAAACAAGGGCTTTCCAAATAATACAAAATCACAGACTGGTGCGTTAAGGATCTTGTGTCATTACAATGCATACAGCTGCTCTTCCTCAAATTTCAGGCTTTCTTTTTTTTTTTTTTTTTTATACTTTCCTCCCTGCCAACTCAATTCATCCAGTCACAGTGTCGGGCTGAAAAAGTGCACTCATTCTCGTTTCTAGACGCAGACGCGGGGGACGGCGTTCGGGTTGTTCCCACCAGAATCGGACGAAGGCTGAACATCTGTAGGTAACCACCATATCAGACAGCAAAGCTTGAAAAGTTGCAAAGAAAGTTCACCCCGCGCTTCAAAACCTGGGTCAGCATTTGCGAAGGTCCATTTCTGCATAAGTGAGCACACAAACCCCGGTGCCTGTTCAAATAGTCTGCAGCTCTCTCTCTCAGGCAGCTCATGACAACAGCCCAGCAGCAGCACTGTTTGATCTCCAATGTTTTCCTTAATCTGGGTTGTCAAGGTTCGCTTGTTGGAGGCTGTTTACTTTACTTCTCCTACAAAAAAGTGTTTTTTTTTCCCCCTCAGACAATGACTAATCCAAAGACCAAGAAGGAGGGAGCACTGCCAGCAATAGTTGTTAAAGCTGCAGTTTCCCTTTTTGTAAAATTTCAGATGGTTTTAGTCCTGCTGTTGCCAGCTGCCGACTTACTGTATAAAATATTAGGGTGATATTTCATTCTTACATGTGTGCTTTTCACTCTCAACACACATGCAAAATTGAATCTTTTATGTTTAACAAAATTGGTGAAAATTCTAATTCTATGTGACTTTTTGAAAGAATGATAATAAATCCATGTGGGTTACACATAGATGAGACATTTGTTTTTAATAAGTATATATATATATATTTAAATGTTGCCCAGTATACTGTATCATCATGTAGGTTTGTGGTGTTCATTTGTCTCATACACCTGCTGTAAAATTCTAATTAAAACGTTTAACAGTTCATAAGTATTTTGAATGTACCTTTACTTAAACTATTTTCGCTCACATTCGGAGAGTGAGAACAATGCATACTCCACTTACACACTACAGTAACAAGTCAACGTTCATAGAAAAAAAATATATATATTTTTTTTAACTATTTTCCACATGTGATAACGTGCTCTCCATATTCAGCCTTTTTACAGTTAAGCTAATGCGACCCACACAATATCTGATACAATAAGACCACTAAGTTCAACTTCGTGGCAAACCACAAATACTGTTAAAGAACACACACTGTTCGTGTTACTTTACGCCGTCACGGCTTTCATAAAAAATAACTTCAGTGGTGAAATTCTTTTTTTTTTTTTTAATATGTGTATATATATATATATATATATTTGTATTAAGTTACCGGGAGGTGAATATCCGCTGTGAACGCATTGTGTGCAGCGTCGTCGCCGAGCACGCCAAAGCAGCACGCTCGAGTAGCGCACATGACGGACAGCCGAATAAAAAGTAGCCCGGTGTGTGAAGCTAAAAGCGGCACCGCGGCTCCAAAAAGTCCACTTTTCAGGCTGGATGTGCTGCCTGCGTCCGCTCGTTCGCAGTTCGGAGGACAGCTAACACGTGGGGAGAAGCTCCTTCCCTGGTCTTGCTCCAAAGAAATCACGGCACTCAAACTTCCCTTTCACTGTGCAAAGTTACATAAATCAACTCAAACGCTGTTCTCATCAACAGGTAACCTGCTAATTAGGGACTGTCAACGGCTAACGCCAAGCAGCACTTTATAAGCACACGGCATTAATTGTGAAAATTCTGCCTTTTCTCCCCTCGAAGGTGCATTTCCCCTCGGGGTCTCGTGAGTAGCCTCAACGAAGTTAGAAAGCGAACTTTCAAACAAAAAAGTAGAGGATACTGCACTCGTAGCTAACTTGTTAACAGCAGCTACAGCGACATTAAACAGCGCCAGCAGCCTGCCTATATGACAGTAATGCAGGTGTTTGTTTATGTGTTTATTTCACTGTTTATGACAATTAAAATAAAACGAGACCAAAAAACCCGAAGACAAACTCTCCGTGTGTGCGCGTGTGTATGCGTGTGTGTTCGTGTGTGTGTGTGCGTGCGTGCGTGCGTGCGTATGTGTGTGTCTGAGTGCAGCAGCAGCAGCAGCAGCAAGTACCTAGATACGATACAGCAAAGCTAACGTTAACATTGAGATAATAGTGAAACTTACCAGACTGGAAAACGCTTTACCGCGGCTAACAGGCGCACGCGGAGGGTACCGATTCGCCAGGACGAGATAACGAAACCCGTGCACGCGAGAGTGTGCGGAAAACGTGCGACAACAACTTAACTACAAGGAGAAACAGATAATCTTACCGAGGGCGTCGAAAAAAAGAGCGAAATGCGGAGTTTCACACTCGCTGCCTCCCAGTCCGCCTCGCAAGCAAAGGCACGGGCTCCTTTTCTTAATGTTGTTATTAGATTTTAACACGCCGGGAAAAGATGGAGAGAGAGAGGGGGAAAAAAGGAAGAATCGCGGATTTGGATGTTGTTGTTTTGATGTTCAAAGTCCTTGACGTCACATCCACCTGCGGTGTAAACAAGGTTCATTGCATTGCAGATCCCTCACAGAAACATCACACATAAGTACAATCGACTAGCACTTAGTGGGTCCTTTCTATGGGGAAATGTAATGATATGCATTAGTTTTAGCTGAAAGTGTGACAGGAGAGGGGGGCTGTCAGAAAAACTAAAATGTCTAAGCTGACTAATTACAACTGAGGCCGAATGAACTTCTATTACTTCAGAAAAAAAAATCCTGTCTTTTTTTTTAATCAGAGCTTCATCATAACAGATCCAGAGCCCCACTGCAAAAGAAAGATGAAATGCTTTGACATAAGCATCAAAGATGTTTTAATCTGAGGAGTTAACCACTAAAGAGGCTGATATCATGGTTTTGAAAATGATAGTGTACATAACCAGATAGCAGGTTCTTTCGGTATGGTGTGGTTGTGTCTGACCTGTGGGCCAACCCTTAATAGTATTTTTGAAGGGGACATGACTGTGTCTCAATGTCAGCAAAGTTATTTTAAAAAAAAAAAACTGCTTCACATATTTTTATTTCTTGCTGTTGAAAAGTTTTGCCAATCCCCAAACAGTTTCCCTCAACGTGACTGTCAGAAAAAAAAAGTACAAAAACATTATGACAGTAATTAAACTCTCTGTCGCTTGCCCCTGAAGAGGAGAATTATCATGGGCTAGTTCAACAGTCCGGTTAACACTCACTGTAAAGCAACATTAATTTAGCCTCAAGAGAAAATATTTTAAGGCGTTTTCTTGTCCTTGATCAAGGTCTGAGAAGCACAGCTCATTTCGCTGTAAACGACATTACATTTATCATGGCTGCATCTGGGAGGAATGCTGCTGATGAACCCTCTGAGGAGAGGCCGTTTCTTAGTAAAGAGCGCCTCCCTCTGACCGTGCCTGGTCACAGAAGAACCTTTTTCTGCAGCATGTGAGTGAATGGGGATTTTACTTTTTATTCTCAATCCTCTTTTGTGGCACTACACTATTTATTTTATTATATTTTTTACCAAAATCTTTCCTGCACAATCCTTAACACCTCATTGTGCGGGTTTACCTCCTCTAATTGACATACCCTGAGTCTTTACATATGCATCATGTCTGCCAAAATCTCAAATTATACTGGCAGTAACAGAACCCGTATTAAAGAGATTTTGGAAATTATTTTTAGGTTCTAAAAATGTTATCTTCAAAATGAAGTGATATATTTCAGCACAAGAGTTAAGTCCACTCTTGTTTCTAAATGTGTGAATGAGCATTTGGCACAGAACAATCATCTGCATCAAGCCTCAGGCACATCTACATTTTCACTGCTACTGTTACTTAAACCTTGAAATATCAAAGGAACTTCTGCTTGGCAGTAAAAAAACACACACAGAACACTGCACTAGCTGTCACAGTGAAATAAGAGAAACCCACTTCTCCATCTTTTTGTGTCTTGATTAATGTGACACTACAGTGGCACAGTAAGGAAAAAACAGGAAAACAACACAGTACTGTTTTCCTGTTCAGAGTGTGAGTGAGGTTTATTTTAAACGTTGAAAGAAATAGTTACATCATTAACATTAATTAATGAATGAATCATGTTGTAGGTATATCATTGGTATTATATTAAACATTATTATGATTTTTTATTGTTGTGTGTTGCATTTTTTTTTAAGAAAGTATAGCCGTATTCACCACAGTTCAAATTTAGCAAGCTAAGAGCAATATAGTTACACTCCCACTGTAAAGATCACATCATTGTAAAGAAGGCACATCTGCAGTGGCCCACAACCACAGTCTCGTGTTTAATGACCTTGGGGCCCATGAAGCGACTCAGTGATAGCTGATAAGCCTGAAGCCAAAGAGATGGATTTAAACATATGAATTAGGGTACACGACACACACACGTGTTCCCATTAATTCATGACCACAAATGAAAGAACTGTGGAATACACATTTGAAAAAGAAATACGACACACAGACACTTCCTGATAGACAAAAGACTTCACCTTTTGAAGTCACTAAGAGAAAACATCAACTTGGTCATGAAACTCAAATATTTTTTTCTGGTTTTAAGTGTGTCTCTGGTACACAGTGGTGAAATCATGATGACATGTATTTACTTCATGAACTTTTTTCTCACATGGTATAACAACACTATTCCCATTATATTCCTAACAGTATTTGCATTTTTTCCATGATTTGTACATTGAGCCATTCCTATGGTCTTTTATGGGTTTACTGTAGTTTTTTCACAAGTCTGTAAGCATGATAGTGGGTTGTAATTAATAAGACAAATTCAAATGTATATACAATGTTATGAAGGCAATCTTACACATAATCTAAGATTTCCAATTCTTCAGTGGTTTGATCTGCATGTCAATACTGGATCTATGAGCTCAGTGGAAGCCAGCAGCGATGTGTCTGTGTCTGAATTTATTATCCTGCTCTGTCGGTGACACACTGGTGATGCGTTGTGTGGATTAAGGCCCTGACTTGATGGAGTGCAGCGGCAAATTAATTGAGGATCACTATCAGTTACGTAACGGCCTCTCCACACAAAGCCGTGCACACAACAAAGTAATTAGCTTTCTGTTAATTAGGTAATTAAGCAAATGAATAGGAGCTCCTCTTGACTTCCAAAGGGGGGGACGGATGGCTTTCATACGGTGTTTTTCCCTTGCTGCTGGGGGCTGCAGCATTCAACACGTAATGAAAGGAAGAGGACCTCTGGAGAAGCTTACAGATAATGACCACTAAAGAGCTATTAAATGAGTGGAAGAAGAAGAGAAACTACAGATTATCATACCTTGTGCTGCATTCTGCCTTTGTAAATATACCCGGGCAATTGATGAGGCATAGCATTTTTTATTTCCATATAACACATATAAATTCATAGAGTGCAAGTAAAATATGAGAAGGATATACTTGAGATTTACACAGATTGGTTTTATTTATTCCAAACTCATGAGTACAAACATGAATGTTACTGACATATATTTAAGATTTAATGTCTCATTTTTAATTTAACACTTAAGGAATAAATGAGTAAATCCACTTGTCCATGTTCTTCACCATACACCAACAGTTCAACTTGCAAACTTGCATCTCTGAATAGATGGAGTACATACACTTTGTTGTGGCTAATCAGTTAGAAATTTAAAGCAAGGAAAGTTAGAGTTGACTCTTACTTTTACTGTTGTGTATTTATTTATTGAAAATGGATTGTGAATGCTTCTTTCCAATATCCCTTTTCCATAAATGTAGCCTTTCTCTAGTCCTATATTATCTGACACTAAATTGTCCTGCTGCATACAAAATTGGACTACTGACTTAAGATGCAGTACCAACTGACACTATGTCACTTGGTGTAATTGTGCATTCCATGTTATGCATCATAGTTTATGAACAAAATGACACAGCTGACTATTTTCACAACACTGGCACATGACAAGAGCTATATTTGTTTCACTCCATGCATAACTTCAGATGCAATGTACAAAATCATTTCCATACACTGGCTGTTTTCTTCTTTAACACAGTTTTTTTTGCAGACAACAAGAAAAAAGGGAAATTTTCAGCTGAATAATGACACATCTTTAACTAGTGTGTTTGTGAACATTCTTTTGTTCAACATTATTTGATAGTGTCCATGTTTATCACATGCTTTCTCCAAACACATGATGAGAAACATGAGCCATTCTTGAAATGATGCACCAAGCTTCTGTACCAATGTGTGTATCTGTACAAATCATGGAAGAACAGGAACATTTCTCCCAAGATGAAGAGGCTTTTCTTCATAGCTGCTGCCAGCAGGGTCAGCCAGTCTTCCTCCTTCTGATCATTAGAGCAACATCTCTCAACTGCACAATACTGAATCCTTATGATGTCTGACTCTGGATACAGTCAAGTTTGTATCTAAGTGTAAGCCATTTCATTTGGCTGTAAATGTGCATGATGGTATTATTAGTGCAGAGTGGATGTAGATGCTCTCTGTGCTGTTTTTCTAAATTACTGACTAACCTTCTGAATGCATTTTAATATCCAAATGGGACATAGAGGCATTGTAAAAACTGAGCAAGCTGTTTGTATAATTGCTCACCCTTGGCCTCTGCAGAGTTCACTTCAACTCCTGTGTATTTGGTTATCAGACATGTTAAGAGATCATAATATCTAACTAAATGGGGTTTTGGATTTACATCAAGTGTTAAATACTGTTAAGATTACTTTGATGGTTCTTTACATAACATTAATGAGTCATGAGTGACCTTATTAAAACTACATTGCCAAATATTCACAAGAGCAAACCTGGATTTTGTCTTTCAAGCTGCAACGATAGATCATATCACTATATTATGATGTCTCAGGGATTTGTCGTGAGCATTACCTATGTATCTGCAAAGCATTCTCTTCACAGCATCTTTCAGATAATTGTTCTGGTTGTATGCCTGCAACTTTTTATCAACTCTCTCTCTCTAAACTTGAGACAAAGTTAAATAATCATAGCGCTTAACAAGCCACATATGACCTATAGATGCTAAAATGAGAGTCAATATTAGACTCACATCTGTCTGTTGGCCAGAGACTCTGCTCTGAATGAATGCTAAAGTTGCTCTGACTGTGTAACAGATTAGCTGCACAAACTTTATAAACTGAAGTCAACTTATGCTGGTGCAAAGGGGCAATATTAATGCAGCTTTAATTACACTTAGAAATTCAAACTTTTAAAAAGAAAATTATGTCTGAACTCTATTTTGCTTCTGAGAAAGTCCTGGTATTATGGATGCTCGATGACAGCCTAGAAGAATGGAGCCACCGTTAATGTTATTAAGAGTGCTTTTATCCCTACAAGTCAAAATGTCTGCTCGTACAAATACCTATTTACAAAGTGAGACAACTCAACAAATGTAACAAAGCTGTGTGAGCTTTAAGAAAGGTCTGGAAATTCATAAATATTCTCCAAGAGTCAAATATATGTCTTACTTCAGCTGGAGGGCGGTAGCTGCATACCATTTTCTGGACCTTTACGATTTTCCTGATCACACTGACACAGCTCAAAGGGTGTAACATACAACCAGAATGAATCAGAACAAAGGGATTTGCTGATCAGTGCTTTGTGCAAAAACAAATGCAGATGATTCGAATTTTCTTTTCATTTCCATTTTATTTACTTTGCTCATGTCACAGCAAAAATCATGTTTACAAAGGAAACATCATCCAACTCATCAAGCAGTCCAAAGCTGAACTATAAAAGTGGTGATACATGACAATACCAGAAGCTTTCAGGTTACTGTGTTCTACACTGCAGTAAATCCACAGTGACAGAAATTGTGTAATTAAGGTGTGGACTCTGTTAGTGAAGCTAACTCAGACTGGGTGATGACCTGTAACTGGATCTGACAGAAAAATATGCGTTTCTAGTTTCTCTCTTAAAACAGGTGGTATATATATTAGTATGAACTTGATCAAATAAGTGAGGTCAGTGTAACTTATGGTTTAACAACACATTTTTCTTTGAAGAAGCTCATTGAATATTGAAACCTGCCACATCTATCATTTTTCTTAATGATAAAACATTAAAAAAATGTTGCCATCTAAATATACTAGCATGACCCAGTGTTTCTTCCTTTAAAAACAACATAATGTTACATTTTTCCTCAGGGTGCTCTAGTTGTAAGAATGCAGTCCAATAAGCACACATCGGCAGGGGAAGCAAGTATAGACAAGTAATATGGAGCACCGCTATTTGAGCACAAAACAGATGAGCAGATGGTCTGCTTTCCACACGCGTGTTCAAAGAAACGTCAAATGTGGTGTGGCTGGGAACGTTCAAAGAAGCACCTTCCAGGATGGATGTTGCCCTTAAACTAAAACAGCAGAGGAAAAAAGTTTCTTAGGTCCACATCTCTGTTGGAATATCTTCTGATTCCACAATGATGGTTTTACACGGCGATTACCCTGATTTAAGGTCGATGTACAGTTGATGATGATTCACAAAACTGAATGGGACATTCACTCCATCCTCCTAAGAGGAAAACCCCAGCTGGACAAAAAAAACCACTTTCATTACAGAATACAAACTCCTTAAAATGGCAGCAGAGTGCTTTGGCATGGAATAACCTGTCATCGCTAACAGTTACAACATACTAGATTATGGAGCTGCTACCTCTATACCAGGAATAAATTGAGGTCCATAACCCGTGCAGAGAACAGGGCCACGACAGTGCAGTTCAGTATAGGAGGAAGTCAGACCCAACATGAACTAATGAGCTCGGGATGAGATTTACGCTGGATGTACACATTCTCTGAGGAGAGTTCAGAGCTTTTATGACCCACATCAAAATGAAACAAGGCAACGGTCATTTGAAGTTATAAAAATAGATTGATAACATTTCCTTGTTGAACGCAAAATAATATCCTCGATTAGGTTGTGGACAGAGCCTTTACGCCAAGGCAGGTACAGAGTTCAGGTTAAAAACAAAAATTTTAAAAATGCGTTACAATCTAATGTCTTGAGCGTCCTCCCTCAAAGGCATGATGATCCATGTGAGCTGGAGAAAAAGGCAAAGTGATTGATGGTGAGTATAAACTTTTGTTCGGTTTGGCATGAATAAGATCATTTTACATGCAGGACAAAGTTCAGACCTCAAGAGAATTTTAATTTTATCCATTCCCAGAATAGATTATTAAAGCAAATGATTGGCAGGTGAAGAAACATGATCTCTAATGCAAAATTTATGTCAAGACAAATTTCTTAAACCAAAAACAAAGATATTGTAGTGTGCTATTATTTCAATATCAAATATTTAACAAGTAGTGACAAGATTAGCCTGTGTGACTGTGCTATGAGCAGCAGGTCATTTGTCTTTGGCCTCTGTACACTGCTTAAATCCTCCTGACATTCTGGAACTGCGCTTCAAATGTGCACGCTTCAATCTTTTCCCACAGTCACACCTGTATCATGATCAGCAATAGTTTCTCACAGGGCATCAGTGAAGCCGAAAATCACTTTTACTAAATCCAAAAAGTCAAATAAGTCAAAGTGGAAGACACACGTATACTTACACTTATAAAAAACAGCTTTAAAAGATATGTATGGGAGGAGCTCATAGACTTTTCCCAAGATATTTGCTTCGTTAGCAAGAGTTGCATCTTTATTCCAGACTTGTACAACGTCCTCGCGGTCTCGAACACTAACACTGACACCGACAACCTCGTCGTCTGTGAAACAAACAGAAAACAGCCACGACATCAGCAGTAGATCAATACAATCAATACAATAGCTGCATTTGGGAAAAAAGCAAAAGGACTGAACCTGAGGCACAGTAATCTGCAAACTGCTCTCCAATAGTAGCCAGTAACAACTCTTTCCAAACTGCAGCCTGAAACAAGGACAAAGAAAAGACAGTCAATATTTTATCTTATTATGTAATTTCTCTCTGTGAAAAAGCCCAAAACACCTACAGTGCTTTCTTTTGGTATTTTCATCTTCCATACTCCTCCTTTTGCATTGCTTTCTTCTTCCCTGCAAGACAAGAAAACATAGGATACTTTTTACATTAAATACACAACATTTAAAAGGGATATTTTACATTATAACACTCAGAACTATCACTTTATACTAAACCATGAGCGACAGAGAGAAAAATGTTGGATAAATTTAGAAGCTGTGTTCGTCTGAGTGGCTGGAAATGTAATAACTAACTGTACATTCAACACCATATGAACTGATGACAATAATGTAGTCATTTGACAGACTGAAATAAACTTAGTTTTATACTTTACATCCCTTTGAAGCTTTGAGGGGGCAGCAATGTTATTATCATACCATGGGTCATTCATGTCATGTTATATTCTTTAAAAAGTTACGACAGAGGATGCAGCCATCGATCGACCGGCGACCATCTTGTTCAGGCATGAGCGGTGATGAGCTGGAATTCACCGTGAGCGAGGGAGACACAAAGATCACCGTTTGTAGTGGATTTAAGACCATAGTAAGAACAACCAACTTAATCAGACACTTAAAACACCACTGGCCCAGTGAACATGTCCAGTTTCATGGAGCTAGCAAAGGCAAAGCGGCTGAGGGCAGCGAGAGCACAGAGCCAGCGGCCTCTGTGAAGCCATGACGAGGAAAATCACAGAACTGAAGGCACCAGATGACCCAGCCATTTTCTGGAGTCGAGGACAGAGCTTTCAGAAGTTTGATACATTTCCTGAGCCCAAAGACACACGTTGCATCACCACAGTTGTTTAATGTCAGAGCCTGCTAACATCCCGGTTCTGAAGCAACAGTCAGCTGAACAACTGCTGTCGACCTGGACAGCGAACAACACCAGCTTGGTCATCTCATTGTCTGGCATTTAGATATACTCACTCCTAACCCATTCACAACTTCAACTTCATTGTTCTTACTGTTGTTAGTCTGTTACTAATAAAAACGGAATTCAACGAGCATAGCTGAATAGCTCTGGGCTACTTCTACATGTCTGCCTGGCCATATCTGAAACTCAATCATTTCAGCTATCCTTCTTGTCATGGTATGTTTATGCAAAAGTACAAGATTCGCAACTTGTCGGCAGAAGTGAAGGATGAAGAGGAGCAGGTGCTTTCTGACTTTGCTGGAGGGGGAGACCAGACGCGCAGCCGAGGAACCTGCTGCACAAGCATCCACGGTATCTGGGCCTGTCACAGAAGCGCCCGAGGCCAAAAAGCCCACGCGGTCAGATGCTTTGGGGACATGGCGAAACACTGAAGGAGAATTCTGAGGAGGACAAAATGGCTCGCCAGCCCTCCGGCCGAGCAGGCGCGCACTCAACTGTGCGTGCATCCCGTCAGCGGACGTGAGAACCGACAACCCATCGCAGGATCAATAAAGATGGTTTCCCTGCGCTTGCTCCAGCCGACACACTCTGCCACATGTAGCCGGGGTGACAGCGCCGTTAGGCGGGTTGCAGAAGAGACTGACTTCCTGGTGACAAGCCACACACGCTTCTGTTTGGGAAGAGGAACTTGCCAATCATTTATGTTGTTGCATTAGCTTATTTTATCACAGACATCCATTATTTGGAGACACATCGTGTGAGTGGGGTCTATTCAAAAGACAACAACATACTGAGGTGGATGACACCACAGTTACCACAATGGTCCTAGCACGCTGACGTAGTCCAGTCACCCACAGCCCTCCTTCACTGTGAGATTTGTCTGAGTGAAGAAGAGTGAAGTGAAGGTCCTGTAACTTTGTGAAAAGTCAGTGTGTTATGATGAACGTACGACTGGATTTTCCTTTCAAGAAAAGCTGTAAAAATGTTTGCGCCTGCTGTTATTACAGTTCTCAGGAAGACAGAGAGTTATTACGCAGCAGTTCCAGCGTGACCCACAGTTACTGATTTGCCCTCTGGTCGAGCCAGTGATGAGGAATATAATCATAATATTTGCAATGATAACAGACTCACCAGAGTGGCCTCCGCTCACCGCGCATTAAGTGATAGCTACATCTCAGAGGCAGGGCTGTGACTGGAGGGATGTTGTTGTATACACTCCAGAACATCTGCAAACAGAGGGATCCAACATGTTATTCCTGCGACTGACCCACTATGGAGACTTTTTATTTCTAACTGTGACCAAAGTACACACTGAGCTGTGCATTTTACATCTGAAACAACAAGCTACCGTTTCTAAATGACATACAGTATCAGTTTAGCTCCAATGCCAACAATGTGTTAAAAAAAGTGGATTTTATTCCGCTCAAGGTCCAAGAGAAAGTTTCTGTTCTGTGACCTTCATCCAGTTTACACTTGGGTTATTTCCAACACTATAGTATATAATATAGGATATTCAGAGTGCCAATCAACCCAGTCCTAGAAAGGGCCACCATGCTCAAAGCAAAGCATTTTCCAAGTTGTCTGTAATTTCAGATAAAACACACACTGTCAGTTGGTGTCATGTCCGCTCACTCCTCCATCACTGCACCGAGCCGTCTCAGCTCAGTCCACCTGAAACTGCAAGCCTGTTTCATTCTATGTTTACAGTGACATTAATGGTGTAAACAAACCTTGATCCCCATCACAGACTGTTACTTACTTTGGCTGTTGGCGTAAGATCTGTCAGCCGAGAGGCAGACAGCAGGTTTCAGTCCTTTATACTCAGAGTGTGATGGGAGAAACCTTCTGCTTGGTTTACTTTAGTTTACGAGCTCAAAGTCTGCCTGAAATCATTACAGGAACTATCCCATAACGCTTCCTTACAGGCCATCACACCATCATATCTAAAGACTGTAATGTCTTTAACATGGTAAACAGATTAGTCACTAAGCAGTTTGAAGTTGAATTTTACTAGAGAAGGCTGATGTAATGTGGCCTAACAGTCATGTGTTCTGTGATAAAATGACTTCATTCGTTCCTCCAGCTGTGCCTTTTGTTGCTTCAAGTGACAATCAACTTGTTCCCCATCGTTCACGCCGCTGCGCTCCAGTGGATCTGACACTCAGCCAAGTGGCGCAGTCATCGCTCTCACGACGGGCGAGGCTGCGGGGGCCAAAGCTCACCTGAACGGTCTGCACCGTGTAGATCTTCTTCAGGTTGGATTCACATTCTGCCGCCGTCGTGCCTGGTAACGACCTGGAAGAACAAGCGAGGACGGTTTCAGCGATGATGATGACACACTCTCACTCTCTCACTATGGATCACAGATGCAGACTAAAGTTAATCTGCAGTATTTACAGTATTCTCCAGTCAACGCAGTTTTCTACTTTTTTGAAGAGAAGTTTTGTAAAAATGTGACCTCTGGCACTTCATGTAGTATGAATATATGATCATGCCTGTATTGACCATGCAGTGTATCAGCTGCCTAAACAAACAGCAATGTTCTATAAGATGATATGAATTCATGGACATCAGCCTTTTGGGCAATTGGATCACAATCATCTTCACAGTTATTTTAAAAGCATGGCTTGTTTGGAAATATACAGCATCATAATTCCTATCTCCATCTATGTTTTGATAAAACAGACACAACAGCAGCGCTACACGTAACTGTACAAGTGCTGAATGAACCTACATTGTTTGTCGAGTTTATCAAATGTCAAAGACACTGGAATATCACAAGTTATTCATCTTAAAATATCTTTCTGCCAGTCCAACTGTCTGACTGATGGTTGCAGATTAACCATTCGGTTGATCAATTGATTAGTTAACAGATGAGGACTGCTTAAGTGTGACGTCATGTATGTACTGTATGTATGATTATTCAGTCCTTGAGGAAGTTTCAGTTGTTTTCTTCATCCAGGGTCAGCATGCTGAGCAAATGCATTGGGAGACGACAAACCGAACCATGTCATCCAAACTCTGAAAGCCCTTTGCTCCGTGGTCAAAGTGAAAACAGTGAACATGACACGCAACATTACCGTGATCTCATGAAAAGCAGAAACACACCGTGCAGCGTTCAGGGGCGCGTATTTTGACCACGGCCCTGAAGACACTTTGCACCAGATTCTCTCCCTTTGAGAAGAGAGCACGTCGAGCGAGAAAAACAGCGGTGCTTCTTAGAAAATGAAATAAAACCTTCTCGGCTTCACCCTCACCCCGTCAGCCCCCCTGCTGAGCGACAGAGCTGCAGTTACGCGACGTTTGGATTCCTCAAACGCGACTTAAACTCGTCCACCTCGTTACGCGAGAGGCATCACCTTCAATAACAACAGAGCCGCGAGAAGGCGAACTTTTCTGAGGTGTCGGACGCGGTAATGGAAAAAAAGAAGGTCATGTCAAACACAAGCACTGTCCCGCTACATTCTCTCCCGCAGGCCTGCGGAAACCCGTGGCCTGGAGTTTGATTTTCCTCCCTCGTCCCTGCTCGTCCCGGGCTCCACACCGGCGGACAACGCGCTCTGTTTCTTTTACCTGTCCAGCCAAAACGTCCACGGCGAGTGCAAAGGCAGCGTCGTCGCATCGTCTTCTCGCTGTTTCTTTGTGATGTTTTCCAACTCCTTCTCGTCGATGTCAATGTCGCTTCCAGGGGAAAGTGTCTGGCCGCTCAGGGCGCCTCTGTCCATCTGTACGTCCGCCTGACCCGCGGGGAGCGCCATTTCAGCTGGGACGGAGCTAAGCCTTGGATTCGGTCCCTGTGTGGATCCCCCTGAAACAGAGACACCCGGGTTGGCTTTATCTCCAGATACAGAAACACACCGCTTTTCCGCCTACCGATTGGTGACGTCGCTGCGTCACCGGTGACGTATCTGCGTCACTGGGCAGAAACATCCCAGAGAGCAGGAAAAGAAGTGAGGTCTCACTCTGTCAGGTTTCTGAGTGAGAAGCACAGCCAACCATCACAGAAATACACTGAACTGCAGAAATACTTGAAGCCGTGAGATGTTATCTTAACTGTTGTACTACTACTGTATGTGTGGCAGCATTTGGGTTTTAAACTCAAACCACTTTTACCACAGGTTCTTTGCATTGCTGTGCAGTTTGCATGCCATTACACCAGAAAGACCATAGGCCTGTTTGAAACGTGCAGTTATAACTGTACAAGCGCGTGACCGACAATCTGACCCGACAGTGGCATCAACTGATGTTTACTTGTCCCAGATAGACTGTATCGAACAATAAGTAACAATAAATTAAACTGTATAAATGGGCATCTGTCATTTAAGATGGCATGTTCTTCACTGTATTCGTCCACCAGAGAGCACTCACTGTCTGTGAAGTGTTTTGCTAATACTGATATTAGCATCTGCCTATTATATATGTATTTTATATATTTTTTTCTTTGAACACTGAAATATTCATGCCAGCAGGACAGGCAGTGTGGTCATAGTGTTACATATTAACAACCAGGCAGAGCTTGGAATGGAAGTTGTTACAAAGCAATGGACTTGGGCAGAGCTCAGGCATAATGAAAACGGGTTCTGCTCAGTCGTGGTTTTAGTTTTGGGCCCATCACGGGCGTTGATTCTTCCAACTAGGGCGACACTTGCGTGACAGAGAGCGTTGATGGTTTATATGCCTCCGCTCATGGTGCTGCATGGAGCGGGCTGCAGGGGGTGCTGGTGAATCACTGCAGCAGCGGCAGGTGCTGCCTCGTCACATGATGGCAGCTGGATTTCAAAGTCTTGCTGAGTGCAAGAGATCTTAAACATATTAATATAACATGTTCTAGATTACCTGAGACTGAATTTTCTTTATCCTGTCATGTGGGAAACAGGCTGTGATTTTCGAGATGACAAAGAACCTTTTTCTTTTCAGCTGTTTCCACTGCCATTCCTGTAAAGGCATCGTTTTTAACCTTCTCTGTCAGACCCACTTTGCCTCTGCTGATTCTCTCTGACTACCATCCTGCACGCATTTTTCCAGTGATTTAGAATGGTTGTGGTGTGGTGTGATGGTGTGGAAGTGTGTTATTTTATATTTCAACAGTCTTGTTTTTTTCTTTTCAGATTCCAAGAGATCTTTTAAATAACTAATTTCATTTAAGTAATGTCATGGTAGCCCAACAGTGCTGTTTGTGTGTGTGTATATGTGGGTAATTCAAAATGTTTGTTCTTCAATAATAAAGACAACAAGCTGACATTAATTAACAAGTGTGCCTCAGTCGTGTGGCATTCCTGGTCCTGGTTATTCTACTATGTACTATGATTTTAAAAAATGGCCTATATAATAATGCTATTGGATGCTTGTATTGTATTTCCCGAAAGTTTATGGCAAAAGTTGTTGGAGACAGCCCGCCCATCCGTTGCAATATCGAGACAGACCGGCAGATGAGCCCCCCTGACTGATCCCAGGCCTGCTCTCTACATGCGAGCAGACGTGCGTCGCATTGGGCTAGACGCTGACACCGCTCTGCTGCTTTTGCAGGCTGTGTAGCCTCGAACTCATATTTTAGCTGTCGCCGCTGAGGCTGCGGGTGCGTAATTGCGCCATGCCTCCGCACACACGCGCCGTCTGTTTCTTTATTCCCTGAGACGAACGGGAGACCTCCGCCATCGGTGGAAATTGAGATGCGTTTTCTGAGCCGCTCGTCTGCTGAACGGATGCCTTCCGTGATGCTTCGATTCGGCAGAGGATGGAACGACAGACGGGGATGCTTTTTGTACCGGACACTCGTGAGATGAAGGATAAGAAGAAAAAGAAGAAATAGTGTATGTTTTGGTTGTTTTGTTGGTGGGGGATCAGATCGAGATGGATGTGATCTGATGTTGAACGGATGCGCCTGAGTGGAATTTATTGCTGTGTGCTTTTTCTGTTGAAGGGGCGGCCGATCGTGTTGATATTGTTTCCCTCTCAGCACTTGGCAGGATCCTAGCGCTCGTCGATGGATTGATGTGGGAGCAAACACTACCTCGGCTGCATAGATGGCAAACACAAGTGCGTTTGGGCAGAGCAGCCCGTCTTTACAGAACTATGCGTCCACGGCCTCTGCGGTCAAGCTGGCCTCCATGGGTCTGATCATGGGCATCAGCCTGCTGGGCAACGCGTCGCTGTCGATGCTGCTGCTGAAGGACAGCTCGCTGCACAAGGCTCCCTACTATTTCCTCCTGGACCTGTGCCTGGCAGACGTGGTCCGCTCCGCTGTGTGTTTCCCCTTCGTGATGGCATCCATCGGCGGCGGCTCCGCTTGGCCGTACAGCGCGCTGAGCTGCAAGATCGTCGCCTTCATGTCGGTGCTCTTCTGTTTCCACGTCGCCTTCCTGCTCTTCTGCGTCAGCGTCACCCGGTACATGGCGATCGCCCACCACAGGTTTTACTCCAAGCGGATGAACCTGTGTACGTGCGCGGCGGTGATTTGCATGGTGTGGACCCTCTCCGTGGCCATGGCTTTCCCTCCGGTCTTCGACGTGGGCACCTACAAGTTCATCCGTGAGGAGGAGCAGTGCATCTTCGAGCACCGCTACGTGAAGGCGAACGACACGCTGGGCTTCCTGCTGATGCTGGCCGTCATCGTGGGAGCGACCCATGTGGTCTACATCAAGATGCTGTGCTTCGTCTACGATCACCGTAAGATGAAACCGGCCCAGCTGGTCCCGGCAATCAGCCAGAACTGGACCTTCCACGGCCCCGGAGCCACGGGGCAGGCCGCCGCCAACTGGATCGCCGGCTTCGGCCGCGGACCCACCCCGCCGACGCTTGTCGGCATCAGGCAAGCCTCTCACCCCGGTAACAGGAGGCTGCTGGTGCTGGATGAGTTTAAGATGGAGAAACGCATCGGGAAGATGTACTACATGATTACACTGACCTTCCTCATTCTGTGGGCTCCTTATATAAGCGCTTGCTACCTGAGAATATTTGTGCGGGGGGCCGCCGTCCCGCAGTTCTACCTGACTGCTGCGGTGTGGATGAGCTTCGCCCAGGCGGGAGCGAACCCCATCATCAGCTTCCTGTTCAACAAGGAGCTCCGGGTGCGACTCAGAGCCTGTTTCCCATTCTGCCTGGGATCACAGACCCCCATGGAGCCTTACTGTGTCATCTGAACCGCACTGGCCCCTAAATACTGCCAAAGACACATTTGTATCTCCATACAGAATGTAGGCTTCACAGACTGGTCCCTCAAATGGTTTGTGCACATGCAGAGGGACTTTTGTGGAGGCTGAGCCCACTTCAGCTCAGTTTAGCCACCTTTTTTATTTACCAGCTGAGTTTACCAACTATTTAAATCTGATTGAGGAAAAAACCCTCTGTATGCTCTTAGTTTCTTACTATATTTTGCTTAACAGCCTGACTGATGAAAGCTATGAGGCATATTAAGTAATGGGAGCATAATGTGATGCATTTAAACTCATATAATGTGTTGAGGTCATCTCCCTCACAACTGAGCATCACAATTAACTTTTAATTTACCCCTCTGCACGTGGCCGACTGACAGGGTGAAATTCCTTCCAAATAGGATGGAGCCCATATGTTTCCTGCATTTGAAGAATGTTTCCCTCAGTGTGCCATTCCGTATAGCACCCTATTTTGTTCCATTACAATACTGTACATGAATGTCATTTTGGCTATTTGTTTGTATATTTGGAAATTCTATTCCAGTGCACACGTCTGAGGTTGTTTTCCTTCTTCAGACAAATGACTGACACATAAGTGAGCTATTTTTTCAACTGACTGGGGTCTGTTTTCTTGACTGTTTCCACATACTGATCATTTCAGTTACACAAACACACTACAGATTTCAGCATACTTACTACATACTACAGGACAGTACCACATTTGTAAATACTGTAAAGCCTCATTCCTGCTTTCCTTATGTTTTTTTAAAACCAGGTATGTTGTATATTTCATAATCTCTAAGAAGTTTTTGTGCTGAATGAGGTAAAACGCACTTTTAAGGTATTTTGCTAATCCTTATTCATCTCCGTGGGTCAGTTGAGTTGTGTAATGGGTCGATTCATATCCCCTGCAGGATATAGATTGCAGATCAAATTTTTCTACAAATATGGACGCTTGGACAAATGTTAACAGTTTGGTGCTTTGGAAAGGATGTTTGCATTGTTTGTATTTCAAATAAATAAGAAATGGAGGATAAGGTGTTTTGGACTCTATCATCTGTTTTAACAAGATATCCGCACTTGATTTGCTCTCAATGCATCTCAGGATATATCTTCAAATGAAAACTTAATTCTCAGATATTCATGTAGCTGATTTACTTTTGTCTGCATGCTCAGTTGCCCTCATCCTGCCTTGTGTAGCTACTCGGGTCAGCATTTTCTTATATCTCGGTGCCTGCCAGCCCCCCTGAGAATGTGTGTGTGCTCTTGTTGCATTCAGCTTTTGTTTTTTAAATGGGGAGAGTGATAAACATGTTTAAAGTTGTTCCACTTGAGGAAGAGTGAGTGTTGCACACTGCCTCCAAACAAAGTGGCTGCATTTAAAGCAGATACTGATATCTTAATGTTTCTGTGGATTCCCCCTTGTCAGGCTCTGACGACATTGATGTCATGTTCGGGATACTTATGCTGAAAGTTTAGAGGATTTAAAGGGCCACTCCAAAGATTTACAATTGAACTAACGCAACAGGGGATACCTTGTTATAGAAGTGCAATTGTTGTCAATGTTACAGCAGCGGAGGCTGAGGAAATTTTATTTTTATTCTCTTTATTGGACGAGGTTCCAAAAAACTACATTTTCTTTCAAGCCTCCAGTTTCTAAGTCTTGAGTCTAGAATGATACAACCCCACATCATCATTATATGGAACTTCATGTGTACAATTTGTGGAGTGTCCCTTTAACAGCCTAACCCTTTCGAGTCTCATTAAATTAATTGTACACACAGAACTGTCCCACTACTCTCAGTGCGAGACATGTTGCCTGTGTGTTTGTATGCATAATATACCATGTAATGCAGCCATCATCTAATATATTGCTTATTGTAGCTAACCTGGATAAGCAAACCCTGGGAAATTTTGATAAAAATTTTGACTTGTACTGGAATGCAGTCAGTTCAGATGTTACCTCATTCCCAGCTTCCAAGGAACACATCGTTGCCACCAATGTTTGATATCACTGAAAAATCTTCTGGTGTCCAGCTAATTATAGCTGTGGAAATACAGTACGTCAGTGTCACATCACATTGTCAATGTGTGGCTGGCACAGAACAACAACATGGCCAGAAATCCCAAGTAAATGATTCGTTTAAAGGTTAAAGCTGTGACTTTTCCCTTAAAAGAGTGATGTTCATGGTCGAGTTATATAGATGCATGCTTTTGATTCAGCTAATTGCTGTTGCATTCATTGACACTGGCCTCGATAACACCAAACTGCGGCTTCTAAAGACTGAGCACTTCTCTCAGTGCAGTTCACACTTTCATCACTGTGTTTTCGTAAGGTGTTCCTCTGCTCCAGCCCTTCGTCATGCTGATCTGTCACACAACACCAAGCACCTCATCACACTGCCGGCCTACGTACATCTGTAACCATTAGCATCACAACCCGCCTGCCTGTTCCTGACAGCTGGCTGTGATCGGTTACCAGTGTGCCGAGGTCTCATGGTTTAATCGCCCTGGCTCCTCAGCTGCAGGAGGATTCTTGCCTGCACATGTTTTCATGCAATGCAGATGCAGTTTGGGTATTTTTGGTACATCATGTTTTTCTTCAGGGCACGCGTGGCTCTGCTGCGATGCTGAGGAAATGTGACTCTTTATGCTGGGGTTTTACTGCTGTTTTTTCAATGACCTTTTCAATCTTTCAGTCCACTGAGCTCCTTCTCACTGGGGTTTCCTAAAGTTCAGTTTGGACATTTGGAAATAGCTTTATTTAGTTTTACAAAAAATATCCACTCTAAAATACTGTATTTTCACTCTGAAGTTTATCATTGACTGTGAGGTAACTGTTTTTAACACAGAACAAAAAATCTTATTTAAAATATATCTGAATATCAGAATCTAAATGAAGATTCAATATGGAAAATGTAAATCAAGATCCATCTTTTACAGTGGCTATGTTATGCAAGTTTAGGTAGAAACTGCAGTATATGATGTAGCAACACTCATCGATCATCATGATCATCAAGAACAGCATGGTGCAGTCGTCTTCCCTGTCTGAAAAACTGAAAAACTGAAAACCCAGAGGGTCGAAGACCAGCGATTGGATTTTCCTTTCAATAAACAGTTTAATTTAACTTGAGCAAAAATGATGATGCCTTATTAAATATATATCTTTATTCAAAATAAATTAAAAAGTGGGAAGAGACTCATAAAGACAGATAAAGTAGTGACAGTGCAGATAGTGTAACTGCTGTGTTGTGTCCTCAGAGGTAGTAGTCTGGATACTTGTATGGTGGGAGACATTTGGCTCTGCCCTCCTCTATGGTAATACATGATAGGTTGGGCAGGCAAGGACAAGTGTGGTGGAGTCTTTTCCCAAAGAAAGGAACCTGGAAGCAGAAAGATAGATGAGACTGGTTTAATTTTCGTCAGGTATAATGTAGTGGAAAATGTTGAAAAGGCCTCCTGTGTGAATATTTAAGGTTTGCACCTAGAGCTTTTAAAGCTGCACATGATAGGGACAAGAAGACAGTTCCATTTATAAAACCTCATAACTACAAAATTCTTTGCTGCATCTTTCTGACGGAGAAGGATCGGTTCATGTTCCCCATAACCTCCATTATCACTGCCACGATATCAATGTAAGGAGATAAATCAATGGCATGTGATACTGATGAGACATGAGAACAGGGAGAACCAAATGTGTGAAAGCTCTCACCTTGTGGCTCATAGGGTGACAGTCATCTCCTTCCTGTCCCATCGGCGTACACATACGCAGGCTGCGGATCCACAGGCTGACTGCACAACACATCCCTCCTCCACACTGAGAGTCCTTCTCACAGGCCTGCACACACACACACACACACACACACACACACAATAACACGTACACACCAACCAAATGGACACAAGTTAAGATGACATTTCTGTAATTAGTTTAGCATGTTATTGATGCAAACATGTAATAAGATTAAACCAGCATTTACATCTTCTTGTAATTTCTAATAAATACCACCACCAAGGAGGTTATGTTTTCATTGCTTGGGAAAATTCCATCACCTTCTGGCATGATCCCCCGTTAATTAAAAATAAAGTAATATTTACTACATTCCACGAGCATATGCTGTGAGCAGCCTTGGTGGAGGTCCACACTTTTTAATACTGCACTTTATTAAATCACTTACTCTTTTATCTTCTATCAAAGTTTTTCATAATTAAACTTTATAACTTATTCCCTGTCCCGTTTTCCTTGTGTAGCTAGCATATGTCTAATGAAAGGAGGAGTGAAAGCAGTAATTGTGTTTACAGTTATATGAATATATGTCATATTATATAATGTAATTGAAAATCATGTGTTAATTATTGTGTTAACAAGAAAAGGCAGGTTGTTTGGTAATGAGCTTTTAGATAGGTGAGAAGTGCAAAGTGCAACGCACACTGGTGTTACCGCTAATGGTATTGTTATCATTATTTTCATCATACCTCAGCAACACACATCAGCATCGGTGGTGATTTATTGTTGTGAGCGTTGAAATGAAAATCTGAGCGACAGCTTTCACTTGGGATGAGACGGAAGGATGAACATGAAGAGGAACATTTGAGTGATTTCCATCCATGTGTGTCACATGAAATCACTCAATTCACATCAGCAACACAGTGTGGAGGGGTGGGGGTTTTATTAGCAGGTTATTGCAATGATCTATACACATAAATCCTGATTTGGATAGGGAAATCATTCAAAGGGTAAGTTTGCAACTTCACTGTTTGACTGTTGTAAACTGATGTGTATTTAGAGTTAAACTGGTAAATGCAAAGTAGATACTGCACTTGTTTTTTTACATTCAAATTGCCCATCATGGTGATGGATCACAAAAATGCCTGGAAACACAATGTGCATGTGGCTTTTCTGAAATGAGTTTGCTTTTTTAATCCTTTTTTGTCTTTTCTACATTATATTTTATAATGTATGTTTCATCACAAGTTATTTTTTTCTTAGCTGAATTTCGGAACCTTAAAATTAAAATACTTCATATTATTGAGAATAATTTTAGATTTACATAACATACCTCGTGATCTAAGATTTACATAGATGGTGACATGTTATGAGGCTTTGTTGCATAAATAAGACATGATAGAAGCACACATAAAATACTGAATTACTCTACTTTGCCTTTACTGTAATATTTTCCTTCTTCCTATTTCTTCAATGTGTCCTCCATTTGAAGTGATGAAAAATGACTGCATTCTTAATAATGTAAAATATTTGCCATTAATACCAGGGAAAATATGAAGCATTGCACATTCTCCTTTTGTGAAAGTAGCAGTTTGAACAGCATGTGCCTGCTCTGCATATTCCCATCATGCCCAGAGTTTTTCCATTGCCCTATGAGGCGTCTACCCGTTTGCTTCCACTTACCCCTGTGATGACGGCGGAAGACCCATGGGACACCAGCAACAGGGAGAAGAGCAGTAGGAAGAAGGACCTCATGATGAAGAGCTGTCTTTGTGCTCCCGCGCCCTCCAGGGTGAAAAGCAAGGATGCCGAGGCGAACGGACCTCGCTGCATGGACATACGTGACAGACCGCAGAGACAAGTGGCCTCCAAACTCATGTGCTGAGGATTGGCTGAGGTTTATAAACCCAGCCCGCCGTTCAAAAACTCTGTGACTCACACACACCAGAATCGTCTTGCAGAAGCTACAAAAAAGAAAAGAAAGACCAAGGTAAACTTTAACATGACAATATCCGTGCCTTTCATTTGTGAAAGGTGCCTCAACAGTGCTCTTGACCATGAACCCACATTTTCACACCAAAAACAATGCTTGCTTTACACTCTCATTCTGGACAGAATGGGTATGAACATTTTCACGCTATCATCCTGTTATAGTCCTCTGTCTTTTTTTTCCCTCCTCACCTTTTCAGACTCCAAGGCCACAGTTCTGAATATATCCTTTCAAACTTGGTCTCAACAGTGTTCACAATGAAAGCAGCTCAAATTCATGGATTGTGGCTATTGCACTCCTGAAAATACTTTTACTGAAGTGGTACAAGCCACTTGTTGTCACTTATAATTTCTCATTGTTCTCATTTGCATGGTACTTTACCCTCTATTAAGACACATAAGGCTGAATGGAGCCTTGATATTGCCATTTATTTATTTCCAAAATAAAAGACAATGTCAGGATAAAAAAGTTATAAAGTTCATGTAATGATCTCTAAAGTATTAGTGCTGAAACATTTAATCCAGAAGGTGGAGGGCTGTTGTTTAAAAAATAAACAATGATGATGCTATGGTGTTTCCCTCCATTTGACCATAATTCAACTTTTACTTGCATACTTTTTATTAGTTGATCAAAACATCAGGGTGAGGGCGTGAACTTTCTTGCAAAGTGGGACCTGTCAGAAAAAGTTTGGTTTCATAGTTTAATCAATTAATTAATTTACAGACTAGAAGACAATTAATTGTCAACAACAATTTTAATAATAATTTACTTGACTTAGTAATTATCAAAGAAAAAATGAGCATTTGCAATACAATTTTCCAGATTTTTCTACAGTCCTTTTTATCTGTTTTTGGTTTTGTTTTGGGTTTTTTTTTTGTATTTTTAACTGTCCATAATAGGGTCTGTTTTTTAATAGCTGTTGCTATTTATATTATATTATATACTTGCCAGAGTTAGAGGTGCATGATGCACAGCTTTGCAAACAATTGCATTTACATTTTTCTTCCATCAGATTTCATAATGCCAGATGTGTGAATGATAATGAGTGGCAACAGAAAACGTCAAACCTGGCATGGAGAGCTATTGGTAAATGAAGATGCATGATGTCACATGTTACAGAACAGTGACACCTCTCTCGCTGACTGACATGGCCAATCGACACTTCTGAGTTAAATCTGTCTTTGTCACAGCTTGACAGGGTGACACTGACAATAGAGTCACACAGGCTCCAGCATGTCTCCAGCATGCAGCCGTGACCCATCACTGTCCTCCTTCAGCTTCACTACTATGAGAAACAATGCACTTTAATCAAGGCAAAGTAATTATATATGAAAGGAAATAACAGAAATACAGGAGAATGAATGAATGAAAGTCATAGGAGTCAAACTGACTTTTTCATTCTGATTTTAACAAGCATAAGTTTGTGATATATCCACACTAAGCTGGTTAAATCTGTAAACACTGGGGACTATACAGAAGCTGCCACCCAGCAACACAACCTGTTGCTAGTTTCCAGTGTTTGGTGAGTTACTTGAAAACTGTAATCAATTACTCATTACACATTACTCATTGAAAACTCTATGTCATTACTTGACCAATTACTCAGCAGTAAAAGCCATGCATAGCATTACTTGTAACTGCACTTTTGTTTCTCAGCTCTGTCAGAGCCACCTGTTTGCTTTTTATTTATCACATGTAGAAACAGGACCCTGTGGTGAGCAGGCAGCCCTGCACCATGGAGGGATTTAAGCAGGATGTATTGTCAGTCCGCTCTGCATGTGAGATGGTCGGCTAGTGTCAGACACCCATGAATATTGTCCTGGAGGGACTGAAAATGCATGCTGTCATCCCTGTTTTTGAATGACATCCATCCAACATTGGATTTCTGATGTGGTCAAAGAACGGGTTTTGAGCGAACATAACCGGTCCTTCATGCCCACCCTACAGTTATCTTAGCCCCACATACAGCCCCACTCTGAAAAGGAGCCAACTCCTGCATGTATGTGCACCTGTTGCTAACATTCGCTACATTAGTATGTATATCAGAACATTACATTGGTACCTACTGTTTAGGAGCAGTCGCACTTTTAAAACGTCCATCATGTCTGTGTTTGGCAACAAAAAGGTCAGGGTTCATTTTATCATGGCAGAGTTTTGGTCAGCACTTTGTCTTAAAGGTGATTTATCCTAAAATTGTAAGTCATGTCATAATGACAGCAACAGCAGGTGAGAGAAAACAAAAATCTCTACATGTTGATAACTTGCTTATAAGGAGGGATTTAACGTTCCGCTAGACAAATCCATTATAAAATGTCACAGTTTAAACTGTGTTTCTCTGTTAAATCATGGCAATGCAATGTGACTCCAAAGAGGAAGGAAACCAAAATAAACTCCCTCCACTGTGTCACCATTGCTGTCCCAGTGCCAAAATAGTTTGGCACAATATTCTGTAAAGCCTTGAACAGACAGCAGATAATTTGAAAACATTTCTAAAGATGCAGTTTGAGTAACAGATGAGGGAAAGGTTATGGCTTGATAACCAATAACAACCCTTGACAAACTTGATAACCCTCTAACAACTAATTCAGAATATGACCCTTTAAATTCAGAGTAAATTAATGAATAGTGATATTTTGCTCACACAGATTTTATGTTGACCAGATAAATCATGAGGCCCAAAATCTGTCAAGCCTCTAAAGTCAGTGTATTCTTCTCTTTCTTGTGTGTAATTCTTGAACCATCCTTTGTGGTGTTTTGTAATCTTTCGAGAGGGAAGGGTCTGATGGAGGTAGGGGGCACTGAGGGACATGAAGAGACATCATGACAAGCGTGTTCTGGCAACCTGACAGACAGGCTTGACATCTACAGCTCCTCAGTGTGTCAGCAGAGATTACAGGCTCCCAGGACCCCGCCCTTTTGACATTGTGTGTTCTTACACTAACGGTTATGTTCTGATGAAGAAAGAGAGGCTTGAAGCAGTGCTTACATTTCTGACACAAAGCGTTTCTCTTGGCGGGCGGCCCATCAGAATGCAGAGAGATTAACCACGTCGTGTACCACTGGAAATGTACGGACGCATTGGCTTTCACGGACGACAACGCAGCCAGTGCTGCCATTCATGCGTCATTCACTCGTCCTCTGATCCCATCCTCCTCAGCCATCCCCAATCTCATTTGCTCCACATCCTTAAACATGTGAGAAGAACACATGCCACCAGATTATGAGCTCGCTGCCAACATCATATTCTTTCAGCAAGTGCATGTGATCAAAGGATCAGATCCTTGGACGACAATGTCACTGCATTTGATGCACCAGCACGCCTGCTCCGTTATTTTGTGCCACATAACCTGTCACCCCTCCAACCCCACCTGCTCACACATAATCTGCAGCCCCCCTCCCGTTATGATGCTCTTGTGCAGGGTTTCACATTGGCTGTATCTGAGTAATGCTGGACTCCCACCTGCTGGGACAATCCCAGAGAAGAGCTTCAGGAGGGTGCACGATGTCTGCCTCTCTTTTTTTAGTATACAAGACATTATTGCACAGTATCATATGTATCGTACATAGAGGAAATGGTACAGACATATGATTTTAAAAAAAACACACAGACACGAGGTGTAAGGTGAGCCACAGTTATGATTCTAACGTTCTTTTCTCTCACAAATAGCACCGTCGTGAACCTTCACAACCTTTGTAGAAAATTAACATTCCACCAAAGCAGCTGAGAGTCTACAATACCTTGCCTTGCTCCCTGCTTATTAGTCTTTCATATACTGGTGTACTGGCAGAGCATAAATTTTTTCCTTGGCTGCTGAAGTAACAGCGGCTGACTGGATGTACAAGAACTGAAGGACATGAGACCAGCTCTAGATTGTGTCTGTGGAAAATTATTCTGAATCACTCATCCGAGGGACTGAAGTTCAATGTTGATGACATTTTGAAAGCATTTTTTGGAAAAGGGAGGTTTTTTAAACCACGGTAACTCTTTGGAGCTTCATCTTCATTGCTTTTAATCCTGTCTGATTTGATTGAATGCATAAGGGTTGCTGCTGCATGTGGAGGCAGAATTTCACTTTACAGGTTTTCTGTTGGATGTCAATACTTCATTGTAACATTAGCTCTAATTCAGTTTCATTGAGATGAATTCATGGCATATAGGAAAGGGAATGAATTTGAAGCTCAAGTAGCATACAACACCTGTCATTTGCTTTCCATCGTATTTAAAATAAATAATAAATACTCTGCCATCCTCCATCATTTCACAAGGTCATTGCTATTTCACTCTTGGAGATGTCCTTGCTTTTGTGCCTTCCTTCCACAAAGAGCTCCTCTCATGGCCAACATCTATTCACACCCCATACCTATTGACTCCACTTCCACTCTGTCTGTCACGATAGCCCACACTTGTGGATCATCTACAAACACAGCCTTTGCTTTGATTACAGTCTCTCGTGTAAGCTCTTGCAGATGAGTCATTGAGCCGACACATGGTTCACCAAATCCTATTTAGAAATTGTGCTAATTTCAAGATTAGCTTGGTTATTGCAGTGAGAGTTGACAGAGCAAAAACACAAAAGGCACAAACGCATTGATTTGTATGTAAGAGCTAGCACTTTCTGTCTAGATTAACTTTGAACTGAGGACGAGTTGGTGCAAGTGGCTACTGGTAATACTATTTATTCTACAACAGTTCAACCAGGATGTTGCATGGTGCCAACGGAGATGAGATAAGAGAGTGCTCATGAAAATTAATGTGAAAAGTCTAAAACATAATTTGCATGGTTCTAAGATAAAGGGTAGATACTGAGTATTGTGAATATGCAGTAAATCTGAATTAATGATATTGATAGATAAGTTTTGAGAGGGCTTGTATTACACATCTTATCAGATGTTTAAGTAATAATACTAAAGAAAGTGTTTTTAATAATTTTACAGTACGTTCCATTGATGTGCATTTATGCATTATTTTATTCATTTCTAACATTTTATTCAAGATGACACAATTCTTTCAATTTTTATAATTTGTCACTAGCAACAGTTAGTTTGAATGTCTTTTAAGCTAGCTAAATTTTAAAAAATGATTTAAATACAGTAAATCGCAGTAGTATCATTGTAGTATGATAATGATGAAGATGTGTCTGCTATAAAGTTCATGATATACAGTTCATGTATCATGTGGTGACTGAAGTTCTATGGATGTGTGCTGCATGTACTGCATATAATTTGTTTGTGATATGACATAATAGAAAAGTTATGATATATTAGGGACATTTAATGTCAACTTCTTCACACAAAACCGATGCACAAAAGCCTGAGACAATGCATGCAATTAAATAGTTATACACATTACATGCATCTCTTCTCACATTCACACCCACCTACATGATCACATACTGTATATGTGAGTGTTCACATATAACAGAAAGTACTGTTGAAGATACTAAAAAAGGACTTTGTGTGCAGTGTGTATAAGACATCTGCACCAAACGAAATAGATAGTATTGAAATTTGGACTGACCAAATGGTGCAAATAAATCCTTTGGAGGCATAAACTGACTGCGAGCAACGACAATCATTTATTCACATGTAACCTAAGCACCACACCCCTTCTAGTATCATGACAATGAACTTCCTGATCTACCGTAGTAACCCACAGTAATACACAGGTCCAGTACCCCACCTGCATCTAAATTACTACTGTATATGACAAATGGTACTGTCACATTCCAGTGAGGGTGGCAGCTGTCTGGGTGGGTCAGGTGATTTGGCTCCGCAGCAAAAGACACAAATTGCCAAACCAAGACTTTTATTCACTGAGGCAAAATAAACAGCAAAGGTCTTTTCATGAGCTACTTTGACATTTACTGTTCAAGTATACTTTAGGGAGTTCAGTCACTGTAACAAATATGTATGTGTATAGTTATATGTATACGATAAATGTGTTGCATGCTTTTTACATTTTCACAATTTTTTTTCTATGACCTCAGGATTCAAAACTTCTCAAAGTGTTGCTCATAAATGGAGTTCACTAATGATGAAAACTGTTAGCAAACAAAACAAGCCTGGCAGCTTTTAATGTCTCATTAAGTTAAAAGCAGCCAGTTAAATGAGGATACAGTATATGCCACAGATGCTCATTATCTCACAACAGCTACTTGACGTGCTGTGTTCAAAAATGTTGCGAGCCACTGGAGACACAGAGGCGATGCTGGTGTCAAGCCTTTCATCAAATACTGTGCGAAGGAAACAATGGGCTCACAGTCATTTCTAAAGGCACAACTTTAAAAAAGTTTCAATAGCAGACATGCATCAGGGGCTTCTACGACTTTCATGTTGATGTTTGATATCTTGACATCTGTAATATTTTTTGTTCCTTTGTAAGTGAACCCATCATGGATAAAAGGAGTCCACTGGTCTCAGCAACACAATAATTACGGAGACAAGTGGCTACATTTGTTTTTCTGCACCACAGCATGATGATAACACATGGCGACATGGGAAGCTGCCATGGCCTCTGGGCCCAAAACTTCATCTCATGTATCATTACTATTGGTGTAAACACTGGTCAGAGCTGAGACACGATCCCAACATGTGGTTGATTAATATTGAAAGCGGGGATGAATATGAAAACCAGATTTTTTTGGGTGTCCATGGTCTGTGTTTGTTAATATTGATGCAGAATTTAAATAAGATGACTGCAATGTCAGTAGGTGTTCTAGGAAGAAATTCCAAATGTAGTGAATGAAATTATATGTTGTTTTTTTTTTATTAATTATGGGCTTTGAAGCATGAGTCAGGAAATAATGTAACTGCATTCAATAGAGTGGTGGTGGGATTGTTGATTCTTTTCTCAGTTTACATCATTGTGCATTGTGATTTAGAAACTAAATGTCCTTGTACAAGAACAACTGTCATGAGCATATCCACCATAATGACAGCATACATGGAGATTGCAAGTAGTCAATTAGTAACTACACTTTTTAAAAAAACATAAAAGAATATGCTGACATTTCAGTGTTGATGGAAATAATTTGAATTATACCCTCTATGGGCTCATACAAGCTGTTAATGTGTGTGTTTGTGCGTTGTTGTTGTTGTTTTTTAATCAGATTAAACTTGCTGTGAGTTTGTGGCTGGACTTGTCTCTCATGAGGTTTTTATTTGGATACACTGATACAACTGCATTAAGATGGAGCTGATTATATTGTTGCAGTGAGTGACTCATGCACTGAACAGATTTGTTAACAGCATTAAATTCTTCTTGGTTGAAGATCACCTATGGTGGTGCATTATTAATCAATCCTAATTATGCACATGCAGTTTTCTGAACTTAATATCATGGTGTTTGGCAAATGTGTGCAGGAACATCAGGATGATGTCACAGTTAACCCGTGCATTGCTAATGAAGACTAATTGTGCCCAGAGGGTTTCGTGACCTCATTTTGTAACAAGCATATAGATATGGCGTTCACTGTACAAAACTGATTTCCACATGCATTAACTCTACGAGGTTGGAAGGACACACAAGTAATGTCACAATGTCTTCGACCTTCCATCCAAACATGTTTTCTTCATCCTTTAAGCCACAGAGAGCCACAAAATACATTGACTACATCTTTTCCCAGTATGTTTCACATGGCCTTCACACTTTCAATAGAATCACCTTACTTCAGGCCACCCAGGTTTGACTCCAGCAAGAACACAAGATTTAACTTAAAAAAACAAACTCCACTAACCCCCAGTAGAATCTGTGAGGCACAAACTGACATAAAAACAGCTCGTCTATCATTGGAGTAGGCTGAGTTTGCCAGCGTTAAAGAAAGGCGGGGTATTTTAGGATGTCCCCCAGCAGCAAAAAAACCAAAAAAAACTTAGCAGGCATAGGTCAGTGAGTTCTTTTCATGGAGGCAATCATGGCCTTAAATGCCTGTCATCCTCCAGGAATGTTGGTGTCCTGCTCATAATCTGCCTGCCACCTCAGATGCTCAATGATGGAAATTTAATTCACCCTTCATAAGGCTTCATAACTCCAAGTTTTAATCTATTATCTTAAAATTACAGTTGTTCTAATGATTTCCAGATGCTGACCTTTAAAAAATAAACCTGAATTTAACAAATAATTTTCCAAATAAAAAACTCTTTTCTTTTCAAAGCCCTTTTCATTAAAAAAAATCACTTCTTCAACCCTAACAACAATGTTTTCCTAACCTTAATGTAGCCTAAATTTAAATAAACCTTCACCACAGAGATGACACATCACAAAATCCTTAAATGTGTCATTTTAGAAATAAAATAACCTGTCATTCATGTCATTTTGTCATCTCACATCTCACGTTCTAGTGTGGCTATTTTCCCAATACAATGGTGAATATCAATATTTATTATGATTGCAATATTGATGCAATTTGAATTTGGGATGCAGGTCCCACAGTCAGAATCAGAGGATTTTGTCAATATATGGTTTGCATCTTGACCATTAACATGCCTAAAATGAACGTACTGCATATACTGTATAAACATTTAGCTAACTATTAATACTAATATAATTTAACTATTTACTATCAAATAAATTTCATGTACATTTTGCTTCTGCAAGCTTTGGCCCTTATCATTATTTGATGAACAGCATGAGTCCTGAGTTACAAGGTTCTTCTCTTCATTGAGGACTCCCCCAACCCGACCCCACCACCACCACCACCACCACCTCATGTATGTCGAGGAATATTCTCCTCCCCCTCCCCTATCCTCCAGGGGGTCAGGGTCTTTCATCGAGAGCGTGAAAGCTGTGATAGGGTGATTGTGAGTGACTGTTTTTCTGCCTCTCTATCTGGTTAATGCCTTGGAGACTTGTTTTTTTTAATCCTGTCACATCTTCCAGAGGGATCAGAGCCCCACTACAGCATGTTTTTATCCCCGCTCAAGCAAATTTGTTTGAGCGGGGATAAAACATAATGTGTGGCTATATCCTGAGATGTTGTGCTGCATGTCAAACAATGAGTAAACACACGGTGCCCCTGGGGAGAATTGCAGCAGCAGTTACTGAGCATAAATATGCAGTCTGGTCCATCGATAGCTCCACTAGGTGTTAATGAGCTCCGTGATTCATGTGCAGAATTACAGCAGCTACGTCTGGCGTCTTAATTACAATGGAAACGCCACACTTGAGTTCACAGTAATTTGTGAAGGCAACAAAGCAGCACAAAGGGAAACGGGTGTTTTTGACAATGAGGAATTCTAAAAAACAGACACAATTGAGAGAAAATGGAAATGGGAATCCATACATTCAGTTTTTTTTTAAGAAATCATAAAATACTAGTGGACCTTTCGGGAGAGCTGCTTATGAAGCCCTGTCTAACATCATGATGGAGCCACTTATTGCAATCTTTTTTTGTAATGAAACAATGAACCATAATAGCCAACACTGTAATACACTAAATGACTAGTCAAAGCTGCAATGGTCAACAGTAAAACTGACAAAGTGTAATATGATAGGGGCTGCTAGCAGGGCTGAGCCCACCGAAAGATATCGGCCACCTCTGCAGCACTGCTTTTAGCTCCCTGGTCTAGTTTTACAGTCTTTTAACTTTCCTGTCTCTTTTAGTCTCATCAGCTGGATTTTTCAGCCACCAGCAGCTTTTGTTGCAGCAAAAATGACTCCACTAAGCCCACCGTATACAAGCTACAGTACCGAGCCCAGCACCAAATGACAGGCAGACAAAATTGAGCTGCAAAACACATTTCCAAATCAATTTTAATGTTGCTTCCTCTGTTTTTGTAACAACCTATGACAGTCTGCAGTCCCCTGCTCAGATGATTTAACTTATTTGTCTGATTCAACCTCTTCTTGGAACAAATCCCAGGAATTAATTTTGGCAAGTAATGCCATGTTCATTTGTGTGCTAACTAAACTATTTGCCTGAAACTCAGGTGGAGCAATTCAGGATGTAGAAGGCATAATAGAAATACTATTAACTTATTTATTTTAATAATCACAATCTATCCACTCTCAAAAAACATATTGCATTTAATATTCCAAAAATACTGTGTGGCAGAGTAAAATAATGACTCAAATTGTGGACAATATGTTTGACTGTCTTGCTCAGTCTTGAGTGCTGAGTCAAAACAAATGTGGTGCATCTAATACAACTGAATCACCATGTTAGAAAATATGTCCTTTTATTCAATCTATCACGAAAAAATAAAAGAAAAAAATCCATGGTTATCAGGGCCATGCAATTATCCCCATTTGCCCATTCAAACACATTTCCCTTGACTCCGCTAATATTTTTAGAAAGACAATTTCCGCCCTGTACAAGGGCATCACATATATTATGCACGACGCTGAGGAATAGTACATTGCCTTTCACCTTTTATCTTTGCAGCCAATTTGATGCTCCTTTCATTTTGTTCTATTTCCAGCAAATCAGTTTCTTCACTTTTTGTTCATTTGGGATGAAAGTGTCTTATGTAAAAATATAACATTTTTCATGAGCAGTACTTTCTCTGCAAGAGAACCTTATTGCATATCTGGATCTACCATCAGGGTGTCATGAGTGAGCCTCTTACATGTGCGAGGTCGACTATGCACCAGTTATTTTTGACTGGTAGTTCTCAGTAAATATCATAACATGCAGTATATTAATAGCAATAATACCATCACAGTATACCTGGGGATTCTTTGTTAGAATAGGAGATGATTTCCAGAAGTGGCATTCAGATGTCACTGTTCACACAGTGAATGGTGAGGTATGCACAGGTGAAAGAGTATGCAGGGTTTGAACTTCCATGCTTAAAAGTTCTGCATTCAACCAAAATCAACAAGACAAATGTGAGTGACGACAGACTGAACAATTTTCGTATCTCCAGTGTTTATAATAAAAAATTTAAAAAGTCCCCCAAAAAATACTTCAAGCAGGAGACTGAAATTTTCAACCTGTCAAAGACCTGCAGTTAACATTTGTCTCTATAAACCATAATCTCATATTTTCCTAACCTTGCTAAGATGGTTGAGTTGTCTAACCATACCAAAACCATGTTGTTTTCCAAGAGCACAATCTTAACCATACTGCATCACTTGTATCACTGTACATTAAAATGGCTTGTCACTGTGATTTTGCAGAATCATCAGTCAGTCTGCCTATAAAGATAAAGCAGCTACGGCTTCTTGGTTTTTGTTTTCATGAAGCACATGGTCAATGTTTTTTCACCAACATGTATAAATCTAATGACATTTAGGAAAGATTGGTTTGTATAAATAATTATGTATAAAAAATTCTGAGATCAAAAATAAATATATGTATTAAATTTTTTTTTATCAAAGATTAAAATGATTAATTGATTGATTTAATTGAAAAATGATAAATAAAATGATTATCTCTTACTCCTCTTTATGAATATAAACAGGTTTTGTTTGTTCTCCATGATATGAGGCTCATATTCGTCCAGAGAAAGTTGTCTAAAGTTGTCCAATGTTGACCCGCACATGGTGGTGAATCTGTAAGATCAGCAAGGGTAGTGATTTATACTAATTATTCATTAGTGTTAATACTGGCCCTCAAATATGCAGAGCCACTTCCTTCATCCCTAAAAGATGACACAGGGTGTCATCTGAGGGATGGACACAGAGGATGGACTGTGACAGCAGCACAAGGGGGATCAAAGATGCTCTGAAGGCAAACACTGCCCCTGTTTCTTACACTCGCACTGACACGTACAGCTTTGTGTCTAACACTGATGATTGAAAGTCAAAGATAGTGAAGCTCGTATATGCCTACTGGGGAACAGCTGACTGCTTTGTTCTGACTCTCTGACAGAAGCTGCAGTGAGCATGGCAGATGTGCCAGTCTGACAGTAAGGAATATGAATACAGACAGAAGGTTTATGAAAGAGAAGTTGTGAAAGTTATTTATATTTTTGTGCCTGTGTTCAAAGGAGGAAATGCAGTTTATGCTTTTTGCCTTAGAATGGGATGAATCAGAATAGCTCTATATCTCTCCTGACAGACGTCCCTGGGTCTGACGTGGCAGGACATCACACACACACACACACACACACACACACACGCTCTCCTCTCTGCAGCTGAGGTGATTCGACTCTTGGAAACATTTCACACCAAACCTTTTGCTCTGTCACTCTGTTTAATGCATGAAAACAACTGTTTAGAAATCAGCAAAGCAAACAGTTTTCTGGCAAATGTACAGTAAATACAATTAGCTCTGCTTGTAATGTTGAACCCTTCTGCCTCAGTATCATTTATGGAAAGCGGTGCTGAATTAGGATTTAAAACATTTAAATGCATTTGAACACATTTGAGGCCACATTAGTGTCTTTGCAAACCTCTGTTCATTTAATGGAAGCCAATGATGCAATACTTTTTTATATTAAGAGAATAAGATGGTCACTTATTAAATTAAAGCAGCTATAATTAACTATCATTAAAATTACTCTAACGATGGATAACATGACTACTTGTATGTGAAAGGCATTAACACAAACCTCCAAAAAATGATCACCAAACTATAGAGCTCCCCTCAGCTCTGTGGAGTTTTATTGCATCTTTTTGCTCATTGTTTAATTATTGGGCACACAACTTAACCATTTTTAGACAAAAACAAACTCTCAAATACCCATTATACACTACCTGCCCAGCAGAAAAAAGCAAATAAAGTTATCTATGTGCTGGTAAATATAGAGGAGCATGTTACTGCTAGAGTGCCAAATACTTCCCTTCAGAGTTGGCGGAGACTAAAAATGTGCAAAACGAAGAGTTAACAATGGAGCTCCATGGCACAGAGAATGTTGCCAAATCAGGTTTTGACTTCACAGGAAATTCCTGTTAGCAGGGTAAAATTATGTATTGGTAATGTATTGGTGTCATTTCATTTAATTGATAAGAGAAATAGATTGATCATTTTACTACACTTGCATTTGCAGTACAGTATTTGCATTTGTAGTGCTATATTGTCATGTATGTATATGTGGAACAGGCATAAAATCAGGTGATCTTGACTCGTCTGAGGTCCCATTGGCTCTCAGCTCACACAAAGGCCCAGTGATTAAAGACCCTTCTGGTTATTCTTCCCACATCTCTGCATTTCACCCGACACAGGGCAAGGCCATCACCTCTAATACACCTGCTTCTCTCCAGATGATCATCGGACTTCCTGCCTTTTTGTCATTGTCACTTCAATGGTTCTCTTCCCATTCATCAGACCCTTTCCCTCATATAGGACTCCTCTGAGTACAGCGTCCACCTACAGCTTCTCTCCATCTGCATGTCGTTCACATCCCCACTGTGTTTATTCATGTTCAGTTAGAGGAAGGTGCTCTTTGAGTGTTTCTTTGATGTTTCAGATGTAAGTGAGATGATGACATCTCAGCGCTGGATTCATCTCTTCAAGAAGTCGAGGACAGTGGAGCCTGCCAACCTAAAGATACAGACTCTTATTCAGGAAAATAGATACAGTATATGAATATGAGTAGCTCAAATGATCCAAAACATTCTTTCTTCATTATATTCTGATCAACATATGTCCTCTTCTTTGACTCTTCATTCTGTCAGAGGGCACCAGTCCATAAACTGGATGGGGCACACAGTGAATTCACATGTTTCATTCAAGCTCTGCTTCTTATTAAGGCAGTTATAACTGAACTTGATTCTATTCTCATACAGGACATGACAGGGCTCCTATTTAATTAACACAGCCTGGCTGTCATTACACTAAGGCAGTTGAATAATGATGAAACTTAGATGGGGCACCCACAGTCATTTTAGATGCAACTATGGGATCTATTTCTGCTCTTATCTGAAAATGCGTTTGTCTTTCGATCAGCACATAGCAAAAGGGCATCGAAAAAATATTGCTCTACTTTCCTAGAAGTTCAGTAGAAGTTTTTCATCTGATTGTGGTTTAACTGTTTGTCTGTGTGGCTTTTCAGAACCATGCCTTCTTTTTCGACTATGAAGATATTGCTGTATGTGTCAATGCCTAAGGGAGGCTTTTAGGTCTGAAAATATAGGCTACACACGCACACACACACACACATGGAAATGTAATGACTGTAGTCAACATCCCACCAGATCACATGGAAGAGAAGATGTGACTCTGGCACATTGTTCAGCTAAATTGCCAGAGTGCTCCTCTAAAAATAGGGCACACAGCTGAGAGCTCTGGGGGATGTGGCACATGGCAAGGGAAAAAGAAAATATGGGCTTTCACAGAAAAGAAAAAAAACCCAAGAGATTCTTCTAGGGATCCAGAAGAGGGATGATGTAAACAGTAGATTACACAGAGAAACATATTTTCAAAACATGGAGGAAAAAAATAAAACTGTCAACAAAGCTGTTCTAAAAAAACTCTACTCGCCCTACGTATATGCTAAGTTGAAAAGGATAGAGGGATCCCACTGAGTTGCCTGGAGGCTACAGGTTCAGCCCAATTTGAGTTTTCAATTTCCTGGCAAAAATGAGATTCCACAAAGCCCTGGGAGAGTGCAAGCGCAGAGCAAGGATGATCTTTTTCTCTCTCAGTCACTATGAATCAAAAGGAATGCTTAATGATGACTTCAAGAGCGATGCTAGGATCCACACTGCAGCTAATTTAATAATCAATGTTGATTTCTGAAGGTGAGGGAGTGAATTATCTTAGGAGACTACTTTTAGAGAGGTGTAAAGCATCCCAGGAAGTCATGTGGCAATAGTTAACACATAGAATGAGGAAACACCACAAAGTCAAAATGAACAAAAATGAATGAATGAAAAATAAACTATGATGTCCCAGCATCAGCCCACTCAGAGGTAGCTTCAATAGACTGGACTACAGTCTCCAAGACTCCAAGGAAGACATGATTTATGCTGAAGCATTAGTCACTGTGTACTCCAGATGTCCTTACTGCAGATCCTAACATGGACTAATGCACCAACACAATTCTTATTTATGCCAGAACAATGCAGGGCTTCAGCACTTAATTCAATTCAAGTGTTTTATGAGCTATTTATCTAAAATGAGCATTTACCATAGGATGAATGAGAAAAGCTTGATTATCTATCATGTTAGCATTTAGCATACAGGCAACAATGCACAGATGAGTAGCCAGTTTAGTACAGTTTTACATATTGCAGTATAGAATTATGTAGAAAAGCGAAGCAGTATAGTACAACACTGCATAAAATAGCATAGTGTAGCACAGCATTGAATAGTACAGAAAAGTATTGTATGACATAGCATAGGATTGTACAGTATAGTTTCTTTTTTCTTTGTTGTTTGGAGAATTGTTCATTTTTTGTCTTTGCCCTTGTTTTAAGCAACTGATTCATAGATGGAGCTCACTTGTGAAAATGACTTCAGTATCAGTGGTATCTTTGTGAATAAGTATGAAGAAACAAACGCACAGCTTGGATGTGATGCAACACTGTGTCACTGCACAGCTCATTTACTTCTTTTTAGTTAAAAAAACAACCTGGCACACACTCATCTTCACAATATTTCACACAAATGTCCAATAAAATAATGAAATTAGGATTTTGTGTCCAAAATGTCAAAACATAAAAGGAGATTGTCTTCTCTATCAGTTGTCTGTATTCATCTGTAAAAAGTAAAATAGTTTCTAAATGAAGACGGCCTGTTTCCCTCCAGAAATGATTCTCTGGAATCAGAGCTATCAATATAGTGATAACATCCATTTCATCTTCTATTAAGTTTCTTCAAAGTCTTCATTAAATGTATTATATCAGTCTGGACAGACATAGATGTACGCTGCAATTTAAATAGTAGACAGATGCATACAATCGTGAGGCAGTAATTCTCATCTTTCTCTTGTGAGCAGGTATTTCTCTTCTTTAAAACGATCACCCTCACGCTCGCGCCTGCAGCATTTTGTTGTTCTTGGCTGATTCCCATCTCCTGGACTTAAATGTAGTAAACACACAGAGAAATGACCAGAAGCCATGACTGTGATTCTTTGCACAGCGCTTGTTGGTCTGGTGTTGTGCCAACAACTGGCCCACTGTGGCAATTGTAGCCAGTTTACTTCAAGAGGAGGAAATGAGATGATATGGAGAGATTGTCTAACATCCTGTGGGGTTTGTGTGGCAATTACAGCATTTACAAAAAAAGCTGACTGTGTAAACTGGTGCATTTTAGCAGTTTTTTCTGTTTGCAAATGTCAAGCTATGCTTTGTCTTCACTGACAAAACTCTATTTTTCAAAATTATTGATTGAATATGAATCACACCCTCCTATTTGCTGTAACCTACTGCACAGTGTGAATGTAGCAAATTTGTCCACCTAAATATGCCATGTTCTCCAGGGGTGATAATGCTGATCAGCCATGTGGTGAACCCCTTTGGTCAAGACTAAAATATTTCAACAACTGCTGGACAGACTGAGATAGGAAATCTTGTACACGTATTCAAACTTATTCAACCTTAGTGACCCCTGACTTTTTCTGTATTGTCAAAATAAGGTTGGCATTTGTTATTTTAAGTGAAATGTCACTACGGCTAGTGGATGGATGAATATATAATTTGCTACAGATAGTCATGGTTTCAAGAGGATTAACTGTAAAAGCTTTGGTGATCCTTTAACTTTCCATGTATAGGAGAATAGAATTTAAGTTTTCCAAAACTTTGGTTGCTAACCAAGTCCATGAAAAACTGGTGCTATTTGGCAAATTTTCTAGCATTCTAACAGGCCACATTAACATGGTAAATGTTCATCTAAACATCAGCTTTGTCATTGTTAGCATATTTATATGGTGGGATTCAAATTTAGCACCACTGACAGCTACAGAGACAGACATCACTTCTTTTACCAGTGCTGGCTGCTGCCCTTTTCATAGGGTTTTACTTTTAATAACAGTTGTGTTGCTTGCACTCTTTTATTAAACCATGACAGCTATTGCTGATCTTGCAAACAACAGTTTCTTCCAGTCTAGCAATTCTGATTCTTTTCACAAAGTCCCACCAGACACCATGTGTTCTGGATAACAATGGTAAAATGTTTTCTACACTGGCTAAAGGTTGACTTGCTCCTGTGCCAGGGCAAAGCAGTGAAACTGATTTCCAAGATTCAGGGGCTAAAGATGAACATTATTATTGTGACATATTTTCATTGGGTTTTAATGATAATGAGCTATCGGTGTAGTAGAACATTTATAGTACAATACTCTCCTACTTTATTTGCATGACCTTGACAAAAAAGAAACATTACGTCTTAAGATCAAGGGCATCTGACAGCCTTTATGCTGCTGGAATGGCCACAGAGCGATGTGTCAGGATTTCTCAAGGACTCCCTCTCTCACCTGGGAGGGAGAGGGGAGAGCAGAATCAAAAGCAGGCCTTCTCCCCTCTCTTTCCATCCACACATCTCTTGAATGCACCTTTGTGTTGGCAGCAAGCCAAAGCTGTGAATTACTCATAATAGTCCTCTGGTTTTCCAGGATCCTATGTCGCTTCATCCCGTGTGCCTCCAGGGTATCTTTGGGGAGGCAGGGGCGTCAGCTAATTGAGTGGAGGATGTATTGTCACAGAACGCAACAGCAGCAAACAAACCCTGTCCAGCCTCCAGGGGACAAGGACACAGAAAACTCAAAGTGTTGCTGCTGTCAAAGAAACAACAAAAGTGGAAATTTTGACTTATTTAGGTTAACTATCAAGAGGATCTACAAACATCTGCCATACTGTAACAGCAGTCATTCCCTAACCCTCACTGTACTACAGTGAGCAATCACTGCATATCTTTTTTCATATTTATCCAAAATTGACAGTCTATTCACCACAAGTTTTATTCATGTTCATTTTACAATTTGAATGATGTATCTCATCACACAAAAACTAGGTGACTAAGTTATATTAGTCACATAATGGTTTGAGATGTACTGAAGTGGAAGACATGAGCAATAGTAAGTGACATCACTGCATTAAAACCCTGTCAAATGTACTCTTATGTGGCGACTAACTGATGATGACGGCTCACTTTTCTTGGTTGTCACAGTAACGCACAGGTACGCAGTCGTCAGAAATAGTAACTGTCAGAGCAAACTCATAATTTGTCATTGTTAAGAAATGTAGATGCACATCAGCCATTGTGGCATGACACCTCTCAGCACAATCAGCAATATGCCTGCCAAGTTTGAAGTTGATCGGATGAGCTTTAAGACAGATGGACTGACAGACATTCATGCCTCCCTTTAATATTTGGAACTTGTGCGTGAGATCTGAGGTTTGTGTGCTTTCCCCCTGTCACAGCGGGGTGCAGGGGAGATGAGGAGGCTTCACTTTGGCTGCCACACACACACACCTGCCTCCTGTCCTCCCAGCCTGAGACATGATGGGGGACAGGAAACTGGGGAGCCTCTTAAACATTTATCACAAAGTGACACTCACTCTCTCTGTGAAATTTCATCTGACATTACCCTCCAACACTGATCCTAAAACAACCTCTGCTGCACTAGCCTTTGCTCGACAGTGCATTTCTCTGCCTGGCACCGACATGCTGCCAGCCAGGATTAAATGTTTGATTCACTGCCACGCCACAAATTCCAACTCTCACAGAACTCTGAGGCACTTCAAATAAAAGCAACCAGCACATGACAGCATGTTACATTATATCCACAGCACAGACAGGAACAGCAGCCGCTGCTTTGCATATTTACTCCCTGAAAATTTCATGTTTCCTTAACTGACTCGGTTTCACAGCTTGCTTCACAGCTCCAGCCAAACGCCTTCAACCACTCACAACTGGCAAAGATTGCCACCCCCTCCATATGATGCATTCTTGCATCTTGGCAATCACATGAATGAACGTGCATGAGATGAGCACATGTGTGGCTGCTGTTTATAGTCTCCATTTGTGTTTGCCGGTGGTGGTGGTGCACGCCCGGGCAGAGAGTTTACGAGTCAGAGAAAGGCTGAAAGCAGGGATGAGCAGAGGGGGAGAGAGGGGCGGGGAGAAAGGCAAAGAGGGAGAGAGAAAATGATGAATTTGACTCCAGGCAACAGATGCCCAATTAACATATCCCCATAATTAGGATGATGTGGAAGGATGATGATGAAGATGTAAGGGCACAGCTGTTGTTGTCCGTCTCAAGCAGCATGAAGCCACCTGAATATTCATGTGACATTTTTATGACTTTTCAATTTCTTGCTGCACAAGACCATGGTGCTATTCTCTACCAATTACACGACCTTGGTGCTTATGTTCATTAACGATGAAGGGTTCTTATTAGAACAACATGAAAATGGCCACACAGGCTGAGTTGCTGTGAGGGGTTGCATCATGCAGTGATATAACAAAAGCGAAGTCAGGTCACCAAGAAGCATGAGAGCTATGGGATATTCTGTATCCTATGCATAGTTGCATGTGTGCATTTTCTACTGTGTAAGTGCTTGAGTCATTGAGAATTCCTCCTACAGCAATGTAATATGTGTAAATGTGTGCAAATTTATACCAATGTGCCAGAGTTCAAACATTTGTAATGATGCGTTTAAATGAAATTACGCTCCACAACTGCAACTGTGATCTTTAGCACACACGGGGAGGGTGATGAAGAATGAAAGGAGCTAGCCACAAGCTCCAAATAACTGTCAGCTTGGCGGTGGCGAGCCGAGTGCAGAGTGCTGCACGCGCTCTTCCGTCTTTGTCAGAAACTTCTGCTCCAGTAACTTCATCCTGCTCAGCTATCTGGCTTTTCCTTTGTGTCCTCGTGACGCAGCAGCCAGCGACTTCAAATTTCCAGATCAATTATTCAGATGGCTCCCCTATAAATACCGGTCTGTTAAAAGGAGGAGATACCCAGCTGAGGGGCTGGAGAGTGCCATGTGCACTAAACTCAGATCCGCTGTTTCGTGTCAGGGGGAAAATTACAGTGATCTGTTGCGTGAGAGGTGGCTTTTTTGAAAGCCCATGTTTAATATTCCATACATTTAAGTTAGGAAATCCAAGGCGTATAATGGTGGAGTCATCCCTCAGTAGTGGATAGTGATAGTGTGTTAATGGTGTGTTCTTAGTGTGGTGATGTATTACAAAGAGTTTAAGTCAATAAAAGCATGCTGGTATGCTTTAGCTGCGTGAGGCTAACTACACATATGTAGCGCTACATGGTATTTTGCATGGTGATGCTTAAGGAAGAGTGCAATAACGTGTAGTTTGCGAGTTCCAGCCGTTCCATCATTATGAATCAACGCAGTATAAAATACATTGTGATGAGGGAACAGTGGGGTGAAAGATTAAAGGCGACAAATTAGGGGGAAAACCTGAATAAATAAGTGGAGAAACACAGCTGCGTCCACACGGAGCACAGAGAGCCTCTGAATGGCTTCATTAGTGCAAAAATGATGTGAATCACATGCAGCTCAATACAACTGAACACCTCTGGGATATTGTGGAGCTACGTTCAACAGTGCTCTTGTTCACCATCATCAAATCACCAAATGAGGGAATATCTTTTGGTGCAATTAATTTGAGCCCTGTGGTCAGACATCAGAGAATCTACAATGCATTACAGCTGTTCTGGTGCATAATTTAAGACACTTAACGTTTAAATGTCTCTTGTCTGTAAATCTGCAAATTACAGTCAAGCCATAGGACAAAAATACAAAAAAGACAAAAATTCTTTTCCAGTTTTCCCCACTTGGAAGTAAATCTTGAAGGGGCATTCCATGTCATGTTTTATGATCGTCCATGATGTTTTCCAGCATCACTCCAAGCTTATTTTCCACTTTTTAGCTTGTTCATTTTCAGCAGCAGTAGAAGACAGACAGAAGGCGACTTCCTTAACTGCTGAGAGAGAGAAAGACCGATGGCAGGAGCACGAGGAGTCGCCCACAGACAGGAGCCTGCACTTCCCAATGCTCGAAGGTCCCTGAAAAAAAAACCTCTGCCAGGGTGTGCATGGCAGAGAAATGACTTCTCATAAATTGAGACAGACGAGAGGAATCATTTTTATAACCGATGGACCGTGTTGTTTTTCCTGGAGATGCTCAAATATTCGCAGCCTGGTTGATATTATGGCTCAATGATGAGGCATGGATCTAATCAGTGAGTTTGGGGAGCCTCAAAGTGGTGCTGAAAAAACTCACGCGCCATCTGACAGCAGCTCCAGTTTAGAGCCAGAGTGCTGTCGACAGACTCATAAGTGGCACATAATGATAATTAACATGCCAATTAGACATCTGCTGCGTTTCCAAGGCTGTCTTGAGAATAATGTGTTTACAATTAAGAGGAGAGCTCAAATGAGCAGAGCGATCCACGTCATCCCACTTAATGGCTATCGTTCAACAGGACGCCAGTGCTTGGGTGCGACTCGGCCATTTGCCCGTGATTGTTTCGTAAGTGGAGGCCCAGGGAGCTTGTCATATCTGATTAAGTGGAGGGAGATGCAGGGGCCAAATGAGCTGGATGGAGCAGCAAGCACCAGGAGCGACACATTACCACTGGGTGTCACCACTGATCACATCATATCATCGCTCCCCACCACCCCCGGACAACTCAATCAATGGCCTAATTGCCTGGGAGCAGGGCCGCTGTCACAGCAGGTTGCAGCGCTGAGGGAGCAGCCAGGCTACATCACTGATTTCTGCTTGGATTATAAACTGTTGAGAGCTGTGAAGCAGGGGTGAAGTACAAGTGAAACTTCTTTTTTTTTAATCACGACTTTATCCACAAGATGGCACAGTTGGACCATAAAAAGTAAAGAGGTTCCTCACTCTTTCCCGATGGGTGTTTATCCCCACTTTGTTTTATTTTACTTCATAAAGTTTTTACTGTTCTTCACCAGTCTGTCTAGGGTGCTGATGATATTTTGAAATACTTTTAGGATAGCGGTTAAAAAAGAATATGGTCTGTGTCAAATCTGCAGACTTTAGCTTATAGCTTTATGTCAACATCATAACTAAAGATCACTTGTTTTGAAACATAGCATAGTGGCTCGTTAACATTAACTTTAGTTAGATTACTGTGAAGTCTTCTCCATAGTTCTCATAGAATTCAAATGCATTTCACCTTTAGGTACACACCCTATCGAACATGTGGCTGTCTTGAAAAATGCCCATGGAAACACAAATGAATAAACTTTCAATCTCAAACTTTCAGCCAACAAGGACAAGATGTCCTTCAATTGCTCAGAAAAACTCAACATCCACATTTCCATGGCAACAGGGCAAACTCTATCTGCTGAGAACACGTGACACGATCAAAATCTTCAGCGCAGCTGCTGAGTGGACTTTTTCCTCAGTATTTTCCCCTCTTAAACAAATTTGACATGTTTTAACACCGCCTGCCAAAATCTTCTAAACCCTAATGCTCATTGCTTTAGATCCCTGATACTGCAAATCAGCTTATTGGAGACACAAGATTTTCATCTGACATCAGCACTGTCGTTCGGCACTGACGACTCGACCGTGCAGGGAATACTGGAATTTTCAATTAGAAAAAACAAAACAAAAAAACCCTGCCCTCTAAGATTACATACTCAGTCCACGCGGCTGGAGACTGGCCAAGCACACACACACACACACACACACACACACAAAGTCGTACTGATAACTGTCAGGACTATGGTCCCACAGCTGGTTTTTGTTTCGGGTCGTGGATCGTTTTATTGTCAAAGATGGTCTGCAGCTTCATTACATTTTTCCAGTTAATCACTGAGTAAATGCTTGTGTTTATTCTGGCTTGCTTGTCGCTGGTAGTGCGTGGACAGTCTGGCTCTGCTTGCAGAGAGAGCCCCACTGAACGTGTTTGGAGCTCTCCTGCTGTGAAGGAGCCTGGATTTCCACGGCTTGGCAGCCAAACAGATACATGGTGTTTGACTGATTGAGCCGCTCCTGCGTTTGTCAGCCTCCTTCTCGGAAGCCTGAAAGGCACAGATCTGGCAACAAAGTCACGTTCAAGGACGTCTGCTACGTATTCGCGGTCTGAATACGTTCATCTGTTCATTAGCAGCCAAAAAACCCCAACAAAGCACAGACACAAAGACAAACACACACAGCTGAATGTCGAGAAATCTATTTTCTGCCAAATTAGCGTAGTAGTTACCCTCACTGTGAGACACAATATGGTCACGGAAAGAAACACAAAGCAAATTCTTTAACTCCTTTTGTGTCTTCGACAATAGTGCACCAACAGCAGTGGACAGACATGTTTCCAGTTATTGTTGGTCTGGTCTTTAATCCGGTTGCTTCCCAACTATGCAGGGTTGTATTGCTCAGCCCTCCCTGAACAAGTCTATGCCAAAGCGCTGGGATGGAGACCAATAATTGAGCCTCAGAGTCTGCAACAGTTCAGCTGAAAAAAAAGAAGACCAGCTTCTCATCCACTCAGACAACAAAAGGTATTACAGCAGTTGTCTAATACACTGTATGCGTTGTATGTTTTGTGGGTTAGCTGCTGCTGCCCGAGTCTCCTCTTCATGCTTGGTGGCGTGACATGACTATGCTTTAAAGAGTGCTGTTGGAACGTGCCAACGTTCCAGACTTGACTATGATTTCCAGTAGGCCTTTGCGTCGGTCATTTTGATGGTCAGTAGGTCAGACTCATATGAATTAACATATAATGGTGAAAAGGATTGTAAGGTGTAGTGACTTCACTAATACTGCCATTGTTTCAGACCATAATGAAAAAAGAAAAGGCCATTAAGTAAAGCTCTTGATTTAACTCTGACCCATTTTCAGGGGTCGTGACTGTCTGAAAGAATGAGAAGGAAGAAGCTCGCACCAGGCCTGATCCTCAGAGATATATGAGGACCTCTGTGTCCTGCTGACACTCCTCTGCTGCCTGGTAAGAAAACCCCTGAGGCTGCTGTTTCCTTTCGAGGTATTACAGGCAAAACCTCTGTTTGGGGGGTGGGGGTGGGAGAGACCCAGGAGCTACTGAAGGGGCTATTCCTCCCAGCGGGCCTTGAAGCAAGTTGCCCTTTTAACCTGAGCCTAGTAATCACTAATATAATGCATGTATGGATAATCCCTGAAGGGTACATTTCAATGCTGGGTCAAACGAGGAAGAGATTCTAATAGAAAAAAAACCACGGTGTGTATTTAACATGCCATTAAAACACACTGATGGAGCACATGCAGAATATAGTGACTGAATGAAACATTTTTATCAGGATGGGCATGTGATTGACCCACCACTGCAGCAGAGGTTGAGGGTTCAATTCCTGGCATCTGTTGTACCACTGGCTGTTCACAAACTCAGAAGCCACAGTCTGGGATTAAATCAGTGGTTGGAAATTTTGGGGACAATGCTTAGTTGCTTTCTTGCAGTTGGATGAGTGAATCAATATCAATCTCATATCTGCCAGGGAAGTATGATGCTGGTGATTAATTTAGCTTTGCATAAAAACTTGCAACAGCCAGTTCAAAAATCCAAAAAAAAACGGTAAGTCTCTTGTGTTTGATTAACCCATACAAAAACTACAATGAAAAAAAACTAGTTGTGTTTTTTCCAGGGAGTTACCTGCTGGAACTATTTCTCAGCCTGATGCTGTATCCTCCTGGAGTCTGCACCGGTTGCCTAGCAACCTTCACAGAGACAAGACATTGCTACTTAACAAGAAACAGGAGCGTGATTTTCAACTTCTTAACTGTCAGCAAAAAAGCAAATGCATTTTTTCCTCTAAAATAAGTGAAAGTGACAGTGACACCAGTATCAGGACTAAAAGCCTTCACTGAATAGTACAGAGGTATTTAATTAAACCAATTATATCAACGTGAAAACACAAGGCATTATACAGAAACTGTGGACTGCCTCAACTCACCAAGATGGCAGCAGTATGTTAATGACTGCTGGTTAAGGACCTATCTGCTGGAGCTGGCTGCCTCCCCGTTTCCACAGCAGCACGAGGCAGCTGAGGTGCATAACTGCACAGCAGCCTGCTTTCACATTCATAGAAATCCTGGCCATTAATTCCCAAGAATGGAGGCGAGTTTCAATGCTGATGAAATATATGAGAGGAGCAGAGGCAATTTCTATCTTTAAGCCAACAGACACCCCCCTCCACTTCATTCTGCCTTGGCTGGTTGGGGTGGTGTGCTGAGGTGTAGCGAGGTGAGGTAGAGAGAGAGGGCTGACCTTTTTTTTTTTTTCTTCCCCCTGCATCTCAGACTGTGAAAACATCAGTCTGACTGAGGCCGAGACAGAAGAGAGAGGGGAAGGGAGGCTGTTCGGCTGGTGATGTAAACCAAACTGCAATTCATGACTGCTGCAAACAAAGCCACGCCATGACATTTCCACTCCGCTAATATATTTGTCTTACCCCTAAATCTCCTCACAGTACATCACAAAAAAAAGTGTGTCATACAAGCGTTGGCAAGTTAGAGCAGAAGAACATAAATGATTCACTGGCTCACTGACTCTGAGGGGGCCCACGACGCTTTGTGGGCGCTGCAGGAGAGGCGCTCAATATGCAGCGCCGGCTGTGCCAGTTGGCAGCAGGGCGCCGCCGGTTGGCACCACTCACAGCCCTTGTAGGTAGTGACATCTTTAACAGGATTGTAACATCCCATATGTCCCCAGTCTTCCACACAGCCGCCTCCCCCTCCCAACACTCCTGAATCCAGACAACCATCAAACTCTCACCAGACCCTGAAATAAGACTGGGACTCTTACACACTGCGCTCTACCTCCTCTCAATATCTCATTATGCTCCCTGCTGCCGAACAGAGGGGTTTTCACAGCTACACGTAAGCCTTGGAGTAATAATCAGGCAGCAGCTAAGGCACTTTTCAATCACACCAGTGGATAACAACCACATCACATGCGCATTTAATGTCACAGCAGAAGCACCTTTATTTTGCCAGCACTCAGATTTCCAATCCCCCTCCTCCTCTCCATCTTCTTCTTCATTATCACTTGCTGTTTGGAGGACTGCAGCTGCAGCAGCAGTGCAGGCAGCAGCTGCTGTGCCCCTCCTCGCCTCTGTGAAGATCAGAAGCCTCCAAATCACTATCTAGAACTTGTACACCGATAAATGTCAGGGTGTTATGAGCAACTTCACAGGCACTGACAGGTGGGATCCCTGTAAACCCCAACCAGAACTGCCAATTATGTTATTTGTGAGGTGATAATGTTGTACACTCTTCCTGACATGAGGTGTTTCATGAAATGCTTCCTTGTGTCAATCAGTGAACACAGCTCCTTCAAACGGTTTGAGTAGTTGCGGCACAAACTTTTCAGTTTCCTGCATTATGAACTTAAAGCACAAAAAAATAAACCCCCAAATATTAGATTTTAAGGTGATCTAACAATCCAATATGACAGCAGTAGAGGTGAAGCAAATGTAAAGTGGCAGTATATGTTCCCCAGGTGATAGCAGAGGTTAAAGTGACGCTTTCATTATCTCATCTCTACTTCAAACAGTATACGGCGAAGCTGTCAAACTGTGTTCTTAAGGGCTTGGTGACGTGAGGGGTATACATGTGAGAGAAAGAGCTTGACCTCGAAGAGGATTCCTTTTCGTCTTTGGCAATATCTGAATTCCAGGGGAAAAACTCTGCTGAAGCCCCAGGGTCGTCCAAGTGAACGAGTTCACGTGCAGCCTACCTCCTGTTCCCTGGATCGCTCATTAGGAGCTCGGCTGAGCGCTCAAAGTTTTGTTTGGATGGCTCCCAAATGGAAACACGCGTTTGGAGTCGTGCCAGGCTGTCAGCCTCGTGCATGATTTGCAGCATGAATGATGGTGCGCTGCTTGGATGGAGCAGTCCTCCAGGGCTGTCAGCGGAACAAACTTTGTGTCCAAATGAGTAAAGCACTAATCACTCAGAGAAGCTTGTTCCCTCTCAAGTAATCACTCATATCTGACACAGAAAACAACATGTGAACAAATGGGCTTTCAAATATTTTGTTCTCTCTGTAGATCAGTATGAAGATGGGACTAAGGGGGTAGAAAACTCAGCCAGTGTCGTGATTATACGTGCGCACTTTCACGATTAAGAAATAAAACAACTTCCTGAAAACCAGGCAAATTAGTGTTCAGAGCTAAATCTGCATCCTTTTGCTCATCCCTCTACCGCTCTGTCAGCTTGATAGCCAACATGACACATGGGGATCCAGTGAGAAATAGCAGTTAGTAGTGGTAATAATGCTAACGGAGACTATTCAAAAGGTTCATTATACATTCACTCATTAAACAGCCAGCGGGGTTTCGCATCACAAGGCTCCCTGCAAAATAAGCCAGCACCTTATTAAAAGTCAGGGCTCTGACCAGATTACTAGATGCTAATTGCTAATTCTGCACATCTTGAGCTATTGGGGGAGGAGTGATTACTTTGGAATATCGAACATTTTCCAGCTTCTCTTTCAAATTTGTTTATGGCAAAAGAAATCTCATTTTGATCCTCATTGAACAGTTTGGCTTGTATGCTGAGCACATCTTGCAATGATCCTTCTGGTGGGAATACAAATTGCAGTTTGTGTAGAAAAAGTAGATGTGGAAAAGTAGATGTGAAAAAAAAAATCTTTCTGTAATTTCAATTTAATATTTTGTTGCTGTCCATCACAGCCTGCTTGAATCAGCTCTATCCTTCATTCAGTCACCCTGGCTCCAAATCCCCCCCACCCCACTCCCCCCACTTGCACTGGGGTGTGAAACCACAGTTATTAGGAGCACTGATTAAATGGATGCATCCCACGCAGTTTGGTCCTATTAATAATTAAGCTAGTGCCAATATTATACAGTTCACATACTTAAAACACGGAGTTCAGCGAGTAGGTCAAGAATGATTACACACTGCGGGCTGACAGGCAGCGAGAAACCATTTGTTCAGCAGTAATTAGCCTAAATGATAAAGTAATGCATCCCCATTAGGGGAGAGAAGACAGAGCATTCGGGAGGAGACAGAAACTGCGGCTGAGCCACAACAACACAGGCAGCAGCGCAGATCAAGGGTGTATTTGCGTGAGGACGGCGCATAATCTCCTCAACGCTCTGTTTACTCTCGAGGCTGAAAAACAACACTGATTCTGATCTCCGAAAACCCCCCCACTCAAAACCAAATAAAACCTGCGGCAGTCGTGCTTAATGTATTTATCCTCCAAGTATGATGTCTAAATGTGTCAGAAAGCAGCGAGCGGGCCCTGAGGGCGAGCTGTGACAGAAATCAGAGATTCTGACCTCCAGGTGAAGCTGCTTTACAAGGCTCTCCAGGCTCCAAGGTTCATAAATAATTTACTGCACTGCTGCTCATGTTAACACTATTCTTAATCGTGCTCATTATGTACCTCTCAAGCATGCGCACATGCATGCAGACACGCAGACATTTGTTAGCCCCCCCCCAACACACATAGATAGTGGGCTGCAGCTATAAAACTCATTACCTTGTATCAACTTGACGAGATGCAGATAATAACAGAGGGCAATAGCTCCAGTAATGTGCCCCATTCTCAATGAAGAGGATTAAATGTCAAATGTTCCAAGCTGCACTAAGATTGTCTGAAATGAGCATTTCTTTTTCTGTTTAGCTCTTGGCACAAAATAGGAAAGAAATATGCAGCAGCTGTAAAAAGACAGAGGAAAAATATGTCGTCCCACAGATGGGCTGAAAAAAAGTAGGTAAAGTTCTTCAACAGAGATTTACTGTTCCACTTCATGAGCACTGAGACTGCTGCTCAATAAATCCTTTATCATTGTGCTTTTATTGGGAGATTTGATCTCAGCAGACAGATGGGGGGCAATGTTAAAAAAAAATCTGTCTGACTTCGCTCTCGTTTTGTGTTGTTTGAGCAGACAGGCACAGGAGTGCACATGGATATCAGTTGGTTATCTGGAAAGCTACACTGATCACGTCGGCGTGACGACGCTCCGACACCGCGGCTGGGGGACGCTCCCTCACGTGGGAGCCCCCCTCCCCCCGGGGGAACCTGTGAGCTCCCATGGCTCGTGCTTGAGCTGCAGCGAGTCTTACCAAGATGTCTTTATTATGATCGCTTCAACAGAAATCCATACAGAGCTCTTTAATCAGATGTCTGGCCTTAACCAGACACCTCAGAGATGAGCAGCCGTCCCCGCCCAGCTATAATTACACAGCACTCCTCGCAAAGACAAATTTGCTCCCTCAGAGTGGAGGTCGATGTCATATTGATTGATAGGCCCCAAATAAGTGCTTCTCTCCATTGTTTACAGCTGTAAAGGTTAAATGAGGACACTGGAGGTTCATGTTTCACATGATATGCTTTTTTATGTATAGGAAATGGCTCCTGCTCTCATGAGCCAGATAACAGCGTTCACAACATCACGTATAAAAAGAAATCTACCAGTTACTGTTTCACATCAGTTTTAGTGGAATGTCAAATAACAATACTGTGTCTCCAAATGACATGTTTATCCTGTTGAACAAAATAGGAATTTATCTCTGGGACTTTACTGGCTCGTTACTTATCACACCTGGTTCACACTGACTTTGAATGCACTTTGATAGTTGATTTCTATCAGTGGTGTAGCAGGAGCTCAGAACCAAACTGAGGGTCAGATTTTCAAGGTGCAAACACTCAGGGTACGACCATGTACAAGCTTTGGACTTCTGCCAGTCATCATCTGAAAAGATGCAATGCCTGCTACTTCATATCATGAGCTGGCTGATGATTCTTTCAGGAGAAAAGCAGCAGGTAGTTTGAAATAACCAAGAAAAATTAGCAGCTTTTCGTCGTTAGTTTCTTTAAAGCTGAAGATTTTACACAAGTCAATATAACAAGCTTTTAAAAATACAACTGATAGTTGCCTTTGATTGCCAGCAGGATTATATGTTAAAGATTGAATTTTTTTTTAATTTAATTAATTAATTTTTTTTTTTTTACCAGGGGACACTCTTGGTCAAACCAAAAAAAACATTCGATTTTGGGAGAGATACAGATCAGTATCCATGTTTTGTTTTTTTAAGGATTCTTTACCATTGAAAGAATTTCACATTGAGTTATCTCCATAAATACAGAAAGATTTGAATTAAGAAAAACGGGAGGACACCATCTGCATTCTCAGACTGTTTTCCTGTTCAAGATGAAATCAGTAGTTTCCAAACTTTTTGGCTTCTGACATCTTGAAAGTGGCATTTGCTATCTCTCACATGTGCATCATGAATAATGTAAGCGTACAACAGCCGAGGGTTGCCTCAACTTGAGTTAAAAGAAAACCACAACAAACCAAACTTACGATGCAAAAGCACACAGCTATTTGACCCCAGCACATGGTCATCTGGATTGGCTTGGTATTCCCTTAAGCGTTTCTGCAGAGGGTTAACACAGTAACTTCTTGGATCATGCAGACTTAGTAAGGGTACTTAGCTGAAGGAGAGCTGATGCTTCACCCACAGGGCCTCCCTCGCCCGTCTGCTTCAGTCAGATGCGCACCCACGATGATGACCTTCCACCCAGCCTCGTGCCCCTGCAGCACGTTGCCACTGTCTTCTGGTCACTAGGGATTGTTTGGCTGCATTAGTCCGGTCTCACGTCTCATGAACCCAGCTGCTCCTTGCTGTCTGTCAGGTGTTTCACCTCAGAGTCAGCCCCTCTGCCCCTGCCAGCAGAAACTCACTCCAGAAACCCAAAGGAAGAGCCCAGTCCTGCAAGACACCAATCACCTCACCTCGGCTGGACAGGTGCTGCTCATCAGTAGGCAGAGGGGGGAGGGAAACAGACCCACAAACCACACACACACACACACACACACACACACACACACACACACACACACACACACGGTAGCATGCTTGAATATCAAGCCTTGCCGCACTGTTACTTGGCAAACAGCCTGGCAACAGCTAAAAAAAAAGCCAAGGGTTGGCTTCAACCATATTTTATTAACTAATTCCACTACTTTTGTTATTTGATACTCTGAGAAATATATATATATATATATATATATATATATATATATATATATATATATATATATAGTGTATATAGGGTCCCATTGTGCCAAACTTCATTTGGACTATGGTGAAAGTACCATCACCAGCATGTGAGTTCCTTTCAGGACATGACTGACTGTGAGCGGGGGATCGACAGACAACAATAAAACACTAACTGTTTTGGCAGCTGAGCTTACCACCGTGGGTGGGCCGCTCCTCACTGATAAGAAGGGAGCGGACTCGCTTCATTCAGCAGCAGGACAAAGAAGCCAGCCTTCCAGAGAGTCTGGAAGCTTCTGGACAGATGTGTCAGTAATCAGGGCTGCAGGGCAGAATTCAGGGAAAATGTGCAGCGCCAGCCTTTCACATGGATGCCCCCCCCCCCCACACACACACACACAATTTTGAACGGGTCGATTCTGATTAACTGAGTGTGTCTGCCGACCCGTAATGATGCACCTGTTCGAACGCTGCGAGTCTGAGGAATAATCATTTTTACCGTGACGTGTTGTCAAGGTTTCTGTAACTTCCATCCAAAAATGTCACATCTTGCCAATTTGCCAACAACAAACCCAGTCTGTATGAAGATGCTCTGATGCAGTCTAAAAGTTGACCTTGAGTTGAGATTGTTTAGTCGGCTGCTGTTTCCAGGGTCAAGGAAATAAATGAGAAACACAAATATGAACTTGTAACACAGGATTTTTATTTTTGCTATTTTCTACGAGCTCAGTTTGAGAGTGTACAGATGGAGGAGTATAGCGAATGAAAAATCAGATGAAATGACTTAACTTGAATTTGCAGCTTCAGCTCAGAGATAAAAATAAATGACAGTGAGCTGGAGTTGGGGATGACGATACGCAGCTATTTAGACTGTCTATCTTCTCCAGCACTTCCAGATCACGAGTGCAGGCACAAATGTACACATCACAGAGCCTTGTGGTTAAAGAGGAAATGTGGCTCACTTGGCCTCCTGTCTCACACATTGCCAGTGTTCTGCATCAAGCGTATTGATTTCCTTTTCACATAAAAAGTGGTGGTTTCTTATCTTCAGATGTGCAGCCCTTCCTCGACATATGGATCTGGTCATAGCACGGCGGTTCGGGCTGGCAGAGGGGTCGACTGTAGCGGAAGACGCCCATCTGGTTGGACCTTGACCTGAATGAAAACGATCCCGGAGAAGATTCTCTACGCGGCGCTCCTTGAGTCAAGCCAGAGACAGAAAGGAAGCGTGGTTCTATTTTGCTGTTTGATGAAATAAAATTAACCCCTTAACGCCTGAATTTATTTCCAATTATCAAAAAAAAATGTTTGGTGTTTGGTGGTGTTTTTGCTTTCAAGTAGATGCTAAATTAAGTTGAGTGTTAATTTGCGTATAGCACATAAAATAGAATAAATAAATATATAAATCTATTATTATCTATTATCTATGATGCAAATTAGCAACAACAGGCAATAAAGGTAAAAAAATACCTGTTCCCATCTCAGGTATGAAGATTCTTTTATTAATGTAACAAAGCAATACTAATACAGATGCTATTTTGGCTGTTTTGGAGCAGAAGTGGTTTGTTGCTAAATCACGACAATAGGCGTTAAGGGGTTAAGGCCTAAATTTCCTCCTCCTTCTCATAATTCTTTCATGGCTGTCCAAAGAATACACTAAAGGATTTCTGATATCCTGCCCGCTCTGCTTGGATACGCTCTCACTATATTTGAGGAAGGACTTTGAGAGACCTTATGAACAAATACCAAGATGGCACCTTCAAAGCAAATGCCAACTCGCTCCGTTCTGACTCCAAGTGGCAATTTTATTTTCAGTTGAAAGCCGCCTTATATGTTTTTACCCTTGCTACTCGGGTAGTGACCTGAGAGCAATTTTCCTTCATGATTTACTTCATTTATCCCTCAAGGGGGAGATTCTCTGCGCTCCCTCTTCGTGGGCCCTGGAGCACGCACAGGTTAAGTATCAGGGCTCAGGGGCACCCGAGGCCGAGAGCATACCAACATATCCTGCTTGGGCTGCAGAACTGCTGATATTTTACTCAATGTAAAATGTGAAAGTTGAGCAAAAGCAAGAAGCAGGTTCTGTAATTGTGTAATACACCTTTCCCCAGTCTCGTATTCTATTCTCACTGAAACCCCACATCACTTGGTCTCAGCGTAACCCAGGGTCTGAAAGGTCTTGACTTTCAGTCCCTAACATGTCAATTGGGAAATTCCCACATCTGTCATGTTGCTCCATGTCGCTGGTTTGTATTGCATGTTAATTTGTGCCCAGACAAATTCATAACAAGTGAAGGTAAAGATGTAAAAACAGATTTGTAACAATAGCTATATCTTTGCCCTCTGCTCTTGAAGCAAACACAAACTCTGACGTTTCTCCTCTGCTTACTTTTGGATCTGTGCAGACTATCAGTGAGTCATCGCTCAGACCTTTTAGATGGCACGTTAGCGGGCTGCTAACCAGCCTGTGGAGGGAGCCATGATTGAAAGCTGCTGTCAGTATGAGGGCTCCGTCACACCGTGTCATTGCACTGTAGAGCCGTCCTCTCCTACAAACATACACATCTCGGTCAATAGTCTGCCATCTCAGACGCATTCGCACTTCCTGTTTGTCAAGCAGCTGCAGATCGGATCTTGCCTGTGTGTATACAGTCTGTGGATGAACAGCATCAATGAAGGACACAGGGCAATCAGGAAGTAGATAACTTTAACAATTTTATTTGTGAAAAACTACAAGCAAAATTCATAAATAGACATTTCTATTTGAAGCAGAGGAAAATGAACAGGTTAGCCTATAAGCGCAAAGTCGTGCACATGCCAGAAACATGTATTCTTTTTAACATTATAAGCTAGACAAGGAGCTGTGATCTGCTGAAAATGCTGCGTACATTTCCACACAAGGAACATAATGTGACCATTTCACAAGGGGAAACAATGACACATCAGCTATAAGTTAAAAAAAGAAAGAGAAACTCAAACTGGAGTAAACAAAGAATGGGTTATTGTACTGCCCCTACATTTTTTTTCCTTTTTTTTTTTAAACTGAGCAATAACTTCAAAAGCATTGTACAAGACATTGTTATAGGAAGAAATGAGTTTGTATAATACACTTAATTGGAAATTCACGGTTAAGGTTATACAGTCAGTAAACAAGCATTCTATATTTGGGTCTCTGACAAACAAAGCTAAAAAATGTAACCATCTTTACACAGTAAATTAAGGTTACTGGTCGCACACAAGAACAGAACTGCTTGCGCGGAAAGGAAACAGGAAACAAAAGACTTCAGCTCCGATGCCATTATTCATAGTGTTTGCACCTTCTTAAAATTCTATTTACAAGCAATAATTCATATACTCAGCAAATGGCCATTTGTCAATAATTTAACAATGATTCCTCTGTGGAGTACTCAGTCAAGTGAACGTGGTTGCAGATAAGGCAGGTGAAAAGATGGCTTTTTAGGCCCATTTCTGAAAGATTGCATTACAAAGCAGGGTTTTCTTCTCAGTAAAAATTGGACAAAACATTTCACCCTTTGACCCAGCAGTCCCAGTTTTTTTTGTAATCTCTATTCACATTGCTTTTCCTCATTTTGAACACTGATTCCATATCTGTAGGCAATAAAGTACATAATTACATATGAACCATATCTTAAAGAGCAGGAAAAAAAAAAGTTGTGAACACAGATCCCCTGGACTTGAAACATTGCTTACGACACAGGTGATTATCGTCCCTACGTGTGAACCTGCGGGGCTTTTAGTCAACACGGACCAGATCCCGCCCCTGGGATCGGAGCGGTACAGTTTTCCGGGAAGCGTTAACCTCGCCTAACCCGGTTTGAGTTGCTGCGGGAGGCTCGACTGATGAGCTGGGGCAGCTACGTGAACCGCGGTGGTCCGGCAGAGTGAGGAGGGGGATCTGACTGAGGTCAAAGTCTTCGACCCGGCAGACCCGGAGCCCTCACTCTGCTTCTCATCACCTGCACGGCGAGGCAACGTCCAGCACTGAGGAGAGCCAGGCCCTTCTCTGCCCCGATTTAGCCGTGCACAGACAAGTGGAGAATAAGAACACCATTTACATGGATTATATTAGTCTTTATTTAAACTGTTATTCATCTCACACATTAGATAATTGCATTTCAAATTGTTATTCATCTGTCTATGTATCATGTCATTATGAAATTCCTTTGGTCCTTCAATAAATAAAACTAAGATATCATATACACATTTATTCTTTATACAATTTCATACAGTTAAAAGGAAATTATGTTGGTCTAGTATCAGCTAAGGTGAAAGTGAATTAAAACCCTTAAATAAGCCTTGCTGTTCTAAAAATCGGAAGAGCAATTGTGTTTTATTAACTACTGTAGTATTTTTTGCCTTCAATGACAGGAGTCTTAAATTAATAAAAAATAAAAAAAACAAGTCAATTGAATTGTCGATCTTTGTAAATTGTTCAAGTCTTCGCGCTCCTTTTCTGGGATAGCAGGTTGAGAGAATGAAAAGTCTAACGTTTTCTTCAGGACCACAACAAAAAGGGGAGAAAAAAAGTGAAATCAATTCACAACAGCTTGACACCACGGGTCTATCATATCGATATGGTTTTACCAAGTGGAACTGCGTGTAACCATCCTTCAGTCACAACAGAAAAAAAACTAACGCTGGCTCAAGAGACGAGAGAACGGCTCTACCTTCAGCCAGCAAACTCAACATTTAGGTATGGAATGCAGAAAATATCAACAGCTTTTAGTGTTTTACACAACAGCCTACACTGTACAGTTAAGGACATAAGATACTGTATAAGAGATCTGCTATAGCATACTAAATCATAGACAATCTAGTTGAAAAAGTCCGGTGTCTGAACCGCAGGTGATCTCCTTCTTCTGATGCACATCGACCGGCACAGAACAAGCAGACGGACCCGCCGCAGGTCCAGACAGTGTTCAGAGCGTGAGACAGTGTTGTCGAGAAAACGTCAATTTGATTCATCAGCACTTTGTCACATTAAGTGAATGGGCAATCCCAGATCCGCGAAACCGCTTCACAGTGTATCTAGCACCAGTGTGTGTGTCTGTGTGTGTGTGTGTGTGTGTGTGTGTGGTGCGTGTGTCCGTCTGTGACTCGAGTCCTGTCCTGTCATTTCCAAACTGTAATAAAAACACTGGAGGAACGATCGATCGGCAGAGCTACACAGCAAAGCTTCAACATAAAAAGGAGAATATCAAAGTATACAGGTGCAACAGGTAATAAATAAGGGTAATAATAGTTTAAAGTTATTAAAATGATGGTGGTTATTGTGCCCAGCGAAGAATTCTTCTTTACAAAAACAAAACAAAACAAAAAAAAATGACGACTTGGCCTCACATCCACATACAAATATAAAACAATACATACAAGTGTCTGGATGCTACCGCAGGGGAGGGGGGCGGGGAGGGGGCGTTTGGGATGCGGGGGGGCGTTTTTCTTCGTCGCCCGGCTCTCCTCGCCTGTGCCACGGGTGTAACCACGAGGGAAGTTCTCCAAGCAGAGCGTTTGTTTTTTGTTTTTTTTCCCCCCACGACAGGCGCAGTGCACTGTTCCTCTCAGTCGGCCAGATCCTCTCAGCATCCGGGGGGTGGGGGGGTCATGGGATGGAGGCGGGCGGCAATGGGAAAAGGTGAAATCTCTCCCCCGGTGGGATCCATAGTGTCCAGAAACGTGAGGGGGAAAGAGGGTGGAGCGGAGCAGGGCGAGGGCGGGGAAGGGGCGGGGCCTCAGAACGACTCGTCGTGCCCCACAGAGAGATCCCCTTTAGGCGTGGAGGCGCGTGACGAGCCCTTGTCCATGCTCTCGGAGCCGGAGCTCTGGTGCTGCTGTTCGGAGCCCGCGCTGGACGTGATGGTGGACGAGGACGTGGAGGAGGAGCGGGTCTTCTCCTTAAAGTCTGTTATAATGACCGTCACGTTGCCGACGGTGATCGCCAACTGCTGGGCGGTGCTCCGGTCGATGTTCTTCAGTTTGGGTCTGAGGGACATAAACAGAGCTTGAAAACCAAACAAAACAAACCAGAGCGGCCAACCGCAAGATGTGTGTCTGAGCAACATCTGCGGGGGCGGTTACACTGAATCGCTCGCTTCGCGGGGTGACACATGAAGAGTCAGAACCAGCGTGTGCAAAGTGAGAGTGGGTGTTTAGAGTAAAAGATCATTTGTGAATCATTTCAGGTTTGCCACTCGCCTACTGCCGCGTGACTTTCTCTAAGCAGAGGTGCTGTGTAGTCATGTGAAAGTGTGCGTTGTGCCGCTACACACCTGGAAATGTGAGAGTTCTTGTTGGTCTTGGTTGCTGATTTGCCAGACTGTATGCTGTGTTTGTCGCTGGGTGGGCTCTGGTGGTTGTCAGATTTGGGTCTGGAAGGAAACAGAAACATGCGAGAATGACGGTGCCACCAGCGGGAGACGCCCAGAGACACGCGTGACGCCTCGCCGCTTCCGCTCACCTGGTCTTTTTGATGCTGGGCTTCTTCGTGACGGCCGGGCTGATGTCCTTCTCTCTGTCGGGTTTGTCGGGTTTCTCTTTGATCGGCTGCTCCTTGTCGCTCTTGTCCTTCTCGGGGGCGTCCACCTCTGGTCTCACTCTCTCCGGACGCTCGCCCTCCGGGCGTCCCTCGCCGTTGGCGCGCTCCCCTTCTCCGTCCGGGCGCTCCTTGTCCGTGCGCTCGCTCCTCTCCCTCCGCTCCTTTTTGGGCGGGGGAGGCATCGGGTACTGCTGAGCCACCTGCTGGGCAACCAGCTGGGAGTTGATCCTGGGTTTCCTGTGGAGGGGATCCAAGGCACAAACACGGATTAGCCGCGAGCCGGTTCTGGCCGCGCACCAGCGCCGTTACACCGCGGCTGACAAAGAGGGGCGAAGAGGCCGCCGCTCCCAGCTGCTGCGCAGGTTGGTTTACGCGGCCGCGCGTCCAGGGCTAATCTCATTAGCTCCTGGCTGTAATAAAATGAACGCGCGGGATCACAAGGTGGGACGTTTGCAGCACGTCGCTTACGTCCTCTAATCTGATTAGCACGGGGTTGTCCCCGTTTGTCACAGACAGAGTCAGTTGGACACGGCGTGGCCGCTCCGTCACGCTGCTCCGTCCTGCAGGCGCACAAACCAGACTTCAGTCAGCACGGACGATGAGAAAGAAAGTCGCAAGAAAGTCAGATGCAGCTGATTTCCTGACCCCGCCCCCTTCTGAAAATCTGTCCTGCAGCGTCCTGCTCAATCAGCTGTGCAGGTGAACAGGGCCTGAGCTGAGACACACACACACACACACCTGCAGCGTAATGGACACCAGCTGGCAACATCTGGAGGACCTCGGGGGAGGGGGGGTGGTAACTGCAGCCTTCCACAGACCCTGACTCTGCAGAGCCCAAACTGCAGCCAGCAACAGGGATAATCACAGGCCAGTGCTGGGCAAGCATGGTGAGCAGTAAACCACAAGTACGCTAACACACACACACACACGCACACACAGACGCGCACTTGAAAAGCTTAGCGTGCAAACAAACAGCCTGGCACGGCTCGCCGGCTGCTCAGGAGGCCTTACAGCAGGAGCACAACTAGTTCCACTGGCTGGCTGTGTACAGTCAGCCCGTCCAGACCCAATTCTAGTCCCGGCACAAAGAGCTTTCTGTGACATCCCACCAGCGAAGAAGAGGGCCCTTGATCCTGACGCCGCTCCGTGAGCCCTGCGGTCCGCTCTGGAGTTGTGAAAGTTGCGGGAACTCCTGTCGGTCTAAGCTGCGCGCCAGATAAACAAGCGCTGCTGCCGGAAAATGAAACCGTCCCAGTGAAAACAAACGTCTCTGGCTTCGCCGCGGGGAACTGGCGACTGCGAGGCAGAGCGCGAGAGAGGAGCACAGCGTCGGGCCGATGGTGCCGATGATGCCGACTTCGCTGGCTTGCCGCGGAGACCGCTTTTCGGACAGCTGCTTAAGCGGTCAGCCCCTGCGTCTCAGTTCGCCCCTTCATCTTTTAGCAGCCTTGCACTTGCACTCTAACGCCTTATCGCTCCTTCCATCCTCCGTCCCTTTCTTTCCCAACTTCTCCTTTATTTTCCCTTCGCTGCGCCATCAAACCCATTTGCGATCCTCCTGCTGCGGCCCATTACAGACTGAGAGGGGGCGGGGGCGCGCAGCCGATCAGAAGGCAATCAATCGGGGCATAATAGAGCATCGTGTCGTAATGCTTGCACTACACGCCGATCAATACGGCAGCTGCGCCGAGCGCAGTGATCCCGTGTCTGCCGCGGGTCTCCGGAGCCCAGGGCTCTTTCTGCCCGCTGCCCTCGTGTGTGACACCCCCCTGGGGGAACTAAGGGGGTGAGAATTAAGAGGGTGTTATGGCAGAGAGATAACCCCCCCCCCACACACACACACACACACACACAGATTCATAATTGCCAACCCTATCCTGTTCGCATCAAATTGATCCCTGTTCCATTTCAATCCAGAGTAATCACTTCCCCTGTTGAGTATTAGAGCATCTTCTCACGCTGCTTGGGTAAATCTAACCACGCTCTGCAGTGTTTACAAATGTGCACGCGATTAATCATGAAGTGATGCTGCTGAGTTGAAGGTACTGACACAGCAAATTTGTCCAGGCGGGCTCATACTGTACATGACATTTCTACCGAGCAAATAATAGCAGTCATAACCCCATGCTGAACCAGCTGCGCCATTAACAAACAAGCAAATGTCGGAGCATATATCGAGAAATTCCTCCCAACTTGCTTTTCCCCGTGCTGTCCATGTTCTGAAGTCCAGTAGGCCCCCAGACTACCCATGATTCCACTGTCAACATCTGGTGGGACACAGTCAATGCGCCACTGAGACGTGCAACAAAGACTTGACGTATTCGAGCTGCCTCAGACAAACAGCAGCGATCAAAGCTACAGCAACACAGCTCAGCCATGTATGCACGCACACACACACACACACACACACACACACACACACACACACACAACGAGAAAAACATCTCTCTCTCTCTCCCACAGCTCTGAGTAAACACGTTTTGAACGCGGACGGCGTTCAGCGAGACCAGAAATCATTTTGTTTGGCAGCGACAGCCGTTGGCCGAGCAGGTGGGTGACTGAGCGACTGACTGATTGGTAAGATCCACGCCTCCCTCCGCCCGGCGCGATGCCGAGGCCCCCGGTCGGTGCCCGAGATTTGTGTCGGCGGACGCGGCCCCGGTCGTTAAGCGGTGATTCAGTGCCAGCTGTAAGTCAGCCATGCGACGCCGCTGGCGTGATAGAGCCATCGCTCTCTTTGTGCCATTATTTATTCACGGACCACACATCATGCTTTTCGCACGCCGCCGCTCTGCGGCTTATTAGCGTGGCCGGAGATCCCGCGCGTGCCGGCTCCGAACGGCTGGGAAAAAAAAGCCTCCCTCTGCCTGGAAGACGCACTTCGCGTTTCAGATGGATTACAGCTCATCAATCCGTCGGCCACAGAATGCGCGACGACATCGGCGGGTGTGGAGCGTCTGGAACAGCATCCGCACGTGTGCGAGACAACAGGTACTGGAACCGAAACTGGGAGCAGGACCAGGACTGAACCCCAGGGTCCCACTGCAGGACCTGCTCCAACCTCCCACTGCTGCCAATATAGTCGAGGGGAATCAGTGTGGCTGTGTGTGTGTGTGTGTGTGTGTGTGTGTGTGCGCGTCAAGCATATAAAGCCTGCTGTCGAATCGTTTCCCACTGTGAGGGCTTACAGCGTATTACCTCCCCTGTGTGCAACAATAGGCCGTGATTGACAGCTCCTCCTATGCCTGCCCCTCAATTCCGCCTCAGAGGGGAGGGAGGAGGGGGGAGACTCCCTCCGCGGGACGCCCTGAAATAACTATCATCATGCTTTAAGAGCTCCTAATTCAGTCCCACTGACACCCATAGTTAGGCCGCTCTGCTCAGCCTCAACCGTCCCGGCGTTGGACACGCCTCTGCTCGGCCGAGGCCGCCGTTTGAGAGAGGCTTTCTGCGCGCGGCACCGAACAATGGGCCCGGGCGCTTCGTGAAGAGCCCGAGGAACGAGGGGAGCGAGCGAGCCGTGTGCCACACAGAGAGAGAGAGAGAGAGAGGCAGGAAAGCCCTCATTAACACAGCTCTTTTATTTGAAGTGCTGTGCTGAGGACAAGCAATTATTTCCTGCCGGGCCGAGCGAATGCAGCGGCAGACAGCTGAGCGAGGAGGAAGGCCGGCGCACAGTCTTCCTCGGCCGCAGACAGCCCTCCAAAGAGCACCGACCATTTCACATCAGCCACTCTCTCTTTGGGACGTGGGACAGAGCGGCATCTCTGCGGTGCGAGCGGAGGCCTTGTCCTTGTCCTTGTCCTGACGTAATGCGTTAAGAAACATGAGTCCTCTCTCCAAAGCCCCCCCCCCCCACACACACACACACAAAACAGGATTTCTAATCTGCACTACATTCACTGCATTCCATTGTTCTGTACTTGTGACATGTGCAATGACAATAAAGTTGAATCTAATCTAATCTAATCTAATCAAGTCCATTTCCCTTGAGTTCAAACTGGGCAGGTTCAACTCAGAAGACGTGACGTCCACAAACGATCTTTTCGGGGGGACAAAGGGACGAGTACAGTAAAAGATGCGCGTGATGTCCGGTGTGTAACGTGTGCGAGTCTGTTTTCACTTACTGTTACTGAAATGTGTACATGTGCGAAAGCTGCAGCACTGCAGTATTCAGCTTCATCTCCTCAGACAGACTGTCTGGGCTCGTCTCTGAAGCATGAGGCTTGACATGTTTTGCATTTCCAAAACAAAATGCTTCTCTTTGTTGGTGTTCTGTACGTGCAAACCCACGCTGTGTTAGTAAATCACAGGACACCCACGGGATGGTTTCAGAAAACAGGAAGTAAGCCTCACACTTCCACTGCTCGGTCACAATGGAGGACATCGCTGCAGCGCGCCATGTCGACAGGTGTTCCCTTTATTTTGTCCACTCCGTTCACATCAATGAGGGAATGCTACAGGATGACACGTCACGTGTGATGCAATACAGTCCAATGGTAACACAGGCTGCAGCCTCAAAAAAACAACAACCCCACAGCAGAATCAACACAACTTGAACACAAACTGAACCTCACAGCTGTCATGAATGGAGAGATTATTGCACATGCTCTTGTACAGGGTTTCTTAAGTTTGAGCTGAGTGTTCCTAATAATCTGAAGAGTGAGGATACGTTCCCAGGAAGGAAAGCCGTGTTGTCACCTCCAGCCATCCAGGGGTAGCGTGTGTGTGTGTGTGTGTGTGTGTGTGTGTGTGTGTGTGTGTGTGTGTAGAAAGCAGCCTGGGGCTATGGTTCTTCTCTGTTCACTCCCACTGCCCACCAGAGGCATTAAGCATTCATCCTTTCATCCCGCCCTTAAAGTCAATATTTTGAGGGCTTAATGTTACTGTCACTTCTCCCCCCTCCTAATCCTTTGCCTCGCCCTCATTGGGGCAGGGGGGTGGGGGTGGTCTGGTCTGTATGCTGAGTACAGACAGCACTGGACGGGGGAAAGGGAATTCAGAGAAATCTCAACTCTTCAGTAAACTTTATTCAGTGTTTTTCTTCTCCTCACTTATGCTAAGGGAGTCCAGCTTCTCCTCTTCTCACGAGCAAGATGGAGGAAATTTGAAGTGTGTGTCTGATTGCACATGAGAGACGCTTCCACTTCACGCTGAGCAGTGTTTCAGGCTGCGAGCTTCCTGGCATCAGGCAGACTGACAGCCCGTCCCTGCAAAGGCAGCGAGCCTGAGCTGCTCAGTACACTTTGCACATGAGCCCCCTCGCAGCCTTCTCTTAAAACGCACGGCGACCCTGAACGCGTCTCGACATTTCCCAGAGGAGCCGCCTTTGACGACGCTTCCATCTGAAGCAGCTTTCAGCAGGCTTTGCCTCGCCAGCTGCCTCGTACGAACTCTGTAATCTCCAGCTGAGCAGCTCGCTGGAGTGGGCGTGTTGGTGACATTTCTATCCCGCCCCCTGCGCGCTCTATCCAGACGCCGACCGCTGCCTCAGCCAGACGGTGGAGTTCCAGTCTCCGGACCCCGTTTGGAGCTCGTGGGAGGAAGCGGCTTCAGCCTCTTCTTCACCTCCCTTCACCCTCTCTCCTGCCGCTTGCCTCTGCTGCGTGGGAGTTATCTGTCAAGTGGACCCGGCCCGCCTCTCTGCTGTCCAGTCCGTTTGCTTTGGTATAAACACAGCCTGGTTCCAATTCACTCCACAAATCATCAAGCGGCCGGAGGGGATAACGCACCCATTGACCTTTACATTATAAATCTTAAATATAAGACAAACAACCTGATCACAGTAACGCTCAGTATAGAGAACAGACTTGGTGATGATGCATCTATAAGGGCATGGACACTTCATGTCACATCACATGAAGCAGACGAATGGTTCTCCTCCCTCAGTGACAGCGAGCAAGTATGACAATTTCACAGAAGGAGACGATTCCTATAAAAATACGAACACACCACTGAGAAGACACCGAGCAGAACCCAGCTGACCCGCTGTAACCGAGCCTGAACTCAAACCCGCTCCTGCATCAGGGCAGATAGCTGCAGAGGCGACTGTCGTTAGGGTTTTGCGAGTTCGCCGTGCACAGACGACTTCTCGTGGCTGCTCCCGCTCCGCTGCCACCGTGGGGACTGGAGTTACCAGTTTTCACGTCGGGGAACATTTCTCCCAGGGTAGTCATCGGTAGTCGCAAAACTCCCTGAATGTGGAAATTCTTAATCGTGCAAGTACGCGCTTCGCCGGGAGGAGATCCCGCAGCGGCTGCGTCCTTTCCACAGTCACAGACGTGCTCGGTGGTCTGCATGTGCTGTCAGTGCTGCGTGTGGATTATTTATCGTTACCGTACTAGATTTGTCTGTCAATGTTAAAAACAAAAATGAGTCCGATGACAGCAGATTGCCATGCGCTGCGCAAGGGAACAACATCAAGCGAGCGAATCACAGCAAGAGAGGAAACCTGATGCTCAGAGGTCACGCGACGTCTCGACTGATGAATATACAGTGTATGCAAGAGTCTTGCGGGACCACGCCTTCGACAACACGCGCTCAACACGTGGAGGAAAACGGTCGAGTTCAGGTTTCTCTCTCGGTCCTCCATCCGGATCTTTTCCCACGCGTGGATGCTGGTAGAAACAGAAGAGGCTGACCGGCCCCGGGTACTGATGTGCTTCGCTCTGCTGTAGCCCCTGGAGACTCTCGGCTGAGTGAGCACATCCCCCTTGCAGCCCCCCCCGCCCAACACACACACACACACACACACACACACACACACACACACACACACACGCTATACGCTCCTCTCCGCTTCTCTCCTTGTCCTCTCCTGCCCCCTTCCTCGCCGCGGCGGCGTGTTTAACAACTCCCTCGCTCTCTTCCTCCTCGTCCTCATATGCTTTTTGTCCGCAGCTTCCCGAGACGCCTTGCTCCCGCGCCTGTCACGCTCATTCGCCTGCCTCATCGTTTTTCCTGGGAGGGGAGGAGCCCCGATTCAACGGCCCGCTCAACGTTTCTCTGTTTCGTCAGATTGCCAAATTGGCTATTGTATTTAATCACTCACACTCCGCCAAATCCCATGAAGTAATTAAGAACTTTTAAATCCGGCAATTAACGTAAAGATTAGGGCCAGCCGCCCGTGCTCGGGGTTTGAGTGCAGATGCTGATAATGCTGGATAAGCAAAAGCAGTTTCCTCTGCGCAGGGGCTGCTGCGGTGGGGGCGCGGGGTGGGCGAGGAAGTGCAGATATAAATTGAGCGCCAGCATGTCCCTCTTATGTAATTCCATTATCCCAGACAATTTGCCTTAATGTGACAGTGGGAGAATCCATGGATTATAATGACTCTATTCCATCATTGTAAGAGACAGAAAGGCGAACGCACACACGCGGGCGCACACACACACAAACACACACTGCAATCATTTTCCGATAATTGTGCAGCCTCAACACCAACGGGGAGAGAGAGAGAGAGAGAGAGAGAGAGATGCACCTTTGCTTTTTTGACCCGACTACTAACCCACGGCTTTGGGGCTGGGTATCATTTAGATTTTGATCCTTCCTGATCCAGTTTATCAATCCTACTTCCAACATTCATAATCTGCGGATTCATGGGTTTCCCATGTGGTCTCACTATAAAGCCAGAGCGTAAATTCAAACCACGTTTCCTCAGGCACATTTACATCAGTAAATATGTGCAGAGTCGTGGACAAATTGCACTGACTGCCTATGGTGGCCTTATATAAGTTTGCCACAGCATTAACAGCGTTCCCCCCCAGGACGGCGTTGCAGCAGCGGAGGTTAAGCACGTGTGCAAAAGATTTTTGTGCACTCGTAAAGCGCGCCCCATCAGAATATTTGTGTATGTGTCTGCTGGCCCCAGAAGGGTGACAGTGCGTTTGTGCCCAGTAATGAGAGGGGACACGTCAGTCAAGCTCGCACAGCATGTGCTGCGTCAGGACTTTTATTGAACATAGCAAAAAGGATCGTCTTTAAAATGATCGACATTTAAATATCAGCGAGTGGCTAGCAAGATGTCATTTATTATGAACTGTCCCTTTTTTCCAGAATTAATTGCGATTGTGTCACCACGCTGTTGTATTACCAAACACTTCACTCAGATGTAATGACATTTTCAGTAACATACATATATGGCGTCACAATTCCGAATACTTGGAGACATCATTTGATTGTTCTACACACACACACACACACACACACACACACATTTCCACTGCTCATTACTGGGCACAAATGTAGTTTATGTACTTGGGCCTCAAGAGCGACTACATTTCATGCATGCGCTTCAGCTCCACTGCGACGACTCCATCTTCTGCTGTTTTCAATGGACTGAGCTCAAACCATCAAGTTTGTAAGAGCGACGTCTTCACATCACATCTGATGCTGCCAACCCAAATGTCTCTGACCGGTTAAGTGTGTTTTCCTGAGTAAACTGGACTCCACCCATAGACATCACCTGACATGAACTAATATTAGAGTTCCATACAGCTTCTCCGCACATCTTTCCGTCGACATCTACAACACTATTAAGACCACTTTCTATTGGCCTCACATCTAACGCCTATATCCATGAAGCCCTGCGTCTCCTCCTGCTGTCCACAGAGAACATGTGTCCCAGCAGCCGTCTGAGTTTAAACTAACAGTGCACCATTAAAGTTTATTTAATCAGGTCAGAGCACTGTGTTTTGCTAACAAGACACCACATTTGTTGTGTTTTATACAAAGCACAGATGGAAGCTCCTTCAAACGGTTGACAATGCAGCAACAGTGCACAGATAACAGCGCGGCAGTCGGAGAGTGAGGTACCTCAAGACTTCCTGTGAGCCCCGCCATCAATCAACTTTAGAGGGCTCCTAATGGTTTCTCCCTGGGCCCCCGGGGCTGCCGGAGGTGCATACCAAACACCGCCACAAAACAAACTGATGTACAGCAACACGGTGTCACGTTCGCACAGCGATCGGGTTCGAATGCCAGAAACATTTCAAATACGATAGCGCGCACCTCCGCGGGGATGCTAATGCCAGGCCTTCTCCGGTTACCAAAGAAGCGGGCGCCCGAACGCAGAGGCCGGGGCCGCTTGGACTTGTAGATTAGCGGCGAGGTCAGGTGCAAAAAGCAGGGTGCTTTCTTGTTTAAGAGTCAGAGCGGCAGCGGCTACATTTAGCCCACATGAGAATCACGTTACATCACTGAGGCGGACTGGGTCAACAGGTTCATTAGGCTGCGCTCGGCCGGGGAGAACGGGGCCTCTCCCCGCGCGCTGATGCCACAGCTCTCGTTAACGCACATTCTTGCCACCATTAGCGCAAATCGGAGCTGCGTGACCTGCAGTTACCTGGCTTACCCACCGCTGGCAGGGGACAAAGCGCGATTCAAGTCTCGCCAAGTGCGAGCCGCTATCTGTCAGTCAGCACGGAGCACGTTAATTGCGCACTCTCCGTAAACACCTGTGGAAACAGTTGGGTGTCTGAGTGCAGACTGTGAGAGGGGGTGTATCAATCTGGGGGTGGGGGGGGGGGTATTCATCTCATCTGAGATCTCACACAGGACAGGTACGTCGTCACTGCGTGAGTCAAAGTGCAGCTGAAAACCACATCGCTGCACTGCTGTTTGCTGACGCGCAACCTGTTGTGCCCACATTTTTCTGGAATGCGCAGACGCGCGATTGACTCGGATTCCACCCAAGACTTCATCTGTCTTCTTCTCGCTGCAGTCAGCCACAGCCAGTACTGGCTGACCTTTGTCCCAGGACACCAGAAAAGAAAGAAAGAAAAGAAACAGCTACATTTGGCAACTGTGGGGGGAGTGTGTGGAAAGAATTAGCTTCCAAACACTACAACACCAAGCAAATCCAAACATGTCTTAATGTAATCATGTCACACAAATCAATGCCTAAAACTGATCTGTCCTCGCATTGAGGAAAGAAGTTCTTTGAAGCCGACCAGCAGTGAGGAACTCTAATTAGTGCACGCACGTGTCCTCGTGCATAAAAGCACATTCAAAGCAAAGCCCCAGATAAAAGCACCAAGACAAACATCCACACACGGCCTTAAGTGCTTTGTCCCATGCTTTGCTTGAACACATCACACGGTGAAGGGAAGACAGATAATTCTTGCTCATTAGAATGAGAGGCAGTGCCACAACTGCACAATTATATTAATCAAAGGTTAACTACTCAGATCAAACGACAATGTGCGACAAACACTCCAGTGATGTCATGTGCTCCCATTTACCAAACTGAGGCGGCTGGGCTGTTGCCAAAGCACAGTGGCAGGACGGCTTCGACATGCTCGTCTCCGCTTCCTGCTTTCGCGCAGCGTGTTCAGCCTGCATCATCAGCTGTGGCCTTAAACTACACACTGCTGGGAAGAAGCTCATGGGGGGGCAGACAATCAAGATTGAGCTCAGTCTTTGAGATTCTCAGCAAACCAGCGTCAGCGTGTTCTCCCCGGTTGTGGTGCGCCAGAGGTGTCAGCCGAACCACTCAGCATAAAAACCACAGCTGGAAAGGTTAGAGTGGGGGGGGGGGCTTGTCAACAAACCCACAAATGACTCATCTATCTCTCCACCTCACCATGCAACCAATGACACGAGCAGACAAACTCACACCGTGGCACACACAACTCATCATCAAAAACATTCCCCAGAACAGGAGGAGGCGTCAGCATATGCACTAAACCGAAAGGGAATCCCATCACGATGTTCAAGTTATAGCGATTTCATCTCGGTTTCCCATAAGACGCTGTGCTCAGCTGACATCACAAAACGCATTCTGAGTTGAGCTCAGGGGAAATGTCTGGGGCATGCAAGCCTGTTACTATAAATGCTGATATGATCTATGATCGTCAAAAAAAGGGAATTCACTTGTGTCACAGGGAGTGAGTTTTGAACATGATTAATCCCAGCCAAATGTTGTTAGATGTTTAAAACGAAAGAACAGAAAATGGATATTTGGAACACTGGAAAGAAGGAGTGAACCTCCTCTGAACACCGTGTCAAACCGGGCTGGGCACGAACACACATTGCCTTAACACATGTGGCACGAGGGACAAAAAACAAATACCGAAGCCGCACATCTGGAGTCGGTCTCCCGGTCCCCGCGTACAACCGCTTGTCTTCATGTAAGACATATAATCATTGCTTTACTGTATACTGCTTTGCTCCGTGCACGGTAAATCTTGCTTGTCAGACCTCTACAATCCTACAGGTAGGTGAATTGCGTTGACGTGCATTCACCTTGTTTCACTTCATGGGGGAGGAGGGGGGGGGGTAAAAGCAGCCCGTTGGCCGTTACTCTGATGATGCACGGGAGCTGTACAGCCATCGTGAAGTATGGTCCTTCTTCCACCACCACCACCCCCCATCACCCCCCAGCCCCCACCACCACCCTCTCTGGCGAACGAAGCAGCCAGCCTACCTAGACGAGCGCACGGAAGCAACGCAATGTTTCGTCGCATGAAATGAGAAACTACACGGATAATCCAAACGACGGCGGGAGATGTTTGCGAGATTGTCCATCAACAAGTCCCCATTCGCTCGCAGACAAATAGGCTGTCGATCAAAGTTGTCATTCCCGTAAATTGCGATGCAACGCCGCTGCAGCCAGCCGAGCAGGGGAAAAACGAGACGCTCAGACGAGAGGGGGAGAGAGAGGGAGAGAGGGAGCGAGAGAGAGAGAGAGAGAGAGCGCTACCGTTACCTTGTGGATGTGCCCTTCCTCACATCGCAGATGCTGCATTTGAAAGCCTCGGCGGTGTTCCTGAAGGTGCAGACGCTACAGTCCCAGTAGCCGTCGTCAGCGGTCTGTTTGGCTTGTCTTTTCGGCCTTACAGACGGGACAGACGTTAAGGTCAAGTTAGTTTAAGGAATTACCACCGACACATTTCACCAATTAACTGGAAAGGAAATTGTGACAAACGTAACCTGTTGTGTAACACGCAAGCGACTTTGGACGGCACGACTCGTGGCGGTGTTGTCATTAATATTGGGTTCGAGTCCCGGCAAGTGGACCTCCTAGGTTTTTTAAACATATCCCTTCAGTGGCGAAGCGGACGACTATCCACACCGTCCGATTGTATCGCCAGCTAGGCTAGCAGGCAGGCAAGCGTTGCTAAAAATTTCGGCATCGAAGCTTAGCCTGTCGGCTAACTAAACCAATATCAAACAATGTCAATTTCGACATTGACCCTCCAAAAGGCTTCATTGAGAGTGAAGAGCGTTTCAGGGAATGCCAGGCGTATCCTCTGAAAAAATTCCCTTTGTCTGTTAAGTGACTGGGTTGTAGGGAGCGAGAAGCCGCCATAGTGACTGCACTATTCTAGCTAGCTGTGGCATACCAACTGAAAAAGGGAGAAACGATCCCTGTGAGAGAGAAACGCTTCCGAATATCGAGCCCAAAACGCACAAAACAAGTATAAATCGACAGCGGGTGGTCCCCTTACCTGGTAGGGCTCTTTTTGTCGCCCATGGTGAAGAGTAGTCCTCGGAAATAAGAAGAAAAAGGGGCCTCCTTTAATTGTCAGTGAGTGTAGTAGGATCCAGATAGAGCCGCTGCTGAAGCTGTTGGCAGACAGGCTCCACTCAGCGCTGGCTCGAGGCACGGCACAGCGACTGACTGCACTGCACCACGTGACCGCCAGCGGGCCAATCGCGCTGCGAGTCGGTTTAAAAGTCTGGATGGATGTTTGGTGGTTGTTTTAATAACTAGGAGGGATTTTTGATAGACCTCTCCTCAACCCGCTCACACGCACGAACAATATAAAGTGACAATATTTATATCATTTGTAACAGGAAAAATTAAACCACCAAGCTTTTCAGACAGGTGTAGTTGACAAAATAGCTTTAATTCTGGGCGATGGAAAAACCACAGAGGTAGTATTCTGGCTCATTTATGGTTGATGACAGTACATTTTTTAAATAATAATAGCGTTACAGAGATATGCAGGATTGACCAACTGTTCTTGACTACAAAAGCCAAGAGTTGCATTTGTACACCACCATCACAGGATGTATCATACTTTACCTGTCAAACCTCTCCCAGCATGCAGTGGATTAGAGAGACACTCTCTGGTGTATGTGTCTGTCTAGACAGACACATCCACACAAAACACCAAGGCTGTGATTTAAATGCCTTTGCTGTGAAGGACTATTGTGGATCATTTAAGCAATGCCTCTCACACCTGAACTCTGTAAAAGATTGTTTTTTTATTTGTCCTGTATAAAGTTGAAAGTAATTTTCTTGCATGGAGGATTAGGCACATCTGCACAGATTGTCAGTTGTCTTTCAGTGTGAATTGTCATTTTCAACAAAATTACCCATTAAACCACAAGCAGTCATTCTTGAGAGCTCTCAAGAATCTCAGGTTTAGCGGGAATAATGAAGCCTCTGTGGACACATTGTCCTTCTTTATTTACTGAAATAAACATATCCACAGTGTCCTTCATTGACTTTTATAAGGCATAAAAATGGTAAAAAAAAAACAAAAACAAAAAAAAACAAAAACCCCAAAAACTCAAAACTGTAATTTTCCCAGCATTTGCAAGAGAAACCTTTAATCGCCCCTTTACCCTCCTGGCTCTGACAGGCTGTGTCATGGAATGTGGTGGAGCAAACCTGCACCTCTTCGCCTCCGCTCTGCCCAGGACAAGGCTCTCTGTGGGGGAGGCCGAGCGTGAATCATGTAGGCTCATTAGCTGCTCTCCACGGCTCCAGGTCCTATTGTGAATCCCTCGCTTTCTCTGTTCAGCGTGAATATCCGTGCCTCCACATAAGTCTGCCCTCCGCCCAGTGATTACCTCTGCTTAGCTCATAGCATGCTGCTCTAATTGAGCTTCATCACGGTGGCCTACTGATAACCACAATTCAGTCAAAACAACATTAAGCCCTGCCTTGCTGGTTCTGTAATGAGTTCCTGGGAAAACTGTTTTTTTTTTGTTTTAACTTGCAAGTTATAGTGTGGAGTTCATTTATATTCATTGGTAGGACGAGTCCTCACAGCTACACATGTTTGGTGTTTTTTTTTTAGAAAGACCACAATATTTGTTCAGACTTGATTTATGGATACAGCAGGGATGATGAACATATTAAAGGAGGCATTTACTGGGATGGGAGACATGCACTTGTGGAGCAGATTCTTCCCTCCCTCATCAACTACACCCTTGAGCAAGGCGCTTGCATTACTCACAGACGGTTTCACAAGACAAACAGTTAGCCCTCATTCATTATTTATGAGAGGTGAGTAGCTGAATTTGAACAGTGTGACATTAACGTGGAAGAACAAATCAGGGGTGAGATTCACCGAAACAACTTTGAACAATTTCTATGATGCAAAGGAGGGTGTCAGTCATGCCAATCATGTTTGTGCAAAACCTGTAAAAATTTCATTCCACTAGACTCAAGGAAAGTGAGCCACTGTCAGATTGTTGTTTACCTTCAGCATAAAACTGTTCAGGCTCAATCTTACTGCATCCATCGTCTCAGACAGCATTTTGTTTGAAGCACGCAGCAGCCTTGAATTCCAATAACTCCAGAGGGCTGCTCAGTGTCTGACAGTAGAAGATTGAGGTTGTACTGCTTCGAGGCATGAATGTGTAAAAACTGAGTAATGTCTAGTGTTTGGAGAAATCACAGATTCATCCCCAGCAGCAGCCAATATGCCCATCAAACCTCATCATCACAGTGTGACAGGATACACACAGTCCTGTATCCTAGGAATTATGTCCATAATGGATGAGTCCGCAATGTTGAGTGTGGCTTTTATTTAGAGAAGAGGAAAAACGTGTCACACTGACTGCACAAATCAATACCTAAACCGATGTTAATGTCTAAAAAAGGGTGGGAGGAGGAGACCTTCCGACAAGCAGTACTGATGAAGCATAGTGACAGCATAAGAGCCAGAGTATACTTTTATCAGAACTAGATGGTAGGTCACCTTGCACTTGGTCGTTCATATGGAAAGTGGCAGATATAGCTGGATAAGTAATAAAAAAGGAGAGCATGAGAGCTTGGGAGAGAAGTTCAAACCCCGGCCAGCATGAAGTGGGTGTGAGTGTTGGAATTTCAGACTTCATCCTTGATTAACCACAGCCGCAATCTCAACCAAGTGCTGTGTTGCCTGACCCTAACCATACCTCAACCATGGTTTCTTTGCCATAGCCACGGTTTGTCCCTTCACCCTCAGTGTCTCAGTGTGAACAGAGGGAACTTCTGCACTGTTGTGTTAACATATGGCTGAAGGAAAAAGTATTAGACTGAGGGTTGCGCCACACACAACTTTTCCCCAGTCATTTTTCATGCAGTTGCTGCAAGGAAAAGCGAATGAGGAAACTATGTTCAAGATAAATACTGATCAACATCTCAGACTCAAGTCCTCTTGTTCAAGTGTTCCAGTTTGCTTTGAGCATCTGCAATCTCAAAACTCCTCTGCAGTTTCACCAGAAGAGCCCACTGTGTAATTTCAATATGCCACTGAATCATTTCCGTGGGCACGCAAAAAGATGCTGTGCCACGTACATGCCTGGTGAGCACAACCAGCCTGGAAAAGGCAGGAAAGAAATCACTGTCTCAAAATCTCTGTCTGGGCCATTTCGCTCTGTTTACTCGTTCCTCGAAAACATTCGGAAACCGAGGAGAGGAGATAAGATGGAGAGAGCGAGGCAGAAGTGGGAGAATTGGCTGCTAAAAAGGCGGCGGGACAGCAGATTGAGGACATATCCTCTCTCTCGCACTCTCTCGTTTTCTGGCACTGATCCATACACGCAGAGGAGAAAAGTGACTTATGATTAATCATCTCTCACAGAACTCCCCAATAACACTCCCCAATCAATACGCCTCGCATGCCAGGGGAGAAAACACAGAGCTTATAAATAAGATTTGAAATGATTAAAAGCCTACTATTGTGCTTTGGTTGCTTGCTTGAATCCCAGTCTTCATTTGACTTTTGTTCAGAATCAGTCCCTTGCGGTTTCTTCCTTCTATGCCTACTAATTACACAGTTTATTTTTTTCTTTACCTCAGAATGTTTGTCATCAAGACACATCTTTCTGTCGTGGCGACACAGAGACTGCTGCTTCGCCTGTTCTAGTTCCATAGTGTTACCACGATTAGACCTGCTTGACCTTTCACATGCGGATGATGCCCATGTGAGTCTGAATATTGTTCTTTTCCTCTGCACATCAGCACATTTATCAAAAGTAACGCAGACCTGCTGTCTGCTTTTAAAGAGAGCTCCAGCAATGTGAAGCAAATTTACAGCCCTCCGACTGCTCTCTCACTCCATTTCACTGTAATGTTTGCTTTTCAAGTAAAGCCTTCATAGATTTCCAATGAAAAAACAAAAGTAAACATACAGTACAAGCACCTCTCAAACAACTGACGCATAAGTGCAGTGAGTAAGCACATGAGAGAGAAGGTTTTCGACGTGACAGCACACAATGATGTGGAATAACCTGATCATTTATTTACAAAAATTGCACCCTCTCTTTCTCATACATTAAATACTCGTGTACACGCTTGCTCTGTCTCTCTCATACATAGTCATGCACACACGCTCTTTCTCCCACTGTTTCTGTTTGTCTCACTCACACACAGCTTCACAGCCATCTTCATTTCCATGTCCATGGCTGTGCTGAATGGCTGTAGTCTTTGCCCGAGCCTTGTCTGCCTGCCGATGTTTGTGTGTGTTTGTGTGCGCTGATTGTCCAGCGGTCAAGCCCTGTCGGAGCTGTGTGGGATGTGTGGAAGCATCCACGGGGGGATTAGAAAAGAGGGGAGGGCGGTTGAGGACACTGTTTCCTTCAGCGGTGGAATGTCTTCATGCGTGTTCCTGTTTGGAGAGGCTGCTCACGGCTCCCAGAAATTGGCAGGAAACCACATGCTCCTAACACTGGGGCCGATAAGAAGGAGGAGGAGGACGAGAGAGGAGGGAGGAGGAGAAGAAGTGGGGCTATGTGGTGGGAAGGGAGGAAGGGAATGGTGCTTTAGCAAACCTTCAGGAAGGTAGATTATCCCACGAAATGCTGGCAGAGCGTCAGCCTTTGTGCGTGTGTGTGTGTGTGTTGAGGAGAGAATAAGGGTGTGTGACAAAAAAGCAGCTCCTTCAGCTCACTCAGCAGTGGAGAGTTTCAATGAATCCGGGGCAGGCTCCACAAAGGGCTGCAGAACAAAAGGCCTGCAAGCTGAGAATGTGCGGCGTAGAGGCATGGCCCGATCTCACGCTTTGTTAACTCTCAAACATAACACTGAATAAAGACTAAGACAATCACGCCTCACTTGTCAATTACCTGCCTGTTGATTGCAAATCTGACAGCGCAGATAGCACCTCAGTGTCCTGTAGCTGTAGCCTCACACACTGTGGACTGTATCTTCTTCAAACTGAATTGTGAGGCATTGTATTTGTGTCTCAAATCTTCAATGTGCAAATGTTTTGCAGAGAAATTATGATCAAGTAAAGAGTCAAGTATTTGGAGCAAACAAAATCCAATTTTGCCCTCACTATATATATTTGCATGTTGCATCGTCTTATTTGCTCTTCCTAGGTCCCTGCTTGGTGTGTTCTCAGGTTTATATGTTAGAAAAAAAGATCTACTGAAAGTATATTTCCCTCTTAAATGTAGTAAAGTAGAGGTACAAAGTGTCATAAAATAGGAATACTCAAGTAAAATAGGCTAGTAGTACCTTAAATTCGTGCATAAGAGCAGCACTTGTGTGAATTTACTTTTGTCCACTGACATTAGCCAGTCAAAGAGCCAGAGTAGATCATTTCTGATTGGCTGTTTCTTTCAGTCCATGGGCAGGCTGGGAACTACTTAAGTCTGCTCTGTGCTTGTGTGAGCGGAGAACTTTTGAGACTTTTGTTTGCTGAAATGAAATGATTCTTTCTTAAGTTAATAGTTTCAGACACGGTATTATCTTCTGTTCCGTCACACAAAAATAATTCCATAGTTCAGACATCTTAACTCATTACGATGTTGTACTTTGCTATGAAGTTCATTACACTGGATCAAATGAGATAATGAACCTAATCTTCACAAAAGTCCAAAGAGACGTAACAAATAAGATTGGAGAAAAGGGCTGTCATGGGTCACCAATTTCCACTTCACAACGCTGCTTTCAAGATGCTGGATGGACCAAAGAAACAGTTGAGTTCACTTTTGGATCACGCTTCTCTGAGCTTTTTTCACCCTCTCACTACAACTGCATGGGCTGAGCCCCACATGTCCATCCACAGTCTATAGTAATTCCCACAAGTGCACACACACACAGTCCAAGGGATTATAAATCACAGGCACTTGGGAAAGGGTTTAGCTGACTACGGCTGGTGTTTATGGTTTTCTGTGACTGAATCCAGCTGTTTGGAGCCACACAATGCTCCGAGAGGTGCAGTCAATTTGGCAGATTAGCGTATTGACAGATGGCGCGCCATCCATCCAGCAATCAATATGTTTTATTTTAATCCCTTCAAATGTTTACTCAAGGATCTGGATACAGAACCCCCCTCTACCCAGGCTCCTCCAGTGGCTATTGTACAGTGTCCCGCCTCCTATTACACCTCCTCCTCTCCCTCCTCCCTCTTTTCCCTCCTGCTTGGACTGACTTTCTGATCATCCACGCAAAAGCAACTATCCCTTGCTCAGGAGGTGCAATGGGGATATGCTCCCCCTCTTCAAGTAGGGCAGCCAAATTGAGCAATCAGACAAGACATCCATCACTATCCTGTGGGGTGGTGTAAATGACCTTGATGCAGTCTTCACACTCAATTTCAGGTACCCTTGGGCTCCATTATGGCGAGATTTTAGCAGCGAGTGCGCGGCCGGCCTTCACATTTGATTCGTACGATACGTGATGTGATAAGTGCGTGATGCAGCTAAGAGAAAGGGAGTACTATGGGAGGTACCGAGGAGGGGCTGGGGGGGCTAAGATGGAGAGGTTGAGTCAGTCGGTGATGAAAGCACAGTGTAAAATTAAGATGGAGTAAGAGGGCTCCAGGAGATGAGAAGGGGAGATGGTTGAAAATTGTTCGAAGAACAAGCAGGTAGAAGGTGGCTTTGGAGGGAAGAGGATAAATTACTTTTCAAGGACTTTCAAACCACCCCTGGTGCTCTCTGTGTCTTTCTCTGCACTAGCTGGTGGAGAATAAAGCACGTCTATGAAAAATCCTCCCTACCCCCCTTCAGCTCTCTCCGCTGGCTGGTGGAAGAAAAAGGAAAACAGTATGCCCAGATGAGCACTCAAAGCTGGAAACATGCTTGCATACCAACAATGCACACAGCACTTCGGTGCAAGACAGAGTATCTGTTCTGACAGAGCGACAAAAAAGCAAATCAAAAAACAAAGCGAGCTCCTGTGGAACAATGATGTGAAGTGATTTGGACAACGGTTTCCTTTTGAGTCTCACTTTTCCCTTCTGATTGAGCGCGTGTTCTTCCTTCCTTTTCCTACCAGTCGAGAGGAATGAGCTGCTTTAGCGCAGCAGCAACGCACGCCGCTCCCCCGGGAGTTCATTTGAGAAACACCACCTGCAGGTTTGAGTGGCATCATTAACAAAGGTCAGATGTGCTCACTGTGAAATTATACACACATGAATTTCTCATTGACTTGTTAATACACCTGATTCCCTTGCCCCGGGTGACAGTTTGCCCTTTGCTGTTTGCTGTGGGGAGAGGTAGACAAGAGTGCACCACGTGGGCACCATGCATCTGATTTAATTAAGAGGCTGCTGATAACACTTTACTCTTGAGTTAAGCAAGCATGTAAATAAAATCAACACCATTAATGAACCAAGCAGCAAAACAAATCAATGTGGGATGTCCAGAGTGCGCAGTAGATTGAGACCGCATGTTTGCATGTGTCCTAAAAGAACTGAAGAATTTCGGACACAGTGGTTGTGTTCTGGTGTCCAGCTTACTATTAACTCAAAGTTTACATTTCAATATACTCTTACAGTTTATTGTAATTTTTGTTTGAAGCCAAAAGATCAAGTGACGGAATGACACATGCATTCTCTCTTGCTAGCCTGTAAACGAAGTAGTCATTCTATGTGAAAATGACTTAATGTGGTTTCACCTTGAAAAGTAAGCATCCACCTGACTGTGAAGAAGCTGCGGGTTTGATTTGAACAGCTTGTTGCTCTGACAACAGCTCCAGAGAAGTGAACGAGACTGACAAGGCCTGTCTAGACAGGAGGTGTTTCTGCCGCGGTTTTCAGTGGTCCGTCTCATGCACGTCTGACAGAACAGATATCCTTCTATTGAAATTGATACGGCTGCCTACACAGGCTGCAAAGCAGCTCGCATTTTACTCATGTTACATGCATGTATCCATGGCCCAAAGCATGCATTGCCACAGTGATTATGCATTGGCAGTTGCCCAAAGAAGGCAACCTACACAAAATACTGTGCCTGAATGCATCCTGTGTAGACACAAACAAAAGACTGAAGCTGCTGCTGCTCTGCTTACATGCTGCTTTCCATATGCAGCCTTGGCAGAAAGACACTTTGTGAGCTTTGAGAGGCTACAGTTTGGCATAGCAGAGACAGATGGGAGTTATTCTTGCAGGTATTTGGTCTAAAAGTATCAGACAAATTAGAATTTCCACTCAAAACATCCCTATGACATAGCTCAAAGAAATGTCATGGATCATCAAAGTGAGTAGGATTAAGTCTGCAGGCACTATGAATTTCTGTACCAAATTCCATGGTAATCGGTCTGATAGTTGTCTTGACATTTTGGAAAAAACACAAAAAATGTCAAGCTCTTGATTGCAGGAGAGGAAAAAATACTAACAGTACTGTGCAAAAGTCTTAGGCAACTGCGAGCTTTTCCATTGATCTTCATTTCAATCTTTGTGAGCTTCAGCATATCTTAGCCTTTTCCACTTGAGAAAGTGTTTTCATGGCTTCGACCCTTCCACAAAGTCCAGTGCTGATCAAGCCATGGTTCAGCTATTATTCAATTGTCACACAAAATACTTAACAGTTTAGCATGTAAAAGCTGTTTTTCATTTGAGGAATTTCTGTTTTTTTAATACTGCATACATATTTTCTGTATGTTCTGCTTGTATTCTACTAAAGAGATAGTAATCAAATTACTAATAATATGTATGGTTAGCATTGCTAAAACAACAAATCTAATGTGCACAGTACTGAACATACCGCCATCCATAGTGTCAGTTCATTAACAATCACATCAAGCTATCTCTGTTATCAAAGAACGGGGCCCAAGATATCCACAGTAAGTTGCTGCTCCTGTTGATTGATGCAGGGGAAACACAGCAGGAAGCCACCGTGGATTTATCCCTTCATCACCCACATGTAGCATATCACCAGGTAGGTCAAAGAAGCACTTCCAGATAAATCTCACACATGCATCTCTCTAATGGTCCCACATAGCATGAACAATTTGCGGTCATAACATTGTGCAAAGGGCTGTCATGTGAGGGGAAACACACCATTAAGAGTCAAGCAGCTGTGTCAGATCAGACTTTTACACAGCCCACTGCTTTGTCATGTCAGAGAAGGTTGTGGCTTGTCCTTGTCCATTGAAGCGAGTGTTTGCACAGTGGAAACAGGCCCAGGGCAGGTTATCTGTGCTGCACTCATCCATGTAACTGCAACATATAAAATACTACGCAGCACCTCCACTTTTCTGCCTTGTGAGTAAGTGTTACAGTCTTCAGGCTCATGTGGCCAAGATGCAATCGTGGTAACACAGTGGAACCAGGACAGACGCCACAGCAGAGTGCGTTGTGAAAAAGCTTACGCAAGCTTCACATGAAACACAACCTCCAACGGAGAGAAAACCGTCGCAAGGGAGAACACCTCCCTAATTAAAAGATGTCATAGCACATCACAAGGAATCATGTGAGAAAACATCTCCCAATTACTAACACATGATTTAGAGTTGCCTTGGATGCAAATAATCTATAGATGTTAATGAAGTGTTGATGTCAGGAGCAATGGGACTATTTTGTGTTCTTCTCCTGTGTTCTACACAAACCAACTAGCTTGAAGAACAACAAGGGTAAACCAAGGGGGCAATGTGACCGTAGTTTGATGGGGGGGAGGGCATGTAAACAGCTTAGCAACAATATTGTTTTTTTTTTTTTAAATAATTCAAAAAAACAAAAACCCAGAAGACTTTGTGCACATAAACATAACAAATGTGGTTTGGTAAGAGGGCAAAGGAGACAAAAGAAATGAAGAAAAAGAAGGCCCCACTGACTTGACTTAAGTCCACCAAACACAGAGCTACTACACTGCATAATGCCAAACAGACAAAACAGCAGTTTACAAGTTGACAGCAACACAGCATACTTCCCCTAATAGATCCTAAATAGACCTCATCTCACAGTTTGGAGGATGACAAGATGCTTGTTTTCTCTGGAATACTGGTGTCCAGAATGGAGGTCTGTTCTCGATTAGAGCCTGTCACGATGCCTTCTGTCACATTCTTGCATCCTCCAACAGGCTGGCTGGCTGAGTCTGTCAAGCTGGACGTTTCCAAGAATAAACTGCTGGCACCAGACTCTCTACTATATGTTGTTCTCCATCTCTCTCTCTGTCTTTCTTCCCTCTGAGATGAATACTTAGTATGATCCACTCTTGTACTTATTCAGTGCTGCCTCTCTGACCCCCAGTGAGAGGAAGAATGCCTCCGCCAGAGCTGAATGCTGAGCACTCGTCGAGCGCTTTACATGTCTACACAATGTGAGAGTAAATGATCTCAAACGGTGTCGATTGACGTCGCACCTCCATCTATTAAGCAGCAGGGGAAAAACAAGATTTTTGTAACGTCATCGGGGTATTTTCCACAGAGGAAAAAATCCCGCTTTTAAATATGATTTTATGTTAGTTTGTTATGGTGTCATGTGAACACAAGAACGCTTCATGAAAGAATCCTCACATGTACACCACATGTACTCTTGTATTTTCAACAGAATACATAACCTGAGTAGATTTTTTAGCTCTTCTCTGCATAAATGTTTTATGAATGGGGAATAAATGTTTTTTTTCTTGAGGTTGCCAAAGGCTCTTGAAAGAAATAGTTCAACATTTTGGGAAAATCTCGTTCCTCGCTTTCGTGCTGCGAGTTAAATGAGAAGTTTGATCCCACATGCATTTCTATATGAAGCCAGAGCTCGATGGCGATTAGCCTGGCTTAAAGATTTCATTGTGGTGAAACAGCTGGCCTACTGAACAAAAGAACAAGAAAAAACAACACTTGCATAATAATGAAATAATACAAACTACAAATGTGATTAGTTCCACTTGGTCCCATGAGGGAAAATTACATATTTATCTCTTGTTTCTCTGCACTTGAAAAATCCTGTTGCCTCCTGATAAGATTTGTAACATTAAAACACAGCGTGTCCTGATGTTACCTCTGGGCGGAGGGGAGGTGTGTGAATGAGCGTGTACAGTTCGTCGACCTACTAGTAAATCCACAACTGATGCTAACAGCCCACAGATGTGTGAAGGCTGGAGTCTCCTGACTCAACCGCGGAGATGAATGTTGTGTGGGTGGGCGAGTGCCTCATTGATTTTTGTGTTGGAGAGATTAGTGCACGTTGGTGCTGGGATATATTAAAGATGAACATACACTTTTAGCCTGCCTGCAAATCCTGCGCTGCCATCGCCCTCGCACTCTGTTCGCTGAGATCACAGGATGGGCTGGACCAGGCTGCGAACAGATGTATTTCCAAAAATACGCATCTCAAGTCTTTTGATCTAATAGCGAATGTTAATGTTATTTAAGTGAGAAAATCTGGGGTGAAATAAATGCATGTGTTTCTAATTCAAATCAGAAGATTTATGGGAGGATGGAAGTTCTTTCTTGACCTTTGGGAATAGTATATGTAACAAAATCCTCCAAGCTTTGGGAGCTGCAGTCAGACGGCCTTTACTCAGCAAATGGAGTTGGCTCAGTTGTCACAGCATGATCTAAATGGGAAACTTTGGTCACGTAAGAACAAATGGACATTCATGTGGAATAACTGTAACCTCTGTCTCTGTTCAAGGGTAGTGTTTAGCATCAGATATGATCTTTTTCGTTCTCCTTCTTCTGATGATTGACCTCCTCTCAGTCGATGCTCAGCCCATTTTTGGTCTGGTGTTGACTGACAGCTGATGAGGTCTGTTTAAGTTTTTTGCCCAGGGTCCTTGCATTATACGTATGCAATGTTCCCTGTGGCTCTTGCCCATCCTCTACTCAACCATAATCAATGATTATGTTGTGTTTCAAGATGTTGAAACATTATTTGAGGAAAATCATTTGGAAACAGGTGGAGGAGACAGAATATGAGGCTGAATTTAAAGTTAGATGGACATTTTCTCAGTGGTACACAACACTGAACTATGAGGGATGGGGTTCAATGGGTTAAATCTGTTTCACACAAACTAATTCATACATGATGACTTCAAAGGTAGACATGTTTGTAGCTGTTCCATATGCCCACACTCGAGGGTGGGAGCAAATAATCAGACGTCACACAATGACACACACAACACTGCAAATAGTACAGTAGGGGATATTAGCGAACAGCCTCTCTCTCTTAGGCATTCACGGTGTTGCAGTGGTTAGTAAGCAGAAAAAGTAACAGAAGACTTTACAGAAAGAATATAGTTCATGTAAAAAGAGAAACAAGTTAAAAGCCACCTGGAGAAATTCACTGCATGAAATGAGTATGCTTTGAAAGGTTTCAGAAACTGCTGAACACAGCCCCCTAACTCTGACGATGAAAAAAGACATGGGAGGAGGGAAATTCAAATGTTTTTCTTTATTGTCAATCTGACGAGCACTTCAGATGTGGTGTAGTGATGCTGGCTTTTTCAGGGTATGACATTGATTTTTCATATCACCTTTTGTGGGAGAAATGTGTAAAACGTAAGACAAACCTGTTTTTATTCCATCAAACTGCTGAAAATCCACCCAAAGCAACCAGTTACTATCAAGATTAAATCTCGCAGCACACCTCCAGAGTGATCAAAGTCCTCAGTTAGCGCACCCAGGTGCTCAGCTGACGCATCCACTCTGTTAGGGTTCAGAGGTCAGCGCTCTCCTTGTGTACACGTAAATGGATCCAGTAACCTTATCAACAGTTATCCAAGTGCGAGCTGAGAGCCTCCTTTGTCTTTCGAGTGCAGCGCCGCTCGGCCAAACAGCCAGCGCGCAGACTGCTTCATTCAACATTATCAGTTCATCCGATCTGACACCGTTTCCACAGCCTGACACAGCATTAACATACGACATGCGTACTCCGCTGCTCTGGTGTCAGGAAAATCCAGCGAGCTGCCAGTCACGTTACAGCAGATCGTCGGTGGCGGAGCCGAGGCCCCGCGTTCTGTACAACTAATGACGCTTAAGTCGTTTTCTGCTCTTTGCTCTTAGTTCACAAGAATGTTTCATTCCTCAAATCTGGTTCTTTGATGAGAAGCAGCACCAGTCTTCCAAGACGCTAGACAGAAAGTGTGAGGAGGAAGTTCAGACAGCCACCTTTTTTAAGTCTCGCTATGCTGACAGTGATTTCCCCATCCTCCTCCTTTACCTTCCTCACTCCTTCTCCTCCTCCTAAGCCCCCCTTTTTTTCTCTCCGTTGATGCCGTGTGTCAGTGGGGAGGCACGGCGCTGCACCATGCAGATGTAATCTACACCTCTCCGTGCCAGAGAACAGCGATTGAATCGCGGCGGGCAGCCGAACTGTGAAATGCTGACAGGATCGGCATAGCGACACATGCGCGGGTATCTGCTTTCATGCAACACTTCCCATGGGGGGGGGGGCATTTGGTATTTGGCCGACTCTTGTGATGTGCATGAGGAGTGAACAGGAGAGGTGCTGGAAACTGCTGCACAACTGGGTGGGACAACATGAGTTGGACCACGCTGGAGAGATCTGGAAAGAAAGTGAATTTAAGCTAGTTGGTGATAAGACAGAAGGCCACAAGTGTGTGTGTGGGGGGGTGAGAGGCAGAGCATGAAATAGAAAGAGCAGGTTAAAGGAAGTACGGTGAACTATGGTGGTGGAGGATAAAGCTGTGTTCTGCCTGAACAGCTGTGATCAGGGAGGGACGTCCATTTGTCTGCTTAGCGAGTGTCGACTGAAGAACCAGAACTGCCACTGCCGTGCAAATTCAGGCAAGGAGCCAAGTGGGGTTTCCGTGTTCGCTCAAAAGCAGGAGCTTTTGTCTGTGCCAAGATCTAGAGTCGGTAATGTCAGGGGAGCTTGTCTACAGAACGCTCGGGGAGTACGAGCATGAGAAACCTTTGTTCACTGTCTGGTTGCGGTGTACTAACATCTGCGAGGCATCATTAGTCTGAGGCCCGGCCTGCTCCGCTCTGAGCCAAGAGGGGCATACACGTGGACTTCACACAGAGGCTAAAGGGCACCGTCCCGTGGACGCTGAGGCAGAGCAAACACAGCCAGTGCCTTGGAGGTTCGGCTCATAGGTTCCCTCTTTGTTTTTTTTCCTCCGTACAAAGCTCTCCTCTGCCTGCCTCTGAAGAGAAAATATCAAAGAGCGCGTCTGATGATTGTTCAGTCGACCACAGCTTGAAATGAAGCAATACACCAACAGCCTGTTGACACCAACCAGCAGAGCTTCACCCACTTCATTTTGATTTCCACCCTGCGCTCAGGAGTCATAAAAGTGTCGTCGACTCCATGAAAGCAGAGCAGGAGGGAGGCAAATATATACAGCAGACGCAGCCAAAGAGGGACAGAGCGCTGGTTTGTTGTTTCCAACTCCCCCTAGCACTTACAAGTTCCCTCCAGCACAAGCTCTCACACTGAAATATTAATTGTGTTTGACAGCTGTTTTAGCGATGAAAACAAACATGTGACCAGGGCTTTTTTTTTTTGGTCTAAAGCGTGGACCGGCTCTGATAAGGAACAACTGCTATGGACAAAAGAACAACAAGCTCCAGACTCCACGGCGTGGAACGGCCTCATCAGAAATTCGCTGGTGTTTACTAGTGCGAAACTGCGACAAGCTGTTGTGACCCTCGGCCGTCACGTCCCCAGGAGCAGCGCTGTAAAGGACTAAGAGGATGCGTACAGAACTGATGATGTTCGGGTCAGATACCAGCAGGTGAGAGTTTGAGGAAGTGGAGCCGGCGTTGTGGCCTGCTCTTCCAGGTGAGTCTCCTCCATCTCCAATGCGCTAACGACGTCCCTACAACCCCAGCGCGCTTAACAAGGAGGCAGAGCGATGAGAGGCTCACACACACACACACACACACACACACACACACACACACACACACTGCTCCTAGCATGGCAGAGGCAATTTGCAGCATTAAGCTGCCTGATAGCACATGTCCACAGAGAGTTAAGGAGTGATTTAACGGACATTGCTCACACCAATTAGAGTGAATCAGCCAGGCAACGCCGCGGACGACAAGTGGATGCCGGCGCTGTCAACACGCAGTCTCGCACACGCACGCTGTGGAAAAAGGAGGGGGGGATGTTTCTCTGTTTCTTTTGTGATTAAGAGCATGAAAATAGCCCATTTAGATAATCCCTCCCTGTCAGTGCTGTCAGCCTGAGAGACTCTGACACGTCCCATGCACTCGTCCCCTCATTATCATACGCCAGTCACGTCAAGGGGACTGGCTACAGAGCCCGAAGAAGCTGAAGGGAGGCGGCCACCTGCTTCTGTCTTTCCCGAGCGCCTGGGGCCGCCCCCCACCCCCACCCCCGTCTGTTTAGGGGCAACAAGCCTGTGTGCAACACTACACTGTGCCAGGGACCACGGCAAGAGGAGAGCAGGAGGCTGCGTGAGTCAAGAAGGCGCACAAAAGGATTTCTATTTGCACACCCATTGGACGAGTCAGGCCCCCGGAGAGCACCTGATTCATTTCTTCTCGAGGGCTATTAATCTTTTCAAGCACCAGAATCACCTCGCCTCTCAGGAGCGGGAGAGGAGATTGAGTTTTCTATTACGATCAAGCAGAGGCAGCGTGTCGCGGGGAGCCGGGGCGGTGACCACATCGTCCTTGCTGCTGCCTCTCTCAATTAAAACAAAAGCGCAGGAGGAAATCACATTAGTGAGATCATTTTTGAACTTTCCACTCACGGCGGGGCAAACAAGGTCACGGCGCACATGAAAGACCCGAATGGTTCACTTACTTTCCACAGAGATCCAAGCTGAATGATTTTGAATGCGTCTGCGTGTTGGCTCATATGGTCAAATTCCTCTTGTCGATGCATACAACAGATGGTATTTTAAAGAATAAGCCCCTCACATACTGTACTTGCTTTTTGCCATGTCCCTTGTGCAGAGAAACACAATTGTAGTGGTGCATACCAAAACACTGAACTACTCCTTTAAAATTATTTTCTTATTATTTCCACTGTTAAGAAAATGAGTTAATTGTGTTTCCATTGGGACTGCAGTCAGAGAGGATTTGGTCCTGATCTTCAGCCGAGCAATTTTACTGTCAGCATGCGGCTGTTTGTCTGTGTACGCCGGTTGGTAAAAGAAAATATATCATGAAACTTGGTAGGACATTATTGGACAAGTACTGTTACTAATGGGCTAAAGGTAGCCTACATGAGTCCAGAACACGTTTCTTGGACCCTGGAGGGTCAAAGGGCGCACTCAGTACACGGGTAAGGGGCTGATTTATCAAATGAAAGCCAAAATAGAGCATACACTTCACATTAATTACAGCCCTGTATAATTTATCAGCTCCGTTCATTAAAACGTGGCCCGCTCTCTTGAAAAATGTCGGCTGGCGAGGAGTATTAATTGCAGAAGAACCCACTGAAGTGCTGAGGCTGGCTGCGGATCCCCCGGATAGACTCCAGGACGGCTGTGCTAATGGAGGAATATGGAGGCCACTTTAAGATGAAAAACGGCAAAGGAGCCCAGTGTCACTTAATCAATGTGAATACCCAGCGGGGGAAAGGGAACCACCGCCGGTGGGGGACATGTGGTCCCCGGACTCACGTCCCCGCAATGAAGGGGGTTTTAAATGGGCCGACGTTCTCGGCGTAACTCATCTCAGTCACCGCGACGATGACGCTCGCTCCCAAGGGGGGTGTTGCAGGGAGGGTGTCTCTTCTTGGGAGGTGCTTAACAACACCATCCATCTCGGCAACACAATGCCGCAGACGCTGCCTACCTAAGGAGCCATCATCACCCGTGGCTCCCCTGCTGCCTTCTTTCACGATGGATGAAATTCCCCTTGAAAAATCCTGAGGCAACAGTGTGGCTGTGGCCAGTTCCTCAGCCAGTTATGATCTATAGGGATCACAAAACCTGACAAAGTCTGCTCATTTAGGTCATTTCTGTATTTCTTTTCTGTCCTCCCTCAATCACGGTCATCGACAGACGTCCACTCTGGGGAACACAGAACACACACAGCTGCTGCTGCCGCTGTACGCGAGCGAGGACAAGACTCCGGTCAGAGAGCCGCTTTCTCTCTGCTCCGCCTCGGGCCCCGGGGTGCTCTTATCTCCCGAGCAAGCGGCTGCCGCGCCGCAGCCTCGCGCGCAGCCCTCATCTATCTGCCTGACATGTGCTTCCTTGTTTGTTTTCTCTCGCCCGCTCGACGCGGCCGATGATATTGAGCTGTGTCGACGGCGCTCCTCCATTCGTGCCAGACAAATCAATCACTCCCGCGCGCGGCACGGCCCTGTTTAGCGCCGACAGAGTCTTTTCCACTTCAATCAATGCCGGGGCTTTAGGAAGGGGTTAGTGCTTTTCCTGCTATTTATTAGGAAAAGAATAGCTCCTTCAAAGTAGCTCTGCCAGGCACCTTGGCTGAGTGATATGCAGCAATGAACAATGACAAATGTTTGTCAGCTTCCTGGAATGAGGTTCCTGTCCCGTTTATTTGAGTTTAATGTGTGCATACAGACTGGATTTGTTAATATGGGTGCGGGAATATACATGGATGGTAAAGCAACTGAATCAACAAAAAGGGAGCAGAAATAACACATATAAGCACAGTCAATTCAGAGATTAAAACTGAAGGTGTGCATTAAATCAGCAGACACACACCAGCAGTCCCGAAAAAGTCAAACAACACGGGACAAGATGAAGCAGAAGGAGGCTGGGCTACCTCCAACAAAACGAGGAAAAGTAAAGCGCACACGTTCTCTTTAACCAGCCACAGAAATATGAAACGAAAATTTTAATGAGGCTTCGTGAGTTCATCAATTAAAAGAATATAATTTGAGACAGACAACAAGGTCCTTTAGAAGAGGCTGAAAGCACAAACTGTGCTTGGCATCACGACAAACAGAAGCATTCAAACATTCCACCAGTAGACAGAAAAACACTAAAAGACAGAGTTCAACACATTTCCTTACATTACTTACATGGACTTAACAGTTCATTTCAGTTCATCAAGTGCCTTTCAAGTCCCACAACACTTTCCATCAGCTGATGAAGTGGCTCTCATCAGGACCGTCCTGTGTTTGCACGATGAGCAGTGGGTTTCTGCGAGGGCTCGGCTCCAGCAAAGTCCCACTGCTGCTCCTTCCAGATGTTGCTCCAGTCGTGGCTTCAGCGCCGCTCAGCTGTGAACAGTCCCCCCCCGCTTTGCAGCTGGAGTCTTGAGAGATTTTCAGTTCCTCCGCCACCCGCTCCCCCAGCTCCTGGATCAGCTGTCTGGTGCCTCCTGAAGCTGAGGGGAGGGCGTCCTCTCCCCCCTCTGCTGAGAGGAGTGTGCTCGTGGGCTCCTGGGGGATGGGAGAGGCAGCGGAGGTGGGCTGGGGCTGCAGAGGGTTGTCCTTAGACGTCTCTCCTCCTCCTCCCTTGTTGGAGTCGGTGCAGCCTTGCCCCTCAGACTCAGACTCCTCGCTCTCATCAGACGAGTCACTGCTGCAGCTGCTGTCACCGTGGGACATCGGAGCGCTCTCGGAAGCTCGCCGCTCTTCTCCTTCTTCCTCCGCCACCATTGCTGCTGCCTCCTCCAGCTCCTCCAGCTCCAGCTCCAAGTCTTTTTTGCTCAGAGAGGCTTTTTGTAACATTGCTGCAATGGCTGTCACCTTCTTGGACCTGTGAGGGTGAAGAGGGGAAATGGGGGAAGTTGAGATTTGAAAAAGTTGCTTCACTTGTCTTCATAAAGCTGGTGTACAACTGCGCAGAGAGGAAAAAAAGACATCAACCTACAACTTCATCAGCGCTACTGGGGAAGAGTGAAGCACAGCGACTGACTGATCGACTCGCTCTGCGTACTAAAGACATAGCCACAGGATAACCATCTACAAATCTAATACCCATTAACCAAATCCCATTCTCATCGGAATGCTAAGTAGACCGCGATTTGCCGAGGCGAGGGGGGCTCAATGAAATATGGAAATATGGATGTTTAATAATGTAGGGAAGGAGCGCTGATACGCACGGCTTGGGCTCTTCTCCTTCCCCCACTGCTGCTCTCGCTGCGAGAGGTGATAAGAGACTGAGAGGGATTACAGGGAGAGGCACACCCCACCTCCTCCTCCTCCTCCTCCTCCTCCTCCTCCCCCTCCCCCTCCTCCTCGGTCCGCACATGAAAAAACACGCACACACGTTCACCTCCACTTTCTGAGAGGCTAAGCGCACAGGCTGCAGTGCAGCGTGAGAGGAGATGTAACAGTGATTGGTAACAGCCAGACCGTGCGTGTGCGGGTTGGCATCAAGCAGAGGCACCTTTCACGCCTGACAAGGTTTCATTATCATGTTTTAAAGAATGCATTTGTGCAAGACCTGAGAATGTTGCGAGGCATTAAACAGAAAGAAAATAAAAAGAGATTCTTCTGGTGTGAGTTGAATTTCAAACTTTGGCACCTCAACTCAGGCACAGTGACGAGGACAAACCCTGCAGAACAGAAGCAGGGTAACCCTGAATGGCCAGAGGCACTGCAGTTGTGCACAAAGTCTGCCTGCAATCCAGTCAATAAAAGTCTGGACGGAGAATGGCTCCGAGCTGCAGCCCCGCAGCTAAATGTGTCCAAAGATTAAGATTAAGAGAATGCCCCCGTAAAGCAGTACATTAAACAATGTTCCCGTCCCCTCGCCTCAGTTTTATAGTTGTGTCACTGCGTTAGACACAACGGACTCCTTGAGGAGAGAGGTGTTTTATTGCTGATGAATGTCCTCCTACAAGGCCCCATTTGTGTAAAGCCATCAGATTGTTGGGAGGCCCCTGTCTGCACATTATTCACGCTGGGAATGCCTGCCACGCTGCCAAAATCTGAAGTGGTTGCTATTCGTGCCTCGGTGCGGTTAGGGCTTCTGTGTGCCGCCCCCATTGCCATGGTGATTACGAGCTGACCTCTGCGGGTCGCCGCAATTCAGACTACGTCCATTCAGGGTGGGATAAAAAATGTGCGAGCGACGCTGGTGTGTGCGCGTCTGTGTGTATGCGTGTATTTAAGCGTAGGGGGTGTGTGTGCGTGGACACGCTACTCTTCCGCTGCCGTGCGCATTTTCACACTCGGCTCCCGTTGCCCTCTCTGGCCCAATTAACCCACTGCTGTGCACCAGGATGGCTCCTCATTACCGTGCAGCCCTAATGAGCTCGCTTTTCTGGAGAGGAAAGTGTTTGTGGAAGAAGCACGTAGGGGCTGTGTATTCATTTAAGACCGCAGGAGGGACTATGTAAACAGATCTTACAGGCGTGATATTTCATCTGGATGCAGTTGCGTGTCTATGCCGAGACACAGAAAAGAATAAAGTGGGAATAAGCAGGAAAGTGGTGTGTGTGTGTGTGTGTGGGGGGTGCCCTTTCTCACATGCACCTTAATCCAAAAAATGGTTTGTTAGTTTTTTCAGTCACAGTGTGGCAGAATTTGAAAGCAGTAGCTGAAGTCCAGTTTCCTGCTGAGACGCTCGGGCAGCGCGCCAGCTCGGGACCTCGCAAGGTTTCGAGAAGAATCCTCCCCCGCGGTTTTAGCTCACGGAGCTGTGAGCGCAGCTGAAATGCACAACACTCTCAAGCTAGGAAAATCTGTAAATCCCATCAAGTAAAACCCACAAGACACAAACAGGAAATAAGACGCGCACACTGTGAAGAGGACATCGTCTAACTGGTTGCTTCTTGCATTAAAGGATGAGTTTGTCACCCACACAGGGCCCTGCCGTTTTTAACAAAACAGATACACACTTGTGTTTTCACAGGTTTCTGTCTCCAGTAAGAATGAATGGGCTCGGGGTTTTACTTCAATATTCCTGTCTCCTTATCTGGCAAGTCACAGATGTGTCAATCAAACTTGACTTTCAGGACTGAACTTGAAGTCTCACCGGTAACTAAAACAACACGTCCACACCGACCCAGCCCCATGCATTGTTTTAGTACAGGGCTGATAAAGGTCTGAACACACCAACTGTGTGAAATGTCACGAAACAAAAACTGCGGCTGAGGCTGACGGGAATGTCCAAAGTTCCCGACACATTCAAGTTTTGACCTGATGACGCTGCTGTCAAATTTTAGATCTCCAACTTTATCCCGAGGGAAGCATGAATTTCTGCACAAAACTGCGTGACCTTACGTTAATCATTTAAAACCTGAGATGTCGACCTCATGGTGGCGCTCAATGAAATGTCAGGGGAGCACTTAAAATCAGTAGGATTAAGCTTCTGGACACCACGAATATCAGCACCAGTTTTCAGGACAATGAGAAGTACTGTATGATTGACATCTGTGCAGGGTAAGCTGTTTTTTTCAGTTTGAACACACTTTACAAATCAATTTGGGCATTAGAAGAAGAAAAAAAAGAGCACTGGAGACACTTTGTCCAATATGAGAAATTCTTAATCTCCATACACAATCAGTTTGTGTGAACACACGAGCTGTCGAACAACCAAAACTGACGCATTCCTTCGAATAATCACGTCCAGCAATTCCGTCGATCCCACGTGTGAATGACACCAAAGCTGCGATCCACAGGCCCCGCGCAGCTTAAACAATGACAAGCAGCTTTTTCAGAGGAGGACTACAGCGCATCAAGACGTCAATGCAACTCGGAGCGATGCTGATGAGTGCGCGCAGGCTGTGTGCAGGCTCTATAAAATCCGTGCGAGAGCTTCCTGCAGCGAGGCTGGGGCCGAGGAGCCTCCTGCAGCACAGCCACTTCAAAAGGCTGCCCCGTATTCTCTTTCCCCCGTGGGAAGTCATTATTGAGTTAGCATTGGAAAGGCGCGCTTGTTTTCGCTCCCCTCCCTTGCTCTGTGGTGGGAGAAGCTCTGCCTGCGGTGAATACAAAGGCCCTGTCCAGGAGGGGGAGGGATAATGTTGTACACAATCCAGTCATTACTACACTGCTGTTGTGGCTCGCCTTCATTAAACGGAGGAGGGGTGGCTTTTTCAAGGTTGGAAAACTTCTGGGGAGACAAAGGCGCCTCCGTCTGCCATGTACGCCGTGTATCCGCATCAGTCTGTGAAAGAGCCGCGCTACATTACAAGCTGACGTTTCTTTCATCGGGCTCGTGTGCGCCCAAAGAGCAACTCATTCAGCATGCCTGCGCTGTTGAAAACAGTTCAGATAAAGCTTGTCTTCAGATGTATAAATCTGTGTAATATGAGCGCCGCATTTCCTCGGTGTAACTCGCAAAATGCATCATTCACTAGCTGAGGGGGATAAAAGCTGACACGGGGAGATGTGATCCGTCAGTGTGACTGAATACTGGAACGGACCGAGGCACTGGTTGCCACTCCGCTTCCAGAAACGAGAAACACAGATGTATTTATTCAGCGAGCCAATGCTGGAGATTATACTTAGAGCTGCCTGAGGAAAGAGTTACTGTACTGGAGAAACACTGTCACACAGCTGACACAATAGAGATGAAAATATCTGAAGAGCAACGTTGTTTTTTTTCAGCTCTGGCTGTTTTTCCTGTCAGGTATGACAACTGTTTACACAAACACCTCATTGCTAAGCGGGCCCAGTGATTTCACTACAGACCATAAAGCAGTGGTTGTCAAACGGTGGCCTGTGGGCCACGTCCGGCCCGTCAGGGATTCCCATCCAGCCTGCACAAGATTAATCAGAATGAAAAGACATGCGTGTCTGCATGTGGGATATCCAACAGTTTCTGACTTCCACACATTGATTTTTTTAACAATAAGAGAAGGTCATGAAGGGACATCTGTAGCTGATGAAGACAGAGGAGGAGGAGAGCAGCCAACATGGTGCAGTCGGCAGAAGCAACAGGTGAGACTGACAGCAAACACAGAGACAGAGCTGTGCACTCTCTAGTGTTGACTTATTTATTTGTCACACAAAGTACTTGGCAATTCAAATAGTTGCAGTGGAGCAGCTTATATACAGTGTTATCGAGCCACATACACGTTCAAGTGTGACCATTCGGAACAATGTAAACATATTTGATTTTATACAAACCTTGTTCTATGCAGTGTAGGATTGTGACCAGCTTTAAGAGTGCTCATTTATATCGCTCTCCTTCAACATTAGATGATCTGGCAGTTCCTTAAATGTTATCATAACCAGTGGAAAGACTCGCCAAATCTACAAAGGTCATCAGACTTTATTATCTAAAAAAAATATAAATAAATCCTGAAAGGCTTTTTGTGGTTTGGAGGAATGAAGGAGGTTTTTAAAGCATGCTTCCACAGACGAGGTTCTGTTGTATTTCCCACTTCATCGTTTAAGTTTAAAAGTCGAGCTGAAATTTTAATCATACAGTATTTCCACTGTTGTGAGCACCGGGGCCGGTCTGTGCTGAAAGAGTCAAAGCCCTCAGGCTTGAATTTGAAATTTAGCTGTTTTTTTTTTTTTTCTACGCTGCAGCTTGAAGAGTCAACATTATCAGGTCTGAGTTCCACTACAACTATGTTCAGCTCTTTACTGTCTTCTCTCTCACTTTCTGATTTATGAAATCTTCAACTTTACAGTCATTAGAAGTATGTCAATAGTTTTTTTTTGATACAGACTTTTTTATATTCAGCTGTTTCTATCTCTGAAAAAGGTTATTGGCAGTTCTTTAATAGGACTTCATCTGGGCCTGTGGGGCTGCAGAGACAGAAAAATGATCCCTTCACTGTAACACGCTGTAATAACTGGAGCGGGCACTCCAAGCGTGGATGGAGGAAAATATGCAAATACAGTGCACAAGTCTGTGTTTAAGATGAGCCTGTGTACTCAAGACAAAAAGCTGGAGTGGCCCCATGCTGGGAGGAAATCTGTACTACTTATCCCTGTTAGCTGGGAGACATTTGTGCCTTTGTTCTCCCCAGTGGGGCCTCGCGGCTTCTCCTTCACTGCCGCGGCTAACTTCAGATAGAGCACAACCATTATCTGCTTCAAAGCCTCGAGGACGGGCATATGACAGTAGTGTGACGCTGCCTGCTGCTTTCAGGGAAGTGCTTTCCAGCAAACATCTGGGTGTCACATCAGCCGTGTGGTTAAGGAGGGGGGGCGGAAAACCTGCCAGGCTTGGCTTAGAGCCCATTTCGTCGCACACGGGGAGCATCGCGCCGCAGAAACCGCCTGATGTTAATTCGCGGGGAAAAGCCCCTGGGCACAGGTCAAATGAAAACAGCTATCGCGCTAAGCAGCCGATGGGAAAATGTGCGTATAAGTGCCTCGCGCTTTACAATCGCACACAGAGGTGTACTGAGGTGAACAGCTGTGCTCGGGGGTGGGGTGGGTGGAGGGGGTGTTAACACCACGCCACCACGCGCTGGTGCACTTTCAGTTGGTTTGCTCGGCGCTGTTGGCTGACACGCTGACCCCACGCTCGGCCTCGCTGACCTGAGACGCTCCCAGTTGTTGGCGCTCCAGATGCTTTTCCCTGCGGGGGAGCCACCGCCAGCCTTCCCCAGCCGCATTGTCATGCACACAATGCAGAGGATGAATGAGACGAGGGAGGCGCAGACACCCCCGAGGGCTGCTTCGCACTTGCAAAATAAAAGGGGAAAAAAAAAATCCAAAAACACAGAACGTCTACAACTTCATTTTTGGCAGCTTCTTTTGTTGTTTTCACGCGGTACTGCACACATTCTTTTTTTCCATCATTGTACTCCTTGTCTTCAGTGAAAACAACACCCACTGTTTTGTTGGGTTTTTTTGGTTTTTTGTTTTTTTAGGGGGGGGTGCTCACTTCACACCTCCCATTCACAATTTTTCAGCCGCCACGGCGCACATCTCAGTCTGTCCTGAGACTGTTTTTTCAGCAAAGTGCGATTGTCCAATTCACGCATCTTAAAGGCAAGTCACAAATTCACTCCACACAAGTATAAAGAAAACCCAGAGAGTCAGAGAGAGACAGTTTTTCCCTTTAGACTAATGACTTCATGTGGAAACTCACCTCATTTCCCTCCTCTCACACTAACCCCGGAGCACCATCATTTGTACGCTGCCATGTTTTTTCTTTCCTGCTGGAATCTAATTGACCCAGTTAATAACGGTGGGTGGGTGGCTTTGAGTGAACCATCGCTGAAAAAGGAAGTTGTAGCCCGTCTGATTTAACCGAGGTACTGTAACACAACACCGGGCTTATAAAGCTTTGTCTGCCCTGGCTGCCGTGAATCTACATTGGCCTCTCTCCAAGCTTTCTGATAAAGGCGGAGAAGACAAAGAGAGAGAAAGTGAGGCCACGCGCTTTTTTTTTTCCCTTTCCCTCCACAGTCCAGCAGCTCTGCAGGGGCTTTGGCATGTGAAGACCTTGAAAAAGCACACACTGAGGCTAATGGATGGGAGAGGAGGCCGCTCCGTTTGGAATAATCCTCTCTTGCTAACAACTTGGAGATAATTAAGATGGGATGTGTGCGCGTGGGCCAAGCGAAAACGGTTTCCCCAAAGGGAGCGTGTGCTGAGTTCTGAAACGATGACCATCGCAGCGAGAAGCAAGAAGTTCCACGTCGCTGAGACGATGTGAGCAGCACTTTGCTTTGAGGTTGCACTCTGGATGTCAAGGCACGGGGTTTCTCCTCTGACTCCGTGTGGGAGAGCAGAGGGGCGCGCCTGCCCTGCGGCTTAAATCACGCTGAAGTCTTTACGAGGCTGTAAATTTGAGACCGATGTCTCGGCAGTCAGAGGAACTTTAGGGGTAGAAATGCATGTGGGACAGCGAGGAGATTAAATAAATCAACCCGCCCCCCCACCCCCAGCTGGCGAACACCCATTAATCGCCGTGTCCATCATGCGCAACTGATCGCGTCTGTCTTGGCGGCGGCGGGGAGCGGCGCGATACGGGGATCGCATCGGGGGGTATAGATTACATCTCATCTTACCGCCCGGCTCGCAGAGACGACTCACTTAGCGGAGGATGACAAATCCCGCACGGGGGGGAATATCTCGCACCGAAGAAAACAATGCCTGCGCGATCCGTCATCAAACCTGTCAGACGACACAAAAGGGGCTGCCACAACAAACCGCAAGCGCGATAAGGGAACTTGTTCTGCGGAGAGCGCCGGCTCCGAACCTCAGAGAACGGGCCCGGCTCTCCGGTGCTGCACGCTCCCTTCAACAGTACACTCCAAACATGAGAACATACTTTCACAAACCACAAGTGGAGGCTGTATGGGATTTCTCTTGAGCCAGAATACCCGGACTGAAACAACGAAAAAAAACAAACACGAGCTCGGCTGCTCTCAAGACGCTGGAGGTGATAGAAGTGGTTTTACTGATCTCAACGTCTTTTTTTTCTTCTGGACAGCTTATACGAGGGGATAAAAACCGCTGTAAACTTCGGTTTCATTATCGACAGGAAAAACACAAAAGGGGGAAATGTAACGGTTCAATCACAGGTCAGCGGTACGAGAGCTCGGGCTAATCCATTTAATGATCGATGCAGGGCCTAGCGGGAGTCAGCACGTTGGGGTCGAGCTGACATTTAGTTCCGACGTACCGCAGAGGAAGAGAGCGGAGGAGGTGCAGCGCTCCGGTGCCCCTGAGCCGAGAGGAGACTGATTGAGTTTTTCGGCGAGCTGACAGATCTGCGGCAGTGCCTCGTGCTTACGGTGCAAGAAGACGGAGAGAGGGGCTTCTCCGCCGTCACTGTCATGAAGAGAAAGGAGAACGCGCCAACCCTGAACCTAGCTGCCGATTTCTCCGGCACATTAAGATCCCGCTGGCAGCCGTCGAATTTTTAAGAGCAGAATTCAAGACTTCTGCTGGAAAAATGTAGAAATGAGAACGTTGAGGGTGGGGGGGGGTAGTGAAAAACAGCACTAAATCCCTGCAGACCTTTTATCGTGTCTGCATCTGGGCGCCGAGCCTACAACATCAGGCACACATTTTTCAACTGGGCTTTTTCCAGACGAGCACACCACTTGGCTGAACCCCGGCCAAGAGTAAAACAGAGCTCATTACTGAGTAATGCGCTCGCAGGCTCACATTTGAAATGTGTAAGTAATTGTAAAATATGCGCTCGGAGGAGGAGAGAGCCGTCAAACCTATATCATTTGGAGGAGAAAAAGTGCAGACTCCTCACGGATTGGCTTGAAACGGAGGACGCGTTCACACATGCACGCACACGCGCGCTATTAAAAGTTTCGCACGGAGTGAATCTGCTGAGAGCGACTGCTAATCTACTGCGTGTCAGCGACGGCGCTTTTGACACATCATGACGGAGACGAGGGAGACTGCATCTATCGCCGGCTCGGCCGTTCATTTGGGGCCCCGCTGCGGCAAACGACTCGTCCGATCCCCTCCTCTAACGCGCTGATGCATCATGGGAGCTGAGTGGCACTTGGCTCAGCTCTGAAGGTAATTCTCCCTGGCTGACGGTGTCTGAGGCATGTGCCGTTGGACTTACCTGACCCTCTGGATCCAGATGCAGTAGTCTGTGATGTACAGATCGTTCAGGATGTAGGCCGGGTCGTTCTCTCTGAAGACTCGGTGAACATCCAGCAGGCATCTGAGGACACAGGCCTTCCCTGGGCACAGGAACACACCGTGGCAGGCAAATGGAAAAACAGCGTTATTCTCGCTCAGTATTAAGGATGACAATGTACTCCAGCTGCTGGCAGACACAGCATGAATCTAAAGGCTTGCAGTCATTGTTCCATACATAAAAGCCAAGGTACGGGATCAGAGAAAAAAATTCCAGTGAGCTGCAGAGTAATTCGATCCATGCAGCTTAAAAAGAGTTCCTGGTGAGCAAACGGTGCATCTGAGACTTAAGAGCCTAAGAAGACACCTCCATTTTTGACGTTCAAGTCTGTCAATTTAAAGGCGGTTCTGTTCTGACTTTGTGTCAAAAACGTGTTTGCCTCCGTCTGTCAAAACCAGCAGTGAATGTTTTTTGACGTTTTTCCACTTGAAATCTACTCCAGTCTGCCTACTCAGATATCGTGTCGCATCCTAACAGTCCCAATCGCATTTCTAGTTTTCTTGTGCTCTGACAAACAAGAGGGCCTGATTTACAAATTAACAATAATTCAGTCTATTCAATCCAGTCAACATCTTTATTTTAATTTTTGTCCAGCGCTCTGGAAAATCATTTTCTGAAATTATCCTGCCTGCTCTTAAATAAGGAGCTTATTCTCTTCAAGTTTTCTTCAAGCTGGTTGGATGTTATGCATTTGTCTCTGTCAGAAGATTTCTAGTTTAAACATTTGCCTCCCACATTGAACAGTGTCCTGTCATGACAGGTCTGTAGTATGGATTTGCCACCCCATCTGTTTTACAGCTTAAGCCTTTCAACTGTTTGAGTATGTTTAATTTTGCCACTTTTCTAGAGTAAACACACTACAGCTGCGTAGGATTAGCATGCGGTATGAAATATGGACACAACTACTGTGTCAAAGCCCGCTCTCTTTAGAAACGGTGCAGACAGACAGCTTGATTTTGATTTATTAAAATTAGGAGACCAAAAAAAAAAGGAAAAAGGGACTTTGGCTGCACTAATGACCGGTGATGCTCTGATGCCAAGAATAACAGTCCAGAAAACAAAAACAGTTTGAGCGATAACTTTGTTTGGCCCACCCTCTGGCTGAAGGCGAATGTCTCCCGCCGAGAGACACGTGTTTGTGTGTGTTCAACCACAACTCCACTGTTGATGCTTTGAGCACCATAAACAAAATTCCATTCACCTCCACGGGACTGAGGTGGAGGCAACAGAAATCAAGACGAATATCTGAAAAAGCCCAGCACATAAAGCAGCAACGACATGCGGGGTCAGAAAGCACTTACATGGGAGCGAGTACAACACGCACGGCTTCATACACGCGCATCAACATGTTTTGTGATGGATGGTATAAAAGCTGCACATAAATCATGTTTGTGTTCCTTTTGGAGACATGAATAAATTTATATCTTAGGTACCATCATTACATGTGTATGTGCTGCAAATGCACTAAACTGCGTTGTTGTAAAATGTCTCATTCCATTTTGACGATGTATGACGTTCAGATGTGAAGATTCCATGCCGTTAATTACATAAAGTGGAACCATGATTTAGATGAATCATCTGCCACCAAACACGTTTATGCAATAAATGGCGGGCGCTTTTAGCTGTGGCACAGCTGTGACCCGTGCGGCGTGGTTTACGCTTGTCACCTGCACTTTGGCAATGCGTTTTCCTGTCGTCTTTTAGCGAGCGTCCAACACCACAAATGTATCGCGCGCAGAAACTACGCAGGATCTCCATTTGTTATTCTGACAGACGACATTTTCCTAAAGTATACAACCAGACAAACTGCGGCGGCGCTTGTCCCTTCAATCAGGCGTATAAATAGCCTGGCGATGTGGCCAACGATCCACCGAGGGCAAGGGAAAATGCTCCTCTCCACCCTCCTCTCCTCCGCACAGCCGGCTGGCATTGTCCAGAGACATTCCAGCCCAATCAAAATAAACAGCACACTTGCAGTGAGGAAAACCTTAAACAAACATTTGGTTCTCATTTCGGCATGGGATCGTATGCAGGGAGCTGTGCCCTCAAACGCAGGACTTGGATCACGTGAGGGAAAACACGCTCGCGTCCAAGAGTTAACTTCTTTTTCACAGGGGACATTTGTTTGGATAGAAGTGGAGGAAAGGTGGCTCCCTGCACCGGCTCACCCCGTCATTCTTGGTGAGACGCCTGTGACAAGCGAGGAAGCTGTGTTAATTAGACAGGAGCCGACTGTCCAGCGAGTGGGGAACAATGTCCAGCGTGCAGCTGCTGAAAGGGCAGGACTTGCTGCGTAGATGCGGTGGTAGGTGTGAGGCGGAGCGGAAACAAAGACCGCTGTGTCTTCTGGACAAAAATGTGGCGATTCTTAAAAATCTGCAGAGGCAGCGAAGTGAAAAAGGCAAATAGCTGCTTTTTTTTTCCTCACGCCATGCTTTAATTCCAACATATTTGTGCCGGGTTCTGCGGTTTAAGCTGGAAGAATATGTAAGAAACATTCAAATGTCTGGAAGCTGTATCTTCTTATATAAACAAATCCATTTGACGATACATGTCTGATGATGGATTTTTGGGGTTTATCTATAGTGTGCTATGGTGCGTTACTGGTCGAAATTAGTTTACATTTTCCAACTATTGAATAATACTTGTTTCAGAGGGATTGGATTTACAATTCTAATAGATACAGGACCCCTGAACCATCTTAATCAAGTTTCTGTCACATTATCAGACTCTTTTCCTCGCTGTAGTGTTTTATTATATTCAGTTTCATTTGGGATGTTTGCATGTCAACTGAGATTATTTTAGGTCAACTTTCCCAGTGGCAGTGAACATTTATTCTTGGTAAGACATTTATTTTAATGACTGAAATCCTGGCTAACAGGGAACTGAGCGTGCCCTCTGTCCATATCTCTTTGAACAGTCCTTTTCTCAGAGGAATACACAATATGTTGGACATGGATTTAATAATAACAGAACGAATTTTTTTGAATAGGAGTTGAACGTTTTTGGAAATCTCAGAATATCAGACAGAGGCTGTGGCACCTTGGACAAAAATAGAAATGTATCATCTCTAAAAAGGAGAAACGTGATGAATGGAACTGTCCGATGACAAAACACTGACGTACTAATTGGACTTGTGTTTCCATTGATAAAAATAATAACATGGGGGATATGGGATCGCCCTTGTCAGATCTCTTTGGGGTCCTTTAACTCAGATGAACACCAAAGATTATTGTGCTCTCTTCTCTGACTTTTCAGTTTTTTTGAGAACAGGAGCAAAGGCAGCTTCCAGAGAGCAGGAAAAGCAGCAGAGCCACGGATGATGAGAGGCACATCTTCATCCCGTGTCAGCTCTGAATGTGCAGGGGATCATTCAGCCATCTGGCTCACTGCAGTTCAATTTTGGTGACGAGTTTGATGCAGCCACTTCAAAAGAACGTATTCCACGCCAGCACCTTCTCTCACGCTCTCTGCGCCTCATTCAGGCCTTTTTCCTCTGTTCCACATATATGTGCGCACGCACACACACACACACACACACACACACACACACACACACACACACACAAAAGCCGTGCATCTCATCCAATAAAAGATGATCAGCACCCTGGACCTGAAGGTTTCACACCCTGAGCTGACTGTAAAATTTCATCACTCTCCCTTGATTTTCCGTATCTAGGTCAAAGTGCATATTTGACCTAAAGCTTGACTTCCACTGATTGAATTCCCAAACTTTCCCTGCTTTTCCGGCATCCTGGAGGAAATTCAATGACCAGAGCAAAATATCTCAGAATGAATGTCAGCAGAGATGCGTGGCAGAAGGATCTGTAACAGAGGACCGCATCTGACTTTTCTCGTGTTGTCTTGTGACTTCGATGACGAGTGATGAGTGTGACCCCGAGTGTCTCCCTGCCGCGCTTCACCCGCGGGCCCCTGGGGTCCTCCGCTCCTCTGTACATTACCTGGGGTTCTTTAGTTGCAGACACTGAGGAAGCAGAAGGAGGAGCTCCTCCAGAATACTCGCCACGCCGCCAGAGCCCTGTTCAAATATTTGCCCACGGATAACATTTCCTCCAAGGCCTTAACCTGTGCGCTGCCATTAATGGGTTTGTTTTACTAATTCCTATGAATGTTTGCTTTCACAGCCACTTAAATGAAGTGCCTCAAAAATGGAGCGTGCATTTGCATTCGCTTTATCCTGACAAATTAATTAGGGTGTGAAGTAACGCTGGGAGGAAACACACCCTCAGACAAGCGGCGGGCTGAAAAACTGAAGTGCTGCAGTTCATTAGGGAAAAGCCCTGTTACTCATACATCCCTGATGCATGCACATAATAACTTGCATGAGTTGGGAGTCAGAATTATGAAGAATAACAGTGAAATAATTAGCTTTTTTCTCGTAGCCTCTTATCAGTGGGCTGTTTTGGAACAAAGAAGTACGAGGAAACACTGGGACCATTTCTGGCTCGAGGCGAACATGAGAAATCTTGTAATGACAGGAGATGGTGCGTGAAAGAAGGTGAGGGAAAGAGTGACTCAAAGCACTCTTTCCCCAGCCCTCCTGATCAACCGACTTCCTACCACCCCCAGCGAAGAGCAGAAATGCAAATCTGGGGTTTAAAAAGGCCTTTAATTTGCCATCGTTTACCGCCGTTAAAATCATCACGAGCTGGATAATCTCAGCCCTCACACATCCTGAGCGTGTTTACACCGCAGAGTTTCATCTGTCCGCGGGGGCTTTTGATTTAAAGATTACTCTGGGCTTCGAGATATCAAAGTCAACAGTCCGTTCTCAACTAATCCACATTTTGCTCCCCGAGGAGGTGAGAGTCGGGCTACTCTCCTGCTCAGCTGGAGGCATATTGCTTTCAAACACACGCCACGGTATGCTCATGAACCCGTACAAACCTCTCGGTCGGTCCAGCAGGCTGTTTCTGTCGGCAATGTACCACAAGAGCTGACTTTCAGGCTGTCTCACAATCGAACCTCCATGTGAAAACACTGCTCAGAAGAAAGCACGGGGTGGACAAAATCAATTAGCACTAATTAGCCGGTGATCATGAGTTTTCAGCGGAGGGAAATGAATCCGCACTAACACGTCTCATTTAGCTGAAGCTGTTAGCACAGCCAGAGCCGACTTCAAACTCACGGCCATGTGGCAGACACTGCAGAGGTGAAAGGTCACTGTGGTGATGTGTGTTTATGTGCGTTTGTGTGTGTGTGTGTTTGTGGGTTGCCGGTGCCCACACTAACCTGACTGCAAAATCGTAGTTGTGTCGCGAACAGCGGCTGAGACCAGCGCGAAGTGTCTGTGGAGCGGGTAGCACAGAACCCTCCGTCCGAATGACACCAGGACCTCTTTCAAGGAGCTGTACGTCTGCAACAGAGAGATCATGGCTGTCAGAAGGCAGAAACACACACGTCCACATTTTTGTCTCTTCAAGGAGACAAAGAAATGAAGAGAAATGTGACAGTTGTGTTTTTGGTTCAGCCCTACGCTTCAGCCCAGGAGCTTTCCCTCCTCTCTTTTTCTTCGATTGAAGTCTGGGTCCCAGTCGCAGTGCACTGCAGTCACTGGTGCTCTAATTACTCCTAACAACTCCTCAATTATAAAGCTGGCAAAACAGGGGGCTCACAACTCTTAAACACCTCTGCAGCCCTGGCCACTTAATTGCCACTTCTCTTTAATCACTGCCTTCACTCTCAGATTTTCTCTGCACTAATGGACACACCGCCTGGAGACAGAATCAGGGATTTTCATCCCTTGTTTCTTCTTTTCTTTGTGGCTTGTTAAGGATGTGTTGCAAGCATGTCATCGGGGATCATGCTCTCCCTTGGGCTTGTTTAGTAGGAGTGTAAATAAGGTCTGCTGCCGCAGGGCGGAGGGTGGGGGGGACTCACCAGTGCAGTCGACTGAGGACAAGTAAACATACAGCAGATGGAAGGGGTGGGGGGGTGGGGGGGCATAAGCGAGGCATGCAAGGAAGACAGTGAGAGAATAAGAGAGATAGCACAGAGGGAGAATGGAGTGAGGAAGCCGAGCTGATATCAGCAGTGACACACAGACAGACAGGCAGTCAAAAACAGAGAGGAATCCATTGTAGAGCAGAAAGGGAAGGATGAGAGAAGAGGAGGAGGAGGAGGAAGGGGAGGCAGGCAGTCGATAGGAGCTGACAGTGCTGCTGACTGACTGACTGACTGACTGACTGACGAGCAGTGAGGGGCTGCCAGGCAGGTGGAGACTGTTCTTTACTCCACTGTCACCACAGCAGGTCGACTGCTCCCTATCACACTGTGGGCAGGTGAGGGAAAGCAAACTCGTCCGAGCGGTGATCACGTGCGCGCACATCCAAAAATGCGTGGAGGAAGCTCTGGCATCTCATCGCTCAAAAAAACTATTTAGAGATGCTGGTACACATCTGCCACATCTGAAGTGTAGCGTGGGCTCGACGAGTCCCTTACATTAATGAAGGAATCGCTTGTTGAACTGCATCATCCGTCTGGGCAGCTGTACAGCAGTTGTCACTGAGGGTGTGAAACAACCGGAAACAACAGCAACCACAACCACACCAGAGCGTGAAGTATAACAGAGCATCCTCTACATTTACTCATTTGACAGATGACAGCCACTTCCAAGTGAGGGACCTCACAAAGCTTCAGTGCAGGAGGACAACTTGAAGTAGGAATTATTTACTAAATCTGTTTTATAAAGGCAAAGTGCAAGGAGATCAGGTAAAGGAGTGCATTGAGAGTGTACTGTAAGTGCTCGTTGGACATGCACGGTCTGTATAGAAACAGAAGTGGTGCAGCCTTCACATACTCTCATATGTGTTGGTTAAGACTCAGCTTGTTCTGTGGTTGTTTGTTAAGGTCTTACTCTGTCAATGAGCCTCACCAAAATGTGAGAGTTGTGAAGAGGAAGAGTTTCACATGTCCTGAGTTCCAGGAGGAAAAGTCCTGTTCTTTCTGCCTAAAGACAATGTTACGTGATTCAAAGCTGGAGCACTTCTACAGCTTGCATCGGCCTGAAATTTTTCATTTTTGGGTCAACTGAATGAATGAATGAATGAATGAATGAATGAATGAATGAATTCAGCAGCTTTGTTGTTGCTTTTTGAATTCACAGCCACTCACCAGCCACCAATTCTCGTCACCACCCTGCATCTTTTCAGTGGCAACAGTTAACGAGGTGCATTGGTTTTGGTGTAATATTGACTGTAGATTCAGCCATCATGCCTAAATGATGATTTCTCAGAAACAAAGTAGAATCATAATCATATAATAATCCTAATCTAAAGGATTGTTACAATATCCAGGAGAGTCCTGTGTTTTTATGTGTGAAGAAACTCCAGCATTAGAAAAAAAGACAAAAAAGCTCTATATCTGCAAAGGTACAATATAACAATTAAGAAGCCTAATTCCTGGATCAATGTGATCAATGATCTTGTAGATTATTGTGCTCTATTGTTCTTACAACACAAGGCTCTGTTCCAAGAAGCGCGTTCAAATAGTAATCTTGATAACTTTGCTGAGTAAAACACGAAACCTCCTCAAAACTGGAGCGAGGCCTGATGTAAAAAGATCTGCTCCCAGGGAGTTTTTACTCAGCAGCGTTATCAGGATTACTCACTGACCTGCCCTCTTGGAACAGACCAACAATCATAATTGACTTTTATTTATGTTTACCGTATAAGATGTCTGTCAAACTCAAGGCCACGTCATTTTATGTGGCCCGTGAGAGGTTAAAAGGTGTATGACTGTTTTACAATAAAAGTTTATGATGCTTTAAAGCTTACATTGATGTAAACTACAGCTCCCACAATGCATGGGGATTTGTGACCATATTCGTTGGCATTCTGACACCAGACTCGACACTTATGTCGTTTAACACAGTTTAACTACAGAGAAACATTAAAAGGAGTGATAATTCACACGCACACACGAGCTCGACGTGATCCAGTGACACCACATCATTTACTCTTTGAACCAGGAACACCTGCCACAGATACACATCCAACAAATGCTAACTCCCACACACTGCCACAATATCAGCACCGCAGCAATTTGACGAGTTAAGTTTCGCCATTTTTGAAACGATATGCAGCCAATCCGTCTCTCCGGCTGCCCCGCCCTCTCTCACGCACACGCACGGAGCTGAATCGTGATCTAAAGTGAAAGTACCCATATGTGATCGCCGCTCGCACTTTTGCTCCCGGTCTCCGTTGCTCTCGTGTTGTCGTGTTGTGCACGAGCATTAGGGAATAGACGTGCGCCGCTGTGTAATTCATATCCTGATATGTATACTTTTACACGGTCTAACCCCCCCACCCCGGCAACAGATTGCTGCCCCCACAAATTGCCTCTCTGTAACACATACATGACATGCAGCTGAACTGTTTATTTCAGAGTCAATGTCGGTGACGGAGTTGTCTGGAAAAATCAGCTGGAGCCTCTAATGTGTCCTCAAACATTGAAACTGTCAACACAGTTAACACGGGGTGAAGCGGAGTGTGATGTGGGAAACAGATTTGCGCAGCGACGTTCAGCTCAGGAGCCTCTGTGATAACACATCCAGGCTGTAATACATCACTCCTGTGGGCCAATCAAAACAACCTTGCTCAACAGCTGCTGCGTTGCCACGAGTCTGAAACGTACAAGAGGATAGAAACAGGCTTTTTTTTTTTTTTTTTTTTTAAATGTGCTCTTAGCCATGAATGAATATGTTCATAGCTCAATGCACTCAGTTTTTATCAGGTTTTTCCTTATACAAAAAAACCTCTAGAAAATAATGACAGTAAGGTCGACAATACCTTGTTTTCTTGTCTAGTTACAGAAAAAGGGGAACCCTGTCTCACAAGCACTTCTTTGCCAAACCCAATGACCCAGAAGAAAAGGCACCGTGGTTTCCATGGTGCACGGAGAAGGAAAAAAAGTCTGAAGAGGTTTAAACTCCAGCAACACTGATAGTACATACTGCACTACAAGGGCATCTCAGACTTACGCTCTTGAAAAATCCTTTGGTTTGTGATAAAACATTCAAGCTTTAAAATGCCAGTTTTCAACTGTTGGAGATGGTGGAGATGTGTTTAAGACACATCAGAGGATGCAGTGTGTTTGCTATTCAACCATGAACTGTCTCTATGTTTGCCCTGCCTTCCTGACACATACAAACTCAATCAACTCCTCAAATTGTAAATTTGTCAATTTGCTGGCTAATGGAAACTAGGGATCAGACTGAATGAATCAGAAACCATTTTAGCAGGTGATGTGTCACGTCCTGCAGAAATTTAACTGATCAGAGGGGAATAAGCAAATAAGCAAAGCATCGTAAATATCAAGCTTGTTCGGTAGAGATGCTCAGAAACACCTAAGCACTGAACCTTTCACAGCAGGGTGGTGAGAAGTCCTGCCAACATGAGTCCTTAAGTCACATGTGTCCCTGCAGAGTTGAGGCAAACAGAGGCAGAGCCACACTATGGGGATTTGCAGCCCTTGTTTAAAGGTGCTAAACGCTCTACCCAGGAGCTAGAAATGATAATGAGCCCGGCACATTCACAGTATGTGTGTTGTCCCAACTGGTTTAACAATACGTGAGATTAAATCATTCACTGCCGCACACCTTGTCCTTGTGTGGTCACCAACTCACCTCCAGCCAGCAGAGCGTCCCGCTGAGTTTTCTGATCGTCCACGGGGACTCCACCTGCGAAGGAGGAGGGACCACTCGTCATCACAACAACAACAGAACGGGAACGCTTGAAGATTGTTTTGCCGTTTGGATGAAAGCATGCGCAGCAGCTGCTCAGGTGGACTCGCTCCAGAGTTTAATATCCCAAATGGAAATTAAAATGTTCACATTTCACAGCCTTTGTTTTCATAGCTGGGCTTTAATTCAACGTTCTGCCAGATCATACCTCTGGTATTTCACTCACGCACGCCGTGAAGCGTCTCTAACAATGAAATCGGCCGCGCTCGCCCTGCCTTCCCGCACCTACCGAGTCAGCTACCTCAGAGGAGCGACATAAAGAGGCCTGAACTGAGCTCTCGGATCTGCTGGTAATCTCTTAAGGCTCTGAATGAAATGGAAGGGGGTCTAAGGGATTTGAGGATAGAGGGCTTTGTCATCCAAGGCTAAGTGCTGCTCAGGAGGAGTTGCCTCTTCACACGCTCGCTCGCTCACTCACATTATGCTCGCCCTCCGTGCAGCGCACTTCATAGGTGTAAGCCAGCAGGACGTCCACGAGGCTGAGCCACGCCTGGTTACGGGACGCTTTGTCCATCAGGTGGGAGCGGTTGGCGAATTTCCTCAGCTGCTCCTTCTCGTCCTCCGTGAACGTGACGGCTGCAACAGGGGACACGTGATTTTACAGTTAGACAGCCCAAGACACCGCAAGTCTCTGGTGTATTCTGTGAATGTCCAAAGGATCCACGAGTGGGTGAGAGAAGCAGTGGTGGTGGGGTGGCTGCATATCCTGTGCACACACACACTTGTGTTGTAAACACAGAGCGAGTGTACGACTTCACAAACTCTCTGCACCACCATCATCTTTTCCAGCCACAAGGCACAAGTGCAAACCAATGATTTCCCCATTAAAACACATGGTCATCAAACTGTATCAAGATAAATGGCCACATGTCTCACTGTAACACTGATGGAATAAAAGCAGCTTAATGAAGTTGGTTTAGTGTTCTAAGTCCTTAAGATTACATCCACACTAAGCCGACTCAATATACATATGCATCATTTTCTCTCAGAGAAAACTTAGGGGGCAACTGCTGGAGACTCAGATCCTGGTATTTCACATAAATTCTTGCCAATTTGTTCCTGTTTTCCTGAGGGGAAAAAAATGTCATGCAGAAGCCCTGGACTTTAAGCATGTGTGTTTGCATACTGAAGGTTATAATGTGCAATCAAACAAAGATGCCAAAGATTTTTGAGGCCGATACTGACTATTTGGGAGACTTTTTAAAAACAAACAAATAATATAATATAATCTAGATACAGATCTCTTTTAAGTGTGACTAAGACACATAATGATTCAGACATTATACAGTTGGAAAATCAATATTACATTCCTCTCTGTTAGTGCTAAAATGGTTTCTAAATGAAGTTGGACATTTCTGTGCCGCAACTTCTTGTTTTATATCCGCAAGCAAGCCAATATCAACCTGGTCGATATATCTGTCTAGCTCTAAATCAGACAATCAAGCAGGATGGAGGCTCCAGCCCAAAAATAACAGAGCGCCGGGCAGCATTCAATAAGTGGACATCCAGCACAGACGGCAGCCGGAACGCTACAGCTAAACGTCGAGGACCTCAGACCGCAGAATCAACACACCGCAACAGAGGCATGAAATGGATTTTTCTTCCCTACCTCACTACACGGTGTTCAGTCGGTGATAAGATAGTCGTACACGTTCCAACAACCACTTATACATGATAAACTGGCAATTATAGTAGGATATGCTAAAAAACAAAGAATTTTGTGTTTTGTTTTTTTAATCCAACTCTAAATGTACTGTATGTTTTACAAGGAACTGTTCTTCTGCTGCCACATGACCTAATGAATATGAAAGAATAATATCAGAATAAAGATTAGAATTTAAATATTTGCATCTCCTCAAATCCTGGGAGGTGACTTATCCAGTGGAGCAAAATATTTCAAAATCACAGGAAATCTGTAACACTAGTAATTCGATATATATGATCCCACTGATGCACAGTTGTATGTTTGTGTGCTGTAGAGTAATAAGGAAAAGAGGAGGAGAACTGTCCATTTCCCTGTTGTTAAGGTGTTTTTTCCACTGTTGGCCAATGAGCTGTTATTCTGGAGCAGCTGGGAGCTAAGTGGCTTGTTGAAGGGTACCTGACTGCTGGCTGATAGGCAGCAGAAGCAGAAATAGGCCAAGTAAAGCTAGTAAACCCAATCCCACTTATATGTGAGTGACAACTGTGCAGCTCTGCGTTAAGAAAATGCAGAGCTCCATCGTATGAAAATGCTTCAAAACCTCTGCCTGCTTGCTCTTCGCCAATCCACTAACTGCTGCCTTTGGAAAGAGACGTCTGCTTAATGGGGATCTGTGGCAAGCCTAATGGGGCGACACAAACAGACTTCAATCCCATTTAAGCTATCTGCATCGCTCAGTATTGAAAGGTGCGTGCTGACTGTCTGCAGGAGCATGCTGCGCCTCAACTGCCCCCCCCCCTTCCTTCCTTCCTTCCTTCCATCACCTTATGAAAACAGCTGAAAGCAATGACTCTCTCTGCGTGAGGACAGGAGACTCCCCGCACCGAGCCCCCGACGAGCAAGACATGGTGTACAGGGTGTGTATTGGCTGGAGCACGTGCACAAATGCGCACATGCGCGCAGGTGCAGTGGACGCATACATAAAATGTATATGATCTCTCTGGCTGCAGTGGGAACTTGGCTCTGCTGGGAAGGAGATTCCCGCTGCATTACGTCAGCTTTCAGCTCCCTGCAGATGCTGCCCGCATCCCTGCTCAATGGTGCAGCTGCAGCGGGAGAGCAGGGCTGAGCAGAACACACGCACACCCGTGCACCCACATCTCTTCAAAACACATGCAGAGGCACACAAACACCGAGGCGCTGAGGTAAACGCACAAACTTGCAGAGTCACATGCAACAGATATGGAAGCAAATGTGCACCCGTCGTCTCAAAAACACACACACGCAAACGTAACACAAATGCATGGATGCACAGGCACTCACCATAGATATATGAGAGAAAAGACATGTTGATGTACAGCAAATGTATTTTTTGGCTCATCATTCACACAAACATTCAAGAGAATTCAGCGGTTACAAGCTCCATCTGTTCTGTTGGAGAAATGTTGTGCAACACGCTCAGATTTGTTAATTAAAAACCGATATTCACACAAACTAAATGCAAAGTCTGAAGAGAAACAGAGCACCCACCCCCTCTTACGAGTTGGACACAGCAGCCTCATGATGCCAATTTATATTTTCTATTAACTCGGCAGCCAAGCAGGGAGGTGAGTTGAGCAGAGCTGATGAATTTACCCCAGCCCCGTGTTCATTCATCTCCGCCGTGGAGCCAATCAATTCTAGCGAGCATTAACACACAGTGTGTGCAGCCCTCTCCTGATTGCAAATTAATTTCTGACCTGATTCCTCCAGTTGGAACGGGTGGCCTGGCTCGCCACTGCTCTCTACAGGTCCAGATGGCCTGATGGCATGGAGCGAATATGCTCGGTCAAAACCGCTGCCGAGGGCTGGAAGACGTGCACAGAGCTACGCAAATGCGAGAGGTCGGCGTGTGACCTTGGAGGGCAGATGTGGTTCATTTCGGGCACGCACACGCTGTGATCACGTCAGGCACTAATCACAGGGTTATCTGATGAACTCGGATAGCGTAGCCTAAAACAACAGCTGAGAGCTATCGTGGTCAGAGTTCGGGTTTCTAAGCGCAGCCACAACAAAGTGCAGCAGGTAGAGAGACTGTCGGGACCGTTCGGCCTGAACCAGTGTGTGAATGCGGCCTCCGCTGGGCAGCTGCAGCCTGTCACCGGCCCTGACACCGGAGAGCACAACGGCCCAGTTTCCGCTTCATTAGCACTTGTGACCACATCCATCTGTCAGGTGACATATGTGTCAGGCTTAGCAGAAGTGAATGGGGGGGGAGCTGCTAAAAAGCCTGCGTGGAAAAAGTTCTCCGTTTTAAATATACGACAAACAGTTAAAATCACAAGCGTGCTTTCAAGATTTGACGGCGAGCCGCTTAAATCTCCTGACCGACGCCATTCCTCACACTCAGCCGAGGCTAATGCTATTCCAGCCGTCAATCAAGCCATTAAGTTTAATTTGGCCCATTTATCTACGCCTGGGCTCCCGACTGAGGCACTCTGTCTTAGAATGCAGAATGAGGCGAGGGAGCCGGCGGGGCTGCAGGGAGCCGTAATGCTCGCCGAGCCTCGACTCGGAGTGCGGCTAATGGCCTCCGCGCTGCTGACTGATGGCTGCTCGTCAGCGCTCGGGCCGTCGCGCCGGCGGAGACGCGGCTGGCGGCGCTCCCTCCTGCGATAATGCTATCTGTTTAATCTCAATCCTCTCTCGTCTACCCGTGCACTTCGCGTTAAGCCGCGGTCGCCGAGACAGCGGATGCGCTGAAATTAGCAGGCTGTCAGAGGAGCCGGGTGGAACAATTACGTCGCCGCTCGCAGCGCCGAAGCTCCACGACTCACCGCTCCAGCCAACGAGCTGCGCGTCTCCAGCGACGAGCCGCGGATTTAAAGTAGATGGGAAAGGATTGCACAGAGAAAAACCTACGTCTCTCCTACGAGGAAAATAATGACTGTAAATGCACAAGGGGAGAAATCTCGGGCTTTTCCGCGTTGCACGTTCCAGCTCAACAGTTGTTTGAAGTGGTGAACAGGCACCAGAGAGATGCGGTGATGAGGGAAGGTCGAGTGTGTCTGCTGCTGAAAGAGCCCTGAGGCTGTCTGACCGACGGGCCGAGCTCTGACCTTCCTCTGGAACGGAGCAGCAGAAAGACTCATGCGTCCTTTGGGGATTCATATTTTGTCAGAGAACAATGTCGGTGCCTGGCAGACAAAAGGCCAAGCCAACAGGTTCCCGTTCGGACCTCTGCATTTATAAATGCACTTTTTTTCTATCCACAGTACTAATAGTGGAAGTTTGGGAACGGTGCACTGGGGATATTAAAACGGTCAGCAAGAGCGTTTTGATTTGGTGAAAAAACAATGCGTGCCGGCCGCCCTCTCAATTTTTGCAACTTCATGCCACCTTCTGGTAGCCTTCATGCACTACTTTGCTGGTTCCCTTTTAATTGTTTAAAAAGCTCCAACCACCCACATTCAGAAACATGAGATATGTGATAAGATATGGGTTGAAAACTGAGCATATAAGGGCACAGACGCAGCTTGACAAACCACACACTTCACACTTAAACGTGCAAATCCCTGTGCGTTCACTCCATGTTTACTGTGCAAACACTGGTCCACAGACCTACCTGCTCACAGTATTGGTACTTTACTACAGTATTTATATTTAATACTACTTCACAATTCTACTCCACTACATCTCAGAGGGAAACAGTGTACTTTTTACTCCCTTACACTTGACAGCTTGGTTTGAGAAAAAAATATTTAAAAATAATATATATATTAAACTGTTCAAATACATCAAATTATCCAATATTTCACAACAAAGTCCACAATCAGATCAAAGTCCAAAACCTGGATATGGATCTGACCTCTTATCATGACCCCTATCCACTCTCTGGAGAGAGCTGACCTCTCACTTGGGGGCCAGTAAACAAAATCATCAAGCTTCATTTAAAATAGTTAGAGCTGCTGCTAATAAATAAATGCACCAGTAAGAACAAATCAAATAACATTATATGTAAAATGTTATATCTGTCGGGGACCACCTTTTCTGCAGCGGAAACGCTTACTTTGTGCATACTTTAAGCAGATTCTGCTGTACTTTTTCTGAAGGAGGATTTTGAATGCAGTACTTTAATTTGTAATTAAGTACTTTAGTAAAGGAACTGAGTACTTACTGAGCAGATGCAGCATTTTTTTTCCTGTTTTCTCATTTGTCGGTGCACCAGAAACATTTAACATGTACATTTCTTTAAAGGAGCCAAACCTTAGACTAAGTCTAGCAACAAAATTCAGATGAAACAGCCTATTGATCACATGTTTAATGATGAGGACAGATTAACGTGAACTCACCAGCTTCTCCCTCCTGCTCTGTGGAAGGACTCAGCTTTGTCCACCATGGTTTAAACTTCAGTAGTCCCTTTATTTCATCATCCTCAAACAAATCAGCACTGCAGTGACACAGGGATGTTAGATGTCAGCCAGCCCAGATAAAAGAGCTACATTTAGCAGCATCAGATTTTTTTTCTTTTCTTTGATAAACTCACAGGTAGTGGTCAGGGGAAAAGGCAGATGCCTCCTCCTCCAGCCTTGCCTGCCTCCTCTCCGCTGCTGATGTTCCTTCCGGGTTCTTGATATCAATCACATCACTGAGTTCCTCCTGTCCACAAAATTCATGGCATTATGAGGCCACATTGCATCATCTAAACTCTGTTTACATGATTTTAAAGCTTTGTCTAATCTCGTTCACAAAGGGCATTGAGCATCGGACAAGACTCATCACCCGTGGATCTCACCTGTAATCTGGCAAACACTCCAGACCTCTGATTGCCAAAGCCGTATTTCTGCAGGTTTCTCAGCTCCTCCTCGGAGCTCTCAGTGAACAACTCCTGCTCGACCTGCCAGTCAAACTCTTCTTCATCTTCCTCCTCTTCATCACCTCCGCTTTCACTGCATCCTTTTGAAAATGTTACGAGGTAACAGTTAGTTCTAGATTAGTTCTGCACCAATCTTCATATCTGTCCTATCTACACGCTCCAAATCACTGATTTTCATTCAGTAAACGAGTTTAACTGACTGACACAGTTGACTCACCTGTGCCTAAATCCTCTACCAGTGGTTTTGCTGAGCGGGAGCCTTTTGGGGCAAGGAGACTTGTCAGCATCTGAAGTCCTTCAAAGTGCTCCCCAGCTGTCTCTTTAGGGACCCGAACTGTGAAAAGACCTACAACAAGATAGGACATGAAGGGAGAAGGGATAGGGTTAGGATCCGGATGGGTTTTTGTTTTTTGTTTCTTTCAGGGAACTCGATCCAGTGCTTTTAAAGTTTTACATCAGACCATAGATTTTATATTTAGTTACTTAAACTAGAAAACTGACAATATAAAATTAAAATACATGACTGGATAAGCAAAAATGTATTTGCCTCAACAATAAAATAATATCATCACAATAAAACAATATGTGATGTATCATACTCACAACATGTAAGAGGAAGACAATATGAGAAACACACAAGACTGTTGGGCCAAACACTGATAACAGTCTTTACTAAAGTACTCATTTCAAAACTGAAATACACAACCCTGTTTATTGAAAACTTTTTCATAAGTCACATATTTGAAGTTGAAAATTATATATCTCTTCATAACAAGCCACAGCAGATGAATCAGTTCACCAGCACCTGCAGTACTTCAAAATTAAGCAGTTGCTTTACAAACTGCCATTAAATGGGAACAGATGAATACGAACCATTTGCCTACGCCACAGAGATAAGCTGATGGTAGCCTAAAGACCTCATAAACTTTCAATGCACCCAAGTGTTAAATCTTACAAGCGCTTTACGATAGAAGCTGACTAATTGCTTGCGTTGCAGGCCTTGTGGAATGGAGAGCCTGGGAAGAAGGCTCTTAATGATTGCTCATTATAAGTCTAAACAAGGACACTCATTAGTGGCGCTTTATTAGCAGATGTTACAGGCTTACTTAGACACAGCGTGTTAACTGGGGCCATGCTGACAGACGGGCAACGAGGTGTCAGAGTCCATAAGGCAGACGTCTCCATAAAGACAACTTCATTCCAACTGACTGTGTGCAACAGGAAGTCAAAGACTGATCAAAGGGACAGAGAGCAGCACTAAGACATCAGTGAACATCATGCCAATGGTCATTATCAGGTTTCCTGCGCTCGTTACAGAAAATCCTGCATGTGCTCCCTGTCACTGTGTAAAGAGACGTGAGGCAGCCTGCAGGCTGTAATCATTCAGACATTACAGATGGTTCCAATGGCCCTTTAAATGGGATGAAATAACATGATCAGGAGGTTCATTTACCTTGGCTGATTGACTGAAGTACAAATTACAGACACCCAAGGGATGAATCACTGAGTGCTATTTGAACCATGCTTCAGGGTCTTGCAGGCGTGTCACTGGTCACTAATACTGTGCAAAGCGAGCACAGAACGCTAGCAACGCTAGAGAGATTCACTATGCAACAATGCCAATATGTACAGATTCTAATTTTCACCAAATACGTTTAGGTTGTTACACAGAAATCTGTCAATGTCGGTTTTCTGCAAACACGTGAGCATCCTTCTCTAAAAATAACATTTCACATGCAAATGAGACACCTGCACTCCACCTGACACACCCCAGGTGGAGGCTACATTCACCAAAGTGCAGACACCTCCTCATCATGTCATCAAAGCTGGCTTGGTGGTGGCTCTCAAGAAGGAACTCTGATCTGTCATTACTGTTAATCCTTACAAACTGCATACTCATCATTTAAAAAAAAAAAGTTGATTTCAAGTTAGGTCATTCTGGGGTGGCCGGAGTGGCCACATGGTTACCATTTGACTGCAGCCCAGGTTCAGTTCTGGCCAGGAAACTTTGTTGCATGTCATACCCCCCAGCTCTCTCTCTGTTTCTGTATCTTCACGGTTTCCAATAAAGTTGAAAACACTGAGTATTTTGTCTGGACATGAACAATCCTGAACAGAACCCTGTTCAATATTTTCTTTTTGGTGTTAACATAAAAGTGAGTATGTTGACGTAACAACTTAAAGATAAGATCTTGTGAAACTTTTTTCCCCTGCTGACAGAAAGGTCACCGCATTCTGACAGGGGAGGCAAATAACATTTAAAAAAAAAAAGTAAAATTTAAAAAATAACATTTAAAAGAAAACAACTCTGACCTGTTACTGAGTCGTCATATTGACAATAGTAAACAGCAAACTGGTGGAAGATGTCACATTCTTCAGTGGAATTAACAAAGAGTACCTGCCTCTCAAGGCATCTCTCATATCTCTAGTTTTGGACAATGCTGTTACTTTGTGAATAAAAAACTTAACTTCTGACCTTTCAAATTGTGGACATGCTCATAGACATTACTACACAGAAGCCACAACATTGCAAAAACTGGGCTCCCTTTAGCACAACAGCTCTTATTGCCTTTACTGAAAAAGATCAGCAGGCATTTTGCCATGTAATATCACAGCCTGCTAAGTCCTGCTGCTTTACCACCATGGCAGATGATGTCATTATATAATAACGTGACCTACCTTTATCAATGTCAAATTTGGCCTTTTCTCGCCCATCCTCCACTATTCTTCCAGGAAGAGTCAATCTTGAAATAACACATAAAGATAGTGACAGTTATGAAAAGCAAAGCAAACACCCCATTTTCACTGTCATTTTTCTACTGATATTGAGACATGCCCCAATAAATGCCTGCAAATTCAAGTCTGAGACAGGTGCTACTTGAAAAGCCCATGAAAATCACCGCCTTGTTCATCCAAGCTGGGTTTAAACACAGATCAACATTTACATCAGTACATGTGTATTGGTTGACTCACCTGAGAAAGTAGGGCTTGGCATAGAACTTGAAATCTGTGCCATCGATGTAGAGATCAAACTCTGATGTTCTGGTGTAGGGAACACGGATGCTGAGGATCAAGTACTCGGGATCCTGGCTCAGGTCAAAGGCAGGAGTTATCATTATGAATATAGATCTAATACCTGTGGAGTCATAGATGGGAAGAATCTTAAATTCAACTTCGTTTGTATAGATTCGACAGCGGTTTGTCAGGCTGTTAAAATGACTCGTGGCCCAGCTGACTACAGCATGCCACCTTGTGGCTGACTCTATTCATCGTTGTTGTAGTTGATCGCATGTCCAGAAGCTGCAACCTTCATGTGTCACACTGATGGTGAAAACTGTAAACAAACGTGTGTCCGTCGTGACAACTCATTTCCAACTGCAGCACGTCACAAACTGTGTCTTTTGTTTGACTTGAAATTAGCTTGGAACGTAGCGGTCACTCTTTCTTGTCTCCAAAGATCTTTACGCGAAACTACATTGAAAATTTGTGGCATTTAAAATTGTCTCACTTGCTGACAAAGGTATATGTGTCTCAAACCATCACTTTACCCGTCTAACTAATTGCTCTGGTCTGGTATTAAACTCCGGCACAGTCTTCATCTACCAAGGCGCATTACTTAAAAAAAAATTGCTGATCAGCATTCCCGTACAGCAACCTCATGTAGCTATTTCAGCGAAGTTATGGACTCAGCGTGCATAAAAATCAAAACCTTCTACACTACGTAAAAATAAGGTTGTTATTGGCCTATACGTGGTCCAAGTTCAACCGTAGACCCTAAGAATCAAATTGCATGAAGTGGCAATCTATGAGGCCAACACATCTGTCCACGAACCATACGCAAGGCTGAATTCAAGTATTTGTAAAGTTTCGCTTTATTACAAACACGCCTTGAGCCTGTAAACTCAGCCATCACATGAAGGGTCTCCTCGTGTTTCAGCTAACATGGCTCAGTAGCACTGCTAGCTAACAGACACTGCATACCGCTACTGAAAGCTACTTTTTTCATTGCGTGCAATGGGAAATGGGGGTTTAAATCACTTCGGTAACTGCCAAGGAAGTAGCACATTAAGTATACACTTAATAGAAATACACACTCACCAGAGACACAGTAAGTTATTCCAACAAAACACACGCCTATCGCCTCTTCTATGCAGCGTCCATGTTTTACCGTAATACAAAGTACAAATGGGCAGTAAAATGTTCTGTGAACACTCACTTTCTTATGACATTTACAAAGGGTATGGACAATACCAATGTGGAAAATCCAGCACTTGTCATTATGATATGATATGATATGAGTGAATGTGGTAACTGTTTTTTCGATTAATTAGGTATTAATTTGGACAATAAAATGTCGAAGAGGAAAGTGGAAAACACACACTACAACTTCCCAGACATAATGGTGATGTCTTCCATTGTCTTTTACCTGACTAACATTCCAAGACTGTTTTCAGTTGTATAAAAACAGAGAAAAGTTGCACAATTCCACACAGTTGATGTGTGGAAATGGAGACTATGGAATGTTTGGCATTTTGGATTTAAAATGACTTAAATGATTAAGTACTAAGTAAGTACCAAGTAAGGGAATAGTTGCCCAATGTTTTTTGTCCATTGACTAATCAATTGATCAACTCATTTTAGCTGAAATTCAAGATAAAATATAATAAATGCTGTGTGCAGTGCACGAGAACAACATGCAGATAGAAAAAAACCCTGAAAAAAACACATAGCCAGCTGTAATGTGATAGACAGTCTGTTAACCTAACCTAGCCCTTATTAGCATTTGTCCTTCATGCTTGGTGCGAAATGTGGACACTTTTTTCCATGCAGCAAACACATTAATACAAGTAAATGCATCGTGTAATTAGAAATGACTCGCTTGACACAGGGTCGCTCATAGTCCAGTAATGAAGTCAAACCCACAAAAACAACTCCAAAAGTGAATTTTTCATTTCAAAAAACAAATAGACAAAACGTTGTTCTTTCTTAAATAAAGAGAAAAGTCACTTTTAACAGTCAATAAAGAGGCCATCAGGATGCTTTCAAAGCCAGTAGATCCTCTAAAGATTTATAATGGAACTGATGAAACAAATCATACAACTCTACAACTAGGCTATTTGCCCAGGTGACCATCAGCAGTTGTACTACGATTACAATTTCAATGATAAATGTTGCCTTTTTCTTCAATGAAACTGATTTTTATTGTATTTCTGTGAAGGTGTCAATTAAAGTCTTGTAGTAAACGTTTAATGATTTTCAGTTAGCTATTAATATAATAGCACAATGGACGTCATTGTAAAGCTGTTTTAGCTACATCACAGGTAAAAAGAAATTGGTTTAAAAAAATAATAAAAACAACAGATGTGTTTAACCCTTAATGCTATTACAATGTAATCGGGCGTTAATAGCAGCGTCATTACGGTAACGCTGTAGAAGCCGCGCCTCTACTTTGCAATCCTCCATGGACGATGAGGAGCTCTTCTCCGCTCTCCATCATCATCTGCAGAAAAATGCGAGCGGGGAACGGTAACAAAATGTCAACCCGGGCTGCTCTCCCTCACTCGCAGACATGAGCGGAGTCCCGTCTGCCTCCTCCAGACGTAACAAGTCGCTCTTACCATGCGAATCCACTGCAAAGTAGTTGTGATCGCCGTGTGCTTCGGAGTTTTCCTACTTTTGTACTTTTTGGGGGGCAATGCCGATCCGCTGTTGAAAGAAGTTGTGGAAGAGGAGGAGGTGGCGGCGGACAGCAAGTCCTCCCCGTCGCCCCCGGAACTCGGACGCGATGTTGCGGCGAAGTTTGCCAGGAAATCATCTGCCGGAGTCGGCGTGCGTGCGGAGGAGCCTCGCGGGGGACGGAAAGTGGGGAAAGCCATCGATAGAAGTGCCGGCGTGAATGCAAAGAGGTGAGGGGAGTTAGTTTCGTCGATCGTGACCGCTTCTCCTCCACGCCTTCATCCCTATCTGTGCACATTTACACACAGACACACGAACACAAAAGCATCGTCAACTATTTGGCGTTGCTGATTCTCATCTTTTCCGTCGTTAACCCTAACCCTAACCCGCTGCCTACATTGTGCTCAAGGACGCTGGCTTCACAATAACCTGATCTGTCAAGGGACACTTCAGCGTGCATCTGCTCGGCTGCATTCTATAACCATTATGTTCTCTGGTTTATTGGACTGTTGGTGAAATATCTGACTGAAATGTGAGTCCAGAGCGTGACTGATGTGATGGAGTGGGAATGTTGGCAGTGTTTGCAGGGAGGGCATCGGACAGCAGCACACCAGAATGATAAATCATTACCTGACCTCTAAATCGGGATCATTTGACCCTTGGTGTTTCAGGCCTTTCTGTTCCAACTCTCTGCTGCTTCTGAAGGGGCAGAGGTCACCTTGAACGCCATACATGGCAGTTAATTAGTGATACAAATGGACACAGAATGGTTTTGACTTCCTGTTAAATAGTTTCACTGCAACACTGGTGAGATGTTAGTGGAAACGAAACAAAACGGAAACCCATCCTGTTGACTGTTCTCCTGTCAGTCTGCCAAAACATACCTATGCTGGAGCGAAAAGCTTGTCAGGTGTGGCTTTTTTCTTTTTTTTTTTTCCTCTTTTCCTTGTTGTGTTATGAAAGAGAAGCTGCACCCTGACAGACGATCTGATTAAGCCACCACCTCCTCACAGCCCCTTCAAATTTAGACCGGAGGCAGAGTTTGTCAGGTGCTATTTCTGTCCAAGAATGGAAGACATTTTATTATGTCTTCCCGCTTTCTAATTTCAGCCTTGTACATCCCTTGCGTTTACTCCTGGGTTTGAATGCCAGCGATGCCACAACAACCACGATGTGGCTGTGCAGATAGCCGCTCCGACGGCAGGCAGTAATGCGTATTCTGCTCCAAAGCTGGGCTGGAGGTTGGGGACGCTGTTCGGTAGATAAAAGCCATCAAGGCGTTACACAGAGAAAAGGACCTTTACGTCCTCCCAGAAGCCACACTCCTCCATGTGTGCTCAGCTCTGATAAGGGAGATGGGGTGGAGGGAGTCACCAGAGGCCGTAAAAAAATTTAATAAATAACACTAACAGGTTTGGAAAAAGCTCAAGACTCACTGCTGCAATTAGGAGAAAAACACTGAACATCCGGCCAGAGCCTCATAAAAAACCTTTGTCCTACGTAAGGCATGAGCTTACTTTGATAATGGATCCGAGCGATGACAAGGATAGGCGCATAAATGCAGAGCTACATTGTTATTTTAGGGCAGAAACTCAAACATTGCCTCTCATTTCCGCTGCTGACGCTCTATTCATTTGTAAACCTGAGTGCTGGACAGATTTCCTGCGCAGCACGCTTAATGGACAAACATCCCTGCTTTTCCTAATCATATCATTTCCTCTTGACACATCACACGACTTCCTGCAGCCCAAAATAGAGGGAAGTGCTCCAGCTACCAGTCTGAGACAAATAACCAGCAGAGTAATTAACTATTATTTATATTTACTATTATAAAAAAAATGAATTCATTTATTTAAGCAGCATTCCTTTGTTTTGTATCATTCTCAATTAAATGTCTTCAGAGGAAACCACTACTTTCAAACATTTACCACACCGAATGTCTGATCAGTTGATCAAAAATATCAACATATATACAAGTTGTTGCTAAATATCTAAAAACTGTGACAGTCTCTATCTGCAAGATGCACATTCCTTCACTGCACTGCTCTCAGCGTGTGTGGATCTGGCCCCTCTACCTGCTTTGTTACACTGAGTTAAGGTCTGCGTGCTCTGGATTGGATGGGTGTTGATACTTTGCGCTGAAGCAAATCCCCTGCTCCGTCACTTCAGATATGGTTAAGCAGCCTTCCTGGCAGTAAAGAAGTCACCCTCTCGCAGTGGCATTATGCATCGCTATAAAAATGTCATCATGCATGACTGAACGCCCGCTCTGCCGGCACTCTGAGAATGTCTCTGCTTGCCTTGTGCAGCCCGACCCGGTCGGAGGGGGCGTGTGTGCGGGCCTCATCAGGAGCAGTTACATCTGTCTGTTACACTGGCTCACTCGCTTCCAAATTACTGGTGAATGAGTCATGGCGGGCGTGGAAGGAGAAGCTAGAAAGATACAAAGACTTCCACTGGGTTGAAATCCAACACCGCTGAAGAGCAGGATTTGAAAGGCGAAGCTTAGAAAGGGACAAACCTTGCCAAACAATGACAACACTGATGATAACACGTTTTGCTGGTAGGACAAAGGTAACTGTTTCTTAACAGTAAGTGATCAGGCAAATGCAGAAACTATAAGAGACCAATGAATGGTTTTGGTCATTCATCAAGCAGAAACACCAAACATCTGACTTTGTGTTTGTGTTTCTCTGTTGGGATATGATTGGAAATGACACGCTTTAGGGTTTTGGAATGCTGGACAAACAACATGAGCAAAAGGCATCACTGGGTGCTCCACCTAACTGTGATGAGGATTTTTATCTATCAGCTCAACAAAGTTGGGTATAAACCAAAATACGTGTAAAGAATGCCTGATGTCATTGGTCAGTGTTTTTTGGTAAATATGAAAATAACTTGCTTTCACAATGTGCCTGTCGAATGTCATCAGGATTAGTCAGCACATCTTGGAGAATTTGACTGATGTCACATGTTTGGTGTTAGATGATTCAGCTCGATGTGCCGATGATCGCAATTCCTGTCACAGGGTGCCTGAGATGAAAACAGACCAGACCGTCTGTAGGCTGAGTCATCTGGCTGTGGCTGCATCATCGACCGTCCAACCAAAATCAGAACAACTTCATTTCCTGCGAGGAAGTTTGTTTGCCCTGTTGACGAAACAGATAGAGCAGTAACAGTCATAGCACAAGCATGAGCACGATTCGCAAGTGATCTGCAGTCAGTCTGAAGAAGTGTTTGAAGGTTTCATTCACTTTGTTAGCTTATTTTGAAGAGCCCAATTTCGTTTCCACCCAGCCAAGGAGGAAGGGCATAAAGACAACATGTGCAGGTCAGCAGCTTTGATACAGTGCACTCTGGTTCAAGCCAAAGTCAACACGTTTGATCGGAGCTCAACAAATGACACAGCTATATGCCAATTAATGAAATGCCTCGAGGTGCTCTTTGCTGTGGTTTTAACTCTGGCTCTTTTCTCCTGTGCACGTTCATTTTTCTTTGACGTTATCTTTTTCCCCTCTCCTTACATGAGTTGAAAGGCTTGGCTGTGGAGCTCTGCAGGCACAGGGCTCCTCTCCTGCTCACCCTGCCGCCAGTAATGAATTCAGTCCTTTTGTACCTCTTCTGTGCTTTTTGACTGCTTCCAGATGTGTGGAACACTGCCACGACACAAAACATCATGTGCGCGGCCCATGATTTATGCAACAAGGAATTTTTTTCCCTGTTCATTCTGTCTTTTATGCAGATATCATTTCAAGGGCGTTTATTTTGCACGACTTAAGTCCAAGGTAATTACGCTTGCGTAGGAGATACAGAGCGCATTTGGTGCTGGAAAACAGGAATGTGTGTTCAACAACCTTGACAGAGCGTCAGCCTTTGAAGCGCGGCAGACAGATTTCTCAGCACCTTCTCATTCATCCTCATCTGCGGTGCATCAGCGTCCCTTAGCCATGCAGAAAACGAAGTGTCACGCTTGGAGACGGCCCCGCAACCCGTCTGTCAAATTTCTCCCCTCTCTCCTCCCATCCGTTTCATGGTGGACCCTGCTTCCTCCAGGCTCAGAGAAAATCCCTGCCGTTTGAGAAGGCGCAAGTCTTTAAACAAATCGAAAAACCTTCCACCGCTCTCCCAGAAAACGCTACGTGCAGAAACTGAAGGGCCTCTGTTCTCTTTTGTCTGCCAGTCCTCTCTCCCTATGGCTATGGAAATATGTATGTTGAACATGTTATTACAACCAGTCCCATGTTGTCCGTGTATATGTGTGTGTGTGTGGAGGACAAGTAGATGATATTGGCCTTAGCTCGAGGCTCTGTTGTTGTACTAAATGTTTCCTCATTGTAGGGGGAGATGCTCTGCACTGCTGAGTGTATTTTAACTCAATGGGGCGGAGGGAGTTTTCACATCACATGAAGGATTTCCTTGCCTTTGAGTTTGGAAGAACAAAGTCCAGTGGGAACGTGCAGAGCTGCAGACAAGAAGAAGAAGAAGTGTGTGTGTGTGTGTGTGTGTGTGTGTGTGTGGAGGGAGGTTAATGTTGAACAATATGCGACGGCGCACATAGAGATCTCTTGTTTTTCAGAGAAAGAGTGACTTTGCACCTTGCATGTCTGGCACCAGGATCAACCCGTCAATCTGCCATCGTCTTGAATGCTTGAACTCTTGTCTCCTCTGTCCTGATTCTCAGAAAGCCCAACATGAGTTTCTGTGGTGCTGCTGACATGTTCATGAAGTGACATGCCGTTATTGTCTAACAGTGGCATGCCGGCGTGTGCTGCTATGTTCTTGAGCCTGGATGGATTTGGCCACAGATGGAAGTGTAGCCAACAGATCTGTTTACTCAATCTGTGGCTGTGCAGTCACCTAATCTGTGTATTGTGTGTATTGTTTTATTGTTTATTTTATGAGGTGTCCTGATTTCGTTGTACTGCAAAAAATCTGCTCAGATCCTGAACCAAAACATCCAAGTGAGACTGTAACCTCATGTTCAACCACGTCACTTAAATGGTCCCCTGTTGTGTTGTCCCTTAAATATGTCAGGCTGAATTGCAGGAAAATGTGCATGACTGATGCTGGCAGCGAGTTTTAATGTCATATTTATTACAAGCCTGATATATTGCTGCAGTGAGGCAGAAAAATGCACAAAAAGTCAAAACCCACAGCATGCAAGAGGCTCAGAACCATCTGTGGTTTCAGTGGAGGGTTTGAGCATCTCATGGTGTTTCCAACATGTCAATAAGAGTTAGTTATGTATAGGGAATGTGTTAAATTGCTAAACAATTTGAGGAATATTTGCATAAAAATGTACATTATATGTCAGAATTGGGCATCTCTGTATTGGTGAAGGTTTCAAATAACAGTGATTCTTTTAGCACTTTCCATCGCAGAGTCCAAACTGCTCTTCACAAGCTGTGCAGTAGTCGGGCCAATTTACAAGCGATGAGTGAGCGGAACAAGGTTTGTGAAATCAGTGATTGTCAGCAGATCCAACCCCCTCCCAACATCCCCCACACGTGGCCTTGGCCCATTTAGAGCTGACAACCCTGTTGGGTGGAGAAAACTGCACATCCTGCACATTATTTGGTTGATTAATGGAGGAACCTTTTTTCCTTTTTTTTTAAATTTCTCTGCTCTTACCGTTGCATGGAAATGATGACACATAAAGGTGTCCGGGTTAATTACTTCACTGTACATTGTCCATTTTCTTTTGTGCTAAACTGCACAGCTCACTTTTCATCCCTATCTGCCTGCCTCTCTTGCAGTAAACTGCGGGGTAACGGGGCCCGACCGGTGACCAGGCGCATCCGGGCCGAGGAGGTCATGCACTTGGCTGTAGTGGCCTGTGGCAATCGCCTGGATGAAACCCTTACCATGGTCAAATCAGCCCTCCTGTTCAGCCTCAAGAAGATCAAGTTTCACATATTTGCAGAGGACCCCTTGGCCCCCCAGTTTGAAGAACGGGTAAGGAGCCTTCAGTTGAATCCGAGCGCTTGCATGCACACAGTGCAAAATTTTTTTCAGATGTGGTACCAGATGACTGTCTTTTTGAGTTTCTCTCCCGCGTGTGCTTCTTGAGAGGCTGCTCTGACTCCAGATATAACGCAGCACATGTGAAACATTTCCCCTCTGTTGGCAATAGATGACATCCAGATCAGAGCACGTTTAACTCTGCCTCTCTGCCTCCCTCTGGTACAGACATGCAACCCTTTTAGCTCCAGGCCGGGCTGCAATATATCACCGTGACACCCTGCTTCTTCTCCACCGCCGGGTTTCACTTCAAAGTCACCTTTACAACGGTGCCTGGCATGTTTTTGATTAGTTCTGCTGATACTGTATCTAACAGTCTATTAAAGCTGCTCCAATTAATGGGTCTCAGACAGCACCTTAAAGAGCTTTAACTCCAAACCCTAAATCTGCGCGCTTACTGTCATGTGTTTGTGTGACTTCTTTGCCATGTGTAGGAAATCCCCTTGTTGAAGACAGGGAGTCTCGGTAGTCGAGGACCAGATAATGCAGCACATGTGCTGGGTCTGTACAGTAAGGGGCTAAAGTAGAGACACGGTGGTTGGAGACATGGCCTGTGTTTTAGTAAAGTCTCTTTTGATCGCCCGTCCTCGTCAGCAAAAACCCTGCCAACAGCTTTGCAGCGCTCTCTCTCTTTTTAGGGCCACACTGTTACCCTGATGATTAGGGAGAGGCCGGGCCTCAGCCAGTACACTGCAGACTTGAAGAAGGTGCCTTCTCTTGTTTAGGCTATTGGTTCTTTAAATGAAAACAACAGCTGGCGGCCATGTGGGATCAACGCAGAACTGCACAGCACCGCGAGACATGACTTCATTGTTTGAAATGGCCTGGCCCGAAAGCTCTATTTCACGTTGATAAGTCTGTGAAAAGAGAGAGAGATAATAGCCATCATTCATAACGACCCCCTTTTTCTCACTCGGCCTTTTTGAAGAAGTCCAACAGGCACTTCCTGTGTGTAAAGTGTGACGTGTCGCTTCACTTCCAGCTGAGCAAGTGGCCTCGCTCCGTCTCGGCCAAGTTCCAGCACAGCATCTACCCCATCACCTTCTCCGTGGGCAACGCCGATGAGTGGAAAAAGCTCTTCAAGCCCTGCGCCGCTCAGAGACTCTTCCTCCCTGTAAGACGGCAGCACTCATCTCACCCTCGTGTCCTCGATCGCAATTGCATGACCTGATTAACCGGCATTCAGAGAAGAAATCATTAATCCTTTTTATTTCTCCTCAAACAGCATTTTCCCACCCTTTCTTTTAACCTGGTGCGTGGTTATAATTAATTTCTGGCACGGTGATTGATGATTTCACACCTCTTCTGCAGCATTTACTTAACAAATAAGCAGTCTACTGGGACTTAACCCAGTAATTTCATCAAGTGAAGGTTGAGCCAGGATATTGATTTTCTTTTTCTGCTGGCGTCCGTTTAAATTGCAGCCAGCTTACTTACCATGTAATGAACATATTGCCTTTCAGATGGATCCACAGTGTTTTTTTTCCCTCTTGCTGCAAGGCAATCAATGAACATTCACAGTTCACTTTATTAGGAACACTTACTGAGCACCTCGTCGGAGTGTTTTTGCCTCTACAGCAATTATTTAAGATACATTTTAGGTCCATCTTCATTCTCTACCTTCACATACTATCATAGATGTTACACATAGCACTTAATAACTTGCATAATTAAAGCAAGCTGTCCCTGGTTTCGTTTGGGTTGGGGTGCACACTACTCATATAATAACATTCCTTAGTAAGGTTCCTCGTCAGGCTGCATTGGTATATGAATCACTAACACTAAGCTACAGTGTTGTGTCTTAATTATTTGTGGGGTTTTGCACTTGTCAGCACGCAACAGATGCATTCATGTTGAAGGTTCAAGAGCTTTAAGAGGCAACTTTGATGTTAATTCTGCGGACATCCGCTCTGTTTCTGTGGTCTGTGGCTCATCAGTGGAACTACACCATTTCCACAAGCACCATTTCCACTGACAGAGAGGGACATCTGCATTCTCTTGTGCCTATTATGGCATACCTGTGGTTCTTCACACATACAATTAGGTTGTTGAAATAGTGGCTTGCTGCTCTCTTTTGCCTTGTTGCGATTGGTTGCAGCTTCGTTACACACATGCACCAGGGCCCAATCCTAACAGTCCATGCATGGTCCAGCACACTGCAGCCAACAGTAATGTGGTTTGCTCTGGCAGCTCGAGCACATACACTACCACTGAGTCCTACCGGTACTCCAGGTGCTTCTGTCTTTACTGCTCCCGTACCTCAGACTTTTTGATCCTGGTAAGCAGCGTCACAAACTCTGCCACAGCAGCAGCCTGAAGCCCGTCTGTACTGCATATTGGAAATGGTATACTGTAAGAGGTACACTTTGTGACAGCGAGTGCTAAACTGTGAAGTAATACATAATGTTCTCTGTCCTTGTGCTGTATATAAGGAACTTAGTTTGGCGGTCTGAAATATAGCTTAAACTCTCAAAGTTTCTCAACTCTAAAGAACTGGCTCCGTGACAGTGTGGGAGAAGGGAAAAAACAAATTTTATCTCAGCCAAACTCTCTCGGTGTAATTTTTCTACCATACATTGACAGCACGATTCATCATTGGATACTGGAAGTAATTATCTCAGCATCTCCAACGTTTGACGATATGTGAATTCTAAGATGCTCTTCCACAGACCAGCTCTGTCCAGATACTGACTTTTTAAATCTTTTTTATCACATCATTATTATAAACTGTACAAACAATAATGAAAAAGAATGTCAACTCTTTCTTGAATGCTGGAACTGAGGCAACGAAAAAAAAGGCTTTTTCACTCATATCTGTGTGTTCATATCTGAGTACGTCAGTGTCTGACAGGGAGTTGTATGAGACTATTAAGATTTTTTTTCTTTGCAGAAAGTACTGAAAACCATCTTCTAACATTAGGCTTAGAGTACAATATTTTGATAGTGACTGGATGAATTGCCAGATATTGATGGTCCCCTCAGTATGAATTGATTTGTCACTTGACTTTTCCTTTTGAGCCATCATCAGGTCAGACTTTTAATTTGTCCAGCACTTTGATGTAGGGCTGATTGTAATAGATTTATTTGATTCATCAGTCATTTTCTCAGTGCTTCAGTGGATCACCTGGTCCATGAAACCAGTTTCCTAGACTAAAAATATTCAATTTGGCATCATTTTAAAAACAGCTGATTTTCAAATTTGAGAATCTCAAAGAAAAAATTATTTGTTGTTTTTTTTTTTACTTTAAAAATAATTTAAATGATTAATCATTAATTAAATGTTAATTTTCTGGCATCTGGCACATCTTCTTGTGGGTTTATGATGAAATACATTTAAAAAAACTCACATCAACTGCAAGTCTGATAACATGCAAAACAAAAACACTTTACACTTGCCAAACGTCTGCCAGGATCTGTCAGGATTTATTAATATGCGAGTCACTGGTAGAGCATGCTGTTTGTGCAGAAAGGCAGAACATGTACCAACAACAGATTCATTTATTCAGCTGAGTTTTTGGGCATGACATCAAACGTGTAATCGAGTCCTTCCAACTTCTCTATATGGAAGGCTGCTGTTGACTGTGTGACTGTGTGCTTTCAGGTCATCTTGAAGGACGTGGACTCCTTGCTCTACGTGGACACAGATGTCCTGTTCCTGCGGCCCATGGATGATATTTGGAGTCTCTTGAAGTCCTTCAATGGGACGCAGCTTGCAGCGATGGCTCCGGAGCACGAGGTCCCCAAGATTGGCTGGTATAGCCGCTTTGCGCGCCACCCATTCTACGGGGTCACAGGGGTCAACTCTGGTGTCATGCTGATGAATCTCACAAGGATCCGCAGCACACTGTTCAAAGTAAGGTCAAAACACAGCCTTATTTCCCCATGCTCTGATCAGTTCAAAGTGAGCTGTGATTCGTCTTTTGCATTCTGAAGTGTTCTTTTTTCCCTTGGAGCTGAAGTCGCGGGCTGAGTGCTGTGAGTGGGCTGTGATTGAAGCTTTCTGATTACCACGCTAGCATCACAGACTTCTGCCCTCAGAACTCAATTTAGCAGCTCTCCGGTTCTTAATGCTGCCAGCAGATTGCAAATGGAAGCTGGAATGTAAATGGGCTCCTCCTTTGATGGTGTCTTTTTGAAAGGAAAGAAAAAAAGAGGCTGCTCTCGAGCTGTTTGCGAGTGAACGTTGTTGGTATTTCAGAACAGTATGATCCCTGGTGGCCTGTCGTGGGAGGATCTTCTGCATCCACTCTATCAGAAGTACAAGAACCACATCACCTGGGGAGACCAGGACCTCCTCAACATCATCTTCCACTACAACCCAGGTACAACCCATTTTGCATTCGTGCCTTCTGCAGTGAGCACACTGCACACTTGAAAGTCGGTGTGAAGCACAATTAACACATCAAACTGTGTATGTAAATGTATTTTAAAATACTAGTCTGTAGACTTTCATCCCTGCAGTGTCCCAATGTCGACATGTTCACATAAATTGCATCTTATTTCACTGTAGATAAACCAGTCTACATATGAACGCTGACGAGTAGACATGTGAGGATGTGGCTCTGGGCAACAGCAGCAGACTGAGTCCCAGCTGCAGCAGCCAGATGATGGCATTAAGTGCTCAGAGCCACGAGCAGAGCTGGTATTTGCTTGACAGCTCTGCAGGGCGGAGTGTTTGCTTTTCATGTTTAGTCTTTGAGCTCTCCAGGAATACTCACATTAGTCCATGAGCATTGTTCTGACCTGTTTTCGCTTGTTCTACAATCAGGGAAAACGTCTTCAAAAGACTTCAGAGATTTCTCCGGCTCCGGATTTCATGAAGTTCAAAGGGAATCAAATTGAGCTGGCATTTTGATTCCTGTTGTTTTTAACTAAAAATAGAAGAAGTCTGTTACTGGTAGCATATTAAGGGGGGGTCACATGTCTGATTTCACAACTCAGTGTCTGGTATGTCTGCCATTAGTGGTGACACGTGGTTGGCGGGCATGTGGACCGTTCACAGTGCTGTCAAATTTTGGGAAATGCCTCAGACAGTCAAGGGGTTGAATGATGGACATTCAATTCTGCAAACCCTCCTCTGATTGACATTTCTGCATCAGAATGCCGACTGCACGCTCCCTCACGGCCATGACGTCTGACAGATCTGACATCTCGTAGTGGCCTTTTATTGTGAACCAGACCCAAGGCACACCTGTGCAGGAATCATACTGTGTAATCAGCACCTTGATATGCCAAACCTGTCAAGTGGATGGATTGTCTTGGCAAAGGAGCGGCCCTCGCTAACATGGATTTGAAAATATTTGTGAACAGAATTTGAGAGGAATAAGCCTTTTTGTGTGCTTAGAAAATTATTATTTATATTATACTTTTTTCAATGCATGAAAAATGAGATCAAAAACAAAAGTGTTGTGTGGATATCTCTGTTCAGCAGACGTTCGAAACCCATCAGTCTGATCAGCATATGATTGTTGCGTTATGAATGGGTCAGACAGGTGAAGCCAGACACAGGCTCTGAAACACATCAGCTGTTGAATACAGAAACCTGAATAACTATTGCAGTGTGTGAGGAACTCTCATTGGAATGAATGGGGTGATATTTTGGAACAGTGTGTCCATACTGATACTTCCACTGAGGGACAGCATATCCTCCACTGCTGGCTCTATAGTGCCCACACATTCAACTATTACAGGTTGCATATTTAGTTTTCTCATCACAAACTCCACAGTTGTGTTTGTTTACAAAGCCTATGAATCCACCAGTCATACAAACGCAGTCCAATTGGGACTGTGGTGCTCCGTGAAACAGAGGAAAAGAGTTATTCTGTATATATGATTTTTTTTTTTTTACTCAAGCCCCTGTTTACTGTGAGAACAACCATATGTATTACAGGGTCATTAAGTCTTTCTATCAAGATTCTTTTGGTGAAATAAGGAATCACTTTTATCAAACTATATCAGCCACTTTCCTCACATTGTCCTGTGCAGGGGTCACAGTGTGTGTTGTAATAGATGTGTAACACTGTGCTTATGTGTGCTGTTTCTCTTCTTCCAGAGTGTCTCTTCATCTTTCCCTGCCAGTGGAACTACAGGCCTGACCACTGTATGTATGGGAGTAACTGTAAAGGGGCTGAGGAGGATGGCGTGTCCATCCTCCATGGAAACCGTGGAGTGTATCACGACGACAAGCAGCCAGCTTTTAAAGTGGTCTACGATGCAATACGTGATGTAAGTATTTTAGTTAGTTGGTTCAGTTTTCAGTGACACAGTATAGTAATGATGCATAGCGCCCTCTGTTGAAGCCCCGCATCCAGTGCAAGGTGGATGCGTGTGGGTACACTCACCAAGCATTTTATTAGGAACACTATACTTACACTAATACTGTAAAACAGCCTCAGTTCTTTGTGGCATTGATTTCACAACATGTCCGAAATGTTCCTGACATATGTAGTATTTACTGTATATGTACTGTATGTATATAAATCTAATACATAGTACATACTAATATAATGGATATTATTATAATATATGCAATACATTATTTATTGAGTAATAAGCCATTGTCTACAACTGGCTTGGATTTAGATTTTTGATTTTAAATGGACTCTATGTAATGCAAACATGCACATGTTCCTTTAAGGACATCAGCTCAGAAAAAGAGCATGTTTGAGTATTTTCTCTCATGCGTGCATTAAACAATCTGGGTCAGTTTTTAAATTTAGAGTTTGTTTTTTCCGGGAGCAGAGTCGGTTCCCCCTGCTCGGTTGAGATAAGCCTCTTAAAGATGAGCTGTGCCGTAATTTATGATTAATACAGAATCCACCCCATCCTGTTGAAGGAATTTGTCAATACATTTTAGTTTGTGTTGTGTTCCATACAAAAAAAGTATCAAACTGACATAGCTTTGGGACCAGATCTGTCACAGCGTAATGACTCTGTTTCTGCAGTTTCCCTTTGAGGACAACATGTTCCAGTCGCTCTTCTACCCCATCCAGACCAACTTCCTGGACACAGTCAACACCCTGTGTGGTCGAATCCCTCAGGTCTTCCTCAAGCAGATAGAAAAGACCATGAGGAAGGTGTTTGAGGAGAAAGTGGTCCGACACGTCAGACCGCACAAATAACTGATGGAGAAAGACGCTCTGTTTTATCTGACAACATCAAGGACCGTCTTGCTGTGAATGATGTCGTACCAGCATCTCCCAGACAGAACTGGCAGCGTTTGCGACATATTCAACAGGTGACACTTCCTGGACAAATAGTCTTATGAACATTATGATCCTTTAAGTGATGGTATGGGTAATAAGCCTACGTATACAGAGAAGCATACAGTGCTGGTCAGTGATGCCGTAGAATAGGTTTGCCTTATTGCCATCTTAAAATGTTCACATACTAGTAACATTCAGTGGAGATGAAATATATAAGAGTGATGGAAAGCTGTCGTGGAAAAAAGACTGCATTGATTGTTTTTTGTCAAGAATAATTAAAGTATCAGCTCATCATCTCAAGCGTACAAGCAAAATTAAAGGCTTTTTTTTTTTAATCAACCGAGCATTTAACAAAAGTATCCACCTTTTTATTTTTCCTCATAAACATGGTCTATACTCAACAAAGTCAACTTTGGCCTTTAGAAAGCTTATCAACTTTGAGTAGTACATCCATAAACCACTCCTTCAAATCATGTGAATGTTTTGCCAGTTTATAACTTGAAATTTGTGAGTTGTGAGTTATTGGTCTGTTCTGCAGTTTCAAAATGCCACTGACAGTATTAAATACAGTGCAGCAGAGGAAATATGGATTTTTATGTTACACACCGAATGTTAAAATGCACTTTCAGAATGATATGAGGACTGGATGGGTTTTTTTGTACACATATTGTCATTAGACGCTACACTGTCTGAGTAAATAAATACCAAAAGTGCTAGCATTTTGTTAGTGACATAGTACAGCTGATTATGTGCCATATAAATATTCATGTCTGCCATGTTTACTGTGACAAGAAAATGAGTGGTATGCGCATGTGTGTTTGAGAGGATATGTTAGTTTGTAAAATGATGTCTGTTATGTTGTAAACACATGGGTCATATTTTTAGCAACATCACTTTAAATGTGGTTTGATGGCCTAAATGTATCAAATGACAAACTGGAAACTGAAAATGGCTGAACAGTCGTCACCCGTTTCTTAATAAAACAATGCAATGTACTGAGCCTGCTTCAGCCTTATTAAAACATACATGCAATGCATAGGACTGGTAATATATGTAATTAATACAAATGGATGAAATGCATTCTTCTCAGAACTGTATGACAGTTAGTGTAAGGAGAGATTTTCAAGGTGCACATTGTAGATGAAGCTAACTTCAGGTATCACAATACTTCAAGTTTCTCATGCTGTTGTGATTATATAGTAATTTGGCATTGCTCTGAAACTGGACAGCAAGTGAATTCACCAACTGTGCATGATCCACCAGCAGCTGTGCTTTATTTTATACAAAGAACAGTGCATTTTTAAATTGAATGTATTTGTATTGCATTGTTATAGTCTACCCTTTGTTAAATTATTTTGTGTGTTCTTTTTATTTTAAAGGAAATGACTCCCTTCGTGAGATTAGTTCTGTGCTCTCTTCTCAGTGCAGTGCCTTGTCTGTTGCTGAACAGACTGTGACCTCACGGCGCCATATTAAAATACTCCCTCCTCTTTGCCTGTGAGCTCGTAGCTTAGCAGCAGCAGCTAGCCGCCAGTCTGCTTTTTACATCCACAGGACTGTCAGACGGCAACGACGTGATGGAAATTGACTCGCTTCAAGAGGCGCTCAGAGGTCATTTTGGCTTATTTCGATAGTTTTGTATTCGTTGAGACCACGTGGTATATGGCTGCTTCCGTATTTTTATATCATCAAAAAAATAAAGTGATTGTATCTCCCAGGCTAATGTTGCTACCTAGCGAGCGAGCTATTGGGGGCTAGCGTTACTAGCGCTAAAATTACAAGCGGTTTCACGGAAATGGTTAGCTACCTGTTCAGTGCGTTAGCCAGGCAAGAAAGCTGCCTAAATTTGATGTTTTTCTAATGTGTTTTCCCAAACATGTATGCATGTGCCCTTGGTATTTGGCAATTGTCCCGCTGTTATGTTTAGATAAGATGAAGTTACTGGTAACTGTCACCGGCTATTGATAGACTGTTTGCCGGCTACGGCGTTGCGGCTAACTTAACATGCTAGCCAGTGTGCTAAACTGAAGCTAGTTATAGCTAGTTAGCAGCGCTAGCCCGCTACGTTATGTAAATAGCCAATGAGACAATGTGATCGTCTTCAGCACAAGTATCGCCAGAAACCTACTAACAAGCGTTATTTATTTGGTTTGAGTTGGTATGCATGTAGTATATCAAGGCTTTACAGCACAGTTATGAAAATTGGTGGCTAAGCTAGGTCAAATCAAAGCCTGTTAATCTCCGATATGTGTGTTAATTTTATCCGTGGTTTATTTTCTCTTCTCAGATTTTGACAAGAAAGCAAAGAAGGAGGCAACTCCTCTTTTGGAACAGTTTCTATGTCATATTGCCAAGACTGGAGAGACCATGTAAGTGAATATTGTAGGCCTGTTAAAATCCCCCGTCCTCATTTCTACTACTACTACTACTACTACTACTGTTGCTGCTGCTGCTACTACTACTACTATTACTACTACTACTACTAATACCACACACAGACAAATAAACAAACATTTCATTTCTTTTGCTAGAAATTTTGAATTAAATATAAATGCATGCACACCTTTTGTGGATGAGCAGTCCAGGAATCATAGTAATGTTACTGTAAGCTATGCAGTGTGTAAGCGCCCATGCTTTTGACAAGTCTATGTTTTTCCTGTATTCTAATGTCTTATTTCAAATATGTCAAGCTTTATTGTGCTTACCTTTTTCCTGTAGGGTCCAATGGTCTCAATTTAAGAACTACTTCCTATTTAAATTGGAGAAGGTGATGGACGACTTCAGAGCCTCAGCACCTGAGCAAAGAGGTCCTGCAAATCCCAATGTGGAGTCAATTCCATTTGAAGATATGAAGGAGAGAATTCTGAAGATTGTGAAGGGATACAATGGGTAAGTGTGTGGTTACAGTAGTACATGTAATGATGGCTGGCTCACTGGATAAAGCAGTCAGGATCAGAACACACTTCATGGATAGCTCACCCTATTTTCTACACAGACAGCTGTAGTCTGTGAAGTGTGCATTATTTGACGTTATTACATTATATTTCAGTTATGTCATCTTGTGAGGCTTTGCATTGTGTACTAAATTGTATGGAAAGGTCGGACCTTGTTGATTACAGCCTTCAAATCTTTTTATCTGTTGGATAAAGAACAGGGGCTTCATTAATTACTCTTGTGTACCTACTGAAATATGGGTCCGCCACCATAACTGTATGCAACAGTTGGGATCTTTTAAAGCAAACTTGATGGGAGAGTCTGTGCACCTGCATGGAAACTCTGACCCATGCGTATGACCAGTTTGATGACAGGAAATTGGCGACGCAGATGGTGAGGTGGTGAACTGGAGCCAGACTGTGGACATTAAATTTGAGAGGTGTCATTATCTATAATGATGCCTCACATTTAGTTTCACTTCAAAGCACACATTACTTATTGATCCACTTTACCTTTAACATTCACACCAGCAAAGTTGTTTGTGCTTTTACGGAACCATTCCATATTCACTTTTCCATTGTACAGAGGATAAATCTTGCCAATTTTCCTTGCACTCCATAGTTTGCTCTTCACAGTGATTACAGACATGTCTAAGGGACTCTGAAAAGATCAGTCAGTCAACTGACAGATAATTTCACAGCAGTTGTGATACTTGGTTGTTTATGTTTGTTAAGCAGATATTCTTTGGTTACTCTTAATGTAGGACAGTTGTTTGGACAAAACCAGACATTTGAAAATTACACCTTTTGCGCTGAGAACTGCAGAATTTGCATTTTCCATGACATTTTTATATATAAAGTGATTAATCAAGGTAATAACCAAATGGCACATTTTCTCCTTGCTGTGTATTGATTCTGCTGTGCGTCTCGTTTTTTAGAATCCCCTTTACGATCCAGCGCTTGTGCGAGCTGCTCACAGAACCTAAGAGGAACTACACAGGAACAGATAAGTTTCTCCGGGGGGTGGAGAAGGTATGTCTAAGCAATGTGGGTGTTGTCGTTTTTTGTTCTCCTCCTCTCATCTCACTAACCTTCTTTCATTCCTTTTGCAATTCTTGTTTCCCGTCTAGAATGTAATGGTGGTAAGCTGTGTACATCCAACCTCAGAGTAAGTGTCATGTCCCAATCAAGCACACTTAATAATAACTGGAGTTGTTTTCTACGGGATTAAGAGTTCTGTTTTTTGCTGAACTTGTGCAGGAAAAATGGATGCAGCGCTGTCAATAGAATGAATGGAGTGATGCTTCCTGGGAATACATCTGCTTTTACAGAGAGGTTGTTTTGGGGACGGATTTGGCCCTTGATTCTAAAATGACTATTTTAATTGACATCAGGTAACTTTTTTTTATCACAATTCCATTTCACTCATTTTCTATTTCTGTTGGCTGTTGATCAGGAAAGTGAACGGTCCAGGAACTCCCCGGCCGCTGAATCGACCAAAGGTGTCTGTAGCCAACTCACTAGCCGCTAACGGTCTGCCAGACAGCACAGACAACAAAGACCTCAACACAGAGCAAGAAGACGACAAAGACTCCAGGTATGTGAGAAAGCAGTCAGAAATCTGTTGCTCCTGTGGAAGACCAATAAACCCACCGGACCTGTTTCCTCTTTGCCAGTGAGGTTTCGGCGTCGGGAGGCTCCCTGGGGAGCTCGGTGAAGAACAAACACCCAGACGCAGAGGAGGACATGGAGGCCGAGCAGCAGGAGGTGAAGAGACTGAAGTTCAGCAAGGATGAGGAGGAAGAGGAAGATGAGGAGGACGAAGAGGAAGAACAGGACGTGGACGCGCTGAGGCCTTCGCATGCCTCCTGCCTCTCGAAAGAGGCTGAAGCCATGGTCCAAGAGGAGGAGGAGGAAGAGGAGAAGGTCGGGTACAACAAGGAGAATGAAGCTTCCAGCAGTGCTTCTGCTGCTGAAGACCAAGGCAGGTTTTTGTTCTTTACATACTTGAATGGCTTGTTGGTTGGTATGTGACGCCTCTGGCACTTACAGGTTCTGTTCATTCAGATTATCAAAGTATTTCACTCATAGGCTGTTTGATCTGCAGAGTAGATGTGGACCTTGCGATTTTTCTGTTCAAATGAAAAGCGCAGCACAGATGTCGGTAACCTCCAGCGTCTGTGTCAGATGCATAGACTGGAGGACACGAGGATGTATATATTAATGTATGTTTGTCATCAGTCCTGTCGGCATTTTCCTTTTGATAACTTGGCATTTAATTCATGTTGTGAGCGAATGCAACAAGATTTGTTGAATGACGACTTGAGTCAAGTGATCCTTCTTGAAGTCTGCTGCCTGATAAGAAGGCAGACAAAGCAGCCATTCATCTGTCTGGAAAGATTAGGGTAAACACAAGGTCCGCACAGGCCTGAAACACATCAGACTTGGCTGTGACTGAACATTTTTAACCTTTTTTTTTTTTTTTTTCTCTCTCCTACAGAGCCAACGAGCAGCACCCAGGCTGAGGCGTGCGCAGGCTCGGGTCAGGAGGCGGCAGAGCAGGCGGAGAGGGAGGTGCCGTGCGGCTCGCAGGAGGAGGGCAGCGACATGGATCAGACGGAGCAGCAGGCACCTGCGGGCCTCCTGGAGAGTCCCGAGACCAGCAGGGACAGTGAGGAGAGCAGCAGCGACCCAGTCAGCAGCAGCAGCAGCAGCAGCAGCAGCAGTAGCAGTAGCAGCAGTGGTAGCAGCTGTAGCATAGAGGATAGTGCAGAGGCGGCCAGAGAGGACGTAGCTCTCGCTCCCTCCAGCAGTACGACTGAACCTCCTACAGAGGGCGCCATGGAAATTGCCATCTTGAACACTGGGGCCACTGAGGAGCCCATGGAGCAGGACTAGACTGAAGCCGCCCCCTCTCCGACAGCCATGTGTGACCATAAACCAGCTTGTCCTTGAATCCAGCTTGACTGTCACTGGGAATGAGGATAACTGCACCTCGTACACAAGACGAACTCCTTGTCCCGCTTTTGGACACTCCTCCAAAATGGCTACCTGGCATTGATGTGGGCATACAAAATAAAATTTCATTTGAATTTTTTTTTTTCCATTTCATTTTTATTCTTTTTTAACTGGAATATTTTATTGATCTTCTTATCTTCTGTTTTTAAGTTTCCCCTAAAAGGGGGTTGTTTCAGCAGCCTTGACTTTGTTGGCTGGATTTTGTTTTGTTTCTTTTGCGTTCTCTGGGGTTGTTTTAGTGCTGTGGTGGTCCGGTTCTTTTCTTGCGCCACTCTCTCCAACCGCTGTGACAGGACTGGGGGCTGAGGCGTTGCGGGGCCTTTAAGCCCGGGGTCAGAGCCGCCCAACCAGCCCCTCATTATTTATGAAACAATGTTCAGATACGAGCTCCCACCACCGCCAAGCAGTGAGCTGAACCTGACACCCCACCACTACTGTGTTGTTACTCCACCAGGCCCAAGATAACATGTATTGTTTTAAAATGGACTTCTCCATCCTTGCAGGATGGGAGACTTATTTTTTTCCATAGTGTCCTTATATTATTTTAACCACATGTTTTGCAAACACACACTACCAATCCCACTGAACAATACTATGACATGCTACCTTGTAGAGGCGTCCTCTGTAAAATGATATATTTTGGATGCATCAAACCACCATAATTTATATGATCATTTCAATTCAATGAGTTATTTTGGAGTATGTTTTATTTTTCGTTTTGTTTTGTCTGCCAGTTGTAGTTTCCAAAACCAGCTGTAAGTACAAAGATGACCTCTGCTTTCTTTGTATCGTGATGTCACCATGTTGTTTCACCGACCGATGTCCAGAGCAGTTTCTGGTTCCAGTTCTACACCTGTTTCTGCAGCTGTACTTTTTGATATTTAGAATTTTAAATTTCTGTAAAGTAGATTTTTTGTAGATTGTAATACAGTATGTGTTCACTGCCTTTGTGAAACCATATATAATTGTATAATTTCTGTGTATACTCTGAATGCTTTTGCTTTCAATGCGGTATTCAGAAATTCAGCAATAAATGTTAACATTTTTATGCGTGGTGGTCTTGCTTCCTTGCACAGGGGTCTCATGTATTCTCTGCGCTGTGTGTACTGGTTGTGTTTATAACGTCCTCCTTGAACATGCTGGATTATGTTGGATACACTACTTCTCAGCAGTGGTCCAACAGACCATCTTCACAGCAGCCATTATTGAAACTGAGCCATTCATGTGACTGTGTCACTGTGTGTTTCCTGCCATGAAAAAGGCCATCTCAGAGTTTCAAATATTTACAGTTGTCCCAGGATTTTGGGACTCTCCTTTTTTCTTTGAAACTACCAGATACTAACTTCTGACCTCAAAAAAAACACAAACCTTTTTGCTGTTTCCTGCGCTGTGTACCACAAATCTAAACTGTAACAGCACAAAGTGCTTTTAAAAAATGTAATCATTTTTGGGGTTTTCAAAGACCTTCCTCAAGCTGTCGCACCACCGTCTGCAGTTAATCAAACTTTATTACAGCCCTGTTTGCTCTGTGGGACACATTCATAAATGAAGTGCTGTGAGGTACCACCTAATGACTGAAGTGGAGCATGCCTCGCCTCTTTTCCAACATGAACACAGCACAGCCTCAAAACCTGGTCAGCATTTTGTACACTGTGAAACTGGGACAGAGAATAATCCTCTGGTTTCACAGATTGCTGCGAGGTGTCAAGATCCCATGAAGCTGCAATGTTTTTTTTTCTTTCACTTGTCAGAGCAGGAAGAGCAGAGGTGAAACTACAAACATGAACAAAGGCTCGAAATACTGAGCGACCCAGTGCGACGTGCCATGTAGCCATACAACACCAGAACCCCGACAGTGACATTGGCGTTGATGAAATGCTGTGATTTATTATTAGCGACTCACGTGTTTGACAAGTTACTTCCCCATTATAAATCATTAATCACATTCCCTCCCCCGGTAGAAATAGTGCCACCAAATATCATATGCGGTAAAATTAGGTGCATTCACTGGTGATGATTTGTATTCAGAAAGAAAAGAAAAAAAGGTTTTGCAAAGATTTTCTTCCTGCAACTCCGAGTTGCTCCTCATTTCTTGAAAATAATGAGTCCATCAGCATGACAGTGTCGCATCCCTCCCTGTGTCACATGCAGAGGGCAAAGGAACAATGTCTGAGAAATGATGAAGGCAGCCTATTTGACTTTTTCTTAAGGGACAGCTTTTGTAATAGCTCACCAATGGGGGCATGCTGTTAGTCACAATCAAATATACAGAGGCGTGAACCTTTGCCCATTAAATAAAGATGACTTTTCATGTCCCTTAGTAAAGCAAAGCTCAAAGAGGCATTCCTGTGGGTCAATTTACAATATTGTGTGTCGCTGCCCTCCTTTGACTGCTGAAATTTGCCCAGGCTCTCAGAGGAAATCAGACGTGGTCTGCATTAATCCATGCAGCACTGTTCAAACGGTGGTCTTTGAAGACGTGTCCCCAGGGAAACAAATGCCAGGTCACGAGGGACATTAAAAGCAGCTTGACACCAAATGATTTTTAATCTGAGCCCAGCTTCATGAACTTCAAGGTTTCACAGACATCAGCGGCCTCAAAAAATGGCCGCTTTACGCTTTACGCTTGTCGCTAGAGCAGTTTATACTGTATCATAGTTACTCCTCAGTTCATGTGTCATTACTGCACTTGCAGAATTCGCTTTGGCCCGAAATCAAATCTAGGCTGTCTCCTGTGCCTGCAGCCTCGGGGAGCAGGACAGTATTAGCAGGGGATAAAATTTCATATAGGTAAATACACCCGCTCGCTGTCAGATCTGTAGTGTGGAAAATTTTGCCTCCAGCCTCCCTCAGAAGCAAAAAATCAAATGAAAATAGGCTGAAAAAGAGAGAAACCACACTGCAGGGATATATCTGTAATACAGTACAGTGAATATTATTTGAAAATATAGATGTCGGCGTATTTATTCACATCTAGTTTCAGCGCTGCATGCTGTAAATTGTCTCACTGCCAGTGGACACTTGATGTTGTTCGTAGGTATGGAGTTATAATAGCACAACAGCTGCAGTTGGTAAAGTGAAGTCTTTGATCAAAGTAGTCCGTAAAATAACTATGAAATGAAACTGTCTCGTGGAGCCCCGGACAGTAGACCCCCGGGGGCCTCAGGATTTTACTTAAATCCCACAAGACTTCTGTGTGGAGTTTTAAAGCATCACCATCTGCCTCAAGAGAAGAACTTTTAAATGGGAGCGTGGCCAGCGGCAGCAGGGCGCATAACAAATCACACTAATTGTCTTGAGTCATCATGTTAAGTGGAAGCACCTCGGTGTTGGACACACTCAGCGACTTTGACAGGATTAAAAGAAGAAATACATCAAGTCTTCACAAAGTCATTATAACACGGCAGTTACTCTTTCAGATGAGGTGCATGAGCTGTGAGATTTGAAAATTCTTTGCGCTTCGACAGGGTTGAAAGTTCACAAGTCATGCCCTGGCCCTGGCACCGCCACACGCAATCTCCGTGTCATCCAATAGAGGGTACTGTTTAGTTTCCCAGCCTGACCAAACATGCTTATCGCTGCCCTGAAATCAGAATGCAGGCCGAGTCCTCCCGCTCCTGCCGCTGAATGCAGGCTGTGACACATTCTGTATGGCTCCGTATACGCTGCCTGCGAAAAAGCACACACACACACATATACACACAGGCATCACAACCTCCATCTCCATCCAGTCCTGTCCACAGAATGAACCCTCGCATGGCCAAATTTCGTTTCTCTGGCAGAGGACTTAAAGAGCACACTGCCTGCGAACGCTTGTCAGTGAGTGCGAGATGACACGGCCTTCTTTTTCTCCATTCTCCAAATGCCAGTCAGAATGTTAGCGTCAAATGCTGCCACTCGGTTTGACCTGCGACACATTTATCGCACCTCAGATCAACTCCCATGTGTCTCGTTTCTCTCAGGGGAGAGAAAAACAAAAGTTGTTTTTATCGCACCGATCTCGATTAGGCTGCTTGTGAATACTAGCTTTGAATCTTGTGCTGATTTCCAAGAAATGCAATTTGTGTTTTAAAAAAAACAAACAAACCAGGTGAGTAACTGATTTTATCTACATTGCCTGAAAAGGTTTGTTAGAATGTGTTGGTGAATTTCAGGTCCTGGACCAGGTGGTGGCTGGAGTCAACATCAAGTTACAGCAGGGTCAAACATTCTGAACTGCTGTGACAAAATGGCAAACACCAGCAGTGGGTGGGATGTGACAGTGTGTTGGAAGACTAGAGCAGCCTGGGAAGGATAACCCCCCCACCACCACCCCCGAATACCAAGCGCACCTAAAAATGGAGTCAGCAGGGAGGCTCCACCACAGGAGGCCTCCAGACAGGCTTCACAAGAACCACATAGCAAAGTGTGGACATTGAGAAATACCATGTCATATTCTGAAATGGTCATGGGGGGTGGGTGGGGTGTAGAGACTGAATTAATCTGATGTGCAGGCTTCAGTGGGTTGTAGGGGTGGATTCATATGGCGCTTGGTGTGGGGGCGGCACGCCTGGCAGGCAACAGCCTCAGGTGGCTGCTGTTTGAATTTCCACGTCTCCGTCAGAATGGCGTGATCGCGTAGAAACAGGAAGTGGAAAATTATCTAGATTTTGCCGCTGTATTTGTGTCATTGCCTGCATCAGATCTCACTCCTGTCAAATATGCCAAGTGGAGAAATTGATTCAAGACATTGTAGATTACATAAAGTGGTGACATTTATGGCTGGCAATAAAATGCCTGGCAACTGAACTCAGGGCAGTGTTAAAAGATCCGTATGCAAAGGAGAGATTGGGTGTTTGACTTAACCTTATGTAAAACATGCTGCACAAAGAAAGAAGAAGGAATCTAAGACAGTGTGGCTCAAAGCCTTCCAGACAAGTGGATTCGTGAGAGACTTCCATAACCACAGAGTCTCTCCAAGTTCATTTTTAGCCAGGCTCTATTTATGGCGCTGTCAGTGGGTCCGTGCTGTCATGATAGCCTAACATGCAGAACTACCATGGTGATCATGGCTGACATAATACCTGCTAAACCTCAACATGTTGTCATTTTCATGGTGAGGATGTGCAGCCTCACAGAGGCAGTAATGTGGCCGTCGACTCGGGAAAATAAGGTCGAAATCAGCAATCTTCCGGTCTGCTCCTCTATAAATGTGAGTCGGTGTCTCTGTTCTCTGCTAAAGCAGTGACAATGTTTACATTTTATTTATGTCCATGCTAAAATACCCATCTGAAATCAGGAAGTGTGACCAGTATTCATCAAGTTATGGCCTTTCTGCGAGTTTACTACACTCTAATGAAGTACACTAATTGACTTTACACACCATGCTGGCAGAACAGAGCCTGTCTGTTTCCCCCAGACCACTCAGTCTAATGGCAGTGAAGGGTCTTGTTTTTCTAACAGCCCCATGCTTTTAGAGGCCATTTCCAGAGATGTGGCCTGCTCTTTGGTAATATGTGTGAATGGGAGGCTAATGAAGGTGCAATTACAGCAATTGTGCGTGAGTGTGGTGATCCCGCTGCTGAGTGGGGTTGTATAGGTGCATCCTGCAGCAGAGGAGGAGGGTTGCTTCGATGCTGTATGATGATGACGATGATAATGGATTGTTTGGCCACACATGGTACAGTGTCTGTCTGAGCTGCTGCTCTCTAGCCAAGAAAAACGCTGACGCGTAATACATTTTCTGATCTGAGGTTCGAGTATGGCTGACAACACAAAGTCATAAATAAATAAGTGATGCTGCACTTTGTACCAAATACAATTAATGTTCTTTTATTTGAGGCCCTCAATACCAACTAAATGAAATAGAGTCTTTTGAAATGGCCACTTAAACTGTATTGATTTGGCTTTCAGCTGGGAGGACATAAAGTTGAAATGCAGCTTGTGAGAACATGCCATGGATGGTTGAAAAGTGCTGCAAAGGGAGGCCAGGGAAAAATTGTGAGCCATAAGTACAGTTCCTTCAACACAACAGCGGACCTCTTGTCACATTTAGAGCTGCTTGTTGTATTCTAAATCAATAGGCAGTAAAGAAGAGTTACTCACCAACACAGCTACGAGGTCTAGAAACCAGCGTATTGTGTGGACAGGACTTGAATTACCAACACAACGTCATGGCACATACATTGTATATATGATAACAAGCAAGATGGAGACAGTAAATATTAAAGGCATCTAAACAATAAAAGTCAACCCTTTCTAATATGTAAACTTCAGCCTTACCTCAGCTCCAGAGATTTTAATAAATGCTAATGGTCAATAAAAGCCCCACCAAACAACATGCGCACATATACAGATTGACCATGCTGCACTTACACACATTTCTGTCCTCTAACTGGGAGACAGTGCTAATATATTGTATAAAAACTAGAATTGTCTTCATTTTTTATAATGAGACTACAGTTTGGGCACGTTTTTCTTTCCACATCTGGCAATTACGACTAAATGAAGTCTTTCAATTACAGCTTGTATCATGCTGAGATTCTAATTCCTTACTTCAGTGGTTCTCAAAGTGGAGCCCTTGGGGGGAATCCTTTGAAAATGATGAATAGTTTAATTTCACCATCATCTCATGTAGCATTATATTATTATCTTCGAGGACTTTCAGATGTGCAGACTCAAAGTCAAACGCCAATATAATCTTTGGATTACCAAAACCGTGTGATGTGGTCAAATGATTCAATTTGGGCTTTGAAAGGATTAAAGCTAGGAGGTGCTTCATAAATGCTTTATAGAAAAAAATATCTTTAAGCACAGACCAAGTGATCAGGTGGAGTATACTGCAGCCCAACTTGTTTTAATTAATCAATCTGATCAATCTGTAATGTCCACTCTAACATGACAATTTGGTCAATGAGAAAAGTAGTTTCAAGTTTATCCCAAGGGAGGGAAACAGAAAGGCCAGTGGACCATTACACACAATGTTTGACATTTGGGAAATGCACTTATTCACTTTTTTTGCCCGGATAGAAGAGAAGATCAATACCAAGGTCACGTCTTAGTGTTAAGTATGGACCTGGGAAGGAGGACTGGAAAGACTGGAAGCAGAGGAAAACATCAGCTAGTTTGGGTCTGTCCAAAGTTCAGAAACATGCCTCCCATCACCTGTCAATCTCACTAATAACATTGTCCTTTCATTTATCCCATTCACAAATAGACCTGTAAAATGACCAAGCTGTGGTTTCTACATTGAGTTACATGGTGTAAGTCAATTTCCTGGCGCTCAGCTACAGCTTCATACTAGGGCCAGCTCTGAGTACCATTCATCATCTACTCCAACTCACACATTTTCCACAAACCCCTTAAGTTTTTATCCTCTTGGAAAAAATAAATGCAAGCAATTTGCCAGTTTGAAATGAGAGGGGTTTTTTTATATTGTGTAGAAAAATAACCAGACATTTGTGGGCTCATGCTCTGGGGAAGAGGTTCTTGTGCCATGTAAATTTCATAGCAATCTGAGATTTAAATTTTTATTGTTTCTTACATTTGCAATGTGTTTCCACTTGATGGTGGCACAAGATAAAAAGTCAGGTTAAGCATTAAAGGTCCATAAAATGGTAAAATGCTATTTCACAAACAACTTCCCATTTCACAGGATCCTTTTGGATATTTAAAGAACGACTCAGCTCAAACCAGATCAGTCTGACCCCATTGCTCTGAAGCACTGTGTTTCAAAGCAGTCTGGGAAGAACTGGGAGTAGCTGTCTAATTACTCTGCTCTGAACCTAAAGTTGAATTTTGATAATGTTTAACTCTTGTACTGACACCCTTAAGTGATGAACCTGGTTGTAGTTGGCTTTTAGGAAAGACTCTAAAAAGTGCCGCTCAGACACTGACAAAACGCTGTTTTGACAGTGCGACTAGAAGTGTCATTTCATTTTGTATGACCTTTCAAACCCGGCAATCCAAAATTGACACACAAACCCACGCTGGCAAGAACATTCAGAAATGTTTCAGCAAGCACTATCTGTATGAAAGTGTCTGTGTCTGAACTCCCATGTATTTCCTCCGCGCATGCAGTCATCCTGTTGTGACAGTGTTGTAATTAACACTTAATGATGTAGGTGTTACCAAACAGACTCCCTGGGCACTGATACACTCTGCTCAAGGGTGAGATAAATCCTTTGGAACCAGTGGGAGATGTGGTGGTGCAGAGGAAGGACAGCATGTCTTTCCCTCTCACCCCACCCCCCCACCCCCCCGCCCCCTTCCTCGCTCTGTTGCCGCCATCCTGCTGACCGAAGCCTATAATTTGGAATGTGTATAAGGGATAAATTAGCTGTCAACCAATAAATCTGCAGGAAGGGAGCCGTAGAGGTTCATGCGATCTGACCCAGGAAACTGCGCTGTGAGAATAGTTGAGCAGAGAGGGACGAGCTGTGGGAGGACGGACCGCTGTGAGTTATGGCTCTGCCGGGCCATAAACAAAACACAAGCAAAGGGCCTTTGAAGCTAACAAGACCACGCAAGGGTCAAATACGTAGTTAGAGACATTTATGTGCCTTTGGCATTCAAAGACTTGGCTTGAATTCTGCATTCATCTGATGGAGAAAAAAATATAGGAGAATCAGACAAAATGTAATGAGATGAGACCACCTTTAAAAAATAAATTCCACAAAAAATCTAAACTTTTGCATTATATTGTAAAGAATATTCAGAATAATGTTTTCTGCAAGAATATATCATGTTTACTTTTTGTTGAGTCAAAGTTAGATATTTCTGGGTCCAGTCGTAGCCACCTAACTACTGATGTTATGTGACATTTCATTTTTCAAAGTTCGTCCTGCTCTTGCCAGGCCTCTGTCTGGTTATAGGCAGCTTTACGACACGCCAGCTCCTCCAGCTGACAGGACACTTGCTGCCTTATTGCCTGTCCTGACCTTTAGTCAAAGTGCAAAGACATGAGTCCAAGACAGAAGCATCAACAGCTCACTGATGTGGCTACAGATAATCATGTTGCCACTGAATGTTACAGACCACTGTGAAGGTCGCGGAGAGGTAATGGGAAATTTGAACTTTCAAGTCATGCTTGTCTCTTTGCCTTTTATGTCTGACGCTTTATTTTTCATTTCTGTCCTTCATCCATCAGATTGATTCCTTAAGCCCTACAGACCTGGCTGCTGAAAGAGCTTTTAAATTTCATCCAGTGCTTAATTTTATGACCAAATCCCGGAATAACTAACGTCATTCCCATCAGCCACAGCTGTACTTTGTTAAGTGCTAATTATCTCAAAGAACAAAGATGGTGAACACCAGCATGCCTTGCCTTTGTTTCTTTTTGTTTCAATCAGTTAAAGGTGCTCCTTCCTTCACCTATAAAATACATTCTGTACTTTGTGATACTTTCTGCTCCAAATGGTTTGGACTGATGGGGCAACTGAGAATATGTTGACTGTTACAAGTGTGACAAATAAGCGAGAGGAGATGGTACAGTTGGCTCGGCCAGGTAGTGGAGGACTGGCAGAGGGAAGCAGGGAGACGGAGAACGGGTTTAGAACAAGGAACTTAGCAGGTGCTAACTGAAGCAGAGACTGATCAGAGCTGAGCATTTGTAGAGGTACTGATTGGCAGAAACGACTCACACTTGCACACACAAAGACAATTAAACACAGAATCAGAATGACAACGTGATCAATATTTCACTTCTGATCACATGTGCCATTCTAAATGATAGGTCAGGTTTATGCATGATGTCCAGGCCATTTTTACCATATCTTCTGTAGATAAACAAAATATTCCTGTGTTATTTTCAAGCCATCAGTCACTGTAGTCTTCATTTTCTACATAAAATATTGTAACCTTACCCTAACCCATTTATCCCGGCTGTTACATATAATTTCACAGCAAACACAGTGTTGCGGATCGAAATAATAGTGATAAAATGCTGCAAAAATACAAAGCAGCTGTCACCTTTTAAAAACATTCCCCTACGGATGGGGCAGTTGTATTTCATCGTTGCCAAGATTGACATTTTATTGCAGGCAGCATGAATGATGAAGTCAGTCAGGACGCAGATGAGAGTAATTTACAGTTCCTTACAGGGCTGCGCAAAAGCACATGGGGTTTACACTGTCCCAGTCCAAAGCTCACACAGTAAAATGCTGTTGTTTTTTCTTTTTTAAACTTTGACAAGGACAATGTTAGCAATAGAATAGAAATATGTTGTTTTCACACATCTCATGGGACGTCTTTGAACCATACTTCAGGTTATTTTTAAACAACATTTTGTTATTTCCTTTTTATTTCTCCATGCAAACTGTACATTTGCTTCAGTGTACAATAAATTTATTGCTGTTCATATCTAGGTCGGTGTTCACAAACATCTTAATACTGTTGCCATAAACCGCTGTTCTATATACAAAATCAATTTGTTAAATTTGGAGAAGGAAAAAAACAGCACAAATCACAACTGAGGCCACACACATGGTTCCAGTTCATAATGAGTGCTAGAAATGCACTGCCTCAAGATACTGCATATGGAGAGGAATATTTTTGCAATATTTTCACTTTCCATGTTTCACATCAGCAGTATTTTTTGAGGTGCTGCTTTGAGTTTCATTGTGAATATCACAATTTTGGAATAATGCTGTTTGAATATTCAGTGTTGAGAGACTAAAACGCTCTGAGGACATGGCTCCACATCTAAGTACAACCCCTTTGACTGATACTTAGACATGATTGAGCACATGAACGTGCGGTTCAGCGTTTCTTTCTGTTTATCCAGCAGCATGTTCTCTTTAATCCAAGATGTGAGATATGCTAACACAGTCTCCACACCTGCTGAAGTTGCTGGAGTGATGTAGTGCCTCTAGGTTTGTCACACCGTGTAAAAATAATAATGAAAAAAATTATTCTAATATAGGTCATGCAAAAATCAGGCACTACAACATGTATCACAAATATCTCCCTGGACCAATCCATTGTCGTCTGTGAATATTGTGACTATGTTGGTCCACTTGTAACAACAGCAAAGAAAGGCGTACTGTCCAGGCTTGTGGAGCAGGAAGCCCTGCGGTGCATCTCAGGCTTCACAGTGAAACTGCATCAGAATCAGCAGTGCTTGCAGGCAGCAGAGGACCAGCCTCCTTATCAGTTAATGGATAAGTACACTGGAATGTCAGCCTGTTCTCTGCGATGGCATTTAAACTGATGAGTCCTGCTCTCCAGCTCAAACACAGGACTGTCAAACCAGTGGGGAGGCGAACACTTTTCTTCCAAAGATAATAAAAATACATGGGGATAGCAAAGTCAAGTATGTGATCGCCTAATCTCCTGGCATTCGGTGATGGTGGTGGGGGACGTCCCAGGATTGATTGTGGGAGCTTTTTGTTTGCTTTGCATGCCATATTGTTATCTCCCATTAAAAGTGTGTGCACAGAGACTTTTACCTAGACATAAATCACAAGACTTTGGTTCTGTCAGGCTTAAGGAGGAGTAATCAATTATACCTTACCAGACATAGAGGAAGGGGTTGAGCTTGCACCCCCGGCTACTCTCGTTATCATAATCACCCCCTTAAGTGATGCAGACTACAATTCATGAACTACCTGACAACTAATGTGAACTGAAGACAGCACCTTGTATTCATGAAAAAATTGTCATGTATTGTCAAGTGTCAGTTGTAGTAGGAATAACAGGTTTTACATGAAGGTCAGTGATCATGAGTGCGGTCTGTCGTACAATACATAGCACTGACATTTTTTTGACATTTTTGTAATTTTGTTGCCTTAAATCCTGAAATTAAAAGGGATTTGGGGAGGATTTGTATCATTTGATATACATAACAAGAAATTATACTGAAAACTGAAGCGCACATAAATATCCCCCCCCCATGTCAATAATTTGTTGAGCTCCTTTGCAGAAATTACATCTGATATTCTTTCAGGTTATTGTTCTATAAACTTGTAGCCACTGGTCAATAAGCGGCAAGTCACTGGGATTTTTGCCCATTACTAAAGACAAAAACTGCTTTTGCACCTTCAAGCTATGGATGGATTCCACGGGTGTGCAGCAATCTTTAAATCAAACCACAGATTCCTAACTGGATTAAGGTCTGGTTTTTGACTAGGCTAATCCAAGACATTTAAATGTTTCTCGTTAAAGTGATGCCATGGACAGATAATGTTTGCTGTGGAGTTTTGCGGCTCCTCCTCTGCAGCTCCTTCCAGGTTACCTTTGGCCTCTTGGTTACCTCTCTGATTAGAGGGAGTTTAGTGTGCAGCCGTCTCTTGGTTGGTTTCATATGGTCCAATATTATTTCCATTTTTAAAAAATGATTCTGATGGTACTCGTGGGATATCATAAATTCTGATACCTTTAAAAAAACTTTACTGTAATCTGTACAGTACTAGAATACTTCTTTGTTCCTGACCTGTGTGGAGAGCTCCTTGGTCTTCATAGTGCCCCTTTCAGAACAGGTCTATACATACTGAGATCATGTGACACTTACACTACACACAGGTTGACTTAATCACACTAAGTATGTGATTTATGAAGAGAATTGGTGGCACCAGGTCTTATTTAGGAGCTTCATTACAAATGGATGAACACATATGCATGCACCAGAGATGTATGTCTGGCCATCTGATGACTCTTAGTCCCACATTCATGCTCTTGCAGCTCTGTTTTGAACTCCTGAGGTATAGTTAGCTGCTCCCTTGTGAGCTGCTAAGTTAGCTGGTGATCTGTTCGGTGCTGGGCAGAGAATATGTAGTGGTTTGTCAGACCTTTTTGGTTACTGACAATGGTGAAAGTGAATCAAAACAGCAAAGTTGTGGGCAATGAATACCAAAAACATCAGCTGAAAGACAATAAAATGCTCTTTAGAACCGAGGGGATCTGAGGAGGGTGATAATTGTTAAGAGCTTTACAAATATTTGATCTCTTGTTAATATAAGAATAGTAAAGTAAAAAGACATGCAGGTTATGCTCCTGGATTCCCAAATGAACTTGAGTGTGAACAAATACACTGAACACATCTTAATGCTATATCGATTCAGGCTGAGCTGATATGCAGGAGAACAGCCGCTGGAACCACTTCTTCTTCTTCTTCTTCTTCTCCTCCATGGTTCCAGTCTCATCCACCTGAGGCTCAACGGCGTCCTGTGTCTTCTCCCTCTCCTGGTCTTTGTCCTGGAGCACCGTCACCAGGGACTCGGTGACCTGGAGTACCACTTGTGCGTCCTCCTGGGGCTCGGACGGGGGGCTGTCTTTCCGGGGCTCAGCCTCGCTGGGAGGACGGGTCGTATTGTTCCCCGTCTCCTCCTGCTCCTCCTGACAGCGGAGAAGCTCGCCCTCAGCTTTCTCTTCCTGAGCCTTCCTCAGCGCCGCCAACAGCTCGTCCTTCTCCTTTCGCAGCTGAGCCATGGTGGAGCTGGTGGATTCATCTTTCTCCTCCAGCAGCTTCACCTGCTGCTCTGCCTCCTTCAGGGCTTCCCTCAGCTGCTCTGTCTCCTCTCTCTCCTTGTCCAGCTTTTCTGCCCAGGAGGCCCTGCACTTCTCTGCCTCACTCAGGAGGTTGTTTTTCTCCTGGACTGAGGCGATCTGATCCTTCAGCTGCTCAGCTTTGTTCCTCAGATCAGACTGATACTTCTGCCTCTGAAGTTCCAGAATTTTTTGCTGAGCCTGAAGGCGGAGCTCAGCATATTTCAGCTTTGACTGGAGTATGGCCATGTCTTTCTGCCACATGGTCTGACTGGCTGTCAGTTTGTCCTCCAGTGTGCGCTGAATGCTCTCATACTTGTTGTTTTCTTTTGTAAAGATCTGAAGCTGAGTGTCATTTTCCTGCTTCCATTTTTCAAGCTCTGAGAGGAGGCTTGTTTTCTCCTCCTGCCACGTGGCCTGATGGGACTTGAGTGTCTTCTCCATCATACTTACCATCACACATACGCATTGAGCCTTGTCCTTTTGGTTTTTGATGAAGCAAAGCTCGGCATGATTTTCATGCTTCATTTCTTCCATCCGTGACAGAAGTGCAGCCTTCTCCTCCGTCCACTGTTTCTCACCCTGCTTCAAGACAGGTTTGTTGTCCAGAGAAGGTCTGAAGCGCTCTGCCTCGGGCAGGTGGTCGGCCTCGGGCAGACGGTCGGCCTCAGTCAGGCGGTCGGCCTCGGCAGACGCTCTGCCTGCGGCAGGCGGTCGGCCTCGGGCAGACGGCTGGCCTCGGGCAGGCGGTCGGCCACGGGCAGACGGCTCTGTCTTCGGCAGGCGGTCGGCCTCGGGCAGACGGCTGGCCTCGGGCAGGCGGTCGGCCACGGGCAGGCGGTCGGCCACGGGCAGACGGCTCTGTCTTCGGCAGGCGGTTGGCCTCGAGCAGACAACGGGCCTTGGGCAGGCGGCTGGCCTTGGGCATACGCTCTGCCTCGGGCAGGCGGTCGGCCACGGGCAGACGCTCTGCCTCGGGAAGGCGGTCAGCCTTGGGCAGGCGGCTGGCCTCGGGCAGACGGTTTATGTTTGAATGCTCACAGCAAGTGTCATTAATAGAATTTGTATGAATGTCACTTTATGTGCTGACAGCCTTTATTTTCTAGGCCAGTTTACACTCACTTTTGACAAAGTTCAAAAGTCAGATGTACACTAACAATCAAAATGCAAATGTGTCACAAGTCCAGAAAATGAATCAGACAAAAATAAGAGGGAAACAGAGGGAAACTGGTGAAATACAGTGGGTGAAACATGGTTTTACGGTCATGCTCCACACTGGCTTCTCAGATGTCAAAGGCCATCCCATTCATTTCTTTCATTGTCAATGCTTCTCATTAACCTGCACCAAAAAGGCGGGACATGCGCTGGTTTCACCAATAGCAATCCAGCTACACTTCTATGAGCGAATGAAATTTCTCTCCCCTCACATAACCACTACGAGGGCGGAGATAGACCTCTGGGATAAAATTAATGAATGAAATACAGGATGAAACAAAAACTATGATTCGGAATTGCTCCGGAGCATGATTCGGAAACGCCCCCGGCCCGGGCCCGGGCCCGGTGCACCGGGGGGCCCGCGCGAACGGGTCCCCGACGGGCGTCGTAGCTGGGGAGATCCGCGAGAAGGGCCCGGCACGCGTCCAGAGTCGCCGCCGCCGACCGCCCTCGGTCCCCTCCGCCCGGCCCGCCTTCCGCACCGGCGTCGGACACCACCCCGCATAAAGCTGTTCAGCACCACGATAGCCGGGGCTATCCGTGGTGCTGAACAGCTTTATGTTGTTGTGTTTTTACTGTTTCATTTAGTTTGTTCATGTGCCCTGCTGTTGTTGACATGTTTTTTTGTTATGACATAATGTTATGTACGTTCTATTGTTTGCGATTAAAGGGCCCGTTCATTTGTCCCGCCCCCGGCCCGTGTCTGATTTGTTCCGCTACTGTCTGGAGTCAGATAAATAAACTATTAGCTCAGAGAGGAGATATCGCCATGTGTGGAAACCTCATGCCAGGTTCGCTAACAACTTGGTTACAACATGAAACCACAGCGAATTATGTCAGATCTTAGTTATAAACTGATGGGCCACATTTCTTTGACTGAGGAAGAGCAATAGGAGATGATGGAAGATCCATGTGAGGAAAAGGCTGTCATGATGACAGAGAGAAAACAAAAGATTGAATTCTTTGATGTCAGCCTTCAGCTGTGTCTGGACAGCAGGGATCTTTGTTGACTGTATTATTTCATGCTCATGCCAGCCCAACATGCTGATACCTTACTTAAAGGCATGTTCAGAACTAAAGTGCAGCATTACACTAAATGGACAGGTTTGTTAATAGCTGCTGAGCCGTGCTGAGCATACATGAATAAGCACAAGAGTAAAAAGTGCTTGGCAAGGATTTGTGCCCACGTAGATACCAAAGTACCAGCTCCGCCTATTTCACACGGCTCATTCATGTAAATTCAAAACCAAACTAAATATGAAGGTGTAGCTTACGAAACCCGATACTGTAAACAAACAGGTTGACAATAAAGATACCACCCTAGCTCAGGCTTACTGCAGCGACAAGCTTTGAATCCAAGTAGGTTAGAGGTTAGAAACAAAGCAGCTGTCTGCCCATTAAGGGTTAGATCCATTGGATTCACTCATGATTTGTATTAAGACTTTCAGAGTACAAAGTCTAACACACCAGTTTATACACAAAATAATGCTAATGCTAATACTAATCATAAAGATGATATATTTTTGGTGATCCGCCAACTCTTAAAAATGACAAGTCCTCACACAATTTCAAAGCTCATCATATATAAAACAATAATTTATTATTTCTCTCATTTTACAAGACATCAAATTGTGTGGCTAACTAAGGATTTATTATGCTGTTATTCTGTTCAATACAAGAAACCCTAAGAAAGCAAAAGCAACTACAATGTGTGCTTCAATGAGACACAGAGATTTCCATATCAACAATGTGAGAAACATCTTTCTCTAAACACACATACATACACAATGATACCACGTTATGATGTTCTCTACATTATGTAACAGATGGTTTATCGCTGGTGGTATTAACTTTGGGAGGTCAGCACCAATAGAGAGAGAAATTCAAACTAAAAAAGTGGATTTATTACAAAAGAATTATTTTTTTTAATTTACAAAATTCCTTTTGAAAGGATTATGTGTTCTACCTTGCACGAAAAATAGCAGTTTCCATAAAAGCATTACGTATGTATAACAGTAAAATACTGGTAAGAGATATATAGTAGGAACAAAATAATGTAAAATAGTGTAAATGCTGGCTGTTTCTGTATGGCACACGGTCTTTACACAATTTTGAAACCTTCCAAACAGTCAAATATTGTGTTTTTGTTTCCAAAACTATTCAAAAGAGCAAGCACAAAGGTAGAAAAGGTTATTGAAAGAATCTGAAAAATGTTTGCAAAATCATCCTTATAGTCCTGTGGGATTCACGCCCATGTTCATGTCCAAATCCAGCCATCACCAACGGGACCTTCTCTTCACCGCAGTGGTGGAAAATGTCTGTCCAGAAAAGGCTTCATTATAGCTTTATTGGCCTTATTTCCTATTTACAAAATGTTGCCACATTGAACGAGGCAGGAATCTCTACCCCAACTGGTAGTGTCCTATGTACAGTCCATTACACTCCAGTCTGTCCTTTTCTAGCTGACCTCACACTGAACTCAAAGCAGGACTTAGACTGTGGTCACAGACAGGAGGGAGTTGTAAACTCTGGTGCCGTCTGGTGACTTGGTACCGTGGGTCAACAGTTCCTGGATCGTCATCCAGTTGTCAAATATTTTCTTATTCCTCTTTTTCATCATCTTTTTGTGGCTGAGTTCGATGATGTTGGGCTCCTTTTTGTCCTCTGGGCCGGTCTGATCCTTTAGACAGTCGGCTCGGCTCTGCTTCATGAACTCGCGGCGCTGCCTCTGCTCCTTGGCGCGCACGGCGTGCTGCTTCCTCTCCTCCTTGCTCCAGTAGCGGCCCATCTTCAGCTCGCTTATGGCGTCGTCGTCCGTGGTCATGCCGCTGCGCTCCTCGTGAATGCGGAGGGCGCGCTCCCGCAGCAGCTTGTCGCGGACGGGCCGCTTGGTGATGTATCGTGTGCCGTCGCTGCGGATCTTCACCTTCCACTCCATTTTAGGCTCCAGGTCACTGGGGGAGATGGGGTCCCGGCACATGCTGACCAGACTCATCTGGCTCTGGGCGTACTCCACTGCTGACTTCTGCTGGATCAGCTGCATGTAGCTCTGGTAGTGCTGGGCATGGGCAGGGATGTGAGCATGCTTGTAAGGTGAGTGTGGCTGGGAAAAGTTTCGCCCGCTCTTACTGGACTCCCCCAGCCTCCTCTCCTTGCTCTCTGCCAGCAGGGCTCCGTCTGGATCCTTGGAGGAGCCCCTGCTCCGGCTGGGGCTACAAGCTTCCTGGACGGGGGACAGGAGGGGCTTGAGCATCCTGGTAGAGCCGGACGCCCCAGCCGGACCCTGGTTCTCTGCTCCTCGGCGAAGCGAGTTGTCTGGAGACAGCTCCAGAGTCAGAGGGGTGCTGCGGCAGCTCTCACCAGTGTTGTAGGCACTGGAGCTGTCCTTGTCTGACTTCTCTGGCAGCTCTGTGATGTCAGAGAGCTCATGGCGGCGGGCATCGATGCTCGTATTGTAGTTGCGGAAGCCGCTGTTGTGGAGCATCCAGGACTCGCGGCACTGCTCCCTCAGCTGCTGCATCTTGTGAGCACGGACGATATTCAGACACTCCAGCTCAATGGTGCGCAGCTCCTCGTTGAGCAGCTCCAGCTCTTTGTCCACGCACTCTTGGTCCTGACCTCCTGCCCCGCTGCCCTGGTAGTATAGACCCTGGGCTCCGCCGCTCCTCATCTGGCACTTCAGCTCCAGGAGTTCTCTGAAGCGCTCGCACTCGTCGGCAGGGATGCCCAGGAAGTCGGCGTCGGTGTAGTCGGCGGAGATGAACGACTCGCTGCCGAAGGGCAGGTCTGTGCTGCCGAGGGTGTCCTGGCTGTAGGTCAGCTTCCTGCAGCTGCCCAACGTGTTGGACGCTGTGGTCTGGTCGTCGCCCAGGTTCTCCTGCTCCGAGCTCTCATCATTCCGCGTGCTCTCATCCGTGCGCCCAACGCCGCTGTCCTTCTCGTGATGGTTGGACAGCAGCGTGGCTGTGTCGGTGGTGCCTCCATCCTCCTCGTGCTTCTTCTGGAAAAATAGACAACAAATGATTTCAGACAGTGGTGCATCCAGGTGAGTGGAGATACTGCAGTCAACATTACAAAACATTTAATTAAATAGTAAATAGCAGACATAATTAAAGCGGGTAACCAGATAAAACACTGTCATAATTATTACATTTTTCAATATTCAGTGACACATCATCTGGGCTATAGGATTTCTACTGATTTTATGAATAAAACACATATGTCACAGTCTCCACTTTTTTTAAAACAGAAAAATTGCTACTAAAAACAATTAAACATCTGTTATCCTCAGCAGAACTGGCTCAGCCAAAAAAATCTATAGATGAACATGCGGCTTAGTGCAAATCTATTCTGCTAGTTTTCTTCAGCACACTGTGCATGTGTGTGTGTGTAAGAGAGAGTGTACCTGCTGCAGCATGCTGGCAGTGAACTGCATGGCCTGATGGTGCTGCTGCTCCAGCATGTCCATGTGGAGGTCATCCAGGAAGTCGTTCCTGTCGTCATCCATCCAGCCCTCATCCAGCTGGGACGCAGCGGGGAGAGGAGACGCCTCATTAGATGCAAATATTCAACTGCAGACTCAAAAACTGGAATATCCACTACTGAAAGTCCAACTCTTCTTTGTTGGCATGAAAACACGGCACACTCTGACAGACACCACTTTTGGGTCCATATGAGAATTTGAGCATGAACAGCCTTGTTGTCATTAACCTTTACTGAGTTCAAACCATCTATAATGACATCCTAATTACCTGGATCTCTGGTCTGGCCACCAGCAGGGAGATATTCTGGTTCCCCTCACTGGTCAGCAGTGCTACAGCATCCTCCCGGTTCTGAATCTCAACACCATTGATCTTGATGGACACAGAAAGAACAACTTAAAACCCTCACCTTTTTTTAACGTAACGCCTGTTTGCAGTTTGTACATTTAACTTGTATTATAACAGGCTTAAAGTAATCAAATGGTAAAAGGCAAAACTGAATTATATATTATTATTATTATTATTATTATTATTACTATAATAATAATAATATAGAATTTATTCACAAGCAAGCACACTGGTCATTACAAAACAACAGAAATTATACCTGGATGATTTTGTCCCCCTCTCTTATCCTGCCATCCTTTGCAGCAATGCTGTTTGGATCAATCTAGAGAAAACAGAGAATAAAGCAATAGAATAAAATAAATCTCCATCTCTCCAGTCAGATTACCCTTCTGTATTTTCCATTGTTGGGGATAATGCTTACATTTTGTAAGTTACTGTGAACATCATCGGTGCTGACAGTCCTGGCAGTTGCTATTTACTTACTGCTGACACAGATTTAAGAGTTACACTGCACCACATACCTCACTAATGTAGATCCCAGCCTCATCCTCATCATCGGTTCTATAACAGATGGTCAGACCGAGCTTGTCTTGGATATTGGCTCGGTACAAATCCACCTCCTGGGAAGAGAAGTGCACCAATTAATATCCTGTACATCTGAAATTATTATCGTTGTTTTTTTTGTTTTTTTTTTTAAAGAAAAACAGACTGGATAATGTTTTTGTGGATGGACTATATAAACTGAATGGGATCATGGAGCAATGGTGATCCATCAATCACAGTAATGAATGATTCAGCTGGACACAGGGAAGCCACTGTTTTTTTCAGAGACCCACTGACAGAATGAGAGATGATGCAGCTGACTGCAGACGAGCAGAGTACCGTCTTGCACTTGTCAGCACCTGTAATCTCACAGATACAGATAAAGATACCGGCAGTAATGTTCTTTGAGGGCAAAGGACAGGCTCTGACGGGGTTAACAAAAACTGAGCTGCACCTGAGCAAACCGAAGAATATCTTAAAGGAAGAGTTTATCATTTTGTGAAATAAGTTGAATCAGGTTCTTGCAGAGAGTTTGATGCATGTCTCGATGTGTACGCTAAATGTGAGCTTGTTGCAAACACTGGACACAGAGTAGCTGCTAGTATGGCTCCATTCAAAGGTATCAAATCTATCCACCAGCTCCTGAGAAGATCACTAACTAACTCTCTGTTTAACAGGCACAAAAACCGTAAAAAAGTGTAAAAATGACAGGTTGAAATTCTTAGTAACCGCTAATAGTTCAAACAAGTGTTCTATCCCTTCTTATAACTTAAGAAAAATCTTAGGTGGTAAAGATTTTATTAATGTGTAATGTGTAACCTGTTTACTGGGAATTATCTGTCGTGCTGTCCAATCAAATGCAGATGACCGCACATAACTTTTAGGGAGACAAACATTAACACTGTTAAACTACACTGACAATCTTTTGTGAATATGTGTATTTATATCCACATAAATGAAGAAATTCATTATAGCACCCCTGATACATGATAGTGTGTGTTTCAGAGTTAGTAGTATTCATACAGTTTAGAATGAATGGGAATCCAATTATGCTAACCTAACCTGATATTATGTTGTCTTTGAAATGCAATTAAAAAACTACCCAGTTTATGTCTTTATCAAACAGCACTTTGCTCAGCATGTGTTGATATTTGCCTAACTCTTTAACTCTTCACCTTAAGCTGGTGATCCAAATTAATTTCTACATTCATCAATTAGCTCACATGGCTACACAGATGTTAGCACTTCACCTGGCAGTTACTGGCTGTAAATAGTTTGAAACAACACATTTCTACATAAAATTAATTTGTGTGGTGCAACTATTTCTAATTTAGTTAACACAACTGGGCTAACTCCTAAGTTGTGCAACCAGCTTCTGGAGTCTCGCTTGGCTGCCTGGCAACTTTACAATGATGGCAAGATAGCAATACATAGATAGAATTCAACAGGCCTGTTTCTCATGTTGTCTAAGAATTAGCAGAAAAGCTATGAGCTAAGCTAATTCCAAAAGAAAGACTTTTAATATGACTAACGTGCTATAATGCACTACTACTGGTCACCTACACAGATGTACAGTACTATCATCTTTAGTTTATTGTTGTGTCAGTCAGAAGCATTACAATTCTGAGCTGCAAGGCATGAAGGCGGGACGTATAAGAAAGGACAACTGATCTGACACATATATAGAAAAATGGATTGTATGCCAGCCATTCTTTTGTAAGATGGAGAATCACTCTTCAAGGACACTTGGTTCAGTCAGGGTTTGACTACTGTGCATCTGTCATTTGCCCCCCTGAACCTCAACTTTCTGCTCTCCTTATAGCTCCTCCATGGATGTTATTAACATCACACAGTAGGTGGCTGGGGTGTGCTGGGAGGGGGTGTGGGGGGTTGGCAGAGGTCACTGGGGGAGTGTGGCAGAGGCTTGATCGTGGCCTCATCACGGCCTCATCCAGGCATTGTTAGTGTGCATCATCAGATTCATCACTGCAGACCTATTATCTGTGCCATCTAATTATCCACCGGGCCTCATCTCCAATGCGTCGCAGCGCAGGAAGACTTATTAGGGCTTGTCACTAATAAGTAATGATGTCACCGTTGTGCATCTGCTGGAACAAACCAGCAACTCGATTCCTGTCTGGCCGACATCTCAGCGTCTGTATGTAGTGAGAGCACCCCATCAATAACCACGATATATCAGGACTTGCGGTCGTGAGCAAGGCCACTGGAGTGGAGACATAGAGGCGTCCTCAGGTCTGCTCATGGAGTCATTATGCACTGCTGTCTGAACGTAGATCTTCATCGAGCAGACAGTGTAGGGATGGAGATGATGTTTACCTCGTATTCCAGCTCCTCACGTTCTATGTCCTGCTGTATGCTCTCCAGGAAATCATTGGGGTCAAAGTATGCGTGGCCTGGAGGATGCCTGAAAAAAGAAAGAGTGTGAGATTAACTGGAAAAGAGTGGAAAATCTACACATTAAAAGTTGACAAAACATGCTAACACTTCGTCGATCTGGATTTAATTTCACCCCAGAGTCTGAAAAATAAATGAGAATTAGAAAGAAAGTAATAAGGACTCAATGTAGAAATGAATCAGATATACTGAAGCTACACCCAGAGGCTAATCACAAATTAACATGCCACGCTATTAATTTGACTCCGAAATCAATTTAAAAAATCACGATGATTCATTAAAGGGCAGCTGCTGCTGCCAGAAAATGTAAAATGTGGCCAGACTCGCCAAGCTCTGGGCCTAATACACACACACACACAGAAACAAGAGATGCAATTTGGTAATATGCAAATACAAATGAACAGAATCATCATTTTAACGTGGCTGTGTGCCCTGGAGGAGCTGTCATCTCCCATAAGTGACAGGGACATTTTCCCCTCAGACACATCCTGTTTGATCACAGCAGTGTGGTCTGGAGAGGAAGATAAGGTGTCACTCTCTTAATTAACTATCAGGGCGAAAGGTCTGATTGTGTGTGAGACTGAAGTGACCTTTTCACCACTGCTGAGTTCTGACATCAAAAATCTCCTGAAACTTCTTGTTGAAAGTGGATTTTTGGGAAGAAAGCCTCAGATGGAGAAACGTTTTACTTTATCGTTCATCGTTTATCAGCAAAACCGCAACGAAATAGTCTGCTTCAGGTCAGTCAGTCTCCATTACACTTCACTTCTCTTCTCTTTTGGTGCTACAGAAAACTTTGCAGCAGACATTTATGTACAGAGCAGGTTGCCAGTAGAGGCCTGGCCATTCACAGCTTACTGTCAGCAAACTCAGCTGCATCCTGGCACTGCAAAAATAAATCCAGCCCAGATTAATATAGATCTTGGGGATGAAGATTGGGCCGGTTTGGGCTCAAAATCAGCAAGTGGAATTGAGCCCAAGTGAGATTTCAAAATGAAAAAAATATTCGGGGCTGCGTTGGTGGGGGCGTGCTGCCTCTGGAAAGACGAAACGCTCCGGGAGGTCTGGCGGCTTGAGAATAGAACCATTAGTATACAGGCTTTATCAAATGCCAAAACCCTGTGCAACTGCTTCGAATAGACAGAATGCTGCGGCTCCAAAGTTTTCACAGCAACAATCATTTCATCTTTCAACAATTGTGAGGTAAACAGCAGGACAAAACCACTTCTGTTACACAGTAATCTACCAGTGGTCAGCTCTTGCACGCATTTGATTGGGCAGGGGGGGGACCATGTGAGAGGATGTTGCTTTGTGTAACTCGTGACAAAAGCTGAGCCAGGTTCCACTTTTTTGCCAGATAACACTTCAGTGGCCAGTCCTGTTCAGATGAATGAACGGGCTATGTTTTTTTTATGTGTCTCTGAACGCAGCCTGAGGCTTCATTCATTCCTAGTTTGACATGCGGCCAGTAACTCAGGTGTGCCAGATTTAGGCCACTCTTGAGCCAATAAATTTTGGCTACCTGGGCCATCATGAATTTTTATTGAGATGGAAGGGAATGGTTCTGTGTAGGATAAATCCACACTATGGACGTATATTTCTATTTTCTATAGATATAGGGTGTTTTTGCTAATGATTCAGTGTCTAATCTGTCTACTGTATTGTGTGTGTGTGTGTGTGTTATTGTATGTATATGCCGTGTGAAAGTTTAGCAGGGGTTTTGCTCTAAATCGTTCTAAACTGAGATGGTACTTACTCCTCTGTGAGCAGATAATCCTCCAGCTCCGTCATGGGGGGTGAAGCGGGAGGCAGCTTGGTAAGGGCCATGATGTGTTGCAGGGTGATGTCGGTCTGAGTGCTGATGTCAGACACCTGGGTGTCAGCAGCGAGGCCCACCAGTTTGGGGTGCGGGGCCCGTCGCAGGACCTGGACCACGATGGGCTCCTTGGCGGTGCGGAAGGCCTCCACCGCCTGGTCATGGGTGGCCTTGGAGAGGTCCTTGCCATTGACCTGGAGAGAGGGTGAGGAGCAGAGCGCGATGACTCAGCAATTTTTGTTAAGGAAACTGTGCATATCATTAAACACGAAGGAAAGCATTACACCGATTTCCCTCCATTTGGGGTTGTGATTTCTGAAGTGGAATTTTCATTACACCATACTGGTGTAATGGTTATCTCTGCTGATTAAGGCCTCACATAAACCACCAGGCCCACACAATCTCAGCAGTGATATTCTGTTTGAGGAATTGCTCATTACTGCCTCAGCTTGTTTTACAGGGTCACAGACAGACCAAGCTGAAGAAGACCTTAATTAGTTGGCATCTCTCTTTAATTAATCAAGGTCATTAGCGGAGGCTGCATGCAGGAACCCTCATTTAGCGAGCTAATTTCTCAGTAGACGACAAGTCTGACCTCCCATCCGAGACAGTGGATTGGGTGCAGCGCGCGGACCTGAGAAGATTAATTTGAGCAAAGGGCCGTGGTGTCGCAGGGAAGTGGCTAATTAAGTTTGGTTGAGGCACTTAAGGCCTGTGTGAGCTGATGAAAGACGAGTGCGGAGCCTCGAAAGTCCCCGTTCTCAGGAGAAGGTGTAAGTGGATCCAAACAGACTTTAAAGTAAATAGAGAAAACTTATGTGTTTACACAGATCTGTGCTGTGCAAAATGTCAGGATGTGTGCACAGATGGACTTGGAGAATTTTTGCTTTGGCCCAAAGGCCGTCACACCACTGGAAGTTCACAAAAAAAAAAGCAGGAGATTAATAAACCAAACAGCAAAGCAGTAGCCAAATGAACATTATTAAAAGCCACATGAAGGCATATTGTATCATGGGTCAAACCCCACTGGCCCAGAGCGATTTACAAGGAGCTGTTATTCCACTTTCAATCACCACATCATACCAAATTTGTTGGTTTGTGATTCCTGAATGTGTTGGGAGCTGATAGGATCTCAGCCTGGGGCTCTTCTCATTTCACAGGCTTCCCCCACCTGCCCCTCCACTCACGCCCTTCTGAATAAAAAGTACTTTTTCGCAGGAGTGCTGGATGTAGCGTTTCAGGTCATTAGGCGTGCCATTAATCCTTAGCACCCCGTCTCTCTCCCTCTGACATCTAACATACAGGCAGGTCCATGTTTGAGGATTCATTTTCTGATAAACATGTGGCTGGTCTGCACGCCTGCCTCTGGCTATGGCTGTCTCATTCCAATTCATGCCTTAGTTTGCAGACTTAACTGTGGTGCCGCACATCAGGAGTGGCAGCAATATTAAACCACCTCCAGGGAATGAGCGCAGTAAAAACCCGACTTTGACCCAAACAATGTAGAATCTGAGAGCATATATGTATAGAAACCAAAGGCAGTGGGTGTGTGCTTTGAAGAAGGACAAGGAAGGTTGGAAAAAGAGGAAACTTCATGCAGAAGTCAGAAGAGGCTATGTGCCTGCTAATAACCACAGCAGATTAATGCTAATCCTGGGCGTGCAGTATAATTGGATCATCTCGGTGGACTTAAACTTCTACTACTTCGACATCAAAACTTGGCCAGAAAATGTAATAGCTCATCTATTTGCAGTTTTGCCCTGGATAATTTGACACTGAGAAAAGTGGGCTCTCATATTGCAGAATAATAATGTAAGAAATCCTTGAAAAACAACCTTGAGATTTCAAACCACTGGCCTTTCATTCAAAGAAGAAATGGGGAAACCGGCCTTGACTGTGAGCTGAAACCCAACCAAAACAAATAATATCGCTATCGACAAAAAAACAACAGAAGTCTTGATCCTTCTTTGTTGTTGCCGCTGGTGTCAGCAGTAAGCCCTCCTAAAAGTCACTGAGGACCTCCCATCTTTAACCATCCTTGTTTCCCACAGCGAGCCATGATGTTGCACATCAGCTGAGGAATACAAGCCCCTTTGTGCTCTCCTCGCTCTGCATGCAGGCTCCAACAGTCCAACCTGGTTGCCAGGAATCCCAGAGCTACTTGAAGGCACTGAACCAGAGACAAAGCCTTTAGCCCCCCGTCTTGATGTGCCCATAGCATTCTGCCTCAGCGCTCTCAATGGGGGGAGTCTCCTCCCAGCTGCGGAGGGGGTCCCGCGGCCCCCATTCACTGCGCTCACCTCTGACACGGAGCGGCCCTTTGCAGCACACTGAGAGAAAACACACAACACTCCCCTGACACAATACACAAAGCCTCACCACCGCTGAGTTCTCCAGCTACGCAGTGTTAACCCTGTGCCTTAACACGACTTCGCTGCAGCCGCTTGTGATGAGCAGGAAACTCAGTTTACATCCGACTCATGAAGCCATAAGTGAGACTTCAGCACAATGAATAACTCCTCAGCTGTCATCATAAAAACTAGCTTTGCCTTTGAGAATACCATCGCAACGGTGGCTGATGAGCAGAAATGACTCTGTCTACCTCTGACGCATCCTGCGAGAGGGGTCTCTGATAAATCCATTTTAATGACAAGAAGATGGCAAGAGCGGTGCCTGGCGAGGAATTTACACAGCTGCGGCTTTTCTTACTCGCAGCCTGTTGTCTTTAATTAAAATATCACATTTGACCTGTAGAGCAGCAGTGGACTCTGGAGCCTGCCCATGATTTGGTTCGGGCTGTTTCAGAGCCCTTCAGGATTTCAGCCCCCTCCGACACCTCATGTGATAGTTATGTCAGTCTTCAGCCTGCTGGGTAATAATGAGGGGCAGCTGGGGTGACCCGCGCCGCCAGGCCCGGCACGGTATCATCCCTGGAACGCAAATCAAGCTGGACTGAGATGCTGATATGGGGGTGCGCATTTGTGTGTCTGTGTGTGTGTGTGTGCGTTGATTGAGTGATTGCTAACCCGCTGCCAAAGATGCTTCTCTGCCAAGCAGCGGGCTCAATCTCTTTCATCATTCTGACTGTATTACAGACTGAGGCTGCCTCAGGTTTTCATATATTATTTATTCCTTTTATTATCTATTCATGTCGTCTCATTGAAACTGAACTTTCTTGTTCATTCATATTCAGCCCGGATATAAAAAAAAAGGAACAAACACAATTAGTCAAAGCAAATAAGTTTATATGAAATGGAATTTTTGCCAGGTTAGGTAGTGCTGTGCCTGGCGAACTTTCCGTTCTTAAATGTCACATATCCACAGCTGTGGCAGACTTTCTACTCAAAATTCCTTGTGCATTTTCTGAAACAACTGGTTCTTGATTTCTGGCAGAAGTAGATAAAGCTACCACCTGAAAAGTGTCAATACTGGTAGGTGAGTTCAGCAACGTAGGACATGAATAATGATAAATATTTGCATAGCGTGTTAAAAATGTGAAGGTCTGCTTGAGAAACTTCACTGAAGGGGACATAACTGCTGTCAAAAAAGTCACTGTGCCTCTGTGTCACTATAACACAATTTAGTGTTCTCATCATTATCCCACAGAAAAGGCTTTGTGGGATATTAAGTCAATTCACTGCCTGCGTTGTCTCACATTAGTCTTTGATACGGCCATTCAATCACCACGTAATCCTTTAATAAAGAGGAGAGGAACATCATTAAAGAGCCAGTCTCTCCGCTCCTCGGGGAGACGCAGTGAGGTGAACAGAGTGGAAACTCTGCCAGGCAAACGGTGCCTTTCAGAGCTGGGCAGAGGGAACCGGGCCTGGGAACTTCACTCTATAGACCAGCATTTTAAAGAGCCCGGAGACAGCCTCCGCTTTCTGGTCGGATACACTTCTTCAGAAGTCTGCATTTTGGAACAGAGAGGAGCGCTGACGTGATAGAGAGCATGAAGACTTGAAGGCTTATTTTTTGGGGCAGGGGTGGGAGGGGGGCTTATATAGAGTTTGAGTGGCAGTCTGAATGTGGGTCATTCCACATCAAAAACACATTTAATCCCTCTTTTATTTCACTTTGAACCATTTTCATAAGAAACAAATCAAATTCAGGGAACAGCCAATGAAGTGTGCTTGGATGCGCTTTTGAAGAGTGTCTTTAATCCTGCAGATAGTGTTCTGTTAACTGACTGGACAGATATTTATCCACAGTGTGAGGCTTGAAAACACAGCAGTCTTTATTTACCGCCGTCTGCAAGCTTACTGAGGATTACAGAACAAACGGCTAAAACCTTGGCCGGAAAGAGACACCACTGTTTACTTTCACCTAATCTGATTTAAGCACGGGACATTCCGTTATCCAGAGTTGATCGATTCAGAATGCAAATCGCTTCCAGTAGGCTTTCTGCTGGCATATCTGGTCTGTTACTGAAGGCAAGATGCTGCGAAGGAGATGCTGAACTTCACTTGATTTATTCATGGTGGTTTTGAACGAGCTCAGAAAGAAAAGACACTAATATAAACTCTCGAATGGAAGGGATGAGTTTCCATCTCAAGGATTTATTAGTAAAACGCTTCAGCCAAACAGCAGTTACCTCTTCTCATTCATTAAGAAACTCTGACTCAGACTCAGCACTAATCTGCAAAACCTTGAATTCAAAAGCAGACAGAACTTCAAAGTTTTCTTTGGGCTTTTTAACTGAAAGTTCTTGAATGAAAATGAGAGTACCACTGCACATTAGGTTAGCCAAATAAATAAAATAATGCCTCATATTCATGTGTAAAGTCATGTGACTTCACATGCAGAATCTGAAAAAATAAGCATATATAGCATTTGAGCAGAAACAAATACAGAGAAAGAAAACTGGAAGGCGTTGGCAGGCTGAAAACTGCATTTAAGATTGTGTGCCACAACAAAAAGAAAAGCTCTCACACAAACACTGATGGCTTGCGGCATCTTTCGGCCACCTGGAGGTCGTCTGACTAGAGAGCAGCCTGAGTGCTGAAGGAGGTACAGGGTGGAGTTCATGGGAGAGGTAATAGCAGCAAATGAGCTGAAACCCAGGATCATGTCGTCCACTCCCACTGACCCAGACTTGCCCTCTCTGTACAGCCTCAGCATCTCCACACACAAACAGAACACACATCTTTGCCCTGGTAGCGGTCAGAGTACGTTCAGCCCTGTGCTGGTCTGTTTGTTCAAGCCATCAAAGTGGAGTGTGTTCCTGCAGAGTACAAAGCTGCACGGAGGAAGAGAGGGAGCAGACGACGTATCAGTCACACACAAAAAACAAAAGTATGATCAGAGATCACAGTTTCCTCCATGTAGCTGGCCTCCATAGTGAAAGTGATAGTCAAGGTTATTTGAAGTGGGGTTGTATGTAATGTATACTGGTGTGTAGTCAGTTTATTCGCTGCAGTAGAGTTGGGTCAGTGTGCTCTCACTGTGGAAAAGCAGAGAGGAGTAGCAACACTTACAGTATCTTAACCACCAAAAACAATGGCTGTCTCAGCTACACTCGTGTGTAGGAATATGGCAGCTCAGCGGTTGAGACGGTAGGAGCTGTTTGACGGAGAAATTGACAAAATCATGGCGACGCAGGGCTCTGCTCCTGCTGTGCTGTCAGGAGCTTGTCACGTCTCTGTTGTGGCTCTGATCCCTCTCTGTCATTTGCTCTGGACTAACAGTACGTGCACGGCCTCCTGCGAGTGCTCCCCTGTGGCAGCCGGCCACCTGCTCCAGTGTCTAACAGATGTGTCGGCACACCGGGGCTCGGCCTGAGCCGTTATTAAAAACACACAGTGTCGGGCTCCGGCGGGCCCACTCGGCGCTGGTGATCCCTGCTTTGTCTCTGGATGCAGTCTGTGTCAAGTCTCATTATGGGGTCTGGGATGAGAGAGAGCTGCATCTCTGAGTTCCTTTTATTTTTTTTGGTAACCGCTTTGATGACGGGGGTCTCAGTTTGACAGAGGGGGCAGAGGGTTGAGCGATGAGGTGCTGTCTTCTACAAATATTTACATCTCATTTTTTCTCTCTGTCTGTTCTGACAGATGTCATACTGAGACCATCTGGCCGTATGACAACATGGCTTCTTGGGCCGAGCGTGACATCTCTGCAGCCTTCAATCAGAAACATGGCTAATTAGGAAGCAGCACTTTGAAAGCTTCAGGGAGGAAATGTTCATTTGCAAACTTTTTGGGGGGGTTTAAGATTTTGTACCTCTGCAGGAAAGGAGGAGAGAAAATGACAGAAGGACAAAGACAGAGAGAGACCTAAAGGCAAAGGATTTCGCAGACAAACAATAGCCTGATCAGTTCAGCGTGGCTCACAGCCTCAATGGCCAGCTTGTGCTGAGGCTCTAATTAAGCTCTGGGTCTTGTTGGGAGCTGCAGCATGGCGCCACAGCCATTACAGAGTGATTCTGGGGAGATTAAGAGCCCTCGGACTGTCAAACAGAGTTTCCAAGGCCTCTACCTTCACGTCCCTGACAAAAGCAGCTGAGCTTACATCTCCACATGGTGCTCACCTTTAGCTTTGAAGAAAGGACCTGAGGGGTTCACCGCTGTCAGGAGGGTCAAGTTTAAAAAGGGAGCAGCGAGGCCAGAGCCGCTGAGGCATTTAATGATTGTCGTGAAATCTAGAATGCTGTGTTGGCTTTGTTGAATAAACCTTAGCTGCTTAATAGATGCTTAATCTCCACTATGGCCATACTGACACTCAGTGTAAACACAAAATCAGTGCATTTCTTTTGAGAAAATACAATAGCGTATTCACAATCCAAAGCTCTTAATTAAATCTATCTGAACAGACTGCTACAGTTCCCGAGCCAAGTCAGTGTTTCTAATTCTGCCAGGACTGATGAAACGCCTTCAGGTGAAAAACGATGCACAATCTGTTGACTTTTATAAAACACTGCAAAACCATATTTTTCATGCTTTCATCAGGGGACTTAGAGCTAAGGTGTTTAATGAACTGGAACGATTTCAAGTGTTCATGGATTATTAAGTCCTCAGAGAGATGAGGGGGAGCGCTTGAGTGGGCGCTGTGCCAGGCTCTCTGATCAAGAGGATCTGCCTGTATTATCAGTGAGGAGAAATAAGACCTCCCAGAATCCCCTCCACCCCCCCAAGGAGAGGTACTACCTGTCATTCAGCACTACCTGTGCCGTGTACATCTACTTGTACTGTATCATGAGCAGCCACAGAAGAACGTGCAGCACCAAAATGCTGCATACTTTCAATCGTTGCATAGTGTTGGGAGTGCTGTAAAAGATAGAGCTCTCCGTGATCAGGAAGAAAAAACATCTAATTTTTAGCTGTAAATGAGCTCTCAGGAGTTCAAGAGTTCAAATCTGAAGATAGAGCCTTGTTTGGAGTCAAGTCACTATGCAAGAGCTTGAAGATGCATCTTTTTCTGTTTTCAAGTCTTCATAAGCGAACTGAACAAAACTCAGCTGAGCATGACCATTATTACAGTGGCAATGCATTTTATACTGTACATAACACGAGGACATTACCAAAATATTCATACTTTGCACAGCAGACAAATATTGTAAATGCTAATTTCTTACACTTTGCATCACTTTTGGAGCGATGACAATAAGGGGTCACACAAAGTTGGAGTTGACAGCACAAGTCTGTCTTTAGCCAGCCACACACCATATTTTTAGATATATTCACAATGATAAAATTAATGCTTAGTAATCCTTGTCTTTCTCTATACAAATTAGAATTATTATTAGAATTTACTTTAATTAACTGAACTCTATAGCTAATACCTAGAGAGTCAATCCCATAACACTGTGTGGGAATTTATGCAATCATTTTATGTAAGGCAACATGGTGCCAGGCAGACATTGTGTGAGCACAGAAAACTGTTAAACCTTTACGATAACGTGCAGGACCTATGTACAGTATAGTGCACATGGTCAATTCAGACGAGTCAGGCAAAACAAATGTGACCTCTGCCACCATTAACCAATGCTAGTAGGAGTAGTTAAAGGCTATAGTTGCACACTATAGGAGTGTGTATTTAATGATTAAACAAACAAATTGTGTCAGAGGGCTGGGCTGGCTGTGCCTGCTCTGTAATGTGTAATGTATGCTGTCTCAGATTGATCATTGTGCTATAATTGGACAAGGTTCATGAAAAGCTCACTCTGGGTAAATCAACAAACTATTAAGCTCATGGTTGTTGAAGGGAAATAATTACATATATGTGATTCTACCTGGGATCTTCATTGGGTAATATGGATCAACACACTATTTTCTGACATTTATAAAGGTACAAGTAGGATTTAAGTAAGACAATAATGAGCAGATAAATCAATCATGGTAATCATTTTTAGTTGCAGCCCTGAAGAAAAGCTTTTTCAAGGTGTTCTACCTTCGAAAAAAAAACCAGAGAAGTATGTAAAGAAAACATGTCTCAACCACAACTTCAGTGGAATGACAATATCCTTCCACGATTCAACAGAATATAGAGGAAAAAAAATCTTTATGTTCATCCATGGCACATCAGAAATAATCTCCAGTAAGTCGTCTCTGCTGACCGGCTTGTCTGAGGGCAGCAAAGTGACAAATGTACTCATGATATAAACCCTGCACATTGACTTTGTCTGTCATGGCAGATGGAGTAACTGACCACTGTGTGATAAACAGAAGTCAGAGAGAAGGGTCTGCCACTCCAGGATAAGTGACAGGCGAGAGGACCAGAGCGAAGGCAGAACAAAAGAAGTGACAGCTCCCTTCCAAACACATGTTTTTGCTGTTAGTTTTGAGCTGGGGGTGGAGGAGTGGAAGGCTTTCTGACCCCAAAATTGGCACCCATAATCCATTAATTATGCCACTGAGTAACACCCATCTTTCCTTTGAGACAGGCCAAAACCTTTTAGTCTTTTTGCATGAAAAGACGTGATCAAAGCCATACTGTTTGCTGGCAAAATGTCAGACACCCCTCTTGAAGGGGGGGCTGTGTGTTTTTGGGGGGAGAATAACGAGCGAGGTCCACACAGAGCTTGATCATTACGTTCATTTAAACCAGCCACTAGCCACCTGGCACCCTGTGCAGCAAATGGAGATGTAATTTGGTGTGATAGGAGGATAACTCCTGGCTGGGGACCATTATGGATGAAAAGATGGGGAAAATAAAAAAACCCAAAACAAAATGGTTTGAGCGTATCACAGAAACTGGTCCTCAAAGTCACTGAGGCAGCAGACACTGACCTGTCTGCTGCCAGACAGGTCAGTGTTTTCACTCATCAGATCAACTGGGCTCTTGAATCTCAACACTCAGATAAATAAACCAGCACAGAGCGTGTCGTCTTGAGTGAAGCCGACAGCAAAGCCTGCAAAGAGCAGAGGAAGGCAACACGCTGCAGGTTTTTTTCCTGGGGCACCACGTGCCACTCACAGAGCAAATGATACACCAGCTTTTCCTCCGCTGAAGGAATACATGATGATGCAGCCAGCTACAACTTCATCCTAAAGTCAATATGAGACACCTGGCTTGTTATGTTACAACCTGTAATGACTAAATACTAAAGAGAAGGTGGGTTCATACTGAGTTCAGCTGAGGTGGAGGATGGTTCATTGCTCTGAAATAATGAACAACTTTGGGAAAACTGGGCAAAGCAAAAATTACACATCATCATTGTCATCAATAATCTATCAAAAAAAACAACTAAAAATCAGTGTCCTTGTCTTTTCTGAATGAATAAAACATGCAGGTTCATTGATCAAATGTCATGAACCAAGGATGTACTTTGAGTAGCAGGACTGGTGCATTATTTTTAATTATCGATTAATCTGTTACTTTGTTTTTCCAATTACAAAATTGTGAGACATGTCAGTCACTGTCTCCCAAAATCCAAGATCCTGTCTTGAGATATACTGCTTTGTCTGACCAATACTCCAAAACCCCCAAATTTTCAGTTTCTTATCAGTTCAAACTAAAAAAAGTAGCAATTCACTTAAGAGGAGCCTGTTATTGTTGAGTCTTTTTTGTCATTTTGTGTGATAAAAGATGATTAATTTTAGTCAGCCAACTAACTGATGTTAGTTGTCAGCACTAATCAGGACTGTACTCATATGTTGTTTAAAAAAAGACTTGCGAAGATGAATGACAAAACCAGTTCTCGACTGTGTGTTAATGATGCACCTGTAATACACCTGCTCTATTTTCTCTGGTGGGGAAAAAAGGTGCAAAGCAGGCAGCGTTAAATATAAACTTTAGTGAAAGTCAAACAGGGGTTAAAGCTCGGAAAGCTCCGAGTCAGCATTCAGTTGACAATGAGGAGGTGGGCAGTGATCGGCACACACTAGCAGACGCATTGAGAGAGCTGTCACCCCTTCATCACCCCCTCCTTTAAGCGCAGCGCGCCACCTCTCTCTGACCCCTGCGGCCGGAGTTCAGGCTGCTCAGCTGCAGCAGAGCCGGCCAGCAACCTATTTCACTTTATTTCACTCTACTCCCACTCAGCCAGTGACAACACCCCCCAACCCCCAGAGAACATGCATGACTCCAGCTACATTTCAAAAAGTCAGAAAACATTAGGAAATACTAAAACAAAACAAAGGGAGGGGAAGAAAAAACCAACCTAAAGTGGGTGAATCTCAGAGGCTGGGTCACAGTACCTGGCAGACTTCATAAAGTAGTTTATATTGCTCCTCAGGCTTCTGCAGGGTACAGAGGCTGCATCCCATGGTGGAGGAGGTCACACCATCCAGGCTCTCCCTCCAGTCACTCAGGCAGGAGGAGGGGAGAAGCAGATAATTTCTTCTCCTTCTTCTTCTCTCTCAACTGCCTCTGTCTTTCTGCTCACTGTCTTCCCTCCACCGCCACACAACGACTTTGGCTGACAGGACTGACTTCCCCCCAGCTTGTGGCCGTATCTCTCCGCTCAGCCCTCGTCTCCCTCACACACACACCCCCCCACCTCCTCCTTGCCTCACATGCTCCCTCCTCCCTCTCTGTCGTTCTCAAGCATTCTACTGAGCTTATGGAGGCCGGTGTCGGAGCTCAGCTATATACACCCCCTCCCATGTTTATTAAGCAGCCTCTCATTGATTATTCATGCAGGCGGGGGCTAACTCATGAATGGGGTAGGCTGACATCATGGAAGATAAAATCTTCTTAATTAATGAGCATCATTATATCCATTTTGCAGACACGGAAAGGCTTTTCACTTCATGACAAGATGTTTCCCTCAAGTGGAAGCTTGTTTGTTTAACAGCTCCAGACTTTTAATTTGGAATCCAGCTCAGTCTGCATGAGTGCTACATGAGGGGATTAAGCCCTAAATATTTGTGACTTGTGCGTCCAAAGCTACATACTGCAGCTTTGTTTAGGCATACCCTTTCCATGCCCCAGTTATATGAGCACTTTGTGACCTCTGGTATACTAATACCAGCAGAGAGGGACACTGGGCATTCTTTCCTTGTGTATTTCTCTTTTTCAAAGCCAGCAAAAACAAATAAACCACATAAATATTTATGCTGGCCCTCCCCAGTGCAGCCCCAGACAAACTTTACCAAGAGGAGCATCTTGGGACATACAGTCCAGTCCTCTGAGGTCTTCATGGTGTCTGGCGCCCCGTGTGCTCTCATGCCACACAGCCAAGCTTAGAGCAGGAAGACAGGGCAGAGATGCTGCTGCTGGTTACAATCTGTGGGTCTGTAGAGGTCAGAGATAGAAAACTTTCTATTTCCACAGCCAGACGATATGATAAAAGCGGTGACGTCATCTGCAGCCTGAGTGCAGGATCTCACCAGACGGTGTCCCCCTCATGCCTGGATCACCGTCTCAATGTGAAACACAAAGGATTGCTTCAATTTAGTCCATACTGCTAAGCCACATACCTGGATGGATTTCATGGTGGGGGGTGGGGTCCTGTGGGAGAACCCTGACTGATGGTGATAGTGGTATTTCCTCCCGCCAGATGTGTCCACTGATCCCTATCTATCAGCACGTCCACAGCTTCGGCACTACTCCAAAGCCAGCCGCATTATGAGCGAGGCTCAAAGGTTTCCAGTCAAATGTCACACCAATTTTATGTAAATTCTCTCAAAGGCCATTGAAAATGAAACGTAAAGCCTGAACAAAGTTCAAGACCATTAGAAAAACCATCGCAGTCAGTTAAATTGCCATATTTCATACTGTACAGGTGAAAACAAAGAAGTGTTCACTACACCAGAAAACACAAATAAATGGACTTAAGTCAACAAATGCATTTTTGCATGCAATGCAACATTTTTACTCTTACATTATTTCTTTAAATGGGCTGCCACAGATTTGGTGGCAAACTTTATATATTGGCAAAAACCTCTCCTGCCTCAGGCAAATTTTGTTCAAATTTGACCAGAATTGACCACATCTGTTCCCTAATTTTTAATTTACATAAAAACACCTGTATGGGAATTCAGCTAATGAGATATTTACTTTCCCATTTAATCTCTGTTTGCATTAATCAAAGGAGTTTGCATTCATTCAGATCATTTTCCCACAACCTGAAGTGCAAAGAATACTGGACAATGTTAAAAAGAGGGTTTTAAAATAAGATCCTTCAGGCAGAATAAGTGATAGGGACAAAAAGTTGCCTCAGGCAAACTGCAAAGGTTTTCTATGTGAATTTAACAATCATTCATAATTACTGTGGGCTTTGCTTGTCTGGGTTTTCGGCTCAAACTTTCATCCAGTGTAGCATGGAAACTAATTCTACACTCACATTAGCCGGACTGCTGTGCCTGGGGCCGGGATCAGTGGCGAGCTTCAGCCGGAGCGCTTGCCCTGCTAATCTTTCTTTCACACTGAGATTATCCCATTCACTAAGTCAAAACGGAGACGGCGCTCTGATACGAACAACTGCACTAAAGGTTATGGCAGCTGCAGCAGGGGGAAAAAAAATGTGCGTATTAGTGAATAATCAGCAGCAGTAAAATACAGGGCAGGGAAGTTAAACTTGAGGCATGCTCAGGCACAAACAACAGGTGAAGTGTCTGCAAACTGTTCATTCATTGTGGTCACAGAATTCATTTTGTTGTTGCTCATTAGATCTCTCTCTTTTCTCCCTTGCAACAAGACCTTTCTCCTCCATCCCTGTGGTGTGGTTTGATCTGTGGGATCAGCAGACACACACACACACACACTCTAGGGGAAGTGAGACCAAATGATAATAATGTCATGTGGTTTGTTATTATAAACATCAACATTTAATTGTTTTTTTCACAGAGACAAGAGGGTCAGAGGTTACCACATCCACTCCCAATTAGCAATGTGGAGCTTGGGCCCTGTGCATTTGATCTATGCTTGGTCGGATCATTCATATTCATAGGGACTGCCTGGTGTTTTGTCTGTGTCCCACAGGGCCCAGTTTAAGCATCATGACTTTAACTGGAGCCACAGCGGGATCAGGTGGTGGCCGCTGCGGTGTGCAGCCTCTTCCTGTGTGGTTTACAACTCTAACACGTCGTCTTCCCTCCCTCTGCGCTCTTCTTATGCTCCTCACAAGAATGGACAATTCCACCTGAAGAATATGGCTTACTGTTACAGCTACTATCTGGGCTGCCTGTAATGATTATTTTTTTGGATTTACTTTTTATTGTTTACGCCAGAAAATACTCAAAAGTGTCTGTCTAAAATGACAAGAGTTAGTGACTTCAGTTTGCTTGTTGTGTTTGTCGGACCACTGGCACCAAACTCAAACATATTCCATCTGCAATGATACAAAATAGAGAAAAGCACCAGATCTTCACAATTAAGAAGCTGCAAACAGCAGCTGTTGGGTATTTATAACTGATAAATACCTTAAAGGACTAAAGATGTAGATTCTACATTTGGGGAAATATGCTTGCCTGCTTTCTTGACATGTTACGCCAGTTAGCTTAGCATTAAGGCTGAAAACAGGGGAAAACAGCTTGCCCAACTCTGTCTAAAGATAACAAAATCCATCTACCACACATCATATCACATTTGTTCAAGCTATACAAAAAGCATAATTTCCAGTTTTATGGTTGGCATGTAAAGAGCTATATCTTGACTGATACCAGCTGACGGGCAACCAAGAGTGTTACTGGTCTCACCTGAGCCTGGGACAAAAGGCAAAAATTGTTGTTTTGAGTCTTTGAGTTATGTAGATTAACACTCATTCATTATTCACTATCTAAGACAGTGTATTTCCCAAAATGTCAAACTGCTCATTAACCATGACCAAGGAGTAATTGCGTATATACAGTACGTGACCATCATAGCCTTCAGTCTGTACGATGGCATCAGTGAGGATCCACTGAAATGAACATAACCTGACTTCAACATTTCAGCCTGCCACGTGGCAAAATGCCAAGCTACTTATCTCCACATCGTGGGAAGCCAGATCTCAGTGATCAGAGTGGGGAAAGGATTTTAAAAAAGAGGTCTTAACAGGGTGTGGAGACCAAGTCTGCAGAAGGTGACGACGTGGCAACATATGAGGAAACAAGACACCGATGGCTGAGTGATAACACAGGGAAAAAGCATGATGTTTCACGTCCTTTAACGTGACTCTAATGTACTGTCCAGACTGCAGGATGAGGGGAAATGGAGGGAGGAGAGGTGGAAGATGTGGAAGGATAGAGTGACGGGGAAAAGTAAATTGTCTGCATACTGTTAATCCATGAGGAGAGCTTCCTGGCGGGGCTTGTTGTTTGTATGGAGTGTCTCCAGGAGTGTCACTCTGTACAACAAATGGAGATATCCCACTGTTCTTGGGTGTTTATACATTTGTGGGGTGAAAGTGTAAATAACTGAGGTCATGGTTTCCTCTCTTTTTATCAAGTCATCGAGTTTTAGTCAATAAGCCATTAAGAGTCACAGGTTCCTCACTGTATAATAAACAAGCAGCAACGGTTAGTCAGTCATACACGATGATAAATGTTAAAAGTGCCCTGAGCAGTTTTCTTGTAAACAAAGTTTTTGTTCACCAAAAAGCAATGGGTGTGTCTTTGAGGTCAAACAAATGTGTTGAATGTTGAAAGCTGTATTTCCTCATTACATCCATCAGCATCATTTTGAAAATGTATACTTTACAGCTTTTGCTGGTAGATTACAACATACTGTATCTTTGTGCACCTGTCAATCAGTGATATCATGTGGAACCACTGGAATGACATGCATGAGCTGTTGTGCATGAGGTAAACAAAAGAGTTGTTTGCACAGCATGTGCAGTTGGCATGCTATGAAGCATAAACAGTTTGGGTTGCCATAAACCAACAAATATGACTGGCTGATGAAAGTGAAGTCAGTGGGGCCATTGCATGGGCGGATACTGCTCATGAAGATTAATTTGTACTAAAAAGATAAGCAAGAAAAGCAAAAAAGGTGTGTGTCAAAACAGACAACACTAAAAAAATCAGTTGTTCTAATTAATGACGTGTAACTGATCAATGAAGCGCTGCTAAATGATTCATTAACCACTAATAAAGCCATCAGTTAAAAGCACGAGGGGTGGCCTTATTACAAAGTACCACCAAGCAAAGAGCACCAATACGCTGATGTACTGAAATGCTCTTTTCCTCTTCCTGGGTTCTGCATTTCTTTAGAGAGCAGTCAACAGGTTTGGTCCAACAGAGACAGGGAGTAGATAAGCTGAGTTTGGCCACAGACCCCCCCAAGACCCCAGCCCTAGTTTCAGCTCTCATATAAGACCTCTAATCTGTAAAGGATATGAGAGGAGGAGGGAGCTGTAATGCCACCATGTTAATGGAGATGCCAGATCAGTGGCAAGCGGGAGTGAGGGATGTTAAAAGACGGTGTGGTGGAGAAGACAGACAGACACACACACACACACACACACACACACACACACAGGACAGAAAGGGGCCGAACACAGACACTAAATGTGTGGAGGAGTTTAATGAGTCTCCGGTTCCTCTCAACAGTACCGCTGGGACCCGAGCTGTACGTGGGCGCACGTCTCTGTGTATCCACCTCGGAAACACCGGGCTGTGCATAATTTATCAGACAGCTGTCAGCTTTGTACTCCTATTTACTCTGCGAAGCCAGATCCCGAGCCAACAGAGACCCCAGCCAGCAGGAATGACAGCCACCGAAACAGTTTAATTGGAGACTCGAGAAACTAATAATGCCATCACTATCACCTCTGTTTAATTACATAAGTATGAGGGGATGTTTAACAAGACGGATATTATAAAATGCTACGATAATGCCCCAATGTATGACACTGGATATTTTTGGGATGTAGTTTTTATTGCTTTTCTACCCAAGACAGTTTCCCGTTAACAACTGCCTGGAAGTAAAATGCAAATCATTATCCTGTGCCGTCTAAAAATCACCTTCCTTTTTTGGAGTTTGGATAAAGACAGCTTCAGGCATTTTGGTGAAGTGACTGAGGTGGTTTACACAAAAATTATGAAAATGATCATTTCCTCTCCTTCTCTCTGTCTCTGTATGTGTGTGTGCTCAATAGCTTAATAGGGTGGGACCATCTGTCCCTCTGACAACTTCTGGGAAGACTCACCACTTTCCCAAAGAAAATTTTTGACAAGTTCTCAACATTCAAAACAAACACAATACAACAGAGCAGAAACGACAGGCTCCTGGCTCTTTGAATGAGTCATCAGAATCAGTTCCAAGTGGATGCAGGCAGACAAGATGGATTGAAGTATAAATGAATGAGACAGACTCGCTCTCGCAATCATTCTCTTGGCTTTCCCGGCTGACTGCCTTGAACCCTACCTGTATTTAATGTAGCGCCATTATAGAGCCAGTAAAATTACCACCTAACCTTTGCTATAAAAACCACTGTGTGATGGTGAGGTATAATAAAATGCTATTTACAGCTAATTATCCAAATGCCGCGACATTCCTGCAGAAGGTAACTCATGGCGCTTGTCAACACAGTTATTAGGCGTGGATATTAAAGGGAGTTCATATTTCATCCCCTCTCCTGTACTGGGAGCATGGCTCGATGATGATGTGCACTCCTTGCAGGGGCTCTGCCAACTCTGGAGTCCAAGCAGAGCTCCTGTCATCAGCTAATTCCCCATGCCTTCATCACTCCTGGCTGCTCTGGCATGTTGTCAGCCAAAGTCACCAGAGAAAGCCTCCAGCTACACGAGGTGAGGAGGCGTGTGTGCACACACTGCTGATACAGTGGGAGCTGGGAGTTTACAAATTGAAATGGCTCAGGACTCAAACTGCATAGAGACAATCAGGTAGCTTGGACAAAGTGTGTATCAAGGGTGTAAGGGTGCTGCGACATATACTGTCAGTTGAGAGTTGAACCCACAACACCTATTGGCTGTGGCTCACAAGGTAGAGAGTGGGTCAGCCATTAATTGCAGGGCTGGCAGTTCAATCCTGTTCAGAAGCCTAAGTGTCCTTGAGCAAGACAATGAACCCCAATTACTCCCAGTGGCAAATGCATGGCTTGGACAGGAGAATGAGTGAATGAGAGGCAAACTGGAAAGGGCTTTTCATAAAAGCAATATGAATTCAGTCAATTTACCTCATCGGGAATTAAAAATGCAGATACTTTCTGTTGTGTTAGGTCGTCTGGTTTGGTAGGTTCTTCTTTGGATTTCAGTCGTACTTTACAAACCAGGATACTTGCTATACTATCCTCTAGAAGGCCACACTTACAGCTGACTCCAGCTCACAATGAATGACACCTTTACCTCACATGCTAATGACACCTTTGCTTCACCAATAACAAATGACAGCCCAGCTTGCACCGCAGAAGGAACTTGTAAGTTATTATCACTTCCTGAGCAGGGCTAAAAGTTAAAAGGTTCTGCCTGAAGGAAGAAAATAACAGGAAATAGAAATAATAGTGGACTCCTTGAGAATGTCTACATGTGACGGCACATTTGTTTTAGCTCCTGTGGTGGACAGAGGGAACACGTCAACCTGTTTTCTGTGAAAAGGTCTGAAGAGTGAGCTGCAGCCAAAGGTCCATGTTACACCCTCAAACTGATTAGATTACAGTCCCCTTCCAAATGAAACCCCCCTAGTGAGAGCTGGGGTCATTGAGAGGTAAGTGACTGACATGTTGGTGGACATCACTCAAATGTCTCAATACCCAGACAGACAGCCATGTTTATCCTCCCAAAGTCAGCTGTGATAAATGAAGCTCCACCCTGGAGGCGGAAATTTTTTCGCACACATTCCCAGCTTCTATTGATGAAATACCTGGCGATGCTAACTGGATGTCTTGACCAGTCAGTAAATCTCTGTACTGGGTGACCCCCTGTCCATTAGTCAGGCTCAGGCAGTGACCTCAGAGGACTTACGGGCAGTGGAGACCAACTCACAGCCCCTCTGTTGCTTTTGCTGAGTGAACTGCCCAGTGAACTATTTCAAAGTGAGATGTCCACTCCTCTTCAGATGTGTCAGGCTCCAGCAACTGCCAGATTGTAAACATAGCTGTGACTCACAGTTACCACTTCATAGGTGGCTGAACAAACCGGTATACACAAAGATAATGCACAGGCAACTTGTGAGAGCTTTTAGCCACTCCACAGTTCTTCATGTTCTCTTGGCAAACAATTTCATCTCTGTGCCATCCCAAGGAAAACAGACTGACACAAATCTAAACATTAGAAGCCTGCAGTATTAATGTAATAGTTGGTGACATTGTGGTTCAGATGAACACAGGATACCTGAGACAATCTAGTTTGATGAAGTCTGTCATTTTGAATTATGCAATCTTTAAGATTAATTTTCTCTCTCACTGGCACTTTGAAATATGTTTTTGAGCAACAGATTTAGTGCAAATACGACGAATTCAACTTATCTGTCCTTGCTTCATATCCTATTCCCTAAGTATATAGTCATAGGGGGTTGGGGTCTTTGGGATGACGTGTTTGTAGATTGTAGTGTAATGAAAAGAATCAGGGTCAAAAGCCCAAATTGCAAATTTGTCAGATTTCCCAAATGGATTTTGAGAAGAATTTTTTTTCTGTTTGTGAGATTTAAGATGGGCAAAAATTTCAAAGCTGCAACAGTCCAGTCCTGTACATGATTTTGGCTCCAGAGCGTCTCATGCCAAAAGGAGAAAATTTTTACTGCTGATGAAACTGATACAGAAGCAATCAGTTCACCGAGTTTAAATGTTGCAGAGTTTTACATTAGTCACTATGCAAACAGGAATGACTGACGTGTAATGAATTAAATTTTGCCAACAGACTCCTAACTGCTTTCCATGACCCATCTGCTCTCAACACTAGAAACCAGGTTTACCCAAAGTAAATTTAATTATCAACTCCCAGGAAATTGAAGTGTGTCGAATGCCCCGCTCCGTCACTGATCCAGTGATTACCCTAAAGAGCAAAGCTTTTAACAAAGGGAGTGTTAATGCCATTAGTTGGGATGGAAAATGAATTTGTGACATATGTCAATAAATGTAGTGAAATGATTGTGCAAAGTGGTTCTCAGAGTGCATGGAATGGCATTTAAGGTGCTACCGAGTCATTCAGCAAGCGTCATAATGCTATGCAACACTTGCGCAAAGTTGTGAATTGAAATGGAAATATGAAGGGCAACTGCAAAAAAATGTTCAGGCTATTATTTCCATCTTCATTTTCCAAACAAACAAGGCTATTACAGGCTCTACCAAACAACTCAGTGGCTCGTAATAGAGCAGTTTCAGCATGCGCATCTCTGCTTCAATTATAGACACAGTTGGCTGCCAAGACAACAGGATAATGCTCATGTCAATATGGGGCACCGGTTGAAAACATTTCATGTCTGATTCAGCCATTGTATTTCACATCAAACTGGGAATTGGAAAATAGCTCCAGAATGCAGGTTTCTCCTTTGATGCTCTGAGCATCATTAACCCAAATATAATTTCTCGAGCACTGTTTCCACCAACACATCTTCAGAGGGAGTGTGTTTGATTGAAAATCACAAGAGCTGCCAAAATACCTCATTCCCTTCTACATGGAATGGGAGAAAAGTAGAAATGTGCTTTTAAAGGAACCCAAGCCTGTAATTTTCATCTAGTTCCAGCTTCATTTGCATTGAAGTGCCCTGTAAATGCTGCATATGCAAAATGCTGTGGTGATGCTGAGAGGGCCCGGTCCATTACGAGAGGCAGGGAGTGGGACCCTGAAGAGGAGCGAGGGGGGAGAGAGACAAAAGTGAAACAGGGTGTGGAGAGAGGAGGGGAAGATAGAGGCAAGGCCGTAGTTTAATGAGGAGACAGCGATTTTCGGAGCGAGCGGGGGATGGTTTGATCTTTGACCTCTCAGATCCCTCTGTGTGTGTGACAGCACTGAGTTCAGACAGGGGATTAAGGTAATCAAGGGCAGTAATGAGAACAGAGCACACATTCATGAGCCTGGACCTTCCCCAAAAGCAACAATTACACACCTTACCCCCCACTCACCCTCCTCCCTCCTGAGTGTGTGTGCCTGTACCGCGACATCATCTTTGCCTGTGGTGGTTTACTTCAGTATGACAGAAGGGGGCCACTGCAGACAGATATAGATGTGTGAAATACTGCCCCAGGATCACCCCAACCCCCCCGTTAATGGAATACCAAGGCCTTTGTCCCACTTAACAAGGACATGTGTCTTCTACCCGGTACAGCCGACACTTCAATCCAACTCGACAGGGTTGAGTTAACTGAAAGTGGATATGTAAGATACAGAAATTACCTGCTGGACCGGAGTGAAGCTATGTTGCTTTATATCATCATACATTTAATATGTTATCATTGGATGGACTGAACTTGGGATTTGAAAACAACTGCTAGGAGTTTCTGTACTTTCATTGGGCTATTAATTTAAAAAAGGTAACTGTTGTTCGTTAAAAACCCAATTCACTACCATCACATTACAAAGGTTTTACGATCAACAATGATGGAATTTTGCATTTACCAAGTTTTCAGTTCTGGATTTTTTTTGCCAAAATATTCAATAAGCTACGTGGAAAAGAATGAACCAGTCCAACCCTGTCTTAGCCCTTTGTTGGAAATGGGAACACTATCTGTTGACAGATCAGGATTTTTAAGTATGGACACAATATAAACAGTCATCATCTTTCAGTCAGTACAGCAGCGAGCAGACATATAACTGCCCCTCTGTATCCCAGCAGACGCCCTGACAAGGCCAAGCGTGAGGAGGCACTTTTAAAGGCTACGCTCTGTCTGCTGCAGACCGGTGGAACATGACTTCATTCTGAGGTCAGCAAAATCCCTTCAATCGCCTCAAAGTCCTGGCTCTGCTTTTTAACACCTACAAAGGGAGCGTTTAAGTCCTCATAATGAGGATGCCACATGCCGATATCATCTTTCACAGGCTCCATTTGACCAGTGCTCCTGTTGGACGGAGTCATGTTCACTGGTGCACATCCCTGGCCTTTTTTCCCCCCTTTTAATCACATGTTTTCAATTACTCTGGGAGTGCACAGAACCAACTTGTGCTGTAATTCAATAAGAACACAAAGAGTCAGGTCAGGCGGGTGGGACAGCGCGGCATTGTCCTGGGACAGCTGAGTGACAGGGGTGAGTATAGGACCTCAGAACACACAGTGGTTACTTTGTACCTGTCAGTCAAGCCGTGACACGGGCCGCCTGCCGGGGGACCGGGGGGATGGCTCGAGAGGCGAGTGAGGTGAGAGGTCCTCGACCACAGGGCAGTCCCCCACCAGCAGGTGACTCCCACCCTCTGCCTTTAAAACATCACTTAACAATGAGAGGGGCAGAGCAGCTGGCTGCTGCGCAGAACAGACACGCACCACAGATCCTTAAAGACCATCGGTCGTGCTACAAGAGCAGCAGACAACACTCATTCCAACAACAGGAATTAAAGATGGGCTAGGACTGTTTGCTGGGTAACGTTTGTGTTTTAGCTGGTGGGTCCAGCCAGAAATATATTAGGGATTCATGACCGGATTTATTGGCAACCATAATGGTGGTTTGAGAAGACTGACTGAACCAAGCCATGCTGCTAATATGGCAAAAAAAACACACAAAAATGTGATGGCTGATATTAATTTCTTCAACGTTACACAACCCTCCAATTATTAAAGAATTGTGAGCAATTTCCTGATACCTAAAGGCTGACATACAGTATACAGTATGCCGTTGCAGATTTATGTGTGATAAGTCAAAATCAGATGATAATATCATCCATGTCCCTCTGGCTCTGGGAAAATGGATTGATTTGTCTGTACATTATCTGTACATTACACTATTTGGCCAACATTATTCTGGAAACTGAAACATCAATTTTGAGACTAGTTCACCAACTAACATCAGAGCCAACTCCATAATAATAATGGCACTGCTTATGAAAAGAGATGTTTGACAATCGAATGTGGATGCAGACTGTCCACATAGTCTGTCGCTTAGTGGTAATTAAAACAGTACAGCATTTTTCACTCAATTAAAAAATGCCAAACACATATGATACTAACCCTAAAGCAATCTAATTATTTTTTATCCCTGTAGTTTAATATGGCGCTCCTGAAACCATCTCTATTTGCAGTATCCAAATGCTCCACTCCATGACAGAGGAGTCTGAGCTTTCCTCTCCACTCAAGTACACACTCTAAGCACTTTCAGCACCATCTATCTCTGTCAAAGATTCTCACTACAAAGTACTCCTTCCTACGTCCACCACTGACTACTCCCTTATCTACAGCTCTCAGCTAACACACAATCATTCAGACTACTTCCAAGCCGGTGGACGTCCCACGGCCGAGGAAAAAAAAAAAAGATCGATTTTTCTGCAGCTGAGTGGCGGAGGTGAGTAGGTATTATGTGCCAGTCACGGCTGGCTGGGCAGGCAGCTGGAGTGAACGGCTGCAGACAGGAGATCACACAGACCGAGGCTGCAGGATAACACCAACAGACCTGTGGATCAACACTGAATACACAAGCGTTATGATTATACAGAAAGCATTAAACTTGATAATGCCCGTTACGACGATGTATTTATAATACAATGACACTATCAAATGGTAACCTCATACAAAGGACCAACATTTACTGATATATACATGATCTAAAGTAAAATGCATCTTTTATAATGGCCATGTAACTGGTACCCAATTAAAACAGCTCCTTTTGTTTTTGTGTGCCACAGCAGTCCCTGGTCTTCTGAGTTCCATGCAGTGAGGTGATATGGACATCAAATGCAGGCACTAGAATCTGACAGAGAGTGCCAGTGACAGTGACAGTGACGCATCAGAAGCGGAGAGAAAAACTGGATTAGTGCGACCCTGAGTGTTTCTAGTAATTTATTCTGTAAGGGGGAAAAAATCCTCCGACACAGCTTTCAGGACCACATATATGCTTTACAATGAAACTAACTTTAATTCTTCTTGTGTAAGCAGCTCTTTAAGGCAGAGAGTGTGTCTATTTTAAAAATCTATTTGGACAGTATGTAGGCAAGGTCAAGCAAGTATACAGGATTCAACAAAAAGGCCAAAGTCAGCCCAAGGATAACAGAAAAAAGAAAAGATGATTGGATTTATGATACCAACTCCCCCAACATGTTCCTCCCCTCCCAGGTCCCAGTGGACTGTCATTAGCCATCCCACAGTAATATCTCCCCCTGTTCCTAATTGAGAGTCCCAGGTTGTCATGGTGTCTCACTAACCCCTGTGATTTGGTGCTGTTGTTTCCCCTTCGCCTCACCACACAGAGGCTCCTAATCGGAGAAACAGGTGAGCAGGGAAAAAGATTAGCCAGTGTTGCCTCAACAAAACCATACCTCAAAAAAACAGATGGAAGGTAAAAAAAGAGAAAAGGACAGAGGTCCCATCAATGTTTTAGTAATTAAGTAATTCTAATTTTTATCAAATGGGGAACTTCTTCCTCCAAGAAGAGTGTGTGACCATGTAGCATCTAAGACAGTGGCAACAATGAAGCCAGTGCATATGTCGGGCAGGACCCTCGTCGCCAAGGAAACACAATCTGTTTCTTGCCATCACCATGACAACTAAGCTTTCTCATTGTTAAAGAGTTTTCTCATTGGGAAGTATGTACAGTGAAATAAACTATTATGCCAAAAAATGGATAAATGAATGAGACTGCTGCAAGATTAAAGACTACGCAACCTCAAATATCATTCTGTGGTCACACCATCATTTCAACGGTATAATAATCTGAGATAATCTTTTCCAATTAGCAAGAAAAGAATTCTAATGCTGAAATATCACCAAACGTGCCAATGCTACCTGATTATGTTTTTCTTTTCTTTCCTCCTAAGCTGAAACTGAAAAAACTGATGGCCAGTCAGTACAACCGTGACGACACCAACGGGTTTGGCTCTTTGAGCTCCTACTCTGGTGGCTGTTCAACCAGCTCGGTGACACACACGCAGCCATGTTATGCAACCTGAGCCGGGCCGAGAATGTGATTTACTCCGTCCGGCAGGCTCTAATGCTGCTCTTGATGTGTAATGAGTACGGGGGTTCAGGTGAAGCGGAGCTTTTGTTCTCTCTCGCTGCGTTCACTTTGGTAATGAGATTATTGGTTCAGATGGGAGGTGGAGAGGCTGAGGGATGGCAGAGTTGAAGATATATGGAGAGTGTGTGTGTATGTGTGTGTGGTGAGGTTTACATGCATGCCTGGGTTGACTGCCATGAGGGGCTGATCAGCAAGCAACAGGGCAGAGATTAACTCATGATTACATCACAAATCTGCCCCAAGCCGCTGTCCTCTGCCAATGCATACGGTGCTGAGATTAGGGTTGTAGAATCCAACCCTGATGACACACACACACACTCCCTGGCCTGCACATTTGCTCACATTCCACCACCAATGGGGAAACAACAACAAATGGCCTGCCCATGAAAAAACAGACATAATGAGTGAAACCCTCGCAGAGAGAAGCGAGGCCACTCAGAGTTCAGCTGCCGTCCTGCCGTCCAGAGTACACAACCCTCGCAGAGCTGCGGTCACCTGATAGACTCTCGCTCAGGGGAGAGGTCCTGAAATACGAGAGGGACAGAAAGGAGACGTCCACCCCAGGGTTACGTCCACAAGGTCAGGCTATTCACAAAGGGCGAGAAAGAGAGAGAAAAGATTTAATAATGGGCATGGGCTGACCTCTGTAACATCACCTCCATTATGCTCTTTCTTATCATTTGTCTACCTCATGCTCAATCCTAAAAGGTTGATCTCAAAAGGTCTGACATCAGGTGATAGCTTACCACATAACCATCCACAAAGAGCTCCTTTACTTTGTGAAATCTGTCAATACATGAAGACCTGAGGACTTTTCTAATCCTCAGATAACTGAAAATGTGATGTGTATTGACCTGTGATAAAGCTGCAATATCACACTGCAACTGTTGTGGCATAGATCTACAGCAGTCTACCCCTGTGAGTATATACTGTAAAAAAATATGCTGTATTGCATGAGAATATGTATAATATGAGTGATCCAACAGGTAATTTGGCCACAAACACAGCTGGTCTACTTTTACTGTGGCTCCCTGATGAACAGCAAACCACCTTTCATCCTCACATGTTACCAATATTTCCAGAGTTTAGGGGATTGGATGCATTCCACTGTCAGATACATATTCATCTACTGTAGCTCATTAGGGGCAGAAAGACAGTCCCGAAAAAATCGACTCGAAAATTTTCTGAGACATCCAGATATTTTTCTTTCTTAAAAGTCACATAAAGCAGCTGAAGGGGACTGGGATCAAATAAGGGCAAGAAAGAGACGTTATGAATTAAAGAGAGCTCTGAGTGAACTCCTGAAGAGTCACATCGCCACCTACTGGTGTCATTTAAAAAGTCTAGGGGTGAACACGCTGATGCTGAGCAGCAGAGGAGCCTAAAAGCTTTCTGTTTTGTCTCATGTTGTCCAATGAGAGAGAGAAATCTGAAATTAGAGGGAGAGAAAGGAAGTCATGTCTATAAACATGAAGTGAGAGGAGTAGTAAGGCGTGTGGCTTTGTGGAAACAGCTTCAACAAGTGGCCTGATCTCGGAGAGATGTCCTGTGGGGGAGGAGGCGCCACACTGGTGTTTACCTGTGAGATTCTACAGCAGCCCATCAATCTCAATGTGGGCCTCACACCGTCCGCCCCTACTCCTGCTGGCATTTCATCACTCCACCCTCCCTCCTCCTGTCCTCCCATCTAGTACCGCTCCAAAATGTGCGTGTGTGTGTTTGGATGTTTCGGGAGCCCAGCTGGTTATGTCGACAGTGGGAGGAGAGGAAAGAGGGGAGGGAGCTTAGGGAGCCAGAACCATGGCTCCAGTCGAGCATGACTCACTCTGGGTGCATCCATGCCTCAGGGGGAAACACACAAAACATGTACCTCACCCGTCTGTAATCAGTGCGTTCAGATGCTCACTTTCCCCCCTTTAACAAGCGTTTTCCATGTCTCTTAGCCCAGCTCCTTGGAGCAATAATAACAGCAATGACAGGAGGGCGGCTGGAAAAGCATTAGAGTGCAGTCTGTTTGGGCTTTCCTGCACACGGAGAGCTGGGAACAAAAATCTGTGTCAGGATGCTTCCCTGCTCCGGAGGCTCCGCTGTGCCGCGGACTGAAGAATGCGACGCCCAGGAGAGAGAGCTCAAACTGGAAGACACGAGAGGGGCTGGAGCATTTACAGCCCCGGGGAGGGGGTGGGGGGGTGGCCCACCTGTTCAAATAGCCGGACCGATCCCGAGGAAATGAAAACTTCCATCTTAGCAGAGCTGCACAGACCCTGCACACTAAATCCCCTTCACTTCCTCGCTGGCTCATTCACTATCTTCTGTTTCCACAGCTGGCTCCAGGAGCGTCTTTCCCCGCCTATCTGCACATCTAGACCCGGCACAGAACCAAATAAAAATCCCTCAACTCATTCAAGTGGAAAATTAAAGTCTTAAATGTCAGTGTTTTTTCACAGTATGTCACATATATGTCTATAAAAGTTGGTGGTATGCAAGCCAGCTTTAAAAGTGGGTCACGGTTGCCTGCCCTACTGCAACCGTAATTATTCACCAGCCCGGTCGCACAGAAAGACCCCACTGGAGCGTTCGTTGAACTGGCTGAACCTCTACAGCGCGGTGTAGGTTGATGTCCTAAGTCGAGCGCCATGGATGGGTGGGCAGTGAGGGGGACAGGGACAAACGTGAACTGTGACTGACCTTGGCTAGTTGTTGTACAGGTCACTGCTCAGGCCGAGGCGTGGGATGACTCTCAGGGTCAAGCTGGGTATGACCCTTCTGACCCTTAAAAGTACTGTTTTCAGTGCAGTTTTTAAACAGCAGAGAATGGCTGCATTATGCAGCACTCACATAAAAGATAGAAACCTCTAAAATTAATATTATTCAATTCAAACCTCAAGAAAATGGTCATTCAAGAGAGAGTAATGAATGATTTGTTACTTTTATGATTTATTAAGTGCGGCCTGCAATACTCTAGCTCGCAAGGCTTCAGGGAAATCCAGTAATTTACTTTTCTGTTGCACTGACCAAGTTTCTGTTGCACAACTTTACCCTGAAGCAAAAGCAAACTTCTCCCAGTCTGTGGGTATTAACCTTGAGTCCCTGTCTCTCCCCAGCCAGTCTCAGCCTTATCAGCAGATGCAGACTCCTGGCGTCGGATGGGGCAGACTGCCGTACTTGGAAATAAACACCACCTTAACTGCACCCATCGCCAAGGAGACACCCTCGGGGGGGAGCCAATGAAATACCCGACAATGGGAGAACAGGCTGCCAGCGAGTGCCATCAGCTCTTTTTACGAGCGACTAATGTACTCCCATGCCTCTGTCAGCTGTCTGTTATTACCATCTTTCACTTAGTCCTGTCATACAGACTCATCTGATGACTCATAGTACAGAGCACGAGGAGGAGAAGAAGAAGAAGAGGTGCTGTTAATGTATTCTGTCATCTCTTCCTTTCACTGTCGGCTGAAAAGCCTGAACCCTATGGGAGTCGCAGAGGGTGAGGGCACAAATGATCACAGCTCCTGCTGATCCCTGCATGATCACAGCCAAGAGACACCCTGTCTTTTTTCAGAGCTCCCGCTAGAAACCTCAAATTACACCTTTCCATGGAGACATAAATCAGAGAATGTTGGTTAAATGCTTTTGTGTCAGACACACAGTAAAACAGGTAGTGAAAAGTGAGCCAGCTAGTAAATCGAAGGGAATGAATTTAAATGTGGCGGAGATCCATCAGACTGATAGTTCACAACAATTAAAAATGACCTCCTGCTTTCAACCGGATTTAACATTTTAGACAAGCTGCTCCAAGGAGGGAAATGTCTGTTCTGATGTGTAAGTGTAGACTGTGGCCACCAGGGGTCGCTGCCTGTCTCTAGTGATGTGTTTTGCAGATTAGGGCAAGGCCAACTGGACACGAGTCAAGAATGATCTTCACAGAGCTGAGCTTCTATCCAGATACCTCCTGTAGCTCCAGCAGGTCGACTTGCGCTCTTTTCACAGACAGCACTTACATATTAAATAAACATTTTAGGGAGCATTTAAATACATTATGGAACTGCCATAGCTGGCACTAAAACATGTAAATCCCTTCTCATTGGCAAAAATATCTGCCAAATAATTCCTTTGTCTCAGAATTATTATTTGTGTAAAACTCCAGGGTTTCTTTTGGAGAACTATGCAAGAACGAAAACACAGCACAATAGACTGTCAGGCTATATTAGAATATAAGTGTAAAATCTGCTTGCTTTGCCAGGGTAACAGGCCACACCTGAGGAGACGGAGAGACAAATAACAAGATTAGAAATTCAAAGCGCTGAGCTTAACATTGAACTATTTCTGCAGATGTTGTTGACAAATTTATCTCTTTTATTAAAAGAGTCCCAGAGATCGGCAGAGAATGTGGGAGGTGGAAAAGTAGGAAAATAGAGAGGGAAGAAAATAAATGCTGGAGGTTTAAAGTCCTTTTGCTGGTCCCACAGGGCATCTCAGGAGCGGCAACGGCACAAGGCTCATGGTTGACTTGGCCCATCATGGGCGCATTCGTACTTTTCCAGAAGGCAGACAGGAAGCACCTGGGTCCAAGGGCCGGTGAATGCTGGGGGCCCTCCAGACCCCACCCAATGCAACACATCATCAGCTTGACTAGAAGGGTCCTGTGCAAGCTCTATAGATCTAAACAGCACTCCCTGGCTGCCTGTGGGTAAACAAACATACCTCCGCCGTACGCAGTGGTGACACGGGGGAGTACACTCTTTCATTCTGCCTCAAACCTCAGGCACAGAAAACACAGAGGGAAACAGCATGTGGTAGAACGGTCGGCTCAGAGATCTGCCTCTTTACACTAAAACCAACAAATTAAACGGTGTCCCTCAACTGGGCTGGAAATCCAAACTATGGTGAGCTCCCACTAGAAAGATGAGGAAAAAGGAGGGTTGTATGTAGAACATGACTGATGAAGCTCTGTGGGGTTCTGGGCGGAGCACAGGCAGCCGGGTGGGGGCCTGGGTTGAGCTGAGCCTGGTGAGAACTGAGCCACGCTGGGTTGAGTTTTGGTGACCGTGTGGCTGCTCCTGCTGGGATCGCTGGGGGGACGAGAGGGCTGGCCACAGCAGCCAGACGCAAGTGGCCCAATGTAAACAGCTCATTCTGGTGGCGAGGCTGAGCGGATGAATAGAGATCTCAGAAAGGGAGGAGAAGAAGTAGATGTGGAGGAGGAGGAGGAAAACGGGGGCACGAGGGCTGGAGCAGAGGGTTGGAGCAGGGGGCGCAGATCCAACCCTCACATCGATCTTTATCTATCGCAGATTCCCAGGGAAAGACTTACACAGAGAACAGGCCTGGGGCAGCGAGTGCAGTTCACACCAGCACTGCACTCTGAAGCCAAACACTTCTCGTTACAGTCTCCCTTCCAGAGGCCCTTGGCAAATCAAATCTAATGCTACTGAGAGCCAGGGTGTTGAAAATGAAGCTGTGAAAATTCATTTGCTTGTTGCAATGGTCTTGCATTATTAAAAAATGCCAAATATTTTCCAAGTTGTGACTCATGTTCTTATATGCCTATGACCTCACTGCTTTAAAGAAAGCTCCATGCGGGCTCATGACTGACACATCCTGAAGTATTCCCCAAGAAGATCTCAGGGTAAAGGGAGGAGGAAACGGTACTGTTCACAGACTTTACCTCTCATGTCGTTCCTCTCACCCTACAACCTCCTTCACAAACCCCACAATGCAAGCCAATGTGCGCCTGCTTCGTTTGCAACTTGCAAACCTGTTACTGGTAATAACCCCTTGTTATTCTCTGAAGGCCCCTCGACAGCCGTCGACTGGGGGTTACTCTCTAACTGTGAGTGACACATTAAAACTTCCATGTGAATAATACAAGAGCCCCTTTTTCAAACATTGCTCTGAAACCCTGGGTGTATTAATGACTGGACCACAAGTGTAAAAAACCCCAAAAACAATCAGGTAGCCAAATGATCTGTGATTTAATATGTCTTCAACCGTCATATATGCATAGGTTGGAGGCAATAACGTCCCCTTCCCAGAAACTACCTGTTGGACTCGTCTGCTGATCCCTGCAAGGCCTTCCCTGTAACCCGGCTCTGATTAACAAATTAACAAGCTCGGGTATTTACCCAGGCTTCAGGTAGAGGTGCAGGAGTACACGACTGGACTGCTGAGGATTAATGCTCCTTTATACCCAGGTTATAAAGCATTTAGAGAGGCGGAGAGGAGATGCAAGGAGGGTGTGCATTTTGTGGGTTTCAGAGAGGGGAGGGGCCTCAGGTGTGCCCTGGCAGATTAGTGCAAAGCTCCTGGTAATGAAAGAAAGGATGGCGACCACTCCCCACTCCCCACGCCGCCTTTGAAGTCCGATAAAACGGGGGAATAAAAGCATTTCCCTCCTCAAAAGGAGCCCCCAGAGGCTCAAGATCCGCACACAGCCTCCCAGAGGTTGGCACTGATAAGGAGGATCGGGATTAGACCCATCCGACCTTGGGTTCCTCTACATCTCTCGTTTTCCCCTCATGTCACTCAGCCACGGACCGTGCAGTCTTCCTGTCTTCGCATCCACTAAGTGAATCTGATTCCTCATATTGGATCAAAAGCCTCGCCAACCACCACAGGACACAAGGGAAGTCTTGTTCTTCACCTTCCTCACTTTTGATTGAATTTTCCAGCTACAGTTGCCACTGAAAACAAAGAGCTTGGGTGTGTGAGGGAGTGTGATACAACCTTCGGATTGATTTGCATTTTTTTTTTTGGTCAGCAAAGCAGACCAAAGGTGGCAGAAAGAGAAGGTCTAGAAAAATGCTCCCAATGCATGCTCATGCATGTTAAACAAGCATTTAAAAAACTGCGTTGAGGGCTCTGTGAAACCCAGGGATGCTTCCTCTCAAAGGACGTGGGGCAAAAGGGGAGAGTTTGAAAATGGGAAACTCAGGGGCTAATTGAAAAGAAGGAGCCCATAGCACAGAGACTGAGAAATAGGGGCTGAGGAGGTAAACACGTGGAGGGAGGTGAGCGCCTGTGGAGTGGCGAGGGATGCCACTGATGGACACGTCTGACATTGTACTAACAAGCAGCCTGTGGACTGCACAGCACACAGATACACACTGAACCACATGTGCATGCCAAAACATACTGTACAGCCCACAGACGCACACACACATTAGTCCATTTCTGCTCTTACGAGGACCAATCATTGAGCACAATCATCTCCAAACCCCAGCCATGCTACATACATCTATGTTTAAGTTATCCCCCTATATTATATCACATGTCATAATTGGGCTGCATTTTTCGAGCACAAGTCACTTATTGCATTTCCGCTCAGCAGCTGCTTCTCTGTATGGTGGCTTTCGTTTGTCACTGGCGGAGTCAGCCACCGTTGCTGTCACCACCAGTAACCATAGGGGTTACCATATCAACCAGGAATGAAATCTTCACTAGAGGGGCACAACACACAGTGTTCATTCACATAGAAATACACACAAATTGTAATTTTAACTTATTTAACACCAGAGCCCAACCCTGAAAATTAACAACAGACAACATTTGAACATACACACTAACACATTTCCCCTCTGAGCAGCTCACACCTGATCCAAAGCATGGTTCAGTTGCTCAGTGGGGGGGTTTAAACAGGATGAAGGATTCTGCAGCCAATCCCTGCCCTGGGTAAGAGGAATTTACCCTTGTGTGTGAATCGCTCTGAGGGTAGGGGGGGGTTTACGCATTGTCCTAGCAGAGGATTTGTATCCAGTGAACACGGCCTCCCTCCAGCTGTGCTCCAGTCCACTGGGGTTAAATTAAAGGAAAGCTACACAGCTCTCTGTGTTGGCACTCTTGTTAAACCCCAGATCTGTGAGATACAGCAGCCTGGCTCCTTCTCAAATGATCTTCTCCCAGAAAGAAGTCGGTGGCCCTGTCTTCATTTCCAAACGACTTTGACGAATGATGCTTCACGGAGTCTGGAAGCTGGCTTCAGTAGTTTTGAAGGGTAAAGTGGCACATGAGCCAGATCAATCAGTACACTGCCAGCCAGTTATAACTTCTTGTCACTTCATAATAATGTCCCCCCCCCCCATCAGATCTGCAGACGCCAAAGCGATACCATAATTCGCCCTGATGTGCTGGAGCTGCTAGCTCATCACGAGCCAGGGCTGTAATCCCTGTTGTTCTGACCCCCGGTGAATGTCATCAACTGATCAGCAAATGCCCCCCCTCTGTATCTTCACTCGACTCCGGGCTGCTTTAGGGGATTTGGAAACAGTGAATAATTAAGGGAAAAAAATGAGAAAGAATACAATGAGCTTAGAAAGCAAGAGGTTGATAGGAAACACATGCTTATACACAGAGACAGGAAGGACTGGCAGCCAGTTCGTCGCTGGCACTGTCGATGAAGCTCCATCGTAGCGGCAGATGGCACTGATAGTGTGGAAGAAGAGTCGGGGAGGTGAGAATGTGGAATGTGGAACGGTAAGATAAGGGTCATTATCACGTCTCTCTGCATCATGTGGCACATCAACCCCCCTCTCCTCCATCACCACCCATACCTCTCACTTTACCCCACCCCCCAAAACATAGCTTTTTGGTTTCAGGACAGCATGGAGCCTTGACCCGCTCCCTATCTGTGATACTTTCCCCCTCAAAGCATTAGAGAGAAAATAATTCATTCTTCCAATCTGATTTCCCACCTTGAGGATTCAGTGGAGATGTCTCGATATTTTGGGGTAGGAATTTCCACGACTGCCTCCTGAGAATTTTCATCTCTTATCTGAAAATGAACTCAACCATCTGTTTCTGTCTCCACGCACCCTTAGCAAATGCAACACATGCCTCCTCACAACAGGATCGCCGATCCTACGACGACCTCGCTATTCTGCGCAAAAAAAACAACTAAAAACTGTGCAGAAACAGGCCTGGAGCTATCAGTCCTAGAAAGCTGTCCTCTTTACCAGTTGCCTACATAAGGTTTGGTTCCAACTGCTACAGCCCTTTATAACCTCCTGCTCAACCCATCCGCTGTGCCTTTTTACTGGCAGCGCGGCCAACTGCAAACCGCATACACAGCACGAGTTTAGAATATGCGGTACAAATCTGGTCGACTTGACAGCCATGTTTCTGTTGACCTTCTAGAAAAATACTAATTTCAGATCATTTCATTGAGCAAATGCGATCATAACTGTTTATAAATACTGAGGGGTACCTCAAGCTCAGCTCGGTTGTAAACCCTCAGTGCAATTGGGGGTAGTTAGCAGCCAAGTGGGGCTGAATGTGATCCCTATCTGAGGTCGTGACGGCGCGGTTGTGTGTAAGGGAGAATATGAGCAAGCCAGCAGAGCTATCGGCGTTTAAGGATGTGTGGTCTGGCCAAAGTGGATGAAGGTTTGGAAGGGAAATGAGCTTGAATGTGAGACTGCACAACACGCTCGGCTCCCCGATCCCAACGGTCGGGTTGGCTGGCCCTCTGGAGAACCGAGTTCAAATGTTCTATTTAACCGAGGAACCGAAATACACCCTCAGCGTGGTCTCTGGGTGACGCAGCTGTTTCTTCTCAGGAAAGGCAAACCTAATGGGCAAAACAGCGATGATGTCAGCCGTCACGGGCAAATCGAGGACAAAATTTGGGTCCCTGGGTTTGAAATGCGGTGAGATCAGAGGTCGCGGTGCCAAGTCTTAAAATGGGTTCTTTACGGTGCAAGTGCACCGCTCATACTCCTGTACTTGGCACCTTAGTCTTGAACGAAAAGACGTGTTATGGTAGAGCAGTAATTTCCGCTTCTGCTCTTGAGGTTGCGCATAGACGGCACCATCAGGATTTACCGCTCTGACTGCGAAACACCAATACGTCATTCTTACATCTCGAGCGGCCACACTACTGCGCTGTGCAAACACTTTATCCGCCAGCACGGGAAAGGCTTCTGACTGCTGTCCTGCAGTAATATAACACAGTAATAATCTGAACTTAATTTAGGAGAAACTTGATGGGAGTGTATGAACTTTTTAATTATTGGATTTTTTTAAAACTTTCCATTCCACTTCCCTTTGTATTTCTTATTGTAAGATTGTTGAAAATATTGTCGATGAAAGGTTTTGCTCATTCAGTTGTTGACTTTGTTCATTGTTCGTGATAAGGATGTGTACAACTTCCCCACAATGTTAGAGTAAACAGTCTTATCTTTAACAGCCCCTTGTCATCCTCCCCTCCTCCGCTCCCTGCTGCTCCCAGGATGTGGTTGAGGTCGGGAAAGGCAGGTGGGTTATGTAAGCAGGAGTTATGGGTTTTCAGGGAAGTGTGTGTGTGTGTGTGTGTGTGTGTGTGTGTGTACACGCGTGAGACAGTGTTGAAGGAGGTGCATTGCTGTCTCTGATTGTTAGCAGTGTTTCTAGTATTATAAACCCTCTCTAGCTTCCTGTCCCCTCTAGACACATACAGACAATGTTCCTTTTACATTTTTGACATTTAGCGCACACCTTTATCCAGAGTGACACAAAAAGAGATTCAACACAGAGGTATTACATTTCTCGGCAGAGAGCAGAATAAAAGCTACAGAAAATATAAAATGGATTTCTTCTCTCCATACCTCAGTTTGAACTCCCACACATTTTGATGAGGAGATCAAGGTGCTCTTTTATTCATTCCTTAATCTTGCTCGCCTCTATCTTTGGGCCTCAGCTCATGGCCCCTTTTGTATGGATTACAGCCAGTGTCACTCATCTGTTAACCTCTTGCGCTACAAACTTGTTATAATCACACGCCGGCAACTGGAAGTTACTCTTTCGCACTAGCTTAAGGATTATGCAAAGGGGTAAGTCAATACAGGTTAAGTCTCTATTATCGCACAGCCAATACTCTCCTCCGGGCGCTAAATTGCCACTGGCTCCTGTTGCGGCGTCTGCACAATAGAGAAAGGAGGAGAGATAGCATCGGCTCGTGCCTGTCATCAGTGGCCAGGTCTGACTGACGCACGGCGTTATTAGCATGACACAGGCTAAGGGACGGGAGCTTCCAGATTACAATTTACAAGCTATCGTCTAACGCCGCTCAAGTCAAGAGCCTGTCACAACAACAGGTACCCTGGGGATATCACACAAAGACTCGCACAAACACACACCCACATGAAGGAGGGAGGGACGGAGAAGCGAAAAATGTGACAATGTACTTACAGCACACGGAAGTTCACAAAGGCTTTTCAGCACTGGAAATCTTTCTTACCTGCAGAGTGAAAAAAAGAGAGAAAAAGACAGATGCTGAATGTTAAGTGGATTTCTTTAGCACAGGGTGTTCATGTCACTTGTCTGCCAGAAAGACAGCGAGGGGGACTGGATGTCCATATTTGGCCGTGTGGGCGCTCCTCGAGACGGTCTCTGTTTAATATCACAGCGCCTGGTCTCAGCTGGTTGGGCTGATGGGCATGATTCCTCCCTCTCCACAGTTAACTCTTATCTTCAGTCAACCCGTGCGCGCGCACACACACACACACACACACACACACACACACACACACACCACATGCCTATTCACAGGTTTCACATGAGTACAGCTGGTGTGAAAGTAACACTACTGACGCTACCACTGCAACGTCCTCCAACCTGGAACAAAGTGGTTTCGGACAGGAGCATAGCAGCGTTCATAATAAGTGTGAATAAACATGCAGTAAAGGTTGTGGAACTGCCACGGTTTGGCTAAGTTTACACACAAAAACTACTTGGTGAGGGTTAGCAAAAGGTCACGTTTGGATTAAACTGAGTCCTTTGTAAAGGTTTAAGGACCTTCAACATCACGGTTACAGTAATGAACACAAGATTTAGGCTGTGGAAGGGTTGTGGATAAAAAAAAAAGTCCAGAGAGACTAAAGAAACAAAGTCCTGCATTCTGTTCACCCATCCACCCACCCCAACCTCCTCCAAATGGGGAACTCTGTTGCTCTTCATGCAACATCACCTGACTTCCTGCTCCCATCACAATCACTGCGACCACGGGAGGTCACCTGACAATAAAGAGCAACTGTGGGTCGTAACATGCTGCTTGCACAGATGACCAATGGGATGTCATTTACACCAATAATATTACTTAAATCAATGCTCACTTTTCACTTTCACTTTCACAAAAAGTTCACTTTTTGTACTATTTTAAATACTGCACTTGGCATAACATGAAATCAAAAGAGAACTTTGAATTTTCACTGCCTGCATCATTAAAGATGATATTTCTGGTAATGAAGATGTAAAAAAAGTAGTGTTCCTGCTTCAAATTACAGAAACTAAATTCTGCTAAATAAGCGCATGGTTCCAATAGAGCAGCAAACAATTCAGGAGACAGACAGAGAGAGGGGCGGGGCTCTCTTAATTCCCTGTCTAATTACTCGTCCCCGGCTCACCCCAGGTCAAAGACCCTGCAGGTCCCACTCTAATCCGTCTCCTCGGCCCACTTCAAAGGGCCCTGATTACAGGGAGGAGAAGAATGGAGCAAGAGAGGGAGAGCGAAGGGACAGAAGGGAAGGATGGGGATGAAAGGAAGGAAGGAAGGAGGGAAGGGAAGGAAGGTGGACAGAGCCAGAATGGAAACATATCTTGTCTGTCTCAGAGCTGTCTGGCTCGGAGGTCCGCTCAGCTCCCAGCTGTTGCGCCCTCGCTGGCTTCGCTCAGCCCTGGAAGGCATGAGCCATGTGGGACTCTGCTCAAATCTGCTGCATTTGAGGGCACACACACACACACACACACACACGCTTTTACACTCAAAGCTCTTTTTTCCATTGTCACATAAACGGCAGACGGATTCTCAGCGCTGCAGTAAAACCAAGCAGACAAATGTAGCATAATAGCAGCACTGTTTCTGCGAACATCTGTGTATGTTTTTGAACTTTTTCCAATCTTCCACTGAGACTGTCTAAACTCTCCCATCTATTACATGATTTGAGGAGCCAAGGCATTCAGAGAGAAGATAAGGAAAGGCTGTGCAAGTACATCAGGGAGAGTGAGCCAACATTTTCCAGAACAAGAGACTCCTATTGTCATAACCCCAAACAACTATGTCCACAACAAAGTGCCTGGGTCAGATGACAATCTATTCACTCAAATTGGAAAATGCAGAACCAAGCAAGTAAACAAGTAGTCATTTGAAAGAAAAGGAGTATTTCTTTATCATATGGTTTGCTGTGCTTTTTTTGGTACATCTCATCATGTCTATTTCTTTTCTTTCTGCAGGCATGGTGACAATCACCGCTGTTCCCTCACATTTTTTATTTACCGATATTCCACACAAACCAAGTGGGCTCCAGCTGAAACTATAAAACACATTTCCAGTGTGCCAGAGGATTTTTTCTTTTCCCCTAGGAAACATCCTCCCAGGTGCTTGTAAAAAAACCCGCATGAAAACAGCTTTTGTGCAAATGGAATCGTTTTGTGTTCAGAAGCAAAAAGATGACAGGATGTGTTTGTTGTGGATAATTAGTAAAAAATGACAAGTTTTCAAAGGCAAAACACAGTCCTGAAAGGATCAAAAATATGGGAATCCTGCAGGCGCACTATATTCCACCTCTACTCTACTATATATGGGATTTTTTGTCCACATTTGGGGAGGCTGGAGGCTGGTAAAGTATGATTTCAAAGCAGGAGTTTAAAGAAGAAGTGAGGGAGAAAACAGATGAGGAATGGGAAGGAGAGCAGAGGAGGGAGTGTGGGGAGTAAGAGGGCAGACTTAAAAGGCCCGGAGCGCTCTTTCTCTCTCTCTCTCTCTCTCTCTCTCCCCACGCCGTGGATGATCAGCGGCTGGAATGAGGCTGGCCGCTGGCTAGACTTGTCTGTCCACAGGTTTAAATTTAGGGCTGGATCAGACGCGACGCTTCGGCCCTCGCCCTCACAGCCAGTCGGCGAAGAACTTTTGGAAGCCATCGCTGACCGCATTATCATTTCTCCTCACCTCTATGCAGGGGGTGGGGGGGGGCACCCAACATTAAAGTTGATGTGATGCATGCTCAAAACCCGGGATTTGGGAACCCTGCTCATGACAGGTGCAGTGACAAATTCAGGTGAACGCTCCTGCAAAAAGCATTACCTGAACCCTGTTAGAGCCGTTTACAGCTGATGAATGTGTGTTTTAGGACATTTGCAATGTTTAACTCTTGTGTGTCATTCTGAGTGATTGTGGTTTAAAATTGCAAGCCTGCTCCCCACCTACAAATCAAAATCTCAACATACTGTATACATTACCCTCTTAAGTCGGAGACCACCAGCTAAATTTCCACTGTATAGATATATAAACAGACAGAGGGTGGTTTCATTGCCAATTTTTTCCTTTGTGTTCAGTCTGACGACGCAGAAAGAAAAAAAAATCACAAGGCATCAACACACTACAATGAACAAATCTCCCTCTCCTTCTGATTCTGCAGTGTGCAAACAACAGTTCAAGCAGGGGTAATGATAACAGTGTGATGTGTTATCAGAGCTTCTGATGTGGAAAGTCTGACCAGCATTCAAATCAGCAAATAACGCATAATTGCGGACAGGCTCATTCAGGTCTTTGAGGTACACATCTTTTTCCATCAAAGAATACGGGCCGGAGAGTATCTGTTTACAAGCTATTAGTCACTTCCCTTTCTAGCTGGCTTGTTGTCCACATTGTGCTATCTTTTCTGTAATTGCGCCTTATTATGCTGGAGTGATAAGGGAACGATGAAACACGGACACCGCCTCTCATGTAAACATTTGGATGTGATTTTGGCTCACGTTATCTTAGCTGTTCTCTCTCAGTGTCTAATGTGTGTGTCTGTGTGTTGGGTGGGCAGGCGGGTGTGTGTGTGTGTGTGTGTGTGTGTGTGGGGGGGGGGTGTAAACCTCCAACGGGAGATGAGCCACAACCTTCTGAACAACAACTGAGGAGAACAGACAGCGTGGAGTCTCTGCAGCTGTTTCTCCGCGGCCGCAGAGGGGAGCTTTTAATTGAATGTGAATGTGAGTTGCAAAGGCTTTTAATTTGGCCTTGGCTGGAGAGACACACACCAGGGGTGGGGTGAGGCTGGGGTGGTGTGTGTGTGTGTGTGTGTGTGTGGGGGGGGGCAGCCCCTGCCTCATCCCCACCATTGCATCCCGACCCACCTCACCTCCCCTCCCCTCTTTTTCTGCCCACACATCGCACGCCTCTAATTACTAGCCATGGGAAAGCATGGAAAACAACAACTTTTTTACGACGCACAACAACAACAACAAGACATTGTGATGTGTGAAGATCAAGCTGTAACATCCGCTGAGCCCGAAATCAAATTAGGGAGCACAGAGGAGAATAAAAAATGCGGAGAGGGAAAAAGAAAGAGGCTCAGCTGTATCCTTGCGTAATGAGCAGGAGGACAGAGACACGTGATGGCTCCAGTGAGGCGGGGGTGGGGGTGGGGTTGGGGCAGGGGCGGGGGGCCGTGGTCAGTGTATGCCGGCAACATTACAAGGCATGTCTGTGTATTTAAACAGCTGTAATTGTGTGATAACTCTGCGGGGAGGGCGACAACGTGGAGCGGCCGAGGAGGGTCTCGTCTCCCCTGTCTGCCCCCACCCCCCCGCGCGGAGCTCACCAGCACCTCAGTGGACAACATTGCATGAGGAAGAGATGGAAATCCGAGCAGAGGGTCGTTTTTCGATTCAGCAACTCACAATGCCTGTGCCGTTGGCATATGGGTTTCATTTGTGCTCTGCTGTAGGTTAGAGGGGGAGAGGGACAGAGGGAGGTGGAGAGTTAATAGCCTGAGATAACTAAACTTCCATCACTGAGTTTGATTCTGGACTCCATGTCCTTGTGGGAGCGATGCTTCCTTCAAGTGCTCGGCTGACTCACATGCACTTGTAATAAAGGCCAGTGTCTGTTTGCCTTTTTTCCTGAAATATGGGACTGTTTAATGTCACTGATGAGCCCAGTTTGTTGTTGTAGCACCCCCACCCCTCTCCACACACACACACACACACACACCACCACCATCCCCGTGTGTATGTGTGTACACACACATAACCGCACAAACACAAGCAGACAGGCGGTGGGAATGCAAGCCTTGTGTACCCCTCCATGAAAAGCGCACGTGCACACGCACGCACAGCCACACACACCAGCGCGCCCCGACACAGAGCACCCTTTTCAACAGACAGCACTAACTCATGGCTTTGCAGTTAAACTGCTCGAGGCCGTGGCAGTGGTGCGAGGGCCAAAGGCATGTAAACACCAGACGACAATGAGCGGACTGACCAGAGTGCACGCTTCTGTCATTCAAACCCTCTTTACAGCCCTGTTCCCACAAGCCGCAGAGCTGCTCTGGAAAACAATACGCTTACTTTGCATCACTCACATTCTGTCAAGTTAGCCTCACTCAGGCCAAGCCAGGGGGATACTAAAGCTCCAAAACTGGAGGAAGGAAATTTTTTTTAAATCCTGTGCGCGAGCTCAGTGGAATGCTGCCCTGCTTGACAAAGACACGTCTTTGAGGAGTTTGGGGTTTTTCGCTGTCAGCAAAAGAGAGAAATATTTACCGTAAAACTTATCTCGAAAACGTGATGCGTCAGTCTGCTGCAGAGAGAAAAATGTCATCTTAAAAGTCTCACGAGGCTTTTGTTTGGACCGTTTTCAAATTACATCTGGAGATGTTTAACTGTCATTAAAATATGTGCTGGCTGAACGGGCCAGGCTCAAATTACAGCCCCAAAATGGCTGGAGAAACATGCAAGTCAAGCATCTTGCCTCATCACAACTTTTTCAGCAGACAAATCAGAACCACTGCACGCAGCTTTATCGGTCCACCATTTACGCTCTGACAGTATGAAAGGTAGTTTGGTGGGAAAGTGGATAAAAGACTTGTTTCCTTGCAAATTTATGAAGACGAGAGCAGAGGTGGAGAGAAGAAAAAAAAACAGAGGTCGTGATGGTGGGTGGAAATGGTCGGGAGCCTCAGTTCTGTGTGAGTGTCTGTGTTCGGCCCTTGCCAAGAAAAACAAGGCCTGAGCGACGCTGGGATCTGATTTCAGCATGGAGGCATGGCAGGAAACTGGTTCCTCTGGGGGGAGGGAGGGAGGGGCTACACTTCATGTCCTCCCAGAGAAAAGAGAGACAGCTTTAGAGACAGAACAAGCGTCCTCTTCACTCACCACCCATCCAGCTAACGTGGCTAACGTACGGTCACGATTTGGTGTGGGCGGCATATTTGAACCTGCGCCGTACGTCATCAGGTGGGCACGAGTCCTTGATGCAGAACCTTGTGCCACGGAGAGGTCACCTCAGTTCAGAGCCTCGTATCTGCATCTGGATCACAACTCCACGGCTCAAGAGCCGCAGGGATACTACTCAGCACATGTGCAGGGAATTAGCTCTGGCGACGCAGCGTTCAGAGGCTTAAAAACCCTTTGTTACTTAGCCTCCATGTAACACGCTCCTCCGTGTGTGTACAACAGTCTTGATCTTATTTGTCGCAGGCTTTGTTTTTCACTGCTTCTAGGCATCTGACAATGACAGCAACTTGCACCGCGCTCTGTGGTAGCAGCAGGCTGCTGGCACTTCACCGCAGGGGCCACTTTCAACTACAAGTGGTACAGAGGGGGGAAAAAAAACGGAAATGAAGCAGATGGAAAATAAAGGGGCCGTGCCTCAAACGGCGTGAGGTGTTGCAAGGCTTGTCTCCAAATGATGAAAGGGAGGATGAGCGAAGCCTTCAGAAATTTTCTACATAAACAGAGCAAGTTATTACCATGTAAAATTCACCAGTCTTCCACGGAAATCTCTGCAGTTTAATTCCAATTTCTCTCACTTTAAAGCTAAATTACAAAACACAACAGCAAAAGGTTAGCATCATAACTTTATTTTGAGAAATATCAATATATCTCTCTTTATTTGAATTTAAAACAGCCAAAGTTAAAATAAATATATCTAAACCAAAGCAGCCAACTAAAAAAAAGAGGAAAATCAGAGCTGGGGTGACAATAAAGAATTAAAAAATAAACACATCCAAGGTTTCAAGCCCTCAAATATCAACCCTGCCATCTGTGTGAGGCGCGTGATGTCCACTGGAGACGCCACCCCACTGAAGAGATGACAAATGGTGACAGAAGAAAACATCAGATCTTTGCAGTGCAATGAGGAGACTGTAACCTTCCTGCATTTTGTGGATGAAAAATACATCAATGTCATATTTCCATCAAGCTTTCCCTCACTGGTTCCATTTTTTAGGTTTAACAGGTGCTCTTTTAATTAATTTGTCTCCCTGCATAATCTGACTGGAGAGTAAATGCCACCAGCTGCTTGCGTCGATGCACCAACTGCTAATAATAACACAAAATGTGTTTTCTTTTGTAGATGTTTTTTGAAACTATGTTAAAATTTGGCTGATACCAAAAAAGGTAGTGAGGTTTGATACCAGGCGACCATGTGGCACTGGATATCTGCCAAAAACAATTTCAGCTTCTGTGCTTTCATCACTTAACAGGTCCAAATGGCAATTTCTCCCAGTACGCCTGTGAGTAAAGAAGTAGTGTTGCACTGACGACAATCTTCTGGTCCAGTGTGCTGGAAGACCTTGAGGGCACAGAAAGCAAAAACAAACGGGGGGGCCCGGCTGACAAATACACAGTCATGTTGCTTTTAGCTAAAGCCTTACATCCAGTAACCACCGCCCCCCGGGAGCCCCCCGCAAACCCCCCGCAAACCCAGACCCACCTCCCTTGTCCACAAATACCCTGCCCCTCCTCCTTCATCCGAGCTCCACGCTGGACGACCCAAAGGTGGAAGTAATGACGCCAGATGTGACCAATCAAGCTGATAAAGAGCAGGGTCTGCTGCGGACCGGCACACAGCTGCACCCGCAGCTGTGCGTGGCTGTCAGGCCAGCTCGCTCCCTCAGAAAGACGGAACGAAAAAAAAAAAGGAGATTCAGAGGGAGGGAGAGGAAACAGCCTCACTGTCCTGAAACTATCTTAGAACAGGGCATCGACATCTCCTGACAGATGCATCATGGACCACACTCATGTCACTTTAAACCCAGGAGAGGCTTTATCATTGTGTTACTAAATTCTCCTTTTCTATCCTACTCTCCTCGCCCTGTCTTTCTCTTCCAACCCCCCCAATCTCTCTTCCTCTCTTGTGCCGAGGCAGGGCCTGCTCAACACATTAGCATGATATCCTGTTCTGACAGCAGCTTTAGCCCAAATCCAGCCATCATGAAGAGTTATGCCATCGTAGCAAGCTGCGGATTTGGGAGATATAATACAAATCAAACCTAGAGGGACCTGGGGGTAGAAGAGAACATGAAAAAAAAACTCAAGGAGCCGCAAACTCAGAGCCATTGTGTAGAACGCGCTGACTTGGTTTGCTTGCACTGGAATCATTTGATCTTAATCAGATTAAAGACTGAGGCAACTTTTTTTTCTCTGAATAATGCATATGTTTATGGAAAAATATGCTTGTGATATGCACCGCAAATACGTCTTACCCAGTTTTCCCATTAATTCCCTTTTCACAGAAGTTTACTTTGCAAAATCGGTGAAAAGGGTCAGGTAATTCCCTTAGGACCAATGTGCCGCCACACAGCTCAGGGATTTCCGAGCCGCGAGGGGGCTTGAGACGATGTGCAAGAAGCCAAGACAAGTATGAAGAAAATGTCACCTGACTTAAAAGAAGTTCTTAAAATACGTTCCATCACTTGTCCCAACTCCTCAATTCAAAAGAAAAAAAAAAGGATTTTATGAGTCTTTACTAGCTGAAGAGATGTGACAGTTTTGGAGTTTTTCTTGTCTTCACATCTTCCTCTGGCCTAAAAAAAAGAAAAGTAGCACAACCTTGCTTATTTCTCCTCCTGTGTTTATTTTCCTCTTGCCTTTGTCCATTAGTCTCCCCGACCGCTTTTTCCCTTCCCTGCCTCGCAGTCCAGCCGTCTTATGAACAATCTGACCAAATTAAGATAGAGCTGCAGCGGACTGACACAGCAGCATGCTGCCAGACATTTTAGATCAAGTTTTGTGATGTTTCCTGAGGCAGATAAAAGTGCAAAACAGAGAGAGAGAGAGAAAGAAACTTTACCGTCTTGCATTGCTTTATTTAGAGCAGACAAAACATTGGGCATTGCAAACTGAATCTGGCAAGATTGAGGATTCTGTTCACACAACTTTTAACGGATTTACTTTCCAGACATAAAAAGAAATGCGTGTTTTATGAAGGTGCTTCCCACAGTGCAATGTTTTGTTTACAGTGTCCCAGCCCCCCACCCACCCCAAAAAATAAAAAAACTAGAGGGTAGTTATGTACTTCATTTTCAAGGCAATTATAGTGATTGTCATGTTGGTGCTTTAATCTAAGTAAGGTCATTATCAGTGTAAACAACCTGATTAAAAACACCTCGCTCTGAGCCACAACTTTGATTTTCCATGGGTGTTCACATAATTAGATTAGATTTATTCAGATAAATTTTGGAGGGGGGGGGGGTTGACATGGCAAGCAGTGACAACCACCGTTTGTTTTTTCTGCTGCGACAGCAAATCGGCCTTGTTAAAGTAAATGAAAAGGAGAGATCAGTCACAACTTATAGCAAGCTTTTCCAGAAATATGAACGCCGGGTGGTCGTAGCTACTTCGAAACATGTAAACATTTTAAATGAGTTGTCAGCTTGATCTCATCAATCACTGTAATGATGCCATTGGGAGAGTGCAGATTTATTCAGCGGAGATGCCTTCTTTTCCCGAGGCCTGGTGGCTTGGTTGAATGGTAGGAGTTCTCAAAGGTAAAATAAAAACTTTCTTTGAGGCTAAAAAGAAAAGACCTGAAAAACAAGCACTGCTATTTTGTTCAATACTGTTGGTCAATATGTGCAAACATCATTCAGATTGCTCACGACTGACTCAGTACCCTCAGAATCCCGGTTTATGTGAACTAAATGTTGTATAGAGAAATTGGATTCTTGACCAAGGCATTTTTTTTAAAAAACATCCCTCCCAAAGGAGCTGACGCAGCTCCAGACCAATCACATAACAGGCGCTCTGTTGTGCGCTCAGTGAGCTCCTGGCCACCATTAGGCCTCATTGGATGAATGTGGACCTTTAAGAGTAAACCACACACACGTACCCAAGAGGCACACACGCCATTGGGAAACAGTGTGCACATACAAAAAGGCAGCTACAACTTTTCATAATTAAAACCCCGTGTCACACGCAGGATGTTTGGATGTGAGCGGCACGCCACTCACGACCGTTGCATAAACAAACAACACAAGTTGAACCTGAGCGGCCCGTCTGCCGTGTCTTTCGCTGTACAACAACCTTGGAGGAGAAAACACTTCAAACGCTTAGACAGAGCCCTCTCTCACTTTCGGCGTCGCTGCTAAAAGCGGGCCTCCGAGGTGTAAGGATACAAATGACCTAATCCAGGATAAACATATAGCTGGGCGGTAGAGGAGAAGGTTTATGTGTCTGTGCAGTGGAGTGAACAGCATGCCAGTGTTTTAGGAGGCAAAGTACCCAGAGTACCTCCTGGCTGCTTCCCGTGCAAATGGAATACCAACATCTGAAAGCGCTGACTATTAATAAAGGCTGTTTATGAGCCGTCGCACCGCCTCTTGGATATCTATGTGTTTTTTTAACGCAGTCAGCACTGGTTTATGCAGTTGGTTATCAGTGCAAATCCACACGAAGGCATGCGCAGGCTGGAGATGAAGTTACACGGCTATGTGTTCATCAGTGCTATTAGTTTCCACCGATGCTGATTGCCCTGACACGTCGTTCTGTCCAAGCGTGGCGATAAAGCAGATTGGTTTCGCTCATGCCAAATTAAAGACTGATATACAGCTCATCTTTCGAGGCGAGGCAGGCTGCGAGCGTGCGAACAAGCCGCCGACTCGTAATTTCAGGATCTGAAGGAGATAAGTGACATCTGAAAATGTCAGAAACACACCCAGGCACTGATGGAGTGCTCTGCAGTAGCATGCAGCAAGGATCGCGATGGAGCGGCGCTCACTGAGAATAGTAGTGGCACCTGTTGGTGGGAGGGAACTAAAAGAGGGAGCTGTCCCGCCAGGGTCTGGACCAAAAACAGAACAGAGCCACAAGAAATGCTAATGCGACACACAAATGTCATGTCAGGTTCTAAAGCAAGGTGGCCGCTTGGATCTTTTAAAATAGAACTCTATCTCAATTCCAAAAAATACAAACAAACAAAAAAGAACAAAGGAAAAGGTTTGGTATGACCAGTAGCTTCTGCTGACTTATGGTGACTGTGTGTGATGATGGCAGAGAATTATCAGCCAAGTCTTCAGCAATAAGGAGCTTTTAAGCCTTATTTAGCCTTTTCCGACTGATTGTTTTTGGCTTTTCAGTCCAGACGGCTGTGCTGTCACCAATCTCTTTTCCAGCAGCAGCAGGCAAAAACACTGGACATGATAAACAATCAAACTTAACTTAGCATTTTTTAAACTAACATTTCATGAGTAAGAGTTTAATACCCATCCCAGCTTGTCTACTTTGTACAGTACAGAAATAAAGGACACCAAAAAAACAACAATACAGAAATCCCTCAAGTGAAAATACAATTCTATTGTTTTAGAGTGTTTTGATGTTGTAAATCTGCCTTGCTTCCAGTGAGATGTGGATTAAAAAGGTTTGCACCATTCGCACCAGGAGATATAAAAGACCACGGTGCTTGTTAACAAAAGAGATTTTAGCCCACAAGCAGCAGCAGAACAGAGAATGCTGAAGCTTTGTTTTAGTTCGGAACATAATTTGAAAGGACAGTTTTAAAAACACTTAAATAGATTTAGGTCATTACTGGAGCCACAAAACATTGCTCTCCCTCATCTGACTGATGATGTCCAACTCCAACAATGTGACCCCGCTGGGCAGGGAGATATTAATGACGACTGTAAATACACCGCTCCTTCCAAGTCCAATCCCACACACACACACACACACACACACACACACACACACACACACACACACATCATCTGCTCCTTCGATCAGGCCTGAGTCAGACCAGGGAGATGAGCTCAGCTCCAGCTGGATGCTGAGGCAAGCTTTAACTCAGTCAGCCACTTCCCTGGCCTAACACAGCTCAGCACAGCACAGACCAGCACAGCCAACTTTAACATGGCCGCCTCGCTGCAGTTCCTGGATCAGAACCACTGTAAATCAGCGACGCTCCTGACAAGACGCAGTATTTCTTTTGCATGTTGTTGTCGGCCAGATCAGTGTGCCGGGATGCGGGGGTGGGGGGTTGGGGGTGGCAGAGGCTGTACACGTAGTCTGCTAATGAAATAAGAATGGCTCATCTGTGTGGACGTGAACACGGCTCCAGTTCACAGTCCTCGGCAAGCTGCCCGCGCTCTGACTAGACGGCTTTGAGCAGATTTATGGTCTCCGGTGGGGGAACAGGGAGATTTTTGGTCCAGACCTAAATCATCACTGAAACGACGAGAAGCTAATTAGGAGTGCAGTGGAGCAGCGGCCTGGGGACTGTGTGGTTTTCGGTAGGTTCGGCCCCACTGAGCATTGTGCCACATACAACAAGCCTCTCTCTACCATGCGTGGCAGCTAGCAGTGGTGTAAAGTGTGTTAAAAATCCACACCGAGCTTTGTTTGGAGCTCGAGTGCTGAGTCACCTCCGAGTCAGATTGTGTGGTGATAGTGAAAGTAGCCATCTGGGCGGCTTTCAGTAGGCAGAGCACTACCCAGAGAGCTCAGAGCAACTAGCTGTTCATGGTTTTGACAAATGTGTGATGTGCTCTGGGACTCATCCTCGCATAATGTTAAACGGCAACAGGCCTCTTCTTAGCTCTGCTGTTCCACCGGGAGGAGTGGAAAACTGGTTTAGTCTGCACTGCGGCACATCTCGCGGAATCTAAAAAAGGAGTCCACTGATTTTCTGAGGGAGGAAATCCATCAATCAATTACATTTCAGCTTGCTTTTTCTTCTTCACAATAACCTTAGAAGAATCAGTGCAGCTGAAAAGATAACAAGCCACGGTACGCTAACAATCAAAAGTAGAGGATATTGATTGAATCTCAGCCCAAACACTCCCGCTCTGAAGAACGCTCGTCAGTCGGCCCCCACCTGCACCGAGCTCGGGCCCACACCCTCCTCTAACTCGGCAGCATGTGTTGGTAATTTGCAAGCTGTTGATGTTGATTAGCTGGGTTATGACATCCTGCGACCTCGGCTGTGGGCAAGCACATACACACATTCTCCAATTAGTCCTGTGGTGTTTGGCTATCAGGCTTTACGGGGCCATAAGCGGGAGTGATGTGAAAAGTCTACAGGGCTTTAGTTAAACCCTTTACACACACAGTGGTGCATGCACACACACACACACACACACACACATCCACAAGCTCTTATAAATTTAGTTGTGCATACAAAATCCATGCATGGAAGAAGTAAGAAGTATTCAGGTTTTATTATTAATTACATCATTATCTACTGAGTTATTTGCACTGATGCAGGGTACACCTGAGTAGCTGTGCTGGTTGAACTTGATGATGCGCTCTTCTTTGTCACAGCTCCCCACTGAACCGCTGTTAGCCCCTACACAAACCACATATGAACTCCCAACAGCTAAATTGTTCTCTGGTAACTTTGTTTTTGCAGGCATACTGTTGCTGGGAGTGTGAAGTAATTCAATCTCTCAGTCAGGGTGCTTGGGAGAAACAAGAACACTGGGTGAAGCAGCACCTCATACCACTGCTAAACTAATTCACCGGTGGCACGTACACGCCAATATATTCAATGTAACAGCTTCTGTTCAAATTTATTTATGTTATATAAAGAACTTCGACATTAGACAAACCAATCCTCAATCATTTGTCTGCACAGATAAAAGATAAATTGCTACCTAACTCCTTTCAAACTAGGCTGCAAACACAAAGGGAAAAAAAATCATTTGTCAATTAAGCAACTGGTCGATCAGAACAGAAAATGTAATCAGTCATTTATCAAGCAAAAATGCCAAACGCTTTGGGGCCAACTTCTCAACTGTGAAGTTTTATTGCATTTTCCTGCTTTTGATGCAATTGTAAATTGAACATTTTTTTCAGGTTCGGACTGTTAGTCACACAATTTGTCACCTTGAGTGTTGAGATGGCTGCTCTTCACATTTTGAATGCTGAAAAAACGATCCACTAATTGAAAAAAATAACTGCCAGACTCACTTATAATGAGAATTATTGTTTGTGGCAGCCCTTTATACACGTCTTCAGTGTTCCAGATTATGGTGCATGTTTATTATCACATTTCTGTTGAGAGAAATGTTTCGAAAGCCAGTGTTTCCAATTAGAATTCAAAGTCATATGAACAAGACTAAGAGTCTCCAGCCAGGCTAGTGCCTGTAAACTGCACTCCCATGATCGAAATCTCACCTCGTGGTGGCGCTAGAAGAAAAGTTAGAGGATCTTTGCTGATACATCCTCTGGGAACCATGAATATCCATGCGATATTTTACTGATAAAAAAGCCTATGACCTGGTGGTACTTAGATGTAAAGGCATGGGTTTCATTAAAGGATCCATCTGTCCACTGGGGACCATGAATGCCTTTACAAAATGTAAAAGAAATCCATCTTACAGTGTTTGAGATATTTGGGCCAAAGAGGTGGACCGACGAACAAACATGCCCTTTTTAAAAAGACTAGTTTGACTGTGTGTTTGTGATTTAAAGTGTTGGAAAGAAAATGGCTTTCTGATGCATATTTACAGTCTCATTAGTACAAAAGTTTTTGCTCTTTTGTTCTGGCTGGACAGAGATAAACCAGCAGCAGTAAATCTTGTTGTAATATCTGGTCAAGCACACACTGAAAGCACTTAATGGGTGATAGCAGATTCATGAGGCAAACTACACAGAGCTGAGGCCAGCAGCAGTCTCCCCGCCTTGTTTCACTCCCTCAAACTGACTCCATTACCGTGACAAGAGGTAATATTCTAGCAGCAGAGCTCAGTGCTTTTTTGGCCTGCATTACGGACAAGTGGCAGATTTAGTGCAGCTCTCGAATCCTACGGGCCTGAAATGACTTAATAAAGCGAAGCTGACGTTTTGAGTACGAAAGTGGAAGCCTGAAGTGGAGAGTTTGGAGCGGGGATGCCAGGACTGTTTCCTATCCAGTCAGACGTGAGCACGGCGAGCAGCAGAACCTGATGCACAACAGTACACGCAGTAGCTGTCAGGACCCTCTTCTACCAGAGGGGGACAGAGAAGCGATGTGACTGCAGAGACGACCTTGGCGAACATTACCATGTTCTGGAGTCGGCTTCCTGTGTGGGATGCCTGGAGCAACCAGAGAGACCAAAATGAAGCCGAGAGCGTCGCCCACAGGAGCCGCCTCGACCATTTTGGGACCTTAATATTACATCATGGTGTGAGAGCTTGCTCGTCTCGGTTGATCTTAACCTCAACAATCAAGATATGTTTGCTGGAACACAATAATAAAGAAATGAAAGCAAATTAAATGTGAATTAAGCCCTAAACCAAAGGCTTAGCTCTAAAATAGGAGCCCACCAAAGTGGGAGCCATCCAAAATTACTTCACAAAACGCTACTGACTCCAAAGCTCTGATGCTTAAACTGGCTCAAACACAGCTGAAAACCCGAGAACACACACAAAGAAGATTCCTCACAGTTACAGACTCAGGAACAAAAAAAAGCAGAATAAAAAGAAGAAGAATATAGTCAGCCAGTTCTGTGGGTTTTCTGAGCTTGCCAACAAGCTAGACCAGTTGTGTGCCTGTGTGTGTGTGTGTGTGTGTGTGAGAGAGAGATTGTACCCCCTCACCCCCACCCCCCTCTCTTGTCCTACTACTCTCTCTCCCAGACATGCACTGATGGAGAGATAAGTTGAAGGTCATCCTGAGAGAACAGAGGCTCCGCTCAGGAATGTGTGGAATGACACTCTCTTGTTCTGTGGACAAAAAGCATATCAGAGGCTGGTATGGTGTCGTATGGGCCCGTGTCATCGCCGTGGTCAAAATGAGCCAGGGACTGATGACTTGATGCGGGAGAGCACGCACATTCGACCGCTAGTAACAACCCCAAATTTTCTTTTGATTATTCTCTTTTTACTGTGTGGACAATTCACAAAAAATGAGGTGAGATAAGGCACAATTTGGAGTTAAATTACTGCACTGGCAAACCATCAGTCCAAAACAGAAATTATTTGAAAAGTGTGTCTTGTGTGCAGCTGTTTGTGCAACCAAAAGCACTTGTTATGGTGCTAAAATGCTCCGAAAAGCAAGCAAGAGGCAAACTAGTAAATGAAATTGCAGTGAAAAACGGGACGCAGTTCTGAAGGCAGATCTCTTTAAAGGATCTTGTAAAAATTTAATTCCCTTTACTTGGGCCAAGGAGGATCTTTTCCAAAACAAATCCCGGTATCACATGAACTTAACAAGAACCACTGACATCAAACCGATGAAATATGAACACATTACTGCTTATCGAGCTTGAAAACTGTTGTTTGAACAGGCAACAGAATCAGATTTTTCCCCTACACCATCCGTTATTCTCAGGCCCATTACTCAAAACTATAAAGAGATCCAACTGATACATCAGGGATATGGACATAGTGATAGTTGAGATCTCTATTGGCAATGTTAGCCTTGCTCGGCTCATACACATTAATAATGTGTTTGTGACATGTGAGCCTCCCAGCTGCTCCCATCCGGAGCTGTGGAGGCTGCATGAGTCAGCAAGTGAACTGCAGGGAAAAAAAGAATATGGCTACAGATCTGTCACACTGTTCACTGCTGACATGTCGGGATTTAGTAATCGCCAGAACGTACAAGCGTGGACATTATCATGGAAATCAAGTATAGATGGCTTCGGGCTTAGAAATGAACATGATATGCCACGACGTGTCGCCATGTTTCCATCAGCAGGGATGAGACTCTTTTCAGCAGACCCACATCTGATTTAGAATGAGATGGGTTTATTTGAAGGGTTTTTCGCATAGAATAGAGTGTCTTTATTTTCCCCACAGTGGGGGAAATCATAGTACATCTTTAAGCCTGAGTAAACAAATGAATACACAGATGACATACACATTCCTGTGTAGTGCATGCAGGCCATTAAACATGAACAGGAAAAGGAAGATGAACAGGAAACAACAGCCTTAAGCTGGTGTTAATTTACTTAGCTAATGTTTTGGAACATCTTGAGTGACCAGGCCCGAAAGACACAGCGTGTGGGGAATGAGAAAGAGTGTCACTGTTGGGTGAACAGTGAAATCAGCCCCTCCCTTCTGATCACCTGCAACTCATGACCCCATCAAAAAGCTACAATATCGTGGAGTCTGAGTCTGGAATTACCCCAGCTGGAATCAACTGGTCTGGTTGCTTGGTGAGGTTGCACATCAAACCATCCATGTAATGGGAAATGAAAAGGGCATGCACCTCAAAGATTGGCCACGTCCCCCAGCTGAAAAGGGGGTCCACAAAAGCCCTGTTTTCAGATATGCGCCAACAAAAAGCAGGGAAGAAAAGCATAGTGAGTTGGATGTAAAAACTGAAAAGGAGATGTCAAAATATTACAAAAAATGGGTTTGCAAACTATTTTCAAAGAAATGCTCTAAGATACACACAAGAGCACTATTTACACTTATAATTTCAAAAAGTAATCTCTTGGAAAAGTCCAGAGGCAATTCAATAGACCCACTATTACACTGTCAAATATATATTCTTGTCTCCATCGGCTTGATCAAACCACCTCCTTGGGATAGGGCAGGAACTGCCTCTAATGCTTGTTGATGCTTGATACCAGATAGCTATCTTATTTGCCCAGAGACGTGAATTGGCTGAGAATAAATATGATATATATGTTTTCATGAGAAATGCTCACTAGAAGAAGACGAAAACTCCATTTGGGCACATTTAATCAATTAGGAACTGCTACCGATGGCAATTCACATTTCAAAGCAGATTCATCAACAGAAGATGGTGTTAAAATGAGGACTTTTGCTCTGTGGCGCAGGCCTCACCGGCGTCCACTGCTGATAGAGCCCACTAGGCTTTTCCTTTACTTTGGTGGTCCCTGTGCTGCCAGCCTCTTACCACGCTCACAATGGACCACACATCCAGCTCAAAGGAGGAAACGTCGGGGCTAAAAGTGAGCAGCGGGTCAAAAAACTGGACCAAACTGGATGTGCTTAGATAAGCAGAACCAGAGGGATCTGCCCCTTAGAGAAATACAGCAGACGGGGAGGCTGCAGACAGCCTCCAGGCACTGTAGCTTCTGAATTAACCAGCAGGAATAGGGAGATCTTGTTTTAATTCCTCTCCCTTCTTTGTCTGCGTCACATTTTCTTATGCCAATATGGTTCCGTGTGCCTTTTTTTCCCCTGTGCTCCAGGTGGGAAACCGGACAGGAATGTTTTCTCAAGCCTTCCTCAGTGCACCAGACATCCACCGTCCCCTCCTTTGTCCCTTCTTGTTCTACATTATACAAAGCTCCTTTCAGTGCTTCGACACAATCTTTGTGCAGACTTGACAAGATGGTGATGTCACACTTGCTAATAAGTGTGCAGCACAAGTCTTCGCAGCTGAAATGTTGCACCTTAAAAAAAAAAAAAAACTGTTCCTGTTCTTCCTGACGAACATCTTGAGCCAGAACTCAGTGACCCTTGAGTGGTAAGATCTCACTTTCTTCTACTTTTTTCCTTCCGAGAAAAACTTCAGCATCCTTTAAAAGTGTTAACAGAGAATGTTAACAATCTGAAAATAGCATCTCTCCACATTTTAGGATGAAGAAAACACACACATCAGCCACGACATGAAAACAGTTTTAATGTTGTGGCAGCTTGGTACGCATGCAAAAACTGTCATTGATATTATATATTGATATTCCAAGTGCACAAAGGTTGCTCCCCTGCAGAATCTAAGCAGGTCAGTAGCATTATCTGAGAAGGAAAGTACCAATTTGAAACAAGATTCAATTTCTTCTATTGCTGGTCCCCCACCTGCACTGTGTCCAGGCCCCCCTGTGCTGAGCACACCTTGATTGATCTAAACCATCAAATCTGAAAAACCTGAGCCGGGCACACAGGCTTCTTTATGGTTTCATAAAACCAAATGCCTAAATGATGCATTCCTCGACCATGCCTTGCCACGTTATTTCCATACTGCGCTACCTGGGGGTTTAGATGTGGACAAATGAAGAATTGAGCTTGACACGCTCTCTACTCTCTACTGCGCCAAAGCAAAAACTTGATTTTATATACACAGTCCTGGGCTTATGGCTAAATGGTGCAGGCTATAAATGGTACAGGCCTGGGAGGAATAGAAAGGTTTGTGTTCTCATCATTATCATTATCATTAATTCAATTCTGAATAATTTATAATTCATCTCAGGTGCTGCTGGAATCGTAGCTCCGAGCTTTGTCCTCCTGAGCACCGAGTAATCTTGCTGAGGGCTTCTCCTTTCAGACACGCATGTTTACTACTTATACATTAAGCTCTGGAATGAAAAGCACAAAGGCCAGATATTTCTGAGCAGGTATAAAAAGCTTCCCTAACTACCTAAAGTGAATCATGTGTTCCTCCTCTGGCTCCAGCTCAATGATTCTTGTCCATGTGATGAAGGGAGTGCAGTTTAACTCCCCGCTGGACGGCTCAGTCAGCTGTGACAGCCCGTGTAACGCTTTCCTCGGGAGACACGACAACGAGGGAGGCTGGATGACACTACAACCAGGTGATGCGAGTTGAAGATTACTGTTCCCCCTGTCTAAGTGATGTAAATGATATGCAGCTGAGCGGTGTTTCTCCCCAAATGAACCCTCTCTCTGGCACTTGACCTTTCACATTAAAAGTGCGCCTTTTCTTTCCAACAATTAGTAAAACAGTGAACTTTATGCAGAGTCCTGAGGTGCTGACCCGCGGACACATGCGGGGGAAAAACTTTTTTTTTTTTTTTTTAAATCACACTGCGCTGCACTTCCTTGTCAACGCAGCAACTCGGTGGTGTTCACTTGGTTTGCCTGTGTCTCCTATTTTCATCCTGAATAAGCCTCGTTCAGCTTGAATGTAAGACATTACAATGACACCATTCAAGGTCGACTCGCCAACAAGATGACATTCAGCCCCCCCCACACACACACACACACACCCAGAAAAAAGTCCAGACTTAATATTTAGCTCCAAACATTCCATATTTGGACACACCGACAAGAAAACGAAGCATCAAAACCACTGAGTTGCATTTTTTCCTTGGAGAGTCATACTTGATTAATCAGAGGTTCAGAGAAGAGAGGGAATAAATGTGTGCTCAAGATGAGGAGAGAACCATCTGAGCAAACAGTGAAAGAGACACCGAACGCTGGGGGAGAGAGAGAGAGGCGTTCAAAGTCAAAAGCGTCTCCTTGTCATTTCAGCACGATGGCAGAAAATGCTCTTGGAAAAGACAAACCAGGAGAGCTATTTCGCCGCCCCTCACCGCTGAGTGAGCGGAGTCTCCAGTCTGGCCCCCTGGAGTCTCTGCATCATGTAATTTAATTCACACAGTAGAGAGAGCGCGGCTCAAACAGGACGGAGACGCAGAACCGCAGCGGCCATTTATGAATGACGGTGATTTTGCGTTTTTACTGCCAGACAAACGAGTGCAAAAAAACATCTGAGAAAACATTTGCAGTGATTGTAAGAGGAAAGCTAATCCCATCGAGTCGGTAGACAGGCAGAGCTCGAGCTATATGAGCTTGCCGTGAGAGCCGTAGCAGTGGTGGCCCTTTTATAGCCCTTGACCTCATAGTGCTGGCATGCTCTTCTTAACACAAAAAGGTGAAGATTTGTTTTTACAATCCAGCAGAGCTGTGTCTCAGCTATTCTTAGAGGCACAGAAATGGATCGTTACAGTTACAGCAGGACAAAAAAAGTCAGTCAATATTACTTACAGCAAGTTAGTACAACAAGTAAGACAGCGCATGATGGAGCTGAATAATTGATTTAAAAGCATTTCACGGCCATGCCAAGAATCTGGGTGGAATTATGTGTTCTCAGTGGATATGAACTCTTCGATCCTGCCCCGTCCGTCAGTCTATCTTAGTTGCTGTACACTGTGAGGGATTCAACTTTTGTCGCTGCAATGTGTCAGCAGGACGTGAAAAGTCCAGGGCAGCCGGATAGGTAAGCGTGCAAAATCTTTGGCCCTGTCGTATGAAGCTGATTCGAACGTGGTGAAACACCCAGCCTGACATCTGATTACCCCCCCGGCCGGTGAGAGGCTTCTGTGAGCTGAGTCGAGGGAAGGTCGTGGATGAAAGAGACGGCTGATCAGAGCTCTGTCAGCCAGCCACTAATGTACACGCCTACATAAATATTGACTGGATTTAGAGGGCCATGTAAATTGTTCTGTGGTAGAGAAAGCAGGGAGACAGCCCCGGCACGCTTGGAGGAGTCCTTTAGGCTTTGAACATGTTTGAAAGTGTTGACTTTCGCCGCTTGATGAATCGCTCACCCTTCACAGAAATCCCATGATAATGAACTGCGTTTGCCCACTTGAGTGGACGTGTAACATACATGCTGATGTCCACATGATTTTAATGCGGCAGCGGAGGAGATGAAAACCAAAGCAACTCATTAAACACTTGCAAATGGATAGTGATCGATGAGAAGGGCATTAGTCTAGACACATTTTGAAGGAGCTTTCAAAAGGTTGGCTCAAGCAAGGATTTGTATATTTGTCTAAAAACCAGCCTGATGACTCCTCGACAAATGATGTTGCATAAATAAACTTAAGTGCGGGTAGAGCCTGACTTGTGAGCAGCCCTGTTCATCCTGTTCTGCTTGAGAAGAGCTTAAAAGACAGTGATGGTGGAAAAAAAACAAACACATCTACTGTCGCTCACATCCAGCCACTCAGCAAGGTAAGTCAACAAAGGTCGCAAAGCGCAGCACATTTGGTTCAGATCAGCAAGGTCGTGACCCGCACCGGGTTTATTTGGACCTTTGCACCAAAATAATCACAGGGCTCTGACTCTGCTGTGACAGACATTAACAGTCTGGAACCACTTCTCTCGCTAACCCCTACCTGAAATGTGAACTCAGGGGCTCGTCGGTGCCGTGAACATTTCCTGATTATCGTTTGAATTATGCGAGTTCTGGAAGTGGAAACGTTTCTCGCAGGAGGAGAAACGCTTTTCTCGGGGCAGGAGAGTATGTCAGCGTTGTGCGCTGCGGTTGCGATTTGTCTGCAGGGGCAAGCCAACTACTTGGAGGTAAGGGACTGGGAGGAGGTCCAGAGGAGACAGAGAAGCTTTCACTTTGCTTAACCTACACCTTTATGTACAGAATTAAGCCCATCGTGTGGTTCTTCCTTTCACAGCCTGTGGCGCTAATGTTTGAAAAATATTATTGCAGCCATTAAATTTAGTAGCATTTAGAAAGTGGAGGCAAGTTGTGACATACATTAAAAAAACAGGGGCCAGCAAAATGTTGAGACTGCAGATCTGAACATACTGATGTGGGGGGAGTTTGTCCTGGGAGGCAGTCCCAGCAGCATTCTTCTCATGTTGTTTAAGGCTGTTGTCTGAGAACAGGCTGAGAACAGGCTGAGAACAGGCTGAGCTGCAGCCACGCTGTTCAAACGGCACCAACTCAAACTCCCCAAAAATCAGATAAAGGCCTTGCCTTGATGTGCCAAGGGACAGCTGGGAGAGGAGCTTACATTTCTTTGGCTCGGATTCAAGGAATTTGAGTAGCGAACCGCGACGCAAACCTTTACCTGAGATACCTCGTTTAAATCTTCGCCTCCAGACTGAGACGGCGGCTACGCTGTGCAGCGAACGCTATAGCTTATCTGGACGCTGAAGGTTGGATGTCAGACATAAATAAATGTTTTTATTTCTTCTGCTAATAAAATCCGTGATAGAGCTGGGTGTGTGTGTGCGTGTGTGCGCGTATTTTTTTTCTAAGTCATAAGCCCAAAAATAAAGGGCCTTGTGTAAGATCCGGTGTGTGTGGAAACCAAGCCCCGGCCGTCAGCATGCCTTTGCTGAGAGACAGCAGCTGTTGGCCTGATATAGCATGGCTGGAGAGCAGAGAGGCCACAGTGTTAAAACCGGCCTTGTTCTTTCACAGGCCGTCTATCTCTAAGAAAGGCTACCGGTTGTCTTCAAGGCAAAGGAAAGACAATGAGGTTCATATTCCGAGTCTCAGTGCCGATGCAAAAACAACAAGACTGGACAGACATTTTGGGATACGAATTAAAGAATTATGTTAAATTTAATGTCCACCATAGGAATTTCAAAGCAAAACAGAGCGATGTCGCCCCCCCCTTTCCTGGCCCAGGTCTCCTTTATCTCCATCAGTCGTGCTTGAGGTGCCTGGATTCCTGAGCGCTCATATTTTCCTTGTTGTTTTTTGCTCAGTTATCGCCAAGACTGCGTGTCCTGGCAGAATGAGGTTAGATGATACCATCCGATAGGAAGACAAAAGAGAAAAAGATATCTGGTGCGAATCTAGGTCGTGTCTGAGAGATGGTGGTGACCTTGGGCTTCGCAAAGCTAGACAGGGTAGAAATCAAAAATTCAACCTGTAGCCCAGCAGACAATGAAATAGAAAAGCCATCTGTAGAAAAAAACCTTCTCTTCTCCTTTTGGGCCATACCTGGAGCTTCAAACTTCTTTCTTTGCACCTGGGTATATGAATACTTACCACTTCTTTTTTTCCGCAGTTTATAAATGTCATCCTGGCTTACGAGGACTCGCTGATACACACGTAAACCGGAACACCTCAGCACACTGCAGAACAAAAAGGCTCCCTGCCTTACCCCGCAAAAATTTTCCATCTTCCCTCTTGGCACTCGCAGCCTCCTTCCATTTGCTTTCAAGGTAAACTGTCACAGAAGAAGGCAGAGTGGAAACTGCAGTGACAAAAAGCTTTGTTTTCCCGGATTTAAAAGTAAGTCCAGGGCAGCTGGGCTTGTGGTGCTGTGAGCGCAAAAAAACCCAACAAAAAACAAGCCCAGAATGGACTTACAAAGAGCTATTGTCCGGCCGGGACAGGCATGACGTTAGAGACATTAGACATTAAATTACACTTCTTTTTCTTTTCCTGGCCTGCTCCAACTTTCGGCTTTGAGACTACTGTTTTCATACGGAGGGAAATATTCTCTTTCAAGTTAGCTGGGAACTCTTACTCAGGGGGATATCCTTTACCACCTGCACATATCAATCACGCACTCGGCCAAGCGCTCGGCTGGAACACGGAGTGAAGACGGGGGGAAATCGTTTCGCATCGCGCTTTGAGATGCAGACAAAATGGCTGCCGCTGCGCGCCCGCTGGCGTGCCTCTCTGATTAAATGCAACATACTCTTGCCGCGGAGCTAATCAAAGCAGCACTGTGTTAGCGCAGAGCAGAGGTATCTTTATTGACACCTTGGCGTTGACATTGGCACGGGGCTGTGTGCTCTCAGCCGGTGGTCCAGGGCTTCTCCTGAGCCTGCCAGTTATTTTCTCTGCCTAAGCAAGTATCGCGTGTCATAATCTACAGGAGTTTGTGGACACAACCTATTCAACCCCAGGTACAAGGTGTACCATTTTAAACGGGGAGGACAAAATGAGCGGCGGATCAGCCCGTAGAGCCGGGTTATTAAACATATGCTTTCTATAAATCATTGTCGCAGAGCCACAAGCTCCCGCTGAAATACAGCAAAGCACTGGGCTTGTTTTCCTGCACAACTGAACGCAGAGTCACAGCAGCTTCCTTCGTGTTATACCCACAAATATCCAGCGAAGGGAAAAGCTACGATCTTTTTTTCCTCTGGTTTACTCAGTGACACAGAGTGTAGGGCATATATCACTGCATATATACAGGTGGAATGAGAAGACAGAGAAGTGTGCACTTGCACGGAAGGCACCTGTATATCCTCAGAGAACAGGGAGTACAGGGAGAGAGAACACATTACCTCCCACTATAGAATAACTCACCCTCTGAGGGTAGGAAAAAAAAAAAAAAACATGAGACGTGTGCGGGGGCGTCTGTGGGACGTGCCTACAGAACATCGCTCCTTCTCTCTCTCTTTCTCTCTTTTTTTCTTTCTCCCCGTCCCTGAAAAGCTTGCTCAATGAGCCAGCCCGGGCCATCCCTCCAGGCTGTTTGTCAAAAAGGGAAGAGGAAGTCTTGAATGAGACAGCGAGGTAACACTTGAAAGGGAACATCTCTCTCAGGGGATCAAGAGAAAGGCCAGCGCAGAGCGCCGTGGCAGACGGAGAACCACACTTGCGACCGGCGCTTTCTATTTGCACGCATTTGCATGAGAAAAGGCAGCGTGGCGGACGTCAGTTCCACCAGTTGGGTGCAGCACGGAGGTGGCGCTCCAGACCACCTCACGAGAGGCCGGGGAGAGCGGGAGCGCTGGCAACTCTGCGACCGGTTGTGCTGTCGGGATTAGTCAGCAGAGTGAAGAAAAGACTCCGATAAGGGACACTTCCACTTCTTAGCTGCGGCCCCTAAACAACCAACAAAGTACTGGCAGCTGACACTGTTCACTGTACAGAGAGGCGCCCTGCAACAAAGCAGGTGTTCTTATCAGTTTCACACCGCAGGACTGCATAAAAAAATGTCACGTTAAGGCACATGTGTGATAGTTTGCTAAAAAACTGTGTTCATGTGCTCCAATTAGCTCAGATATAACTGAACATCTGTCATGTACAGGAGGGACAATTATGTACGGTGATGTCAACCCCACGTGTTTTGCATCTGTTAAGTCCTAATGGAGCCTTACAAAATGAAATCTAACATCTGCCGGCAGCAGCATTGGCCAAGGCCCGTGCACTGCAGAGCGCAGAGCCTGATCGGGCTCATTCAGAACAGCTTCACGCTTTTTCTCAAGGTCGGACCGGCACTCCAGGGAGTGGACTTTGTGTTGTCGTTTTTAAAAAGAGTAAAAGTAAGTTTAAGCAAACGTTCAGTGTAATCTGGAACATAAGAAAAGAGCTACCATGACCAGTCAACAGAGCAAGGATGTGTGGGGAAAGACTGGGTGTTGAAAGACTATTCCTGTGGCAGTAGACAGTAGACAAGGACGGTGCATTATACTTGTCCAATGAAGGGATATAGCAAAGAAAATACTGCCGGATCGATTTATCCCAGTTCAGGATGCATGATTTTTGTTGCAACAAAGGGTAGCCTTCACACAGTCCACCCAAACAGGCCATTCACACATGAAATCATTTGTGGTTATAAATAAGCAAATGAAGAGCTCTGTCTTTATCCCAATTCAATCTGACATGCCAAGACCGAACACCGATCTGAGTTTCGTGAGCCAAACGCACCGCACTGGTCGGATTTGTTTGCACGACGTTGAGACTGAGGGCACCGACTGCTGAGTGCAAAGCATAACTCACCACGCCACATTCATCACACACCGTCACCGCCTGCTCTGAGGGACGTGGCCTCACCCCGCTGAGAATGTTAAGTGTCCTAATGCAAGCAGACAGGTAGCATTACTGCTAAAATCATTAGCTCTGTGGACTCCTGTTTATTACCCCGCTGCCCTCGTTGATGGCCAGTCTTGCACTTTTTCACACGTTGGGAAGAAGCATTAAGTTTAATGAGTTTAGACGTTCAGACGAGACAAAGTGCTTCAGAATGAGACATATGGAGACCCTGAGGGCAGACAGAGTTAGAGAAGCATTAGTGAAAAGGTTGAAAAACTTCTGAGTGGTGATGTCACTGCGAAAAAAGAAAAAAAAAAGTTAAACCTACTCTACATGATTAACAGCGAGTTGAGATTAATGCCATACAGAGCAGTGGGAAAAGAAATGAAGTCCACTTCATCATCTCACCGGAGCAACAACTGTAATGGTTCCATATGAGAGGGAGACAAGCACACTCTGGCATTTTGATTGATGAGCGAAATCTATAGCCTATAATCTGCTGAAGGACCAATGCTGGATCGCACAGTGCCACACAAACCATGTTTAAATCACTGTCAGCCTATAGCCTTTTCCATAGAAACAACCATCTGCTGCCAACGAGTCAGACGTGGAATCTGTGTAATAAAACAGGAAAGTCCCTTCGTGTATCATCGCAACCGGTCATAAAACACACTCATAAGAATCCAGTTGTTCTGTGTGAAGAGTCGAGTGTGCGCCTCGTTCAGATGAAATTATATGCAAAACAACTTTCCTATAAAATGTAACAATGACAAAAAAGCTACAAACAAAGCTGCATGCGTGTCAGCATGTTGTGATTTATTCTTTAAGTCTACCGCTGAGACTTGGCAGCTTGTCCCCATTTCCCTGCATTGAGTAATCCTTCAATCACCCATCCCCATTTAGTTTTTATGTTTGCCATAACGCCCCCATCTATCAGCTAAGTGGGATGAACCTCTGTGCAGGCCTAATGTTCAGTACTGTTTGTTCATTTGATCAAGCTAGTATTTAGAGTATATGGAGTATTTTACAGTCTGGGGTCATCGGTATTGAGTGTCCCTGAAGCTCAGACGGAGACGGGTAGGAAAAGTCTCGGACATCTCCGGCTCGTCTGCAGCAGAAACCGAAGAGGAAGATTTACAACTCTTTAAATGCAGAGTTTTAAACTGTGGTCTACACAATGGAGCATGAATCTGGTAAAAACTGTCAACGCTTTCATTAAGCTGATGGTTTTAGGACGGTGCCACTGTTTCCCATTTCCATTTTGTTCCCTTGTGAGATTCATGGTGCGATCATCTCAAATACTGAGAAAGCGACAGTGACATGTTGCGCTATTCTCGGTTCGGTGACGGAAACTTTTCGGGAGCTGTGGTTATATGACTGGACTGCAGCACTGACGCACATACTGTATTGACTAAGAGAAAGTTGCTTTCAGTTCAGCGGATTCTACATATGTATTTAAGATATGTTTTAGGCCCACAGCGAAGGATTATTTTCATCATTGATTAATCTGCCAATTATTTACTCAGTTAATAGATAATTTGTTGTAAAGTTCAGAATTCAAAAAATGTTGATTTCACTATTATATAATATATAACAAAGAAATTTCTCACATTGAAGAAGCTGGAATCAGCAAATGTTTGGGATTTTTTTTGCTGGAAAGTCGAAAACGATTCGTCAAACTGGCTGCAGAGGAACTTTATGTGGGTTGTCTCATCACTGCAGCTCTATTATCTAGTGATGCAGAAATGGTGCGGAAGACCAAGTTCGACGCTATTCCATACGCGTCAAATGAGAAGCTGACAGCTCTGTAACTGTCAAAAACAACTGTGTGTGTTATTGGGACTGCTCATCGCGAAGCTAATTTTCACTCATCTCGTTTCCTTGTCATCACTCTGTTAGAAAGTCTTGTGTAATTCTTCATCCTGATTGGGTATGTCAGCTCTTCATTGATTCACGTTTACTGTGATTACTCGTCTGTCAGTGGCACTAATCTACTTCTTTTAAAAATGGCACCAAACTTTTTGTCTCAGGAATTCGAGTTAAGTGATGAGCCCAATCCCTGCCCTGCCAGAAAGAAAGAGGAGAGAGGGAGAGAGGGAGAGAGACACTGGAAGAATCAGGGATTGAGAGAGAGAGAGAGAGAGAGAGAGAGCGAGGCAGCGAGGGAGTGGGCGGTGATTAACATGCTGCAGTCAGGATGCATTTCAGAGGGGCACTGGGAGGAAACGATGGGCCATTACAACCCAACTAAGGGTCTGTTAATCAGCCTATTAGGGTTTAATTGAGGGTAGTTAATTAGGAGTCGGTGGGCAGTCTGCGCTCGGGGGTCAGGGGCTGACACGAGAAGCAGCTGGCAGAGCAACCTGAGCCGATTGTTGCTGATCCATTTACACAAGGCCAGTGATTGATTGGCAGGAAAATGAGCCTTAATTACACCTGTCTATTTCTGCCCCCTTTAAACCTTTTAGGAGCCATAAATTAACCCACTAGCTCCAATGAACAAGGAGCCAGCTGAGACTGTGTTGGAGCAGAGCAAACACATTTACAGTAGGCCCAGACTGCACGTCTCCAGGAAAATCATCAAGTGCCGGCTCGCCTTTGAGGACACAGCCTGTTTAAACTGAGTGGAAAATACAATATTCTGTGTGCGGTGAGGGACAGAGACAAAAGCAGCCTTCTGGCTGGAGCAAAAGCCTAAGCTCACCTCACACCATCTCGAGACTGAGACGACTCCACATTTTAAAAATCTTTTTTTTTCTTTTCTTCTGCCCCCCACATGGAGCAGTGGAAAACAAAGATGTGCTTGTCCTCGCTTCTTAAAACCAGCTCTGCAAAGGGCACAGCGGCTACCAGCAGAAGCTGATTATGGACTCTTTAAAGTTAGATTTGTTTTAATGTTCTGCTCCTGCCTCAGCTGGACCACGGGGTACAGGAATGCGGCTCACTGCTAGGACCGGCCCACTTAGCCCCGGGTGGATTCATCCTGTCTCGGGCCAGACAGGAGCGACAGAGAGGGGCCGCATTTCGCTTGTCCATCTGGGGAATAAACACAGTGCCTGCACAGGGGCCAAAATCTAATAAAGGGCCTGACAAAGGCCTGCTTCTTGCCTCTGAATGCCAAACAACATGTGATCCCCCTTAGGGAAATAACTTGTATGTGTGCTCCTCACGGCCCTCCGGGTCAGAAATAACACCTGGGGAACTTTTAGCACATGCCCTGCTGAGGATGCCATGTGCCGCAATGACTTATTAATGACAGTGGGGTTGAGTTAACTGCACCGTTTTGTGGTAACCTGACATTTTCTTTTTTATTTATCCAAGACGACCGATGACATCCTAAATACACCTTCAGGCACGAAAACTGCCGTCGGATTCAGTGAAATTTTATATACTCCAGAAACCAAGGCTGAGCGCAATAATCATCAGTGGAACCATCAAGTATACAGTTTCATTCAAAGCTTACACACGCTGAATGTGTTGTAGTGAAATTGCGCTTGAAAGTGGTGTTGTATAACATGCCATAAAAATACATGAGGAGCATTACTGAACACTTACTGAATCAGCCATAAACCCGTCTGTTTTGTCATTACCGCCCTCCAGGGACCAGACTAATATCTGGAATGTCTGAACGCAAGAAGAACGCAGCCAACTTGCAGCAAAAGGCGGCGTTTTGCCTCCAGCGCCTCACAAAACTGTTCAAATAGCTCGCTCCCTCTTGACTTGGACCGAGGCCCTGAGAGCAAAGAGGAATAAAAGCCGATTGATATGCATGCCTCGGACCCGCCTCCAACAGAGCTCACCTCACATTTCTGTCAATCACTGCTAAGTGCTATCTGGCCGGGATTGAAGCCGTCTCTGGCCTGGTGACTTGATACTTAAGTAGCCGTAGGGAGGGTCGAGGTGTTTAGTGGCTCACTGTGGGTAACCTCGCAACTCATACAGCTCGCGACAATAAAACAAACTGCAAATGTGCTGCCTCAAACACTGTCACACTTCTACACACCACATTTAAAAGATACATGTGAAAATAACCTTGGTGGTTCAACACAAAATGCTCAGGTGCAGAAAATGAAAACACCTACAAAGTGGTAACTTTAGTTAAAGGCCGCGTTTAGTTCAGGCTCTTTTGCATTTCAGACTCGTTTGATTGGGACCCTCTGCATTTTTTCCCACCACATTCCTCCTGCCTGCTGCTCAAGCTTATCATGACAAATAAGTTCACGATGCAGGGATGTAACTCACAGCTACTCCAACAAACCTGTCTATTTTTGGTCGACATTACTCGGATGCCCTGCTGCATGGAGCAGTTCACACTGAAGAGAAAACATTGCTCTGTTGAATTTTAGCCCTCGGTGTTCACTTTCCAATTCAAATGACATCCAGTTTATATATTTATATAAACATTGTCTCAGCTGGGACACTTTCCCGCTGGCTATCCCCCATCCCGCTGAAAAGCCCACAGCCTAAACACAGCCCCATCCTCCACATTGGAACTGGCATCTCCAAGTGTTAGTTTATTTTAAAAGTTGTTGTTGCCGTTCACCCTCTGCGACCTGAGAATGTTTGCTGAGGATTTACAAGGCGACATTTACAACTTCAGCCCCAGCGTCTCCAGTCTCTTCCTATTTTCACACTCAGAAGCCCACACAGAAAACATCCCCTTCACCCTGAGAGCTCAGGCTCTCTGAGATTGTGACAGTGGCTGAGCCATATTGCACAAGTGAAGAGGCTCCAAGAAAGTCACTTTTGCTGGAAAAACGCACAGCGACAAACTCCTGCTGGACTTCCAGCGTTGCTCAACGCCAAACGAGACAGGAGACAAAATGCCGGGGATTACATTTATACTCTGTCAGCACGCGAAGCTTTTCTCAATAACATGCAAGCACGCAATCAATCAGCTATCTGAAGAGCTGATGAGAGAATGAGCCATGGCTACAGAGCAAAGCCCTTCATACCAGACCAATCCCGCTGTTAAAACGAATCAGAACTTATTTATCAAATCCTGGCGGCACACACGGGCAGATCCTGACCAGAGCGTGGAGCGAAAGCAAACACAGCTCGAGGTTTTTATGAGAAAAATGTCCGGCCGAACAAGGAGGCATTCATGTGCTGAATCATACCAGCCTGTAGCTCAGTCAGAGGACAGCCATCTGCTATCACACTCCCCCGCTAAGAGCCTGTTATAGAGGGACTAGCTGTGGATCATCATGTACATGTTACATCCATATAGTCTTACTGGAACTAACACCTCTGCTACAGGAAGAGAAAGCAGCTCTGTGGCTGTCGACAGCACGCTGCTTTTCTGCCTCCTCAGGTGAACGTGCTTGTCAGTGCTCCATGTAATGTGATTGTCTTTTTACAGAGCATCTGATCCCCATAGCAGCATCATGCTACGCCTTGGGGATGGCTGTCAGAGTGATCACCTCTGTCGGCTCGTGAGCGACATCGCATGTGTTACGAGAAAAACAGCAAACATTTTCCAGCTATGAAATGGTTGTCAATTCAGTGCTGGGGCATAAGGCAGGGGAAGCGAATCTGAAAAGTTTAAACTGAGGCTGACACTTTTTCACGTTAACTGACAGGAGCTTACTCAACCTGGAATCTTACATATGGGATTTAAGATTTCCACTGTAATAATCACAATTCAAGTCATTGATTTAACAACTATGGTATGGTATATTCCCCTGTAAATATCATCAATCCTGTATGTGAACACTCCATCACTGTGCGACTGAGGTCACGCAGGATTTGCCCGAAACAAAAAGCTTCCTGAGAGGTGTGATGTGAAACCAGATATGTAGGCTTCTGCTTTTCTGATGCAAATGTCGAACAGGACAAAGTTACAAACTGCTGGTTTCAGCCCACCAGTTCAAAACACGAAGATGAAACCGCCTCGAGGTGTTTGGGATTAAATTCCTTTGATTCACCACTGTGAACCACACAGTTCACAGATCCCATCACCTGAGGTTAGAGATGCCGCCCACTAACCTGCAAACATTGTTGTTATGACGTTGCATTTCATATTGTGATCTGAAAAACCATGACACAGAACTTTTTCTTTTTTCTTTTTTTGCATGAACCAGCTAACAAAGAGGAGGTCCTCGAAACATGAACCACCTCCGCTATCAGGTTTCTCATGTGATGAAAAGAACCCATGTGGAACAGCAACTCTGAACTGTCTACACATTTCTGTTTCAATGGCTGATAGATTTATTTTGTTGTCTTTTGTCAAGTAATCCCATCTCTCCCATCAAATCTCATCTCTTGAAAAGAAAAGGTCACTTAATAAGGTGCTTTGCTACCTCCTCCGGCTCTTTACTTCCTCTCTGCTCGTGTTCTACTCGCTCATGAGAAAAGCTCAAAAACAAGACAAACACAACTGCAACATCATCCTGGAGCAAAATACCCTGTGCTCTTATTTTTAAGGGGCTGAAGGGCTACTTCAACACTAAATCCTACAAAAAGATATCTACTCAAGTAACCACATCTGGCCCGTTAACACGAATCCTCCAAACGTCTTAGACACGCCCAGGCGAGCGCATGTGTGCGAGTTCATAAAAACAGATGAATGCAAAGACACACGTCCGCTCGCAGGCGCTCGTGCGACACGCGAGCCGATCTCTCCTCGCTCGTCCGCTCGTGGCCTGCTCGCAGTCTCTTTTTTTTGGCACTGGAGTCCCCGGAATCCCAGTGAATTGCTGGTTCAACCTGTCCTTTGTTTGGTGATCTCATGACATGATCTCAAGTTTCGGAGAGCTCTGAGACACTTGATTGTGTTACTTGAAGTAGACAGTAAATGGGGACTAACATGTCACATCTTAGTCATGGCATTGCCATATTCGCAACCACATTATTTAGAAGCAGAGGGCGAGGCTTGCGTCGGAGCGCTTGTGGCATTTTTTGCAAGCTGTTAGCATGGGTTTCAGGATAGAGCGATCAACAGAGTCCAGATGTCGGAGTCTTCTTTTCTTGTAAACACTTTCCACAAACATCTCTGTGAGCAATGCGCTGGTCAAAATGCTCCGGGGCAATTTCACTGAGGTTTGACAATAAAGGCTACAACAAACCATATTTGTCATCCGGCGGCACGCGGTAATACACACTTGTAATCCACAGAAACCTCCCCGTTCAATGCAGCCATTGTGTACGATTCTTGCTGACAACTGTTCTATAAAAGCAACCTTTGTGATGGTGAGTTTTTTAACGCATCCCTCAAGTTGACCTAAGGGTGAGCTAGCCTTTCCACACGAGATTCTTAAAAGGCGAGAGGAGGATGCTACACGGCAGCTCTGTCATAAGGGATTTGTCAGCCAGGAAGCGGACACTGGGCTCTTTCTCGCTCAGAAGAGAAAAAAACAAAACAAAGACAGACATCCTCGCCTCAGGTTTATCTCGGTCTATCTGCAGCGATGCCCCACTTAACAAAGCCCTCGCCTGTGTTGATTGGTAGAAGTACATGTTGAAACTTTAACTGTCTGCAGGATTTGCTTTCTTGGGCTGATATTAAAGCCCCAAATGTAAATGCTCATTCAATGTGTCATATTTGCTTCCTTGAGCGGGAGTATAAATTCTCAGAGGTCATAGTGAGCGATGGTCTTGCGCTTCCTCGCTGTCGTCATCTTTATAAGGGCAGACGGCAGCTGTCGCATAATCCCAGTTCCACGTCTACACTACACCAACTTCTGTTTCTTTCCTCGTCCGTGAGACGCTACAGTGTAAGCCACATACCTCTATTATTCTGTCGTGGATTTGAAGGCCTCCTTCCTTGTCCGCCGGACCACTCTCGACGATCTTGGATACAAAGATCCCTTCATTTGAAGTGCTGTCATTATCGTCCTGTGGAATAAAGAGCAGTCATTATCTAGAAAGCAGCAGGAGCACAGTGCTCACAGGAGAGAAGCAGTGTACAATTTGTTGACGACATCTTTAAAACTTTGCTAAATTTAGTGCTGACATCTAAACACTGAATGAATAAAACTTGGGCAGCTACTTTTAATGACCTTGGAAACTTTGTGCAGATAGTCACGTGGGTTGCACACTCCAACAAAATTCATTTTGTGAGTCTCTCCAGTTAAAGGGTCAAGCAACCAAAAAAACGTATTCGTATCACCCCATCCAAGTGGTGGAAACCGGAACAGAACAACAGTACAGGGCTGCAATTTAATGGGCTGCTTAAAGAAACCTCAGTCGCAGTGCTAACTCTAATTAACAATTTATGGTCTGCTTCCTCTTTCGGGGGCGTCATGTATAGTAAATGTGCAGCAACACTTCAACAAACTTTTGCTGCTTTGCCTTGCAATTACCCCGATCTGGAGAGCTGCAGACAAACTAGGCCTTCTGGAGACCACAAAACCTGGCAGCTGATTGCTCTTACCGAGCCATGCCAAAACAACAGCCACATGAAACACGTGTGTCGAAGGCTACAAGGGATATTAGCTATTTCCATTTTAATGACTAGCTTCTTGCACACAGCCTGTTGATTTGAGGCTAGCAGGGAAAGCAAAAGCCAAGTATTACCTCTGCTCTCTTATGGTGGAGTTTGATACATGGGTTCTGTCACAGGAGCGAGAAAGGTTGCAAATCTACGAGACCAGGGAGTCGGGTAAAGAAAATATGAAAAGAAAGAAAAAACTCTTTTTATAGTTTCCCGCAATAAAAAAGTTTTACTGTGATAATCTATATCGCTGCAGAAAAGTGCGTCACTGTGGCTGTGGAAAAACAGCCCTGTAACAGTTGAGTACAGTCGCAGTGAAACGGATACTGGGGGTGGGGGGTGAAGGTGGGTGGGGGGGTGGGGGGGGGCACCATTTCAATAGGACCTGCAGAGAGAGGATCCATGTATGGAAGATAGAGTTGTAACCAGTGTGGAGATATTTTCAACCCTTCACTCAGCAGAGCAAGTGGCATCATTAATGACTTTTGCTTGGGGGCCTGCAGGCAGCGAGCACAGTGGCTGTGAAAGGTTCAGGGCGGGATAAACGACCCTTTCCTCTCCTCTGTGTTTACCTCACCACCGAAATCCCCTCAATTAGAGACAAAACAACTGCGGTCGAAGCCATAATCCCCGATTTAACTCTCATAAAACTAATTATAGTTTTTTTTTTAATCGGTGATGCCAAATCCACCAAACCAGACCAATATATAAACACAATAAAACTTGATAGATGCGGTCCATCTCTCCACAGACGAGAAAACACATGCATGACTTGTCTTAAGCTGTGTCAGTCAGTACAGAGGAAAGCTTGTGGCACTTTAAGTATGTGCTATTCATTCCTGGGTTGCCATATGACACTTGGCTGATCACCGGGGGAGCTGAAACCTCTAGGACGCTCGGCTTTTTAACCTACCGCGCATGGCCTTCCTCCTATGATGTTAAAACCCAGAGATCCGCCCTCACGCAGAAGGACAACCGTCACGCTTTTAGTCTCGCCTTCCTACAGACAGACAGAGGAGAGACACGTGAACAAAGAGATGGCAGGAGGTTATTCATAATAATCTATTATTAACCCCAGGTGAGCGACAGAATGATTGAACTGGCTACTTAAAGAGGGAGAGCAGAACAGGAAAGAAATGGTTTTCTTATGAGCAGATAGAGGCGCTGCAACACATCTGGATTATGAATAGAGCAAGGTGCAGGGGAGTTAAGGGGAGTTAATGATACATTTCCCTATATATTAAAGGGGTGACGAGAAACTGTGACTGCAAAATGGCTCGATGGCAACGCCTTATTCACACCGTCACCAGGGCTGAACTGTTAATTGACTTGATAGCAAAACCGCAGTTGGAAAGAGAGCAACTTTCAAGTGCAAGATGTAACTCACGCAGTTAACAATGCTCGACACGCTGAGGGAAATTAAAGTTTTACATGCGGCCGTAGATTTCACCAGCTATAATGACAACTGCTGCTGGCAAAATTGGACTCAGCCGTATCTAATTGGTGTTAATTCTGTGAATTATCCAAACAACAAAAGAGACTATTAGCTGTTCTCCAGTTAATATGCTCTCTGCGTGCCTGTCTATACTATTAATGCTCAGTGCCATGATGGTGGCTTAGTGGAAAAATAACATTACTCACCGCTAAAAGAGGCAAAAAGAGCAGTGATTCTTTCTCTTAAAATCCTCTGAGGAAATTGTCTCATGTCAAACTCAGACAGGTGGTGAATGAATGATGGTAGCTTGATAGTTGTCGGGTGGAAATGACCGAGATCTGGTAAACACCATTGGTTTAATCTCCATCTTTTCGGGGGGGGGTTTCCCATCATACAAATATTTTCATCTTATCACCTTGAAAGCTCAGAATCCTGAGTTATGAAGCAGCTTGTCCTTACAGTCTGCAAAAATAACATGAGCTGAAACGTGGTGCTAAATTTTAATTTACCAAAAATTACGCAATTTAAATTAAAAAAAGATACATTTTCCTGTAATTGTTCATTCCTGAATTGCACCATTCTCCGAGGCTAAAACAGAGAAGAGCCCCCAGCCCTTTACACAGGCCTGTTGTCCTATGAAAATTAATACACTGGTGGACCTCTTACTCAGTAGCAACATGACATGAAGAACTCTGGGAAACTCGCGCAGTCAGCTCTTAATCTGTATTTTTAAGCAGGTCTTAGAGGGGAGTTATGAGGTAACATAATTTCAGCTGCCACTCCAGTATGCTGCGCCATAGTGGGACTAAATATAAGGCAGATATTATTGGCATGTACAGTGTCCTGACTGCCATATAGGCTAAAAAGACCATCATGTGCATGTCAGGCCATGCTGGAATGTGCCCTCCTGCACCGTATCACGGCAGCATCAGGGACACATGCTTTGGAATTATAGCGACTGCACTGCAGCCGTTATTGTCAACACGAAGACAGCTGGCCGTTAAGCGAAAACCGAGTTCAATGTGACTGAGAATTTGCTGAAAACAAATTGCAGTCTGTTCCATCCACTTAAGTGAGACGGAATCTGCCACAAGCCTCACAACAAATTGGGTGAATTTTAAAAGGTGTTTTCATTAAAATGAACTCAGAGTAATTAAGCAGAGCCTCCCCCCTCGCATCTGCTAACACTCGAGCAATGTTCTAATCTCCGAGAAATTAAGTGAATCCCTTTAGGAGGTTGTGCATTTACTAAACCATGAGGTATGCCTAGGTGATCAAAAATAAAACGTCCTTACTGGCAAAAGTGCCGAACACGAGCACGCAGACATCATTTGGTGGGCAACACATGGGGACGTTTAACATGAACTTTACTGGACAAAGAAGAAGAGGGCAGCCGAAGGAAGAGAGTGGAGAGGAGTTGCAGTGAAAACTTTAGCCGGCTGCTCGTTGGTGACTTGGCACACTCGCGGCGAGCCTTGAGCTCAGCACCAGTCACACTTTCCGGGCCTGTCCTCCATCACACTGCACAGGACTGCTCCGTCCGCCTCTTAACATAGTGTGTCTAATTATAGTGTCGGGACTGTAAAGCAGAATGACAAAGGAAATGTTGATTCATGAACTATTAGCCTGGGATCCAGAGGCAGCAACTCAGCCACCTGGTCATCTCAGGCATTTCAGCTTGGGCAGGAAGTTATGGTACATTTCAAATCAATTACAGGCTAATGACTCGGTGAAGTTAATGTATGTATACAACGGAAGCAGCAGCAATCAATTTCTCTCCTCCTGAAGGGTTACTTTCGGTGACTTCGAGATGGCTTTTATTAATGTGATCTCTGTCATATTCAATTGACACCCGTGCGTGAGAGATAACTAATGGAGTGCATTATCCTGTTAAATTATCTCAAAGATTCATGCTTTTAAAATTAGCCCACAATTAGCCTAATTAGATTGAGCCACTGATTACCCAGATCAAATTCAGTGGCGGTTCAATCTGTTTGATGTCTTGTGACTTCGATCGAGGCTCTTCATCACGTCACGTAGAGCAAACGCTGTCATCCCACGGCAGCGAAAGAGGAGCTCGGCACCAAACAGAGATCTGAGGCTGGATGGAAAGTGTGACGGCGATTCAAGCAGCGCTGACGCGAACCAGAGCGCGGCCCTGAGCTTTTTGTTTTTTTGCTTTGTTTTATTGAGCTTCCTGGCACGCTGAGGAGGTTTAAAAATGTGTTAGGACTATTATTGGAAACTTCAGTCAGTAATTCCGCATAGCCAGGTCGTCCCGATCTCCCTCACTGCCTGGTTATTATGAGGAGACATTAAAATCCTCCATCTGGCTGAGGAAGCCTCAGCCGAGCAGGGACGGAGACTCAAAAACAAACTAAAGTAGGTTACCCGTCAAACGTTGCATGAAATGATGGGTTTGCAGTCAGTTGTTGACAGTGATTTGAGGAACAAATGTGTCACAACAAATCTGCATTAGACCCAGCAAGTAACGGATGCACTTCATTTAGCTGTTCCAGTTCCACGGTGTTGTGAATGCTGGCTCACCAGCATGGCTTCAAAGGAAGCCATCATAAATGTCAAAACCCCAGCCATTCCTGCTACAACAAGTCAGAATATTCCTCGTGAGAAGGGCTTTACGGGCCATAAATACAGTCAAATCTGACTGATCACTGATCGACTGATCACTGCAATCTCCAAAAGGAAGTTAAGATGGATTTATAGTCAACGCATGGAGTCAACGGGTGAGCCGTGGGTTTTGATTTATAGTTGAGAGCCAGGCTTCACACACTGACATCACCTCCACAACACTCGCTGTGTGTTGAAAGTGTTTTATGTTATTTGTCTAACTTGATGAGCTACACACCTGAATTTTTGCGAGTTTGTCGTTTCTTGCGACCAAAAGGCAGACTACTGCCTGTGTGTACGTCCGCTCCTCATACAGAGCTGCGATCAGGCTGAGCAGAATGGTCGGCAGTATGACCACTTTGTCACGCTACTCTTTAAATTCCTTCATGTTCATCTTCGCTCACCACAAACTCCGTTATCCTGTATAAGGAACATGTGCGCGAAAAACACAAGCAGCCAGTCACATCTCCGGCTGAGCCACAGGCCTACGGTCCAGCTGACGGCGTGACCTCGGAGCCCGCGCATGCAGCCGCTGAAGGCGGGAGGTTTAAGCCCAGCTCCAGGCTCTGAGAGAGTTTCAGTCGCCTCACACAGCTAATGTCACTGAGGCGACGCTCCGTTTCCGACTGCCATGTGTGCAGGGAGATCCTCCCACCAAACAGTTCCACTCACTGCTTGACTGGATCCAGTGAAAGGCCAAAAACAAAACTTTCCAACAAACCACGTCATCCACGAACAGTACAGTTTCTTCTCCTCGCAACCCGGTCTTTCTCCGACATGGATGATTTCCGGAACAGCTCCCCGTGTCTTTTATGTATGCTCAAGGAGTGCCCGCAGAGGTGACCTTATTCTGTGTGTTTACACGAGGTTTCACTGGGAACAATGCACTGAACTTAGATCTCTGCATTTGGACCGAGATGCTGCTGTCAAATGAACTATGATAACCAGCTGTGCTACACGCCCAGTGAGCTCCTTCAACCAGCATGAGCGATTTCACCATTTTCGCGCATCGGTGCTCTTGTTGCGCAATTTACCAGTCTACCGGAACACATTTTGCTGGGAACAGAGCCCGTAACGAACAAACGAAACCACTGAGCAAAAAAAATAATAATAAAATGAGAAAAAGTCTTTGTCTTTGCAAGATGGCACTTCTGTGAGTAACAAACTTCAATGACAAAAATCTGGGGGTGAAGAGGTGTGAAATTAAATCGAAAACGTCAAGAACCATCCCCCATTCATCCACATTTAGTGATACAACGCTGTCAGCGAGGTGCATCTCATCTGTTCAATTGTGCTGAATCCAAAGCTCCTCCTCCTGTTCTTGGACACCTTTCAGAACTGAGCCCAGAGTGCAATCTGACCACTCCCCTCAGCTGATCACAGCAGCAGTGCAACCACCACACGCTCATTCACTTCATCAAGCCTAAATGACTTGGCAACTTCTGCATCCTTCATGATGTTAATAGTTGGTTTTTAGTTGTTTTATTTTAAAATCTGATGTATAAAACACCCTTACACAAGGGTTAGCCTAAACTTGTTTCCTAAACAGAGGCCTGTAATAAGCCCAGAGATTTAGAGGGAATTCTACGTCTTTGATCAGTGTAAGCAGAAGGGAACAGATGTTAAATCTTTCTCATCATCACAGTCAGCAGTACCCCTCAAAACATTGTCTTTTTCAAGGCCCTCCAGCCCCTCAGAAGTACTTCACGTGCTGTGGAGGCTCCTATTGCAAATCAACATCTCCCACCGCACTCAACTTCTGGTGCCAGTACCCACGACTTTAATTAGTTTTGACTGTCTCGAGGGAAGGGCGACCGTCCGATGACAGAGAGCCCCAAACAAGCACGCCGGGCGCAGGACATGCAACTGGAAACTGGCTCTTGTTGTGTACAGAACTGCTGTAAATATTTGGCCCTCCCCCCACTGACTGCCAGCTGGCCAGAGGCACAGCTGACATCCATGTCTCAAAGCAGACAGTGAAGAAACAAACTTTTCTGGGTGAGCCCTGTGGGGCTCCTGAAACGCTGGTTCCAAGAAGAAGAAGAAAAAACAACCTCATAAACGGTTTCACTTCCATTTTCATCTTTGATAAGGTTTTTAAAAAAGGATAACTACTGGCTCGCCGCAATATGGAGACCCCATAAAACTGAGATACAAAGTCCCAGAATGCAAGCAAACACGCAGAGATAGACATTTTAAAGCCTGTAAAGTTGGCTCTTTAACATTTGTTCAGCGAGATGTCTGTGAAGATGGTTAAAAAAGATACATACTTCAGGAGGAAATGCACAGTCTAGGTCCAGGCTATGTGAGAGATTACATTTCATTCACTTACTGCTATTACAATACAGGTACAGAGAAAGGAGTGGGGATATGGGGGGGTACTTGCGCTCTTGAGAAGCAGCAACTTCGCAGCTTACCTTGCAGGAGAAAGCCACGGTCTTCGTGAGGGAGTCGATCCTCTCGCTGTACTCGGTGAATTTCTTCTGATATTTGAGCGCTGTCATCTGCAGCTCGCTGTGCACGGCGGAAAGTTGCGCCAGGAGTGACTTCTCCCTCTTGTTGGCTTTTATAGTCTGCTTCTTGAACTCCCTGTCCAGGCTGATGATTTTGCAGTGCAGCGCGCTGTTGTGCGCCTTCAGGGCTCTCAGGCAGCAGTGGCTGTTCACTCTCTGCTCCTTGTGGGTGAGCATCAACCCGCAGCCGTTCTCGCATATCCCCACCGGTCTGTAGTCGCACGTCTCCCGCATGTGAGCACCCATGTCCCTCAGGTTGAGCACCTCGGTGCATCCTCTGTTCCTGCACTTCGCCGGGGAGTACTCGCACATCTCTGCGTGCTCGGCCAGATGCTGCAGCTTCACCACCGCATCGCAGCCCCTCGCGTGGTTGTCACATTTGATCTCCAGCTTCAGGATGAGGTTTTTCAGAGGCAGGACGTGGTTCAGCTCCTTGGTGGAGATCCGCTGGCATTTGACGGGGCAGCTGCTCTGCTGGACGACCCAGGGCAGCACGCAGCCCGAGCAGAAGACGTGGCCGCACGGAGTCGTCAGCGGGTCCTCCAGGACTTTATTGCACAAGTTGCATTTGAAATCCGGGTCCACGGTCCCCTTGAAGCGGTCCAGCTCGAATCCCATGGTTTTCCAAGGTCCAAATCCAAACTTGTGTACTCCCCACCCCCGCAGATATGAGTCGGAGCAGTGGGGCGTTTTTAGCTGGTCATTGGTGGAGCGCTCACAGACAGACTACGAGCTCTCCTCACTGTCTAAACTCTACTAATTGACCGAGACTTTTGGTGCCTTCAGGCGCGCCTCGTAAACGCGCACTAAAAAGTTTGAAAAGTTTGAAAGTCCGAGAAACACTTTCTTAAAGTCAACCTTTACTACAGATAACTCTGCTGTGGCGCTGCATCATGACAAAAGGCAACATCTGGACAAAACGGACTGATATTAAAAGTCAGATATTAAGAAAAAACTTAAATTTTCAATCGTAATCCTATTTCACAATATGCCAAAAGTTGACGCTCAATTGATCACATTGCACACGTAGTCTCTGCTATTAAATATGGAATTCCTATGCCGACCTCAACTAGTGTAAATAACAGTTCTTACAGTCAGTGAAGGCACCATGACTCGGGGCCAAAGTGTGGTGGAATTTTCTACCGTAACTACTCTATGAACTGCGCATAAGAAAACCAAGTTTGACATGCCAATATTCTTTTTACTGTCTAATTATCATAATTAATCATTAAGGACATCCAGCCCTCTGGAATCACTGAACACACCTGGTTGTCATTTACTGGTTCAAAAACCTTTTTGAGACTATTGCGAGGCATTCTTAAACCTCTAATTTGTTTTTACTGATAGTTTCTGATTTTAATGTAGATACTGTAGCTTATTATAGTATGGCAACGCAGAGCTAAATTACTATTGTTCTTTTCCCCACCTAAATATTTCAAAGTGATTAAGTGACGAATACCAGTACATAGGTCTAAATGTTAGACAAGGTGACATGACAGATAGATGGTTACAACACAGTGGGTGAGAGTTGAGGCATGCACAACGCTTGTGAAAACAAGCATCTTCGAAAGGACACTGCCAGCACAACCACATGTGAGACTGTCAAGTTACAACACACTTTGAGCGAGGAGGAGATCAGGCAAAAGTTGGGAAAATGTGAGGTGTGAAAACCAACATTTGAAGCAGCTCTGACAGATTTGTGCTTGAACACACCTTGTTTAAAGAAAACATGCTACAACACTGTTGTCCCACTTTGGCCCTTTGATTTGAGTGCACTTTCATTCCCAGCAGGAGGTCTCATAAATTGTATGTGTGTAATGTGATGAATGTATTTAAACTGTAAATGAAAACTCCAGTGGGCACTCAGGGTGTGCACAGTGAAGGGAAACAACAGCTTCTGCTGCTCAGGCAGAAGCGGCGTGCGTCGGGTTTGACCCCGTCTTGATTAGATACCCATTCCTCCCGGTTGCCTCCTCTTTTCGGAAATCCAGTTTTATGCAATGCCATGCTCAATAAAACCTTTCCATATGTGCATTATCCAGAACAAAAAACAAGGGCTTATCAAAGACTTCATGGACAAAATGTGACAGAGAGAGTTTGAGCTTGCGGGTAATCCTATACTGATGTTATGGGATGTCGTAGATGGGGTGGGGGAAAAAATCCCCCTGTGCAGTCACGTCAAAGGTCCTTGTTCTGTGTACAGTATGTACAGCTTGTTTCATACTGAGATTTGTGCGATTACATATTTTCTGAGTGGGTGCTATTTTAGGTCATGGCTTGATCTTTTTTCTCAGAAAACCTTTAATGCACTTAATACATGGTGCGTCAAGAAATGTTTGAACAGATGTGAACAGATGAAAAATCAAAGCGGGTGCTGGTGTTTAACACCTGTTTTTTCAGTCACTTTTCCGAGGGCAGTTGGATGTTTTTGTGCTGCTGTACACCGCTTGTCTATGGCCATTTTACAGTTCACAGCTTATGGTTGCTATCAAATTTTGGAGTTATGCTGGAATATTGTGTTCAGTGCCGCAGAATCAAACCAACAACCTCCCGCCTTCGCTCACCCTCTCGGCCTTTGGGCCAACCTGCTGCCTGTGATTTATTATTTCAGGCCAGGAACAAACAACCTGCCCGTCTGTGCACGGGTGTTTACTGTGAGAGCCAGTTGTTTGGTCTGCCTGTGTTGGAGAAATGTTTGCTCTCCAAAAGGAGTGAGAATAAATAAGCAGTTGTTTTCATGGACAGTTTCAGAGTCAGAGCGTGCAGGAGGGTACTGGAGGCTGAAGTTTGGGGATTTTTATGATACAGTATGTGGAGGAAACTGATATGGTATCTTCAGGGCTGGTTTGTTTAGGAATGTTTTCCATGAAGCTGGGTGAAGTGGCCACAGAGGGAGCTTAGACAAGTCCATGTCACGTCCAGCCTAAGGACAGACCATGTCCCAGTGGAGATAAGAGTTAATCCCACTCCTCCAACCTAAACTGTGAGTGAAGGATGAGGACAGACTGGATTTAAAGGCATTGACCAGACCTACAGCTCAAAGTAGCATCTGAAGATAATTGCCATGCAAGAAACCAAGCTTCCAGTTCTGCAGCATTATGGCACTACCTGCTTCTGATTCCAAGCCATAGTTCAACATTCTGGCCAATACACTTATTTGCTTTCCTGCCAAGAGTTATATGAGAAGTCGACTTGTGTTTAATTGATGTGGTGGTGTAAAGATTTTTGTGGGGGTGGGGGTTGGGAGTCTACTCAGAAGCATGTGAAATGCAACAAGCTGTATGCAATAATGAGTGATATAATTATTATTTTTTTCATACGCGGGCATGGGGAAATTCTTTATATAGCATTGTTAGCCATAAAAATTATCTTACATCATAACCAGTAGTGTGACTGTGGCATGTTAATAGAGCTTCATAAACATACATTAAAAGATAGAGACAAAGAGAGTGAGAACTGTTCAGGATTGTCTTCTTTCCACAGTGGCCCACATTAGCTTACTTTGTGAATGAAGTGCATGAGCGTACACCTACAGTTTTGATTCCACAGCTTTAACCCACTGGATCAACATCGACTTACGCCAACAACTGCACAGTACTTTCACTCAGCCATAAATAAAGTGGGTCACCATTTCTGCTGCGCGACTGATCTATCAATCACATCTGTAGTCTTGTAGTGCAGCAGAGAACATACAGATACACCTCTATAAATCTGTCTTATTAATACCACATTTATGTCTGTGTGCAAGAAGCTTGAGCTAAAAAAAGGCTAGCTTAGCTTTACACGGAGGCAGCGATCAGAGGGAAAGTCAGCCCAACTCTGACTGAAGAAAATCATCCTAACAGCACCTCCAAAGTGAAATAATTTACCTGTCATTGTGATTTTGCAGGGATTTATGTAATGGAATATTTCTTGGCTGGGTGCAGTGACTTATTGGAGTCTTCTTGTTGTGTCAATTAGAAAGCTGTGCAGCTGTACAGTTTCCTCTTTACTTTATAAATAGCCAGGCTACCTGTCATCATCTGCTTCCTGTCTTTATGCTAAGCAAAGCTAATAGACTGCTGGCTGTAGCTTCATATTTAGTATACAAAAATGAGAGCGCTATCAATCTTCTCATCTCAATCTGGACAAGAAAGCAAATAAGACTTTTTTTCCATTTCCCCAAATGTCAAACTATTCCTTTAAGGTAAAATAGTGACATTTAAAATGAGTAGGCTTCAATATAATGGATGCAAAACTATTATGAACCAAAAAAGTAAGGCACACTCTCAGTGACATGTACAGAGCGGTTCTGGGTTTCATTGTTGAACCTTCTTACTCGAAGCCTTTGTTGTAAAGCAACACAGAGATCTAGGTTTCAGCATGTGTGATGAGGGTGTTTTGTATATGGCTTTGGAGTCGGGCCATTTAGTAATCATCACCACCCTTCTTTAGATATGTCAAAGACATGAGGGCCATGTGGGAAACTGCAAAGATGAGTTATTGCTGCTCGAGATGCCTTTTCATGTTGCGCTGAAACACGATGTACTTACAAAAGAAATACACTATCCATCTCACTGTGGTTTCCCATGCGCCTGCAACTCCCCTGGGAGTCCGTAATATTGTCAAAACCAAGTCTAGCCCCAAATGATTTATACGCCAATAGTATGGTTTGTTTTTCCTACAAACATCAGTGACTTATTGTGCCTTTCACAGGGGGGGGCTGGAGTTTTGTGGCTCCGGCGCCTTCAGTGAATGAGTAACTTTAAAGGCTGTTTGGAAAGGTCTCAGGGTGACCTTATGGACAGGTCAAGCTTGTGACTGGAAACCAATGAGGCTACAGTCTCCTCCACAACTGACAGATGGTGCGATCCAAACAAAACTCTCTTTGCCCTGTCCCTCTGTTATGACAGAGAACAGCAGCTCAACCATCACAACCTCCTTACAGGCATAAACATGTGAATGTGCGATTGGCAATGATTGCACAACACAGGTGTCGGCGGCGGCATTGTATACAAACAATTAATAGTGTAGAGGTATGACACTGCCATTTGATCGCTAACGTGTTGTGCCACATGAGCAACATCTGGCCGAAGCACTGATGATCAGATGAAGAAAAACAACACAGATCCCGAGCAGAGATAGCGATGTGCAAAAATATTTTCCCTCGCTGAAAAGATCGTTATCACAAACTGCTCTGTGCACATGAAGACAAGTCAATAAATATTTTCGCTTCACTTCTCACAGCAGACTGTTGTGAATTCTCTCAGGGAGGTTGGAGACAGGATGTGGTTCAACGGGACCCAGATTTACCCGAGAGCAAAACTGCACGAGTGGAGAAAATCCCCATTTCATACGATCTAAGTCGAAGTCTGAGAACAAAATCTGACCTACATCTGCAGTCACATACAGTAGCTAATTAAATCTTCATGGCAGGAACATGTAGACAGAGTATACAGGCGCTGTGCCTTTTGACCTCTTTGGCTGAACTGCCCTTCTGGGTCAAGGAAAAAATAATAATTATGATCATTACATGTTTTATTGGTGGTGCCACTATTACTGCTGCTGCGCCTGTTATTAAGATAATTATGTGAGAAAGCCTGTCCTTCACACCATTCCTTCTTGGTTTATGCATGAATGAACATGTACGTTCTTAATTATCATGTAGGTGCTGTTGAGTTAGTGGTTATGGTTGGTTTTGCATGTTTGCCTGAGACTCATTTAGAACTGTTTAATGCTTGTAATTTGTTTAAATGAAGTGATGTGATAGCGTAAAGGCTTTTCTCAGGACAGAGAGAAAAGCTTTGTCTGCCAAAGACCATGCTCAATGCAACAACTCAAACACAATAATGAGTGACATAATTATTACTTCTGTAATGTGTATAAAGAGTCGGGGACAAAGTCAGTGTTCCCGCACATATAACGTGGCTTACATCATTACCAGCAGAGTGACTGTGGCAGGTTAATGAAGCTTAATAAATAAAACTACATGAACAGAGCGTGAGAGCTGCTCGACCAGCAGGAGACTCCTGAAACATCCGGCTTTTAACCAGCAGTTCTTCCACATTTCTATTTCCATGTTTGTGTCTGCATCTATTCTTAAAGCTGAAAGTAAAACATATGGCCCACATTAGCTTACTTTTTGAATGAAGTGCATGAGCGTACACCTACAGTTTTGATTCCACAGCTTTAACCCACTGGATCAACATCGGCTTACGCCAACAACTGCACAGTACTTTCACTCAGCCATAAATGAAGTGGGTCACCATTTCTGCTGCATGACTGATCTATCAATCACATCTGTAGTCTTGTAGTGCAGCAGAGAACATACAGATACAGGTCTATAAATGTGTTTTATTCTTAAAAGAACACAACACATAAGCCCAATGGCCCACCAGGCCTATATGTTCTATGCTGAAAAAAACACTTGCCCGTGGTTTACCTTAACTGCTAACCGGATATACAGTAGAGTGTCACATTCCATTTTGCCAAGCATAGATAATGTGTAATCATGTGTAATCTACCTGAAACAAACAGCAGAGTGTGAGCTGCCACTGAGCTCGTATAAAGCCTTCAGCATTTTTTTGGACGGACTAGCATAATGCATTAGTTACAGAGGTTTTCAAGGCACAAGTGTGTAATATTAGGAACAGATGAGTCCCTCTGCGGGGGGAGGGAGGAAGGCACTTGAGAATCTCCAATCAAATGTTCCTTTCTGAAGCCTGTGAAGCACTGCTGATTTTCTGGAAGCTCTGTTCTCACAGGGTCCATAAATAACACTCAAAGTACACTTGGCACATCTTATCTCCGCGGCTTATTAAAGAAAAATAAAATGCTTAAAGAAAGAAGTCTGAAGACGAGGTTTGAGTTCACCTTCATTTAAAGCACATTTGATGCTTAATACCTTTGATGTATAGATTTTCCATTTTTTAAATGGATTATTTAAAGTATGCCAGGCCCTATGGATAGTGATGACGGTTCAACACCAGTAGGTCCTAATGTATTTTCATCGTTCCACATGGAATTTTTGTCTCGATTGTCCCTTTAGCCCCAAAGTCAGGTCAACATGTCCACTTGGTCATCTTTTTAATGTCCACATAAGGCGTACATCCGCATGGGAAGTTTAACATCACATATGGGCCAACAAATACATGTGTGGAACACATCCTCATTCGCAGACCGTGCTGCACAAGAGAGAGGCGAGGATGTAGTGTGGCCACTCAGCTTTGCTGCTAATTTGTCCCAGTGGTCACAACACAGTAGGCTACTGCAGCAAAAAAAGTCCCCTGAGGCCAAAAAGCCAAGAGTATGCAAGGTATAAGTAAAAATGCTGTCAGCACACCTAGAACAAAAAAGCAAGGCGGGCTTTTGTGAATTTTTGTACCATGACGGTATCATGTTTTCAAAACTTTTCCAGAGGTAAGAAAAGTCATTTTTACACATGAGCGACCCATGCCAGAAGGAGAAACACTTGCATGTTCAACAAGACGCTATGAAAGTGTTTGCTTGTTGTGTTGACCCCACAGGGAATCATCACCTGCATGTGCAGCTCGCCTCAGCTTCGTGTGGAATGCTCTGCCCACTCCCTTCAGGGCTGGATTCTTTTAAAAGCCAACTAAAGACACATCTGTTTGGACAAGCATTTAGGTAATCTATTTATACCAGGATTTGATTTTTGTATTTATTGTGTATCTTACTGTGTGCAGTGATTTTGGCTTTGTACTTTTATCTGCCTCTCTGAAGCACTTTGTGACTCATGTCTGTGAAAAGTGCTGTGTAAATAAACTTTACTTCCTTACTTATGCTGAGTTTCAGGTAATTGTTTAGCTTTCCAGCTGTCTTGGAATGAGAGCTGTTCACTCTCATAGGGTCATTTTCAGCCACAGCAGCCACTGGTTTCAGCCAACAAAAAGCTATCAAAGCCCATTGTACACTGCCTGCTCAACACCAAACAGCAGTTAGCCACAGTGAGCCATTAGCTGGTGAAAATTAGCAGCTATTGAGTCAGTTGTTAGGAATCAAACCCAGATCTAAAGCAGGAGTGAATATTGGACTTACATTCACCAGATGGCCACAGACACAACTACATATGAAGGACAGTTCTGCAGCTGGAAGAAACTGTGTGCTTAACCCCATCAACGTAAAATGCGATATGTCATTGTAATGTTCACAACTTATTTCCACTGCCCCCAAGTGGGTGGAAAAAAACAAAACACGACGACTTGCATGTGTATTGTTAACTCCCTGTTATTCAGGGAGCAGACTGCGGTGTTCTTTGCTCCATCTAACACCTGAAGCAGAGTGACAGCAGGCCTGGAGCTGCAGATAAAAGCTTCTATGATGAAAGCTTGTCGATAATGAGAACAGCGCTCATGAAGCAGCAAGCTGTGACTACAGTGTTGACAGCTCGTAGTTCACACCTGCACACGCCTACTAACCGTTCATGCATGGTTGATGAGCATGAGTGCGATATGAGTGTGATTCCTTTCACTTCTGACAACGCGAGTGAACCAATGTTAATTGCTTTTGTACTTAAACGTCAAACACAAATTGTGACAGTCCAAGTGTGGGCATGGTCACAGTCATCTATAACAACAGATCTTTTTCCGAAACTTGAAAGCAGACAAAAGCGTTCAAACTGACAGTGGACTCCTTATCAGTATCTTCAGCTGGACCCAGTGAGGGTTTCATGAGTTCCTCCAGAAAGTGAAGCCAGATTTCAACTCAGCCGGAACAGACTGTCTGACGGCACAACAGGAAGCCATATTTCTGCGCCACTCGCTCACACATCAGTCCCCCGGTTAGCTGTGCAACGGCCGCTCTGCCTCCAACTGTGTCACATAATAAGCGTACAACTGCCTGCGAACGTGATGTATATCGGTGTTGGTTGATGAGGACGCATGCTTATATTTGATGACTTATATTTGAGTATTGTCGTGGTAAAACATACAAATTGTATTAAGACGAATGCTGAATAAAAACACTGACTATCAGCTTCTGTTATATTGTCTTAAATATGAAATGTCATGACATCCCAAGTATAGGGAATACATGTACATTAAAGGGCTGCTTTGCTTGAGTTCACTTCACATCTGTCCTGTTTCCCAGGTGTGCAACACAGTGATGTTCAAAATGGGTCAGCTCAAGATTAATATTTGGGCACTCAGATAAATTTAGTGTGCAGAGTGGTTTTTCACAGAGCTAAAATAGAAAAGAAGTTGGGTATGTTGAGGCGGGTGGTAACTTTGGCTCAGTTAGTCTCATGAGGATCCACAGCATTTGTGCACAGGTGTTACACAGGTGTTCATGACCTTTTGATTTGAAATGGCTAATTAACACAGCCATGGAGATTGTGCTCATCAGAGAAATGACAGCATTCATCGTTTGCTCAAATGCCTCACATGTGTTTCCATTTCGTCAGAGGCAATCTCACAGAGCCAGTCGAGGGGTTAACAGACTAAAGCGTATTTCAGAGACAGGCACGTTTCCATATAATGTCCATGCAACACGAGTGGACATAAGTGGAGAATCACTCTCGAGGCAAAGCACATTTCAATGTGAGAAAAAGTGAGCCCCAGCCACGGGTATCCACGCGTCTTCACCAAAATATCGTCTGGAAGGATGACTTGAAGCTTGTGTGCTAACTAATGACATGCTAACCAGCTGGTTATGCTACTATGCTAGCACCAGTGAGTCACAACAGCTGCATCAGTTTTTTATTTTTTTATCCACTGAGACATTCTCGGAGTGTAATGGCATGGCGCTCTTTTAATCCTAATTAGCAAAACAAAACATACAGAGAGGAAAGCAGAGAATTACATACTCCATCGATTATGGAGGCCAGCGAGCACGACTGCAGTCACTTCTCCACAGAATAATTAAAACCATTCATCCGAATATCGGCCGGTTCTCAAGGGAGTTTCTCAGGATCCTTTCAGAGAAGTGATTAGTTAAACATACATTAGGTGACAAATGCTGGGATTAAAAAGCAAGAATAATGGACTGACAGTGTCATGATTGCATATGTGATCTTGAGCAAAAATAAACAGCCTGATTGGAACAGCCAAACCAGTTATTCCAGCAGCACACCAGCGAGAGGGGATCACTGTGGGATAACTCAATATACACGGAAACAAGGCAATGGTCTGTGTAAGTAACATTAGGAGCTAATCGGAAACAAGCCCCCTCTAATTAGCCATTACCAAAATAACAGACTGAGGTCATAGTTATTGCCTTCCCTTATGGGGAACACTGGTCTGGGTTTGACTCAATTTGAACGGCTGCTGAATTGGAGTATTTTTAGACACAGAGTTTTAATTGCAGCCTTCATCTGAACAGATGCCCACATAATCAAGTGACTGTTGTCATCTTCTCTGATGTTATTTATTGTCAGGTCGCTCTCATGAATGCAAATTAAACAGGTGATTGGCATTCATTGTTGAGTTTTTAGTTAGTCGCCCTCATCTCCGTTTGGTGTCTCTGCAGTGACTTGAGAGATCACTTGAGGGGCAATCAGTGCGTTCAGGGACGCGACGCTGTTTGAATATTCAGTTGATTAAGCTGCGTAAAGGCCTTGAAAGCCTATTTTCTCGGTTAGCCTCTTACTATGAGCGACATGGTGCTACATGAATGCACAGTATTTTCCGCCAAGGTTAGAACAGTTTTGGTTGTTTCAAGTGAAAAATATCTATATTTCTTTTGTGTTTGCTTGTCTGGAGGAAAATGTGATGTCTTGTGTGTACTTCACCAATCGGGATGTAGCAATGCTTGACAGTTGTGAGGTTGTCGGTGGTTTTGACAGATTATTGCTTAGACTACCATAACATGGGATGTTTTTATTTGCTGAGTTGTAACTTGTATTTTCCTTTATTCAGTCAAGGATATTGAAGTTTATAGAGAAGAGCTTAAAATGTGAAAGTAAGGGGCTTTAAGATTCTGTAGATCAGCCATGCTGTCACTCACTGCTGCTGTTCTCCAGCTGTTCTTTGGATATTGAAGGGAAGCACTGTTAGTGCTGTCATAAACAAAAAGACACGCCTGCTCACACAAAAGGGGATTTTCTCTTCGTGAAGAGTTACCAGGCAACTGTAGAATGCGTAAAATCATATGTTTATGAAACTGCCAACAACAAACAACAAATAATTACTTTAAACTGGACTTTCCTGTTCATTTTACAAAAAAAGCTACTTAATCTGGACTACATCATTGCAGGGCTGCTCATACACCTCTCACTGTCTCTTTTCACATGCCTGAGAGGCACATACCTTAACTCCATTTGGTCCGAAGCAGTGCTGCTGCTGCTGCTCTACCTGGCCAGATCAGATGGGAATGGAGATAGCGTCTATGCTTGTGTTCTCTAGAGCGGTGTGAAAGCAAACACTCCGCTCCACATCTGAAGGCAACCTTCCTGTAAACACAAATTTTAAAAAGGAGAGAGAAAGAAAGAAAAATGAGCCCACTCACTTTTATTTGGCTATTTCAGATGCTGGTTGTTCTGCTGTGGATCACTGTGAGAGATAAATCTCACAAAGGGAGCAGTGTGTGGGCTGGCCCCCAAATAACACACCGTAGCTTGGGTTTTAAAAATATTATGTGCAAAAATATGTTAATTCTTTATTTCTGACCTACTTGTTACCCACAAATGAGCAAGCCTTGAATAACTTATGCATTTTGTAGAAAAGTATGACAATGTTCATCTTGAGGCTGTCCTGGTTTACATCTCAGTACGCACTGTGCATCTCTTATGGCAGCTATAATGACACAATATATAGTAAATACTGGATGTGGTGTAAATATTGATAAGCCATGAGCTTACAGTCAAATGACACATAAACGCAAGTGAGGAAAATGAAAATTCAACACATGAATGGGAAAGTGCAGCGGTGGAAAAAAACTGGGACAAATATATTGGAAGAAAAGGGGCAAAGAAAATCCATCCATCTTTTCACCTCCTTTTCCAGACGTAATCTGAGCCCCCGTTTAAGGAAAGGCTCATTCAAACACAAAACAGATGAACTACACCGAACGAAGCAAATACAAGCAAACAGTGCATAACGCTGACGTGTACATCAGGACCCAAGTCATCCTCAAGTCTTTTTTTCTTTGTTCAATGCACCGCGCTCATGGTTTTTGAATATTTCAATACAAGGCTATCGAAGTAAAGGCTTAAAAGGGTGGATTCATCCAAATGGAGAAAAAAATGGTCATTTGTCTCTGGCAGAATTCTGTCATGCAGTTCATGTAGATTTTTTTTGCATATTTCTTTTAAATATATCCAACTCGAGAGATTTCCATCTCCACCTCCGTGTGGATGTAATTGGAATTCTCACTGTGCTGCTGAAAGGATTGAAGAATGACATTTAAAAATGTGAGAAGGTTTTTTTTCTCCTATCGACAATCAATGTCCTTTTGACTTGACCTTGCTGCAAACAACTTTCACTGGAAATACTTTCGACTAAAGAAACACTCTTTGTTGAAGCTGTTAGGAGTGGGTTCTTTATTATCCAAATCAATAGGGACAAATTCCATTCACCTCTATTTTTTCTGGGGAAGGAAGAAATCTGAGAGGGGGTTATCTCAAAACCTGAGCAAAACAAAACTGGAAGGTTAGATATTAAGAGTGGTAAGGGACGAAATGCACCTTTTGTGTTTTGGGTGATGCGACACTTTCGAAGTCTGTGCCATGCCAAGAAAAGAGAAGTTGCAGAGTTGATTAAAATTTGTTGGGGGTTGGGGGGTGGGGCCTTCCTGACCTATCAGACTTATATGATGAGACAGGCTGAATGCTGAGCTCAGGCTGGGCAGAGCTAACGCAGCTCACAGAATGACAAGTCCATCGGGACATCATTACTGACTTTAAGAATTGCAGCTCCAGTACAGGGATGCCTATTAAAACCAGACCTTTTTACACGACGGGTGCAGCCTTCAATCAGTAACATCATTCGTGATGCTTCAGTGGTTTTGTTTTCCGAATAAAAATGATGAGCATGTAATGAGCTTGATAATGATCGTTTAGGACAAAATCTCTGCTTTTAAGGAATCACTACACTTTTTTTTTTTTTTTTTTTTTTTGTGCGCTTGAGATTAGAGTTCCATCTGATTTCTTTCTGTTTCAATCTCAGTTGCATTATCAACACATTCATATTCATGATGGTGTAATGTTAGTTTTACTTACCTCGTTATGTTTTCTATAACAGTACATCATATGCAAAATGTTCGATGCTCTGAGCAGTTAAATACACAGCAGCGATGTGTCGTCAGGTCTGTGGGAGCTGTCCATCTGGCTGCCCCGGTGCCCTCCGGGTCAAATGTTGACTCTGCTGCGGGTCCAAATCAGTGATCTCCAAGGAAGACTAAATAAGGCGTCATGCTGTAATCCTTTCATGCCACATATAATAAAGCTCTGTGGCTGCATGCACAGTCCTCACACCAGATGGGGCTTAAATAGCTTGCATATCCTGCCACTTTTATCTGGACGTTCTCCAGCGTAGCTTTACGTGAGCCCATGATGTCATGCTTCCAAGTGTTGTGGCCAGACAAGCGCTTTTGTCATAAAGAACTGTGTCAACATCTCCGCTCGTGAGAAACACAGTGAAACCACAAGAAAGGCCGTGCTTTGACATGAAACGCGTTTTTAAAAATAAGAACAGCTCCCCATTCCGACTTACAAATCTGCTTAGATTCGGCGACTTTGTTCTCTGAGTATCGGAGCAGAGAGCCACTTGCCATACTCAAAAATCACAACATCTGTGGTAAAGTGAATGTTTCTGGCACGTATTATATGGAAGAAATTCCCATTGTTAAATCACTGTGATGATGACAAATGTAATAGCTGATGAGTTAGCTTCTCAGCAAATTATATTTTTTTGGCCTCATTATAGGGAATGAGGCCAACATGAATAAAGTGATGTGAACTTTAGACGAAAACTAAAGCTTAAAGGAGCAATGCACTGTTTTTACACCACAATCAATGTACTCATCATCCAAAGCACTAAAGCACTGCTCTAGACAATTGTGTGATGTCACTCTGGAGGTCCCACATCACAGTGATGTCATCAGGGCCATCTTAGTTTGAAGACTTTACAGCAGTAGGTTACAAACTGGAAGTGCAAAGGCAGAGTCGATCGACAGATGCCATCGAGCTGCACTGTGGCAACTGTGGGATCCTGCCTTTTGGTGTTTGACCCATATTAGGGAATAAATGCTGACCTCTTGACCTCTGCTGCTTCCAATTACACCCCCCCCTTTTAGCCATGCTAGCAAGGTAGCCCTCTGGACACTGTTGATCTGATAGTCTGTTGACTGTTCCATGAGACTGAGACGGTCTTCGCCGATCACCTCATGTTTCTGCGAGCGCCACCATGATGCCGTCATTTCTGGTTGTGAGTGAAACATCAGTGGCCTTGTGATCCTTGTTTCCCTCTGGCTCATTTAGTTCATGACCAAATAATTGCAAAAGTGGTGACTCCCCATCACCCTCAGATGTACTTTGCTGCTTTGATCAAATTAGCAAGTTTTAGAATACTAATACATTAAACTGGTATTTGGTGTAAAGCACCGCTGTGCCTCACAGAGCAAGAGCTGTAAGTCTCTCACAAAGCCCTCCGCTCTTTTGGATGTGCAATATAACATTTCTGAAATAAGTCCACAAAATAAATGAATATGTAGCACAAATGTAACATGACATGGTTACTGGCAGGCTTAGCTGTTGAAACTGTCTCCGTTCTGATGAGGCTTAAAAGTGAATGAGGAGTTGATCTGACAAACTCAAAGCAAATCTCATATTCCTCCTCGCAAACTGTGGCCACGGTTGTTCCACCGCAACTTCTGCAGCGGTGATGTTCCTCGGATAAACACTCTCGCCTCTGTGATAGAAATAAAAAAAATCTTCATCAAACGGATAAAGTAAACCATTTTGCTTGAGTGTGTCAATAATGACAGATGAGCTGACCAAAAATATAGAGAAGAGACATCTGTGTGTGATAGAGTTCCATTTTGAAAGCAAACCATGTGAGATATCATATTATGTTGGAGTTTTCAATGCCAGAACCAAAAGATGATGATTTTTCCAGTGATTTTAGGCTTTTACTGATTCTCTGCATGTCTGCAGGGAGAGTTCAGCTCGGCTCAGGACTCACATGAAGACGGCATTCACAAGCTTCTTTAAAAGGTCTCATTACATGATATTAGAGAACGTAAGCCTGACTTAAACACACTCTTCTCCTGGCAGGATTTGTAGTGTGCCCATTATACTTGCAGGAAGCAAATCAGTGTTTTCTCGCACCGGAGAGGATTTACTCGGTGTGGTTGAATCCTAATTAGGTCATAAAGATTATTTACACATTTCCAGGGACACATGAGAGGCTATTAATGGCAAATTGGTGTGTGTGTCGAACATGCCTGCAGAATGAAAACAAAGGTCATACGTTAACAGGCCTTAACACAGCTCACTGTGAAGAAACTGGCTGTCTCCCATGAATCAGTTCCTTTCAATAATCCCAATCAATTCGAGTGTCAATACCAGTTTCACAGGTGTCAGTGACAGCATACAGAATCAGGACATTAACTGCTTGCGCAGTTCTTCAGTCACGCAGCCGTTCTCGGAGCAAGCGGTGAAAAGAAGAGGAATAGTGGAATTTCTATTCTTCAGCATAGATGCTGCCCTGCAATTAGTTTTTGAGATTTGGCAGCAGTGTGGCTCAACCCCCCACTCCCACCCCTTCAATTCTTCTTTAATCTGCTCGTGCATGCTGAAACCACTTCAGCATTAAACCGCGGAGGACGTGACGTGGAGTTCCCCGTGGTCAAACCCTCATCATTAACCTTCTGGAACGGCACCAGCATCAACTTGAACGCCTCCGCGACTGTCCACTGTTGCTTAGCGATGGACAATCAACTGCACAAAACACACGCACAAATCAATAGTGGCTGGTCCCACGTCGGAGATGGACCAGACTCGCTTTCCCCGAGTCGCATGTTACTGAGATGGTTTTGAAAAGGGGCAAGTGAAAGAGCGAATGAATAATTAAAAGTGTAATGCTGGGTGTAAGGGTTGAAAAGGGCAAACATTTGTAACAGTTTCAGATCGGCTGATCACGGCGCGTGGGTGCGAACAGTCCAGGAGATAATTCTCATGGACAGTGACTTTCCAAGAAGTGATTTGTAAACAGCGTGTTTTCAGAAACGACTTGTTTGCGTATGTGTAGTTTCACCAGCAGCGTCTGGAGTGGCTCTCAGATGTACCCGGGGTTAACCAGACTGGTGAAAGCACCAAACCTCCAGCCCAAGAGTTTGTAAACTCTCCTAACCACACATGTGGAGCTGGGCATCTGCTGCTGAAATGTAGGCCCTGTCATGTGCTAAGCCCCGGGGTGACAGCATAATTAAAAGGGCCCCGATGAACACATGACACCGGCTCAAAATATGGTCCACGAATCCGCTCGAAAAATATACAGGATGGATGAGGAGCAGCATCTTGGCCTTGCATGTCACACGCCTTAGCTCCTCGCTGAAGGAGCCGGCGGTGAGCGGCGCGGGATGTGAGGCTCCCCGGGACCTCTGCTGCGTGACATGTGTGTTCCATTACGCTTCATTTTCAAACATTTCTCCAGGACTTGTGGCTTCACAGTCTGCTTGAGAAGTGGGATTAGGCCCTCCTGAAATTGATTTATTTCTGAGCCCAAACTGTTTATTAAATATAATTGACCATCAAAGTTGTCACATAGAGGGGGTGGGGGGGTGGGGGCAGGGGCTGCTGCATGTACCACAGAAAAAAGGGGAGCTTTCTTTGAAAGGCTATTTATCTGAAGAATGTCTTAGTTAGAGGGAGCACTGGGAGGCAGAAAATAGGTCATATTTCAACCACTAATACTACCACACTCAGTGGCTGCAGGATTAATTAGAGCCAAACTCATAATAAATAGAATAAGTTGTCTCAAGTGAAATAGAGAAATGGGCTCCCTGAAATAATTCTCCCGAAATATTCAACATGGAAGTTCCCAGTGTGTAACACACAGAGCGCCTGACACCCTCAAGTAGATGGGAATTTTACGGGGTTGCTGCAACAACGTCCGGCTGGGAGGGACTTTTTTATTTAACAACGGCGAGTGGACTTGAGACAGGAGCAGATCCCGGCTGAATGACATCAACCATATCGGCGCTAAGAGCGTGTCACAGCCCTGGTGGTCTGAGTGCCATTATCTGTGTCTTAAACAGCCATATGTCTGGTTTCTTCTAAATGCCACACAGATGCCAGACGCACTGCCAAAGGCCAAAGACCTTCTTCTTCTTCTTTTTATGTCCTAAAATGACAGCTTAAAGACAATCCCGAAAATGATCGAATCCAGAAAACAGTTAATGTACCTATCATATCACAGTTTGCTAACCCCCCCCCCATTCCAATGCGTGAATGACAAAACATTTAATTACTATTATTAACTAAACACAGCTTTCAGTTGAGTGTCAGTGGAATGATGAGGATGAGTGCAGGACAGGACATAAACAGACAACGTGTAATTCAGTTTAAATGGCAATGCCAGCGATAAAATGCTTGTTTTCTGTGTTCTCTCAGCTGGAGTTGTCACGGGTTTTCGGCATTAAAACAAAAACAGCATTGTCTTGTGCTGACACATTTTTTGTTGAGCTACACATGACTGCTAATTAATTTCCCCTTACATCCCCAACCTGCTGCTTTGGTTTGATGCAAATCCACAATTTGGGATGCGCGTTTACGAAGTCGTGTTGTGTTACATGTGGAAAAGAGCCCCAAAAAAAGAGAGAAGGGTAAACCTCTGTTTTATCAGCTGTTAGAAAGAAGCCCTTGCTTTCTCCTTCATGTTTATCTATTAAGTGAAGAGGCTACATTAGCAATACTTTCCTGACCAGACTGTGGATGTTGTGCTTTTTTATTTTCTGGGTGTGTCCAATTGATGACGGCAATTGTGCCTTTGGGTCACATTAAGAGAAAGAGTGGCGGAGCTACAGTAAAGCGCCGCTGTTTAGCGAAAGAGCGGCAGTGAAAAGTGATGAACTGAGCATTACATTGCCTGCTTAGCCTCTTTTTTAAGGTATTGATTTCTGTAAGCAGGGGAGGGGAGTCTCAGCAGAGGTATTGTGGATATCAGAGTGCCTCTCTATGCAACTAAATCAGGTTGAAAAAAATTGTCCTGTGCTGTATTTCACTGGTGGGGCGGGCCCAACTGTTGCCTTGCCTTGAGAAAACTGAGTCAAGATAAAGCCCTTTCCCCTCATTTTCCATCCTCCTCCGATTTCCAGCCCGTCTCACACTTGAGTTGAACCGTGTTGAGTTTCTTCTGCCCTCTAAGGTGACAGGAGGAGAGATTTAGGTCGTCTGCGCCCTTAGAGTAACGGGCCCGTCTCTTTGGTCTTAATTATCTGCATTAAGGGCACATGAGCGAGGGGACGGCACATCCTTTAGATCATCTCTTAGCGGCTCTGATGTGGTATAAATGAACTGATACCCCGCTTTTAAGAATCACCCGAGAAAGTCACATTCCACTTCTCACAGTAATAAATACCATTAGGGCTCTGAAATGTGTTTACAGCGGGGGGAAAATCACTGCGATATATCCTTATCCATCATCATTATCTAATTTACTCTTTTTTTGCCCTTTTCACTGACAGCATCCACTCCTGCCATCGACACAGTAGCAAACTGAAGCTGTAATGATCTGTGTCATTGATGAAAGCTCCCCACATAACGGAGCTGCCAGCGATTTCTCAGAACACTGACTCTCAATCATTTCCAACATCTGGAACAACTATGGCATACGTAAACAAAGAGCTGGGGTGGATGGGGCGGGGGGGTCGGGGTCGGGTGCCATCATCACTGGGGATTCAAAGGAGCGTCGGGCAGTTAGAGATGGATTTAGACGAGAGTTTACAAGGCGGAATGTAAACAGGACTGATGGATGGGTCAGTAAAGCTCTCAGTTGTCCTGAGGAAGTCTGGTCAAGAGCTGCAGGACCCCCGCTAACAGGCCAAGAAGATGTGGAAATGGGATCCGTGCTCTGGGGGAGGGCATTCTTCTGCTCGTGCTGCGCTCTTACAGTGTATCAAAGTCACATCAGAGGCCTTCCCTGTTGGTTTCCTTCCCCATCGCTCTGACCTATTGCCTCTCACGCTGCTGGGATTGTAGATGATGTATAAGTGATGTTCAAACACAGCATTCCTCTTTTGCAAGGCCTATTTCAAAGCTTACCTCACTTGGCCCTGCTGAGGACAACTGCCAGGGGACTAAAGTCAAATAACGGAGCGGAGAGACATTTGAGCGCGTTGCCAAGTTGGAGGTGATGGATGGGAACGTGTCATGACAAAGCCATGATTCCAATGTTGTTGTGATTGTATAAAATAACTATGCAGCCTCAAAGAGAACGACGACCCATGAAGAGCGCATGGAAATCAGACCAATGCACAGGTGCTGGTCGTCTGGGGAAATTTTTGAAGGGAAGTCAAAGGCAGAACAAAGAAAATATGAACATAAATCCATGTCTGGGCGGAAACAATCCCCCAACATGCTCTTTATCTTTTTATGTGCATCCTCAAACGGAGATTGAAGCCATACTCTCATGGCTCTTGGGACAGCATTGCCGGTCGGTCGCTTGGTTCTGGTCGGCCCAGCAGACGAAACCTTCAGTCCTTTCACCACTTTGGTCCAGATTGAAATATCCCAACAACTGCTGGATGGATTACCTGTGACTCAATTCAGCCTCACAGACAACCAACATGACTGTGTACTCTTGTTGTCTGATTACAACTGGATTCATTTTCAAATTCAGTTGGTCAGATACAGCGTTCTGTGAAATCATCCACACATCCCACATTTTCAACTTTTTTTTCCACTTGAAAATCGAGACTTCCTTTCAAGCCAAGCGGCCCCACATTAGAGCCTAAATTGGACGGAGATAAATATTTATATCTGTGAGCTCTGGGTGCTATTTACATACCCTGGAGATGAGCTTTCATGTCAAAAGCTAATTTCCCCTGCAGATCTAAATCAGTTCACAGGGTTATGTAAAATCTAACCCTCAGGATGACATATTAAACATCAAGCTCAGGAGAGAGCAGCATGCAGGAGAGGAATCTACCGCAGGTTTTTTTCTTCTTCTTCTTTTTTCATGTGGCTGCTTCCTATTATCGCATGTCCTTATCAGAGCATGGTTTTTGAGAAACATCAACACTCTCTTGTTCCCAGGCCAGAAAATCAAATGGCTTATCTCTGTGCTGGCTGTACGCTATCCACACGCGCACACGCACAAGCGCGCACACACAGATGTCGGGACGCATGCGGGACAACTGAGGCACGTTTGCTCCTGCAGCCTGAGAGCTGCTTGTCAGACAAGAGAGATGTGGGAAACAAGAAGCCGTCCGTCAGGTCCTGACCTGTCTAATGAGACATTTCTGCTCCAGAGAAGTGTCGCCATTATGAATGATGAATAATGCTCAGTGTCACTGCCCTATCTGGTTAGCACTGTCATCAAAATGGAAAATAGGAGCTAGAGGAGATTCCCATTTACAACGCAAGGGTTTTTGCTCGTCGACTTCACTGCGTGCAACACGATGTCACCTTTCAACATGGACGCAAATGATGAAGCTCCGGTTGTGAATCACAGCAGAAATGTGTTCTCCTACTGATTACACGTCCAGCAATTTAACACTTGCATTTATTACATCCCATACTGTGTTGAGAGCCATTCTGTAGCAGACTTCACGTGTGCCGTCGCCCCTCTCGCAGCACTTCCACACTGCTTTTCTCTGTTTTCCCAGTCAATACTCCAAAAATTAGAAACCAGACAACCAAGTGTGTTATCTGTGAGGCAAAACCTGGAGCTGCTTCATGCAGACTAGAGTGTTTGAATCCTGGCTTCAAATCCAGCTGTACTTTCTTGCAGCGATAACTGTTGTGGAAAAGGATGTGTTTGCTTCTTTGTAAAATTACAGAGGCGACTCCCACTGTCTGCTCCTAGACGAGTACTCCAAAATACAACATACACAAAGTTTTTATTAATGTATCCACTGCCATGAGCGACAGACACTGTGTGTTGGTACGCTAACATTTGCTAGCTAGCCTGAACCATAAAGTACAGCTGCACTAGCTTTGGAGGTATTTTGTCACAAGTCCAACAGACAATATGTTCACCTCGTGGTGGAGCTGGAGTAAAAGTCAGTAGGATTCATCATCTGGGAACCATCAACATCTGCACAAAATCTTTTGTCAATCCATTGAGTCGATGTTGAAGTACGATATCCTACGGTAATAACCTTGACCTGATGAAAAGGCATGGGATGAGCAGAGTCACAATGATTCATCCTCTGGGGACCATCAATTAAAAAAAATCAATGGCCATTGATTGATTTTTATGTCATGACACAGGAGGATGGGTATGAGTATGGAGTGGTCCTGTCATCAACGTGGCCTTTTCAAATAGTTTTTTGGTTTTTTCTGTTGAACAGCTGAACGCAAAAAACGCTCATTCTTCCATTCCTGACCATCCTTGTCTCCTCCAAAATCCATCCCACTCACAGTATGGAGCTCGCATCATAAACGCAAACAATCTCCTGTGTCAGAAGAGAGGAAGCAGCGAAGATGGGAAACAGATGCGGCGAGAGTTCCAGAGTTACGCTGGCGAAGTAGTTGACGATGACACACACATGAACCAACAAACAAAAACACACACGTACTGGGAGAGGTAATCAGGAGGAGATTCCATCAGAATGTTGATGTATACTGGAGTATATGAGTACAGTAGTGTTATAGCTATGAATGATATTGTGCATACTGAGGCATTCGTGTAGTCACATTCTGGTGTCGTAGAGAGTTGAGTGTAACACTGTCTCAAAAAATCCTCACAAAGCTTTATCTCAATAACTGACTGCACAAAAACAACTTAAAATGAGGACACAAAATGTACCAAAAAAAGCCACGGTGGACTGTCTGTGTTACATACAGACACGCGGGAATTGTGACAGCTTTTCATCATCGTCTTGATTTGAAGAATGCCAATCATGATCAACACCCCGAAGGAGTAATCTCCAGCAGATGTTCTCTAATGCCTTTCATTCTTTCAGAGAACTAAAATAGAACATCTTCTTCATCTGGACCTGAACTTCTCTTTTCTTTATGGGGCAGGCTTTTTTTTTTTTTTCAGAAGTACTTCCCTTTGATCAGACATCAGTTTTTCTCTTCATTCTGTGGAGTGAAGTCATTTCGCTCAGCATTAACATCCATTTGCTTGCAAAATTGAGAGCCAGGAGGGTGCTGTGAGAGGAATCGAATCTTAATAATTATGTAAAAGGGCTTGTGTAAAATCTATGTCAAAGAGCAAATGTCCTTCTTTTCCTCTAAGTGAAATGGATGAGTTGGTTCCTGTGAGGCAGTCCCTGAACCTCTCTCCAGCTTACAGCCTCTAAGTGAAACGCTTTAGCGCTGATTGCGATGGACTTAAAGCTACCCTGTGGATTTTTTGACCACCAGCGGTGCTGCGGAGCAATGTTTTTATGAGGCAGTCTCTGTCTTTTCTGCATCATGCATAAGGACAGAGCCTCACGCATTTCTAGTGTGCGAACAAAGGCACAGAAAAAAACGCAAATCAAGATCAGTACTCATATGATTAGCAAAATGCTAGTTGGTTTATGGGCAAAATCGCCTTCCCTGTAAGAAAAATTAAAGGATATTAATATTTTGACATTCCGATTCCGATATATAATCAATACTGTAGCTGCAAAAGCTAAAATGAAATGTGGGCTTTTTTTAATATAAAGAAGCAGGCGTTAATAATTACTTTAGCCACTTAGCTCCATTCAGTCCAGTTCACTGAGGACTATCTCATGACCACCCTCTACGTGAATTGCAGCAATTCAGCAGCACAATGGCATTAAACAGGAAATGGACAGGTTCTCTGTAATTGGCTCTGGTTGAGTTTCAGTCTAAATTTGGCTTTTTGCGTACAGGCTTCAAAGTAGCACTTTGTTATGACAATCAAAATGAGATAATTACAACAACAGATCAGTTTCTCAAAACCCTGCATGTTTTCACCCAAAATCACATTTACAACTATACTCTTTCAATATAAATCTAAGAAAGGGATCCATTTGAAAACAAGTTCAAACTGTACTGTTGCACTGGGAAATGTCTTGGTCACAACTGCACCGTGGCACCTGAGTACAAAGAACAGGGTTAGATCTGCGTTAGAGAGCCGCTTTGATCTGTGCTGAGCAGGGTATCATTCCAAATATGAGCCAACCTTCCTTTTAAGCGTGAAACATCGGCGGAGGCCAGATGCTGAGGGTGTTGATGCTGCCCAGGCAGTTTTACCGGTGCAAGGTGATGCGATCCCCTCGGGCTTAACACCAGTACGACTCTGCTTCCTGTGTCAGCTCCTCAGCATCTGTTCCTGTTTAGCGTCAACACTCGCATGCTTCCATCAGCCATATTGGACCACTGGCTGGCTCTGCGGCTCCAGACTCAGTTTCAAATGAATAAATAAATAAATACAAATCCCATTTCAGGTTTGTATCAAGTCAAAAGACTGATGATTAAAGTTCCTTTTTTGGGGTTTTGAATGCAGCCCTGCTCAGTCTGACAAACTGCATTACAGATTCTACTTGTTTGAAGAGCTCATAACCGTACTAGACCACCACTCTGCTGTGCTGTGTTCCGGCACAATGCGCGGGTCGTCAAGGCAAACACTGGTTTGTCCTCTCAGGCATCAAACTGCTAGAACACTAATGCGAAGTGCCCTTCTGTTGGAAATGTCATTCTGTATGCTGTTGCACTGCAGGTCAGTTACCCACTGGGAGTATAGCGATGACTGAAATGACCTGAGAAACTGCAGCAAGGTACTGACCGTGGCCCAGAAATGTCTCCGTGGTTTAGTCTGCCCTGACACATTTTGCTCCGGGTCATGGTGCTGATGAGTCAGAGGCAGCAGGAGCACAAAAGATGGGTTCCAAAACTCCTCTGTCCTTGACTTTGGGGACTCTGTCAGCACTGATACATTCTGTCGCGCTAACTCCACTCATCTCCAAAGGACAACTACGCTGCTGTTCTTTCTCAGACGCCACCTGGCCTGTGTCCTCGCTGACTTTCTGACCCGTGGCTCGGGCTCCCACTGGGAAGCGGACGGGGGCTGCTGTGTGTTGTACATACAGTATTTTGTAATATAGTAAGCTGTATTAGGAGGCTGGCCTCAATCTGCATTAACATGCATTTCACATATGAATGCAAATTTGAGAAAAACAAGCATTCTTCATGAGCTGAACAGCCGCATTTATGAGAAACTCTTTGTAGGGCTTTAAACCTGAGAGGCTTAATCAAAGGAGATTTGCTGCTGTTACTTCACCGAGACTTGCACATGGACATCCAGGTCAAATCAGTTCCTCCATCAGGCTCCAACCACCTGGGCTTAGGCGCTCGCATGTGAACAGAGACTGGACAGAACAGAGACAGCTAAATTAGACCCTGCAGATAGCGGTGGAGGGACTTTCCTCTCAGAATCAGCAGGGAAATGAGGAGTCAGAGGATCAGATGGATTAGATTTGCGGTCCAGAAGCCAGTGCGGCTTGGGGAAAAATGTGCCTCTGATGATAATGAGTCTAACAGGGCATCCACTACACCCTCGCCTCCGCCGCGCTTCCTCAAATTCTGCAGCAAAGGTATTGACTAAGGCAGGCGGCGACCAAAACCAGATCCTGCAGGAGTCGTGCTGTCGCAGCTACATGTGCTGCAAATACTTCTGTCCCTGAGATACATTACAAGCAGCTGAGCTCAAACACGTCTTTGTGCAGCGCTCAGACTCAAGCAGCTTGGTACTGACACCGTCCAGGCGCTGTTTAAACATCTGAGAGCCTGCTATCAGACCGAGGAGAAGAAAAGACACAAAGCAAAGCAGAGCTTATCAGCAACTGTGCCGCGTTTGTGACAGAGCTCGTTTTCTCCCCCTCTCCTGAAACTTCTCAAAATAAACAACTACTGACCTAAAAGCCTTCCCCCTGCCATCTCAGAAATCACATGGCACAGCCCAGCAGAAGTCCACAAACCACGAAATTACATAGCTAATATCCTCTGTGCTGGACTGTTGAATGTGAATGTGTTGTAAGTGAAAAATCAGCGAAACGTTGAGAGCCTGAGACAAGCAGGCACCAAATAATTGAACGGCACGACTCAATTAAATGTCTAAGTCATGTCAGTGTAGTTTAGCAGCCGGGGAGCAAACTTTGAACGTAAAAAAAAAGAAGAAAAAGAACATCTGGATGGGCCACTTTGTCTTGTTAACATGGATTCCCCCGCACAGGTCTTGCCTCTTAGTTTGTTATTTACAAGTAACAACAACAAGTATTGCACAAGGCGGCATGAGAGCGCAAGCCCCATAATTGCCAAACCCCTGGTAGAGGAAACGTAATCATATACAGAATACAAATTATGGCCCAATAAAGATTAGGTAACAGCATGAACAAATTAAAGTGCTGTGAAAACGGAAGGATTAGCGCAATTACACTCATTACACAACATCCATCTCTCTGACCTGAGTCTGGGCTGAAAGGCTCAGAGAGCAGGAAGGCGGAATCCATAAAAGAGGAGGAAGCGGGGGGAAAAAACCAACAAAAAAAACGGGAGGATTGTGAGGAATGCTGGAATCTCTTAATGCACGCATCCAGTTTGGAGACAGAAAATAGCAACGTGTCTGAACAGCAGTTGGAGGAGTCATAAGTGGGGGTAAAGACACAGTTGCCGTAGAACTCCCTCTTGCTGCAGGGCGGCAATAAAAAAAAGAGGAAGAAGAGGACTCTGTGGAACACAAAGGAGAAATGTCAAGCGTGAAGACAATATTTTTGAAAAGGGAACATAGGTCAAATTGGAGACGACAAAAACGCTCTCAATCTTATCCGGGCCAGGTTGCTTGACAAACAGCCTCTCAGATGATGACGATGATGGTGGTGATGATGATGCCGAGGCTCTGAAGATAAAAGCCTCCCTGGCATCCTGCCAGCTATTTGTTGTTTCTTCAAATTAAAATCAGCTCTGCACGGTGAAACAACAGGGGTAATGACAGAACATCGTCAGCGCTCCGTGCTGATTGCACGATGGGTTTCATCGCCATCCGCGCAACTCGAAGCTTCCCGACACCTACATTACACGCTGGGTCTGCTGTTGCTTTCAAGAGCTTGACTGAAAATCCAACTTGGGGCAGATAGTGATGACACTAACGACAGGGGCGGCAGCGATTACAGCTATGATGATAATTGGATTGTGGCCGCAGAGGTGGCGATTACAAGTGCTGATTGGGATAATGAGGGCGATAATGATGATAACAACTATTGCATCAATTAGCTGAAAGGAGGAGAGCGACACCGGCATCAGTGTTTTCCTATAACATCGTCTCGTTAACGTCTCATTAGGGATGCTCAGGTTGCGCTCGCTTATGTCGGGGCAATTATTTTGAAAGGTTAAGCACACATAATGAACTAAGTACACATGGAGACGGATGCAGATGCTGCTCAGTGTAAGATCGTTTGACACAACGAGAAAGAGTCAAGGAGTCAGCTCACAATTACTTTTGTTTTAAATGAGGTCCCAGTATTTGGCGTAGGCACCTCGGCTGCGTTTGACAAGCAGGCGTGCCAAAACAGGAGTTAATTGAAAATGTGCGATGTGCGGACACATTCGTCTTTCTCTGGCTCTCCTGCTGCTGCTTTTAACACCACATTTCCATTCCTCTCTATCTACCCCTCTCTCTCAACAACTCTGTGAGGTGACAAACCTGTCACAGCCAAAGTTTTTCAATGCCCCAGTTAAAAGGTAAACAGCGATGAACACACAGACGCACAGACTTCTTCCTGAATGCTCTGCTGAATTGCTGGAACAGGAGGATGCTGGGGCCGGGGTTTCCATGTTTTAACCCGCTTCCAAGCTGAGGCATTTAAGCTCACGCACATCCTTCAGAAGTTCAAGGGGAGAGAAAAAGTGAAAGGAAATCTGAACACATGACCCTCTTAAAGGATACGCCTCAGCTGGCCCTTTGTAATGGCTCCGCTTGACAGACACCAGGTGCAGAAGAGAGAAATTCTTTGAGGGTGAAGCTGCACAGGATTTTAATGGCTCCGGGATGGGTTTCACATTAAAGGCAGTGTCGCACACTATCAGACAATGGCAGAAAAGTTGGCTAATGCTAGACAAGCACAGACAAAGAGACACATTATTTTTTCATAACAACAAATAACAAGCAACGGAAGAAGGCTCGAACTGATTCATAATTCCTACAGTTATGAAGTCCATACAAATCACGCCAGTGCTCCCTGCATTACTGTTCATTAAATATAGTGTGGAATATCACGGCACAGACTGTGCACCAGGTTTTTGCTGCTTGTAGCCACATCTGTGATTGATTTAAGCGCTCCCTCATTACCGTGCATCAGGACTTCCAATCGCTGGATTATATACGGACTGTTGAAGTTCTGACTCTTTTTTGACAACTACTCATTTCTGTGAATGTTTATAATATGGTCATTTGTGAGCGCAAATGAACCACGAGAGTGAGAGATGGCTAACGTTAGCTTGGCGCTCGATATGTGTGGTCTAAGGAGGCCATGGAGGCACTGCAGGACTGCTTTGAATGCACAGACTGGGACAAGTTTAGGGAAGCTGCATCAACTGACAACACCACTGATGTAGATGAGTATGCCACGTCGGCGTCAGCATACATTTGGAAATGCACAGAGGACGTCAGCATCATTAAGAACGTCACTGCAAAGTGCGAAGTGCGTCAGATGCTTAAAGCAAGGAAACTTGCCTTCAAGTCAGGTGATGAATTGGTGATTCGATCCGACTGGCAAAGTGTGCTCACAGCAAAAAATCCCCCAGCATGTAACAATGACGCTGACTTCCTCAACAATCTAAATAACTTCTTTGGGAGGTTTGAGACAGAAAACAGCATCCCCGCTGTGAAAGCTGTCCCTCGGCAGGATGAAGAAGCTGTCTGGTTAAACACAGAGGATGTGAGTAGGGCACTGAGGAAAGTCAACACTCGGAAAGCCCCGGGCCCAGACAACATTCCCGGATGGGTGCTGAAAGAGTGTGGCGACAAGCTCGCTTGTGTAATGACAGACATCTTCAACACCTCGCTGTCCCAAGCCAAAGTTTCAGCCTGCTTCAAGTCAGCTACCATCATCCCTGTGCCCAAGGAGACCTCCATCACGTCACTTAATGATTTCCGGCCCGGTGCACTCACACCAATTGTGATGAAATACTTCCAGAGAATGGTCACATCACATCACCTCCATGCCCCCTCACATTCGACCCCTCACAGTTGCATATAGGCCAAATTGCTCCGTCAACAATGCCATCTCCTCCGCTCTTCACCGGAGCTTTGCCCACCTGGAGGAGAAGAACACGCACGTGTGGATGCTGTTCCTGGACTTCAGCTCCACATTCAATACCATCATCTCACAGCAGCTGCTGGAAAAACTCGGACCCCTGGGCATCAGCACCCCCCTGTGCAACTGGGTGCTGGACTTCATCACGGACAGAAGGAAGGAACACCTCTGATGATGTTCCGTGAACAACTCCTCCCCACAGGGCTGTGTTCTGAGCCCCCTGCTGTTTACCCTGATGACACACGACCGCGCCCCCAGGTCTGCCACTAACCACATTGTGAAGTTTGCTGACAACGCAACAGTTGTTGGCCTCATCAGGGATAACGACGAAGGAGCGGTGGAGCACTGTGTCCCGAGCCAGAAACATCACCCACGATTCTCCACACCCCAACCATGGACTGTTTACCCCTCTGGCCTCTGTTCAGGTGCATCTGATGTAGGACCATCAGGTTCTACAACAGCTTCTTCCCCCACGCCACCAGCCTGCTGAACAGACAGTAATTTCCTACTACTCTGCTGCCGTCACCCTATCACAGTCACTGGCACTTTGGCTACCGCTATGGTGGTAACCCTTTACATTCTACTTAATCTGTATATCCTGTACATAACCACAGACTCCATTCTCCCTGTACATTCTATTTAATCTGTATATCCTGTACATAACTACATACTCCATTTTGTCTTGTTATATATATATATATATATATATATTATTTATTGCATCTGTAATAAGGTTTTCTGCATCTGTAAAAGGTTCCTCCACATCTGCAATAGATTCCTTTAAACTCTACCACATATTCCTACTGTTGCTACTGTAATGCTGAGCCATGTGCAATGAAATTTCGTTCTGTATGCTGCGTATACCGAATGACAATAAAGTCAGTCTAAGTCTAAGATACGGACAAAGATGGGTTGTTATGAGGAGTATGAGAAGGGGGGAGGAGGAGGAGCAGGGACCGATGCAAAGCACAGGAACTCTCTTTCCTGACTTGAACCATGTGGCAACAGATTCGCTTCCCTAAATACAAACAACAGCCATCCAGTCATCATCAATTTATATGGAGCGTCATTCTCACATGCTCATAGTTTCTGATCTGAACATCATGTTGCAGGTATACTGTCAGTCAGTCTCACCCCACAGAATGGAAACACAAGGCCAGGTTTTCTCTTTTGAAAAATCTGCACAACAGCTCCGCTTTCGTTATAATTTAAATTTTCTTTCACATTCAGAGGGATTTTCACTAATGAACAGACAAAAACCATGTGCTGAGCGTGCGCAAACGCACGCACACAGACGCTCCAAAGAGAAAAGAAAGACAGGCTCTAATAGGAGATAATGGATTCTGGGTCAACACCTGGTAATCCTTACATCAGTGAAAGGGAGGGCCTTGACATTTTCCAGAAAGTGCCATACACCGTGCCTATAATAAGAAGGTCAACTAAATTTCAAACGGGGCAGGCTGGAACAAAGGAAAGCACACACAGGCAGAGTGTGTGAAACCTTTGGATGCAAAATTGAAAATGAACATCTTACATCAGGCGCTGGAGGCGAAGCTAAAGAGAAAACAAATATGAACGACTGCTGAAATCAAATTGTGTGTTTTCATTTGCGGTGGGCTTCGGCCTCTGTCGGAAATTTTGAATAGATCTTTTAATCACTGGGTTGGTGATCTGAACTTCTAACCAGATCATCTTGTTTTGGCAGCGACAGTGAAATGTTCTGCCTCGGCTGCATTTATAGGTTGGCTCCGGTTGCTTGTGTGTTTGTGTGCGCGCGTGCATGCACAACCACAGTCATTACATGAAAAAAAAGGCATATGTAGTCGGCGGGTCAGACGATTGGTCTATTTATAGGTGTGTATTAGTGGACGTGGTGAAGTTGACCCAAAAGAACCTCTCCTCCTTCAGGTCAGTTCTTTGTCCAGAGGCAGCAGATTTGGTCGGATTCTTTTGTAATCAAATCCAAACATCCCAGTGTGATCAAGATGCCAAATGAGAGCAAACAAGCTCCGGAGGAGAGAGAGAGCGAGTGAGTCCTCTCAGCCAGCGTGTGCTGTTATTTGCAGTCTCTGCCCCAATCTGACTGGCTGTGACACGGCGGGGAGAGCGAGACGCCCGAGATGATGGAGGACTCCTGTGCTCCGACTGCGAATCTGGCAACACAATAACGCCCCCTGCTGTCTGACTGACCCCCAACCCCCCACCCCCAACCACCCACACACACACATCATCATCACATACCACACACACCCTGCAGCTCCAACAACCCCCCACCGGCCCCCAGCGTGGCTGCCGAGACTCTCTCCCAGCGTGGCGAGCGACCTCACGACTGCAGACGCTGCTCGTGTGGACCCATCGCAATAATAAACTCCTCGACCCCTTGACCTCTTCTCCTCATCACGCAGACTCTCACAGAGAGAAAAGAAGAAGAGAAGAACCTCACCAGAGTTGTGCATTCCTCACGGTTTGGCACGGGACAAAAACCCTCCGAACCACATCTGGTTTTGCTTTGCTGAGATCTCTTCCCACATTCAATTGGGTCTTAAAAATATGGTTTCAAGTAATAAATGGAGGGTTTCTGCTGCTTATTTGTACACTGTACGATGAAATGACAAGGGCTGTAATTGGTTACTTCCATAATTGCATTGAAAGTAATTTATGTAGTGCCTTGGGGACGCCAAATGAGATAAACTGAAATGATGATAGTAGCGAAATAAGTAAACATTTATTGGATCTTCTCTGCGGATCCTGTCATTTCAGCTCCAGGAACATTTGCGCAAGCAATCATTGATGGAATTGGTTAGGGCGGTGGCATGCTGGAGTGAGAGAGAGAGCGTGTGCGTGTGTGCGTGTGTATGTGTGTGTGTGACACTGAGTCCTAGTATTATTATTAGAGAGCCACTGGAGGGCAGTGAAAGTACTGCGTGTGGCAGGCAGAATCATCGCGGTTCAAGTGTGTGCATGTAAGCCCAGTAAACAATCAGCAGGGTGTGAAAGAGAGGTCATGCATCATTGGCCTAGAAACACAAACATGGAGCTTTGCCTTGTCTGCCCCCTCCACCCCCCCACCCCACCTCTCCTTGGGCTCTCCTTCTCTGTGCTTTCCCATGACCCGACGCAGCGCAAATTTAGCAGGGCAGTTGGGGGGGAATATTTAGTGACAGTGATCGTGGCGACAGACAAATGTGAAATAGGCTCTCGCATTTGGCTGTTTGCTGTACAGGAAAAGGCTGATGCAGCATATGACTCGCAGAAGAAAAGGGTTTAGTGCTACAAAGCTCCTGAACAGAGTCAACATTGCAGCCTGTAATATAATAACAGCTTGTTGCTGCTGTTTCTCTGGGGACCATTTCTTTTGTATGGAAATTAACTGAGACAACCGGAGAAGGAAATAATCCTGCTGTAGTAATAGCAACACAATAGAGCCATGGAGGCTAAACAGAAGTTATGTATACAATTCAACTGCTGTGTTGAATACATCTTTCATCAGGCCAGTATTGCCTGTCCAGACTTTCTAGTGTTTGGCAGACACAGAAAACAGTTGAGGGTTCGAGCAGTAATTCTATGACAAGATGTGAAAAGCAGGCTGCAGCTCTCCACGCAAAGATTATCTGTCTTGTAACGGACAAATATCACAAAGTGCACCAAATGACCACTTACAATCGCGCTGAATTTCAAAATGAAACTCTCCTTTGAGGGCTGAAATGAGAATCATTTGAAATAGAGGACAGAGGAAAAAAAAAAGCTTTTTTACTGCCAGATCATATTCTGCACAGTTGGCTACTCTGCTTCCCAAGAGGACAAATGCAGCCCCCCATTGTATAAAACATTCAGGGCTTGTGAGGTGAAATTACATTCAGAGTCAAAGTGCGCTGCAGCTCGGGGACCGCGGGCTCCTGGGTGAAACTGGATTCATGTTAGAAACCTTTAAAGTTAAAGCTTATGCCTGTTCTTGCATTTGATGCTTCAAAAAGGAAGGCGTCTTTTTAGTGCAAATCACAGTGCGCTGCTCAACAGCTTGGGTCACATGCCACCACTCGCTAAAGGTCGCGCCGCGCGCGACCTCAGCTTTCACAGAAAGTCTTGCTCTGACAGCGGCGGGCAGCTGATCAAGTTGACACCATCCTTTTTTTTCCCCTGCTGTCATTCACCTGTGTATCCACATTAGATCAGTGGGCAGCCCCTGTGGGACAACATCATAAAGCTGACAGGTCGCATTCCCTGTTCTCCTCCAGCCTGGGCTAACTTTGTTCATTTCCACCCCCAAATGGTGTTTGCATTGATTGATGGTGATCGTGATATCCTTCAAAAACTTAAACGTCTTTCAGAGTTCCCCAGGTCGCCCTGCCCAAGTCTTATTAGTATATGAGGGGACACTTTCAGCGACTGGGGGATTGGAAAAAAATATTTTTAACATCTCTCAATCTGGTTATATAAGCCACATGCAGTAATGCATTTTGTTTATCATAAAGCTTGGCAGCAGGGCAATCAAGTCAGAGTTTTCTAATGTGGATCTTAATGCCCTTGAAGTCGAGGGAAATGATAAACACGCCGCAATTCAGAGGATTATTACTACTCACATTAATAAGATCCCGCTCGTGGGAACGCATTACTGGTGACCAAATTCTATCAGAGAAGGATGCACAACATGATGTTGGTTCTTGTTAAGGCCTCAAACAGAGGAATAGGTGTATCATGTAGACAACATGTCCAAAACAACAACAACAAAAGATTAACAAACGGACCAGGAGGACGTCTGAGGGCCAATTTTCTGAGGAAAGATGCAGCATCTGAGCAGCTGATCCCCTCAGATAAGAGCAGAAAGCTCGTTTTCAGCTCTTTGCATAAAAAAAGGAAAAATTCCAGCCTTCCCGGCCAAACATTCTGTTTTTTTCAT